>CM070877.1:83178521-85731021 GCA_036365515.1 Torymus aiolomorphi
GAAAACATTCAATCTCAGCCGATATCAGAGACATTTGTCTACTATACTATCCAAATAATTTATAAATTATTTGAGAAAAGTTCATATAAGCACTGATTCAGCGCTTGTACAGCGTTTTACCCAAGAAATATTTTAAATTATTAGTTTATGTTTAATTATTGTTTATTTAAGTTTATTTATTACAAAACTATGTTTAGAAATGTCTATTTATTAATTTTACATAAAAAGTTAATATTAATATAAAATTAAATCGACCCGAGTTAGCAGAGAAACATCTGAGTGAGTAGGTTTATTAAAAAGCTACAAAAATAGAATGATAACAACTGCATTAGGGGCCACCCCACTAGCACACGTTAAGCTACACCTACTTTTTGTGTATCGCCTTGAAGATTTTTCGTTGGCTGTCTCTTATCATAAGTGCAACGAATGAGGTGTCGTCGCTTCTATGCCAAGTAGTCCGTCATAATGGCAAACTGACCAGCCGATATAATGGTTTACTTATGACTATATTCACATGTACCACTTTCTTAACTTATATGTTCCTGATACATACTGCAAAAAACTGTAATAAAAATTCATTTATTATGATTTCCAAGTACACAAACTCCCCTCTACGTAAATTTCAAGGCAGGATGAGAAAATAGAGAGAGTTTAGTACACTGATCAACGTATTGGTACGGTATTGGCACGATTTACTACCGGAAATTACGGTTAGATCGATCCGCGGTATTAGACTTTTGTATAAGGTACCATATCTTCTTTTAAATGAAGATGTTTTGGAACCTCATTGCTTGATCGATTTCGTTATCGATACATTGATCAGTCTAATCAATGGTTATATCAGCTCGCGGTATTATACTTTTTTACTACCCACTTTACCCTCTAACAGTACCGCATATTTATAACTTTCATTAACCAATTAATTTTGTTATTGATTCGGTATTAGTAAGGTATTGGTACGGATATCTTGGAAAGTTACATTCACATTAATTCGCGGTATTGTACTTTATTGTTAGGTGCAGCATTCTCTTTTTATTGGAGGTATTTTGGAACCTCACAGATCGATCGATTTCGTTATCGATATGTCGATTGATCCAATCGATGATCATTACAACTACTTAAACTCTTTTCACTGTTTGTTTCTTATGACAAGTACAACGGATGAGACGTTATTACTTGTATGGTTAGTCGTCCGTCATAATAATCAATGGATCAGATAGTATAATACCCTACTTATGACTATTACATATGTGACACCTTCTTAGCTTATATGTTCCTGATACATGCTACGAAAAACTACAATAAAAATTAATTTATTGTTATTATCAAGCACGCAAACAACCCTTTACGTAAACCTCAATACAAGATGAGAAAATAGAGAGAGTTTAGTACACTGATCAACATATTGGCTCGATATTGGCACGATTTTCCACTGGAAATTTTAGTCAGATCGATTTGCGGCATTAGACTTTTTTATAAGGTGCTATATCTTCTTTTAAATGAAGATGTTTTGGAACCTCATTGGTTGATCGATTTTGTTATCGATACATTGATCAGTCTAATCGATGGTTATATTAGCTCGCGGTATTACACTTTTTTACTACCCACTTTACCCTCTAACAGTTCTGCATATTTATAACTTTCATTAACAAGTTAATTTTGTTATTGATTCGGTATTAGTAAGGTATTGGTATGGATATCTTGGAAAGTTACATTCACATTAATTCACGGTATTGTACTTTATTGTTAGGTGCAACATTCTCTTTTTATTGGTGGTATTTTGGAACTTCACAGGCCGATCGATGTATTGATCAACCCAATCAATTTTCATATCAGTTCAGAGTAACATAGTATTACTACACATTGTATCCATCTATTTACCGTATTTTATAACTTAGTCGTAGAAATTATTTTATGGAATTTTTTATAAATCTGAGTGTTTTAAAAAGATTTTTGGTGATTTTTGATTATAATATATTAAGCTGCGATTATGTTTTTAGACTTTTTAAATTCAAAAGTGCCTATTCCTCAAAATTTCGCTGCGTTGCTCTGCATTCTTTTATTCCGTCCCCACCGTAAAATCCGTAGTTTCATGCTCTTTGGTATGTATATAAGCCGTCTTAAACGATATTTACACCACAGTTCAGTTTGTCTGCGCCCCAGAAACTATCAAAGATTAGTTGAACCAGTACGTTGTTACATACTTATAAATTTGGTTTGAGTGATCGTAGAAATACACTTCATCATCCAGACATACTTCTATCGCACATTAAAGTGAGTTCTTCTTAAAGTATTAAATACTACCACTCTCTCTTAAGTTGTTAATATTGTGACAAGGTGAATTTTAAAATGGAAAATAACTTGTTAGATGATGCCTGATTTCAACATGGTCTTCGATGAAACTCGTACACATATGGCAATTTTAAATGTCATTGAACGAGTCGAAACTCTCGAAGCATATGACGAAGATCATTGAACCAATGAAAATTCATTATTCAATACGGTTGAATCAATAAATAGAGATTTAAAAAATTTAGATGACTTAGAAAAAAGTATCAAATACATAAAACTTATTCTTGACTGTAATGTGCATCATACAGAAAAATTACTTAGAAAAAAGATAATCTATGTAAACAATTAAATAAAATTACAAAACATTTATTATTATTAAATCAAAATTTTGAGCCGAAGTTTGAACAGCAACAGAATCAAATTAATGAATTAAAAAGTGAAATTGAAAAATTGAAGCTGAATAAAAACACATCAAAATAAATACCGTATTTTCTTGTAAACCTATGACCTCTTTATCAGTATTTTTAAATATATCTCATTATGATAATAAATACTTTTTAAAATTTTGTAAAATACTTGTCGTTTCTTATTTTAGGAATGATTTTTATATGGTTCATAATGTAAAAAACCGCTGCCAATTCATTGGCAGGTAGCTTCCTCAAACTAATTTTTTGATTCCTTTTATTAAACTAAAATTCGAAGAATTAATTTTTCTGTCCTCCGGCCGGAAAGCACCAACTTCCCAGCCGTTGCGCGAAACGAAGTTGCCGCTTTCCGGCGCCGTCGAGCAGAAAAATAGTATACAGACCTTGGTCAGTAAAAAAGAAAGCCTCAGATCACATGTAATTGTCGGCCGAGGCGAAGCCGAGGTTCATTTCATATTTTTACTGCCTAGGTGTGTAATATACTATTTCACGAAAAAAATTGGAAAAATTTTATAGAAAATATTAACTTGTAATTTTTTCATGGCTATTCATTGAGGTTCCATTTGCAATTTATTTGTTTGTGATTTTAATTCTTATATGAATGGAAAACAATCTTCTTCAAGTTCTATTCTTCATTAAATTTTTCTTCTTCAAGTCCACTGTCAACGGCTTCTCGTCGTACATTGGTTCAAAATAAAAAAAATATTCTAAAGTTGTTCTTTGATTGTGTTTACCTCAAATATTTCTGAAATTTATGAACCAATCATTTTGCCAAAACTCTACAATGAATTTTGAAGCGAATAAGACAATTTTACTCTTGTAATAGTTGAACATATAAAACTCATTTTTGTCATTTTTCAATTTTTACGTTTTTGTTAATAACAAAAGAACCGTGATAGCTAGAGAATTAATTTTTTTAGAAAATATAGGTAATTTAAGTCTCTTTCGAATGCCACCCACCCCATTTAGATACATAGAGCCGTTCTCGAAATTACGATTTAAAAAAAAATTGAAAAAAATTTTAACCTCAAATATCTCCGAAATTTATGGATAAATTATTTTGCCCAAAGAACTCACTCGATTGGTATACAAAATCTACCCCTACAAAAAATTTCAAAGTGATTAAGCCAATTTTACTATAGTTATTGAACGACAAAAAAAATAACTTTTTTTTATAAATTATTTTTTTTCTCAAAAAATAATGAATAGAAAAACCTAAAAATTTAGTAAGTTATAGTACTTAATATCCTTTATAACCAAAAAAATATTCATGTTTATATATTTTTTTAATTTCGAAATATAACCTATTTACAAAAAATTACGTTTTCATCAATAACTTATGACGAAATATAGCTACCGACTTTTTTTTTTGAAATTGTAGATAATTTTATCCTACATACAGAGAATTCATGATATATAAACAATATTTGTTCTAAATATTAAAAAAATCGAAAATAAAAATTTTGAAAATTAAAAAATGGCTATAAAAAATTTAATTTTACAAAAATAGAATATTGACCCCAATTGTGGAAGTAAAATCTAAAAAAATGATCACTCTCCCGTTAAAATCGGTGGAGTAGATCATGAGATATCAGCGTATACGGACTCACACACACACACACACACACACACACACACACACACACACACACACACACACACACACACACACTCATACACACACACACACACACATCCATACGACCATTTTCTAAAAATATTGTATTTCTATTCCAAATTTGCTAAATAACATTTCTAACACATTATCTGATAAACTTTTTTTTACTATCACAAAGCTTCCTCTAGGAGGAAGCACAAATACTTAAACTTTATAAATCATTACACCTATAATTATTTAATGGTTTATTAACACTCATAACACCATACCGTCACACTCCCACACACACTCACACGCACGCACGCACAGACACACACACACACACACTCACACGCATGCACACACACACACACACACACACACTCAATCTAGAAATGATTACATTCTCAAAGATTAGGAAGGGTTGTTAGAGTGTGAGTGTTTATGGATACTTTATATATAAAGGGGTACTTTAATTATCTGTCATTTTAATCTTGGATCCTACTAAAGCATGATAATACTGAAAAATGTTTGCTCAGAATAGTAATCAAAACTCTAAGTTCCAATGTCGCCAAATACTATCCATACTGTATGGATTAAATAAATTATTGGCTGTGGTTATTTCAAACCTGTTGTTCGTCTAAGTGGTCAAAATATTGCGGGTATACCACTTACGCATACCGAGTGAAACACATCTCTAGAAACGTAGACAATAGGATTAATATCTGTTAAAGGCGTGCAAAGATATAAAATATGTATTTAATGAAATTTGTACGAAAGAGAAATTACAAGAAAAAAATCAATTATCACAATATACACAGTTTACATTTTATGATATACATTCTATAACAAGCACATTTTATACCCATAATGTGAATAAATACATAAAATCTTGAAAAAAAAATAATTTATGTATGTTAATAGATGATGCCTATATGTTGATGTTTGAACTTGCATCTTTACAGTTGAAGGATATTGATCATGTTATGAACAAAAATATTAATCAATAAATGTATTAAAATATCAATCTTGTTTTTCCTTACCTTTGACACGTTAGGTATATGACCGTAATAAATTAATTATATTTCAATTAAAAATCTGTTTGTTTCTTAATTATCTCTGTTTTAAAGTAATAAAGTTAGCATAAATAAATCTGTCGAAAGTGGTAGCGGCAGTGGCGAAAGGCTCAAAAGGTACATTAAATAGTTTGATATAATACATCAAGCTTTTCGATTCACATTAGGCTTATTGATTCACATTAAGCTTTTTGATACTCGTTGAGCACATTTATCACAAGTTTTGTAGCTACAAACTAGCTTCTTACTTCAATTACCTTATCACTTCAAATTAGCTTACCACTTCAAATTAACATGTCACTTCAAATTAGCTTGTCACTTCAAATTAGCTTGTCGGTTCATCAGTAATTTGCTTTCTCAAAAGCTTGTGACACGTGCGCGCCGCCGCCACCGCCGCCACAAACCTCGAGACTTATAAAAAATATTATCTCCTTTAACGAAACAGTTTTTGTCATGGATCCACGGTGGAAACATCCTTGGACATCTATGGTTTGTGGTCCCAGATCATGTGGGAAAACCGTGTTTGTTAAAAACTTTTTAAAACATATAGATAGTATGAGTAACGTACACTTTGACCGAATAATAGTTTACTATTCCGAATGGTAATCAACGTATAAAGAACTGAGTGATGATGTCGAATTTCACGAGGGTTTACCAAAAAATTCAGACTTTGTCGACGATTCTAGACCAAAATTGATAATTATAGACGACTTGATGAGGGAGTCTTCGGGTGGTGGTGGTGGTGGCGTTATTGCTAATCTTTTTACCAAGGGTAGTCATCATAATAATTTAAGCGTAATATTCATCACACAAAACCTTTTCCATAAGGGCCAGCGTGAAATCTCGTTAAATTCTAATTATATAGTTATTTTCAAAAACCCGAGAGATAAATCTCAGATACAGTATCTAGCTCGCCAAGTGTGTCCTGAAAATCCACAATTTCTACAAGAGACTTATCTTGATGCAACTAAACAAGCACACTCCTATTTATTACTTGACTTACGCCAAGATACATCTGATAATTGTCGTTTTCGTAGTAATATATTTCCGTTTGATAAATATCACTATGTTTATGTTCCCAAGAAATCTATAAAAGGTAGCGAACTTGGTAATAATATACCAGTCATACGGTTGTAATGGGTTCGAGTAGACGCAAGCGTCTTGGACAAAAAAATTTAAATACTTTAAAATCTCTGCTTCATTTCGATAAAAGTCAACGACGTGTTTTATTACGCGAAGCAGATAAAAAACTTGTTATTCTCATTTGCGAATGTGGCTTAAATATTTTACGTGGTAACGTGCCTTTGAACAAAAACTATAAAAATAAATTGAAAAAGTACGTTTTATTCTTAAGAAAATTAACTGATTCTTCGCAAAGTTAGAAAAATAAAAAAAAGTTGATTATCAAATACTAGACTTGTTTACCACTCATCTTGGTACCTGTGATAAAACTATGGAGCATGCAAGAAAAATGATTTTGATCCCTGAAGAAAGTATAAACAATTTACACCATCGTTTATCAGGTGAAAAATTGGTTACTATGCAAACACCGGGTACACCTTCGTCGCGACTAGACAAAGAAATGAGCGAAATTATAAATTCGACATCAATTCAAGATGATCGTGAAAAATATGCGATGTACCAACAAGCATTAGACCGTTTTACGTATTATAAATCAAATGATGGTGCAAAAAAGTTTCACGTGAGCGACGTAACCACCCCTGGAGATATCGATAAAGTAAGCAGAGTAAATAATAACGAAGATACCAATGAAGATAGCAGAAAAGTAGATGATAACATAATAAACAGTGTACCATCAACGCTTCGATTTAAAGCAAAACAGTTATTACTGCGATTGTCTGCTTCTGGTGATGTCACATGGGATGATCTTGGTAAGATTACCATAGATGGCAGTGTCGTCAAAGGTGGAAATATAGTAGATTTGATTAACGATGCTCTGAGAAATAGAAAACAGCCGTTGTCAAGTGGTTATAGGCAGTTTACCGAAGCGCTTCGCAGAGCAAATATACCACGAGTATTTATTGGTAACAATAAAATTTGGGAACTTGTTTCTTCCCCACAACCTGATAGTGACGACGACGACGAAGAAACTCAACAATCTAATAGTGAAGAAACAAATGAAAAACCAGCCAATAGAGCAACACCAAGAAAGTTGAAAAAAAGATTACACCCCCAAGAAACACCTAGAGCCGTTACAAAAGTTCGTATTCTTCCATGGGATCGCCTAGAGTAAACATTGAAGAAGATTTGATCACACACCCAGAATCAAGTCTTGTAGATAATTTAATCAATTCTTTACCTTTTGAAATACATGCTCCAGGATACCATTTTTGTGGACCTGGTACACGTCCAAACGAGAGGTTAGAGAATGGTGAGAAAGCTATCAACCCACTTGACGATTATTGTCGTGAACATGATATAGCGTATGCAAACAGTAGTGATCGTAGCAAAGCTGATTGTTTGCTGGCTAAACGTGCCTTTGCACGTTTATTGTCTGAAACAGCTACAACTAACGAGAGAGGTGTGGCTTTAGTCACAACTTGTTGTATGATAAGTAAAATAACTTTTGACAAGTTTTCTTTGTACATTAAAAAAATAATTAAAAGAAACGTAAAAAAGAAACTAAAAAAGTTTAATAATAAGATAAATGGAAAAAACGTTAAATAATTTTTTCTATCGACCACCGAAATCACCAGCCTATGCTGGTGCGTACAACCTTTTAAAAACAATTGGTAAAAAACACGATCGCAAACAAATTATGAAATGGCTTAAAAGTCAGGATGCTTATACTCTATATAAACCTGTACGCCGTCATTTTCCGCATAGGTCTTATGACGTTCGTAACCCTTTTGATGTGTGGGAAGATCTCGCTGATTTACGATCATTAAAAACCTATAACAACGACAACACATATCTACTTGTGGTTATAGACGTTTTATCAAAATTTGCATGGGTTGAACCTATTCGTAACAAAACATCGAAAAGTGTCGCTAAAGCATTTGAATGTATTTTAACACGTTGTAAAGGACAACACCTCATGCTCTTTCAAACTGATAAAGGTAAAGAATTTCTCGGCAAAGAGATGCAACAAGTTTTGAAAAAGAACAGTATAAACTATCGTGTAGTTAGAAATCCTGATATTAAAGCAGCTGTGGTTGAAAGGTTTAACAGAACATTGAAGGGTCGATTATGGCGATATTTTACTCATACAAAAACGTACAGATATATTGATATTTTACAAAAAATTGTTGATGCTTACAATAATTCTTGGAATTCTGGTACTAAAATGACTCCTGCTAAAGTTAATTTGTACAATGCCGTAAAAGCATACCAAAACCTAGCCCAACGATACAACACGACCCGTATTCGATACCCTAAATAGAAGGTGGGTGACTTAGTACGTGTCAGTCGCGCCAAACTAGTGTTGAAGAAAGCATATGAAAGCGCATGGACTTTGGAATTATTCCGAATTATACGAATATCTACTAAACGCCAACCGCCTGTTTATACTTTGGAAGATCTTGACGGTGAACCAATCGAAGGTTTTTTCTACGAAGAAGAACTTTCTAGAGTACAAAAAGATTTGAATACAGAATCATTTCAAATAGATAAGATTCTTAAAACTAAAGGTAAAGGGAAAAACAAAAAATATTTTGTAACTTGGAAAGGTTATCCCGATAAATTTAATTCCTGGGTTTCAGCAAACAACTTAAAAAAGATATAATGAGAGAACAATTTTAAATAGTATTATCTAGTAACAACAGCATGTATGTGTTTCCTGAAAATAAAACAACACATTTTACCACACAGCTACCTCAAAATATTTATTTACACGGTGAGTGGTCTGTAGCTCTATGTCAGATTCAGATACCCCACACATTTCAACATATTTCGCTCGATAACTATGAGGGTATGGTCTGTGTCAAAATAACTGAGTCGTTTTCACCAAATGATTTGAGACACGAATCAATAGAAAATGATGTTATTGCACACTTATCTCCAGGAATTTACACAGATATGGAAAATCTTTTACAAGAAATAAATAATTTACCTAACATAAAAAATCACTTACAATTCAAAGCACAACGTGGAGGGTTTATAGAAATTGAACGAACTTGCCAGGATACTTGTGACACGAGTTTTCATAGTTTAATTTTGTCTGAAAAGCTCTTGAGAATTATTGGCTTTGAAAATCATAATCTTGAAAAAATTAGAGATACAGTTACCGGTTAAAGACCTGCCGATCTTATTAGCGGTTTACCATCAATAATAAGAGTATATAGTGATATTTGTGAACCTTACATTACAGGTGATGTACACACACCTCTTTTACGCATAGTTCCTCTTAATATGAACGAGTATAAATATGGTAGCATTGAGATTAAAAACTTTATCACGCCAATGTATATTCCATTGTTATCTACGTCATTTCAATCGATCACAATAGATATAAAGGACCAAGATGGAAACCCTATAGCATTCGATTACGGTACGTTGACAGTAACACTTCATCAGAGAACAGCATAAGATGGGTTATTTTGAAACAATTTATGACAAAAAGGAAAAGGTGTTGGAAGCTTTTTAAAAGGTGTCTATCGTAGTGTTTTACCGTTTGTAAAAAAAGGTGGTAAGGCTCTAGGAAAAGCTGTTGGTAAAGAGGCTTTACGAGCAGGTGTAAATATTTTAGATGACATTACACATGAAAAACCTTTTAAAGAATCTTTTCGCAATAATATTCGAAAATCAGGAAAGAATCTCAAAAGAAAAGCCGAAGAAAAATTGGATAATCTGATAAGTGGCTCAGGATATAAAACTAAGCGTCGGGACCAGAAACAACAGTTGACTAAGAACTCTGATGCCGTTAACACCAAAAGTAGAAAACGTTCCAAAGTTAAACCAAATAAAAAATTATTAATAAAAACACTGTAAAAATAAAAGGAAAACTTTGAAAGAAAAACGTACTGCACGAGATATTTTTGAAGAATAATGGCTTTTCTGCATAGTGGTTCGTGTGCATGTCTTAAATCTGAAGTGAATTTATTTAGTGTACCCTCTACTCAAACAACGATTGAAAATTCAAATTATGTTCAATATAAGCCAATATCTTCGCTAACTGAAGGGTCGCCAATAGAGTTTTCTATACCGGGAACTAGTGAATATATCGACCTTGCACATACTCTGCTTAGTGTTCGTGTAACTATCGCACAAACAGTAACACCTCCTGAAACCATAGATAAAAATACCTTGAAAAATGTTGGTCCTGTAAATAATTTTATGCACTCGATATTTAATCAAGTTGATGTGTTTTTTAATCAAAAACCTGTTTCCCCGCCCAATAACGCCTACGCTTATCGATCATACATTGAAACTTTATTAAACTATGAGTCTGCAGCTAAAAAATCTCATCTCACCAGTGCACTATGGTACACCGACACTCCTGGAAAAATGGATGCTACAGATGACGACAACGAGGGTCTTACAAACCGCCGAATCCTTATGGGCGATGAGAAAAACATAGATATGATTGGATATTTACATTGTGATGTTTTCAATCAAGACAAATTATTAATTAATGGTGTCAAAGTACGTGTGCGGCTTGTACGATCACGAGATAGTTTTTGTCTTATGGACCCGACAGGACTCTACACCGCTCGAATCACCGAAGCTGCTCTCTTTGTACGTCGTGTCAGACTTAGTCCAAGTATTATATTGGCTCACGAAAAAGCACTTTGGAAAACAACAGCTAAATATCCCCTCACACGTGTAGAAGTAAAAGCTATTACAATGCATAGTGGTATTCATGGAGAAACATTGGATAATGTCATTTTAGGTCAATTACCAAAAAGAATTATTGTTGGCTTTGTAGAAAATAAAGCTTTTAACGGTGATAAGGGTCTCAATCCATTTAATTTTAAAAATTTCAATATAAATTATTTGTGTCTCTACATTGATGGTGTACAAGTACCGTCTAAAACATTACAACCTGATTTTAAAACGAATAATATGTATGTTGATGCATATCATACTTTATTTTCTAGTACAGGTATACATTATTTAAATGAGGGTAATTCCATTTCACGCGAAGCTTATGCCAATGGATATTGTCTTTTCGCGTTCGATTTAACACCTGATTTATCAGCAAATCAAGACACACATCGGAATCTAGTAAAACATGGTAGTGTGAGAATTGATGTTCGTTTTGATGATCCATTAAACAGTACAGTAAATTGTATAATTTATGCTGAATATGAAAATATACTTGAGATTGATTCGTCACGTCAAGTTCTCGTGGACTATAGTGGGTGAGATGGTGGGGGAAAGTAGTAGTAGTGGGTAGTAAAGGTTAATGGTTTGGAAATGTTTCTGATATGTCAGTCGTTGATTGGACGTTGATTTGTTCAAAACTATGAAGATGGATATCGTCGTAGATATACAGTGTGTCAAAGATTATAAAAACCGTCCGGTACCAAAAGAAGTGGCAGTTCTTTCATTAAATCAAAATTTCACAGGACATTGACTTGTTTCTCCGAATAGACAAATAACTGCACTATGTCAGGAGGCTAGAAAAGAAAACGATTGGTTATCACGAAACCATCACGGCTTGGACTGGCTTGATCAAGGTGTTTCCGAAAAAGTCTTGTTCAAAAACCTACAAGAAATTTGCAAGAGAGCAAACAATATTTATGTTCGTGGTGGCATGAAAGTGGCGATTTTACGAAAAATCACTACACGACACATTATAAATTTAGAGTTTGAGGAAGATTGTCCACCATTTCACAAACTTACAGCATCTGGTAATTACTGCATGCAACATTCTTTAAAATATGGTTTTTCAAAGTTTAGTTGTGCTTTGAATAACATCTCAAAGTTAAAAACGTGGTTGAAAACACATGGTAAAACTGAAGCTGTTGGTGAAGAGTTTATCTTTGAACCACCTATTAACCTCTGCGATGAACAATATACAAATTCAACGGATTTTATCTCGAATTCCTACTCACGCTGTGGGGGTCTTTGCGGCAGATCAAATTCCTCTGGTCTGGACGAGACCGACAGCTTTTATTTTCAACACCCAAAGGCACGGTAAACCTGGCTTGCATTGGGTAACAATTTACGTCAATAAAAACGGTGATGCCTGGTACTTTGATAGTTTTGGTGTACCTCCTTACATACCCGATCATATAAGCCGCATTCGGAGAAATGTTAGAAAATTTCGATGGAATTCACGACAACGACAAAGTGAAACTTCAGATACATGTGGCTATTTTTATCTCATGTTTTTACATTACATGTCTGTGGGCCTTGGAATTGGACATTTTCTCGAAAACTTTTCTTGTAACTTACACAAAAATGATCAAATTGTTAGAAATTATGTTTCAAAATTGTATAGGGGCACATTTCCCCACTGCCATTACCAACCCCTCCACTACTAACACATCCCGCTACTATCCTACCCTTCCAATAGAAAACTCCTCCACCATCCGAATGAATAGTATAAAAAAGAGGGTCTACCACAACCTATTCATTAGTTCACACGATCACTCCTGCTGAAAATAATACACAAGAATGGCTGGTCAAGGTAAGCGTAAATACAAGGCAATTGCAGGTCAAGAAAGTGTTTCCAAATATCATTGTCGTCATCAACTGTTGCCAATGGTGTACGGACTAAACAAATCTTATACTAAGAAAATTACAATTGGTCTAGAAAATAAGGAAATTGGTGGTGAATTTATACCTATCATCCGTCTTAGTGGTGACGACTTTGTTGGTATACCATTTACTGTGTCTGACTGGCGTTTATTTGAAGAAATTTTTCCAGTTATTGATAAGTTCTTTGAAACTGAAGATGGTGATATGGTGGATAAAAAGATATCCTTTAGCCGTTTTAGCATAAGGCTTATTATGAGTTATGGCGACAAGGCAATTGAACTTGTAGAATAAGAAGATTCACAGACGTCAGGTGATCAAACACCAAAGAAACAGTACCGACGTAATTTAGTATTTAAAAAAGTTTCTTTTGATAGATTAAAAATATTAAAACATTGTATACGTGTGAGAGTAAGATTTTTATTAGATGTAACGTGTAACATAGAATATATTATTAATACACTTTGTCATTATTTCAAAGAAAAATTGCAAGAATCGCAATCATCACAATATACACATTTTTCTAAGGATGATTTATTAACTTATGCGGAAAAATTCGGCATACCTGATTCTGATAAAGTTTATGATGAAACAATAATTAAAAAAAATGATATACCGATATCAATACCCATTCATGATGTTATGTTTTTAATATATGAGCTTGTATCATTACATTTAGAAAATATTATATTTTTAATGAATAAAAAGATTTAAATGTATCAAACTTGTTTTTCCTTACCTTTTATACTCCTATCCTAAAATACCACCTAGTTTTGTTGCAGATAAAGTTTAATATTATAGAGTTAAATTGTAAAGCTAAATTTTAAATCATAGAGTTCAATATTATATAAATTTTAAAAGTTTAAGTTATATTTAAAATTTTGAAATCATAGAGTTAAGTTTAAATCATAATTTTAAATTTTGAAATCATAGAGTTAAGTTTAAATCATAATTTTGAATTTTGAATATTGTGGCACCATGGGGAAGACACAACAAACCCCCACCACCACACCCTGGTGGGGGGGGGGGGTATACATCCCCAATAACTACTTTCGGGTATTGGGCACTGTTCGGGTATTGGGACGTTCCCCTTAGCTGGGGTTATTCCCATATTTTCTTCAACTAATTGTAAGGCTCAAAAGTGAGGGTTACAGTTCCTAGATAGAAAGTATTGTCGTTGGCAAAAATTTACTGTGGAATCTTAAATGCCAATGATTGATTAAGCAGCTACGTTGAGAAGAAAAGAAAATTATTCTAAGCATCAAAAAAATAAAAAGTAATCGCTTCATCGCTTTAAGAGGTACTAAAGTAAAAAACAGTGATGTGAGCTGGTCAATTGACCGTCATGACCCTGACCTGACAAAAAAAATTTTGACTGACAATTGACCCTGGCCGGTCACAATTATGCGTGACAGTCAAACCTACATCTATATAGAGTATAGAGTATAGACGAACGGGGAAAAGTATGGTTTTGTCACCAGGAATGGGCTGCTTCTTGCATAGAACACGCGTTTTCGTCCTCCTTGACTTATTATTTAATATAGACTGTTTTGTACAAAAAAACTGCTCTGTAAAACGTATGATAGCATAAACTGTTTTATCAAAATTTTGATCGTTTTTTTATTCTTTTAAACTTTCTGACCAATGGCCGGTCAGAAAGTACACTGACGGTCATTTTTACATTCAGGGATTGTAAATTCTGACTATCAGTGACGGTCAACTTTTTGTCGAAATGACCGTCAAGTCAGAAAATTTTGTCTGACCGGTCAATCCACATCACTGGTTAAAAATCATGAAAAAATGTATTTTGCTTCGTCAAAGAAGAAGCTTTGTAACGGTGCAAAAGATTTTTGAAACAAAAAATGTTCAAAAACATGTTTTAAGACTTTTGGCGCTAAAATCTGTTGTTTTTGATAAAAAAAATTTTCGTATCTGTATGCATGTGTGTGTACGTGGGAGCGTGCGAGCGTACGTGCGTGCATGCGTGTGTGTATGTGTGTGTGTGTGTGTGTGTGTGTGTGTGTGTGTGTGTGTGTGTGTGTGTGTGTGTGTGTGTGTGTGTGTGTGTGTGTGTGTGTGTGTGTGGGTGTGGGTGCGATAACTTTTGAACCAATCGACCGATTTACATCGGAAAAGGCTTATTATCTTCGTTTGGGAGGATAATAGAGAGAGCATAACCAATTTTTTGATTCTATCGATTTTCTTTTTTTTTTATAACCAAAAAACGATTTTGAATTTTTCGTTTTTTTGATTTTTTAATTTGTTTCAGCCAGTATTACTTAATAAACTAAATTTTTATTAAAAGGTCTTTAAATTACCTACAATTTCTTTTTTATAAATTTAAATTATCTCTAGCCTGGCATTTGTTATTAATGGAAATATGGTTTATATTTCTTTAATTAATATCCCAAAAATTTTTTCATTTTTCCACTCAAAATTTTTACCACTTATTACACTTATCGACTACAAAATTATATTAAAATTTGAAGAGGTTATGTTGATTTGCTTCCGAGAAAAAAATTATTTTTGAAAACAAGTGCGTTTTCTTTCGTTAACGATATCAGGAGTAAAAGTCAATGAATCGTTTTGAAATTTGGCAAAGAATTAGCTTTTTTATATTTAAGGATTCTTTGCCGAAAAAAATCTGACCGTTGTGACCAAAAATATTTGAGCTTCAAATTTTTTTATAAATTTCTTATATTTGCATTTTTAAAAAGAATATTCGATTGATTGACTCAACATTTTTACCACGTATTACACTTATCGATTACAACATAGTGTTAAAATTTCAAGAAGTTATGTTGGTCACAATTCTTTTACTCCTTCCAAATTAGCTCCAAAACACAAATATAAAGTTTTAGAGTAAAATATGCAATAGTTTTATTTAATTTGTATGGGTACGTTCGGAAATGAAATTTCGGTCAGTAGTTAAGTTGGTACCCCTACGTTAAGCTAATCGAATCGACGTTCACAGCATATAAACAATGGTTACGGTTAACACACAGCTGTGAGAGACGCCTCGCGGTCGGGTGATGGCAACGCGAGCGCTCAACTCCAAAAGCCTTCCGAAGCACTCGGAGGCAGGCGATCAGGTTATGTTTCCTGTACTTTAATTTACAGAAATTGTAGTGAAGATGAGTTGACATTAAAAATATGTAGAAATGTTTCATAGATTTTATAATGAAATTTATCGTTTTAAATTTTAGAAATACTATACAAGAAATTCATCATCTTTTTACACACCAATATATTATATTTGTTATATATTGTTAATGCTATTCTTGTAATTTTAAACATTAATCAGTCACTAAAAGAATATTAATATGTATATCAAATCATAATTTGAGTCGCACACAGTACAAATTATATCAGGTGTAGTGGACGAGTCTGTTGAATCCCTATGAGCTTTTATGTTTCATTAAAGATTTTGCATTAACACAACACAGAGTATAAAATTACTTTTCACTATAATCAGTAGACATTGCAACTGCACTGGATGATTGATTAGTTTTACGTGCTGTCCTTCTTGTTTCTAATCATAACATAGAGCATGAAATAGAATATTATGATGCTTTCACTTATTTACACTTACACATTATTATTAATATTTGGTGACGCATCTAGACATTACCAATTATTCTCATAAGATTTATTATTTCCTTTGGATTGTCAATTGAAATTGAGTTAATTCATGTACCCACGCTTGGACAACTCTTTCAAACTAAAGCCTAATTTTTATAACTATTTAACAACCTTGATGGTTGAGGACTGTAAACTTAATGCATGCCCTTATTTTTTTCTTTACATCTGCTGGCCTATTTGATTGAATGTAAAATCTTCTGAAATAAAAAGAAAAACATACACATACTATCTATTCAAAACACAATTTATATTGTCGAAGAATGTTTTGAGTATTTGAATGATGAAAAAGTATTTTATTGCTTTCAGAATTATTCAAATACACAAAATAATTTTAATAATAAGTAAAATACTTATCACATTTTCTCTCCGTCGTTGCTAAAACGCATTTCTGCATATTTTTAATGTCAACTTAACTTCACTACAATTTCTGTAAATTAAAGTACAGGAAACATAACCTGATCGACTGCCTCCGAGTGCTTCAGAAGGCTTTTGGAGTTGAGCGCTCGTGTTGTTATTACCCGACCGCGAGGCGTCTCTCACAGCTGTGCGTTAACCTTAACCATTGTTTACATGCTTTGAACATCAGCTCGGTTAGCTCAACGTAGGGGTACCAACTTAACTACTAACCGAAATTGCATTTCTAAACGTATCCTATATCATATATAAATAAAATAATTATTGTGTACTAGGGCATATCTCCGAGAAAGTAATTTCAGATTGAGTCCCGCGGCAACGTGTACTAGGGCAACGATAATAATTGACTTTCAAAATATGAATTTCGTAAAAATTTCATAAAAATATTTCATAAAAATATCGATTCTTAAGTATGAAAAAAACTACCTCTCCTTTAAATTTTAAAACGATTCATTGTCTTTTGTTAAGAAGTATAATTTTGTTATTATATTTGTATGATTGTTACAATGATGGATTAACTTTAAACCACTAAGTCGAGCAGGATAGTAGTTAAATACCTGTTTCAAAACAAATATTTATTAGATTATTGCTAATACATACTTTTCTTTCTCAAACTAATGTATTTCTTTAAAATTTTTTATAACAATAATTAATTCTGTGGCTTCCAGGAAAAACCACTTATCTCCACTTTTCATTATTTCGAGTAAATCGAGTTTTTAGTTTTGCAAGTTTCGCATCGATGTTACAAATCAAGACAAATGAGATTAAATGCAACACTGCGTCTATGAATACTAATGTAAATAACATATTTTTTGCCATAGTAACCAAAGAAAATAGCGTTCATGTTTTAGAAATCGAATTTCACTTACGTGGTTATTCCGGGAATAAAAAAAAATTTTAGTGAAGTTACGTGGGGTTTCCGGAAATTATTCTAAAAAAAGTGGATATACGTGGTTTTTCCGGGAGTTTTTCTAAAAGAAAAAGTGGAGTTACATGGGTTTTCCGGGAATTAGTCTACAAAAAAAGTGGAGTTACGTGGTTTTTCTGGGAGTTATTCTAAAAAAAAAAGTGGAGTTACGTGATTTCTCCGGGAATTATTCTAAAAAATAAGTGGAGTTACGTGGTTTTTCCGGGAATTATTCTAAAAAATGGAGATACGTGGTTATTCCGGGAAAATATTGAAAAAAATGGAAATATGTGGTTTTTCCTTGTGCGGATTCAAGACAACGAGTGCACTTTCGTAATTTCTGTCACGGCTAGATGATAGAGGACTGTTTAAAGATAAGAAAAATAAAAATCATAAAACCGATTTCGAAAAACTCGTTCCTTACGTGGTTTTTCCAGGAAGCCAGAGAATTGTTTGTATAGGATACATAAATGAAAAAACAAAAAAGATACTTTTTATATTCAACCAAATTGTTTAACAGACAACAAAGAACCACAAAAAAACAGTTTTATTTATTAATAAAGTATTGTTCTGAAAAATTTACTTTCGTTTTTAAAATTTTAAAAATGGAATCGATAAATTAGTTTGAGGAAGCATCTTGCCAATGAATTGGCAGCGGTTTTTTTATGTGATATTTCAAATGTACAAATTAATCTGCAATTGAAGAAAAATTTTTAGGCAGAAATATCCAAAAATTTAGAAGTTACAGTATATAATACAAAATGAATTATTTGTCACAAAAAATAACTCAAAATTTTTATTTTCTAGTAAATGGTTGGGAATACCGGTCCGGCCAAAATAAAAAACGAAAAACAAAAGAAAAATAAAAAATAAAATGAAAAAATGTTGAATCACGCGAGTTTAGCCCCTTCGAGTATTCGAGACTTCCAGTTATTCGAGTGGGCTACTGCTAATTTGCTACTCCTCAGATGTCAGATCACACGAGCTTTGAGGCATGATCAAAACATACATGGAAAATAAGAGATCTGTATGTACAACTATTTTCAATATCTATCAAATTTTTTATGAGTAAAAAAATATTAAAAAAATTGAAGAATCAAAAAATTGAAGAGTTCCGTGAGTTTTATGTAATAATTAGTAGGTTGATGCTTCATATTCTTTTTCTTCTTCTTTGATAGATGGCAAGTTTATTTTGAGTTTCTTATAAATACTTTTCTTGTTTTTGTAGTTTTCAAGTTTTTCATTTTCTCCCTTGTCTCATTGTACTTCTTCTTTGCAGCAGAAATGGCATTGACTGCCTGGTACGCTCATTGTACTTCCTCTTTGCAGCAGAAATGGTATTGATTCTGGGTGTTATGACCAGCCGATGCATACCGTTCAAAATATCACACATCCCATCATTAAAGAGGGCAGTTTGAAGCTTTGCACCGAGAGTAAGAGCGTTAAAGCTTACAAAATTAGTGTTAAAGCACAACTTCCAAAGAATGTTATTAAAACTTTCACTGAAGTTTTGTGTGTGTCCACCAAAGCAGCGCTTCAGAAATGTAACAGAAGTTTGTATTTCTGTATGGAAATAGTTATT
The DNA here is from genome assembly GCA_036365515.1 of Torymus aiolomorphi. Taxonomy (NCBI): domain Eukaryota; kingdom Metazoa; phylum Arthropoda; class Insecta; order Hymenoptera; family Torymidae; genus Torymus; species Torymus aiolomorphi. The sequence goes on from CM070877.1 coordinate 83,198,122, forward strand.
TATTAACAAGCGGACCATATCAGCGGATAAAGGGGAGCAGGTATATCAGCATATTAACATAGAGGAAAAGAGACAGAAATAAATGAGTACGAACCTTACTCGTTCCATTTATTAATAGCTGTCAAGTTAAAAAGAATTATTTTTTCCTGGTGAGAGAAGTAATTTGCAGGAGTGAATGGACAATCAACAAAAATGTTTAAAATTTTTAAGTTAAATACATTTTTTTCAATGTATATATGCACAAAAAATGCAAACATAAAAAAAAACTCGCTGCCAATTTATTGGCATGTAGCTTCCTCCAAATTAATTTATCGACCCTCTATGGTGTAGTAGTTTAAATATAAAATATGTTTACTCATACTTAATTTTTCTTTAATGACTTACAACTTCATTAATATTTACAAAAATTACACATTTTTTTTATTCCTGAAATTCTTTATTAGCTGCCACTGATATTATGTCAATACAAATATATAAACTCTACATCTCCACAAAATTTCAACGTAGTTATCATGCGACATAGAAAATGGCTTTGTAAAATATCAAATATCTCAAAAAGTAATCGTATGATCTTGATGAAAATTCAAACATATATTGCCTATATCACATACGAAAATGTCTATAAATTTCAAACTGACACAACGAGCGGTTCTGAAGCAGTTACGATTTTTAAAAAATTGAAAAATTTTAAACTCAAATATCACTGAAATGTATGGACCAATCCTTTTGCCCATACAACTCAGCCAGGAGGTATCCCAAATCTACTTCTACAAGAAATTTAAAGCACATAAGCCAATTTTACTCCCGCAATCGTTTGACATAGAAAACTCATTTTTTACATTTTTCGATTTTTACTCAAAAACTTTTCGACAGAATGGATTCAAATTTTTATAGGTTATAGCTATTTATATTCTGCATTATCATGATATTTTCAAAAAAATTGACCATCTAATTTGGGAGTAATAAGCTTTAAAAAAAACACGTTTTTGTTAAAAACTACCCATATAACATTGAATATTGGAGCAACATTACCTCAATGTTGCTTTCATATTTTCGCCGTTGTTGCAAATATGTTCCCTCTAGGTTAATAAATATGTATGCAACCCTCAGGCATACATGCAATATTACTGCAAGGTTAAACAATATTGGCGAAAGTTCAGTTTTATAAAAATTGAAAGAGACATCTATTACAAAGATTCCCAATTTGGAACCTATCATCTGGATGGTACTCCAGGAAGGGACGTTTATATTGGTGGAAGCCTCGTTTTTTTTTAATTAAAAAAAAAACGGCTTTTGCCAATATTGTATAACCTTGGAGCAATATTGCATATAACATTGTAGCAATATTGTTACAATGCTAAAATGAAAAATTCGAACCATAAAAATTTGCAACGGAAGTCATGGGTTTGCAGCAATATTGCCTCAGGGTTGCATACATGTTTATTAACCTTGAGGGAATATTATATGGGAAAAGAACCGTAACAGCTATTGTATTTTTTTTAAATATAGGTATTTCTATGCTCTTTTAAATGCTATTCATCCGATTCAAATATCTCGATCCTATCATTAAAAAAAGCAAAAATAAATTTTACGAAAATCGAAAATTGACAAAAAAAAGCATAAACGAATAAAAAAAATTAGACCTGTCCGCTTAAAATACATCGAATAGATACTGAGATATAACGTTATACATACATACAGACACATACACACAGACACATACACACAGACGCGCGCGCGCGCACAAACACACATACTCACACACACACACACAAACGCCCACGCCCACGCCTACACCACATCCGCACCGACACACAGTCACACGCCCACTCACATACACCCACCCACACCCACATACATACACACATACGGCCATTTTATAAAAATAGTATATTTTTACTATAAATGACTTAAAACATCTTTCTAATACGTTATCTTGAAAACTTTTTTCACCGTCACAAAGCTTCCTCTAAGAGGAAGTAAATTTTTTTAACAGTAGTATCCCCTTAGAAACATATTCGTTTTTTCCATGACCAAAAGTTGTACTACTTTAATAGTACATTTCGATACGGGTGCGGAAAGATATTATTTAACGCATGTCACGTTATTCGCACGAGCGAAGCAAGTGAGAAAAGTCACATGAGCTAAAAATCCTCTTGCGCACCAGTTTCGATCAGTATTTTATACTACGAGAGCTGAAGAATCATATTGAAGTTATGCTTTCGAGGTTAGAATGGTATAAAATTATTTTCGATAGATAGTGCGTAATATGCGACCTTACACAAATTCTGTTAATTTTTAAAATCGCTAAATTGCTTTTACGTCTCCAGTATTGAAAAATATCATTCGATACACGTACCAACGATGATTCAACACTTGTGTGATTGTCACCCTAGCTTCGTTCGGGCGACAAGCCTCTCGTGCTAGAATCAATAATTTCGTACTTGTATCAAAATATACTATTTTCATGGAAGGGGCGTAAAATAAGGATTTTACGCCTCCGGTAGGTAAAATTTACACCACATGAAAACTGTGTTTTTCGCCCTAAATGAACGAAATACACACTTCCTTTGTGGCTTAAATTTTTTAACCCCCGCAGTCGCCAACCCCTTATTTTAAGTCCGCAAAATTCAAAGCTTAAGAATAGGCATAACACCCACTGCATCAAAAATATGGTTCTTGTAACACTGGTACGATTTTCGCGTTTTTTGAACTTAAAAAAATGGGTTAAAAGTAACCACTTTTAGACCAACGGGTGCAAAAGTCTCGGAGCGGGCACAAATGTGCCGTAGCTGACGCAAAAGTGCCGCACTGAAAATCCAAACCTGTGTCACAAAAAATATCGCGTGCACTAAGGGTTAAGTGGGCTTTCTGACCTCGTGTGATTGCAGTACTGGTCTTCGGCTCACATTGCTCTCAGTCTAAAAAGGCTGACTCTATACCCTTGGTACACAATATACTATTGCAACACGGGCGTCGAATGTATGCCCTCGTGTGATTGCCAAAAAAAATTTCATTTTACGTCCTGGATACAACAAGTACTATTAAACTATTAAAAAGTACTATTAACGAAAGACGCTCTTTTACGTGTCTGTAATGTAGATGGAAAATTGAATTTTTTGAGTGCCCCAAAATAATGGGAGGAAAAAGTGTCAGTAACGCGAGGAAAAAAGGTTTTTTTCTCTCAAGGGAGAAAAATTTTCCAGCTAGCAAGAGAAAAAAACTTGTAGCAGAAGAAAAAAACTTTTTCGTTCCTTGATTTTCAAAAAAGAGCTTATGTCTGCACTAATTAAAAAAATATGATGTGTAACAGGAGGAAATTGGCATTCCCAGACTCGGATAATGATTTGAGCACAAATGGAAGTCAGGGGCTCCGAATGCTAGAAAAAGCCAACATTCTCCCCTTATTTATAGAATATATTACGATCATTTATACGTAATGTTGAGTAAGTACATATGCTTATGCTCTATTAGTGTTATTTTATGAGAAAAATAGTTGTGAACATTATAAATTTGAGAAAACATACTTGTCCTGCTTTTTTTGCAGTAAATGTTAAGTCAGTATAATCAGACCATACTGAAAACGCTTTCGCAATTTCTTTATCAACAGCTCCCTTTTCTAAAGCTCTTGGATATTTACTTATTTTGTAGGTTAATTTCTTCACTCGCCATCTGGAACCTGAAAAAAATTGAATAAAACAAATTACATTTGAAGGGATATGAATGTGAGTCATGAAACACCATTTCTGTATATTCGTTAAAATAATTTTGAGAATTATTTTGTAATATCGTTGGCTGGTAAAGAGCGTACCATCTCAGAATTCGGTTGGAAACGGTACCAATTCAGAAGCCGTTTGGAAACAATACCAATTCAGAAGCCCCTTCGAAACGGTACCAATTCAGAACCCGGTTCGAAAGGTAGCAACTCAGACACCAATTTTTCTTACTCAAATTTAAGTTGGCAACACTAACAAAAAATGCCGTTTATGCTACAACATATATTATCATGAAAAACTTGGGGTGCTCGTCAACCGCCATTCAAAATAATTATGGTCGAATCCAAATCAAATCAGGTGATCCGAGTATTCCTATATCTCCGATCACTTTTGATTTAAGTACGAGCATTTTTCTCCAAAAATCATGTGACACGTATTTTTCCATTTTTTAGTTGCATCGAAATTGCATGCGTTCAACGATGGCGAATAATTCCGAGAAAATACTTAGAATAATTTTTTTTCAATGTCATTATCAGACTGCTACTGATTCACCAGTTTTTTAAGCTTTTAAGCATAAAATACATAATTTCATTCACAAGGAGAGTACAGAACCTTTGGGTAACGGATTTGTACCAAGTTGAAATATCTTGTTTTAGATTAAAAAAATATTGAACCTTGTTCCAGGATTTATTCTCATAGGCCCTTTTTTCGAGATATATGCCATGATATCTTAAAAATGCGTTATTTTGTTACAAAATGATGTCTGTTCTATTGTATGTAACTCTGTAAATACTACCGTTATGACAATGAGCGAATAAAATTCTAAAAGTAGACAGAAAAAGCTTTATTTCAAGCACTGCTTCGACAAAAAATATCGAATTTTGAGAAAGTTATGAGAAATGAAAGATAATGTAAAATATGATTGAAAATAGCACCCTTAAAATCTTTTAAAAAAGGGGAAATTTTGAATTATTTTTTTACACTATCTTTGATTTCTCATAACTTTCTGAAAACCCGATATTTTCAGTCGAAACGGTGCTTAAAATAAAACTTATTGTTATGTTGTAGGTTTACTAAATAAATAAATAAAGGCCAGTTAAGTTAAAGATTACGTTTATTGTAGTATGCAGGATGCCGGAGACCGGACGCGTGAGAGCCCATGAGGCGCTCGGGCTAGACTGCCTGTCGGGAGGGGAGGCAGCCGCTTGAGTGCGTGAGCAGTGCTGCCAACCCTAGGTTGTTAACATATCATCACATCCCCCTCCTTTGGGGAGACCTGATACATTTATTGTACATAGTCTTTCAAGTACTCGGGTTTTTTTATTTCGCGACCCGAGCGTGTTCGCATATTTGCATTAGGACTAGCTCCTGACGGCGTATTTACATTTTTAGCAGGCGAGCTAGCATTTGCATTCACGCTAGTACGTTCGTTTGCATCGTTCTGTACATTGTGACTATTACAATTGTCGTTACAATTATTCTCGTAGACCGGACCGTGCAAATGCCTACGGTTTCTCTCTATTCTATTACCATTAGGCAATTCCACTTCATAGGATCTCGGTCTGTCACAGATCTTGGTCACTCTAGCTGGGACCATCGGTTTATTTAACTCTTTCTTAACATATACTTTATCATTTACATTTACAGGTTTCAAATTGTGCGCATTTCTATCATAGTATTCTTTTTGACGCAATTGTCTATCTATCAATTTTTCTTTTATCTCTCTATTCTCTTTTTCTTTTTCAAAATTTTTATTATTGGGTAAAATCCCGCGAATTTTTCTACCAAACATAATTTCATTGGGAGATTTCAGTCCTTCCCCTATCGGAGTGTTTCTGTACTCGAGCATTGCTAGATTTGGATCTTTACCTGGATCGTCATCTAACTTTTTAAACATTCGTTTTATTGTGGCTATATGCCTTTCTACCATCCCATTTGACTGGGAGTACTTTGCACTTGACGTTTTCCAAGTAAAGTTCCAGTCTGCAGCAAATTTTGACATTTCTGCGCTGTTTAACTGTGTTCCAGGATCTGAATACATAATATGCGGTACACCATGCCTAGCAAATTGTGACTTTAATACAGCTATTACAGAGCTACTAGACATGTCTCTTAATTTAGCAACTTCAACATATTTGCTAAAATAATCTATTATTAATGAAAACTCGGAGCCTTGGTAGTAAAATATATCTACACCTAACGTTTCCCAAGGTCCGTCTGGAACTTCTCTATTTGTTAGAGTTTCTTTTACGTTGCCTTTTCTGTATTTGTTACAAATTGCGCAGCTGTCTACAACGTCGTCAATTTCTTTATTCATTAGAGGCCAGAACAAAATTTCTCGCGCTCTATTTTTACATTTTTCCTTGCCTAAGTGGTTGAAATGAATTAAGTTTAACATTTCTTTTCTTAAATTTCTAGGAACTACTAATCTGTTGCCTTTAAAAACTAGGCCGTCAATTACGCTTAACTCGTTTGAATAATTATAATACTGTTTTACAGTGCTCGCAACCTGACTCTTACTGGTAGGCCAGCCTTCTTCTATATACTTGATTAGCAGTTGCATTTCTAGGTCCGACTCAGTTTCTTTTATAAACTGATCTTTTTTATCTAATGAAATGGGAAAACTTTCCATAACCAAACAAACTTGAGTTTCAATTTCTTTTTCTAAGTCTAATTTTTCATAGTTACAATATGCTCTAGACAATGCATCTGCTAAAAACAATTCTTTGCCAAGTTTATATTTTACAATTAAATTATATCTTTGTAGCCTTAATCTTATACTTTGTAATCTGGCTGGGCAATCATTTATACATTTTTTGAAAATTGCCTCTAGTGGCTTATGGTCAGATTCTACTAGAATCTCTTTTCCGTAAATTTGCTGATCAAATTTAATGCAGCCAAACGCTATGGCTAACGCTTCCTTTTCGATTTGAGCATATCTTTGCTCAGTCTGGGTCAATGCTTTGCTTGCATACGCTACAGGCAAACCATTTTGCAGTAATACTGCACCTAAGCCGCTTTTCGACGCATCTACGCTTAAGGTTACAGGTTTATTTACATCGTAGTATTGTAGGACTGGCGCTTTACATAAGATTTCTTTTAACTCTACAAACGCTCTGTTCGCATTTTCATCCCAGTTCCATTGAACATTCTTTTTAGTTAATTCTCTTAAAACTGCGTTTTTCGTAGCTAAACTAGGGATAAACCTTGATACATACGTTATCATGCCAAGAAAAGTTTCTAATTCTTTTTTATCTTTCGGAGGCTTCATATCAACTATTGATTTTACTCTATCAGTATCAAGTTTTATACCTTGTTCAGTAAATATGTGACCCATGTATTTAACCTCTGAACTGCTGATTTTACATTTATCTAACTTGAATTTAATGTTTCTTTGTTCTGCTCTTTCCAGAACTTTTTCTAATCTGGCATTATGCTCTTTTTGATTTTTCGCTTTAATTCTGACATCATCAATATAAATGTCTACGCCTTCAATATCACTAAAGACTTCTTCGAAGCAATCCTGAAACACTTCAGTTGCTGAATTTATGCCAAATGGCATTCTCAAATACCTATATCTACCAAAAGGTGTGATGATTGTCATCATATAGCTACTCTTTTTAGACAACTTTACTTGATGAAAGGCTCTATCTGCATCAAGTACGCTAAAAACTCTGCTACCTGCGATGTCAGAACTCAATTCATCAAAGGTGGGAATTTTCCTATGATGTCTTTTTACAGACTTATTAAACTCGGTTGGATCTATACAAATTCTTATCTGTCCGTTTTTCTTTCTGCTAATCACTATAGGATGTACCCAATCAGTTGGTTCTGTAACCTTTTTTATAATACCATCCTTTTCCATTTTATCTAATTCTTTTTTGACTAAATCATTTAGAGCTATTGGTATTTTCCTACATGCAGCAATAGTAGGTTTAGCATCATCTTTTAGTTGAATATCGTATTCAAAATTAGTTATGCATCCAATGCCTTCAAAAACTTTTTTATGTTTATTTAAGATTTTTTCAACTGACAAATTATTGTTGCTTTCATTTACTTTAATATTGTGTACTCTTTGCACAATATTAAGTTGCATCAGACTCGGTAAACCTATTATCACTGGCTGATCATCTGTGTTTTCTGTTACAATAAACTCTAAATCTACATTTTTTCTATTTACAAATTTACAGTTCAGTCTGCATTTGCCAACTACTTTTATACGTTGGCCTCCATATGCAGATAGTTTTACATTAGTTTTTTCAACTTTTATATTTTTTATTTTTAAATTCTTTAATTTACTGTCCGGCATGACGTTACATCTCGCGCCTGAGTCTAGCTTAACTTCAATTTTACGCGAATCATTTACCGTAATTTTCTCTACCCAGTCTATTTCATTATTACTACTATTTAGACTGCCGACGTATAAAGAATCTATTTTATCATCGCGATGCTCTGAACTGTTTTTGTTTCTACACATTTTCGCGAAATGATTTTTCCCTTTACATACGTTGCATTCTTTACCATACGCTGGGCATTGACGATACGCATGCTGACGGCCGCATCGCTGGCAAGATGTCCGCTGTTGCTTGGACGAAAATGGCGGGCTTTTCCCAGCGCCACCGCTTGCCTTGCTGCCTGCGCCGCTGCTTCGCGCCTTGCCGCTTCCGCCGGTGTTGTTGCCGCGCGCGCCGCTCGAAGTCTGCTTCCGAGAATTGCCGGCCGCTGCGTGCTTTTCGGTTTTCTTGTTAACCGCATGAATTTTTGAATCTTCACCGATTGTTTTTGTCTGGATTTCTGCCAGCTCTACTGCTCTGCATACTCTAATGCATTTTTCGAGATCTAAATCGTCTTCTCGTAATAAGCGATTTTTTAGTTCTGTGTCACGAATTCCACACACAATTCTGTCTTTTATCAGACTGTCTTGAAGCGCACCAAAACCACATGTAGCACTTAACTTTTTTAAGTCTGTAAGATAGTTTGTAAAATTTTCACCGCTTTGTTGCGCGCGCGTGAAAAATACGTGTCTTTCCACTGTTTCATTTGCTTTTGGCGTGCAATAATTTTCAAACGCCTCTTTCACTTTGTCAAGCTTTTTGCTATCTGCTTCACTTAATCCAAACGTATTATATTTTTCGAGAGCTTCGTCTCCGATCACGTGTAATAAAACAGCAATTTTTCTGTCCTCTTCTTTTTTATCAAGGCCAGAGGCTTTCATGTACAAGTCGAATTTTTGCTTCCACTTGAGCCAATTCTCCTTTATATTGCCTTCGAACGACAATGGTGGTGGTGTCTTCATTGTGGAGATTTCCATTGTGTTTGTGTTTTCTACTCGCACTTCGTTTTCTACGACCGGTGCGTTTCTTGCGTCCGAATAATTACTTTCCGTGTCGTCACTTGTTGTCGACCCTGTGTTGTCCTTTGTCTCAGACGCACCTAACGGATCTAGCTGTCCATTTGTATTCTCCAGCTTTGCACTTTTTTCGCGCGTTTATCACACGATACTTTTACCCGGACGTATCTATCGGATCTCTCAGCCCGATGTCGCCCGTTTTTTCACTCGCGAGAGTCACTTGTTTTACGCCACCCGAGGGTAAGACGTATAGCAAGGATAATAACTTACCAGCACTACCGACTGCGCCATGTTATGTTGTAGGTTTACTAAATAAATAAATAAAGGCCAGTTAAGTTAAAGATTACGTTTATTGTAGTATGCAGGATGCCGGAGACCGGACGCGTGAGAGCCCATGAGGCGCTCGGGCTAGACTGCCTGTCGGGAGGGGAGGCAGCCGCTTGAGTGCGTGAGCAGTGCTGCCAACCCTAGGTTGTTAACATATCATCACACTTATTTTGCCTACTTTTATAATTTTTGTTGTTCATTTTTGTAACGGGAATAGTTGCAGAGTTGCATAAAATAGAAGAGACATAATTTTTTAATAAAATAACGTATTTTTACGGTAGCATGGCACATATCTCGAGAAAAAAAGCCTATGAGAAATAATCCTGGAACAGACGTTCAATATTTTTTTACTCTAAAACAAGATATTTCAATTTGTTACAAATCCTTGACCCAAACGTTACGTACTCTTCTTGTCAGTTTTGAGCCCTCCTTCACGTCCCTTATGTTATTTTGAAAAAATTAAGAAATGCACGAGTTATGCACTTTTTACTGAAAAATGCATTTTTCTTGAACAAGACATTTTTTTATGTTCAATTTTTTTATTGTGATTGAGGTCGTAAATACCTTTCTAGTCATATGAGTAATTCCGCCGAATTTTTCAAATTTGAGCTAGAGTGAAATTGAAAAAAAAATTAAGAGCACACTTTCACATGACAGTTTTTCTTCCTTGCTAGACCTTAAATAGTGAACAAGTGGTAGCGTTACTCAATTTTTTTCAAAGCCATTTTTTTTACCGGAAAACCCATTTGAAAGCTATGGGAACATCTAGTAGTTCGTGATAATCTTTTTTAAAGTCATCGGTTTTTATGTAGGAAGTGAAAAACTACGTAGTTGCCTATTTGGACATACGGTATATGTTTTTGTTAGGGATGAAATGTATCGATCATGCTACACAAAAGTTATTTCTCGCTGACGTTGTTAGTGTGCCAGCGATTAATTGTATTTTTTAAAATGAGTTTCGTTTTTAATAACGTCATTCAAAGTAATGTAAAATAAATTCTATAAGCGGCGCAATGATGACTAATAAATGCTATTATTTTTTATACTAAAACAAAGGTTTTTCCATTATAAGGACCTAAAAAAATGCAAAGCCATTTTTTAAAAAGCAGTATAGAGAAAAAAATTCAATATTTGCAAAAATCAGTAACCGTTAAATAACTCATTATGTAAGTCGTTTATAGATAGGCACACATATCTGTAGTTGACTTCTTTAAAGAACATGTTAAAGCAGTTGTGAAAAAAATTTTTCAAATAATTTAGAGAAAAGCCATTATTTTAATCGCATAAAGAAGATAATAATTTGTACGAGTATGACTTGAGTATGCCTTTAGTTTTAGTCTTTGTCCTGTCCATATGTAATTTGTACGCCTCTAAATTGGGTTTTGCTACCAAGATGATGTTCTTCTAGCCCCATCTAAGAACTGTAACCTGCACAGAATTCCATGTAGTGAGTTTAACAAAAGATATCAAATTTGAGCTAGAGTGAAATTGAAATAAAAAATTAAGAGCACACTTTCACATCACCGTTTTTCTTCCTTTCTAGACCTTAAATAGTGAAAAAGTGGTAACGTTACTCAATTTTTTTCAAAGCTATTTTTTTTTACCGAAAAACTCATATGAAAGCTATGGGACAACTAGTAGTTCGTGATAACCTTTTTTGTATAAAAGTCATCGGTTTTTATGTAGTAAGTGAAAAACTACTTACTTGCCTATTTGGACAGGCGGTATATGTTTTTGTTAGGAATGAATTGTATCGTTCACGTTACACAAAAGTTATGTTTCATTGACCTTGTTAGTGTACCAGCGATTAATTGTATTTTTTAAAACGAGTTTCGTTTTTAATAACGTCATACAAAGTAATCTAAAATAAATTCTATAAGCGTCACAATGATGGCTAACAAATTATATTATTTGTTATGCTAAAACAAAGGTTTTTCCATTATAAAGACCTAAAAAAATGCAAAGCCATTTTTTAAAATGCAGTATACAGAAAAAAAAACAATATTTGCAAAAATCAGTAACCGTTAAATAACTCATTATGTAAGTCGTTTATGAATAGGCACACATATCTGTACGCGAGGTCCATGCATATAAGGGTGTCACGTAGACATGCATTAATTAGCAATTATTTAAATAATTTTTAACCCAAGCCGCGGGGGCGCGAGGTCTGTGCACATAAGGGAGTCATGTAGACATGCATTAATTAGCAATTACTTAAATAATTTTTAAACCCAAGTAACCAGGGGACGCTAGTTCCACGCATATTAGGGAATTATGAAGATGTACAACAATAAGCAAGACAATTATTTAAACAATTTTTAAACCTAAGTAGGAGGGGGATATAAATCCACGCATATAAGAGAGTCATGAAGACATGAAAGAATCAGCAAAACGATAATTTGAATAATTTTTAAACCCAAGTAGCCAGTGGGCGCGAGGTCCACGCATGTAAGGGAGTCACGTAGACGTGCGACGTAAGCAAGACTTTTATTTCAAAACTTCTTAATCTTTATAATTCGACCCCTTATATGCGTGGACCTCGCGGCCCCGGCTACATAGATTTAAAAATTATTTAAATAATAGGCTTGCTTATTATTGCATGTCCACGTGACTCCCTTATATGAGGCGTTTCACGTCAGCTCTCCAGGCGCGGCGCGCGAGCGCGAAATCATGCTGTTTTCAGCTTGTGTTTGAAGGGCTAAGATGTATCTAAAAAAAATAATCCCCAAGTAATTTCGATGTATTTTTTCCTCAGCTTTCCGATGGTGCTATTAGTTTCACAAAATTTTTCAATTCTAAGTATTTCTTGAATAATATCTCGAAAAAATCAAAAAACCCCTATGTAGAAAAAGGCTATATCCATGTAAAATTTCCTCCCTTTTCGATCTAGCAGGTCAAAAAAATATTAAAAATATAGTTTTTAAGAAAAATTTTGAGAAACTAATAGCACCATCGAAAAGCTGAGGAAAAAATACATCGAAATCACTTGGGGATTATTTTTTTTAGATACATCTTAGCCCTTCAAACACAAGCTCAAAACAGCATGATTTCGCGCTCGCGCGCCGCGCCTGGAGAGCTGACGTGAAACGCCTCATATGCGTGGACCTCGCGTCCCCCGGCTACTTGGGTTTAAAAATTATTCCAGTAATCTTTTGCTTATTTTTTCATGTCTACATGACTCCCTTATATGCGCAGACCTCGCGTCCCCCGGCAATTTGGGAATAAAAAATGTTTAAATAATTGTCTTGCTTATTGCTACACATTTACGTAATTCCCTAATATGCGTTGGACCTCATATTCCCCGCCCACTTGGGTTTAAAAATTCTTTAAGTAATGGTCTTGCTTATTGTTGCACATCTACTTAATTCGCTAATATGAATGAACCTCGTGTACTCCGTCTAATTGGATTTAAAAATTATTTAAATAATTGTTTTGCTTATTTGTTCATGTCTACATGACTCTCTTATATGCGGGGACCTCATATCCCCCGGCTACTTAGGTTTAAAAATTATTTAAATAATCGTTTTGCTTATTTGTTCATGTCTATATGACTCCCTTATATGCGTGGACCTCATATCCCCCGGCTACTTGGGTTTAATAATTATTTAAATAATTGTTTGCTTATTTTTTCATGTCTACATGACTCCCTTATATGCGTGGACCTCACATCCCCCGCCTACTTGAGCTTAAAAATTATTTAAATGATTGTCTTGCTTATTGTTGTACATCTACGTAATTCCCTCACATGCGTGGTCCTCATATCCCCCGCCTACTTGAGTTTAAAAATTGTTTAAATAATGGTCTTGCTTATTATTGGGCATCTACGTAATTCGCTAATATGCATGGTCCTCGCATCCCCCGGCTACTTGGGTTTAAAAATTATTTAAATAATCGTTTTGCTCATTTTTTCATATCTACATGACTCCCTGATATGTGTGGACCTCATATCCCCCGGCTACTTGGGTTTAAAAATTATTTAAATAATCGTTTTGCTTATTTTTTCATATTTACATGATTCCATTATATGCGTGGACCTCATATCCCCCGGCTATTTGGGTTTAAAAATTATTTAAACTATCGTTCGCTTATTTTTTCATGTCTACATGACTCCCTTATATGTGTGGACCTCATATCCTCCGGCTACTTAGGTTTAATAATTATTTAAATAATTGTTTGCTTATCTTTTCATGTCTACATGACTCCCTTATATGCGTGGACCTCATATCCCCCGCCTACTTGGGTTTAAAAATTGTTTGTTTATTTTGAATCACTTCCTTAAAAAAAGGTCATCGGAGCTTATGGTACAGCATTTAAGTTTTTTATTCGCAAGTTGTTATGCGTGGATCACTTGGCGTTTCTAGCTCTGGTTTTCCATATCCTCTGGCTAGCAAGGTCTGGTTTCACCAGAGCTACCATACACAACTTGACGCCCCTGATTATGAATGTTAACGAAAAAAAAAAAATTGCCGGAAGGTGGATTCGAACTCACGATCTTTGGATCATGGAGCACGCACGTTACCACTCGGCTATCGTGACATATGTATGCTTATAGATACATTTTGCACCTAACGAGACGGCCGTGCGCGCTAACATAATTTAAAATTTTGAATACTGCGGAAACATTATTTAAAATTTGACTAATTTGTTAATATTTATTAAAAATGTTAACAAATTTATTTATTTATATTTATTTAAAATGTATTTTAAACAAAAATAGAATAGGAATAGGGAATGGATAATGAAAATATATAGCCTTGAAGAGGGCTGATAAATTTATACAACGTTTGTTCAACGTAAAAAAATATATAGAGACCTGAAAAGGGCTGATTGGCTTTAGCCATAAAAATGGTTGATTAAACGGCGAGTCAATTAAACCGTAAAGTTTAATCGACGACGTACTCTCGGTGGTGCCGCACTGCCGTCATCTCCGCGACGAGACCTCTTTTCGTGGTATACTCTACCCACCTCTTGCGGAGACATTAAATCTGAGGGGATTGTCATGCAGAGCGGGGAGGATCCTAACTCGATCACCTCCAAGTACTTCGCCTCTTCATCCGTCACAGTCGGCGCCGCTGTAAACACTGGCAAGATTGGAAATAAATCTTGCTGCACAGGGCCATAGATGAGCTGTAGCGACGACTCTGGTACAGGTGATGGCAAAAACGGTGACAATGGTGGCAAAACAAGAGCTGGACAGTGCGGTTGCCGCAGAAAAAAGACCGGTGACTCAGATGGCGAGCGTTGCGGTGAAAAGCACGGTGTCCAGCCCAGGGCCATGTCCAAATCTATTTCAAAATTTTCTTGCTAGTGCAAACGTTGTGGCGCAGAATAAGGCGAGGACGTAGCCAATGGCGGTGAAATTAGTCTTCTCAGGTTACAGTCCCTAGCCTTGGCCAAATCCCAATCAATCATGTCTTGCGATGAAAAATGCGATGTGGATTGACGTGGAGTGGATGTGGCCAATGGTGGTGACATCAATGCCTCTAGAACACCATCAGAGTCCATGACCAGACTCAGTTCCCAGTCATAGTTGGTTTCTGCCTCACGCTCAATTTCTGCCAGTATATTTTCCAACTCGCTTATGGATACCAATGAGTCAATGATGGAAATGATGAATGTGGTGTCGCGTGCAGTTTCTTTTATAGCTGAAGCTCGGACCCTACAGATGCTCCACAGTGGGGGTAACGAAGATGTGCGGAGAGAGAGGGTAACGAAGCACTTACGTAAATAGGAAACGCTCTCGCACAATTATTCAGTCACACGATTTTGTCGGGCCGGCAACGTTCTCCCTCTCTCACCCACGAATCGGAAAAACGTCGCGCATATAGTTTTCGGGCCTTTACGCGCGCGCTTACGGACTCAATCTTTCCACGCGAGTATTGGAAGGTGTGTCTGTGCGCTCGCGGACGCGGCAGTTTATTGCAGGCTACTGTAAGCACTTTACCTCTCTCCCTTTTTTCTGCGGTAACTACAATTATGCGTTCTGTTTGATTTTCCTCAAAATACTGTTGCACATGCTTCCGGCTCTTCAGCTGGATATACACACAACAGTTTTGAGGACAAAAATGACAGGCGGTAATCGACATTACTCGAAAAAAAGAGAGAGAGACAGATAACCGTTTTCAGACGTAGCAAGCACGCGCTCACGGATTCAACTTTTCCCACGACTACTGGGAGGTATTTTCACACGAGTGTGTGTATGTGTGTGTGTGCGCGGACTCGGCGGTTTATTGCGGGCTACTATGCGCACGTTATCTCTCTCTCCTTTTTTCCACGGCGACTATAATTATGCGCTCTGTTTATGTTTCCTCAAAAATACTGTTCCATATGCTTCCAGCTATTCCGCTGGATATACTCGCAACAGTTTTGAGGACAAATAAAATAGGTGCTATAGGTGAAGTTACTCGAAGAAAGAGAGAGAGAGAGAGAGAGAGAGAGAGAGAGAGAGAGAGAGAGAGAGAGAGAGAGAGAGAGACAGATAAACGTTTCTAGACGTTGACACCCGCGTGCGTGCGTGCGCTCGCGGATTCAACTTTTCTCATGACTACTGGGAGGTATTTTCACACGAGTGTGTATGTTTGCGCAGACTCGGCAGTTTATTGCGGGCTACTGTGCGCACATCCCCCCTCTCTCTCTCTCTTTCTCTCTCTCTCTCTCTCTCTCTCTCTCTCTCTCTCTCTCTCTCTCTCTCTCTCTCTCTCTCTCTCTCTCTCTCTCTCCTTTTTTCCATGGTAACTACAATTATGCGCTCTGTTTATTTTTCCTCAAAAATACTGTTGCAGATGCTTCCGGCTGTTCAGCTGGATATACCCGCAACAGTTTTGAGGATAAATAAAATAGGTGCTATAGATGAAGTTACTCGAAAAAAGAGAGAGACAGATAAACGTTTTTAGACGTAGCGCGCACGCGCTCACGGATTCAACCATTCCACGGGTATTGGGAGATGTCTTCACGTGTGTGTGATTTCGCTCACGGACTCACAATCAGTTGTTTGTTGTAGTCTACTGTACGTGAACTGTCTCTCCCACCCTTTTCAGAGCAACTATGATTATGCACTTTGTTCATTTTGCTCAAAATACTGTTGCATATGCTTCCAGTTGTTCAGCTGGATATACCCGCAACAGTTTTGAGGGAACAAAATGAAATAGGTGCTATTCGATGTTACTCGAGAAAGAGAGAGACAGATCAAACGTTTTTAGACGTAGCACATACGCGCTCGTGGATTAAACCATTCCACTGCTATTGGGAGGTGTTTTCGCGTGTGTGCGCGTGCTCGCGGACTCGGCCGTTTACACTCTCGCTTGATTTGAGGTCGCGCATATGATTCTAAGACTTTTATTCGTGCACTCACAGATTCAACCATTCAGCGAGTATTGAGATGTGTCTTCGAGCGTGTCTATATATGTGTGAATGCTCGCGGACTCAGCCGTTTGGCGCGAATCGTTGTTGCAGGCTACTGTGCGTACACTATCTCTCACCTTTTTCAGAGCAACTACAATTATGCACTCTATTCATTTCCACCAATTACTGCTGCATATGCTTCCAGCTGTTGAGCTGGATATACCCGCAATCGTTTTGAGGAAAAAATGAAGTAGGTGTATAATTTAAGTTCCTCGAAAAATAGTGACAGCTATACATAACGTTGCGCGCGCATCAGTCCGGTGGGGTTTGCGCTCGCTCCCTCTCTAGCTTCCTTTCCCCTCTCATCTATTGGCGAGCGCACCTATAAAATAAACGTGCTTGCAGCGATGAAAATCATTCGTTTCTCTAACGCTATGGAACAAAGTATTGTCATGAAGAAGAAATGGAAGAGGCCGCGCTCGGAGAGGCAATGTCTCATCAGGAATTGTCGTTGCCACGCAAAACCACTACCACCAGCACCCGTCATCAAGCGTGTCTTCATTTTCACTGAGGAGGAGGTTGAGGCTGCGTGGCACTGGTGGCCACAACCCAGTCTCCCATCCAATGACCGTGCTAAGCGGTTGGAAAGTCGGGAGCGCGAGAGTGGAGGCGAGGAGCCCGCCATTACGTGCACGTCACGTATACGTTTGCCACGTCAGCCAGTTTTGCTTGATCTGGGGGACGTGGTGGTGAGGAGACGACTTCGCTCGCGCATTTCTATCACCAAGCGAGACACTGTGAGACATCGTCTTCTTTTCAATGATGATGATAAGGACGATGAAGACGATGACAATCGTTGCCTCTACGAATTCCTCTCAATAGAGGAATGAATATTTGGATTTATAATCAGCCCTTTTCAGGGCTAATAATTGATCAAATATATAGGAACAAATTATTATTATGTTTATTATTATTATTATTATTATTATTATTATTATTATTATTATTACATTTTAATATATATTATTTCATTTTTCCTTATGTCTCCTTATTTCCTTTGCCTTATAATTCCCTAAATTCCTTTAATGTGTGTATGTGTGTATATTTGTGTGTATGCGTGAGTATCTGTGTATATTTGTATGCGTATATTTGTGTGCGTGTATATTTGTATGTGTGTGTATGTGTGGGTGTGTGTGTATCTGTGTGTGTGCGTGTGCGTGTATGTGTGTCTGTGTGTGCGTGTGTGTGTGTGTACGCGTGAGTGTGTGTCTGCATAAAAAAGATATATGTGTATATGCGTGTATGTATGCGTGAGTGTCTGTATATATTGATGTGTGCACGTATATTTGTGTGTGTGTATGTACACGTGAGTGTCTGGTATATATTTTTGTGTATGTATTTCTATATATATTATATATATTATATATATTATACGTGTGTGTGTGTGCATGCGTGCGTGCGTGCGTGCGTGCGTGCGCGTTAGAAACTAAACATTAAAAAGCAATAGCTGTAGATTTCACAGAGTTTTTATTGAAAAAAATACACATATACATAAATTTATTTATACATAGCACGAAATGATTCACTCAGATCATTCAGGTAGCGGTGTTGCTGACGCATCCACATTTTGATTGCCAATGTATTTCGTAGAGCACATACAGACGTAATATGTCTATGATTAGTGCATAAAACATGTTCCACCGGCAGTTTTCTCAGCGACGGACATCCCATATCCTCGACGTTAAATACTAACCCAAAAATACATGAATTTTCTCATTTTAACTTTTAAAAATAAAAATTATTAATATTTTTTTGTAGAATTTATTCTTACGGATCAGGAAAAAATCTTTTTCGCCATTTTTTATTTTTCCAATCCCTTCACATACACCTCTGCTCCGTGAAGTATACCGCTCAGGATACTACTGTTTTCGTCATATGGGATGTTGCCTGCTCTCCACATAATTTTATGGAAATTATCCTCGAGCCAACGATTTTCAGACTTGCTCTTGTCCAACAATTTGTCCCATGCATAGGGTGGTTTGAACAGGAAAACTGATGGTGTAGGATCCTCCTCGAGGGGAATAATGGACACTTCCTTGAAAATGAATTCATTCAAGGTAATTTTGAAACCTTGAACATCGACGATGTACTTCATCTTGCTGACTCGACGAACGCAATGAAGCGAATGAGTTTTCAGATTGCGAATCGCTCCTTATACGCCTGCCAGCTGACTCTCACGGTTTCACCCCTTCTTAATTATTTAGACCAATCAGAAAGAGTCTACCCGCTCTGCTATTGTATAAAAGAAGCGGTGTTGCTGACGGAGGCTCAGTTCGCTGCTTGGCCCAGTACCAGCAGTATCAAGGCTCAGCACATCAAGGATACGGCACATATGCTATGAAAGGCATGTTCCAACGACGGGGCTGAATACGATGACATCATTAGATGGTTGGATCTCAGTCGTATAACTCTAGAGTCTGCACGCAACTTACTATATTCATTCGAAGTATCCGTGACCGATCGGCAGAAGGTGCAAGCTGCTGCGGCTCTGCTGTACAGTGTTGTACATTTTTTACAAGAGCGTCTTCGTCGAGTTGGTCCTGGACTAATTCCAGTAACTATTCCTGAACCAAAAGCTCTGGAGGCTATTCGTGTACCAGCAGCTCTGCAGGCTATTCCTGAATCTACAGCTCCAGAGGCTATTCCTGAATCAGAGGCCATTGCTAAACCAGTAAGCATTGTCGACGTTCCCACAGTCAGCTGGGACGAGGTCGAGGTCGTATTTGATAATCGAATCAGGACTGGTGTAATTACAAATCATAAACATTTAGACTGTTCACACTTCATGGATGACGCAAGTGAACAATTTATCGTGCAAGTGCAACAACCACTTCAAGAGCATACCTCAGTAAAAGTGAACGCAGTACTGGAAGCTGAGTATATGATTATCAAAGATGATTAGGAGACTGTAGCCATTAAATATTTCAATACAACAACAGCTCCCATATACTCCACAACAGACTTGAGTGTGTGATTTGTAACAAATGTTGTGCAACCGATTGACGCAGCCATGGAAGACTTTCAAGAGCGAGACTCGGGTTGGTCACTATGTTCGATTCTGAATTTATCTATAAACATTAACAAGTTCAACCCCATGAGAGGAAGTTCTTACATCGAACTGCCCGAGTTCATCAAGAGGAAAAAAGCTTGTGTTAATGTGAAAAACAACGACGACCAATGTTTCAAATGGGCTATTGTGTCAGCACTACACCCTGCTACACATCACGTGGATCGATTATCAGCTTACAAACAATACGCTGATGAGTATAATTTCAAAGGTATTAAATTTCCAGTGGATCCTCGCCAAGTGGTTAAGTTCGAGAAACAAAACAATATGTCGGTAAACGTGTACTTTTTGAAGAAGAAGGGTAAAGTGTACACTGTTCTACCAAGACATGTGACTGCACTGAAGAAGGAGAAACATGTGAACCTGCTTCCTGTAGAGAGTTACTATGTCGATGAAAAAGAAGATGAAGAAGTGCAGAATAATGTGTTTGATGACTTTCTGCACAGCTTCCATTATGTGTGGATTAAAGACTTATCGCGATTGGTGTCTAGTCAATTAAGTACTCATGATAAAAGAACATTTATATGTGATCGTTGTCTTCATTATTTTCGCACGTCTGAAAAACTTGTAATGCATACAGTTGACTGTGAAAAAATGAACCAATGAAAAATTCTACTTTGCACTAACAAATGAGACAGTGTGTTGGAGTTTAAAAACCATAGCCATAAAAACCGAGTGCCATATGCAGTATACGCTGACTTTGAGTGTTTACTGCAGCCAGTGAAAGATAGTGAGCAGTGGGCCTATCAATATCACAAAGCATTCAGTGTCGGCTTCTTCGTCAAGTGTAGCTATGATGCCACTCAATCAGAGTACAGATGCTACAGGCAAGATAGTGACCAAGATGAAGCTCCAGCCAAGTGGTTTGTGAGGAAGCTCAAAAATCTTGCTTTACACCTACAAGATTTGTATAAGAATCCGAAACCTATGAGAGACTTAACATCTGGAGAAAAGGCTTTTATAAAAGACATTTATAAAAGCTCACTTTTGTCATATTTGCAATAAAGGCTTCACTCAAACTAACAAAAAGGTTCGAGATCACTGTCACCTCACTGGAGAGTAAGTATATTAATTATACATCCCTTTAGATACACACATATACTAACATATTTTTTGTTATTTTAGCTATCGTGGACCTGCACATGCCTCGTGTAATGTGAATTATCAAGACCCGAGGACATTACCCGTGGTTTTTCACAATCTCAGCGGTTATGATGCGCATTTATTCATCCGAGAGATTGCAGCATGCTTCCCCGGAAGAGTTAGCATTTTTCTACTGACAAAGGAGAAATACATATCCTTCAACAAGTATGTGGAAGGCATAGACATAAATCTATGATTCATAGATTTGTTTAGATTTATGGCTTCTTCATTGGACAAGCTATCATCATACTTGGAGCGGCTTGACGTCCTCGAACGAGTCTTTATGCAAGATGATAACTGTACAACTGAGCAAATAGCTCTCTTGAAAAGGAAGTTTATCCCTACGACTACTGCTTCTCATATGATACGCTGAAGGAGGTGAATCTTCCATCACAGGATGACTTCTACAGCAGTCTGTACGAGGTTTACATCACGGATGAAGAAGATGTGTTGCTTCTAGCCGAAGTCTTTGAGAATTTCAGAAGTAACTGTCTTGAAGCTTATGGCTTGGATGCTGCTTATTACTATACGACACCCGGCTTGACGTGGGATGCCATGCTCAAATATACACAGGTAATATATCAATTGAATATATTTATAAAATAATAAATTATTTATCAAAACTATCTATTATCATTATTATAGGTGAAACTGGAGCTTCTGACCGATATTGATATGCTGATGTTCATCGAACGCGGTATACGTGGAGGTATAAGTCAGTGCTGCAATCGCTATGTGAAAGCGAATAATCCATACATGGGAGAGCAGTATCAGCCTGATGAGAATGAGAAGTACCTTATGTACTTTGATGTTAATAACTTGTATGGATGGGCAATGACAGAGCCCCTACCCTCTGGTGGCTTCAAGTGGGTAGATGACGTCGGGCAACCTGACTTCTTCAATGTTCCCGATGATCACCCCTATGGATACATTCTCGAAGTTGATTTGGAAGCACTACATGGTGGGGGAGCTGCTCTCATTGGAGGATGGTGTTGGAGTGGGGGGACCGCTCGAGCCGCCACTGTCGCCAAGAGCGCTTGAGCCGCCGCCGCAACCAGCACTATATGAGCAGCAGCTTCAGAGCCAGGAGCTCATTCTGCAGCAGCAGCAACAGTCCAGCAGTAACAGCAGTGAGCAAACGCTCAAGCAGCAGCAAGCAATAAAGAGAGTAGCGACATACAG
The DNA here is from genome assembly GCA_036365515.1 of Torymus aiolomorphi. Classification (NCBI taxonomy): domain Eukaryota; kingdom Metazoa; phylum Arthropoda; class Insecta; order Hymenoptera; family Torymidae; genus Torymus; species Torymus aiolomorphi. Next base: position 83,220,308 of record CM070877.1, read on the forward strand.
AGCAAGAAGTTAAAACTTGAACTTATATAAAGGTTAGTATTTACTATTTTTTCTCTTCAACTATAAATATTAAACTGTTAAAATTTATGAGTTTTCTCTCTCTGTTACAGATGGATCTAACGAAGTTGAACGCCATTGCTCGGGGAGAGTAACTTCCAACGAAGAAAGTCAGTGAGTCGATTAATGGCCACCACTTCTTGATCACTTGATTCAAGGAGGTGCTAGACGATGAATGCCAGATTTTCCTGCCAAATAAAGTATGTAAGGCGTTGCAAGAAAACGAGAGGTTCTTCTTCTCTTTACAAGATGCTGCCAATAAATATGAACTGACTATAACATACAATGGTACCACTGTTCAATTTGGTGGTAAATAATGTACATATAGTTTTTAAGATTGTTTTTGAATAAAAAATTATTTTTTTTTTCCTTAATAATGTTTATTTATTTATTTAACCTTTGCATGTTACAAAAAAAAACTTTACATATCATTTTTATTAGTCCAACTGTTATGGGAATCATCAAATCCAAGACATTTTACAAAAATTTTACTTCCTTTTTTCTTAATTACTTTTTCTACCAGATAAATATCTGGATACTTGGTTTTTAACAATTCTTGCTCGTAGAAGCCACCTGAGACGGACTGATCTTGATAATCCTTCAGGTGGTAAGTCGAGGGACTTGCAGCAGCTACCCGTGTAATAGTAAATATCTCCGTTGACTAATTGGAAGTGTATTCTTTGTCGAAAACTGCTTTTGCCTTGCTCACGCGGACTTTATCACCAATTTTAAATTTTGGTTTAATCTTCTTAGTTAATTTATGAACAAATTTCCGTAGTATGTCTGCTTCGTTGCTGGTTGTTACATCTTTGGGTTTTGCGTCAGTAGTACGATGTTTGTGATTATTATATGCTGTGAGTAAATCAGTTAAAATATCTAACCAATTGTAGTTGCCTCTTAAACTGAATTTTTTCCACATTGCATTTTTTAGCGTGCGATTGAAGCGTTCACATATCGCTGCTTTTAGATTACTATAGATTGAGTACAATTTAATTTTGTATGTGCCCATAAGTTTTTGAAAATCTGCATTATAGAATTCTTTACCTCTGTCGGTCTGGAGATTTTTCGGTACTCTACCTTTAACCAACACAGATTTCATAGCTTCTGAGACATCTTTCCCAGTCTTTCTCTTTACAGGAACAGCCCATGCATATTTGGAGAAAATGTCGATTATAGTGAGCAGGTATCTATAGTCCTTATTATCTCGAGCATAAGGAATCATTTCGACGAGATCTGCTTGCCAAGTTTCATTCAAACCATGCACGTCAAAGTTTCGACGTGAATAGTTGCGCCTTGCAGGTTTGTGAAGTTCTTCAACTAGTCTTTCGTGTTCCATGCTTGTGGAATTAATGATTGATTAGCTGTGCCATAGCCTCTTATATAGTCAAAATGTCAGCTTTTATTTAAGATATCTGAACATCAAGTTCATCTCTATGATTATCAACTATTACATCTAAATCATCCAGACTAGTTCTAAGTCTTGTAGTTATGTCAGTCATTCCTCAAATTTCTATTTGAATAAGGTTTCGTAGAGTCTCTAAATTAACAACATCGCTCGGTTCTTGAGGATCGGCAACATTATATAATTTTTTATTTTTTATGTCGTAGTGGTCGTCAGTCGTGACTTTAAAGCCAACGCCTGGTCGCCCTCAACTACCATCGGTTTTTTCAAGGTTACGTCCAAACACGTCAACGCTCATTTTAAGATTGATTCGTTTATTCGTGTGCGCTTAATATATATAGCCTGCTTCGCGCAGTTTTTCAATTATAGAGTGTATCTCGTTTACTTGACTTGGATTTTCTCCAGTAATTGTTTTCGAGGTAATATTGAACATTGGAGCAATAATATTATTAAATTTATTACTATTATGAACACGAATCCTTTCATTCTTGTCATATCGCCTTTTATGAGCAGACGATAGTTTTAAAATTTTGCGATAATTTTTCGAATCATCTGAACTTATATTATTTTTATTTGGTTGTTTCGCTATGAGTAACTCGAGTAATCCTGTAGTTTTCGGGTCTCCTACTCCATTAACTTTAATTTTATTATTATAAAAGCTAATTGGTAAATTACTAATAAAAAATTCACCCTTTTCATTTCGTACTCTATAAATTTTATCAAGATACTGGGGTTGATTGAGCTTCAGGGCCTTGATGTATAAATCAGTCATCATCGTTATCACTACCTACAGTTTCGAAAGATGTCTCGTGGGCATTCTATATCGTATCATTAAACTCACTATCAAAACATTCATTTTGTTTAACACTACTTTGTTCGACAGTGTTATCTTCGATACTACTTTGTACAACAGTTTTATTTTTCTGAGTTACAAGTTTTTGCAGAGGATCAACTATTGGTTTAAAAGTTTCATTTAAAATCTTTTCGGCATTGTCTTTTCCAAATTTTAGTATTCTATATTTGCGCTTAATAGCAGCTCGTGCCTTAACGAGTTGACGAAGCACGTTTTTTTCTCGTTGAAAGTCAGCCATGTTGTCGTTGCAACGTTCAGTCAGAAACTGGTGATTGTTACCTATGTGCATGTTATATTTACAGCAAAATTGTCGAAACCCTTTCGCAATCTGCCATCATTTATACCTCTATCTTTATCGATTACTAGAAATCATGCTTATCATCTCCAACACTTAGAGCACAATTCTTTAAACTGTATATAAGTCATATCGGTGTTAACGTGATCGTCGTAAATATGCTTTAGATTTACTTCATCTTGTCTAAAAATAGCAAGTAAGTTTACATTATCTCTGGCGAGATGTTTGAGAATGTGGGCATAAGTTTGGCATAGATAAAAACAATCAACCTTTCTATGTCTGCCCATGCAGAAATAGGCTCTAACATTATCCTGTTTTTCGCAAGCAATATCGTCAAATATTATGATAGAATTTGGAAGTGCGTGATCGGGATCGACAACTACGTCGTGCTCACTGAACGGAAAATATTGTACACCTTCTATAGGTTCTAAGATTTCATTTAAAAATTTATATTTTGGCTGATTGAGAGACTTAGAGAAGACGTATACGTTTTCAAATCTAACGCAATTAGGATGTGTTATGAGAGCAAGTAAACTATTTGTTTTTCCACAGTTTGACGGGCCGCAGAAGATGGCTCGTATACTATCAGGAAGTAAATCGCCTGATTTAAGCTGTCATGGAAGATTCATTAACTCTGACACTTTCAGGTACGTCTTCTACACTAGAAGCACAGTATTTCCACCAATCGAGCTATCGCCAAACAAAAATTACGTTTTAGGGCTTGTAGAACTTTTAACATTTAATTCATTCCCCAATATAGACATTAACAACAATAAGTTTTACGTAGGTGAAAGCGTTTATACTTTACCAGTAGGAAGTTACGAAATTGAGGATATTGACAAATTCCTTCGTAAAAAATTAACGCATAACGACATTACTTTCAATTTAAAGCAAAATAATAATACTCTTCGCTGTACAATTAAGTGCAGTGTACCTATAGATTTTCGACCAGAAGATTCTCTCGGTCGTCTACTGGACTTCACCAGACGTGTTCTCGAACCGAACGTTGTCCATAATTCAGATTTACCTGTTACAATTCTCAAAATCAACGCTTTGCGAGACGAGTGTAATATAACTTCAGGAGCATACATAAACGATTGAAAAGTACACACAATTCACGAGTTTTTTCCTGCAGTACCTCCGGGGTATAAAATCATCGAAGTTCCCTCGCACCTCATTTACCTGCCGATTGCCGTAAAGCGTATAAATCATTTACAAGTACGTATCATCGATCAAGACGGAGATTTAGTAAATTTCCGCGGAGAAGTTATAACTATAAGATTACATATCCGTCAGTCATAATGGGAATCATTTACAACAAAAACTATATAAGCAGAGAAACATACCCACCGCGCATCAGTCATCAATGAACTGTGAAGGCGCTAACACGTCAGAGCATACAAAAACTAAAAAGTCTAGGCTTAAAAGTAGTACTTGGTGGAAGATAACTTGTATCATCTTTTGCTGCTTTCAATGAAATGGAAGAAATTCTAAGCATATAAACACCTGTAACATTCGATGAATCCGTAGCGCACTACGAGATTCACGCTCACCAATCGTATACAGCAACGGTCAACAACAGAGATCAAATACACATATCTATTCAACATCCAGATTTATGCCTCTTACCATCCCGCAGTGCGTTACATATATGCGGACGATTGGTTAAAATTAATAATACTCTCACTACAAATACAGAACTTGTGAAAAATGCCATTTGCCACTTGTTTGAAGAAATCAGATATGAGTTGAATGCCATTGAGATAGACAAATATAAAAATGTTGGTTTAACCACTCTCATGAAAGGCTGGGTGTCACTCAATCCGACTCAGAGTTTCATCATTGAAAATGCGGGCTGGATTGATGTAGAAGAAACACAAAAGATAATCGATGATGCTGGTCACTTTAATGTATCGATTCCATTGAGCCTAATTTTTGGCTTCGCAGAGGACTATCATAAAATTGTAGTGAATGAAAAGCATGAACTCGTTTTCACGAGATCGAGAAGCGACTTAAACGCCTTTAAATAAACAACTATAAGTGTAGACAATGCAGAGGGTTACAAGGACTTTAATATTGAATTATCTAGAATCGAATGGCTAATGCCATATGTAGTTGCACCTAACAGTAGTAAAATTCGCTTACTCGATTTTGTGGGGAAAGATCGCCCCATTGCCATGAGTTATCGCACGTGGGAATTGTACGAGTACCCACTACTGCCGATTACGTCGAGAGAAGTATGGACTGTTAAAACATCAAATCAACTTGAAAAACCACGCTTTGTCATCTTAGGTTTTCAAACGAATCGAAAAGATCGAAGAACTACAAATGCTAGGCAGTTCGATCATTGCAATCTTACAAATGTAAAACTCTTTCTCAATTCTCAGTCATATCCGTATGGTAATCTTAACCTCGATCTGAATCGTAATCAATTTGCCATGCTCTACGATATGTACTCTAATTTTCAGAATTCTTACTATGGTAAAGATCCAGAACCTATGTTGACAAAGTCGCAATATCTCACTTACATGCCCCTGATAGTGATAAACTGCTCAAAACAAAACAAATCCTTAAAGAGCGCCCCTGTAGACATTCGTCTAGAGTTTGAAGCAAAGGAAAATTTTCCTGCTGGAACTTCAGCCTACTGCTTAATCTTGCACGATTGCATAGTTCAATATAGTCCCGTAAGCGGCGACGTGCAGAAACTTTAAGGAGCATATAAGGCGAGTGAGCCTCCGGCTCCCTGTGATTCGTCATTTGGAATTCGAAGCGAAGTTTTGTACAGCATGGACTACGCAGTGGATATGCAGAGCTTTAAAAGGCCTGGCAATGATTTCGTTCTGAAAGAGTTGGCTTTCGTATTTCTTAACGATGCCGATGTGCCTGTAGGGCTTCTCTTCAAACCACCGTTTCCTTGGCGAAGACTAACAGACAAGTACAAACGTGAAAATTTGTGATTAGAACTTTGCTATCATGGACTATTTTGGAATGACGATGATTATGATTATACTGAAATCGGAAAAATTCTACAAGATGCATTCAAAGATGCTAAAAGACTTTTCGTGATTGGTGAAATAAAAAAGTTATGGTTAGAACGTTTTAATTTTGATGTTACTGATATCAACGAAATGAACTATCCATCTTTCTATATGTACCTATCTTACTATATGTACTGTATGACTATATGTACTATATGTACTATATGTGACCATAATGGAGCGTGCAAAACTACTTGTGCCCTGTACAACGTAAAGCGCATGAAGCAATTTTACTGCAAAGATTCCAACATGGAGTGGGAAGAGGTTATGGAATGGGAAGATATGGAAGAATAAAATTTGAGGGGTAATGGAGGGGTTGATAGACAGGTAGAACCTCATAGGATAAGAGCGAGGTGGTGCGCTTATCCACCTTCAAAAATTTTTTTAATCATATAGCTGGCCGCTGTGTGGCTACGAAATTCTCGCAAGTAGTCAGTTGAGGCTTCCATTATACAGCGTGTCCAAAAAGTCTGGAAACACCCAAATAATTTCTCAGCTGAATTACTATTGGAAAATGTTAAGGTCGCCTTTGTAGTAATTTTTTACGAGGAATCCAATGGTGACCTTGGATTCGACCTTGGACCTCATTTTTGAGGTTATTTCAAGGTCAACTTCATTTTTTTAAATGGTAATCCCTATTTTTTATAGCGGAATCTGAAAGAGCGGAAAATTTTACGTCCGGATATGTATTAAGGTATGAGTTTGAGGTTACCCCCAGAGGTCAAATTGAGGTCAAAGTATGATTTCTTAAAAATTTCGCGAGTTCAGTGGTAAAACAAAACAAACAAAGGTAAGGTTTGGTAAGTTCGAAAGAAGACTTGAAGGTGACCTCTGATTCGACCTTGAACCTCATTTTGAGCCTCATTTTTGAGGTTATTTCGAGGTCAACCTCATTTTTTTAAATGGTAACCCCTATTTTTTTAGCGGAATCGGAAAGAGTGTGAAACTTTACGTCCAAACATGTACTCAGAACATAGTTCAAGAAGGACCTTGACGTTCATTTGAAGGTCATTTAAACTTAATGACGGTCTGATCTTGTGTAAACTTTTTATCACACTGAGCGAGGTTAATTCTTTAGTAGTTTTCAACTAGAAATCTAATGGTGACCTTGACATTGTCCTTAAAAGTCATGTCAAGTTCAATTTTTTTACATTTAGCGTTACCCAGGAACAACGACGTGGACGTAGTAAAATCTGTTCCCTTTGGGGTGCTTGATTTACGTGAGTCCCCTTGCCTCTCACGATGGGGTGCTTGATTTACGTGAGTCCCCTTGCCTCTCACGATGGGGCGCTTGATTTACGTGAGTCCCCTTGCCTCTCACGATGGGGTGCTTGATTTACGTCAGTCCCCTTGCCTCTCACGATGGGGCGCTTGATTTACGTGAGTCCCCTTGCCTCTCACATTTGATTTTTTTAAACAGTATAACATCTTATTTCAAGTGCTCGAACTGTTCTCCATTCATTTCTTGACAGTAACCTAATCGATGATAGAAAGCACCAACAGCATTTTCAATCATTTCAGTAGGAATGAGAGCTGATTCATCAATGATCCTTTCACGTAATTCATCTAAGTTTAAGGGTTTTGTTTTGAATACACGATCCTTCAGATAACCCCAATAGAAATAATCTAGAGGCGTTAAATCGGTGGACCTAGCTGGCCATTCAATTGCACCTCTTCGTCCTATCCATCGATTAATGAATACTGTATCTAAGTATGTGCGAACGTTTCGTGCATAATGAGCTGCTGCACCGTCCTGTTGATACCATGTGTTATTAAAGTCCTCTCCAGCTATTTCTCTTATAGCAGGAACAATTTGATTCCGCAACATAGTTTCATACTTTTCTGCATTTAAATTGCCATCAATAAAAAATGGTCCTATAATCCTATTATTTAATATTCCAGCCCAGACATTTAATTTTTGTGGATATTGTGACTTGGCTTCTCTTGCCCAATGAGGGTTTTCAACTGCCCAATATCTACAGTTATGCCTATTTACGCTTGAGTCAAGTTGAAATGTAGCTTCATCTGAGAAGACTATATTTGATGGAAAATTTGGATTTTGTACGATGCGTGCCATCATATCATCACAGAATTCAACGCGATGATCGAAATCATCTTCATTTAACTTGTGTATTAGCGTTACTTTAAATGGATGGAACTTCTCTCTTTTAGTATGTTATGAATAGATGATTTACTTATTTCGTGCACTTGAGCAGCTCTACGAACGGAAGTATGCGGATCTTCGGTGAATGTTAACACAACATCTAAAGATTTCTCTTCGTTACCTGCTGACATTGGTCTGCCTGATCGAGGTAAATTGCTGATAGTGCCGGTATTTTCAAACCTTCTAACAGTTTTTTGAACTGTTGAAAATGATAGTGGAGTTCCACCAACCCTAAATGAAGCATTAAAAATATCTCTTACGGTCCTATAAGATCGCTGCATGTGTCCCCAACCTCTCATCATGAGAATCGTTATTCTTTCTCTATCAGTGAGTTTGTTCATTTTTATTACTCTTCGTAGTAGACCTTATCCAAAAATACTTTTTGAGTTGAAAATAAAAAGAACTTTTAATTTTCAAAAAATATGTTTGAAAGATGACCAACCCTTTTCTGTGGTGGTTATGGAATGAATAATAGTTTATTGTCACTCTAACCATACGAAAAATAACAAGTAACAATGTTCAATATTTAAACGCTTCAAAAAATTTTACAATGAATCAGCTCTCATTCCTACTGAAATGATCAAAAATACTGTTGGTGTTTTCGATCATCGATTAGGTTACTATCAAAAAGTGGATGGAAAATAATTCGAGCACTTGAAATAAGATGTCAGACTGTTTAAAAAAATTAAAAAGTTTACACAAGATCAGACCGTCATTAAGTTTAAATGAGCTTCAAATGAACGTCAAGGTCCTTCTTGAACTATGTTCTGAGTACATGTTTGGACGTAAAGTTTCACACTCTTTCCGATTCCGCTAAAAAATAGGGGTTACCATTTAAAACAATGAGGTTGACCTCGAAATAACCTCAAAAATGAGGCTCAAAATGAGGTTCAAGGTCGAATCAGAGGTCACCTTCAAGTCTTCGTTCGAACTTACCAAACCTTACCTTTGTTTGTTTTGTTTTGCCACTGAACTCGCGAAATTTTTAAGAAATCATACTTTGACCTCAATTTGACCTCTGGGGGCAACCTCAACCTCATACCTTAATAGATATCCGGACGTAAAATTTTCCGCTCTTTCAGATTCCGCTATAAAAAATAGGGGTTACCATTTAAAAAAATGAGGTTGACCTTGAAATAACCTCAAAAATGAGGTCCAAGGTCGAATCCAAGGTCACCATTGGATTCCTCGTAAAAAATTACTACAAAGGCGACCTTAACATTTTCCAATAGTAATTCAGCTGAGAAATTATTTGGGTGTTTCCAGACTTTTTGGACACGCTGTATAAGGTTATAAACATAAAGCTACCTTTCATCAAAATGGGTCAAAACAGCTCAACCATTGCTCCTCAGCAACAACAGCAACAACAAAACAACAACAAGAAACAGTCGCCGTGGGAAAATGCACGGAAAAATTTTCCCCATACATCCGTTCTTTGCTCAAGCAACAGGGTTATAAAAAGTTCTAATTATTTATAAGTAGATAAGCCACTGCGAACCACTGGCCATAGATGCAAATCACTGGCCGCGCGTCGCAAATAAAATTGTTGAAATTTTAAATTATGTTGGCGATTGCGGCCGTCTCGTTAGGTGCAAAATGTAGGTATAAGCATACATGTGTCATGATAGCCGAGTGGTAACGTGCGTGCTCCACGATCCGAAGGTCGTGAGTTCGAATCCACCTCCGGCGATTTTTTTTTTTCGTTAACATTCATAATAAAACATATTCACACCCATAAATATTAATGAATTTGTAAAAAATTTTAAAAATAACGCGTTTACGCAGTATTTAAAATTATAAATATCGGTCTCGTTAGGTACAAAATGTAGCTACAAGCATACATGTGTCACGATAGCCGAGTGGTAAGGTGCGTGCTCTGTGATCTGAAGATCGTGAGTTCGAATCCACCTTCCGGCATTTTTTTTTCCATAAAACATTTTAAAAATTTGCAGTCATAATTGTTAGTTATAAAATAATAATAATGTCATTTTTAAATAAATTATACTCTACCATGTTTGGTCTAGAGCTCTCTGGTTCAGAACCAGCCCAGAGGATAAAAGGGGTGGAAGGAGCAAAGAGGGGGGTAAAGAGGGGAGCGAAGGGGGGTCTAGAACCAGCCTGGTCTAGAACCGGCCTGGTCTAGAACCGGCCTTGGTCTAGAGTCGAAGTAGTCCAGAACCGGTCTTGGTCTAGAGTCGAAGTGGTCCAGAACCGGCCTGGGCCAGCAGAGGCCTGGTCCAGAACCGGCCTAGCCTATCTACTTAAGTAAAAAACTACTTAGTTGCCTATTTGGACATATGGTATATGTTTTTGTTAGGGATGAAATGTATCAATCACGCTACACAAAAATTATTTTTCATTGACCTTGTTAGTGTGCCAGCGATTAATTGTATTTTTTAAAACGAGTTTCGTTTTTAATAACGTCATTCATAGTAATGTAAATAAATTCTATAAGCGGCACAATGATGACTAACAAATGATATGCCTTTAGTTTTAGTCTTTCTCCTTACCATACGTAATTTGTACGACTCTAAATTAGGTTTTGGAACCAAGATGATGTTCTTCTAACCGCATTTAAGAACTGTAACCTGCACAGAATTCCACGTAGTGAGTATATCTAAAGATATCAAAGAGGAACTCGAATTTGAAAAGTACCGCGGAATTACTTATATGAGTAATTCCGCCGAACTTATCAAATTTGAGCTAGAGTGAAATTGAAAAAAAAAATCAAGAGCACACTTTCACATGACCTTTTTTCTTCCTTTCTAGATCTTAAATAGTGAAAAAGTGATAGCGTTACACATTTTTTTTTAAAGCCATTTTTTCACCGGAAAACTCATATGAAAGCTATGGGAACATCTAGTAGTTCGTGATAATCTTTTTTGTATATAAGTCTTCGGTTTTTACGTAGTAAGTGAAAAACTACTTACTTGCCTATTTGGACATGCGGTATAAGTTTTTGTTAGGGATGAAATGTATCGATGACTCTACACAAAACTTATTTTTCATTGACTTTGTTAGTGTGCTAGTGATTAATTGTATTTTTTTAAACGAGTTTCTTTTTTAATAACGTCAAAGTAATGTAAAATAAATTCTATAAGCGGCATAATGATGACTAACAAATGATATTATTTGTTATGTTAAAACAAAGGTTTTTCCATTATAAAGACATAAAACAATGCAAAACCATTTCTTAAAAAGCAGTATAGAGAAAAAAATTCAATATTTGCAAAAATCAGTAACCCTTAAACAACTCATTATGTAAGTCGTTTATGAATAGGCACACATATCTGTAGTTGACTTCTTGAAAGTACATGTGAAAACAGTTGTGAAAAAACTTTTTTCAAATGATTTAGAGAAGAGCCATTTTTTTAATCGCATAAAGAAGATAATAATTCGTACGAGTACCACTTGAGTATGCCTTTAATTTTAGTCTTTCTCCTTACCATACGTAATTTGTACGACTCTAAATTGGGTTTTGGAACCAAGATGATGTTCTTCTAATCGCATTTAAGAACTGTAACCTGCACAGAATTCCATGTAGTGAGTATATCTAACGATATCAAAGAGGAACTCGAATTTGAAAAGTACCGCGGAATTACTCATATGAGTAATTTTTGTTATTTTGTGTTTGTGTATGGTATAGTTTTACTAAGTTTTTATTTCATTCTAAATTCAAGGTTTTATTACGCAAATATTTGTGTGTATCAAAAGGAAGTGATTTCGTCATTATATCGGCTTCATTTTTTTTAGTCGGAACCCAACTAACTATTACTTTACCTTCTAACACACAAGATTTTATGTAATCCCCATGAGCAATAGCCATGTGGCTTTTACTTCCGGTCTTTTGTCTGTTCTCTAAATTGTTTTTGATTTCTTCTAGAGTATCATCAAAATTCTTAAGTTTATGACTGCCGTCTTTCTGAGTACAATCTCCTGCACATTTGTTATCACACCATATGGTGACGGGATACATTTTTTTGCCAGTGATATCTCTGATGGCTTTATCTAAAGAAACAAGTTCTTGTCAAGCTTCGCTCATGGCGAGATATTCTGCTTGACATGTAGACAAAGTGACATATGATTGTTTGTGGCTTCTCCACATTATCGGATCACCAAATAGCTTTATAATATAGCCACTTGTAGAGGGTGAATCAGACCAATCTCGAAAGCTAGCGCCTGTCATTGCTTCTAGAGTTTCGTCTGTGGCTGTATATGTCAATCCGAGATCTGAGATTCCTCTAAGATATCTGAATATAAGTTTAACATTTTTTCAATCGTCTTCAGTTGCGTTTAATTGGCGTCTAGATAGATAATTCACTGCAAAGACTATGTCAGGCCTCGTGGCACCTGCTACGTATAACAAACTCCCAATAGCTTCTCTATAAGGTGCTTTGGTTTTGTGCAGTAAGTCATTTGATTCATCGAAGTTTTCCTCATTTCTTAACTCTCTATTTTTGACTTGTCTAGTCACCATTGGAGTTCTTTGAGCCTTGCAGTCTTTCATGTTAAAACGTTCTAGAATTTTCTCAATATATTCAGTTTGTCTAAGAGAGAGAGAGAGAATCAAAATTTTATTTTATTTATCTCTGATAATTTTCATTCCAAGAAAATTTTCTCGTTCGCTTAAGTCCTTCATTTTAAATGCAACACTTAGTTTCATTTTGACTTCGTTTAGTTTTCGTCTATCGTTACCAGCCAGAAGAATATCGTCTACATACAAAATTAGCAGAACTAATTTTCCTTCTTTTCTCCAAGTGAACAGGCATGGTTCATTAATATCTTTTTCAAGTCCTAGCTTTAGTGCTTCTTCTGAGAATCTTACATTCCATCTTTTTGGACTTATTCTCAAGCCATACAGAGATTTCTGCAGTACACATACTTTAGTTTTCCTGATTTCTGGATCACATTCTAAGCCATCAAGGATTTCCATGTAAATTTCTTCTTCTAGTATCCCGTTCAGAAAAGCTGTTTTTACATCCATTTGATGGACTTCTAATTCATATTTATTAATAATGGCGAGCGCTGCTCTGATTACTGCTAATCTGGAAACTGGTGCATATGTTTCTTTTAACTCATATTCATTTCTATCTTTGAATCCTCTAATTACGAGTCTGCCTTTATAGACTGTTTCTCCATGTTCTCCAGTTTTCTTTTTAAATACCCACTTAGAGTCTATAGTGTGTATCTGTTTGCAGGCTTTATTTGTGCTTGGTCTATCAACGATTTTCCATACATTATTTTCTAGCATCGAGTTAAGTTCTTCGTTTATAGCTTCTAGCCATTTCATTTTATCGTTTGATTCCATAGTCTCTCGATACGAAGTGGAACCTTGTTTATTGATGCCAGTAACACATTTCCTAATTCATCATCCAATTTGTTTTTGTTGCTTCTTATTTCAGAGTCTTCACTGTTTATCGTGAGACTTCTATCTTTTATTAATTTTTCTTTTTGTGTTCTTCTAGTGGCCATGTATTTTTCTCTCTTTTCAAGAGTTTTCGCATTTCTACTAGGTAGATTGCGTTTCTTTACTTCTAGATTTTCTATGTTTTTGCTTACTGCTTTTCTTTTCTTTGGCATTACTTTGGTTTGTTTTTCCTTTACTGGTTATTCTTCCTCTGAATTTTCACTTTGTTTATTTTCTTCTATACATTTATTTTTCTTCTGAATTTGACAGTGCTTTTTCTTTTTCTGTTTCCTCTAAATTTTCTGTCTCTTCCAATTTATTGCACTGTTTTGAATCATCATTGTATGTGTTTTTGTAGACCAATTTTTCGTTACATCTAACATGTCTGGAGTGGAGAAATTTTCCAGTTGGTGGATGCCATAGTATATACCTAACTGCTGAGTATCCGACCTTTATGGCTTTGATTGCTCTTCCAGAAAACTTTTTTTCATTGATTGGTATTTTAGCATAAGCTATTCATCCAAATCTTCTGATTCTATCTAAATGGCATTTGGTTCTTGGAGTTAGCATTTGTATTGGCGTTTTTGAATTTAATGACTTATGCGGAGTTCTGTTGTAAACATGAACCGCGGCTTCTAGTGCTAGTATCCATATGCTCTCCGTTAGATCAGAATCAAACATCAATGATCTTATTTTATTTTGAATTGTCTTGTTAAATCTTTCAGCTGTTCCATTGAGTTCGGGTGCGTGGGGAGGTGCTGTATTATATTCTATCTTTTTTTCAATCACTTCTAGAAATTTTCCTCCAGTGAACTCCATTATCAGCTCAGATGTAACAACCTTTTTCGTTCTTTTCTAATAAATTTCTGGTGGTTATCAGAAATCTTTCTAGACATTCTCCAGCTTCATTTTGTGTTTTATAGGATAAGCTTTTGCAAATCTTGTGTGGTCATCTAGAAACACAATTATAAATCTGGTTGGTAAAGGCGCTTATGGTAGAGTGTTAATCATATGTGTATCTTGCATCTGATGGCCAATTGCCTACCAGGAAAGGTTTTGTTTAAATAAATAAACACCATGAAACACGTTTCGGACACTTTTTCCGTGTCCCTCTTCAGGTAATTAACTCAGGATGTAATGATAACGAGAGACTGTCCGTTTCGTCATTGACTGAATTCTGGTTTGCAATTTCTAAGGATTCTGTAATATTCATGCTATCTAAATTATGAATTTTTCTATTTAATTTATTTTCATCTAAGTCAAAATCGCTAATGTTTTGGGAGTTTTCGACATTTTGAGATGTTTGAACGAGTTTTTCTATATTCTCCCTTCCAATCTGAGACGCGTTATTATTAATTTGTTCTAAATCCTTTTCTGTATTTTTATCTAACCCTAAGTTCAAAATATTCGTCTGAGATTGTTGTAAAAACTCGTCCAAAGTAATTAATCTAGCTATGCATGAATATGTTTCGCGTTCTGAATTCTCAGTAGCAATCTTACTTTGTTTGTCGACATCTAGAGTTATTAACGAATTAGGTTTCTCATATTTCCCTGTTAAATATTCTACTCCTGTATCTTTATCAAAAATTTTTAACGTTCATCGTCTAAATAAATACCTAATCCTACATCTGCAAAGCGCCTAAGGGAAATGAGGTTTTCTGATACATCTTCTGTAGATATTACATTCTTTAGAATTATTTTATTATTGCTATTTATGATCTAAGAATTAAATTACCTTTACCGTTTATTACGATATTAGCCGAGTCATTTTTATTAGCGCTTCTAATTACTTCTCCCGTGCATTGTTTAAAATCGTTTAAAATTATGCCTTTATTTACAATGTCATCGGTAGCGCCCCAGTCCGCGATAAAAGTTATTTGTGTTTGTATAGGTGTATTTAATTTCCTAATATCCATACCTGCGATATAAGCTCTTGCTCCTTGTGCAATGGCATTCTGCGATCCGCTTCGTACGCCTCGATTTACACTCCTTTTCAACACCCAACCTCTAAAATTACCTCTACCACCCCCTCTGACTGTAATTCCACCACCTCTGTTATTTTTACCTTTTCCTCTAGATTTTCTATTTCCTCTGAGTTGTGTGGTGTTATTAGTATTGTGATCCTTACTTACGAACCTGCTCTGGGAGGCGGCTGCCCCTTTGTTGGGACAGTCCGTTCCCTTGTGCCACTTTTCACCCTGGCATACGTAAAAAAACCACAGCTCATATTCCACCGGAGGACACGCGGAGGACACGTAACCTGGCCTGTTACATCGGTAACACCGACTGTGTCCCTCCGCCTGCCCATCTGTCGGTTTCTGAGCCATGTTTGCTCCCAGTGCCGCCTTCTTGGCATCTTCAAAATTTTTATTTTCTGCTTTTAACTGTAATAAGAAGAATTTTATTTCATCTAGTGTCATGTCTTTATTTTCGGCTTGTCTACGAATTAGAGAAGCTGACCTTAGTTCGGGATTGTTACTTGAGACAGCATGGTAAAAGGCTGACCTCTTTTCCTCCTCTGACAGTGGCACGGCCGTATCGCAGCTTTCATATTCTCTTATGATAGTGTCAAATCTATCACTAAATTCATGTACTTTTTCTCTATTGTTCATCTTGATGCGATACAGCTGTGCTCTAACTGAAGAAGCTGTTACGTTTGACTCTACTTTTCTAAATTTCTTTAATTTTACTTATTTCTTTTGGGTCATTTATATTTAAAATCGTTTTGTGATAATACTCATCTAAATGGTTTATAATTATATGCCTCACTAAGGATTTTCTCTTTTCTAAATCATGTATTTGTAAGTTGAGCGGGTGAGTTATTGTATCATCTATAATGTCAAGCAGGTCGTTCAATCTTAATTCAGAATTCAAGTAATCCATCCAGACATTTAAGGTTACCTTCTGTGTGAGTTTATAATCTCTTTTAATATTTATTGGGTATACAAATAAGTTTACGCCGTTTTCAAGAGATGGCTCTACCGACAAGATTACTTTGAAATCGTCAAATGTAGAATGTCACATAGAAAGTTTGGACACCTGGCAACAACATAACCTTAAAATACTATTGACTTTGTATTGGCAGTATACATTTTTTTTTTTTAATGTCGAGTTTTCTACCGAATAAGCGTCATTTGCGGGAAGTTTTGATTTATTTATTTCATTTAAAGAAATCTGCTGCTGAGACGCATCGGTCGCTTGTAGAAGTTTACGGTGATGCTGCTTTAAGTGAGAGAAGTTGTCATGAGTGGTTTCAAAAGTTTAAAAACGGCGCGTTTCACGTGGAAGATAAAGAACGCGAAGGAAGGCCGGTCAAGTTTGAAGACGCTGAGTTAGAGGCATTATTGGACCAAGACTCACACCAAACTGAAGAGCAGCTCGCAGAAAGCTTGGGAGTGACTCAACAAGCGATTTCACACCGTCTCAAGACCATTGGTATGGTACAAAAGCAAGGAAATTGGATTCCACATGAACTGAAACCCAGAGACGACGAGCGCCGTCTTTTCACGTGCGAACAACTTCTCCAAAGACAAAGTCGAAAGGATTTTTTGCATCGAATAGTGACGAGGGATGAAAAGTGGATCTACTACGACAACCCAAAGCGTAGAAAATCATAGGGAAATCCCGGCCATGTCCAACTTCAACGGCAAAACCGAATATTTATGGCAAAAAGTTAATGTTGGTCATTTGGTGGAATCAGCTCGGAGTAATCTATTACGAGCTACTCCAGCCTAACGAAACTATCACTGGAGAACGTTATCAACAGCAACTGTTGCAATTGAACAGAGAATTGAAGCTTAAACGCCCCCAATATGCCAAAAGACATGACAAAGTGATTTTTCAGCACGATAACGCTCCGCCACATGTTGCAAAAGTCGTCAAGTATACTTTGGAAGATTTACAATGGGATGTCTTACCCCACCCGCCGTATTTACCAGACATTGCTCCTTTCAACTACCACTTGTTCTGGTCGATGGTTCACGCCCTGGTCAAGCAGCACTTCACTTCTTACGAAGAAGCAAAAAATTGGGTCGATTCATGGGTAGCCTAAAAAGATGAAGAGTTTTTTCGACGTGGCATCCGAATGCTGCCAGAAAGATGGCAAAAAGTAGTAGCCAATGACGGACAATATTTTGAATAAAATGTAACGTATATTTTTTTTACAATAAATTAATAATTTTTATAAAAAAACGGCGGAAACTTATTTGAATTTACAATAATTTTGCATTACTACTTTTTTCTTGATTTAATGCGCCCAATATGCATGGCTGGATCACTGAATTGTCTGTTTCATTTTCTAAATTTGTATTAGCTCCTAAATTTGTAATGGTAGAATTATGTAAGGGGGGCATTACCTCTAGACGTCTAACAGTGTTTTTCTCGATTTCGAGGAACGTTTCCGCCAGCTTATGCTGGGCCTCGAGCATTGTTTTCATGTCCCCCATTAATTTCTTTTGATCGGAGGCGTTTCTCCTTATTAACTTCAGGCAATCTTCCAACTCGAATCTCGCCCTCTCCGTCGAGCTCATAAAAAAGTGGGGGCCTGTTACCGTGTTCGGTGGAGGGCCTCTTGGCGTGTGAGGGCTTTGTGGTGCGGCTTGGTTGTTGTCTCCGTCTATATATTGTAAACAATTGATCTATGAAATGTTTGATCTGTTTATTTCATCTATCTAAATGCAAGGCAAAAAAAGGATGTTCGAAAAAAAGAACAGATCTGTATTCTATTGCTTCTAAGTTAATTGTTTACATTCTATTTCTAACATCTATTTTACAATGAAATTTTATATTGTTAAAATTTTATTCATGTAAATATGTATATATATAAATATATATGTGAGTGTGCGTGTGTGCGTGCGTGCGTGCATGCATCGGTAGTACCTTCTGTGGTTATACTGGATAGCCGAGAGTATATAAGCCATGTAACTCAACTGTTCAGATGACTCTTTCGAAGAGTCTGAATTACAAGGTTTGTCTTGTTTTTGATATCCTCTTTATAATGTGGACTCAATTTTACGCCATATATATACGTGACGTAAATTAAGTTCGTTTTAAAGATAGATTTTAAAATATAAGCACTTCAAATTTAATGTGTCTCTGGTGTTATTAAGTCTCGCGAATATGGCGTTTATGTCAAAGCAACATTGAGGCAATATTGCTTCAACAATCAGTGCTATGCGGGAACATTCATCTGGTGTTGATATATATTATATAAATATTCTTACAATATTGCAAAATCATCTGATAAATCAACATAAAAATAGAATTATAAAATTAATACTCCTTTCGTGTAGATAAACATTGGCTAAATATTGCTGCAATATTGATGTGGCAGAGAGCCTGACCCATCATTTTAAAATAGCAATGGAAAAACGGAAATCATGGTTTGCAGCAATATTGCTCCATGGTTGCATGCATGTATATTTACGTTGAGAAAACATTAGCGAATATAGAGAATATGTCGAAGCAATATTGAGGCAATGTTGCTCCAATATTGAGTGCTGTAGGGGTGGCCACGATTTGCCATGGACGCTATTTTATACGACGTCCCATGAATCCTGCTGGAGCGCGCTGTTCGACTTTGCACTGCTGGCAAATTTGGCACTGATTCACGTATCTGACCACATCTCGAGACATGTGTGGCCAATAATACTTCCGCCTTACTTTCTCTAGAGTTTTCTTGCGGCCCAAGTGCTCAGCAGTTGGAAGGTCATGGCATTCTCTCAGTACTTCTCGTCGCTTTTCATGAGGGACTGCTAACTTTCATAAATCGTCGTCGTCGAAAAATTCGTCTATGACTTCATTAGATTCGTACTTGTACAGTCTCACCCCCGCCGGCTTGAACGTGGAGAAGTCTCGCGGCTTCTGCCGAACCTCTTTCACGATCTTGAGGTGCCAGTGGTCCTTTGTATCGCGCTCGAGCTCTAATGCGGCGAGCGCTGGCTCTTCTTCCTCGAACATCCGTGAAAGGGCACCTGGGACATTGTTCAACGAGCCCTTTTGATGTTCCACCGTGAAACTGTAGTTCTGCAGCTCCAAAGCCCACCTAGCTAACCTGCCGGTCGGGTTTTGGTGGTCACGGAACCACTTGAAGCTACTATGGTCCGTGATAACCTTGAAGTCGTAGGCCTCTATGTAGGGCCGAACTTTTTAATTGCCCAGGGAATTGCTAGACATTCTCGTTCCGTCACGCTATAATTCCCCTCGGCTGCGCTCAGAGTTCGAGTCGCGAAATCTAGGACTCTTTCATAGCCGTCAATTATTTGGTATAGCACCGCTTCCAGACTTGTATCGCTCGCGGCAGTTTGCACCACGAACTGCACGTTACATACCGGTCTGTGTAGAATCGGTGCAGCAGCTACTAGCGCTTTTAGCTTTTGTAAGGCCTCTTCTTGTGCTGCTGACCACTCGTATTTCCGATCCTTTTTCGTTAATTCGGTCAGTGGTTCAGCAATTGTGGCGAAGTTCGATAAAAACTTTCTATACCACGAGGCCATTCCTAAGAAGCGTCTCAGCTGACGGAGGTTTTTCGGTACCGGACACTCCATAATGGGCTTTATTTTATCGGGGTCTGGCTTACAACCATCTCTATTTACTATGACCCCGAGATATTGGACCTCATCGCGACACAAGACGCTCTTCTCGCGATTTATTGTGAGGCCCGCGTCCTGTATCCTGTCCAGAACTCTTTTTAGAACCTCTTTATGCTCCTCGAATGTCTCTGTGACTATTCTTATATCGTCGAGATACGAGTAAGCAAAAGGTTCGAGTTCGGGGCCGATGACTTTGTCAATCAGCCTCTGGAAGGAAGCTCCGGCATACGAAAGACCATTGAGCATTCTCGTAAATTGGAAAAGCCCTTTGTCTGACACGATGAAGGCCGTAGTCTCTTTGGACTCCGGGCTAAGTGGTATCTGGTGGTACGCACTGCTTAAATCCACCGTGGAGATGTAACGCGCTTTCTGCAGTTTGCGCAAGATACTTTCCATGTATGGTAACGGGTACGCGTCTGGCCTTGACGCTGCGTTCACTTTTCTGAAGTCCACGCAGAAAGGGAACTTCCCGTTGGACTTGCGTACCATTACCACTGGACTTGACCAGCCACTTGTCGAGGATTCTATTATTCCCGCGATTAGCATTTCCTCCACCTGTTTGTGCATCTCTTCCTCGAGTTTCTGAGATACAGGATAGTACTTCTGTTTAATGGGTCTTGTAGATCCGACGTCTATTGCATGATCGATGCACGAAGTACACCTTAGTGGTGCCAGGCTGTTACCGATCAGCTGAGCTACTAAAGCTTCTACCTCTCTGCGCTGTTCCTCTGTTGGGTCTGCCAACCCTATAGCTAATACGGACACGGTGTTGTTTGCGGTTATGGCTGCTACTTCTAACTTTACGCTTGCATCGACATCCTTGAGATGCAGCGTGTTATCTGTGGGGTCTAAGACGGCGCTAAACTTCTTAATGAAGTTTACCCCCAAGTAGCACTCCGTGTCTAGGTCTGGCATTATTGCGACGCGTACGTCTTTGCACACGCCAGCCACGACCATGGGCAGATACACCTTGCCAACCACTGCTATGCTTAGCCCGTTTGCCACCCGTGCCGTTAGGCCGCTGGCTGGGATTAACTCTTTTCCACAAGCCGTACCGAGCTGTAGGCCGATCGAATTCACCCCAGTCCAGGAAGCTCCTGTATCGAAGAGTGCTCTCAGCCTGTAACCGGCTACACCTACTTGAAGCTACCATCGCGAGCAAGTTTCTTGGTTGACTTCATTCGGTTGAACCACGGGTACTGCTTCACTCACTACTCCAGAGGATTGGACCGAGTTACCCTCGGTCTCTGGTGAGAGAGCTGGGGGCGGGCATGTGGTCATGTTTACCTGCCCCCCTGGCGTTTCCCTGTTGGTTTTCGGCAGCATTGGGCTTATTATTGCCTCTCTTTTGCTCATATCCGGGTTCTCTTCGGTACTTTCGCTTTTGTGGAGGTCCGTTATTTCTCGGGCTTTGCGGCTTAGCCTGGTGGGTCGAGCTAATACCCCCACTAGGCTGGTTTGTAATTTGCCCGCCCTCCCGCCTCCTAGTTTCCCAGTTACCCTTCTTCTTAGGTTTTTTGTTTGGCGGCGGGCTAGGCTTTTGCCCCTTGTTCTCGTCGGTGCCTTTCTTTGTCAAGGCCGATAAGCATTCGGTCATGACCCGACGGAACATAGACTCGAGGCCCTCTCGAGGCTCGTGCTGTTGGTGGCCCATCGCCGCCACGGCTGCATTCTGCTTTTTACGCTGATCCGTGGGCGGCTCTGTCGGCACGTAGGCAAATTCTGGCATGTACGTGCGCTCGGAGGGTGGTGGCGAGTGATACACCTTATCTGCCGCGAGCGTTCATTCGGCTTCCCGGGCCAAGTTCAGGAGCCCTCGGTAATCCGTAATTTGATTTCGCATTACCATCTTTTGCAGTTCTGGCCGTATGTCCCGGTGCAACATGTCTAACTGTTGAGCAATGCTAGGCACCGGAACTAACTTGAGGATCATGGCTTGTACATTTACTACGTAATCACGCGTAAGTTCATCTCCGCCTTGAGTCCTCGCGTTTATTTATGCCAGGACGCGTTGCTGATGTCCCCTGTCCGCGCCATATATGTGAGTTATGGCCTCTTTGAAATCTAGCCACGACGGCCTCTCACTATTCGAGGTGCTTTAAAGTGAGTCCCCTTGCCTTTCACTGTTCGGGGTGCTTGATTATAGTGAGTCCCCTCTCCTCTCACTAATGTAAATAAATTTTTATTTAACCTCGAAGCAAGTATTCGAAATTACGACCATTTGCTTCATAGTCAAACGCCTTTGAAAATGGCGAACTTTGTTCTGCAAAGTTTGTCTCGGAATGGCAGCGCATACTCGACAAATCCTATCCTGCGTATCTGCTCTTGTAGTGGGTTGTTGTTCAAAAATAGCATTTTTCAAATACCCCCATAAACAAAAGGCTGATGATGAAGTATGGGATGAAGAAGCAAGCCATTTCACCGGACCTCCTCAACCAATCCATCTAATACTAAAGTGTCTATTAAAAAATGCTGTTATTATGAACGTGAAATGTGATGCTCCACTATCCTGTTAGAACCTGAAAAATAAATTTAAAAGAACCATTGACAACCTTCTTCGTAGATGTGAATGAAACATTTTTCGTAGATGTGTTTTTAATGATTACATTATCAAAATTAGTCTTGCTGATGTCCCCTGCCCGCGCCATATATGTGAGTTATGGCCTCTTTGAAATCTAGCCACGACGGCCATGTGTGGCGGTTACTCCGGTACCAGGTGACTGCTACCCCCGTTAGGAGCACTGACAAACGAGGAAAGTACCTCGTCCTGTGTCAGATTAGCAAGAGTTCTGCATTCCTCTATTCTCGTGAGGAATAACTCAACGCTCTGCTCCTTTGAGGACCCTGAGAACTTGATGTGCCATTTTCGGATGATCTGGCCCACATCACAGTTCCTCTGCTGAGGCAAATACGTATGCCACTCAGACGGGTCCTGGGTCGAGCCATTCCTTGTCTGGCGCTGGGAAGAATTTCTGGTATCATTCCTCCCAGCCTCTGTTGGGGACTGGAGACTCGGGCTGCTCCTGTTAAACTCCGCATACGTGAACTTGCCTTCGAAGTTCACGTGCGGTGATCCTCGTCTACGGCCCGTGCTTGGGGATTGAACTTTTTGTTCCAAGAGTGCTTGCCGAGTTTCTCTCGATTTTCTACTAACCGCACGAGAAAAGGGAAAAAAAATTTTATTTTTCGTCCAAAAAAAATAATTCGTATCGGAAATACGAGAGGAGAAAAAAAAATTTCGAATCGAGAAAAAATTAATTAAAAAAAATTAATTATCGCTACAAAAAAAATTATTGTCGTTAAAAATTAATTTTTATTAAAAAACCGCTGCCAATTCATTGGCACGTAGCTTCCTCAAACTTGATTTACTGATTCCTTTAATTAATTTTTACTTCCAATATTTAAAATTTCATACTTTATTTTGTACGATGTAAACGGCTTAAAATCGTTTTTATAAGTCTAACAACTCGTCAGGAGTTGATTTTACACGAGAATATTAAATAGTAAAATTTTTTGTTTTAATATTATCCACAACTTTTGTATTTAACATTTTCGTGTAAAATCAAATCCAATCAAGTTATAGCCAAAAATCGCCCATTTTATTTATAGCTCCTCAAATATTTTAAATATAAAAGTTGTCGATAATATTGACATAAAACTTTTTCCCATTTAACATATTTCTGTTAAGTTAAATCCTATCAAGTTATATAAAAAAAATAAGAAGGTTCTACTTTATTTTTACTCTTTCATACATAGAGCCATCCTCAATACATTTTAAAAAAATTGGGAAAATTTTATGGAAAATATTAACTTGAAATTTTTTAAATATCTTTGAAATTTAAGGACCAATCATTTTGCCCGAATAACTCGACCGAAAACTATCCAAAATCCACCTCTACGAGGAATTTTGAAGCGCTTAAGTCAATTTTTACTCCCGCAATAGTTGGACATACCAAACTCATTTTTTTCATTTTTCAATGTTTACGTTTTTATTAATAACAAAAGAACCGTAATAGCTAGACAAATAATTTTTTTTAGAAAATATAGGTCTTGAAATTCTCTTTCGAATGCCGCCAACCCGATTCAAATACATAAAGCCGTTCTCGAGAAATTACGATTTAAAAAAAAAGTGAAAAAAATTTTAACCTCAAATATCTCCGAAATTTATGGATCAATCCTTTTGCCCAAAGAACTCAATCGATTGTGATACAAAATGTACCACTAAAAAAAATTTCAAACTGATTAAGACAATTTTACTCTACTTATTGAACGACAAAAAAAAACACTTCTTTTTATAAATTATTTTTTTTCTCCAAAAATAATGAATAAAAAAACCTAAAAATTTAGTAAGTTATAGTACTCAGTATTCTTTATAACCAAAAAAATATTCATGTTAATATCTTTTTTTAATTTTGAAATATAACCTATTTACTAAAAATGACGTTTTCATGAATAACTTATGACGAAATATAGCTAACGGCTTTTTTTTTTTTTTAAATTGTAGAAAATTTTATTCTGCATACAGAGAATTTATCGTATATAAATAATATTTGTTCTAAATATAAAAAAAATTGAAAATAAAAATTTTGAAAATTTAAAAATGGCGATAAAAAACAAAAAAATCGATTTTGACAAAAATAAAATATTGACCCCAATTGTTGAAGCAAAATCTGAAAAAATGATCACTCTCTCGTTAAAATCGGTTGAGTAGATCATGAGATATCAGAGTATACGGACATACATACACACACACACACACACACACACACACACACACACACACACACACACACACACACACACATCCATACGGACATTTTCTAAAAATGGTGTATTTCGATTCCAAATTTTCTATACAACATTCCTAAGACATTATCTCACAAACTTTTTTTTTTACTATCACAAAGCTTCCTCTAGGAGGAAGCAAAATTTTTAATTGTTAAAAACAATTACCTAACGCACAAAAATTTCGCGATCAATATCTCTCCACGTCGGCACTCTAGGTCGAGGGTCATTGGCAATCGCTCGCCTTACCTCTCAACTGCTCTCTCGCAACAGCACGGCTGTGTCACGCACACGCACACACGCGCCTACGAGCTGCGGCACGAAGAGCCTTTCTTTGCAGCTTGCACTCAGTTACGCTGCTGAGCTTCTTCGCACCAAGCTTCGCCGCCAATCACGTACGGGCCGCGGGTCCTTCTTCACCCTCAGAACGTTGTGGCGCCAGTAGTAACGGGATGGCTAGTGGGGGAAAATCCCAAAAAGACACAGGCCAGCGATACCCTAGAACACGGTGCCACGGGTGTCAGGCTAAAATGACTTGCCCGGGGATCTGCTCCTGGAATCCCGGAAACAACGTGAAGATCGCACTAATTGGATCGCTGAGTGAAAAGCGCGCGCTCGAAGAGTAAAGCGCGAGGCCGCTACGCTCAGATATAAAAACGACCGGCGGAGTCGTTTTCCCGCGGAGGCGGCGGTATACGGGAGAAGTACAGGTTGTAATGAACAACGCGACGAGTAACTAGATATCACAGTATATTAAAATCACTAACAAATACAAGCACGACGCACGTGCTGATTAAAAGAATAAGTTAGTCCGCGTGCGACAGTTAATATTTAAACGCGCTAACGATACGGCGCACGGTGTTAAAGTACGGCGGGCTGACATGCACCCGCGCGTACAGGCACAGAAAGTTTGCACGGGGCGATTTCCGTGCAAACCTTTACATTTAACGCAAGAGATGAGAGTACAAGACTTACTTTTGGAAGGAGCAGCCGGTGCACTCGGCTCTCTCTCGCTCTCTCTCGCTCGCACAGTAGTTGAGCGCTATGTCTCTCTCTCTCTCTCGTACTCGCTGTATCGGGTCGGAAGGCGGGCTGGCTGCCAGCTCCTCGCTCGCTGCCTCGTGCGGCTCACGCTGCTCGGGATCACTCTCTCTCTGTCTCTCTTTCACACGCATACACGATGCTCAGCGCCTCCACTACACTCTCGGTAACTATAAAAAGACAGGACGGCGCGGACGAGGTAACTTTCGAGAGACACGCTGGAGAGAAGTTCACGGCACGATGGGAGATACGAAGATGGCTGCCGTGACTCGCATAAAGCCGTAGCAGCTTTGCGGGTACGCGACGGGCATATTACGCGTCGTCAGACCGTTCTAATCCAATCGGGATGCTCGCGCCCCCAGTGAGCATGCCTGCTCGGCGCGGAAAATTCGAATCCCGAATTACCTAACTCGCGCACGCGTTACAATATATATATATATATATATATATATATATATATATATATATATATATATATATATATATATAAATATCTTGAAAGGGGTTTATAAAGCCCGTTTGTTTTTTTATATATAGGGGTTTAGGCGGACCGACCTAGAGTCTATAACCCCAGGGTCCATTATTTCTTTAACTACTAATTTAAGTAACTATTTGCCATAGGGAACTCTCGGCTGTAGGTACTAATATACAGGGTTGGGCTCCATAAACCCCGATAAGTGTATATTTATCTCAAAGGTAACTTATGTGGACGCATTCTTAATGGGAACGGTACTTATGCGGACTTTCATAGACTTATGCAGACATTTTTTAGTGTCTACATAGAGAGAGAATTATTTCTTTAGTCAAGCGTAACTTCTGCAGACACGCGTCTAATGGAAACGATACTTATGCGGACGACTGACGTAAACGGATCGGGACTTATGCGGACGAGTCTGCACATGTACCTATACATATGTTTATATATATATATATATATATTTATGTTTTATGTTAGTTTCTAGGACATTCCAGATGTTTAACGTTGGTTTCGGGGACATTTGTTAGTTTTGGGGACAGAGCCTGAATCTACATATGTTTAACGTCAGTTTTGAGGACATCGGCCCCCATAAGAGACATTATTTCTTTAGTCACGTATAGGTATACAGTAACATGGGGTCCTGGGAACTAACGTTATACAAGTTTATATATATAAATATATATATATTAGGGGGGCTTCGCCACCTGCTCGCTCCGCTCGCCAACCCCCATTATTAGAGATAAATATTAATAATAATGAATGAGGATAATCTTCTATTACATAATATCATGAAACACTTATTTTTTCATTTAAAATTTCTGTAATGTTTTTTAAAAACATTATTCTTAACATTTATTAATTTTTAAAATATTACGTATATTATATTTAACAAAATAATGCAGAATATATATGTAGTTCATTACGTCAGCTCTGATTTTATTTGTAACTTATTGATTATAAAATCCAGTAATATTTCAATTTTTGGCCGCCATTTTATATTTACAAAATCTGAGTTCAGATTCCTAATCAGCGAATCCGGAAACTCACTATATACAATTTTCAACAAACTCGAGTAAAATTTTAATTTTTGTTAGCTTAGGTCCACCAGTTTGAATTAAAATTTTCAGCAAAATCCAATAATATTTCAATATGTGTCCGACATCTTAGATCCGCCATTTTGAATTCTGACAATCTGAGTTGAGATTCGTAATCTAGAAATCCCCTACATAAAATTATTAGCAAAATCCAGTATTATTTAGATATTTTGCAGCCATTTTCAATTTTTAAAATATGAGATTAGGTTCGTAATAATCGAATCCAGAAATCCCGTATATACAATTTTCAGCAAAATCCAGCAATATTTCAATATGTAACAGCCATTATCGATTGGCAATTTGGAATTCTGAAAATCTGAGTTCAGATTCGTAATCATCCAATGTAGAAATCCCGTACATACAGTTTTCAGCAAAATCCATCAATGTTGGAATATTTGTCCTCCATCTTCGATTCGCCATTTTGAATTCTGAAAATCTGAGTTCGGATTCGTAATCAGCGAATCCAAAAATTCAGTATATTCAATTTTTAGCAAAATAGAAAAGTTCAATTTTTGGCCGCCATCTTGGGTATGCCATTTTGAAGTTTCATAATCTGAATTCTGATTCATCATCATGCGAATCCAGAAATTTCCCATATGCAATTGTAAAATTCAGCAATATTTCAATATTTGGCAGCCATTTTGAATTGGCAAAATATGAGTTCAGATTCGTAATCAGCGAATCCAGATGGGTTCCCTATATACAATTTTCAGCGAAATCCAGAGATATTTGAATATTTGGCCTCCATCTTCGATGCGCCATTTTCAATTCTGAAAGTCTGAGTTCGAATTCATAATCAGTGAATCAAAACACCCAACATACAATTTTCAGGAAAATCCAGTAATTTTTCAATTTTTGACAGCTATTTTCTATTTACAAAATCTGATTTCAGATTCCTAATAAGCGAATCCGGAAACCCATAATATACAATTTTTAGGAAATTCCGGTAAAATTTCAATTTTTGGCCGTCATCTTGGGTCTTCTATTTTGAGTTTTCAAAATCGGAGTTCAGATTCATAATCAGCGGATCGAGATACGCTTATATACAATTTTCAGCAAAATCCAATAATATTTGAATATTTGGCCTCCATCTTCGATCAGCCATTTTGAATTCTGAAAATCTGTGTTCAGATTCATAATCAGCGATTATAGAAACCCCTATATACAATTTTTAGCAAAAGCCAATATAATTTAAATATTTTGCCGCCATTTTGAATTTTTAAAATCTTAGTTCAGATCCGTCATAATCGAATTCAGAAATCCCGTATATACAATTATCAGCAAAACCTAGTAATATTTCAATTTTTGGAAGCCATCTTGGGTCCTCTATTTTGAATTTTCAAAATATGAGTTACGATTCCTAATTACCGAATCCGGAAACCCACTGTAGACAATTTTTAGCAAACTCGAGTAAAATTTCAATTTTTGTTAGTCATCTTGAGTCCACCAGACTGAATTTTCAAAACATATGTTCAGATTCATAATCAGCGAAACCAAAAATCCGGTATATACAATTTTCAGCAAAATCCAATAATATTTCAATATTTGACCACCATCTTCGAATCCGCCATTTTGTATTCTGAAACTCTGAGTTCAGATTCGTAATCAACGTATCCAGAAATGCCTTTTATACAATATTCAGCAAATCCAGTAGTATTTGAATATTTCGCCTCCATCTTCGATCAGCCATTTTGAATTCTGAAAATCTGAGTTATGATTCGTAATCAGCGAATCCACATACCCCTTATGTACAATTTTCAGCAAATTCCAGTAGTTTTTGAATATTTTACCTCCATTTTCGATCAGCCATTTTGTATTCTGAAAATCTGAGATGTGATTCGTAATCAGCGAATCCACATACCCCTTATATACAATTTACAGCACAATCCAGCAGTTTTAGAATATTTCGCCTCCATCTTCGATCAGTCATTTTGAATTCTGAAAATCTGAGCTCAGATTCGTAATCAACGTAACCAGAAATCCCTTTTATACAATTTTCAGCAAATCCAGTAGTTTTTGAATATTTCGCCTCCATCTTCGATCAGCCATTTTGATTTCTGAAAATCTGATTTGGGATTCGTAATCTGTGAATCCACATATTCCTTATATACAATTTTCAGCAAAATCGAGTAAAATTTCAATTTTTGTTAGCGATCTTGCGTCCACCAGTCTGAATTATCACAATATATGTTCAGATTCCTAATCAGCGAAACCAAAAATCCCGTATTAAGGTAATACAAACTTCAGCAAAATCTAATAATATTTCAATATTTGACCACCATCTTTGAATCCGACATTTTGAATGTTCTTAATCTGAGTTCAGATTTGTAATAAGCGACTCCAAAAACTCCTTATATACAATTTTCAACAAAATACCGTAATATTTCAATATGTGGCCGACACCTTCGATCCGCCATTTTGAATTCTGAAAATCTGAGTTGAGCTTCGTAATCTAGAAATCCCCTAAATACAATTATTAGCAAAATCCAGTATTATTGAAATATTTTGCTGCCATTTTCAATTTTTAAAATCTAAGTTCAGATTCGTAATAATCGAATCCAGAAATCCCGTATATACAATTTTCAGCAAAATTCAGTAATATTTCAATATGCGGCAGACATTTTCGTTCCGTTATTTTGAATTTTCAAAATCTGAGTTCAGATTCCTAATCAGCGAATCTTGATACCCCCTATATACAATTTTCAGCAACATATCTATAAGACATTAGTTGTAGTGGGGTAGGTGGAGGGGTATGCGGAGGGGTAGGTGGAGGGGTAGGTGGACGGGTAGGTGGAGTGGGTGGAGGGGAGTGGAGGGGCAGACGCCCTTCAAAATAACGTAAAATTTGAAAGAATTTAACGGTAAGAAGTGGAGGGGAGGTGGTGGGGTGGTGGAGGGGGTGAAGGGGATAGGTACCCATATTTGCCCTTACAACTATATAATATAGGAAGATATATAACAATGGGAATTGGTATATTTGAAGAGATATCAACGTATAGATCGGTACTTTTGAAGAGATGTCGCCATTTTGAAGAGACTCCTCAAATTTCACAAAGCAAGAATCCCGAATTTTGAGGAGAAATCTATACTCCCTTTTCCAAGAGTCGGTAACCTGAGGGTTATTATTTCTTTAGTCACATTGTCCGAACTCTGAGCGAAAGGTTCACATCTCAAAAGTACCAATTTACAAACATATATATATATATATATATATTATAACTATGGGAATTGGTATATTTGAAGAGATATCAATGTATAGATCGGTACTTTTGAAGAGATGTCGGCATTTTGAGGAGACTCCTCAAATTTCTCAACGCAAGAATCGCGACTTTTGAGGAGAAATCTATACCCCATTTTCCCAGAGTCGGTAACCTGAGGGTCATTATTTCTTTAGTCACATTGTCCGAACTCTGAGCGAAAGGTTCACATCTCCTCAAAAGTACCAATTTACAAACATATTATATATATATATAATTATCTCCCATCCGTTTATGGAGCCCATCCCTGTATATTAGTACCTACAGCCCAAAGATCCCTATGGTAAGTGACTAAAGAAATAATGGACCCTGGGGTTATAGACTCTAGATCGGGCTCCATAAATTTTTTGAAACAAATATATATATATATAAAACGCCGGTTTTATTTTACATATATATATATATATATATATATATATATATATATATATATATATATATATATATATATATATATATATATATATATATATATATATATATATATATATATAAGTATGAAAATCTGGTGTTTTGAATGCGCAACTTCCTATAGATTCTACATGTTCCCATGTTAAAAATGCAATCAACTGACGTTTTCAATGCGGCATTCAAAAAGTCAATATATATAGGGATATTATTTCTTTAGTCACGCGATCGTGTGTCTTCGTCTTACACATGGGATTTTGCTATAGTTTCCTGCTAAAATGGCGTCGCGCATTCAAAACGCCTGTTATACAGGGTGTGTCAAAAGTTCCGGGACGGCCAGTTATCTCAGCGGGAATGCATTTTCGGAAAAAATGTTTCATACAAAAGATGTAGGATTTTTCTCTGGCTATCTGATGGTGACCTTGAATTTGACCTTGGGCTTGACCTTCAAGGTCATTTGAAGGTCAAGTCGAATTTTTTAAATGGGAACCCTCCTTTTTTATTGCGCAAACCGAAAGAGGGAAAAATTCTCTTTCCAACGATATAAGACACATACGCGGTCCAATGTGATCTAGAGGTCGTTTCAAGGTCAAGTCGGTAAAATGAGGTCAAATTGATCTTGGGCAGTCCAAAGCATGGAAACTAAGGGCGTTGGGAAAAAACTTTCCATACGAAAGTTTCCGCAAATCGAATGGAGCATCTGATGGTGACCATGAATTTGACCTTGGGCTTGACTTTCAAGGTCATTTAAAGGTCAAGTCGAATTTTTTGAATGGGAACCCTCTTTTTGTTGCAGAAATGCGGGAAAACTTACCTTTCCAGGGGTGTAAGATACATACGGGGTTAAAAGTGAGCCGAAGGTCATTTGAAGGTCAACGTTCTTATACTCCGATCATCTGGACACCCCATCGAATTTCGTGTATCAGGGCGTTAAAAAACATTTTTTGTGCAAACGTTTCTGGATCAAAACCCAGACCTGGGACCTGGCTAATGACCGCTGACCTTGGAACGACCTTGGGTCGACCCAACGGGGCAAACCGACCCCAGATACGGGTTCAGCGACCCCGAAAACCCATGGGTCCGTGGTTTCAAGCACCTCTGCAATTCCTTCTGGTTTGACCTTGGGACGACCTTGGGTCGACCCAACGGGGCAAACCGACCCCAGATACGGGTTCAGCGACCCCGAAAACCCATATGTCCGTGGTTTTAAGCACCTTCTGCAATTCCTTCTAGTTTGACCTTGGAACGACCTTGGTTCGATCCAGCGGGGCAAACCGACCCGAGATACGGGTTCAGCGACCCCGAAAACCCATGGGTCCGTGGCCCGCATTTCTGCAACAAAAAGAGGGTTCCCATTCAAAAAATTCGACTTGACATTCAAATGACCTTGAAGGTCAAGCCCAAGGTCAAATTCAAGGTCACCATCAGATGCTGCATTCGATTTGCGGAAACTTTCGTATGGAAAGTTTTTTCCCAACGCCCTTAGTTTCCATGCTATGGACTGCCAAAGATCAATTTGACCTCATTTTACCGACTTGACCTTGAAACGACCTCTAGATCACATTTGACCCCTTATGTATCTTATATCGGTGGAAAGAGAATTTTTCCCTCTTTCGGTTTCCGCAATAAAAAGGGGCTTCCCATTTAAAAAATTCGACTTGACCTTCAAATGACCTTGAAGGTCAAGCCCAAGGTCAAATTCAAGGTCACCATCAGATAGCCAGGGAAAAATCCTACATCTTTTGTATGAAACATTTTTTCCGAAAATGCATTCCCGCTGAGATAACTGGCCGTCCCGGAACTTTTGACACACCCTGTATATATATATATATATATATATATATATATATATATATATATATATATATATATATATATATATATATATATATATATATATATATATATATATATATATATATATATATATATATATATATATATATATATATATATATATATATATATATATATATATATATATATATATATATATATATATATATATATATATATATATATATATATATATATATATATATATATATATATATATATATATATATATATATATATATATCATTGTACGGTATTTTGAGGATTTCATAAAGAATTTGTACAATAGTGGTGACACAAATATAAACATTGTTATAAACAACCAATAAACAAGCGCGTGACTAAAGAAATAATGACCCTAAGGTTATTGACTAACACCACGACGCCTGCGGCGCCCGCTTTTACGGAAAAATATCACGGAATTTCCGAAATCGATGTATTAACACACTATTGTGGAAACTGCTGAAAAATCCTCAAAATGCCTCTCGAGTGCTTTGGACTTTTGAGGAGACTCCTCAAAATGCCTACAAAATCCTCAAAATTCGGTATATATGACCTATATAATCCTCAAAATGCGTCCCAGATGTGAATATATATATATAAAGACCTATACACGTTATTTCTGGTAATCTACAGGGTCCTATAGTTTATCTCTTCAGAGTTCCCTATATAAGCGCGTGACTAAAGAAATAATATCCCTGGGGTTATTGACTCTAGACGCGTCCCAGAAATAACGCTTACGTACAGAAAAATTTCCGGGACGTCCCGGAAAAAATAGCGCGTCCCGGAAATAACAGCGATGTACAGTGTAAACGTCCCGGAACGAACCGTTGCAGATAAATATATATATATATATATATATATATATATATATATATATATATATATATATATATGTGTGTGTGTGTGTGTGTGTGTTTCACTGAATGAATGACATTTTTATTTTATTAAAATAATTATATATTTTTCTATATATGATTTTATATAGCTTCGCCCCCCTGCTCACTCCGCTCGCCAACCCCCGACGTGTTGAAGAAATTAATATAATAAAGAATGTTTTAAATTATATATTTTTGATAAAAATGATTGTTTGATAAAGTCATAGATAATTTATTATTTTAATAATTGTTACCATAAGCAACAAAAAACTCCTTTTTTTCATTAGAAAAAATATAGTATTATGGTATGCTTACATATTTCATTTTTTTCGTAAAATCATCATTTTTATTTAATTTAAACCATGCTGTTAATGTAGTTTCCCATTTATTTAAAGCATTTAATACAGCTTTTTTATCAAAAATAATCTTCTGCTGATTTTTTGTATGAATAGATAATCTTATAACTGTAGGACTTCTACCACACACCGAAAATTGTTGTAATCGTCATGCAGCTTTCATTGAACTTAAATTAACTCAATTTTTTTTTATCAGAATCTAATTTTACTGATGCACTTTCAATATTACTTAAATCTAAAGGTAATCTAAATGTAAGATGACTGGTCATACCCTTTCGTAATAAAATAGAATCTATTCCTGTCCAAGCTATAGATAAAAACTTTTTTTTTTTAATGTAATAAAATAATATATCAAAGTTTTATATAAAAATATTTTACCAGATATTTTATCAAGATAATAAAAAACGAGAATTCGACCGTAGCGAGAAGTACCTTATTAGTTCAGCAATGCATTTTTGTTCCTATATTACTATTTATTAAAAAGATCTAATTCCTTTTCTTATATCATTTATTTTTTATTATATGTCTAAGATATATTAGGGATATATATGTCCGAGATATAATACATTAGGGATATTCACAAGGGCCAGTTCAACCATAGTGCAATGATTCGAAAAATCCATATTGTTTGAGAAAACTGCTTTTTTCAATTGTAACCCGTAATTTACGTTTCCTTTGTTGAAGTTTGAAGGTTTCTTGACTGTTAACATAAGCCTTGCCCTGGAGAAACGACCTTTTTGCATTGCTTTTGTTAAAGTTTGAAGGTTCCTTGGCTGTTATCATAAGCTTCTCCCTGGAGGAACCACCTCTTTTCGTTTTCTTTCTTAAAGTAAGAAGATTCCTTGACTGTTAACATAAGCCTTGCCTTGGGGGATGCACCTTTTTAATCACGGTATGCTATTTGTATCCTTTTAAAATTTTTTCGAATGTAATTGCTTATGACTATATATTTAACCCTTTTGAAAGTTTTTTCAACGAACTGTTCAAAATTATAGACTTGAGATATCCACATTGTACATTTGTAAGGTTCTTTGACAGTTAACAAGAGCCTTGCCTAAGAGCAATGACTTCTTTGACTATAGTCCCATACCTTTCTATCGACAAATCCATATTGTTTTAAAGTTGGAAGGTTCTTTGACTATTAACAAAAGCCTTGCCCTAGAGGAATCACCTTTTTGATCACGGTATCCTATTTTTATTCTTCTAAAAGTTTTTCCAAAGTTTTTAGAAAGTGGTTGTAGTGCTACTGGCGAAGGATACCCCATTTGAAATATAAATCCCACGTGACTACTAACAGTACCTCTAGGATGACGTGGCGTAGAAAAAAATGTTTTTTCGGTTCAAGTACAATTTTCTTGCTTCCCAATATTCAATTTTGCATAATATCGTAATGACCTGAATCATAATTGCCAATAAATAATAAAGTTAATTTAAAATCACTTGAATTGTTTCCAAATGAATGAATATTATTTGAATTATTAAAATGTATTTTTATATTACAATTATATATTGTAATATGCAACTCCTCTACTCCTCAATACATTCTGATTATACATTTAGATTCTTCTAAAAAATTTTCCAACGAATTGCTTCTAACTGTACATTTGTAGCCTTCTAAAAGTTTTTCCAAAGTAATTGCTTCTGACTATACATTTGTATTCTTGTAAAAGTTTTTCCAAAGGAATTACTTCTAACTATACGATTGTATCCTTCTAAAAGTTTTTCCAAAGGAATTGCTTCTGACTATACATTTGTATCCTTCTAAAAATTTTTCTAACAGGAAAAGTAGTTATGTAGGGCTATTGTCGAAGGATGCCCCTTTAAATAAAAATCCAAAGCATCGATTAACAGTAGCTCCAGGGACGTGGCGTGGAAAAAACTGGTTTTTCGTTTCAACTATAATTTTTTTGCTTCCCAATATTAAATTTTACATAATATTTACATTTCTAATATTAAAAATTTTGTATAAAAACTATGAAAATGTCTTATTTTATTTCATTGTTTAGGGGACATTGAGGGGGGGCTCGGAGGGGGCTGAGGGGGGCGCTAGGGATGCTGAGGAGGAGGTGAGGGGGCGCTGAGAAGGGATGAGGGTGCGCTGAGGGGGTGAGGAGGCACTGAAGAGGGGGTGAGGGGGGAGTCTACCAGAATAATAAATCACAAAATAAAGTAAAAAATAACTAAATTTTACGTTATTTTGAGGAGGGCTGCGGGGGGGGGGGGGCGAAGAGAGGGGTGAGGGACGTTGAAGAGGGGATGAGGGGGACTACGTAGTAACATTCCTCTATATAATATAGGAAGATATACACGGTGACCCATTTTAATCGCCGCACCCGGATTTCTCGGAACCTAAGCCAGACAGAGAAAAATGGTTCAGACAAAAGTTATAGGGGACAAAGGGCGCCACATAATGGTGCTAACGTCTTTGACCTTGAACTTGACCTTTGAGGTTATTTCAAGGTCAAAGTGGTTTTTTCATATGGAAACACCTAGTTTTGACTCCGGATTCGGAAAGAGCGGGAAATTTTACGTTCAAAACCATATTGAGAAATTTTTTTCCAAGGTCATTTCAAGGTCAAATCTAGGTAAAACTCAGAAAAGTCCGTTTAAAATCGTTTTTTTCCATGAACCACAGGCTAAGCTGGTTCAAATTGATCGTAGGCTTAATAGAGGAACCCACACACCCAAAACTTACACATCCTAGTAAACAAAACTCAAACTCGCACATCCTAACCCCATACACTTCATGCCCTCACATGCTGAACTGTTACACCCCGGTCCCACAACCATACCCCGCACCCTCCAGTCCCACACATCCCTACCCCACGCATGCTAATCCCATACACCCCAAACCCACACATCATGAACCCTGAAAAATTTTTCTCAAGGGCAAAATGATTTTTTAACGGAAACTTTAAGATCGTTGAAGCTTCTGTTATAAATGTATTAACCTTACACTTGCTTCATAGTCAAACGCATTTGAAAATGGCGAACTTTGTTCTGCAAAGTTTGTCTCGGAATGGCAGCGCATGCTCGACAAATCCTATCCTGCGTATCTGCTCTTGTAGTGGGTTGTTGTTCAAAAATAGCATTTTTCAAATACCCCCATAAACAAAAGGCTGATGATGAAGTATGGGATGAAGAAGCAAGCCATTTCACCGGACCTCCTCAACCAATCCATCTAATACTAAAGTGTCTATTAAAAAATGCTGTTATTATGAACGTGAAATGTGATGCTCCACTATCCTGCTAGAACCTGAAAAATAAATTTAAAAGAACCATTGACAACCTTCTTCGTAGATGTGAATGAAACATTCTTCGTAGATGTGTTTTTAATGATTACATTATCAAAATTAGTCTTTCTGAAATTCGAACGCTACTAATTCACATTATTTACATAAAACAAAAAAATAAAAGGATGTTTTAGTTTTATTTGCAATTAAAATAAGAAATAATGTTTTATTGAATTGAATACCTTTAATGTTTTAACGATTATTTTATTTTAAAATTTAAAATTAAAAAAGTGTGACAAACGAAGTATTTATGGCAATTACAGTTAGCTAATTAAAGTTACCGTAATTTTCCAACGTTTTTCCTTTTTAGGCGTGACCGTATACGAGCGAGTCTTATAATTATTAATATTTTTGATACCATTTTACTATTTAAATTTAATAGTAATTAATAGCTGGCTCTGAAATCGCTGACTATCCGCCCAACAAGATCGTTGATATGATTTTGGTTTTAGGAGCAAGCCAAAATAATTATCGTGGTGCGGCAAGACTTTATGCTGAACGCTATCCTGACAGACAACATCCTGACGATAGAGCTATCAGACGTTTAACTCAAAGAGCTCGTGAGTATGATGAAAATGATAATCGAGTTGTAACTATCCTTGCAATAATTCATCTTGACCCACACATTAGCGCTCGTCGAGTCGAAAGGGAAATTGGTATTCCAAGAAATACTTTTTTAAGAATTATGAAGGTTCTTCAACATCACGCGTATCATATTACTTTGGTTCAAGAGCTACAGTTTCAGCATTTCTAACAGCGTATTGTGTTTTGCCAATGGGCTTTACAAATGATAGAAAATGATCCAGACTTTTTTAACTTTGTTCTTTTTTCTGATGAGGCACAATTTCAAAGTGATGGGGAACTGAATAGGCATAATTGCCATTATTGGTCTGATGTGAATCCTCATTGGGTCAGAACTCTAAACCATCAAAGACATTGGAGTATTATGGTATGGTGCGGGATTATCAATGGATATTTGATTGGCCCTTATTTTTTTGAAGCAAATGTAAATCAACATACCTATTTGAAACTAATAAGAGATGAACTACCTGGATTGATGGAAGATGTTGATTTAGAAACACGCGAAGAATGTGGCTCCATCAGGATGGCGCAGCACCACATTTCCATCGAATTTCAAGGGCTTTTTTGAATGAGCACTGTGGTAACAGATGGATTGGTCGAGGAGGTCCGGTTAACTGTCCTGCTTCCTCACCCGATCTTACATCACCAGATTTCTATTTATGGGGGTATTTAAAAAATGCTGTTTTTGAGCAATAACCCACTACAAGAGCAGATATACAGGATAGGATTCGTCGAGCATGCGCTGCCATTCCGAGACAAACTTTGCAGAAAACAGTTCGCCATTTTCAAAGGCGTTTGACTATGTGCCATGAAGCAAATGGTCGTCATTTTGAACACTTGCTTCGAGGTTAAATAAAAATTTATTTACATTAGTGAGAGGCGGGGGACTCACTATAATCAAGCACCCCGAACAGTGAGAGGCAAGGGGACTCACTATAATCAAGCACCCCGACCAGTGAGAGGCAAGGGGACTCACTTTAAATAAGCACCCCAAAGGAAACAATCCTTACTACGTCCACGTCGTTGTTTCTGGGTAACGCAAAAAGTAAGATTAATACATTTATAACAGAAGCTTCAACGATCTTAAAGTTTCCGTTAAAAAATCATTTTGCCCTTGAGAAAAATTTTTCAGGGTTCAGAATGTGTGGGTTTGGGGTGTATGGGATTAGCATGCGTGGGGTAAGGATGTGTGGGACTGGGGAGTGTGGGGTATGGTTGTGGGACCGGGGTGTAACAGTTCAGCATGTGAGGGTATGAAGTGTATGGGGTTAGGATGTGCGAGTTTGAGTTTTATTTACTAGGATGTGTAAGTTTTGGGTTCCTCGATTAAGCCTACGATCAATTTGAACCAGCTTAGCCTGTGGTTCATGGAAAAAAAACGATTTTAAACGGACTTCTCTGAGTTTGACCTAGATTTGACCTTGAAATGACCTTGGAAAAAATTTCTCAATATAATTTTGAACGTAAAATTTTCCGCTCTTTCCGAATTCGGTGTCAAAACTAGGTGTTTCTATATGAAAAAACCACTTTGACCTTGAAATAACCACAAAGGTCAAGTTCAAGGTCAAAGGCATTAGCGCCATTATGTGGCCCCCTTTGTCCCCTATAACTTTTGTCTGAACCATTTTTCTCTATCTGGCTTAGGTTTCGTGAAATTCGGGTGCGGCGATTAAAATGGGTCACCGTGTATATGTTAAGGTCAATCACTTTATTCGTCGCCAGCCTCAGCGCTTCTATCTGGAGTTTTGCCTCCGCACGACATCCTTTCTTTTTCCTTTATTAGGTTGGCGTCTAAACTTCTAACGGCTGTGACAGCCAAACATTTATTCTACGTAAATTATATTTAATTGTGTATAAAAATAAAATTGCTTATCGCCAAACTAGACCACACAGCAAGTCTAGTTAGTTCCAAGCTAGTCTCTCTTCCCGCGCGTATCGAACCCGCGCTCGTGCTTCCTTCTAACGTGACGTCACGCACACCAATGACGTCAAAAATCTTGGAGAGCTGGCCGTACACTTACGCAAGTCTCGACACGCACTAAGAAAAAGTGACTAAACATGTAGGCAAGAATCCTCTGCACAGCAGTATCATATATGCCTCATGTTGTCATTCCAGTTTTTATTTTTTTTTGCCGACTTAATGTTTCTATTCTAATTTGCGTGTATATACGTATACTCGCGACAGAGTGAGAGAGAGAATCAAATTTCATCCACCGTCTTTTGTGTAATTCACTTATAACTGTGTGTATCGCGAATGCACTTAACCACACTTGAAACCCTTTATATTTTCTGGATCGTGAATTACCAAAAAATTATTTCTCATGACAAAAAAGAACAACTACCTAACTTCTATTGAGCTTGTCAGAAACAACGCGCTTCTGGAAAATGTCTCGCGTGCACTTATTTTTCGTATCACGCCAGCCCCGCGCCTTTATTCATTTCGAGAAACAGTATTACCTCTTTATGCGGACTTCTTTATATTGTCATCTAATCTAATCTACTAAAAACTTTACCGATGTCTAAAAAACTAATATCGCGTCTATTTCTCAGCTCTCGCGCAAACAACTTAAAATAGTCGCGTGTCTCAAGTTAGCCACGCAGACTCAGGTTTGTACTCACCGATCGCAGCTCTAAGTCCTTCCTTGAGGTGCCGGGCCGATAATCTGTCGGAGTAACGCAAAAGCAGGAAGGCGAAGGCAGTTAGTCTTTATAAACGTCATTATTGAAAAATCAAAATAAGCAACATAGGCACAAGAGTAGCGAGAGCAGCAGGCGAAGAAGGCGTTGCGTCTATTCTGCTCGGCGATTGATAAGAGATATAGAGAGCCAGCGACGGCGGCGTCGGCAGGCACGGCGTCGGTAGGGGAGAGCGCAACAGCAAGTCCGCTGCGCTACTCTGCTGTTGAGTGGCGATATCTGAACTTCGTGTTCTGACGTATAGAGGGAAGCGCGGACTCGAAGTCCTTTATATCTCAACATCTTCCAACCCCATTTAAGAACTGTAACCTGCACAGAATTCCATATAGTGAGTACATCTAAACATAACAAAGAATAACTCGAATTTGAAAACTACTCATATATGTGGGATTCGGAGGTTTTGCTTTGGGAAAGCAAACAATAATGAGATAAAAGACAAACAAATTTTTTACGCTTAAGGGCATGCCTTATACCGACAGAGTTCTCTGCCGTACCGACCACAATGTTATTAATTGAATATTCATTAATTCAAGCTTTTTCTTTAATTCTGAGAGTCGACGCACAAAGGCAAGCTTATTATCCGATTCCTGGTCAAATTTCAGATAAATCTATCGGAAAATAAAGACGAAATTTGAAAAATTGCAAAGTCGCATATTATTATATTAACCCTTTCATACCGAGACCCCTTTCCCGGGCAAAAAGTGACATTTTTTTTTGTATACTATAATTGTGGAGGCTTTAACTAACATCAATCGATAGTTTTTTTTCTTCAAAAGTGTCGATAATTACTGTTTTCCAAGTGGGTCCTGGAGGACAACAACCCAATAACCCATACAACCCCCATACCCGCCAATAGAATTATTTTATTGAACTCGGATAGTGATAAATTCTTAATACGTTGTT
Source organism: Torymus aiolomorphi (assembly GCA_036365515.1). Classification (NCBI taxonomy): domain Eukaryota; kingdom Metazoa; phylum Arthropoda; class Insecta; order Hymenoptera; family Torymidae; genus Torymus; species Torymus aiolomorphi. The sequence continues at coordinate 83,261,722 of CM070877.1, forward strand.
TCATTAACAAGATCCACCACTCAGAATAAAACAAAAATAACAATTGACCATTTTTGTATACTAAAATAAACCATTCAAGATCCGAATTTTCGTCAAATCCCAATTTTCATAGCCGAGCCCTTTTTTAATGTACTAAACGGAACGGAAGAAGAAAAACACAAAAAAATTAAATTTTAATGTCCAGAGGGGCTTCCCCTTGAATAAGATAACACGACTAAATAAGTAGATTAAAAAAAATGATTTAATTTCAGATTTCTACAGCATGTTGAACAAAATGGGTCCTACAGGACCCATACGGTATGAAAGGGTTAACCCCAAAATACGACATTTTGCTATTTCGACTTCAGAATTCAAGGAAAAGCTTGTAACAATTAATATTTAATTAAAAATATTGTGATCGGTATGGCAGAGAACTCTGTTGGTATAAGGCATTCCCTTAACGGTTACAGTCAATGATAAAACAGTCAATGTAACGGTTTTTATCTCAGCACGTACATAAATAGTACACATGTACACATAAGAACGCATTATATACAATATCCGTGCACATATTCACTTTTATGCATTTATACGTTCGCACTCGATGTATTTTACTTTTTTATTTTAGTCTTCTAGATTTTTTATTTTTAGAGCTACCTTTGTTTTTCTGTTTCGTTATTCTTACTTCAGTTAGTGGATGATCAGCGGTCTTTGCTATAAAACAATATACTTTGTCATTATATGTTTCTTTAATCCGTAATTGATTTTTTTTAATTTCATGATACTTAGGAGTAGTAAGCCAATCAAGATTCTTTTCTTTTCTAAATTCTCCTATGTCAATGTCTTGTAAATGTATTACCTTAAGTATATCTGTATATTTTTGAACGCGCTCTACAAAATGATTAGCATTTTGAAGGGATCAGGGCAGAGGTTCGCGGGTAATTCTTAATCACAGAAACAACGATGTATTTATTTAGAAGAAAAACCTTAAAATCTACTTTATACAAGAATGGGCGCCAGATGCACGTGTCACTTGCACCAAAAATCAGAAGCCTTCGCTGGCTAGCTCCGCCGGGAGCAGAAACCCTACCTCTACACGGGAAACACGGGGAAAATAGGGAGAGGGACAAACCTTATGCGGCCAGGTGACGGTGCTGCTGTTATCCGCTCTCACTCTGCTCTCACACTCTGCTGTCGTTTCTAGGAGCACCCGGCACGACGGCTGGCTCCTGGGAAAGTCTGTCCGGAGAGCACGCGGCACGACGGCAGGCTCTCGCGGACGTTCTCGTGCGCGATTCGCTTCGGTGGGCACGCGGCACGGCGGTAGGCGACAGAGTAATCCGGCCGGTGTGCACACGCTGCTCTGCTGCTCCAGTTCGCCGATCGGCAGTCTTCTTCATCGGGGCGCGAGCGAGCAGTCCACATGACTCCCGATGCTCACACGCTGTATCTCTCATGGACGGTCGACGGCACTACGGCACAGTACATCTCTCCCTCTCTCTCTCCTCTGGCGTCGGCTGCTGCTATCAGCGGCCTGGGAGAGCGAGGCTCGCTCTGGCTCTAGCTACAGCTTGTTCTCGCTGTAGCTGCTGCTGGTCTCTCTCCGTCTTCTGGCCAGAGCTGGATACGTGAGGGAAAGAGCGTGGGAAGGAGTAGCGTGTGAAGAAAGGCAGCGGTGAGTGACAGGTGCGCGCATGTGTGGGTGCGTATGACGTCGCGTGCCGAGGCGTAGCTCGCCGTGGCTGCCATGCATTATCTGTTTCGCGCGTTCCTTATGTAACAGGCGATTTGCCCCGTTACAAAAACTCGAAGTAGTCCGTGGGCTAGCTTCGCACGTTTATCACTGCTCTAAACTATTAAATCTGATTACAGCTTTTTCGCTCTAGCTAACTTACTCTAAGCTAATCGGTCTTAGGTACAGCGGTATCAGTGTGGGTGTTTGTGTTCGTCGTCTTCTTCTGCTGCTGAGCTTAAGTGTACATCTGTGTGAATATAACCCGGTGAGTGTGTGCCCTATTCTACGCAACCTGGCGCCAGTAATTTTCCACAATTTTCTCATTCGCAAGTACCGAACGCGATCGCGAACTCTCACTCAACACTCCAACATTTCTCATTCACTCATGATTTTACACAAAATATAAAAGAATTAGGAAAATTGCTGCATCAGCATCTTACCTGACCGATCCCTTGAAGTACTGCTCTTTTTGAGCCGCATTCTGGCAACCTGTTTATCATGCTGAGATTACCGCGAAATGCAATTTAGCCAAACGATTCAAATTCTAAATTTTTAGTATCGCGATTCTACAACATGCTTTCGCTTTTCAGACGCGCTCGCTTACTTACAGGAATCCAAAGGGAAAAGGTAAGGGAAGAACCGAGTTCATTTCTTATTAAATATGCTCTCTCTACTACCAATTGACATCTTAGAAAGAACATGATCTACTACCAGCTACAGCAAACCTTAGACCTACTTTCTTAGACGACGAAGTTGGCGCTGCCCCCACTCCTGACAGCACGTACGACAAGTGGCTATGGTGACTTCGGCCTGCCCGCACATATAACATATGCGTCGGCAGGGAAGGGAACAGGCAGTCCGCCCATGCCTGAATTCTCCGCAATTCCAACATCCAGGCCGAGCGTATCCAGCTTCACGTGAGGGCTTGACTAGAGCGACGTCTTCAAGTTCCTCTATGACGGTCCTGGCGGAGAGAGATTTGCTTAGCTGCGCACAAGTTTGCTTTCTAATGGCAGTCACACACTCTCTTTGCCAGTGGCTAACTTGGCTACAGCGGAAACAAGGCTCGATATTTTTTCTTCTTCGAATCTCCCTGGCTCTAGCTGGTGGAGAGATGCCTTTAAATATCACCCGCTCTTGTTCCTGAACTGGGCTGATAGCTTCAGCTTTAGAAATCCTGGGCTGTTTAACTCGATTACCTAAGCCCTTAGGATGCTTCGCTTTCGTGGTTTGTGCTACTTTCTCCACTCTTAAACTCGCAATGGGAGATAAGTCAGCTTTAGCTACATTAACGGGAGATACTGCTGCCAAACTCTGAAGACTACTGGTAGACAGCAATTCTGATCCTGTTGACTTGACGAATGCTAACTTAGCCTGACGACGCAGCTTAGATGTAGCATTAACAGGCACTGGCAAGAATGATTCGTCCGGCGGAGGCGGCGTCTTATATGCTTCTGGTGCAGCTCGCCGGAGCTCTTCCTTCTCGCTTATACTTTTTAACTGTTCGTAGATTTCTAGCAGCTTCCTTCCTGGGTATGGACGATAGGATGAGGAACGTTTGCGATAGGCCCTGTTCAACTGATTCCCTAAACGCAACGATAGCTTCAGCTGATCTAACACCTCTAACAAATCTGCTTCACGGTCAACCAACACTCGCAATTTATCAAAGCCGAATGACTCAGCACTTCCGATTGACTAGCTATCCCTAATTTCCTGACAAACCCTCTATAACTTGGAAAACTCCAACCCACAGCTGGAGCTGCATTAAACTTCTCATTGGACATTTCAACCACTCAAACTGCCTCTGGTGACGACGCTGGCATTGGAGAGAGAAATGTACTAATAAACATCGGGCTAGCGTGGACAGGTGCTGACTCGGCAGTCGAACAAGATGGTACCGAAATCGGTACTTTCGCCACTCTTGTCGAATTCATGCTACTTGGACTGAAACAACCATTACCTGTAGCACGGAGAGAATAAAGAGGGTATCTAGTAGATGGTTCGCGAGGGTGATTATTCAACTGGCCCCTATCACAAAAATCGTCTACGACAATAGTACTGGCTCACCTCTCTGACGTTAAGTCCAATGTAGCTGAAACGTCTGGACGGAAAATCCCTGTGCTAGTCGGAATCTCGAAAACTCTAGCTCGCGAAACATTTCCTACCAAATGGTTACTATTAGGAGGAGAATAAATATGCCTCGGCTCAAGCATCTCGGACCATTCATCGATGACCGGATTCCATGGAGCAGCGTCAAATCCAAAATGTCTCCTCATCAAATGTCGTTCCAACGTGTTACGTAACTCTCTTGCGTTAGAATGTACATTTAGACCATGACTGTCGACATTGATGTCGACTTCTCCGTCGGTCATCTTGTTGATCGCGCGGTTGATAGCTTGAGCTGCAGCTACCGGATCGACACACCTCAAATCTTCTCCGTCGAGACCAAGCGAAGCCAAACTCCAAGCTGAATTCGCCATATTTCCTATTCTCTCAGATAGTCCCGGTCGCTTAGCTCCGCTGATTTTCTCGCTTATGCGGAATTTACTCTTAAAATTTTAAATCTAAATTACTAATTTCTAAATTACTAATTTCCGAATTCTAATCTCTACTAAATACTATCAAAGAAATTAAAATACTGATAAGCACACAGCCATAGAAAAAAGTAAGCAAAAATAAAAAAAAAACAAAGCGAAAAATTAAGCCAAGCAACCATGGCAACTCAGGAGTTAAGTGTGTTACGTACACACTTGCTCCTCGCGAAACAAATGCCAACCCGAAATTTCCCCCTTCCCCGGTTCACGCAAAAATTCTTAAAAGGAAGCTGAGGAAATTGGAGGAATAAGGTGCAGAATGGCGCATAAGCGAGCAAAGATAACACCGTCAAGCGAAATAATAACTGAAATTTTAAAACCCGTAATTCTGTCGTGCAATAGTATTCAGAAAGTTCCACCGAAACTTAATTAACTTTCTGAACACGATGCTATTCTATACGCGCCGCGTGGCTAAAGCTGTAGCCAGTAGATTTCTCAAGCTTACTCATAAACTTTTACTTGAAAAATCTTACGAAATCACAATAAATTATTTTAAAATCAAGTAAACTAAAATGTAAATAATTTCCAAAGTGAAACATCTGGCTAAATAATCAAGAGAACTACTGCGTTTCTAATTACTTGCACATGGTAGTCGATCACAATGGCTGCCAGAACGCTTCTCCCCTCGCGGTTTCCCGTTGTGTGTGCGCGCCGCGATGGCGAATATCACAACGCAGTGATCCATTCCACTATGCCACGGCCTTTACCGTGGCCCCACATTGGCTGCGCCACTTGTGACGCTCTGCCGCGGATTAGCGCAGAGGTTCGCGGGTAATGCTCAATCACAGAAACAACGGGTAAAACAACTATGTATTTATTTAGGAAAAACCTTAAAATCTACTTTATACAAGAATGGGAGCCAGGTGCACGCGTCACTTGCACCAAAAATCAGAAGCCTTCGCTGGCTAGCTCCGCCGGAAGCAAAAACTCTATCTCTAAGCTACAGCTACAGCACGTGCTACAGCTTACGCGAATTCGGAGTCTCGTGACCTCCGATGCGAATGCGCACACACACTTCGCTGGGGAAACACGGGGAAGATAGGGAGAGGGACAAACCTTATGCGGCCAGGCGCTGCTGCTGCTATTATCCGCTCTGACTCTGCTCTCACACTCTGCTCTCGTTCCTAGGAGTACCCGGCATGACGGCTGGCTCGTGGGGAAGTCTATCCGGAGAGCACGCGGCATGACGGCTGGCTCTCGCGGACGTTCTCGTGCGCGATTCGCTTCGGTGGGCACGCGGCACGGCGGTAGGCGATAGAGTAATCCGACCGGTGCGCACACGCTGCTCTGCTGCTCCATTTCGCCGATCGGCTGTCTTCTTCACCGCGGCGCGAGCAAGCAGTCCACATGACTCCCGATACTCGCGCGCGGTGTCTCTCTTGGACGGCCGACGGCACTACGGCACAGTGCATCTCTCTCTCTCTCGCTCGCTCTCTCTCTCTCTCTCTCCTCTGGCATCGGCTGCTGCTGTCAGCGGCCTGGGAGAGCGAGGCTCACTCTGGCACCAGCTACAGCTTGTCCTCGCTGTAGCTGCTGCTGGTCTCTCTCCATCTCCTGGCCAGAACTGGATAGGTGAGGGAAAGAGCGTGGGAAGGAGTAGCGCGTGAAGAAAGGCAGCTGGGAGGGACAGGCGCGCGCATGTGTGGATGCGTACGACATCACGTGCCGAGGCACAGCTCGCCGTGGCTACCGTGCACTATCTGTTTCACGCGTTCCTTATGTAACAGGCGATTTGTCCCGTTATAAACTATAAAACTTCGATTTACCAATTCTCGATTCGGGATAATCATTTTTAAATGCTTTATACGTTCCTTTCAGACTTCGAGTAAGAAAACCGTTAACCTTCTTCTCTTTTTTATAATTTATTTTAACTGTAATAACAGCGCTCTTATTAGAACTCGGCCTTGAACAATTAAAATCGTCATTTATGAATTCGTTACATGATTTCGATACGTAGTTTAATCACATAACTAAATCATGTAATTATTTTCAACAGGGTTTTGATTTATCACATTACTGTTCGCTTTCCCAAGGAAAAATCCCCGAATCTCACATATATATGACTAAATATGTATTTACGGCCTATATCACAACAAAAAAGTTTTCAATAAAAAGGGCATAACTCATGCATTTTAAAAATTTTTTTTTCAGAATAAGATACACGACGTGAAAGGGGACTCAAAACTGACAAGAAGAGTGCGAAACCAATAGGTCACAGATTTTTACCAAATTAAATATCTTGTTTTAGAGTAAAAAAATATTGAACTACTGTTCCAGGATTTATTCTCATAGGCCCTTTTTTCGAGATATGTGCCATGTTATCTTAAAAATGCGTTATTTTGTTACAAAATAGTGTCTGTTCTATTGTATGTACCTCTGCAAGTATTCCCGTTATGAAAATGAGCGAAAAAAATTATAAAAATAGACAGAAAAGCTTTATTTTATGCACTGTTTCGACAATAAATGTCGATTTTTGAGAAAGTAATGAGAAATCAAATATAATATAAAATATGATTCAAAATGGCACCCTTAAAATCCTTTAAAAAAGGGGAAAATTTTGAATAATTTTTTTACACTATCTTTGATTTCTCATAACTTTCTGAAAACCCGATATTTTTAATCGAATCAGTGCTTAAAATAAAGCTTATTTTGCCTACTTTTGTAATTTTTGTTTTTCATTTTTGTAACGGGAATAGTTGCAACGTTGCATACAATAGAAGAGACATCATTTTTTAAAAAAATAACGCATTTTTACGGTAACATGGCACATATCTCGAGAAAAACGGCCTATGAGAATAAATCCTGGAACTGATGTTCGATATTTTTTTACTCTATAACAGGATATTTAATTTGGTACAAATCCGTGACCCAAAGGTTACGCACTCTCCTTGTGAGTGAAATTATGTATCATATGTGTTGTACAAATGGGGTGAATAATGTAGTGGGTGAATAAATAAATAACATCCCTTGATTGCGAACGGAGTGTTTATTGGAGCGTCTGTTCGGAGCGAGACGTGGCAGCCAACTAACCCGACTATACTATATATATGTATCCCCTCTCCTCATACATACGCGCTCACACACATACATCCATACTGCTCAGTGCTACACGAGTAGGATACATACACATATATGACTTATACGATTAAATCAAAATTATTTTCGTCATATTTTTTGACGAATGAAAAATTTTATGTTAACTAAGAAAATAAAAAAGAATCTATAAAATAACAAAATTAATATTATGTAAGGTTTATTGAATATAAAATCGCTTTCAATTCATTGGAAATTAGTTTCCTCAAACTAAAGTTCTTTTTACATCGGTATATATAGGTTCGAACTCGCATTTATATCCTATTGTTAATAATTTATCAATTGAAATAGATTTATTTACTACATGTAGAATGCTTCTACCTTTAAAAATAGTTTGAGTATCATATTTTATTTGAGTATAACAATTGTTTTAGGTGAATGATTGTTGAGACTTAAATACGGCTAGGAGTTTTCTGAGTGGGATAAGTAAATGGGTAAAGTAGATTTATCAATAATTGTTTATTGATCGGACTTACTTATTTTCGAACTATGTTACAATATGTCGGTAAATCAAACTCAAAGAACTTTGGAGTGCGTATGTAACCACGGTTTAACTATAGGCAAGGTAAGCACGCAAGTTATCGGTACTCCAGTACGGATTAGAAAGAGTGTGCGGCGCGAGAGACGCAGGCGCAGGGCCACGTCGGTTGGCAGACTTGAGAGTGGGGGGGCGAACGCAGGCTCCGGCACTCCTCATGCACACATACATACGCTACGACTAGACCGCTGTCTCTCTCAAAGGATTATGCTCACACATACTCAACACTCCCTCCTAAGCAGATTTCTATCGAACACATCATGGTGCAGCTTTTACATTACTGTATGAAAAGATATACAATACATTACAATCAATTCAATTTATTATTCAAAAGTAACTCAGTTAGTTTAGCATGCCTTTGTGAAAATATCAGCTATTTGTTGTTTAGAGACATTCCAACTTATTCTTACTAGATTTCTGGCTACGCATTCTCCAACATAATGTTCTCTAACTTCAGTCATGTGTCTAAGATTATTAGTGCAATTCACTCGAGCGCTGACCCCAGCAGCTTTATTGTCGCACCAAAGTATCACCAAGTGGCAAGAAGGATTCCGTTAATATCAAACTTATAGGACTTTGTAAAGATACCATTTTCTGACAAGCTTCGCTCATAGCAACGTACTCTGCTGAACAGGTACATAAAGCTAGGTACGACTGTTTGTGCGTTTCCAACGCAACTGTATCTCCGCTTGAAAACAGCTTGATTACAAATCCACTCTTTGTTATCGAGCCTTTGCAGTCAACAAAGCTTGCGTCAGAAAAGCCTTCTAAATCATCAAGTTTCCCTTCAAACATCAGTCCCAGATTTTTAATATATTTACGGTATCGACAAACTCATTTAACCATTTTCCATTCTGAAGCAGTCGGGCTAATTTGATGTCTACTTAGAATGTTTGCAGCATATGCTGTATCAGGACGAACAGTGTTCGCAACATACAAAAAAGAACCTATAACTTCTCTGTAAGGGCTATTTGTTTCGGCCGATACAACTTCGATATTATTTTCATCTTCTTCTCTTTCTCGCCTCTCTCGGTTAACAAACTGGCTTGTCACCAAAGGCGTTCTCTGAGGATGCATCTCACCGTATCCAAAACCTTTCAACAGTTTATCAATGTAGCTTGAGATTGTAAGTTTCATTGTACGATTTTGTCTGTCTGTATGTATCTCAATACCAAGAAAGCTCTTAAGCTCTCCCATGTAAGACATTTCAAACTCCAACTTAAGCTTTAATTTAATTTTATCTAGCTTATTTATGTCGTTGTTGGCTATCAGTATGTCATCGACATTAATAGTAGCAGCAGGTGCTTCTCGTTATTTTGCCAAATAAATAAATGAGGTTTAGAGTTGTAGGATTTCAGTCCGAGCTTTGATGTTGCTTCAGTGAATTTTTCATGCCATCTCTTCGGACTTACTTTCAAACCATATAATGCACGTTGTATCTTACAAACTTTCTCTCATCGGATTTTTGGTAAAGCGTCAATATCTTCAGATATTTCCACGTATATTTTGCTACGAATTGTCCCATTCAGAAAAGCTGTTTTAACTTCAAGCTTGCATACTTCTAGATTGAACTTATTTATGATAGCTAGTCATAGTCTGATTAATGGTAAACGTGAAACTGGTGCATACTCAATTTATATGAATTTTTATCTTTGAAACATCTTATTACTAGTCGAGCTTCGAATTTGATTTCTTTTTCCAATCCAACTTCCTTCTTACAAAATTCATCTTGAATTATTGACGTTGGGCTTTTTCCCTTCTGATCTCGGTGGTTTGTCAACCATTTTTCAAACTTTATTTTTTCTCCATTGACTCCAGCTCAGCTCTAACAGCTTTTTCCAATTCAAGCTTATTTTCAGTACATATAGCCTCTCTATATGAGTTCATTTTGAGCAGTAGCCGTTAGTGTGCACTCTTCGTCGTTTTCAATTTAGTTCAGATCAGATTCAAGCTTATGTGACTCTATCGGTTGTTCAATTACTTTTTCTTTCCTTGGATGTCCTTTTTTCCGTTTTTGTCACTGCGTTTCAGAGATCAAAACCTCATCCTCTTTGTCGAACTCTATAAATAAAGTTCGAGGATCTTCATTTTCCAGCGAATTTGCCAAGTCTTTGATACTACATTTGTTGTATTTGTCGCCAAACATAATTTTCTCATTGAATAAGACATCTCGGCTTTCGTAGTACCTTCATTGTTCAGGGTTCAAAAATAGGTACCCTATTGGCTTATATCCAATCAGTACAACTCGCTTTCCTGGTTGGTCAAACTTAATCAGAAACATTTCAGTTGTTCTAAGTTAAGTTTGAGATTAGAATTACATTTTTCTAATGGTGGCATCATATTATTCGAGCTATGAGGGGTTTTACTATAGAAATAGACAAATGCGCTCAAGACTAAATTCCACATACTTTCAGGCAACTGTGAATTCTGCACCTTGATCACATTGAAGATAGCAGCATTTCGCATCGTATCCTGGCACATTTCTCGAACTTTTTATGAATGATTGTAAACAGTAAACAGTAACCAATTTCATTGTTATTTTTCATGGGATATGCCATTGCAAGTCATGAATGATCGTCAATGAAAACTGATATAAATCTATAGCTCCTATGGGGTAATGCAGGACTAATCGGACCCATTGTATCAGCGTGAATAACTTGTAGTGGCTCAGTAGCTCTCTGTCTAGTCGAACTGAAAGGTAAACTGCTAAAATTAGCTACGGTGTAAACTTCGCAATTCAATACTAAATTATCAAAATCAACATCCTTCGAGCTTTTTATATGCGGATATTTCCTTAGAAATTTGTTTAAATATTTTAAAGAGGCATGTCCCAATCTAACTCTCTTGTATCTAACTCTCTTATATGTATCTTCTCGCTAATATCGGGTTCTCAATCGATCTTTTTACTACCAGTCAATTAATTATGATTACTTATTTTTCTATCTCTCAATGTATTTTCGAAATTTGAATAGCCAGAGCATATCTCATTGCTTTCTGATTCTATATCTGAACTTAAATCATCATTTACCTTCATGGGTTCATCAAACTTACTATTTACAATTTTGAGCTCGGTTTAAGACTGACTTTGTTTATCAGTACTTTTAGATTTTATCAGATATTCACTCTGCCTTATTGTTATATATGCAAGAACCTTATTTGTTTTAAAATCACTGTAATCTTTTTCATTCAAGCTATTCGCTTTTAATTCTATTATCCAATAAGGTTGCTCATATATACCAGAGATAAAGGTTCTCTTTGACACAGGAGCAAACATATCAATGCGCGTATTATCTAAATAAACACCCAACCCTTTACAAACAAACTTTCTCATTGACAATAAATTTTCTGACAATGATTAAGCATAAATTACATTTTTCAAACTTAGGAATACGCCATCGTTAGTGTAACCAGATACGTTACTCACTCCCTTTGATTTTATAATCGCCGAATCATTATCGTTAGCACATTTAATGTCAATTCTTTTAATGTTATCAAATATTCTAAAAACTAATTTAGAGTTTGTCATGCGCTCTGCAGCACCCGAGTCAGACAGAAATCTAATTAATTGATTATTATCGTATTGTTCTGTATAATCGAGCTTTTCGTGTGTCAGTCTTACGTACTCACCGGTTTTTTACTTTTGGTCAGAAGCATTATTCGCTTTAGACTCTTGTGTTTTATTACATATTTTACTCAATCTGCCTCTTCCTTGTGCATCTTCTCGGACTCAGCCTGTATCGAACTTAGGCCTTTTGACTTACTACAGTCTGTCGCTTTGTAGCAATTGCTTCAAACAGCGCACCCCTTATTACAACTTCTGATAATTCAGGCGTGTTAGTCAGTTCATTGTATTTTTGAACTATATCATCAAACTTATCCCAAAAGACAGAAGCTTTTCCTTTATTTGGATTACATTTAATACTAAGTAACTGTTTTCTCAAGCTGGCAGTAGTTACACTAGAATCATTTTATTTTATATTTTTAATTTTATTCAGCAATTCAAGTGGGTCACGAATATTAGTAACTTTAGGATGATATGACATATCAATTCTATTTATAAAAATATCACGAACTTTAACTTTATTCTTTTCGAACATAACTTTGTCTAAATCTCGAGCTCGTAAAACAGAGGGATCAATTACATACAACAAATCACAAATAGTCAGTTCAGAAGTTGAATAATCCATGAAAGAATCCATATCCAACTTAGGAGATAATTTGTACTTTTTACGAAAGGCATTTTCTTTATTGGTTACTTCAATCTTAATGTTCTCATTGCTGTCCGTAGATTTCTTATTTAACTCCTCCTCACCCTTACGAAAAGATGCTGGTTGGTACTACAGACAGTCCGTAGTAGTTACAGGAAGTGTGTAGTACTAACTTCAGTGTGCAGTAATTACTTCAGGGAGTGTGACAAATAAATAACAAAAAAATGCAATTTTGCATGAAAAATTAGTCTCCCCTATCACTTTCACTCCCGGTTCAAAAATGCAAATGTAGTATTTTCGGCACGGTTATCGTAAAAAATAGTATACGCACCGCGGAAGTAAAATTGGCTAGCCCACATCTCGTGTTTGCCACCTTCGCCTTCGGCTCGAGTAGCAATTTACACGAGATATGGACTGTCAAAGTTTTTTCCTCCCTAGGTGCATAATATATTATTAAATGGCACTTCAGAATCTTTTACACAATCGCGATTAGAAGCAGCAATAGTTGTGCTCCACGCAAAGTAATATGAACTCCTCAACATGCAAGACGCAACGCGAACCTTATTCGACCCCACTAAAATTTTGCTTTTTCGAATAACTAGAGTTTCGACCCGGGTCTGTCGTTGAACTCATCAGTAAGGCACAGTGTGAACAGATCCTGCCTTAGACGCTGGAAAACGTATTAATTCCCATGCGTCCGTTAATTTACCTGAGTCCCTCACGCACCGTGTCATGTCATAATTGCAATTCCTACTGCTGTTCAATGAGACCGGTCCCGTCTCACGATACCTATCTACTAAACCGTTGTCGCGTGGCGATGATACCGGCGTGCAATGTATTTTTGAGCCGGCGACTATTATCCGGTGGGGCATCATCGCTGTTATCTGATGAATCCCTATTATTGCAGTCAAATTTGCTCGGAAAAGGGTGATTTTCGAACAAAATTAACATTAGGATGCAACAACATTTTTCTTGTTCAGTGGGCCAATACAGAGCTACTGTAAAAAAAGAAACTTGCAACTCCTGGCAGAATTGTTTATATCATTGTTTAAAGTGTCAAAATATGGTTTTTTGCATTTTGCGAAAAAACTAATGCTCGGATGAAGTTCAATGTATGGAAGAAGTTGTAGGCATTAAAAACACATACAAAACGAGCTCTTATTTATTAAGATTCGTCAATTATTTACGTCGCAAATTGAATAAAACAATTAAATTTAAATTTTTCGATTTTTTGCAATAAAAAATGTTCTATTGTAGTTATTGATTAAAACTTGCGATAACTCAATTATTTATTGTTAAAATCAATTTTGCAACAAATAACACTTTTTTCAAAATTAATTATTACAGGAATGGGAGGTCGCATCGACATGGGGTGAAGCTTATTCTCTTCTTAAAGAGTTGTACTTTAATTACACCAGAAGAAGTATGTCGCGTTTTTTAGTTAAAAGCTATGAAAAATGGCTTTATAAAAAGAACAGGTAATTGACGCTAATCGCTTGACCGCGCGCTGCCTAAAATCGGAATTAGAGACTTCAAAATGACATACGCTGAAAAATTTAGCTTTTCTCAGCAACTAATAAATGGATTTGAATGATTCTTTTTTTAATTTGGGGTAGCACTAAAAATTATGACGATCTATCGTAATCTTTTTTTAATAAAATTGTTTTTTAATGTGTAATTGTTCATTTAACTATTAATTTTGCAAAAAGAACCAAAAATTTAATGTAATAATTGAAGTTATTTATTATTTAACATTTCTTTTGATTTTTTGTAATTTTGAGTAATTTTGAGTAATTAAGTAAGGTGAAAGGTATGTAAACAATTTTAATTAAGCGAATTTTAGTTATACTCTTTATTAATAATTATATTTCATTATATTTATAATTATATTAACAAAATATTATTCTGAAACATAATCTGTACTCTTTTTGTTGTATATTATTCTTCGTCAACTTCTATTTGGCTATCGCCATCTATCTTATCATCATCTATCTTATCATTATTTTCTGTAAAATTGAATGTGTCAATATTATCGAACGTTTTGTCATCGTCATTCACTGTAAATTGCTCAAAATTAGTGCAGCCTTCCACGTGACATCCACCGCATAAGTTCGTACAGTACAAACCGCACTTGCGGCAACTGCACGTAGATTTTTTGTAGCCTGTTTCACAGCGACAAGATATTTTCTTAATTAATTCTGGCGGAATCAATAAGTCTTCACTGAGAATGCATTGTAGGCCGACATTTCTTTTTCTCCAGCCCCATTTCGTTGCTTCTTTTTTATTTCCAAGCCACTGTTGCAGTTGATGGTAGACTCTAAAACAATTCTGCACTGCTGCACTTTCTGTCGGTGGCAATGTCTCTAGCTTGTCGATTTCTTGAAGTTAGCAAATCGTAATTCATGCAGATCTCCTTTCTCTGATTGTGTACTATATAAATGTGCTATTAGTTTTTCCTATTTTCAGCAATTGCAGACGGATCAGGTCAGGTTTTTTAACTCATAATTTTACAAATTTATTTTTTCCTTAACCATAAAAACACGAAGTCGTGTCACAGCCCGTAAAACAATGTAAAAACGCAATGAATTTCTTTAAACCATTGTACTTAAAACTATTTGCATTGTAAAATGCATTAGCCACATTGTTTTTACATGGTTTTAATAAGTAAACATTATCACTATTTGCTGGTAATTACAACTTTTTCATGCGTACTAGCTACTTCTATGGCTGTTTGTACAATCAAGACATCTGCGGCTTCTTCGGCAATTTTTGTTTGAAAACTAGCTTGTATAAGTGAATCTTTTAACATATTTATTAAGTTGACTTTATTTTTGTCGTTAGATAAAAATTTCTCTTGTAAAAATGCAATCTTTGTACTTTTATTAAAATTCACTGAACCCTCCTGGTGAAGCCCTTAGCCCTCAGAAAATATACCTGCTCAACAAATGTTGAGAAACAGACTGCAATTCGCTTACTTCAAATATTAATGAAAGAAATGTTCAATAATAAATAACTTCAATTATTACATTGAAAAAATTTAGAAGAATATCAATTTTTGGTTCTTTTTGCAAAATTAATAGTTAAATGAACAATTACACATTAAAAAACAATTTTATTAAAAAACGATTACGATAGGTCATCATAATTTTTAGTGCTGCCCCAAATTAAAAAAAGAATCATTCAAATCCATTAATTAGTTGCTGAGAAAAGCTAAATTTTTCAGCGTATGTCATTTTCAAGTCTCTAATTCCGATTTTAGGCAGCGCGCGGTCAAGCGATTAGCGTCAATTACCTGTTCTTTTTGTAAAGCCATTTTTCATAGCTTTTAACTAAAAAACGCGATATACTTCTTATGGAGCAATTAAAGTACAACTCTTTAAGAAGAGAATAAGCTTCACCCTATGTCGATGCGACCTCCCATTCCTGTAATAATTAATTTTGAAAAAAAGTGTTTTTTGTTGCAAAATGGATCTTACCAATAAATAATTAAGTTATTGCAAATGTCAAAACGGTATTTTTTTCGTCTTGAAAGGACCTATCCAAATATGCAAAGTTTTAATCAATAACTATAATAGAACATTTTTTATTGCAAAAAATCGAAAAACTTAAATTTAATTGTTTTATTCAATTTGCGACATAAATAATTGACGAATCTTAATAAATAAGAGCTCGTTTTGTAGGTCTTTTTAATTCCTACAACTTCTTCCATACATTAAACTTCATCCGAGCATTAGCTTTTTCGCAAAATGCAAAAAACCATATTTTGACCATTTGAACAATGATATAAACAATTCTGCCAGGAGTTGTGAGTTTCTTTTTTTACAGTGTAGCTCTGTATGGGGGAAGGTATTTTATCAGAATTGTAACATGAAGATGGGTATTTTCTCAGAAAAAATACTATCGTTTAAAATATTTTCCGAATCCGATACTATGAATTCCGAAAAGGAACTATTCAGAACACACAAGGAATAACTTACGAAAAGAAAATTTAAGAAAGATTTGCGTCTATAAAAATTGAAAACAGATTGCATAAAGTTATAAAGATATTTTTTACTAGAAGAATAAAATTCCGATAAATGTAAAACATTCATTCCTATACGATTTTTAGCTCATTTGTGGATGTTATAGCTTTTCTAAATCACTGCATTTTCTACAATTTAATCGTTAGGTAGAAATGGAATTCAAAAAATTGATATCACATTTCACATAAAAATAATTTAATCAAAATATTGTCCTTCTTGCCAAATTTTTTCGAATTTTTATATATTATACATTTTTAAAGATTCGGAAAACTTACCCTTCTATCATAAGATATTCTAATTAGTTTTTTTACCTTTCTGAAAAAATAGCCATCTAACATTTTACCATTCTGATAAAATACCTCCCCCTGCTCTGTATTGGCCCACTGAACAAGAAAAATGTTGTCGCATCCTAATATTAATTTTGTTTTCAAAAAAGTCTAATTTTCCTGGACTATATTGCGAAGCACCTGGATCGTCGTCATCGTGGGATCCTACTGATCCCACTACCGGCACTGCCCGATCATCTTCTCGCAACACCTCCTATTCTTCAACCCATACCTCCATACTATAATGGGTCACACGTAAGCTCACAACTACGATCACGTGTACCTTCCACGTGATTGTTGGTGACGCGACTGGAGCTCAAGCGCGACCACCAAGCGAGCGCTCGTGGCACATCAGCCTCGCGCGCCATTCCCGCCCGTTGCCCCCACCGCGCCAACGTTCACCGCCGTTCGAACGCTTTCGTGGCTTACGCGCTCATTCCGATCCCCACCACGTAGCTGCCGCGACTTCTAGGAATTTCTGACCTTTGATTATGTTTTCGGCTTATTCGCATCGTTAACACTCGTCTAGCTTACACGCGGATGCGTTTTCAAATAATTTTCCATTTTAAAATTATTCTAAGATAAATTCGGAGATATGCTACAAATTAACTGACTGTTCACTTTTGCAACTCGGTCAGTAAATTCTAAGTAGCTTTATGAATAATGACTCTTTATCCTTTTTACAATACCCATTTTTCTACGCTTTACAAATATTATCCTATATGTATGACATTTATATGTCTAAATGTATCAAATTCTATGTCTACCCGCAACAATACATAAAGACTTAAAATGCGGGATTCAAATAGGAAACCAATAAACTCAAAGATTAGTGTAAATATAGAAAAATATTTGTAAAGTGTAGAACAATCGGTATTGTAAAAAAGATAAATAATAGTCACTGTTCGTAAAGCTACTTAGAATTTAGTGACCGAGTTGCAAAAGTGAACAGTCGATTAATTTGTAGCGTATCACCGAATTTACCTTAGAATAATTTTGAAATAGAAAATTATTTGAAAACGCGTCCGCGTGTAAGATAGGCCAGTGTTAATGGTGCGAATAAGATGAAAACATAAGCAAAGGTCAGAAATTCCTAGAAGTCGCGACAGTTACGCGGTGGGGATCAGAAAGAGAGTGCGAGCCACGAAAGCGCCCGGACGGCGCGGAGCGTTGGCGTGGTGAGGGGGCCGGGCGAGTAATGGAGACAGCACGTGGCGCGCGAAGTCTGATATGCCACGAGCGCTCGCTCGGCAGCACATGGAAGGTACACGTGTTCGTAGTTGTCAGCTCATACGTGACCCAGTATAGTAGGGAGGTATGGGTTGAAGAATAGGAGGTGTTGCGAGGAGATGATCGGGCAGTACCGGTAGTGGGGTCAGTCGGATTCCACGATGACGGCGATCCAGGTGCTCCGCAATAGGAATCCATCAGATCATAGCGATGATGCACCACCGGATAACAGTCGCAGGTTCAAAAACACATTGCACGCCAGCATCATCGCTATGCGACAACGGTCCTGTAGATAGGTATCGTGAAACGGGACCGGCCTCATCGAACAACAGTAGGAAATGCAATTATGACATAGCACGGTGCGTGAGGGATTCAGATAAATTAACGGACGCTTGGGAACTAATACGTTTTTCAGCGTCTAAGGCACGGTCTGTCCGCACTATGCCTTACTATGAGTCCAACGGACAGACCCGGCTCGAAACGCTAGTTATTCTAAAAAGTAAAACATTAGTGGGGTCGAATAGACTTCGCGTGGCATCTTGCATGTTGAGGAGTTCATATAGCTTTGCGTGGAGTACAGCCCACTCTTATTTCCGTGTGTTACAAAACTATTGCCGCTTCTAATCACGATTGTGTATAAGATATTGAAGTGACATTTAATAATATATTACGCACCTAGGAAGGAAAAAACTTTAACAGTCCATATCTCGTGTAAATTGCTACCCGAGCCGAAGGCGAAGGTGGCAAACACGAGATGTGGGCTAGCCAATTTTACTTCCGCGGTGCGTATACTATTTTTTACGATACCCGTGCCGAAAATACTACATTCGCGTTTTTGAACCAGGACCGAAAGTGGCACTTTTGGCCAGCGTATGGTGAATAGTATATTGTGTCCCAAGGGCGTAAAGTGGGTCTTTTTAGACCGAAGGCGAGTGCGTTTGCCAACCGAAAGCGAGTACTGCAATCACACCCACTTAGTCCTTAGGGCACACGACATTATTTGTACCGCAAGTATAGATTTTTGCGTTTTTTCAAAATATCGATGATTTTCCGAAACAATCTTGAAAACTCCATTCAAAAACGACAGCAGGCGCTTTTTGATTTTTTACCGCGCGGTACTGCGAGCAATGGGCGCTTTTCGATTTTTACCGCCCGCTAGCAGCGGGCGTATTCCAGCTTTTACCGCCCGCTACTCGCAGTAGCGAGCGCTTTTCGATTTTTACCGCCCCCTACTGCGAGCATCGGGCGCTTTTCGATTTTTACCGTCCGCTACGGCGAGCAGCGGACGCTTTCCAGTTTTTACCGCCGCTGGATAACATGCGGTCGCTTTCGGCTCTATTAATAGGTTCAAAAAACGCGAAAATCGTGCTTGCGGTACAAAAAATATATTAATTCCCGATTAAGACCTTTACAAGAGGTAAAATGTACCCTTTCGAAGGCTTTTTATGCAAAATTGCATTTTTTTGTTATTTATTTGTCACACTTATTGAAGTAATTACTGCACGCTGTAGTTAGTACTACACAATCCCTGTAGTAACTACTATAGATTGACTGTAGTACCAACTACGCACTATAGGTACTAATTTGGTACTACACACTCCCTGAAGTAATTACTACACACTGAAGTTAGTACTATACACTCCCTGTAGTAACTAATACAGACTGTCTGTAGTACCAACTACTCTGTGTAGTTACTACTTGTGTACATACTGTAGTAATTAGTACGTATTGTCTCTAGTAGTAAGTACAAAATTCCTGTAGTAATTTTGTGCGGTTATAACTAGAGTCCGAAATTACTAAAATATTTTTAGTAGTTATTGTGTAGTAACTACTACAGAACTGTACTACAGCGTTTGTGTAGTAATAACCACAGAATCTTTTCGTAAAGGAAATTACTAGAGATATATCATCTTCACTCATATTTTCGTACCCATTAATCGAACGTTACCATTTTATTTTTTATCAATCCAGCTGTACTGCCTTTTGGCGCCTCTGGTTCCTGATAATTTTCCTGCTCTCATGCTTTGATCTGGTCCTCCAGCTTATTCATACGACTGTTTATGTCGTCCTTGAATTTCAGGATCGTGTTGGCAGTTTCATCAAAATTCTGGTGTGTGATTTCATACTGCTCCTGGAAATCAGCTCTTATTTTTTTGTCCTCGGAGCTTGTCACTGCCCTTCTCAAACTTTTCAAGCTTACTCAATATAACTGGAAAATTAAGTGAATTATTAGAATTTGATGAGTTTTCAGAATTATCATTCCAAATGCAATTGTCTCCGGTTTCTAGCGGATTTTAAGTAGTTTCAATTCCAGTTTCATATTTTTATCTGATTTAACAACTGGGGTGGATTTATTACCTTCCAACTTCAGTTTAAAATCATTATCAGAGCTGGTTGTATTTTTAGTTGGTCTGCTCGGCCGGCTCAAGCCAAATTCTTGTGCCTTTGAATCATCCAGCTTAGAGGACAGAGTCTCTTTGTGTTGGCTAAAAGAGGACTCCAACTCCGAAACCACCTCTTCAGACCTCTTTTTATCCCTCTCCTCACGGACAGTAGTCTCCTCCTCAATCGTCGAATTATCTGTGATGGAGGATTTAATTTTATAGATAAACAATTACTCCTTAACGAACAACAATCAAAGAATAATATTTAAGAACAAAAATTCAATTAACGAACATAATCAAAAGAACAGTGTTTTATCACAGACAGCAGTATTGAACTATAGCAAATGCTCTAATACCGAACAACAATTAAGAAGACTGTACTGATTGCTTAACTAATCTGTGTTCAAAACTAAATTTGAAACTGATCTTTTTTTTAGATATGTGTAAATAGCTATTTAATTTTCATATGTACATATTTATTCAAGCTTTTCATCTATGTTGGAGGTTGTGGATGGGTTTCAGTAAAGAATTATTATTACACGTAAAAGAATGACTGGTTTATTAATGATAACTACGTCGCATCCCTGCGACATGCGCGAGATGTTACATTGTCGGCGTACAAGACTAGAGAGAGAGAGAGAGAGAGAGAAGCGCGTCACTCACTGCTGCTCGAGCTACCTTCTTACTCACAGACACACTAGGGAGACACACGTGTGTCGCGCGCGCTGTCTGTATTGTAATGGAACTTGAACTCGCTGAGGTTACTTTCGCTGAGTTTCCTTTCGCACAATGTATATGTATCACATTCCCAACACGCCTCCTACATATATATATATATATATATATATATATATATATATATATATATATATATATATATATATATATAGTGTTTATTTTTAATAAATTTATCCTTACATAGATTCTTAGTGAATATGTCCGCTATATTTTTTTCAGTTTCTATCTTTACAATATCGATAACACCTTTTTCGTAATTCTCGTTTACATAGTGACATTGTACTTCAATGTGCTTAGAGTTTTTTGTTAAGTTACCGAATTTACCTATTGCTACTGCGCCTGAGTTATCCTCGTATATTTTAACAGGATTTTCAAATGTTGTATTGACGGCGTCTTTCAAGAGATTAATTATAAATAATATTTCTGTTGTCGCTTCAGACAATGCAATGTATTCAGCAAATGTTGAATTTTTAGTCACTGTTTTTTGTTTCTGTGTTTTCCAATAAATTATATTTCCAAACATTCTAATATCAAATCCGGTGGTTGACTTTCTGACAATGTTATCGGCTGCAAAGTCTGAATCGACCATACAATCAAGTTTATCCTTATTTGAATTACAACAATAGGTTAATTTTAAATGTTTCGTTTTGTATAAATATTTTAATATTTGCATCGCGTATTTAAAATGTGTTGAATCGTAGCAACTTTGAAATCTACTTAAGTAGTTCACGCTGTAAGTTATGTCAGGTCTTGTACCTGTGCTAATATATAATAATTCACCTATTAAATTTCGATATTTTATTGTTTCATCGGTTTTGTTAGCCTAATCAAGTTTTAAATTTGTTTCCATCGGAGTATCATACAATCTTGCGTTTTCTAAATTGTACTTCACAGCCAATGATTCTATATATTTCTGTTGACTTAAAGCCATTATACCTTTCTTGTTATTATAGTCAATGTCGATTCCTATGTACGATTTGATTTTTCCTAGATCTTTCATAAAAATCTGTTCATTAAAGCAGATTTAACTTCATTGATTCTATCTTTATTTTTACAGCATATTAAGAGATCGTCTACAAATACTAAAATGTATATAGTATCATCGTCTGTGTTGTTTACATATAAACAGTAATCATAATTGCTTCTTATAAACCCAAGTTCACTCACGCATTCATCAAATGTCTCATACCAAGCCTTTGGGCTTTCTCTCAATCCGTATAGTGCTTTTAATAATTTACAAACTTTATTTTTGCCGGTCTCATAACCTTGTGGTTCATGAACATAAACTTCTGATTTTACTTTCCCGTTAAGGAATACTGTTTCTACATCCATTCGGTCTATAAACAGATTATTTACGCAACAAAACTTAACAAAATTTTTAACGTTTCCATTTTTCCTACTGGCGAATAAACATTTTCTTGATATTCTTTTTGTTGGAAACCTCTAACAACTAACCTAACTTTAAGAGAGTCATCGCCTTTTCTTTCATAGACCCACTTTACATCAATAACTTTTTATTTTGAGGTTTATCAACTACAACCCATGTATTATTTTTCTTTAGACATTCAATTTCTGAATTCATAGCTTTTGCCATTCTTTAGATTCACTGGAGTTTAGCGCCTCCTCAAATGTATTCGGTACGTTTACATTTACATAATGTATATAAATATAATGTGCTACAGGGTTTCCGTATCTTTGTACCGGACTTTTCTTTCTGTTTGATGTTCTTTTAAGGGGGTCAGACCCTTTACAATTTTCTTTATAAAATGACCTGAGAAAAATTAATTTTCATAATTAGAAATATTTAGAAGTAATATCCTAAAAATATATTCAATTTATGATAAAATGAGACTCAAAAAAAAATTTTGATCGATTTTAACCAAATATATGGCCATTTCAAAATTTTTGCTCTGCCGTCGACTCCAGATTCAGGAACTGCATATATTTTAATGGCAGAGGTCCTAAAATTTTGGTATTTTATATGACTATTGACTGAGGACTGTACGTATCTAATTTATTTGATTAAATAATTTTTTACGGTCAAAAATTCCTAAAAAATCTTAAATTTAAGTGAAATTCAGATTTTTTAGCAATCTTTGACCGTAAAAAATTATTTAATCAAATAAAAATTGGATACATACAACTCTTCAGTCAATAGACATATAAAATACCAAAATTTTAGGACCTCTCCCATTAAAATATATGCAGTTCTTGAATCTGGAGTCGACGGCAGAGCTCAAAATTTTATATTATGTAGAAAACAGCTTTAACCTTTAGGCTGCGGGGAAATTTCAGTACAAATTGATCTCTCAGAATATGTAAAATGTATACGTAATATCACTGGATATCTCAGATAGAGTCGCTGACCTGACTGCTGGTCCATATATCGACTAGCCCCGCAGGCAACGTAAAGTACAATGTAAAAAAATTTGTCTCTTTTGTTATGAAGATTTGAGAGGGTATTTCTATGTAATTTCACGCGTTGAATATGAAAAAAATAGTAAGAAAATTCTCGCAGACACTCTTGACCTTGAAAATCACCATTTGAAGGTCAAATTTCATTCCTACTATAAGTCAAGTTTTTAGACGGTTTTCGTACGTAGTTTGATGTGCTGAATACGTAAAAAATAATAAAAAAATTCTTGTTGATAATCCTGACCTTGAAAATCAGTATTTCAAGGTCAAGAATGTTTTGAGAAATTTTAAAACTATTTGTTATGTCTTCAGAACATCAAATTTGATCTAAAAACTTCAAATATTCTTTGTCTATAGAGTGGTCCATATATCGACCACCCCCGCAGCTAAAAGGTTAAAGATAAAATTACTAAAATACTTTTTTACTTCTTCTTCCTTATTTCTTAACTCCATCTCTGCCCTGAAATACAAAAAAGTATTGTTTTTAGCTCAAAATATTTTACATTTAGAACAAATATTCTGGTACCTCAGTATACGATCTATCAGACTTGTAAGCTATGAGCACACGTAACAGTCATATCCACATCAGTTAGTCAAGTTTGTTAAGTGGTTTAACATGTAGATCCTTTGGTGCTTTTCAATCCATATGTTTTTAATAATCTTTATCACATATATTAGATTCTTAACATATACTGAGGTAAATAAAGAATGTATTGAGACATCCAAAATCCTTCATGCATGTTATGAAGCCAGTATAGCCATAGCCAAATGCTTGAAAAAAATGTGTATATCAGCAATACTCCTATATTGATCTTCTTTTAATGTCTGATAAGGTGAACTTCTTTACTTGTCCTTCATTATTCTTTTTCACATATAATATTATTACTTAATAAAAAGAATACAACTGATACATATTTATTGCAGTGCATAACTGTTTTTACTTCAGAAAATAAAATGTCAATTATATCAGAGTGAGATTCAAGCAATGGCTGATAATGGTAGCTTTCTGGCAGAAGCGATGGTTCCATAACATTTTTCTGCACAATAGCATATCTTTCGCTTCCTTTCAAAGTTGATTTAAATCTGTACACTAAATGTTTTTTGTAATAGTCAGTATAGACTTAATTTTTCTTTAGTATCAATCCCTGTTATTTTAAGTATAAAGTTTCCAATAAAAGTTCAAGTACTAAAAGCTATTTCTAAAACTTTAATTCAACTGTCACACATATTATTCAAACACTTTTAAAAACTGATTTAAAATACATTTACGTATTATAATGCACTAAATGTTTACTCCCAAATTCGTTGAAAACAATGAAAATTAAGAGCAACACTTTGTATAGAAAAGGTGCTGATGCTGATATCACAGTGTTTATATGAAATGACAGCTGTGCATGTTTACATTGCTTGCGGACTTTTACATAGGTTAAAATCAGCTCTGTTACAATAAAGGAGTGAGCTGTGAGCCTGTGAGAGGCTGTTGTTGATAAGTCAGGTTGTTACGGTGCCAACTTAACTGTTATATAAGTTTTAAAATCAAATTTTTATTTTTGTCAAAAATAACGTCCATAAATTATATTATTAATTTTTTATCTTTATATTAATGTTTAAAATATTATTTTTGGATCTTTTAAAGTATATACAGATATTTAGAGTGAGAATTTTAAATATATTAAGAATAGTGAAATGAAAAAAAAAATTAGTAGAAATAATATATGATTATATAATTATGTATACAAGGGGAAAAATGTAATTTGAACAAAAAACAAATGAAAAGCTTTATCAGTGTTTTATGTATATTCTTAAAACAAAAATAGATAATGCTTTAAAACTAATTGGGACATATTCTACAAGTATTTTTTTAGTAAAATATGTAATAAAAAAAAAATTGGTTTATCGTCATTCTAAAAGTGTCCGACCCCCTTAACATTTAAATTTTCATTTGGACAATTGAGAGCATTATCGAAGTTCTCATTCTCATCTTCAATATTTTCGATTTCATCGTTATTATGAATTAAATTTTCATTGTCAAAATCATTTTCAGTCTTACTACTTGTTTCACTACTTGAATCATTTGATTCGTCTAAATTTAATTCGAGAATATTTTCATCGTTAACTTTTTCCAAACAGATTATTTCAGTGCCATCTTCGACAATTTGTACATGTCTTGCATTTATTATTTTATTATTTAATAAGACTCTATGACCATTGTGCGTATATCCTACTAATATACCGCATGGGGCTTTATCATCCCATTTTCCTTTTCTCAAAGCTTCTGGTTTTCTAACGAAGACTTTACTGCCGTATATTTTTAAGTTTTTTAAGTTTGGTTTATTTCCAAAGAATGTTTCAAAAGGAGTTTTATTTTCATTTGAGTTGCCTATTGTACGGTTTTTCAAGTAAGAGACTGTTTTAACGATTTCCGGCCAATATCTTAATGGTATTTTGGCCTCTCTTAACAGACATCTGATGAATGTAGGGTGGGCAAGGTAATAATTCAATTCTTTTCTCATTTATAAACTGATAAATTTCCTTATTCAAGTACTCTTTGCCATTATCGCAATTTAATTTTTTAACTCTTTTATTAAATTTGTTTTCAACTAAATTTACATATTCTTTAAAATAACTTGCAGCCTCTGATTTGCTTTTGATACAATAAACTCTACTACATTTACTGTAATCATCAATAAAACTTAGAAAAAACTGTTCTCCACCAGAACCTGTTGTTATGTGTGAACCATTTAGATTAGTGTGAATTAGCTCTAAAATTTCTGAAGTTTTACTTCTCTCATTTTCAAACGATACATTAGCCATTTTACTTTGAATACAATTTGCGCATATTATTACATTATTTTCTAATTTATCTGGTAATCCATCTACCAATTTATCTTTTACCAATTTGTTTAGATATTAAAAGTTGACATGGTCTAATGCTCTATGCCACTTTTCTTTTTCAGTTAATTTTATAGAGTTTACATATACATTATTTTCAAAATCCTTATATATGTAACTTTTCATAATATACAAATCATTTATTTTGTTTGCTCCCGCAACTAATTCTTTATTTTTGTTATAAATCTTTGCATTATCATTTCTATAAACAATAGTATTATTTCTTGTAATTTTTGCAAAGCTTAATAGGTTTTTATTAATTCCTTTTACAAAATAAACGTTTTTTAAATCAATTAATTTTTCATTATGATAATTTTTGAAATATGTTTTTATATTTCTTGTGTGGGACTCTATTGATGTTAATGAGTACAACTGATACTAGACAACTGATGAGTACAACTCTAGATGGAGTGGCACCTTAACAGTGAAAATTGATACTTCATATTTCGAAGCTATCAAAGAAGATTATGGAGCAAGTACTACGAGACTAATGAAGAAATACTGCAAAAACATTATACGCCTTACTGAAGCAAGATCGAAACGAAGATTTCTACTCGAATGCAGAACTCGTGATATTGAACCTAAACATATCAATAGTATTAAGACTAACTTAAAACATTTTTTCTTTCATAGTAATACAGCCAAAAGAAAATTTAATAGAAATATCATATTACTAAAATCTAAAATAAGAAACATAGAAATAGAAGACATAAACATTCATATTAAATTTTTAGAAAAACAAAAAATACAAATTAACAATAAATTGAGAGAAATACTGCCTAATAATATTGTAAATAAATGTATTAATATTCAAAATGATAAATCTGACATAGAATATAGGAAATTAAGCAGGAAACATATAAGCAAATTTAATAATCTGTTAAAAAATAAGAATGGGAACAACAATGTAGATTTAAACAACAATGAAATCACAAGTGTGAATAATAATAATGACACAAGTGAAAATAATAAATGGTTTTGTAATTTGACTAAAATAGATATTCCTAAGGATATTATAGACGTAGTATCCCTAGGACAAAAATTTAACAATGTTAACTTGATTAATAATAAAGAAGCAATCATTAACACAATAAAAAATGTAGAAGAATTAATTGACACTTGTGATTTCATTGATGAGAAAAATAATAAAATTAGGAATGTAGTAATAAAAAGTTTAAGAGACCATATTAACACAAAAAAACGTATATCGTACGAAGACAGAGTTTTTGCACAAAGGTTAAACAAAACAAAAACCTTTTTAAAAAATAACGATGTTTTTTTCACCATGGCTGATAAGGGTAATGTGACGGTTGCGATAGATAACGAACAATATAAACAGAAGATGAATAAATTATTAACAGACAAGGAAACTTATACACAAATTAACAAAAATCCACTGAATAAATTGCAAAAAGATACTCAAAAGATATTGAATCATTGGAATGATAGAAACTTTTTCAATAAAAAATACCATAGAAATGAGTTAATACTAACAAACACTACTTTATCTAGAGTTTATGGACTACCAAAAATTCACAAAAAAGATGCACCTTTGAGACCCATAATCTCGTGTGTAAGAAGTCCAACATACAAACTATCAAAAACTCTAGACATTCTCATACGTAATAAGATACCAGAACCGAAATCTTACATAAAAATAGTCATGACTTAATAGATAAAATCAAAGATATTGTCATTCCTGATGATCACGTCATAATATCATTAGACGTCACATCACTCTTCACGAATGTACCGCAGCAATTAGTAGTTAAAAGTATAGAAAAAAGGCATCATTATATTAGAACTCAGGACGTACCCTTAACAGAAATAATTAATACTTCAAAGTTTTTAATGAATAATACATTTTTCCAATTCGATGGAAAGTACTATAGACAGACCTATGGATCTCCTATGGGGAGTCCCATAAGTCCTCTATTTGCTGATATGGTAATGGTAGATTTGGAAGAAGAATGTATAAAAAAGCTAGATTTGAGACCACTATTCTATTATCGATACGTAGATGATATCATTATGAGTATATCTAAAAATAAAATACAACAAGTTTTAGAAATATTAAACTCTTACCATAATAGACTCAAATTTACACACGAAGTTGAACATAACGGTATGATAACTTTTTTAGAGGTACAACTTATAAGAGAAAATAACAAAATCATTACAGGTTGGTATCACAAACCTACGTTTTCAGACAGATTTTTAAATTTTAAATCGAACCATCCCATATCACAAAAAAGAGCAATGATATACATAATCTAATAGACAGTATAATCTAATAGACAGAGCGGTTTTACTTTCAAACAGACAGTTTTGGGAAAAAAACATCAATCTGGATAAAGATTTGTTGACTTTTATGTGAAAGGAAGATTAAAAAAGATTGAATTTAGTAATAATAACAATAAAAATAAAACTAGAGAAAAAAGAAATACAATATTGACTTTGCCGTATATACCAGATACTTTTGAAAAGGTTTCACATAGTTTGAAAAAAATTAGCATCACTACTATTCCAAAAATCAAGAATAATCTCAGTACTGTAATAAGAAGAGGAAAGGATAGACAAGAAACTACGGAACAGACTAATATAGTTTATAAAATTAATTGTAAAGATTGTGATGCTACATATGTAGGATAAAGTAAGCGGATGTTAGGGACAAGAATTAAAGAGCACATTGCGAATACAAAGAAAAAAGATGAAAATAAATTTGTCATTAATAAGCACATGGATGATTTTAAACATACTTTTGGCTTTGAAAATACAACAATATTGGACAAAGAAGAAATATGGAAAAAAAGATTAATATCTGAAATGGTGAACATTAAATTACAAAAGAATCCAATAAATATTAAAGAAGATACACAAAAATTAAATAACCATTATTCGCAATTGCTCAAAGAAATGAAATAAATAAGATAAATAAATTAATCAAGTATAACTGCCGAACATAACCTTGAAATATTTGAAAATTCTCGCTGACTGTGGCAGTTCACGAGACTTGCCACCCCGAGCGCTCCGAGTCTGCGCGCGCATCACTTTCAATGGTGATGAGTGAGCAGAAACAGAGTGCCTAATAGCAATTAAGCGTGAAATTTCAAATTAAAATTAGATTTCTGATAACTTTATAAGATATAAACTCAAATTAAAATTCAATTTAACAACAGTTTTTTATAGGATTTGACAACTTGTTAATAAATTAAGACAGAATTAAATTTTATAATAGTTTTAATATAAAAATTGAAAATGAATATGTTGAGGTGATATGACGTCAATTGCTAAGTTTATTACGAAGCCAATTTGCGGTATATTAACGTTGTATTAATTCATATATTCAAACATATGTTTACATTTTTCTCGTTCTACTGGTTCTATCTGCCTTGACTGCTTTTGCTCATCCTTAGTGTTAATTTATTAATTGTGGCAGTCTTCTTTGTTAATTTATTAGTTGTGAGAGTTTTTATATGTTAATTTATTATTAGTGTCGGTTTTTTTTATGTTTATTAACCGTCTTAATTTATTAACAATGTACATTGACGTATTTGATAAAATGAAAAATAAGGTAAAGTTATACTTGATTTGACGTGACCTTTGTGCAAAAAAACTTATACAAATTGCATTTTTGTTCTTATTATTATTTTAGAAAAGAGAAAGGCTCTGTTATTTTCTAGAAAAATGTGACGAAGTGTAATACTGATGTTAATTAGGTAAGACAAGCAATTGTTTATAATTGTATATTTTTGTATATGTTTTTAAAAAAGTGACTTGTAGTATTAACTTTGTAATAAAATTTAGGACTTGAAAAGGATAGTGATCAAGCTATCGAAACGTCGTATATTTAATTTAAATCAGTTGTACTCATTAACATCAATAGAATCCCACACCAGAAATACCAAAAATGAGTGATAGAATCATACAAAGAGATGTTTTTATATTGCCTACTTTTGTGGCCTTTAAATTTTTACCATCTGGCAACTTTACTTCAATTGGATTTTTTAATACAATAAATTTTTCATACATTCTCTCATCATTCACAACATGATCAGTCCATCCGCTATCTAACAACCAACAGATTTCATTCAATTTACCATTCTTTTTGCAATTATAATTATAAACATTCATTTTCCTAGATTTATTATCACAATCTTCGCGGAAGCTTAGATTGTGATACAGAGAAAACTTAGATTCTACTTCGCTATAGAACACATCACTCACAATTTCACTTTTCACTTCGTCGTGATTGACCTTAACCATCCAGGTCTCGGCTGCTGAGTCTTCTCTGGGTTGACTGGAGTCTTCTTGCCTCTGCTGAACTGCTTCTCTCCCATGACCACGTCCTCTGGAACTGCCTCGTTGATATCCTCTCTGGAATCCTCATTGGCCTCGACCTTTGCTCTGGGATGCTCCTCTGCTTTGGAATGCTCTTCTGCTCTGGCTGGTCTGTGGTGATCTCCAACAGTCCTTCTTTAAATGACCTCCCCGGCCACAGTTATAACACTGTCCCTTTGTCTTGACGTTGAATGTACTTACATTTTTCCTTTTCTCGTTGTCAGGCACTGTCATAATTTTTTCTTGAATTTTTGACTTAACATAGTCTACTGTTTGTTGAGCTTCTGGGATGAGATCAATGAAACTCCCAATAAAGCTGTAGCTTGCTGGTAGTGCTCTAATTAAATACCTCATTTTTTCCTTTTCTGGTAATGTGTCTCCAGCTGCTTTAAATTTGTTGCAGGCTTGTTCGAAATCTACAAAAAATTCTTTGACTTTCTCATAATTTTTGAGTTTAATATCTTCTAATTGATGAGCGCTGCATATTATTTGCAGCGCTGTAGATTTAGTAGAGTACATGCTCTTGTATTTTTCCATCATTTTGTAAGCTGTATCGCAGTCCATAATATATACTGATTGTTTATCACTCACTGTGCTAATTAATATATTTCTTGCTTTCATATCTAATTTTTTACATGTGGCCTCATCAACTTCAATAGCCTTTGTTGCATCTCGCACTCTTATTGCCTGATCTTTGCACTCTTTATATTCTAAAATATTTAATAATCTAAATTCCCAGCTTGTATAGTTACCTCCATCAAAAATTGGGATATGTACATCATCAATTTTTGCGTGTTTTGCCATTTTAGACTCTCCTTTTGTTATAATATTTAAATCAATTACCTTTTTTAGTATTATAACCTTTTTTTAGTATTTTCCGAAATGATTTTCTCAATAAATTTTTATCTTCTTTGTGAAGTTCAGAATCATCATTTTCTAATTGTTTAACTGACAATTCATCTAGTGCATTTTCTTCATAATTTTCTTTACTTAAATTATTGCCCATTTGTTCTTCGTTTTCATTTTCTTGATTAAGTTTGCCTTTGTACATGTGCTTAACCTAAAAATTTATGGTTGTTGCGAAACACGTTTTGCCTACTGCGTGGCTTTCCAATTTTTAATCTAACCTTTTCTTAATCCTTGTTGTTTTTATATTATGCAATGCAAATCTAATTAGCTTTTTGTTTCCTTTACTAATATTCATCAAGAGTTTTCACTTTTCCTTAAGTGTCCATTTACCACTTGTATAACCTTAAATTCTGCCACGTGCTCTATTCTTGTACCGCGCAGTATGCTTCACATAATAAATCTAATCTGTTCGCATCGGCTTGAATTTTTAGATTTTCCAAAAATTCTTTCTTCTATCACTTGAAGATATATTTTATTATTTATTGAAATTTGTATTTTTCTTAGTTTTGCACTTTTCCTTCAATATTTTTCACTGCAAACTTTTCGTGTTTTCCTCTGCCACGTGTTTTCCTCTGCCTTCCCCGAGGGTCTGGTAGAGAAAATAATAATTCCATATTAACCTTGGACTGCTACCATGTTGGAGGTTGTGGATGGGTTTCAGTAAAGAATTATTATTACACGTAAAAGAATGACTGGTTTATTAATGATAACTACGTCGCTTCCCTGCGACATGCGCGAGATGTTACATTGTCGGCGTACAAGACTAGAGAGACAGAGTAGCGCGTCACTCACTGCTGCTCGAGCTATCTTCTTACTCACAGACACACTAGGGAGGGCAGACTTACATGTGTGCATACGTGTATCGCGCGCGCTGTCTGTATCGTAATGCAACTTGAACTCGCTGAGGTTCCTTTCGCTCAGGTTCCTTTCGCAATGTATATGTATCACATTCCCAACAATCTATTTCGAATTTTGTCCGGATAAATCGATTCTTCCGGATACCTCTCAGTGATGTCCTGCTCTTGATCTTGGATCAGCAGGAGCAATTTGAAATTTCTCTCATCTATATAAAATCAAGCGTATCAGTTAACTGTTCCCACACAATCCGTTTACATATTTATGTATTCATGCGCGGTGCGGCCGCAATCGCAGTCAGTGCATGGTCAGTGCGACGACCATCATCAGGCTTAGCTAACGTGGATGTACACCGCAGTCCGTGTTGCTCCGTCTTTTTCCCTCTCCTTAGATGCACGACGTGTCACACTACCGCGTCAATGGCTCTGAATGCTCGAACAAGGGAATACACTGTCGGTCTGTGCAGCAAATCCCCTCTCGGCTCCCTAACGCAATCTCGTGCTGTGAAAACAACTAATCACTTTAGCAGTTTACTCGCGAGTAATTTTATCCACACAGAAAATTCAGCAAAGTTACAAAGCGCTTTGGAAGCGTGCTGGGCACATAACCTATAGAGACCTTATTACCGCTAGGAGTTTTCTGTGTGGGATAAATAAATGTGTACACTAGATTAATCAATACCTGTTTATTGATCGGACTTACTCATTCTCAAACTATGTTATAATATGTCGGTAAATCAAACTGAAAGAACACTAGAGCGCGCATATAACAACGATTTAACGAGAGACGCAGTCGAGGAGCAGAAGCCGGCGGGCATCTCCACCCAATCCAAAGACCCCAGTGTCGCGAACCAAAATTCGCTCACCCATAATCAAGGAGAGGAGGAAGTATCCTCTGTAGCCGGACGGACACTCCGCAGCAAAGTCCAGCACGCACCAGCAGCCGACCGGGCGGACGATGTTAACGCACCCTTACCAGCTCAAGGACCTGAGTGCGTGGCCAACCGGACTCCACCTTTCAGAAAAGATTCCAGGCGAACGTCAACGCCAGCCGGAGGGTTTCCCCGACCGGTGCCTTCGATCCCCACTACACAACCCTTAGTGAGCCAAGGGCGGAAGGTTGTGGACCAGAGAATGAATCTACTACTTTGACGGGAAAGCCGTATACTCTTTCCTAGAACGAGTAGAGGAGCTACGACTCGCTTACGGCGTCGAAGAGAGCCATCTCCTACGAGGTCTGTCGGAGCTGCCTCGTGGCGATGCCCCCCACTGGTATCGGAGCGCAGCCGGCTGATGCCCTTCCTGGGCGGATTTCGAAGAGCAGCTGCGAGATTTCTACCTGCCTCCTTTGGAGCACCGCAAACTGAACCGCCAGGTTGCCGAGCGGACGCAGAGACCCGAGGAGCTAATCCGCACTTACGTCACGGCGCTACAGACATTGATGAGGAGAAGAGGAGGGTACTCAGCCGAGGAACAGCTCGCAAACCTGTACTTCGGTATGAGATCGGGGCTGAAACTTCACTTCCGCAGAATTCAAGTACCTCACGTCATGACCCTGGTGCAGCTGGTGGAAGAACACGAAACGATCCTCCTCGAAATGAAGAAGGACCAGAGGTTCACCAACACCGCAGTGGCCAACGCCGAAGTCTCGTCATCCCAAAGCCCTCCGAGATACAACCGTCGAGATCACTGCTGGAGATGCAAACAATGAGGCCACAGCCATGCCGGGTGCCGTAACGCATGCATACTCTTCTGCTCGGTCTGCGGAAAAGAGGTAGCTTACACAAAGGACTGCCATGGACTGCCGGCGGGAAACGATCGCCGGGCCGAGAACAATACGGCAGGCTCTCGACCCACCAGGACGCAAACCCTCGCCGCTTTGTGTCCATCGTCGTAAGCGACCAGGTTTTGAATGGGCTGGTCGGCACCGGAGCCGTCAGTTCCTTTGTCCACCCACGCATCGCGGATTGGTGCGGCTCCTACGGGTGGACGAGACAACCGTCACAAGTGGTCGCCACGCTAGCCGACAACACCGAAACCCGGATTAAGAGCAGTGTCACGGGTACACGTAGTGTCGGCAGGAGACAGGTGATCTGCACGTTTCTGGAGCAAATGGGACACGAAATCATACTAGGGATGGATTTCCTGGAACAACTCGGCATACAACTAACCATCGATGGACAGCCGCTGGTTTCGACTACGTCAGCCGCAACAAATGAGGTTTGCACCGTCGGAATCAGCGAGCTAAACCCGGGAGAGAGGGGGTTCATTAATAACTTCATCGCCTGGAAAAGGAAGCTGTTCGACACCATCACCGACCCAACCCACCGGACGTCATATGGAGTTAAGCTGAAAGACTCCACCCCACTCAAGCAGCGGTACCGCGTCCGGAATCCAGACATCCAGAAGATCATTGATGAGGAGGTTAGTCGTTTAATCGCCGAGAGGGTGATTGAGCCCTCCTATAGCCCACGGAGCTCACCAATCATCGTGAGCACACGTGAGGAATTCGGGTATTGCCAGCCTTAGGATACCACCAATCACCAGGACAGCTTCTGTTACTACCGTCGTGAGCACACGATGTAGTCACAGGCCGTGTACCCGGAGCCGCTGTTCCTTAGTCATCGTGCGCACACGTGACTAGAGGAACACAAACAAGCGTTCCAGGCATACTGACCCCCGGCACACCTGCTGTTACTATCGTCGTGGGCACATGAGGTAGCCACAGCCCATGTACCCGGAACCACTGTTTCTTAGTCGTCGTGCGCACGCGTGATTCGAGCAACACGAACAACCGGTCTTCGCACACTGACCCCCGGCACATCTGCTGTTACTACTGTCGTGAGCACACGATGTAGTCACAGGCCGTGTACCCGGAACCGTTGTTCCTTCGTCGTTGTGCGCACACGTGACTAGAGGAACGCGAACCTCTCCTGCCTGTGCCTGGAATACGGGACCACCCTCCGAGGGTAGCCACGAGGTAGCCGCGAGGCGTGTTCCTAGAGTCGCTGGGTCCCTAGTCAGCGTGAGCTTACTTGATTAGCGGAACGCCGACTAATTGGACCTGCGCCTGGAACGCCGGAGCGAGCCCTGATTCTACCGTCGTGAGCGCATGAGGTAGACGCAGGCCGCATGTTCGAAGCTACCGCTCCTTTAGTCGACGAGGACACACGTGACTCAAGGATATGGGGCATTCACGGACCGTAGATACCGGAACAGGAACCGGAACGAGCCATGATTCTACCGTCGTGAGAACACGAGGTGGACACAGGCTGCGTGCCCGAAGCTACCGCTCTCTTAGTCGGCGTGGGCACACGTGACTAAGGGGCATTGACGTAACGTCGACACCGGAACAGAACTACCGACTTCATGACTTTGACGCCGCTTTACCGCACCGACGCCACCGTGACTCGACGCACGCATTGAATCGAGGTCGAGCCAGCGTTGGCGCTGCGATTATTCCGACTCCGAAACGGTATCATTTGACTAACTTCAGAGCGCTGCTTCGGCAGACTGCGGCGAAGAGAGCAGATACTATTAAGGCGTAGAGAGATGGTTGAGGTGGCTCCTTAGCAGGAGCCGAGTGCAGAGTTAAGCTGTGAGGTGAGGCAACTCCATGATATCGGAAGAGTCAGTCAAAGTTGCGTAGAGAGGAACGTTGAAAATCCTTCTCTTTAGCAGGCATTATCAGTGATCCAATGCTATAGTATTAAAAAATGTAATAGATTTGACCGTTCGTTGGTTGGAATTAAATATTTAAAGTAAATAGTTGTCTCGATTGATCACTTCGAACCATTCTTTATTGATTTGAACATTCAAATCCAACGTTTCGACAGTTTTTTTGACTGTCTTCATCAGGGCTTTAAAAAAATTAAGAAATTTACATAGTAACTTAGGCATTACTTCGTCAATACAGAGCAATCATGGCTGTACATCTTACTGAGAATGTAAATTGCTGACTTGGTTTCTGCAGTTCTTGAAGTCATTGGGATTACCGCGATATCTAGGCGATGACCTTTTTAAACCGCTCACGAGAGGCGGTTGAGGTGGCTGCTTAACAGGAGCCAAGTGCAGAGTTAAGCTGTGAGATGAGGCAACTCCATGGTATCAGGAGAGCCAGTCAAAGTTGCATGGAGAGGAACGTTGAAAATTCTTCTCTTTAGCAGGCATTATATGTGATCCAATGCCTCATCTCACAGCTTAACTCTGGACTCGGCTCCTGCTAGCAGCCACCTCAACTGCCTCTCGTGAGCGGTTTAAAAAGATCATCGCCTACACATCGCGGCAATCCCAATGACTTCAAGAACTGCAGAAACCAAGTCAGCTATTTGACATTCTCAGTAAGATGAACAGCCATGATTGCTCTGTATTGACGAAGTAACGCCTAAGTTATTATGTAAATTTTTTAATTTTTTTAAAGCCCTTATGGACACAGTCAAAAAAACTGTCGGAACGTCGGATTTGAATTTTCAAATCAATAAAGAATGGTTCGAAGTGATCAATCGAAACAATTATTTACTTTAAATATTTAACTCCAACCAACGAATGATCAAATCTACTAAATTTTCGAGATAATTATTTTAACGTTTACATAATATTTTATTTGCCTTTTTTTATTAAGATGGTGTAAGAAATGATAAAATCAACAATCAACGATATTTTATTGAAAATAAAATAAGAGGATGACAAAAATTATAACGGACCATTCAAAATATCAAAATTAGAAGTATAATTTCAATTTTTATAATATGTACACAATTATTTATCATTAAAATACACAATTATTGAATAATAATATATTTATAACGTAAAAAATGGAGTTAATATATTATGATTTTGAAAATGTGAGTAAATTGATATCAGGGTAGATGGCAATTTTTTAATTTCATATTTTAAAATATTACTTTTTTTTAAATTAAAATAAGTGTCAAATAACAAATAATTTCAATAATAAGAAAAATATATGCAATGTGTTAAATATTAATGAATTATTAAATCATTGAAAAAAGTATAATGAATAAACATATTTTATATTTATAATATTAGGTGTACAAAAAAGTTCTACCCGTTTGTAAGAGATGGCGCTTTCTTGAGAACAGAAGCTTACTGATTTCATATCTTTATGCTAGTATATACTGCAGATCCTGTTCTTCAAATAGACTGCGTATGCAAGTATTCATTGCGAATATAATTCTGTCTTTAACATAAATAAAAATGGATGTAGATACTGGGCATATCCGACATTGCTTACTTTACGAATAGTTCAGGCAGGGGAGCAAATGAGGTGGATGTTCTACCATGTACGACTTCTTTTGTTTTATTTAATTGTTAAAAATGTATAGAATCGAAATATCGATGTGCGCCAAATTCTTTTCATGGGAAGATTTTTTAAATTAACAAAATGTCAAAAATCATTGAAAAATGGTCTATTTTTTCTCGAAATATCCCTTATAACTCGAAAACGAAGCCTCGAACGAAAAAAATTCACTAGAGACTTTTATTTATTGAGACATTTTCTACAAGATAGCTTATATGCGCCATGAAAATTTTCAAAATTTGCATTGCAAAATGGAAAAATGCAAATTGAATTGTGACATTTTTTCACAGTGTCGATACACAAGGTAAATGTTAATGAATCTTCATGAAATCGAGATTTGAAGACTTCAATATACACTTAATTTACATGCGCAACCTACCCGCTGTGCACTTAATAGTTTTTGCACAATCAATTGTTTAATTAAAAAAATGTGAAAACTTTGATGAAATGTAACTTTTATAATGAGGCCCTCAGATACTTTCTGATTTTTTTACGTACTCTTTACAACATTAACAACTATAAGAAATCAAAAAAGTATACATTTTTTAATTTTACAACCGTTTTAGAATTTTTTTAAATATTTAACGCTAATTAACAAATGAAATTTCTCAATGAAAAGTTATCGAATAAAATTTTTTGTTTTATATACTTATAATGTATCACAATCGGCATAACATCATTGATGTGGTTCTTGATCTGAGCACTCCTAATCCTATTAGTGAGTCATTCACATACAGATCATTTAATAAGATAAACACATAAGTTTTGAACTCCATGTTGGCTGATTGTGACTGGTGGCCGTTCGACGCGAGCTTGCCCGATCTACAAACATTACTGCACTGCCTTACTGAAAATCTAACAGAGACCATTAATATTATTGCACCTGAAAAGACTGTAACGCCCAAAAAGCGTCAACCCCCTTGGGTCGATGCGAACTTGGTTCTTTTACGACGTAAATGTGATGCTGCCTTAAGACGGTATAAGTGGACTCGTGATCCTTATTTTCTGGATGAATTTCTTGGGCTGCGCAAGAAAATCTCGGAGGCCAGATCACGTGAGCGCTTCAATTGTATCAGCAATAGGATTACTGAAACCCTTGACCGCAAGAGGAACTTCTGGGCTGAAATGCCCAACCATGGACTTCTTCCGAAAGCGGCTGATGACCTCCACGGCTTCTCCTTAGAGGCGCTTAACAAACACTTTGCGCTGGTGTCATTCTCCTTCACTGAAAATCTGAACGCTGCCTTGAGTGTGCTGGAAACCTCTCCGACTGATGGGTTCTCATTCAGTCCTGTTTCTTTTAATGATGTTGTCTTGGCGGTTTCCCATTTCTCTTCTCAGGCTCGAGGGGAGGATGATATCCCGCAAGGTGTTATAGCCAAAGCTCTACCTTCAGTGGGATCTTTGCTTGTTAAAATATTTAACTGCTCGCTGCTTACTGGTATCTTTCCTGAGGCCTGGAAGAAAGCTCAGCTGATCCCATTGAAGAAGAAATCAGCGCCAACATCGCCATCGGACTTCCGTCCCATCGCGTTACTGAGCTTCCTCTTTAAGGTCCTTGCAAACTTATGCATGAAGAGCTTCTGGAGTTCGTTGCCCGCAAAGGTATTCTTGATCCGCTGCAGGCTGGCTTTCGTAAGCATCACAGCACTTCTACCGCGTTACTGAAATTGACTGAAGATATTAGATGAGGTTTTGACAGACGAGTTAACACGATTGCGCTGGTGTTTGATTTCAGTAAAGCTTTCGACACGATTTCGCCGACAAAACTGGTACGCATAATAAGTAGTATTGGGTTCTCACGCTCAGTGCTCTGTTGGATACACTCTTATCTCTGGGGTAGGAAACAACAAGTTGTGGCTAAGTCGGGAACCTCTCAGCGGGTTACGACCAATTTGGGTCTTCCACAGGACTCTGTGTTGGGCCCCCTGCTGTTCCGCTTATACATCAACGACGTCCAAAAACGTCCGACTTAATAGTCGGTTGAAAAAAATAAAGAACAATATGTAAAGATCGAAAATATATATTTTTGGCTCTGGGTTTGGATATCGCGTGAAATTAGTCGTATTTTCTTAAAGGTCTTTGAATTACCTATCAATTCATATTTTTGTCGGCCTGATGGGAAAAAATAAAGAAAAATATTATAAAAAATTATAAGAATTATTAAATTATAAGAAAAGTCGAAAATAATTTTTGTCGCTCTGGGTTTGGATATCGGTTGGAAGTAGGCCTATTTCTGAAAGGTCTTGAAATTACCTATCAATCCATATTTTTGTCGGCCCGATCGCATAATTTTAAGTTAGTTAAAAAAATAAAGAAAAATATGGAAAAATCGAAAATATGTTTTTTCAGCTCTGGGTTCGGATACTGGCCGGAACTATTCCAATTTTCTTAAATGTCTTGAAATTACCTATCAATCAATATTTTTGTAATTTAATAATTACTACATAACTATTTTAAATATAATTTTTTATATAATTTTGAATAATGTATTTATGGAAAATGAGATATGAAGAAAAAATGAAATTTTATATAAAATATACATTTTAAAAATTTATTTGATGTAATTTATCAATTCTCTTTGAGAAAGCATTCTGCTAAAGCAGTTAGCAGCGGTTTTAGACCAGAAACGTGCCGTTGAGAAATACAGAAGCAAAATAATAAGCATTGCTCATGCTATTATTGCAGCTACGCGGCCGAGATCGTATTTACCTTCCCTCCAAGTTGCATTAGCCGCAACCATAAATAAAAAATATGTTTCAAAAGAATTATTACAGATTTTGAGTTCTCTCGAATTTTGTGTAACTTACGAAGATTCACTACTTTTTGAGGCTTCTATTTTGAGTCACCCTCAGAATTTGAAGTTTAATGATTCGTATTTTCAATATGTATTCGATAACGCCGACCACAACCTTAACACAATAGATGGAAAAGATACTTTCCTTGCTATGGACGGTATAGAAATTATAACGCCGTATAATTCTGTCTCTGGTAGTGAACGCGTACCAAGATTAAAAATAATACTCAGCGCTGAGATTATCGGAAAATTTGGTAAAACAGATTTTCATACATTCCATAAGCCTTCTGCTTTCGGAATGCAGAAAATCATTGTTAAAAATTTAAATGAAATCTCTCCAATGTCATTTGATATAGAAATATTACCTGCAGATTTTTTATGGCTCCGTGGTAAGTCCATGAATCCAAATAATTTCGAAGGTTGAAATGGATTCATGGAAGTTATAACAAAAAACGAACATTTTGTAAAAAGTAAAGTTAATTTTCTACCATTTATTAATCATGTGCCAAGTAGTTACGACACTATTTATACTGTTCTCTTGGAAGCTAAACGCCGTAAAGGAGAAAATCAAAAAGATTGCTTTGTAACGTTCGATCAACCTCTGTACTTATGTTACGTGAGACCTGTTAAGACCTCACGTACTAATTATAAAAATGTTTTGGTTCGTTGCCCTCGAGAGTTTTGATTTCACTCTCGCCGCGACGGTACCTACTTTTTCCTTCGTCCCCTATATCCGCCAATACAAATATAGCAGCGCTGCTAGAGTCCTCAGTTGTTCTAATTTGGGGCAACTATCAGTCGATCACGTCCCTATAGTTATCGTAGATCCTGTAGAAGTGATGTATGACGTATATCTGCGACTGCTCGGTTTCATGAACAATTGATTTGAATCGTAGTGATAGGCGGGAGCCCGTATTCCCGGGTTACGAAATGGAATTAAGGAATGGTTAATTAATACATGTGATAAATTATATAGCAAGATTTATTATTATTTTACCGATT
Organism: Torymus aiolomorphi; assembly: GCA_036365515.1. Classification (NCBI taxonomy): domain Eukaryota; kingdom Metazoa; phylum Arthropoda; class Insecta; order Hymenoptera; family Torymidae; genus Torymus; species Torymus aiolomorphi. The sequence continues at coordinate 83,303,096 of CM070877.1, forward strand.
AACTCGTTACAACATCGCCGTTGGCTATTAATATTATGATAATATAATTATTTATTGGTTTTGTTCCGCAAGGGATTTCCGTTCGTGTTAATAGAAACTACTCCTTTGCAAATAGTGAATACAACTTGTTTGTTATGTTTATTAAACCGAGGGTGCGAACCGGACATGCCACTACTTGGCGTTAATTGTACCTGGTCGTTTTCCGTCGATACCCGTCGATTGCGGTTCGATTGCAGTAGTCTGGAAATTCCTCCCAGTACGCGCGGTTGTAATATAGAATGACCCTGCGTCTGAGTTTGGCGCGTGGCGCGCGTGTCTATGAGAGTATACGGGCGAGCGCGCAGTGAGTCCGAGTGGAGTGAGAGTCGGCCGTCTAGATGCTGTACGGGCCATGCGATTGAACACTGCGGTGAGAGCAGACGTCGTCAGCTGATATTTTCGCCGTTGCGGATGGGTTTGTTTATTTCAGTGGCCTCGTCGAACAGATAAGTACTCCTTTCCGTAACTTCTTGTTGTGTATTACGTCCCAAAGTATGGATATTTTGGGGGTTTAGATGCGCATGTACTTGCAGTAGGCGTGTGTTACCTTCTGTGTTTCTGCACATATAGACATACACTATATATGATTATGTCTACTCTTATGTGAGTAGACCACTGCTTTCTCTGATGTGTGTACATATAAGTGTATATAGCGTTACCTATATCTTCCTGGCCATATTGTTCCTTGCATGCTGTGAATGCTTATCGGATCTACACTGTTATATCCTATACTCCTCCTTGTATGTGAATGAGTTACTTTGGGGTTCTTCGCTGTCCTTTCTTCAGAGGCTGCTCCGGATGCATACAACACAGAGAGATGGTCGTGTTGGTCGCACCTCCCTCGTATTTTCCAGTGATGGCCAGGAGATAGTGCATTCCACTTCTTATGAGGTTCTTGTCGTCCTGACTTGGTATACAAGGATGGTTGCCGGCCAAATTTCCAAGCAAGGTCTAGGATCCTTTCCAAGGTGTAAGGCCTCACTCAATCAAGGGACAACGGATACCGATTTACAATCCAGGTACAGTGCAGCAATGGAAACAAGTATTTTAGCGTTAAAGCCTCTTTATTAAGCCTTTTATTATCACTTTAGTTTTCATGCCATATAGGGTAAGACGCAAAAATGAATAGAAAAGGGATTGAGTTTCTTATATTCATTATTTGCAGCAGATTACAGAAGGTAAAAGTATGTGGCATAAGTTTGGCCACCTACTTGCTTCTTATTAATAAAAAGAAGATACAATTACCCGCATGGAGTTGGGTACACATACATATGTTAATAATTTTCACACTCTTTTGAATGTAATATCTAAAAGGTAAAAAGATTGAAGGGGTTGCTTAAGGTTTGGTTAAATTCAAATTACTATTCAAGCAAACCTATAAAAATTAAATGTGATATTGTGAAAAATATATAAATATATATATATATATATATATGTATAAATATATGAAACGCTAGTTATGCAGACACTTTCCGAAATTTAAATAGACTTATGCAGACAGAGACCGACTTATGCAGACGTCAGCATAAGTAGAGGGATTATTTCTTTAGTCACGCTAGACTTGTGCAGACACTCGTATAAACGGTACTACACTTATGCAGACAGGTCACGTGGTCTTATACATTGGTGTCAGCATAAGTCGATGTTCATATGATTATATATATATATATATATATATATATATATATATATATATATATATATATATATATATATATATATATATATATATATATATATATATATATTCTCTTAAATCTCCCAATCAGTTTGAAGGATCAATTCAAAAAGGTGTGAATATTAATTACAGTACAATAACTATAAATAAAACATTCATCATGGTTACTAAATGTTTCTTATGATTAGTAAGCCTTTCGACGGTGCATGACTTACTCTAGAATGGAGGTTCGAGTCGAAGGCATGAAAGGGGAAAAATGACTATGTAAAATGCAGTATAAAGTGTATTCGATTTTAGCCTTCGTTGGCGAGGTTAATATGTAGATTTAATACAGATTTATTCGTTGAAGCAAAATGATATAATTTAGGTTATGAGTTTACTGTAAATATAGATAATGGAAAAGAGTAAAATCATACATAATAAGTACACAATGTTAATAGTTTGACACTCTAGTCATTTGAAAACCACTCGGATATTCCTTTAATTAATTCTCAAATAAAAGGGGTGAATTATATATATATATATATATATATATATATATATATATATATATATATATATATATATATATATATATATATATATATATATATATATATATATTTATATATATATATATATATATATATATATATATATATATATATATATATATATATATGTATGTATATTTGCAGCGCCAATAATTATCATGTTTTAACCTTATCTAATCGAACATTTTATTTATTTTAATTTTGTATATTTCTTATAATAGGTGGTCCAACTATAAGGAAAATTGGGATAATTCCGTTTGGTCACCCCTAGATGAGGAGTGATATGACCATGCTTCAACCAGGTGAACGCCGACCGCACTCGTGTCACACGAGAGAGAGAGAGCGACTGATTACGCGGGGTGACCAAAGTCGCCAGTATGTAAGTATGCACTTCTCCGATTTATATATCGCAGACATGAATATAGATAATACGTCGGCCGCTCACATTAGCCTATTACAGTTATATGATAAGTTAATATCTTGTTTCCTCTTTATTACAGAGCATATCGGACTCTATGAAGGGAGAATTTGTTGAAGATAGCTGAAGCGACGCCAATAAATGTTCTTCCGCGATTATTAATTAGTTATTTTAATTACTGTTCTTAATCGAAAGTAATGTCGGTAATGCCGCGCGAACACTTGAATGCACGCACTCGCGTTATTGGGTTTGTTTTTTATTTCTATTAGTAAATGTCACTATCGCAAGAACCGAGATGTGAAAGATACAATTTATAAAGTAATATGATAATTATAATTATAAGTAATTACCTATAGGTTTCCTATATTCCTCCGTAATCCGGGAATACTATATATATGACTGTATGTATGTTTAGATTGTTGGTCCAATAGGATAGTCCACGTGGATAAATATAGGTATGGTAGAATTGTAAAAGTCCGCTTTCTAGTGTTCAATGGACATAACGTAACTAATATATATGTAAATCGGTTCGCTGTGGTATACGTAACGTGTTAATTGCTCGGGTGTATGCTCCGAACTGACTTTTCAACGTCGCTCAGTCGAGCGCTGCATCTCCCTCGTTTTTCGCTTTTCTCTCTCCCTCTCAATCGGTTATTACGCGTGGCAACAGGCGACAAAGTATCGCGCCACCACTTCGGGGGTCGGATTTCAATTTTTATCGCTAGGTACTGCGCCGCGACATAGCTATCGGCATATTCCAGAGCTAAACTCAGAGACAAAGCTTCGACTTCCATACTCGAAGTCAAGTTTAAAATTATTCACTAAAAAAGGAATTTATATTTGATGACTATGTCACGTAACAACTTACATACTACAAGGCGAGAGAAATATTAGCATGTTGACAAGACGAATTATCTTGTGTACATCTTAGACTCAGCGGTTTTCATCTTTTAATTTTGTTTTTGGGAAGTATAGGATTTATAATGTGTGGTAGTGACTTGAAGGAACTTTTATGTGAAATATACGCGGAGAATTCGGTCGATAAAATGTTAGCTGGTCATGCTTATTCGAGAGTAGTGAGAGGACACCTACTAGCCCATTTAGCTTTAGGAATAATACTTCTTGGTTGTATTGATTTTACTGATATTGAAAATGAATTTGTAAGAAAAATTTTAGAAAATCTTGGAGAAGAAACTTGTAATACGATACAAACAGATGAATTTATGAATACTGTTGAATATTGTTAGAAAGTTTAGAGCGTATGTAAAAAATGGCGAAGAAAACGGACCTACTGCAAAATTATGGATTCAGTATTTCAACATGGTCACTATAGTAAAGCAATTTATTGAAGCTGAAAGAAGTGGAAACTGGAAACTTCATCTTGAAAATAAACGAAAAATGATACCATTTTTCCATGCAAGTTGCCACTATTTGTATGCCAAATCATCATAACTATATCTTCAAGATATGTACGAGATTGAAGAAAAAATTGATCCATTCGAGTATGAGAAATTTACTGAAAAGAGCTTTTTTACGATTAGACCAACCGATAAATATTGGGCAGGTATATGGTCCGATATGGCGATAGAACAAATTTTGATGCGCTCCATGAAAACAAGTGGTGGTTTGACACATGGTCGGGGAGTTACTGACAGTTCATTGACCAAATGGACGTTAACCATGGCCTTGGTTATCGACGTAAGTGAGTCTATACAAGAGTTTTACCATGTAAACTTTGCTACCTCAGAACAACATGTAGACGCCAGGCCTTCAAGAATATCACGGGATACTGATGATCTAAATAAGTTATTGAAATTTTTTCATACGTATGAGCCGTTCCTGTTGACAGGCGTGATTTTTTCTATTAGTAGCGGTTATAGAGGTGATGATTCTATTAATTGTTTTAAAGCTTTTGAAATAGGTGAAGAAATAATGAATAAAACCATAGGGTGTAACTTCATAGAATTAAAGTTCCAGCGGAAAAATAGAGTGATGTCACTTCAATCTGCTAATTTTACCAAAGTTATCAAAAATAAAAATATTATTATTGATCCGATCTTGATTTTTCAAAGAATTGCCGTTGCCGTGGAGGGAAAAAGCGAGCTGAAAAGTTTTATATCTTACGAACTTGCACCTTTTCTTCTTTCTTTATTTGATAATGACCTTATGCGGAAAACAACAAAATCAAAATTATATGATTATTATACACCTCTTGAAGAGTATTCTTTTAATGAACATTGCTCTTTTGTTATTGATGGTGGTTTTTTGCTGCACAGGGTTATATGGCAGCAAAAACATCCGTTTAAAAAAATTTTAGATTCTTATACATCTTATATAAAAAACATTTTAGTACAAATTCTACTATTGTCTTCGACGGATATCCTGACAAAACGCTATGCACAAAATCTGCAGAGAGAGAACGCAGGCGAACGAAACAATTTTGTAGAGAGGTAATTTTTGATTTAACTATGACCGCAACAGTTTCACAGGAAAAATTTTTGAGTAATGAGGAAAATAAAAACCGATTAATTTCAGTATTATGTGATAAATTAGAAGTTGAAGGCATAAAAACAACACAAGCGTTTGGCGATTTTGATGCGTTAATTGTACAGACAGCCATTAACGTAAGCGATATAAGAAAGCCAGCTATTATTGTAGCCGAAGACATTGATGTTTTGGTCATTTTCACGCAGACAAAACCCGCAAACAAAGAAGTATATTTCCTCAAACCGGGTAAAGAACAAATCGCTCAAACCGTGTACAGTACCGAAAGCTTTCCTAAATGTTTAAGCAATTCTATATGTTTTATTCACGCGTTTACAGGATGTGACACAACATCTGCCTTCTATAATCAAGGGAAGGGAAAAATTATTAAAATTCTAGAAAATAATGCTTCTTAAGAGACGTGATTTCTATTTTTAATTCGCAACATGCCACAAAACAAGAATTGAAAGGTGCAGGCGAAAAAATAATATGTGCCTTGTATCGGGATAAAAAAAAATATCCCTCTGAATGACTTTCGATACTTATGTTTTAAAAAATGTTCACGTAAAAATTTCTTTAATTTAGCAGCTTTACCACCTACTGAGTCAGCAGCCAGCTTGCATTCGTTTAGAGTTTACCACCAGGTGCAAGAATGGTTAAATAACACAAAAAGCCCAACCGAATGGGGCTCGCACATTCTCAACGATACGCTCGCGCCGTTATATGCAGAAGGTCCTGACGATAACTTAAAAGATATTCGATGCAGATGTGCCAAAGATTGTAAGAACACGTGTGGATGCGTTAAGCATGGCTTACGTTCTACGGACTATTGTACAAATTGTCGGGGAATTGCGTGTCTAAATCATGAAGTCATTGCTATTGAAATAGATCAGGATAATGATGGCATAGATATTAATGTATTAAAAACATAGAAATAAGTTATAGCGATATCGAAAATAGTGATAATGATGATAATGATGATAATGATTGTAATATAGAGCCAGACACCGATGTACAAAAAGCAAAGACAAGGAAGAAGTTTGGATAAATGCCAATAAATAAAGATCTTTAAATAAACAAATTATTTACAATATATTACTTTATTTTATTAATTTATTATTTAATCCCAATAATACCTAATAATAATCGTAAGAATGATGAAATTTGAAATACAAATAAAAAAATTTGCCAAAACATGAAAATGTAGTTAAAATCATTAAAAACAGTAAAATTTGTTAATATTTTTAATCGGCGGTATGGTATTCGTTCTTTCCTTTTTTATCTACATCAGTTTAAAAAAAAAATTGTCTCAATCGGTGCATCCATTGCCGAAATAATGATAACTTTGCAGCGCGAGTGCATAAATTCAGTTTTATACTTTGCCTTGACAGCCACCTCTACCATCGATTACTGTATTTTTCAATATTTATTTAAAGAGTAGATAAATAATATTATCATTCTTCAATACATTCCCGAGAGACATATTGAATTAACTTGTCCGGCGGTATTTTTTTTATGACGGTATGTCGTTTTGTTTATCCGTAAGGAGCGATTAATTTTAAGGTTTGATATCTCCGAGTCTAATGAAGGGATTCAACTCGTTCAGTGCTTAAATTAACCAGATATCAAAGCACGATAATAATAATAATAATAATAAATTTATTTTGGTAAGTCCAAAAACATAGAATACAAGATCATTATATAGTATATATAAATACAAGATACGTGTGCGCTGTACAAAAATAGAATACGTTCAAAGATATATAAAAAGAACTAAATAAATAAATAAAATAGCTCTAAGTTTTAGAGATTTTAATTATCACAGCATTTAGTTACTAATTACTACATATTAAAATAATTAATATCACAGATTTTCTCAAATAAGTATATAGTACTTTGTCAGAATAAGTAGACAATGTCAAGTCCGCAGAATGACTTGAGATGTTAGTCTAATTAATCTAAAATAAGTAAATGGTTTTTGAGAGCGCTTTTGAAACGAGACAACGTTGGAAGGTATTTCATTTCTGCTGGAAGGGAATTCCACAGATGGGTTCCTTGGGTCAGGAAGGACCTGCTACCAAACTTCGTGTACACCCGTGGAATCTCAAGATCTCCAGTAACTTTCCTTGCCGGGCGCTTGGACTGACGCTTAGTGAATATTTTAACGAGGTAAGACGGACTATGAAAATTGAAAACTTTGTAAAGAAGAGTGCCAGTGAAGTACACTCTTCTTGTATCGGTGCGCATCCAGTTCAAACGCGTACGGTAAGGAGTTACAAGAACATGCCTTAGTCCAAATATATATCTGATACAATAATTCTGCAATCTTTGAAGTCTAGTTTTCTGTTCGTTTGTGGCGTCGAGTAATAGGGTACAACAGTAATCAAGATATGGGAAGATCAGTGCCTCAACAAGACGCTGGCGAAGTAGCTCGGACACGATCGTATAACGCGCAACGTGTAAAAGACTCGATACACTTTATTGATAACTTGATTAATGTGTGATATCCAAGAAAGAGTACGATCGAGCACCACCTCGAGACTTCCAACAGTCTCCGAGAAGGGCACAGTGATACCTGGTCCCAGCTCAATCCCTGTCAGTCCCAGTTTATCAACCTTTCCAACTGTAGATTTGGGAGCGAACAAAATAGCTTGTATTTTATTGGGGTTGAGACAGAGACCAGATCTCGCCGCCCATAGAGACACGTCTTTAGCAGCTGCAGATAGCTTGGCGATTCCTTCCACAACTTGATCCCGTGGTACTTGTATATATATTTGTGTATCGTCGGCGCAGTACCTAGCGATAAAAATTGAAATCCGACCCCCGAAGTGGTGGCGCGATACTTTGTCGCCTGTTGCCACGCGTAATAACCGATTGAGAGGGAGAGAGAAAAGCGAAAAACGGGGGAGATGCAGCGCTCGAATGAGCGACGTTGAAAAGTCAGTTCGGAGCATACACCCGAGCAATTCACACGTTACGTATACCACAGCGAACCGATTTACATATATATTAGTTACGTTATGTCCATTGAACACTAAAAAGCGGACTTTTACAATTCTACCATACCTATATTTATCCACGTGGACTATCCTATTGGACCAACAATCTAAACATACATACAGTCATATATATAGCATTCCCGGATTACGGAGGAACATAGGAAACCTATAGGTAATTACTTATAATTATCATATTACTTTATAGATTGTATCTTTCACATCTCGGTTCTTGCGATAGTGACATTAACTAATAGAAATAAAAAACAAACCCAATAACGCGAGTGCGTGCATTCAAGTGTTCGCGCGGCGTTACCGACATCACTTTCGATTAAGAACAGTAATTAAATTAACTAATTAATAATCGCGGAAGAACATTTATTGGCGTCGCTTCAGCTATCTTCAACAAATTCTCCCTTCATAGATTCCGATATGCTCTGTAATAAAGAGGAAACAAGAAATTAACTTATCGTATAACTGTAATAGGCTAATGTGAGCGGCCGACGTATTATCTATATTCGTGTCTGCGATATATAAATCGGAGAAGTGCATACGTACATACTGGCGACTTTGGTCACGCCGCGTAATCAGTCGCTGTCTCTCTCGTGTGACTCGAGTGCGGTCGGCGTTCACCTGGCCGAAGCATGATCATATCACTCCCCATCTAGGGGTGACCAAACGGAATTAACCCAATTTTCCTTATAGTTGGACCACCTATTATAAGAAATATACATAATTAAAATAAATAAAAAGTTCGATTAGATAAGGTTACAACAAGATAATTATTGGTGCTGCAAATATACATATATACATATACATATATATATATATATATATATATATATATATATATATATATATATATATATATATATATATATATATATATATATAAATATATATATATATATAAATAAATATGAAATTCTGGAAGTTTGAGGATTATATTCAGCACCCGCTTGGAAGTTTGAGGGGTTATGGGAAGTTTGAGGAGCCTCCTCAAACTTCCAATCTATATATTCAGCATCCGAGCGGAAGTTTGAGGGGTTTTCTAGAGTCTATTTGTCTAGAGTCGGTAACCTGAGGGTTATTATTTCTTTAGCCACTCTGACCGACCGGGGTTGAGCTCCTCAAACTTACTAGCCTGTATATATGTATATATATATACACATTGAATCGTAAAGGAAATTCACCCCTTTTATTTGAGAATTAATTAAAGGAATATCCGAGTGGTTTTCAAATGACTAGAGTGTCAAACTATTAACATTGTGTACTTATTATGTATGATTTTACTCTTTTTCATTATCTATATTTACAGTAAACTCATAACCTAAATTATATCATTTTGCTTCAACGAATAAATCTGTATTAAATCTACATATTAACCTCGCCAACGAAGGCTAAAATCGAATACACTTTATACTGCATTTTACATAGTCATTTTTCCCCTTTCATGCCTCCGACTCGAACCTCCATTCTAGAGTAAGTCATGCACCGTCGAAAGGCTTACTAATCATAAGAAACATTTAGTAACCATGATGAATGTTTTATTTATAGCTATTGTACTGTAATTAATATTCACACCTTTTTGAATTGATCCTTCAAACTGATTGGGAGATTTAAGGGAATATATATATATATATATATATATATATATATATATATATATATATATATATATATATGTATATGTATATTTTTTCTCACAATATCACATTTAATTTTTATAGGTTTGCTTGAATAGTAATTTGAATTTAACCAAACCTTAAGCAACCCCTTCAATCTTTTTGCCTTTTAGATATTACATTCAAAAGAGTGTGAAAATTATTAACATATGTATGTGTACCCAACTCCATGCGGGTAATTGTATTTTTCTTTATTAATAAGAAGCAAGTAGGTGGCCAAACTTATGCCACATACTTTTACCTTCTGTAATCTACTGCAAATAATGAATATAAGAAACTCAATCCCTTTTCTATTCATTTTTGCGTCTTACCCTATATGCCATGAAAAATAAAGTGATAATCAAAGGCTTAATAAAGAGGCTTTAACGCTAAAATACTTGTTTCCATTGCAGCACTGTACCTGGATTGTAAGTCTGTATCCGTTGTCCCTTGATTGAGTGAGGCCTTACACCTTGGAAAGGATCCTAGACCTTGCTTGGAAATTTGGCCGGCAACTATCTTTGTATACCAAGCCAGGACGACAAGAACCTCATAAGAAGTGGAACGCACTATCTCCTGGCCATCACTGGGAAATACGAGGGAGGTGTGACCAACACGACCATCTCTCTGTGTTGTATGCATCCGGAGCAGCCTCTGAAGAAAGGACAGCGGAGAACCTCAAAGTAACTCATTCACATACAAGGAGGAGTATAGGATATAACAGTGTAGATCCGATAAGCATTCACAGCATGCAAGGAACAATATGGCCAGGAAGATATAGGTAACGCTATATACACTTATATATACACACATCAGAGAAAGCAGTGGTCTACTCACATAAGAGTAGACATAATCATATATAGTGTATATCTATATGTGCAGAAACACAGAAGGTAACACACGCAAGTACATGCGCATCTAAACCTCCAAAATATCCATACTTTGGGACGTAATACACAACAAGTAGTTACGGAAAGGAGTACTTATCTGATCGACGAGGCCACTGAAATAAACAAACCCATCTGCAACGGCGAAAATATCAGCTGACGACGTCTGCTCTCACCGCAGTGTTCAATCACATGGCCCGTACAGCATCTAGACGGCCGACTCTCACTCCACTCGGACTCACTGCGCGCTCGCCCGTATACTCTCATAGACGCGCGCGCCACGCGCCAAACTCAGACGCAGGGTCATTCTATATTACTACCGCGCGTACTGGGAGGAATTTCCAGACTGCTGCAATCGAACCGCAATCGACGGGTATCGACGGAAAACGACCAGGTACAATTAACGCCAAGTAGTGGCATGTCCGGTTCGCACCCTCGGTTTAATAAACATAACAACCAAGTTGTATTCACTATTTGCAAAGGAGTAGTTTCTATTAACACGAACGGAAATCCCTTGCGGAACAAAACCAATAATTATATTATCATAATATTAATAGCCAACGGCGATGTTGTAACGAGTTAATCGGTAAAATAATAATAAATCTTGCCATATAATTTTTTATCACATGTATTAATTAACCATTCCTTAATTCCATTTCGTGACCCGGGAATATGGGCTCCCGCCTATCACTACGATTCAAATCAATTGTTCATGAAACCGAGCAGTCGCAGATATACGTCATACATCACTTCTACAGGATCTACGATAACTATAGGGACATGATCGACTGATAGGTACCCCAAATTAGAACAACTGAGGACTCTAGCAGCGCTGCTATATTTGTATTGGCGGATATAGGGGACGAAGGAAAAAGTAGGTACCGTCGCGGCGAGAGTGAAATCAAAACTCTCGAGGGCAACGAACCAAAACATTTTTATAATTAGTACGTGAGGTCTTAACAGGTCTCACGTAACATAAGTACAGAGGTTGATCGAACGTTACAAAGCAATCTTTTTGATTTTCTCCTTTACGGTGTTTAGCTTCCAAGAGAACAGTATAAATAGTGTCGTAACTACTTGGCACATGATTAATAAATGGTAGAAAACTAACTTTACTTTTTACAAAATGTTCGTTTTTTGTTATAACTTCCATGAATCCATTTCAACCTTCGAAATTATTTGGATTCATGGACTTACCACGGAGCCATAAAAAATCTGCAGGTAATATTTCTATATCAAATGACATTGGAGAGATTTCATTTAAATTTTTAACAATGATTTTCTGCATTCCGAAAGCAGAAGGCTTATGGAATGTATGAAAATCTGTTTTACCAAATTTTCCGATAATCTCAGCGCTGAGTATTTTTTTTAATCTTGGTACGCGTTCACTACCAGAGACAGAATTATACGGCGTTATAATTTCTATACCGCCCATAGCAAGGAAAGTATTTTTTCCATCTATTGTGTTAAGGTTGTGGTCGGCGTTATCGAATACATATTGAAAATACGAATCATTAAACTTCAAATTCTGAGGGTGACTCAAAATAGAAGCCTCAAAAAGTAGTGAATCTTCGTAAGTTGCACAAAATTCGAGAGAACTCAAAATCTGTAATAATTCTTTTGAAATATATTTTTTATTTATGGTCGCGTAGCTGCAATAATAGCATGAGTAATGCTTATTATTTTGCTTCTGTATTTCTCAACGGCATGTTTCTGGTCTAAAAGCGCTGCTAACTGCTTTAGCAGAATGCTTTCTCAAAGAGAATTGATAAATTACATCAAATAAATTTTTAAAATGTATATTTTATATAAAATTTCATTTTTTCTTCATATCTCATTTTCCATAAATACATTATTCAAAGTTATCTAAAAAATTATATTTAAAATAGTTATGTAGTAATTATTAAATTACAAAATATTGATTGATAGGTAATTTCAAGACATTTAAGAAAATTGGACTAGTTCCGGCCAGTATCCGAACCCAGAGCTAAAAAAAAATATTTCGATTTTTCCATATTTTTCTTTATTTTTTTAACCAACTTAAAATTATGCGATCGGGCCAACAAAAATATGGATTGATAGGTAATTTCAAGACCTTTCAGAAATAGGCCTACTTCCAACCGATATCCAAACCCAGAGTGACAAAAATTATTTTCGACTTTTCTTATAATTTAATAATTCTTATAATTTTTTATAATATTTTTCTTTATTTTTTCCCATCAGGCCGACAAAAATATGAATTGATAGATAATTCAAAGACCTTTAAGAAAATACGACTAATTTCACGCGATATCCAAACCCAGAGCCAAAAATATATATTTTCGATCTTTACATATTGTTCTTTATTTTTTTCAACCGAGTTAATATTATTCGATCGGGCCGGCAAAAATATGGATTGATAGATTATTTCAATACCTTTAAGAAAATGGGCCTACTTCCGAACAATATCTAACCCCCCCCCTCCCCAACGCCGTAAAACAATATTTTCGATTTTTCCATATATTTCTTTATTTTTTTTAACCGACTTAAATTATGCGATCCGGCCGACAAAAATATGGATTGATAGGTAATTTTAAAACCTTTCAGAAAATGGAACTACTTTAGACCGATATCCAAACCCTGAGCCGAAAAAAAATATTTTCGATTTTTCCATATTTTTCTTTATTTTTTTTAACCGGCTTAATATTATCCGATCAACTATATAGTTGAACTTGCCCAACTTCAAAATGAACTTTAGATATTTGCCAAAGATAAACTTGATACCTCTGTCCATTTTCGAGTTATGCCGCGGACAAATTCATTACATACATACACACACACACACACACACACACACACACACACACACACACACACACACAGACACACACACACACACACACACACACACACACACACACACACACACACACACACACACACACACACACACACACACACACACACATACACACACACACACACATACACACAGACATTTTCTAGAAAACGCATATTTCGACTCAGGGAGCTCAGAAATATCGAAAATCATCGAAATCTCGGGGTCGAAAAATTTCACCGTTACCAAGCTTTCTCTTTGAGAAATGTATCTATGTTTAATAAAATCTGTAAAGTTTCTGGGATGTCATTGTTTACATTTTTTAGAAAAGCATCCGAAGCAGGATAAGATGTTATATTATACAGTTGAGATCGTATATCATTCACAAGTATTTTTCCCACAATTTCAACGAGTCGCTTACGTTCTTCTTTGGTATCTGTTTTTCTGTTTTTATACCACATCTCAGTTAACATTTTTTCTCCTGTATTTATAAACGTTAAAATAGGACTATCTTTGGAAGACTGCATAATAACATCATCTTGAAATATCTCTTTTAAACGCTCTTTTAAATATTTTGTAGAAACCTATTCATCGGAGTCAAGATTAGCGAGAATGTCTTTAATACAAAATTGACATACCTGTTTGTGTTCTAAAATGTAAGTAGCAATAAATTTCGTTGCTCGAGCGATTGCAGTGTCCTCGGTTGCAAGAGAAGTGGTATTACATTTAGTATACAATTTTTTAAGGCAACCGTCGTGATAACGCGCACCTACAGCTACTAAATCATTAACGTTAATTAGGCGCATATAAATATTCAAACAAAATTTATCGGTTACGGTACTCAAATTATTTATTAGTTTATTTCGTGTACCATCATTACTAACTATGTGAACTTTCTGTCTCTGATCCGCAGGTAGACATGCTTGCTTTTTAAAAAATGTCTCGCTAGCATCTTCTTCACACATGAAGCATAAATTGTAAAAATTAAAATCCGCGCTACCTGTAGATCGTGTTGAAACTGTGGTTGAAGTCGAAGGGTTTTCAAATTTTCGGATTGCATAAGCTATTTTTGCCTGCGATATATATTTTTTAAACAGCTAGCATGGATGGTAAGTGATTCGTGCTTTCGAAATTGAACGTGCTTCCCATCTTTTCTTTCTTTACAACCCCATATGAAATTTGTTATCGTTTCGCCTTTGATAATTCGAACGGATCCACAATCTAAGGATTTATCACAAATCATACAATTTTGATTTTCTTCTTCCATCATCTATAAAATATACATTAAATAATTAATAAAAAATTTTCATTATTTAATATAACTAATAATATTTTTAGTCAATAAAAATGCAATACTTATGTACTATTCTTAATAGTAATAATATTCAGATAAAGTATTTTGAAAGATATATTACAAGAATATTTTAAATGTACAAAGGTGATGTATCGTATTTTATGTAAAATCTTCCGGTCGGTAAATATATATATTTAAAGTCATTCCACTTTAAAAACATATGGAGTTTGTTTTGGTACACATTCAAATGCCGTAAGTCTTTACGTACTTTACTCACACCTGTTTATATTTGTTTGTATGTGAGAGAGTAAACGAGGGCGATGACCGAGCTGTGTGACGTCAGCGTATCCGTACTTTAAAAACTGATGGAATAGTTTTTTTTTTTTACACATTTAAATGGCTCAAGTCTTCAAGTGTACTTACACTTATTCAGATTTTTTGAATATAAGAGAATTAACGATTTTGCTTATCCTTGTTACATTTATCTTTTTTTATATACTAACTGATATCACAAAATATTTTACGATTAATATTATAAAGAAATGAGATTTTTGTAAACAACATAATTTTTTATTTACCTATATTTTGACGAAACTCCACTTTAAGTAAACGAACGTGTAGCAATTTCAATATAATATACGATCAACGAGATAGATGTTGTATTTAATCAAAATTATAACGTATACCACTCGATTACTTCTGTAATAAAATGAATAACAAGCATTATTTCCCCACTTCAATATAAGCAAAATAACAATATCAATTTTTAACTTACTTATATATTCTGGTGCACATTGCAATTTAACACAGTACAAACGTGAAGCAATTTTAATATAATATATTAATAACGAGATATTATATTTAACCAAAACTATAATGTACACCGCTCGGCTGCTTCTGCAACACTGACCGTACTCAGCTAAGCTGCTACAGAACCGTTATACGTTAGGTATAATAGATGTTTACTAAAGTTCGTTTGCTGAAATGGAGAGCAGGTCAGAAATTTTGAATGAGCCAATGAGATCTTCACAGTTTTCGTTAGAAGCAATCCTTGGACATATTTGAAAGTAGACCTCAGCATACAGGGGAATCTTCATAAAAGATAAATTGGCGGCACTATCGTCAGGCTCCTCATTCGTATACCTGTGTGATTTTCGACTCATGTATATTGTGGAAATGGTCAGGTAATTGTCCCGGCACTAAAGCTTAAGGATTAAAAGGCTAATAAAATAGCTCTACCAATCACATGCATTTCTTGAATATGATAATTTTATGGCACTCAAGCATTGAAATATTTATTTAATCATCTATCTAAAACTAAAGAAAAGATAATGTATTCAAAAAGTTAAAAAATATAAACATTTTTTATAAAAAAAAAAAAAATGAATTTTTGTTAAATTAAAAATTAATTATTTAAAATTGCGTTTTTGTTTAATATGAACATGTATTGTATAATAAATGTAAAAAGTAAAATGGAGACATCGGGGATCGAACTCGATCCAACCGGGTGAGAACCAAGTGCCCGTACCACTGGGCTATCACCGCACTGGCACTACAATGCTACCTACGACACTAATGGTTGCAGTGAGTGACGATAAGTCAGGAACCTATGCGCCGACTAGCCCCAAATCCGTTTTTCAATATTTATTTAAAGTGTAAATAAATAATATTATTTTTTTTAATATGTTCCCGAGAAACATATTGAAGTACAAATAAAAAAATTTGCCAAAACATGAAAATATAGTGAAAATCATTAAAAAACAGTAAAATTTGCTAATATTTTTAATCGGCGGTATGATATTCGTTCTTTCCTGACTTTTCTACATCAGTTTAAAAAAAATGGTCTCAATCGGTGCATTCATTGCTGAGATAATGATAACTTTGCAGCGCGAGTGCATAAATTCAGTTTTATACTTTGCCTTGACAGCCACCTCTACCATGGATTACTGTAATATTTATTTAAAGAGTAGATAAATAATAATAATAATAATTCTTCAATACATTTCCGAGAAACATATTGAATTACCTTGTCTGGCGGTATCTTTTTTATAACGGTATGTCGTTTTGTTTATCCGTAAGGAGTGATTAACTTTAACGTTTGATATCTCCGAGCCTAATGAAGGGATTCAACTCGTTCAGTGCTTAAATTAACCAGATTTCAAAGCACTATAAGTATATGAAACAAAAAATTTTGTTTAATAACTTTTCATTGAGAAATTCCATTTGTTAATTAGCGTTAAATATTTTAAAAAATTCTAAAACGGTTATAAAATTAAAAAATCTATACTTTTTTGATTTCTTATAGTTGCTAATGTTGTAAAGAGTACGTAAAAAAATAAGGAAGTATCTGAGGGCCTCGTTATAGAAGTTACATTTCATCAAAGTTTTCAAAGGATCCCGCACACAATGTATGGAAAATAATCATTCGGTCAAATTGGATCAAACTTGGGGAAAAGATAGATCTTGAGGTCCTGAACAAAAGTTCTCATGGGCAAAACCCCCCAAAATTTGACCGAATGATTTTTTCCCATACATTGTGTGCGGGGTCCTTTTTTTAATTAAACAATTGATTGTGCAAAATCTATTAAGTGCACAGCGGGCATGTTGTGCATGTAAATTAAGTGTACATTGAAGTCTTCAAATCTCGATTTTCATGAAGAATTATTAACCTTTACCTTGTGTATCGACACTGTAAAGAAAGCTGACATTTTAATTTGCATTTTTCCATTTTGCAATGCAAATTTTGAAAATTTTCATAGTGCATATAAGCTATCTTGTAGAAAATGTCTCAATAAATAAAAAGTCTCTAGTGAATTTTTTCGTCCGAGGCTTTGTTTTCGAGTTATAAGGGATATTTCGAGAAAAAATAGGCCATTTTTCAATGATTTTTGACATTGGATTAATTTAAAAAAATTCTCATGAAAAGAATTTTGGCGCACATCGATATTTCGATTCTATATATTTTTAACAATTAAATAAAACAAAAAAATGTCGTACACCGACTGGACTATTACTGTTTCAGAACGTTATTCGGGTGAGAGATATTTGTATGTTAATACTTTGCCTGACTGAGAATTTCTTGGCAAGGAGTGCTCGCAGTTCCGTTGAGCGAATGTGATCTTAGTTCGGAGTGATAGTGGTAGCATTGCATGTGATTAAGTGAATATATCAATTATATGACTTTTATGATTTTCATGCAAAATGATAAGAATACAAATTTATATTGCCTTGTAATGTTCATTGTGGATTGCGTTTGTTCTAACAAAAGATAGCCTTACGAGGCTCGCACTTCGCGCTTGATTGCGTGCACAAGTATAGAGAGCGGTAGCGTGTAAGCGTACCTATAGCGAGGTCCGCGGTGTATCATGCATGCACGCAGGCGTAGCGTATTTCTGCTAAATACGTGGCAGCTCTGTTTAGTACGAGAGTGACTATTTTAAATTGCGACATTTTGCGTGTGTATATTAGTTGTGCTGTCTTAATTTATTGAATTCATTATTGATATATTGATTTCCTTTATACAGTCGTGCTGTGCTAGCTAATGCCAGTATTTATATGTAACTCGCAAGAGTGCCGATTTTGAGATTCGCTGCGGGCCATGCGCGCACACGAATTTCAAGTATTGGCCGAATGAGGTGATATCGCTCCTCGGCAACAGTTACTGTCATTTCCTACAATTTCTCTCAGATCAAGAGTCGACCTCTTACAGACTCCGCTACAGTTGGAGCATCAACCTCCGGATCCTGTACTACAAATTACTTGTGGCGGTCGTATAGAAACTAGTAAGTACAACGTTACAACGTACTCAAAAGAGTGTATATCATAGGACCGTATCATGCTGCCGAATTATAACTACCACGTATGTACAAGGCTGTAACATTGAAGTCGTAGTTCATCATTGTACGTTCGTCTGAGTATTATGTCTTATTGTTTAGTTGTTTAATTTTGGTTAGTTCACTACTGATTAATGACTTCCCGATTCAGCTAAGAATCATTCGCTGAAGATTTTTTGTGGGAAAATCGAACATTTGGCTACCAGAACAGTTATACAATTTTATAAAAATTGGTTTGTGTAATTATCAAGTTACATATAGCTGTTTATTCAGAAATTTATAGTTTGTATCACTAATTGATATTGCAAATATTTTACCTTGAAGTGCGTAACGTTTAGATCGTCCATCAGAGCTAGCACCAACTCTGTCTTTAACTCCACATCTCGGCATTGACATAAGCGTAGCAGTGTCATTGTCTAACGATCCTGTAAAAAATTAAGTAATAATGTATTTTGAAATACTTTAGATTATATTATATACATTATATTACATATATATATATATATATAATATATATATAATACATATTATACCGGGTGTCCCATTTTAAAACCACCAGGCAAATATCTCGAAAACTAAGGGAGATGGAAAAAAACTTTTAATACCAAAGTTGTAGGGTTCAGAGGGGCCCAACTGATCGTGACCCTGGTTATGACCTTGAGGTCAATGATCAAGGTCATTTGAAGGTCAAATCGATTTTTTCAAATGGGAACCCCCACTTTTGACCTCGTAAATGGAAAGAGCGGAAAATTTTACGTTCAGATATGTCGTTGAGTCAAGGTCATGGTCATGGTCATGTTTAAAATCAAAATCAATCAACGCATCAAAACATTCCCATAATTAGGCATACGAGACAAATTGTTAAATACAAAAGTTGTAGGGTTCAGAGGGGCCCAACTGATCGTAACCTTGGTTATGACCTTGTGGTCAATGATCAAGGTCATTTGAAGGTCAAATCGATTTTTTCAAATGGGAACCCCCATTTTTGACCTCGTAAATGGAAAGAGCGGAAAATTTTACGTTCAGATATGTCCTTGAGTCAAGACCATGGTCATGGTCATGTTTAAAATCAAGATCAATCAACGCATCCAAACATTCCCATAATTACGCATACGAGTGTTAAATACAGAAGTTGTAAGGTTTGGAGCGGCCCAACTGATCGTGACCTTGGTTATGACCTTGAGGTCAATGATCAAGGTCATTTGAAGGTCAAATCGATTTTTTCAAATGGGAACCCCTATTTTTGACCTCGTAAATGGAAAGAGCGGAAAATTTTACTATTTTTACTATTATCAATATTTACCAGGGTTAACCACTTATCTCAAATAATAAAAAAAGTTAATAAGTGTTGACCATCTGTATCCAATAGTGACCGGTAGTATTCAGCATTGATCGGTAATAGTCAATAATTATTACTGTTTACATCAAATTGTTTTCAAATTGAGCACACTTATATTGGCACAGAAAATTAAACTTTTTCGTTTTAAAATATTGTATAGTATAATAACATATTATTTCTTTTGTGGTGTGTTTTGATAAATAATTGCGTTTACAACTAAAAAAGAATGCCTGACTATTCTGCTAATGAAATAGTTGACATTCTTCTTATTTAAGGAGAATGTCGACGAAACTATCGAGAGGCAAGCAGATTGTATCGTGCTCGGTTCCCTCAACGACAACATCCTGATCATACGGTAATATGTGACATTGAACTGCGCGGTCGACAAGGAAACTTCTTTCGAAGAAGGAGGACACTGAATGAACATGATTATGAAAATAATCCTCGCTTTCTTGCTGTTCTAGCCATGGTACATTTAAATGTTCATGTCAGTTTACGCGAAATCGAGTTAACAATGGGTATTCCAAGATCTACGGCCAGTAGATATTTACGATATGCGCGTTACCATCCTTACCACATTACTCTAAATCAAGCTTTAACTGTGGAAGGTTATCGACGGAGAATAACATTTTGCCAATGGGCAACACAACAAATTACTGATGATGAAAATTTCTTTAACAATGTTCTTTTTAGCGACGAGGCTACATTTCAGAGTACTGGTATGTTGAATCGCCATAATTGCCACTACTGGTCTCCTGTTAATCCTCATTGGATGCGAGAAGTTGATCATCAGCATCGCTGGAATGTAACGGTATGGTGTGGTATTATTAACGGATGTCAGATTGGACCTTATTTTTTTGAAGGTCACGTAACTCAACATACTTATTTACAGTTGCTGAGAGACGAGCTGCCACTCTTTCTAGAAAACGTTGATCTCCATACAAGGGCCAGAATGTGGCTACAAGATGGTGCTCATCCACATTATGCCAGAATTGTCAGAGATTTTCTTAATGAAAGGTTTAACGGTCGATGGATTGGTAGAGGAGGTCCCGTAGCATGGCCACCAAGATCTCCAGATCTGACATCTCCAGATTTTTATTTATGGGGCTTTCTAAAAAATACAGTCTACCGCAACAGGCCAACTACAAGAGATGACATGATTCAAAGGATTACACAAATCTGCTTAAGTATTCCACGTCAAGTATTATTAAATACTGTTAGAAACTTTAAAAGGAGAATAGAATGTTGTCAACAAGTAAATGGTGCAACTTTTGAGCATCTTCTTCAGTAAATGATGACCGAAACACTTGGATCCTATGACTAAATACACATGAACGTGGAATTTTCCAATGAATTTTTAGCTGGCCTGATCATCCCCGACCTTGCCTTAACTGGCCGGGTCATCTCCGACCTTGCCTTAACTGACCGAGTCATCTCCGACCTTGCCTTAACTGGCCGGGTCATCTCCGACCTTGCCTTAACTGGCCGGGTCATCTCCGACCTTGCCTTAACTGGCCGGGTCATCTCCGACCTTGCCTTAACTGGCCGGGTAATCTCCGACCTTGCCTTAGGTGACCAGGTCATCTCCGACTTTGCTCTTAACTGCACGGAAACTGACCATGACTTTGACCATGACCTTGACCCAAGGTCATATCAGAATTTTTCGGTTTTTCTATTTACGAGGTCAAAAGTGAGGGTTGCCGTTAAACAAAATTGACTTAACCTTCAAACGACATCATCCTTGACCTCAAGTTCATGGTCAAGGTCACGATCAGTTGGGCCCCTCCAAACACTACAACTTCTGTATTTAACACTCGTATGCGTAATTATGGGAATGTTTGGATGCGTTGATTGATTTTGATTTTAAACATGACCATGACCATGACCATGGCCTTGACTCAAGGATATATCTAAACGTAAAATTTTCCGCTCTTTCCATTTACGAGGTCAAAAGTGGGGGTTCCCATTTGAAAAAATCGATTTGACCTTCAAATGACCTTGATCATTGACCTCAAGGTCATAACCAAGGTTACGATCAGTTGGGCCCCAATGAACCCTACAACTTTTGTATTAAAAGTTTTTTCCATCTCCCTTAGTTCTCGAGATATTTGCCTGGTGGTTTTAAAATGGGACACCCGGTATGTATGGGTAACTTCAAGCACTATTTTCACTGTTTTTACAGCTTTAATTGCACATAACTTTTTTCAGTGATCTATTTCCATCTTCATCAAGGTCACATTTTAAAGGTAACATTTTTTACAAATCTTGTATTCTTTGGTTAGGGATATTGATACTGTTGCATTCGCCTTAAGCATATTTTGAATGGTGTTCTGTCAAGTTTAAATTAGCAAAATTATTGGCATCGATCTGCAAAAATTCTGAGTTATTCTACTTATAATTTACAAACGTTTTCCCATTTAATATGCTATACAAAAATCTTTATGTTTTCGAGTTAAAAAATCATAAAAATTTAAGATTTACCAAAAAATTCAAAATTTTCAGATTTTCAATTAATTATAACTTTAGAACGATTGCATATTTTTCTCTAAAACTTTATATTTGTATTTCGGGGCTGATTTGGAATGAGTAAAAAATTTTTGAGCAATTTTAAATCAACAGATGACATGAAGTTACCTATACAGATATTAGATTATATTATATATTATCAAGGAGGGTCGACCGTGCTACATATACATTGAAATGCCTGACCGAAATTTTCAACTATTTACTGCAATTTTCAATCGCTTTTATTTAACACAAATTTAAACTAATAACATGCTATTTTACTATACTATGTTGCACAAAATGTTTTGTGTAAAAAGATGTTCTCACATTAAAGATATTAAATAGTGAAAAATGTTATGTCTGGTTTCCGATTCTAAAGTTCTTCATTTATCATCGTCAGACTTCATTTTCTTCCCACTTCTGGTTTTTTATTTTTGTAAATACACTTACTTACACTTAATGACAGATTCATACATTTCTGTATATTTATATACATTTATATGCATTTTCTTTAATTTTCACTATATAAGACTTTTTTTAAAGGTTTTATGGAAGTGTATATAAATGTATTGTAACGCTCACCAGAGATCAACCCAGAGGTTCGCGGGTAAAAATACTAAGTCAGATTTACTCATATGAAACCCAATAACTTACTTTATTAAAAATTCTAAATCTAATTTATACAAAGAATGGACGCCAGGTACACGCGTCACTTGCACCGAACCAAGGAAACCTTCGCGGCTAGCGTAGCCGGGAGCGCAAAACCCTACCTCTAAGCTGCAGCTACAGCACGTGCTGCAGCTTGCGTGAATTCGGAGTCTCGTGACTCCCGACGCGGACGTGTACACACACACACGCCGCGGAAACCGGGGATGGGAAAATAAAGGGACAAACTTCGGCCAGGCGGCTGCTCCTGCAAGTTGTCCTGGCTCTCTCTCTCTCTCTCTCTCTCTCTCTCTCTCTCTCTCTCTCTCTCTCTCTCTCTCTCTCTCTCTCTCTGTCTCTCTCCGCTGCGAGATTCTAGCGAGGTCCAACACGGAAAACCGGATCTTTCCGAGTTCATTTTCTGTTCTATCAGTGACACCAAGAGCCCGCCTGTACTTGTCGGGGTAATATATCGACCTCCAAAAATTGCCTTTTTAAAAATGCAGATCTAATTACCAATTTAACAATCTTATCAGGCAATTACAGTCATAAAATTGTAATGGGGGATTTGAATGCCGATCTTCTCAGTGGCGGTCATGACGCCACATTTGATCGTAACCTTGCAGCTGAACTGTCGCTGCAGCTGGTTCAACACGGCCCCACCCACATAAAGCCTGCATCTCGCACCTGGATTGACGTGATTCTCATTGACGAAAATAACAATATCATCAACGATCGAAACATCCCAGCTAACTTTCACAACAGCCACAACATTATTGACGTTACCATCAGATTCAACTCTGAGGTGCCAAGAACACAAACTTTTCTGTACAGAGATTATAGAAATATCAATGCCGAAGATCTTGTAGCGCTATTGGCCTGCTGTGATTGGACACCCTTCAATTCTGACTTCCTTGATACAGAGCAAGCTCTGGACTGCCTCTGCCGAGCTAGCCCAGCTGCTCCGCAGACGTGACACCCTCTACAAATACTACAAACGTACTGGACAGTAAGACCTTTACGTAGAATTTGTCACGCTACGTAAAGAAATCGACAAGAAGACTGACCTAGCGAAGACGTCTTACCTACATGCCAGACGAACGGATGCTCTCACAGATGGCAGTGTCTGGAAAGAGTTACATGGCCTGGGACTCTTACCCAAACACACCGACGACTTAAATGGGTTTACTCCAGATGAGCTTAACCGTTACTTTGCTGGAGTATCCGTCTCTCCACGGGATGATAATGAGAAACGTCGTAGAATTATATTGGGGAGTAGTGATGAAGGATTCTCCTTCAAACCCATAACTTTTAATGATGTTGTTGTCGCAATATCTCATTTTTCATTGCAGGCACGTGGAGTGGACGCGATTACCTAATGTGTCATTGTCAAAGCATTGCCTGTCATCGGCAACCTACTGGTTAACCTCTGAAAATTGCACACGCGCAGCTGATGGAGCATCTGGAGACCATGAAAATCCTCGTCCCAAATCAGACAGGTTTTCGACGTTTTAATTCCACACAAACAGCACTTATTAGACTGATAGATGACATCAGATCTGGCATGGACAAAAAACTCGTGACCACTCTTCTGCTATTTGATTTTAGTAAGGCATTCGACACTATTCTACCTTCTCGACTTCTCGAAAAGCTAGAATTGCTGGGGCTTTCTAGGGCTGCCCTCTCGTGGATCAACACCTACTTCGATGAAAGGATGCAAAAGGTATACTCTAACCTCTCTAACCAGTCATCGTGGCTCAGTACAAACTTAGGAGTCCCACAGGGGTCAGTAATGTGACCTCTGTTGTTCTGCCTCTATATCAATGACCTGTGGGTGATTTTCGACCCTTTGGGTGTCCAACACATATTGTATGCAGATGATCTGCAAGTTTATTATCATGTATCGCGTGATAGGTTCGGTGAGGGGGTGGCATTGACTCAACAAGCTGCAAAAACAGTCTCGGAATGGGCAACCGGCGCCACGCTCAAACTCAATGCAGGTAAGACGAAAGCGATTGTTTTCGGTAGTAATAATTTTGTCAATAGTTTAAAGAATGATTCCTCGCTTTGAGTTGTTTTGGGTGATGGTGTAAGGGTGCCCTTCTTCGATTCTGTCGAGAGTCTCGTCGGACCGGCGGCTGATTTGAAACGTGGGCCCTTGAGGGCCCGCTCCCACGATTGGTGCTCCTGCTGCAGGTATTCCTGCAGGGGGCGGTATCCGCGCCGGCCGACCCGTCTTTCTAGTTGTCGGGGCGGAGGCGGCTGGGCTCCTGGACGGGCTGCCCGCCCGAAACAGGACATTTCGTGGTTGTAGCTCGAGCTTCCGGCTGCTGCGTACTTCTCGACGGCGTATACCCTTTGAGATCGTTGACGAATACTTTCGTCTGCCGCTTCGAATCAAGATCATCCATCAAGTATACGACGGGAGAATATACCTCCACTACCTTAGCCGGCCCAACAAATCTCGGCACTTGATTTCGGTGCCTCACAAGGTCTCCGACTTGGTAAAGGACCTCTCGTCGATTTTTGTTGTAATTCCGTGCTTGCCTTGCTACATCTTTATCCATGTGCTTTCGAACCAAATCATGCAAGGCAGGCAATCGGCTGGCTCGTTTCTTCCACTTATCCAAATCAGGAGGTGAGGTAGGGATAGGACTGTCAATGTGATTCCGGAGTAAGCTGGAGGAAACAGGATTACGCCCTAAATTAAGAAATGCGGGAGAAATCTAAGTAGGCGAATACATACGGCTCCCACACAGCCTTGATTAGGTTATCCATGATGCGCTGAAATACAGCTGGAGCATTTGTCAGCCCATATGGTAACCGGATGAAGTGGAACAGTCCTCGTCCTGGTACTGAAAACGCGGTGACCTCTCTGCACTTCGGATCCAACGGAATCTGGTCGTAAGCCTGGCTTAAATCCAATTTTGAGATATACTTGGCGGAGCTGAACTTATCAAGTATATCATCCATGTTACGCAGTCGATAGGAGATAGACATTGTGTGCTTATTTACTTGCCTATAGTCTACGCAAGATCGGAACAAGTCATACAATTTAGGAACTAATACAGGGCAGCTCCGCCAGGGACTGTCAGATTTTTCAATAATTCCTTCTTCCAGCATTCTATCAACTTCCACCCACGCCGTCTGTAGCATCTTCGGAGTATACTTCCGAGGTGCTTGGCGAATGGGTTCATGATCCCGGATGTTGATATAGTGAGGGGCGACTTTAGCTAATCCTAATCCTAATTTGTCCGGTGTTGGTGGAATCAGTTTCTCCTTGATAGCTTCGATTATTGTCTGCTGCTCAGCTGCAGCGCGACTCAGTCCTCCTATGCTGACTAGAGCTGGATAACATGTTGAATCTTGGCTGTAAGAGTAAAACTGATGAACTATTCCCTTCGGCGACCACCATGTGTCATTCTCGTAGTTGATCTTCATCTTGAAAACCCGCTTGAAGTCGATTCGGAGGATGCAGTCGTACTGAAGTTCGTCTGCTACGCGGAAGGGCATAGTTAACTACGTATTATCGTTGCAGACGCTCATGTTCAATACGCCTTGTAGCTTCACTGCACCTCCGTCAGCTACGCGTACTGACGATGCTTCCTGCTCCAATTTCCTAGCGAACTGTTTGCTGATGCCTCTGCCGAAATAAGAGTGGACGGAGCCATCGTCGAGCATGCTAAGAGTTTTCTTCCATTCAACTCTATGTTGAAGAATAACCTTGGCTCGACGTTGCTGATAGCACTTCTCATTATCAGCGACTCTGGAGCTAAACTTTGAGGGTTGTCCCCTGAGCCTGATCAGGAGCAGGAAGAGTCGAGTCTAAAGTAGGAGGAGGTGAGTTGACTCCGTTAACTTCCTCTCTTACTCGTTACCCGCCGGCTTAGAGTTGCACTTTGTACATTTACGCGCCGTCGTATTCTGCTGTTCACAATTCTGACAAACTGCTGCGTTTATGCACTCTCTCCTCGAGTGACCGGCTTGCCGCAATGGAAACAGGGCTCTCTCAATTTTCTCCGCTGCATCTCTTCGAATTTTTCGCTAGGAGGAACAACTCCAATTTTTGGGGGTCCCGGTGTAAACTCTCTCTCCGTTAACTTCGCTCGGGAATTTTTCTTCTGGCCTGCTCTGCGACCCTTACTTTTGCTGCGAGCATCATTCCCTTGATCCTTGTTCCTTCTTTGCTGGCCATCCGCTGGTTTAGACTTCTTTTCCCTCGCCGAGCATGATTGAAATACTCCTTCCGTCTGTGTGGTTGCTACTGGGGCTTGAACTGGAAAGCGAAACTTCGATTTCATCTGTAACTGTCTGAGCTACTGGAGCAAACTTCACATTTCTTTGCTGCTTTGGGGGAGTATACGCTGAAGCAGGAAAAGCTGACTCCGTAATGGCAGGCGGCGGCTTGTATGTTTTCTCTTGTGCTCTTTTCAACTCTTCTCGCTTCCTTAGCTTCTGTAACTTCGGAAAATCCTCGATGCCTTTCTTCTCGATGCGCAATCGATAAGATGGGTGCAGCTTCTGATAAACTCTGCCTAGCGGCTCTCCCAACGTGAGCGACAGCTTTAGCTAATCCAGCAAGTCCCGCACCTTCAGTAAGTAGGTGGAAGTCTTACTCGATCCTTGTGTGCGCACTTCCAGCTCCTTCCGTAGTCTCTCCTGCACATCTTCAAAACTGTACTGCAGGCGAATCGCGTTCACAAATTCTTCATACGTTTTCCAGAATTGATACTCTCGGTGAAACCACTGCCATAACTCATCATCGAGAGCCAACGGCAAAGCTTTCACGATTTCCTCAAGAGTCAGTTTGTAAGTTTCTTTGCATTTCGTTATATCTGCAATGAAACTTTCGGGGTCCCTTTTGCTATCCCCTTTAAAAGTAATGTGCCACTAACAGAGTAGCTCTATCGTGCGTTTTTCTTTATAAAGCGATGACCGATCGAAAAAAGATGCATCTTGGAACAGCCCGGGAGTAGAGATCTCAAATCTCCCCGAGTGAGGCTGAAAACTAGCAGCAGCATGCATCGGAGCTGTATGGAATCCCGGGACAACTGGCGGTGGGACTGCAGGCGGAAAACACAAACTCGATTATGGCATGTTACTGATATACGATGAATACACCGGAGCATGTGACATCAGAGGCTGCGAGGACCCGAAAGATTGCGAAAAATACCCAGGCGGATAATGAAACGACGGTGGCGGTGCTGGCTGATTGTAATACGGGCATGCCGGCTTGGCTCGTACTCCAGCCCCGCTCGCTTGTAAAGCTCCAGCTGAAACATAATTTTGAGTGAGCGTCGCTGAGGACATGAGCGGCGTCTCATGAAAACCTGATGTTCCTCGCGGCATTGAACAGTGCGAGTAAACAGCAGACCCTGTTCCGCTGTCGAAGTTCCCTAAAGCAACATTAGCTGGAAGCGGAGGAATACTCGACGAAGGTAGTGAACCAACTCCAGAAGCTACGCTGACGAATCCTCTTCCCAGATACATCATGGACGAAGCAGCCAAGTATCTCATCTGCTGCGACGGCAACGCTGGAAGCGGCAGAAATGATGTACGATCGAACAATCCGTTCGGCTGCCTCACAGCTACACCTGCACTCGTAGATGCTGGAATCTCGTTCAGCGCACTCGCCACGCTCGTTAATTCCATACTGTTTTCTACAAACGTGTTATATTCGTGAGCAAGGAGTGGACCGACAGGATAACGCATGGATTGTGCACGTGGATGAGGAGCTGACTCCCTCATGTTGTGAAACCCCTCCGGCGCGGCGATGCTAACGCACCCCTGAGCGTCAGAACTCGGTATAGCTGTAGCAACATGGCTGCCAGCTGTAGACTGCTCTCCCGCACGCCGCGGCTCACTCAATTCGATGTGTAGCATCGATGTATAAGTCTGCGACGGCATCTCCATCGAAATTGGATCGTAAAATCTACCTATCAACTGGCCTGTGGAGAGCGGCACTAGTTCGCGGCAAAACGTACAGCAGAATACCTACTCAACCACGAAGGACTGTGTGCAGAAGTAGGCTCATCCGCCGGCTCATCTCTGGCCGGGTCCCATGGCGCAACATCAGTGCCGAAATGGCGTCGCATCTCATGCCCCCCAATCTATTGCGCAAAATAATCGCGACCAAGAGAACATTCAATCCGAAACGCTGAGCCGTCAACGCGACCTCTCAATCAGTCAAACGATTAATCGCTAGCTTTAGAGGTTGAGCTGCAGCTAACGGGTCGATGTACATTAAACCATTTTCGTCGACACCCAGCGAAGACCAACTTCAATCATGATTCTCCATCTTGATTAATTTCCCGGTTAACCTTGGTCACGCAGCTCCGTCAATTTCCTTTTCTATCCACTAATTACACAAACTTTACTAAATCTCTAATTTTACTACAAATTCAAATAAAAAAAAGGTAGGTAACGCAATTCACATGTAAAACTAAAATCTACAGTACAACTAGGCCACAGCAAAGCAAAAAACCCACAAGCAAAAAAAAAGAAAATCAAGCCAAGCAACCAAGATAACTTCGGATGTTAGATGTGACAATTTCGCACCTGCTCCTTGCCCCGAATAAGAGAAAATCCCGTCGAAAAATCGAAATAAAATTCCCTCCTCCCGTTTCTTTCAACTATCAACGAGGCTTGGAAAATTTCTGGAAGGACGAGGAAAATAAAAGGAAAAGGAGCAAGCAAAAAGAAGTCACCAAAAGAGGATAATAAAACTCGAAATTGATAATAGCAAATTGATTCCGTTTGTTCCAATAAAAAAAAAAATAATAAATTCGCAAAATAATTCAAATTTTATACTAGCTTGAAGCGTCTGGCTGAATCTTAACACCCCTCTACTACGTGATATATACGCTTGCATGCGGTCAACTAACAAAATGGTCGCCACAACGCTTCCCCCTCGCGGTTCCCCGTTGTATGTACGCACCGCGATGGCGAATTCACGACGCAAATCCCTTTATTTTGCCACAGCATTTACGGTGGCCCCCCGTTAGGCGCCACTTGTAACGCTATGCCGAGGATCAGGGCAGAGGTTCGCGGATAAAAACACTAAGTCAGATTTGCTGAGATGAAATACAATGACTAACTTTATTAAAACCTCTCAATCTAATTTCTACAAAGAATGGACGCCAGGTGACGACGCTGAAGTCAGCAGCTCAGACCTAGCAGCTGCTGGGGCAAAATGAGTATAGGGTATCAAAACAAAATTTTTGTTCCATTTTTATACTATATCTTATGTAAAAAAAAAAGATATAGGTCCCAAATTTTTCATAGCCATTCCCTATGAGGACAAGTATACGTATGCCAAAAGCCGTAAGGGGACGGGCACAAATAAACAAATTATAAACAAAAAAAAATAAATTAACTATAAAAAGGTCTATCTAGTACAGGAAACGAGATAACAATCCCAAATTTGGCAGAGGTACTCTAGTCGATCAACAGAATACATGTGCCAAGAGCCGTAAGAGGACGCGCAGAAATAAACAATTTATAAACAAATAAATCTGTGAATTAAATGTAAAAAGGCCTATCTAGTACAGGAAACGAGATATCCATTCCAAATTTGACAGAGGTAATCTAGTTGACGTACAAAATACATGTGCCAAGAGCCGTAAGGGGATGCACATAAATAAACAAATTATTAACAAATAAAGCCGTAAATTAAATGTAAAAAGGCCTATCTACTACAGAAAACGATATATCGATTCCAAATTTGACAGAGCTATTCTAGTTGACCTAAAGAATAAGAGTACGGAGAGCCGTAACGGGATGCGCATAAATAAACAAAGTATAAACAAATAAAGTTGTAAATTAAATGTAAAAAGGACTATCTTATACAGGAAATCAGATATCCATCCCAAATTTGGCAGAGGTACTCTGGTCGATCTACAGAATACATGTGTCAAGAACCGTAAGGGGACGCGCATAAATAAACAAATTATAAACAAATAAAGCTGAAAATTAAATGTAAAAAGGCCTATCAAATAAACGAGATATTCATCCCAAATTTGCAGAGGTATTCTAGTTGACCTAAGAAATACGTGTGCTGGGATCTGTAAGGTGAAGCGGATGTAATTGTAAAAAAGCCTATCTTGTACAGGAAATGAGATATCCATCCCAAAAGCTGGGATAAGATGGTCAAAATTGCACTCACCTGGATTTTTTTTTTGGGGATTGACCATTCGAAAGTACATTATTGAAAACCTCTCTAGCCAAATTTTCAGCTCCCTAGGTGATGATTTGAGTCTCCTAACCTAAAAAACGTATTTTTTCGAAAACATTTTTTTTCGCTCGACCCTTTCTTTAAAAAAAATCTGAAAAAATTCACGGACATGTGTTTTTGAGCAAGAAAACAGTCTCATTTTTTTCAGATTTTTTTAAAAAAAAATTGAGCTCAGGAAAAATTTTTTAATTTTTCAATGATTTTTTAGGTTATGTAGGTAATTTTTGGCTAACTTGTAAATCATGATTTTTTGTGTATTATTTCCCGTTCTTTCAAATGGCGGTGTCCGAATTTGCGTTTTCGAGCCGAAACATACTCAAAATTCGAAAAAACCGATTATTTAAGCATTTTTCCCATGTTTTTGGCACACAACCTCAAAACTAATAGCTAAGTAAGTGTTTATGAACGATTTTTTTTCAATTTCTTTCTATATCTTCGAATTCCACTGTCAGAACTACCATTTTTGCATCAAATAATGCTATAAAATCAAATTATAAACATTTTTTTCGTGTTTTTACCATGTTTTTGGAACATAACCTCAAAGAAGATCGTTCAATACGTGTCAGGGCATACAAAAATATTCTAAAAATTTTTAGAATCGAGTATTACTTCGTCGGTAGCTACAAAGGGTCTGATATAGACTTTTAATTAATTATTTTTATTCAAATTCATTTGTAGATAAATAAAAATGAGTAAATATTTTTAATAGAAATTAATTATTATAAATATGTTATGAATATTTTTGTGCTTTTATTAAAACAATAAAATAAGTATGTACCATTTCATATTTGACCGTTACTCTTGCGAGAATTGTTTTTAGAAGTTCTATTTGACAAAATTACATGAGTAATAATTTTTAATATTGAATTATAATAATATTTTTAATCCTCGTCACTATCTTCGTCTATTACAGGACCAATATCTGAAGTAGTAAATAATTCGGAAAGAACTTTCGCTGGTCTAATAATTTTTGACTTATATTTTGCAATACTGAGATAATATATGACTGCAGCAATGTGAGAACAGGACCCTACAGTTCGTAATCCATTGGCACAGTCATACGCATGGCGTAGGATACCGCTGTATCCAATTGAGTTAGGTTTGTATTCGATGTAGCATTTGTAAGTCTTACTGTTAATATGCCTGGACCTTATTAATACTTTAATGATATTTGGTTTGATCTTGATATATTCCAAATTGATATTGTTACTATCATCCATTAACTCAGTCAAATAACAAACGGCTTGACCTAATTGATAGGTACCTGAAAAAAATATTTTGAGATCTCTTTCAGTCATCTCCGGAAAGTCAATGATTTCTTGGGATATTAGCTCGATCGTAGTAGTGGGCCGTCTAGACCATCTGGTTGTCTCAGCTTCTAATGCTAAGTATTTTCACTTTGATTAGAATTTAACATTCTTTCGATGATTATACCTTGTAAGCCACCGTCATCTTTATCGCTATTCAAACGCTTACCAAAAGGGTTGTTGAGAAAACATGCAATTCTACAATATGCACCAGCTTTTAGTAAAAGTTTATTATCTAATTGCTGGTGAAGAAGCTTATACTTTTTACCAAGAATACCATGAACAGCCTCTACAACCCATCTCAATTTCGTAACGTAACGAGATTCATTCGATTCAGTCGTACTCAAGTTGGGTCTATTTCCCTTTAAGGCAGGCATGAGAATCTTGAAGCTAAGATCTTTTAAATAAGGTATCACATGCCTAGAATCTCTATCTACAAGGCAAACATCACCTTCTCTCATGATAGTTTTTATACCATCTGGATCATCCATTACTTTCTTCATGATGCTTGCATCATTTTCTGTGGCTAAAAACGGACCAGGGACATCAACGACGAATCCATCTGTAGTGCAAATAGTGAATGGCTTGGCCAAAGGATATTTCTTCTGACCTGAATATGACTTTCTTTGGTATTCATTATTTTTACTTTTTTGATGACGTAAGTAAGTTCCATCAAAAACCAAAACAAGCTCATTCTCTAATTTAAACAGTTTTTTTGCATAAATGGAAGTGTGATCACGTATGAGATCCTCCCTTTTAATACTTTTTACTCCAAAATATTTCGGTAGGACATCTTTTTCAAATGAATTAATTACTGATTCACAAAAATCTGAAACTTTTATTTCGTTTTCTATTGCGAAAATAGACGAAATAAAATTATTCGACGATCCAGTTCGTAATTTAAATAAACATATAACCAGGGCTTTTGTAACGTCTCTAGAATCCGATGATCTCAAGGAAACTCATAATTTTCTCAGCTCTTGCAATTGATCAGTCGAAAGACTAGTAAAAGAGAATAATTGTTTTTCGCTAAGCTGTGATGATTTTATTTTATCTAAAAATGTTTCCGAGGCTAAATCTGAAATTTTTTTAAAAATAAACATATTTCATCTGCAGTTAAAAAACTCGTGTTACTGTATATCTTTATTAGTTTCAGGTCATCATCAAAAAATCGTTTTTTTGTTAAATGCTCGGTACAAACTCGATTGCCATTTGGAATAATTTCTTTGAAACATTTCTTTGAAACATTGCAGTCTTGCAGTCAATGGTACACATGTCAAGTTATTTTTGTTTCTACAAACGCAACATGCTGTATGAGAAATCATAGTTCTTTTGAGGGGCAACTCGGTGGAAGGTTTTTTTTCTACAGTTGGTTTTAATACTACCTCAACAACACTCCCTGAACTCTGAGAGCTGGGTATTTCCGAGCTTGACTGCGAACTCATTGGCTGACTTTGATCACTGGTTGAAGCTTCTACTTTTCGTGTCCCAAAAAAAACAAGTCTTCTACATTTATCGCAAAGTTTAAACCCAATGTCAACATTATCTACATTTAACTGCTCACAAACTGCTTCGACTTCACTAGCTGAATTAATGATCTTAATCTGAGCTGATATTTTACTGAGATTTCGCTTGAAGCAGTTGCAACATTGATCAGTATCATCAAATTCATCCATGTTCGATGTAAAAACTAAAATGGAGAATATTTAAGATATATTATGGGATCATGAATATAATTACAAAAAATATCGGTGTTCTTTAAACAGTTACTTGTGTAATAATCAATCTTTTTTAAAGCTAAGCGATTACGTAATTATCACGAAATTAATGAATTTGATTATTATTTTATATTAAAATGATTTTTTTCACCAAGAAATATAATGCACTTAAAACTATTTTGATAATAATTAATGAATGGTAAAAAATTAAATATTTCTTGAAATGTGGACTGTATTCTGTTTTTTGTTAGGTAATGTCAGAAATTGAGATGACGATCTATTCTAATTGACTCGAAAGTACAAGTATAGACATAGATAATTTAAGCAAAACGAAACTTTTATAAAGAGAGGGTTCTCTATTAAGTGAGAGGTTTTAAATACACTTCTTTTAACTCACACCTTTGTAAGAATGAGGCAACTTTTTTGGCAACTTGCTTGCGGAAAGCTAAGCAACATCTAGTGATTACAATCCCATACAATCACTAAAAAAAGAGATATGTTCTTAATTATTTATAATATTGTTTAAAACCTGGACCATCATTATTATCAATTTCCTTTAATATTAACTACTATTAAAATACTATTACAATACTAATAATATGTTGTGAAATTATATAGTGCAATATTTCATTATATGTAGGCTAGGCTTAAAACTGTGCATGACAATGCTTGATAGCAAGTTCTTATAAATAAAATATATGTTTTCAATGAAAAGATTTGATCTTTTTTTATTAGTTAATAAAAAATTCATTGGATTTGCAACATATTCCAAGAAACTAAAAGTTAATTAAATCTATACAATATTGTACTTAATCATCAATTAAGTTACCAAATATGTTGCACAATGGGTGCATTTCTCAATTTAATAAATACCTCTACTCATTGGAAAAACCCATTTTATTTATGAGAATATGATATTAAGTATAGTGATACGAATTCTTAAATCCTACATCTAATATTTTTAAAAACTTTCCAGACAAAAAAAGCTCGATTTATGACTGCATTACACAATGTTATTTCACAACGCATTCAAAAAAATTAGTAAACTGTTCAAGATTTGTTTAGGTTATACAACATAGTAAATGAGATAAAATTAAAAAAAAAATTGTGATCGCTTTACCTAGAAAACATTAAAAGTTTACAGAAATGAAATATTTAATAAACTCGATGCTAGTAGATTTCATATATTTTGATAATCACCAATTTCTATCAATAGTATGTTCGTGTACTTATCAAATTCAATTTTGCAATAAACAGTGGTTTACAGAGTGGTTTTCCAAAACATACTTTAAAAATGTATAACCCGGCAATTAAATATTTAGTTTGTGTAATAGTGAAAAATAACCGATACTTTCCTTTGATAAAATTAAATAAGAAAAAAAAAGAATAGTAATATTCTTCATACATATATCCGGAAAAAACTTACAACATACAAAACAGATGCAAAAACTAGCTGGCTTTGCAACAAAAGTTGTACTTAAATATTTGAAAAAAAATTCATAAGTTTTCGACTATCCTTTTAAATAGACTTGCAACTAGCAAGAAATTGTGACGTACTTTTTAGTAGCAAGTATTTAAAAAAGTATTGTTCTTCATTTTAGATAAACAATATACTCACTCAAACTCATTTCAATAGGCCCGTTACACTCAAAAAAATATAAGGACCAGATACGGAAATACCATGGGTTAGTATATCTATATATATGAGGAACAGTGCTTATTCCCGCTGTTCCTCGTATATATAGATATACTAACCCATGTTATTTCTGTTCGTTTCACAAGTGAACAGACCATTACGGTCGTTTCTCCTGTCTAATTAACAAAATAAATTAGTTAAAAAAGACAATTTGAGTTAAACAGAATGAAGAAAAGTAACATTTTTTTATTTTATTTTATTATATTTTAACACAATTTGCCTATTTCAACTCTTTTTTTTATAACTAGACAGCAGAATCGACCGAAATAGTTGGTTCACTAGCGAAACGACCAATAAAAAAAACGCACCCCACATGTTGATATTCAATTACTGAACTATTTCAATCATTTGTTACTTTAAAGCATATTTTTATCATTATAATTATGCAGATCGGTAGTTGAAGTACAGATGAATATATACTCCATGCGGCACTTGACTATCTGCATATCAACTCATAATAATTAATATTGATGCATAGTTACAAATACATACATATGTTCATATGTTTCACGATAATTCTGTAATATGCAATTTCCCTGCGCCTAAAAAAGGCTATATCTGGCCCTTTGTAGCTACCGGAGAAGTAATACTCAATTCTAAAAAATTTTTTTCATTAAAAAAATTTTTAGAATATTTTTGTATGTCCTAACATGTATTGAACGATCTTCTTTGAGGTTATGTTCGAAAAACATGGTAAAAAACACGAAAAAAATGTTTATAATTTAATTTTATAGCATTATTTGATGCAAAAGTGGTAGTTCTGACAGTGGAATTTGAAGATATAGAAAGAAATTGAAAGAAAATTGTTCATAAACACTTATTTAGCTATTGGTTTTGAGGTTACGTATGTGCCAAAAACATGAGAAAAATGCTTAAAAAATCGGTTTTTTCGAATTTTAAATATGTTCCGGCTCGAAAACGCAAATTCGGACATCGCCATTTGTAAGAATGGGAAAAAATACACAAAAAATCATTATTTACAAGTTAGCCAAAAATTACCTACATAACCTAAAAAATCATTGAAAAATTAAAAATTTTTTTCTCAGCTCAATTTTTTTTTTAAAAATCTGAAAAAATCAGGCTGTTTTCTTACTCAAAAACACATGTCTGTGAATTTTTTCAGATTTTTTAAAAGAAAGGGTCGAGCGGAAAAAAATGTTTTCGAAAAAACACGTTTTTTAGGTTTCAAATCATCACCTAGGGAGCTGAAAATTTGGCTAGAGAGGTTTTTGATAATGTACTTTCGAATGGTCAATCCCAAAAAAAAATCCAGGTGAGTGCAATTTTGACCATCTTATCCCACTATAGCCTTTGAAAGAGGTAATCTAGTCGACCTAGAGAATACATGTGCCAAGAGTTAATAAAGATCCATAAAAAATATTTACCAATCAGAATTATTGTTTCGACGGTTAACTCGCCAACGTATAAACTTGATAAAGCTATTTCTACGTTTTTTACAAAGTATTTGCCGAAACCTAAATCCTCACTTAAAAATAGTTACCAATTATTAGATTCCGTCTCAAAAATTAACGTACCAGATAATTGTAGATTAGTGTCTTTTGACGTTGTTTCATTATTTACTAACATAAATATAGATTTAGTACTTACGGGGATCAGACGTAAATGGAAATATTTAAAGTGCAGAATTAATTTAAGTTTACAAGAGTTTCTTGATGGTGTTATTTTTCTTATGTCTTCTACATATTTTAAATTTGATGGCAAGTACTTCAAACAAACTCATGGGGCTCCTATGGGTGATTGTTCTAGTCCGTGGTTTGGCGAATTAGCTCTCGAATGTTTAGAACTTCATTTCTTAATGTCCTTAAAAATAGTGTTGTTTTCTATAAACGTTATGTTGATGACTGTCTATTGATTATTAATGAAAATGATATAGATCGATGTTTATGTGAATTTAATGAGTTTAATGAACATTTGAAATTCACGATGGAAAATGAAGAGAATAAATCTATCAATTTTTTAGAAATGTCTCTAATAAGAGAAGGTAATAAAATTATTTCAAATTGGTACAGAAAAAGTACTTATTCTGGTAGATTCGTTCACTTTGATTCTCATCATCCTTTATCACAAAAAAGAGCGATTGTTTATGGTTTGGTTGATAAAGCTATTAATTTATCACACAGTAGATTTCATGTACAAAATATAAACATTGTAAAACAATTACTTGTTGAGAATGGTTATCCGTTAAAATTTATTAACGAGGGTATACAACGTAGGTTGTCTCTTACAAAAAAATTACAAACTGACATAAACGATTCGAATATTGCAGATGATTCTAAAAAATCGCTCATCGTTATCCCATACGTTAAACATCTCAGTTACAAATTAAAATCAATTCTGTCTCGTAATAGTTATAAGGTTATACAAAAATCATGCAATAAACTTTCTAAATACATTAAATTAGGTAAGGATAATGTTGATAAGTTTGAAAAAAGTGGTGTAGTTTACAAAGTTAATTGTGCTGATTGTAAAATGTCTTATATTGGACAGACAGGTAGACAATTACGATTACGCATTAAGGCGATGTGAACCTCAAAATCAACCCAATTTCATTATTTAATTAATAAACATTCGAACGTTTATTTGGAAAAACAATTCTGTCAGGCGCTTCGTGTATGTAAATACTATGCTCAGATTTTTTTTTGTGCGATTCTATCAGCATTTCCATGATATACGCTCGTTTTAAAACTGGCAAAATTCGAAGTATTACAGATCCCTACTTATCGACATTGCGGCTTTTATAAATTCTGAGTAGATTTTTGGAAAAACAGCTCTGTCAGGCGCTCCGTATATATAAATACTATACTCAATTTTTTTTTTTAGTAATTCTATTATTATTTGCAAAAGATATATATGTTCTAAAATTTGTCGGTAAGTACACATTACCTTAATGAACATAAGCGTAGTGTTAAGAATGGTGACACCACGTCGGCTTTAGCCGAACATGCAAACTTTTATAATCATAAAATAGATTTTAATAAGGTCAGTATCGCCGATCACGAAAGTTATAAGAACAAAAGATTGTTTTCTGAGATGTTACACATTTATAGTACCAATAATAATATGAATAGAAAGTCTGATACTATCAAACTAAAAAATTGTTATAAATCCACAGTCGACATTGTTAATAGATCAACCAACATTCGTAACAAATCTAACAAATTCATAAATTCTCGTCGGTTACATAGCAGAGAGTAGTTTTTCATTGGTGGGCACTGCGTTACTAAGTCAATTTCCTTACTAAATTTCTATCCCCACTACTTTATTCCGCATAAATAGCCCCGGAGAAGCCTGTAACTCTTATTGTCTCTTTTGACAGTCAGATTACGTCATCCTGGGTAAAATCGCTTTTGACCAAACGACTGATTTGTAACATGTAAGTTTTTTGAATTTTCATGCCTTTTTTCTTATTTTGGGTGTTTTCTTTAGTACAATCTAATTTGTCTAAATATTCTCATTATACAGGTATTGCTTTACAAAT
This sequence comes from Torymus aiolomorphi, assembly GCA_036365515.1. Classification (NCBI taxonomy): domain Eukaryota; kingdom Metazoa; phylum Arthropoda; class Insecta; order Hymenoptera; family Torymidae; genus Torymus; species Torymus aiolomorphi. The sequence continues at coordinate 83,342,682 of CM070877.1, forward strand.
GTTGGTGATTTACGAAAAATCTATTGTAAAAAGAAAAACTGTTTGACACGCGGAGTCCACGCAATGGCCGCTTTATAAATTGATATACCACTTCGAATAGTAAGAGAAAAGAAAGTTTTTTCTTTAATGTGACAAGAAATTTTATAATTGACGTTATGTTTAATATTTATTGTAAGTTCATTGTGTTTAGCCTTGATAAGGGGAGTTAATTATACTCCCGAAACGTCGGTGTATCAATAAATTTATGATGTTCGAAAGGATCTATGGTGTACGAATCTATTACACCCTCAATAAAAATTATCATTGAACGCGAGCAGCTTGGGAGAGCAATAACCTTTAGATATTTATAATGTTCCATTTGATGCTCTAACAAAATTCAGTAGTATGATCATGCCATAAAATCTATGAATAATATTCAGATTCATTAATCATGTTATCAAAAATTGAAATTACGGATTTTGCTTGATATTTTTAAAAAATGTAAATTTTTTAAAAATAAAATTACAAATTATAAATAAAATTACAAATAAAATTATAAATAAAATTTATAATAGAACAGCATTTGTGTCTTGTTATTGGAATATACACTGCAAAACTGGCTGTTGCCTGATTTCATTTTGACAGCTTTATAGTAATTAACCTCTATAGCTTAATTTATTATTAATTTATAATTAGGTATCGCTTATTGCGTATGCCTAATATTATTGAATATATATATATGTTTGTAAATTGGTACTTTTAAGGAGATGTGAACCTTTCGCTCAGAGTTCGGACAATGTGACTAAAGAAATAATGACCCTCAGGTTACCGACTCTGGGAAAAGGGGGTATAGATTTCTCCTCAAAAGTCGCGACTCTTGCGTTGAGAAATTTGAGGAGTCTCCTCAAAATGCCGACATCTCTTCAAAAGTACCGATCTATACGTTGATATCTCTTCAAATATACCAATTCCCATAGTTATATATATATATATATATAATTGTATAACGTTAGTTCCCAGGACCCCATGTTACTGTATACCTATACGTGACTAAAGAAATAATGTCTCTTATGGGGGCCGATGTCCTCAAAACTGACGTTAAACATATGTAGATTCAGAGACTGTCTCCAAAACTAACAAATGTCCCCGAAACCAACGTTAAACATCTGGAATGTCCTGGAAACTAACATAAAACATAAATATATATATATATATATATATATATATATATATATATATATATATATATATATATATATATATATAATGTTCTATTTGATGCTCTAACAAAATTCAGTGATACGGTCCATGCCATAAGATGTATGAATAATATTCAGTTTCATTAGTCATGTTATCAAAAATTGAAATTACGGATTTTGCTTGATATTTTTAAAAAATGTAAATATTTTAAAAATAAAATTACAAATTATAAATAAAATTACAAATAAAATTATAAATAAAATTTATAATAGAACAGCATTTGTGTCTTGTTATTGGAATATACACTGCAAAACTGGCTGTTGCCTGATTTCATTTTGACAGCTTTATAGTAATTAACCTCTATAGCTTAATTTATTATTAATTTATAATTAGGTATCGCTTATTGCGTAAGCCTAATATTATTGAAAATAGATATATATAATGTTCTATTTGATGCTCTAACAAAATTCAGTGATACGGTTCATGCCATAAGATGTATTAATAATATTCATTTTCATTAATCATGATATCAAAAATTGAAATTATGGATTTTTCTTGATATTTCAAAAAATTGTAACTTTTTTCCCTTTGCTCGGCCAGTATTGATCAAAAAATCATTTTGAAGGGTTTTCAAAGAAGAATACAAAAAAAATTTGTCGAATAAAAAATATTTGGCCGCAGCCTCAATGTCCTTCGCTGAAGGTATATTAAGAAGCAGACAATCAAAGACTTTCAAAAAGAGTCATAAAATAAATACTGGAACATTCTACAGAAAAAATGCAAACTTTTTGCCAATTAATGTTCTATACAAAAAGTTTCAAGATTTTGAGTTAAAAATGAATAAACTTGGATTTTAACCAAAAATTGCAAAAAAATTGAATTTTCAATCTTGCAATATTCAATGCTTTTTTATTTTTTCAAATATCGACCTAAAATTTGAGGAACATTTTTCTTTCACAAAAAACTGAAAGAAAACGAGCTTTGAGCGATTTTAAAATTTTGAGTTGCTGGCTTCACCTGAAATAACCTATATATATATATATATATATATATATATATATATATATATATATATATATATATATATATACCGGGTGTCCCATTTTAAAACCACCAGGCAAATATCTCGAAAACTAAGGGAGATGGAAAAAAACTTTTAATACAAAAGTTGTAGGGTTCAGAGGGGCCCAACTGATCGAGACATTGTTATGACCTTGAGGTCAATGATCAAGGTCATTTGAAGGTCAAATCGATTTTTTCGAATGGGAACCCCCACTTTTGACCTCGTAAATGGAAAGAGCGGAAAATTTTACGTTCCGATATGTCCTTGAGTCAAGTATATTTATACGCGGAACTTTAAGGATCTAGAGTTTCTTTTGCCAGAGTTCGTATATGCGTGACTAACGAATTAAACCCCTCTCTGGGTAGAAGGTACTAATATAAATCCTCAAAAGTACCGTTTCGTACCTGTGGCACTTTGAGGATAATCCTCAAAGGATGCAATATATATATATATATATATATATATCTTCCTATATTATATAGGTGTAAGGCTGAAAATGGGTAGTTACCCTCTCACTCCCCCCCCCCCCCCCCCCCCCCCCCCACCGCCCCTCCACTTTTTACCGTGAAATTAGTTCAAATTTTACGTTATTTTGAAGGGTGTCAGCCCCTCCACCCTCCTCCACCTACCTCTCCACCGCCCCTCCACCTATTTCTTAACATTTAGTCCATCACAAATATTTTTCGTAATTCATTTTTTAGTGTTTTTTATCTACTGCATTTAACCACCACTGAGGTATTGTTATGGGTGCGTTAAATTTATACTTTTATTGTGCTTAGGTGTTTTGTATAACAAATAATAATAATTTATCATTTAACAGTTTTCCACACCACCACTGAGGTACTGTTATGCGTTAAATTTTTTATTTTATTGTGCTTAGGTGTTATATGTAACAAATAATAATAATTATATATGATAATGAGACATGTCGTAATTATATAAAATTATTGTTAATCATTTGTTATATAATAAGCCTAAACATAAGCATGAGATTTATCGCCAATAGCCCTAAAAACCATGGGAGTCGTCCCTCCATCCTCCTTGACTCCAACCTATCCCATTCTTCCTCCACTTAAAAAGGTGTGAATCAATTTTCATTAATTAATTTTATCAATTTTAATTAGTTATAATCAATTTTTAACAATAATTTTTAATAAATGTAATGAAAATTGATTCTCATTTTTATTACATATAATAAAAAAATATTTCATATAAATATACTTATATTGAAAATTTTTTTATAATATGTAATAAAACAATCAGATTATTTATATGATATTGTACTAATAAGAAATTATAACATGTCTTATACTTTCTTAAAAGAATAATATTATAAATAAAATGATTATTAATATAAATTTAGTTGGGTTTGATTTATATAAATTTACATAAAAATATATAAAGAAGAAAATAATTCTCAAAAAATATATATTTAAAAGTGTCGATTAAATGTCAAAAATTTCTTTCCAAACAATGTTATCAATAATTGAGGAATTGTCTAAAAGATTTTCAATAAATATATTATTAGGATGTTTACATCGGGATAAAGTAACATATAATTGGCCATGTGAAAATAAAGGTCGTCTAATGTAAATTCCTACAGAATTAAAACTTTGACCTTGAGATTTATTTATTGTTATAGCAAAAGCTAATACAACTGGAAATTGTTTTCTAAAAAGTGTAAATGGAAATGAAGAAGAATCTCCAGTATTTAATGTTATACGCGGTATAAAAACTTCTTCACCGATCCTTTCACCCCTAATTATTGCGGCTTTAATATTATGATTAAATAAACCCGTAATTTTCAAGCGTGTACCATTACACAATGTGATGGGTAGCATTCGAAAGAGCGTAAAAAAACCTATAATTTCATCTGTTTGATCAACTCCTTTGTGAGTTGCATAATCTAAACTATAATATGTACGTGTTTTTCCATGTAATAAGTTTAAAACTTTGTTATTTATCAGTTTAGTATCGTCATTATATGGAGCTAATATTATACGATCTATAGAATTTTCGAAATTGATATAATCATAAATTTTATTACATAAATTTTCAGTCTTCCATTTATTTGTAATTATAAATGGATTAATTTTACCTTCACCTAACTCTAATAAAAATTAAGCAAATTGTTTATTTTTTGAGCGAATATTTTCAGTTAATTTTAAAACTTTAAAGAGAGGCCATAAATGAGAAAATTTAATAGTGTCTTGTAGTATACTGTCTCTGTAACCATGTTTTAGGACTCGTAAAATTTGTCTAAAATCACCTCCTAATACTATCAATTTATCACCAAATAGAATATCACTGTAACATATATCTTTAAGTGTTTGATCAACAATTTCTAAAGCTTTTTTTGGGATCATTGATGCTTCATCACAAACTATAATATCTACTTCCCGTAATTTTTTTCTATCTGATTCTAATTTTAGAAAAGCACTTTCAATACTACTATATAGTGATCCTAATGGCTTATCTACCAGGTAATGTTTTTATAAATAAAAAAACAACATTTGTCGTGTTTCGACGTTTCGGACACTTTTCTTTGTATCCCTCATCAGGATTAATGAGACAGTGTCAATCTAGTAACGCAGAGAACAATCTGCTCGTCAATACTGTTTAAATCTAAAGGAAGTCTAAAAGTACGATGACTTGTCATGCCTTTAGATAATAAAATAGATGCGATTCCTGCCCAAGCCATAGATAAAATTTTTTTGTTCAAAGATAAACCGCTGCCAATTGATTGGCCCGTAGCTTCCTCAACCGTAATTTGTTCATTCCTTTAATTAATTTTTAATAACAAAATTTATAATTTTTTAAAAATTTTATTGCATAATTATAATTAAATTCATTTATGAATATTAAAAATTGTTAATTTTTAAATTTATTTATTTATTTATTATTTATTTATATCAAATTTATATAAATTTTGAGCTGATGAATAAAGTTATCATTTGAAATAGAAGTAAAATATCTATATTTTATAATATAACAAATAGCTATCACGGTTGTTTTGTTATTAACAAAAACGTGTTTTTTTTATATTTCATAATTCATATTTTTTAAGAAAAAACCGCAGCCAATTCATTGGCCCGTTGCTTCCTCAACCGTAATTTGTTGATTCCTTTAATTAATTTTTAATAACAAAATTTATAATTTTTTAAAAAATGTATTGCATAATTATAATTAAATTCATTTATGAATATTAAAAATTGTTAATTTTTAAATTTATTTATTTATTTATTATTTATTTATATCAAATTTATATAAATTTTGAGCTGATAAATAAAGTTATCATTTGAAATAGAAGTAAAATATCTATATTTTATAATAAAACAAATAGCTATCACGGTTATTTTGTTATTAACAAAAACATGTTTTTTGCTTCCTCCTAGAGGAAGCTTTGTGATAAAATTTTTTAAATTGTTGTAAAAACATGTTATAATTGATATTCGAGGTGTTAGGAACCAAAATACATGATTTATGAAAAATGTCTGTATGGATGTATGTGTGTGTGTGTGTGTGTGTGTGTGTACGCATGGATCTCAGCTTCTACTCGATCGATTTTAATCGGACAGGTCTCATTCTTTTTGTTTTTTTGTGTGATGGCGGGTCAAAATTCCGTTTTTTGATTGGGCTGATTCGTTTTTGTTTTATTTCGAATTTTCGATTTTCTCAAAATTGTTTTTGGCTTTTTTTCAATGATAAAATCGAGATATTTAAATCTGATGGGTAGCATTCGAAAGAGCGTAAAAAACCTATAATTTCATCTGTTTGATCAACTCCTTTGTGAGTTGCATAATCTAAACTATAATATGTATGTGTTTTTCCATGTAATAAGTTTAAAACTTTGTTATTTATCACTTTAGTATCGTCATTATGTGGAACTAATATTATACGATCTATAGAATTTTCGAAATTGATATAATCATAAATTTTATTACATAAATTTTCAGTCTTTCATTTATTTGTAATTATAAATGGATTAATTTTACCTTCACCTAACTCTAATAAAAATTAAGCAAATTGTTTATTATTACACATTTGTTTTTGTGACCTATCAACCCGTTACACCCACCAACCAAACCACTAATAAATTGATATCATAACTAATCCATCATTTTTTGAAAATAGGAGATAAGATTAAGGAGTTATAAGCTTTTTTGAAAAAAACACGTTTTTGTTTTTGTTCATAACAGAAGAACTGTGATAGCTAGACATAAATTTTTTTTCCAAATATAGATATTTTAATTCTCTTTCGAATGCCACTCACCCCATTCAGATACATAGAGCGGTTCTCGAGAAATTACGATTTTAAAAAAATGTCAAAAAATTTTTAACCTCAAATATCTCTGAAATTTATGGATCAATCATTTTGCCCAAAGAACTCGACCGAGAACTATAAAAAATCTATCTCTAAAGGAATTTTGAAGCCATTAAGTCAATTTTACTCTTTTAATCGTTGGACATACAATACTGATTTTTTTCATTTTTCAATTTTTTAGGCACTACCGCTTCTCGGGAGAGCCTTATATTTTCATCAGGGCGAAAATTGTAACACTTCAAATTCTGAAAATTTACAACATAAAAATTATTTTCCACCCAAAAGAAGTACATTTTAAGCGTTTTCAGAGATGTATGTATGTCTGTACGTATGTATGTGATCAAGTAACCCGATTATCTCAGCGAAATTTCGACGGATCCAAATGGGCTTTGGAGAATATACTCGTCTAATTATAAGTAACTGACAGTTCTCTACCGAGCCAAATCGTCGACAAATAAAAAAACGCCAGGGCAAATAAAAATTTGAAAAAATCGATTTTTGAGCATACGGTGAACAAAATTAAACTTAAGTCAAAAACAACAAATGCATCTGCTAAAACTAATTAAAAGACGTCTTTTTTACATTGAACATTTTTTTCTATGAACAATATTTAACAATGTAATAGCGAAAAAATCGCTAAAATCATCAAAAATAGTCGTTTTTTGCTATTACTTTACAGGATTTGAATTTACACAAAAATGTTAAATATAAAAGTTATAGATAATATTGAAACAAAACTTCTTCCTATTCGACATTTTTTTAAACAATCAATTCCTGATGAGTTAAATCCAAGAAAATGGTTTTTAACGCCTAAATGTATATAAAATGGCTAATTTTCGTTTATAACTGAGCAGAATTTGACTTTACACAAAAATTTTAAATGTAAAAGTTATAGATAATATTAAAACAAAACTTTTTTATATTGAACATTTTTTGCTACAACCAATTCCTGACGAGTTAAATCCAAAGAAACGATTTTTAACGCCTAAATATACCTAAAATCGCCGATTTTCGTTTATAACGTAGCAGGATTTGATTTTATACAAACAAAAGTTATAGATAATATTTGTCCCATTTAACATTTGCATGTACAATCAGACCCAGACGAACTAAACTTATAAAAAAGATTTTTTAGGCACGACCGCTTCTCGGGAGAGCCTTATATTTTCACTAGAGCGAAAATTGTAACACTTCAAAAACGAACAATTTGTTACATAAAAACTATTTTTCACCCAGAATTAGTTCATTTTAGGCGTTTTTTATGGTGTATGTGTGTATGTCCGTTCGTATGTAGTCAAGTTTATGGAATATCTCAGAGAATTTCCAATAAATCTTAACGAATTTTGGCCCAGATACTCGTCTAATTATAAGTAAGCTTCAGTCTTATACCGAGCCGAATCGATCAACAAATAAAAAAACGCCAGAGCAAATAAAAATTTGAAAAAATCGATTTTTGAACATAATGTGAACAAAATTAATTTTACGTCAAAAAACAACAAATGCATCTGCTAAAACTAATTAAAATACGTCTTTTTTACATGGAAAATTGTTTTCTATGAACAATATTTAACAATGTAATAGCGAAAAAACCACTAAAATCATCAAAAATAGTCGTTTTTTTGCTATTTCTTTATAGGATTTGATTTTACACAATAATGTTAAATGTAAAAGTTATAGATAATATTAAAACAAAACTTTTTCCTGTTAAAAATTTTTTTGTACAATCAATTCCTGACGAGTTGAACTCATAAAAACGACTTTTAACGCCTAAATATACATAAAATCGAAGATTTTCGGCTATAACTTGACAGGATTTGATTTTACACAAAAATGTTGAATGTAAAAGTTATAGATAATATTAAAACAAAACTTTTTCCTATTAAACATTTTTTTGTACAACAATTCCCGACGAGTTAAATCCAAACAAACAATTTTTAACGCCAAAACATGCATAAAATGGACGATTTTCGCTTATTTCAACGATTTGACTTTACACAAAAATATTAAATGCAAAAGATATAAGATGGATAACATCTAAACAAAACTTTTCCCCAATTAATATTTTAATGTACAATCAATCCTGATTATCTAAACCTATAAATACGACACTTTACATATTCAATTTTCGCTTATTTAACATGATTCGATTTGACAAAGTATTATTCAATGCAATAGCTTTAAACAATATCGGAAAAATGAATATAACATTCGAAAGATCATATAATTATAAAAATATAATCATAAGATATAAAATTACATTTAATTACAATGTTAAAATAGTACATTACGATACTGCCACTGAAGTCACATGTATCGTATGATATTTTATAGCACGTTTACCTAAGTCCACTGTCACGCCTATCCGTACCTTAATCAGTCCACTTGCTACGCTCGCGCGCTAACCTCACGGTGCAATAATCAACTACTTCAGTCACGGGTAGGCGTGACTTAAGTGCGGACTTAGGTCACACTGTGCTATAAAATGAGATAAACACATTGAAAACATAATTTAAAAAAAAGAAATATCTATTGTTTACAAAATGCCAAATATTATGTAAACTAAAACACTAATAAAAATATATAATAAGAAATATAAATTGATGTTGAAGTAACAAAAATTAAAAGATTAAATCCCTAAATGTTTTTTTACTTAAAATTATTCTAAGTTGGTCCAAGAAACAAATTATTTTTTTCTAAAACTTGGTCGTAGACAGGCAGCTAATATTGTATATAATCTAATCTTCTATTAACAATGCGATTAATAGAAGTTCTTCAAGTTTAAACCTTAAAAATAAAATTAAAAAACAAAGATTAAATTTTTGATTAAATATAAAATTGAGTAAAAGAATAAGCAAGTATAATATTCCATCCTCACGACTCGTAATCATATTCCTGATATCACACATTAAATGATATTCGATGATGAATGAATCTACGAAATCATTTTGTGACCATGAATAAAAATCCTTGAGGATATAGTTATTATGTTGAAATGTCCCATCTAAATAAAACAAAATAAAAGAAATAATAAAGTTTGTTATTGGTTGGTAATGAGGTATGGCGGATTTGATGTGGGGCGCAGGGTGGGGTCCAGGGGCAGAGCCCCTGGTGGGGGCGTAGGGGGCGAAGCCCCCACGTAGGGGGTGTGGGGGGCGAAGCCCCCCACCTAAAATAAAATTACTGATATATTAAAAAAAATATATATATATATCAACAGCGATATATATAAACTTCTTTCTGAAATACGACCTTACTAAACAAGTTAATTATTTTATTTTAATTTATTCACACTTTATTTAATCCAACTAAAAAAAACCGCTGCCAAATTCATTGGCCCGTAGCTTCCTCAACCGTAATTTGTTGATTCCATTAATTAATTTTTAATAAAAAAATTTATAATTTTTTAAAAAATTTATTGCATAATTATAATTAAATTCATTTATGAATATTAAAAATTGTTAACTTTTAAATTTATTTATTTATTTATGATTTATTTATATCAAATTTATATCGATGTCATGAAGAAAAGATAAATGCTATATTTCCCAATATGGGGACAAACTAATCCATAATTTCCTATGATATAATTTCCTATAATTTCCAATATGGCGATAAATTATCAAAGCACTAGAAAATCGCTTATATATGCGCACAACGCACGACGCACCGCACAGTGTAGGCGTGTATGCAGTACTGCGGGATTCGTGACTAACCCACACAGCTTGTTGGACCCGGCCGGAATACATACTGCACTACACGCTACCCCGATTGGAGCGCCAGCTACTCTTATATTATTTTAATTATTCTTCAGTTTTGAATACTTAAACTCAAGAATTCAATCTTGAAAATTCAAACATATTATATTTTGACGCCAATACTATATACTTTTATAATATACTGATGATAACATCATTGGAATTATGAGTTTAAAAAAAAAACACGTTTTTGTTTTTCATGATAACTAAAGAACCGTGATAGATAGAACATAAATTTTTGTTGGAAAATATAGGTATTATAGGGATTAATTTTACCTTCACCTAACTCTAATAAAAATTAAGCAAATTGTTTATTACTACACATTTGTTTTTGTGACCTATCAACCCGTTACACCCACCAAATCAGATTAAACTAACACTTTATGTTTTAGATTACAGAGATCCATAAATTAAAAGATTAAAAAGAATAATAATATTTCTATCAGGTATGCTGATTAAAATATACTGATAAAATATTTAAACCCACCGTTACCCAACCAAACCACTAATAAATTGATATCATAACTAATCCATCATTTTTTGAAGATAGGAAATAAGATTAAGGAGTTATAAGCTTTTTTGAAAAAAACACGTTTTTGTTTTTGTTCATAACAGAAGAACTGTGATAGCTAGACATAAATTTTTGTTTCCAAATATAGGTATTTTAATTCTCTTTCGAATGCCACCCACCCCATTCAGATACATAGAGCCGTTATCGAGAAATTACGATTTTTAAAAAATGTCAAAAAATTTTTAACCTCAAATATCTCTGAAATTTATGGACCAATCATTTTGCCCAAAGACCTCGACCGAGAACTATAAAAAATCTACCTCCAAAAGGAATTTTGAAGCCACTAAGTCAATTTTACTCTTGTAATCGTTGGACATACAAACCTGATTTTTTCATTTTTCAATTTTTTACTGAAAATCTAGCCTACAGAATGTATTCAAATTTTAACAGATTATAGCTACTTATATTCTGTATTATCATGATTTTTCTCAAAAAAATTGGCCGTTAAGTTTCGGAGTTATAAGCTTCTAAAAAAAACACGTTTTTGTTAATAACAAAAGAACCGTGATAGCTAGAAACTTTTTTTTTTAGAAAATATAGGTATTTCAATTCTCTTTCGAACGCTACCCATCAGATTCGAATAACTCGATCCTATCATTAAAAAAAAATCAAAAAACCGTTTCGAGAAAATCGAAAATTTGAAAAAAAACAAAAACGCATCGCCCCAATCAAAAAACGGATTTTTGACCCGCCATCACGCAAAAAAAACAAAAAAAATGAGACCTGTCCGGTCAAAATCGTCCGAGCAGAAGATGAGATCCAGGCGTACACACACACACACACACACACACACACACACACACGCACGCACACACACACACACACACACACACACACACACACACACACACACATACATCCATACAGACATTTGTCAAAAACCATGTATTTTGATTCCTAACACCTCAGAACACAATTATAACATGTTTTTACAACAACTCAAAAATTTACTATCACAAAGCTTCCTCTAGGAGGAAGCAAAAGAAATTTTACTTTAATAAAATTGTAGCTATAAAATAGATAGAAAAAAAAATCGAGGTATCAATCTTGGTACAGAAATTGACAATTGGTATGGACTTCCTTAATATATATAATTTTACAACAATTATTATAATCAGAAAGGTTTGACCCTGCTTGCTACTAAAGTAGACAATTCGAATTCAAAAACGAATTCATAGATTTGATTTATTTCTCAATTAAACATTTTGCTTCCCCCTAGAGGAAGCTTTGTGACATTAAATTTTTGAGTTGTTGTAAAAACATGTTATAATTGTGTTCCGAGATGTTAGGAATCAAAATACATGGTTTTTGAAAAATGTGTGTGTGTGTGTGTGTGTGTGTGTGTGCGCGCGCCTAGATCTCAATTTCTACTCGGTCAATTTTGACCGGGCCGGTCTCATTTTCCGGTCAAAATCCGTTTTTTTTATTGGGGCGATGTATTTTTGTTTTTTTTTTTCAAATTTTCAATTTTTCTTAAAACTGCTTTTTGGATGGGCAGCGTTCGAAAGAGAATTAAAATACCTATATTTTCTAAAAAAATTATTAACAATAACGTGTTTTTTTTTAGACGCTTATAACTCCCAAACTAAACGGTCAATTTTTTTTGAGAAAAATCATGATGATGGATAATATAAATAAATATAATCTGTAATGGTTTAATTCATTTTGTTGGTTAGTTTTTTAAAAAAAAATTGAAAAATGAAAATTGATTTTTGTATATCTAACGATTACAGGAGTAACAATGACTTAATCGCTTCAAAATTCTTTGTAGTCGTAGATTTATAAATTTCGTTATTAAATATTAATTAAAGGAATCAACATATTAAGGTTGAGGAAACTACGGGCCAATGAATTGAAAGAGGTTTTTTTAATTAATGAATAAAAAATTTATCGTACTAATACATTACGATACAAGTGCGATAAGTGGCCCATTATTTCATGGCGTAAAGTTAAGGCATGAGCGTAGCGAGGATCCTTTCACGGCGTGTAATGTGTTACTTAACGCATTAGTATCGTACAATTTTTTATAACACTGTCTGCCTTAAGTCCGCTATCACGCCTATCCGTGCGCTAAGCAGTTCATTATCGCACCGAAAGGTTAGCGCACGAGCCTAGCAAGTGCGATAAACACGGTGAAATAATGGACTACATATCGCACGGATATTTTTTTTTATTAAATTATACCTACTTCTAGAAAGATGAAATGTGCTTAAAAAAACATACAATGCCTGAAATACATTATAGAAGCAGTGTTCTATTATTTTTATACTTAAGCACATTTACGCCAACTAAACATCGACAACACTGAATGATGAGTACTCCTGCTAAATCTGACTGGTGGCTTTTAGAATATTAGAGGAGTAGGATTAATTTATCTTTTCATGTTGTAAATTTCAGCCTAATTAATTAAATAGGTTTTCTCTTATGAAATCTGAAGGGCCATGTAGTGTGAGCCTGTCCGAAAGATTTATAGAGAATGCTTAAATAAATATTCTGGAAACCTGTCAGAATTATGAAAAGTTCACTATAACCTCTAAAAGTCAATTAATACTGGTAGTTATAAGCTCATTGTTCATTAACTACTATAATTCGACTGAATTTTACAGATTAAAATAACTTTTTTCACAATTTTTACACGTACTCAGATTTATTGTTATGGCGGGACAAGCTATAGATGTATAGAAGTTTCAAACACACTCACACTACACTACACTACGCTACAGTATACGGACCAAAATTAAAAACATAATAAGAAAATTCATCCGGCTCCTACAATATAAAAGCCACTTGTCAGATTTAGCAGGTGTATTGAGCATTCAATGTTATCGATATTTACTTTGAGGTGATGTGTCCGTACTTAATCCAAAAGACTAAGAATGATAGAAACCGGCTTCAGTAATGCATCTCAGACATTCCATGTATTTTTAAGTTGACTCTATCTTTTTGAAAGTACATGTAATTTAATAAAAAAAATAAAAATCCAGTTCTACAAAAAAATACACAAGCAGTGCCTGAATTAAATCTGAGAAATTGCATGACTTATTTCTTTCTTTTTATTAAATTATACCTACAAAGAAAAAGATAAAATCAGCTTAAAAATACATAAGATGCCTGAAATGCATTATAAAAGCAGATTTCTATCATTCTTATGTTCTTCTAAATGAAGTTTGAAAAGACATCCTCAAAGTAAATATCAACCACACCAATGAATGAGGAATAAATCCGTTAAATTTGACCGGTCGCCTCTTATAGTTGCTGCTTTTTCTGAAAGGATAATAAAAACCCTGAAACAAAAAATGAAGCTATAGTAATGGTTGAAAGCAGTAGATTACAGAAATAATAATTATTCAAAGAAGAGACTACAAAGTGGTCACAGTGAATTAAAATAAATACAGACTAGATCAACTTCCATTGATAATCTATAGAAAGATGAAGCTGCCAAGATGTGTGCATCAGGAAGCCCTTCACTCAAGGTTACCCACTGTAATACCATTGTTGAGTTTCTCAAAGTTGCCGTTCCCAATTTGGTCCTATTTTTTTTAAAGTCTCCTGCTTTATGATGGTCATATAATGGCGCCCTCGAGGAAAGAACAATTATATGAAGACGTGTTGTCTTCTGCAGGAGCTCTTCGCCCTAGGTCAAAAACATAATTACAACCAGAATAACTTAGCAACGGAGGGAATAAAGAGAAGCCACACTCCTGTCAAAGGGGTAGGAAATTATTGCAGGATAGATGCTAGCTGTAAAGTAAACGAGAAAACATTCTCACAGCAAACTACTCACAATATAGTGTTAGCGTGTCGATAAGATCATTCATAGCACTATATATTTACCAAGATATGTTGAGAGAATTGAAAGGGATCTTTGCGCTCAAAAGTCGAGAAAGCGCATGCGTATTCTTAACTAAGATCTCCTCACCCTCACTTAAAGTTTACCAGAATGTTCACACACAATACAATACATACAGAGGGATTGTGTATGCAATTTCAGATCGACTCAATCAGCCGGTACGGAGAAAATGACATTTTTCTCAAAAATTTCTTGAAAAAGACACAGAAATTGCAATATCTCCAGACTTGCTGATTATGTAGATCTGAAACTTGATATACTGTCTCTCAGCATGTATTCCATCATGTATGGAAAGTTGAAGATACTTGTAGGGAATGCAAAGGGATCTTTGCACTCAAAAGTCGAGAAAGCGCATGTGTATTCTCAACTAAAACCTCCTCACCCTCACTTAAAGTTTACCAGAATGTTCACACACAATACAATACATACAGAGGGATTGTGTATGCAATTTCAGATCGACTCAATCAGCCGGTATGGAGAAAATGACATTTTTTTCAAAAATTTCTTGAAAAAGACACAGAAATTGCAATATCTCCAGACTTGCTGATTATGTAGATCTGAAACTTGGTATACTGTCTCTCAGCATGTATTCCATCATGTATGGAAAGTTGAAGATACTTGTAGGGAATGCAAAGTGATCTTTGCACTCAAAAGTCGAGAAAGCGCATGTGTATTCTCAACTAAAACCTCCTCACCCTTTCTCAAGGTTTACAAGAATGTTCATACACAATGCAATGCATGCTGAGGCATTGTACATTAAGTTTCAGATATACTCAATCAGCCAAATTGGAGGAAATTACTTTTCTTTCTTAATAATTTCCTCAAAAAGCACACAGAAAATGCTGTAACTCCGCACCTGCTGATTATTTAGATCTGAAACATGGTATATAATCCCTCAGCATGCATGATATGGTGACGTGTGTAAAGCTGAAGATATTTTCAGAGAAAGGAAAGGTATTTGTATACTTGAAAGTCGAAAAAGCTCATGTGCACTTCCAACTAAGACTACCTTGACCCTTGCTCAAAGTTTAATAAAATGTCCTTGTGAAAAAAAGATGAAAACCCTGCAAGATTAGAAAGGAGCTAGTATTATTGAAATAATACTTACTCAAGGATAAGACCACAACTCAATTAGCAGAGAACTCGACCAACATCAATATCGATCCATACAGCAATTTAGGAAACACAGTGACTGCAGATATAAACATTGATGACTGCCGTCTGCCGGACTGCCGTGCGATTATGGTTGGCATGGTGCGGGTTAGAGCCAGATAGGAAGCGAAGCACTGTAGCGATACTTAATACGTACGCAGCTTTCTTGTGTTCACTCCGCACTGAAACTTTTTCACTAGAAGTTCAGCCCAGCCTTTTTCTTGCATCATCCGCGGCGCCGTGTCGCTTATGCAAAGAAGCTACGAGCTATCAGCTGACGAGCCAGATGAGACGAGCAGGTGAGCTGCAGCGCATGCGCATGCGCGCACACTCACATGGGTAAAGCCAACAAGCCAGCAGTGTCACCGCCATCACGTGATTGGCGATGCTATACACGTTACACATGTGAATATAAGATGTTGTAATTTTTATATCGTTTATTGCGATTATTGCGAATTGCGTAAAATCAAGCTCGCATTGTCATCACTTTGCATAAACATTTATATATTATACGTAATACGTTATACACGAACAATATGACATGACTTGATAACCATTGCGCGGTAACATGTCTGTAAGAGACGGTCACTAATGTTTTTAGATGGTAAATTTTTCGCTTATTAGCTTTACTGTTTACCATATGGTAACAGAAACTATTTTTTTTTTAATAGTATGCAAAATCATGAGTGCATTGCCCTTCGTAATGACATTATTAATCAATTTTCGCTTTTATAAAAATACAAGGTTCTCCTGAGTATTGCGGTCGTGCCTATTATGGAAAAACGAAGTTTTTACATAGGGAGAGGGCAGGTGACGAGCGAAGCGAGGAGCCGGTGTGGGTGGGGGCGGGGGGGGGGATGGCGTGCCGAAGGCACGCTGGGGGGCGCAGCCCCCCTAGTTACTCAAAATCTAGCCTACAGAATGTATTCAAAGTTTAACAGATTATAGCTATTTATATTCTGTATTATCATGATTTTTCTCAAAAAAATTGACCGTTAAGTTTAGGAGTTATAAGCTTCTAAAAAAAAACACATTTTTGTTAATAACAAAAGAACCGTGATAGCTAGAAACGTGATAGCTTTTTTGTTTAGAAAATATAGTTATTTTAATTCTCTTTCGAACGCTACCCATCAGATTCGAATAACTCGATCCTATCATTAAAAAAAATCAAAAAACAATTTCGAGAAAATCGAAAATTTGAAAAAAACAAAAACGCATCGCCCCAATCAAAAAATGGATATATGACCCGCCATCACGCAAAAAAAAAACAAAAAAAAATGAGACCTTTCCGCTCAAAATCGACCGCGTAGAAGCTGAGAACCAGGCGTATACACACACACACACACACACACACACACACACACACACACACACACACACACACACACATACACCCACACACACACAAACACACACACACACACACACACACACACACACACACATCCATACAGACATTTTTCAAAAACTATGTATTTTGATTCCTAACACCTCGGAACACAATTATAACATGTTTTTACAACAACTCAAAAATTTACTATCACAAAGCTTCCTCTAGGTGGAAGCAATAATATATTAATGTATCTTGTATACAAAAATTTTTCCTGAACCTCCAGGCCCATTAATAAAATAAATTTTATTTTTGTTAGTTATGATTTCATTAAAAATTAATCTTTGTTTAGTAGTTAATTGATTAAACAAAATTTCAAAAAGATTTTTCTGTATGCAACATTTTCAGGACTTTCTTCGATATTATTTATTGATGGTTCTGGTAAACTATAATCTTGAAAATGAGACGTTCGTAGTAATATTTTGTGATTAGGGGAATGGACTTCAACGAACGATTTATTGTTTAAAAATTGATATATTTTAATCCAACGTCTCGAGGGTTATTTTACCCTCCTCTTCAGGGCTACAATTAAAAGAGAAAATAGTCATACAATCGAATGTAAACGATGAGAACATAATCTTAAAATGTAAAAAACAAATCCTTATGCTATCAAATTTTAACGCATAATAACGTCGTTAAAGTCAATCGCTATTGTAGTTGTTACACAAATATATACATGTTTGTAAAAACCGGTTGGACCAAAGTGCTAAAAAAAATTTTTTTATTGAAAGCTCAGTGAAAAACAGAACGTAGTAAAAAAAACAAATAATATTTATAAAGAAACAGAAAACTCACATCCTTCCTTTCGTCTCACTTTCATTGTTCCTACAAGGACACTTGTAATCGATGGCACTTGGAGCAACACTGAAAAAACGATATCAAATTCGAAAATTATCCGATATTTAAAAGATGGCAAAGGAAGGGAGAGGTGTTTAAGTGGGAGAGAACCAGCGAGACTCTCACACGATTAGAATAAGGAAGCATGACTGTAGGAAGTCTACGGGGCTTCGCTACACTGGCACTAAGGCTAGTATAGACAATAGACCAGCGTCGCTTATGCCACCTCTCTACATCATACTACCCGGATACGTGCGGACGAATTTTAGTCGTATGGAAGGAATGGTGGAGGCAACCGAACAGATATGTGTGAATGTTAGGAAGCGGTACAATATTTTTTTATTAAATCTATTGTTTTTTTGTAGGAAGTCTTAAGGAATTGCGTGTCTTCTATGTGGTTTAGTGTGTTTTCATGGTAGTGTATATTAAACATCTCTGAAAATGACCGTTTGAAGAAATTAGTTTCATTATCTAAAATTTTTACTTTTTCGAAATCTATAGTGTGACCAGTTTTTTCTGCGTGTACGGCCAAAGCAGAATTACTTGCGCAATTCTTTACAGCTCTTATGTGTTCGTAGGTCCGTTTTTTGAGTTCTCTCTTACTCATGCCAATGTAAGTCGATAAGCACTCATTACAATCAATTTTGTAAACAATCCCATAGGTATCTGAATTTTTTGGGCGGTCTTTGCATAATCTTATTATGTTACTAAATTTGTTGGTTGTTTTGTTAATCGGGACCAAGTTGTGCCTCGGTAAGATGTTATTGATTTTGGATGTGAGGTGTTTAATGTACGGAAGAACTACCTTATCTTTTAGCAGAATGGCGCGTCTGCTAGTTAGGTTAGTTGGTGGATTTTCAAAAGTTTTTAATCTCTTTTTTATGTAATTATTGATGATATGTTCAGGATAGGAATTGCAACGGAGGAAATGTTTAACAATATTTAGGTTTTCCTGGTGGAATTTTGGATGTCAGAGTTTAATGGATTTGTCAACTAAATTATAAATTATGGCTATTTTTTGTGATTGGGGGTAATGAGAGAGGTAACTGATATAACGACCAGAGGCAGTGTTCTTGCGGTACCAATTTGTTATTATGCTATTATTTTCGGTTTTGATGAGTTTGACGTCTAAAAAACTTATGCTATTATTGCTTTCTCGTTCTATAGTGAATTGTGAATGTTCGTTATAGCTATTAAAAGAGGAAAGAATCTTATCTGTTTTATCTTTTTTTTTTGTGATTATAAAACAATCATCAACGTATCTTTTAAATAGTAGTATATCATTTTTGTGTGTGCTCAGACAGGATGATTCTAAAAGTTCCAAAGTGATATCTGCAAACCATGGACTGGTGGAGAAACCCATTGGAGCTCCCATAATTTGCTTGTAAATCCTATTATTAAATTGCAAATAGGTTGAATCGAGTAACAAACTGATACCTTCTAGGAACTCCGCTCTTGACAAGTTTATTTTATTTTTAAGGAACTTCCATTTTTTTGTGATAGCTTGGAGGATAAGATTGGAAGGGATATTGGAGAAAAGAGATACAACATCGAAGGAAGAGAGTTCGAAGTCATCGAAAACAACTAAGATGTCAGTGACTTTTTTGAGATCTAAACTGTTTTTTATTGTGGAATTCGGACGAGAAAAATGTCTATTAAAGAGTAAGGTTAAACTTTTGTCAAGGGCGTAAGTGGGGCTGCCAATGGCCGAAAAGATTATATGTATGGGATTGCCTACTTTATGTATTTTATCTAAAGCGTATGCTCTAGCGAGATTGGTTTGCTCAATCTCAGCGCGTGATATGCAGGAAAAACTGCCGTCGGTGTCGAAAACACCTTTTCTTCTCCAATTATCTATGAAGCCTTTGATATTTTTCTGCAATTACTATGCTACTATACTAGCCTTAGTGCAAGTGTAGCGAAGCCCCGCAGACTTCCTACAGTCATGCTTCCCTATTCTAACCGTGTGAGAGTCTCACTGGTTCTCTCCCACTTAAACGCCTCCCCCTACCTTTGCCAACTTTTAAATATCGGCTAATTTTCGAATTTGATATCGTTTCTTCAGTGTTGCTCCAAGTGCCATCGATTACAAGTATCCTTGTAGCAACAATGAAAGTGAGACGAAAGGAAGGATGTGAGTTTTCTGTTTCTTTAAAAGTATTATTTGGTTTTTTTTTACTACGTTCTGTTTTTCACTGAGCTTTCAATAAAAAAATTTTTTTTAGCACTTTGGTCCAACCGGTTCTTACACACATGTATATATTTGTACAACAACTACAATAGCGATTGAAAATTTGATAGCATAAGGTATTTGTTTTTTACATTTTAAGATTATGTTCTCGTCGTTTACATTCGATTGTATGACAATTTTCTCTTTTAATTGTAGCCCTGAAGAGGAGGGTAAAATAACCCTCGAAACGTTGGATTAAAATATATCAATTTTTAAACAATAACTCGTTCGTTGAAGTCCATTCCCCTAATCACAAAACTATAATCTTTACAACTTTTATCTTCAGTTTGTAATATACTTTGAATGTGTAACAAAGCATTATTTTCTTTATTTTCTTTAAAATCTTCAGTAAAAAATTCTTTGAATTTATTCCAAATTAAATTACCTTGATAATTTTAAGCTAAAATAAACCATGCAAAAAATTTACGTAATTGAAAAGGAAACATGATATTACTTGCTTCATCAAAAATAATATAAATTTGAGAATCATCTTCTATTAAACCCAAAGCAAGTGCTGCTTCTTTATATGTTCCATAAGAGATATTATTGAATGTCCGTAAATCTTTGAAAGAAATAGCACCTTTTAATCGCCCAATTGCATCAAATTTTTGATTACGTTCTCTTCGTTTCCATACTTTAGATTTTGTAAATATATAATATCGAGGAATTTCAACATATTATACATTCCTTCTGTACTTACATTCCTAATTAATATAACAACAGTATTTACTTTCAATTTTATTCTTCAATGGTTAATAATAATAATAATCTCTAAACATGGGGGTTGGCGAGCGGAGCGAGCAGGAGGCGAAGCCACCCTAGTATATATATATCTCCCTATATTATATAGGCGTTACTGGTATATCTGAACGCAGTCCCTCCACCGTCCCCTCCACCGCCCTCCACCGTCCGCTCCACCGCCCTCCACCGCCCCCTCCACCGCACTCCGCCGTCCCCTCCACCGCCCTCCACCGTCCCCGCCACTTACCTATTTGCTGCCCCTCCACCGTCCCCTCCACTTTTTAACGTTAAATTCGTTCAAAAATCACATTATTTTTTAATCTCAGTCAGACCACCGTCCCCTCCACCGCCCTCCACCGTTCCCTCCACCGCCCCTCACCTAGCGTCCCCTCCGCCACTGGACTACTACCGGACTATTGTTTTTTATGATAATCGAAAAACCATCAAAGAGAAAACTGTCACTAAATCTTTGAATTCGAATATTTAAAAAAACTCAAAAATATACTAATTATTATTAAAACCAACATAGACAATTATGTTTTCAACTATTACCACATTTCGCACATTTGGAACAGCTTTCCACACCACCACTGAGGTATTCTTATAAGCGCGTTGAATTTTTGATTTTATTGAGCTTAGGTTTTATATATAAGAAATAATAATAATTATATATATGATTTTGGCACATGCCGAAATCATATAGAATTACACAATAATTTTTTATATAATAAGCCTAAACACAACATGGAATTCATCGCCAGTAGCCCTAAAAAGCATGGGAGCCATCCCTCCGTAATCCTCCTTGACTCCAACCTAGCCCTTCCTTCCTCCACCATGTAAGATGTGAATTAATTTTCATTACTTATTATTGTAATTTCTCTAAAATAAAAATTGTGCAAAGTTTAAAATGTAATGAGAATTAATTCACATCTTTATTACATTTAATAAACAAATATTTCACATTAATACATTAAATAATTATGAAATATTTATTTATTAAATGTACAACAATATTCAGATTATTTATGATATTAAACTTATGAGAAGATACAACATGTCTTATATTTTCACAAGGGGTAATATTTTAATTAAAATGATTATTGTTATAAATTTCTTGAGCTTAGGAGAAATTGAGATCATATACAAATACGACATAAATTTTCACTCATCAAATCTTATAGTGTAAATTATAGATTAAATTTCAAAAATTTATTTCCATACAATGTTATCTATTATTAAAGAATTTTCTGAACAATTTTCAATAAATATATTGTTAGGATTTTTACATCGGGATAAAGCAACGTATAACTGACCATGTGAAAATAGTGGTCGTCTAATAAAAATTCCAATAGAATCGAAACTCTGTCCTTGAGATTTATTTATTGTCATGGCAAAAGCTAATACAATTGGAAATTGTTTACTGTAAAGAATAAAAGGAAATGAAGATGAATCTGCAGTATTTAATGTTATTCGTGGAAAAAGAACCTCTTCACCAATTCTTTCGCCTGTAATTATTTCTGCCTTAACATTATGAGCATATAATCCAATTATTCTTAGACGTGTACCATTACACATTCCTTGCACAATACTTATATTTCTAATTAAGATAACAATAGCATTTACTTTCAATTTTAATTCATGAGGTGGAAGACCTTCTCTAATATTGTTAAGCATTTCAATTGGATAATTTAAATGAATATTTTGGTCTGTTTGATCAACTCCTTTATGAGTTGCATAATCTAAACTATAATACGTCTGTACTTTTTTATTCAATAATTCTAAAACATTATTATTAATAATTTTAGTACCTGTATTATGAGCGATTAAGATTACACGATCTATTGAAGTTTTAATATTAATGTTACTATAAATTTCTTTACAAATATTATTCGTTTTCCATTTATTTGGAATAATAAATGGATTAATTTTTCCTTCACCCAATTCTAACAATAGTGAAGCAAATTCTTTATTTTCCGAACGAATATTTTGATTTAATTTTAAAACTTTAAAAAGAGACCATAACGCAGAAAATTTAATTGTTTCTTCAATTATACTATTTTTGTGACCACATTTCATAACTGGAAGAATTTGCCGAAAATCACCTCCAATATGATCAATTTTCTACACTATTTATTCAATTAATATAACGATATTTCACTGCTCTGAAGCATTTATAAAGAACATAAATAGTATATCCTTTACCTTTGATTCGTCTTAAGTCCGATATTTTACGCATCAAAATTTCATATTTTCAAAATTTGAGAGTTTCATACTTGATTATTATAAAATTTCTCTCTGAAAATGGGGGTTGGCGAGCGGAACGAGCAGGGGGCGATGCCCCCCTAGTATATATATACATCTGTAACTGTTTTTTCCGGGACTTTTTATTATATATAACTGTTATTTCCAGGAATCGACTTATTTCCGGGACTTCCTTGAAAGGAATACTTAATATAAGCGTGTTTTCCAGGACTTTTCTAGAGTCCAAACTTTGAGAGTCAGTAACCTGAGGGATATTATTTCTTTAGTCACTTGTCCGAACTCTGAGCGAACTGAGGTTGAGATCCCGGTAATAACAGTTATGTACGTATATATATACATAAGTGTAAAGCTCAAAATGGGTACCTATCACATCCACCCCACTCTACCCCCGTCATCGCCATCCACTTCCCTCCACCCCTCCACTTCCACTCCATCTTTTACCGTGAAATTCTTTCAAATTTTACGTCATTTTGAACGGGGTCTGACCCTCCACCCCCACCACTCTCCTCCACGTCCCCTTCACGCCACCTCCACCGACCCCTCCTCCATCTACCCATCCACCTGTACCACCATACCTAATCCATTCCTCATACTATGATAAAAATTTTATATAGTGTGTTTCTGGATTCGCTGGTAATGAATCAGAAAACAGATTTTGAGAATTCAAAATGGCGGATCGATGATGGCGGCCAAATATAGAAATATTACTGAATCTTGCAGAAAATGTATGTACGGGATTTCTGGATTCGATGATTACGAATCTGAACTCGGATTTTGAAATTTAAAATTGGCGGACCCAAGACGGCGGCCAAAAATGAAATATTACTAGATTATGCTAAAAATTTTATATAGTGTGTTTCCGGATTCGCTGGTAATGAATCAAAACTCAGACTTTAAAAATACAAAATAGCGGACTAAAGATGTCGGCCAAAAATTGAAATTTTACCTGAATGTCCTAAAAATTGTATATTGTGGGTTTCCGGATTCGCTGATTAGGAATCTGAACTAAGATTTTTTAAGTATAAAATTGTGGCCAAAAATTGAATTATATTACTGGATTTTGCTTAAGATTGTTTCTAGGGGGTATCTGGATTCGCTGATTACGATTCTGAACTCATATTTTGCCAAATCAAAATGGCGGTCAAATATGGAAATATTACTGAATTTTGCAATTGTATATGAAGGATTTCTGGATTCGCATGGTGACGAATCTGAATTCAAATTTTCAGAATTAAAAATGGCGGATCGAAGACGGTGGCCAAATATTGAAGTATTACTGATCCACTGAATTCGTTGATTACGAATCTGAACTCAGATTTAGAAAATTCAATCTGACGGACCCAAGATGGCTACCAAAAATTGAAATTTTACTCGATTTTACTAAAAACTGTATATAGGGGGTTTCCGAATTCGCCGATTGGGAATCTGAACTCAGATTTTGAGAATTCAAAATGGCGGATCTAAGATGGCGGCCATATATTCATATATTACTGGAATTTGGTGAAAAATGTATATAGGGTGTCGCTGGATTCGCTGAGTACGAATTTAAACTCAGATTTAGAAAATTCAAATTGACGGATCCAAGATGGCTAACAAAAATTGATATTTTACTCGATCTTGCTAAAAATTGTATATATGGAGTTTCCGAATTCGCTGATTAGGAATCTAAATTCAGATTTTCAGAATTCAAAATGGCGAATCGAAGTTGGAGGCCAAATATTCAAATATTACTGGATTTTACTGAAAATTGTATATGCGGAATTTCTGGATTCGCTGATTACGAATCTGAACTCATATTTTGCTAAATCAAAATGCCGGCCAAATATAGAAATATTACTGAATTTTGCAAGTGTATATGGATTATTTCTGGATTCGGTAATTAGGAATTTGAACTTAGATTTTCAGAATTCAAAATGGCGGATCGATGATGGCGGCCAAATATTGAAATATTACAGGAGCTTGCTGAAAAATGTATGTACGGAATTTCTGGATTCGATGATTACGAATCTGAACTCAGATTTTGAAAATTCAATATAGTGAACCCAAGATGGCGGCCAAAAATTAAAATTTGGACTGATTGAATTTAAACTACATTTAAAAAAACAAAATTCAGTTTACACATATTTTAGAAAACGATTTCCGTTGTATTAACTTTTGCTATAAAGCTGTTTTTTTTTTAATTTCACTTTAAAAAAAAGTAAGTATAATGTTACTATGCAGGACTCATCTAAATTTTCTGCAATAAAAGTGGATAAGGGCGGCACTTCGCGCCGCCATTGTCTACACCGCCGACGTCTCTCAGGTTATTGACTTTCACAGCGACGCCTGAGGTGCCCCCTTCCAGTTCCGGAGTATTTAACGTTGATTTCGGAAAAATTTTACGGAAAAAACCATTGTGAAAGTGACCCTAAATGTCGCGAATAATACAAAAATGTCTTTAAAAGTAGCGGTAAACATATTCTTCATTCAGGACGGTCTTGAAATCATGCAAATGTCCTGAAACATATATATATATATATATATATATATATATATATATATATATATATATATATATACAAGAGGGGGTACCCGGCTGCTCGCTCCGCTCGCCACCCCCCCCCCCCCCATTCATAAGTTGGTGAACTATTTATTTATTATTAGTTTTTATTCTAAGATTAAAAGAAATAGTTTAGAGTATTATACAACCAATTTTCAACCTCTAAACTTTTTTGGAACTTTTAACGGTTATATTCGATCCGCAATTTAAAATTTCTGATTAACGACCTCGAAAACCTCTGTATATAAATTATAAGCAAAATCTAAGCTTCCTCCGAACTTTTGATGGCCCTTTCGAATTTCGGAAGTCTGATAGCGAAATCGTGATAAGCGACCCCGGAAAACCCTGTATACCAATTTTCAGCATAATCTAAGCTTTTTCCGAACTTATAATCGCCATATTGGATCTACCATTTTGAATTTTGAAAGTCTGATAGTAAGATCGTGATCGGTGTCGTGAAAACTTTAGTGTACAAATTTTAATGAAAATTTAAGATTCCGTCGAACTTGTTACCGCCATTTTGAATTTGGAAAGTCGATAGCAAGAACGTGAACAGCGACCTCGAAAATCCATGTGTTACAAATTCGAGCTAAATCTAAGCTTTTTTTGCACTCTCAATCGCCATATTGGATCAACCATTTGGATTTCGAAAGTCTGATCAGCGACTTCGAAACCTCTGAATTCCAATTTTGAGAAAAACCTAAGCTTTTTCAGAATTTTTAACCACCATATTGGAGCCGCCCTTTTGAATTTCGATAGTCTGATAGCAAAATCGTGATCAGCAACCTCGAAAACCCCTGTATACCAATTTTCAGCCAACTCTAAGCAATTTTCCAACTTTCAATCACCATATTGGACCCGCCATTTTAAATTTCGAAAGTCTAATAGAAAAACTTGTTCAGCGACCTCGAAAACCCCTGTATACCAATTTTAAACAAAATCTAAGCTTTCTTCGAATTTGTTACCGTTATTTTGAATTTCGAAAGTCTGCTAGCAAGATCGCGATCAGCGACATCGGAAACCCATCAATCGCAATTTTAAGCAAAATCTAAGCTTCCTTCGAACTTTTGAGAGCTATATTGGATTCGCCATTTTGAATTTCGAAAGCCCAATAGCAACATCATGATCAGCGACCTCGGAAACACCTGTATACCTATTTTAAACAAAATCTAAGCTTTCTACTAATTTATAACTGCCATGTTGGATCCGCCATTTTGAATTTCAAACGTCTGATAGCATGATCGTGATCTGCGACCTCGAAAACCCATGTATACCAATTTTCAACAAAATCCAAGCTTTTTTCGAAATTTTTACCGACATTTGGATTTTCTAACGTCTGATGGCAAGATCGTGATCAGCGACCTGGAAAACCCATGAATTCCAATTTTGAGCAAAATCTAAGCATTATCTGAACCTTTAACCGCTATATTGGATCGGCCATTTTGAATTTCGAAACTCCGACAGCAAAGTCGTGATCGGCGACTTCATAAATCTCTGTATTCCAGTTCTGAGAAATACCTAAGCCTTTTTTGAATTTTTAACCACCATGTTGGATCCGCCATTTTCACTTTCGAAAGTCTTATAGCAAAATCGTGATCAGCGACCACGAGAACCCCTGCATACAAATTTGAAGCCAAATCCAAGCTTCTCTCGAACTTTTGACAGACATATTGGATTTGCCATTTTGAATTTCCAAAGACCAATAACAAAATCTTAAGCAGCGACCTCGAAAACACCTGTATACCTATTTTAAACAAAGTCTAAGCTTTTTTCGAATTTATAATTGAAGTTAATTTTCTGAGTTGTAAGCTTGTCTTGAGCGTTACTTCATCGAATGTTCGAAACAGATCGAGGAATCTCTATCGAGACCCGCCTTGAACCCAAGAGGGTTAATCCTTACTTTGTCTATCAGTGAGAGCGGGACTAACCACCCTCTCTTAGAGGATAACCGATCAAGAGAAGCCACAATGGTGCCGGCTCTTTACTCGTAAAAAGACGGGCATTGTTGAAGTTTCAGAAAACATAGGCTTATAGCATCCATGGCAAAAGCAGAAGTTTCTACTACGAAGCTCCTTTAACCTTGAGGGAGGTCTAATTGGGGGGTCGCAAGGGGATCGAGGTGGTGGCGAGGAGGGTTGAGGGAGAGGCGAGGAAGAGCTCTTCCATGCTCAAAATAACGTGTAAAAAATGCGGAGGGACAATGCGGAGGAACAATGCGGAGGGACATTGCGGAGGGACAATGCCGTGGGACAATGCAGACCCCAAATAACGCAACAAAACAGTGAATTTTACATTATTTTATGGAGGGGACTTTGCGGAGTGACGCAGAGTGCCTCGGAGGGATGCGGAGGGATGCGGAGGGAAGCGGAGGCATGAGGAGAGACGCGAAGGGTTGGCGTCTTAATTTGGCTTACAACTATATATTATAGTAAGATATATACAGGGTGATCCCAATAAAGTGGTATAATATATATACCACTGGATTCGTCCCGTCGAGCTGATTCCAAAAAGCACTGATATTAATACTTTATTATAATTAGAGTAAGTGTGATTGATGATTGAAATCGGTGAATCAGCGATCTCGTTAGTCGAGGAGCGTGGCTGTACAACAGGTTGCGCGTGATAGCGCGTGATCAGTTGAACGTCTGCCGATCGTCATGACGCAGCGGCTGGCAACGATTGAATATCAAACAAGTGTCTAGCCGTATGCCTTCGCGCACAACAACGTTAGATGTAACTGCCCGTAGTAAGCCTGGAGGTGGCCGATGATGGAGTCTAGGTGGTGCGCTATGTAGATTCTTACGTCGTGGTCTCGTAACGCACCTCACATGGGATCTAAGTGTTCAGGGTGGCCGATGATGAAGTCTAGGTGTTGCGCTTCGTAGTTTTTCATGTCTAGGTGTCGTAACGCATCCTAGGGGGGGTCTACGTATTCGGGGTGGCCCATGATGGAGCCTAGGTGGTGCGCTTCGTAGTTTTTCATGTCTAGGTGTCGTAACGCATCCTATGGGGGGTCTACGTATTCGGCATGGCCCATGATGGAGCCTAGGCGGTGCGCTTCGTAGTTTTTCATGTCTAGGTGCCGTAACTCATCCTATGGGGGGTCTAAGTATTCGGGGTGGCCGATGATGGAGTCTAGGTGGTGCGCTTCGTAGTTTTTCATGTCTAGGTATCGGAACGCATCCTATGGGGAGTCTACGTATTCGGGGTGGCTGATGATGGAGTCCAGGTGGTGCGCTTCGCAGTTTCTCCTATCTAGGTGTCGTAACGCATCCTATGGAGGGTCTACGTATTCGGGGTGGCCGATGATGGAGTCTAGGTGGTGCGCTTCGCAGTTTCTCCTATCTAGGTGTCGTAACGCATTCTATGGAGGGTCTACGTATTCGGGGCGGCCGATGATGGAGTCCAGGTGGTGCGCTTCGCAGTTTCTCCTATCTAGGTGTCGTAACGCATTCTATGGAGGGTCTACGTATTCGGGGCGGCCGATGATGGAGTCTAGGTGGTGCGCTTAATAGTTTTTTATGTCTAGGTGTCGTAACGCATCCTATGGGGGTCTACGTATTCGGGGTGGCCGATGATGAAGTCTAGGTGGTGCGCTTCGTAGTTTTTCATGTCTAGGTGCCGTAACTCATCCTATGGGGGTCTACGTATTCGGAGTGGCCGATGATGGAGTCTAGGTGGTGCGTTTCGTAGTTATTCATGTCTAGGTGTCGTAACGCATCCTATGGGGGGTCTACGTATTCGGGGTGGCCGATGATAGAGCCTAGGTGTTGCGCTTCGTAGTTTTTCATTTCTAGGTGTCGGAACGTATCCCATGGAGGGGCTACCAATTCAGGGTGGCCGATGATGGAGTCTAGGCGAGAGAATAACCCCTTTTCTGTGTAATAAGATTAGTTTACATAATTGTATCCAAATATGACATTGTTTATTTTAAAAATTATGAAAAATATTAAAGCGAATTTTATTAAAACAAATTTTAGTGTTAGTGGACTCGTGCAAACCGCGTTCCTCTAGAACTCATAGAAAAAAAAAGTTTAAATCACCTTCGAGTGCATATTACAGCTCGGTTCGCTTGCTGTTAGAACGCTCCTCTGGAAACGACCTTCATGCAATACGAAGGAAAAGCAAAATCTATTTTGTTACTACCAATAGACCCGTGCAAGCGGTCTTCGTCCAGAATTACCAGAAAAAACCACCTTCGGGTTATTATTTCATGTTTATTTAGGCCAATCAATAGAGGTTTTTTGCGTGCCATAAATCTTATTAGTAAGCGGTAAACGCTATTGTACGCAGAATAATCCACAGTATAAGTGGTATATAAACTCGACTAGCAGCTGCGTTCTATATATATTGTTATTAACAATTTAATGCAAAAAAAGCGCTTTTTTATGGTTTTTTGCTTTTATAGCCGAAACTAGTGGACCGATCTTGCTAGCCCAATGAGATAAATTGTAGTAAATGAAATGACGAACAAAACTAGATGTTGATCGAATCGATCGGACGATTAGTTACGGAGAAAAACGTGAAAAACCGAAAAAATGAGCGTTTCTTGAAAAATTCATATATCCGCCATTTTTAAAGATGTGGCGGATATCTCTAGTGAATTGATAGTAATTGATATGTACTTTATGTGTGCGAAAACCAGGGACTGTGCGATTATTAGTTTTTGCGTAATCGCGATTTCAATTTTTGAGTAGGCTATTTTTGAGCGAGGCTGTATGCTCTACGGGTTATCCGATTTCAATTATCAAAAATGATTTTGAAAGTTCAAATGTTGAACTATAAAACGTCTATCTTGGATTTTTGATTAAGTACTGTTTTATACCTGAAAACAGCTGTCAAAGTTGACCAAAAACGCCCGAGCGCATGGAAGTGGCGGAGTGGTGGGGGGCGCGCGGCGGCTGAGGGGAGCCGATATATATAGTAATAGAACGCGCTGCGCGCAACGCACTGATCTTTGCTTTTAATTTCCTCAGCAACTAGAGGAGCTATTTTAATCATTTTTTTTTTATTTCGGGGTAACTCAACCCAACTAAACCGATTCTGCACTTTTATTTGATGAAAAACGAACAGAAAGGCAGTTATTGGACGTTTTAATAGGTTGATATAATAATAAATATAAACTTTCTATTTTTCTTAATCTACATTATATTTATTAGAAAAATTTACAGTGTTACTTAAAAACTATGTTACATTAATTAGTTTTTTTCCGCTTCGGTGGTAGCAAATCGATTTCATCCTCGCAGTGATACGAGTCGAGTTCGCATTCGTTCTCGTCACTCGAATCATCTTCTAATTCTAATAATGTTTTATTTATGACTAAGTTATAACATGTATCTTCGTGGCAGTGTGCACAAAGATTTTTGCACTCTAAGCCGTGCTTTTTGCAACTGCACGAAGCATCTATACATCCCTTTTTCAAGCAAGTGCATGAAATTTGCGATAATAATTTTTGGGGTATCGGCGGATCCGTCGTTCCTACCGGAAGCAAACATTTATTTTTTATTGGCCAACCCCAATCAGTAGGTATTAAAGAGTTATTACCTAACCATAATTGGAGTTGGTAATACACTCTAAATGCATGTTGCTTAGCGGATCCCTGCGTTGGTGGCAAAGTTTCTAAAGCAAATTTCGTTTTCGTTTTGGCTTTGCAAAAATGTAAGTATCGCAAATCATGCAGTGAAAAATTACTGCTTTTTCCGATTAATTTCTTTTCTGCTTTGTTGCTGTACAGGTCGATTATTAACTTATAGGCATTGCTAGCTATTTTTTTAGAACTGGCATTTTTTTCATAAAATACTGCAGATAAATCTAATAATTTTTCGTGGTTAACTGTATCTATTAATTTATTTTTGCCTTTTCTATAAAAACAAGAGGTTGTATCGCAGCCAGAAAATGCATGTAAAAATGTTATTCTATTTCTTAAAAAGGGATATTTGAAACTATTACTATTAAAATACTGATTTGGTGTTGAGCCTTTGTTTTCTTTACAAAAATAAATGTTGTTAATGTTCTCTGCCAGTTCTGAAAAAATAACTAGCAAGTCTATGTCTTCGCCCACAATCACCACAGTTGTTTTATAATCAGCGCGGGCATTATTTATCGCAGTCATTACTATTAACCGATCCGCGTCCTCCGGGGCTATTTTTGTTTGAAATCGTACAGCATTTAGAGTTAAACAAAGCATATTTATTAATCTCGTTTTATTCTTTTCACTGCTCAAAAATTGCTTTTGATTAACAACAATCGTTGTATTGCTATCGAAAGCAATTTCACAACCTATATTCTTCAATTACCTACGAACGCTCTACAGATTTTGTTGATGTTTTATTGTCGTCGGGATATCCATCAAAAATAATATAACTATTTTCGCTGTAATGTCTTGTCGCATAAGAAACGTAGGTATTTATTATTTCTGCCATTTTCATGTTACTTTGCCACACGACTCTATGCAAAAATAATGCGCCGTCGACAACATGTGTTATCTTTGATGGTACGTTTATACTCGGTAATGAATCAAAATTGAGGTAGAATGCGGATTTAGATGTTTTCCGCATGCCATTTTCATCAAACAATGACAGCGAAATCGGCGATAGTTCATACGAACTACAATACTCTTTCATATCGTCTTGGTTTTGAATATTGAGCGAAATTTTTTGGAAAATTAGCAACGGTGAGATATACACATCCTCATTTGCACTATTTTTTATAGTGGAGTTCGCAGCTGCCAAATGGGTAACTTTACTGCTTCTTTTATATTTTACGTCAGTAAACTTTTTATTTGACGCCTCATCCATCAAAATCTTTCCTAATTCAAATGCTTTGTGGCAATTCACGAGCGATAAATCACCAATCACTCCGGAATATATACCAATTAATTTATCGCTTTCTGGGAATGGATCAAATGTATTAAAAAAGTCCTGCAGTTTTAAGTCATCTGTGTCTCTGGAGATACGAGAAACTCGATTGTCGACATGCTGTTCAGATGTAGCAAATGTCATGTTGCAAAATAGCTCTATGGCATTGCTGACCTCTAATGCAGCTGCCCTTGACAACACCCATTTTCCAATGACATTTTCCGTGAGTCCACGGCCGTGCGTCAAGCCTCCAGTGCATTTCATTGACCGCATCAAAACCTGCTCGATGGTCATATCAGACCATAATCCGCACCAAAAGCGATTTGAGCGTCTTATCGTATGAAAGCCCTGCTTACAGAATTTATCATATTCCACTATATCCATGCTTTCTTTTAAATTAACCATCTGTTGGACGTACAAAAGACACGCCTTAGCGTATAAATGATGACCTGAAGCGAAAAAAAAGGTATCATTAACGTTACTGTTTCTACATGTTGGTCAAAATTACCAGAACGTTCTGCATCTATGTATCTTTGCAGTAAATAAATTAGTTTAAAATATTGTACCCACAGTTGACTTGTTGGGCCATTATTTTCTAAATTCGTTATTACCGATGAAAATTTTATTTGTACGCTTTTCATTAAGAAAGTCATTAAATAATTTTCAAAATTTTCGGTTCCTACTTTTTGTAAATTATCATCTAAAAACGTTTTCTCTTCTTCTGTAAATTCTATTTTTTCTAAAATACTAGTAGCAAGCGCAGCTTGTACTAAAAGGTGACCTCGCACAGACCTCGAAATTCGATAATTCGGCGTATATCGTCGAAAAAACTTCTTTCAGGCCGCTACCTGCCATTATATTACCAATAGCGCCAAGAAAAGACATCGCAAGATGAAATCCTCCTAATCGTGGGATTACTGAGCGCATATTATGGGGATCGTTATCTGCCTCTATAGAAGCGACGATTTCGCTAGCTTTCATATATAAAGGCAAATCAAACGTTACAAAGCAGTGCTTTTGATTATTTGCATTTGCTCTCCGTCGTGCATCGATTAAAGATGTTAAAATTGTTGTATGGTCGCTCGGTGGCGCTTTAATAAACGGCAAAGCAATAATTCTCGTCGTACAAAAATCATTATTCAATAAATTAAATTTATTCATAAATCCGTGCCAATTCGGGGTCTTCCGTGGTGCAGTATGCTTGCCGTAAAAATATAAAAAATCGATCGCTTTGATTTCAATTGTAAAGTCAGCACGATGTATTTCTTTCCAATTACGTATAGTTATATTATCTAATTTGAATGGCTTGTTATTCTTAAAATCGGTCAATGGAAGGAAACCGAACGTGCCATCAGTACTAGTAGATAATGTTCCTTTTAAACGAGGCACACAATTATTAAAATTAACCGAACTTGATGGAGTTGCACACATAATACCGCCCATACAATGAAATGTATTTTTGCCATCAATGGTGGCTGTATTATGGTCTGCATTATCATATACGAATTGCAAATAGGTATCTCCAATGAAATCGAAATGTTCAGGGTCATTAACGAGGGAGTTTTTGAATCGTACTGTTTCTGCGTAGGACTCACAGAGCCAAATATTGTAGAGATAATCTATTAAACGTCGTGCTGCAAATTTCGTATGTATCATACATGAAAGTCCTAATAATATAGGCGATGAAAAGGATCGTGGTCGCATAGATGATATTAAAATATGGGCTGCGGTAACAATTCTGTTTTTCCACTTATCCCAAGATCCATTTTCTCGCTCATGTTTATGAGTTTTTATAAGAATTTCGAGCATTAGTTGCAACGTTTCCGGAATATCTTTAATGTTATTTAAGAAATCCGTTGGCGTATTATAATTCTCTAAGTCAACTTTCATAGCCCTAACATCTTGTAGAATAAAATGACTGGCTAATTCCACTATTCTCAACCTTTCTTCTTTTTCATTTACTTTGCGATTTGAATACTAGCTATCTTGTATACATTTACCTAACGTTTGTTTAAAACAAATAAAACGATCATTTGAGCTAGAATAAATTACTATTTCATCTTCGAAATGATTTTTTAAAAGTATTTCTATGCGACCAAGTCCGGGTAGATCAGTATCTCCGAACTTATTTACATATATTTGTAATATATCTTTTAAAGAAAATTGACACTGATCGCTATTCTCCAATAAATAGTTGATAATAAAAGATAATAAGTTACTCATATCTTCGGTTATCGGTCTACCCTTAACATTACAAGGACTATATGAGTAAAATACGCTTAAGCATTTCGAGTGATAATAAACGGTGTTTTCTATATAATAATTATCAGATTCTTTTTTCAAATTAGATAACCGCGACGCTAGAATTTTATTCTCTTCGCTTTTAGGGAGAGCTTGTAACTGCGCCAAAATATTATCGATAGTCTCTTGCTTTGAAACGCGGGTTAAATTTTGCTTACAACTGTGACATTGATTCGAACAAAAAAAACAATGAGTTGAGAGAGCGAACCCTCGTCCTTCTTTACAACGATTTCGGTCTTTTAACCATGTTAATGCCGATGCTGCTAACGCCCTTTTTATATTAGACTCCCTCGTATAGAGAGTTTGACAAGTTTTATGTACTGTGATTTCTTTTAATTTTTGTAACTTTAAATGCTTCTTATCTTTTCTTTTATGACTGGCTAGAATAAGATTATTAATGGCCCGTTCTTTCAATATGTGCGATTTAGATGGTTCATTAGGCTTGTCGCAAAGTAAACAAATTTCATCATCGTCAAGCCACTCCTGTTCATCTTCCATAGCTTGTGTATTTTCATCCTGCCTGAATAAAAAAAATATTAATGGAATACGTAAAGTTAAAATTCATATATGTGCAAATCTCACGAAAGATGCGACAAAACCTGAAATCACGTTCTGAAAATTTTTTTTCGAGCACACCTTCGAAACCTGGTTTTTCCTATTGTTTGTAGTATATAAAATGAAGATCCGCAGTTGTACAGGGTCCATCAAGTTGCATATTTTTTCTAGAACAACTTCTTACTTATTAAGAAAATGGCAAAAAAAGCCCTTCTCTTCAAACCTCAGTTATTTAGCCCACAAGCGATCTACTCAAAGTTTACAAAAAGAAATTAAAACATGAAAAAAAGAGTTTTAATACCTTTTTTTTAAAGTTAAAAAATGTTGATTCCTTCAAAAGTTACAAGGATTTGAAGTTGAACGTCGAAAAGGCATAAAAATGCTCTCAAAGTCGGCGCGTCCGATTCCTGCGATTTTTTGCCTTTTTTATGCTTTTTCGACGTTCAACTTCAAATCCTTGTAACTTTTGAAGGAATCAACATTTTTTAACTTTAAAAGAAAGGAATTAAAACTCTTTTTTTCATGTTTTAATTTCTTTTTGTAAACTTTGAGTAGATCGCTTGTGGGCTAAATAACTGAGGTTTGAAGAGAAGGGCTTTTTTTGCCATTTTCTTAAAAAGTAAGAAGTGGTTCTAGAAAAAATAGGCAACTTGATGGACGATGCTCAACCACGAATTTCTCTTATACATACCACAAACAACGAGAAAAACCAGGTTTGGTAGGTGTGCTCCAAAAAAAATTTTCAAATCGTGATTTCGGGTTTTGTCGCATCTTTCGTGAGATTTGCACATATACGTTCGTCGTGGAGAAAATTAGTATATGCACCACGGGAGTAAGTAAAGAATCCATCAGATCGCATATAATTGTCGCCCGAGCCTTCGGCTCGAGCGACAATTATATGCGATCTGAGACATTCTTTACTTCTACTCCCTAGGTGCATAATCTACTATTAGTGTGAACACGACCGAGTAAATAATTTTTCATTTAATTTTAATAAGACTGTTTAATTTGGGTGTTTTTGCAATAACATTTACCTAACATTCGTAGATGTAGATACTTCTGCCTCGTCGGTAAGCTCCATTACGATGTTTTGTATACTGATCCTGTATACTGATTATCTAGAAATTTTAATAAAATATAATTAATATTTACGACTCTTATATTAAATTTAACTAATGAGAATCAGTATTATATACCGCTTGTATAACAACACACATCGAGTGTTTTAAATACTTTCAAAGTCTTATTAACAATCTAAATTATTATTAATTTTTAATTCTTATTTATAATGTAAATTTATAAAGTAATGTTTCTTAAACTCAAATAACAGGCACAAATTAATAAAACAATTATTGGAAAGAAATTTTGAAATATATAAATATACATACAAATACGCCACACTTACAACACTTACACACTATATACACATAAATTAAAAAAAAAAAATAAAAAAAAGAATTAGAAAAAATGGGACCGTGATAGTATCGGGGATCGAACTCCGGCCGCTTGAGTGAGAATCAAGTGTCTCTGCAACTTGGCTATCCTTCACACTGCTATTTGCTCTTTCTACTCGAATGATTAAACAGAATGCCGGCAATACCGATTCCATTTATACTCATACACTTTCAAACTTATTCTGTTCATGAAGCTATATTACTTATAATAAAATTTAAGTTGATTTAAACCTCAAGTTATATAAAAAAAACGCTACGAATTAGAAAAAAAAGTTTCAAAAACAAGAACCTAAAGTAACCGGATTTTAACATGCTACTGATAAACTAAAATATTTTACAAGAGACTACTTGATTAAAAATTACCCTGTTTTGATTTCTGATTGTTACAAAGACTTTCACCTATACTATATATACTACAATAAAAATTATTAATTACTACAATAAAAATTATAATTACTACAATAAAAATTATACATACTTTTGTGTGCGCCTCGTATAATGAATGTACAGTACGGTGTCGACTCCACTCCAAAAACTTGATATTACACAATAAAATCACTGAACTTATTATTAATTTAATACAATTAAAATTAAGAAAAATTAACAATTTTAATATTTTAAAATAATTAAAATATTAGTAATAATTAAGTAGCTATTTATAAAATAAACACATGTATCAAAGATGCTTTGCAAAGGTATAGTAGCTAGAGTCTCGGTGGTAACTGTAGTATAAACAGCTGAAAAGACCGTTGGTAGCGTCGCTTTCTCCTTCTTTGACCGCTTCAGTCCACGATATACAATAGTATGGTATAGTGGAAGAAAGTGGGGACAGAACAGAGTGGAGCGAATAGCATTACTATACTGTATATACAAGCAGATGTTCCGAGTGTAAACGTCCTTGATTATATAATACACGCCCGAGTAGATACGTATATACCTGCTTCAAATCTCAAGCAAAATTAGCGTTTCTGTTCATTTTTCATCAAATAAAAGTGCAGAATCGGTTTAGTTGGGTTGAGTTACCCCGAAATAAAAAAAAAATGATTAAAATAGCTCCTCTAGTTGCTGAGGAAATTAAAAGCAAAGATCTGTGCGTTGCGCGCAGCGCGTTCTATTACTATATATATCGGCTCCCTTCAGCCGCCGCGCGCCCCCCACCATTCCGCCACTTTCGTGCGCTCGGGCGTTTTTGGTCAACTTTGACAGCTGTTTTCAGGTATAAAACAGTACTTAATCAAAAATCCAAGATAGACGTTTTATAGTTCAACATTTGAACTTTCAAAATCATTTTTGATAATTGAAAGCGGATAACCCGTAGAGCATACAGCCTCGCTCAAAAATAGCCTACTCAAAAATTGAAATCGCGATTACGCAAAAACTAATAATCGCACAGTCCCTGGTTTTCGCACACATAAAGTACATGTGAATTACTATCAATTCGCCAGAGATATCCGCCACATCATTAAAAATGGCGGATATATGAATTTTTCAAAAAACGCTCATTTTTTCGGTTTTTCACGTTTTTCTCCGTAACTAATCGTCCGATCGATCCGATCAACATCTAGTTTTGTTTGCAATTTCATTTACTACAATTTATCTCATTGGACCATCAAGATCGGTCCACTAGTTTCGGCTATAAAAGCAAAAAACCATAAAAAAGCGCTTTTTTTGCATTAAATTATTAATAACAATATATATAGAACGGAGCTGCTAGTCGAGTTTATATACCACTTATACTGTGGATTATTCTGCGTACAATAGCTTTTACCGCTTACTAATAAGATTTATGGCACGAAAACGCTGATTTTTTTCTCTATTGACTGGCCTAATTCGCCCACGCTACAACGCAGCTCTCGAGATAACTTTCATGTAAAAGGGTGGCAGAGCCAAATTCAAATATTGCAATAAACGAGCGAATTTAAAAATCTATACCAGGTAGAGAGCATTTTATATTTATTGAGCTCTATTGATTAGTTAGATCTATTTTACGTAAGAGCATTAACGAAGTTACGTAATTTTTTTCATGGAAATAATTTTTGTTAACATTATTTAGACATATTCTAAAAGAACAGACAAAAATAACTCGGAATAGGTGTTTTTGGTATTAATTCGGTAAATGCGTTAGAGTTGATTAAATGTACAAAATCCTAATTTTTGCGTTGCAAACAAAAACGAATGTGGATGAGGCTTTAAACGTTCGGTAGGGTTAGAATAGAGAAACGAAAAAAAATGCGCAACTTCTCGATTGTCAGAGAGAAGAGGTTCCTTGCTCTGTTGGCATAACAATCTTATTGTCATCGTTCAGAGATGTCGCCAATATGTTCGTTTTAAGATTTTTCGGAAATCGGAAGATAGTTAATGAGCGAAAAAAAATATGTCACAATAATTAAAATAAAGATATTAAAATTAAAGAAAATTATAAATTATTAAGAGAAAAATAGAATCATTTCGTATTAAAAAAATCAAGCCTGCGGCTAATTTGTCCACAAGCCATTATACAAATTTTGCGTTTTTTAACATGTTTGGAAAAATGTACGACTTGAAATCAGAGCTAAAGCTTATTCTTTGATTACTTCTCCTTCTGTTTATAATTTTTACGCTAAAATAATAACATATTTTAAATAGTTTTGATAACGAATGATCGATAATCACCGGAAAAATCGTACACACTCGAGTGTACAAGTCGAGAGTCGTAGCAGAGACTCGCCGATAAATCGTAAAAAAGAACTCTCGTGCCGAGATAGCGCTTTCTCCCTCTCAGCCGTCGATATACAACTAACAAATGCATTTAAATGGCATTACTTTATTTGATATAACGAGAGTACTGATTTCATCAAATTTCCATAACTCGGCGACCAGAAAACGGAAATCTTAACAAATTCTCGATCTGCTGGCTAAGTTTAGTCAGTCCACGGGTGCGCTTCCTAATACATTATTAAACCATGCTCGTACAACAATATTTGTACATGATTATTCATAAAAAGAAAACTTGAAGCGTTTTTTTTCTTCTCTGCCCAGATCTCGGTGGCCGAGAATCGGGAATAATCATGACGCAGCGAATCTAGGCTTGACCTAGATGCAAAAGGAAAAATATTTGATGCAATATCGCCGTTAGAGAGGGAGGAAGCGCTATCTCGGCGCGAGCAGCGAATAAATTTAATAAATAAATAAATAAAAATAAAAGAAGGCGCTATCTCAGCGCGAGCTCCAAAAAAGACGCTACCTCAGCTGCTGAGATAGCACCTTCTTCGCTCCTCGTGCCGAGATAGCGCTTTCTTCCTCTCAGCCGTCGATATACAACTAACAAACGCATTTAAATGGCATTACTTTCTTTGATATAACGTGACTACTGATTTCATCGGATTTCCATAACTCGGCGTCCGGAAAACGGAAATCTTAACAAATTCTCGATCTGCTTACTAAGTTTAATCAGACCACGGGAGCGCTTCCTAATACATGATTAAACCATGCTCGTACAACAATATTTCTACATGATTATTCATAAAAAGAAAACTTGGAGTGAATTTTTTTCCTTTTGCATCTAAATCAAGCCTAGATTCGCTACTTCACGATTCTTCCTGATTCTCAGCCACCGAAATCTGAGTAGAGAAGAAAAAAACGCTTCCAGTTATCTTTTCATGAATAATCATGTACAAATATTGTTGTACGAGCACGGTTTAATAATGTATTAGGTAGCGCACCCGTGGACTGACTAAACTTAGACAGCAGATCGAGAATTTGTTGAGATTTCCGTTTCCCGGTCGCCGAGTTAAGGAAGTTGGATGAAATCATTATATCAAAGACAGTAATGCCATTTAAATGCGTTTGATAATTGTACATTGCATTAGATTTTTTTTCTTTTTTATCTAGGATAAGCCTAGATTCGCTGCGTCACGATTATTCCCGATTCTCGGCCACCGAGATCTGGGCAGAGAAGAAAAAAAAACGCTTCAAGTTTTCTTTTTATGAATAATCATGTAGAAAAATTGTTGTACGAGCATGGTTTAATCATGTATTAGGAAGCGCACGCGTGGTCTGACTAAACTTAGCAAGCGCACCCGTGGTCTGACTAAACTTAGCCAGCAGATCGAGAATTTGTTAAAATTTCCGTTTTCTGGTCGCCCAGTTATGGAAATTTGATGAAATCAGTACTCTCGTTATATCAAAGAAAGTAATGCCATTTAAATGCGTTTATTAGTTGTATATCGATGGCTGAGAGGAAGAAAGCTCTCGGCACGAGAGTTCTTTTTTACGATTTATCGGCGAGTCTCGGCTACGACTCTCAACTTGTACACTCGAGTTTGTACGATTTTTCCGGTGATTATCGAACATCCGTTATCAAAACTATTTAAAATATGTTATTTTTTTAGCGTAGAAATTATGAACAGATGGAGAAGTAATCAAAGAATAAGCTTTAGCTCTGATTTCAAGTCGTACATTTTTCCAAACATGTTAAAAAATGCAAAATTTTTATAATGGCTTGTGGACAAATTAGCCGCAGGCTTGATTTTTTTAACACGAAATGATTCTATTTTTCTCTTAATAATTAATAATTTAATAAAAATTTTTAAGAACAACGACAACGATCATGTAAATGTTTAATATCTTTATTTTAATTATTGTGACATATTTTTTTTCGCTCATTAACTATCTTCCGATTTCCGAAAAATTTTAAAACGAACATATTGGCGACATCTCTGAACGATGAGAATAAGATTGTTATGTCAACAGAGCAAGTGTCACGTCCTAAGACACGACACGACTGGGATGTTTAACTCAACTAAGAGTTATGCTCTTTCTAGGCCTTAGCTGCGCTAGCTAGTAAACCTTGGACGAGCTGAGCAAAGGAGTGTAATATCAAATTTCACTATTATCGTTGAAACAAAATTTTGACTAATTTTTTTTGGATTTAGGATTTTGGGTTTTTATAAGGACCAACGCTGGGTAGCACGAACGTCTTGTAAAGATCGTTTTCTTGACCGCACGTACCTCCGTATGGACAAGGAATAAGGTCACGAACCCAGGAAAATGATGTGTGTGGGAAAAACTAATTTTATCCAATCTCAGTTTCTCAGATTCGCCCTTCCCTATTAAGAGCAAAGCTCGCAATTGATTTTAAATTCTTTCTCTTTTTCTAAAATATTTTTATTATTTTCTTTTTTTTTTAATTTTTGTAGTTAATATTCCTCACTTTTCCTTCCTTTATTTTGGAAATATTTCAAGCAATAAATTGATTCTCATAGGTAGATATGAATTCTCTTATAAATTTAGATATTCTTCGTAAACATAACCAGTGCGCTTACCCGTAAGGTCGTACAATCAAAGTTATGTTTACTTCAATTCTTTTCCAAACCAATAGGAGTATGCTTACCCGTAGGGTCGTAACAACATATGGCTTGGAAAAATAATTTAGAGTATCTTAAATTGAAGATTTAAACTTTCTTATAAATTTAAATGTTCTTCGTAAACATAACCAGTGCGCTTACCCTTAAGGTCGTACAATCAAAGTTATGTTTACTTTAATTCTTTTCCAAACCAATAGGAGTATGCTTACCCGTAGGGTCGTAACAACATATGGCTTGGAAAAATAATTTAGAGTATCTTAAATTGAAGATTTTGAATTTAGTATGATTTGGATATTTGGAAAATTTGAATAATAGTGAAACTCTGAATTTTTGATTTGATTTTTCTTTATTTGAAAATAATTCTCTCTTTCTTATTAATTGTACAGTATCAGCAAAGCTTGTGAGGCTTGTGTTGATCTGACTGCCTTGGTCGGTTCAGAAAAGCTTGTGAGGCTTGTGGTGAACTGCACCCTGGACCAGTCAGCAAAGCTTGTGAGGCTTGTAAATCTGACTGACCGGCGAGCAGTGCGCGTTCAGCGTATTTAAATGCGTTGCTCCTCCTCTTCTTCGGCTGGAAAAACTGCGGTGTCGAATCGGGTAGTTGCGTCATCTTGCGTTAACGAATCGTTGGTTGCCAAGTGTGACGGCGGTTGATAGTCATATATCCTGTAATGTTAATTGAGGCTAGTGGTGTGAGAAGACGGTATCCAATGGTGCGGGGGTGGCATCCCTTCCAAACGTCGATTTTTATGAAAGTGGGGAAAATCCTATGCTTTAACACAGGGAGCGGCAGAGAGCGGTCCCTTATCCCTTCTCTAGGGTATTTTCCGGCGGCTCGTATCTTCCTTAAGGAGCGAGAGAGAACGATATATGTGCGACAGAGAAAGAGAGATGAGAGAGATAAAAGATATATCCTTCTCTTTCTTTCGAGTCAAAAATGATCAATTTTCTGTTACTTGCTGAAAATTATACAATGTTGGCAGCTTATAAATTATAAAATATGTTATTCTATTACATTTTGTTCTAAAATGAAAATACAAATTTGAACGGAAGTTATCGGTCTATTACAACAGGAGTTAAACGCATTATAAATTTTATAAACTTAATTATACATTAAACAATGAAATTTCTTATGCAAACTTTATAAAAACATTAGACTATTCATTCTAGCTAATATATCAATCATATTATTAAGTTATTTTATTAAATTAATACATTTTCCTTAGATTTCCTATTATTTATTTAAAATATTTGAAATTTAATTAGTTTTCGTAAGTAACAATGTGTTAAAATACTGGTATTGTCCAGTAAAATGTTTCATCTAATGTGTATATTTCATAAAACTTGCATTAACAATGAAAATTACTTATAAATAGTCATAATAGTTAATTATTATTAAGAAAACGTACGAATTACAAATGTATTATTCAAATTCTAAACAGTTTATCATCTAAACTTAAAGTCTAGTTAGTTAATCTAGTAGAAATAGACAAATGGATTATTATTACTATAAAAACATATTATAATAATGGATTTTCTCATTTCTTAATTTTTACTTAACGTAATGCAACTTTTATCTTAAACAAAAATTATTTTTCTAATTGTAATTAATGAGATATCTAGCGTTATTCTAAAAAAAATACTCTTATGCTATAGTACATTGAGTCCCAAAAGATGCTGGAAAATGCGTCTCCGCGCAGGAAGACTGAGAAAAATCTATTTTTAGACGAGCCATGTGTTTTGGGGCTGATGTAGCTGACAAACATCTTCTTTGTCTCGGTTTTTCCTATAATTAACAATCTAGATAT
This sequence comes from Torymus aiolomorphi, assembly GCA_036365515.1. Taxonomy (NCBI): domain Eukaryota; kingdom Metazoa; phylum Arthropoda; class Insecta; order Hymenoptera; family Torymidae; genus Torymus; species Torymus aiolomorphi. The sequence goes on from CM070877.1 coordinate 83,386,895, forward strand.
TCTACCATGAATTGAATTATTTATCTTACTAAATAATTATGTAGCAAGATATTACAACTTGAATGAAAATGCTACGACTATTTTAATGATAGTTATTCGGAATACAAAATTTTACTAACTTAATAATCTAATTTACAATGAAATCATATATGATAAATTTATAATAACAGTCAATTATCTAAAATAAACTAAAACCTAAATGCTTTGTTATCAAAACTTGTTGATTTATATAATATAATAGCTATTATAGTAATTATTTATCGTTGGTTAATAAAGATTCTTTACATGGTTATAGGTTGCGTTTATAAAATGCATATGGTTACTCATAGAGCTATATTTTTGGGTTTTTGTTACTAGATCTTTGTATTATTAATACAAAAACAACAAAGCTGTTGGTTGCAATTTAACAAAGAATATATATAATTAATATTATTTTTCCTAATTTCCTTACTGTTATATTTAATATCGGTTGTTGTTAAAATAATTTTATTGATAACGGTTTGAGAGATAATGTAAAATAATATTTCAATGTATAGTATAAGTCATGTTTTGAAAAACTCGGAAAAGCGCGTCCCTGCGTGGGAAAGCGTCGTATCTATTACAGCCCCAAGATTACGCATCCGCTAGGGCTATCGTCTTCTTAAGGCTAATTCCACATTTTGAAGGAATATTTCCAACTCACATGTAATTGTTCAAAATCCAAAAATGTTTGTTAAATTTGTGATATGTAATAAAACAGTTTATTTATTTATAGCAGAAGAAAAACGGAAGGTTGAATAAGTTTCATTATTTGAGTAGGAAAAATATTCTTTCATGAATGTGTCTTAAAGTAGTTATTGTAATTTTATATTTGTTTGTGATTGTGAATGGAAAACCTTATAAACTCTTATACCTCGCGTTTGGAACGGTTTGTTAGTTAGGTCAAACGTATAAAGGAAGAATTACAATTGTGATTATTGCACAAGGGTTTGTTTAACAATTCGTACTTAAATTATTATTTAAAATATATCCTTGTAGAAAATTAACCCTAATTTATAACTAACTCATTAGTAGTAGGTGTACCGCTATAGCGAGACAGATAGGTATCAGGTTACAGTTCCGGTGTCATCTTCAAGTGGGCACTTGACTGAAGTGTTTATATAAACATCTCTTATCTTAAGTGTTTGTTTATATAAACAGTAGCCAAAACAGTAGCAAAACAGTAGCAAAAAACTGAAGTGTTTATATAAACATCTCTTATCTTAAGTGTTTGTTTATATAAACAGTAGCAAAACAGTAGTTAATTATTGTTTATTTATATAAACAATGATTAATAGCCTATTGTTAATGAGCTACTGTATAGCTCCTGTTTAAGTGTCCACTTGATGGCGCCGTAACCTGATACCTCCGTTCTCGCTATAGCGGTCATGACGTGACCTGCTGGCCCACTCCTTCGCAGCCAGCGCAGGGTATTGGTGCGCTATACCAGTCATCACGCCCCCACTCCTTCGCAGCGGTGGGTGTAGAGCGGCGGACTACGCTATACTTGCCACGCGTGTGCTGGTAGTTGGCACCCCGCTGAGCGCGGGCCTGTGGTGGATCGCCCGTGTGCTCTCTCCGGGTGGCTTGGACGTACTGCTGTGTGCGTTTGTGTATGCGTGCCTGCAAGCCGCTTGGCTCGAGAGGAGTGGGGAGTTTTGGTGTGAGCGAGAGAGAGATGAGTAAGCGCTCGCTTGCGTGGATGGGAGGGAAAGGTACTGTATAGATATACAAATGGATATGCTTGCAGGTAGCAGCGCGTTTAATCGTATGTGTGAATAAAAAAGGGGAAATTCGATTATTATTTTTTTCGAGGAAACAAAGGGATTGGATAATTTACTGGACGAATGTGAGGTCGATAAATGAAAACAATTGTTTTGGTAAAAAATCATAAATCACATTTTATTAACACACCATACATGCATACACACACATTTACATAAATAACACATAATAGTGTACGCAGACACTAAGAAATTTTACAGGTAAATGGCGCAAGGAGTGTGTAGTGGACTGTCTGTCATAGTGTAGTATTTTTGGTTGTGTTATTAGTTTTTAATGATGATGGTGGTGACGACTAGCTGTATCTGGAGTAGCCTTCTTTTTTGGGGAAAGAGTGGGTGTTGGTGGAAAAAGATTTAAAACGGGCAGAATCTTTATCCGTGGAGGAATGGTCTTTTTTATTATCGACGAGAGGCTGTTTGTCTTCCGGCTTGCCGGCTGGTTTGCTGAACGGCGGTCCCATGATGTTGTCTCGATGAGGATCGCAGCTCTACTGTTTTATCGCAGTGTTGTCCTTTACTTATATTTATGTGGTGGTGGTGGTGGTGATGGGCATGATGATGACGCAAGTAAAAAATCAAATGTGCGAATAATGTGTATTTATTGGATGCTTTCGTGTACTTCTTTTTCCAGAATGTGTAAATACAGAGTGCGAAGTTCTAAAAACAATCTCTCTACGTCGGTTTCTCTAAAGTTTGAATAACCTACACGATCGTTCACATTAGATTTTAAATTTTCTTTTAGTTCGTCGAATATTTTTAGAAAAGTTATGGCGTCAAAAAATGAGTGTATTATATTCTCGTCGTTTTTTTCACGAATGTTTATTTTGATGTTATTAATAATTAACTCTACCGCGGAATTAACAAATATCACGATATTTTCTAGTTGTTTGAATCTAAAATTTATACACTCGCGTAATTTTTTCAAGTGCGCAAATGTCTTTAACTGCATCACAACACTCGGTAAAATGTCGATCTTTCTCTTCTTTTTGGGTGGTTCGTCGTCGTCGTCGGTGGCTGCAGCGGTTGTGGTGGCGGTGGTGGGGGTGGTGCTGGTGGTGCTGGTGGTGCTGACGGTATCGTCGTCGTGTATTATGCCATGCGTGAGACAGGGACTGCGTCCATCGGTGGTATCCCAGTCCTGGGTCTCGTGTTCGTAGCAGCTCGAGAAGTCAGGTGGTGTAATTTCCCGACTATGGTTGACGGATACGGCTTTTGAGCTGTAGTAGAGCATCAATGAAATGTCGTGGGCGGGTAGGATGATTTTTCTAGGTGTTCGATTCTCGTTGATCAGATATTCTTGAATGGTGACAAAATGTTCCGTGAATTTTTCCCAGCTAGGTTTGTCCATAGTGACGTATTTGTGAGGTGAAACACCGCCGCCAAATTGAATAACAGGGCGAAACTGTTTGCCGAAGTATTGTAAGCCGAGATAGACAAACTTTGAGTGCGATTTATTGAGAGCGTAGCACGTGCTGAATAGCAGCGTGTGCGGAATATTCTCTTGATTCATTTTAACACTTTTTACGCGCACTTTTAATAAAAATAATACTGACGGCAACGCCCGAGATGATGTGTTTTTTTAGATAGTGTACAGTGCAGTTCGTGCTTTCTTTTTAAGAAAATACTGCTCGGCGGTAGAGATGTCGTGCTTTCGGCTGCTGCGCTTCTACTATATTATCCCGCTCGCGATGCCCTATGGTTCTCTATACGCGTACGAGCGCGTACCTCCCTCCTTTGCGCAGTGGGTGGCGGTGGTGGTGGTGGTGGTAAGCATTTATCCAATGACAGATCGCGACGTATACATGCTGTTGGAGCGTGGTGGTGGTGGGGGAAGACCTTGTGCGAAAAATTATTCTCAAAGAGAAAGATATCTTTGTTTTGAAAATATTTATCGATAAGCGCGATTTTAACGGTGCCTTTGATAAATCGATACATATCGTAGTTCAAGAGGTATTTTATTACGCGTGAGTTCATCGGTAACACCGGAAATGTACAAGAGAGAAACACGATCTATTCTCAAAGAGAAAGATATCTTTGTTTTGAAAATATTTATCGATAAGCGAGATTTTAACGTTGCCTTTGATAAATCGATGCATATCGTAGTTCAAGAGGTATTTTATTACGCTTGAGTATTCGGTAACAGCGGAAATGAGGTCATCAATTTTAGTCACGTACGTGTAGATAAGTTTTGTTCAATAGAGAGAAACGCGATCAGTGCGTAAATATCGATAACTATTCCAAGAAAAGCCAAGGCTAGACTTGCAAGCAACGCGTTTCATCGTGTTTTTAGTCATGCGCGCGTGTGTGTGTGTGTGTGTGTGTGTGTGTGAACAAAAATGAAATCCGACTATTACTTTTTTTTTCGAGGAAACGAAGGGGATCGGCTAATTTACTGGAAGAGTGTGGGTTCGATAAATGAAAGAAGTCGTTTTGGTAAAAAAAAAGTTTAATCGATCGATCAGATTATTAAGAAAAAAACTTACATAGTAAAAATACACAAAAACTTACAAACTATGATTACATAAATTTTAAAGCAGCGCGTACAACCGGGACTGATTACTTACAAACTAAAATTGAATGTGTTTTGCTCCAGGGATATTAAACTAAAATGTTAAAAGTACAAAGCGCATAGGAAAGCCTACAAACTATTCATACACACAAAGAAAAAAAATCATTAAAATTAACACCATACAATAGAACAAAGAACGGCGACATCATCATTATTGCGACAATGGTTTACACGATTGCATACAAAATCCTGCCCCTGCGGAAGTTGCCCGCGGAAAATTGTTCACGCGACGCATTTTCTTTTGTTTTCTTAGTTTTTTATCGCGACCTTTTCTCCTGACATTTTCATAAAACTTGGCAACTAATTTGTCGTTCGCGCGAGAATCGCGCGTAAAGACTTGACAAAAAGTGCGTAAACTACGCCCGCTACACATAAAATACAAAAACATAATACAATATTCACCGCAGACTTTCGAATCGATGCTCTGCAACTTTTTCTTGTTCCACACGAGACGCTTGCAATTTCTTCCGAGTCGGTCGAGATGCCAGCGCGACTTTGGTCCCAGACCGTAGCTGTCAAAGTAGGTGCCTCTTGCATAACGATCTATGTAGAATGCCACCCAGTGAGATCCAGGTTTATCCGCCGTGTCGATATTAGTCACGACGGCTGCGGGAAGGCTCAAGCGCCATGGTATATGGTCAGCGGCGTAGACTCCGATCGAATTAGCAGCGAGCCCACTGATGGCTCGTGTTATTTCTCGGGTGTTCATTCTTGAGACAATGATGCAGAGTCGCCGCCAGCTGTGAAGTATATGTTGCAACTATTCGAATCGTTGCTATTTGTATCTTTTGCCTCGTAGTCATCATCATCGTCCGATTTCTCTACAATCCGCAGAGTTTTTTCTTCTCCTTGCTGTGGTACTCGTGAAGCGCTGAAAAATACATTTCACTATTCACCCTTTCCTTCGAAGTAAGCCGCCATTCTTCGGGTAGTAGCGAGCGTAGCCATTTCTTTATTTGATTAGCCTTGTATAAGGCACAAAATTCTTTTTGCTTTTTCTGCGAATGCGTGGCGCACACGGTGTTTTTTGGAAAAATACTGTTGAACTTGCCAAATGTTGGAGAAGCGTATTTCTCCAAGTTACATATACAGCGTCCAAATAGTGTTTCGATGTAGCGGGCCTTCTCCTCGCCGCGTACGTAAATTCTTCTCGCCCCTCGGGCGATATTGTAGAGATGTCGATGCAACTGGCGAAGACTCACTTCCCCTCGAACCAATGAAGTCCATGAATGTCAACAGCGCAGTAAGTATTGGTCTGTTTAACCTCATCAGGCAAGTCATCGAAGCTGCAGGGCGGCTGTACTATCCAGTGATCCATAATTTTTTCTGCAGACAAATGATTGCCACCTCCTTTGGCAAAAATTTTTTCGGTATCACGGAAGCCTTGAATATCTATTACGTAGTCCATGCTGTTTGGGGTGCGCGCGCGCGCAACAGTGCGTGTATGCTGCCGGATGCGAGAGAAAAAACGAAGTGACGCGAGGTGGCATAGAGCGTACGTCGTTAGCGCACCCTCCACCACTTTTGTCCCCCACTTTTTACGTCCGGCGAGACTGACGCCACCTGTAGTGCTGACGTCAGCATTTAGGCACTGAAATCCGATAAAATTTGTCGAGTGGAGTCGATTTCGAGAATGTTATCGTATTCGGCATAAACAATACAGTTTATCGTAGTTGTCGGCGCGACTTCGAAGCCTACTTCTATACGCACGCTACCCGACCGCACGAGATTCCAGTGCGTGTGACAGTGAGCCGATAAGTCGGGCGTGAGATCGAAAGCTGTGAGAAAATAGCCTTGTGAATAATTGGCTCTGTTTATGCCGAGGCCCTCGTTGAGGAAATGTATACCGGTGCCCGAGTAGAGTGTTTGAAAGGCTTCGATAAACGAGGCATTGTTCCCGGTAAAGTGTGGCTGTAATGGTTTGCTCGGAATTTGGACACCATCGACGTAGAGGGAGAGGTAATTTATGTCGAAGTGTTGAAAGTTGAAAGGATTAAGTCGCCGATTTCCGTTGAACGCTCTGTTATCTACGAAACCGATGATTACGCGTTTCGGCAGTTGGCCTAGAATTGCATTATCGATGCTGTCGCCGTGTATACCGGCGTGAAGCGTGAAAGTTTTGATTTCGACGCGCGTTATGGGATACTTGGCAGTTGCCTTGGCCAAAGTATTGGCGTGCGCGATTAAAATACCGGGGTTTATTTTCACGCGACGAATAATGAGCGTAGCTTCTTTTATCCTTATGCCAAATTGTCCATCGTCTGTGCTGTCCATCAGACAAAAGGCGTCTTTGCTCCGCACTAGGCGCACGCGCATTTCGACACCATTGATAAGCATTTTATCTTGATTAAACAAGTCGCAGTGCAGATGGTCAATCATGTCGAATGTCTTTCCGCCGAGCGTATAGTTTTGACGATTGACGAGGCCCTTGTTAGAGCCCGCTCCTTGATTTTGTGGGGTCGCCTCGAAGCAAGCCGGTGTGTCATCGTACCAGAGGCTAGCCGTCAGATGAGACTCTTTGGCTGCCGGTGAATAACTCAACAGCGACTCGATGTAAGCTCTGTAGGGATACTCGTTGTTTGGCGGCGAGACAAGTTTTTGATTGAGAAAAATATCGATTTGATTGAACATTGAGTGAAGAAGGTTGTTTACGGGCGCAACTTTTAAATTCACGTCGGGATCGGTAATATCTGTGCCTTTACGTACAGCATGGTGTGCGCGAGATCGATGTAATGCTCGCTGGCGCTGGGTACGACAAATTCGATCGGCGCGTCGCCTTCATCGCTGATCGACGACACGGGCTTATAGTTCAGAAAACTGCTGCCTTCGATCGAAGTTTGAGTCGCGGGGAGTGTAAAAAGATCAAGCTCGCTCGACATACACTCTGACGAGTGCGAGTGTAAGAAAGACATTTTCTTTTTTTTTCTATTTACTTTGGCCCGAAAATATCGCTAACGCTTCGAAACGTCGGTGTTTTGCGTTTTTTTCTACCTCCTTTGCGCGATTTTCGTCCGCCGGATGCTGGCACTTTTATGGCCCTCTTGCGTTTGGGGCGCACGGTGCGAACGGGGCCGCGTGACTTTCGCGACTGACGTCGACGTTTGACTCGGTTGGTTGTTTTATAGCCTGAACCTTTCATAACTTCTGCTATTTTCTCGGCCGCTTTACGCTTGAGATTTCGACCCGATTCACGGGCCCTCGTTTTTACAGCCTCCTTGAAACTGCTCCCTGTGTTGGCAACGTCGTCGAGAACTTTTATACCTGCGCGCAGCGTCTCCTTACCCACTGCCCTAGCGCCGCTCGTGACATATGGCAGAATGCGGCGAAAGAGGCCACCTAGCCACGCGCCTACACCTCGGCCCCTCTGAAATGGCGAGCCGGCAAAAACGTTTCTCACGCCACCCCGATCTGTTCGTCGTAATAGCGAGTATAATGTGCCATGTTAGCGATTGCGCCTAAAGTGTAGCGTCACCGTCAACGTACCATACTCGAATGGTATGCGCCGCCCGTGCTGATCTCTTATATCTATAATAACATTATTAAAATTGTGATAGAGAAGCGGTATGTAGTGAGCGGGTGCGAAGCGCTGGACAGTGCTGCATCCATATCTGAATTTAAAGGTATCCATGGAAACTATGCGCAAGAGTGCCGCTTGGGTATCCCCCACTGTGTAGGGTTCGCATATGTCTGTGTAAACATACAGCTGGTCGGGAATTGCTCGAGAGAGCGATGCAGGTCTCGCGGCGACTATGTCCCTTTCGCCCTCGTCGTTTAGAGTGGTAAAAGGTATTTTTGCTTCTCCGGAGTGTCATCGAAGCCAAATATACGACGCATTTTTTCGTTGAAATAAGTCTCGTGTAGCTGTGCACAGTCGCACTTGCGCCTTATCGCGTAATAGCCGCGACGTGTTTTAACGGGTTCGAGCATTTGATGCCGATAGGTTTCATTCGAGCTGTTTATCGCGTCCGCCAGCTCAAAGAGTGAGTCATAAATTCCAACGGGTATATTACAATATTTTTCCTCCACGAGTTGCGCGTCGTCGTCGTCGTACGTGGAAAACTTGTAGAAGGCGTCCTCCTCTTGAAAATGTACGACGCTGCATGGCACGTGTATTTCCACCAGCCCGACGAGCCATTCGCCGTGTAATTTGATCTCGCGCGGTAAGTGCGTCGTGAAGCAGCTAGTTTTATTATCGGGAAAGTAATTCATACTGCTGTTGCTAGGCAGCACCATGTAAAAATCTTCGTACGTGTCCATGCTTGCTTGCTTGCTTTTTACACGATTTTTCGAGCTGACTAGCTTTTACCCAAGAATTAAATTTATCCGGATAGCCGAGCCACTTGACAAGCAGCTGCTTGTTGGCGCCGCGCCCTCTCTCGCGCACGACGCGTTCGATCTTGAAATTTTATCGGGCGCCAGACGCTCGCGCCCGACGCGTACGAGTTCCTCTTTGTAAAAGAAGCCGTCTATGATCTCGTCGTTCAAGTACCGAAGAATGTACGTGTGCAGCCCTTGCCGTCGCGATACGCGCGCTATCTTAAAAATTTCCTCGCTGAAATTGTTCTCGTATCCGCGCTCGAAGGTGTTTTTTGTTCGACTGATGCGCACGAGGTCTCCCACATTGAATTTACCATGTGTCGCGCCGACGCGGTGGTGGTGGTGGTGGCGCTGCCGTCGTCGCCACCGATAATTTGAGCTCGCGCGCTTGGTCAAGTTTTCTCGCGCCTGCGCGGCGTTGTAGATGTCAACGTCGGCGGGTCGCATTCGGGTGCCGCTGTGTAGAGAATGATTGTACGCGTGGACAATTTTTTGTAAAACGTCGATATATCGTTTGGTGTTTTGGTGGGAAAAGTATCGCCAGATTCGCTCGCGCAGTGTTCTGTTGAGGCGCTCGACGACTGCTGCCTTGATATCGGGATTCCTGGCGACGCGAAAGTCAATTCCCCGTCGGTCAAGAAGTTTTTGAAACGCTGCACCGGTAAATTCTTTGCTTCGATTGGTTTGCACGCACAAGGGTAAACGTGGTTGTGCTCTGTCGATAATGCGCTCGAATGCGTCGGCAACATTGCGCGTCGTTTTATCCATCAATGGTTCAACCCACGCAAACTTGCCGAGTACATCGACGACTACGAGGATGTAGCAGTGTCCGTCGTTGTAATCCTTTATCGATGTGAGCTGCAGTAAATCACACTCCCACACGTCGTCGACGTTGCTCACGTTGTAGGTGAGTCGCGGAAAGCGTCTTTTATCGGGTGATGAAGCGTGTACGCGTCTTGATTGCTCAGCCAGTCGTAAATTTTCTTCTTCTTCGCCTCTATGCTGGCTGCGTTCAAACGCAGGAGATTCCGCGCGCCCGCGTAGCCCGCCTCGTGCTCGAGATCGTAGTACTGCTTTTCGTAAGCCATTGCTCTCTCTCTCTCTCTCTCTCTCTCTCTCTCTCTCTCTCTCTCTCTCTCTCTCTCTCTCTCTCTCACGCCAGGTCAAATTTGAGCCAGTTTTTCTTCACTTGTCTGACGGTCTTTTTATTACGGGTGAGAATCGGTGAGCGCGTCGAGTCGTTTGCTGCTGCTGCTGCTGCTGTAGACGACTGCGCTGGCAAGCGTCGTTTGGCTGTTAGTATTTGCCCTATTTTCAGAACTTTTGGATTTCCGATCAAATCGGCGGGCGTGTCGCTCGCTTTGAGAAATTTCGCAAATTCGTAGCGGCCAACGGGTGCTTCGTCCTCTGTTCCTGCTGCTGCCGCTGTTTTTTTCTTTTTCTGCAGTGCGTCGAGCAATAACTCTGTTATGTTTGTGCGAGGTATGACGCGGCCATCGATGCTCACAGTGCCTGTATTGTCCCATTTCAGGCGATTGGGCACTCTTGTTTTCCAGATGTGCAGCATACGGCGCGCTTTGGGTGCGTGTATTTTTGGCAGGCTCTCGAGTATAGCTTCCTCGCTGAGTGGTCCGAGCGCCTCCTCTATTTCGTCGATTTCGCGCTTCGTCTCGCGCTCCGTCGCTCGTTCGCTGTCTCGGAAAAAAAGATAGCGACGTAAAATCTGTAGATAATTTAGGCATTTTTCGTAATCATCGCGTGCCGTTTTTGAGCGTAGAACCTCGTACATTTCGGCGTCTAATCGTGAAAAATTATCACCCTGTGTTTGTAAACTTTTTTCTCCCCCCGACTCTTTTGGCTGTGTTGTATCGGGCGGAGTGGATGACGTCATCGCATGCTGCGCAGCTTGAAACGTGTCCTCTGGTACGAGTATCATCTTGCGTGCCCGTTCCATCTTATCGCGTGGCGGCGCCGCCACCCGATCCAAATATTTTTGAGATTAGCGTTCCGAGTATCGGGGCGAGCAAGAGCGGTAAAAATGATCCTCCACTCTGAACAATCGATCGTTTCTTTGTGCGCCAATCGCCGTTTCCCCGTGCGTCACTCAGCTTTCTAAGCGCGTGTTTATGTCTGCGCAATCGCCTCTTGTCGGTATCGCTCAATTTTACGACCCCTTGTAAAACGTTCAACGCGCACTCGCATATGCACTTGACGAGTGGTTTGTCGGCCGTGCGCGCGATAGCCGCTCGATGTTTCTTATCGCCGTGACAGAGCGCACCGAGGAGTGCGAGATTTTTCTTGGAAAAATGATCACCGCGCGGCTATATCCCGCGGCGCCGACGTTGAGCTCCGATGCGACTGGCCGCTGCCATAGTTTTTTCCAACTGACGCGCGGCTGGCGAGATCAGCGTGTTTTAAGGTGTTTTTTGTTCGACTGATGCGCACGAGGTCTCCCACATTGAATTTACCATGTGTCGCGCCGACGCGGTGGTGGTGGTGGTGGCGCTGCCGTCGTCGCCACCGATAATTTGAGCTCGCGCGCTTGGTCAAGTTTTCTCGCGCCTGCGCGGCGTTGTAGATGTCAACGTCGGCGGGTCGCATTCGGGTGCCGCTGTGTAGAGAATGATTGTACGCGTGGACAATTTTTTGTAAAACGTCGATATATCGTTTGGTGTTTTGGTGGGAAAAGTATCGCCAGATTCGCTCGCGCAGTGTTCTGTTGAGGCGCTCGACGACTGCTGCCTTGATATCGGGATTCCTGGCGACGCGAAAGTCAATTCCCCGTCGGTCAAGAAGTTTTTGAAACGCTGCACCGGTAAATTCTTTGCCTCGATTGGTTTGCACGCACAAGGGTAAACGTGGTTGTGCTCTGTCGATAATGCGCTCGAATGCGTCGGCAACATTGCGCGTCGTTTTATCCATCAATGGTTCAACCCACGCAAACTTGCCGAGTACATCGACGACTACGAGGATGTAGCAGTGTCCGTCGTTGTAATCCTTTATCGATGTGAGCTGCAGTAAATCACACTCCCACACGTCGTCGACGTTGCTCACGTTGTAGGTGAGTCGCGGAAAGCGTCTTTTTATCGGGTGATGAAGCGTGTACGCGTCTTGATTGCTCAGCCAGTCGTAAATTTTCTTCTTCTTCGCCTCTATGCTGGCTGCGTTCAAACGCAGGAGATTCCGCGCGCCCGCGTAGCCCGCCTCGTGCTCGAGATCGTAGTACTGCTTTTCGTAAGCCATTGCTCTCTCTCTCTCTCTCTCTCTCTCTCTCTCTCTCTCTCTCTCTCTCTCTCTCTCTCTCTCTCACGCCAGGTCAAATTTGAGCCAGTTTTTCTTCACTTGTCTGACGGTCTTTTTATTACGGGTGAGAATCGGTGAGCGCGTCGAGTCGTTTGCTGCTGCTGCTGCTGCTGTAGACGACTGCGCTGGCAAGCGTCGTTTGGCTGTTAGTATTTGCCCTATTTTCAGAACTTTTGGATTTCCGATCAAATCGGCGGGCGTGTCGCTCGCTTTGAGAAATTTCGCAAATTCGTAGCGGCCAACGGGTGCTTCGTCCTCTGTTCCTGCTGCTGCCGCTGTTTTTTCTTTTTCTGCAGTGCGTCGAGCAATAACTCTGTTATGTTTGTGCGAGGTATGACGCGGCCATCGATGCTCACAGTGCCTGTATTGTCCCATTTCAGGCGATTGGGCACTCTTGTTTTCCAGATGTGCAGCATACGGCGCGCTTTGGGTGCGTGTATTTTTGGCAGGCTCTCGAGTATAGCTTCCTCGCTGAGTGGTCCGAGCGCCTCCTCTATTTCGTCGATTTCGCGCTTCGTCTCGCGCTCCGTCGCTCGTTCGCTGTCTCGGAAAAAAAGATAGCGACGTAAAATCTGTAGATAATTTAGGCATTTTTCGTAATCATCGCGTGCCGTTTTTGAGCGTAGAACCTCGTACATTTCGGCGTCTAATCGTGAAAAATTATCACCCTGTGTTTGTAAACTTTTTTCTCCCCCCGACTCTTTTGGCTGTGTTGTATCGGGCGGAGTGGATGACGTCATCGCATGCTGCGCAGCTTGAAACGTGTCCTCTGGTACGAGTATCATCTTGCGTGCCCGTGTGTTTTAAGGTGCTTTGGCACGCTGATCTCGCCAGCCGCGCGTCAGTTGGAAAAAACTATGGCAGCGGCCAGTCGCATCGGAGCTCAACGTCGGCGCCGCGGGATATAGCCGCGCGGTAATCGTTTTTCCAAGAAAAATCTCGCACTCCTCGGTGCGCTCTGTCACGGCGATAAGAAACATCGAGCGGCTATCGCGCGCACGGCCGACAAACCACTCGTCAAGTGCATATGCGAGTGCGCGTTGAACGTTTTACAAGGGGTCGTAAAATTGAGCGATACCGACAAGAGGTGATTGCGCAGACATAAACACGCGCTTAGAAAGCTGAGTGACGCACGGGGAAACGGCGATTGGCGCACAAAGAAACGATCGATTGTTCAGAGTGGAGGATCATTTTTACCGCTCTTGCTCGCCCCGATACTCGGAACGCTAATCTCAAAAATATTTGGATCGGGTGGCGGCGCCGCCACGCGATAAGATGGAACGGGCACGCAAGATGATACTCGTACCAGAGGACACGTTTCAAGCTGCGCAGCATGCGATGACGTCATCCACTCCGCCCGATACAACACAGCCAAAAGAGTTGGGGGGAGAAAAAAGTTTACAAACACAGGGTGATAATTTTTCACGATTAGACGCCGAAATGTACGAGGTTCTACGCTCAAAAACGGCACGCGATGATTACGAAAAATGCCTAAATTATCTACAGATTTTACGTCGCTATCTTTTTTTCCGAGACAGCGAACGAGCGACGGAGCGCGAGACGAAGCGCGAAATCGACGAAATAGAGGAGGCGCTCGGACCACTCAGCGAGGAAGCTATACTCGAGAGCCTGCCAAAAATACACGCACCCAAAGCGCGCCGCATGCTGCACATCTGGAAAACAAGAGTGCCCAATCGCCTGAAATGGGACAATACAGGCACTGTGAGCATCGATGGCCGCGTCATACCTCGCACAAACATAACAGAGTTATTGCTCGACGCACTGCAGAAAAAGAAAAAGACAGCGGCAGCAGCAGGAACAGAGGACGAAGCACCCGTTGGCCGCTACGAATTTGCGAAATTTCTCAAAGCGAGCGACACGCCCGCCGATTTGATCGGAAATCCAAAAGTTCTGAAAATAGGGCAAATACTAACAGCCAAACGACGCTTGCCAGCGCAGTCGTCTACAGCAGCAGCAGCAGCAGCAAACGACTCGACGCGCTCACCGATTCTCACCCGTAATAAAAAGACCGTCAGACAAGTGAAGAAAAACTGGCTCAAATTTGACCTGGCGTGAGAGAGAGAGATAGATAGATAGATAGATAGATAGATGTTTATTTACTCAGAGCAAAAATAAAATACATTTTTTAATAACACAAGGTTTTGAAAAAGACAAATAAAAATCGAAATACATGGCGAATACTAGCATTTTGCAATAACAGCAGCTTATACAAAAACAACACGCTGACGGCTGTGCAGTCGTTTCATAATATTTATGTTCAAAACGCAATGATAAAAATGTAAAATAGTTCTTAAGTCTAATATAAGTTTCGAAGCAGATTTAGTACGGAATATCACAGATATTGATATAATACAGATAAAACTCAGTCATGTAAATTAAAATGTCGGAGATCAGGCATCGGATGCCGGCGTACAATTTTGGACCAGTAGGTCGCGTCATGTATTTAAGATTAAAATTAGTGACTAGATAATAATATTAGCAAAGTTCTGATGTGCTTCTGGTGGCTAGCAATCACGATCAAGGAGATATTGCCGCACCGCCCTCTTAAACGTGCTGTAAGATGGAATGTGGCGCAGGGAGGGGGGAAGAGAGTTCCAGAGGCGCGCACCTTTTACCTGAAAAGACCTCTCTCCCGTCTCATATGATACAGCAGGAAGTGTAAATTCAGGCTGGATGCCCCTACTGGTAGGCCGTGGCTTGTGGTTTTTGAAAAAGTCAGCCAAGTAAGTAGGCTCTCGCAGGTATCTGATTTTATATAGTAAAAGAGCTGTGAAATATAGTCTGCGAGAGTCGGAACGAAGCCAACCCAGGCGCTTCCAGTAGGGTGTGATGTGAGCATCCCTCCTAACCCCGAAAATGTATCTTACACCTGCATTGCTCAGTCGATCCAGTCTTTCTCTCTGTTCGTTCGTGGCGTCAAGGTATACCACCGTGCAGTAGTCTAAGTGGGGTAGTACAAGGCTCTCGACTAATCTTTTGCGGAGTGTCTCGGTGGTACAAGCCCTAATAAACCGTAGACTATACAGGGCTTTGTTCACTTTCTTAGTGACTTGATCAACATGCGGTTTCCACGTGAGTTTACTATCCAAGGTAACACCGAGACTCACAACCTCGCTACTGAACGGGATGAGTTCTCCATTCTGCATTCTAATGCCCGGCAGATCCATTGAATTTATATGATTTACATTTTTCCTCGAACCAAACACTATTGCTTGGGTTTTGCCAGCATTGAGACGCAGGCCAGAGTTCCCTGCCCATTCAGACACCATTTGTGCCGCATTAGATAGTCGTGAGATACCTTCCGAAATCTTATCTTTGGTGGTGTGAAGATAGATTTGGAGATCGTCTGCATAGAAGATGTGTTTGATGGTACGTCTGTCGAGTAAGTCTCGTAAATCGTTAACGTATATACAGAACAACAGGGGGCCCAGGACGGAGCCCTGCGGAACGCCCAAATTTGTTTCCAACCAGCCCGAGTTGCCATTATTGTTGGTGATGACCATTTGGGAACGACCTTGTAAGTATGACTTTATCCACAGAAGAGCCGACCTGGAGAACCCCAGTTGACGAAGCTTGCGCAGCAGTGTGGATGGTGAAACAGTGTCAAAGGCCTTGCTAAAGTCGAATAGAAGTAATAGCGTCACTTTCTTGTTGTCGATGGCCATACGTAGATCGTCGGTTAGT
Source organism: Torymus aiolomorphi (assembly GCA_036365515.1). NCBI lineage: Eukaryota > Metazoa > Arthropoda > Insecta > Hymenoptera > Torymidae > Torymus > Torymus aiolomorphi. Next base: position 83,402,591 of record CM070877.1, read on the forward strand.
TTCAGTAGCGCTGTCTGGGTACTATGATGCTTACGGAATCCGGCCTGGAGGGGGTCGAGTAGATTATTATGATTTAGATACTCCGTGATTTGGTCATGGGCGATTTTTTCGAGCACTTTGGACAGGAAGCAGAGTAGTGCTATGGGACGGAAGTCCGAAGCTGTTAATGGATTCGTCTTCTTTTTAACAGCAATTACCTGCGCCTGTTTCCAACAGCTCGGAAAGATCCCCTGGGCAAAAGACGAATTGAAAATATTTGTGATATAGGTGCCAATGATGGGTAGAGCATCCACTATCACACTTTGAGGGACTCCGTCTACCCCCTTTGCCTGCGAGGAAAAGTGAGAAATCGCAAGGATTACCTCACTTAGGTTAACCGGTTTAAAGGAAAATCCGTCTTCATTTGCAGATAGGATGACGTCCGTTACTTCTTCAATGTTTTCAAGGGGGGACACAGAGATCCCAGCAAAGTGCGCGTTTAACTCTCCCGGCGTGAAACCGTTAAGGTCTTCCTCTTTGCGCCTTGGCAGGAGGCCGACATTTCGCATTTCCTTCCAAATATCCTTGTTAGCATCAAGAGCGTCTATAAGGTGTTTGTGTAGGAAGGAATTACGCTCTTGAGTAATGCGTATGTCAACCTCACTACTGAGCCGAAGAAACTCACGAAGCAGCGTTGGCCGCCCTGTGCGCTTGTAGCGTCTGTGCGTAGCATCACGGCTATCGATGAGTTGCCTCAACTCAGGACCAAGCCAAGGAGCAGTATTCTTTTTAGTATTAATAGTTTTTAAAGGAGCTAATTGATCGATACTAAGAGTTAAGTTTAAGTTTAGGTTGCGTATAGCACCCTCCAAGTCGGATTCAATGGAATTCATGCCTACCCAGTCACAGCTTGCCAACAATTCATTGTGTGTGCTTGGATGAATATTCTTATAGTCTCTGTAGGAGAACGATCTTCTTACGGGTGCCGGCACGAAGGTATTGACAGTGACATCTAAGATAGCGTGTTTGCCGAAACTGGGCAGACATTCGTTCTTGTAGTCCAGTATCTCGTCATTCTCGTCTATAAGGATCAAGTCAATCCAGGTGTAAGACTTTTCAGTATGCCGATGAGTTGGACCATGCTGTACAATTTGAACATTTAGATTCGTGGCTAGGGTTCGGATGGTATGAGCATCCGCATCGGACGCCGATGACAAGTCCGCGTTCAAGTCCCCCATAATGAATTTGTGGCTGTAGTCGTCGCTGTAGTTCTTGAGCTTATCAAACAGATCAGTATCTTTTTGCATGGCAATATGTGGGGGTCGGTATAACACCCCGACTAAAATGGGGGGAGAGCTACCCTGTTGTACTTCACAGAACAAGTACTCTGGGATGGATGGTCTTCCCGCTCCTTCGGTGTTAGAGGAATATAGTTTGGAGAAACTATAGTCGTTCCGCACATACAAGGCAACTCCACCCCCATGTATATTTCTGTCTTGCATGATTACCTAAAACCCGTCGATTTGAACAAGACTGTCATCAACGTCGGGGCCCAACCAGGACTCAGCTATACCAAAGAAGTGGTAGGAGGGATTCTCAGCAACATAGAGGCGAAGTCTTTCCAGGCGGAATCTGAGTGAGTTGATGTTAATAAAGCCCGCCCTGAGGAAGTTTCCATCCCCCGTCCCTCTGTGTGAAGTCGAGAGAGAGAGAGAGAGAGAGAGAGAGAGAGAGAGAGAGAGAGAGAGAGAGAGAGAGAGACAGAGAGAGAGAGAGAGAGAGAGAGAGAGAGAGAGAGAGAGAGAGAGAGAGAGAGAGAGAGAGAGAGAGAGAGAGAGAGAGAGAGAGAGCAATGGCTTACGAAAAGCAGTACTACGATCTCGAGCACGAGGCGGCTACGCGGGCGCGCGGAATCTCCTGCGTTTGAACGCAGCCAGCATAGAGGCGAAGAAGAAGAAAATTTACGACTGGCTGAGCAATCAAGACGCGTACACGCTTCATCACCCGATAAAAAGACGCTTTCCGCGACTCACCTACAACGTGAGCAACGTCGACGACGTGTGGGAGTGTGATTTACTGCAGCTCACATCGATAAAGGATTACAACGACGGACACTGCTACATCCTCGTAGTCGTCGATGTACTCGGCAAGTTTGCGTGGGTTGAACCATTGATGGATAAAACGACGCGCAATGTTGCCGACGCATTCGAGCGCATTATCGACAGAGCACAACCACGTTTACCCTTGTGCGTGCAAACCAATCGAGGCAAAGAATTTACCGGTGCAGCGTTTCAAAAACTTCTTGACCGACGGGGAATTGACTTTCGCGTCGCCAGGAATCCCGATATCAAGGCAGCAGTCGTCGAGCGCCTCAACAGAACACTGCGCGAGCGAATCTGGCGATACTTTTCCCACCAAAACACCAAACGATATATCGACGTTTTACAAAAAATTGTCCACGCGTACAATCATTCTCTACACAGCGGCACCCGAATGCGACCCGCCGACGTTGACATCTACAACGCCGCGCAGGCGCGAGAAAACTTGACCAAGCGCGCGAGCTCAAATTATCGGTGGCGACGACGGCAGCGCCACCACCACCACCACCGCGTCGGCGCGACACATGGTAAATTCAATGTGGGAGACCTCGTGCGCATCAGTCGAACAAAAAACACCTTCGAGCGCGGATACGAGAACAATTTCAGCGAGGAAATTTTTAAGATAGCGCGCGTATCGCGACGGCAAGGGCTGCACACGTACATTCTTCGGGACTTGAACGACGAGATCATAGACGGCTTCTTTTACAAAGAGGAACTCGTACGCGTCGGGCGCGAGCGTCTGGCGCCCGATAAGAATTTCAAGATCGAACGCGTCGTGCGCGAGAGAGGGCGCGGCGCCAACAAGCAGCTGCTTGTCAAGTGGCTCGGCTATCCGGATAAATTTAATTCTTGGGTAAAAGCTAGTCAGCTCGAAAAAATCGTGTAAAAAGCAAGCAAGCAAGCATGGACACGTACGAAGATTTTTACATGGTGCTGCCTAGCAACAGCAGTATGAATTACTTTCCCGATAATAAAACTAGCTGCTTCACGACGCACTTACCGCGCGAGATCAAATTACACGGCGAATGGCTCGTCGGGCTGGTGGAAATACACGTGCCATGCAGCGTCGTACATTTTCAAGAGGAGGACGCCTTCTACAAGTTTTCCACGTACGACGACGACGACGCGCAACTCGTGGAGGAAAAATATTGTAATATACCCGTTGGAATTTATGACTCACTCTTTGAGCTGGCGGACGCGATAAACAGCTCGAATGAAACCTATCGGCATCAAATGCTCGAACCCGTTAAAACACGTCGCGGCTATTACGCGATAAGGCGCAAGTGCGACTGTGCACAGCTACACGAGACTTATTTCAACGAAAAATGCGTCGTATATTTGGCTTCGATGACACTCCGGAGAAGCAAAAATACCTTTACCACTCTAAACGACGAGGGCGAAAGGGACATAGTCGCCGCGAGACCTGCATCGCTCTCTCGAGCAATTCCCGACCAGCTGTATGTTTACACAGACATATGCGAACCCTACACAGTGGGGGATACCCAAGCGGCACTCTTGCGCATAGTTTCCATGGATACCTTTAAATTCAGATATGGATGCAGCACTGTCCAGCGCTTCGCACCCGCTCACTACATACCGCTTCTCTATCACAATTTTAATAATGTTATTATAGATATAAGAGATCAGCACGGGCGGCGCATACCATTCGAGTATGGTACGTTGACGGTGACGCTACACTTTAGGCGCAATCGCTAACATGGCACATTATACTCGCTATTACGACGAACAGATCGTAGATGTCGTAAGAAACGTTTTTGCCGGCTCGCCATTTCAGAGGGGCCGAGGTGTAGGGCGTGGCTAGGTGGCCTCTTTCGCCGCATTCTGCCATATGTCACGAGCGGCGCTAGGGCAGTGGGTAAGGAGACGCTGCGCGCAGGTATAAAAGTTCTCGACGACGTTGCCAACACAGGGAGCAGTTTCAAGGAGGCTGTAAAAACGAGGGCCCGTGAATCGGGTCGAAATCTCAAGCGTAAAGCGGCCGAGAAAATAGCAGAAGTTATGAAAGGTTCAGGCTATAAAACAACCAACCGAGTCAAACGTCGACGTCAGTCGCGAAAGTCACGCGGCCCCGTTCGCACCGTGCGCCCCAAACGCAAGAGGGCCATAAAAGTGCCAGCATCCGGCGGACGAAAATCGCGCAAAGGAGGTAGAAAAACCGCCAAACACCGACGTTTCGAAGCGTTAGCGATATTTTCGGGCCAAAGTAAATAGAAAAAAAAGAAAATGTCTTTCTTACACTCGCACTCGTCAGAGTGTATGTCGAGCGAGCTTGATCTTTTTACACTCCCCGCGACTCAAACTTCGATCGAAGGCAGCAGTTTTCTGAACTATAAGCCCGTGTCGTCGATCAGCGATGAAGGCGACGCGCCGATCGAATTTGTCGTACCCAGCGCCAGCGAGCATTACATCGATCTCGCGCACACCATGCTGTACGTAAAGGCACAGATATTACCGATCCCGACGTGAATTTAAAAGTTGCGCCCGTAAACAACCTTCTTCACTCAATGTTCAATCAAATCGATATTTTTCTCAATCAAAAACTTGTCTCGCCGCCAAACAACGCGTATCCCTACAGAGCTTACATCGAGTCGCTGTTGAGTTATTCACCGGCAGCCAAAGAGTCTCATCTGACGGCTAGCCTCTGGTACGATGACACACCGGCTTGCTTCGAGGCGACCCCACAAAATCAAGGAGCGGGCTCTAACAAGGGCCTCGTCAATCGTCAAAACTATACGCTCGGCGGAAAGACATTCGACATGATTGACCATCTGCACTGCGACTTGTTTAATCAAGATAAAATGCTTATCAATGGTGTCGAAATGCGCGTGCGCCTAGTGCGGAGCAAAGACGCCTTTTGTCTGATGGACAGCACAGACGATGGACAATTTGGCATAAGGATAAAAGAAGCTACGCTCATTATTCGTCGCGTGAAAATAAACCCCGGTATTTTAATCGCGCACGCCAATACTTTGGCCAAGGCAACTGCCAAGTATCCCATAACGCGCGTCGAAATCAAAACTTTCACGCTTCACGCCGGTATACACGGCGACAGCATCGATAATGCAATTCTAGGCCAACTGCCGAAACGCGTAATCATCGGTTTCGTAGATAACAGAGCGTTCAACGGAAATCGGCGACTTAATCCTTTCAACTTTCAACACTTCGACATAAATTACCTCTCCTCTACCTCGATGGTGTCCAAATTCCGAGCAAACCATTACAGCCACACTTTACCGGGAACAATGCCTCGTTTATCGAAGCCTTTCAAACACTCTACTCGGGCACCGGTATACATTTCCTCAACGAGGGCCTCGGCATAAACAGAGCCAATTATTCACAAGGCTATTTTCTCACAGCTTTCGATCTCACGCCCGACTTATCGGCTCACTGTCACACGCACTGGAATCTCGTGCGGTCGGGTAGCGTGCGTATAGAAGTAGGCTTCGAAGTCGCGCCGACAACTACGATAAACTGTATTGTTTATGCCGAATACGATAACATTCTCGAAATCGACTCCACTCGACAAATTTTATCGGATTTCAGTGCCTAAATGCTGACGTCAGCACTACAGGTGGCGTCAGTCTCGCCGGACGTAAAAAGTGGGGGACAAAAGTGGTGGAGGGTGCGCTAACGACGTACGCTCTATGCCACCTCGCGTCACTTCGTTTTTTCTCTCGCACCCGGCAGCATACACGCACTTTTGCGCGCGCGCGCGCGCACCCCAAACAGCATGGACTACGTAATAGATATTCAAGGCTTCCGTGATACCGAAAAAAAATTTTTGCCAAAGGAGGTGGCAATCATTTGTCTGCAGAAAAAAATTATGGATCACTGGATAGTACAGCCGCCCTGCAGCTTCGATGACTTGCCTGATGAGGTTAAACAGACCAATACTTACTGCGCTGTTGACATTCATGGACTTCATTGGTTCGAGGGGGAAGTGAGTCTTCGCCAGTTGCATCGACATCTCTACAATATCGCCCGAGGGGCGAGAAGAATTTACGTACGCAGCGAGGAGAAGGCCCGCTACATCGAAACACTATTTGGACGCTGTATATGTAACTTGGAGAAATACGCTTCTCCAACATTTGGCAAGTTCAACAGTATTTTTCCAAAAAACACCGTGTGCGCCACGCATTCGCAGAAAAAGCAAAAAGAATTTTGTGCCTTATACAAGGCTAATCAAATAAAGAAATGGCTACGCTCGCTACTACCCGAAGAATGGCGGCTTACTTTGAAGGAAAGGGTGAATAGTGAAATGTATTTTTCAGCGCTTCACGAGTACCACAGCAAGGAGAAGAAAAAAACTCTGCGGATTGTAGAGAAATCGGACGATGATGATGACTACGAGGCAAAAGATACAAATAGCAACGATTCGAATAGTTGCAACATATACTTCACAGCTGGCGGCGACTCTGCATCATTGTCTCAAGAATGAACACCCGATAAAATAACACGAGCCATCAGTGGGCTCGCTGCTAATTCGATCGGAGTCTACGCCGCTGACCATATACCATGGCGCTTGAGCCTTCCCGCAGCCGTCGTGACTAATATCGACACGGCGGATAAACCTGGATCTCACTGGGTGGCATTCTACATAGATCGTTATGCAAGAGGCACCTACTTTGACAGCTACGGTCTGGGACCAAAGTCGCGCTGGCATCTCGACCGACTCGGAAGAAATTGCAAGCGTCTCGTGTGGAACAAGAAAAAGTTGCAGAGCATCGATTCGAAAGTCTGCGGTGAATATTGTATTATGTTTTTGTATTTTATGTGTAGCGGGCGTAGTTTACGCACTTTTTGTCAAGTCTTTACGCGCGATTCTCGCGCGAACGACAAATTAGTTGCCAAGTTTTATGAAAATGTCAGGAGAAAAGGTCGCGATAAAAAACTAAGAAAACAAAAGAAAATGCGTCGCGTGAACAATTTTCCGCGGGCAACTTCCGCAGGGGCAGGATTTTGTATGCAATCGTGTAAACCATTGTCGCAATAATGATGATGTCGCCGTTCTTTGTTCTATTGTATGGTGTTAATTTTAATGATTTTTCTTCTTTGTGTGTATGAATAGTTTGTAGGCTTTTCTATGCGCTTTGTACTTTTAACATTTTAGTTTAATATCCCTGGAGCAAAACACATTCAATTTTAGTTTGTAAGTAATCAGTCCCGGTTGTACGCGCTGCTTTAAAATTTATGTAATCATAGTTTGTAAGTTTTTGTGTATTTTTACTATGTAAGTTTTTTTCTTAATAATCTGATCGATCGATTAAACTTTTTTTTTACCAAAACGACTTCTTTCATTTATCGAACCCACACTCTTCCAGTAAATTAGCCGATCCCCTTCGTTTCCTCGAAAAAAAAAGTAATAGTCGGATTTCATTTTTGTTCACACACACACACACACACACACACACGCGCGCATGACTAAAAACACGATGAAACGCGTTGCTTGCAAGTCTAGCCTTGGCTTTTCTTGGAATAGTTATCGATATTTACGCACTGATCGCGTTTCTCTCTATTGAACAAAACTTATCTACACGTACGTGACTAAAATTGATGACCTCATTTCCGCTGTTACCGAATACTCAAGCGTAATAAAATACCTCTTGAACTACGATATGCATCGATTTATCAAAGGCAACGTTAAAATCTCGCTTATCGATAAATATTTTCAAAACAAAGATATCTTTCTCTTTGAGAATAGATCGTGTTTCTCTCTTGTACATTTCCGGTGTTACCGATGAACTCACGCGTAATAAAATACCTCTTGAACTACGATATGTATCGATTTATCAAAGGCACCGTTAAAATCGCGCTTATCGATAAATATTTTCAAAACAAAGATATCTTTCTCTTTGAGAATAATTTTTCGCACAAGGTCTTCCCCCACCACCACCACGCTCCAACAGCATGTATACGTCGCGATCTGTCATTGGATAAATGCTTACCACCACCACCACCATCGCCACCCACTGCGCAAAGGAGGGAGGTACGCGCTCGTACGCGTATAGAGAACCATAGGGCATCGCGAGCGGGATAATATAGTAGAAGCGCAGCAGCCGAAAGCACGACATCTCTACCGCCGAGCAGTATTTTCTTAAAAAGAAAGCACGAACCGCACTGTACACTATCTAAAAAAACACATCATCTCGGGCGTTGCCGTCAGTATTATTTTTATTAAAAGTGCGCGTAAAAAGTGTTAAAATGAATCAAGAGAATATTCCGCACACGCTGCTATTCAGCACGTGCTACGCTCTCAATAAATCGCACTCAAAGTTTGTCTATCTCGGCTTACAATACTTCGGCAAACAGTTTCGCCCTGTTATTCAATTTGGCGGCGGTGTTTCACCTCACAAATACGTCACTATGGACAAACCTAGCTGGGAAAAATTCACGGAACATTTTGTCACCATTCAAGAATATCTGATCAACGAGAATCGAACACCTAGAAAAATCATCCTACCCGCCCACGACATTTCATTGATGCTCTGCTACAGCTCAAAAGCCGTATCCGTCAACCATAGTCGGGAAATTACACCACCTGACTTCTCGAGCTGCTACGAACACGAGACCCAGGACTGGGATACCACCGATGGACGCAGTCCCTGTCTCACGCATGGCATAATACACGACGACGATACCGTCAGCACCACCAGCACCAGCACCACCAGCACCACCCTCACCACCGCCACCACCACCGCTGCAGCCACCGACGACGACGACGAACCACCCAAAAAGAAGAGAAAGATCGACATTTTACCGAGTGTTGTGATGCAGTTAAAGACATTTGCGCACTTGAAAAAATTACGCGAGTGTATAAATTTTAGATTCAAACAACTAGAAAATATCGTGATATTTGTTAATTCCGCGGTAGAGTTAATTATTAATAACATCAAAATAAACATTCGTGAAAAAAACGACGAGAATATAATACACTCATTTTTTGACGGCATAACTTTTCTAAAAATATTCGACGAACTAAAAGAAAATTTAAAATCTAATGTGAACGATCGCGTAGGTTATTCAAACTTTAGAGAAACCGACGTAGAGAGATTGTTTTTAGAACTTCGCACTCTGTATTTACACATTCTGGAAAAAGAAGTACACGAAAGCATCCAATAAATACACATTATTCGCACATTTGATTTTTTACTTGCGTCATCATCATGCCCATCACCACCACCACCACCACATAAATATAAGTAAAGGACAACACTGCGATAAAACAGTAGAGCTGCGATCCTCATCGAGACAACATCATGGGACCGCCGTTCAGCAAACCAGCCGGCAAGCCGGAAGACAAACAGCCTCTCGTCGATAATAAAAAAGACCATTCCTCCACGGATAAAGATTCTGCCCGTTTTAAATCTTTTTCCACCAACACCCACTCTTTCCCCAAAAAAGAAGGCTACTCCAGATACAGCTAGTCGTCACCACCATCATCATTAAAAACTAATAACACAACCAAAAATACTACACTATGACAGACAGTCCACTACACACTCCTCGCGCCATTTACCTGTAAAATTTCTTAGTGTCTGCGTACACTATTATGTGTTATTTATGTAAATGTGTGTGTATGCATGTATGGTGTGTTAATAAAATGTGATTTATGATTTTTTACCAAAACAATTGTTTTCATTTATCAACCTCACATTCGTCCAGTAAATTATCCAATCCCTTTGTTTCCTCGAAAAAAATAATAATCGAATTTCCCCTTTTTTATTCACACATACGATTAAACGCGCTGCTACCTGCAAGCATATCCATTTGTATATCTATACAGTACCTTTCCCTCCCATCCACGCAAGCGAGCGCTTACTCATCTCTCTCTCGCTCACACCAAAACTCCCCACTCCTCTCGAGCCAAGCGGCTTGCAGGCACGCATACACAAACGCACACAGCAGTACGTCCAAGCCACCCGGAGAGAGCACACGGGCGATCCACCACAGGCCCGCGCTCAGCGGGGTGCCAACTACCAGCACACGCGTGGCAAGTATAGCGTAGTCCGCCGCTCTACACCCACCGCTGCGAAGGAGTGGGGGCGTGATGACTGGTATAGCGCACCAATACCCTGCGCTGGCTGCGAAGGAGTGGGCCAGCAGGTTACGTCATGACCGCTATAGCGAGAACGGAGGTATCAGGTTACGGCGCCATCAAGTGGACACTTAAACAGGAGCTATACAGTAGCTCATTAACAATAGGCTATTAATCATTGTTTATATAAATAAACAATAATTAACTACTGTTTTGCTACTGTTTATATAAACAAACACTTAAGATAAGAGATGTTTATATAAACACTTCAGTTTTTTGCTACTGTTTTGCTACTGTTTTGGCTACTGTTTATATAAACAAACACTTAAGATAAGAGATGTTTATATAAACACTTCAGTCAAGTGCCCACTTGAAGATGACACCGGAAGTGTAACCTGATACCTATCTGTCTCGCTATAGCGGTACACCTACTACTCTCATTAATACAACTGAAGTATTTCTAAATAAAATTGTATTGCAGAAATATTGTAATTCAACTAAAGGTTTTACTATTGAACATTTTTTTATTAGAGTGAGGTTACTTACTTTTGTACAAGAGAATATAATAATCTTCGATAAACGATTGCGTATTATAATTTTACAGTATCTGTGATCGTAGGTATAATCGGATATAATTTTTATTTATTTAAAAGTAGTGTTTGTCTTTATCAAGAAAAAAAGGAAAATTTACAGTCCGTTTTTATATTAAGTCTAAATATAGCCTTTTAAGGAAAAGGAAATTGCAAGATTAAAAATTCAGAAATTTTAAAGCATGCGCCGCGTCGGTGTTTTATGACAGCTTGAGACTCCGAGAAGCGCAGGTCACATCTACAACCCTTGGTGCAATAGTGTCGGTAGGGTAGTAGGTGTTCAGGGTTATGACTATGGTTCATCGCATAAAAATATATACAAAAAAAAAAATTTTCCCATCGTAGACGGTTCCGTTACACAAGGAACCTCTTCTCTCTGACAATCGAGAAGTTGCGCATTTTTTTCGTTTCTCTATTCTAACCCTACGGAACGTTTAAAGCCTCATCCACATTCGTTTTTGTTTGCAACGCAAAAATTAGGATTTTGTACATTTAATCAACTCTAACGCATTTACCGAATTAATACCAAAAACGCCTATTCCGAGTTATTTTTGTCTGTTCTTTTAGATTATGTCTAAATAATGTTAACAAAAATTATTTCCGTGAAAAATATTACGCAACTTCGTTAATGCTAATTCTTACGTAAAATAGATCTAACTAATCAATAGAGCTCAATAAATATAAAATGCTCCCTACCTGGTATAGATTTTTAAATTCGCTCGTTTATTGCAATGTTTGAATTTGGCTCTGCCACCCTTTTACATGAAAGTTGTCTCGAGAGCTGCGTTGTAGCGTGGGCGAATAGACATGAAATAATAACCCGAAGGTGGTTTTTTATGATAATTCTGGACGAAGACCGCTTGCACTGATCTATTAGTAGTAACAAAATAGATTTTTCTTTTTCTTCGTATTGCATGAAGGTCGATTCCAGAGGAGCGTTCTAACAGCAAGCGAACCGAGCTGTAATATGCACTCGAGGGTGATTTAAACTTTTTTTTTCTATGAGTTCTAGACGAACGCGGTTTGCACGAGTCTACTGGTAGTAAAAAAACCAATTTCGCTCTGCCCCCGTGTTACGTGAACGTTGTCTTTAGAGCTGGTTTGCAGCAGCCAACGAAATAATTGAATAAAAAGACGATAACTTAGTCATAAATATTAATGTAAAATAAATGCACACTAAAATTTGTTTTAATAAAATTCGCTTTAATATTTTTCATAATTTTTAAAATAAACAATGTCATATTTGGATACAATTATGTAAACTAAACTTATTACACAGAAAAGGGGTTATTCTCTCGCCTAGACTCCATCATCGGCCACCCTGAATTGGTAGCCCCTCCATTGGATACGTTCCGACACCTAGAAATGAAAAACTACGAAGCGCAACACCTAGACTCCATCATCGGCCACCCTGAACACTTAGACCCCATGTGAGGTGCGTTACGAGACCGCGACGTAAGAATCTACAGAGCGCACCACCTAGACTCCATCATCGGACACCTCCAGGCTTACTACGGACAGTTACATCTAACGTTGTTGTGCGCGAAGGCATACGGCTAGACACTTGCTTGATATTCAATCGTTGCCAGCCGCTGCGTCATGACGATCGGCAGATCTTCAACTGATCACGCGCTATCACGCGCAACCTGTTGCACAGCCACGCTCCTCGACTAACGAGATCGCTGATTCGCCGATTTCAATCATCAACCACACTTACTCTAATTATAATAAAGTATTAATATCAGTGCTTTTTGGAATCAGCTCGACGAGACGAATCCAGTGGTATATATATTATACCACTTTATTCGGATCACCCTGTATATATTAGCGCAAATCCACCAAACTTTTAATATTCGTGTTACCATTGCATAGTTTCTAAAGAAGTCATTGCACACCTTTGACCAAAAGACATTTTACTAAATTATGGTTGTATAAACATGTTCTGCTATCGTAAAGGTAATTATAAACGAATGCACTTTCATGAAACCAAAAACAAACATCAATTTTTCATTACTTCTGTGCTTACTTGGATGAATTTTTTATTTTTTTAATCTATCAAAAAAGTGCCTATCGTCAAAACATTTTAAGATCCTAGTAAAATCTTCGTTTTGTCTCATATTTTCGATAAATCAATCTCCGTAGTCGCATTTTTCTCAGTTTTTATTTTTTATCGAAAAAACCGTTTATCGAAAGAGCATTTTTTACATTTTAAATTATTCATGACTGCACGTATATGTTTTCACATAACTCATTAACTTATACCTGAGTTATAAGTATGCACTCCATAGAAATAATATTATAGCGAGGCAAAGACAAATCTCTAAATCGTCAATTGTTAAATAAAATCATATTTAGCTCTAGAGTTTCTCTCGGATAACTTGAATATTATGATTGACTAGCGTAATCACAAGTAGTGATTAAAAGCTATAAAATGCCTTTTTGAAAATTTTTCTAAGATAAAAATTTGCGAAGATATGAGCATTCTAATATATCACGTATTAGTCAAGTCAAATCGTTTATTTTTCAAATTTCAATGGAAACTTTCAAAGCACTTGACATTGCAAAAAACAATTTTAAAAATTTTCTACAAAACTGTTTCAAAGCTTTTACTGCCTACGGTTTGATTGCTTTATTTCCACAATTACTTTTATATATGTATCTTTAGAATTAAAAGTGATTAATGAATACGCGAGATCATATTTTTTCATATAACGATATAAGCATACAAAATATAAAGTTACACTAAGAAAAAAGTTGTTGGTACTGTTAACTATATTACATAGTAAAACTTAATATTATTGCCTTGACTATGTTTTTTTGTATAGTAGACTATAATATGTTAATAATAAATATGTTCATATAATTCAAAGGACTAAAGAGTTCTGGTAACTTAATTATTGTACATGTAAATAAATTGCCGTAAAGCTTACTATATTTATGTAGTATAATATAAGATTTCCATTCGAATACCATTGATATTTCAAATTTTACTATAAAAAACTAATTTGATTTGTCGAATACTTCATACAATATATTTAGCAATGTGCGCAAACTTTACTTACTTTGAATTTTCTGAATAGATATTATAACTGACTGACATCAGAGTTACCGGTACCTGGATCATAAATTCATTCTATATATATGGGTCAAAAAAATACTTTTTTAAAAATCCGTGCGCATGGGGGTCCCCGATTTTTCTGGTTTTGAGATATTTTATAGAACTTATCAAAAAAATGATCTCTACCAATTTTTAGGGTCCAATATTGAAAATTGACGTCAGGAGCTCGTCATAAAGGTTCAAAAAAGGTCATTTTTTATGCGTTTTTTAGTGTTTCTCAAACTTTTTTTAAATAAGTTCATTCATATCAATTTACACTTTATCACTGGGTTTTTTCTTCACCTTGACTTGAACTTTACAGATATATTTTTTTCGAAAACCAAAATTTACGTATACATGTCCAAATTACCACATTGCTAAAGTCACCTTTTTGATATTTTAACGATACTTTAAAGCGATTTTTCGTGCATTAGTTATAATCGCACCCCAATCTACCTGAGGACGTTCGAAAGGGGGTGAAAAAACCTTTTTTATTTCACTGGTATATCATAAAAAAAGTTTGAAAATACAGTGCGTGTGTTAGTTTGAATTTCACAGATTTTGGAAAAATATCCATTTTTACAAAATTCAAACCAGTGGGAAATTTTTGTAGCAACTTTTATTTGGCTGAAAACTATTGGAAAGTGTTCTTAAAACATACTTGAAAGAAGTCTAATTGGACTGAGCATGGATATCAAACGATTTCCTATTGATTCGAGCTGACGAATTATGATATTTTTTGTAATTTCGGTGTCTAAATTACTAAGCACTTTCTGCATTTCTAGACCATTTCCTTAAACTTTTAGGATAATTAAAGGAATTTTTGCATTATTGATTAAAATATACTTCTGAAGTCTTTAACAAAGCTTTATGAGATACATCTATGTGGTCTTAAAGCAGATACAGCGGTTTGAAGTTTAGAAAAAGTAATGGTACCATAAGATAAAATGCCTATTCTTTTACTCGCCGCAGCGCCCAGGTCTGAATAATAAATAATACTTTAAATTACTAAAATAATACTGTTAATGACTTAATATAATATTTTGATTAATGTAATATGTAAGTCAAAACTGTAGCTTAATTGGTCCACAGTAGCTTGAGGTACAGCCTTAAAAAATTGCAAAATTGGTTATTTTCTGCTATTTATAGTTCAGTTTTACAATTTTGCTAGATTTCAAATTGAGGGAGGCACATAAATTTTGTGCTATAGTTTATAATAGCTATGTAAGGTATACCAGGAACTATGTTAATTTTCCCTGCATATGTAGGTATAAAAAAAATGTATTTTATTATTCACTGTAACCAGTTTCTATTGCGTATGGAAACCCTCATTTTCGCGGTATCTTCCATCGTGAAAGGGATAGTGGCAGTGGCAGTATCTCTTTCCCTTTCGAATTATTGCAGTTCACATATGTAAAGGAGTGTCTACATCAAGTACCGTGTGCCATGTACTGTCTACAGTGTCACGAGTAAAAAAAATGTTGTCGAACATCTATTAATCGATGTAACCACAGATTAAATAGAACCGTGTTCTGACGCTGGATTGTCGATCTGTGGTTGCATTAGATTATTAGACGTTCGACATTTTTTTTTTTACTTGGAACATTCATACATTGTGTCCGGTAAACGGCATACGGCGTATAACATGGACACTCCTTTCAGGTTCCAACTGTGCGAGAGAGAAAGAAATCCTGTCGCTATCGGCTATCCCTCTCTTTTTCTAATCTCGATCCCTCTCATTGGATGCACAGTCTATCTTTCAAGTCTATGGTGCTAACCGGCTGTGTTCATGTGGTATACGGAAACTCATTTATAACTGTTAAACTGTTATTATTTCGACTATTTAGATAGAAAAATTTGGAAGATTTACACTGAAGGCAAAATTTAAGGTTAATATTAAATTTTTGTTGTTTAAACTGTTATTTAAAATAACAGTAATTGAAGACTTCTATGGAAAAAAGGTGTATCTCAAAAAATCACATTTCGGGAAAATCATATTTAAAGTTTTATATATTTCTGTAGTATTAATATAAATAAATAAAATGCTTATCCCTTACAGATATAATCTACGTTATCTGAAAAATTATAAAGCATATTTATAAGTTTGAAAAAGAAGCTGTTATAATAACTCTACAAAAAAGCAAAATGTTAAAGATACGCCCTTTTTCTATTCAACAGGTTCTTTTTTTTAAAAGAAAGGGGAGTTAAAGTTTCCTCTTGAACTTATATATTTTTCAAAATTTTTTTTAATAAATACAAACGTATAAGAAAAAGGTTTTAATACAAAAAATTCGTCGCTGCAATAAGTATAATAACAAATTATAATAATATATAATTTTGATACAATAAATTATTTGAAACGATATTGAAATGATATTGAAATGATACTGAAATGATATTCAAACATGTTCGCGATTGTAGTACCCCAGCGAGCCGCTAGATGGCGAGCGCCAGGCAAGCGCCAACGCGCCACTTAAAACATCGACGAAGCTGTAGATATAGAGGCTTGCGACAGGCACTCAGCCCCCCACATTATTGCTTTACTTCTTTCCCCCCACCAATTATTACACATTACTTATTTTGACTATACATTGTTTATAGTTGTTTCGTCTTATTTGCGAATAAGACACCTAATTACCTATACTTTGCCTATTTACCCGAACGCATTTGCGTTCATAGCTTATCTGCAATTCAACTTCGCCTTTTCGAGAAGAGTTGGTTGCAAAGACTTTTGGAGTCTTAATTGCTTACACTTTATACTACTGCTATACTATTGCTTTACATTTGCTTTTGCCCATAATACGAGAAGCTCTCGTATTGTTTGCGGCACTACATTACTTTACTTACATTTACACTTTGCTTTGCTTATTGCTTAATTGCTATTACATTTGCTTTGCCCATAATACGAGAAGCTCTCGTATTATTTGCGGCACCACTACATTGCCTTACACTTACACTTTGCTTTGCTTATTGCTCAATTGCTATTGCATTTGCTTTTGCCAATAATACAAGAAGCTCTCGTATTATTTGCTACACCACTTCCCTTACGTGCTCAAATATACATTTCACGCTCACATCATATTCTTGCTATCAACCATACCTTTGGAAAGGGTTGGTACAAAACTCTAAATTTCCATTTTTTTTTCTCGCTGACAAACCCTAATAATATAAATTCACGTATACGTTCAATCGTATACAAAACAATATTGCAATATATTTCAAAGGCATTACATAAATAAATTTCCTTACTACTTATGTTTCAATAATCTGACGAAGTTTTTCTGCATTGTTTTTCTTTAAATATTTCAACAGACATTTCAAATTATTGATTTTAGTACTTTTTAGAAGAGCTTTTGAACCTCGTATCAACAAAAAATCTATTGACAAAATGTTTTCTGGATTACTCGAAAAATGTAACAGATGAGTTGAAGTGTAGTTTCTTGAGATATCCATCGATCCGTTCGGCTTGTATAAAAATGTCTTGTAAGATTGAATTTTAAATCGAACATTTTTTGTCATTGATTTTGGTTTAGATAATCCTAATCTTACGAATGCACTTTTCCAATCACGAATGAAAGGTGTAACACACATAAATTTTGAAATGTTCTCGATTATTTCGACAATTTTTCAACAGTGATACGTACAGTAGACGTACCGGTTTTGGCCACTGCTCCGTTTTTGGCCACATATCCATGTTCTTAAATGGATTTTTAGGTGGCCAACCAGTGAAAAAAGAATCCTTATGGTGGCCAGAACCGGTACATCTACCCTATTCCTTAACACTTTCCACAGTTTCAATTTTCTTCAACTTGTTTGAATAAACATCAAATTTCGGTACTGATTGTAGGAGTGTCCGCGCACAGGGAAAATATGAAAAATTTGTTTAATTGAACTCATCGATAACCAAGAACAAAAATTTGTCACAGTAGAGTTTTTGTTTTGACCTTGTATTTCGCATCTCGAGATACGCCCTTTTTCCATAGATGTCTTCAATTACAATTATTTACTTAATACATTTTTACTTGAGGGTATTTATAATACTAATTGATTTCGACAGGATGGATGATATAAACAATTGTAGCATTTATCAATTTTTAAAGAGTGACTCGGAATGTTCCTCTCTAAAGAAAGTTCTTCATAAAATTAGAGATCTTACAGGAGATGATAAAATACTTCTGTATTTAAGAGTACCTGGGTTACAAAACATTGATGATGGATCCATTTGTGATGATCATTACAGAAGATTTTTACTTTTCTATTCTTCATACCAAAAAAAAATGTATTGATCCATGGAATCAACACTCAAAAAATGTTACAGTTAATTTAAAAGAAGTGAGTTTAAATTTTTTAGAAAATGGTGGATATGGTTGTAATGTAAATATTATACCAGGACAAAAAGATTGTAAAAACTGTTATAGCAAACTAAACGATGAAGTTAAATCTTATCAAAACCAATCCATTTATTGCAGTGATCCATTTGAAAAACACAGGGTAAAGACTGTTAATGACTTGAATTATTTAGATCATGAGGATATAGAACACTTAAAAACAGTTTGTGATAAGAATTTCACTTCTCAACATAAACTATGTAGGACTTGTGGTATTCGAATAAAATCAGAGATTTTAGAGTACAGAAACCAAGTCAGGACAGTTACAACTTTATCAGATGAGAGTAAAGAAAATTCTAGTCAGAATAGCATTAAATCAACAAATGAAAGTACGCCAATATCAGAATTTTGTACAAATAGTCAGAACAAAAGAAACCTTGATACAATTCTTGATACTTTTAACATTGCTCCTTTTAAACGACAAAAGATGAATGATAATGTACTTGTAAAGGAAAGTATTAGTATTATACAGAATGTCACGAAACAGACCTCAGAAGCGTTTAAGAAAGTTTATAATATAAAATTGTCAGAATTTAAAAATATAAAAGAAATGAGTGATTAAAGTTTGTGGTTTAGAGGTATGATTTCAGATATTCAAACAAAATTTGCTACTTCTACTTTTAATGAAAAAATTAGCTTATTGACTTTGTTGCCTAGTGAATGGAATTTTCTCAAGATCAATATGTATATTAAATGCACATATTATATGTTCACTGAAGCCAGACGATTAAAACTAAAAGATAGATATATATATATTCATCAATTTTATAGATTTTTCTACTAATAACTTATTTCATCAACATTTATATATAGCAATACAAGCAATTAAGGGTGTCAGACACCGTTAGATTTTTCTCCATGAAATGACCTGAAAAGAATAAATTTTGATAATTACAAATATGTAAAAGTAATATTCTAAATGTATATTCTGGCTCTGGCGTTACTTACAGGTCCAGGATTTTAAGGGATTTTGATAATCAGAGTCTCAAAATGTTCGTATTTTATCTCTTCATTAACTGAAAAGTTGTGTGAATTTAAATTTATATGTTTCGTATTTCACCTGATGTTAAGGAAGATATTGTTAAATATTATTTGGATGATTATAATAGCATAAATTGTAGCGGAATAAAGGAATGTGTAACAGTAAAAGTTCCTGGCCAACCTTCAACATCAGTGCAGAAAAGAATATTGATCTATGATCTGAAAGATTTATATCAAAATTGGATAAAGGACACCAGATGCGATATAATTCTCTGCTTATCTTTTTTCTCTCAGCTGCGACCTAAGGAATGTGTTTTTGCTGGAGATCCAGGAACGCACAATATATGCGTATGTTCCGTACATCAAAATGTGAAATTAAAACTTGCATCTATGAATATGAAAAAAAGTTACAAAGAAGTAATTGAAGTTGGAGTATGCTCCATGGAAAACCCCAATTGCATGTTTCACAAATGTATTCAATGTCCAAATAAGGATGGGATACGCAAATTATTATTTAGTACTGAAACTGACAGGAATAGGTGTATAAAATACAGCAACTATCAAAAAATTCCTTTAATTATCCTAAAAGTTTAAGGAAATGGTCTAGAAATGCAGAAAGTGCTTAGTAATTTAGACACCGAAATTGAAAAAATATCATAATTCATCAGCTCGAATCAATAGCAAATTGTTTGATATCCATGCTCGATCCAATTGAACTTCTTTCAGGTATGTTTTAAGAACACTTTTCAATAGTTTTCAGCCAAATAAGAGTTGCTACAAAAATTTCCCACAGGTTTGAATTTCGTAAAAATGGATATTTTTTCAAACTCTCTGAAATTCAAACTAACACACGTACTGTATTTTTAAACTTTTTTTTATGATATCCCAGTGAAATAGAAAGTTTTTTTCACCCCCTTTCGAACGCCCTTGGGTAGATTGGGGTGCGATTATAACTAATGCACGAAAAATCGCTTTAAAGTATCGTTAAAATGTCAAAAAGGTGACTTTAGCAATGTGGTAATTTGGACATGTATACGTAAATTTTGGTTTTCGAAAAAAATATATCTGTAAAGTTCAAGCCAAGACAAAGAAAAAACCTACTGATAACTTGCAAATTGATACGAATGAACTTATTTAAAAAAAGTTTGAAAACACCAAAAAACGCATAAAAAATGACCTTTTTTGCACCTTTATGACGAGCTCCTGACGTCAATTTTCAATATTGGACCCTAAAAATCGGCAGAGATAATTTTTTTGATAAGTTCTATAAAATATCTCAAAACCAGAAAAATCGGGGACCCCCATGCGCACGGATTTTTAAAAAAGTATTTTTTTGACCCATATATATATGTATATATATATATATATATATACTTTTTTAAAAATCCGTGCGCACGGGGGTCCCCGACTTTTCTGGTTTTGAGATATGTTATATAACTTATCAAAAAAATGATCTCTGCCAATTTTTAGGGTCCAATATTGAAAATTGACGTCAGGAGCTCGTCATAAAGGTGCAAAAAAGGCCATTTTTTATGCGTTTTTTGGTGTTTTTCAAACTTTTTTTAAATAAGTTCATTCATATCAATTTGCAATTTATCAGTGGGTTTTTTCTTTGTCTTGATATATATGTATATATATATATATATATCAAATGCAGCTTTTGAGGATCTATGTCAGCACGGATTCGATACTTTGAGGATTTGTCGGACTTTTGAGGACATCCTCAAAATTCCTTCGGTATGAAACGGAACTTTTGAGGATTTATATTAATACCTTAAACGCAGAGAGGGAGTTATTTCTTTAGTCAAGCATATACGAACTCTGGTGAAAAAAACTATAGATCCTCAAAAGTACCGGTTTCCGAAATGTCTATATATACATATATATATGTAAGGGATATTTCAGGTGAAATGTGCATATCAAAATTTTAAAATCGTTCAAACCTCGTTCACTTTTAGATTATTATGAAAAAAAACATGTTCCTCAAATTTTAGGTCGATATTTGCATAAATAAGAAAGTTATACAAACATTGAAAATTCAATTTTTGGTTAAAATCCAAGTTTATTCATTTTTTTACTCAAAATCTTGAAATTTTTTATATAGAACATTGATTGGGAAAAAGTTTGCATTTTACTTGTAGAATACACCAGTATTTTTTTTATGACCTTTTTTGAAAGTCTCTGATTAGATGGTTTTTGGTATACGTTCATCGACCAAAAGTAAGGACTACGCCAGTAACGAATTTCTCCACCAAAGTTTTTTTAATGCCTTGGACAAATACTTTAATTATAAAAAGCAAAGTTTATGGCCAGAGCTAAGAAAAAAATTCTTCAGCACATTGAAAATTGATAAAACCCATAAAAAGGTTAAATCATACAATCGTAAGCCATGAGTATCATTTGAAGACTTCGTGTCACTTATCTTGCTATAAAATTTTGTATTAGCAGTAAATGTACATTAAAAAACTAATTTGATTTGTTGAATACTTCATACAATATATTTAGCAATGTGCACAAACTTTACTTACTTTGAATTTTCTGAATAGATATTATAACTGACTGACATCAGAGTTACCGGTACCTGGATCAAAAATTCATTCCAATCTTGAATCACTACTTTCTTAATATTATATAAGTATTAAAAATATTACTTATGTCGACTGCAATTTACTATCAACTGATAAGAATTTTTCCATCGGTCTTACAGTGTTGCAAATTAAATTAAAATAATTAATATTTATGGCAGTCAGAGTGCCCTTGTTTATAATCACCCCCGCAGACTCTGAAATAAAAACATAATTAAAACCTGGAAAAAACTTTGTTAGCAAAGGACGATCTGACTGCCCCCCACCACCAAATTGCCCAACGTTTCGAGCCCGCTCCGGCTCCTCCTCAGGGACTGAAATGAAACTCGCGATACACCTCCCTATATACCCTCATGCACCCTTCTTTTCTTACCCCCACCGCCATCCACTTTCCCCTCTCCAACTTTCCATTCTCACTTAAATTAATAAAGAATGATAAATGTTCTCTAATTTACTTGACTCTATCATTAAATTTACATTATTCCGATTTCTTAGAATGTGAATACTTTCAAGGCTTTCCCTCTTATATTTATTATTAATCCCCTGTTCCAAAATATCCACACTCCCAAAATCGAAAGAATGCAAACTATTTAAACCATGTTCTTTCAAACCCGATGTACAACTTGATTACTTGATTGAAACTTGATTGAAACTGCGTAAAATATACTGAGGTTCATATATTCTCTTTTTCAAATATCTACCCATTTGACCTATATAACAAACATTACAATCCCTACAATTAATTTTATTTTGAAGTGGTAAATATCATGGCAAAGAGTGCTAAATTTGGAATATCATATTCAAGTAAAGCTCTTCCGATCAAGAATATCATCGCTGAGGTAGAAAGTAGTATGAGTAGTTTTAATCTAGAGTTTAAAAAATAATGTAGGAGTTCTTTAGTTAAAGTTATTGATAATTTTAAAAGAGAACATAGATTTGTTAATTATTTGAACAGTAATTTGTTGCATGAATTAAAAATAACGAAGAAATTCTTGAGAGAGAATCCGAATATGATCTTCCAAAAAGCAGATGAAGGAAATGTAACTGTAGTTTCAGATAAAAGGGATTATATAAATAAAATTCAACTTATGTTGGATAATGATACCACTTACGTGAAAATTAGGAATCCACATATCAATAGACTACAAGATAAATTGAAAGAATTATTGATGCATTGGATAACAAAAGCGTATATTAAGGATAGTATGTTTAAATATTTAAAATGTAAAAATGGCACTGTAGCCAAATGTTATGGGCTTCCTCAGATTCACAAAGAACAGTTGACATATAGAATAATAATATCATCGATAAATTTTCCGACGTATAGACTTGCTAGATTTTTGTCTAATATATTGTTCAAGATAGTGGGTAAAACAAATTCATATATTAAAGGTAGTTGGAGTTTTTATGATATAATGACAGATATTATTATTCCGAATGATCATAGGATGGTATCATTGGATGTAGTGTCTTTGTTTACAAATATACTTTTAGAGTTGTTGAATGATATTACACAAGATAAATGGTCTGAAATTAAAGTACACAGTAGTTTAACAAAAGATGAATTTATAAAGGCAGTTCATTTGGGTTTTAAAAACACAATTTTTTCTTTTGATAATAGTTTATATGAGCAAAGATATGGTTGTCCAATGGGATCATGTTTGTCATCTGGTATAGCGAATTTAGTAATGGAAAAGTTGAAAAGTGTTGCTTTGTCTAAGTTGGTTTTTCAGCCAATTATTTTTAAAAGATATGTTGATGACATTTTTGCAGTTGTACCTGAATGTTTTGTCGATGAAATGGTGGATGTGTTTAATTCTATCCATGATAGAATTAAATTCACAAAAGAAGTTGAGAAAGATACTCAATTGAGTTTTTTAGATATTAGAGTCATTAGAGTTAATAATAATAGAGTGAAATTAGATTGTTATAGGAAACCTGCATGGTCAGGTAGATTTTTAAATTTTGATTCTCACCACTAATTCGGAAACAAGACAGGTGCGATCAAGGGTGTCATTGACAGAGCGATTAAATTGTCACATAAGGATTTTAGGAAAAAGAATTTAAATTTAGTTAGAAAAACATTTATTAAGAATAGTTATCCGGTAAAATTTATTGATAAAATGATTGATGAGAGAGTGTGGGAAATTTATAATGGTGGATTGAAGCAGCGGGTAGATAATCAAACAAGGAATAGAAATGGAAAGAACACATATTTTAGTTTACCGTATATTAGAGGTTTGTCGGAAAGGATTAGAAGAGTTTTTAGTAAACATAATATTCAAGTTTTCTTTAGAAACGATAATAATTTAGAAAGGTTATTTAGTAATTGTAAAGACAAGGATGATAAACGTTTAAAATCGGGAGTAGTTTATAAAATTAATTGTAGGGATTGTAATGGTTGTTATATTGGTCAAACGGGTCGATATTTGAAAAAGAGAATATATGAACATCAATATAGTTTACGCAGCTCAAGTTGTACATCGGGTTTGTAAGAATATTGTTTAAATAGTTTGAATTCTTTCGATTTTGGGAGTGTGGATATTTTGGAACAGGGGATTAATAATAAATATAAGAGGGAAAGCCTTGAAAGTATTCACATTCTAAGAAATCGGAATAATGTAAATTTAATGATAGAGTCAAGTAAATTAGAGAACATTTATCATTCTTTATTAATTTAAGTGAGAATGGAAAGTTGGAGAGGGGAAAGTGGATGGCGGTGGGGGTAAGAGAAAAGAAGGATGCATGAGGGTATATAGGGAGGTGTATCGCGAGTTTCATTTCAGTCCCTGAGGAGGAGCCGGAGCGGGCTCGAAACGTTGGGCAATTTGGTGGTGGGGGGCAGTCAGATCGTCCTTTGCTAACAAAGTTTTTTCCAGGTTTTAATTAAGTTTTTATTTCATATTCTGCGGGGGTGATTATAAACAAGGGCACTCTGACTGCCATAAATATTAATTATTTTAATTTAATTTGCAAGATTGTAAGACCGATGGTAAAATTCTTATCAGTTTATATAAGTATTTCTATAATATGCTACAGTAATACTGTATAAGTACTTTTTATAATTATTCAAATTATTTAATACAGAAAGTCAGACATGTTGCGGATAAAACTTTATAGTCAGTTAATCTTTATCGAATATTCACTAAAAATCATATTTTATACTACTTTAGATGAATTTAAAATTTAAAATTACTATCTTACTGTTAATGAATTAACTCGAACTGGAATTGTGAAACTGTTGATTAGAATGCGATAGTACAGGTATTTAATTCAGTTATAAGATATCAAAATCGATAATTTTTCATATGGTTATTTTGTATGAAATAGATGATGTATTTTTGTCCAATTATTTTTTTTTAATTTCCAAAGTTCATATCAAACACATAATTTACACAGCTATTTTAATGTAAGCTTTCAATGTTCTGTTTTATTACATTATTTTGACGGGCTACAATTCACAATTATTTTTCAATAAACTTAGTACAAATATTTTTATGGAATTTATGCAACGGCTTATCCGCAACATGTCTGATTTTCTGTATTAAATAATGTGAATCATTATAAAAAGTACTTATATAGTATTACTGTAGTAAATTATAGAAATACTTACATAATATTAAGAAACTAGTGATTCAAGATTAGAATGAATTTTTGATCCAGGTACCGGTAACTCTGATGTCAGTCAGTTATAATATCTATGCAGAAAATTCAAAGTAAGTAAAGTTTGCGCACATTGCTAAATATATTGTATGAAGTATTCGATAAATCAAATTAGTTTTTTAATGTACATTTACTGCTAATACAAAATTTTGTAGCAAGATAAGTGACATGAAGTCTTCAAATGATACTCAATCGCAGAATAGATTACGGTTGCATGATTTAACATTTTTATGGTTTTTATCAATTTTTAATGTGCTGTAAAATTTTTTCCTTAGCTCTGGCCATAAACTTTGCTTTTTAAAATTAAAGTATTTGTCCAAAGAATTAAAAAAACTTTGGTGGAGAAATTTGTTACTGGCGTAGTCCTTACTTTTGGTCGATGAACGTATACCAAAAACCAACCAATCAGAGACTTCAAAAAGGGTCATGAAAAAAATACTACTATATTCTACAAATAAAATGCAAACTTTTTCCCAATCAATGTTCTATATAAAAAGTTTCAAGATTTTGAGTAAAAAAATGAATAAACTTGGATTTCAACCAAAAATTGCAAAAACTTTGAATTTTCAATGTCGTATAACTTTTTTATTTATGCAAATATCGACCTAAAATTTGAGAAACATGTTTTGTTCATAAAAAACTAAAAGTAAACGAGTTTTGGCGATTTTAAAATTTTGACATGCTCACTTCACCTGAAACATCTCATATATATATTTATCTGGAACGCTAGTCTCGGGGACGATTTCATACGCGTAACGCAAGCTTCTGGGCTTTTCACGTCTTTCTGGCACATCCCGGAAAAGTTCTATTCGTAACGCAAGCTTCTAGGCTCCATTAACCTCGGTTTTGATATAGGGAGATTATTTCTTTAGTCACTTTTTTCGCAATTTCGGTACTAAAAGCGGGCGCCGCAGGCGTCGTGGTGTTAGCCAATGCCCAAAGGGATGTTGGGATTGTAGACAACGGTGCACAGAGAACTATTGTCATGAAATTCGTCCGAAAATCAAATAACTTTTGAACGAAAAGGTCTAAAAAGACGATTCAGGTCGCATTTGAAAGCTAAATAGATGTAGAAGACAGGAAAATTATCATTAAGACTTTATCTTGATTTTATGACCTTGAAAAAATGACCTTAATTTGGAAAATTTGAAAAAAACGCCTTTTCGGGGCTTCAATCCCAAGATTTTACTGTTACTCTTGTTTTTGGGCATCCATTTCCGAGTAAAACAAAGTTATATATAATTATATATGATTTGAGTATAAATCATATATAATTATATATAATTTATCATATATGGTTATATATTGATTTTGACCTTATATAGTATGTATAATCATATATAGTTATATATTGATTTTGATCTTATATAAGCATATATAATCATATATGTATATATAAAATCATTATATTTGATCATGTATGACCATATATACTTACATATGAGTATATATTACCATATATTGTCAGATAACACGATATATAAATGCGTGACGTAGCATAGAAAATTTTTCATATGTATGATAATATATAGTTACACATGGCAATATATGACAATATATTACCATATATTAGTAAACATGACCATATATATTAATATAAGGGCAAATTCAATATATAACCATATATGATCATATATAATTATAAATTTCCAGAAGCGTTATTTCTGGGACGCACCTCTGATTTCTGGGACGTCCCAGGTTTACATCTGGTATATAAGCGTTATTTCTGGGACGTATATAGAATTCAAACTTTGAGAGTTCGGAGACCTTAGAGGGATTATTTCTTTAGTCAAGCATATGACTCTGGCTGCAGGGGGTTGAGGCCCCCGAAATAACGTGTATATACATGTATATATATATATATATATATAAATATATATATATATATATGTGTGTATGTGTGTGTGTGTTAATATATAGTCATATATTGTCATGTATAAAAACAATAAAAACTGTATATCATTATATATATGAAAAATTTTTGATGCTACATCACGCATTTATATATGGTTTTATCTGACATATATAGTTATAATATATACACCTATCGGGGTTTATCCAGCCCTTAGTACCTTTCAACCAGAGTTGGTATACAAGTGACTAAAGAAGTAATCCCTCCGTGGGTATTGTGACTCTAGGTCGGGCTCCATAAACCCCGATGTATGAGTCGGGCTTGATAATATTATGAAGCCCGGGCTGCATAATCAGAGTCGGGCACGATAAACCCCTATATATAAAAAAACGGGCTTTATAAACCCCTTTGGAGAAATGTATAATATACTCATATATAAATATATATGGTCATACATGATCATATATAATGATTTTATAAATAATATATATACGCACATATATGATCATATATGCAATATAACAATCAGGCACTTTGAGGAGTGTATTTATATGGAAAAATACAGAAAAGTATGGTAAAATACAGAAAATTATGGAAAAATACAGAAAAATACGGAAAAATACAGAAAAATACGGAAAAATACAATCAGGGGAGGAAGGGATGTTTTAACAGTCACGAAAAAACTCCTCAAACTTCCGGAATCACACATATATAGTCATATATTATCATATGTAACTATATATCATCATACATATGAAAATTTTTCGATGCTACATCACATTTATATATCGTTTTATCTGATAATATATGGTAATATATTGATCACGTAAGACCATATATACTCATATATAAGTATATATGGTCATACGTGATCATATATAATGATTTTAGATATACATATATGATCATATACTGAGATAAGGTCAAAATCAATTTATAACCATATATGATTATATATAAATTATATATGATTATATATAAATTATATATAATTATATATAATTTATACTTAAATCATATATAATTATATATAACTTTGTTTTACTCGGAAATGGATGCCCAAAAACTAGAGTAACAGTAAAATCTTGGGATTGAAGCCCCTAAAAGTCGTTTTTTTCAAATTATCCAAATTAAGGTAATTTTTTCAAAGTCATGAAATCAAGATAAAGTCCTAATGATAATTTTCCTGTATTCTACATCTATTTAGTTTCCAAATGCGACCTGAATCATCTTTTTAGACCTTTTCGTTCAAAAGTTATTTGATTTTCGGACGAATTTCATGACAATAGGATACTGTGCGGCGGCGCGAAGCGCCGCCTTTACCTCTTTATATTGCGGCACAGCTTCCATTGTAGGTGACACCCTAAGAAAATCACTAAAAATCCCCAGTATACATTAGGCAAATTTTCTAATTTTAATCAAATAATTAACCACTTAAATTTATTTAATAAATACATCAATTTGTGACTATTATAAACTTTTCAAAATTTTAACCAAACTCAGAATTTAAAAATATCATTGTGTTCGGGACTGTATAGTGCCGCAAGTGTCCGCTAGATGACAAGCGCCAAATCGCTACCCGCAATGAAAACCATCACCCCGAGTGTATAAGTATAGGCACGCGACTTGCACTCGGGGGAGACATTAAAACATACAGTCTCCTCTACTTACCAATATTACCCATACCCCTCTAACCGCTATATACAGACATTGCCTATACTTTTGCCTATACTTGTTGCGTACATTTGCCTACCCTTGTCTTAGTTGCGACTAAGACATATTATTGCCTTTACTTACATATTTATTAGAACGTGCTTTCACGTTCAACCTTTCTTTTTGCTCCATCTCTACTCTCGAGTGGGTTGCAGCAGAGACTCCAAGAGTCACACTTATTCATTTCTTCTCGTTGACAAACTCAAACAATATAAATAACTCGTACACGTTCAGTCGTATACATTTTTGGTCCTTCGAGCCGGATAGAGTTGTCAACCGAGAGGAATACTTGAGAAGCGATCGGATAAAATTCTGTTATTTAGTTGTTCTCAATTGCCAGAGATTTACGACCTCTGACAAGTAAAGCGATTTCGTTGGAGATTTACGACCTCCTAACGAGACTTCGTGTGACTGATCTTCAGCCTCCGCACTCGCACGGCGGGCGGAGTCATCACATCAACTCATAAAACTCACGAATCTTTAATATCCAACGTTTTTCAAAATGCCATCACTTTTACTTAAATTGCCTATTTTTGGTGTCTTACTTGCGAGTAAGACATATTATTGCCTATTTACACGAACGCGCTTCGTGTACACATTTCCTTTGCTACCACTCTACTTGCGAGTGGGTAGGAGCAAATACTTTAAGTCCTACGACTTATTTTTCTCTCTCGCCAAACATTATTTGCCTTGTCTATATTTACCCCTTGCTTTACTTCTTGCCCAATTACTACTTTTACTTGTTTTGCTTACTTTGCTAATAATACGAGAAGCTCTCGTATTATTTGCCGTTACCCCTTGCCTACTTGCTCGAACGCATTGCGTTCATCTTCTATCTACAGTTCAACTTCGCCTTTCGAGGAGAGTTGACTGCAAAGACTTTTGGAATCTTAATTCTAAGTATCTATCTTTTGTACCGAACTTATTCTTTGCAAGAAAAGCTGGATACATTGACTTTAGGAGTCAACCGACCCATTATTACATACAGCTTTTGCCTTACATACTTTACTGCTTTACTTATAGTACGAGAAGCTCTCGTATTAGTTACTGTTTTCATTCGCTTACTTTACGCGAACATACATTATTACACGTTAGCCTGCATTAAATGCCTACACTTTATGTTTCCACTATATTTGCTTGACTATAACTACTTCGTTTTATTTGCGAATAATACGAATTCTTACTTTTCTGCTTTCAACTTATTCTTTGCGAGAAAAGTTGGAAGCATAGATTCTTGGAGTCTAAATTGCTATTTTAAGCTTAGCTGATAATACGTGAGGCTCTCGTATTATTAGTTTGTCTATTGCCTATACCTTGCGTATTGCTTGCCTATTTTACTCGAACACGCGTAGCGTTCAAATCCCCTTTGCTTCAATTTTACTTTCGAGTGGGTTGGAGCAAAGACTTTCAGAGTCAATACAATTTATTATTTTCTCTCGGCGATAAACCCAAATAATATAAACTCCGTATACGTTCATTCGTATACACAGGAGGTTTCTACGAGCAAGAACTACTCAAAGCCAAGTATCCAGATATTTATATTGTAGAAAAAATTAACACCTCAAAGTCTCCAATTACTGCATCCCAATCTTAGCCATCAGGACTGTTAATGTCTGCTTAACTGTTTCTGTTCGTCCCCTACATGGACGAAGGCGGGCGGTATGTTCGGGACTGTATAGTGCCGCAAGTGTCCGCTAGATGGCAAGCGCCAAATCGCTACCCGCAATGAAAAACATCACCCCGAGTGTATAAGTATAGGCACGCGACTTGCACTCGGGGGAGACATTAAAACATACAGTCTCCTCTACTTACCAATATTACCCATACCCCTCTAACCGCTATATACAGACATTGCCTATACTTTTGCCTATACTTGTTGCGTACATTTGCCTACCCTTGTCTTAGTTGCGACTAAGACATATTATTGCCTTTACTTACATATTTATTAGAACGTGCTTTCACGTTCAACCTTTCTTTTTGCTCTATCTCTACTCTCGAGTGGGTTGGAGCAGAGACTCCAAGAGTCACACTTATTCATTTCTTCTCGTTGACAAACTCAAACAATATAAATAACTCGTACACGTTCATTCGTATACACATTGCAAACAACATTCTCAATTATTGAAGAATCTTTTGAAACATTTTCAATAAATATTTTATTTGGATTTTTACACCGAGATAATGCAATATATAATTGGCCATGTGAAAATAATGGTCGTCTAATGAAAATTCCAGTAGACTCGAAACGCTGTCCCTGAGATTTATTTATTGTCACAGCAAAAGCTAGTACAATTAGAAATTGTTTTCTATAAAGAATAAAAAGAAATGAATATGAATCTGCCGTATTTAGTGTTATTCGTGGAATAAAAACCTCTTCACCAATTCTTTCGCCTGTAATTATTTCTGCCTTAACATTATGAGCACATAATCCAGTGATTTTTAGACATGTACCATTACACATTCCTTCTGTAATATTTATATTCCTAATTAGGCCGAATCCATCTCAAATCGAACAGCGAGAGTATACCACACCGATCATTTTGGAATTAAAGTATTGCTGTTCTTCTCGAGAAATGATTCAACACGTATTTTTTCATTTTTTGATTGCACTAAAATGACATCCGGTTGGCAACGTCAAAATTTTTTTTACAAAATCCAAACTTTCAAATTTTATTTTTCAAGGACATTTTGAAACAACTGCCAATTTACGAGTTTTTTAAGTTTTTGAGTAAACTATACGCGATCTTACTCAGATTAGCGCCTTCTTTCATGTCTTGCATGACATTGCATAAAAATAAAAAAATGCATAAGTTATGCAGTTTTTACTAAAAAATGCATTTTTTGGAAAAATGCATTGTTTCAAAAACCTCATGTTTTTTTTATGAAAATTTATATGAAGATAGGCGGTGTTAATATGTACCAAATCGTGTGTGTCGGATATTGTATTTTTGCCCATAGAATGAGAAAAACAATAAAATAAAATACAATAAAATTTTATTAATTCAATATAAACGGATATTTGTATATATGTAAAGTAATACACACACACGCGCGCGCGCACACTCACAGGCGTAGGCAGTATACAGTATAGGCGGTATACAGAATCATATGTGCGTGCTTGTATGAGCTTCTTATGTACTTATAAATTTGTACGCTAGATGGCGAACGTTGAGCTTAATACTTGCAATAATTATATGGTTTTAGCTATATATATAACTGTAGTATTTTTTAATATAATACACAGTTTTTTGAAATTTATTACATATCTCTATTATATTAAAACACAACCACTATGTCTGAGTATTTTTCAAAAGATAGAATTAAATGTCCCAATTTCTTTGGGAGACATAAGAAAGCCTACTATCTATCGAATAAAATACGATTCAAGCATTTGGATGATCTTGTTCATCCATTAAAATGTCGCTATCCTAATTTACTTTTGACACCGTCTACAAGTATATGTAACAATTGTTATAAGTTTGCTTTAAAATTGGTGGATGGCACTGACGATGAATTTGCCGATATCGTAGTCAATGAAGCAACTGAGAATGAAGTTGGCGATATTGAAGTTGATATAGACGAAGATTTTTTACCAAGTACTCCAGAACGCATCGAAGAATTTAATAATGAAATGAGTACATCAGTTTTAGGCTCTGTGTCACCACTTAAAAGAAAAAACCTTATACGTGAAAAATCTACTGAAAATTACGTTAACCAAAAGAAAACAAAACTAATTTCAACATTTTCTAGTACCCTCGATGCTATGTTAAAGACACTCTATGACGTTTCTGTTGAATCAAATGAATCAATCACAGCTCTATGTCATTGTACGGAATGGGTACAAAATATTGGATTAGCCCTACAAAAATGTTCTACGGTATAGAAATAAAAATATATATGATCAACAAATCGAGAAATCTTGCTAAAGAAAAAGGAATTTATTCAGAACCAGATGCATATTCAGGTCATCCGATTGATGTAAACATGGAAAAAATTGTTATGGAATATTATATAAATGTTGATTTTAATTGTTCAAAACAAAGTCTTAATAAATGTGACGTTGTTACAATTAAAGTTAACAATAAAAAAGAGAAAAAAGTTAAGCATTTTTTACTCGAAGTTTAAAAAAGGTGTATAAAGTATTTAAAAAATGATAATCCAGAATTGAGAATTGGAAAACCGAAATTTTATTGTTTGCAACCAAAATATGTCTTACTTAGCCCCATCAAAGAAGTTTGTCTCTGTATCTATTGCGCAAATTATGATTTATTTCTTACGAGCTTGATTAATTTCACAGGGAGTAACATTACAGAGTTGGATGAACTTCGGCCAGAAATAATAAACGCAACAAAGTGTTCTGAGCCATCTGATTTATGTTATTTGCAGGAATGTAAAATTTGTCCAGGCAGTAACGGAATTACGTTTCATGTTCTAAAACTGCAAGATGTAGAAAGCACAGAAGAAATTACGTATGCTTTGTGGGAAAATGGTAACTTGATTAAAAAAACAGTGCCAATTTCTGCTTTTAAAGAGGAACTTTCGGTTTGGACCATGAAGATTAGTACTCACATGTATGTAAAAAATATACAACGCAAAGCTATAAAAGCAGAAAGAGAAAATGCTAAAAAAGACCCACATCATTTAGTTCTTCAAATAGACTTCACTGAAAACTGGGCTGTGATTCATAATAAAGCTGTTCAAGGAAATCATTGGGTTAATGATCAAATTTCTATTTTCACAGCAGTGTCTTATCAAGGGGATTCGACACAAAGTTTCACAGTCATAAGTGATGACCGAAAACATGATTCAGCGTATGCTTTGCTAGCAGTAGAAAAAATTATAACTTACTTAAAAGAAAGTGTTGTGATTAAACAAACAAAATTACCATTATATCAGACGGCGCGGCTAGCCACTTTAAAAATGGCTTTCAATTATATTAAATAAAACGAGCACCATATGATATAAAATGGTTGTTCTCTGCTACTGGGCACGGAAAAGGAGCTGTAGATGGTGTGGGTGGACTTACAAAGCATTATGCTACTTCACATAATCTTCGAGAGTCCCACGAAAAATCTATTCAAAATGCTAATGATTTCGTAGAGCACGTTAAAAAATATATTGATGCAATTAAAATAATACATTTACAAGATGTTGAAATAGAACAATTCAGAAAAGCAAAACATATTGATTGACTTACAACTCCAAAGTATCCTGGAATTCACAAAACATGATTAACATGGTTAAAGAAACATGTAATAATAAAACACATTGTTGTACAGCAAAATCTGCCGATCATTTACTAACAAAAGATAAAACAAAACAAAATAAAAACAAAGGTAGTCATAAAAATAAAAAATACAGAAAATTGAAAATGAAAAAGTCAAAAACAGCTATAGCGTGTAAGTACGAATGTGTACATGTATATTACTTGGATATGTACAAACATTTGTTTATATTGATTATTATTGACTACCATCGTAATAAATGAAAATTTTATTTTACTTTATTTTATTTTTTTCTCATTCTATGGGCAAAAATACAATATCCGACACACACGATTTGGTAGGTATTAATACCCCCTACCTTCATCTAAATTTTCATAAAAAAAAATGGGGTTTTTGAAAAAAATGCATTTTACCAAAAAGTGCATTTTTTAGTAAAAATTTCATAACTTATGCATTTTTTATTTTTATGCAAATGTCATGCAGGACATGAAAGAAGGCGCTAATCTGAGTAAGATCGCGTATAGTTTACTCAAAAACTTAAAAAACTCGTAAATTAGCAGCTGTTTGAAAATGACTTTGAAAAATAAAATTTGAAAGTTAGGATTTTGTAAAAAATTTTTGACATTGCCAACCGGATGTCACTTTAGTGCAATCGAAAAATGAAAAAATACGTGTCGAATCATTTTTCGAGAAGAACAGCAATACTTTGATTCCAAAATGATCGGTGTGGTAGGCATACTCTGGCTGTTCGATTTGAGATGGATTCGGCCATTAACATAACAATAGAATTTACTTTCAATTTTAATTCATGAGGTGGAAGACCTTCTCTAATATTGTTAAGCATTTCTACTGGATAATTTAAATGAATATTTTCATCTGTTTGAGTTTCATCTATTTCATTTTCTGCTTTATGAGTTGCATAATCTAAGCTATAGTATGTATATCTTTTTTCATTCAATAATTCTAAAACTTTATTATTAATAATTTTAGTACCGTTATTATGAGCAGATAAGATTACACGATCTGTCGAAGTTTTAATATTAATGTTACTATAAATTTCTTTGCAAACATTATTCGTTTTCCATTTATTTGGAATAATAAATGGATTAATTCTTCCTTCACCTAATTCAAACAATAGTGAAGCAAATTGTTTATCTTCCGAACGAATATTTTG
The DNA here is from genome assembly GCA_036365515.1 of Torymus aiolomorphi. Taxonomy (NCBI): domain Eukaryota; kingdom Metazoa; phylum Arthropoda; class Insecta; order Hymenoptera; family Torymidae; genus Torymus; species Torymus aiolomorphi. The sequence continues at coordinate 83,437,993 of CM070877.1, forward strand.
AGTTAATTTTAAAACTTGTGACCATAACATAGAAAATTTAATTGTTTCTTCAATTATACTATTTTCGTGGACACATTTCATAACTGGAAGAATTTGCCGAAAATCACCTTCTAATATGATCAATTTTCCACCAAATGGAACATTATTATACCATACATCTCTTAGAGTTTTATCAACTATTTCTAAAGGCTTTTTTGGAAGCATTGGTGCTTCGTCCCAAATAATAATATCAACTTCTCTCAATTTTTTTTATCCGATTCGAATTTTAAAAAACCAGTTTCAATACTGTTAAAATCTAAAGGAAGTCTAAAAGAACGATGACTTATCATTCCTTTAGGTAATAAAATAGAAGCGATTCCAGTCCAAGCCATAGATAGAGTTTTTTTGTTCAAACATATAAAATAATGTATTAATGTTTTATATAAGAAAGTTTTACCTGAACCTCCAGGACCATCAATAAAATAAATTTTATCTACACTGTTTACTATTTCATTGAAAATTGATTTTTGATCATTAGTTAACTGATTAAACAAAATATCAAAGATATTTTTATTATGTACTATATTTTTAGAATATTCTTCAATACTATGAATTACTGTTGGTTCAGGTAAACTGAAATCTTTACAACTTTTGTCTTCAGTTTGCAATATACATTGAATATGCGATAGAGCATTATTTTCTTCATTTTCTTTGAAATCCTCAGAAAAAAAATGTTTGAATTTTTTCCAAATCAAATTACCTTGAATGTTTTCTGCTAAAATCAACCATGCAAAAAATTTACGTAATTGAAATGGAAGCATTACATTAGTAGATTCTTCCATAATAGCTAAATTTGTGAATCATCTTCTATAAGACCTATAGCAAGTGCTGCCTCTTTGTAAGTTTCATATATTATATTATTAAACGTTCGTATATGTTCAAAAGAAGTAGCACCTTTTACATGATTTAGTAATAATTTGAGAAAAATCTCTCATTATCTTTTGACGATACGATATTTAATCGACCAATAGCTTCAAATTTTTGAGACCACTGTCTTTTTTCCATGATTTAGATTTAAAAATATAATACCGAAGTATTTCAACATATTTAATATTTCTAGCAGTTTTATCTATTTTATTTATTTTAAACCGTGCCGTTAAAGTAGTTTCTGTATTGCACAAAGCTTCTTCTTCAGATTCTTTATTCTCTTCAAAAATAATTTTTTGTTGATACTCTGTATGTACAGCTAACCGCATAATGGTATGCCTTCTGCCAGATAAAGGAAATTCTTGTAAACGCCATGCGGCTTCTATCGGACTTAGATATCTACCATCTATAAATTGTGAAATTTCATCATATACTATAGGACTTTGTTCATCATTTTCTATGTTTACTTTTTCCATTTTACATAATGCCCTATCGCCACCATTATGGATATAGTCAAACATATATTTAATACTATGAATTGATGCACAATATTCGACATTAATATGACATTTATATTTTTTTTTTTTAAGAAAACTGTTATATGGAACTACCATTCTATTATCAAACGGAAATAATTTGGCTACCTTTAGTTCTATATGTATGATTATGACAAGAATTAGCTTTTCTCTGATATTTTGGATAACCATTTTTTTCAAAATTGTTGTATTGCGAAACTGTTTAGGAAATCTTTTTTGTAAATAGGTTGATCTTTGATAAAACAAAGTGATTGATTAGTATGAGGTCCATGCAACATATGTTTTGTAATGGGCGCGGGTATTTCGCAGTAGTAGCGCGTGGTATTAACACGAGGTTAATAATTACACGAGCCTCGGGCATAGCCTTTTTAAATAGGGCGCCGAGCGAGACTTGCGAGAGAGCGCGCGCCGCGCGGCGAGAGCGCGAGACACGGGGAGAAGAAGGCAAGCGGAGCCGACGCACAGTGGTGCCGATCGATGCAAAAGTGATGAAAATTCGTGCTTTAGTACAATAAGGCTCAACAAATTTTTATAAAATATGTTTTGGATTCGTGAAGTAATTTCCTATGATAAATCGTTTCCCTCATGGCTGTAGCATTGCTCTTTTTTTAGTAAGGAATACGTTAAATGCCGTTTTTTTGGAGTTTATTTTTTTTTTTTTTTTGTTTTTAAGTAGGATTAATTTTTTTTTTGTTTTATAATAAGCGCCCATTTTTTATAAATATAATTTTTTTCAAAATTCTAGGACTTATGCAATTGTTTGAAAAAAATTTTATTTATAAAAAATGGGCGCTTATTATAAAACAAAAAAAAATTAATCCTACTTAAAAACAAAAAAAAATAAATAAATAAACTCCAAAAAAACGGCATTTAACGTATTCCTTACTAAAAAAAGAGCAATGCTACAGCCATGAGAGAAACGATTTATCGTAGGAAATTACTTCACGAATCCAAAACGTATTTTATAAAAAATTTTTTAACCTTATTGTGCTAAAGCACGAATTTTCATCACTTTTGAGTAGATAGGCATCACTGTGCGACGCGCGCTGCCAAGGGACGCGGCGGCAGCGCAGCCACCACAGCCGGTGATGTTATTCAGCTTTTCTTTATTTCTATACTAAAGAAATAATCCATATCAAATAATAAAAATATGCGTCTTTAATACTTCAATTTGCTCAATTTTGCTCAGCCCTTCATTCATTTGCGCATATCAAAATTTTTTCTTGAAAGCAAAAAACGCTAATAACGCGTTCTATTTTTTTACTGTTATTGTTTTCAATGTTTGCACTATTTAAATATTGAGCAATTATGAGAAAATTAAATGACATTAGCACAATTTTTTTCTTGTCTGTTGATTATTTCTTTAGTAAAAACCGAAGAAATCGCCTCAGCTGGGATAGCGACGCTCGCTTCCTTAGCTCTTTTTCCTGCTCTCTATATATGAAAGATTTAGTCTCTAGGTGTACCAAGCCACGCTTTATAAGTACTGAGGAAGTAAATCCAATATCTTTCGATACACCAGTATATCGGATAAAATCGTTTAACTCCTTTTGATTGAAGGATTTTCAAAATCGTTTCTCACCAGCTGGAACGTACTCATCATCGCTTTCATTTACTTCACGTCCACTTATTTGGGTTTGCTCGCTTTCGCCTTCTTCGTATTCCTCAATACATGTCATCTTCGTGTAAATCTCATTCCTTTGTACCTTGCTTATATACATCCATAGGTTCATGACCATCTAAAGAACTTTCTTTTATTTTGTCTTTATCGGACGCATTCACATGTGATTTGAAAACTGGTATCGTCATTGAAGATATGCTTGCGAAATTAAATCTTTGATTTAATGTTTGTATTGAAACCATTTACCGCATTCGTGTAGGAGCAGCAGCCTTCGTGTGTTTGTGGTTGCTGCTTGTTGTTCGCGGTAAAAATGAAATAAATTTACCATATTTTAATTTTTTCCATCGATTGAACATCTGCAGTCAACTACTGCACATACCTTGTGGAGCCCAAGTTCTGTCATTTGTAAGAATTCTATGCATTGAAGAAAATCTCTCTATTCGCATTTTTAATAAATCTTCGGTATTTTTCCACCTCAAACTGCTCACACAAGTAATAAAGAATATTTCGATCTCTATCACACTTCTGATAAGGCTTTTTTGTAGCATTGTACCTAACACAAGCCAAGTCATAAACGTGTGAAAAAAGATACATTGCCTATACCTCCACCTAGAGTACCTCCGCGCGGTGGCGGCGGGCAACAGTATATCTTTTGCAAATTTTTTTTTTTTTTTGCCCAGTTTTGTTTTAAAATTCTGGCAAGATCTCTGGGAAGTCTTAAGCCGCCATGGCAGGTACAAGCAATGTATCTTTTACGATGCAGGAACTCGGAAATCCAGTATCAGTTGCTGGTCAGGGTGAGCAAGCGGGTCCGCAGACGTCGTCATTATATGACCGCAGCTCTTCACAGGTGGGCGACTTGCAAGTAGCCTTATCGCAAATCGCAAGTGTAATAATTTTCGAAATATTTTTTGCAACTTGTGTGGTCAATTTGAGGTTCAAAAATACCGAAGATTTATTACAAATGTGAATAGAGAGATTTTTCTTGAATGTTTTGGCGTAGATATCATTCCAGAAGAAACAACGTGGGCCCCACAAATCATGTGTGGCACTTGTCTGCAGATGTTAAATCTATGGAAAAAATTTAAATGGAATAAAGTAAGAGGGAAAAAATTTTAAAATTTCCGACACCAACTAGATGGCGTCAACCACAAACATGCGAGGACTGCTACTTTTACATGACAGTGGTTTGTGGTTTCACCGCAAAGACTAAATCAAAGATAAATTACGCAAGCGTATCTTCAATAACGAAACCAGTTCCGAAATTACACGCCAATGCGCTCGAAGAACAAAAAATGGAAGAAAGTTCGTTTGATGGTCATGAATCAATGGAAGTAGATGAATAGGATGCTAAAGAAAGCGATTTAGATGAAGATAACATCGAAGCAGATAATATTGAGGAATACGAGGATGATGAGACCGAAAGCGAGCAAACCGAAGACAGTGTAAGTGAAGTAAACGAAAGCGATGACAAGTACGTTCCAGTTGGTTACAAACGAGATCAAAAACCCTTTAATCAGAAGGATTTAAGCCATTTTATCCGAGATACTGGTGTATCGAAAGATATTGAAGAATTTATGGCCTCCGTACTTATAAGGCGAAGCTTGACACAACCAGGGACTAAATTTTCCATTTATAGAGAGCGGGAAAAGAATTCCGGAAATATTTTACTCTCAATGAAGATAAAAAGTTAGTGTATTGTGTGGACGTTAGAGGTCTGCTAAATGAAATGAAAGCAAACGTATATCAACCCAATGAATGGAGACATTTCATAGATTCTTCACAATGCAGCTTAAAACCAGTTCTGTTACACAACGGAAATAAGTACGCGAGCATTCCAAAAGCTCACTCTACTAAACTCAAAAAATCTTATGAAAATATAAAATACGTCTTAGAAAAAATTAATTATGCAGATCACAAGTGGCAAGTTTGCGGGGATTTAAAAATCATTTCTATCATACTAGGACAGCAGGCAGGATTCACTAAGTTTCCAGGTTTTTTTTTGATTATGGGATAGTAGGGATCGTGTGAAACATTACGAACAAAAAGAATGGTCAAATAGAAATGCACTGAATCCGGGTAGTCACAACATTATTCGAGAACCATTGATGGAACGGTCAACAATTCTTCTTTCCCCATTGCATATAAAGCTAGGCCTAATGAAACAATTCACAACAGCTTTGGACAAACAAGGGCAATGTTTCATATATTTACATGAGCAGTTTGAAAAACTCAGTGATGCAAAGTTAAAATAACGTATTTTCGATGGACCACAAATCTGTAAAATATTTAAAGATCAAAACTTTATACATCACATGAATGTGATAGAAAAATCAGCCTAGTTGAGTTTTAAAAGTATTGCTGAAAACTTTATAGGAAATCATAAATGTCGCGACTGTGAAGAACTTGTCAATGGTTTGCTCGATAACTACCAACGTTTAGGTTGTTTGATGAGAGTTAAATTGTATTTTTTGCATTCTCATTTGGAGTACTTTCTAGACAACTCAAGTGATTAAAGTGAGGAGCAAGGTAAACGTTTTCATCAAGATTTGAAAGTAATGAAGAGAAGATACCAGGGTTTGTGGGGTGTAAATATGATGGCGGACTACTGTTGGATGTTAAAGAGAGAAACTGAAAATAGAGGTATTAAAAGAGTCAGAGACCCGTTGCACAGATCGTTTGAGAATAAAAGGGTTCGCTATAAACGAAAAGAAGTGTAAATAACTTTTTTTTTCATTAACATTTAAGAAACTGCTGGATGGTTTTAATGGTTAAGGGTTAAGGGTTTAAGGGTTTAATGGTTAAAGGTTTAAGGGTTAAGGGTTTAAGAGTTAAGGGTTTGAGGGTTTAAGGTTTAAAAGTTAAGGGTTTAAGGGTTAAAGGTTGAAGGGTTTAACAGTTAAAGGTTTAAGGGTTTAAGGTTAAAGGATTTAGGAATACCACTGATGATATTCACGATATCAGTTTTCCACAATTTTCTGCATTTTTCCATAATTTTCAGTCACAGTGATTTGCACAAAATCAGAGGATAAAAGGATAGAATGAACAGTTTATTCTTATTCAGCGAGTCAAAATACATGGGAATATGAGAATATGACTCAACTGTGTTCGAATACCTTCTACTATTCACTGATGGACTTCATAAATCCAGTTTTTTGCAATTTTCCGCTTTTATGGTATAATTTACGCAAAATCAGGGGCTGATTGAACCAAACGGACAGTGGATTCGTATTCAGCACGTCAAAATACATCAGGATATGATAGTCAGTGTTCTGTGACAGACCACTTTTTTTTGTGTGCCTGTGTAATCTATACCAATAATATTGTAAAGTAGTAAGATCATTTGAATTTTTAATTTTTGAATTTTCAGTAATATTTTCCAACTTTCTACTTTCTATTTTTCAAAATGGCTGCCAAATATTGAAATATTACTGGATTTTACAATTGCATATGGGAAATTTCTGGATTCGCATGATGATGAATCAGAATTCAGATTATGAAACGCATATAAAATGGCATCAAAATGGCATACCCCAGATGGCGGCCAAAAATTGAACTTTTCTGTTTTGTTAAAAATTGAATATACTGAATTTCTGGATTCTCTGATTACAATATGAACTCAGATTTTAAAAATTCATAATGGCAGTAAAATATTGAAATAATATTTGATTTTGCAAAAAAATTGTATGTATGGGGTTTCCGAATTAGCTGATTACGAATCTGAACTCAGATATTGAAATTCAAAATGGCGAAACGAAAATGTCTGCCACCTATTGAAATATTACTGAATTTTGCTGAAAATTGTATATACACGGAAAGATGCATTCAGAGCTATAGGCCGTGAGTTATAACAAAGTAAGCGGGTAACTTCTCTGCCACCGTGTGACGGCGCGACATTCAGGCATGTCAACGATGGTCTCTAGGCAACGCCATACGGGGTGACTGCCGCAGTCGTCAGACGTACCACTCACGCTTGCCGCCGTGCGCGTTAAAGCTTGAACTAAGTGATAGTCACGGCCTACAGCCGTGTCACGCGAGTACCGTTTATCGAAATGACCACATCACAGTCATAGACGCATATATCACGACATCCGGCGATGCAATATGGCACGCTATTTTTTTTCTCGCGCGTCACGGGCTACAGCTGTGAATTCTTCTTTCCGTATACGGGATTTCTGGATTCGATAAGGGCGGATCTGAACTCAGATTTTAAAAATTCAAAATGGCGGCCAAATATTTAAATTACACTGGCTTATGCTAAAAATTGTATATAGGAGGTTTATATATTCGCTGATTACGAATCTGAACTCAGATTTTCAGAATTCAAAATGGCGGATCGAAGATGGAGGACAAATATTCAAACATTGATGGATTTTGCTGAAAATTGTATGTACGGGATTTCTAGATTGGATGATTACGAATCTGAACTCAGATTTTCAGAATTCGAAATTGCCAATCGATAATGGCTGTTACATATTGAAATATTTCTGGATTTTGCTGAAAATTGTATGTACGGGATTTCTGGATTCGATTATTACGAATCTGAACTCAGATTTTAAAAATTGAAAATGGCTGCAAAATATTTAAATAATTCTGGATTTTGCTAATAATTTTATGTAGGGGATTTCTAGATTATGAATCTCAACTCAGATTTTCATAATTCAAAATGGCTGATCGAAGATGTAGGCCACATATTGAAATATTACTGGATTTTGCTGAAAACTTTAATTCAAACTGGTGGACCCAAGATGGCTGCCAAAAATTGAAATATTACTGTATTTTGTTGAAAATTGTATATAAGGAGTTTTTGGAGTCGCTTATTACAAATCTGAACTCAGATTAAGAACATTCAAAATGGCGGATTTAAAGATGGTGGTCAAATATTGAAATATTATTAGATTTTGCTGAAATTTGTATTACCTTAATACTGGATTTTTGGTTTCGCTGATTAGGAATCTGAACATATATTGTGATAATTCAGACTGGTGGACGCGAGATCGCTAACAAAAATTGAAATTTTACTCGATTTTGCTGAAAATTGTATATAAGGAATATGTGGATTCGCAGATAACGAATCCCAAATCAGATTTTCAGAAATCAAAATAGCTGATCGAAGATGCAGGCGAAATATTCGAAAACGACTAGAATTTGCTGAAAATTGTATATAAGGGGTATGTGGATTCGCTGATTACGAATCACAACTCAGATTTTCAGAATTCAAAATGACTGATCGAAGATGGAGGCAAAATATTCAAAAACTACTGGAATTTGCTGGAAATTGTATATAAGGGGTATGTGGATTCGCTGATTACGAATCATAACTCAAATGTTCAGAATTCAAAATGGCTGATTGAAGATGGAGGGGAAATATTCAAATACTACTGGATTTGCTAAAAATTGTATAAAGCAATGTCTGGATTCGCTGATTACGAATCTGAACTCAGATTTTGAAAATTCAAAATGGCGGATTTGAAAATGGTGGTCAAATATTGAAATATTATTGGATTTTGCTGAAAATTGTATATACGGAATTTTTGGTTTCGCTGATTACGAATCTGAACATTTATTATGAAATTCAGACTGGTGGACCCAAGATCGCTAACAAAAATTTAAATTTTACTTAATTGTGCTAAAAATTGTATAGAGTGGGTTTCCGGTTTCGCCAATTAGGAATCGTAACTTAGATTTTGAAAATTGAAAATAGAGGATCCAAGATGGATGCCAAAAATTGAATTATTACTGGATTTTGCTGAAAATTGTATATAACGGGTATCTGGATTCGCTGATAACGAATCGCAAATCAGATTTTCAGAATTCAAAATGGCTGAACGAAGATGGAGGCGAAATATATAAAAACTACTGGAATTTGCTGAAAATTGTATATACAGGGTATGTGGATTCGCTTATTACGAATCACAACTCAGATTTTCAGAATTCAAAATGGCTGATCGAAGATGGTGGTCAAATATTGAAATATTATTGGATTTTTCTGAAAATTGTATATACCGGATTTTTGGTTTCGCTGATTATGAATCTGAACATATGTTTTGAAAATTCGGTCTGGTGGACCCAAGATGACTAACAAAAATTGAAATTTTACTCGAGTTTGTTAAAAATTGTCTACAGTGGGTTTCCGGATTCGGCAATTAGGAATAGTAACTCATATTTTGAAAATTCAAAATAGGGGACCCAAGATGGCTTCAAAAAATTGAAATATCACTAGATTTTGCTGAAAATTGTATATACGGGATTTCTGAATTCGATTATAACGGATCTGAACTAAGATTTTAAAAATTCAAAATGGCGGCAAAATATCTAAATTATACTGGCTTTTGCTAAAAATTGTATATAGGAGGTTTCTATATTCGTTGATTATGAATCTGAACACAGATTTTCAGAATTCAAAATGGCTGATCGAAGATGGAGGCCAAGTATTCAAATATTATTGGATTTTGCTGAAAATTGTATATAGGCGTATCTGGATTCGCTGATTATGAATCTGAACTCAGATTTTGAAAATTCAATATAGAAGACCCAAGATGACGGCCAAAAATTGAAATTTTACCGGAATTTTCTAAAAATTGTTTATTATGGGTTTCCGGATTCGCTGATTAGGAATCTGAAATCAGATTTTGTAAATACAAAATGGCTGCCAAAAATTGAAATATTACTGGATTTTGCTGAAAATGGTATGTTGGGTATTTTGATTCAACGATTATGAATTCAAACTCATATTTTCAGAATTCAAAATCGCGCATCGAAGATGGAGGCCAAATATTCAAATATCACTGGATTTCGCTGAAAATTGTATATAAGGAACCCATCTGGACTCGCTGATTACGAATCTGTACTCATATTTTGCCAATTCAAAATGGCTTCCAAATATTGAGATATTACTGGATTTTACAATTGCATATGGGAAATTTCTGGATTCGCATGATGATGAATCAGAATCCAGATTATGAAACTTCAAAATGGCATACCCAAGATGGCGGCTAAAAATTGAACTTTTCTGTTTTGCTAAAAATTGAATATACTGAATTTCTGGATTCGCTGATTACAAATATGTACTCAGATTTTAAAAATTCAAAATGGCAGTAAAATATTGAAATAATATTTGATTTTGCAAAAAAATTGTATGTATGCGATTTCCGAATTAGCTGATTACGAATCTGAACTCAGATATTGAAAATTCAAAATGGCGGAACGAAAATGTCAGCCACGTATTGAAATATTACTGAATTTTGCTGAAAACTGTATATACACGGAAAGAAGCATTCAGAGCTATAGGCCGTTAGTTATAACAGAGTAAGCGGGTAACTTCTCTGCCACCGTGTGACGGCGCGCCATTCAGGCATGTCAACGATGGTCTCTAGGCAACGCTATACGGGGTGACTGCCGCAGTCGTCAGACGTACCACTCACGCTTGCCGCCGTGCGCGTTAATGTTTGAACTCAGTGAGAGTCACGGCCTACAGCCGTGTCACGCGAGCACCGTTTATCGAAATGACCACAGTCACAGTCATAGACGCATATATCACGACATCCGGCGATGCTATATGGCACGCTATTTTTTTCTCGTGCGTCACGGGCTACAGCTGTGAATTCTTCTTTCCGTATACGGGATTTCTGGATTCGATAAGGACGGATCTGAACTCAGATTTTAAAAATTCAAAATGGCGGCGAAATATTTAAATTACACTGGCTTTTGCTAAAAATTGTATATAGGAGGTTTATATATTCGCTGATTACGAATCTGAACTCAGATTTTCAGAATTCAAAATGGCGAATCGAAGATGGAGGATAAATATTCAAACATTGATGGATTTTGCTGAAAATTGTATGTACGGGATTTCTAGATTGGATGATTACGAATCTGAACTCAGATTTTCAGAATTCCAAATTGCCAATCGATAATGACTGTTACATATTGAAATATTACTGGATTTTGCTGAAAATTGTATATACGGGATTTCTGGTTTCGATTATTACGAATCTGAACTCAGATTTTAAAAATTGAAAATGGCTGCAAAATATTTAAATAATACTGGATTTTGCTAATAATTTTATGTAGGGGATTTCTAGATTACGAATCTCAACTCAGATTTTCAGAATTCAAAATGGCGGATCAAAGATGTCGGACACATATTGAAATATTATTGGATTTTGCTTAAAATTTTAATTCAATCTGGTGGACCCAAGATGAATAAAAAATATTGAAATTTTAGTCGAGTTTGTTAAAAATTGTATATAGTGAGTTTCCGGATTCGCTGATTAGGAATCTGAACTCAGATTTTGTAAATATAAAATGGCGGCCAAAAATTGAAATATTACTGGATTTTATAATCAATAAGTTACAAATAAAATCAGAGGTGACGTAATGAACTACATATATATTCTGCATTATTTTGTTAAATATAATATACTTAGTATTTTAAAAATTAATAAATGTTAAGAATAATGTTTTTAAAAAACATTACAGAAATTTTAAATGAAAAAATAAGTGTTTCATAATATTATGTAATAGAAGATTATCCTCATTCATTATTATTAATATTTATCTCTAATAATGGGGGTTGACGAGCCTAGTATAGATATATATAGATATAAATATATATATATACATTTCTCGAAAGGGGTTTATAAAGCCCGTTTTTTTATATATAGGGGTTTATCGAGCCCGATTTTGATTATGCAGCCCGGGCTTCATAATATTTCTAAAAATAGACTCTAGATCGGGCCGCATAAACCTCTATATTTAGAAATATTATGAAGCCCGGGCTGCATAATCAAAATCGGGTTCGATAAACCCCTGTATATAAAAAAACGGGCTTTACAAACCCCTTTCGAGAAATATATATATATATATATATATATATATATATATATATATATATATATATATATATATATATATATATATATATATATATATATATATATATATATATATATATATATATATATATATATATATATATATATATATATATATATATATATATATAACTTAGTACACCGCTACCTTCCAGGACACCTACAGGTTTTCTGAAATAGAAGTAGGTATAAAACGTTAAATAGTGTATAAGTGACTAAAGAAATAATATCCCTCAGGGTGTTGACTAACACCACGACGCCTGCGGCGCCCCCTTTCAGTTCCGCAGTATTTTACGTTGTTGGAATCTATGTGATCAATCTGCGTAGCGTTAAAGTAGATATAGATATATAGATGTATGTAAGAGAGCAACGCCGCCCGGCGCGAGCAAGCGCCGCCGCAGTGCGGGGAGGGAGAGCGGTAACCGCTCTAGTCAGACCGTTGCAGCGCGCCGAACGAGGCAGACGTGCGGAGTATTGTGAATATAGAGTATGTTAAATAAAGCTTTTGTTTCATCTTGATTTGTTGCGTTTATCTTGTTGTCTTACCCTAAACTCCAACATACGTTGATTTCGGAAAAATTTTACGGAAAGAAACGTTGTGAAAGAAACCCTAAATGTCCTGAATAATACAAAAATGTCCTGAAAGGTAGCGGTAAACATATTCCTAATTCAGTACAGTCCTAAAAACATGCAAATGTCCTGAAACATAGCGGTAAACCAATGAAAAGTCCTGAAACATAGCGGTGAACAGAAATATATATAATATGTTTGTAAATTGGTACTTTTGAGGTGATGTGAACCTTTCGCTCAGAGATCGGACAATGTGACTAAAGAAATAATGACCCTCAGGTTACCAACTCTGGGAAAAGGGAGTATAGATTTCTCCTCAAAAGTCGCGATTCTTGCTTTGAGAAATTTGAGGAGTATTTTCTAAATGCCGACATCTCTTCAAAAGTACCGATCTATACGTTGATATCTCTTCAAATATACCAGTTCCCATACATTTCTCGAAAAGGGTTTATAAAGCCCGTTTTTCTAATTATAGGGGTTTATCGAGCCCGATTTTGATTATGCAGCCCGGGCTTCATAATATTTCTAAATATAGGGGTTTATGCGGCCCGACCTAGAGTCTATAACCCCAGGGTCAATTATTTCTTTTGTCATTTGCCATAGGGAACTCTGGGCTGTAGGTACTAATATACAGTCTTGGGCTACATAAACCCCGATAAGTGTGTCTATATAGTTTTATATATATAATTCCGGTGTTTTGAATGCGCGGCGCCATTTTAGCAGGAAAATATAGCAAAATCCCATGTATAAGACGAAGACAGACGATCACGTGACTAAAGAAATAATATCCCTATATAAAGGTTGTTAAAAAATAAACGCATTGCGTATATATCACGTGAAAAAGCGGAAAATTCTAAGATAAAAAGTCCAATGAACCAACGCTATCGGATCGATAGATTTTCCGTAATCGATTAATGAAGATTGCTCGATTAGACCAATGAGCGCGCGGCGTTAGCGGCAAGAGGCGGCGGAGAGCGCGGAGTGGGGGAAGGTGCCGCGACGCCGCGCCGCCGCGCCGCGCGCTCATTGGTCTAATCGAGCAATTTTCATCAATAGATTACGGAAAATCTATCTCGCGTTGGTTCATTGGACTTTTTATCTTAGAATTTTCCGCTCTTTCACGTGATATATATCACGTTAAAAAACATTGGGTATATACCCAATGCGATTGTTTTTTAACAACCTGTATATTGACTTTTTGAATGCCGCATTCAAAACGTCAGTTGATTGCACTTTTAACATGGGAACATATATAATCTATAGCAAGTTGCGCATTCAAAACACCAGACTTTCATATTTATATATAACAACGTTGAACCCTGCTTTCTGGGAACTATAGTCTCTTTCGCCAGAGTTCAGTCAACATGACTAAAAAAATAATCCCTCTCTCTGGGTATAAGGTATCAATATTGGTTACCAGAAAGTACCGATTCACATACATCTTTTCTGGGGTCTCCTCGAACATTGTGGTGGTTACCAGAAATGACGGCTGCACATATACATGTTCCCAGAAACTTGATTTTCACATATGCATATACCTATATATATATATATGTATATAAACTTGTATAACGTTAGTTCCCAGGACCCCATGTTACTGTATACCTATACGTGACTAAAGAAATAATGTCTCTTATGGGGGCCGATGTCCTCAAAACTGACGTTAAACATATGTAGATTCAGGGACTGTCCCCAAAACTAACAAATGTCCCCGAAACTAACGTTAAACATCTGGAATGTCCTGGAAACTAACATAAAACATAAATATATATATATATATATTGTCACGGCCTGCCGTACCGACGTCGGTAATAAATCGGCAATAAATAAGTTCGTGGTAACGAACGTTAGATGGCGCCTCGATGCAGTATTGGAGCTTTATTGAGAGCATAGCGAAGGTGCCGGGAGACGTGACCGGCATCAATGTTGTTGTTGTTATCGTTCGGACACAGACGCGCGCGATAATGAGTTCGCGGTGATATCGCATTTTCCGCGATAATTGTGAAGTGTTTGATAGTTGTAACCTCAGGAGTGCATACGTGATGCATCCTGAGGCCACTATCGTGACCCGCGAAATGTGTTATACCGTACTTTCGACGGAAACGCGAGAAGAGCTCAGAGATAGTGCGACAGGCTAGAACTACCTGTCGTACTCCCGAACCAGCAACATCCTAGTGCAGTAAGCATGTTCGCCTGGCACGAAAGCAGCAGAGAGTATGACGAGAGGCGATACAATGAAGCCAGCCTAGCAGCGAGGATGCTTGCGAGAAACCTAGGCCATACCGTATGAATCTAACCTACAATAGCGGTAAGCGTACACGTATCAACCGCGTCGCGAGTAAGTACGCGTAACCGTTTGTCCAGGCTCGTCGCCACCTGGACAGCGGCCCCGAATAGGCGTTCTTGTGCGGAGAGAGCGAGCGTAGAGAGAGCACAGGTTCGGGTCATCAACCTTAGAAGGTCACCGACAATGATTTAACTTGCCGGCAGTTTGTAACCGGTAAGTGCGCATAAGAAGTGCGCAGACGACATGCGTTAGTAGCCTGTTCTCTCTCAGGCTAAGTTAAGTGTGTGTGTCGCGACACGCGATCGCGACCACTCTCTCACTCGCGTAGACGATGAGTACGCTACGTATATTACTGTAGACGCGAGGTTTATGTTACCGCGCGTACACAGCGTAATTACCGCGAGCGTGACGTCAGCCCTCGAGACAGCTGACATCTGAGATAACGTGCTGGCGCACCGTTAGGTAGGGAAATTAACCTATTTCAACGCGACACTTCCACTATCTAAATTATTAATTATTCATTTAACTTCATCATCTTTTATTTAATAAACAATAGTCTTTTATTATTAACTTTAACTGCTCGAGTTATTATCTCGCGACCTTAGTCATTCCCCGCTCCCCGCCGCCTCCGCGGTCGTTACGTAAGAGAAAACGTATCGTTTCATCTGAGCAGCCGGCACGCGAACCAGTGAACGAGAGGAGAGTTCGAGTCACTGGTGAGAAACAAAGCGCAAGTCTTCGACTTGCGTGTTGCACGGTAAGTAACCAGATTAGGTTAACATTGGACGACGTTCTAGCGTCTGTTGCCTAATCTGGCTATTATATCTCCGGGAGTTGAACCGAGAGATATGGATTTGAACCGCTAAGGTACGAACGTGAAACGTGCCTTATCCCGAAAATCCACCCCGTGACAATATATATATATATATATATATATAAATATATGAAACGCTAGTATCTGGGACTTTTCGTGTACGTAACGCCTACTTCTGGGATTTTCGAGTGACTTCCAGTCAGCCTGGAAGACTTCTATACGTAACGCTAACTTCCAGGATGCCTTAAGCTAACTGAGACAACATGAAAACATTACTTTTTTTAGTTATTTTCTCATATTTTCGGTACTAAAAGCGGGCGCCGCAGGCCCCCTGCGAATCACAACACACTTAGGGTCATTATTTCTTTAGTCAAGCATCAAATTCCCCTCTTAAAGGCTTATTTCACAACATGTGTAAGACACTGTTGTGAAACCCACTTTACTTTTTCTTATAGAGTACCAGAAATTACACATACACACATTTATATATATATACTTGCATCGGTACTATTGGGGTCCTAGAGTTTCCTACTCTGAGAGTTTACATTGGAATACCGGAACAAATACACTTGACTAAAGAAATAATGACCCTAAGGGTACCGTGATTCGCAGGGGGCCTGCGGCGCCAGCTTTTAGTACCGAAATTCTGGAACAAAAGCCCGGAGTAATACCTAAGATTTATTGTAGACGAAGCCTTATGGACCTCAAAAGTAGCAATATATGCATCGTTTTTTTGAAGCCGAAACCCCCAAAAAGGACAAAAGTCCCCAAAAGTAGCAATCTATGGGTTATATATACCCCAAAAGTACCAAAACATATACCTATATATATATATATATATATATATATATATATATATATATATATATATTTATATATATATATAATATACACTTATAGGGGTTTATGTAGCCCAAGCTTGTATATTAGTACCTACAGCCCAGGGGCCCTAATGGACCCTGGGGTTATAGACTCTAGGTCGGGCCGCATAATCCCCTATATATAGAAATATTATGAAGCCCGGGCCGCATAATCAAAATCGGGCTCGATAAACCCCTACATATAAAAAACGGGCTTTATAAACCCCTTCCGAGAAATGTATAATATATATATACATATATATATATATATATATATATATAGAAATGTTTGTATAGATGCATATGCAGACATGTCTGCATAAGTCCCGATCCGTTACAGTCAGGCGTCCGCATAGGTACCCTTTCCACTAAGAGTGTGTCTGCACAAGTAACGCTTGATTAAAGAAATAATCCCTCTCTTATGCCGACACGCAAAAATGTCTGCATAAGTCGGGTGATGTCCACATAAGTACCGTTTCCATCAAGAATGCGTCCGCATAATTACCTTTTCAGATATTTATATGTATATATATATATTCTAAGGGGGGTTGCGCCCCCTACTCGCCCTGCTCGTCGACCCCCCAACTTTGACAAATAAGACCTTGAAGACTTTGAACCTATTTATTTTCAAGGTAGTGATTTTTCATATGTTTTATTAATACTTTATTTTGCATATTTTTTATGGATGACAGTATATAATGATGTACATACAGTACATATGACAGTATACACAGATGTAACGTTTAAGAGAAGTTCTTAATTCTTCTTTTTTTTTATTTTTATTGAAACGAAAAAATAGTTTTCATCTTAGATGTATTGTTATCAGTTATAGTTATACATGTAACTAACAATCAAGATATACACGGTGTCTTATTTTAATCTATGCAGCCAAATATCTCCGAATGCAGGCCAGATACAGAAAAATGGATCAGATGAAAATTGTTCGTTACGATGGGGGTTAACTTTTGGTCACCTTCAATTTGACCTTGAGATCATTTTTCAAGGTCATTTCAAGGTTAAGATCATTTTTTCAAATTAGAACCCCTATTTCTGACGTCGGTATCGGATAGAGCGGGAAATTTTACGTCCCAAACCGTTCTTTAAACATTTTTTTGTGACCTTCACAAGGTTATATCAAGGTCAAATGCTTAAAAATTGGTCAGAACGCGAAATTTCATAGTTGTCTCAAGCAGAACAAGCCTTGATAAACCCAACCAATCAAAGGATATCTTCTTTGTAGATACAGCTCAGCATGCCGCCTAGCTGCTGCACGATAATTGCAATTACATTGCTCTAAAACCATTATCATGTCAAACATTTGATCAGCTGGATAATTCACAGATACAATAAAAAAGGGATCCGTACCCAACACCAGACCCATCAACTCTTATGAATTTTGATGTGCTAAAACCGAATCTGGGGCCAGAATTATGCCATCACCTTCCATTTTTTATTAAAACTCAAGAAATCACCCTCCCACTTACGAAAATTCATGATTTTATGGGAATAAGCGTTACGTAAAAAAATATAAAGTAAAAGAAATATTTATCTTTATCACAGGAATAACGATGTCAAAAGTTTAAAATCTAATAATTGATAACAAGATTAACTAAGTAAGAGGTTAAAATGCAAGTGTTAACTATTACATTGTTGAAAATAAGCAAGAATTGAATTTTCAACAATTTGTATTGAATTTGTAACTTAAGTTAAATTGCCAAGACACGAAGGTTTATTTGTTCTCAATATTTTAAAAATTAAATCTTTTTCAATTGTCTCGTCTATAAGTAAAGTTACATCATGGCTGATTATCCAGCTGATCAAATAGTTGAAATGATAATGGTTTTAGGGCAATGTAATGGTAATTATCATGCAGCAGCTAGGCGGTCTGCTGAGTTGTATCCACAAAGGAGACATCCTACTGATTTTACAATCAGAACTTTAACTCAAAGAGCTCGCGGTGGCCAGCTTATTCGTCAGCGCAGGCACCACGAATACGATGAAAACGATGCTCGTGTCGTGACTATTTTATCAATTGTTCATCTTGACCCGCATATTAGCACACGCCAAATTGAAAGAGAAATTGGTATTTCCCGTCCGACGGTTTCAAGGATTCTGAGAATTATTGACTATCATGCCTACCATATAACTTTTGTTCAGGAACTAAGGCAGAACCATATTCAATTGCGCATTGAATTTTGTCACTGGGCTTTAAGAATGATAGAAAATGATCCAGACTTTTTCAAATACGTCCTTTTTTCGGATGAGGCAAAATTTTGTAGCGATGAGCGACTGAACAGGCACAATTGCCATTATTGGTCAGATGTGAACCCTCACTGGCACAGAGCGATGGTGTGGTGTGGAATAGTCAATGGTTACTTGGTAGGTCCGTATTTCTTTGAGTGAAATGTCGATAGAAACAGCTATTTAGAGCTAATAAGAGATCATTTGCCAGTACTTTTGGAAAACGTCGACCTAGCTACAAGACAAAGAATGTGGCTTCAGCAAGATGGTGCAGCCCCACATTTTGCACGAATCGTTCGAGAATTTTTAAATAACAACTACAATGACAGGTGGATTGGACGAGGAGGTCCAGTTAACTGGCCTGCTAATAAACCAGATATGACGTCACCAGATTTTTTTCTTGTGGGGGTACGTAAAAAATGTAGTTTTTGCTCAACGGCCTACAACAAGAGAAGATTTTATGGATAGAATTCGTAGAGCTTGCGAATCCATTTCTAGAGCAACGTTGCTCAGGACTGTGGATCATTTCCAACGGCGATTACGCCTGTGTCTGGAAGCCAACGGAGGTAACTTTGAACATATACTCCGTGGATAGATAATGTCAACTGCAGTAATAATGGTGAGAGGCAAGGTGACTCACGTTAAACAAGCACCCCAGTGAGAGACAAGGGGACTCACGTTAAACAAGCACCCCAGTGAGAGGCAAGGGGACTCACGTTAAACAAGCACCCCAGTGAGAGGCAAGGGGACTCACGTAAACAAGCACCCCAGTGAGAGGCAAGGGGACTCACGTTAAACAAGCACCCCAGTGAGAGGCAAGGGGACTCACGTTAAACAAGCACCACAGTGAGAGACCAGGGGACTCACGTAAACAAGCACCCCAGTGAGAGGCAAGGGGACTCACGTAAACAAGCACCCCAAAGGAAACAGGCCTTACTACGTCCGCGTCGTTGTTTCCGGGTAACGCTAAAAGTAAGGACGCAGTATTATCAAAAAGAGCTTAAAGCCAATAGAGCAATGTTGCTGGAATTTCTGCAGATAAGTGACCGCGAAAACTCCCAGGATAGTATTTTTAGCGATTTTCGTGGAAATTGGAAAATTGACCCCACTTAAAGCGATTCAATCTCTACGTGGTTCTCCGGCGTCGCATCTGACTTCGAATTTATAATCAGCGACCCCTGGAGCTCTCAGAATGTGTTTTTAGTGATTTTCATAGTGATTCAAAATGACCTCATTTGGGATATTTCAGCCTCCACGCGGTACCATCGCATCGCACCCCACAGAAATCTAACATCATATTCACAATTGGCGACCACAAAAATTTCTTAATTGGTTGGGTTTATCAAGGCTTGTTCTGCTTGAGACAACTATGAAATTTCGCGTTCTGACCCATTTTTAAGCATTTGACCTTGATTTAACCTTGTGGAGGTCACAAAAAAATGCTTAAAGAACGGTTTTGGACGTAAAATTTCCCGCTCTATCTGATTCCGATGTCAGAAATAGGGGTTCTAATATGAAAAAATGATCTTAACCTTGAAATGACTTTGAAAAATGATCTCAAGGTCAAATTGAAGGTGACAAAAAGTTGACCCCCCATCGTCAGGAACAATTTTTATCTGAACCATTTTTCTGTATCTGGCCTGCATTCGGAGATATTTGGCTGCATAGATTAAAATGAGACACCGTGTATATTTTTTTTACTAATATGTCTATATTTTTTAAAAATATATTATCTGGAAAACGAAACAGATATATTTTTTCATTAAAAAAAAAAATAAACGTCATCTTATGGGTAGACATATTGGAATTAAAAGTGGTATATTTAATTTATATTTTTAGTTCGCGTGTCAGGGCGGTCAAAAACATGGCCGCGGTGTCGCATCGGTAGCGGCGCGGCGGCTTCGTCTTCTTCTCCATCTGCCTCATTCGCGCGCCGCGTGGCGCGCTATCACTCATGATACGTACAAGTGCGCGAGATTCGAATCTCGCAACGCAGTATACGTGAATCTCATACTTATATCGGCGCCCGTTACACCCCCCACCCAGATTTGGCCATATCTGGACACCGGCGCGAGTCTTTCGCCCCGTATTTCCCATAGAACGGGCAGTACCGCGCCGTCGCCTGCGGAAGCTTCCCCCGCTCTTCCCTTAGGGTTTCTGCATCTACGTCTTGCAGTCTATGCTGTGTGCCAGGTGGCTCTGGTCATCTGCCGTAAGGGACAAAGTACATAAGAGCCGTGTCGTGCTGTGTAGTACTGTGCCTTGCCGTGCCGTGCCTTGCTCTTGCCGTGCCTTGCCGTTTCGTTCCTATTTCTGTCGGTTTATAAACATGTATTCTATATCTCTGTAGGAACGAAACGGCAAGGCAGGGCAAGAGCAAGACACGACACGGCATGGGCAAGGCAAGGCATAGCACGACACAGCACGACACGGCTCTTATGTACATTGTCCCTAAAGCGACAAGGCCGGGCTCATCCCGGTAGAGCTCTGCACAGCCGTATTCATGGCGAAGAGAAGTTCTAGGAGCTTCTCATTCCATGTAGTGTGCTGCTCTTTAAGGTAAGGAGTAACCAACGACTTTAACGCCTCATGGGCGCGCTCTACCTGCGTAGCCGGAGTATGGTAGGGTGGAGTGTTGGCGTGATTGCACACCGCGCTCCCTCAAGAAGGCTGCCACAACATGGTTCGAAACGCGGTGTCGTGATTTGATACGAAGACTTCCGGGCAACCGAACCGGAGGAATATCTTCCGATTGATTTCCCCTACCACCGTCTTTGCCTTGACCTTGCGTATCGGCGAGGATTCCACCCACCTGGTGCACAGATCTTGGAGTACCAAAATGTACTCGTAGCCTTTTGGAGAGCGAGGCAGCGGTCCAATTAGATCTCCAGCCACGACCTGCCATGGCCTTTCGACAACTCGACGTTCGATGAGGTCGTCTGGAGGTCCCTGTTCCACTTTAGCCTTCAGCTTCTCTGGCTGAAGGACGCCGACGGCGTCTGGCCCAGTGACAGACCCTGCTAGGGGATTGGTTGTCACGCTTGCAACCTCAAGCTCGACATAGACTTCTGCGTCCTTGCAGGATAGCCTATCTGTATTCGGGTCAAGTACGGTCCGAAACGCTCGTCCGAAGTTGACCCCTAAATGGCAGTTTCCGTCCAGCTGGGGCATGATAGCCACTCGTATGGCACGAGTCAGTCCTGCCACCGTGATCGGTAGGATCGTATGGCCTAACAAAGTGCTGCTTCTTCCGTTCGGTAGCCTTACCCCTTGTTTCTCGGACGCCACGAATTTACACCCGAGCGCTGTTACCAGTTGGAGGCCAACTGTACCCATGACCGTCGTAGACGCTCCTGGATCCAACAGCGCGCGGAATTCGGACTCGCCGACCTCGATTTGTAGCTACCACCGTGTCTCTGCGTCGAGGGGTCGCTTAGTCGAGGCCTCTCCTCGACTACTAACGGGTGAGTGCGCCATTGACTCTTGCGCGGTCGGGCAAGTGTTGCACGCAGCCGCGGTATCCCTTTTGCCATACGAGGAAGAGGTGTACACGATGCCACCTACTTGTTCCTCTTCTCCGTGTTCAGTGGCGGCCTCAGCTCCTTCGGGGGGCTGCCTCCGGAACTAGCTGGTGGCGAAGGGCTAACCTGCACCTTCTCACTCTTCTTCTGTTCCGGGGGCTTCCCGGGTCCGCCCCGACCTGGTGGTCGGTAGTCACGTCCTCTACGCGGCCCCGGCGGGGAAGTTGCCGAGAGCTCTCTCCTCTGGGATTCCCGAGGTCAGCGAGGCTCTGCTTCAGTACCCTCCGAAACCTATGCTCAAAGCTCTCCTGCTTGGTGCCTCGCTCTTTTGCCACCGCTGCCACTTTGCACTTCTTGTGCCCTTTTGACTTGTGCGTTGTATCGCTCGAAGGGGGCGGCTTGTATGCAACAAGGTGGCTTCTTGCGGTGGCGGCGGTAGATAGGCGTTGGAATACTCCAAGGTTTGCTAGGCATATACCGCCAGATCCAGCAGCCCCTCGGCGGTGCGGAAGTCCGATCTCCGAACCATCGTTTGCAACCGCGGCTTGAGGTTGCGGTGGAGCTGGTCCAGCTGATGTTCGAGGCTGGGGGCGGGCGATCTTTTTCTGATGATCGCGATGAGGCACGTGATGTAGTCCCTCACGGCCTCCTCTGCCCCTTGCGTGCGGCTGTTAGCTTTTGCCACTAGCCGCTGCTGGTATCTTCGGCTCGCGCCGTACCAGCGTCGCGCAGCCGTCACAAATTCTCGCCATGTGGTCCACTTTTCCTTCTCATTTCTGTACCACGTGGTGGCCGTGTCGGTGAAGAGTTCGGATAGCGACGATAAAACCTCTTCTTCCGTCAAATTGGCCAGGAATCTGCAATCCTCGAGCCTTGCCAAGAATACGTCTATACTCTGGCTCTTGCGCCAGAGAAGCGTATTTGCCACTTCCGCACTATTTGGCCGATGTCTCTCGAGTGGTATAACCCCGACATCGAGAAATTGACCGTCGTGCCTGGTGCGGAGTAGTTGGGCCAGCTCGTACTTCTCGCCGGATTTTGGCGATCACCCCCCTCCCAGGCTAGATTTACGGCCCGTAAGTCAGCCTGGTCACTAGGGCGGGCTGGCGGTGGCGGAGGCTGCCTACGATCCCATGCTTCGTTCTGCTCTGGGATCGTGAACGTGTCTTCGAATCGCATGTTCAGTCCTGGCCTGGTGTCCGTTATCTGGGTGCTGGACGCTGTTTGTCGCTGGTGGTCCAGTCTATCCTCCAGCAACCTTACTTTTGTCAACAGCCCTGCTATGTGGATGTTGTACGCTGCTTGTCGCTGGTGGTCTGCTGCTAGCTTCTCCTCCAGCGACTTCACTTTCGCTTTAGCTCCCCTAATAGCAGGCTGACGTCCTTCGTTCACCTGGAACTCTGTTCCGTCTCTTGCCTGGAGATGCAGCATGTCTTCTCGATGCGGCAGTGGTTCATCCGAACGAGCTCGGCAACGCCTCTCCTACACTATATGTATATAAGAGAAAGAGAGAGAAGAAGAGAGAGATAGAGAGAAGGGAAGAGAAAGAACTAAGGAACGCACTCAATCCGTCTCTCGCCGTTTCCTCATGCTCTGTTTGCAATTGCTGCACTATTCTTTGGGAAGAAAAAATACGGACAGCGTTCGACTTGTAATTGAACTGTGAAATGAATGCGCATATTCCGCGATGCGCTCGCGTGAGTTTGGCGTTATCCTTGATTTGGATAATTAAGAAGTTTCCTTTCAAAAAGTTGCTCTGTAATTAATTGGTCTCGTTAATTGCGGAGAAAAGCTGCGCATTATAATAATAAATGCGCGAACGCGCTTCTTGCGCTGATGGCAGGAGGGTGGCATAGTTTGTTTTCAGAAAGCAGCCTGTTATTTATGTATCGAGGTGAAGAACTGACAACGGAGCGATGCAAAAGTTGTCGAGAGAAGTGTCTTCTGCATCACAGATAGTTGTCATTAGAGGGACAATATGGAGGAACAATGCGGAGGGAATCGGAGGGACGCGGAGGAACGCGGAGGGATGCGGAGGGACAAGACCCTTTTTGCGGAGGGACGCGGAGGGACGCGGAGGGACGTGGAAGGACGCGGAGGGACGCAGAGGAATGCGGAGGAACGCGGAGGGACGCAGAGGAACGCGGAGGAACGCGTAGAGATGCGGAGGGATGCGGAGGGACGAGGAGGGACGCAGAGGGATGCGGAGGAATGCGGAGGAATGCGGAGGGATGCGGAGGGATGCGGAGGGACATACGGAGGGACAATGCAGACCCCAAATAACGCAAAAAAACAGTGAATTTTACGTTATTTTGTGGAGGGCACTTTGCAGAGGGACGCGGAGGGACGCGGAGGAACGCGGCAGATACTGCGGAACTGGAAGCGAGCGCCGCAGGCGTCGCTGCGAAAGTCAATATCCTGAGGGATGTCTGTATTACAGACAATGGCGGCGCGTAGCACCGCCCTTACCTACTTTTATTGAAGAAAACATAGAGGAGTCCTGAATAATAACATTATACATATATATATATATATATATAACTTAGTATACCGCTACCTTCCAGGACACCTACAGGTTTTCTGCAATAGAAGTAGGTATAAAACGTTAAACAGTATATAAGTGACTAAATAAATAATATCCCTCAGGGTGTTGACTAACACCACAACGCCTGCGGCGCCCCCGTTCAGTTCCGCAGTATTTTACGTTGATTTCAAAAAAATTTTACGGAAAAAAACGTTGTGAAAGAAACCCTAAATGTCCTGAATAATACAAAAATGTCCTGAAAGGTAGCGGTAAACATATTCCTAATTCAGTACAGTCCAGAAAACATGCAAATGTTCTGAAACATAGCGGTAAACCAATGAAAAGTCCTGAAACATAGCGGTCAACAGATATATATATATATATATATATATATATATATAAGATCAGCATCATCAGTGATAATCAACTCGTGTAGGCTCTTGATGAGGCTGCCTATTACTCCTAATGGGGCCATTCTCCTAGTTCTTATGCCGGCCGTTGACGAATCGCCATTTGATTTTTTCACACTCATGCTGTCTGCGGCTAGTTTAATTTCGTGGTGTATTCCTTCCTAAGTCCGTAACTTGATTTCTATAAGTTCCCTGTTGAGAATGATATGGCAAATGTTTTGATTAAGGTGCGTAGTACAGTTGTTAAAGTAGCCATCATAACCTCGAACTGATCCATGTACCGTCAAAAGGTGGGGAGATCTAAATAAATAATGAGGTCCCATCGTCCACGTTGTAGCATCTGCATCCAGATGCCGTACATATTCTTATGCAGTAGCAGTCTCCGCAAATTCCTTAAACACTGCTTCAGTGTACTCACAGTAATAGGGTCATAGTGTTTATTCCGTATTATAAGCGAGAAAATATTATGATTTTTATATGGGGTGGTTAGGATTTGTCCTATCTTGACACTTTTGCACTTTAGGCTCCTAATGTCCAAGGCCCCGATATCATTAAGTAGCCGAATAACCGAATTACTAAATTCGCAGTCCGTGGGCAAAATGTGTACATAGTTGTCCCGCTTGTAGGTAAGGCCCTGTGCGATATGATAAAATTGTTTCGTAATGGCAGTGGCATTACTACGTCTCTCTTCTGATTTTTATTAGATGACCCAAATCGTCCGGATATCGTCTCCTGATGACTCTGTAGGTCGACATTATGGTTTAAGGATAAGTGTTGTCCTAACATGGACTTAAAGAGTGCCAACGCATCTGCGGGAGCTTGATTAAATTGTAGAGTTGCACTCTTGAATTCCTCCTGTTAGTCTTGAATGTTCTCCAACGAGAGAAAGCGCAGCTTTGCTGGGAATTCTATGGATTGCAGAGGGGTACGCTACCCCGTAGGCACACCCGTTTTGATTTGGGGTGTTGTGAAAATCGCTCGTCGCGAAGGGTAAATGATAACTGAAGTAACAGTTCTGACCGCATTATCTTCTGGGTCCTTCTCCTTGCTAATTATTTCAGGTTCACTAGCTCTTTCTGCTTCGGTTTGGATGACATCGGCAGCGCGATCGACCATTTCTTTGATTCTTTGTGTCAAGGCATCATCACAGTTTTTTTCTTCATTATAGAGGTCCATTTGGTTTAGGATATTAGGGGTATTTTCATTGACTACATCACAGTCTGAAACATGGGAAGGGAGTTCATTAGGTATATTTTCATCTTGTTCCTCTTCTTCTAGCCTCGTTTTTTCGTTATGAATCCGGAGGCTTTCCTCGAATTTCCTAGTGGATTCGAATATTTCATCTTTGCTGACAAATTTCCCGTTTCTTCGTCCTCGTCTGAGCTTCTGGGAGCTGACATGACATGAATTTCTATCGCCTCATTATTCTCGGTCAATAATTCTTCCTCTTCTGTCGCGGAATCGCAGGGACCGATGTTTCCTTCCTCCTCATCAGTAACATTGATCCATATTCCACTAAAACGTGGGTTGTACATAGCAGGCTTCGGGTTATCATCAGTCACGCTGACGTTTTCCCCGGCACCCTCTGAATTCTCAGTGACCGAAGATGACATGATGGCTGAAGCTTGCCCGAATTGAGGTCCGAGAGAGACGTCTATGATCGAGTGACGATTCTCATTGCATATTGTTGGAATCATTTTAGGATAAAGGCTCTCTTATTGTTTATTGAATCCGCGGAAGTAGGTTGGTGATGCACTGGTGAGCGCTTACCGGAGTCATTGTTTCCCGCGGATTGGTTAAGGGCATATAGTACAGCAATACACTCTTTCTCGGTGGTGCTGTAATTTCGCTTAGCCTTATTAAAGCTTTGAAGCTTTCTTTCTCTTGACTTAAGACAGCACCGATAGTTCCATCTGAGGCATCGGTATTTAATGTGAAAGGTTTCTCAAAGTTGGGGAACAGCAGGATTGGATGGCTGCATAATCGTTCCTTTAATTCTAAGAAAGCTCCTTCCTGTGTCTCGTCCCATTCGATTTCATGGTCCTTCTTTGTAAGGCCAAATGGGGGTTTCGCAATCTTCGAATAATCCTTTATAAACCTTCTGTAGTATCCGGTTAGACCTAGAAATTTCCCTTTCACTAACTATATGGCCCAAGAAGGCGACTTCTTTTCTAAGGAATTGTACCTTTTGACTTCTAGGACTAACTTGATTTCATTAGACCAAGAAAACAACTTCCTTACTTTTTTGTCATGCTCTGTTAGATTATTAGCGTGAAATATTACATTGTCAATATATACCAATATTTCGTCGCAGTTCAGACCCCTTTTTATCTGGTCCATTATTCGCTGAAACGTTGCGGGCTCGTTCTTAAATCACATCGGCATTCTGCTGAAGTCGTAATGTCCTTCAGGAGTAGAAAAACATTTTGATCTCATGAAATCCAGAAGCTAAATCGAAAACGGAAAAATACATTGCACCGCCAAGTTAGTCCAGGATGCCTGAAATACTAGGTAGCGGGTATGCATCCCCTACAGTTCGTTGATTCAGATCTGGAAAATTTACAACCATGCGCCACCTGGGCTTCCTATCCGAGTCTTGGGCACAATCCATATCGGAGAATTACTTGAGCTACTCGGGGATTTAATAATCCCCTCGTGCAGCTTCTTGTCGATATCTGTATGTATAAATTCATTGTTGATAACAGGATGGCGGTATTGTTTCGCATTCACAGGAAGATTCGTTTCCGTGAATATCAAATACTGAACTATGTGGGTACAAGGTAGAGGGTCCCCAGGTAACAGGAAGTGTTTGGGAATTATCATGATTTTGAATTTCCCGTGGCTTGCGCACCACAGTTATAACTCAGTAGGCGGTCGCACGACAACAGCACTCATCAGCTGCTCTCCGGAACAGCTGATCCGCTACACTGATTAGCCGAGTATGGCAAAAATCATGCTGTCTCTCTCACTGTTACACATGTAAATGAGAGAGACGCTGATTTGACTCACTCCTCGGTGACAACGAAGCGTGGAAGAAGACGGATGTTCTCACTCAAATCTCTCTCACTCAAATAGTCTCCAAGTAACGGTCGACCACGCGGAAAATCTCAGTGAGCACGTTCGGCGATTCTCAAGTCAGATAAACTCAAGTGTGGTCACTCTCGCTCTCTCTGTACATGGACTTCTGCACGGCAACTTATAGTACAGCAGTGTTTCTCACATGGGTATAGTCGGCAGCACGGAAACATCTCATACGGTGGTGATACTCATGCAGCATTCTGTCACCGGCGCTCGATGCTTCGAGCGCACCACGAGGCAATAGCTCACGCAGCTTCTGCTGCACTTTGGAGGCTGTTCTCAAAGAGGAAACTTCACTGGTGTTCTCAGCTGGATCTTCTCATCTGGGGCAACTCACCGGCTTCGTTATCATCGGCTTTCTCTCACGCATTCCGGAGTAATATAATCGCTGCGAACCCAGGTAACCACTCACACATGCGGTTATTTTATACAATAGTGCGCTACTATAACGAGCGCATAACCCGGCTATAGTAGGAAATACTCAGGCACGATTAGATCAATAATATTTAATCGTGTCATCTCATTGGAAACTCAACCACAATCAAATCAATAACATTTCATTGTGTCCTTTGCTTGTAGTATGGTTAGCACTCTCATCAGTGATTCGCAATGTAACTCAGCAAAACTCATCCACACTCAAGTATAAATTCATTTACACATTCTCAAATTGTAACACTCAACCACTCAACCAATTTATTGCATCAGTTATACACTCATCCATTTTATTGTAACATTTACACACATCCAATCTTATTCAACGTTGTACTACAACTGTAATTTATTGTAATTACGTAATAGTTATTTAGCTTTTATAGGCAGCTTACAATATATATTATAGTTTAATTTATTCAAATGTTATTCAAATTTATTTCTAACACCCACAACATGTAACTCACTTATAAATTATGGCATTCTCAAACAGGAAGATATCCTTGAAATCTCGGATGAGGTTTTGAACACTAGTCTTTTTGATGCAGGCGTGTTGCTCGAACTCAGAGCGAAACGGCGCACGGAGGGAGGCAAGGTGCCAACCATGAGCTGCCTACACCAAAAGGTTGCTCGGAGCGCAAGGGGGGGGGGGTACTCTCAGGCACCATGTGCGTTTGTGTAGGGATCGGCGGAGCACAAGCTCAACGCCAATCGTTACAGCAGTCGAGCTGTACGCGCTCCTAGTGTACCACACGCTTAGAACGCTGGAAGCGCTCCCTCAGGCTCCGAGAGCATGTGAGAAGAGACTGGCGGAGCAAAGGCTCTACGCCAATCGTAGCAGGGGACGAGTTGTTTATGCTCTCGACGTATGGCTCCCTTGGAGCGCTGGAAGTGCTCGCTGTGAACTGCTTCCAGCTGAGTACGCAGAGCAGTGAAATGCCAGCATCCCTCGTTGCCAGTCGCTGGGGCCGTTCTCTACTCGACGAGGCTTCTATATTGCGTGGAGGGCGGACACTGCTCAGACCCCTCCACGTCGACTCTAGTGTGAGTCTAGACGAGAGAAAGATCGCCCAACTTATTAAAGGCCACACCACCCAGTTGTAAGGGGGGAGGCTCCGAAGAGACTTTGTTTAGGGAATAGTCGGGGTTACTCCCGTGAAGGACCAACCCACTAAAAAATGCCTGGGGCCGAAAGACGCCCTAGCGTTAGACCGTTAGGTCGAGAGCGTCGTCCGTGGCTCTCTGAGGTGGAATGATTACTTCCACAGAAGTAATCCTCGGCTTCTTCCGCAAGCTCCCAGGCTTGAGCGGAGCGGTGGGCGTTCGCTTTGTTGGAGAGCGGAGGAGCGCTGTTCTTGACGGTGGTCGCTGAGCTTGCCCGGCCTTAATCCTCTTCACCACTATTTGCAGTGGAGATCGCTCCAGCGGTGTCGAATCCGCCTCTAAGAAGCGGTAGATGGAGGAGATTGCTCTCTGGTTGGGCCTTGAGCAAGTCGTGGCAGCGCGCTTCCTAGCGCTCGCTGTTGAATCCGGCTGTTCAGCGGTTGGGCCTTGAGCGAGTCGTGGCAGCGCGCTTCCTAGCGCTCGCTGTTGAATCCGGCTGTTCAGCGGTTGAGACAGCCCGAGAGATACCGGGCTCCGTTGGCGCTGGAGGGCTTTCAGACGGCGGAGGCGGAGGCTGGTCGACAGATCCGCCCGAAGGCGTCTCGTGATATGTCTGCATGACCCAGTCCGCTCGCCATGGAGGGTCGAGGGAGCGCTCAGCAGATCCGCCCGAAGGCGTCTCGTGGTCAGTTTGCGTCCCTACGTCCACTCGACGAGGCGCTCGAGCGTGCGCTCTCGGTTCGCCTCCGCAAGCAATGACCGAATCACCTGGAGTTCTGTCAAGAGGGCCCTCCGAGATCGCATGGACCAAGGATTAGGATGGGAGAATCGGATAGAAAAGGAAGGGGACCAACAAGTTGATCCCGCCCAAAAACGAGGCAAGGGAAAAAGCCTTGCACCTAGTAGATGTAATCAAGAAAAACACAAGTTTTAATTGAACACGAAAAGGACTATATTTCACCGCGATAAACTAAGCGTAATGCCGTGACCATCCGCTTTCGAGATATCCGGGAGAAACAAGCCGTCGAAGCCCCGGCCGCACGCGCTTATATCTCCGCAGCCGGCCAGTCTGACTGTGGGAGCCGCGCGGAGAGGGGTCGCACCACGTAGCGGCAGCGTGCGAAATAGACTCTCGTCGGCGCCACGCGCGAGCTCTTAATGTCTTTCTAGAAATGCGCTGAGAGTCTTTACAAATTTAATTAAATAATAATTAGCATTATTTATGCATATATCATTTTTTTCTTCGTTTAGATGATCCATAGTGATGATCCTGTTTATTGGTCACTGGAGTTAGCAGATGGTTCACGCGGAGATTCTGCAAATGAGGTTCCATACTAGGAGAATTTGAATACCCCTGCTGCGACCGGAATGAGATCAGAGGAGGGCAAGATGGACGGCCATTCATAAAACCCGACTATACGGAAAACCCATTGGGATTATACAGACGGGGGTTTCCAAACCCTGGCAATCGAGAAGAGTTCTGTGGATATTGACCTCCACGTTCGTCTTCTCTTCCTCATTGCAAATAAAAATTCAATTGTTTTTTCCAAGCTATGGATTTTTCCTACACTGAGAAGATTACGAGCACGAAGGAGCCCAATATCTTTTCGTCATTTTCCTACTTTATAGGTCAAGTATTCGATCTTACTAATAAGATCGGCAACTCGATTAATTAACCTAGCTTTTGAAAATATGACGTTAAATTCCTGTTTTACCATGCTAAAAGTTAATTCTAACTGGCAGATTTCTAATACCGAGGGATTTAATATAAATTCGTACAATACTATATTGGTATGTATAATTATTTTATAAAAATGTATAAGAATTGTTTAGAGACGTGTATGGGTATGCGTGTGGTACAAGAGAATTTATTCTCGTGTTCAAGGAAAAAAATTCAATTTTTTTTTATTTTTGTTCCAAGGGCGAAAATGTAATATGGTTAGGTCGATAGAAATCACGCTCTACCACCAAATTTGTTACGTGAGAACCGTCGGGACCTCACGAGTAAAATAAATAAATAAAAGTTAAATAAAAAAAAAATTGGACGTCGACCTCGGGAGTATTATGTTTCACTCCCACTAAAGTGCAGGAGCCTTTTCTTACCTTCGTCCCCTATACTCTCCCATAATAGTATAGCGGCGTCTTAAGAAAATGGAGTTACCAAATATTATTTTGGTTATTAATATCGTTTACTGAATATATTTTTATTTGTTGATATCATTTAACATACATTTGCTTAAATTATTATTCGCGAATACCCGAATTTCCCAAATGATTAATACAACCGCAAATAATTAAATTATAATTTTAACTATATTCATTAGTATAAATAATTATGTATAACTAGCATTCTGATTAATAAATAAAATCGATAATTGTAGCACAGATCCCTTAATATTGCCGTCGATATAACCGCGAGTTCAGTTTTCAATCCCTAGACTCAGTTGTGTTCCAGCGTTATGTTGTAGTTAACACCTTACATGAAACTTTCGAGTAAGCGACAGGGGGTATATCTCTGCGCACTATATAGTTAGTGCCGCCAGGCGGAGAGCCGGAGAGTCACGTCTAGATGTAGTTTAGTGGCATATCAAGAGACTACTACTAAGGGCCTTTGCACGCTAAAAGCATAACGGGAAGGAATAAGGAATGAGAGGGCATAAGGTGGACATAAGGTACCTATGCTCCGCCTATTCCTCTTATGCCCGTGTTGTGTACGCAACGAAACGTGCATAACCTCTTGATTTTTTTGGAGTGAAGTTTTCGAAATGAAATAGCTTACTGTAATTATTAATTGACTCTAATTGGTTACAATGTAAAAAGTTGACAAAATAATAAAACTTGGGGGCTTTTGTATTTTATCATTTCAACGTGCAGAAGTGAGAAAAGTTTTCTTCTTAATCATTTAGTGATTATTTTTATAATAATTTATAGTGTAGACATTTTTGAACAATGGATGAAGAGGTAAATGTTTACTTGCAATTTATTATTAAAAACTTACTCCAAAACAAGCAATTTAGGGGTTATGCACGATCCGTTGCGTACACAACACGGGCATAAGAGGAATAAGCGGAGCATAAGTACCTTTTGTCCACCTTATACCCTCTTATTCCTTATTACTTTGCGTTATGCTTTTAGCGTGCAAAAGCCCTAACAGATGTACTCTACACCGAGCATACCTGGGCAGGTTATTTCTCCTTCCTCGAGCCGGAGAATATCAGATAAGTATTCTCCTATCGTATTTACTACAGGTCACTCGTAGTGTACCTGTCTGTTTATGTATACAAGGATGTATATCTATACGTATATGCATATATATATATATAGGAAGATATATAAAAGTAATAAATTAAGTCTAAAAAGAAAATGAAAGGGCGTGGCAGCGCTAGAAAACCGGTATAAGTAACTAATATGACATTCAGACCTTAAAGTAGACGTAATTATTGTATACAAAATTGAGTATTTTACGAAAAAAGCAAACTAGAAAAGTTTTATAACCAAAGATTTTGTTAGTCAAAAGTTTTATTTTATTTAAGCTGACTTAAACCTTTCTTAGAAGTTGATAAAGCAAGTATTTAAAAGTTATTAAAGATCATGTTAATTAAGTCTACATAGAAGCGTGGACCACGAAGAATGATTACGCTAGAGTGTATACGCTTCAGATATTAATTTTACGTGTATACGAATCCGCGCACTTCTAAAAAGGTTTCAGTCTCTCTAAAAAATGTTTTTTTTTATTAGTTCTGCATTCCCCATATTTATTTAACGAATTGATAAATTTATTTTAATTATACCTGTAATATTGAGTCCAGCAAAAGACTGAAATTCCGCTATAGCCCTTGCCATTGTTTGTTCTGAGATAATACCGCCATTTGCTGGATTTGATGGTGGTAGATAACCATAGTGAGATAAGTACCGCTGAAAAGATGGTCAAAATATGTAAATCTGTAAATTCACCTAAATATACAGTACATTTATTATTAATTTATGAATAAACATTTTTATATAATGTCCGTATGGATGTGTATGTGTATGTGTATGAGCGCGTGGTTGCGTACGTGTGTGTGTGTGTGCCTACAGGTGTGTGCGGGTATGTGTATGTGTGTGCGTGCATGTATGTGTACGGGCAAATATTTTTTTTGTTTTTATTTACTTATTTCAGAAACAGTACATTACGAAACTATGGCATAATGAAGGTGATTCATGCTCAAGTCGAGTTTATCCGCGGAGCATAGCTCATGCGAAAAATGACAAACCGATTAGTATTAATATTTATAAATAACTTATATGGAAAGACAAATGAGAGAACAAAAATGTATTCGCGCCTATATTTTTTAACAATTTCGAAAAATAATGGGAGAGGAGTGATCTTCCCTCACTCTGATGGTTATTAACGCAATTCAACAAAGTTTATACGAACCACGATGTTTCGCACACTCAGTGTGATAGTTATTCGCAAAGTTCAACGAAGCATGTGCGAAACCTAGTGCTTTGTGCACGTTAATTCAAGAGTGTACAAATTTAGTGTTTCGCACACGGAAAATAAGTACCGGAACCGGTGTTACACGCACGGGGTATTAAAATTTTTTAAATTTGATCTTCTGTTTGTATAGAGAATTTTGTTTTTTTTTTGTATTTTCTCTTTTTTTATGACGTGGAAAATAATAGTACTATGTTGTAAAGTGCAAGCCTCCCGTCGGCTATGGGTTTACAAGCTTAACAGATATGGCTGGAATTCCCAAAGCATTCTGCAACTTATGTAAACCGAAGGTTACCTGTCAGAGTTGTACAAGAACTTACATACACCAATTGAACATTTGAAGCGTATAGGTGCAAAAGCTGCTAAGTCACATTTGCACCTATATGCCTCATTTAGTAGGTGACACGCTGTTGGGTGGGAGTCTTTCGTCAGTTATGGGTTCACAAATTTAAAAGATATGGTTAACGGATGTCCAAAGACTCCTGTAAGTTATGTAAACCGCAGGTGGACGCTCGTTCTATGAGAGTATTAGTATAGGATGGCATTCAGTATAAGTATCCAAGCGGGCCCCCGACTTTCTCGTTTCTGGCCCGCACTCAAACACACTCTGCTTTATCAGGATGCGGATAAAGCAGATACTGTACCCAATAATGTACTGAGATTAACCGAAAAAGAAAAAAGGCGAATGCGCGAGTGATTCAAATTAACAC
The DNA here is from genome assembly GCA_036365515.1 of Torymus aiolomorphi. Classification (NCBI taxonomy): domain Eukaryota; kingdom Metazoa; phylum Arthropoda; class Insecta; order Hymenoptera; family Torymidae; genus Torymus; species Torymus aiolomorphi. Next base: position 83,472,957 of record CM070877.1, read on the forward strand.
CGTTTATTGACAACAAGAAAAAGAACTGTATACTGTATAATAGATTGTAAGGCTAATTCGCCAATATCAATTTTTTATTGTAGGGGCTGAACTTTTTAGACTATCAAGGAGAGGCCAAGGAGCCCAGATCCTGGATTTTAATAAAATATCGCCAGGAGGGCCCTTTCATTATATAATGAGGCTGTGTAAAGCCTTTTAGATAACTGACCTCTCCGTTAAAAGATCCAACTATGAAAGGTTTTTAATTTGAGCTGAATTTGATTATTTAGTGTTTTTACACTGATATTCTCATTCAATCATATGCCCATCGCTGTATACCTACTTATTCACTTTCTTGCTACATTAAACATGATAAAAGCACCTTGTTTTATTAAGTAGAATCATTTCCTAAATTACTTTTCATTTATTAACTTGAATCCAACATATAAATTCAATTAAAAATAGATAAGCAGGCATAATATCTCACAACCGCTTACTTTTCTAAAATAATCATTAATCACAACATAGAACTTATTTTCTATAGTATTCTATTTCTCCATAAGTGAATCAATCTATAAATAATATGCCCTGGCAATTTTAATGGTTGATTTAGAAATAAATGATTAATTTTAATGAAAAATACAGAAATTTTAAACTATTTTGCTTCCTCCTAGAGAAAGCTTTGTAATAGTAAAATTTTCAACTTCGTTAAAACTCTCTATACACATCATTAGAGGTGTTAGAAGTTTGTTACACATGATTTTAGAAAATGTCTGTATGGATGTGTGTGTGTGTGTGTGTGTGTGTATGTATGTATACCACTTTATCTCCGGATCTACGCGGTCGATTTTAACCATCAGGTTCTCATTTTTTTTTTTTTATTCCGAATTCGGGAAGAAAATAATTTTTGATGATTTACTGATTCGTTTTTGTTTTATTTCAAATTTTTGATTTTCGAAAAATTTATTTTTGATTTTTTTTAATGATGGGATTTAAATTTTTTAATCGGATGGGTCCCATTCGAAAGAGCATAAAAAAACCTATAATTTAAAAAAAAAATTATTTAGCTATCACGGTTCTCTTGTCATTAACAAAAACGTGTTTTTTTTTTTTAAAGCTAATAACTCCTAAACTAAACGGTCAATTTTTTGGAGAAAATTCACGATAATGCAGAATATAAATTGCTATAATCTGTGAAAATTTTAATCCATTCTGTTGGTTAGTTTTTGAGAAAAAAATTAAAAAATGGAAAAAATGTGTTCTCTATGTCGCACGTTTTATGGAGTAAACCTGGATTAATCGCTTTGTAATTTCTTATAGAGGTAGATTTTGGATAGATCTCGGCTAAGTTCTTTCGGCTACATGATCGGTCCATAAATTTCTGAGATATTTGAGGTTAAAATTTGTTTAACCTTTTTTTCAAATCGAAATTTCTCGAAAACGGCTCTATGTATCTGAATCGGATGGATGGCATTCGAAAGCGAATTTAAATACCTATATTTTCTAAAAAAATTATTTTTCTAGCTATTACGGTTCTTTTGTTATTAATAGAAACGTAAACATAGAAAAATGAAAAAAATGAGTTTGGTATGTCTAACCATTGCGGGAGTAAAAATTGACTTAATCGCTTCAAAATTCCGCGTAGAGGTGGATTTTGTATAGTTTTCGGTCGAGTTATTTGGGCAAAATGATTGGTCCATATATTTAAGAGATATTTGAGGTTAAAATATTTTTAAACTTTTTTTAAATCGTTATTTCTCGAGAATAGCTCTATGTATTCGAAGGGAATGGGTAGCATTAGAAATAGAATTAAAATAGCTATATTTCCTAAAAAGAAAATTTCTTTTATAGGGTGTTCTGTTATTATAAAAAAAAAACGTATGCATTGAAAAATGAAAAAATAAAAAAAAATGAGTTGTGCAACGATTGCTGGAATAAAATTGACTTATTCGCTTCAAAATTTCTTGTAGAGGTGTATTTTTTAGATTTTTATGTCGATTTCTTGGGGCAAAATGACTGGTCCATAAATTTCAGATATTTGAGGTTAAAATATTTTTAGTAAAATTAATAAATGAAAAAAATTGAGCTTTGTATGTCTAGCGATTTTGGAAGTAAAAATCAGAAAAGTAGAAATCATTTATTAGATGCAATTAATAATGTGTCAACACAAAAGTATTTATATAAATAATAGAAAATAACCTACCTACTTGGAACGCAACTAATACACATCCAATTCACGATATATAAAAACCTTTTTCATAATTAATACTACCTCCAAATTTTTTTTATTAAGATGGTACAAGAAATTATAAGATCAACAATCAAATACATTTTATTGAAAATAAAAGAAGAGGATGACGAAAATTATAAGGGACCATTAAAAAAATCAAAATTAGAAGTATAATTTCAATTTTTAAAATATGTACACAATTATTTATAATAAAGATACACAATTATTGAATAATAATATATTTATAATGTAAAAAATTGAGTTATTATATACGATTTTGAAAATGTGAATAAGTTTATCTCAGGGTAGATAGCAATTTTTTAATTTTATATTTTAAGATATTACTTTTTTTTAAATAAAATAAGTGTCAAATAACAAATAATTTCAATAATAAGAAAAAATATGCAATTATTTAAATATTAATGAATTATTAAATCATTGAAAAAAAAAAGTATAATGAATAAACATATTTTACATTTAAAATATATACTATACATATAGGAACAATACACTAATTTATAGGGAGCTATGTGCCAATGAATTGGCAGGGGTTTTTAAAATCATAATATATTAAGGCGGTCTTACACCTAGTGGCTTCTGAGGTCAAAATGAGCTATAAAAAAAAGAAAAATGTAGTTTAAACAAAATACAATATACATACTATAAATATACACTATTTCTGATAATATGGCCCAAGACTTAATCTGTAGACTGTAACGGGATGGCTAGTGGGGGAAAATCCCAACAAGCCACAGGCCAGCGATGCCCTAGAACACGGTGCCGCGGGTGTCAGACTAAAATGACTTGCCCGGGGATCTGCTCCTGGAATCCCGAAAACAACGCGAAGATCGCACACGAACTTCGCTTTCCAACTAATTGGATCGCTGAGTGAAAAGCGCGCGCTCGACGAGTAAAGCGCGCGGCCGCTATGCTCAGATATGAAAACGACCGGCGGAGTCGTTTTCCCGCGGAGGCGGCGGTATCCGGGAGAAGGACAGGTTGTAAAGAACAACGCGACGAGTAACTAGATATCACAATATATTCACAAACACTAATCTTTACAAGCACGACGCAAGTGCTGATTAGTACAAAGAGTTAGTTCGCGCGCGACCGTTAATATTCAAATGCGCGAACTACACGGCGCGCGGCGAAGCTGCTAATTTCGCGCGCGGTGTTAAAGTACGGAGGGCTGACACACACCCCCACGTACACGGCACAGAAGGCTTGCACGGGGCGATTTCCGTGCGAGCCTTTACAATAAACCCGCGAGAGGAGAGTAGAAAACTTACGTTAGGAAGGAGCAGCCGGTGCACTCGACTCTCTCTCGCTCCCTGTCGCTCGCACAGCAGTTGTGCTCTCTTTCTCTCTCTCTCTTGCTCGCTGTATCGTGTCGGCAGGCGGGTTGGCTGCCGGCTCGTTCTCACAGTCTCGTGCGGCTCACGCGGCTCGGGACAGCTCTCTCTCTGTCTCTCTTTCGCACGTTCACTTTATACGGCGCCTCCACTACACTCGCGGGGTCTCACAAGGTACGATAGGACGGCGCGGACAAGTAAAAACAGGAGAGACACGGAGGAGATGTTTTTAGCGCGATGGCAGACACGAATATGGCTCCCTTTTCTCGCGGGAACCAGTTAGCAGCTTCGCGACGGATGACGGGCATTTTACGCGTCGTGAGACCGATTCGCTACGCGCGGCGGGCCTCGATTCGGCTGCGCAGGAGTTGCGCGCGCGCGCTCACTACCTTCGCGCGGTAGATTAGAATCGCGGCTAGACACGCGTTACACCCCCCCGCCAGACGCTGCTTAGGGGACCGAGAGCAGCTCTGCTAATCATGGCCGTCGTCGTACCTACTAATATGGTAGTAATGATTAGGAGAAGGAGGTTCGGAAAGGAACATTGCAGAATCGGAGCCACTGGTTTTTCTTTTTTTTTTTTTAATTTTTATTAAAAAATATATAAAAAAACTTCAGGGCCTCACCCTTCTTCAACTGGCCCGGGAATACGATCGGCGCCCCTTGTGACGAGCTTGGTTGGGGCAATGTTTTGACTTTTTCACCCCAAGCTCGCCACACATGAAGCACCGGGGGATCGCGTTACTGCCGAGCGCATCCCGGGCCGCTCGCTCTTCTTCGAGCGCCCTCCTAAGGCGCTCTTCTTCTTTTTGGAGACGGCGCTGGGCCTCTTCCTTGACCCGGCGCGCCGTCTCCTCCGCCTTTTCCCTGGCTCGCCTGGCCTCTTCCATGCGCTCCTGCGCACGAGCCAGGCGAGCCTCCTCCGCCTTTTGGAAGGCGGTGCGGCGCAGCCTGGCGGCCCTGGCCTCTGCGGCGGCCGCGAGCTCTTCGCGCCGGCCTTGGGCCATTCCGACCCATTTGCCGGCTTGCCGCTCGCCGGCCTTACCGTGGCACTGGAGAAAGGCCTCCAGTGCGGCCAGGGCAGCGTCCTCCGCAGCGCGCGAGGACTTGCTGAGGCACCGCGCTTCCTCGAGGGCCTTCTCCACTGGGACCCAGGCCGCACCGACTTCATCACTCGGTGCCCACTTGGGGCCTGGGTCGGAGAACTCTCTCTCCTTTCTTCGTCGGCCCGAGCCGCGCCGGCGTTTCCTTCCGGCGCCATCTCTGAGGCTCGGACCGACGCCTCTTGTGAACGCCGTTCTTCCCGGCTTTCCTGCTGCTCCTTCGGGGACGAGGTCGCCGAAGCGGACTGGGACCGGCCTCTGCCCAGGCCGGCTCCGAAGGTCCCTTTCTTGGCTTCGGCGCCTCTATCTCCTCGATCACGACGGTGGAGGGCTCTTCCACTGGCTGGGGTGCCAGTGTCACAGCGTCGATGCCCTCCACGACCTGCTCCAAAAATCGATGACGGCGGGGTCAGGATTGCACTGGATTAATCCAGCGATCACCTTCTTCGCCGTCTCCGCTATTTCGGGAGTCAGGCCTTGCAGTCCTGAAACAGGTAAGTCGATGCCGTGGAGGAGTGAGATTGAGGACTGGAGAATTAAGACGAACACAGGTTAGTACGTACGACACAAGTTGGACGGCACAATTATTGCTTATTATACGCTCGGGTTCTACGAGGACTAATTAGTCCGGCATCAGCAGGTACGGGCTTCTTCTTCGAACCCTTTGGCCTCCCTGGGCCTCGCTTGGATTCTGTTGGACCGGCCACACGCATAGGCCGGCCATCGCTCGCACGCTTTCCTGGCCTAACTAATAGCGCGGTCTTACGAGGTGGACCGCGCCTCTTAGCCGTCGCCCGAGGCTGTACATTCCCCTGGCTAACTCTGTGGCCCTCTGACGTGTTACGTTCGGCTGAAGAGTCCCTCGCTGGTAGCGCCTGGGCTACTTCTGCTGAGACGTATCTCTTGAGTTGCTGCGCATGGACAGGACGTATCGTTCGACCATCCTCACCTTGGATCTCATAGGTGTTTTCGCCTAGAATATTCACAATCGTGTAGGGCCCCGCGTACTTCGGGGCTAATTTGGCAGAAATCCCCTCAGCTGCTGAGGATAGTACCTTATTCTCTCTCCATACACGATCGCCTAGACAGAATTGTGGAGGTCGACGATGAGCGTCATAATATTTGGCTTGTCTCGCCTGCTCCGCTTGCGCGTCGGCCACCGCCCGAACGTGCAATTCGCGGAGCTTGTCCATACGTACCACCCAATTGTTTATCGCCTCTTGCTGCCCTTGCTCTTCGGCTAACCTGTCTTCCTCCCGCCTTAGTGTCTTCGGTGGGTCGGGTTGTCGGCCGTAAATGAGCATGGCAGGACTTATCTTTGTGGAGCTGTGTTCGGCAGTATTGTACGCGAACGCCAGCTCATTCAGTTTCTCATCCCAGGACCGGTGATTTTCCTCTGCGTAAGACATAATCATTGTCTTCACCGTTCGATTCACACGCTCGACAGGATTGGCTTGAGGGTGATACGGAGGTGTAAACGTGTGATGCACATTTCTCTCCTTTAAGAATGCCTCTAATGGTGCATTTTTAAATTCAGTCCCATTGTCTGAGAGAAACACCTCCGGGACTCCGAATCGCAGACATACTCGCTCGTTGAGTCCCTTAATTACCGATTTACCATCTGCCCTTTTTATCGGCATTACTTCAATCCAGCGTGTGAACAAGTCCTGGAATATGAGAATGTATTCGTGGCCGTGCGTGGTTTTTGGGAGGGGCCCCATAATGTCGCTGGCCACGATTTGCCATGGACGCTCTGTAATTCGGCGTCCCATGAATCCTGTTGGAGCGCGCTGTTCGACTTTGCACTGCTGGAAAATTTGGCACTGGCTCACGTATCTGGCTACATCACGAGACATGTGTGGCCAAAAATACTTCCGCTTTACTCTTTCTAGCGTTTTCTCGCGGCCCAAGTGCCCAGCAGTTGGAAAGTCATGGCATTCTCTCAGTACTTCGCGTCGCTTTTCGTGAGGGACTGCTAACTTCCATGCATCATCGTCGCCGAGAGACTCGTCTATGACTTCATCAGGTTCGTACTTGTACAGTCTCCCCCCCGCCAGCTTGAACGTGGGGAAGTCTCGCGGCCGCTGTTGAACCTCTTTCACAATTTCGAGGTACCATTGGTCGTTTGTATCGCGTTCGAGCTCTAACGCGGCGACCGCTGGCTCCTCTTCCTCGAACATCCGCGAAAGGGCATCTGGGACATTGTTCAAAGAGCCCTTTCAGTGTTCGACTGTGAAACTGTGGTTTTGTAGTTCCAAAGCCCATCTTGCTAACCTGCCTGATGGGTTTCGGAGATCACGGAGCCACTTCAAGCTGCTATGATCCGTGATGACCTTGAAGTCATAGGCCTCTATATACGGACGGAACTTTTTGATTGCCCAGAGAATTGCTAGACACTCTCGTTCCGTCACGCTATAATTCTTCTCGGCCGCGCTCAGAGTTCGACTAGCGAACTCTAGGACTCTTTCGTTGCCGTCTATTATCTGGTATAGCACCGCTCCAAGTCCTGTATCGCTCGCATCAGTTTGCACCACGAACTGTGCGTTAGATACCGGTCTGTGGAGAATCGGTGCAGAAGCAACTAGCGCTTTTAGCTTTTGGAAGGCCTCTTCTTGTGCCGTTGACCACTCGTATTTCCGATCCTTTTTCGTTAGTTCGGTCAGTGGTTCAGCAATTGTGGCGAAGTTTGATAAAAACTTTCTATACCACGAGGCCATTCCTAGGAAGCGTCTCAGCTGACGGAGGTTTTTCGGCACCGGATATTCCATAATGGGCTTTATTTTCTCGGGGTCTGGTTTAAAACCATCCCTATTTACTATGACCCCGAGATATTGGACCTCATCGCGACAGAAGACACTCTTCTCGCGATTTATTGTGAGGCCCGCGTCCTTTATCCTATCTAGAACTCTTTTTAGAACCTCTTTATGCTCCTCGAATGTTTCTGTGACTATTATTATGTCATCGAGATACGAGTAAGTAAAAGCAAAAGGTTCGAGTTCGGGGCCGATGACTTTGTCAATCAGCCTCTGGAAGGACGCTCCGGCATACGAAAGACCGTAGGGCATTCTTGTAAATTGAAATAACCCTTTGCCTGGCACGGTGAAGGCCGTAGTCTCTTTGGACTCCGGATTTAGTGGTATTTGGTGGTACGCACTACTTAAATCCAACGTGGATATGTATCGCGCTTTCTGCAGTTTGCTTAAGATACTCTCCATGTATGGTAACGGGTATGCGTCTGGCCTTGACGCTGCGTTCACTTTTCTGAAGTCCACACAGAAACGGAACTTCCCGTTGGACTTGCGTACCATTACCACGGGACTTGACCAGCCGCTTGTCGAAGGTTCTATTATACCCGCGAGTAGCATTTCCTCCACCTGCTTGTGCATCTCTTCCTCGAGTTTTCGAGATACTGGGTAGTACTTCTGTTTTATGGGTCTTGTGGAGCCGACGTCTACTGCATGCTCAACCCACGAAGTACACCCTAATGGTGCCAGGCCGTTTCCCATCAGCTCAGCTACTAAAGCTTCCGCTTCTTTGCGCTGCTCTTCTGTTGGGTCCGCCAACCCTATAGCTGATACGGACACGGTATTATTGGCGGTTATGGAGGCTACTTAACTTTACGCTTGCATCATCATCTTTGAGATGCAGCGTATTGTCAGTGGGGTCTAAGACGGCGCTAAACTTCTTAATGAAGTTCACCCCAAGTAGCACTCCGTGTCTAGGTCTGGCATGATTGCGACGCGCACATCCTTGCACACGCCTGCCACGACCATGGGTAGATACACATAGCCAACCACTGCTATGCTCTGCCCATTAGCTACCCGTGCCGTTAGGCCGCTGGCCGGGATTAATTCTTTTCCGCAGGCTGTAGCGAGCTGTAAGCCGATGGAATTCATCCCAGTCCAGGAAGCTCCAGTATCGAAGAGTGCCCGTAGCCTGTAGCCGGCTACACCTACTTGAAGCCACCATCGCGAGCATGTTTCCTGGTTATCTTCGTTCTGCTGAGTCGCGGGCACTTCTTCGCTCTCTCCTTCAGGCAATTGGACCGAGTTACCCTCGGTCGCTGATGTGAGAGCTGGGGGCGGGCGTGTGGCCGTGTTTACCTGCCCCTTGGCCGTTTCCCTGCTGGTTTCCGGCAGCATTGGGGTTGCGGTCGCTTCCCTTTGCTCGTTGCCGTAACCCCTTCGGTACTCTGGCCTTTGTGGAGGTCCATTACTCCTTGACTTGGCGGCCTAGCCTGGTGGGTCGCGCTACTACCCCCACTAGGCTGATTATTACTTTGCCCGCCTTCCCGCTGCCTGTTCTCCCAATTATTCTTTTTCTTGGGCTTCTTGAACGACTGTGGGTTTGGCGTTTGCCCACTATTTCCGTCGGTGCCTTTCTTTGTCAAGCTTGACAAACACTCGGCCATCACCCGACGGAACATAGCCTCGAGGCTTTCTCGAGGCTCCTGCTGTTGTTGCCCCATCGCCGCCACTCCTGGATTCTGCTTTTTCCGCTGATCCGTGGTTGGCTCTGTAGGAACGTAGGCAAACTCTGGCAAGTAAGTGCGCTCTGGCGGTGGTGGCGAGTGATACACCTTATCTGCCGCGAGCGCTAATTCGGCCTCCCGGGCTAAATCCAGGAGCCCTCGGTAATCCGTAATTTGATTACGCATCACCATTTTTTGTAGTTCTGGCCGCATGTTCCGGTGCAACATGTCCAATTGTTGGGGCATGCTAGGCACCGGAACTAACTTGAGAATCAAGGCTTGCAGATTCACTACGTAATCTCTCGTGAGTTCGTTTCTGCCTTGAGTCCTCGCGTTTATCTCCGCTAGGATTCGCTGTTGATGGCCCCTGTCACCGCCATACATGTGTATTATGGCCTCTTGGAAGTCTTGCCAAGATCGCCACGTATGACGGTTACTCCTATACCAGGTGGCCGCTACTCCACTCAGGAGCTCTGACAATGACGAGAGTACTTCGTCGTACGTCAGATTTGCTAGAGCTCGACATTCCTCTACTCTCGTGAGGAATAACTCGACGCTCGGCTCCTTCAAGGACCCAGAGAACTTGATGTGCCATTTCCTTACGATTTGGCCAACATCACGGTTCATCTGTTGAGGCACGTACGTCTGCCTCGTAGACTGGTCCAGTGTAGCGCTCACCCCCGCCTGACGCTGTGTAGGATTTCTTCCGCTATTCCTCCTAGCGTCCCTTGGCGATTCAGTATTGGGGCTGCTGCTGTCAAAATTCACATATGTGAACGTGTCCTGAAAGTTCACATGTGGTAATCCTCGTCCCCTGCCCGCACTCGGTAGTTGGACTCCCTCCAAGCGCGTGCTTGAGGGTGGGTATCGAGCTTCTTGGAGTATTCGCACACTCTCTTTGAGCTCTTCCACCTCTTTGACGAGTCTATGGATCACCGACAGCAGCTGTTCTGATACTACGTTATCTCCCACAGCAATCCCTGCGGTACGCTGTTCCCCCGCACTTGGCCACTCAAAACTCTGTGGCTGCGGTGGACTTCGCGTTTGCTGCCAGAACGCGTGCTGCCCATTTTGTGCCGACAACGACTCTTGTTCTTGACTCCGCCGGAATTGTCGTTGCCTGCGCTGCTCTTCTAGCAACGCCTGCTGTCGCTGCTGCTCTTGATGCTTTCGCTGTTGCTGCCGCTGCTGCTCCTGCTGCTGTTGCTGTTGCTGCCGTCGCTGCTGCTCCATCTGCTGCTGCTGTTGCATTTGTTGCTGCTGCATTTGCTGCTGCTGCATTTGCTGCTGTTGCAGTTGCTGCTGCTGCATTTGCTGCTGCTGCATTTGCTGCTGCTGCATTTGCTGCTGCTGCAGTTGTTGCTGTTGAAGCTGTTGCTGTTGGAGCTGTCCCTCGGCTTCGGCTGGAGATGTCCCGGTGGGTGCTGCAGAGCTCAATATCTCTGTCCCGGAACCCTCCTGGCCGTTTGCCTCATCCGCTGGCTCCACCACTGCATTATGTGCTTGTTGTGGAGCGTTCATCCTCCGAGACTCCGAGAGTTTTTGCATCACTATCGGGTCATCAAGGAGCGTAATGAACGGGTGCGGTTGGTCTGGATCAGTATTGGGATCCACAATAGTCGACCCAGACTTGTTCATCAACGTTAAGTCGATGAACGCCCTTCGGGACTGCTCGCGTTTAGCAAACGCTTGCTTCTCCGACAGCTCCGGCTCTGGCACAAAATCGGCGGCACTGTAATCGCCCATAAGCCACTTGATCGTTGTCAGCATATTCACTGATTGCAGATCTGACTGCTGCAGACCAAGGGCTTGCATGGCCTCGATAATTTCCTCTTCGGGCTGTGTATACGCCCAATTGAGTATCGCAGATTCCGCAAATTGCGACGATCGGGCCATGGTGTCAATTGGCTGTGCGCTTCCCCACGAACTTATTTTACTAGCGCGAGTAGTATCCTGATTGATGGCAGAGAGAGTTTGCCTTTTCAACCCGTGAGCTAGCTTTTTCAACGCGAACCCGGGTTACTTTCTAAGAGCTACGGCGGTTGCTCTTAACCTCGATAATGTACGAGGATTTCCCGTATGCGGCTCTAAAAAAAAAAAAATAAAAGCTATTTCTGTAATTAATTACGATTTGTAATTAATTACGCTCCACTACTCGCACTTGTAATTTTAAAATAAATATATGTGAAAAAATTATATATATATGTGTCAAAACGGACAAAATCACCAAAAACACAAAAAAAATAAATACAATTTTCACCTAAAAAAAAAATAAAAACAATTTTTAAGTTCGAGGGGATTTTTGCGCTCGAGTTTCCACTCGGGCGCACAGCCAACTTTTTCTTGCGACAGTCCTTGCCGACTTTCTCTCGATCTTCTTCTAACTGCACGATAAAAGAAAAAAAAATTTTATTTTTCGCCCAAAAAAAAAATAATTCGTATCGGAAATACGAGAGGACGAGAAAAAAAAATTTTCGAGACGAGAAAAAAAATTAATTAAAAAAATGAATTATCGCTAAAAAAAAAAAAATTTTTTTTTTTTGTCGTTAAAAAATTAATTGTTATTAAAAAAACTTTAATTGTTAACAATAATTCCTCAACGCTCCAAAAATTCCGCGATCAATATCTCTCCTCGTCGGCACACTAGGTCGAGGGTTATTGGCTATCGCACGCCTAACCTCTCGACCGCACTCTCGCAACAGCACGGCTGTGTCACGCACACGCACACACGCGCCTACGAGCTGCGGCACGAAGAGCCTTTGTTTGCAGCTTACGCTCAGCTACGCTGCTGAGCTTCTTCGCGCCAAGCTTCGCCGCGAATCACGTACGCGTCGCAGGTCCTTCTCCACCCCCAAAACGTTGTGGCGCCAGTTGTAACGGGATGGCTAGTGGCGGAAAATCCCAACAAGCCACAGGCCAGCGATGCCCTAGAACACGGTGCCGCGGGTGTCAGACTAAAATGACTTGCCCGGGGATCTGCTCCTGGAATCCTGAAAACAACGCGAAGATCGCACACGAACTTCGCTTTCCAACCAATTGGATCGCTGAGTGAAAAGCGCGCGCTCGACGAGTAAAGCGCGCGCCCGCTATGCTCAGATATGAAAACGACCGGCGGAGTCGTTTTCCCGCGGAGGCGGCGGTATCCGGGAGAAGGACAGGTTGTAAAGAACAACGCGACGAGTAACTAGATATCACAATATATTCACAAACACTAATCTTTACAAGCACGACGCAAGTGCTGATTAGTACAAAGAGTTAGTTCGCGCGCGACCGTTAATATTCAAATGCGCGAACTACACGGCGCGCGGCGAAGCTGCTAATTTCGCGCGCGGTGTTAAAGTACGGAGGGCTGACACACACCCCCACGTACACGGCACAGAAGGCTTGCACGGGGCGATTTCCGTGCGAGCCTTTACAATAAACCCGCGAGAGGAGAGTAGAAAACTTACGTTAGGAAGGAGCAGCCGGTGCACTCGACTCTCTCTCGCTCCCTGTCGCTCGCACAGCAGTTGTGCTCTCTTTCTCTCTCTCTCTTGCTCGCTGTATCATGTCGGCAGGCGGGTTGGCTGCCGGCTCGTTCTCACAGTCTCGTGCGGCTCACGCGGCTCGGGACAGCTCTCTCTCTGTCTCTCTTTCGCACGTTCACTTTATACGGCGCCTCCACTACACTCGCGGGGTCTCACAAGGTACGATAGGACGGCGCGGACAAGTAAAAACAGGAGAGACACGGAGGAGATGTTTTTAGCGCGATGGCAGACACGAATATGGCTCCCTTTTCTCGCGGGAACCAGTTAGCAGCTTCGCGACGGATGACGGGCATTTTACGCGTCGTGAGACCGATTCGCTACGCGCGGCGCGCCTCGATTCGGCTGCGCAGGAGTTGCGCGCGCGCGCTCACTACCTTCGCGCGGTAGATTAGAATCGCGGCTAGACACGCGTTACAAGACCAATATTACTCAGAGATATAGCATTTTCAATTTTTTTCAATTGGCGTAACTTTAAAAAAAAAGTATTCCATTGATATTCATGGGAGAGGAACTAAATTACTTGAAATTTATACAGTTATGGCAGGAAGAGTTGGAAAAATAAAATTTCTGAAAATTAATATTTTTTTATGGAAAAAACTGCTTTAAATTCATGAATTTTATGAATTTTTATGTTTTTTTGTGGATTTTACCGTTTTAAAATTATTTAATAAAATATTTTTCATATTTCCAACTCTTCCTGCCATAGATGAATAAATTTCAAGTAATTCAGGCCCTCTCCCATCAAAATCAATGGAATAGTTTTTTCTTTAAAGTAACGCCAATCTTTAAAAAATTACATTTTGAGAAATAAGCCTACAAAGAAAAATACCATAAAACTTCAAAAATAACCAGCCATTAGGTTCCCAATTTTTTTCCCTTCATGAAACTCAGTTTCCTGTACACCTAAGATATGTTCTTCTATATAACTATGTTGAAACAGAAGCTCTGGCACCTTGCATGCATCCGTTCCTTTAAAAGTTATTGCTAATCTAACAGCATGCGTTCCATTCAAAGTTATTGCTAACAATCTGTCCTTCGCTTTTGTACTTTTGATTCATCCACTGTTGAGTCACTTTTTAACACATTGTACTGAGTTATATTATTATTTATTATAGTAAGATTAATGTAGAATATGCAGCAGGTCTTATGAAATATGAAATCCTAATCACAACTAAAGAAGCCATCACTGTTATGGCCAAAAGTACATAAATACATAAAAGCCGATAAGCCCATTTTGTCAATGATCGCTTGATTACACATATTGTATATTAAATATATCTTAAATTCAAGCCTGTATTATATATTTCTTGTGTGCTAAGCAGGCTTGTCGCTTTTCTGCGTAGATACATCTTGACACTTATTGTAATTCACAACTCTTCTGAATTGAATTATATCCTATAGTAAGCTAAACTCAATTATTGCACTTTCATCTTTTTTAGAAAAAATATGTATTTATTTTTATCCGTAAAGAATTATTACAGCTTCTTCCTTCGAATACTTAACTAAATCCACTTGTTTTTTGTATTAACTTTCATACAGCAATCTCATGCATCTGGAACTGAAGCTATAATTTCCAAATTTAAACAAAACTGTCACTGCACGCTTGTATTATAATTACAATTATAAATACTTTTACATATATATCTTCACATATAATTCATTAAATTTTCAGTCCTAAATTCACTTATGAATAAAAATAATGAAACATTATGAAAAAAATCTTTCTATTTGAGGAAGCCAAACTCTGCAAAACAAACTGTTGAAATCACATAGTAATGTATCTCTGCTCATCTGAGCTTTTGAGCTGTCAGCTGTGCGGCTTTGCCACTGTGTTTACACTGGCATTAGTTATATATATAGGTACAGGTACAAAAGGGAGTATTAATATAGTGAATTGCTGTCGAATTTCGGTCACGGAATGGTCACTTTACTAGAAGCAGAAGTGGGAAATGGTCACAAGACGATTCCACTGGATTTCGAATTCCACAATATGGTTTATTTAATTTTTATAATAAATACTGTATGTGAATTTAATTATTTTTTTTATCCTTATATAAGGATTTATATAAGTATAGACTTATATAAATAATGTTTTTTGATATTTTATAACACATTTAAGTAAATAACGTTTTCCTACCAGAAGTCTATAAAAAAGGCAAAAAACAAGAAAATCAATGTTCTCGTCATTTTAAAGATAGTAAGCTCTTTCAGCGATTTATTTAAAATTTTTTTAATTATTGATCCAAACTATAGTTTTTTTAGGTTCGAAATAATATATATAATCAAAAAATTCAATAAAATAAAATTTGATATTTTCAAAATTTTTAGGTGTAAGACCGCCTTAATTTAATGATAACTCAACATTTATTTTGCTAACATTATTCGTATAATATTCATCTCTCATAATTAAATATTAGTGAAATCCTGATTTCAAAAAGGAGTTTTAAATTTCTGTATTTTTCACAAAAATTTATCATTTGTTTCAAAATCAAATCATTAAAACTGTTATGGAATATTATTTATGGGTTGATTTAGTTATGGAAAAATAGAATAACATAGAATAATGATAACTGCCATTTTGTGATTAAAGTGTATTTTTATGAGGAGTGATGCCTCTTTTTCATTTTCAATTGGATTTCAATGTTGAATTTAAGTTAATAAATAAAAAGGACTTAAAAAAGCCATATATATTTTTCATTTTCAAGCTAGCACAATAGTGACTACCTAGGTTGTAACACCCTACTGTGAGAGCGTTACAATCAAAATGTTTTGTAGTTGGTCAAAATCCAGAAATCTCTCCTAGCGAGCTCCCCAGGCGGAGTCCGATACTCAACTATTATTAAATAAAACAAGATAACTTATCTACTAGGAACGTGCTTCATAGAAGAAGGCCAAGATCCGCCTTCACAACACTCTTCTTACTACTAGAATGTGCTTATGTAGACCCTAATATATAGCGGGAACAGTGATTGCGTGGCTGCCAGATGCATTGCGAGCTACTGATGTATAGGTCTTTGCTGCTAAGGAAGATCACATAGTGCTTCCATCCTTACTTAAGTACTCAGACAGGCCAGTGCTACACTCTCTCTCTCTCTCTCTCTCTCTCTCTCTCTCTCTCTCTCTCTCTCTCTCTCTCTCTCTCTCTCTCTCTCTCTCTCTCTCTCTCTCTCTCTCTCTCTCTCTCTCTATCTATCTATCTATCTAACGCAACAAATGCGCCGAGCATTCGCGCATCCTGGCTGACATAGCGCGCACTCTCGGAACCATTGCTACTCGCGTTGACCAAGTACAGCTAAGTCAGCAATCTCTCGCCGCCCAGCACGATGTCGATATGGCTGAAGTACGTGCGAACGTCTCATGCAACACCGCTAACCAAGAGCAACGTGCTCATCGCCAGCTCGAAGAGCCGCGCCAGATTATTGTACGCGGAATCCCCCCTGCCGTTCAACATGAGCCGCTACATCTCGCCGCCGCTCTCCTGTCCGCGCTAAAATTAGAGACTACATCCCACTCGTCATCGAGTGACGCGCATGGAACCCTCCAGCTCGTGCACGGCAGCTGGTGCAAGCGCCCGCGACTGGTCCTGATCGACAACTCCCGGCTATCCCCCCTCGTGCATTAGTCTTCACCGTTGCCTGCCCGGAGACACGCGATGATATCCTCCGTAACACCTGCCCTTAAAAATCGAAGCTGCCAGACCATCTTCGGAGCCGGCGGTCCTGCAAGGCCCTCAGTTGGCGCACTATGGCCGGAACCCGTTCATAAGCTCTTGAAGCACGCGTCTGCTCACTACAAGCAGCTTGGTCACCGTCGGCCTGTGGTGAGAAACCTCACCGTTCTTATGCGCCCCACCCTCAATGGACAGCTAATCCCGATCACCTGCGAGGCCGATGTAGACGCGCTTGTCAGCGCTAACGCGAATGCGAACGCGACTGCGAATGAAAATGCGAATGGGACTATATGGCATCGACCTCATTTTGGCGAGTTAGTCGTAGGTCACTCTAATGTAAACCGCCTATCTCCTTCTCACTTCGCACTACTCGGGGCTAAATGTGCTGATACGCGTTCTGACATTATCACAGTTACTGAGACTTTCTTAAATCCTAATATTGATGACTCCAACCTCTGCCTCGACGGTTTCAATTTTTACCGTGCGGATCGAGAGGGGATGGGCGGTGGCGGCGTAGGCGTTTATGTTCGCAACGATTTCGCCGTAGATATACTTGCAACCTCAGAACTCCCCTGTTCGACAACAAGCCTGAATACCTCATCCTCAAAGTAACCACCTCTCAAACCAAAATCCTATTTGCTGCAGTATATCGCCGTCCCCCCGCTGACTACCCCGACGAATTTCTATCCCCTCTCTCAACTTACCTCCCTCATTTCAACTCTGTAATAATAACCGGCGACTTCATCATTAATATGGCTACTCCCAACACCACAAACTCCAACCATTCGTCGACGGCCACTCTCTACACCTCATCTCTTCACCTCCCACTCACCATCAACTCTGGAATAATATTCACACCTGGATAGATCTCTTCATCGTAAAAAATCTATACCCTGTCTAAAAACTATCACAAATCACCAGCACCTTCATAGCAGGCCACGATTTCATCGAACTTTCACTCCACTGCAAAAATCCTCCCCCTCAAACTAAGCTCATTCCCTCCCGTAACCTCAAAAAACTAAACCTTCATGTTCTCAACCGCAACTTCCTCAACCACCCATCAGTTCTCCCTCCACCTCCCCTTTCCACCCACCCCAGTTTCATCACCTGCACTACCACCTCCGGGGTACTCATGGGCCCTTACCCCGCCGATGGCTTCGAGGATGAGCGAAAACTTACGAAAGCGATCATCTCTGCATTTGACACCTGCGCTCCCCTTCGCTCTATAACCCTCTCTTCGCGTCGCAAACCCTGGGTAAGTCCCCAACTGCGATCCCTCATGCGCACCCGCGATCACGCCTATAGAACTGCCCGTACCTCAGGCTCGGCGGTGGACGTGCAGAATTTTCGAGCCGCTCGTACGATTGCGTCGAATGCACTCGACTCGGCCAAGAACCTCTACATTGCAACTCGATTCGAGGAGGCTGTGAGCACGGAGGCCAAGTGGAAAGAGATTCGGCGTCTCCGTGTGACTGGCGGCAACACTCCCTCACCTTTTCGCTATTTCGATGCCGCAACCCTAAACATCCACTATGCAGCAATAGTTAATTGCCATCCACCAATCACAGAACTCGATTATGACTCCATAGCTCAGCTTCCGCTGCGCACTGATGTTGACCGCATTTTTCGCCTTCGCTCAGTCTCCTCAGCTGAAGTTCTGCAGGCCATAAACTGCTCCACTTCCAAAGCCTCGGGCCTTGATGGCCTCTCCGCCCACATGCTAAAGCTAGTCTCGACCACAGCTCTCACCTATCTCACCTCTCTCATCAATTCGTCAATAGTCAACTCGATCTTCCCAGCCGAAGGGAAAAAAGCCCTCATTCGCCCCTTAGCGAAAACGAAAACCCCTCGACTACCATTGGACACGAGGCCCATAGCACTCCTCTCCGAGTACTCCAAGGTACTTGAGCGCTTAATACAATCGCAACTATCCGGCTACCTCGAAGTCCATAGTCTTCTCCATGAACGACAGGCTGGTTTTCGCCGAGGGCACAGCACTCAAACCGCCCTCTTAGGCGTGCTTCAGGATATCAGGCAAGCCATCGATAATCGAATGCTCACCATCCTCATTCTATTCGATTTCTCGAAAGCCTTTGAATTTATTCCTCACACACGTCTGTTAGCTAAATTAAGGGCCCTAAACATGTCCGATCACTCACTAACAAGGAAGGTACCCCAAGTGTAAGTCGCCCATTTGGACGATATTGCAATATGTTGTAGTACATTAGAAAATAAGAGACACGTATTTTTTTTTACGTGCTGATAGACACTTTAAGGGGGTGAAATCTACCCCTAAAGTTCACCCTCAAAAACAGTTTTTTTCAAATATTTCAAAAACGAATAAAGCTAGCTTAATGAAACCGACGCCAAAAGTTGTAGAATAAAAAAGCCTTCAAAATAGCATTACTTTCAATTTTAAGGGTAGCAACCCCTATTTTTTTTCAAGAAAACTAAGCTTTTTTCATCAATTTTCAGCTATAAAAATTACAATAAATTATATATCGCCTCAAAACTGATTCCATTTAAAAGAAAATTAAAAAATAAAGTTGACCTGTCTCGTGGTTTTGGCCAAAATTATTTTTTAGGGGGTAACTACCCCTTATTTATTTTTTGTTCATTATTTCAGAAATAAATAAAGATACCTTAATAAAACGAACGCTAAAAATTTTAAATAAGAAAGGCTTCAAAACAGCATTATTTTCAATTTTAAGGGTAGCAACCCCTATTTTTTTTCAAGAAAACTAAGCTTTTTTCATCAATTTTCAGCTATAAAAATTATAATAAATTATATATCGCCTTAAAACTGATTCCATTTAAAAGAAAATTAAAAAATAAAGTTGACCTGTCTCGTGGTTTTGGCCAAAATTATTTTTTAGGGGGTAACTACCCCTTATTTATTTTTTGTTCATTATTTCAGAAATAAATAAAGATACCTTAATAAAACGAACGCTAAAAATTTTAAATAAGAAAGGCTTCAAAACAGCATTATTTTCAATTTTAAGGGTAGCAATCCCTATTTTTTTTCAAGAAAACTAAGCTTTTTTCATCAATTTTCAGCTATAAAAATTATAATAAATTATATATCGCCTTAAAACTGATTCCATTTAAAAGAAAATTAAAAAAATAAAGTTGACCTGTCCCATGGTTTTAACCAAAATTATTTTTTAGGGGTAACTTTAATAAACTTAAATAAATAAAATAAATAAATAAATAAAATAGTCACCTTAATAAAACTAACGCTAAAAATCTTAAAATTAAAAAGGCCACAAATCTGTATCACTTTCAATTTTAAGGGTAGGAACCCCTATTTTTCTCTTTTTAAGGAAATTAAGAGACTTTATTGACTTCAATGGTGAAACTTATCGATTTTTATCGACTTCTACTAACTTTTTCTAGCAGGGAGGGTAAATGTATTTATTATTTTTTTCTGAAAAAATTGCGTAAATAATCAAAATTTAGTGAGATTAATTTTTTTCAAAAAAATAATAAAAATTAAAGTTACGTCTTGCAGAAAAATACAAAATGAAATGATAACTAATGTAAATATGGTTTTTGTTTTAACAACACAAGTTTTATTATTACTATTACTACAAAAAATTTAAAGTATTCTCAAAAAAGTAATTGTTTGTCGAATAGCTCGAGGCATTATGGATTGTAAGTTGTACAATAATGATATTCTTCAAAAAAGTGTTTTAAGCTTAAAGATTTTTTACACCACGAACATCTAACAATTGCAACATTATTACAACCATTGATCTCACAATGCGTTGCACAGGAATCTCCGAAACTGAAACTTACGGGATCATCGAAATCTCCTGGTCGATTCACAAGATACCCACTTTTATACCACGAATATTTAAATAGATTTTCATATCGTGGAGATGAAAATTGGTTATGAACCAAAGACTGTAATTTAATTATATTATTTCTCAAATGTAAATTTAAGTCTTCGTCTATGAGCAAAACATGGTCTGAAAAATGTTTAACATAGTTCTTCCATGAGCGGAATCCATTTACATCTAACGGCTGTATGTTTCCAGTCGTTCCTGTAGGTATCATTTTGAGATGTAGTGTTTTATCGCGTGGCGTAACTTCCGGTACAATCGTTGGACAATGACCACTCCACGAATCAATTAGCAGCATGCTTCTAGGTCCAACTTAAGGAAAATATACCTCTTTTAACCACGTCTTAAAGAGTTCTACACATTTTAATTTTATGTAAATGTGTCTTCCGAAATGATTAACGTTTTATTTTTAGAAATTAATAGAACGTGATTTTACCTGAATTAAGTTTTCCAGATGTCGAGGATGTAACATATACGTTTGTAGGCACAAACAAATTTTGTGAGACAATTGGTCCAAATTCTCTTCGTTCCTTTAATACTAAAAATAATGGTGATAGTAACTTTCCTATGGCTGAAATTGTCGGCTGTACAGTATAGCTATGAGTTGTTGATGTGACCGACTGTACAAGGCACTGTAATTTCTTTTCTCCTTCAAAAGCAAGAGATCGACCAGAATGCATTTCCAACTGAAAACCAGACTGGTCTGAATTATATGTATTGTCAGCGCCTATTTGATTAATCAATTGTTTGACTTCTGTTACGAATTCTACTTCTTTTTTATGCAAATCATTTCTATTTTCTATACTTTTTTTGTGATAAATTTATTAATTTTTCGAGAAACAATTCTATGGGTGTTTTTAAATTTTGAAAGCCAATGTTTTGAAGCTGTAAATCTTACGTCCTCATTTCCGATTAATTTTCGTGCTTGTAGAGCCCATCTTCTTAAATCGTTGTCATGAATTATTAATCCAGCTTCAGTAGCAGCTTTAAAATTTTCTAGTGTGAAATCGCAAATTCTTGCAATTTTTTCTCGGTAAGTTCCACCTTGATTGATTTGGTGAGCCCAGCGATGTAACTGTGTTTCAGAACTGACTTTCCTCAATCTATTTTGAACTGTTTTAAGCGATAAATTCTTTTTGGTTTTTCCACGTCTCCAATATTCTACAGCCCTTTTTTTGTATTCAAAACTCAATGGTTCTTCATGTCCCGTACATTGATCCGTAGGTAATTCAGGATAGTAAGGAAGTGTATGTAGATCAACATCTTCCACAATATGTGCATCTGTTTCTTTATATTCTTCTTGAAAATCCAACGATTTTTCCATTATAACATCTATGCTATTAGACGATTCCATTAAATCTAACAGTATCATTTGGAAATGGTCTTTTATTTCTATTTCTTTAATATTATAAGGGCTATCTTCAATATCAAGTGTTTGGAAATAGGCAAGCAGCAAATTAATAACATTCAGAGGATTAATTTTCATTTTGAGTGCTAAAATAATCAAACATTTATAAGAATAATTGCATACAGAAATAGTATCTTTACAACACACATATATAGAATGCTGAAAATAAAAACATTTTTTTAATTTGTATGCGTCACCCCTCTAAACGTTACATTACTATGTTGCGAGAACATAGGTATTTCTCAATGAGGAAGCTTTGTACGTTGTACGTTGTACGCTTTTAGTGACGTACGCCATCATGCGACCAATGTCTTTTTACCGGGAAATATTTGTTTAAATATTAAAAAAATACCATATTTTCACAAGATAATAATGTTGCATTTAAAAAGGCGACACATACAAATAAAACAAATATTTATACTTTGGGCCATCCTGTTAAGAATCTATTAAGAATATCGTATCTGTATATTTCTTTACTAAAGCGCTTGATTAAAATGAAAAGAAGGTAATCTCGAGTTTTTTTTTTAAATTTGTAAACAGTAATCGATAAGATGTATTGCACAATGCCTGCTAATTTAGATTTATTAAAATTAAGATTTAGTTATTTAAAATTATTATTTGTATGTAAAATTTATTATTTGTAAAACATCTAATAGTAAAGGAACCGTATACAATTTTGGCTAAAAATTGAATCAGGAGTCTATAATTTTGTTAATAACAGAAAGTAAACAATACAGTATACACAATAAAGTATATTTTGATACATTTTTTAATTTTCCTAAAAATATTAAAAATACTTTATGCACTTATAAATCAGGACTTTTTAAATCTTTAAAATTAAAAAAAAATCAATTTAAACTATTTGTGCTCTATAACGTCAAATGTATCTCCAAAAAATGTAACAATGTACGAAATTGCATACTTTCTAATACGTTCATTAAAAATAACGCAAAATATAATTTTGAAAAGCTGTTATAATTTTATTAAAGCCTATAGACAGATACGAAATTCTTACAATTAATGCATTAGATCTGATATATAAATAGACATTTACCTGTAGTTTTGTAGTGCTGCTGACATTAAAAAAAATGAATTGATGCAATATTACAGCCACAATATTGTAGAAATAACCACTTTCACAAAACAACACTGCACGACTGGAACTCTACCGATTTATAAATACAATGTTTGCCAGCAATATATGAAACTACGAGTTAAATCACCAATCTATAAATATCCGCCTCATAATAACATAAAAATAACATATTATTTTCTCATTCACAATCAGCGATTACTCTTATTTACTGCATAAAAATCACTTACCTCCACGTACACACACGCACACACACATTAATTTTTTTTTAATGCTTTATTTATCACGTATCAAAACGGTACGATTGCCTTTGACGAAGTATTTATAATAATACATAAAATATAATAAAGGGAAGTAAGAACATAATGAACATCCGGGGATGATTTGCACCCCTTTAAAATGTATTATTCACAGATAAAAAATATAAATATTTTTCTTTTTTTGGTTCACTACAACATATAAAAGTTTAAATAAACATGTTACTTTTCTTGTGGAATTCAAGTCAAAATTAGTTTTTCGAAAAAGCTTTACAATAATCCGTTTAAACAAGTAGTTTAACCAAACTAATTTTGCAAAATTAATGATAAATTAGTATTTCGTATTGCCCGAAAGCGCTAAAATTACATAGCGTTTGTCTGTGTTATTGGTCAAAATTTTATGATCAATCTTTTCAATGGAATGGTTTTTAAAGAGATATATTTATTGTAATTTTTATAGCTGAAAATTGATAAAAAACTTAATTTCCTTTAAAAAAATAGGGGTTGCTACCCTTAAAATTGAACGTTATGCAGATTTATGGCCTTTTTAATTTTAAGATTTTTAGCGTTAGTTTTATTAAGGTATCTTTATTTATTTCTGAAATAATGAACAAAATAAAAATAAGGGGTAGTTACCCCTAAAAAATAATTTTGGTTAAAACCACGGGACAGGTGAACTTTATTTTTTAATTTTCTTTTAAATGGAATCAGTTTTAAGGCGATATATAATTTATTATAATTTTTATAGCTGAAAAATGATGAAAAAAGCTTAGTTGTCTTGAAAAAAAAATAGGGGTTGCTACCCTTAAAATTGAAAATAATGCTGTTTTGAAGCCTTTCTTATTTTAAAATTTTTAGCGTTAGTTTTATTAAGATGTCTTTATTTATTTCTGAAATAATGAACAAAATATAAATAAGGGGTAGTTACCCCCTAAAAAATAATTTTGGCCAAAACCACGAGACAGGTCAACTTTATTTTTTAATTTTCTTTTAAATGAAATCTGTTTTGAGGCGATATATAATTTATTCTAATTTTTATAGCTGAAAATTGATGAGAAAAGCTTAGTTCTCTTTAAAAAAAAAATAGGGGTTGCTACCCTTAAAATTGAAAGTAATGCTGTTTTGAAGGCTTTTTTATTCTACAACTTTTGGCGTCGGTTTCATTAAACTAGCTTTATTCGTTTTTGAAATATTTGAAAAATAGTTTTTGAGGGTGAACTTTAGGGGTAGATTTCACCCCCTTAAAGTATCTATCAGCACGTAAAAGAAATACGTGTCTCTTATTTTTTAATGTACTACAACATATTGCAATATCGTCCAAATCGGCGACTTACACTTGGGGTACCTTCCTTGTAAGATGGTTCTTCAGCTACCTCGCCGATCGACTTCAGGCTGTTATTAACGAAGGTGGATCCATCTCGGACTGGCTTCGCGCGTCGTCGGGCGTCCCGCAAGGTAGTGTATTAGGATCATTACTTTTTGCCATCTATATCAACGACCTACCTTCGGTACTCGTTTTCGCCCGCGCCATGATCTACACCGACAACATGCAGGTCTACCTCCACTTCCTTCCGACCAACATTCTCCAAGCTATAGCACGCGCCACCACCGACGCTCAAGCTGTCACAAACTGGGCCAGGGAAAACGGACTATTGCTGAACCACCTCAAGACCAAGGTTATGATCCTTGGCAGCGAAATATACACCACCAGACTCGACCTGGCCACTCTCCCAAGAGTCATGACCGACGACCAAGCGCTCCCGTACGTCACAGTGGCTCGCAACCTCGGTTTCATCACCTCCCCCCACGCTCGACTGGAAGCGGCATATCAGCGAAATAACGCGCAGAGTCTACAGTACTCTGCATACCCTTCGCTTTCACCGTCGCTCCCTCTCGAAATCCTTAAGGAAAACTCTAGTCGAGAGCCTGGTCTTCCCGCGTTTTGACTACGTATGTGTCGTCTACCACCACCTCGACAAAACGCGCATCGATAAGATCCAAGTCATCTTCAAGGCATGCGTACGCTTCATTGTCAGCCGTCTTCCATTCCTCTCACATGTCACCCCCCATCTACTCAGCCTGCGTTGGTATCCGCCCTCAGGCGTCGCGAATTCTTTATATGCACCTTAGCCTACTCGGTCGTCGCGAACGACACCCCCGCCTATCTCACCGAGCATTTTCGCCGACGCCAGCTCATCGATGTCACTGTACGCCGCTCATACACGGAAAGAAATTTCTTGCTATAAACGCATCGAGTATAATCATGCGCGTTTTGTATTGCCGTCTGTTAACGTTAATAGTAAGAAAGTCTGTAATAGTCGCATGCTTCATGTCCATGGCAAATTAGTAAGACATGAATGCCATCTGTCGATGAAAATTATACAGTTTTCTCTTCGAACTTATGAAAAAGTCGCAAGAGCGCCCCCATAGCTTTTTCTCATGAATCTGATACCATTGTGGTAAGCATTCGTTGCGGTTATATTGTAACCGAAATTGAAAGGCGAACAACTGTAATTCAAGGAGCAACAGCAATTATATTAACGGAAAGATCATCGTTATTGACTCCTATAATATTTAAAAAATTAAGAGGTGAGTGTTGATATTTTCTATTATAACTACAGAACTAATTAGTTTCCTTCAATCATCTTCCTTTTATCATATTAATTATCATTTTTATTATATTACATAACCTCTCCACTTACATAAAATTGTTTTATGAACCTTTTCCAGATAAAATTAGATGTTATGTTTTATGATCAAAATATTTTATCAGTTAATACTAATAATTTTTATTTTCTTACATTGTGTGTTAGAATGAGTGAAAATCCTGGTGAAAACTTTCCACAGAATCCTTTCCAGTATGAATTCGCTAATGAGCTTAGTTTTGATGGTTTGATATATTTATTTTAATAATCACTACTCTAATATTGTACTATCTCTTTGTAAATGAACAAATACTGTTTATAAATTAGAACTTCAAATAATTTTATCCATTCCTTAATATAAGTATCGAATAATGAATTTTAGTTTTTGATTGTGGTTTTAACCGAACAAATTTATTATGAATCAGTAATTTTATGTATTCCTTAATTCATATTAAGTATTTATATTAAGTATAAACATGAATTTTTGTTTTTAATGTAGTTTTAACTAAACGAATTTATTTTTAATTAGAAATTCTAATAATTTTATATATTTCTCAATATGAATATCGCACAATGAATTTTAGGTTTTGATTGTACTTTTATGTGAAAAGAAGTTGAAATAAAGACATTTAAGTTAATTAACTTTAGAATTAGAATTGCTTACATAATATTAGAATAACTTGCAAATGATAACTTACTTTGAAAGTTAAAAATAATCTGCTCTTTGCTTCTATTTCATTCCACTTATGGCGCATAACAATTTTATAAAAACCAATTAGATTACATCATTTTGATTAAACTTGGACAATGTTAATAGTACCTTATTTATGGAAATTATTATATATAATTATTATATAAAAATTATCATACAATCAAATTTGTTTTTTTTTTAAATTTATTATTGTATATGTTTAGAACCCTTGAAATAATATTTCTCATTTTATTACAGTTTCACGTGTCAATAGTAGTGAATCTATTATATTGGACATTACTGATCTCAGTACAGCCAATGAAGTTATTAATTTGGAGTTACCACGAGAACACGATCCTGAAAATTTGCTTCCAAAGCCAAATCTGCAAAGACATTCCAGTAATTGTGTCTTATATGATACTTCAAATATTCTACAGGATGTAAAGTCTCAACAGCCTTGTAATAAAGTGAATGAACGTTTAGATGGTATGCATATTTTTATATTTATAATTTACTTATTGAATGATAAAGTAATGTTTACAAAATGTAAAAATTTTTAGTTCAAACAGATAACCTATCATTTAATTATGCGTATCAAGTTTTAAACTCTAATTATGATGGAAACTTTTTGATTGCTTGCTACCGTTATGAGTCTGTAGAAAAAAATAAAAAAAAATTACTTGATACCAAAAAGCGGACCTACTTCTCTAAAAACAAAGTGGCAAAAATTATTATAGATCATGAAATCTATCGTTCCAACGATTACCAGTAAGTAACATTACCAATATATAGATATAGATTATCACTCCAATACACAAATCAATTTATAGCATTTTTAGTATATCTATATTTTTGTTTAGAAAAATACTTAATTATGTCTTTTTCTAAAATTAATGTTTAGGTATATCTATATTATTTATTTCAATTTTGTTACATTGTATTGAATACGGTTATTTCTTTTTTTCTTGTATGTCTATATGTATGTACATAGACACACATACAGATACACATACACACACCGACGCACCCCACACACACACACACACACACACACACACACACACACACACACACACACACACACACACACACACACACACACACACACACACACACACACCCACACACACACACACGCCCCCCCCACACACACACCCACGCACCCCACATACACGCACGCACGCACGCACGCACGCACACACACACACACATATATATATATAATATAAATTGTTTTTACAGCATATCAAGTAAGAGATTTTTAGAATTGGCTCAGCTCACTTGTAAAGTTTTCCCTAAACTTTTACCGGAGAGCTTTTATACGGAAAGAACACCTGAAAAAGGTGTTGGTGGTGCATTTCAAACCTATTACTCCAAACTAAGGGAGAAGGAAATTGCGATAGAAAGGTTGAAGCCACCAAACAAAAAAATAAAGTTGGAACAAAATGGTAATTATTGCTTAAAATAAATACTATTCTTTTGAGTAATACTTTTAACAAAAATATCTTTCAATGTAATTTTTCAGATATTACTAATTCAGATGATTTCAAAAAATTACAAAATCAAGTAAGCATCATTGATAGTAAATATGTTAAATTTTGGTCTGAGACTGCTGTAACAGAGAGAAAAGAATTGTATGAACAGAAAAATTTGCAAGAAATTTTACAAAATCTGCCAAATTTGAATCATCCAGCTGCTTATAAATTAGTAAGTGATTTTATTTCATAATGGAAAATATACTGCAAGTAAAATAAATGTTTTTAATCATAAAATGATAATAATTCTTACAGGTGAAAACTGATTTCACAATTATTTTTAATAAAGAAAATGATATTTTCAATGAAAGTTGGAAGAATTTTGCTCCAAAAATAATCAAAATTGCAAAATCTAAAAGGACTGATGTCGATATAAAAAATCTACTCTCACAAAATCTTGTTACGAAGGGTACAGGTATGCAATATACTTTTATTATTACTTACAAAACAATGAATATATCAATTTGAATTTAATTTTTTACTTTAATAATATTATTATAAAGATGTATTTGTGTTTTTCAGAACACGAAAAAACACTTGCTTTGATGTTATTACCCTTACTGTTCAAACGCAAAACAGCAATAACCTCAAAATCAAAAACGAAAACTAGTTGGATTCCTCAGAAGGACGAAGTTTTAAAAAGTTTTATCATTTATCTGCAGGTATATATAATTTTCACTCATTCAGAAATTTTTGATAATATAGAAGTGACAATATGACAATTTTTATAAATTTTTTAGTGTACTGATAAATTAGAAAATGCATTAGAAGAAGCACACTCGAGTTTATTAACAATTTACAATGATCATAAGTTGATCATTTCTCCGTATGTCGTGATATGTGGGCAGTCTTTAGATGATATTCAAGCAGCTTTTGTTATAGCTGAGCCCTTGAAATACCAATTTTCGACACCTTCAGAGGCAGTTGACGTATGCTTACAATTAATGAAAGTTTTTAAACAAACGCACTCTCCCATTTGTAATCACGTGTGGCAATTTTTAGAGAAGAAAATTTACCAGTTTCACGTTGTAAATTTATATAGGGGTGTCACTGATCTTTTAGAAAAATTATCATAGCGTTTGCGTTTCAGTTACTTTGAAAATTATAATTAATCATTCTTAATTTATTTTTATTTAAAAATATTGTGAATATTTACTGTAAAAAATTAACTTATTAAAAGAGTTGCTTAAATTAAAATATTTATATTACTTATATTCCCCTTAAGATGGATAACTTTAGTCTACCAAATGATTCTGTAAGTAATATAAGAAAAAAATTAGATTTTGAAATATTTAAATTAACGTTAGCTCTCTACGAAAATTATTTGCTCTCAAGAAAAGCTGTTGACGATGTTATGTCGATATTTAGTAATTTTATTTCAGAAAATTTAATTCCTTGCGTCCAAGCTCAGGTTAAAAGCGAATTAGGATCAGTTATAGATAAAGAACTTTACGCTAGAATTCACTTCATTTTGGAGCAAAATAAAAATTTATTTTCAAAATATTCAACGGAACATCTAAGATTTCGATTATATCAAGAAAAAAGCGTTTACGTACCACCAGAAAATTTTGAAATCGGAGAGGAATCAGAGTTCATATTTCACAATGATAAACCTAGAGTTGAAAAGAAAAAAGTTTATGCCACACATATTCCTTTAGGAAAAACTTTGAAAATATTGTTGGAAATACCTAATATTTTCGATTCAATTATGCGTTTCATGCAGGAATTGCAGTCCACAGATGGTAGAAATATATCACATGTTCTTCAAGGATCATTGTGGTTAGAGAAGTATGTACCGAAAAATAACGGGAAAATTGTTTTACCACTTTATCTATATTTTGACGAGTTTGAAGTGGGAAATGCACTCGGAAGTCACGCTGGCGAACAAAAATTAGGAGGCGTATACGTTTCGTTAGCATGCTTACCACCACACTTAGTGGCAAAATTAGACAATATTTTTGTTTCAACACTTGTTTATTCAAAACATCTGAAACAGTTCACAAATAACAAAATTTTTTCAAAAACAATTCAGGATTTAAACAATTTATCTGAAAATGGAATAACCATTAACATTAACAATTCAAAGGTTGATGTATATTTTCAATGTATACTTATTTTAGGGGATAACCTTGGAGTCAACAGTATTTGTGGCTTTTCAGAAAGCTTTACGGCAACTAAATACTGCAGAATATGTTCAGCTACTTATAGTGAATGCCAAAAAATGATTGTTGAAAATACAGATCTAATCAGGACTGTTAAATCATACGAAGATGATGTTTTAATCAATAATTTTAGTCTAACAGGTATCAAAGAGCGCTGTGTTTTCAATGAATTGAAAAATTTTCACATAGTTGAAAATATTTACGTTGACGTAATGCATGACTTTTACGAGGGTATTATTCAATATTCAGTTGGTAAAATTCTTGATGTTTTAATTCGTCAAAAAATCCTTTCCTTACATACATTAAACTGCAGGATAGAAAGTTTCCCTTACGGGGAGCTGAAAAATTCCAATAAACCCATGCCTTTACAATGGACAACTTCCAAAAAGGGAGCTCAAAAACTAAAGCTTAAACAATCATCTGCTGAAATGCTTTGTTTGGCACGATACCTCGGTGTAATCATCGGAGATTTAATACCACCAGAAAACGAACACTGGAAATTATATAGAGTTATCCGCAAAATAATATCGTACATTACGTCGCCAGTGTTAAATAAAGGAGAAATACAAATTCTAGATGATCTAATACAGCAACATAATGTATTATATTTACAATTATTTGGTAATTTAAAACCAAAGATGCATATGTGGTTACATTACAGGAGAGTGATATTATTAAACGGCCCTGTAACTCACTATTCTACATTAAAATACGAGAGGAAAAACAAAGAGTTAAGAGAAATATCTCTCGGAACCATATGTGCTATTAATTTACCTCATTCTATTGCCATAAGACACCAACTAAAGTTATGCTATAGAAAGGAAACTTATGATTCTTCAGTTGCAACAACGTTACTTGGTCCAGTGGTATGTGAAAATGCATTCGTAGAATTAAAAAATTTAATTCCTAGCTTGAGGGATAATATAGCCGTCATGACCTTGAAGAATATTGAAAGTCTTGGAAAAAAATATATGCAAGGAAGTATTATTGTCACTCGATTTACAGATGAAGGTGCTCAATTCGGAATTATCCGAAAACTATTTTATACAACAATAAATGGCGAATCGAACGTGTATTTTCAAATTAATGAATTTCAAACATTGTATTTTAATAACTATTATCATTGTTATGTAGTTGATTCAAGCAATTCTCAAATGGCAGTAGTTAATATTACATTACTTCCAAAATGTCCTCCTTGTTTATATATTAAAAAAAATCAAGAAGAGTTTATAATTACTCGATACGTTATATAAGAAAATATAATTATTACTCATTAAAAATATTACTTATGTCGACTGCAATTTAATATCAACTGATAAGAATTTTTCCATCGGTCTTACAGTCTTACAAATTAAATTAAAATAATTAATATTTATGGCAGTCAGATTGCCCTTGTTTATAATCACCCCCGCAGAATCTGAAATAAAAACTTAATTAAAATCTGGAAAAAACTTTGTTAGCAAAGGACGATCTGACTGCCCACCACCACCACATTGTCCGACGTTTCGAGCCTGCTCCGGCTCCTCCTCAGGGACTGAAATAAAACCCGCGATACACCTCCTTATATACCATGCACCCATACCCCCTTCTTTTCTCTTACCCCAGGGGGTGATTATAAACAAGGGCAATCTGACTGCCATAAATATTAATTATTTTAATTTAATTTGTAAGACTGTAAGACCGATGGAAAAATTCTTATCAGTTGATATAATTATTACTGCTATTATCCCTTACATTTTTACACAAAAATATCAATAAATTATTTAATTAAAAATAAATTATTCTCGTTAATTATTTATTATTCCTTACCTATAAATAAGTGACTTCTACTCAGACGCCCTTATCAAGCATTATAAATAAAGAAATAACTTTGGATTTATTCATTAAAAAAATTGACATTATGAAAATATATATTACTTAAAATAAAAATTTCGGAAAAATAGATTTCTTTTTCTTTGATATTTTCAAAAGATTAAATAATGCTACATGATAAATAAATATGATTGTAATGTAAAAGCATATTCAGATATTTTCTAATTTTAACGGTCGCTGTACGAAAAAATAGAATTACTGTTGTTTAGGAATAAGTTTATTTGTAAGAATAAAAAATTGAAACGTTTTATAAAGAAGTTCTCGGTATTGTATTTGAATCGATCTTTATTATATGTAGAATTACGCGCGCATGCGTACTCTGACACGCTCGTCGAGTCGCCTAACGCTCGCTCGCATTCGCATGAAGTAGATACCAAAATCGCACCGCTTTTATGAGAGTAAGGCGAAGCTGCTGTGATGCGTCTGTAGCACCAAATACGCGACAAGAACGCATCGTTTTATAGCAAGTAACGTAAAGATATAGAGCTTATTTAGTATCGGACAACTTTATGCGAATGATGTTTACTTTCGTTGAGTCAATATCATCGATCGCATACTGATATCGTATCGTAAAAGCTGATGCTGTAAAAGCAACGAATGTTAAGCGAAAGTCGCAAGAAATTTCTTTCCGTGTACAGGCGCCCACCACAACCTTTTGTACCGCACACGTCGCGCATAGAGGCCTACAAGCACTCCTTCACCCTTGAGGCCATGTCTCTATTCAACTCGCTAAACGTAATAGAATTCTCATCCGCGAAACTATTGGCGTTCAGGCAATTTCTTTTTGGTACTCTATTCGCAAGAGACATGGCTGACTGAGCTTGGCGTGTGCGAGATGAGCGGCTCTCCACCACATTATTAAATATTTCGCGAGCTCGGCTCTAGCGCATTCATCCGCTCTTGTTAGCTTTAGTTAAATTTACTTCACCGCCGTCACCCGCGTCACCGCACACACTTCCACCTCTACAACTCTACACACTTTTTACACACTTTCGTCCATCTCACCATTATCGTATCTCTGCGCTACACCTCGTTTCATACTTTTATAATACCCACCTCTCACATCTCTCGCTACCGCAATCACATTCATTTATTTGTATTTTTATTTTTATTTTTATTTTTATATTGTTGCTTATATTGTTATATCTTTATATTTTTTATATGTTTTGATATTTTTATATCTCTATATTTTATACACTTTATGTCATTGTTACTCACACATCATAGTTTATATATACACATTGTATTATTACTCTGAGCGCCAGACGGGGTTAAACCCCAAGACGTTAAATAAAGAAATCAATCAATCAATCAATCAATCAATCTCCCCCCCCCCTCTCCGCTCCCATACTACGCCGTATACTACGGCAAGCACGCGATGCACAATACCGTGAGCGCGCGACGTAGATTACCGCACACGTACGACGTAGAATACGGTGAGCATGACGTCAGCCCCCGGGGCAGCTTACGTCTAATATAGAGTGCTGGCGTACCAAGAGGTAGGATAACCATATATTTGAATTTAAACAACTAATCTTTCTCATTCAAACCTTTCATTCAATAAACCATAGCCTTTTGTTAACTTTAATCGCACGAGTTATTATTTCGCGACCTTAGTCTTTCCTCGTTCCCCGCCGCCTCCGCGGTCGTTACGTTAGTGAGAACGTATCGTTTTACATCTGAGCAGCTGATGGCACATGAACCAGGGACCTGGTGAGGAGTTCGACTCGCTGGCAAAAATAAAGCGCTAGTCTCCGATTCGTATGTTGCACGGTAAGTCATCAGATTAGATTAGCAATTGGACGACGTTGTAGTATCTGCAACCCAATCTGGCTATCGGATATTGAGAATAGAGCCGGGTGACCTGGAGTTGAACCACTAATATGTACAAGTGAAACGCGTCTTAACCATAACAACCACTCTGTGATAAGGTAAAAAAACAAGATACTTTGTGTGCATCTAGTTTGAAGTTGATACTTGAACTTTTTAGAAATAAGTTGTGGAAAAATGAAAAAAGAAAACAGTTTATAGAAGAATGAAGAAAGAAAGAGAATTATAAAAGAAAGAAAATGAAGAAAGAGAATGAAGAAAGAGAAAGAAAGAGAATGAAGAAAGAAAGAAAGAGAAGACAAAGGAACATCGCGTACCTATTTTGATTGTGATATAACTTGTTCTTGTAACATTATAAACAATGATGGTCTCCGGTTAAATAAATCTGTGGGCCTTTATATTAGTGAAATATCATTTTATGTATTTTTATAAAAGTGTTTTATAACAAAAAGCATAAATTATTATAATAAAGGGAGTTAAATAGTGAATTTATAAAAGGCACTTAAAAATAAAATAAAAGTGTTTTATAACAAAAAGCAAAAATGATTAAAATGAAAGGAGTCAATAAATAGTGAATTTAAAAAAGGCAATTAAAAATAAAATTTATTTTAGATCTATGGTTCCAGGGTCTATATGAAAATGAACTCTGGAACATAAGCTGATTATATCCGTGTGTGAAAATCATCAAATTAACAATGGATTTAAATAAACAATGGAAATTAACATAGAGAAACAAACTCCGGATATTTGAGAAATAACTTGTTTTTGTAACGTTAATAAACCATGATGTTCTTCAGTGAAATAAATTCCTGAGCTTTAATGTTAGTAGAATTAATGTCAGTAGAATATAGATCAGTTTATTTATTTTGCTATATGTTATTTAATACAGTGCATAAATGATTTAAATGATTAAAACAATCTCAATGGTATGATAAGTGTATTATTTAGGTAATCTATAGGTTCAAAATCAATGTGAAAAGAATTCCTGCAATGAGTTCCTAATGCATATTTATTTATTTACTTATTTATTTAACCAGAGTAAAGTACAATAAATTACAAATTTCGCAACCATATGTGAGTGATTATTAAATAAATAACGGAAATTTTAGCATAGACAAAGGAACTCCGCGTACCTGTTAATATTTGTGATATAACTTGTTTTTGTAACATAATAAACCATGAGCTTTCCTGTGAGATAAATCTGTGGGCTTTTTGTGTTAGTGAAATGTGGATCATTTTGTATATTTGCATACAAGAATTTTATAACAAAAAGCATAAATGATTGTAATAAAAGAAGTTAATAAATATAGTGAATCTAAAAAAGGAATTTAAAAATAAAACTCTGGAACACAAGTTGATTATATCCATGTCTTGATTTTATAAAAGCAGACTCTGGAATACAGGATAGTAACTGTATGTGAAAATTCTCCAACGAATATAAATACTTAGACAAAGAAATATTGGGAATTCCGGTCATATAACTTGCTTTTGTAACACAATAAACCATGATGCTTTATATAGTGAAATAAATCTTTGGGCTTTTATATCAGCGAAATATGGATCATTTTGTGTATTTTCATAAAAGCATCGTAACGAAAAGCATAAATGTTTATTATTATTTAATATCAACAATGACGAAAATTAAAAAATTCCTAATTACAAAATAAATGAAATACAAAAAACAATAATTTCGATCAATAAAAGACGCTATAAGATTGCTAATATTTCATCAAGGCAATCCATTCAGGACATTATAGAAATATGATACGAAAAGATAAACATTGGATCAAAATAAGTGATTTAGACTTTTGCATCAAACAGTGGTCAAAAGGCGCTAAGGATGCTTATTTATTCTTTCCAGAACAAATTTAAATGCAAATTATTTTCATGCTCTTTACAAGCTAGAGAACAAATAATTCATTTCAAAATTTACTTTAAACAAAATTATAAACCTAGACAAGTATCAGAGCCCGACCAATCAATTCAGAAAGTTAGTTCTATGAAATTTCTATGAAATGTGAAATTAAAAACATAAAAGATATTTTAATAATTTTTCGT
This sequence comes from Torymus aiolomorphi, assembly GCA_036365515.1. NCBI lineage: Eukaryota > Metazoa > Arthropoda > Insecta > Hymenoptera > Torymidae > Torymus > Torymus aiolomorphi. The sequence goes on from CM070877.1 coordinate 83,508,685, forward strand.
GCACATGCGTTTGTTATAGTTTTCATCGATCAGATTTGCATTGAAAAATATTGTATCTTTAACCTTTAAAAATTTACATCTTTTATAAAGCTTTTATAATAAAAAATTTTGTTATTACTTTTTACAAATGTATAAAACTAGGCAAGTAACAATTTATTACAAGCCGCTCATATGTTGTAATATTATTTATGAAAAGTTTTTAGAAAGACAAACTAGAAATTGTAAAAGATATTTATTAAAAATATTTAATCAGCAACTGTTACATATATTTCTGTACATTACTTTAATAGATATAGGCCAAAATCAAAATTCATACTATTATAAAATTACTATTTTTTCAAATATGTTTCGTAGATCACATACGTTACTTCGAACTCAAAGAGCAAAAATTTATCTTCTTTCATGTTCTTGCATTTTAATAATATAATATTGAAATTAATTTTAATCTCTCTCTCTCTCTCTCTCTCTCTCTCTCTCTCTCTCTCTCTCTCTCTCTCTCTCTCTCTCTCTCTCTCTATCTCTCCCTCTCTCCCTCTCTCCCTCTTTCCCTCTCTCTCTCTCTCTCTCCTTTCTCTTCCCCTCGAGCTTGAATATTTTTTTAAAACAATCAAAAAGTTCTTTAAAAAACTAATTTTTAAGTACGTCTTAAGAACACAATGTGTCTAGTCCTTTATTTCTTCTAATCTCATCTATTTAATAAACACTCTTTACAAATGGAAATAATAATTTTAATAATAATTTTTTTCATGACTGTACAAATAGTATTGGTAATAAAGCTTTCTACGAAAGTATAAAATAAGACAAGTTTTTTCTGTATAATCTATAAAATAATAAGATTTATTAATTTGTAAAACAAATCAAATAGATGCTAGTGAAAAAGTCTTTTACTTCTTCGAGTCAATATATGCTCAACAAATTGCATGTAAGGACATTCACATTGTTCACTGCAAATCAAACAAACGAAAGTTGTGAAATCAATTATCGATAGTCAAGTAATAGTAGAGATCGGTAGTAAAGAAAACTTAATTAAAGAAATAATTCAGTCAATTCTGACGAGATCCGTTGGGAGCAAGCGTAAAAATTCAAAACTACAAAGGTGTTGGTGTAGTCGAATGCGACGTTTCGTCGACGGGTTTGTCTACCTCTTCAGGCTTTATCGCGTGATCATTATCACTTGACTAATCACTACGCCCTGAAGAGGTCGACAAACCCGTTGACGAAACGTCGCATTCGACTACACCAACACCTTTGTAGTTTTGAATTTTTACGCTTGCTCCCAATGGATCTCGTCAGAATTGACTGAATTATTTCTTTAATTACTGCAATGGGGAGTACAATCGTGAATACGATTAACCACACATTGGATTACAAAGAAAACTTAAGTTTATACCCACTTTTACAAAAACATTTAGTGTTCAAATTTAAATCAACTTTCAAAGGAGGCGAAAGATGTGCTAAAAGAACATTACACCTTTCCTTCTACTGGAAAACTACTATCATAAACCATACACTGAATCTCATTTTGATATAATGGAAATTTTATTTTCTGAAGGTAAACAGTTATGTATTGCAATGAATGCATATGAGTCTTGCCCTCTTTATTAAGTTATATTGTGCGTGAAAAAGGTGATAGTAAAGAAAAAGTAAAAAAGTTGACTCTATCAGAGATTAATGGAAGAAATCAGAAGTATTGCTGCTATGAGCATTTTCTTTTAAGGTAGTTGTGTCAAAAAACGAGTTTCTTAGGAACCTTTTGAAACTTCGAGCACACGTGCGTCTTGCCGATGCCCATGCGTGTGCGAAATTTCCAAGAGATGACACGTGCCGATTTTGAGATATTCAATATCAAAGTTGGGCATTTTAACATGGGAAGCATAGGAACAACCACCGGAAAACAGCATTTAAATTCATTGTTGGAAAACGTTTTTTAAGATCATAACAAAAAACTAACCTATTACTATACTTTCCGAGAAAAGCTATTGTAAAGGTCGCATAAGTATAGAATATTTGAGCTAAGACAGATTCGAGAGAGAAAAAAATACAAAAAAATACGTTTTTGAAGTAACTGTATGTTTGCGCATTATTTATAGGAATACTGTACATTCACATTCTTTTATACACATATGTGCTACTCTGATTTTTTTAGACTATGATGTATTAACTATTGTAGTGAGAACCCTGAGTCATTGTAGACCGTACCCTAAAGACACAACTACCTTAAACATCTGTCCATAGCGTACTGGCTTGGTAACACGCATTTAGGATATTGGATTTCTGAATACATTCTACATTTACTTCAGTAATATATGTGAGAAAGTTTATTTACTGATACAATATTACAGATTCCATTTACAGAAACAACAAGAGACGGACACTCAATGTTTTCTATCACTTTGGTGCTTACAATTACAGTACAGTATTATATTAGGATAGATAAGTTTGCATTTTTCTATTGTATAATATTTAATGACACGTATAATAGAATCTAATTAACAAAGTTCTTTTATCGAGTTAGTTATTAAATAGTCTTATGAGATTGTTGACTTGGTGCCAAATATTTTCAGGAGGACTTTGGGTCTTAAAATGGGAATCTCATTTTAAATTAATAATAGAGAAACCTTCCTAATAGAAAGTTGACTTTATTTCGTGACGTGGTAAATTGTACGTCACATAGAATAAGCACAGATACGAGTGCATGGCGGTCACGGCGAGCAACGACTCGACTCGCAACGTCGTACACACACACGCACACACATGTGCGCACTCATTCCTCCCGCTATCCTTTCCTCGCGCACAGCTTCTTGTCTAGGTCTCCCCCTTTCCCCGCAAGGCCGACAGCTGGAACAGAGCAGAGAGGAAGCTCTAGCTCATCGACGAGAGGAGCACCGACACCAGTAATAAGAGAACGAGCCAGAGACAAGCAGCAGCTACAGCGTGGATAAACTATAGCTGAAACGGCATCAAGTCTCGTTGTCTTTCTCGTGCGTGCGTGCGTGCCTGCGCACGTGAGCGTGTATGCGTGTGTGTGTGCGTGTGCGTGAGCGTGTGCGTGTGCGCGCGCACACAGATAGACTAGAGTATTTCGCTCCCGGGTTACGCTAGCCGGCGAAGGTAGAATCGGTGCGATTGAATGTGCACCTGGCGCCCGTGAAGTTGTAAATAGTTTAAGTTTCTTTCTACTGAATAAAGTATTAGATTGTTCATGTCAACTTGGTTACTTTGTAAACTACCCGCGAACCTCTGCTCTGATCACCAGCAGAATGTCACAACTGGCGCAGCCAATGTGCAGCCACGGGAACGGGAAACCGCGGGGGGGGGGGGGGGGGCGTTTTGGCGGCCATTTTTGACTGAGTACCGCGTGCAAGCATAGATTGAGACGCAGTAGCTATTTTCGATCATTTAGCCAGATGCTTCACTTGAATTATTTATGCGCAAAATTTTGATAATAATTTACTGTGAATTTATTGCGATTTGTGTTTGATTTTGCGATTGAAGAGTTTATGAAATACTCGAAAAATCACAACTTGCTACAGCTTTAGCCACACGGCGCGTAGAATTGCAACGTGTTCAGGAAGAGTTAAGAAAAACTTCCTGAACATTGTTGCATAACGAAATCATTTTTTCCTTTAAGTTTTTTTAAATTTGCCTTTTTTTGTGTGAGATTTCTCCCTTACGCTTCTTTCCGCATAACCTTTCACAAAATTCCCACATCTCCGTTATAAGATTTTATGAGAGGCGAAATTTTCTTCGGTTTGGAAGTTTTTTTCCGTGTTGCGAGGAGCAAGTCCGGAATTGTCGCACTTAACTTACACATTTTAACTCGGTTGATAGGCTTGATTTTCTCTTTTTTTTTGCTGTGCTTTGCTTTTGGGATTTCGTTTTTCTACTTAATTTTATTAGTAGTCGTAGTTAACGTAATTTAAAGTGACTAATTGGGTCGTGTGAGAGAAAATCAATGGAGCTACTCGGCCGAGGCTAACTGAGAGGGTAGTTTACAAAGGAAAATCTGGATTGGAGTTGTGCTTCGCTTGGTATCGACGAGAATGATTTAATGCGTGTCGATCCGATAGCTGCAGCTCAAGCTCTAAAGCGAGCAATTAATCGATTAACAGATGGAGAAGTCGGAGCAGCTGCTCTGTGGTTCGTGCTGAATATTCGATCGGATGCGAAGATTTTACGTAATAGGTTGGAAAGACACGAGATGCGACGCCATTTTAGCGCTGACGCCGCTCCATGAAATCCGACTCGAGATGAGCCGACGGAAGAGCCGAATTCCACGTATAATTCTTTGTCTTCGAGTAGGAATTCCGATCTATATTTTGTGTATCCTAGGGTTCCAGAGCAGTCAGCTGTAGTTCCAGCAGGTTCAGAAGTAGCGCCGCTCTCCACAGGCCAGTCTATAGGGCGGTTTTGCGATCCAATATCGATGGTGCTGCCGTCGCTGACTTTTACGTTGATGTTACACATTGAACTGATTGTGAGTGAGCTACGACGTGCTGGAGAGCAACCTACAGCTGGCAGCCGTGTTGCTCCAGCTATACAGTATTCTGACGCGCAGAGGCGCGGTAACATAGCCGTGCCGGACATGTTTCATGACACGAAGGAGTCGGCTCACCATCCGCGTGCACAATCCACTCGTTATCATCTCAGTCCACTTCGTGCTCACGAACATAGCACGTTTGTGGAAAATAGTATGGATTTAACCCATTAATGCGCAAAACGACGATTTTGTGCATGCATTTTCAAGGATACCAAACCAATTCGAAAAAATTTTGTTCTTTTTTTTCAAAATCCTATACTGGGGATTTTTGAGGGTGCTCTTTCAGAATTTGGCATTGGTTTTTTAGAAAAACTTCAATAGCAATGTTAATTTTGCAATATAAAATAAAAAATGTGATTTTTCAACGTGATTTTTTATTTCAAAGTCGATTTTTTTCTTTTTTCCGTATTTATTTAATCATAATAATACCAGAAATAGTGGTCCCGATGTTTAAACCTTCTAAAACTTCGAATAGCAAATTTTTTTTGCCCTTTTATCCAAAATGGCGGATTTGTACCGTGGAGCCATAAAAATGTGCATGAATTTTTCACTCCAAAACTATCAACTCTACGAAAAAAATTTATAGAATAAAAAGTGCTTAAAATTACTCAAGGAATACACGTGAATTTTTTCAGAATATTTTGGATCACTTGTGGAATTTTGGTATAGGACCATATTTTGAAAATTTCAAAAATGTCTCCAAAAAATCTGAAAAAATTCACGCGTACTTCTAGAATAATTTTAAGAACTTTTTGTTCCATAACATTTTTTTATGAAGATGGTTCTTAGCAAGTAAAATAATCATAAAGTTTTTTATTTCGTGTTTATTTATATTTTTTTTTACCTCGTATGCTTTCATACATAAAAGGGTTCCAATAAATTCCGGTAAAAAGTAGTTAATTCTTAATAGTACTCCAAGAGTACGCGTGAATTTTTTCAGATTTTTTTGAGACATTTTTGAATTTTTCAAAATATGGTCCTATACCAAAATTCCACAAGTGATCCAAAATATTCTGAAAAAATTTATGTGTATTCCTTGAGTAATTTTAAGCACTTTTTATTCTATAAAATTTTTTCGTAGAGTTGATAGTTTTGGAGTAAAAAATTTATGAACATTTTTATGGCTCCACGGTACAAATCCGCCATTTTGGAAAAATCAGGAAAAAAAAAATTTGCTATTCGAGGTTTTAGAAGGTTTAAAAATCGGGACCACGATTTCTGATGTTATTGTGATCAAATAAATACGGAAAAAGAAAAAAATCGACTTTGAGAAAAAAAATCACGTTGAAAATTCACATTTTTTATTTTATATTGCAAAATTAACATTGTTATTGAAGTTTTCTGGAAAACCAATGCCAAATTCTGAAAGAGCACCCTCAAAAACCCCCGGTGTAGGAATTTGAAAAAAAAACAACATTTTTTCGTAGTGGTTTGGTATCCTTGAAAATGCGTGCACAAAATCGTCGTTTTGCGCATTAATGGGTTATTAAACGTGACGAGTGCGCTGAACGAGATTCCATCATCTACCAGTGCAGGGGAAGCGAGGAGGCAGCCGAGTGTGTTGCTCGATAGTGCGTCGTTTCTGCTGCTTCCAGCGTTGCCGTCGCAGCAGATGAGATACCCGGTTGCTCCGTCCAAGATGTATTCAGGGAGAGAATTTGGCAGCGTTGCTCCCGCAGTTAGTTCTCTGCCGTCGTCGAGTATTTCTCAGCTTTCAGCTAACGTTGCTTTAGGGAATAGGCATTTGGTTGAGAATACTCTTAGATCGAATGAACGAGTAAATTTTCCGGTAGAGATTCGTCACAGTTGCTGGGAAATTTCGAAAGCGGAGCAGATCCAGCAGTCTACTCTCAATGTCCAATGCCACGAGGAGCACCAGGATATCATGAGCCATAGCTCATGTCGTCGGTAGCGGTCGCTCAAAATCCGTTTCCAGCTGGAGTTTCGCAGGCGAGCGGATATGGAGTACGTGTCGAACCGTCGCGCTCATATTTCAGTCAGCCGGTACCGCCAGCGTCGTTTTATTATCCGCCTAGCTATGTGTTGCAGCCATCGTTGCCACAGTTTCAGCATGTTCCGTCGTATCCATCGTACCCATCGTATCCGATGAATTCAGGTTATATTTCGCAATCGGTTTCGTATGTTCTACTTGTCGTTCCGCCGCCAGCTGTCACAGAGTTTCCGCCGTTTCCAGTGAATTGTACCACTAGTTTTCAGCCTCACCCGAGGAGATTTGACATCTCTGCTGCTGGGATGAATCAGGATGCATCTTTCTTTGAGTGCTCTTCGCTTCTGAAAGAGAAATGCATAAGCGAGCTGCTATCTAAGTGGCAAATTTCGTTTGAAGGAGATAGGAACAAAAACCCTAAGAATTTCATCGCTGATCTAACGAAATGCAAAGAAACTTATAAACTGATGCAAGACGAAATCGTCAAAGCTTTGCCGTCGGCTATCGATGACGAGTGGTGACAGTGGTTTCGTCGAGAGTATTAGTTTTGAAAAACGTGTAAAGATTTAGTCGACGCGTTTCGCCTGCAGTATAGTTTCGAAGATGTACAGGAGAGACTGCGGAAGAAGTTGGAAGTGCGCAGAAAACCCCGAGTGAAGAGATTTCAACCTACTTACTGAAGGTGCGTGATCTGCTGGATCAGGTGAAGCCGCCGGTTACGTTAGGAGAGCAGCTAGACTGAGTATATCAGAAGCTTCATCCTTCGTACCGGTTGCGCATCGAGAGGAAAGACTTCGAGAATTTTTCGCAGTTGCAGAATCTAGGCAAGCGAGAGAAGCTACGAAGAGCATAATATAGGATAGAATAAAATCGAAACTTGGACGAATATTGCTGCAATATTGGTTTTAGGCATAGCCTTATAATATTCCTTATTTAATATTCCTCACGTATTGTTTGATCCTGTACGAAGAATTATTTAACCGTGTACGAATATTGCTCCAATATTGCTGCACCCCCCCCCCCCCCCATAGCACCCAATATTGGAGCAACATTGTTTCAATATTGCTTTGTCATATTCCCCATATTCGCCAATATTCCCTCAACACTTTTATATATGGATGCTATATTGGAGCAATGTTGCTGCAATCCGTGATTTCCGTTTCAACATTGCTTTTTTAAAATGATAAGTCAGGCTCTCTGTCATAGCAATATAGCAGCAATATTGAGCCAATATTTCTCAACACGAAAGGAATATTATTTTTAAAATTATATTTTTATGCTGGCTTTTCTAATGACTTTGCAATATTGCAAGAATATTTGTACAATATATATGAACACTGGAAGAATGTTCCCGTTTGGCCACTGATTGTTGGAGCAATATTGCCTCAATTTCCAAAATACATTAGTGAATTTCCCCTTAAGGGGAATGTCGCGAATATGTCAAAGCAACATTGAGGCAATATTGCTCCAACAATCAGAGGCCGAACGGGAACATTCTTCCAGTGTTTATATATATTGTACAAATATTCTTGCAATATTACAAAGTCATTAGAAAACCCAGCATAAAAATATAATTTTAAAAATAATATTCCTTTCGTGTTGAGAAATATTGGCTCAATATTGCTGCAATATTGCTGTGACAGAGAGCCTGACTCATCATTTTAAAAAAGCAATGGTGAAACGGAAATCACGGATTACAGCAACATTGCTCCAATATAGCATCCATATATAAAAGTGTTGAGGGAATATTGGCGAATATGGGGAATATGACAAAGCAATATTGAAACAATGTTGCTCCAATATTGGGTGCTATAGGAACCCTAATCTATCAGTCTGAAAAAGCAATGGAATAACGGAAATAGCGGTTGGCAGCAATATTGCCTGACAGTTGCATCCATATTTACTAGCATTGGGAGAATATTCGTGAAACTGTTGAATATGACAAAGGAACCTTGAGGCAATATTGCTCCAATAATCAGTGCTCTAGTGGCAATGACGAGAAGTGCTATCCGCAACATCGAGGCAAGGTTATTTTTAGAGATGTTTCTTGGTATATTCATCAACATAGAAATGAATGGAAGAAAACTCTTGGGCATGCTCTATGATGGCTCAGTTCACTCTTATCTTGGCAGAGGCCTCAGCAAGGAATTTACCGGGAAATGGGTACAAGACGGAGGTGCAGCGAAGCTACAAGGAGTACTGAATACGACTGTCTGTATCGATAATACGGAGTTATCTATGCCCTTCTGTGTAGCAGATGAGCTTGACGACTGCATTCTCGGAATGGACTTCTAGCGGCTTTTCAAGATGAAGATCGACTACGGGAACGATACATGGTGGACGTCGAAGGGAGTAGTTCACCAGTTTTACCTTTACGGCCAAGATCCAACATGTTTCTCAGCTCTAGCCTGAATAGGAGGATTAAGTCGTGCTACAGCTGATCGGCAGTTAATCATTGAAGCTATAAAAGAAAAGCTGGTTTCACCTACACCGGAAAAGCTAGGATTAGCTTAAGTCACCTCGCATTTCATCGACATTCAAGGTTATGAATTCATACGCCAAGCTCCTTGGAAGTATACTCCGAAGATGTTGCAAACGGCGTGGGCTGAAGTCGATAGAATGCTGGAAGAGAGAATTATCGAACCATCTGATAGCCTGTGGCGAAGTTGCCCTGTGTTGGTTCCTAAAATTGTTTGATATATTCAGATTTTGCATAGACTATAGACGAGTTATCAAGAATACTAAGTCTATCGCGTATCTATTGCGTAACATGGATGACATACTTGATAAGTTAAGCTTCGCCAAGTATATCTCGAAATTAGATTTAAGCCAGGCATACCACCATATTCCGCTGGATCCGAAATGCAGAGAGGTAACCGCATTTTCAGTACCAGGGCGATGACTTTTCCACTTCATCCGGTTACCATACGGGCTGACAAATGATCCAGCTGTATTCCAGAGCATCATGGATAACCTAATCAAGGCTAGACGATATTATTATCGTCTCACCTACTTTCGAAGAGCACACCAAATGGCTAGAGACCGTGCTCTCGACGTTAAAGGAAGCAAATTTGCAAATTAACCTCAAAAAATCTGAATTTTTCTGTGCTGAGGTTAAGTACTTAGGCTACGTCGTCAACGAGGACGGGTTGAAGACTGATGAAGACAAGGTGAAGTCCATCCTCAAGTATCCAGCGCCTCTCAACATCAGGCAGTTAAGGAGATTTCTCAGCATGATTGGCTGGTACTCCAGATTTATAGCTCATTTAGCGGAGTATAAAGCACTGCTAACTAAGTTGCTGAGGAAGGACGTTCGGTGGCAGTTGCACGAAGAGCAACAGCAAGCATTCGGAAGGCTGAAGCTCACGCGGACGCAAGCTCCTGTGCTTGCGAGGCCAGATCTGTCGCTGCCCTTCACTCTGCAAATAGATGCGATTGATTCTGCTATAGCTGGAGTACTGACGCAGGTGTTTGATGGCGAGCACTTTGTGTGTAGAACTCTGTCGAGGGCATAGAGACATTATACTGTCACTGAGAAGGAGTGCATCGCTGTCTTATGGTCCGTCGAGAGGTTGAGAGGTTATTTGCAAGCTGAAAAGTTTACATTGATCATCGACCACTACATTTTATTTTAGTTGAATTACCTTAGAGATCCAACCGGCCGTTTAGCCAGATGGAACACAGTATGGCAAATGTACAATATTGAATTTGTACATCGCAAAGGTGCGCTGCACAAAGTTCCAGACGCTCTGTCGCGTGCTTGGGAAGGCACTTACGAGCTTGCAGCTATAGCCACTGCTACATATGATGATCTATGGCATCAGGGGAGAATTAGTAAGATAGAGAAAACCCCCAAGAAATACCCGGATTGGAAGGTAGTAAATGACTTACTGTATGCTCATCGTCCATATAAGACCGTAGATCCGTTACTGCCTGACATGAATGCGTGGAAGCTCGTTCTGTCTGAAGCAGATCGAGGAAAAGCTCTAGCTCAAGCTCATAATCCTCCACAATCAGCTCACTTAGGCGGGGAGAAGACTTTTACGAGAGTGGCGACATATTATTATAGGCCAGGCTATTATAGAGATGTTTGTTGGTATGTAACCGCCTGCCAAGTATGTCAAGCTCACAAAAGCTCTCAGCAAGCTCCAGCAAGACTGATGACGAAGCGAAACATCGAAGGTCCATGCCTAGTGGTGGCTTCGGATATAATGGGCCCAAAGCCTCCTTCGCGTACTGGTAGCTGGTACATCATTGTTTTCGAAGACCTGTCCACTAGATACATCAAGCTGAAGGTTTTGAGGAAAGCGGATGCTAAATCGGTGCTAAAAGCTTTTAAAGAATTGATCGTTAATCTTTGGGGTTATCCACGGATTTTACTTACGGATAGTGGAACAAAATTCTCTAGCGGCATGGTTACAGAGAGGTTAAATGAGTATGGAATTCTGCAGTCAACTATCCCTCCCTACCACGCGCAAGCAAACCCGGTGGAAAGATTCAACCGTATTTGAACGAATTGTACTTCGCGTTAAATAGTGATGTGCACGCGTCGTTAGGGGTGTCCCCAGCGTTTCTTAACTTCGTGCGTAATCCTGTTCCTTCCACCTTACTCCGCAATCACCTTGAAAATCCTGCACCTATCGCGCCACCTGATTTGGATAAGTGGAAAGCACGAGCCAGCCGGCACATGGATAAAGCTATAGCAAGTAAAACACGACACTATAACAAAAATTGACGCGAGATCGTCTACCAAGTCGGAGACCTCGTATGGTGCCGAAATAATGTGCTGTCGTCTGCGGAGGATCGATTTGCGGCTAAGCAGGGGCCTAGATTTGGTGGGCCAGCTAAGGTGGTAGAATTCTACTCTCCGGTAGTGTACTTGGTGGAGGACCTGGACTCGAAGCGACGGATAAAAGTCTATGTAAATGACCTCAAGCGGTATAAGCCACCTCGAAATGTACCTCAGCTAGAAGCTCGAGCTACAACAAAAAACAATCTTATTTCAGCTCTCGGATATATGGTACGATGATGTTCCACACCTCCCAATCGAGCGGGCAGCTGGCAAGAACACCCGCCGCTGCTATGCCAGCAGCTAGGAAGAGGGGTCGGCCAGCGCGGATTCCTCACTCTACAGGAGTACCTGCAGTATAAGCGACTCATCCGTCCTGGACAGCCAGCCAGCAGCCTACCAAGGGAAAAAAGGGCATCCTAGGAAGACCCCGAGCATTTGGCCGCGGTAGAGGCTTCCGACCGCCAACGCTATCGCCACGCCCGAATCCTGCCAACCATACAGGGAGAGTGAACCACGCAGGCGAATGAGGGGACCCGCGAATTCGGCCAGGGCTGATACTTTGGGCTACACTCTTCTTCACCGTCTTGGAGCCCATCATTGGTGGCCCCTTGCTCGTTGGGACCCCTGTAAAATGGTGGAGGAGGAACCGCCACGCCAGGAGATGGAGAAAGCCCGACCGTCGCGTGAGGCAGGATTTGCCCGGCCTCGCTGTTGGAATTGTGGCGAGTTTTGGCTCAGTCGTGTCGACTGCCCCCGCCCCCGCCAGCGCCACTGCTATATTTGCGGCCGCCCAAACATCACCGCCGCCATCATCCGCCGTCTAGGATATGAGCCCGAGTAGGGAGAGAGAGAGAGAGAGAGCACCTCCAGATTTTTGTACACTGTGTCCAACGTTAGAAAGAGCCGAGAGCTCTAAACAAAGCATTCTTTTTACCGTATTCAGTCCTTATTCTTTTACCTTACCTGCCCCTTCCCCTTGTTCCTGAAAATTAAAGCGAGCGCATTCTCTCACAAGCTAAGCATGAAGCAAATCGTAATAACGTCGAAATTTATTAAAAGTAAAGCTATTAATCGTTTCGCGATAAATTCAGCATGCTGCATAGGTTGCCAGAATGCAGCTCAAAAGAGCAGTACTTCAAGGATCGGCCAGGTAAGATGCTGTTGCAGCAAACCCATTTCTTTATCTTTTGTTTAAAATTACGAATAAGTGGCATATGATGTCAGTGTTGTATGAGAGTCGTGATCAAGTAGCATATATACGTGATGCTGCAGAATATTGCAGTATTACCGGCGCCAGGTTGCACACTTAAGGTGATGCGGTACCCACACTATTACTCAAAATTGGGTTCCCGTTTTTCTCATTCAATTTTTAATTTTAAGAAAAAAACTCTTTGATACGTTGTAGTTCTCTATTAAACTTAAAACGTGTCAAAGTTTTTTTCAAAAAGTTTAAAATTGAAGGACAAAAACGAGAACCCAGAATTGAGTAATAGTGTGGGTATCACATCACCTTAAGTCCAGCTGCAGAAGAAGATGAATAAGATACACAAACGCGTACACTCCCACCACTGTAGCTAATACCGATTATCTTAGAGTAAGTTAGCTAGAGCGAATGAGATGTAATAAGATCCAATAGTAGGAGCAGTAGTAACCGTGACAAGGTAGCCCGCAGACTATTTCGAGTTTAGGAGGGGGGAGTTGTGACGTGACAAATTGCACGTCACATAGAATAAGCGCATATACGAGCGCACGGCGGTCGCGGCGACCGATGACTCGACTCGCAACGTCGTACACACACACACACACACACACACACACACACACACACACACACACACACACACACACACACACACACACACACACACACATACACACACACACACACACACACACACACACGCACGCACGCACGCACGCGAAAACAAAAATGATCAACTAATATATACATATATGGCCTTAAAACATCTTTTTGAGCATTTTTTTTTCGAAAATTTTTTTCACCGTTACATAGCTTCCTCTATGAGGAAGCAATATCAAATGGTTCAGCCTGTAGGTTACGGCAGGATACAAATTTCGAAATCTCAATATCTTTGGATCAAATGGGTTTACAGACCTCTGGTAGGGTCTATTTCATCAAATATAAGCTATAATTGTATAATATATATAAAAAAATCATTACTGATCAAAATTTAAATTTTTTAGGTGATTCCAAAAAAAACTTTTTAACCTGCTTAAGATGATACGTAAGATGATTTTTTAATAACATTCAGTTGTTCGACATCTCATAAAACATTGCATGGCATTATTAAAATCTTCTAGCGATCGTTTTTTCTTTGTGATATTATCCGACGAAGTGAATAGATAGTGGAGTGCTGTGATGCTTCGGTTGCAGAAATATTAAATTTCAATTACAAAATTTCTGTTTCAAAGCAAACGAGACTATCATATAAAAGTAAGCGGCTGTTTTTTTTAAAGCAATCGCCAGATGATTTATTATGTTATTTGATTCCTTTTCTTTTTATTGTTTTATTTTGATTTTAACAAAACTGCATTTGAATTAAGTGATATTAAAATGCAATAGTTTTTAAATAGATTTGGTAGATGTAATAAATTATTATTTCTAATAAGCGTCAGTGTTTTGGATGATTTTTGGACACACACACACACACACACACACACACACACACACACACACACACACACACACACACACACACACGCACACACACACACACACACACAGCACGCATGTGCGCGCGCGCGTCCCTCCCGCTATCCTTCCATCGCGCACAGCTCCTTGCCTAGGTCCCGCTTTCCCCGCAAGGCCGACAGCTAGAGCAGAGCAGAGAGGAAGCTCTAGCTCATCGACGAGAGGCGCAACCGGGAGCACGGCGCATTAGTATTTAATTAAACTTTGTAAAAACCATTCTTATAAGACCATGGGTTTTATTGTTCATAAAAAAATCTTGCTGATAAAAACCGTAGCTTCCGGAGTCAGCAGTTGTGTTTAACTTCGTAAAAGCATTCTTATAAGATCATTGTGTTTTGAATTCAAAATCTTTATGTAACGAACAACAGACAAATAATGCTGATATGAATTTGGGCTTGTCAAGTGAGCATTTAAATCATATATTACCTTTGTACAAACTATTCTCAGGAGGACTTTGCGTCTTAAAATGGCAATCTCATTTTCAATTAATAATAGACTGTTTGAGAATTCCATAATATAATGAGGACATGCTGTGGGTGTTCGAAATAAATTTTGTGTCACCCACTAATTAAAAAGTTAAAGTCACTATATATTGTAAAAGTCGGTGAAAACTGAAATAACTATTACATAATTACAATAATTATTAAAATTACAGTTGTAGTACAAAAGTTAATATTACAAAGTAAGTGTTATAAAAGGGTTGTTCAAGTTTGAGTTTTTCTGTGTGTGAGTGAGTTATGCAGAGAAATTGCTGAGTTGTGCTGAGAAATCCCGTTCAACCTTACAGTAAAGACACTGCTTGCATAAATGATCACAATTAATATTATTGATTAACGTGATCTGAGAGTTGCCGAGAATTACATATGCAGAGTACATTAACATTGTATCACTGCTTACTTGTATCAACAAAATGGCTGTGCGTGTATGAGAGGTGCCTTAGCTTCATGTCGATTATATTAATCTTGAAAACGTGTGAGAAAGCCGATTGCGATGCACAGCTGATGATACAGAGGCAGAATGAGTTGCGCAAGATGAGAAAAGCTAGTCAGAAGCCGTGAGTTTTGGTGCGAAAGTCCGTGTGACTCGAGCCAATGAATTTTTCTTGTCGAGAGACCCTTGAGTATTGAGATCGCAGTTGCCATGAGGTGTTGCCTCGTGGCGAGCTAGCTGTCGAGTTGTTACATGCCACATTTGATGATCATTGACGTGAAGACATGTCTAATCCCAAAGATGGAATTGAACTAGGCGATTTTGAGTCTGCTGCCTTGGTGAGAGTGCGGGTGTGATCGAGCGCCGGTGAGATGGCGAGCCGATGAGAAGATGCCATGTGAGGAGATGCCGTGTAAGAAGCACTGCGGTATGAGAAGATGCCTTGTGAGACTATACCGTGTGAGAAACTTTGCCATATGATAAGTTTCCGAGTGAGACCATGCCGTATGAGATGTCCATGTAGAAAGTGAGTACACTAGACATAAGTTTTTCCAACGAGAATTGCCGACGATCACAGTGAGGTTTTCCAGTTGGCAGACCCTTACTCATAGAAAGATTAAGTGAGAGTGATTTTTACCTTCTTTCTCGTTGAACCTGTCATCGAGACGAGAGTCAAATCAGCGTCTCTCCCATTTACATGTTGAAGAGTGAGAGAGACAGCATGATTTTAGCCATACTCGACTAATCGGCGTAGCGTGCCGGCTGTTCCGGAGAGAAGCTGATGAGTGCTGCCATCGTGTGACCGCCTGCTGAGTTATACATCTGACGCGCAACCGTGGGAAATTCAAAAACCTTGCTAATTCGCAAACATAAAGAAACTTTGCTAATGAAAAGTTTAGTTTTATTTATACATGAAAAGGGATCATTTTATCAAGCTCCTCAAAAAAATATTCAAATTCAACACTATTCTTATGAACAATACCATTAAATAATTTAATTAATAATATTGTAAATAAAATTTTCTACAAAAGTATAAAATAATGAAAGTATAAGTTTTTTTGTAATCTGTCAAAGTTGTTTAGTGGTTAACCCAGACGTTCCCCCTTAAGCTCTTAAAAAACTTGTGTAATCTATTTAAAGAAACACTTTTTCCAAAAGCATAACTTTGGCGAGTATACGTATAATTCTAATTTCTATAAAAAATAAGTTTTTATTATAAATCACTTTAAGATAGTCAACCTTTCATGCGGTTAACTAACAGCAACACCTACCATGCACGTGTAGAGGTAAATTTCAACCGTTTCACCTGTCTATTGGCCTGTGGATGGCGACTAGAATTCAGAGTGTGCTTTACGCCTTGTTCATTACAAAATTTTTCGAATTCATTCGCTCGGTAAGCGGAATCTGAAGGTATCCATGCGCGAGATCTAATACTATTAAAAATGTCGCGCCGTGTAGCTCTTCGAGACCGTCATCCATATTAGGCAAGGGGAAATTCACCCGGAAGGTATTTTTATTCAATCTACGAAAATTCACGACAAGTCTATCCATCCCATTGGCCCTATGTACTAGCAAGCACGGGCTTGCATATGAGGAGTTGATCTCCGTAACTAACCCTGCACTTTTTCATTCGTTAACTATCGTTTGCATCATCTTTCTCTGACTAGCGCTCACCTTGTACGGCTTAGAATACACGACATCACTTCCCGGCTTCTCCTCAATATCCATCTCCAATAGATGTGTACAACCTAATTCATAATCGTTGAAAACAAAACAAAAACGGTACTCATTCAAAAGATTTAGAATTTTCGTTTTTTCATTATTTCCCAACGTGGAAGCAATAATTACGTCACATTCCGATATGGGATCTCTACGCGGTTCTACTTTCAGCACATTACCCTTAACTGCAACCACGTGTAAACCGAAACTACATATCTCTTTCAAAACAATACTCTTATCGCTCGAACTGACGAAAGGCAACATAAGGTCGTTATCTCTCGCTTTCACATACACGAAGTTCAACGTCGCTTTCGATATTTCCACGTTTTCTAAGACTTCGGGACTTGTTTTGTTTATGTTCGGTACATCTATCTCGGATTTAATATTAGAAATAAAATCATTTTCCTTAAATTCTTACTTATCGCCTACTTTGTATATGAAATTCTCGGTAACTCAGTGAAGTTTCTTCCGATAATAATATCGACATGTTGGACATCATCTGGAACGCCACGAAAATTAATATTTTTTGCGGCACAGTCATCAACGGTCAAGGTTTCGCGAATAATTCCGCTTGACTTAATCTCGTTACCCGAATTACCAAAAACCACGAGAATATTCGGACTGTAAATAAAATTGAAGTTTTTCTCTAGGACCAGTGATACTTTTATAGTGCAGTCAGAGCTACTCGCGTCTATCAAGCTATCTACTCTATGTTTACGATTCTTATCTTTTTACAATATTTAAGTGCGCTCAACGGTACATCTTCATTCACGAATTTAACTTCCGCATTCGACAAATTTTTCGGCTTAGTACAATCCTTCGCCACATGCCCCGATTCATTACAATTGAAACATTTAAACTCACGTCTAACCGGACATTCTTTCCCAAAATGACACTTAGAGTGACAACGAAAACAACACGCATCGGAATTCTTAATATTACCGCTCTGATGTTTTCCGCTGGACGCAGCGCTGCTCGTCGTCGCCTTGACATCAGCCGGTGTCCTCCATCTTTCATCTGCTGTAGATTTCGATACATCGTACTTGTCGGGCTTCTGGGCAAATAGCTGTTTGCGTGCCTCGTTGATGGCTTCGTGTGCGATGATAGTTCGAAGAACTTCGTCAAGGTAAAAGTGACTTTAACCCAAAATTGCGTTGCTCGTATCTCTCGACAATAGGGCATTAACAATTTGCCTCTTAGTTTTCTCCAGTCTAATATATGATTTGCAAAGACGAACTTTATCGAAGAAATACTCTCTAGTATTCTCTTCCGGTCTCTGATGTCTCTTTTTCATGTCTTCCCACTTTTAGTTAAACTTTTCTCTATCAAAAACGTGTTCGAAAATGCTTGCCGAAATGTCTGCCCGTTTCTGATCACATCTACATTTGCCAAATACCAATTCTTAGAGACCTTTGTTACATCCGACCATTTTCTATATTATTAAAAAATTTAGTTACCATTGAATCATAAAATACATAACAGTTTTAAGGCCGAATCCATCTCAAATCAGACAGCCCGCGTATGCCTATTTCACCTATCATGTTGAAATAAAAATATTTATGTTCTACTCGAAAAAATATTTTACACGTGTTTTTTTATTTTTTTGTTTCATCAAAATTTCATGCGTTCAGCGATACCGAAAAATTCCGAGAAAATTCTTTCATTGAGAAAAAAAATTTTCAATGTGATTTTCAGACTGCTATTGTTTCAGCAGTTTTTCAAGCTTTTAAACGTGTAACACATAATTTCACTCAGTTTTGAGCCCTCTTTAACGGCCTTAATGTCATTTTCAAAAAAAAATAAAAAATCCACGAGCTATGCACTTTTTACTGAAAAATTCATTTTTTAGAGAAGTGCCTTTTTCTCGAAAACCCCATGTTTTTTTGCACAATTTTTGTTGTCGTGATAGAGGACGGTAATGCCTAGCTAGACGTATTTGTGAGATTCGGTACTTTTTCCCTGGGATAGCGATCACTAATGAGATAACACACAAACAAATTTTTCACGCTTAACGCTTATATATAGTCAATGATATTAGAGTCAATGTAAAGGTATTTATCTTTGTGCGTATGTAATATACATGTACGTGCGCCTACTTATAGGAGTATATGTACTAGTACATTTGTCCGCTAGATGGATATGGTTTGACTTAACATTTACAAAGAAAAGTTCGGTTTCTGCTATATATCACACATCTCGTCTTGTTTAAAACCGTCATCTTTTGGAAAATTATTACATATTTACACCTTATCAACTCAACTACGATGTCTCAATATTACTCAACAGAGAGAATCAAATGTGCAGACTTTTTAGACAAACACAAACAAATTATTTACGAATCTAGTTCCGTACGTTTAAAACAACTTGAGAATCTTGCTCATCCATTGAAGCACCTCTATCCTCATTTACCTTTGACACCTTCTACATATCTGTGTCAACATTGTTACAATCGTGCTTTAGAATTGGTGAGTAGTACTGACAATGAATTTATAACGGATAATGAAGTTACCGATAACGTAATTGATAGAGATGAAGATTTTTTACCAAGTACTCCAGAACGCATTGAAGAATTTAATAATGAAATAAGTACATCTTTCTTAGGTTCTGTATCGCCTCTTAAAAGAAAAAATCTTATACATGAAAAATCAATTGAAAATTACGTAACAAAGAAGAAAAAAAAAATACTTTCAACATTGTCTAATACCCTTGATGTGAAGTTGAACAATGTTTATGACGTTTCTATAACAGCAAATGAATCAACTGTATGCCATTGTACAGAATGGATACAAAATCTTGGTCTAGCCTTGCAAAAGTGTTCTACGGTATCAGAAAAAATAAAAATTCTGACTTTGCTACCTTCATCCTTTACAAAACATGAAATTTTATCTTTATTTCCAGAAATAACAATGTATATGATCAACAAATCGAGAAATCTTGTTAAAGAAAAAGGAATTTATTCAGAACCAGATGCATATTCAGGCCATCCGATTGATGAAAACATGGAAAAAATTGTTATGGAATATTATTTAAATGATGATTTTAATTGTTCAAGACAAAGTCCTAATAAATGTGACGTTGTTACAATTAAAGTTAACAATAAAAAAGAGAAAAAAGTTAAGCGTTTTCTTACTCGAAGTTTAAAAGAGACGTATAAAGTATTTAAAAATGATTATCCAGAATTGAGAATTGGAAAATCGAAATTTTATAGTTTGCGACCAAAGTATGTCTTACTTAGCCCCATCAAAGAAGTTTGTCTCTGTATCTATTGCGCAAATTATGATTTATTTCTTACGAGCTTAATTAATTTTAGAGGGAGTAACGTCACAGAGTTGGATGAAAGTCGGTCACAAATAATAAATGCAACAATGTGTTCTGAGCCATCTGATTTATGTTATTTACAAGAATGTAAACTATGTCCAGGGATTAAGGAAATTACGTTTCATGTTTTAAAACTGCAAGATGTAGAAGGCACAGAAGAAATTACATATGCTTTGTGGGATAATGGAAACCTGATTAAAAAGACACTATCAATTTCTGCTTTTAAAGATAAACTTTCGGTTTGGACCATGAGGGTTAGTACTCACATGTATGTAAAAAATATACAACGCAAAGCTATAAAAACAGAAAGAGAAAGTGCTAAAAAAGACTCACATCATTTAGTTCTTCAAATAGACTTCGCTGAAAACTGGGCTGTGATTCATAATAAAGCTGTTCAAGGAAATCATTGGGTTAATGATCAAATTTCTATTTTCACAGCAGTCTCTTATCAAGGGGATTCGACCCAAAGTTTCGCAGTTATAAGTGATGACCGAAAACATGATTCAGCGTATGCTTTGCTAGCAGTACAAAAAATTATAAAATTCTTGAAAGAAAATTGTTGTGATTCAATTAAAAAAATTACCATCGTATCAGACGGCGCTGCGAGTCACTTTAAAAATCGCTTTCAATTAGATGAACTAAAACGAGCACCGTGTGATATAAAATGGTTGTTCTCTGCTACTGGGCACGGCAAAGGAGCTGTAGATGGTGTGGGTGGACTTATAAAGCATTATGCTACTTCGCATAATCTTCGAGAGCCCCTTGAAGAAGCTATTCAAAACGCAAATGATTTTGCAATACATGTTCAAAAATATACTGATGCTATTAAAATAATACATTTACAAGATGCTGAAATAGAACAATTCAGAAAAGAAAAAAATATTGATTGGCTTACAACTCCAAAGTATCCTGGAATTCAAAAAACTCATATATGGGTTAAAAAACATGTGACGATAAAATACATTGTTTGACAGCAAAGACCGCTGATCGTCCGCTTACTGAATTAAGAACAATGAAGCAGAAAAACAAAGGTAGTAAAATAGGTATACAAATGAAAAAAGGTATAAAAATAAAAAATCAAAAGACGCAAATAACAAATAAATACATAGTTATGTGTACCTGTATATTACATACACACAAAGACAAATACCTTTACATTGACTCTAATATCATTGACTATATATAAGCATTAGGCGTGAAAAATTTGTTTGTGTGTTATCTCATTAGTGATCGCTATCCCAGGGAAAAAGTACCGAATCTCACAAATACGTCTAGCTAGGCATTACTGTCCTCTATCACGACAACAAAAATTGTGCAAAAAAAACATGGGGTTTTCGAGAAAAAGGCACTTCTCTAAAAATGAATTTTTCAGTAAAAAGTGCATAGCTCGTGGATTTTTTATTTTTTTTGAAAATGACATTAAGGCCGTTAAAGAGGGCTCAAAACTGAGTGAAATTGTGTGTTACACGTTTAAAAGCTCGAAAAACTGCTGAAACAATAGCAGTCTGAAAATCACATTGAAAATTTTTTTTCTCAATGAAAGAATTTTCTCGGAATTTTTCGGCATCGCTGAACGCATGAAATTTTGATGAAACAAAAAAATAAAAAAACACGTGTAAAATATTTTTTCGAGTAGAACATAAATATTTTTATTTCAACATGATAGGTGAAATAGGCATACGCGGGCTGTCTGATTTGAGATGGATTCGGCCTTAAATAAATGCAAGACAGAAAATAGTTTTGAAATCATAAAACCCAGGTCTAGAATTTTCGGCCGCATGAGAAATCCCAAACGCAAACATCTCGAAGTAAGGGTACAACGCTTCCTTCTTCGTCGTGGTTCATAAAGTTTCGTTTTGTTTCCTTTCTTTTACGATAGCCTCAGTAAACACTAGCCAGACTCAAACATCTGCAAGCGATAATTATCCAAAACCCGAGTACGCGTCGGAATCTCTTAACCACTCCAAAACCAATAAACTGGGGAAACCCTGTAATTACGCACGACAGCGTCTGTTTCTGTCTCTCTCGCTTTCCAGCATTTTCTACTACCCACGCTTATACTGGATTTTTCTCTTAACGAGTTTATAAATAGTGGATGCAATTCTAATTCTTTTAAGTAAAATAACAATAGGCAATAGGTCCAATCTTATCCTTTGTTTCGAAAATTAAATCAAGAAACATTCAACAAAAATACAAACTTTTATGTATGTGCTTTTCCTTCAATTGTTAGTTCTTCATGATTCATAAATCAAGAACTCGAGGGTAGTAATACTCCTATTATAAAACGTCCAGGTTGGTTTACATAATTAAACTATTATGTAGTCAGCAGTTAGAGGCCAATTATAATTAAGTTAGTTTGTTTATAATCCAAGTATACATTAATATCGATAAGTTTTTGTTAGATTAGTTGAAATATAT
The DNA here is from genome assembly GCA_036365515.1 of Torymus aiolomorphi. Classification (NCBI taxonomy): domain Eukaryota; kingdom Metazoa; phylum Arthropoda; class Insecta; order Hymenoptera; family Torymidae; genus Torymus; species Torymus aiolomorphi. Next base: position 83,531,063 of record CM070877.1, read on the forward strand.
ATAGGCTACGAAAATTTTTAGGTTGAAATTCTGTTGGATTTAATTTATTATGCTAATCAAACATTAGATTTATGTCAACTGAGATAGTTTATTTTAGAATTATATGTTAAGTCTAAAGTTGTAAAAGTATAAGATATCCGTTATAATCTATTCAAATTTTTGTATATACTGTAATTGTATTAGAATCTATGTAAATTTAGTTATTTTTATAATTACAATTTTTTAATTTATGCGCTAAATATGTTAAAATTTATAGTTTATATTCGTCACGAGTTCTAATCTAGTTGTATAAGAATATAAATTCTAAATTTGTTTATATCATCGAAAAATCACTACATTTAATTTTCAGTCTAAATTTACTAATATTAAGATTTTCATATTTTCTATATTAAACCAGCATACTGATAATAATAGTTACATACATGCATATACCAACCACAAACAAGAACATAAAATTCAAAATTCTGTTTGCAATTTACGTTTAAGTCATCGCCACCTTTATACACCAAAACATATTTTTATTCGCGCATTTGATTGACCGCTAGTAGCTAATGTACGAAATAAAGGTATAGATGCATGCATAATTATCCTTATACGATTTCGTATTTAAAACTGTTTTGTTTAAAATAAAAACTCTGTACATAAATAATCTACTTTGGGTAATGTTTAATTACGGAATAATTATAATTTATTGCAACATTCATCCTTCAGATACTTTCATAAATCAATTTTTTTAATAATTTTCAATTTTCAATTAATAAATCTTCATATTTTAACGTAAATTCTTTTTAATTAGTCATGGGACCGCCCAGTTCTTATACGTATTTAAAGTTTTCATATTAAAAATTATTTATTATAAAAAAAGCATTATGTCAAAGTGGGTTATTTATCTTGATACTGAATGTAAGACGATAAAAATTCTCTTTTATTGACTAACAATCAATTCATAGCATTTATGCATAATGACGCCTCATTATCGAATCCTAGCGCCTGATTTTGAGTGAGGGTTGGTCCCAAAAATCCGAGCGGCCAATAACATCCCTCTACGCTTAAGACAGAAGAAAGCGGCTGCGCCCCATCTCAAGCTTAGCTTACTTCGTCACCGCGTCCAACGCAAAAACTGAGTTCAATTTCAGACCCCAACTCGGGTGTTCAAGCAAAAGCCCCGCCCAGTGTGCCGACACTCGCGAGAGCGATTTTCATTTTCATTTACCATTTTAAGCTAGAACCCTCAACCGGAGAGGTCTATTTTTCAAAACTCACTCATCTTACAACCCTCAACCGGAGAGGTCCTTATACTTACTCAAGCATTTTTCGTTGGAAAATTTTACAAAGTGCACGCCATTTAGTTTGCTCCAACCAAGATTTTGTATTTGTAACTAAAGGTACCGTGCAATGGTAACCCATATTTTTCCGTTTAATAAATCGATTGCATAAAAACAAAGATTCTCGTGTTTCTATTTAATTAAACAACCGACATCTCTCATAGAAGCACGCAGCGGAGACAATGGACCGTCAAAAGCCGCTAAGTACCGAGTAAAAATAAGTAAGTGTAAAATTTTATTTGCTATCTTAACTTTCCTACTAGTTAGCCAGAACATTTTCCAAAACAATAACCCCATTTAATGTATGTTTTAACCCCATTTAATGTGTGTTTTAACTCGAGTCTCCGTACAATTTCCCCAAAAGAAAAAGTGTTTCTTCTATATATCTATCCATCTTTCTAAATCAAACCCGTAGATATCCTGAGAATAAAAAAATATATTAGGGAATCTATTCCGCAAGTCGCCAGTAACTTGGCCTTTCTTGTGGGTACATTCCCTAATCAATAACAAATTAATAATAATAAAAAACTAATCACATTCAAAGTGATATAAAGAAAAGAAAATAATCAGAAAACCCACTGGTTATTTAAATCTTGGAAAACTTTTAAATTCATAAGTCGCGTCGCGCCCTTATTGCTGCCCAACCCTATCCTATCCTTCTAGTGTTAGTATCTAGCTCTTTCCCGAGCTAGTAGGTTTTCATTAGCCTAGGCTCTAAAGAGAGCAATATAGTTTTTATAAAACTAACTGTTGGGTCTTCTTTGGTAGACCCGACGTAACACCTTGGTTAAATGGCCTCGTGCTGTTTCAAAAGCTATAGGCTCGGTCCAACGATGGAGTAGTACAGTAGACTCTAACTGGCTAAGCCATATACTCGCGCTCGTCGCGCACGATAATCCCTACGATATTGTGCGAGAGGTCAGGGAGCACATTGTAGTAATGTGCCCCTTGCTGCGGCGCTTGCAGTTGCTGACTCTCATTAACCTTTTCCAATAACGCTGCATTTTGCCGCATTAATGCTGCCATTACAGCGAGCAACTGAGATACATCCGTCTGTGGCGTCGATTGCGGAGGTATATTGTTTCCCGGAGTTTACTGGTTCTTCTGAGAGTCCATACTATTTGCAGTAGACTGTCCTTCAGCTAGCTTCAATGTGTTTCCGCAGCGTCATCATATCATATATTCATATATTTTAATTATTTATAGATAATATATTTTATAAAAATCATCCAAAACACTGACGCTTATTAGAAATAATAATTTATTACATCTACCAAATCTATTTAAAAACTATTGCATTTTAATATCACTTAATTCAAATGCAGTTTTGTTAAAATCAAAATAAAACAATAAAAAGAAAAGGAATCAAATAACATAATAAATCATCTAGCGATTGCTTTAAAAAAAAACAGCCGCTTACTTTTATATGATAGTCTCGTTTGCTTTGAAACAGAAATTTTGTAATTGAAATTTAATATGTCTGCAACCGAAGCATTACAGCACTCCACTATCTATTCACTTCGTCGGATAATATCACAAAGAAAAAACGATCGCTAGAAGATTTTAATAATGCCATGCAATGTTTTATGAGATGTTGAACAACTGAATTTTATTAAAAAATCATCTTACGTATCATCTTAAGCAGGTTAAAAAGTTTTTTTTTGGATTCACCTAAAAAATTTAAATTTTGATCAGTAATGATTTTTTTATATATATTGTACAATTATAGCTTATATTTGATGAAATAGACCCTACCAGAGGTCTGTAAACCCATTTGATCCAAAGATATTGAGATTTCGAAATTTGTATCCTGTCGTAACCTACAGGCTGAACCATTTGATATTGCTTCCTCATAGAGGAAGCTATGTAACGGTGAAAAAAATTTTCGAAAACAAAATGTTCAAAAAGATGTTTTAAGGCAATATATGTATATATTAGTTGATCATTTTTGTTTTCGCGTGCGTGCGTGCGTGCGTGCGTGTGTGTGTGTGTGTGTGTGTGTGTGTGTGTGTGTGTGTGTGTGTGTGTGTGTGTGTGTGTGTGTGTGTGTGTGTGTGTGTGTGTGTGTGTGTGTGTGTGTGTGTGTGTGTGTGTGTGTGTGTGTGTGTGTGTGTGTGTGTGTGTGTGTGTGTGGGTGTGTACTTGAACTCATCATATCTCCGAAACGAATCGACCGATTTTCGTCGGGTAAAGCTTATTCTCTTTGTCTGGCGGGAAAAGAAAGGTACCCTGATGGATTTGAGTTTTTATTCATTTTCTTTTGTTTTATAACCAAAAAACGATTTTGAATTTTTAGTTTTTTTGATTTTTTCATATCTTACAGTCATTATTAATTAATATAATAAACTTTTCTTGAAAGGTATTTGAATTACCTATATTTTTTAAAATTTTAAATATCTTCACTCTGTTAATTGTTATTAAGGAAAACTTTTTTAAATTTCATAAATTAATTTCTGAAAAATTATTTATTTATCGACTTGAAATAAATAACCAGTTATTACACTAATTGAAGACTATATGTAGTTAAAATTTCAAGAGATTATCTTCATTTGTTTTTTAGAAAAAAAATTATTTTCCAAAAACGAATTTTGAATTTTCAGTTTCTTGATTTTTTCATATCTTACAGTCATTATTACACAATATAATAAACTTTTCTTGAAAGGTATTTAAATTACCTATATTTTCCTTTTTTAAAATTTAAAATATCTTCACTTTGTCATTTGTTATTAAGGAAAACTTTTTTATATTTCATAAATTAATTTCTCAAAAAATATTTTATTTATCGACTTGAAATTTTAACCAGTTGTTACACTAATTGAAGACTATATGTGGTTAAAATTTCAAGAGATGATCTTCATTTGTTTTTTAGAAAAGAATTATTTTAGAAAAAATTTGCGTTTTCGTTGTCGCACGATAACTAGAGCAAAAATTATCCAATCATCCTGAAATTTGGCACAGATGTACCTTTTATATATCTTCAGATCGAGTTCGTTGCCCAAAAAAATCGGTCCATTACGAAAAAAGATATTTGAGGTAAACATTTTTTTTTTTTAATTTTCGAATTGCATTTTCTCAGAGATTACTTGATTTATCGACTTAAAATTTTAACCACTTATTAAACTTATAGAAGACTATATTAATATTTCAAGAGATAATCTTCATTTCTTGTTTTAAAAAAAAATTATTTTAGAAAAAATTTGCGTTTTCGTTGTCGCACGATTACAAGAGCAAAGATTACCCAATCGTCCTGAAATTTGGCACAGATGTAGCTTTTATATATGTTCAGATCAAGTTCGTTGCCCAAAAAAATCTGTTCATTACGAAAAAAGATATAACGTACAGTTTAAGCTGAATCCGGATCCATGACCCTCTCCTAGTTAGTCTAACCGTACAAGATAAAGTATTAAATTTTAAATAGTAGAAGTAAAAATTAATTAAAGGGATCAATAAATTAAGTTTGAGGAAGCTACGTGCCAATGAATTGGCAGCGGTTTTTCTTAATGGGATACGGGCCAAAATCTTTGATTTTTATATCTCCTTTGATTGAAGCTATTCGCATTCCTTAATTTTTCCAATTAATATTTTTAAAGTCAAAAATTTGATTTAAAATTCGCCATTTGGAAGGAATTTTTAAAAAATTCCTTTTCGAAATTTCGAAATTTATATTTTGTAGGTAAATAAAAAAAATGTAACTGTAGTACTCCTTTAACTGCACAAATTCACATTTACAATTATATAGTTCACCTAAAAACTGCAAAACAACACGTCCGGCAAGTATGTATATTTTGAAAAAAATTTGCCAAAATTTCAGAAAATACTGATTTTAAGAAAACTGCTTTTGAATTAAGTGATATTAAAATGCAGTAGATTTTAAAGAGATTTGATAGATGTAATAAATTATTATATATAATAATTATTTTACACTTTATTAGACTTTTCTAAACCTTTTAAATATTTTGTCACAATTTTTTATAGTTCTAACTTATTTTCAGTTTTATTTATGTTCGTGCATATAGGACAACAAATTAAACATTTTGCGAAATGTAAGAAAGTGTAGACAAATATAGAAAAGTTTAAATAAGTTTGAAAAACTAAACTTTTTTACGGTTTGTTGCATAGTTTTACACTTTTTAAATATTTTTTTCCATTTTCTTACATTTTAATTTCAATGAAACAAAAAATTAAAAATTTTAAGAAATGTAAGGAAGTGTAGAAAAATGTATAAAAGTGTTTTAAAAAATACAAAAAAATGGGCATGGTGTGGTTTGTGCACATAAGAATTATGCACATATTTATTGTGCACACTTTAGCATTGGTGTATATCTATATCTATGTGTATACTCCAATGCTAAAGTGTGCACAATAAATATGTGCATAATTCTTATGTGCACAAATCACACCATGCCAAAAAATGTAAGTAAGTGCAGAAAAGGGTAGTTTATCACTTATTGTCACAGATTTTTAGATTTTTTATATATTTTTTTTATATTTTCTTACATTTTTATAACAATAAAGCAGTAAAATAGTGTACAGAAATGTAAAAAAAGTGTAAATAAGTTTAAAAAGATCTCAAATATGTCCGAAATCCAGTATTAAACTACATTTTATTACACTTTATTACATTTTTTTACACTTTTTTACACTTTTTTACACTTATTAAACAATTTGTTACATTTTCGATTTTTGCTAGGGACTGTATAACTCTGTAGAAGTTTTAGGTCAAAATTTAAGTTCATATTTGCGTAAACTTTATTTTTGTCAGATCAATAATTAATTTAATGTAATAATACATTAAGTTTGACAAAGCTGAGTGCCGATAAATTAGCACCGGCATTTTTCAAGTAATGAAAGCAAAGTAAATATGTATCTACTTACAATATTTAAAAAACAGAATATGTTAATATCATTGAATTCTTATATCTTAAATATCTTGGTACATTTTTGTGTTTAAGATAAAATAAACAGTTATTAAAGTTTAAATAAACAATATTCGTTATGTTGTTAAATCACAAAAAGATACTAAAATTACGAAAAAAACCTAAACTTTTAAGAAAAACTTGAGACCATGTCGTTCAAGCAAAGACAATATCTTTATATTCCTAGCATGTCTGGGAAGAGTTGCGAGGGCGTAGAATACCGATGCGTCAACATTACAAAGACCTCTTCAAGGTCGGACGAGAGAGTTTCTTCTCGCAACTTGACAGTGCAAAAGCCCTAAACGCACGATACCATTCAAAACTATTGGATGTAATTGACTCTTATAACTTTATGTATTGTACTGTTCCAACCACAAAATATTAATTAATAATTAAATTGGTTTACATAACAAATTATGCCTCTGCTATTTGTAAGACAGGTTCTGTATTGAAGGAATATCTATATATTAGTAAATATCCTTTCTTTAGTCAAAGGTCAAAGACAAACAATATACGTATATATTGCACTCCTGTCTTACGTTTAGCAAGAGCCAAAAGATTACTATTAATAATTATTTCTTTCTATTAATTTCTGGTTGACTGAAAATTAAATGAATCATAAGTATCGGGAAAGAGAAAAAGTATGATTCAGTGTGCGGAAGAATCACATTTTATAACTCTCGATAGAAAGTAAGTTTAAATATCAATTTTTAAGTAACGTGAATCATGCTTTACTTGAAACTATAATTAATTTTTGAGCAATGAGTTGACTGACTTTTATAACGGAAAAATGACATTTTATCAGAATGAGAAAACCCTTGTTTCTTTATTTCTAATTAGTTTTTATATTTACTCTTAAATATACTTTTACGTTTTAGAAAATAATATTGATATACGTAGTTACATCTAAATAACGGATGTGATCGATAAAGTAATAGAACAAGTTATTTAAATGTTATGTTTAAATTATGTAATTTGTTAAAATTCTGATCGTGAGTTGTAAAATAACATGCAAAAGTGTGTAATAACAGATTGGAACAGTGCGGAAAGACTTGTGAAGGCCATTGAGCTGCAATCTCACAAATGTTTCTACAAGCTTGTCGATGTGCATTCATTATATTGTTCTTCCTAATACAATAAGGCCGAGTTACCTCGCTTCTACAAAAGTACAAGGACAGAAAGTATCTAAACAACTATTTATTTGTAAAATTGAGCTGTAAATTTTATTTATCATTTAAATATTATATCAATATATAATATTACGAAGTAAATTTGTTTATAAAAAGCCAGAAATAAATTAAAAATTAAAAAATCGTGTAATGAATTATATGAAATTCAGTTCCTTCCATCAAATTATAATGTATTAAATTCACAAACTTATTTTACATAATTTCTCTATACCATACTATAGTTATGAATTTTGTTTGGTTTTATTTAAAATATTCTTTATATTATATAAACTTTTTATAAAATAATATATTTTTAATTATTATTGATTTATATTAATACATAGTTGATAAATTATCGTACAATACTTGTAAACCCAACTTTATAAACAACTTAGTGTATTTTTACTGGACTAATGAGATGAAATCATTATCCAAAATCTGTATTTGGTAATTATGCACGTAGATATATAAAATTATTGTAAATGACGGCTTTTAAATCATATGATTAAAAAAACTGGTATACTAAATGAAACTCAATTTTTTATTATAATATTATTATTCGTGCAATTATTAATATCATACATACAAAAACACTATTCTTCTTTTCGACATTTAATACTTAAAAAAAGTTTTAGGTATTGTATACCCTACAGAATTCCCAAATTCTGAATAAAAAAACAATTTTATTTTGAGATTAAATCTTTGTAACAAAAAAATTTTAATAAATTTAAAAACTTAGGATTTATATTAAAAATATTATGCACATGATATCTTAATTAGTATAAAGCTTTTCTCAGTGAAGAAAAACTCTACGCAGTGCAAAAGTTTTATTTAAATAATGTTTTTTTTTAGATTATCAACAATATAAAAGCAGTCATACATACAACCTTTAGGGTCAATGAGAAGACCCAGATCTAGTAACCAGCTTTTGACGGCTTCCAAAACTACGTAATCTTAAGTAAATATTTATGTATCAAATAAATAAATAAAACCAAATTTTAATAAAATATTACAAAATATCAAAATAGACATTAACATTAACTGCAAGTAATATTCGACAGTACACATTTGATTAATGTTTCTGATACAGATAATTTATTGAGAAAAGTGAACAAAACTATAACAGCAAATACGGAATCAAGATCCCATGAGATTCATCGAAGCGTATCACCGCAACTATGCTTGCGCGACACTTTTACGCAAAAACATCAATCAAAAAAGTATCTAATGATGATGAAATAAAAGTACTAGCGACGTTAGAATATTGAAAATAAAAAAGTATAAATTAATTAACATACCATAGCTCCTGTTGTGGAAAAATGTAGCGAGCCAACGCAAGTCCTTTTAAGAAAAATAAATGCAAACATCAATACCATTAATCTTTTCGAAGTGGTATGAAAATCTATTCTTAAACAACGTATTATTCGCATCATTTTAAACTTTAAACTTATTCAATATTTAAAATCACTGTATTTCATCACTTAAATGCTAAATAGCTTCTTCACACAATTAATTTGCAATTTAAAAAAATTCAACTTATCAAGAAATTACAATTTTCACTTTATTTTATTGATTTGCTGTTACATTATTGATTCGTAAGGTGCACAGAAACAAAAGAGTATGTAACGTACTAAATCATGTAAGACACTTGTCATATATGAAATCGTTGGAACTGAGTGGAAGATTTTTTACAGTTTTATTTCAAAGAAAAATACAAAAAGCGAGGAACAGAGTGCAACGTCGCGTGTTAACCTACAGCTCGCTGGCAGTCTGACTCACAATCACGTTGAGCCTGACTTTTATTAAGGTCTCCCACCATCGAGGTAATACTGACTGTCCCGCTGTTCTGGCATTTATTCTCTTGCTCTCATTTTGACTGAACTTCATAAAACATGCTCTAATGTGTCAGATCTACAAAATATTATTTATTTTTCTTCGACAATTTATTTTACTACTGTAAAATTAAATACTATTATTAACTACACTGCAATATAAAAGCACACATAGCCAAAGGTATTAATTTATCAGTAAAATTTATATTTTGCCTAAAAAATAAATTAGTTATAAATACGAAAACAAATAACTTAAAAACAATGAAATGAATTTTAGATTATTAATTTCATTTTACCAAAGTTCGAGTCGTAGCTCGATAATATAATTAAAAAAACAGTAGGTTAATTACATATGAAATTATATTTGTATTGAATAATTTATAAACAGCAATAACAAAAACTAATGATATAACTGAAAAAATAACATATATATATATATATATATATAGATATATATATATATAGATATATATAAATAGATATATATATATATATATATATATATATATATATATTTGAACTGTTATGTAGGCGTGTACCGTGTAGGTGTGCATGACTCGCCTGTGGTAAGTATATATAGGTTTAAGTGAATACAATTTTATTCTAAACTGTCTGAGTACCTCATTGATAAATTACTAGTTGTTTAAAAAAAATTATTTCGAATCTGTAATATTATATAATTTAATAATTAATAGTTATTTTTAGTTTCAAAATTAAAATTAGTTTAGAAGTTACAAATTATATCTAGTTTTTGAAATAAAACAATACACGTACACGTACGCACACACGCACGCACGCACGCATATAAGCGCACTCACTCAAATTATATTTTTGTGATTTTAATAACAATTTTTTGATAGATTTTAATTTTCTTGATGCGGAGGAGAAGCGAAATGTCGTGTACCTTCGTCATTATCATATAAGTATTTGACAAAGATCTTGCAAACTATGAAAATTCACAAAACGTGCGATACAAAAACGGAATATCAAACTTTTGAAATATCATGGCACACACTTCTTGTGGAACTTTGAAACCTTTTGTATTTCCTTTCCTTATGGAAATCGAAAATGTATATAAACGTAGAAAAGTGTAAATTTCTGTAATAAAACGTATATAAATGTAAATAAGTGTATGTAAAGGTTGTAATTGCCCGAATGGAAATAATAATGTATGAAATTGTAGGAAAACGTATAAAAACGTATAAAAATGAACCTTTCTATTGGTTTTATTATTTTATTATTGTTTTATTATTTTTATTATTGTTTTATTATTATTATGGTTTTATAATATTGGTTTTTGGACATATTTTATACGGTTTTATACATTTTTATACAGTTTGATACACTTTCAGACATTTTCTTACAATTCAGAAATTCTTCCATGTCAAGTTTGTAAAAAGGTCGATGTAATAAAACATAGGAAACCGCATAAAAATGTATATTTCTGTATATTTCCGTAGATTTTTTAAAATTTATTACATTTTTATACGGTTTTATACATTTTTATCCAGTTTAATACATTTTCATACAAAATTAAAAAAAAATAAATAGAAAAATAAATAAATAAATTATGTTTTTATGTTTATAAAAACATAATTACGTTTTTACGTTTTTTACGCTTTATAAATTCTATAAAACGTAAAAAACCGTATGAAATTGTATAAAATCGTTGGAAATTGTAGACAACTGTATTAAAATGTTAGAAATCATATGAAACCGTATTAAAACGTATCGAAACGTATAAAGTTGTCCAAAAACCAATGTTTAGATTCGGTTTTATACGTTTTTATAAAGTTTTGTACGGTTGTATACGGTTTCATACATTTCTTTTTTTCCATACGGGTGGAACACGAATTTTCATTTATTTAAATTTATATATGTTTTAATTAGAGCAACTTATGTTCATTTATAAAAATATACATTTTATTTTTATATCATAAATGATGGAATGTTATATATATATATATATAAACTTGTATAACGTTAGTTCCCAGGACCCCATGTTACTGTATACCTATACGTGACTAAAGAAATAATGTCTCTTATGGGGGCCGATGTCCTCAAAACTGACGTTAAACATATGTAGATTCAGGGACTGTCCCCAAAACTAACAAATGTCCCCGAAACCAACGTTAAACATCTGGAATGTCCTGGAAACTAACATAAAACATAAATATATATATATATATATATATATATATATATATATATATATATATATATATATATATATATATATATATATATATATATATCGGGGACATTTGTTAGTTTTGGGGACAGTCCCTGAATCTACATATGTTTAACGTCAGTTTTGAGGACATCGGCCCCCATAAGAGACTATATATATATATATATATATATATATATATATATATATATATATAGTCTCTTATAGGGGGCCGATGTCTCAAAACTGACGTTAAACATATGTAGATTCAGGGACTGTCCCAAAACTAACAAATGTCCCCGATATATATATATATATATATATATATATATATATATATATATATATATATATATATATATATATATATATATATATATATATATCGGACATTTGTTAGTTTTGGGGACAGTCCCTGAATCTACATATGTTTAACGTCAGTTTTGAGGACATCGGCCCCCATAAGAGACTATATATATATATATATATATATATATATATATATATATATATATATATATATATATATATATATATATATATATATATATATATATATATATATATATATATATATATATATATATATCCATTTTCCTAAAACTTTTAAATCGTAAAGTCTTAAGTAGCGCAAATTTAAGAAGATGTAAAAAAATGTAAGTGTATATGAATGTATACAAATGTAACAAATTTCTTTCTAAACTTCTCACTAAACTATATTATCATGAAAATGTCTATAAATGTAAAAAAAAAGTAAAAAAAAATGAATATAGATGTATATAAGTGTAAAAAATGTTCCAATTGCTATATTTAGCTACATTTATATACATTTATAGCACTGTGTGATCTAAATCCGCACTTAATTCACGGCTAGCTGTGACTTAAGTAGCCCATTATTACACTGTAAAATAATGAATTTACTTAAGTCACAGGCACGTAATTAACGCCAATTATCTACCAAAACTATTCAAAAATACGATTTTACATATAAGAATGAACAGGAAAAGAAGTAAAACTTCGTTAATAGTTGACAAACCACAAAGAATAAATAAAAATGATGATAATAAGGCTTGTCTATATTATAGGTTAGTTTCATCTGCTATGGGATAGCAGGCCGCGCGCTTTTTAAATATTCAATATTAAACTGTATGGAAGTTGTAAGTTGAATAAGTGAAAATTTCACTTATTTCATAAGTGAATGCGCTTTTCACTTCAAAATAATTAAATTTCCACTTATTTTATAAGTAAATGTTCTTTTTAGTTCAAAATAAGTAAATTTCCACTTGTTTTATAAGAAATTCCTCTTTTTTACTTCAAAATAAGTAAATTTTTACATATTTTATAAGTGAATGCTCCCTTTCACTTCAAAATAAGTGAAAAAGTCACTTTAAAATATGTTCACCATTTTTATTACTTAATAAATAAGTGAAACTTAATCTTGAGAAAAATATACTATATAATCTACTTATTTAAAAAGTGAAAATATTATTAATATTTAAGCACTGATTATGCATTTCAATGATCTATTTATTTATCTATTTACTATATATTTATTTTCTGATTTGTTTTTTCGTATTTTGCATTTTTTACAATAACTTCGATAGATTATACTTGTATAATAAATTAATTAGTTTGAATTTTCGCATGGAGTCAAAATTTGTGTCGCGTATACATAGAAATTTATGGACCAATTATTTTGCCCAAAGAACTGGACCGAAAACTATCCAAAATCTACCTCTACAAAGAATTTTGAAGCGATTAAGTCAATTTTACTCCCGTAATCGTTGGACAAACAAAACTCATTTTTTTCATTTTTCAATGTTTACGTTTTTGTTAATAACAAAAGAACCATAATATTTTAATTCTCTTTCAAATGCTACTTCCCACACAGCATGTATTAATTCTGAAAGGATTCTGAAAGAATGCATGAAATAATTTTATTCTTTCAGAAATCATTCAGTGAAAGGATTCTGTAATAATGCTATGTCCGGGGTATTTTCCTTTCAGAATTAATTCAATGGAATAATTCAAAAATAATTTATAATATCATTGCAAAATTTATTCAATAGAAGATTTCTGAAAGGATTCATGGATTATTACCAAAAGGTTACTAAAAGATATTTCAAAATTATTTCCTGAAATAATTCTGAAAGGAAAATACCCCGGACATAGCATCATTACAGAATCCTTTCACTGAATGATTTCTGAAAGAATCTTTCAGAATCCTTTCAGAATTAATATCACATATTATTGCAGAATCCTTTCAATGAAAGATGTCTGAAAGGATTCAGGAATTAATTTTGTGAATTAATTCGAAAATATTATGAAAATATTACTAACAAGAAATTTGGAAGACGGATAAATCCCGTATTATTACAGAATCCTTCCAATGAAAGATGTATCAAAGGATTCAGGAATTAATTTGTGAATTAATTCCTGAATCCTTTCAGACATCTTTCATTGAAAGGATTCTGTAATAATACGTGATTTATACTGTTCAAAATTTCTTTTTAGTAATATTTCCATAATATTTTCGAATTAATTCACAAAATTAATTCTTGAATCCTTTCAGACATCTTTCATTGGAAGGATTCTGCAATAATACGTTATTTATACTCTTTGAAATTTCTTTTTAGTAATATTTCCATAATATTTTCGAATTAATTCACAAAATTAATTCCTGAATCCTTTCAATGAAAGATGTATGAAAGGATTCAGGAATTAATATTGTGAATTAATTAGAAAATATTATGGAAATATTACTAACAAGAAATTTGAAGAGGATAAATCCCGTATTATTACAGAATCCTTCCAATGAAGGATGTCTGAAAGGATTCAGGAATTAATTTTGTGAATTAATTCGAAAATATAATGGAAATATTACTAACAAAAAATTTCGAAGGTTATAAAATCATGTATTATTGCAGAATCCTTTCAATGAAAGATTTTTGGAAGGATTCAGGAATAAATATTGTGAATTAATTAGAAAATATTTAGTAAATATTACTAACAAATAAATTTCGAAGGGTATATATAATCCCGTATTTGAAGGTACATTTTTATAATTTAGAATATTATTTAAATAATATTCTAACTATTTTTACATATATTTACATTGTTAATAATTTTACACTATTTTATCGCAGAAAAAAACGCAGAAAAATTTTTTACATGATGGAGATTCGAACCCGGGTCGCTTGGGTACTACGCAAATACGCTATCCATTACGCTATCGCCCGCTTGTTAGATTATTTCATTTTTTTCATTATATACTGCAATATGAGTGATACGATACATTAGAAAATTTATTCTTAATATTACTTTATTTTTTAATATTAACTTTGATCAATTAATTCATAGTTATTTAATACTTTTAGTTTATTAAATATTGTATTAAGTCGATGTGAAATGTGTGTGTATAAAGGGAGCTCTTCCTTACCGACGTTATGAGTTCTTACATTTTTTTGATCTTAGATTCAACTTTTGATGAATGAAGCTCTTCACTGCACTCCGTAATTGCATAAATAATACACCTATAAATTTTTCAGAAATTCTGTTCATTATTTTTCATAAAAAACTGGTAGAAAATTTTTCAACCCGTTTCCTGTAAAATCTATAACGAGCAATAACTTGAAAATTTACACATAGTGTATTTTTGTCATTATGAAGGGCAATAAAGAGCTCCTTTCCCGAAATTCGATAAAAATAAAAAAATGATAATTGCATATAATGCAGAGATGAATAGAATGAGCTCTACCTTACCGACGTTATTATTATTTGTAGTGTTTTCAATTTAGAATCAACTTTTAGAGTCAAAGGCTCTTTACTCTTGGCAGACGTATAAATAATATTTCTGTCGATTTTGAGGGGACTTCTAAACATTGTCATACTGAAAGAATACTATTATGAATAATAATAAAAAATATTGCTTATTTTAAGTACCTATATTATTCATCTTTAAATGTTTTTTTTTCCTTTTATTTTAAGTTTTTATATTCTTACATTAACTTTTCAAATTAATATTTTTCGCAATTAGTAAATGTTTCAATCTATCTTAGTTCACAAAAACGAAAAATTATATACCCCCCACACATTTTAATACGTTCTTTAATAGGATCATACGAATGTAGAAAACAATGGACGACTAAATCCGATCATTATCCAATCATTTCATTTTTTTCATTATATAGTACAAAATGACTGACAAAATAAATTAGAATATTTATTTCTAATATTTCTTTATTTTTTAATATTAACTTTGTTTAATTAGTATATACTTATTTAGTAAGTTTTGTTTATTAAATATTGTATTAATTAGGACTTATTTGATTGAAACAAATTCGAATTAAAAACAAAATAAATACATTATACGATGCCTCTTATATACGGACGCTGCCCTTTTCATGTTGAATACTTGCAATAATTTCTGAACTATTTTATGTTTTCTTCCAAAAAATCTTTTCAAGGTTCTTTCAGGAAGAATTCGTGTAAATATCTTTTTTGCTATTGTGTTTTAAAAAATTTTATTTTAAAAATCTTTTTCAAAAGAATTCAAAATTATTTCTTGTATTAATTCACACGAGTTTCCCAGAAGATTTCATGAAATAATTCATGTAAGATTTTTGAATAGATATTGAATTATTTTTGTGAATGATTAATTTGTATCTTTCTGAAATTATTTCTGAATTATTGCATGAAAGAATACTTGCAATAATTTCGAAATTATTTTATGTATTCTTTCAAAAAATCTTTTCAAAGTCCTTTCAGAATTAATTCGTGTAATTATTTTTTTTGCTATTTTGTTTTAAAAAATTTTATTTTAAAAATCTTTTTCAAAAGAATTCAAAATTATTTCTTGTATTAATTCAGACGAGTTTCCCAGAAGATTTCATGAAATAATTCATGTAAGATTTTTGAATAGATACTGAATTATTTTTGTGAATGATTAATTTGTATCTTTCTGAAATTATTTCTGAATTATTGCATGAAAGAATACTTGCAATAATTTCGAAATTATTTTATGTATTCTTTCAAAAAATCTTTTCAAAGTCCTTTCAGAATTAATTCGTGTAATTATTTTTTTTGCTATTTTGTTTTAAAAAATTTTATTCTAAAAATCTTTTCAAAGTCCTTTCAGAATTAATTCGTGTAATTATTTTTTTTTTTTGCTATTTTGTTTTAAAAAATTTTATTCTAAAAATCTTTTTCAAAACAATTCAAAATTATTTCTTGTATTAATTCACACGAGTTTCCCAGAAGATTTCATCAAATAATTCATGTAAGATTTTTGAATAGATACTGAATTATTTTTGTGAATGATTAATTTGTATCTTTCTAAAATTATTTCTGAATTATTGCATGAAAGAATACTTGTAATAATTTCGAAATTATTTTATGTATTCTTTCAAAAAATCTTTTCAAAGTCCTTTCAGAATTAATTCGTGTAATTATTTTTTTTGCTATTTTGTTTTAAAAAATTTTATTCTAAAAATCTTTTTCAAAAGAATTCAAAATTATTTCTTGTATTAATTCACACGAGTTTCCCAGAAGATTTCATGAAATAATTCATGTAAGATTTTTGAATAGATATTGAATTATTTTTGTGAATGATTAATTTGTATCTTTCTGAAATTATTTCTGAATTATTGCATGAAAGAATACTTGCAATAATTTCGAAATTATTTTATGTATTCTTTCAAAAAATCTTTTCAAAGTCCTTTCAGAATTAATTCGTGTAATTATTTTTTTTGCTATTTTGTTTTAAAAAATTTTATTCTAAAAATCTTTTTCAAAAGAATTCAAAATTATTTCTTGTATTAATTCACACGAGTTTCCCAGAAGATTTCATGAAATAATTCATGTAAGATTTTTGAATAGATATTGAATTATTTTTGTGAATGATTAATTTGTATCTTTCTAAAATTATTTCTGAATTATTGCATGAAAGAATACTTGCAATAATTTCGAAATTATTTTATGTATTCTTTCAAAAAATCTTTTCAAAGTCCTTTCAGAATTAATTCGTGTAATTATTTTTTTTGCTATTTTGTTTTAAAAAATTTTATTTTAAAAATCTTTTTCAAAAGAATTCAAAATTATTTCTTGTATTAATTCAGACGAGTTTCCCAGAAGATTTCATGAAATAATTCATGTAAGATTTTTGAATAGATACTGAATTATTTTTGTGAATGATTAATTTGTATCTTTCTGAAATTATTTCTGAATTATTGCATGAAAGAATACTTGCAATAATTTCGAAATTATTTTATGTATTCTTTCAAAAATCTTTTCAAAGTCCTTTCAGAATTAATTCGTGTAATTATTTTTTTTGCTATTTTGTTTTAAAAAATTTTATTCTAAAAATCTTTTCAAAGTCCTTTCAGAATTAATTCGTGTAATTATTTTTTTTTGCTATTTTGTTTTAAAAAATTTTATTCTAAAAATCTTTTTCAAAAGAATTCAAAATTATTTCTTGTATTAATTCACACGAGTTTCCCAGAAGATTTCATCAAATAATTCATGTAAGATTTTTGAATAGATACTGAATTATTTTTGTGAATGATTAATTTGTATCTTTCTAAAATTATTTCTGAATTATTGCATGAAAGAATACTTGTAATAATTTCGAAATTATTTTATGTATTCTTTCAAAAAATCTTTTCAAAGTCCTTTCAGAATTAATTCGTGTAATTATTTTTTTTGCTATTTTGTTTTAAAAATTTTATTCTAAAAATCTTTTTCAAAAGAATTCAAAATTATTTCTTGTATTAATTCACACGAGTTTCCCAGAAGATTTCATGAAATAATTCATGTAAGATTTTTGAATAGATATTGAATTATTTTTGTGAATGATTAATTTGTATCTTTCTGAAATTATTTCTGAATTATTGCATGAAAGAATACTTGCAATAATTTCGAAATTATTTTATGTATTCTTTCAAAAAATCTTTTCAAAGTCCTTTCAGTATTAATTCGTGAAATTATTTTTTTGCTATTTTGTTTTAAAAAATTTTATTTTAAAAATCTTTTTCAAAAGAATTCAAAATTATTTCTTGTATTAATTCACACGAGTTTCCCAGAAGATTTCATGAAATAATTCATGTAAGATTTTTGAATAGATACTGAATTATTTTTGTGAATGATTAATTTGTATCTTTCTAAAATTATTTCTGAATTATTGCATGAAAGAATACTTGCAATAATTTCGAAATTATTTTATGTATTCTTTCAAAAAATCTTTTCAAAGTCCTTTCAGAATTAATTCGTGTAATTATTTTTTTTGCTATTTTGTTTTAAAAAATTTTATTCTAAAAATCTTTTTCAAAAGAATTCAAAATTATTTCTTGTATTAATTCACACGAGTTTCCCAGAAGATTTCATGAAATAATTCATGTAAGATTTTTGAATAGATATTGAATTATTTTTGTGAATGATTAATTTGTATCTTTCTAAAATTATTTCTGAATTATTGCATGAAAGAATACTTGCAATAATTTCGAAATTATTTTATGTATTCTTTCAAAAAATCTTTTCAAAGTCCTTTCAGAATTAATTCGTGTAATTATTTTTTTTGCTATTTTGTTTTAAAAAATTTTATTCTAAAAATCTTTTTCAAAAGAATTCAAAATTATTTCTTGTATTAATTCACACGAGTTTCCCAGAAGATTTCATGAAATAATTTATGTAAGATTTTTGAATAGATATTGAATTATTTTTGTGAATGATTAATTTGTATCTTTCTGAAATTATTTCTGAATTATTGCATGAAAGAATACTTGCAATAATTTCGAAATTATTTTATGTATTCTTTCAAAAAATCTTTTCAAAGTCCTTTCAGAATTAATTCGTGTAATTATTTTTTGGTAACACTTTTTTTATTTTTTTGGAAGATTTTTGTAAGTATTTTGTAAGGATTCCATATATTATTTTAAAAATTAATTTAAAATTAATTTTTTTTCCTTTTAAAATTCTTTCTAAATCATTTCAATGTATTAATTCATGAATTATTTCATGTAATTATTTCAGTTTTCTTTCATGCTGTATGGGTTATCCCATTCAGATACATAGAGCGGTTTTCAAGAAATTAAGATTTGGAAAAAAGGTTAAAAAAATTTTAACTTCAAATATCTCTGAAATTTATGGACCAATCATTTTGCCCAACGTACTCGACCGAGAATTTTCCAAAATCTACCTCTACAAAGAATTTTAAAGCGACTAGTCAATTTTACTCCTGTAATCGTTTAACATACAAAACTCATTCTTTTCATTTTTCAATTTTTTCCTCAAAAACTAACTAACAAAATGAATTCAAATTTTTACAGATTATAGGTATTTATATTCTGCACTATTATGATTTTTTTTCAAAAAAATTAACCGTTCAGTTTGGGAGTTGTAAGCTTTAAAAAAAACACGTTTTTGTTAATAACAAAAGAACTGTGATAGCTAGAATTTTTTTTTTTTAGAAAATATAGGAATTTTAATTCTCTTTCGAATGCTACCCATCCGATTAAAATATCTATAACGTATACAATTTAATGTATTTTTTCAGAGTCTAACAAGGAAGGTACCTCAAGTGTCAGTCGCCGATTTTGATAATATTGCAATATGTTATAGTACTTAGAAAAATAGGAATATACATATTTTTTTTATCGGCTGATACTCACTTTTAGGGGGTAAAATTTACCCCTAAAGTTCACCCTCGAAAATCGTTTTTTTGGAATATTTCATAAACGAATAATGATACCTTCATAAAACCAACGTCAAAATATTTAGAATAAAGAAGACTATGAAAGGGGACCATTTTCAATTTTATGGGTTGCAACCTTTATTTTTATAAGAGCAAAATCTTAGTTTTTTAAGCAATTTTCAGCTTCAAAAATATTAGTACGTTGTATATTTAAAAAAAATGTATTCTATTTGAAAGAATATTTAAAAGTAAAGCTGAAATATCGAGGTTTTTGAAGAAATAATATTTTTAGGGGTAACTACCCTTCATTACATTTTTTCATTAATTAAGTTTTCATGAGTTATATAACCTTAAAAATCACATAAATAAAGTGTGATTGATTAAAAAAAGGAATATTTATAAATTTACTTTTTATAATAATGATAAAATCCCCTACTTTTTAGTGCAAACAATATTAAAGCATTATGGAACATAAGTAGAACAATAATGATAATCTTCGGAAAAGTGTTTCAGACAAAGCAGAGATTTTTTGCACCAAAAACATCGAGTTATAGCAATATTATTACAACTGTCCATTTCACCATGCCTTCCACATGATTGTCTAAAACTGAAATCTACAGGATTTTCAAATTTCTCTGGTTTATTGAGAAGATAACCACTTTTATACCACGAATATTTAAATAGATTTTGATATCGAAGAGAGGAGAACTGATTTATGAACTAACGACTGTAATTTAATTATAGTATTTCTCATATGCAAATTTAAGTCTTTATCCATCAACATCACATTGTCTGAAAATATTTCAGACAATGTTTTTGCTTGTTCTAACAAAATTTTTACATACGCGGAATACGTACACATCTAATGGTTGGATACTTCCAGTCGTTCCTGTAGGTATTAAATATTCAAATATTTTTTTATTTTCACTCCATTACATTCTCAAAAATCTAAAGGCAAATGAGTGTTTTATCAAGTTGTTTATTTAGTACGTAGTTTTTATTCCTTAAAAATATTTTTTTTGCTTATTTGAAAACACTTAACTGTGATTATTACTTACAGAGACCATTTTCTCGAATTATTTTATTTGACTTTCATATTTTTAAATATAATAATAGATCAAGGTAGGTGGATATTACCCTTTCAACTAAATCGAGTTAAAAAAAAATGTATTGTATAATATAATTTTCATACTCGAAGAAAAAAGATTTTGCACCAAAAAAATAGGGGATGTTACCCTTATTATAATAATTAAATTTATAAATATTCCTTTTTTTAATCAATGTCACTTTATTTTAAGTGAATTTTAAGATTATAAAACTCGGGAAAACTTAATTAATGAAAAAAATATAATGAAGGGTAGTTATCCCTAAAAATATTATTTCTTCAAAAACCTCGATATTTCAGCTTTACCTTTCAATATTCTTTCAAATAGAATGCATTTTTGAAAAATATTCAACGTACTAATATTTTTGACGCTGAAAATCGCTTGAAAAACTAAAATTTTGCTCTTTTAAAAATAGAGGTTGCAACCCTTAAAATTGAAAATGGTGCAGTTTCATAGTATTCTTTATTTAAAATATTTTGGCGTTGGTTTTATGAAGATATCTTTATTCGTTTATGAAATATTCCAAAAAAAAAATGATTTTCGGTGGTGAACTTTAGAGGTAAATTTTACCCCCTAAAAGTGAATATTGGCCGATAAAAATAATACGTATATTCTTATGTTTTTAAACACTATAACATATTGCAATATTATCAAAATCGGCGACTGACACTTGGGGTACCTTCCTTGTAAGTCTGAAATGATTAACATTAACGGGGTTCCATGGTCCTACCACTACCGACCGAGCCATCCACACAGTTTCAATCAGATTATAAAAAAAATACGTCGAATCATAAGAAATCAATAGAACACACTTCTGTGTTTTTTAACGTTCTATCACCCAGTCAAAGTTTGTAGTCGAAATATCAAGCCGTTTTTCAAAAACTTTGAACGAAATTAAATTTCGCTTTGTTTAAAGTTTTTGCAAAAATGACTTGATATTTCGACTCCAAACTTTGACTGAATGATAGAACGTTAAAAAACACAGAAGAGTGTTCTCTTGATTTTTTGTGATTCGACGTATTTTATTTTTAATCAGCTTGAAACTGTGTGAATTGCTCGGTCGGTAATGGTACGAGTATGGCACCCCCTTAATGTAGTATATTTAAAATATTTAATATTTAATTAAATAAGTTACTATTTTTATTAACAATTTTTATTAATGTGCCAATTATTGTAATGTATAAGGTGTTTAAAATTTCATGAGCATTCACTTTAGATCTAATGTTCTGCAATAATCTTATATCGGATACAAACACGATTTCTACTATACCGAGATCGCTTTTAATTTTCAATAATATTTTAACTTATATTTTTAATCTTAACAAAATATTATTAACATATTCAAATTATAATTTCCGTTTTTATTTGACAATGAAGTGTAAATTTTTCCATTAAATTTAATTCTTTCATGGGTTTAATTAAACAAACTATTAAATTTTTATTAACACAAATAATATAGTATGACGTTTTGTTATATTTAATAGACGGTATATTAAGGCCATGTGAAGTACCGTGCCGATCCCTATCTTACCGGCATCTGAATTTTATTTTTATTATCGTATTGAAACACTAATTTTAGAACAAAGCGTTCTGTCACGCTTTCCATAATGCCATTAAGTACACTCTATTAAATTTTCAAATGATTTCACTGATTACATTTTTCAAAAATCGTTTTTGAAATGTTGGAGGCTTGGTTCTGATTAATTACAAATGTCAAAAACGTTTTTGGAAAAATGTAATGGATGGAATCATGTGGGAATTTAATAGAATTACTTAACGCCATTTCGAAGGGCGTGAAAGAACGCATTTTTCTAAAATTTTTGTGTATATGTGATGCAAGAAATAAAATTTAGGTGCTGATAAGGTAGGGATCTATATTGGAGTTGAACATGAACTTAAAATTTATAACATTTTTAGCAGAGATAGATGCAAAATACTTAATATTAAAATCTCTTGTTTAAAAACGATACAAAATATGAAATTCAGGTGTCGGTAAGGTAGAGATCGTCTCGGTACATATGGCCGAGTCAGATAACATAAAAATATTAAGAAATATTTTTAAGTTAATCAAATTTAATTAACTAATGTATTAAAGTAAGTTACTCGTTTTCTTAAAATATTATCTAAATAATTACTAAAAACCATTAATATATTTAGATGAATAATCAAAACGTATAATATCAATTGAATGAATATGGATAGTGCACCTTATATAGATGAAAATGTCTAAACTGTTACAAGCGAGCGATAGCGTAACGGATAGCGTGCGTGCGTAGTAACCCAAAGTCCGTGGGTTCGATTCTCGGTAATAATTAAAAAAGTTATATGCATAAATTATAACATTCTTCATACAACACAAATAAGTGGTAAGTAAATATATAATAAATTGCATCGAAATAATGATTACAACTAAACTAACCTTTACATTAATTAAATTTTGTAAAATTTTTGAATTTCACTATTTCAATTAAAATTATAAAAAATAATATTTTTTTAATAAATAAATATTAAATATTACTCATTAAATATTCTGCATTAAATTTTATATACAAATTATTAAATTTCAGGTAATTGTATTGAATTTTCAACTGTATAAAAAAATAGTATTTTGTCATACAATTATATCTGAACTAATGGAAAGAACTGCGATATATAAATCAGTTATGTTTATAGAAATTAGTGTTTGGTGGTTTAGAGTGTTGATGGTAAAGAATGTTAAAGTACATGTCATTTTTACTGTGGAACGTGCGTTTGATCACAACAAAAATTACTTATTTTTAATTAGATAGCGGCTTTTACGATGCATTATTTTCAAGATTATTACCAGTTTTAATAAGCATTTACTGTAAGAAATGTGCTTCGAGAGCGCACGCATGTAGCAGACCGCTACGTACACAACGCAGCGGGTAGCTGAGCATCGCTCCACAGCGACGATGGGAGGGCGCCACGCGCCGAGCAGAGGAGCGCAGTGGAGACACAGCCGTGTCCCCCTCTTCCCCTCGCCTACAACGTGCGATCGCCAGCGGCGGCGCTCGCTCTCTCCTGTGCCGAAAGCAGAACGCAACGGACGTCTCGACTTCCCTGTGCCAGTCACGAACTTAAATATATCAGAAGCCTCAATAAAAGGATTATTGTTTTATATAAAGTGTTTGGCCTCCTTCATTTATACCCGCTCCAACAGGTTATAGGCTCGGCCACGCTGTTTTTTTAGAGGCAGACACCCAGATGAAGATTGGTGAGTACCTGAGTTGTATGCGAGGCTAACCTAAAGACGCGGCCATGTTGAGTCTCTGATCGCATGGCAAGAGCTTTTCAGATATAAGTTTTTTTTTAGACGTACAAACAGTTAATTTAGAATACGCGACAAATAGCTCTCTTGCATTAGATTAAATAATATAGCAAATAAAAAGGTAAAAATAACAAAGAATCAGAGTCAGAGTAAATTCAGAAGTAAGAATCGGAAGTGAATTAATCGAAACAATAAAGTATAAATCGACCGGTGCGGAGTGTGATGTAAAAGTGAAAAAGTGTGGTGCGGGCGCAAAATTGTAAGTACGCGCTGTGTATATGAATATTAAGAGTTAAATTCGGAGGGAGAAAGAAAACTACAGTGAAAAACACGCGGCGTGCACGCACAGCGTGCACGTACGGACACGCTCACACGCGGTCGAGACGCGACGAGAAAATCAGACGCCATTTTGATTAAGATTAAAGCTTTCTATCCGCTAAGCGCGTACATTCACACAGAAGCACACACACAGAGACGAAACGCGGAGAAAGCGTCAGACGATATTTCTTACACATAAGAATTTTTTTCTCAGAAAGGCGCGCACACGCACACACAAACACAATTCTCAGAAGAAAATTCAGACGTGAAATAAAACACTGTAATGACGACATGAGGCGTAGATGCTACTGTTGTACAGAGAATTCTTGCCCTCATGTAAAGTCGTTACAACTTTGTGAATTATCGGAACCGTGTAAGTGCACGGCCATTTCTCTGACACTATTGGCGTCATTGCTGTGCGTGACGTCACGTTCGGAGGGAGCACGAGCGCGGAAACGGTACACACGGAAGTAACGACTAGCTTCGAACTTACTAGACTTGCTGTGCGGTCTAGTACAGGGAGAAGCAACAATATAAATAAACAAATAATAAGAATATAATTCAGAATAAATATTTGGCATTTCAGATCTCAGAAGTTCAGATTGCAAATAAGGAGAAAGAGGATCCAGGATGTCAGAAAAAGGCAACAAGATACCAGAGAAAGAAGTTCAGATCGGCGACGAACAAAGTAATTTGTTTTAAACTATATATATATATATATATATATATATATATATATATATATATATATATATATATATATATATATATATATATATATATAATATTAATATATAAATAAATAATTATCTCTATCTCAAATCAAATAAAGTCATTTACACAGTGTGATAAAAAGTATATTGAAACAAAATTGATATTATGATGATTCAGAACAGAATGTAAATAATTTAAGAGAATCAGAGTACAGATCTGTAAAATTTAAAAAAAAAAAAAAAAAATCAGAATGGTCAGAGGTATATAAAAGACCAAATATTTATCAGAATAATTATTTACATATTATCAGACGGAAACACAACACCTACATCCTACACGCCGCCCGGTCAACCACCTTTTAGCCAGCCACCATCAGAAAGGGCAAAAGGAGACATTGATATGTGGTTTCGCGCTATGCGAAAACCACAAAGAGCAGAGAGAGATGATGGCGCAGATGAGGTCTCTGATGGAGGAACAGAGACAACTGATGGAGAAAATGCTGGAGGTGGAAACAGCGAGGATCAGACGACTTGAGGTACCACAACCTATCCTTAATTCCACCGCCTTAAATTCAGACGATAATCCAAACTCAGAGACAGCTAACACACAAATACACCAAAATATCTCAATGAATGAATTTAATGAAACATTTCGAAATCTTACTCAGACGTTAGAATCAAAGAAAAATAGTTCGAAATTAAACATTAAAAGAGATTACAAATTAACACGAAAAACAGTTTTAAATGTATGGTTAGACTACCTCCACTCAGAATTAAGATCAAATGATTTGCTGGATATAATCAGAGGGGGCACCTGGCATCGAACTGTCCTCTCAAACCACTCAACAAGTGGTTTTGTTACTATTGTAACACCGAGACTAACCACAAAGGCACAGACTGTCCCAATAAGGGGGCAGTGCAACCACCCAGAAGATATGATAATTTTCAGACTAAAGACCATACGACACAACACTATACAAACACAAACACACAACTCAGAGGAAAGAGAAATATCCGAGGGAATAACAGAGGCAGAGGTATTGCTATAAGAGGTGGTGGAAGGGGAAATTTCAGAGGTAGGGTGTTTAAAAGAGGAGCAAATCGAGTCGCAAGAGGTGCAGCACAAAACACCGTAAAGCATGGAGCAACAGCATATATTGCAGGTACGATTAACAATAATCATAAACTCAAATCAGAAACACAAATTACATTTATCGCAGACTCAGGTGCCACCGATCATATTGTAAATAAGGGTATTATATTGAGCGATTTTAAACATTGCACGGGAAAGTTTATCAGAAGCGCGAACAAAAATGACTCAGCGAATATTCAGATAGATGCAAAAGGAAATTTAGATGTAAAATCAAATATTAATAAAGATGAAATAATTATTTTGAAAAATGTAATATCAGCAGAAAATATATCAGAGAATTTAATCTCTCTCAGACGATTTGCAGATGTAGGTTTAGGAATTTATTTAGATGACGAAATTCTCAAAATTTTTGATAAAAATGCAGGTGCTGAATATATTACAGGGAAATATGAAAAGCCAAATTGGATAATAAATTTGGAAATAGAAAAACAAAGAAATATTAACAATGTAAATACAGATTGTGAAAAATATTCATGCATAGCTAGGTTGGTAACTTTAGACGAGTTTTTGCAACAATCTCAGACGGATGTTATGAACTTAGATTCAAACAAATTATCAGAAGAGAATACAGAGAAACTTGAAACACACACGTCTGAGATTGGGAGGGAGAATCGAGAAAAACTCGTTCAAACAGAAACAAATACGAGAAGTCCCCAAATAACTACCGATTTTGATTTAGATGAAAGAATTTTAAACAGAAAAATACATAACCTAGATAACATGAGTACAAATGAGTCAATGGAAATTTTGGACTATAATGAAAAATCAGAGGATAACAAAAAGAGCAAATTGAATGAAGGCATGCTATGGCATATCAGATCAGGCCATGCTTCTCTAGGTTATCTAAAACAGATGCAAAAATCAGATGAAAAACTAAAAGGAATTAAATTTGACAAAGACATTATGGATTGCGAAGTGTGTATCATGGCAAAGATGGAAAAATTGCCCTTCTCAGAAGACAGAACCAGAGGATCCAGACCCCTGGAAATAATACACACGGACACAATGGGACCCATAAAGCCAGCTTCATTTCCTGGTGGCAATAGATTTATAATTGTATTTGTGGATGACTTCACCAGATTTGCTAAAGCTTACTCGGTCAATCACAAAAATGAAGCTGGTGATTGTCTTCAAAAATTCCTAATAACAATGAGAAATCTATTAGGAAAAGATGAAAAAGACTGTTATATCAGAGCTGATAATGGAACAGAATTCATCGGAGGAAAGTTCTCAGAAGTAATGAAACTAGAAAAGATAGAGTATAATGTAGCACCTCCACACACATCAGAACTAAATGGAACTGCAGAAACATTTAATAAGACGGTGCAAAATAAGATCAGAGCTTTAATGATTGATTCCGGCTTACCAGAAACAATGTGGATATTGGGAGTAGAAGCCGCAGTTCACATATCCAATAGAACACCACATAAGTCGTTAAACTCAGAAACTCCAATAAATATACTAACTCCAAAAATCAATAACCACTTAGAGAAAATCAGAAGATTTGGATGTGTAGCATATGCTAAAATTCCTATAACGGAAAGGAAGTTCTCAGAAAGAGCAATTAAAGCTATAATGATTGGGTACTCGCCAACGGGCTACGTTCTTTGGCATCCTTCAACTGGAAAATTCCTTCACTCCAGACATGTCAGATATAATGAAAAACTGGTTTATAAAGATATCTGCAAACACAAGTCAGAAGAAACAGAAGAACATAAGAATCCAGAGAAAGAAATAGTACCATTAACTCAGAAGAGAAAGAAACTCAAGCAGAAGAGAATCAAGAAAATAAACCAGAGGAAAAACAATCAGAAAAGAAACAAAAAGATGAAAGGCCCAAGAAGAGAAAAGCAGAAAACAAAGAACCAGACAACTCAGAAGCAAAGAAACGCAATCAACCCGGAAGAAATGCGAAGACCAGAGAAAACAGAGAAAAATACATGGCAATCAGAAGAACTCAAACAACAAAACAATTAGAGGATACAAGCTTAAAATTAAACAATAAAGTAACAACATCAAACTTTGAAATAACAAGCGATAGAAACAATTCAGAAGACGAAATCAGATATGCTTTTATTGCAACCATCAATAAAGATCCAACAACATACTCAGAAGCTATGGAATCGAAAGACAAAAATAGGTGGTTGGAAGCTATAAATGATGAAATAAAATCAATGGAAGAAAACAGAGTATGGCAATTTGTTAATAGACCGTCTACAACAAAGGATGGCAAAAAGGTACACATAATAGATTCGAAATGGGTCTTTAAAAAGAAAACAGGAGAGAAAGGTGAAAATGTGTACAAAGGCAGATTAGTAATCAGAGGCTTCAAAGACCGAAATGTATACGAATTGAAAGAGACATACGCACCAGTATCCAGATTAGCGATAATCAGAGCGGCGTTAGCCATAATAAATAAATACGACCTAGAAGTATTTCAGATGGATGTCAAAACCGCTTTTCTGAATGGAACACTGGAAGAGGAGATATACATGGAGATTCCAGATGGTATAAACTGTGATGCAGAAATCAGAAGAACAAAAGTATGCAAACTACAGAAAGCTCTATATGGTCTGAGAATCAGTCCAAAAAGATGGAATGTAAGGTTTTCAGAAGAAGCACTAAAACTAGGACTGGAAAAAGATATAAATGAACCATGCCTGTTTACCTGGAGAAAAGATGGAAAAGTAGTTATGTTAATTCTATACGTAGATGACACACTACTAGCAGGCAATGACAAACAAAAATTAGAAGAAATCAGAGAGAAACTAAGTCTTGTATTTAAAATGAAAGACTTAGGAGAACCAGAGAACTTCTTAGGAATGAGAATTATCAGAGACAGACAAAATAAAACCTTGGCATTAAAACAGACAGAATACACAGAGAAAATCTTGGAAAGATTTAACATGACCGAATGCAAAACTCAGAGAACACCTATGGTGACAAGACAAGTTAAAAACAGAGAACTCAGAAGTGAAGAAAACTCGAACGAATCAGAAGAACCAAAAATAAAAACCAAAGCACCATACAGAGAAGCCATTGGAATTTTGTTATATCTGGCAGGAGCTACGAGACCAGATATCGCATTTGCAGTCAACTATTTATCCAGACGACAAGTAAATCCAACAGAAGAGGACTGGAAAGAAGTAAAAAGAATTTTCAGATATCTCAAAGGAACTTCTGACCTTGGGTTGACATACAGAACAAAAGACGAAAATCTAACAGCTATGACAGATGCAAGCTTTAGAGACTGTTCAGATTCATCTTCCACAGGTGGTTATATAATAAAACTATTTCGTGATACAATTATGTGGAGAAGCCATAAACAGACGTATGTGACACTGTCAACTTGCCAAGCAGAGTATCTTGCCATGAGTGATGCATGTCAAGAACTTGTATCGTTAGACAAAGCAATCAGAGATATAAGAGGTAAAACCATGTATCCAGTTACAATATGGTGCGACAATAAGTCAGCCATTGATTTCACTCAGATGGATGGCAGTCACAAACTTAAAAACTTTGATGACGATCTAGAAACAATCAGAAGTAATTTAGAAAATAGAGAAAAGACACGGAGTAAAAGTTATATGTCAGTCACTCACGGTGACTATATAAAATCATGCGTCTTAGAAGGAAAAGTAACAGTCAGATGGGTCTCTACTAAGGAAAACGAAGAACTACTGACTAAACCTCTTCCCTTTGATACGCATAAATATTTAAGAGATAAAATAATGAATTCAGAATAGTTTAAAAATCAGAGAAATGGTACTATACACTAACACACATAAAATATAATAATAAATATAAAATCAGATGGTTATAATATATATATATATATATATATATATATATATATATATATATGTGTGTGTGTGTGTAATTTTCTTTATTTCAGAGATGACTCCAAACAACGCAAGTGAAGGTCAAACCTCCTAGTTTTTTATATACCAGATGTATAGTTTATTTTTCTAATATAAATAAAATTCAGAAATTTATCCAGAGTAATTAATTTATTTAGATTGAGTTTAATACCTACAAATATATATACACATACAAGACTCAGAGTATAATTCTATAAGATAATCAGAAGATACTATAATCAGAAGTTGCGTACCCTCAAAGGGAGGGAGTGTAAGAAATGTGCTTCGAGAGCACGCATGTAGCAGACCGCACGTACACAACGCTGCGGGTAGCTGAGCGTCGCTCCACAGCGATGATGGGAGGGCGCCACGCGCCGAGCAGAGGAGTGCAGTGGAGACACAGCCGTGTCCCCCTCTTCCCCTCGCCTACAACGGCGATCGCCAGCGACGGCGCTCGCTCTCTCCTGTGCCGAAAGCAGAACGCAACGGACGTCTCGACTTCCCTGTGCCAGTCACGAACTTAAATATATCAGAAGCCTCAATAAAAGGATTATTGTTTTATATAAAGTGTTTGGCCTCCTTCATTTATACCCGCTCCAACATTTGCCTATATTCTATGAAAATAAATGATTTGTGACTATTAAATACAAATGTTGCAGAAGTGAAATACATGTATGAAGATAATGATAATGCCAAAGTTTCAAGTTAAGGCCGTGTGAGCACGAAAAATCTAGTAATAAGTCTCACATGGTAAAGCAGATATTGGCAAGTTATATATAATCCCCGATAGATGGCGAGAGCGCTCTCTACCGTATACATATTTCAGTGCGGAAATTGCTCACAGATGGAGCTGCATATAGCTTTTTAAGTTAGATTTTTAAGTCCTCGCTTCGCTCGTGTGAAAAATGTCTTATGCGGTAAATAATCACTTTCCACACCTGTGTCATAATATACTTGCGAGCTTGTGAGCTTTACTTCAATTTTATGTACACAATAAATTAAGGCAGCGCTCATGATAATGCACTAGTAAAAATGTTTTCACTATATTCTAGTTTTCATTTCTTATTCGTTAATGAATTAAAGTTTATTTAAAGTATTACGTAAATAAACTAATACTCAATAAGAATAATACATTGAAATAAAACTTGCGCATCATAGCTTAATTAGTTTGTTGCCGGCTTCTTTTTGTAATATTACCTTTTTATATATAAATGATGTATTTTATTATTATATATTATATATTTTTTATTATTATATATTATATATACTTTATTATCTAATATTTTTGGCATTTTTTCTTTTCGAGAAAACCATTTGCTAATAACCAGAAAAAATGAAACCGTTATAGTCCATCCATAACATTCTGCAAATTAATTTTTAATCTTGAATTGAAGCACCTAAAGGCTTGATTTTGATTGGTCTATACAGAATTGGCGCCAAGATTTGCTTTATAAATTGTTTGAGATTGAGAGGTTTGAATTTTTAAAAATGAAATTGATATTTATATTTTTAAAAATATAGCTAAATCAAAATAGCATCGAAATATCTATTTTAAAATAAGAAAAACAAGCTGAATGGTCCAAATAAAACCAACAAAGTTTGGAATTATGAAATATTTAAACTAAAAATATAAGTCATAAATATTATTAATGACTTAAAATTTGGTTTTGTATAAGAAACAAGTATTAAAATTTTATCTGTAGTTAGCAATGAAGGACTATGAATACTGTTTTGATAACAGTTAAAGTTCTAACCTCCAAATTTTTGTATCGTAGAATCTTATATTAAAAAGGGAGATGGGTTTAAGGAGGCAGCCATATTGCTGATCAAAAAATATGATTGGTCGACCCAAATTAGGGCCTCTGCGCGCGTAGCGCGCTAAAATTCCTAGTAAACTAAAATAAATATAATCCAAGTTTCAATAAAAAATATTGGATAAATTTGCGCGTGATGTAAAAAAGTCAAATAAATTTTAAATTCATAATATTCCAATATTAATTGTGTAGGTATAATGTAGGTAAAGGAAGAGCGTGCGCAGCACGCCTGAACTTGCTAGTTAAAATCAAATTACAATTATGTTGATCACATTGTAATTTAGAATAATAAATGATATATTTTACGTGCTCAAGCGTATTATATATATGTATATATATAATAAATCATGATTTGTAAATTATATATCATATAAAATAATGATTTGTAAATTATGATATGAAATCATCATGGTATGAGAATATAAGATGCTGAGCTATAAAGCTTTTAGATGACACTTTTAGATGTCAAGCATATACTATTTTTTTTATAATTTGTAGGGTGACTGCACCAGTGAAGGAATGAATAAGGAAACTGTAACTTTTGTTATTTAATTAAGTGGTTAAAAAATGAATTAAAAGTAAATCCCTTTTGCAATTTATATTCTAACATGTTCAAACTTTAAGTCGGTGACCAAACTTTTAATAAAGAATCAAAGTAAAAATTGTATTTAATGAAAATCTGTAAATATCTCCTAAACACCAATAAAGGAACACGCAATCTTAGTATCTAAATAAGTGTCACCAGTGAAGGAATACAGCGCCAGTGAAGGAACACTTAATAGCGGCTATTTTATGATTTTATTCTTAACAAGATAATTTTTTTTGTGCAGAATCTTTATATACAATGAAATAAAAATTTTCAAGGATTCGAAAATTATCGTCATGTTAGATAAACAATACTTAGAAAGCTTTCTATTTTCATATATATAAAGAAAATGTTCGTTCACTGGTGATTGTTCCAATACTGGTGTAGTCACCCTATCATATTTATTATACTAAAAATATTTTGTTTTTAGTATAATAAATTATTTTACGTATTATAAAAGTGTAACTCTGAAAAATATTGTCACTTTTTGTATATAAATATTAAATTAAATAAACTACAATGCATGCACTAACTACATAATTACACACTACTTTTATGCTACTCATACTCGTTCATCATATATTATGACATTGAAGTATCTAAAGTATCAATTTTAGATACCGGTCATATGCTATTCATTTTAGCATTTAGATTATGTTCATTTTAAATATTTATTGTTATTTATTATATTCATTTTAGATATTGTTATTGTCGCAAACAATTTTCTTTTTCTTTTATAGTGTATTCTTTCATTTGCAATATAATCATATTATACATTATAAAATTGTAAGCATTATTTTAACACATTTTGCATATTATCAATTTTTACTAGTACACAAATGTACTAAGTTAAACAAACAATGCATGCACTAACTACATAATTATACACATGCAACTACTCATTCGTCATGTTTTATGAGTGTTACCGTGGGTTTATGGGAAGTGCAAATAAAATATAACAGTTCTAATAAAAGATACTTGATTTATTGATTAAAGAAAAGTAGGTAATTCAACTCGTAATACAAATGATATACGCAAGCCATGCTTGCCGCTCGGGCGCGCGAAAACGTGTGTGGGAGCGCGGGGATGCGCACATGCACACAACACGCAAGAGGGGGCAACGGTCGCGTACTTATATAATGAGACGTATCGCATTATTTACAACACTTCGCCTCGATGCGGCTCTTCTACTGTTGGCTGCGTTGTGCACATCTTAAGGAAACCGACACAGCGCTGATGTTTCGCTTTCGGTAATCCTTTGGTGAGGATGTCGACTGGCATGTCCTCGGAGGCGACATGTTCGATCCTTATTGTCCCTGATTCGAAGCATTCTTTGACGTAGTGGTACTTGACATCGATGTGTTTTGTGCGAGAATGGAATACTGGGTTCATTGCTAGTTTCTGCGCACTGTTGTTGTCGCTGAATAAAGTTACTCCCTTCTCGCACGTTATACCGAGCTCTTTCAGAAAACAGCGAAGGTACATGGCTTCTCTAGATGCCTCGCTTAGCACCACGTATTCGGCTTCTATGGTGGAAAAAGCTGTCGATTTTTGCTTCCTTGATTCCCAAGATATTGGCCCTCCATTCATGAAGAACACGAACCCGGTAAACGATCTCCTGTCGTCAATGCAGCTGGCGTAATCTGCGTCGGCGTATCCGGATAGACAGTGTTTGTTAACGTCGTATTTGATTCGAAGATCAGCGCTGCCCTTTAGGTAGCGGAGTACCCTCTTGGCCGCTTCCCAGTGATCCTTTCCGAAGTTGTCGTTGTATTGGCTTAGGACACTGACTGCATGAGCGATGTCTGGCCTTGTCGCTCTTGCGAGGTATAACAGGCATCCAATGAGCTCCCGATAGGGGGGCATACTGCCATCGGACGTATTCCACTGGCTTTGATTAGTCAATCGTGTTCCCGCCACCATTGGCGTTGATACGGGGTTGCAATCTGACATGTTGAATCGCTGCAGTATTGATTTTACATAAGTCTCTTGTCCGATGCTGGTCCCGGATTCTTCCCATTTGAACTCCAATCCGAGTAAGCGCTTGGGCTTCCCGAGTGCCTTTAATTCGAAACATCGCATGAGGTGAGTCTCCAATATTTCGATCTCATGTCTGTCTCTACTCATCACCAGTAGGTCATCAACATATACAAGAATAATCATCTGATTCTCGCCGTGACCCTTCACGTAGACACACGGATCTCCTTTTGTCGGCAGTACATCGAGAGCGCGTAACTCTTTATCTAAACGTTTGTGCCAGGCACGTCCGGCCTACTTTAAACCATACAGGGCCTTTTTCATGTGACAAACCATGTTGCCGCGAGACAGTTCCATCAGCGCCTTTTCGGCTCGTGCCGTCATGCACTTGTCGTTTCATCGATTCTTGATGATGAATTTTAAGACGTCGGTCAGCTTTTCTGGTGGCTCCATGAAAACTTCTTCTTCTAATTCTCCGTTGAGATAGGCAGTAGTCACGTCGTACTGTTGAACGTGCATTCATTCTTGTGTAGCTATCTCAACTCCGGTTCTAACTGATTCGAGCCGAGTGACAGGGGCAAATGTCTCGTAAAAATCTCGGCCGTACTGCTGAGCATATCCTTTTGCCACCACCCGGGCTTTGCGTTTCTCGATTGCATTGTCGCTTCCGTATTTGTTGCATAGTATGAAACGGCTACCTATGACCTTCGTGGTGCCTGTTCTCGGCGTCAGTACCCAGGTTTTGTTTCTCATGATTGACTCCACCTCGTCGGCTATTGCCTCCATCCACTCATAGTATTCGGGGCTGGATAGCGCCTCGGCGATTAGTACCTCGGACAAATACGCAAATTCAGTAGATTCTGTTTCCTCTGGCGCGATATCACTCTGTAAGATACTTGCCTTTTCAAAATTGTCGAAACGGGAGCCTTGCTCGATACTGGTCATCTTCGAAATCTTTATTTCGTCCGGGGTGAAGCCACGAAAATCATCTTCCGAGCTGTCGTGGGAAACTCTGACGGGAGTTGCACCTATGTCGTCGCTGTGAGGAGAGACCAGCTCGTAGATTAGGTCCTCGTAGATCTCGTCTCCGCTCTTGGCGCTGTCCCCTGGGGGAGATGGCATCCACCACTGCTCCAGGAATTTTACATACCGAGATACTACTACCTTGCGCTCGCTCGGAATCCAAATTCTGTGACCTTTCGTCTCAGTGCAGAATCCGACGAAGGCTCCTTCGCGCGATCTTGGGTCGAGCTTGCTTCCTCCTATTGATCGATGCATCACGTGCACTTTACATCCGAAGCGTTTAAAGTTCGTAACGTCCAGAGGTTCCCCGAATCGCATCTCATAGGGCGTTTTTCCGTCTAGCTTCCTTGATGGGCATCGATTGTGCAGGTAGTTTGCCGTATTTACGGCTTCCCCCCACAGCGAAGTAGGCAGTCTTGACTGTATTAGAAGGCACCTAGCCTTTTCCATGAGCGACCGATTCATCCTCTCGGCCGTTCCGTTTTGTTCCGGATTATACGGCGCCGAGAGCCGCCGGATTATTCCGTGCTTCTCGAGTAGATGGTCGAAATCTCGATTGACATACTCGAGTCCGTTGTCTGACTGGAGGCTCTTTACTCTTATGCCTCGCTGCGTCTCTACGAGAGATCTGTACTTCTCGAATTCACCTCGAACCTGGTTTTTCTGTTTTAAAAAACTCACTTCGCACCATCCGGATTTATCATCTGTGAAGGTGTAGAAGTATCGGCTGTTTCCAAGAGAGGGCGTGCGTAGCGGCCCACACACGTCCGAGTGCACGATGTGTCCTATCTCGCTTACTCTCTTTGAGATTTTGGGGAACGGTTGACAATGCATCTTTCCTCATAGACATACCTCGCATTCGAAATCTTCGTTAATGTCCTTAACCACGATTCCTCTTAGGCTGCCTCTCTTTATAGCGTCGCGTAGATATTGCACGTTTAGGTGTCCCAGGAGAATGTGCCAATCTTCGAGAGAGTTCTTAATTGATCGTTTGTTTACATTCTCGCTCGCTGCGTTCTTGCACCGCTCTTCGGACTTCCCCTGAAGGTAATATAAGTTGTTAACGCGGTTTGCTGTGAGCACCACCTTTCCTTGTTTGTCGGTAACCTCAGCGTGTGTCTTGAAGAAAATCACTGTGTAGCCGTTATCCGTCATTTTACTTACAGATGCAAGATTTGTGCGTAGATCCGGTACGTGTAACGTTTCTTGGAAGTCTACATATGTTGGCTGGCCCTTTACCTAGTACATATGCGCCCTCTTTCCTCAATGCGCGTGCTTGCCGTATTAGTGAGGTTCACCTTGTCGTCCTCCTTTTTCGTGATTCTTGTAAAAGCATTTTCGTCTTTGCACATGTGGGATGTGCACCCACTATCGAGGCACTACGAGGTGTACCGCTCGTGCTCCACTTGGGATGCGACGTCCACCTGCGCATATACGGACACGTTTCCTCCGCTCTTCATCACTTGCTCCTTCGACCTTTTTGGGCAGTTCCGCGCTCGATGTCCTATCACGTTACAGTTGAAACATTTCATCTTTGCGTCGCTCTTAGCGTTTCCGTTTGATTCCTTTGGGCCTGGCCGAACATCCTTCTTTGGGTTTCTTTTCGGGAACTTTCCGACTGTCAGTGCATTTTGTGTCTCGCTTCGGTTCACGGCCTTTCGAGTGTCGCTTTCTTCCGCGATTTTTATGCGCAGTATCTCCGGCGTGGGTAGTTCGTCCCGCGAAGTCATTGCACACCTAAAATTCTCGTAACTTTCGGGGAGGCTTCTTAGTAGAATTGTTGATAATAAATCCGGGTGGATATCAACTTCCATCTCCGCTAGTTTGTCGACTATGTTGTGGAATTTTCGGGTGTGTTCCCGTGCGTCATCTCCCTCCTGCATCTTGGTTGAGAAGAGCTCGTTAATTAACGTCGCCTTTCATGCCGGTGCCTTCGACTGGTAGAATTTGTCAAGCTTGGTCCAAATCTCGGCCGATGTACCGCACCCCTTCACTTGTCGTATCTCAGAAGGGCTTATGGCGAGGATGATATCCGACTGCGCTTTCAAGTCCGCCGCGACCCATGCCTTGTAGTCGTTTTCTTTGTCTTCCGATGGCTGTACAATCGCGCCGCTTACGTATCCCCACGACTCGTTCTTTATGAGAACCGCTCGCATCTGGATCTTCCAGGTATCGTATTCTCCTTTCCTAGCACCTCGAACCTCACACCTGTAGTGTTCATGTTGGCGTATTTCGAGTTTTAGATTCCGACGTGAGAGTCTTAATAAAATGGCGGATCGAGCACCGAACAAAGAAAAGAGGATAACCTTACATTTTCTTCAGACACTTCCCGTGTACCGTACCTGGGCCCATAACCTGTTGCCGTGGGTTTATGGGAAGTGCAAATATAATATAACAGTTCTAATAAAAGATACTTGATTTATTGATTAAAGAAAAGTAGGTAATTCAACTTGTAATATAAATGATATACGCAAGCCATGCTTGCCGCTCGGGCGCGCGAAAACTTGTGTGGGAGCGCGGGGATGCGCACATGCACACAACACGCAAGAGGGGGCAACGGTCGCGTACTTATTGTTATGAACTGCGTTCGTGTGAACGACTAGCGCAAGATTTAAGGTCATTCTACAAGAATAGTTTGGAATTTAATATTAATTTAGACAATAATAAACAAACAAACGTATTGAGACAATTAATCTACTTAATTAGTCAGATAAATAACTCCAACCCGTTCCGTAAATAAACAATAAATGAACAATCAATAAGTTTGCGATCACCCGACCGGGAATAAACGATTCTAACAATAAATGAACGTGGCAACAATAATCAATAATAACTCGAATTAATGTTAACCAAGTTACAATAGATTTGTTAACTAATTACCTTTAGCAATTAGTAATTGCGCCCGTATAATACAAACTAAACAATAGCAAGGTCAACGCGTTGAGATTGACAATTTAAAAAAACTAAATAACGATAGCAATCTGTGATTAAATTAATAACTATTTCGATTACGCCATAATAATAATGACTAGGGAAAAGCTCGCTCAGGTAGGGTAAAGCTCTATTTATAGGAGGACAGCCAGCACGACGACAATAAACGGTCAATTAGTTCCCGAAATCCATTAGCCAGCGCAACGACAACCAACGGACAATCAATTCCCGGAATCCATTAGCCAACGGCTCAGCAGCGCACAAACAATTCAGAGATGGGCCATTAGCGAAGGGCCTCTGGAATGCACGACGGTTGAACATGGCAAGGAACGAGCTATGAGTCATCAACAGTCAACAACTCTTGGAATTCGTTGGGCAAAGTTGCATCAGCTCGTGGGTCCATGACGCAACCAACTCGAGGGGCTACGAGCGTAACGGCTGGCAGAGTAGCAGCCAATCAGAGACTAGTAACCCCTCTCAGCCGCCAACCGTCATTCGCCGCTCAGCGCTCTCGACCTTATTTTCAGGTCTGACGCCCCTCCACCGCCAGTCTCTCCACTCTCTCAACCTTAGAGTAGGGAAGGCCACTGAGGCAACTTGGCGCCCTACAGTCTCTACATCGTACTGTCCCCACTACGAACCGGGAGCTACTACATCACAACGTAACGGCCTACAGAGGGAAACCAATCAAGAGGCAGGCACAAGCGCCGCAAGTCAAGAAGGGATTTTCGGCCAGGATCTGAGCATCCACAGGTGTTCCCCCATCACGAAGCTCGCCATGATTAAGAGAAGAGAGGGAAGCTCTCGGCCCTCCTAGGCACCTACAGGCGGGATAGTCTCGTTCCACCCAAAACTCTCGTTCCACCCAAAATACAGCGCATGCGCAGAAACGTATTTTCGTATCCCGCGATTCCAACCGAGAAGTCTCGTTCCACCCAAAACCTCTGTCTTATCCGTCCGCTAAGATAGTTCCGTTT
Organism: Torymus aiolomorphi; assembly: GCA_036365515.1. Taxonomy (NCBI): domain Eukaryota; kingdom Metazoa; phylum Arthropoda; class Insecta; order Hymenoptera; family Torymidae; genus Torymus; species Torymus aiolomorphi. The sequence continues at coordinate 83,570,908 of CM070877.1, forward strand.
CACCCAAAATCTCTGTTTTATCATTCCGGCGTGGCAAAACGCGATTTACCAATCGGACGGCGACCGGCCGGTAACGTCTCGCTGCGCGCTACTCGGCAACTAGAGACTCTCGCCCCAGAGATTATTCGCAATACATATGTAGATATACAACGTGCTGTATACACATAAAACAATGCTATATCTACGAAAAAATTATTTATACTTTATTGTTATAGTAATGAATTATAAAAATAAAGATAATGATTCCAATAAAATGAAAATCTCTAAAGTTAAAGAGGTAGATGGAGGCAATATCCACGCATACACAGAGAAAAGAAAATCTTTACATTAAAAGTATACTTTTCTAACTATAAAATCCTGATGTCATTTGTACCAAAGTATATATTTCTTAGTAGTTAACAATATTTCTTAATAATTAAGTAATATTCCTTAACAGTTAAGACGCAGGTCATAATTCAAATTTTCTACAATTTCTAAGACATGGTTTCTTAACTATTAGGAAATATTATTTAGCTGCTAATCAATATTCGTTTGGCCGTATCCAAACGTCCATTCGTTTATAGTTGATGACGTTCCTTTAATGCAAATATTTTCTTTTCTCTGTGTACCCTTCACTGCAGAATTGCAATAGATACACGTGCAGTATTTGAATCTATTACATGCACCTTAACTGCCGCAAGTCTGCTGTAATCGTGCTGCGTAGACTTAAAAGGATAGTGCGTATTCTTTGGATCACGGATTTGCATCAAATTGAAATATCTTGTTATAGAGTAAAAAAATATTGAACCCCTATTCCAGGATTTATTCTCATTGCCCTTTTTTCTCGAGATATGTGCCATTTTATCTTAAAAATGCGTTATTTTTCTAAAAAAATGATGTCTATTCTATTGTACGTAACTCTGTAAGTATTCTCGTTACGAAAATGAGCGACAAAAATTATAAAAGTAGACAGAAAACGCTTTATTTTAAACACCGTATGACTAAAAATATTGATTTTTCAGAAAGTTACGAGAAATCAAAGATAGTGTAAAAAAATGATTGAAAATAGCACCCTTAAAATCCTTTAAAAAATGTGAAATTTTCAATCATTTTTTCACACTATAATCTTTGATTTCTCATAACTTTCTGAAAAATCGATACTTGTAGTCAAAACAGTGCCTAAAATAAAGCTTTTTCTGTCTACTTTTTTAATTTTTTTCGCTCATTTTTGTAACGATAATACTTGCAGAGTTACATACAATAAAAGAGACATCATTTTTTAACAAAATAACGCAATTTTTTTTTATATACATGACACATATCTCGAGAAAAAAGGCCCATGAGAATAAATTCTGGAACAGAGGTTCAATATTTTTTTACTCTAAAAGAAGATATTTAATTTGGTAAAAGTCCGTCACCCAAAGGTTACGCATTCTCCTTGTTAGACGCAAGTTCTCTTCCGCAATTCTGGTGCAATTCTAATGCAGGTGCACGAGCTTTACTGACACCTACAACTGCCACTTTTGCTATTGCAAATCTGCTGAAACCTACAACAAATTGCCTTACGTAAGAGTATGCGAGCAGAAACACAGTAAAAGTATGAAACAGACAACGCAAGCTCTGCGCAATCGCAAGTGCGAAAGGTTCCGCTACCAGGGAATCTTCGCACGCGTGCTTTTCCTTTAAGAATTTGCAGACACTGCTCCAAAATAAAGATAGGTTGAACGTGCCACGATTCGCGCTCTCCAAGGCGATTTTCGCACGCGTGCTTTTGCTTTAATAATTTGAAAACACTGCTTCAAAATGTCGGTAGCTTCAATGTGCTAGGAGGAGCGCTCTCGAAGACGAACTGTGCACGCGTGCGTTTGCTTTTATGCAGCGAAAACACTGCTTTAAAATAAAAGTAGCTTCAACGTGCCATGAGGCTGTCTCTTGAAGACGAGCTTTGCACCTATGCTTGAAAAAGCAAAAGCAAGGCTCGGCTACAAAAACAAATTTGATAAAATTAAAAAAAAAATTTGTATCAACTCATGCATGTAATATGGCCTTTTTCACGTGTGAAAGTAGGAGAGACAATATCGCATTTCGAGCATATTTTATGAAAGTGGTAAGAAATATCCATTTCTATCCCAAAACAGATGAGAAATGAATATTTCTACATCTCTAAATGTAGGTATAGTTAATTGTGTATGCATTTCAAATTATTTAAATTTTCAACTTCGTTGTGTACAACTCGAAATGCCCAATTCTCTCTCCGAATCACGCACGTAAAAAACGCCATGTCACGCCTTCGTTAAAAATAAAATACGGTGAGTAACACACGGGGAGAATAGTATATTAGGAAACTGGGGAAGTAAAGATTTGGCCAGTACAGATCACGTGGAAATTTCCACCCGAGCCGAAGGCGAGGTGTCACAAGAGGTGAAGAGATTATCTACAAAATAATTAATATTGCTATGCAATATTCCCTGGGTACTCCCTGATTCGCGCTAAAGGCTATGATTTACGCAAAAATCATCTCCTGGGCAAGCGCGTGTAGTCATCAACTTGAATAAACCTCGGTAACGAGCGCAGCCATTCGAAAAACCCCCTGGGTACCCTCGGATACAAGGTACTGAAACCTTTGATTTGCGCAAAAATCGTCTCCTGAGCATGCGTGTTTAGTCATACACTTAAATAGACCTCGGAAACGAGCTGAGAGACTCGAAAAACCCTCTGGATACTCTATGATACGCCCTGAAACAATTGATCTGTGCAAAAGTAAGTAGTTAAGTAGACCTAAAAATCCAGTTTAGCGGCCGAAAAATCCACTCACTAGGAGAGGCCGCAAACTCCGGATCACGGATTCGGCTCAAACTTTGCGATAGGTTTTTTGATGTAGAAATATAAAGAAAGCTACAATATTAGATCCTAACGCTCAAAAAAACTGAAGTTCTGCGCCTTTTTAGCTTTATTTTGAAAAAAGGCTTGAAAAACCCGCTTCTTGAAACGGTAACCATTTAACTCTGGGGAGTCTCAAATATAATTTGAAAAATAGAAAATAAAACTAGAGAAAATGAGCTTTCATTTGCGTTTTTAAGAATTAAAAAATGTTGATTCCTTCAAAAATTATTTAAGTTTGAAATTGAGCATCGAAAGTGCATCAAAATATGCCGGCAGTCGAACAGTTTAATTTTAGGGATTAAACAGTGCATTTTCAATGCTCTATTTTAAACTTTTATAACTTTGGAAGGAATCAACATTTTTTTAATTCTTAAAAAAGCAAATGAAAGCTCATTTTCTCTAGTTTTATTTTCTATTTTTGAAATTATATTTAAGACTCCCCGGAGTTAAATGGTTACCGTTTCAAGAAGAGGTTTTTGCAAGTCATTTTTCAAAATAAAGCTAAAATGGCGCAGAACTTCAGTCGTTTTTAGCGTGAGGGTCTAATATTGCAGCTTTCTTTATATTTCTACATCCAAAAACATATCGCAAAGTTTGAGCCGAATCCGTGATCCGGAGTTCGCGGCCTCTCCTATTAAGTACTCCCAGACTCGCGCTAAAGGCTATGATTTGCGCAAAAATCGAGTATACCCCACATACTTGAACGAGTTTCGTGTGCGTGCGTTTCAGCAGACCGAACCAGAGCGCACTAGAAGTCAAGCTCTTTAAGACGAGCTTTGCGTGAGTACACTCGTGCATAGAAATAAAAAAATGTGCAAAGCTAGGGGTTCTCACGTCTTGCGCGCTCTCGAAGACGATCTTTGCGCGCATGCTTTTGCTTTGACAATTTGAAGACACTGCTCCAAAATGAAGATAGCTTGAACATGCCAGGAGACGCGCTCTTGAAGACGATCTTCGTACGCGTGCGTTTGGTTTTATGAAACGAAAACACTGCTTCAAACTAAAAGTAGCTTGATCGTGCCATAAAGCAGAGTCTTGAAGATCAGCTTTGCACACATGCGTGCAAAAACAAACGCACACGTGCAAAGCTCGTCTACAAAAAATGTTTTAAGTTTTGAAAACACCATTTTTTTCCAAATTCTGAAACTTTATACGTATATTTTTTTTTAGTTTAAGATTTTCATTGGAGTTTAAGATCCTTTTTTGGACTTAACGCCTAGATAGAACATTTTTGCGAAATACCGAGATGTCAAATACCGAGATGGAACGGTTTTGAATTGACGGTTGAGGTAGAACTATTTTTTATTTCGATTGGCATAGCTCTTTCTTTTTATGGTAGCTGAGATAGATCTAAATAATATTTTTTCGTTTTAATCTTTTTGGATTTTTCGGAAACCTTTACTAACAAGTAACCCTACGGAAGTGTCACTTACCGATTTACCTGAGACTTTGCATACGGCTTCTATATCGAAAAATATGAGACACGTATTTTTTTTTAGCTGCCCATAAAGAGTTTTAAGGTCGTAAATCACCAATCGTGAATTTTTATACGTGAAATGAGAATATATCATCAGTAAATCCATAACTTCGTAACCCTTTTCGTGTTCGAAAAAAAATTTTTTTTTTTAGCACACCTATGAGACATGTTTTTTCTGGCACATTACACCTTATATTATAAGGAAAAAACGTTGTCAAATCGAAAACTTTTGGGTGAAATCCATATTTTGCTGAGGAAAATGAGCGATTTTCCCGAATCCACGTAATTCAATGATTTTTGATTATTTTTAGCGATTTTCAAATGCACGTAACTTGGCGCCGAATTGGCCGATTTTAACGATTCTCATCTCAAATTAAAGCTCTTTTTTTACTGTAATCGTTTTTTGTAGAATGTTTGTTGGCCACTTTCATAGCTTGCTATTGGTTAATCAACAAGGACCGCACTTTTCGTCCATTTTTCCCATGTTAAATTCCCATAAGAAAAATGAAATGCAGCAAAAAAATGGATGCACCCATAATTTCTTCTTATAATATAAGGTGTAATGTGCCAAAAAACGTGTCTCATAGGTGTGCTCGGAAAAGAAATTTTGGAACTCGAAAAGGGTCACAAAACTGTGAATTTAGTAAATCAGATTTACTCATATACCATATAGCCCAATAATAATAAACATCTTCAAGTTATTTTATCTATTCTACCAAATTGAATATGACACGTAAATTTTGGATAATATTAATGATTTTATACTGATATGCGCCCCATAAAATCTATTTTAGGTACATGGTTACCCTTGCAGTCACAGGAGCCAATATATTAGCACCTTTTTTTTTCTTTTTTTCTTTTTTTATGTAAAATCCTGAAATTTTTTGCATTGTTAGGTAGTATAAAAGACTTAAATTATAAATCGAATAGGACTTTTTATTAATCCATAATTGTTCATAATTGTTATAAACAAATATACACCAAAAAAAGTTGTTTCTTGAATTTAATTTATAACTAAAACAGTTGAAGAAAAGATCATTTTCAATGTATTATTATTGGTAAGAGAAGTAAAGGCAGATTCTATAAACTATTGTTCTCATCACCAGATGTTTGTGTTTATAGTAATGATAATGAAAAGATAATAATGGTAATAATTATTACGTGATGTACTACTTTATTTGATTAGTACTAGAAAGATATAACAAGTGAATATTTTTCTTATTCCAATGTTTTGCAGTTGAGCCTTCGATTCAATAACGAATTATTACTACTATTGCAATTAATATTTTTTTTAGATTAAATAATTGCATTTTAAGATTAGTGAAATCTATTATTCCTGAATCGTATATTATAAATTTATAACGTAATATAGACGATTGTTGCCCTACTCGTATTTGCACATATTTTTTAGTTTTCTTTAATTTCTTTACCAAACAAATAATTCACTTTCAATAAAAAGAAGTTCATTTAGTATTGCAAAATTTTTGTTGAATAATAAAATAAAAACAATACCACATTTGATTTTTTTTTTATTCCTAAGCTTTTGAATGTGGGAGAGACCGGTGCTATAGTTAGACCACTTTCTACATTTTCTTTATTTATTTTTTTTGTAACACGGATACATTTTAATTTAAAAATTATGCTAATAATATTGAAAATTTAAATATGAAAATAATACAAAGTGCTAAAATTATTAAATAATTAATCATTATAACCTAAATTACGTTTAAAAATAGATAATCATAATCTTTTCAAGAATCACTGGAAATTTTCTGGAATATAAAATTTACTCCTGTATATGAGAAAATTTTCAAACTTCCGACTGAAAAATAAAACGAATATTCCTCGTTCCAATGTACATGACTAACATCGACAGTTTGACAGGTTTTGACCTCTGTTACTCCAATCACGAGATATTAGCATTGGGCCAACCTACCCGTATGCCGACTTGCTTCGATCTCCCCTATGCATTAATAAAAAATAGAGCAATTAATAGTTATTTAGATAAAATCGAAAGCAGTTACTTCAATTGAGTTTACATGATTTTTTCAATAAAAACTATAGTGGTGCAATTATGTGGAATATAGAAACAGTGATAATTTGACAATTTGTTAAAGAAGTTTATCAAAGTTATTCAACAAAATTTTGTAATAGACGAGAAAGGTGAATAAAAGCTTTTTATTATATTTATTACATATCTCATTTCGTTATTTATTTACTTTTATTGCTAAATAAATATATGAACGATTTAAGGGAACTAAAAATTGCATAGTTTTAATAAATATAATTTTTGCATAGTAAAATCATAAAACAAAGAAAATTTAGAATTATTAGCATTCAATTTTAAGTTTAAGGTGAAAGTCATTCTATTAAATACTTCGAGAAAAAATTATAATAACGTAAATTTTTATAAATAAGAAAAATATAGATATTCTATATCGATATTGTATCGATATTGTACCAATATTGTACCAATATTTTCCGAATATTTAAAAATAACTATGTTTAATAATTAAAGTTTCATCAAATTTTATCTAAAGGTAAATATCTTAATTTAAAAAAAATATTCTTCACGAACAAATTTATTTACTTAAAAAGGATCATCATTAATAAGATCAAAACGTTGCGCAAATAAAATGAATTTACTGTTATAAATCATTAACGTCTTATACATTTTTACATTTAATAACATCCCGGCCGTCATAAGCTTCATTTTCAAAATTATTTCATTAATAAAGTTTAACGTATTATACATTTGTAAAATAACAAATATTTTTTTTCAGAGTTGTAATAAATAATTTTACCCTGTCAAATAATTACAAATTTTCATATTTAATATTATTTAAAGTTTGCAACTTTAATTTTTGCTCTTCATTATTTAATTAGCAATACTACATAAGTACTTAACGATTTTTTTACATTAATTTGTAATATGCATGCATTTAAAGAAATAGTTATTTTCGATACAAGTGCGAAAAAGTGATTTTATCCTCGTGGTGGACGTTTGCGCCCGAGCGAAACAAGGGTGAAAAGGCCACACGAAGATACAACCACTTTCTCACTCATGTATCAAACATTATTTTTTGACACGACGTGTGACAAGCTTAATCTAGGGCATCTTTTTTTATTAGAGCGTGTGCGAAATCGAACTTTGCGCACGGAGTGTAAAAAAAATTATTTATTTCAGATACAAGTGTATATTTTGCACAATAATGATCAATCCTAAGAATGTTTTAACGCTATTAGGAAAAGCTTTCAATGATTCTCGATTTGACATTCAATCAATTATTACTAAAGAAGAAAAACAGTTTTCGTTAGAGCTTGAAACTTTAATTAAAGATGCAATAAATGATAATTTATTTATAGAAACATATGATACGTTAAATTTTGATGAAGAAAGTGTCATTTCTGATGCTTGTGCTATAGAAGAAGAATTTGAAGATGATTATAATGTAATAAATAATTTAGAAAGTAGCAAAAAAGTTTTGGTACCAATAGATCTAGATTATAAAACCAATGCTGTTAATTTTTGGCGTTCTGGAAGTAAAGGACGTCTTAAACTAACTACAGTTAAACATAGGTTTAGAATAGTCAATAATATTAAGGCATTATATAGATGGGAGAAACAAATTTCTCAAGGGGGAACTAGACTTGACAAATTATTGAAAATTTCTGAATATGTGCTAGAACAATTTCAAAATGCGCGAGAAAAATCTCTACCAGTTCATGATTTAGATATAAAGAGATGAGCTATTAAATCTAGAGATGATGTTGGTCTATCAAATGAATTATTTACAGCATCTTCAAAGTGGATTTATAAATTTAAACAGCAGCATCGAATTGTATCAAGGAAAATTAATAAATTCGTCACTACATCTAGTTTGAAAAATAAAGTAGCATTATCTGAAGAGACTTCGCGATTCACGGATAAAGTTAAATTTGAAATTTCACAAATAGGAAGAGATAATGTATATAATACTGATCAGTCGGGTTTTAATCTGGAAATGCGTGCAGGGCGTACATTGTCTTTCAAGGGAACTTTGAAAATTGAATCATTGGCGCAATCTTTAAATTCGCTTACTCATAGTTACACCATTCAACCTTTTATATCTGCAAGTGGAGTTTTAAAATCCCCTTTACTTATAGTAACACAAGAAAAAAAACGGTTATTTCGGACCATTGGTAGAAAAAAATTTATACAAAGCAGAAAATATTATTGTGTTTGCTTCAATATCTGGAAAATTAACTTCAAACTTAATAATTAAATGGTATGAAGAAGCTTTTCTACCTAATGTTGGAGAAACTTCTGTTTTGTGTTTAGATTCTTGGTCAGGACAAACTGAAAAAAAATTTCAAGATGTAATTGTTTGTAATAAGCAAGTGAAAATATTGACAATTCCGGCTGGTACAACAGGAATGATACAACCACTCGATGTATACACCTTTAGACCATGGAAAAATTTTTTGAGGTGTTTTTCAGATTTAATTATTTTAAATAGTTATGACATTAATTTACATTTGCGAAATAACATACTGAAACTTCAATCTCTCATTCATAATCAATTTTCTTCACCTAGATTCGTTAATATGTTTCAGTATGCTTGGAATAAAAGTGAATGTGTAGAAAAACCGCCACATTTTGAAACTCCAGTAGATTACTGTTTTAAAAATTGCGATGAATCTTGTCAACTATGCAGTAGTATTGCTATTATTAGGTGCGCTTGGTGTACTAAAGCTCTATGTATCGATCATTGACCCAAGCAATAGAAGTAATCCGCATTATTGTAAATAATAAAAATACATATTAATTATAAATAAATTATACTATAAATTAGATAACTCATAGTTTTTATATTTTTATTCTCATAACTTTTTTCATTCTCTGATATTCATTTCAGGAAAAATACTAATAAGTTTTTAGTTACCATAGATACATTAATATTACTGTAGAGAAAATAAAAAGTTATTATTTTTTGTATTTAATGTAAAGAAAATTAAAAAATTATTATTATTTTATTTATCAAAATGCGCCTAAAACTATTTTTTTTTATTTCTTGTTTTCACTTTACGGTACCACCATCTCTCTTTTTTACTCTCTAACATGTGCACTACTATTTTTGACCTAGGAATTGTAAAAAATGGGAAATTTTACATACATATAGAATTTTTTTTTGTATTAGGTCGAAGTAACCATATAAGATCATGTAATGGTCAATAAAATCCTTTTTATTGGAAATCTAGTGAAAATCAACCTCTAGAAAAGATGCATCATTTAAAGAAGGCGAAAATTGTCTTCAACGTTAAGTTGAAAGTCATTTTTACTTTTCATTCTTCAAATCATAAAACCTTTGTAGAGGTCGAGTTTCAGTAGACTACAATAGAAAGAATGATAGTGACCATTCAATGATCTTATAAGGTCATTATGATAAAAAAGGGGATCCTATTTAAAATGTCAGATTTTGACCTTCAAATATCCTTGAAAATTGTTTTTCGGTCAAATTGCAGATCATTTTCAGATTGTCCTTCTTGAACCGTTCAACTTTGGTGAAAGGCAGATTTCGCCTTTGAACCATGCCTTTGAAGCAATTTGCGTGAATAGATTTAATAGGCCTGCCTTGTATATAAAAATTCACAATTGGCTATCCACAACCTTAAAACTCTTTATGGGCACCTAAAAACATAGAGGGTCTCATATTTTTCGGTATAAAAACCGTGTGCAAAGGCTCAGGAAAATCGGTGAGTGACACTTCCGTAGGGTTACTTAAAGGTTTCCGAAAAATCCGAAAAGATTAAAACGAAAAAATATTATTTAGATCTATCTCAGCTACCATAAAAAGAAAGAGCTATGCCAATCGAAATAAAAAATAGTTCTACCTCAACCGTCAATTCAAAACCGTTCCATCTCGGTATTTGACATCTCGGTATTTCGCAAAAATGTTCTGTCTAGGCGTTAAGTCCAAAAAAGGATCTTAAACTCCAATGAAAATCTTAAACTAAAAAAAAATATACGTATAAAGTTTCAGAATTTGGAAAAAAATAGTGTTTTCAAAACTTAAAACATTTTTTGTAGACGAGCTTTGCACGTGTGCGTTTGTTTTTGCACGCATGTGTGCAAAGCTGATCTTCAAGACTCTGCTTTATGGCACGATCAAGCTACTTTTAGTTTGAAGCAGTGTTTTCGTTTCATAAAACCAAACGCACGCATGCGAAGATCGTCTTCGAGAGCGCGTCTCCTGGCATGTTCAAGCTACCTTCATTTTGAAGCAGTGTCTTCAAATTGTCAAAGCAAAAGCATGCGCGCAAAGATCGTCTTCGAGAGCGCGCAAGACGTGAGAACCCCTAGCTTTGCACATTTTTTTATTTCTATGCACGAGTGTACTCACGCAAAGCTCGTCTTAAAGAGCTTGACTCCTAGTGCGCTGTGGTTTAGTTTGCTGAAACGCACGCGCACGAAACTCGTTCAAGTATGTGGGGTATACTCGATTTTTGCGCAAATCATAGCCTTTAGCGCGAGTCTGGGAGTACTTAATAGGAGAGGCCGCGAACTCCGGATCACGGATTCGGCTCAAACTTTGCGATATGTTTTTGGATGTAGAAATATAAAGAAAGCTGCAATATTAGACCCTCACGCTAAAAAAGACTGAAGTTCTGCGCCATTTTAGCTTTATTTTGAAAAATGACTTGCAAAAACCTCTTCTTGAAACGGTAACCATTTAACTCCGGGGAGTCTTAAATATAATTTCAAAAATAGAAAATAAAACTAGAGAAAATGAGCTTTCATTTGCTTTTTTAAGAATTAAAAAAAATGTTGATTCCTTCCAAAGTTATAAAAGTTTAAAATAGAGCATTGAAAATGCACTGTTTAATCCCTAAAATTAAACTGTTCGACTGCCGGCATATTTTGATGCACTTTCGATGCTCAATTTCAAACTTAAATAATTTTTGAAGGAATCAACATTTTTTAATTCTTAAAAACGCAAATGAAAGCTCATTTTCTCTAGTTTTATTTTCTATTTTTCAAATTATATTTAAGACTCCCCAGAGTTAAATGGTTACCGTTTCAAGAAGCGGGTTTTTCAAGCCTTTTTTCAAAATAAAGCTAAAAAGGCGCAGAACTTCAGTTTTTTTGAGCATTAGGATCTAATATTGTAGCTTTCTTTATATTTCTACATCAAAAAACCTATCGTAAAGTTTGAGCCGAATCCGTGATCCGGAGTTTGCGGCCTCTCCTAGTCAGTGGATTTTTCGGCCCGCTAAACTGGATTTTTAGGTCTACTTAACTACTTACTTTTGCACAGATCAATTGTTTCAGGGCGTATCATAGAGTATCCAGAGGGTTTTTCGAGTCTCTCAGCTCGTTTCTGAGGTCTATTTAAGTGTATGACTAAACACGCATGCTCAGGAGACGATTTTTGCGCAAATCAAAGGTTTCAGTACCTCGTATCCGAGGGTACCCAGGGGGTTTTTCGAATGGCTGAGCTCGTTACCGAGGTTTATTCAAGTTGATGACTACACGCGCTTGCCCAGGAGATGATTTTTGCGCAAATCATAGCCTTTAGCGCGAATCAGGGAGTACCCAGGGAATATTGCATAGCAATATTAATTATTTTGTAGATAATCTCTTCACCTCTTGTGACATCTCGCCTTCGGCTCGGGTGGAAATTTCCACGTGATCTGTACTGGCCAAATCTTTACTTCCCCAGTTGCCTAATATACTATTCTTCCCGTGTGTTACTCACCGTATTTTATTTTTAACGAAGGCGTGACATGGTGTTTTTTACGTGCGTGATTCGGAGAGAGAATTGGGCATTTCGAGTTGTACACAACGAAGTTGAAAATTCAAATAATTTGAAATGCATACACAATTAACTATACCTACATTTAGAGATGTAGAAATATTCATTTCTCATCTGTTTTGGGATAGAAATGGATATTTCTTACCACTTTCATAAAATACGCTCAAAATGCGATATTGTCTCTCCTACTTTCACACGTGAAAAAGGCCATATTACATGCATGAGTTGATACAAATTTTTTTTTTAATTTTATCAAATTTGTTTTTGTAGCCGAGCCTTGCTTTTGCTTTTGCAAGCATGCGTGCAAAGCTCGTCTTCAAGAGACAGCCTCATGGCACGTTGAAGCTACTTTTATTTTAAAGCAGTGTTTTCAAATTATTAAAGCAAAAGCACGCGTGCGAAAATCGCCTTGGAGAGCGCGAATCGTGGCACGTTCAACCTATCTTTATTTTGGAGCAGAGTCTGCAAATTCTTAAAGGAAAAGCACGCGTGCGAAGATTCCCTGGTAGCAGAACCTTTCGCACTTGCGATTGCGCAGAGCTTGCGTTGTCTATTTCATACTTTTACTGTGTTTCTGCTCCCATACTCTTACGTAAGGCAATTTGTTGTAGGTTTCAGCAGATTTGTAATAGCAAAAGTGGAAGTTGTAGGTGTCAGTAAAGCTCGTGCACCTGCATTAGAATTGCACCAGAATTGCGGAAGAGAACTTGCGTCTAACAAGGAGAATGCGTAACCTTTGTGTGACGGACTTTTACCAAATTAAATATCTTCTTTTAGAGTAAAAAAATATTGAACCTCTGTTCCAGAATTTATTCTCATGGGCCTTTTTTCTCGAGATATGTGTCATGTATATAAAAAAAAATTGCGTTATTTTGTTAAAAAATGATGTCTCTTTTATTGTATGTAACTCTGCAAGTATTATCGTTACAAAAATGAGCGAAAAAAATTAAAAAAGTAGACAGAAAAAGCTTTATTTTAAGCATTGTTTTGACTACAAGTATCGATTTTTCAGAAAGTTATGAGAAATCAAAGATTATAGTGTAAAAAAATGATTGAAAATTTCACATTTTTTAAAGGATTTTAAGGGTGCTATTTTCAATCATTTTTTTACACTATCTTTGATTTCTCGTAACTTTCTGAAAAATCAATATTTTTAGTCATACGGTGTTTAAAATAAAGCGTTTTCTGTCTACTTTTGTAATTTTGGCGCTCATTTTCGTAACGGGAATACTTACAGAGTTACATACAATAGAATAGACATCATTTTTTTAGAAAAATAACGCTTTTTTAAGATAACATGGCACATATCTCGAGAAAAAAGGGCAATGAGAATAAATCCTGGAATAGGGGTTCAATATTTTTTTACTCTATAACAAGATATTTCAATTTGATGCAAATCCGTGATCCAAAGGATACGCACTATCCTTTTAAGTCTACGCAGCACGATTACAGCAGACTTGCGGCAGTTAAGGTGCATGTAATAGATTCAAATACTGCACGTGTGTCTATTGCAATTCTGCAGTGAAGGGTACACAGAGAAAAGAAAATATTTACATTAAAAGAACGTCATCAACTATAAACGAATGGACGTTTGGATACGGACAAACGAATATTGATTAACAGCTAAATAATATTTCCTAATAGTTAAGAAACCATGTCTTAGAAATTGTAGAAAATTTGAATTGTGACCTGCGTCTTAACTGTTAAGGAATATTACTTAAGTATTAAGAAATATTGTTAACTACTAAGAAATATATACTTTGGCACAAATAACATCAGGATTTTATAGTTAGAAAAGTATACTTTTAATGTAAAGATTTTCTTTTCTCTGTGTATGCGTGGATATTGCCTCCATCTACCTCTTTAACTTTAGAGATTTTCATTTTATTGGAATCATTATCTTTATTTTTATAATTCATTACTATAACAATAAAGTATAAATAATTTTTTCGTAGATATAGCATTGTTTTATGTGTATACAGCAAGTTGTATATCTATATATGTATTGCAAATAATCTCTGGGGCGAGAGTCTCTAGTTGCCGAGTAGCGCGCAGCGAGACGTTACCGGCCGGTCGCCGTCCGATTGGTAAATCGCGTTTTGCCGCGCCGGAATGATAAAACAGAGATTTTGGGTGAAACGGAACTATCTTGGCGGACGGATAAGACAGAGGTTTTGGGTGGAACGAGACTTCTCGGTTGGAATTGCGGGATACGAAAATATGTTTCTGCGCATGCGCTGAATTTTGGGTGGAACGAGAGTTTTGGGTGGAACGAGACTATCCCCTACAGGCCTCGGAACAGACTTCCAGAAGATTCAGCTTTTCGCCACCAGAGGAACTGGCTCCTCCCACACCCTCTCGTCAACGGTTTAAGGTCGACGTCCAGGATATAAAAGGAGAGCCGCGGGCCGTCAGAGTCAGTCGCTACCGAGCACATAAGACGCTTCGTAGCTTTAGACCTGGGTCGTTACCAACTCGCTTAGTACTCTGCTGCACTTGTGCATGTTGCGCCCAGAAGCTCTAACAGTCGGCTGCCAACTAGTCTGGTCTTTGTTACCGTGTACGTTGCGCCGTTGAGCTTTTAGTCGAGAGTTACCAAGTACTCTTAAAGCTTCGTAACAAGTATTGCATCAGTGCGCGAAATCCGATTTGTTAACGGTTATTGCATCAGCGCGCGCAAGCTGGCTTTATCTTACTGTCAGTTAAAGTTTATATCGAGTCACGAACACATTAACGAAAGAATTGTTAAAGACATTAATTAAAGTGATATCTAATTCAATAAACACGGAATAAACTCTAAATCTCTTGAGTTTGAGTTTTATTTAAACCTCTCGCAACTCTGTGCGCTTTAGCGCTTAATTGAGCAACGTTCCCAAATTCTAATTGGTCAACCCGGCGACCATTGCAAAAACGCCCTTCTGCTTGAAGATCCCGACTCGGGTCATAACATTATATAATGAGACTTATCGCATTATTTACAACAATGAGAATGTAATATGTTAATATTAGTAATACCTATATTATTTTTCGTTTTCTTTTTCGTATTCTTTTTTCTTTTCCATTCTGTTTTTTTTTCGTATTCTTTTTTTCTTTTCTATTCTGTTTTTTTTCGTATTCTTTTTTCTAATTCCTACATTACTTTTCGTTTTCTTTTTCGTATTCTTTTTTCTTTTCCATTCTGTTTTTTTTTCGTATTCTTTTTTTCTTTTCTATTCTGTTTTTTTTCGTATTCTTTTTTCTTTTCTATTCTGTTTTGATTTTGAGGTTAGAGTGGTATAAAAACTATTACGCCAGTCAAATACTTTTCTTCATCCTACTTGTATGTCCATCGACAGTCATTCGTCATTATTTACAGTATAATAATAACTACTAAAAATAGTTTTACTATTCAAAAGTAATAAATATGTTTAAAATTCAATATTCTAATATTGTAATTATCAAGAGCGGATCTTCTATATTCCAGTTTTTGTTCGAAAAATCGAAAAATTCTTTATTACAAGAGTCAATTTAACGTGGTAAATGAATAAACAGACAAAAAATAATGATTTCCTTACCCAATTCACGTATTTCGAAAACTTCATCGTTCATAGCGATAAACAGGCATGACAGACTCTCCGTCTGGGCGAGATGTATATCGAAAGGTTCATCGACCGAGGCCAGCATCCAGTATCGCACGTCTGGATCGGTATCTGTAATACCGACGACGAGAAGCTTGCCTAGCACACTAGACACTGTGCTGGTAACAGTGGATCCAGGCTGGCCGAGAGCAAGTCGCAGCAACCGCGAACAGATCTTGACAGCCTCGAACCGTACTTTTGGCTCTTCCCAGGTAAGGAACTAATCAGCGCAGCGTCGTACAAACTGGAGCAGAGAATTACCGTCGAAATTGAAGGTGCCGAGGGTCCGCAGACTCAGGACTGTTGAGGCAACGTCAATTTCCGTCGGCGGAGCAAAGACTGGACTGGCAGCTGTCCACGGAGCGCCTCGGTGACGTAACTGTTTGTACATCAGCACCTGTGAGAGCATGCGTAGGAGACCCTGCGATATGTCCGGCTACAGAGACAGTACGCTGTGGGCCAGCTCTCGTAGGGACGTCGTTAGTATAGGCGGGAGTCCGGTTGTCAGCATGGGTTCTAGTAGGTCGCGACGTCGGCTGTTATTGTTTGCTTTACCGCATGGCCGAACAGAGTGATGCAGACAAAGACGGCGGGCTCGAGTGTCGAGCTTCTCTTCTTGTTCGGGGTTTCTTTGGACGGCAGCGAGCTTTTTATCACCTCCATGATCTTTGGCAGATAGGGTTTGATTGCTTTGTCTACGGCAACGGCGATCAGTCCGATAGTTGTGAATGCCGCTGCTCTCTCCTTTTCTCTGCCCCGCAAGCTCAACAGCAGGTAGTTGAGAACCTTGCGTAGATTGTCGGCAACAAATTTGTCTTTGTTGAAGGCGCCAAGTCGGGGCAGTAAACGTCATGAGGGCATTCTGGATGTGCCCATTGCGACTGGGTCGCTGGTTGATCACGTCGCTGTTGATGTCGCCGAGCTTCTCGAGCATGAAACTGCGACAGACGGCTGCCTCATGAATCGGATAGAGGCTATGCTGGACACGATAGAATATCGTTTTCGTTCGTTTGCGAGGAGCAGTTTAGTCGATACATTAGATCCTCGTAAAGTCGTTCCCATTGAAGATTACTGCAACGTAGCAGCTTATTCAGAAACTAGAAGCGATATCTCTCGCCTGCGAGTCTTCGAAAGCAAGGTGTACGTGCTCGACAAGGATCCAACGATGGGAAAATTCGACCCACGTGATATACCAGGGACCTTCATCGGCTACTCAGAGAACTCAAAAGGCTTACCGAGTGGAAAGGCTCACCATAGTTTCCCGCGACTTTAAATTTCTTAACGAATTTCATTTTTCCCAAATGCCCCCGAAAAGGCACAAACAGTGTTGCCTAGATGGGGCAAGCGTGAATGTCGGAGCTAATCACTCAGTTACAGTTAATCCGTTATTGTAATCAAATGCATCTGCTATTCACTCCATTTGTGCCGCACAAAAAGCCGAATTGCGCTCTTACCCAAGAGCAAGACGAACACGCCGACAATAGATAAATACACAGCGAAAACGTGATCGACAAGGGGAACGGCATTGAGGCAGTACACGGGGATGCCGAAGTGAGGTTAATAATATCCGAAACATTTTTACATGTCTTGGAGCACTCAATCACAAACTCCACGAATACGTCGGTTCCCCATTCCGGGTTTACAACACTGATGTAAAAATATTTTGCAAACAAGTTAAAAATATTATAAATACAAATTTTTTTAAAAGAAAAAAGACAAGCAGGTTAGCCAATTTCCTGCAGACTCACTTTCAAAATTCAGGACACTGCACCAAATCATTGCCCAAGTTCAGAGGTTGCCGATAACCACATAAAATACTCCATCTGGTGCCAATATAATAAAAACCGGTAACAGCAGCAGCTCAAGACGTCGTGATGTGATCTACGGTAGCTCTTCACCTTAGGCAATAAAGTAAAATTAAAACATGATTAAATAGGTAGGGGCGGAGCACGGAGAAGCCATGCCTCTGTCAAAGGGAAGGGAAGAGTTGTAGAATAGGTGTTACTTGTATAGTAAAAAAAAAGTTAACCTTCTTACAGCAAACTACTCACCACAAAATTTTTCCAAAAAGTTCAGGGGTTGCCGATGTCCACATAAAACACTCCATCATTTGGTCAAAATAAAAAGAAAACCGGTAACAGCAGCAGCTCAAGACGTCCAGATGTCGTCTACGGCAGCTCTTCACCCTAAGCAACAATGTAAAATTAAAACATGATTCAATTGGTAGGGGCGGGGCACAGAAAAGCCATGCTTCTGGCAAAGGGAAGGGAAGAGTTGCAGGATAGGTGCTAGCTGTAAAGTAAAAAAAGTTAACCTTCTTACAGGTAACTATTACTCACCCCAAAATTTTTCTAAAAAGTTCAGAAGTTGCTGATAACCAAATAAAATACTCCATTTCGTTCCAATTAAAAGCCGGTAGTAGCTCAAGACGTCGTGATGTCATCTACGGCAGCTCTTCACCCTAGGCAATAAAGTAAAATTAAAACATTATTAAATTGGTAGGGGCGGAGTACAGCAAACTACTCATCACAAAATTTTTCCAAAAAGTTCAGGGGTTGCCGATGTCCACATAAAACACTCCATTATTTGGTCCAAATAAAAAGAAAACCGGTAACAGCAGCTGCTCAAGATGTTGATGTTATCTACGGCAGCTCTGCACCCTAGGCAAGAAAGTAAATTTAAAACATGATTAAATTGGTACGGGCGGAGCACAGAGAAGCCATGCTTCTGTCAAAGGGAAGGGAAAAGTTGCAGGATAGGAGTTTTATGGAAATAAATAAACAGGAGAAGATCAACTACCGCCAAATGTATGCATAAGCTCCTCCAGTAGAAAAGTAAAAGATATTGAAATTGAAATGAGTGCAACAAGTAATACAATTATTGATGTTAGTATTTCATTCACTATATTGGAGGAAGTTGTATGCTGCAACGCCTGCCATGGGGCACACAAATTTTCTGAAGTTGATACGAGAGGACTTGGTTCCATGGTTGCAATAATATGCAAAGAGTGCCAAAATAATACAATAGTTTATTCATGTCATCTTGTGGGATCCCAAGCAAATGCTTATGAAATCAATGGGAAATCGGTATTGGCTTTACGTGCACTTGGACAAGGACATGCTGGATTATTTACTTTTTCTGGACTCATGAATTTACCGCAGCCAATATCACATAGCAACTATCAATAAAATTTTGAGCGACACGTATAAGACTGTTGCAGAAAATTTAATGAGTGCAGCAGTGACAGAAGAGCATTACTAGCAAGTGATAAGTTGATTGTGTCTGAATAGTTGGTGTTAATGGCAGAAAGCAAAAGCATTTCAGAGAGAAAAGTTTCAACACACAAATAGCTTATGACGTGCTATAATGAAGATGTTGCAATGAATTTATTAAGATTTGAGTCGACTCGAGCTGCTAGAGAAGTGCCTGGGTGGTTTTACCCAGTATCACAACGAAAGCTTCAATAGCTGACTGTGGAAACTTCTTATAGAGACGCATCATTCAATGTAATTCATCTATTCAAGATTGGAGTGTACATTGCTTTTGCAGTTTGTGATGCTGATAGAAGTTGTTACTTACATGTAATGAAGGAGTTTGGCCTATTTCCCGGACCTTCATCATCAGCATAGGTTCATGAAAGTAATGAGCAGCAGATTTTCCATATAGAGAGAAGAGCAGATGCAGATACCATTGAGGCGAGGACTTCAAAATGAAAAATATGGCTACAGCTGACAGATGATAATTCATAACATAATATGCAAGTGATGCACATTAAGTTCAATAAGGTTTTTACATTAATTCTTCTTCTTCTTTGGGTTTGGGTGGCTTGGAGTCGTAGCTCGTAGTCCCATCACCGGATGTTTTTTTTTTTAATTAATTCATTTCAATCAAACATTATCACTAAATCACATTTAAATTATTGATATTTTCTTTAGATATTCATAAAACCATTGTTTCACTTCAGATCAAAACAAAACGAACTTTGAGGTTATTTCACTGAGGTTCATTTTTTCACATCTAGTTGATAAAAAAAATAAGTATTTCGTATATATTTGCACTAGATAACGACTACTTAGATACTAAATTTATTAATAGTCGTATTTTTTTTTTATTTTTCAGCTGTAACTTATCTATAAACATTGCTATGATCTGATGGACTCTATACTTATAGATTTAAGGGCGCTACAGGTAAAAAGACACAGTCACAGATATAAGATTTAATATGGGTTAGTATATCTATATATATGAGGAACAGGAACAGCTTATATCTGTGACTGTCTTTTTGCCTGTAGCGCCCTTGTATCTGTGGTTGGTGCTTAGATAGAAGGCGCGAAAATTTAAAATTAAATATGCATTTTATTTATTAGATATTATTTTTTGGAATGATAATGATTTAAGTGAAAAGTATTACATAAATAATAACCAAATTAAGAGGACGCCGTACCCGAAAGCAACGAATATAGACGCATATAGAAGCGTACGTCAGATGGGGGGGCGAGGACGAAAAAAAATTAGTTCCGCCTTGACCGAGTGATGGCGCTAGCATTGACTTTGTATGCTTCTCTTCTCACTTCTGCGAATCGCTGCTCGGCGGCTCGGGCGCGCGCCGTCCGCGGCCCGCCGGCCCGCGCCGTTCACGATGATCCGGGCGCAAGCGCCGTAAAGCATGACTGCATGATGATTTGCAATTTTACATGTTATAAAATTTTTTTATAAATAACAATTTAATAATGACTAGTAACAATTTCATTAATATCTGCCATCATGAGGAGGATTTTGGCTTAAAAGTTAAGTCGCACAACTTTTTTTCTACTAGCCATGGGAAAAGTCCGTGTGATGGATGTGGAGCAGTGGTTAAACGAACAGTACGCAGGGCATCCTTACAAAGAACATCAGAAAAACCAATTTTAAATCCAAAAGACATGTATGATTACGTTAGTGAAAATATTGATGGAATAAGGTAAAAATAATATAATTTAGATTTTTTGACTATATTATTTGATTATGTATTTGAATAATAAATCATTATGTGTTATAAAAATATAGAATATTTG
The DNA here is from genome assembly GCA_036365515.1 of Torymus aiolomorphi. NCBI lineage: Eukaryota > Metazoa > Arthropoda > Insecta > Hymenoptera > Torymidae > Torymus > Torymus aiolomorphi. The sequence goes on from CM070877.1 coordinate 83,591,714, forward strand.
GTTTTTAGATCTATTTGGGTGAGTCAAGAAACAATTGAGAAAAGGCGTAAAGTACTAGAATGCCGTTTTAAATTGACCCGAACTATACAGAATACAAGAAAATATCACTGCTTTATACCCATTGATGATTCAACATTAAAAGCAAAACTTACTTCGTTTGATAATGATTGTAAAATAGTTAAAATAAAATGAATATTACAAAAAAAATTTTACTTAAATTCTTATTTTCAACTTTAATTATCTATAAAGTCTGCATAGGTAATTTAATCAACCTAAAGCCATTACTATCGCTTGCTCGCGTCGCATGCGCGCATGGCTTGCTTGCATCGCTTGGGCTGATCGCACGTGCTTCTCGCATAGTGTAGACACGGCCTAAGATCTTCAAAATATGCAGCCTCAGCACTTTTTTTAGGACAATTATGCCAAACTTATGGTTGATCTTGTAAATAAAACTTTTCCTATATTTCACAAGCTCTAATTTTACCACTTGAAAAATATTTTTTTATAAAAACGGCTATAACTTTGGCTCTAGTGGTCCTAGAAAAATCAGCGACTACGGATTTTAAAGGTCTAGGAACCACCTTTGTATCTATGTTACGTATACGTGTCAAAAATAATTATAAGATGGTAGAATTCATGTCAGTAGAGAGCCATTTTTGATTATTTTAGGTATCGAAAAATTAGATATTATAATGCTCGACAAAAAATTATTTTTTTACTTTTTCCTATGACAGGAAAAGAGTATAGTTAGATAACATCATATTCTAATGAAAAATACTTTTGTAAATGATTTTTAATTAAAATTCGGTTGACACTGTGACCATGAACACGGTTGATTTTCGCAATTTTTGATAAAAACGTCAACTTCAAAAGGCTGTATCTTGAAGTCTATTCAATCAATTTAGATTCTCAAAAAAAGAAATTAAAGGTCTCGTTGAGACAAAAAAAAATGAGACCTATTGAGCTCAAAAATGTGGAATCAGTTACGAGATATAGAGGTTTAAAGATGATCTAAAAATGATGAAACGCAATGGCCATATCACAGACCGCCAATAAAACCTAAATCATCATTTCATATCAGTGTATTTTTTTTTCTTAAAATTTGAAGAAAGACAAAAAAAATGAGACGTGAGGTCTCATTTTGTCAAAATTTCAGCCTTTTAGAATTTTTTGAAAACTGGCTAAAAACAGGTCAAAATCAGGGTTTAAAAAAATTCCAGTAGGAATTAGGAATGAGATAAGGGGCTGAAATTTTGCACAAGCTATTTTTTTTATATGTACTTTCATAAAAAAAATCGTCGACAAAATCGACGACCCCCCTGGGCACACTTTTTAAAAAAAGTACAGGAACGACCCATATAAATGTATATAAATGTATATATCTGTAAAAAAACTAAATATATGTATATATACAAAAATACAAATTTTCAATACAACTATTCAAAATGTAAGAAAAAATATATAAATGTAAATAAGTGAAAATTTTTGTAAAAAAAACTTATATAAATGTATATAAACGTATATAAACGTAAAAAATGTTCTAATTACAACTTTTATAAACACTTATTATATAAGTTTGTATACATTTTTTTACATTTATATACATTTTCTATTTCCATCGGGGATGTAACGCGTTCTTCGCACGAGCGATGCGAGTGAGAAAAGTCACACGAGCTAAAAATCATATTACGCACCAGTTTCGAACCGTATTTCATACCACGAGAGCCGAATAATTATGTTAAAGTTATGATTTTGAGGTTACAGTGGTATAAAATGTTTAAAGTTTAGTATATAAAAATTTAAAAAAAACGTGGCAAGAAGTCCATAATATTCTCATTAAATTATTTTAATATGATATGCGATATCGGTATTTCCAATACCATTTCCACCTAACGATTAAACTATAGAAAATGCGGTGATTAAGGGAATTAAGCCCTACGTCGACACATGATCTAAAAATTTTATGGGAATATATCTTTTACATTTTTCGGAATGTTTTTCCTCTAGTTGAAAGTCTGTAAGTTTATGCAATTTGTTTTTAATTTTTATAGACGAGAATTTTTCTATTATTTATTTTTGAAAAGAATTTTTTTCGTGTTCTGAATAGCTCCCGTTTGTAATTGACAGTATCAGATTTGGAAAATATTTTAAACGATTTTATATTTAAGATATTCCTTGAAGGAAGTGGCCACATTATATTTAATAAAATATCTATATAACATTTCACCATTCTGATAAAATACCTCCCCTGTGGATAAAAATATGCTGCAGCAATCCAAAGTAATGGATCAGGCATAAAAAAAGGTAGTATCGATTTTTAAAATTGAAAAACACAAAAATCAACCCTGCGTTACCAAAATGATTGTTAATTCTACTTAAATTCATGGAATGTTCATTAATATGTTCTGCTCTCAGTTAATACGTGTTTGCATAAATAATTTTAACATATATTTTACACATTATTTTAGTAATTTAATTTCATTAATTACTTAAAAACAATAGAAATATTATGCAAACTCGATATTATTCGATGGAAACCGAGCGGGAAGGTGGCAGATATTTTCCATCAGGATAGGATAGGAAACACAGGATTATTAGGTTAAGGAAGAAAGGGTGATGAATATTTTTAAATATCCCTAACATGCACTAAAAATTAAAATCTTTTGCCTGTAATCAGATATTTTTTCATTTCAATAATCTACAAAAAGAAATGCAAATTAGTTATCATGTGAAACTATTCACCACAATTTATTACAAAAGATAAAACAAAATTATAAATTATATTGCTTTATGCACGTTACTACAAGTAATTGTTATTAATTTCAAGTTTATATCTATTACGCGAATCAATACTGAATTCAAGTACTTTCTGATTATCCGAACAAAGTATTATAATCTGAATCATTTAGGAACGTAAATATGGATTATAAACAAAAAGACGATAATTGATATGGCATGACAGCGCTCATACCCTAAGAACTATAGAATAATTTAGTATAAATGCTGTCTTACAATTTAATATAGTATATACAGGCAATATAAAAAAAAAATCGTAGTGTATAAAAAGTGACATTATATTTTTAATAATTTTACTTCAATAATTTTACAAAATGAATTAATATTGTAACTACGAAATGGAAATTAGTATTATCAAATTAACAATAAAAATGTTTATACAATTAAATACAACTAAACAAACTTTTTTTACATGAAGATCTATGATTTATAAATAAATAATCACACAGCATTGAAAAAAGTGAAAAATTTCTATGAAGAAAAATGAAATTGAAAATTAATAACTAGTATTTTACTTATTTGAATATAATCATAAATATTATAATTAAAAATCATGCTTTATATTAATAAATGGCCATTAAATTTCACCTTTTATTGAATCACAAAAATAATTGTCTGCAAGGAAATAAACATATATTCATATTAGCTTAAGACAATACAATAAGCGTAACAACTTGTTGAAATTTCATCATGAAAAAAAAAATTATTTCCTTTGTGTTAAAAAATACATATTCTAATTTAGTTTCTCATTAAGTAATATAGACGTTAATAAAATCTAATATGTTCTTTTTTTACTCATGACTCAATTTCTGCAACTTAGCATTAGGCTTGTCACCAGCAAAATGTCTTTTTCTTGAACTTTTAGCATCTCGCAAATCATAATTTATCCATTTCACCTTATTAAAAATATGAACTCTAACAAAAAACACAATTACAGCCTCACGATGCGATTTACAAGGTTCGTCAGTAATCCAAAACTGTGCATGATATTTAAGAATTTCAGCTGTGATTTTATCAATTAAAACTTTACTAACTTCTGTCTTGTAACTTACTTCAGAAAATAGTGTATCAAAAGTTTCAATAGCTGTTATAATGATTCTATAAAAAGCGTCAGAAGGGACGCAAAGATTTCCAAGTTCATTGGTCACATTAAATACTTTATACGCTTTAAAAAAAAGTAATAGATCATCGTTACTTTCCATGTTACAATTAACTCTAGTAAAAGAAGCTTTACAATCAGAACAATGAAATTTTGAAATACATTTCATAGCTATATATCCAGCAACATACTTTATTGCTCCCCGTAAAGGAGTACATGAATCTTGGCGATTGTGAGAATTTGTCAAAACACTATTCATTTTATCATAAGTTTCGGATGACAAGCTCCTATCTATATTATTCAAATTCTCACTCCCTTCATTTAATAAATTAGATACTTCTTGAAATTCATTATCATCAACATCACCTACAACTGTGTCTGAATCAGACATCTCTTCAACAAAAGTATCTTCATTTTCATCGAAATGAACAGATTCATTTACTCCATCGAATGAAATTTCACTGCAAACGTCTTCAATATCATCGTTAATTAATTCGTCATTTTCATTACTTGCATTTACTTCGATGATACTGTTGTCATTTGCAAGAAAATTACAAGTAATGCGATCGGTATTATCGTCAATGTCTTCAGTAAACGCGGACATAGGATTGGTCATATTTCCTAACGATTCTTGTAAATCAAGCTTAGTACTTTTCGTACAAATTGCTAGAAACGCTACTGTTTCGTCAGGTTCGCAGTTTGTTAATTTCGATGAAGACGTTAAATTTGCAGTAATACTATACTGTAAATTATGCCTCACTTGCATCGCAGTTGGATTTTGATTATGACCAGAACGACTTCTTAAAACAGAAAATAAATTTTCTAACGGATCTTGATTTAAACGCGTCGTTAACAAATATACTCCCTCGTTTGATGCCATATCTTCCCATTGCAAAAGTATACTGTTAATCGTCAAATAAAAGCCGTCAAAGAATGGCGGATTACCGTTTTTATCAACGCATTTCCATGTTTCGATCCAATTCAAAGAATCTTTCAAATACTGTACTACTTGAGGATTTAAGTTTGACAAAGGTCGACGCAAAGGATTAACATCTTGAGAACTTCTACTATTTAAACAATCAAGGTCGTTTACTTTTTTAATAAAATTTGCTGTTGCAATGCAATCGGGATGAATGAAAGGTTTTTCTGATGCGACCGCGCCTGCTAATAAAGCTGAAGAAACACTGTTATTAAAAATTTGTGCCGCAAGACTAACGTTCATTAACTGAAAAGCATTAGGATCTAGATCTCTGTCTGTTAGTTTAGGGGCAGATTTAGTTGGAAGATCTTTTTCACGATTTCTTAATTCCCGAATCGCATCCCATGACACGGGTTTCTCATTAATTTCAAATTGACGTTTGCGAAAAGTGTTACGAAGGCATTTAAGTAAATGGGAAGCATCAAAATTGAAGAAAATTTTACGATTGTTTCGTTCAAGAAATGGTTTATTTTTGGTTATTCCCAATTCTTTTATAGCCGATTGATTTGACGATCCTTGATCGCATACCATTGATTTTAATAGAAAACCAGTACCTTCAACGTAATCTATTACATCTAAAATGATTTTGTGCAATAACTTTCCATTTACACTGTTATGGGGAACATAGTAGCAAATAGGCTGTCTCCAATCATTTTGCCTACCTCGTAACATAAAAACTAAAACATAATTACCACGATTTGCATTGCGACCATGCTTTCCCATATCAGTGTAACCTTCAATCATATCCTTTTTTGGGTTGTAATCCAACCACGTTTTTATGCTCATTTCATCCCACATTAATACGCACTCGCGCTCTTTTACTGTCATTGTGCTTGATTTTATTTTTAACAATTCAAATAACTTAATGTTATTTCCAGGCTCCAAATCAAGTTCATTAATCCATCGTCTTATCAAACTAATACATGGTAAGGCAAACTTCTTTTGGTCACGCAAATAACAATAAGCTTTTGGAGATTTATAAAATAAAATCACAGCAAATTCTTTTTCATCATTAGACCACTTTCTGAGTTTGACATGATTCATTTGCATTTTAAAAAAGTTTAATACATTTGCATTAAGCTTTAAATACTCGTCATAAAAAGAAACTGCTTCCTTAGATTTTTCAATTTTACGTTCAAGATTTAAAATTTTTTTATCTTTATTACGAATATCTTTAGAAAGTTTAATAACCTTTTGTTTATACACATCTCTTCGTACACTCATTGTTTTAGTCACATACTGTGCTTGTTTACATTGTTTATCTTTTTTGTTTAACTGCTCTTTTAAACTCGCAATTTCATGTAGCAATTTTTGAACTAAAGTTTCATACTTTTTAGTTTGAACATTTGCATTTAATGATTTTCCGGTAGAGTCACAATCAAAGTTCGACTTGCTTTGCATTCCTGAACAAGATGGCTCTGCTGCATCAAAGTGTTGAGGAATGTTATGACTAGTTTCTATTAAAGAAGATGTTTTTAAATCAATTCCCACAAAGTTTTGTGGCATGTTGTTACTTCTTTCTCTTATAAAGGGTGTTTCTAAATCAATAACTGATCTGTCTTCAGAGGTAGGAGGAAGATCAATTCCAGAGCCATCATGTTCTTCAACGTCACCGGAATCATTCGAATCAGTATCTGAAGCCTTTTGAATAGGTATAGCTATATTTTTCAATTTTGTCATACCAGAACCGACCACAAAATCGTCAGCAGTAAAATGGTCATTGCAAAGTCGCTTGGCTTCCAGTTGTTTGTCATCCAATTTAAGAAGATTGTCATTGCCTGAGTGAATGATCCAGTCTAGTTGTCTATGTAAACGAAATATATGATTGATAGAGGGAAAATTTAAGTCTTACAAGGAGTGTATCTCAGATCCGGATCATGGATTTTTCTCAAACTTTGAGATCTGTTTTTAGATGTTAAAATATGAAACGAACCGGAGTTAGACCCTCACGCTTTGATAAACTGAAGTTATGAATATTTTTAACTGCATTTAAGGAAATACTGAAAAAAAAATGCTTGCTTTGTTTCAGCAAAACCCGTGAGCCGGAACCCTGAGCCTCTCCGAGTTAATAAGAGAGGAAAAGGATCCTCTAACAAAACTATCGGAATATATAATCATTAAAAAGAGCTATATCAAAGCCATCACCTTATAAAATTAATTGCCTAATAATTCTCAAAAATATAGATATAAAAAAGACCATTTTTACTAAAATGAAAAGATAGGTTAATTCATATGTACAAATAAATACATAAATGCTTAAGGTGGTTCCGGAGCGATATATATGTATATAAAATATAAAAATTTTTACGATGATTACTTCACATATTATATTGTAAGAAGAATGTTATTTTCGGGCAAACGTGAGCTATATTTCTACAGTGAAAATTCACTGAAAGAAAAAATTATTATCAATTATTGACTCTCGTCCACCAATTTTGGTGAAAATCCCGAGTCTTAAGGAGGTGTTTCGTCCTGGCTACTGGATTGGACTCATCAGTGATGATCCAGCAGCCGTCATCAGACACCTGTCGCATGCTGGTTGTACGGCCTACTTATAGAATGTGGAGTATAATTTCTCTAACGAGCAATCATACTCCCTCTGGCGGTAGAACCAGAGACCGACATTCTTGCCCTAGTCGGTAGTTGTATTTAAAGAAAAGAATTGATACGCTCAACCATAATCGTTGTAAGAAGAATGTTATTTTGTAAGAAGAATGTTATTTTCGGGCAAACGTGAGCTATATTTCTACAGTGAAAATTCACTGAAAGAAAAAATTATTATTAATTATTGACTCTCGTCCACCAATTTTGGTGAAAATCCCGAGTCTTAAAAAGGAGGTGTTTCGTCCTGGCTACTGGATTGGACTCAAAATGTAAAAAAAGAGAAAACGCGATTAATATCGAAGTGCAGTCAAAAGTATTGTTAAACGTATTTCTCGGCTTCTAATTCGCCAGCATATTTAGCTAATTTCATGTATCGGCGAAGCGCGCTGTAAATTAACCTCAATAAAAAACAAAAGTAAGGGAAAAACGCGCTCGCATAGCACATGTCATTTCCATTTTCTAGTATAGATATACCCGAAAAATTACGATTTGAAAAGAGGGCTAAATCAGTTTTAACCTCGAATATCTCTGAAATTCATAAACGAATTCTTTTACTCTAAAAAACATTTAATAAATAATATACACTCTACATCTCCGCCAAATTTTAAAGAAATTAAAACAAGTTTTCTCTTGTTATCAGGCAACAAAGAAAATGACTTTGTAAAATAGGAAAATTTTGAATATCAAAAAGTAATTGTACGATCTTAATGAAAATTCACATACATAATATCTATATCACATACAAAATTGTCTAGAAATCTGGAACTGATTCATCGAACCGTTCTCGAAAAATTACGATTTAAAAAAAATTTTTTTTAATTTTTACCTCAAATATCTCTGAAATTTATGGACCAATTATTTTGCCCAAAGAACTCGACAACGAACACCTTTAGTCATATTTCTAGAGCAATTTAAAGAAACTTAAAATTTTAGTATTACAAAGCTTCTTCTAAGAGGAAGCAAAAATTAAAATACACAACGATGTCTGGCACTAATTCAGCGTAATAAAGTCTTAAGAAGCAGATTGAAAGTACAGATTTGTGAGAAAAAACTGCTGACAATTCAGTAACTCGTGGATTCCACAAAATTAATCTACTTATCTCTCTTATTAATTTTTAATGCCCATATTTTAAATAATAGCACCAATTTAACGTCGAACGATAAATCCATTAAACAGCAAATCAGCGTTCAGGTTTCGTATAAAAAACGCGCCATATGATGGTCCAGAAGTCATAACGACAATAGTTAAGAAAAAAAAAATTATTTTCATATGTCGTTTATATGAGCGTGTATGTAAAGGAATGTTATGTAGATACGTAAAAAACATTATTGAAAAATTGCAAATTAAAATTTTCATCTCGATTGTCTCATAAAATTACAAAAATCATAAAATTTATAAACGTTAAACCAATTTCCCTCCATTGTTACTGTACAACAAAAACAACAACTTTTAAATATCAAATATGTCAAAAAATAACACGATCTTGATAAAATTTGCACATCTATTAATTACATCATATATAAAATGAAATAAAAATTTTCAACGATTCGAAAATTATCGTCATGTTAAATATACAATTCATATATAAAAAGAAAATGTTTGTTAACTGGTGACTGTTCCAATACTGGTATAGTCACCCTATACACACCACACACTTACAACAAAAATTTGTCAAATTTAAATGGTTTCATTATTACAAAAAATAAAAAGAAAATAAAGTTAGTAGCTAAATAATTAAAATTATTTTAAAGTTAATTTATTATTTAATTAATTTATTATTAGCTCAGAAATATAACCTATAATAATAATTTCAATAATTGTTTGCCAGGTCTCGCCCAAAATAACTCTAAAGATTATCAATCAATGTTTGATAATAACAATTTCAATTTATTTAATATAAAACTATTCATTATAAAGAAAAAGTTAATCAAAACAATCTAACCGTTCTTCATCCTTTCGAAAGCGATGAAAAATCAGTGTAGGGTTTTTCGCCTTCGTGTTTGTGCATCCTTCATAGGCACAACGTGCTCGAGATGGTGCCATGACTCAAATTTCTCAAAAAACTAATATAAAAATACTTTAAAAGAAAGTCAAGACCCTTGAAGTGAAAGACGCCGTCGGAACTGCAACACTCCTGCCTCCGCTGTCAGAAAGACACTCCCGCCTTATTACACGCTTCCCGCGCGATTGCCGAAACAAAAACATTACATTACCCAGTTTCATAGAATAGTTTATATTATTTTAAATGCAGTAAAATCTTTTAAATAAATCAAAACAATAATAATTTGTAAAATAACATTTTATTTTAATTCATTAACAATTATTTTATTAGTCTGATATCTTATATACACGTGTATATCTATATATACTCTCTTATACAGGCTTATATATCTATATATATTGGGCGGCAGTCAGCACCATCTCGCGGATGGATAACAGAACTAATCGGCTTGTTATCCAGTGACTTCGTCCAAAAGTTTCTTAAGCCGTACGCTTCTATATGCGTCTATATTCGTTGCCGAAAGCAAAGTATTGTGGAGCTCAGTAGGTAACTGAATGCATGATAAGGTAGTTTTGAAAGTAAAATGAAAAAAAAAACTGCTTTATCGACTGTACCTATTTTCATCGGAATCCATGAAGAACAAGACTCTCACGCCCTCTGGATCAATAGGTCAGTGATGTTAGATGATCATTTTACTGTTGTTTCGTATTGAAAACTTCCCTAGCGGAAATTATTTCGATAAAAAAAATAATGTAAAAAACTGTAAATAACGGTAAATAACTATTTGGTTTGAGACAGTAACAACAATTATTTACATTTATTTACAGTTATTTATATTTATTTCCAATTATTTACAAATTATTAAAAATTATTTAGTTATTTACAGTTTCGCAAATTAGTCATTGTAGAAATAAAGATTCTGATAATGTTATTAACAATTATTAACAGTTTTTACAGTTATTTACTGTTATTTACAGATATTTACAGTTATAAACAGTTCATTTTTTTTTGTTATAATAATAATTTCTTATCAACAAAACTGTAAATAACTTTAAAACAACTATAAATTAGTATCTGTAAATAACTGTAAAACCGTTAATAACTGTTAATAATTTTTATCAGTCTCTTCATTTCCACAGTTTCTATTTTACAAAGCTGTGAATAACTGCCAGAAACTGTAAATAACTGTAAATAACTGTAAGTAACTTATAATAATTGTCAATAATTACGGAAACCCGGTCACGACATCTGCATACAAGCGAGCGTGTGATCAAATGAACGGGTAACTAAGCGTGTAAGTCAGCGTCTAAGTTGACAAGTTACTATAGCAGACTTTATTTACGAGAGTGTATAAGCAACCAATAAAACCGATTTAAAAAGTGCCGAAAAAAATGTAAGATAACATTCTATATTATTTATATAATAAGCAAATATAATAAGCAAAATTAGTATGTGTCAAAATAATTTGTATTATTTTTAAACAGCTATGAAACATGTTTTTATAAATAATATGAAATGTTACCCTACATTTTTTTATTTTCCGCACTTTTTAAATCGATTTTATTTGTTGCATATACTCTCGTAAATAAAGTCTGCTATAGGTAACTCGTCAACTTACACGCTGACTTACACATTTACTTGCTCAAACGCTTGCTTTTAAACAGTGCAGAAAATAAAAAAGTGTAAGGTAACATTTTATATTATTTATAAAATAAGCAAAATAAATATGTATTAAAATAATTTAAATTATTTTTAAATAGCTTTGAAACATGTCCAGAGAAATACTAATTCATGACGTTGCGCCGGGAGGGAATGTCGTACTTTCGGCCCGGCAAGAGGAAAAATAAAAAAATGTAAGGTAACATTTTATATTATTTATAAAATAAGCAAAATAAGAATAGGTCAAAATAATTTGAATTATTTTTAAAGAGCTATGAAACATGTCCAGAAAAATACTGATTTAGACATTTTTAATCAAAGGTTACTCTTACAATGAAATGACTTCCAATATGGAAATGACTTCCATATTATTATATTAGACTATTATATAATAATTTCTCAAGAACATCAGCCGATAAACATACTTATTTTGCTTATTTTATAAATAATATTAAATGTTACCTTACATTTTTATTTTCTGCACTTTTTAAATCGTTTTAATTTGTCGCTTATACTTTCGTAAATAAAGTCTGCTATAGTAACACGTGAACTTACATGCTTACTGACACGCTTAGTTACACGTTGAGTTGCTCACACGCTCGCTTGTCTGCAGATGTCGTGATCGGGCTTCCGTAAAATAATAGTTATTACGTCTCAAACAGTTATTTACAGTTATTTACAGCTTTTTGCGATTTTTTACAGTTATCAACGTTTTTTATTTTCGCTAGGGTTGAAACCTAACAACCAAATCAAGAAACAAATATCTAATTTCAACAGTGCATAACATAGAATAAGTCTCCATGGCTGTTGTCCATGTTAGTTTGGGCACTGAGAAGGGTAAAAGTAGACTTAGGGGAAGGTGGGTCACGGTGAGCATGTCGGGTCAGTTGGGCATTTTAATATTAAAGCCGTAAAGGGTTCTTTAAAAACAAATGTTCATAAAAATGCATAAAGAACTATAATAGTTTTTATATTCGAGTGTTTCATACGAAAAAAAACTCATGTGAATTAATTTCATAAGGTTGAAATTCGGAGCAGTGAAAATACGATGGCTTGATTTTTGGCTTTACTGACAAAGAGCGAATATATCTCGGATTAATATGAAACAAAATGCATTTGAGAGCTTAAGTTTTAAACATTCAAGTACATTTCTTGTTTATCTCAATAGATATTTGTAAAATATAAACCAATGATTTTAAAACCAGTTGTTTACGGGGCACGTCGGGCCCCTCCCGGTGTGGCACGGGGAGCACACAGCGACGCGCCGGCCGACGGCAGCTGTTATTTCGGAGCGACAGTCTAACCTCACCAACCTGCAAATAGGAGCAAGATTGCTATGATCTCATCCACTTTTTAGTGTGGAGTTAGATTAATTAAATAGTTTTAAAAATAGTTTAAAATATTTTTATTAATAGTATATTACACACCTAGGCAGTAAAAATAAGAAATGTCTCAGATCACATGTAATTGTCGGCCGAGGCGAAGCCGAGGTTGACAAACATGTGATCTGAGGCTTTCTTTTTTACTGGCCAAGGTCTGTATACTATTTTTCTGCTCGACGGCGCCGGAAAGCGCCAACTTCGTTTCGCGCAGCGGCTGGGAAGTTGGCGCTTTCCGGCCGGAGGGCAGAAAAAAATTTTTAGTTTTAAAAATAGTTTTAACCCAAATTATTATGCATTAGAACGTGCTACTCGTGCCCCCACTCCCGTGCCACATATACCCCACTAGTGGGGCACGGAGAGCATTTTCAAAGGTTTTACTTTACAATTGTATATTACAAAATATAAGTCAATATAATTGTTTTTATTGATTGACTCCGTTTCCTAATGGTATTGACTATTTATTACAATTTTTTTTAGAATTGAAATCCATAGATCTTTAATATAATCATGAATTAAAGTTAGGGCGCCCGTGATGCCCCACCTTCCCCTACGAGATCTGGATCATAAGTAAACTGTTTTTTTTATGTATTTTGATATGTAGAATCTTGTTTGCTTATTTTCCACCTCAAACTTTTTGTTATAAACAAATTAGCATATTACAATGAACAATAGTAGATTATACACCTAAAGAGTAAAGTAGAATATGGATCCCGGGGCGGGATTTAATCCCCGAACGAAGCGAGGGCAGTAACTCGCGGGCATTCATATCGCTCATTGCTCCCTAGATGCATATATAATTTTTTTCGCATGTTCGATGGAAAGGTATTTGCGTATAATCCCTGATTTCAGGGTCGAAAACGTCACATAACGTCACTCCTAGAAACTGCGCCTGCAGTGATTTACGGCCCCAGTGAAGCGAAGGCTAAAACATGTACGGCGCTAGCTGTGAAAAAAGTATAACGAAACGTGCATGTGCGTGGCAGTTTCTAGGGGGGAGTACATGCGGCGTTTTACTCCCTGAAGTAAGAGAGTAAACGCAATACTTTACGCGTACTTTAAGCATTGTTAGACGATTTTAAATCGAATATATTCTTGCAAGTTTTTTCTTAAAATGTTTTTTTTTATTGAATAATTATTGAAATTTTCGTAGTACTAAAACTTCGTAGATTTTTTATTCAAAGAATGTTTTTACATAAAAAATGGCAAGAAACTTTCAATTTAAAATCACCTAAAGAATGTAACAAAAACTTTCATAATTCAGAAGCATTGTTTTTAAATTATTATCAAATAGTAATTTGTCTGTAACAAACTTTTATATTGTAAACCAACATGTAAATAAAATGCATCAACGTACATAACAAAAATGTTTACTTATCGTCGCGTCCTCGAATGCCAAGGATTTCATGTACAGAAGACAACTAGAGTGTTGTATAAATAGGTGCACTGTGGAAGTTAGAAATTTCGAATCTTTCTATTCAAATAAAACCTCGCTGACCAACATAAAAGGGTTTATGTATTTATTTATTACTGACTATTTTTAAGGTATAGTTAATGTTTAAAAGAGTGTTCAGTAATAAATAAATTAGCCAGTATCTACAAACAATAATCAAATTTTATTTGTAGTGAAACCCAACAATCACGGTGATGCTTCTGATGCAAACATTTTTTACACCTATAAAATGGCTATTTATGCTATTCCTAATTTTTTGTTTCATATTAATTTTATCGAATATATTCAGAAGAGTTCCGATAGTTCTCAAGCAGCCAATCATATAAGTACCTCAATCGAAATTAATAAACGAATCTCATGTTACATAAATATTCCTGCATTATTAATAGGCTCGTACAAAATATAAATATTTAAAAAAACTTCTTACAAACACAGTGATTTTTATCTTTTTTATAATTTTCTTTATATCTTCTCCATTCGTTTAATCATGAATTTTATATTTTACGTGAATTATGCTATTATTTTATATTTTATGCAAATTTATGCCACATATTCACAACTCATTTTTATTTGTCAATTTAGTAATTTTTTTAATTACTAGATTACGTTAAATAACTAATACAAGATCTTAAATTAGCTTTTAGCTAAATTAAGGCTTTATTCTGTAAAGAAGCTCTTGCATCTGTACGCAGCTGGGTAACATCCAATATCTTCTAATATATTTTTATTTTCTCAAATTTTTATTACCGGGTTACATTAAGTAACTAATTCGAGATCTTAAATGATCGTTCAACTAAATTAAGTCTGTATTCTTCAAAGATGCTCTTGCATCTGTGCGCAGCCGGGTAGCATCCAATATCTTTTAATATATTTTTATTTTCTCAATTTTTTATTACTGAGTTACAATAAGTAACTAATACGAGATCTTAAATTAGCGTTCAACTAAGTTAAGTCTGTATTCTGCAAAGATGCTCTTGCATCTGTACGCAGCCGGGTAACATCCAATATCTTATAATATATTTTTATTTTCTCAATTTTTGATTACCGGGTTACATTAAGTAACTAACACGAGATCTTAAATTAGCGTTTAACTAAATTAAGTCTGTATTCTGCAAAGATGATCTTGCATCTGTACGCAGCCGGGTAACATCCAATATCTTTTAATATATTTTTATTTTCTCAATTTTTTATTACTGAGTTACATTAAGTAACTAATTAGCGTTCAACTAAATTAAGTCTGTATTCTGCAAAGATGCTCTTGCATCTGTACGCAGCCGGGTAACATCCAATATCTTCTAATATATTTTTATTTTCTCAATTTTTTATTACCGGGTTACATTAAGTAACTAATACGAGATCTTAAATTAGCGTTTAGCTAAATTAAGGCTTCATTTTGTAAAGAAGCTCTTGCATCTGTACGCAGCCGGGTAACATCCAATATCTTCTAATATATTTTTATTTTCTCAAATTTTTATTACCGGATTACATTAAGTAACTAATACGAAATCTTAAATTAGCGTTCAACTAAATTAAGTCTGTATTCTGCAAAGATGCTCTTGCATCTATACACAGCCTAGTAATAAATTTAATACTTTCAAAAAAATGATTGATAATTTTTAAAAAATATTTTAGATACGTTTAGTAGGGTTATTATTTTATAAATGCTCAGCAAGCAAAATATCTGAAAAGCACGAGAAAGTCGAAAAGTCACATTACGAGTACTTATAGTACTTATTTATTTTCTTAGAATTCTGATTCAATTTTTATTAAGGACTTTATTATTTTCGTACTTAATATAAAGTCCATACTGATTACGATTGTAAAATAAAAAAGGCGTTTTTAATTATAATATTACAATATAATAATTTGTCTAACTATCTAAGACTGTTGAGTGATGATTAATTTTTTTACATCTAGTAGCAAGAAATTTATACTATTTTTTTAGCTTTAAAAGCATCACAACCGCGTGTTTTATTACATCATAAACCCCTCTATGGTTTATGATAACCTTAAATTTCTTCCCGACTTAGTTTCTAATCGCAAATACGAACTTCATTGGAGCGTTGCAACAGTGAGCATGGCATTTCCAAAGGATGGAGATCGTCAGACATGACGCCCATGACCATGCATCTGTAATGAAACCCTATCGTTTCCGTAGTCGCTGTCATCGCCGCCGAGCAATGAAGCTCTTTTTTATAGTATTCCGTTGAATTTTCGGAGATATGGCCACGTTACACCCTGAAAATATATCTCACAAATATTACAAACACAGCAATCTTTATCTTCTTCACGGTTTAAAGAAATATTTTATGGCAACGTTGTTCACCGCTGTTCACCGCTGTTCCACATGGAATTCAATTTCTTGCGCTTTCAATTACTAAGTCGGTATACGGGAAAAAATTTATAACCGAAATTTAAACAGTATCTTAAAGTCTCAAAATAACATGAATTCCGTATGATGTGTTTTATCGATAACCTAAACATGTGATCATAGCAATATATTCAATACGATGAATACTGAACTAACTTCATTATGTTTATGGACTTAAACATATTTCTAGAGTAACTTTGGCGGTCTAGTAGACCTAAAAATTTGAAAAAATTTTACAATTGACCCATCTACGCATTCCAATCTGAAAACTGATTTTATAAGATGAAAAGGTTCTCAAAATAACTACAAAAATTTTTGTTAGCAAATGTCCAATGTTGCAAATAAAGTAGATATTCTCAACTAAAATAAAAAAATTCAAGAAGAAATACTAATATTTTTTGTTTATCATTGAAAGGGTCCATGTGAAAACGAAGCATTGTTATTTGAAAATTTTTAGTTGTTTTTATTGTTTTTTATACTCTTATATATGAGGCGTTTCACGTCAACTGCCCCAGATCGGAGCGCGAGTGCCAAATCGTGCTATTTCCAACTCATGTTTATGATACTAAAATGTACTTTAAAAAATTGTTTAATAAGTTTAATAATTTTCAATGTGTTTTTTCCTCAGCTTTCCAATGATATAGGCAGTTTTTCTGAAATTTTCCATTTTCACCTTCAAAAACTACAAAACATCTTATATCTTAAAAACCGCGCTGGGGCAGTTGACGTGAAACGCCTCATATGCGCTAATTGATACCAAATAGGTCATGTTTCAGATATAGTAATTTTAATATTTTTTACACCTTTTTTAAAAATAGTCTATTAGGTTAGTGTCGATTAGCACATATATAGGAGTTTAAAAAACTATAAAAATAACTACAAATTTTCGATTGGCAATCCTCCTTTTTCCCGCCGACCCTTCATTTATTTAATTTTAATTTGGCAGGTCTAATTTTATTGCTTGTTCGACTTCAGAGAGAGGTACTGATATAAAAAATGGAAATTTTTCAAAACCTGCAAAATGATATCTAATGATTTAAAAAATCCACGGGAAAATCTACTAACAAGTGAATACAGCTTTACAGGGTTTGAAAATTTCCTAATTTGTTTATATCTACCTTTCCTTAATATTAAATCATGAATAAAATAAAATCTTCTAAATCAAAATTGAATGATAAAAAAAAAATTAGTATTTCTTATTTAGATTCTTTTAGTGGGCAATCTCTACTTTTGCAACATTGCAAATTTCATACTAAAAAGTTTTTTCTGTATTTTGAAAACATTTTTTTTCCTGTTATAGTGTTATGTCGGCTTTCAGATTACAATGTGTAAGCAAATCATTATACAATTTTGTTATAGCTTTTACTCTACTAGATCGCTGTTATCACTTTATTAATTTGCTATGAATTTCAAATATACGCATTTCTTATGTTTGTACACAACAAAGAAATTAAAAACAGAAGGAATTGAATTCCACGTAGAACTGGAATAAACAGCGATTAAAAATTAAAAGTTTTCATAAAATATTTCTGTATACCGTGAAAAATATACTTTGTCAGATATATTTTCAGGTTGAAGTATGGCTTTACCTCTGAGAACTCTATGCAATAGCATAAAAATAGTACTTCTCTACACTATTATTTTATACCATCAGCGCCGGAAAGTCATATCAAAGTTGTGATTTTGACATTACAGTGGTATAATACAGCTTTATTGCTCGGCGACGATGGCGGTAACGACGACGGCAGCGATAACTGGACCGATAGGATTTTATTATCAGTGCATGGGCATGGACCTCACGTCTGGCGAGCTCTACGCCTTGCAAATGACGCGCTCACTGTTGCTACACAGCACGCAAAACTACAATGTACACGTTGGTGACTTGACATGACTCTGCAGGACCTCGAGCATCGTTTTGCAACAGCAAAAATCGCACAAACTTGATGAACACACAGGATCGTAGACAGTGGTTTTTGCAGGAACTTCCAGGCGGCCAACGGTCTTTTGAAGAAGTTTGCGATTATATGACCCACGAAAAGTGCATATATTTCGTTTTGTTAAGGTGGTCCTACACCTAAAAATAAAAAAAAAATCTTTTTATTTTATTTCATACTTCCACGCTATACTTATCCTATTCTGAATCTAAAAAAGGAATTTGGAAAAAAAATTTTCATAATTTAAGATGATATTGCTTAATCTATATCTATTTTGATAGTAAAATAGATAGTAAACACCGATTATAGAATACTATCTAAAATATTTTAAAATAGAATCTGTTTTCATTTCAAAACTGTGGACTATAATATAATGTACTAAAATATAGTAATTGTAGTACACTATAATATTAAAGAAGAACTCATAATGCTTTTCATTAATTTTTTTTTTTTTTTTGTTTAAATAGCGTTGTTCACTCAAATTTACATTACCGTATCAATTTCTAATATTCTTTTTTTTTATTTTATTATTTGCAATACATTGAAAATTCTTATTAGGTATGCTAAATGTAAAAAGAATAGTATATTAGGCACTAGGGAGGTTACGGGTTTGCCAGTCCAGAGCACATGGAAAATGCCACCCAAGCCAAAGATTCACCTTGCAAATACAGCAATGATTTCACATAACTACTTCTTTTTTAAAGTCTAATACAAAGGTTCAGCGACAATTTAATCAAAGTTTTGAAAATAGCTCAAATACTTGGAAGCGTATTTAAAATTTTTTACTTAAAATAGCAGAGTTCAATGCTCCTTATACAGAAAAATTAAGCCTTTTTACCCTGACCAGAAATATTTAGAATCAAGAATTTAAATCAGCTTTCACAGGAAGCAAAAAATATGCTATTGTGCAGAAGTCTGATGGCTATTATGATCATAGATTATTGACTGAATTTGAAATTTGACATATAAATTACACAATTATTTTCTCTTTATTAGGTTATGTTGTTTGTGAAAAAAGAATAATCAAGTTGATGTTAAAAATTTACTTCATCGGATATCGATAGGAGCATATTGCTTCTATAAGCATTTAGAACTATCACAGCAGGAGAAACTCAATGAACAGATCAGGTTAATTACAAATATAGAAAAAAAATCAGGTGCACCAAAAGCACTGACAAAGCTGCAGATATATCTCACTAAAAAGGAGAATTTTTTTTGTATTAGTAAGTAGGTTTGTTTAAAAAAAATAGTTTTTTTATTCCTGTTCTTTGTGTCATAAAAAATGACTATATTATAAAAAAAAGTCAGCTGACTAAGAAGTCATTCTTATGGCATACTAGAAAGGTACCAGAAAGAATAATGAGACGAAGCCTCGCTATAAGGAAGTCTGTGCATTACATAATTAAATACCTTGATGCGACAGATACCCTGAGGCGAACTAATGTACCAAGGCTAATATTAATTAGTAGTACTTACCCATGATACCAAGTATAACTGATCACTCACCTGGAGCGAAATTTATACAAACACAGTATTATGTTCATCAGAACATAGTTTCAGTCCAGTGGCTGGATATAGTCCAAGAACAGAAGAGAAATGAAGCAGCAGCACCACTATAAACACTGCTGGAGTACAACCAGAAATGCTTCAGCAATAATAATCAGAGATATGGCCAGGAGTAGATGTTAAAACCCCAGCTAAGGTTGTCAGTTGAGGCGACATCAGTAGCAGCGGCAGGCATCTCAGCAGGAAACAAAAATATGAATCACTAATAACATTTTGTTAGAGGTGACATGGTTGAGTATCTAATCTATAGGAGGCATCTCCGACATCATGCATGTCTTTAAGCTTTGTTTATCCTTCAGTAGGTAGATACAATTATATAAAAAATAGAGTGAAATTATACAGTAGTTTCTCAGTTTTTTTATTATACTAGAAAATGCACAAGTTATATCTCTTATGCAATAATCGGAAAAAAAATTCTTTTCCACAAATCCTACCAATTCACAAGAAGGAAAGAACTCATATTAACACACTGCGAATCTCATGCTGGTATAACATAAGAATAAGCTTGCTTATCATGTTAGCTTCCAGCAAAAATTTAGTCCGGTTAAACATAAAAATAATTGACAATGATTGTTTTATGTTGTAAAATATTTTTAGATTTAATAAAACTATTTTTTTTTCCTGGACGTAAGAGTGATGAGCAAGCTTATTCTGAAGTATCTGGCATAAAATTTAAGAGCGCATTTATGTGGTTTCTATTCTCTTTGTACGCTGATAAGCTTTATAAAACAAACTATGTGCTATTTCCTAGTACACTAAAACTGACTTTTGGAGGTTCTGATAGTGAGATTCGACAATTCACATATACCCATAGATTAGTTACTCAATAGCCTCCTCAAAGTACACATTTCTACCGCCGAGCGGCTCGGGCATCTCTGGCTCGGCTAGCGTTTATACGGATACGGGGGATTGGAAAGACCTGCCCCTCTTCTGCATCTATGTACCTTATCATCGTTGTTCGCATTGAATAACTAGCTATGCCGTCCGTTCTGCCTCTCGTTCTTTTTCTTTTTTTTCAGTTATAAGCCCTACGCTACGTCTTCCTGTTTCTCATCCGGTGCTGCTAATGCTGCTGCTGTTGAACAGTAGAATTGAAATTGGTTGCGCCAAGGCAATGTCTTCTGCAGGAGCACTTCGCCCTAGGCGAACAACAAGTAATTAGTGACGTTACCGATGGGCATGAAGTGGGGGAGAGGAAGGGGGTTGCAGGAGCGTAGGGAACTGTCTGCGAGGAAAGGAGTAAGGAGGTTAGGTCTGAAGGGTAGAATGAATATTACACAACATTATTGAAGAAAGAAGCAAATTCGTGGGTAAAAACTCACCTATAGATGTAGCGAGGGTCCAGAAGGGTAACCCAGTACTAAGTTGCCAGGAAAGACCTCCAGAAGATTCTGCAATTATTATATCGGTAAAAAAACCAGGGTCACCGGCAGCTATTCACAGCGACTATTAAGTCGCTAATAACTACTAATCAGTATTTTATAAATAACTATGTGATTTGTCTTCTTCTTCTGCAATTGTGGCTTTGAAGATGTCTCTTCTTCTGGAGTTGTGTTGGTTTCATCAATAACCATTGAGTTTTCATCTGCAGAGTTGTTATCATCATTTTCATTTGAAAGCTTTGAATCAGTGGGATCAGAGCTTTTTGCATCTGCCACTGTCTACATCCATTACTTCATTAATTTTATCTCCAGTTGTTACTTGGTCACTTTTGCCATCATTTGCTTCTGTTTCAGAAACATCCATTTCACTGACACACACAGATTTTTCATCTTCTACAGAATGATTTGAATTTTCATTTAGATTGGAATCATTATTTAATTTACTTTCACTATTCTCATCAATTTTCATTCATTTTTTACAACTATCTTTTTCTAAAGTATTTCCATTATGTGATACTACTTCTGCAATTTTTACACTTTCACTAGATACTTCACTTTCAGCACGGTTTTTTAATTCCACACTATTAGATAAAGAGATACAATCACTACTAATTTCTCTTTTTGTTTCATTAGAGATAATTTTTGAAAATTGTATGTATTCTAACATAATCAAGCAATCAATTTAAAAATAAGTAGTCTTTTACCTTCCCATTTTGGAAATTTTGAGATGAACCTCTGGTGAAAGATTCCATTATAGCTCTGTTATTTCGAAGGTCTTCTTCACTTAAATGCTCTCGTCTTTTTCTACTTTCTAATACTATACCATTAATTTGGTAAAAGTCTGTATTAAATGGTCCAACCATTTCCTTGAAAAATAATATAATAAATATAATATAATATTTATAAAAGAAAGAAAAATTTAAATATTATATCTAAAAAGCTCACTCTTTTGTCTTCTTTAGAAATTCATCCAGTCTATGCTCTTGAGAATGTTATACCTTTTGTTGACATTTGAGCTGCTATAATGTCACTAGACATTAAAAGATCAACTTCATCTTCAATTTCAAGTTCTGTCTCCTAAAATTAATAATTTTCAATTATTAAAAGTTGAAAAACTATCGAATATTAGTAGATATCGTTTTAGAAAAAGGATAACCTCATATCTAACTCTTTGAAAAAGTTTAGCTTTATTGTCGAGAACTGTGAGGGATCTGTTAGGTTTTTGATCTCCATTAAAAATGAAAGATGTCTCCTCTCTCCCATCTCATATCATTAAAGTCTACGAGTGTTGTATCCATTCTGATAGAAGTTCTACTTTTATGTATTTTACAAACATCCGATGAAAGTACCTTTGATACTAATGGTACTGTAAGAAAAATAAATTTAATACATAAATCAAACATTCATTTGTTTTAATATACTACACACGACAAAAAAAAATTTAATTTACCCTAACTGTGAAAATTCCATTTTAGTTCCATATAAAAATCACCTATGGATCGCAGTGCAGCTACAAAATTTGGTCTCCTCTCTTCTATTTGTTCTCTTGCTTGTTGTTTTAACTTTCTTAGAAGAGATGATACTATAAATAAAGTATTTAATGAAAGAATATTCCACTTATAGAGAAATATTTTTAAAAATCTGTAGTTATTTCTTACTGGTTTATCTATCACCATAACTGATTGCTTCAGCTAAAGGGGTCCATCCAGCCAAATTTTTTACTTTAGCAGGTACTCTGTGAGCCAACAAAAGTTGCACACATTCTAAACAAAATAGTAACATTAGGAATATTTGTTAATAAAGCATGCATTTGATTTTTTAATTAGATTAAACGCATACCTTTTCTGCCTAACATGACAACTAAATGCAACGGAGTATTTCCTAAAAAGCAAATTAAAATATTCAATGTTAGAGAAATGTAACACCATAATGTTGGATATTATAAATAGCAGTGCAATACCTTGTTTATCTTTTGCTGTAATGTCACGAGTTCTTATTAAAGAACTCAAGGTTTTTACATTCTCCTCGAACACACATTTATGTATAGGATACTGTTCGATTTCAGCCATGATTGCTTGTATACGCATCGATCAAACAGTGTGCTAGCAGTGATTATTTAGGTTAACATTAAAGACTCTTGTTCCCTCTCAATAATTAACAAAAGAACTATTGCTTTCACTCCAGTCATAGTCAATCATGTCTTGATTCAAAGCAAGATACACACTATGCAGCTGATCTGCAACAGCTCTTCTCCCATTCTGTCGAATCCACTATAAGGCATATTTACGTGAATAGTACGCGAGACTTAGAATAACGTTTTTGTTGTAAATTGATTGGCTAGTAAAAATATAGGTTAGACGTCTCTCATAGCTACCCCGCGCCCGTCGACTAATTATACTTTTTATTATTTAGTAAATTACTAAACACTGATCGTGTGTATGTATGTGTGAAGGTGCGAGCAGCCTATAACTTCCACTATAGAGAAGGTGCCACTTGGAAGCTACCTGTGCTGAGCGAACATATAAAAAAAAGAGAAAGAAGAGAGCCTCAGCGGGCGCCGCCGCTGGACTGCCGAAACTTGACTCGCCTCATCAGCACTAATTGTTGTTCCCCCGCGAGCTGGCGGCGCGCACTCTGAAATGCAGACGCGGCGCAGGCAGGAAAACACGAGACGACTGCTGACATACAACACGCAACACACGTGGAGGGAAAACGTGCGTGCGTGTATTTTTCGCACGAGCGAGCAAGCGCGCTGTCTCTCTCCCTGGCGTACACCTACGCTTAATTCCTTCCCTCTTCACGCGGGCAAGACGTCGTCTTTGTGTTCGTATATACAACTCGACTCGGCGCGTATGAAGGTTACAACTCGTCTCTGCGTGTAAAACGGTTACAGCTTGGCTCAGCGCATAATAAGCTTTGGAAAATGTCTTAAATAGACAGTATTGAGAAAAAATAATTCATAAATTTTACTTTTCTATAAAATAAGATACATTGGGAACTAATTATATTATGCATGTAAGCTTGACTTCCTCCGATTTCTACAGCGGTTCTCAACTCAAACGTCAAAGAAAAAATGAAGCGAACGAGTTGTAACCTTCTTACGCGCGGATCTGAGTTGCAGTCTTCTTACACACAGACCAAAGTTGTAAACTTGGTAGTATAACCTTCTTGCACGACGAGCACTCTGGTTCTGCACGACAAAGAATTCATTAATAACATGTACAGTACATTTTTACTTGGAGGAGAGAAGAATAGTAATGAGGTCGATACGTTGCTCATCCTATTGAACAAATTATATAATTTTTTAATATAATGATATATGATTTAAATTATAACATATTTGAGCAGAAATACCTTTATCTCTTTCACTAAATAAATTTTTTCTCTTCTTATCTTCAGTTATATTCCTTATCATTTCATTAATATAAACCCTCCTCCACTCCCGCTTCAGTTATTTTTACAAAGCGGTCATCTTGTACTTTCGTCTAATTATTTTTTTTACACATGCACAAATATTTTAAGGAAAATTACTCTTTAGTCATGCTCTTTTAAAATATACAAATTATTGCTATAACAACATTATAACTCACATTTTTTTAAACTAATTTACGTGCATAAAAATACATCAATTTACATACAAAGTAAAGAAAAGCTTTTATTAATATACATATACCTTAGTTATCCATTTCATGCAAAAGAATTTGTTAAAAAGATAATATTCTTCTAAATAATATATTTTTCTATGCATGCAAGAAGAGATTAAATCTTTTTTACTTGTTTAATTACTGTCAAGTCATGCATGTATTAAGGAGGTTCAACTGTAAATTGATTCTTATGAAATTGTAATATGTTTTTATAATAGGAACCAAACAATTATATATGCGAAATTTGAAATTCAATTAAAGATCAAATGTACAATAGAAAAGCTTTCAAAAGTCATCGTTTTTCAAAATGTCTTCAAAACAAAAACGTCACGATTACACATACGTAATGCTATAAGTTGTTGTAAACAGTATACATCGTAATGGAAAGTCGATATGTTGTTCGGTTTTGGTATAAACTACAATATATGTGGTCGAACAAATCGAAAAGATATTCACTATCTAAGTTGAACAAAATTTTTTCGTTAATTATTATCAGGCGAAATAAATGCTTGAATTCGTGTAACCCATGTAAAAGTGTGAATAATGTATGGTTGCTTCAACAACTTTCCCTCATTATGTCAATGATGAATATTTACTTGTTGTTTATTATAAAGTCTAATGTAAGTACAGAAACTAATCGTAATCGCTAATAATATGAAAGTTAATATTTACCGTATCGAATAAAACAATAAGTCTTTAACAAATCTTCTTTAACCTCAAAACATATGTTGATAAAATGTTTAATTATTTACATTTTATAATTATAATTAATTTACACTTATTTCTGTAAATAAGTGTAAATTATTTGTGTATATTTAATACAAATTTATTTACTTAATATTTTATTTAATCATTGACTACGTAGCATCAATATAGAACCTCCTTAATAATTTTGTTCGTTATCTTTATAGTTATAATTTTATGATATATTATGGGGCTTCATGTTCTATTATTCCCTTTTTTATGTTAGTAGGTACATTCAACGCGTTTCGCGCGTATTATTTATCTATTAATTTTTTGTTTTGATTTCATCCATCACTTTTTTAAGAAAAAAGTAGATTGTTTGTAGGCACAGCTTGTTCATATATTCTGCACATATTTTTTTTATTTGAATAATATTTTTAGTTAACGTATAACTTTTAGTTGCACTACTTTCAATCATTTTCAATATTATTGTAATTAATTTTTTTTATTTTAATTGAAATGTTCTATCCCCACAGGAGCTTTTTCAACTCATTATTCTTATGTAACAATGGTAGCAGGGCTAATTTTAATACTATTATAAAAAAATTGATTTCAAATTCCCTATAAATTACAAAAACGAACTTTTATTGTCAAACATAAAACGAACATAACAGTAACATGTATTTATCAGTGAATATGATGAAATAGTTCATTTTCCACAGTGGCAAAAGTAAAGTCAAAACGTTAAGTCAACTGCATTTTTTAATAAAATTTATCAATCAGATTGAATAAGAGTTCATATCAATGCTTTTACCTTCAATTTGATAATTTATGGTGATGTTATATACCGACATAATTTTAAAAAGAGTACATCTCATGAAAATACCAATAGAATCATCTACAAAAAATTCTGAGTATAGTATTTGCATATACGGAGCGCCTGACATACGTGTTTTTCCAAAAAAATGATCAGAGTTTATTTAATTAAATAAAAACCGTACTGTCGGTAAGTAGGAATCTGCAGTTGACCTACTTTTAAAACGAGCACAGCTAACGAAAATACTAATAGAATCGCTCAAAAAAATTTCTGAATATAGTGTTTACGTGACCCGGGCGCCTGACAGTCGTCTTTTTCCAAATAAATGAATGTTTGAATGTTGATTTAAAAAATATTGAAATCAGGGTATCACATCACCTTATTGCGTTCATTTATAGGCTGATTAAACATTTTTTATAAATCTTTAATAATTTACTTTCAAAAATTCTTATAGATCAGCACATTTTCAATTTAATGGGTATTAGTGAACTCTTTTAATTTTGATTTAATATATCAAATATTATAAATGAGCCTCTCGCTCCTTTGTTCATTAATTAGTTCATGCGACAAAAATTTTTTGGCCTTATTTCAATAATGCATGCTTACCATTCATGTGTTGCGTTAGATACCGTTGACCAGGGTTGGTCGCGTATAATACCGCGGTATCATACATAACAGTAAGATTGTATAATACTTAGTATAATACCTCCAGGAGTTTGCTACACTTTTCGAGGTATAATACCAACATTGTTTTCCTCGTTCATTTTGCGCGGGACTGCGGGACTGCGGGAGTCGGGCCGTTTGCTTTCAAAAAAAGATTTGTTTATAAATTATAACTAAGTGGAAAAATGAATCGAGGTGGAAGACCGCAACATAATTATTATCACAAATTTGGGTTTGATAAATCCACTAGTGAAAGCGGCAAACTGATTGCTATTTGTCGAAATGAAAACTGTAAAAAGATTGTAACAAATACTGCTGTACAGAGGTTATGGCAACACAGGTAAGAAATATTTACTTTATATTTATATTTATTTAATTGTATATATATATATATATATATATATATATATATATATATATATATATATATATATATATATATATATATATATATATATATATATATTTTTATTTATTTATTATAATGATTTTTGTGTATTTTTTTAGAAATAGATGTAAATATAATAGTATTAGACAATCCACTGATGATTTGACCAATGATACTGATGATCATGATGATGTTAGTAACGAAGTTGAAGTAACAAATACAGCAAATTCAACTGTAGACGGAAAGACTTTTAGTACAGTGACTGATTCAACAAAACGAAAACTTACTGAGAGAGATAAAGAAAATAAAATTGTGGGTGATATTGATTTATTTAGTAAATTAATTGTATTTTTATAATTATCTATTATTTTCTATTTCTAGGAAAATCTTACAAAAGAAAGTTCAGCGAAAAAGCAAAAAACAGCACTGTGCTTTATTGACACAATTAGCGAAGAAGAAAGTCGAAAAGCCAACCAAGCTATTACATGCTTTTTTTTATCGTGCAATATTGACTTAAAAGAAGTTGAGTCATCTTATTTTAAGGATATGTTAAAAAGTTTGAGGCCTGCATATGTTGGGCCAACATATAATGACATGTCTAATAAACTTTTGAATTTGGCGTATGATAATATGATAGGAAAAATATCAAATACGATGCATGGTGTGTTAGTTATGATTATTACAAAAAATGAATTAGATTTAAAAATATTGAATGTGATTCTCAAAGAAGATGGAGATTATATCTTTATAAACATATTAGATCTCATAGTATTAGACGAAGAGGAGGTGAATACAAGAAAATATTCAAGAGACAATACAAAATGTTTCTCTTCAACAGGGTTTTGAGGTGCATGGAATTATTCATAATAATGACCATGCCTTGCCATGTTCAATATCAATCAACTCAAAAGAAATTTGGGTTTTTAAATGCAATTTTAATTATATTGAAACATTAAAAAGTAGTATGACCGATACAAATTTGCAAGAAGATTTATCTCAATTATTTGAAGAAATTCAAAAAGACAAATATTTTGATAAAAATATTAACATTGATCAAAACAATTTTTATTGCTCAAGGAGTGCTTTTTCAGATAAATTAAAATTTTATTTAACCAATATTGAAACTATTAAACAAGCTGTTGGTAAGAAAAATATTAAATTATCACATAAGTACTTACAGCTGTTATTCGACGAAGAATTTGAAAATAAAATAAAATCAACACTTGATTTTATAACTAAAATTCAAGAGTTAAAAAATAAGTTTTCAGAAGAAGAATGTAATATTTCAAAAGCGGTTGAATACTGGTTTACGTTATTCAATTCGATTACAGATGACAAATTTAGAGAACAACTGGAAACAATTTTTAAAGAGATAATGACGCCAGCTAGTCTGGCAAGTAATTTTGTAAACCCGCTGTATAAGGGACGCCAGTTTATGCAAATGGAAATGTATGGGGAAGCAGTTATAAATTGTCTTGTAGACAACTTATGTGAAAAGGGGATGGTAGATTTTTCACATTATGATGAAGAAACAGAACTATTTTCAAAATTATTTAAAAAAAATTTGAAAATGCTAAAATGTTCTGGAAGTTTGCTAGTACTAAACATCCAAAATTCTCGATGTTTGCAAAAAAATTATTAGAAATCCCTGCGTGTATACCAACCATTAAGATTGGGGATATTATGCCAAATAACTTAAGCAAAGAAGATTCAGATAAAGTTATAGAACTTTATTACACTTTACGATTGAACAAGAAATAAATCATAACTACATTTTATATTTACAAAAGTGATATATTACTTATAGTACCTGAATAAAAATGTGGTTTTTTTATATCTAATATTAAGTTATTAAAAGTGTTTTTTTTAATTTTAAATGATATTCTAAGTAGTTTGACAAATTCTATGTAACTAAAAATGATAAGTAAATGTTTAAGTAATTCAGACTTATAATTATAAAACATTAGCATATACTTATTTGTTAATATGTCAAACGATCAGTATTACATAATGTAATTTATTATAAATATGTAAAGTTTCTTTTCATGATATAATTGTTTAAAAATGTCTAAATATTATTTTATAAAATACATTCTTATAACTTAAGTATGTCTTCATTACATATATTAAAATAAATTATGAAAAATATGTTTATTCTCTAGATACGTGTTGAGTTTCATAAGATATATTAGCTTTATAATTTATCTAATCTCTAATATTATTAATGTACCACTCAAACTTGTCAAATTGAATTTTGCTAAATAAAAAGTTACATACACCAAATAAACGTTTATTTAATTCACTGTGGCAGACCTAATTTGTTATTGCGAAACTTATAATTCGAGGATTCATTTTGAACAATCTTTGTATAAATATTGTACCAATATTTTAGGAGGATTCCGTACCTGCCCTCTTTAGTAAAAGACTTAAATAATGTAATTTATTTTTTTACATTTCGTGCGCGAAGTGCCACTTTTACACAAGCAAGCGTGCACCAAATTGGACTTTCAGCCCCTCGTTTTAAAAAATATCATCTCTTTCGCAATAGTATCGAAATGTATTATCAGTCCTGAAAAAGGGAGGTAACTAATTCTTCCAAAACGTTGGGACGATATATTCTAATTTTTTTATTTGTCGAAGGCCATTAATTGACGCTTATTTCTTGGATATTCTAAATTAATAACACTTTCATTTTACATTAAAAATAGTAACGTTTAATTATTAATCAGAAATTACAAATATATTAGAAATAAATAAAAAAAAATTTAATTTTCAATGAACGGATTCTGGAACTGAATACTTGAATTTAATTCATTCGTAGAAAATAATATATAGATACTAATTTTTTCGATCTTTCACTTTTTAAACGATTTCGTAAGAGAGAATGAATGTATGCCCAATTGGAAAATACTCTTTCAATTTCTGCTGTTGCGGCTGGTATATTCATTAATTTTATAGCTAATGTAGCTAATTCAGGAGCGGAATGTATGGCCATTTTCCAAAATATCAAGGCAGATGTGATATTCTTTTCGGTGAGCTTGCGAAAAATTCCAGTATTATTTGCATACATAGCAAACTCACCTATCCCTTGTTCACTTAAATTTTCTTTTAAGAAATCGCTGGCTGACTCAACTTGCATCTCAGTTAGTTCTTGACCGCGCTAAGTGGGATACATGAGATTTGCTGCTAATCCAACAGGCCAGAGAGCTTTGCCAATGCGTGCTTCAACAATATTTCTTACATCTTGCAAGCTTTCATTTTTAAGCAAGTTTTGCCACAACTCTACTGCATCAGCAATATTGCAAGTAGATTTCTGGCATTTATTTATGAGTACGCAAATTGGATCCCACAAATCCATAGAATTCTGTATTTCCAATTCAAGATCTTCATTGTCTAATAGCTCAACATTCTTTTCTTTTATTGTAGAACCTTCATCTTTAATTTGCCTCATTAATGGGATGTTTAGTAAAGCGCACATAAAGGCGTCACGGTAGCTACACCATCGTGTATCTCCGGGTAAAATAATCTTCTTACCTCCTTTATCAGTGAGCTTTTTCTCAAGTCCTGCACTTTTGAATTCTTTCAAAAGATCGCTTACTGAAAGGGCAAAATCTTTATCCACGAGCGATTTTGCTAATAGATTGCCACTGTGACTACTACACGTTGAATGCCACAAGTCAACAGAGTAACCCACGCTTATCATTGGCGAAGCATTATCAGTAACTACGGCATATATATTTGCATTATAAATATCTTTAGCGATTTTCACTGATTGTTTGACTATAGATGTTAACAGTTCTCCCGTTTCACTTTGCCCTGTTATGTCGAATGATTCTAAAAATACTCTACTTTCATCGTTAACATTATGTAGAACACTAACTACGTTTTTTGTATTTGCAGAAGAATTCTTCCAGCCATCAATTAATAGAACACTGTCAACATTATTTAGTTTCATCTTTTGTTCATTTACACTTTCATTATATACTTGATCAACTAATTTCTCTGCCAAATAATGTCTTGAGGGTGATTTATAATTAGGGTTTAATGTAGTGATAAAATTTTTAAAAAATGGTGATTCAACTACATTGAATGGTATATTGCATCCAAAAAAAAATTTCGCTAATGCTAAGTCGCAAGTGTTTCGTTCCCCATCACTTGCTCTGGTAGATGAAGCTCCAGTATTTTTATCCATCTGCGATAGAAAATAAATTAAGCTATATAAAAAGAAATATACATTTTGATGAGAGTTAGAGGTGCGATCGATTATATTAGTTTTCATTACATAATTTTTACTTTTATTTTGAAATTAATACAGCAATAAAATTAAACTCGAGTATTATTTCAATGTTGTTATTTTACTTATCATTGTCAACTGACTTTTCAATAATTTATTCGTTCGTTTCTTTTAGCATGGGCAAATCAGCGATATAAATTGAACAAACCTATAGCTCGAATACCGGTTTTTACTCCACTATTAATCGTTTAAAACGCTCATGGGACACCCTCCCTTCTCACATTACAGTGATTCTTAATATTTCGCTCTTTAAGAGTGCCGTCCGATCTCTCTCTATTAAATATTAAATATTATATATTTATTACTTTATGATAAGCAACTTTGTAATCCAACCACCTGTATTTATCTTTCGTAAAAAGGGTTTTAGCCCGTCTAATAAATAAATAAATAAATAAATAAATAAATAAATAAATAAATAAATAAATAAATAAATAAATAAACTAATAGAGTACGAGGAGTCGAGCTCTCGAAGACGAGCTTTACGTGCATAATTCTGGAACATTTGCCGCTCATTCTTCGTGATTCAATTGTCAAGGTATTGATTTTGCAACACACATTTTAGTCATGTGGTTTAAAAAGAACCGGGTGTATTGCTAGCATGATATGAAAATACCAGGTGAAGGTGCTAAAGAAAAAGATAGACACAAATGAGCCGATGAAGAATATGTCGCAAATGATCCATGATTCATCCATACAGTTGATAATTACAGTGAGCATTCCTAGCTCACATTCAATAACAAAAAGAACGGACCTATACCGTACAGCACTTTAGCAGGGCGGCTTCATTCTATAAAATAATAGTATACTAATAGTGGTAACATGACGTCGATTCTCCAAAATTCATTATCACAACAAAGAATCTCGCGAGGAAGCGATTTCCATGTAGAAAAGTGGCGGCATGCAAACGGGCTACGCGATAATGTTTTCAATAAAATATTTCCAAAATAGACAGGGAAGCCAAATCTTCGCACAAAATTGAAGGCACGCAGACGGGCTACCTATAAAATTATCAATCAAATAATTTCTAAAAGACAAGCAGTCTTGTACTACTTATTGCATTTTTATAAATAGCATTTTTATAAGGTGCAGTAGCACCTTACGAATAGCAAAAAAAAACTGCTGCTAACTGCATTAGCAGATTCATGCATTGCATCTAAATGAGCGATCTAATAAATCTATTCTCTAAAGTTGAGTAATAAAAGAGCAATCAAGTTGTGCTTCTTTTTGTCCGGGCGCCGCGAGTCGTGCTTTTTTCGTCTGAGCGCAGCGAGTTCTGCTTTTTTTCGTAAGAAGACGCGAACTGTGCTTTTCTCGTAGGAACACGTTGGAATCGAGTTGCACTATTTTTCGTATAGGCCTGAGTTGTGCTTTTCCTCGTACAGGGCGACGATATATATTAAGAAGTCAAAATAAAAATTATTATATAAGAATTTGATATTTATTAATAAAATTATCATTTTACGGGACTCCTATATTAAAAAAATATCTAAAAGTGATCGATAACATCGTTGCATTATAAAAAAAGGGTTATTGAGGAGGTTATTGAAGGTTTGTTAGAAACATAGTAGTTTACTCTTTTGTAAAAGAGTAAAATCATATTATTACTCTTTGTAAAGACTAATCTTGAAGATTTCTACTTTATAAAAGTAGAAAATGTCTCCCCAACATTTGATAAGAGTAAATCCCTACAAAAAAAATCAGCTAATAAATCAGATGATTTGTCAGATGATTTATCAGCTGATTTCTCATGTCAAAAAGTCAGCTGACATTCTGCCAGGATGCTGCCAAAAGCTTACATAAATTAAACATCAGCTTATTCAGTATTGGAAATTGACTATCAGGATGTTTTACACCCCAGATGAGTTCAAAAATGCACGTTTGGAAGCATTTTGCACATTTTTTTCTATTCTTAAAAATTTTGTACATAAGATATCAGCTGATAAATCAGATGAAAAATCACCTGAGATCTCACCGAGAAATCACCTGATTTTTTAGCTGATTTTTCAGCTGATATCTCATGTACCAAATTTGTAAAATTTGAAAAAAAAATGCAAAATGCTTCCAAACGTGCATATAGAACTCATCTGGGGGGCAAAACATCCTGATAGGCCATTTCCAATACTGAATAATTGAATAATTTACGTAAGCTTTTGGCAGCATCCGGACAGAATCTTAGATGACTTTTTGACATGAGAAATCAGCTAATAAATCATCTGATAAATCATCCGATTTATCAGCTGATTTTTTCTGGTAGGGATCTATATCTTTACTCTTTTCTAAAAGAGTAATCTTGAAGATTTCTATTTTATGAAAGTAGAAAATGTGACCCCAACATATGATAAGAGTAAATAACTAATTTTACTCTTTTCTAAAAGAGTAATCTTTATGATTTTTACTTGAAACGACTTCGAAAACGAGGTTAGCGAAACGGAAACCACCCTAGGTAGCCTCAGATACGCGATAAAAGCCTTGATTTACGCAAAAATCGTTCTGCGGCAGTGGCGGATCCAGGAGCCTTGCTTAGTGGGGTTGGGAGGGGGGAGGGGAATAATTAAAAAAATATTGTGAATTTTCTAAATGCGATTTTCGGGAGATGCCAGTCTCACGTAGTAGAGGAAAGCACGCCGACGGGCTAGAAAAATCAAGTTGATTGTTAAATAAACTCCAAAATTCAAACAGCCGGGGAATGCAAGTTCCACGTAGAAGAGGAAGGCACACCGCCAGGTGGCAGGAAGCAAGGCGATTATTAAATAAACCCAAAACCCAACTAGCCGGGGGATGCAAGTTCCACGTAGAAGAGGAAGGCACGTCGACGGGCTGGAAAAGACAAGTTCATTCTTAAATAAACTCCAAAATTCAAACAGCCGGGAAATGCCAGTTCCACGTAGAAGAGGAAGGCACGTCGCCAGGTGGTAGGAAGCAAGGCGATTATTAAACAAACCCCAAAACCCAACTAGCCGGGGGATGCAAGTTCCATGTAGAAGAGGAAGGCACGCAGATGGGCTGGAAAAAGCAAGTTAATTATTAAATAAACTCTAAAACCGAAATATCCGGGAGAATCGTGTTCCACGTAGAAGAGGTTGGGACGAGGTAGAGCGGGACGGAGCGCGTTGATTGTTTAATAAACTTTAAATCCTAAATTGCAGGCGGGAACGAATTTCAAGCAGAAGAGGAAAGTACGCAAATAGTCTCGAGGAAGCGACATAATTGTTAATAATCATGTAATATCTGATTTGGAAATAAAATATGCCGGCTACTTAGGATTTAGAATATCTCAATAATCAATTCCCATCACCACCGACTTAAACGTTCTGTAAATGTATAATCTTTTCCCAGGGTCAGGAGGTTAATAAAACAACACAACTTTTAAGATTAAAAAGTAAGAAATATAATTATTAGAATAAGCTAGATGTCTCATACATGAGGAACCCTAACATCGAGTACTTATAACTTAGAGAGCACGCGGCGAGTCTCAGTCCGTCCGACACAATCGACTTCGCTAGACACTCTGACATGTTTGCCTTTCGCTTTCGCATCTTCGACCAGATGGCCACACACTAATCTCAATCCATTTTACTTACCGTCGGCACATAGTTACGTGATCCCGGCTTAACTCGTCCTCAGGAACTCGTCCCTTTTTTGTCCCCGTAGCCTTGTAGACGACCGCTCGCACTTGCAGCTCGCCTAGCTCTCTCTCTCCCAATGTCGTCGTACGGCCCTGCGCCGTACACGCGAGCTTCTCGTAGTTATCGGCGCTGCCAACACTCCGCGTTCACTCACTCATACACACACATAAACACACCCATGTAAGCGGTAACAGATTATGCACACAGATAAACGGAATATGACAGTTCCGTCCCCTTCTGCGTGGAACTCGCATTCCCCGACTATTTGGGTTTTGAAGTTTCTTTAATAATAAACTTGCTCTTTCCCGCCCATCAGGGTGGAATTCTCTTCAACGTGGAACTCGCATCCCCCGGCAATTCGGGTTTTGGAGTTAATTTAATAATCAACTTACCTCCTCCCGCCCGTCCGTGTTTCTTCCTCTTTTACGTAAAACTCGCATCCTTCGGCTATTTGCATTTCGGAGTTTAATAATCAACTTAATTTCTCCCGCCAATCGGCGTGTCTTTCTCTCATACGTGGAACTGGCATCCCCCGGCTATTTGGGCTTTGGAGTTAATTTAATCATGAACTTTCTTTTTCCCACCCATCTGCGTGCGGTACTCTTCTGCGGGGAACTCGCATCCCCTGGCTATTTGGGTTTAATAATCAACTTACTTTCTTCGGCCCTTCTGCGTGTCTTCCTCTCATATGTGGAACTTGCATCCCCCGGCTACTTGGGCTTTGAAGTTAATTTAATTATCAACTGGCTTTTCCCTGCTCGTCTCAGTTCCTTCCTCTTCTGCGTGGAACACATATCCTCCGGCTATTTGGGTTTTGGATTTTAGGAATCAACTTAATTTATCCCGTCGGCGTGTCTTCCTCTCATACGTGGAACTGACATCCCCGGCTATTGGGCTTTAAAGTTAATTTAATCATGAACTTTCTTTTTCCCACCCATCTGCGTGCGGTACTCTTCTGCGGGGAACTCGCATCCCCCGGCTATTTGGGTTTAATAATCAACTTACTTTCTTCGACCCGTCTGCGTCTCTTCCTTTCCTACGTGAAACTTGCATCCCCAGGCTCTTGGGCTTTGAAGTTAATTTAATCATCAACTTTCTTTTTCCCACACATCTGCGTGCTCTTCTACATGGAACTCGCATCCCCCGGCTATTTGGGTTTAACAATCAACTTACTTTCCTCGGCCCGTCTGCGTGTCTTCCTTTCCTACGTGAAACTTGCATTCCCCGGCTGCTTGGATTTTGGTGTTAATTTAATTATCAACTTGAATTTCCCTGCTCGTCTGAGTTCCTTCCTCTTCTACGTGGAACACATATCTACCGGCTATTTGGGTTTTGGACTTTAAGAATCAATTTAATTTCTCCCGCCCGTCGGCGTGTCTTCCTCTCATACGTGCAACTTGAATCCCCTGGCTACTTGGGCTTTGGAGTTAATTTAATTATCAACTTTCTGTTCCCACCCATCTGCGTGCGTTCCTCTTCTACGAGGAACTCGAATCGCTCGGCTATTTGGGTTTAATAATCAACTTACTTTCTTCGGCCCGTCTGCGTGTCTTCCTTTCCTACGTGAAACTTGCATTCCCCGGCTGCTTGGGTTTTGGTGTTAATTTAATTATCAACTTGCTTTTCCCTGAGCTTCTGCTTTTCTTCCTCTTCTACGTAAAACTCGCATCCCTCGGCTATTTGGGTTTCTGAATTTATTTAATTATTCATTTGCTTTCTCCCGATTTTCTGCTAGCGGGCTTTAGGGGGGGAGGGGGCGATCGCCCCCATCGCCCCCCTCCCCCTTGGATCCGCCACTGTCCCCCGGGCATGTAGATGCAAGTATACATTTATTTGAATAGACCTCGAAAACCGATGTGCTACGCACTTTGTACTCCCATCGAAAAGCACATAAAAATACAGAAGAGTACAGAAGAGTACAAAGAGTTCGAGTAATCTTACTATTCTCTCAATATTGCACACGGAGTACAAAGAGTATATATTAGTGTACAAAGAGTACATATAAGAGTACAAAGAGTACATATCAGAGTACAAAGAGAACATATACGAGTACAAAGAGCACATATAAGAGTACAAAGAGTAAATATAAGAGTACGAAGACTACATGCGGAGAGTAAATTATTTAATATTTAATTCTCTATAAACCGGCCATAACCAGGCATACGGTAAATGATTTAATTGATTTAATATCTATAAACCTACAACACGAACACGCGCGTGATAGATCATTTAAATAAACTAACCCAAATAGCCAGGGGACGCTAGGTTCACGTAAATAAGGAAGCTACACGTAGACGTGCGACAGTAAGTAAGACGGTTATTTAAATAATTTTTAAACTCAAGTAACGGAGGCCGCTTGATCCACTTAAATAAGGGACTAAGGGAGTTACGTAGACGTGTGACTCTAAGCAACACGGTGATTTAAAAAATTATTTCGTCTAAATAGCAGGGGGATGCGACATCCGCGTAAGTAAGAGAGTTACGCAGACGTGCGACCGTAAGCAAGTCGAATATTTAAAAGATTCTTTAACCTACATAGCCGGGGGACGTGACGATCACGCATATATAAGTGAGCTAAGGAGTGTAAGAATTTTTTAAATAATCATCTTGCTTATTGTCGCACGTCTACGTAACTCCCTTATATGCCTAGACCTCGCGTCGCCCTCGACGCTGAAGTTATCAGCTCAGACTTAGCAGTAACTGGGAATAAACATGCTTCAGGGGATCCCAAAACAAATTTCTCTTACTTTTTAGATTAATTTTTGTTTATTAAGATGTAAAAAATTACAATAATTGAAAAAATTTTATTTGGGCGCCCACCTATGCCATATTTGTCCCTGGCAGCTGCCAAGTCTGAGCTGCTAACTTCAGTATCGTGCGTCGCCCGGCTACTTGGGTTTAAAAGTTTTTTAAATTACCTTCTTTCTTATTTTCCCACGTCTACGTAACTCCCTTACATGAGTGACCACGCTTCCCCCGGGTATTTAGGTTAAAAAATTTTATAAATAATTGTCTTGCTCACTGTCGCTCGTCTACGTAACTCTCTAATCTCCCTTATATGCATGGACCTTGCGTCCTCCGGCTATATAGGTTAAAAAAATTTATAAATAATCGTCTTGTTCACTGTCGCACGTCTATACGTAACTCCCTTACATGCGTGGACCTCGCGTTCTCCGGGTATTTAGGTTTAAGAATTTTATAAATAATTGTCTTGTTCACTGCCGCACGTCTACGTATGGCTATTTGGGGTTAAAAATTATTTTAATAAAAGGATCTTGTTATTTACATAATTCTTAAAATTCTAAGTTTTA
Source organism: Torymus aiolomorphi (assembly GCA_036365515.1). Lineage (NCBI taxonomy): Eukaryota > Metazoa > Arthropoda > Insecta > Hymenoptera > Torymidae > Torymus > Torymus aiolomorphi. Next base: position 83,630,366 of record CM070877.1, read on the forward strand.
AAGTCAGGAAAATGTCAGGTAAATATTTGCGATAAAGTCAGGGAAAGTCAGAGAATCTCGCCAAGCTTCAATACTGGATACCATGCGTACTGCCTCCCGGGTCATGTAGTTGTCGATGGTAGATTTCTATTGTTTACGTAATTATTGACACTTATTTATTACTTTCCTCCGTGGTCATGCTATTGCCGAAAATCAGTTTTTATAGCTTCAGTAGTTATTTATAATTATTTATTACTTTGCCTCAAGTCATGTGATTATCGGGTGTAATTATTTTAATTGTTTAAAATTAGTATTTAATAATTTAATCGATTATTTATTTTCTGCTCGTTCTCCTTGGACTCTCTTTGTGCTCTTATTCCATCTCGTGTACTCTTTGTGTACTATTGATGTACTCCATGTATTCTTTGTGTGCTTTCGATGTACGCCATGTACTCTTTGTGTGCTCTCGATGTACTTCATCTTCATGTACTGTCTTTGTGCTTTCGCTGTACTCCGCATACACTCTTTCCGCTCTTATTGTGCGTATCCTCTCGTCGAAAATGAGCTTAACGGGTCGAAAATCGCCCTAGGCAGCCTCAGATCCTCGATAAAAGCTTTGATTTACGCAAAAATCGTCCCGTGGATATGTAGATGCAAGTATACATTCGAATAGACCTCGAAAAGAGCTCAGCCGGTCGAAAACTCCCCTCGACAGCCTCAGATGAGAGATAAAAGCTTTGATTTGAGCAAAACTCGTCCCCCGGGCATGTAGACCTCGAAAACGAGCTTAGCAAGTCGAAAACTCCCCTAGAAAACCTCAGATGAGCGATAAAAGCTGTGATTTGAGCAAAAATCGTCTTCGGGGCAAGCGTGTACAGTCCTACGCTGAAATAGATCTCAAAAACGAGTTTAGCTGATCAAAAAAAATCCTGGGTACCCTGAGCTTTGCACTAGAGACTGATTCCCAAATAAAAAAAGTTGCTGCCCGACAATGAAACCTGCACTTTTACGTCAACTAGCAAAATCCAAACGCGCTGCACACGTACTATTTTGTTTTTTACGTTATGAATATATAATTTTTCATTATGATTTCATTTTAATTGGTTTAAATGATAGAATAATCAGATCATTTTTCAAAACATGACAAAATTAATCTTTTTATTCTAATTTGATTTAATTATTTAGTTTTAAATAGTTAAGAATAAAAATTCAATTTCAAAAATTCAAATGTAGCGGAAGTAGCAAATTATCGCGCCTATTCTTTACAGACCAATCAAAATCACTCTTTAAGTGTTACACAACATCCGGCCATCGTTTTTTTAAGAGAGGATTTGATGTCAATCTGAATCCGTTTTTGCCGTTGTCGTAAGTTTGCTGACAATTTTCCATCACTTGGTTATTTGGGTTTGAACTGAAATCGTCTACTAAATAACATTAGTACAGTCAGCTTAGAAATTAAAAAGCCAACTGCGCGAGGTGGTACCTTTTTATGATCTCGCCCGAGTTTCTACCTTGCTACTCGCTTTCTCGAGTTGGTACCTTTTTACGCGCTCGCCCGAGTTAATACCTTTTTACGCGCTTGCCCAAGTTGGTACCTCGTTGCTCTCAGCTGATAATATATTTTCTTATACTTTTAGAGTAGAAATTTTCAATCACTCTTTCGAAAATAGTAAAATCACTTATTTTTTTTTTTTTGAAAATAGTAAAATCAATCATTTATTAGTTTCGGATGACAGAGATTAATTTTATACTTTTATAACGTAGAAATCATAAAGATTACTCTTTTAGAAAAGAGTAAAATTAGTTAGTTACTCTTTTCATATGTTGGGATCACATTTTCTACTTTGTAACACGGCAAATCGCCTGTTACTGAAAACGACGCGATGGGAGCGCGGCGGTTGAAAAAGGCGAAAGACTGACGCGCGAGAACGTGCACACGCATGCACACACACTCTTACGCGCACACTGTCTCTCCCAATACCCGTGTCCCGGCGCGCACCTTCCCCAACGTTTCTCTCTCAACCGCTCGGCCAGGAAAACCGACCAGCAGCAGCTACAGCAGGAACAAGCTGTAGCCGGACATTAGCGAGCCTGTCTCTCCCATGCGGCTGACAGGGAGACGAGACCAGCAGAGAGAGAGAGAGAGAGAGGCGAAGAGAACCAGCGGAGGGGGATGCCCTGGCCGACGCTGCGCGTGACGAGCATCGGCAGCCATCGTAGCTGACTGCTCGCCAGCGCCGCCGTAAAGAAGACGGCCGATCGGCGAACCGCGCCACAGCGGAGCAGAGCAGCGGGAGAGCACCGGCCGGCATCTTAATTCATTCCGTTGCCTACTGTCGTGCCGCGTGCTCACGAGTCTTCCCGCGGACGAGGATTTCGCGCGTGCTGTGCAGCTTGCTGATCCCTCGCCACCGACGGGAGAGGGCCTCCAGAGAGGCATCGTCAAGGCGAAAGAGAGAGAGAGAACGAGAGAGCGAGAGAAGCCCGCACCAGTAACTTCTGGCCGAGGTTTGCCCCCCCTTTGTTTCCTGTCCCCGTTGTTCCTCGCGTAGTGTGTGTGCGCGTCCGAGTCGGGAGTCGCGAGAGACCGCGAACTCACGCCAGCTGCAGCTCATGCTGTAGCTGTAGGTTAGATTAGAATTTTTAGCTCCCGGCGGAGCTAGCCGGCGAAGGCTTAGGAGCGGTGCAAGTGACGCGTGCACCTGGTGCCCATATCATTGTAGAACGTTGGGACTTAGTACGTAATAAAATTACTTATTTCTTTTACCCGGCTATTTTCTGTGTTTGGTAATTACCCGCGCACCTCTGCCTTGATCCCCAGCAGAGTGTGACAAGTGGCGCAGCCAACGTGGGGCCACGGTAAAGGCCGTGGCAAAGTTAAGGGATCCGCGTCGTGATTTCGCCATTGCGGCGCGCACACACAACGGGGAACCGTGAGGGAGGAAGCGTTCTGGCAGCCATTTTGGAGATTTCGCGTGTAAGCGTTTATAGACGCCGTAAATTTTTGAATTTAGCCAGACGTTTCGAAATTTAATACTGAGTTGAACTTTAAATATTGAGTATCTAGAACACATTTGCATTTTAATTTTATGGCCATTTATTGCGATTTGCGTGTGATTTTTCGAGAAGAGTTGATGAAGTACTCGAAAAACCACCTCTTGCTACAGCTTTAGCCACGCGGCACTTGAAGAATTTTTGCAACGTGCTCGGGGAGATTTTAAGGTTGCGAGTAACTCTCCGAACACGTATGCACGGCAGAATCATTTTCGGGTTTACGGTTTTTATTAGTTGAGAAATTTACCATTTTAAAAAATTCATTTGAGATTTTTACTCTCGCTTACTTTCCTTTCCGCAACTCCTTATAAATTCCCACGCCTTCGTCAAAGACTTTTAGTGGAACGGAGAAAGGGAATTTTGTAGTCGGGAGTGGGTTTAACGTAGATTGCGAGGAATTAGTGCGTAATTGTCGCGCTTACTTCCCACGTTGACTCGGTTGCTTGGCTTGATTTCCTTTTTTTTTATTTTTTTTTGCTTGATCTGGCCTTTCGCTTGCACATTAGTAATTAGATAGAGTGGAATTAGTATTTTTGCTTTTGAGTAATTTTGAAGATCGGGTTTTTTTTAAACCATTTTGTTTAGCAAATTAAATCTAAAAGAAATTAATACGTAGTATTTGAAAAGGGAATCGGGGAGCTAAGTGACCGAGGCTAACTGAGAGAGGAAGATGGAAAAACACGATTGGAGCTGGGTTTCGCTCGGCGTTGACGAAAGTGATTTGATGTGCGTCGACCCGCTAGCGGCAGCTCAAGCATTAAAGCGAACAATTAATGGGTTGACGGACGGAGACGTCTTCACTGCTGCTATTCGTTTCGGGCTGAATGTTCGCTCAGACGCAATGATCGTGCGCAATCGCCTAGAGCGGCATGAGATGCGACGCCATTTTGGGCACGAGGCAGCACCATGGGATCCGGTGAGAGACGAGCCGACAGCAGAGCCGTCATCGACGCCTAGTCCATCGTCGTCGTTGAGTAGGCATTCTGTTGCCAATTTCGCTGCTAATAGGGTTTCGCAGCCAGCAGAAGTGGTTACATCAGTGCATAATTCGGAGCCGCTCTCTACAGGCCAAACTATGGACAGGTTTTGCGATCCTATTTCTATGGAAGTACCGTCGCAAACCTTTAGATCCCAGTTGCAGATCGAGGTTAGTGATCCGCGCGTAGCCAGTGAGGAAGCTAGAGCTGACAGTCATGTAGCTCCAGCGTCGAAATGCTCTGGGGTACGTAGGCAGGTTAGCATCGCCGCGCCTGCCGCACCTATCGAATATAGGCACAACCCACGCGCGCAATCGACGAGATATAATCTCAGTCCTCGTCCGCCTCACGAGAACAGTACTTTCATCGACAACACCATGGAGTTGACGGACGGAGCGAATGCGACGGGCATCGTAATTCCAGAGACGACTACAGGAGAGGCGACCATGGGGCCCAGCACATTATTCGAGCGAACTTCGTCTTTGCCTTTTCCAGTTTTCGCGACAGCCGACTAGTTGTGCTCCGACGTCAGGGTACCAGAGGAGAGACTGCAGCGAAGTACAAAATAGAATTCCGTTGTCAACGTCGCAGTTTGATCCGCTAGGAGATGTTGGTATGGTAGGAAATGGTAATTTGCCAACTCAGGGTAATAATAGGGCAGATCGTTTCGATTTTTCGGGCGGATTCTCATCGCAGCGGATGGGACACGCAGAGAGGGGAGCAGGAGCTACAGTATACTCTCACTGTGCGATGCACAAATTTCGTTACAGCTGGAGCTTCACAGGCGAACACTTATGGAGCGCGAGCCAAGCAGATGCATCCGTATACGAATCAGCTACCGCCGACGTCGTATTATTATCCGCCTCGTTCGTTTTCACAACCGATGATGTCTGTGCAGCATTCGTTTCCGTATATTCAATCGCATCCGCAGTACTTAGGAAATTTTCCACATTTGAATTCGCAGTTTTCCACGATTGGTCCTCCTCCAGCTGCTATGGGATTTCCACCGGGGCCGATGCCTGCTGCTCCTAGCTTTCAGCCTCACCCGGGGAGATGGGATGTCTCTGCTCCTGGGATGAGTCAGAATGCATCGTTCTTCGAGGGTTCGTCGTTGAATAAGGAGAAACGCACTAGCGAACATCTCGCTAAGTGGCATATTTCGTTTAAAGGGGATAGGAAACGAGACCCCGAAAGTTTTATTACGGACTTAACAAACTGTAAAGAGAATTATAAATTGACTGTCGATGAAATCGTCAAAGCTTTGCCATCGGCTCTCGACGATGAGTCATGGCAGTGGTTTCGAAGAGAGTATCAATTTTGGAAAACTTACGAGGATTTCGTAGATGCTTTCCACCTACAGTACAGTTTTGAAGACGTACAGGAACGACTACGGAAGGAACTGGAAGTGCGGACCCAAGGACCTAGTGAGGAGATCTCGACTTATTTGTTGAAGGTGCGCGACCTGCTGGATCAGCTGAAGCCGCCGCTTACGTTAGGAGAGCAGCTGGATCGTGTCTACCAGAAGCTGCATCCTTCGTATAGACTGCGCATTGAGAGGAAAAATTTTGAAAATTTTCCGGAGTTGCAGAGGTTAGGCAAGAGAGAGGAGTTACGCAGAGCTCAAGAGAAAGCGTACAAGCCACCGCCTCCGATTTCGGATTCAGCCTTTCCTGCTTCAGCCTATATTCCTCCAAAACAGCAACGGCATGTGAGGATAGCTCCAGTCGCGCAGACCTCAGCAGATAAAGCAGTAGAAGAGTTCTCCAGCTCCCGTCAGGTAGCTCCAGTAGCAGCCACGCAGGCGGAGGACGAACCTAAACAAAGATCGTCGAGAGAGAAGAAGGTGGAAGCGACGAACCAGCACAAAAGTGGAAAGGAGGAGCGTAACCGAGATGCGCGCAGTAAGAGCCGAGGCCGCCGTGGAAACCAAAGAGCGAAGGATCAAGATCAGAGGTCCGAGCCCGAGCAGAAGCAGGTCGAGCTGAAAATCGAGACGGTCCCGCCGAAGGCCAAGCATGAAGACATGCAGCGAAGAAAACAAAGAGAGCCATGTTTCCGTTGCGGACAGACTGGTCATTGGAGGCGAGAATGCATGAACGCAGCGGTATGCCAAAATTGCGGACGGCCGAACACGACGGCGCGCAAGTGCACGAGGTGCAATTCAGCCTCGGAAACGGGAAACGAGTAAGAGGGGATGATGATGGAGTCAACCTACCCCCTCCTACTTCAAACTTGACTCCTCCTACTTCAAGTGTGAGGACTGAAGAAAGAGAGCAGAATTCTCAACGAAAAGAGAGCAGCGCAGCTGTAGCTGATAGCGAGGGAGATCACCCTCAGGTACTCGCTCCAGAATTGCTAATTATGAGGAGCGCTGTCAGCAATGTCGAGCCGAGGTTATTCTTCAACATAGAATTGAATGGAAGGAAACTTTTAGGCATGCTCGACGATGGCTCAGTTCACTCTTATCTTGGTAAAGGCCTTAGCAAAGAATTTGCTGGAAAACTAGAACAGGAAACAGCTTCAGTGCGTGTTGCAGATGGAGGCGCAGTTAAGTTGCAAGGCGTATTAAACATGACAGTTAGTATTGATAATACGCAGCTAACGATGCCCTTCAGAGTCGCTGATGAGCTTCAATACGACTGCATTCTCGGAATCGACTTCAAACGAGCCTTCAAGATGAAGATCGACTACGAGACTGATTCATGGTGGACGCCGAAGGGAGTGGTTCATCAGTTTTACCCTTACGGCCAGGATCCAACCTGTTTTCCAGCTTTAGCCAGCATTGAAGGACTGAGTCGTGCTACAGCTGAGCAGCACCTGATTATTGAAGCTCTGAAGGAAAAACTTATTCCTCCTACGCCGGAAAAACTAGGGTTAGCTAATGTCGCCCCGCATTTTATTGACATTCAAGGAAATGAACCCATACGCCAAGCTCCTCGGAAGTATACTCCGAAGATGCTGCAGACGGCTTGGGCTGAAGTCGATAGAATGCTCGACGAGGGAATTATCCAACCATCTGATAGCCCCTGGCGAAGCTGCCCTGTGTTAGTACCGAAAATTTACGACATATTCAGATTTTGCATAGACTATCGTCAAGTAAATAAAAAAACTAAAGCAATCGCGTATCCATTGCGTAACATGGATGATATACTTGACAAGCTCAGTTCCGCAAAGTATATCTCGAAATTAGATTTAAGCCAGGCGTACCACCAGATACCTTTGGATCCGAAGTGCAGAGAGGTCACCGCATTTTCAGTGCCAGGGCGAGGACTTTTCCACTTCATCCGGTTACCATATGGGCTGACAAATGCTCCAGCTGTGTTTCAGCGCATAATGGATAACCTCATCAAAGCTGCGTGGGAACCTTATGTCTTCGCATACCTAGACGACGTAATAATCGTCTCGCCGACCTTTGAGGAGCACGTAAAGTGGTTAGAGATAGTGCTCTCGGCGTTAAAAGTGGAGAATTTACAAATTAACCTCAACAAGTCTGAATTTTGTTGCGCCGAGGTTAAGTATTTAGGTTACATCGTTAACGAGGACGGACTGAAGACAGACGACGACAAAGTGAAGCCCATCCTCGAGTATCCAGCGCCTTTCACCATAAGGCAATTAAGAAGATTTCTCGGTATGATTAGCTGGTACTCCAGATTTATCGTTCACTTAGCTGAGTATAAAGCACCGCTAACCAAGCTGCTGAGGAAGGATGTACAGTGGCAATGGCACGAAGAGCAACAGCAAGCATTTGAGAAGCTGAATCTCGCACTGACGCAAGCTCCTGTGCTTGCAAGGCCCGATTTGTCGCTACCCTTCACTCTGCAAACAGATGCGAGTGATTATGCTATAGCAGGAGTACTGACGCAAGTATTTGATGGCGAGGAGCATCCTATCTATTTCGTGAGCAGGACTCTGTCAAAGGCGGAGCGGAATTATACTGTCACAGAGAAGGAGTGCCTCGCTGTTTTATGGTCTGTTGAGAGGCTACGAGGGTATTTGCAAGGTGAGAAGTTTACTGTAATCACCGACCACCATAGTTTATTATGGTTAAATAACCTCCGAGATCCAACGGGTCGTCTCGCCAGATGGAATACAGCCCTGCAGATGTATAATATCGAATTTGTACATCGTAAAGGTGCGTTGCACAAAGTCCCAGACGCGTTGTCGCGTGCTTGGGAAGGAACTTACTAGCTTGCAGTGATCGCTACTGCTACAGCTGACGATCCGTGGTATCAAATGAGAATAGGTAATGTTGAGAAAAATCCTAAAAAATACCCGGATTGGAAGGTAGTAAACGGCTTGCTGTATGCGCATCGTCCGAATAAAACTGTTGACCCATTGCTGCCGGACATGGATGCGTGGAAGCTCGTTCTTCCAGAAGCCGATCGAGAAAAAGCTCTATCTGAATGTCACAACACCCCACAATCAGGACACTTGGGCGTGGACAAGACGTTTGCGAGAGTCGCGACATACTACTATTGGCCCGGTTACTACAGAGATGTTTGTTGGTATGTGGCCGCGTGCCAAGTATGTCAAGCTCACAAAGGCTCACAGCAAGCTCCAGCTGGACTTATGACCGAGAGAAATCTTGAAGGTCCATGGGTTATCGTAGCCTCCGACATAATGGGCCCAAAACCACCTTCGCGTACTGGTAGCCGATACATAATTGTTTTCGAGGATCTCTTTACCAGATATGTCGAACTGACAGCGTTGAGAAAAGCAGATGCTACCTCAGTGCTGAAAGCTTTTGAAGAACTAATTGTAAATCGTTGGGGTTGCCCTCGGGTTTTGCTCACGGATAATGGCACAGAATTCGCTAACAGGCAGGTTACGGAAAGGTTAAATGAGTATGGAATTCTGCAGTCCACTATCCCGCCGTATCATGCTCAAGCAAACCCGGTGGAAAGAGTTAACCGGAATTTACGACCCATGATTAATAGCTTTTTAGCTGACGATCATAGAGATTGGGATCTGCACTTGAACGAGCTACGGTTCGCGTTAAATAGTGCTGTGCACTCGTCATTAGGAGTTTCTCCCGCGTTTCTTAATCTAGGGCGTAATCCTGTTCCTTCTGCCCTATTAAGAAGTCAATTAGAAAATCCTATTCCTACCTCTCCTCCCGATGTGGATAAGTGGAAGAATCGAGCCAGTCGACTGCCTGCCTTGCACGATTTGGTGCGACGACATATGGATAAAGCTGTAGCAAGGCAAGTACGGAATTATAATAAAAATCGACGAGAGGTCCTGTACCAGGTCGGAGACCTTGTACGTCGCCGAAATCATGTATTATCGTCCGCCGAGGATCGATTTGCGGCTAAGCAGGCGCCTAGATTTGTCGGGCCGGCTAAGATAGTGCAAGTCTATGCTCCCGTTGTATACTTGGTACAGGATCTGGACTCTCAAAGGCGGACGAAAGTCTTCGTCAACGATTTAAAAAAGTATACGCCTCCGAGAGAAACGCAGCGACTGACGGCTCAAGCTACAAGTCCAAATATTGATCTTTCAGGAAATGGACTCGTCGTTCGAGAACTGGACGCCAGCCCTGGCGATAGGGAGAGCCGCACACAAGGCCCCTCCGCCACCGCACGGGTTGGCAGCGATATACTGCCTCCCCGCCGCCGGGGTCGGCCCCCAAAACCCCCTCAGCTTCCGGGGAGGGTTCGAGGTCTCACCATCACCACCTCCGATGCCGAGCTCAACTCCCGCTGCCGGTTCTGCCCCAGCTCGCACCGCTACAGCCCGGCGCCGAGGTCGGCCACGCCATCTCCAGCTCCCGTAGCTGCAGCGATGAGAGGCCGCTGCCACGCCCCGCAGAGTCAGGCAAGGCCGGAACAGTAGGGCCTGACCCGCCAAGAGATTGGCTGGCAGGAGACGGGGGACAGCCGAGAGGACGGCCACAGCCGATCAGCACCCGACCGTCACATGAGGCCGGTGTAGCACGGCCCGGCTGCTGGAATTGCGGCGACTTCGGGCACAGCAGGGTGGATTGTCCGGAGCCCCGTCGTCGGTTGTGCGATATGTGCGGCCGGCGAGGCGTTACCATCGCCACCTGCTCTACCTGCTGCCAAGAATGGGGCCAGCGTCAGAGGAAGGCCGAATGATACCCCAGAAGCTACAGCTGGAGCTGTACAGGAAGAGGGTAGACATGAAAATTTAGTGTATCTGTGCCACGTCGGTAGGGAGAGCCGAATGCAATAAAAACAGCCTCCTTACCTCCTCTAGATGTGTTTTTCATTTATCTTACCTGTCCCCTTCCAGTGATTTCTTAAGTAAGCGAGAGCGTTCGCCACCAATTTAGCAAGTAAGCAAATCGCAATAAAATAGTCGATTCAAAAAGTATGCCATTTGAGTACATTCTTGGTACTATTCCTTTTCTGATCGTTTGGCTAAAGTATTCGCGATAGAGTCGGCATGTTATTTTAGGTTGCCAGAACGTGGCTCAAAAGGAGCAGTAATTCAAGGGATCGGCCAGTTAAGTCACTGTTGCGGCAGTGTGTTGTTTGATTTCCTCAAATGTTAGATTTGCGTGAGTGAACATGTTGGAGAGTTGTGTGAGAGTTCGCGATCGGGTCCGGAATTTCGTATGACTGATTGTAACAAAAGAGATTACAGGCGCCAGGGTGCAGTAGTTAGGTAATATACACTCACCGGGTTACTCTTACACAGATCTATACGTAAGCCTAGCTGAAGAAGAAGACGACGAACACAAACACCTACACTCACACCGCTGTAGCTAAGACCGCTTAGCTTAAGCTAAGTTAGCTAAAGAAGGGAACCTGTATTCAGATTAATAGTGAGAGCGGTAGAAACGTACGAAGGTATTCCACGGACTACTTCGAGTTTAGGAGGGGGGAGTTGTAACACGGCAAATCGCCTGTTACTGAAAACGACGCGATGGGAGCGCGGCGGTTGAAAAAGGCGAAAGACTGACGCGCGAGAACGTGCACACGCATGCACACACACTCTTACGCGCACACTGTCTCTCCCAATACCCGTGTCCCGGCGCGCACCTTCCCCAACGTTTCCCTCTCAACCGCTCGGCCAGGAAAACCGACCAGCAGCAGCTACAGCAGGAACAAGCTGTAGCCGGACATTAGCGAGCCTGTCTCTCCCATGCGGCTGACAGGGAGACGAGACCAGCAGAGAGAGAGAGGCGAAGAGACGCTGCGCGTGACGAGCATCGGCAGCCATCGTAGCTGACTGCTCGCCAGCGCCGCCGTAAAGAAGACGGCCGATCGGCGAACCGCGCCACAGCGGAGCAGAGCAGCGGGAGAGCACCGGCCGGCATCTTAATTCATTCCGTTGCCTACTGTCGTGCCGCCTGCTCACGAGTCTTCCCGCGGACGAGGATTTCGCGCGTGCTGTGCAGCTTGCTGACCCCTCGCCACCGACGGGAGAGGGCCTCCAGAGAGGCATCGTCAAGGCGAAAGAGAGAGAGAGAACGAGAGAGCGAGAGAAGCCCGCACCAGTAACTTCTGGCCGAGGTTTGCCCCCCCTTTGTTTCCTGTCCCCGTTGTTCCTCGCGTAGTGTGTGTGCGCGTCCGAGTCGGGAGTCGCGAGAGACCGCGAACTCACGCCAGCTGCAGCTCATGCTGTAGCTGTAGGTTAGATTAGAATTTTTAGCTCCCGGCGGAGCTAGCCGGCGAAGGCTTAGGAGCGGTGCAAGTGACGCGTGCACCTGGCGCCCATATCATTGTAGAACGTCGGGACTTAGTACGTAATAAAATTACTTATTTCTTTTACCCGGCTATTTTCTGTGTTTGGTAATTACCCGCGCACCTCTGCCTTGATCCCCAGCAGAGTGTGACAACTTTTATAAAGTAGAAATCGTCAAGATTACTCTTTTAGATTTAGAGTGTATACTTGTATGTTCAAATATAATTTTTATTCTTTAAAAAATAAAAAATGTAGACTTTATTGTTTAGCAAAAGAGCAAAAGTATCAATTTAATCTTTTGAACGGAAAGTATAATTTTTTACTCTTTATAAAAATCTTAATCTTTGGAAAAATGTAAATGTATGAAATTATTGTTTAATTCTGCAGTTTGCTCTTTAATAAAGTAGAAAATTGACGTTTTACACTTTACGTATCCAATTTTTACTCTTTTGCGTTTAGAGTATGTAAATAAGAATGTATTATTTATGGTTATCAGTTGTTAATTGTTACATCATTTTTAACATTTTAAGTTACAATTTTTTTCGGTTCTTATAGCTATAATTTAAAAATTGAATATCCCTAATCGACTTTTACTTCGTTTGCAATTTTCATCACTTAAACTTTACAACGGTATGACGCAAACTTAATTAAATAGTAATACACTCACATTATTGTTAGATCTAATCCGCTTACTCATAATTTTGATCGGAAAATTTTTAGAAAATATATTTAGAAAATAAAATGAAATATTGATTAGTTAATTAATTAATTTTAATTAATTTTAATAATTTTAGTTAATTTTAATTAGTTTCAATTTCCATAGTCCGTTAAACTCCGTTTCATACTGTGTAGTGTATAATATCATCTGTGAAGTATTTTTGGTATAATACCGATTCTGGTATAATACTGTGGTTTATGACACATTTCGTGTATTATACTGATTTTGGTATTATACTGCAGTTTATGAAAATTTTCGTGTATTATACTGATTTTGGTATTATACTGTATGAAACCTCTTGGCCGTGTCGTAAAACCAACCCTGCCGTTGACTGCTAAATACCTTTCCACATATAGAGCATTTTACTTGGCAACCTTCTTTATGGACATCTATTCGATATTTAGCAATTTTCTTTTTGCACTTTTCACATTGCACATTCTCTCCGTGGAATCTTGTTTCATGATCTGCCAATTTCAATACGAGTTTGTAGCATACGTCACATTCTAATTTTTCTCTATTCACTGCATGAATTCGCAAATGTCTCGTTAAATTCCTTTTTTCCGTGTAAGTCTTGTTACATATCGGACATTCATTACTGCTCTCATACATCATGTTTTCGTGACTTTTACGTTTTTTTTGTGTTATAAATAACTCAGAACAATGTTCTTCTTGGCACTGATACAGTTTTTTTTGGCAGCTTTGTGCATCGTGACTACTGTCCTATCCTGCAAAACATCTTTTTTATTATTTTCTGTACATTCGCATGGTATGGGCTCATATGATGAAGTCCATTCATGGCATCCATAATTTATTGCTTCTGCTACATTTCTTCCCAGATTTATTACAGCGTGGTAAGTTCCTTTGCGTATGAAAAATAAATCTCCTGGTTTCTGAACTACTACTGAATATGGTATGCCAAGTTGTTGTAGAAATGTTGGAGTCACTAAGTATATCTTGTGTTTAAAAACTTGATCACACACTTGCATTTTAGGACAGTTTTTTCTTAAATGATCTGCTACATTCTTTTCTATTTCTGCTCGCCATCTATAATCAATAATTAACCATATTTTTGGTTTACCACACTTCAATAAATTCAAACTACTTAATCCTCCATCTTCTTCATGAAAAGCTGTAAAACTTCCATGCTCTCCAATGTAATGCATGGATGTATTTATCCCAGGCATACTTGGTACATTACTTTCGTTATTCACACTAATGTGCGACTCAATATTAGAAAGTAGGCAATTACTTTCATCAGGTGCAGTTTCAATACCACGTATGTAAGCACGATCATATTTTCCTTTTGCAAATAAATCTTCAATACTGTCCACGCATGTCTTCCATTCGTCCTCTTTACTTATCATATCTATGTACACATTTTCATTTAAAATGTGCTCTAAAAGTTATACATTTTTCTCATTTGTTATTTCAACATTTTCGTTGAAATACACTTGATCCGTTAGTTTTTGTAAACGCTCACAGCAAACCTTCTGCATTACATCATCTCTGTCTTTATTTTTTTTATTATTCTCTTTTACTTTTACTGACTCATTTAATTTTTTAACATAATTGTCAAAATCTATATCCACGAGATTAGTGACATTTCGAAACTGAAAAGAATGAAAAACCCAAATTGTTAAAACAGTTTCAAGATTTTCAATTTCAAAATTATATATATTATGTTCATTGTTTTTTTCATACGAGTCTTTCAGAACAATTTTTCAAAGTTCCGAAATTACAACATTTATATTTTTATAAATAGTACATTGTTTATAACTGGGGAGGAAAGTTCACTTTCTAGCGAGGATGATGATTGAGCACGAGTGATATATGAGTGCTCAAAATCATCATCAGAGACTGAAAAAGTTAATTACTTTCTTGTTACACATAGTACTTTTTTTAATAAGTGCAGGAATAGGACCTTTTTTATAGGATCATATAAACTGAATATTTTTGGTTACATGATAGTAAGAATAGTAAGGTAGAATTTCTGTTACTAAAAAGTGGACCGGGGTATATCGAGTCGTCATAACGGGAGACTAAGTTCTCTTCCTCCCGCTACTGTTGGAGACCTCGCCAGACGCTCGAAATGCTCGATTTTCCATTCATTTTTCTATACAGGAAAAGGGCCTTTTTCATGCACGTGTTGAAAAAAAAGAGTTTTTCTCTGCATATAAATAATTATTCTCTATAAAGGTTTATTGAATGCTTCTTTCACATTGTACATCGTGTCCTATTCGACCCCCTCATGCGCCGCACTATGTGTTATTGGTGAAAAATTTGTGAAAAAATCAAATATCCTGAGATCAAAAAAAGATATGAATATGCGAATATAAAGAGGTCAGCTTTAAAGGAAAACTTTTAACTAAGATCCTATCATAAGCCAGGCCCCTTAAAAAATCACTAAAACCGCCAATTTTTTTATATTTTTTTTCTTTTTCGTAAATAGGTCTTTTGAAACCATTCACACTGAAACAAAATTTGTTGACTCCATTTTACGCGGAATTATGGTAATTTTAAGCAGCCAAGGTGTTTTTTTTTTGACCTTCGACTTAGTAATAGTCAAAGGTCAAAACAAAACTCCTAGATTGCTTAAAATTACCATAACTCCGCGAAAAATAGAACCAACAAATTTTGTTTCGGATAAAATTAAAGATTTTTCACTCAACTTTTTCACAATTATATTTTTTGTTAAAGTCTGAAAAAATTGGAAGTTTTAGTGATTTTATAAGAGCCTGGCTTACAATAGGGTCTTAGTCAATGGTTACCCTTTAAAGGTGACCTCTTTACCTTTAAAATCCCGTTTACCGCATATTCATATCTTTTTTGGATCTCAAGATATTTAATTTTTTCACAAATTTTTCACCAATTTTTAACCAATAACACATAATGCGCCGTCGCAAGCGGAATGAAAAGAAAACCGCAGTCTCATTTTTTTTTTATTTTTTAAACTGTTAATAAAATCTGCAATTAAATAAAAATTCATATAATTTTTCATAAAAAAAAAAGGACTATATAATAACTTTCTTGTGAGTACTAGCCATTTCTCGACATGCTCCTTTGAAATTTAATTTTAATTTTTCTTATGAAATGTTTTTAACAATTGTGTTTTTAACAATTGTGTATTCTAACTTGTAAAATAACGAATTTCAGGAAAATGTAGAACGGGGGGAAGCACTGGTGTTCCCTATAGATTTTTAGACTGCGATGGTAGCGACATTGCGTGCATTCCGAAATGGGTACGCTCTCGGGCTGTGTTCTGAATTGCCAGCAGCAAGCAGAGTGAGAGAGATAGCGTAATACGAATGAAATGCGTTAGACAAGGACAGAAGTTACTGGCCAGCTGCTGGCAGCAGTAACGGAACGCACCCCATCACACATTCCGAAAAGTTCCTAAATATTTTGGGTAAAGTACCAGTATCTCTAGCAGGAAAGTTTAGTCACCATGTGCTCAAGATTACTTGAAATAATTATATATTGTATTTTAATAGTATATATCAACGGTTGAGCGGAACAATATGCTATCTCGGCTGAGGCTAACAGAAGATACTATCTCAGCCATCTCGGCCGAGGCTCACAGAACGTGGCATCTCGGCTGATGCTAACAGAAAATGCTATCACGACGGTCGCTCATAAAACGTGCTATCTCAGACGATTTTTTTTTCTTCAAATTTTGTAGTGGTACCCAGGCGGAAATGATCTTCTATAATAAAAGTTCAAAAAAGTTTATAACTGATATTAGCAGATTTTTATAATCAGGATTTGAGACTTTTATAAAAGTTTAAAATTGTTATAAATAGTTATTTACTTTTGTAAGTTTTTTAGATCGTCGTAAAAATTTGAATCTTCGATCAGTAACAAAAATTAGTAACTGATAATAACGTTTACGAATATTTACTAATTTGTACTAATTGAGATTTATATAATTATTTGTATTTTAGAATACCTATCCGTAGTAATAAAATTTCTTTCTTACAAAAAGTAAATAATTAATAAACTTTTTGAAACTATTAATAACTATTATTATTAAATGAAAAAAGTTTATTACAGATAATAACTTTTATACCACTCTAACCTCAAAATCAAATACGTTGGTATGATTTGTCGCCGCTCGTGTTATAAAATACTGTTCGACACGAGTGCGGAAGTTGACTATTTACTTCATGTGACTTTTCGCATGAATTAAATCATCACCAGTATCGAAATGTACTATTTATAGATTGCTTTTATGGTTATGTGCCGCGGCCCCAAACTTTTTTTAGCTGTTCATAACAGAAAATTTTTATAAAGTGTTATTATAGTCTCAATTGCTATCTTTATAAACAGTTATTAACACTTACAAACTTTTTTTAAAATTATAAAAAATGATATATTTTTATTAATAATTATTTGCTAAGTTTTATTTCCGCCTGGGCAGCTCTCGGCATCTTGATTGAACTTTTATTTCTACAAAATGGGTGTCTATAAAAATCGTGAAAAAAATTATATCTAATTTTTCAACAATGATTTTGTCAATTTATTAAATATGTATATTATGTAATTGATTATAATTGATTATAACGGATCGTTTAATTGAAGATTCAAAATTCAATTCTTAATTAAACAAGCGTTTAATTAAAGATTCAAAATTTAATTCTTAATTAGACTAGTTTTAGTTAAAGGGTATAATTTTAATTGTTAATTAACCGAGTTTTAATTAATTCAAATTTAAAATCTTAAATATGCCGTATAATTAAAATACGCTCTTAATCATATGCCGTATAATTAACATTCGCTCTATATGATAAGCCGTATAATTAACACTCGCTTTTAATTTATGCCGTATATTAATCAAAGGCTAATTTGCATTTGACCTTACCGAAGGGATTTTTCGAACAGCTGATTTCAATTTTGAGATCTATTTTAGTGTATAATGCAACGCCCTATCTTAAATCATAGGTCATTCAGGGGGTTTTTCGACCCACCCAATTCGATTTTGTGATTTATTTTAGTGTGTAATAATGCATTTGCTATAACAGACGCTGGGCGCGCCTTTCAAATTCCCACTACAATAACAATATACTCTGAGAACAGCTGGTATATATTATGTGCAAACAAATTTTGTTAAGAAAGTATGTTTTAAGGCGGTACATAGGCGATACGAAGATGCAGAGATCATAATGAAATTTGAACACATTATTCTTACAAATATGAGTAGCACGCACGATTTTTTTCTATATTTATTATTGCACATATTTTGAAAATATTTGATTCGAAAGTTTGCAGGTTATACACAGGCTCTTATGGAACTCGGTCAAAACAGCTGATTGGCATAGACTACGATTTTGTAAAAAAGCAGAAAGAGCAATAAAAAACTAACGAACGTATTGGCTAAAACCTTAAGAAGCAACCAACCGCACGAATTTACGAGTATTTAACGAAAACGTAAACCAAACATCAAGCTTGGCGGCCGGTGCGCGGTAAGAGTGGAGGCCGGTGCAGGGTGCGAGGGGAGTACCCTCTCCACGCCCCGTGGTATGACTGTTTTAAGAATGTATGGACTACACTATCGGCGTCGAATATCAGTATTACTAAAATTATTAGTAATTAAATATAAAATCATATTTGTTACTTTTTTATTAAATAAGTTTCGAGAAATAAGTCAAATGAGCAATATAAGCCCCTAAAATAAGAAATTAGACGAAAATTTTTGAAGTATTTAGGCTTTTAAAAATCATATGTCTTAATACATTTTTAATTTCATTCATCATAAGGTGCCGCATCTTCAAATTTTATTCGATTCTTGTTTTTTTGGTCTTATTTTGCCCAGGGGCAATTATAAATAGACCGACTAACTCATTTCATTTGTTAAAGGACTTTCGATGAAGTATTCCATTAGAAGTAGTACATTATTTTACTAAATCTTACCACTAATACTGAATAAGGCTGATATTTAGCTGCTGAATTTTTAATAATTTTGTATGCCTCTTGCAAAGTACAGCCCATTATTTCTACAGTGATGTCATCTATATCAGGTCCTCTTTTCATGTCAGGTTTAATATATTTATAATTGCTAGAAAGATCAAGTTTACGATAACTAATAACAAACAAGCAATAAAATGGTGGATGCTTAATATAAAAACATGATAACTTACCACTGCTGCGCAGGAGCACACTCGGCCATGCTTCGTTTTTTGTAATTTCTTATAATATTTGTTGTTTTCTAATAATTATTTGTAAAAAGTCTTTACAAAATAGATAGAAGTAGGAATATTTGGCAAAGTATACACTTCTTCGAACTTCCTTAATCCAACCGAATATTACAAAATACTGCAGTTCGTAAACTGTAATGTTTTTTGTTTTCCAAAGTGATGATTGGCAAGGGCAACACTGGGGCTTTAAGTTTAGACTGCTTTTGTTTCTTTTAGGGAGGAAATACAATAGGCGCCGTGCTCTGCGCCATCTGCGCCGTGGTATAAGCATTCAGCTGATTGGTTGATTCTATTAGGATTATAGAGTAAATATATATATATATATATATATATATATATATATATATATATATATATATATATATATATATATATATATATATATATATATATATCTAATGTCGGGATGGGTGGAATCAACCAATCAGCTGAATGCTTATACCACTGCGCAGATGGCGCAGAGCACGGAGCAGGGCACTGAGCAGAGCACGGCTCCTATTGTATTTCCTCCCTTAGTCCGTAGGCTATAGCTCGAGTTCGCCGCGCCACCACGAGGATCGCATGTCCGATTTCAAATCCGAATAGCTGCCGAGGGACAATGTACATACATAAGCGCCACGCTGTACCTGCGCTACGCCTTCTACCACGCCGTTCCGTTCATTAAGGTATATAGGAGAGCGCTATATATAGGTATACTTTATACACGGTAGAGCGCGTGCGCTCTCGCACGTTGCGCGTGATTGTGGACACAGCCTATATACTATTTCTATTGGAGTTTTATATTAGTAAATAGGTAAGAATCGTAAGATAGAGCTAAGAATATAGAAACCGAACGACACGGCCTGAGCAGACAGCACGGCACGGCGCAGGCGCAGCGCAGCACAGAACAGCGTAGGGAAGGAGGCGCGGTGCTTATGTACATTGTCACTATCCCTAACTGCCCGTTGTAGATGTAAACATTAAAGAATAATATTTTATAATTATGATTTTTGATAAAAGTGGAAAGTGAAATGAATAAACAAGTAACAAATGAAGAAAATATTGTATGTGTTAATACAGAAAATGTCACAGAGGAAACCCAATGTAAGCAAGAAATTGACGACAGTGAAATTTGTATAACTACTGAGAGGCAGAAACTTTACTCTGTTGACACAAATTGAAATAGGAAAGGTATTTATTTACGCATAAATTTCATGTATTATTTTGACATTTTGGCATCAAAATCATATTTTAATTAATTATTTTCAGATAAAGAACCAAATAATACAAAATCTGAAAAAGTTCAGGATGATTCTTCTAAAGATATATTCAAGAAACCTGTGTTAATCATTGGAACTTGACGGGGCCATCCTCCAAAATTAAGAACTGTTTCACAGGGTGCTGTAGTTGAAGCATTTAAAAATTCTGAAGCACAATCAAATAACAAGAGTAGACCAACAACTGTATGACAAAGATCAGAAAAATAAGAAACGCTAGTAGAGGTTTCAAAAGATAAAAAGTTGTTACTTCCTTATTCAGAACCTTTATAGAGTGGAATACCAGATAGAATTTACAGATTGGAAATCCTAAAATCTGGTGTATTTTAGAAACCATAGATTTTTCATCCAAAAATTATCACATAGTAGGATGATTACCGGCTTGTGATATTCCTATGGCACATCCAACAATATCCCGTTATAATGCTATTTTTCAGTACAAACTTGTTAGTGATGGAAAAAATGGTAAAGGCATGTATGTTTGTGATTTAGGAAGTAGACATGGTACTTTTTGGAATGGGAATCGTATAAAACCTACAGTGTACATTCCGCCTTCAAGGTGGTCACATAATTAGATTTGGTTGTAGTCAAAGAAAATTTATTATACAAGCACGACCAGATGATCAAGAAGAAGAATCAGATTACACTGTTACAGAATTTAAAGAGATGAGAGGAATTGAATTAGAAAAACGAGAGAGGCTAGAAAACACCGTTTTATTGAGGAAGAACGAAAAAGGTTGCAAAAAGAAAAAGAAGAAGCTGAAGGAATTGATTGGGAAGTGGGAGAAGATGCTGATGAGTAAACCGATTTCACTAAAAACCCATATGCACAAACAAATAATGAAGAATTACTTATTGATGATCCAAAAAATACTTTACGTGGTTGGTTTGAAAGAGAAGGGCTTGATTTGCAATATCAAACTGAAGATAAAGGAACAGGAAGATTCTTGTGTTGGGTCGAGTAAGTTATTTTCATTTTTACTATAATATTTGAAAAATTTTTAATTCAAAAAATTTATTTTTTATAATTATTATTATTAGAGTCCCTATAGATGACAGTACAATAAGAGCTGACGCACTTGTAATTGGGAAAAAAAAGAAGCTGTTATTCAATGCGCTTTGGAAGCATGCAGACTTTTAGACAGACCTGGACTTTTACGTCAAGCTAACCATGGTACACAAATTTTTACTTTACACTTATAAATTATTACTTATATTAATATTTTTATATAATTCTGTTTGTGCAGAATCAAGAAGGAGGAAATCTAGAAATTGGGAAAAGGAAGATCTTTAGGATTCTGATGAGGATATCTTCTTAGGCAGAACTGAAATAAAGTTACTGAAAAAATCATAAATATAGAAAATACAATTGCTTTGCATAAAATGAATCAAAAAATTAAATGGATCATTCAAATACTGATGCTTTGATTGTATTTATGTCTTCATTAGATTCTTCAACATTAGATAAGACAGAAATTATAAAATTGAAAATTGAGCTTAGTAATTTACGTAAGGAAGAAATTCAATTATTAAAACTCAAATATAGCGAAGCCAGTAAATCTATCACCTTTAAAACCACATTCATCACTTGTTACTACAAAGTTAAAAAGTGATTTTATTACCTGTTAATATGGGAGATTCAGAGGCTAAGTGCTTTTTATGGAAAGCGATTATATATCAGAAAAGTTTGAACATTTCTTTTCGTTTTTAACATGTACTTTTTTAAAGAGAATTGTTGTGTATTGTTTGTTATGTTTCCGACTAGTAGATCTCTCTCGAAGACATTAAAATTCTACATGGTTTTAGCTTGAAAAATAAATATAACTTAAAAAAAATAAAAAATAGATGCTTTGTGAAAATTTTTTTCATTTTCAGATTATAGAATTCTCACAGACATTGACCTCTGGAACAGATTCTTATCGAAGGAGCAGCACCAGTAGTAATGCCAGTAACTTCTCATTACATCGGCAAAGTCTTCATAAGCTACAAGTAATACAATAGACAGACTTTTAGGAGGTGAAATAGAAACAGGATCTACTCTGTGCATAGAACTCTGACCACCAAACTCCGCTTTTGATAAAAACCAGTGCTACAATGTCAGAATCTAGATATGGGCTACTGATAGTAGACAGTGCTACTGCATTATACAGGACAGATTTTGCTGGAAGAGGAGAATTGGCAGCTCGCCAAATCCGTTTAGCCAGGTTTCTTCGATTATTTCTTAGAATAGCTAGTGAATTTTTTTGAAGACTTATGGAATAAACTCAGCCTGTGCTTTTCTCGAGTGATTGGAATCTTACTGATAAAAAATAACGCAGTGATCTATCTACCCAATACAAATATTATTGTATTCTTAAAAAGTGATCAGTGTTCATAAATATAATATAATTATAGTGAATTCAGTGAAAAACACCAATTAAAAGATTATGCAAAATGAAGATTAAAATACAGAAAAAAAAAAATGATGTGTTATTGTTGTGAAAATTTCAACAAATAAAAGTGATCAGCTAATTTTACAATTTTCTCACGGTGGGAGACGTTAAAATGTTTCAGAGGAGTTCTCTGTAAATATTTTTCTACACAAGATTCAGATAATTATTTCAAAAAGTATAATACAAGAATGTTAAGAAAGCTTTTGTTCTCAGTAATTCTTAGTTCATAAACTGATTGTTTTTAATTTTACAAGATGTGTGGCAATCATGGGTTACTAATTTAAGTAGTTTCAATCAATAATTATTTCAAGATGTTTTATATTTTCTACTATTTTTAAAACAACCAACAAGACGTTCTGTACAAGAATAAACTAACAAACTTTATATTGAAAGAACTACAGAATCTTTGAAAAAGGTTTTGTCTAAAAAGAAAGCATTAACATTTTTTTACAAAAATATTTTTTGATTTATATATTTATCTAAATTAAAGTAAAAATAACTTTAGAATGTGTAATAGAAGGCTAGAGGTAAATTTTAGCACAAATTTAATAATGTAATAATAATTTGTCAAAAAAAAAAACAAGAGAAAATGGATGCATAAGAGTATTTTGTGAAAAAGCTTAGTATCAGGTGCTGTTACGTAAGAGTAGTTAACTTGGCAAACTTTGAGCTTCGCATTTTGTAAAGGATAAAGGATTAGGTGATTTCAGAAAAATAGATGCAAAAAAGTAGTTTTTTAAAAACTTTGTACCGTCTGCTGCTATGGAAATGGTGTACCAAGAACTTTAACGAGAGCCTATAAATATTTTTTTAAAACAATCGCAGTAAAACAAATACACTAAGAAAAAAATTTCTTGGAATCAAAGAACATTTCTTTGCGGGCAATCCATGAAATATTTCTTTTTCATAAAAAAGTAATATTTCTTTCAATTGAAATTGATTTTTCAATTGAAAGAATATTACTTTTATTGAAAGAAATATTGTCTTGATTCAAAGAAATTTTTTTCTTAGTGTATTTGTTTTACTGCGATTGTTTTAAAAAAATATTTATAGGTTCTCGTTAAAGTTCTTGGTACAGAGTTTGACACATGTCGAGGGAGGGGAAGGGGGGAGGGAGAGGGTAGGACGGAGGGCGGGAGAGAGAGTTAACATTACATAAAAGTAAATATTTAATAGTACATTTCGATACTAGTGCGAGGATTTGATTTTCCCCTCGTGTGACTGTTTGCACCCGAGCAAAGCGAAGGTGAAAAGGTCACACGAGGAGAAAATCAACTTCTCACACAAGTGCCGAACCGTATTTTTTGACACGACGTGCGAGAAGTGAGATTTTTGCACGCATCGTTTAACGCAGCGTGCGAGAAATCGAACTTCTCGCACGGAGTTTCAAAAAATATATATCGCAATGACTAGATATAAACATTGCATAGAAATGTACATTATTAAATATAGGTAGATAAATTTCGTAAATTAATAAAATAAACTAGATGTACAGCAAATATAAAACAAATTTAAGTTGATAGCATTATTTTAAGAGTCAGATTAATACATTTATATGGATGTATGGATGGCAACATTGTTACTATTAAGGAAATAGAAAATACTTTAAAAATAGTTTTTAAAAGTGTTTATTATAATTGTATCAAAAAACATTTAATTTTTCAGTTAGAAAATACTTTTTTTATTAGAACATCTTGATCTATCTTGATCAACGTCTTGATCAACATCTTGATCTATCTCAAGTGTTAGCTTAACGTCCCAGCCACTGTAAGGGCAGGATCTGCGGGATCTGTATAGGCTGTTGTGGGGTTCTAAAAGTCTCGTCTATTGCTTGACGAATATTCTTTTTCATCTCTTCTTCACTCTTAGTTCTGTGTAATGAGCAATATCCTGCAAAATGAATAATTATTAGAATATAATGTTTATATAATTATATATTTTATAACACTAATCTAAAAATACTTACTTTTGCCATCTCCTCGTTTCTGCGCTTTAATTCTGTATTTTCTTTCAGAAGTTCTGAATATGGAACATAAGTCGATCCACCTCTGCCCCCTTTTCCGCCACCGCGTCCTCGCTAATTGTACCGCTGAAAAAATTTCATCCTTTGTTAAAATACTTAAGTACTCTTTTCAATATTGTAAATTTTACAAACATTAAAATACTTACATTATAAGTATTATTATAGTATCCGTTGTAGTCGTTGTTGCCGTTGTATCCATTGGATCCGTTGTATCCGTTATAGCCGGTATGCCGTTATAGCCGTTATAGTCGTTATAGCCGTTATAGCCATTGTTATATCTGTTATACCCGTTAAAATTGTATTCATCCTCGTCATATTCCTCCTAAAAATAAAATATTAATTAATAATAAAATAATAATAATAAAAAATAAAATAAAAAATACCTAGTTAATTGTTCATAAATTCACGCACGTCTTTAAAAAAATTTATTTTTAATTGGCTATAATATAGACTAATAATAGACTATTAAAAATATATTTTTTTAAAGACGTGCATGAATTTATGGACAATTAGCTAGGTATTTTTTATTTTATTTTTTATGTATATAGGAGACAGTATAATTGTAATAGAATCCAAGGTGATTTGGAAAGGAAGATTAAATGAGAAGAGACAATGAGAAAGGAAGTAACTGTACACCAGCAAATGAAATATGAGAAAGTGATAAAGAGATTGAAAGAAAGAATGGAAAATTTGAAAAAAAGAATAAAAGGGTAAGAATAGAAATGTCTAAAATCTGAAAGCGTGAAGAAAGAAAAAGACTAGTGATAAAGAGAAGATGGAATTTACCGGTTCACGGGGCTGTTCTATATGCCGTTCCTGCTGATTTTTGTGTACATTGTCATCCCTTGGGGCTGGCGGAGGGGGAGGTGGAGGTGGTGGCTGGCGGCCGTTATGCTGGCCGTTGGCTGGCCCTTCTTCGCCTCTCTGAGGTGGTTGTGGCTGCTCATCTACCCGTGGCACTGGCACGTTGTTCCGGAGGACCGCCGCATACCCAGCTCTACCCCTCTGCAGGGGAGGGAAAGGGTCGCGAACTTGCCCATTATTATTGGCCCCTCTTTCACCACTCCGTCTTCCTCGCCTTCCTATAAAATGTAAAAAACGTTTTAGAATTAAGGTGATGTGATACCCACGCTATTACTCAA
Organism: Torymus aiolomorphi; assembly: GCA_036365515.1. Lineage (NCBI taxonomy): Eukaryota > Metazoa > Arthropoda > Insecta > Hymenoptera > Torymidae > Torymus > Torymus aiolomorphi. The sequence goes on from CM070877.1 coordinate 83,655,791, forward strand.
TTCTCGGTTCCCGTTTTTCTCTTTCAATTTTAAACTTTTTGAAAAAAACTCTTTGACACGTTTTAAGTTTAATAAAAAACTACAACGTATCAAAGAGTTTTTTTCTTAAAATTAAAAATTGAATGAGAAAAACGGGAACCAAATTTTGGGTAGAGCTCATGTAACTTTTCTCATTCGCTTCGCTCGTGAGAAAAGTCACATATGAGATAAATAATCACCTTCCTCACCCATGTCGAAGTGTACTATTTTTTATACATTAGTAGCACTTATCGGGTGGAGTTATAACGTCGCGCGATACGAAAAAAGTCAATTTAGAAGAGCCAAACGATGAAAAGCTAGTTTCACGTGAAAACAGCCAAAAATGTGCCCATTCTTTGGCTTTTTTTGCGCGAAACTGGCTTTTCTTCGTCTGGCTTTCGTTAGTTGGCTTTTATTTGTACAGCGCGACGATATGTCAATAAAAAATATTTATACTAAAATTACGTCCGGGACGTATATGAATAAATAATTTTATCTTACCTGCCATTATTCCACGATGTTTTTGAAATCTCTAGATTCTGCACACGAACCGGCCTGCACACGCTCCTTTTCTGTCCGTTGTCAGTACGAGAAAGAACGGGAAGAGAAGAGGAAGTGGGATTCGGGAACGAACACATTTCCGGTGCACCGAAAATATCCATGGACAGTGTTGCCAATACTTATAGCTTAGGCCGCGTCCACAACCTCCGCGCCGGCGCAACGACGCACGCGCTCGCCCGTGTAAAGGTATACCTATATATAACGCTCGCCTATATATATATATAGGTATACCTTATACACGGGCGAGCGCGCGCGCCGTTGCGCCGTCGCGAAGGTTGTGGACGCGGCCTTATAGGTACTTACTTATTATTAAAATCAGAATCGGAATAGACAAATGAGGAATCATACGCAGTAGAATTGGCCATTAGATACGCGCGCGCGCGTGTGCTTGAATAGTGAGATGTCGAAAACGCCTAGGAGCTGCTTATAACACTTTCAGTCGATAAGAGACATTATAAAAATCTCAAACCAAAAGTGTAGAGCGTAAAATTTCGCATAAGAATGGTATGAGCAAATATTTTTCCGGTGCCTGCGGGACAGCCAGAATCGGTAGAAACTAAAAAACGGCTCGCAAGAGCCAAAGAAACTCAAGCACTCGCGTGCTTGTATGACAACAACATAATATAGCAGCCGTAACTGCGCGTTGTAGATATTAACATTAGAGTCGTTCGATATACGGTATGCCTGACGCCGACACTAGGTACATCGTGAAATACTAGAGATGTATTGAGATCTGGCATAGGTGTGTGGCCAATATATATAGCTATACCTTAGCCATAGCCAACATGGTGCAGAAGAGCCCGTTTTGATTTTTGTAGAGCGTTAGCTCTAGTTCACCGCGCTACCACGACGGTCGCATGACCAATGTAAATAAGAAATTAACTACACTGAAATTTGTATAATCAATGAAAGGCAGAAACTTTACAGTTTACTCTGTTGACACAAATCCAAATACGAAAGGTATTTACTTACGCATAAATTGCATGAATTATTGTGACATTTTGGCATCAAAATCATATTTTAATTAATTATTTTCAGATAAAGAACCAAATAATACAAAATCAGAAAAAGTTCAGGATGATTCTTCTAAAGATATATTCAAGAAACCTGTATTAATCATTGGAACTCGACGGGGCCATCCTTCAAAATTAAGAACTATTTCACAGGGTGCTGTAGTTGAAGCATTTAAAAATTCTGAAGCACAATCAAATAACAAGAGTAGACCAACACCTGTATTACAAAGATTAGAAAAATAAGAAACGCTAGTAGACGTTTCAAAAGATAAAAAGTTGTTACTTCCTTATTCAGAACCTTTATGGAGTGGAATACCAGATAGAATTTACAAATTGGAAATCCTAAAATCTGGTGTATTTTAGAAACCATAGATTTATCATCCAAAAATTATCACATAGTAGGACGATTACCGGCTTGTGATATTCCTATGGCACATCCAACAATATCCTGTTATAATGCTATTTTTCAGTACAGACTTGTTAGTGATGAAAAAAAATGGTAAAGGCTTGTATGTTTACGATTTAGGAAGTACACATGGCACTTTTTGAATGGGAATCGTGTTAAACCTAAAGTTTACATTCGCCTTCGAGGTGGTTACATAATTAGATTTGTTTGTAGTCAAAGAAATTTATTATACAAGCACCACCAGAGATCAAGAAGAAGAATCAGAGTACACTATTACAGAATTAAAAGAGATGAGAAGAATTGAATTAGAAGAACGAAAGAGATTAGAAAAAGAATGTTTGATCAATCAAACATTGAGGAAGAAGAACAAATAATGTTGCAAAAACAAAAGGAAGTAGCTGAAGGAATTTATTGCGGAATGGGAAAAGATGCTGAAGATTTGACTGAAAATTCATATGCATAAACAAATAATGAAGAATTATTTTTTGATGATCCAAAAATGACTTTACGTGGTTGGTTTGAAAGAGAAAGGCTTGATGTGCAATATCAAATTGAAGTTAAAGGAACGGGAAGATTCTTGTGTTGGATCGAGTAAGTATTTTCATTTGTTCTATAATATTTGAAAAATGTTTAAGAGCTGACGCACTTGTAACTGGAAAAAAAGATGCTGTTATTCAATGTGCTTTGGAAGCATGCAGACTTTTAGACAGACCTGGACTTTTACGCCAAGCTAATCATGGTACAAAAATTTTTACTTTACACTTATAAATTTTTTATATTAATATTTTTATATAATTCTGTTTGTGCAGAATCAAGAAAGAGGAAATTTAGAAATTGGGAAGAGGAAGATCTTTATGATTCTGATGAGGATATCTTCTTAGACAAAATGGAACGGTTTACGGTAGAGAAAAGTGAGAGCAAAGAATGAGAATGGCAGGAAAACTTGAAACAAAGGCGAAAACTTATGATTCATTGGTACATTTTAATGGTTTTTCAAATAATTTAGTTATAGTAGCAAAATAATATTTAATACTTGAATTTATTTTTAGGTTGATAAACCTTCAAAAGTTACTGAAAAAATCACAAATATAGAAAATACAATTGCTTTGCATTAGATGGATCATTCAAATATTGATGCTTTGGTTGCATTTATGTCTTCATTAGATTCTTCAACATTAGATAAGACAGAAATTAGAAAATTGAAAATTGAGTTTATTAATTTAGGAAAGGAAGAAATTCAATTATCAAAACTCAAATATAACGAAACCAGTAAATCTACCGCCTTTAAAACCACATTCATCAATTGTTACTACAAAGTTAAAAAGTGATTCAAAGATTTAAATCAGTTGTTGGTCACGTAAACAGAACGAAATTCAACCAAGTAAGTTTTAATCATTTTCTATTTTCTTTACCAACACATAAACACACGCATGTGCATACACACACCGACTCACATCATTTCAATAAAGTCAAGCTAATTTGGAATTTTTTTCCCATAATAGAATAATCATGAGACAGTCTCACCAATAGTGGAAGAAGATCAGAATATGGATAAAAGTGAACATAAAGAAGACTGATGAAATGACAAAGGAAAGATTAGAAGAAACAGAAAAAAATTATAACTCAAATAAAGAAGAACGAAAGTTAGAGAAAAAAGAAGAAATTATTTTAAATAATGAAAATATGGAATTTATACCAACAGTAAATAATACTACTGTGAACGACATTGAAGAGACAGAATTATAAAAAGAAATATCAAAGAATAAGAAAACAAATATTAAACGAAATCAGCAAAAAATAGACAAAGCAAGAGAGTTGCAAAAAACTTACGATGAAGAATTCAGAGGAGATTATAGCGTGTGGTTTCCACCAGACAATCAAAGTGGAGGTGGAAATTAAGACCAGTCTTAATGAAACATTTTGTTATTAACTTTGTTCATCGTATATTAAGAATTTCGAGTTCAATTTTCTTTAATTTTTTTTAATAGAAATATTTTTACAAAAAAGTAAATTTGAAATAGTAAACATTACACAGATTAAATATTCGTATGAATTTTATTAACTTTATTTTAAAAGTTTTGCAAATTATTGTAAATAATAAGTATACATAACATTTTTCACTTGTAACAAAAATATTTCTCTTATGTTATATTTTTATTGTGAAACTTGTACTAAAGTTGTACATAAACATATAATGTATGTGTTCATTCTTTATTTAGTTTTATTACACCACATTTTGACATACATCTTGATCTATCTTAAGTATTCAAGAAAATAGTTTTAGAAATATTTTTAAAAACAATATTTATAAATTCAACTTTATTTTTTAATAAAATCTTATTAATTTAACAAATTTTACTTCACAATAATTATTATAACGAAAATATTTGAGTACTATAGAGAATGGTCGAGTACTAGCGCTACTCCGCTATAATTATACCCAAATCTTTCCTTTCAAAAGCAGTCGTATAATTATTTATGTTAGTTGAGTTGCAAAAAAATTACGATGAAGAATTCAGTGAAGATTATAGCATGTGGGTTCCACTAGACAATCAAAGTGGAGATGGAAATTAAGACGAGTCTTAATGAAAAATTTGGTTATTAACTTTGCTCATCCTATATTAAGAATTTACAGTTCAATTTTGTACCATTTTTTTTAATAGAAATATTTCTAGAAGAAAAATTTATTGTCATTAGTAAAATAATTAATATTAGTACGTGATGTTCTTTAGTATTCTTGAATTTAAAGAAAAAATGCAAGTGTTAGTAAGTTAGGTAATATGAACTTATTTGTTAAGAATTGAAAATATATTCTTTATAATATATAGATAATTTAATTCATTATTATGTTTGTCTTTGTGATTGAAATTCATGCTGTTGGAAAGGAAGGATAGGTGGGCCCAGGTCCTTAATAATTACAAGGATAGATTAGCAAAAACGATGCTCTATTGTCTATCATTATTATACAGTGGCATATTGGCAGAGAGATCGAGGGATCGTTGTCTCCCTACTGAAAAATCTCAGGTGAGATCTCATGGAAAATTAATTAAAAATCAGCTTCTTCAGTATTGGGAATCGCCTGATGGGATGTTTTGCCCCCCAGGTTAACACAAAAATACATGTTTAGAAGCATTTTACACAATTTTTCAATTTTTAAAATTTAATACATGAGATCTCAGGTGATTTCTCAGGTGAGATATCATGTGAGATCTCAGGTGAGATATCATGTATCAATTTTTAAAGATTGAAAAATTGTGTAAAATGCTTTTAAACATGTATTTTTGAGATCGTTTGGGGGGTAAAACATCCTAAAAGGCAATTTCCAATACTGAAGAAGCTGATTTTTAATTAACGTAAGTTTTCTACAGCATCTGGAGCAGAATCTCAGGTGAGATTTTGGCGTGAGATTTTACATGAGATCTCACCTAAGAAATCACCTGAGATCACACCTGAGATTTTTCAGTAGGGCTGTTAGGCGAATGAACAGTGATACTTCAGTTAACGAAGGGCAGAAATCGACAACTCGGGTAGGCAGCTGCATTTTTAATATTTGGTAAAACACATCGTCGAAAAACGATGGTAAAAAATGCAGTTTCCAAAAACACGGGGTTCGCCTCAATTTTGCAAAAAACAACCCCTGAAAACGGTTTTTCGTTTACAACTCGCGAACGATAAAATATATTGAAAAAAGTCCCAAACAAAAATTGTAGAGCTTAACATTATACATAAGAATGATTTATCACTTTTGTACATTTGATAAACTGAAGGTTGAGAAAATCACGCCGAAGTTGCAAACGGCGGGCGACTGAAGGGAAGGGAGCGGGGCCTATGTCCGCGCGGCTGCAACATTGACGGCGCACTTGAGCGGTGCTAGGAGGCGGCCGAAGGGAATCTCCGCTGGCTGCTATATGTTGTATATACAAGCAAACACGCGTGTGGACTGACTTTGTTTACCTCTCACGAGCCGTTTTTCACTTTAAAGCGATCTGGCTAGCCCAAGCGCCAGAAAATTTGTTTTGCTTATATCTTCCCGTCTATACCAGCGGATACAATTGGGAAAACGAACCATCGTTATTTATAGATTTTGACTCGTAGAATCTAAATATTAAGGTTTCAATGTTACAAAATTCCAAAAACTATAATTTAAATATATTTGTTTAAAGAAAGACGCAATTTAAGCAAATACTAATTATCTTTCGTTAATTGTCTTTCGTTATCAGAATAATTTTTCCTTGAAAATTGAGTTATTTCAAGATCAAAATGTTGATATACTATACAACATTCACGAAAACAAATATTCAAAGAATTATAAATTTTTAAAATATTAATTTTCAGTATTGAAGAGATTTTTAATAATAGTAACAAAATTAAGCTAAAATATAAAATATTAGTCAATTTACTATTTAAAAACAGGTGTGCAAAAAGGCTGTAGATTTAGCTCAAGTTCTTTGCAAAACATACAAGAGAAACAAAAATGAAAAAGCATAAAAAAGCCTTCACCACCTTTCACAGCTAGTATTCTAACCGGTGAGCCTCCCCATACATCGGTACCGCACTGTACCCTTCTGCTATCGACGTAAGGGCCGACGAGAGTACTTGTAATAAAATCAATAAAGATTGACATTAGTTTAAAGGATTTGATTTTTGCTAAATTCTTAACCAGAACACCATACTTCGAAATAATATGCTTGGATTATTGTTTCCTCACAATAGATGAAGTAGTCGGTATGGTTAACATGCTTACGGGTGAAGACTTAGTTGAGAACGAACGAGTTGTCAGATGAAAAAATAATACTGGTGTTGAGTATTATTCGAGATAAGAAAAAAGTCTAAAATAAAGAGCAAAAAAATTTGTCACCATATTCGAATGGTGTAGTGAAAGGGAAATTTAGAGTCAATATAATTTTCTATATTAATCCTTTTATTATTAATGAAACATGACAGAATACTATTCTTCGTCCCCTTCCTCACTGCCGAATCCAGTGGCAGCATCGTCCGATGACGATGATGACAAGTCGTCATCGGATGAAAATAGCTGCACGATCTCGGGAGGGTTTCTAATGTGACCCAGGTAGCCATGAGATCCTCCACGTATTCAGGGACTATTACTCGTAAAGCCTCACGAGATAGCCGAGATTGATAAATCAGAAAAGGCAACTGTCGCCTGCATAGCTTCTGCTGCCGACATGGAACTGAAGCATTTATGTAACAGAAAGAAAGAGATATACTTAAGTTTTACTTAATACAATACCATTTTCACATCGGCAGATCAAAAGAAGCAGGTATTCATGCATAAGCATACATGCAAGAAACTGATAGCGAGAGAAGGGAGAGAGAGAAGGAGAGAAAGAGAGAGAGAGCACATCTACCGATGCACAAGTTAATAATTCACTCGTCTCTTATATACTAATTGTAGATAACTCCTGCTCAATATCAATGTTCTCCGCTAGGTGGCGTATCGACAAGTCTAGATCTGGTAATCTCGCAAGTGTCAGGAGTTATCTACGATTAGTATATAAGAGAGGAGTGAACCATTAACTTGTGCATCGGTAGATGCGCTCTTTCTCTTTCTCTCTTTCTCTTTCTCTCGCAATCTGTTTCTTGCATGTATGCTATGCATGAATACCTGCTTCTCTTGATCTGCTGATGTCAAAATGCTATTGTATTAAGTAAAACTTATATCTCTTTCTTTCTGTTGCATACAGGTTACAGTACCATGTCGGCCGCAGAATCTATAGCGGCAGTGGCCTTTGCCGATATGTCGATCTCGGCTGTCGCGTTTGCAAGGGCCGAAGTGATGCGGGTGATATTTCCCGAATACGTGGACGATCACCATCATGGCTACCTCCTTGGTAGCAAAAACAATCCTAAACAATTACAAAATATATACAGAAAAATAGTGGAATTAATAATAAAAACATATTTTAAAAGATATATTAAGTATAGTATAAACAAAGAAGTAATATGTCATGTCAAATCAGAAAGGTATAGAAAATAAGGGAAACGAAGGGATTATAACCAGACGGACTACCCAAAGAAATCCAGAACTTAAAAAGCAAGTAGACGATATAAATAAACAAACGAACATTTTTGAAAGAAGACCAAAAGTACCAAGATCACCTCCAAATACACAATTAAATAGAACTTCATCGGATATCTACATTAACTCAAAAACACAGGAAAATGAGGAAATACTTTCAATTCCATCAACTTCAAAAATAGACCATAACGAACTAGATGCACAACATTCAGTCAAAAAACAGAATATTAAAAACCCCACACAAAAACAAGATATATCAAATAAAAATATAAATAATCTTTTTATTCCGGAAATAAAACGGGATATATTATCACCAACAAATTTTCATACTCCAAACACACCAAGTCAGAGCCCAGCATTTTTTGAAGAATCAATATATGTAGAAAACGGTAGGCAACATGACTACACGGATATAGAAGGATTTTTTAATGAACAAAGTTTGATTTTGGCTAAAGATAATACAAGTAATAACGAACAGCCAGAAATTCAAATAAACGAAGATTTAATAAATCTAGAACCAGAAATGGCAAATCAAGCATTAAAATTACCACTTAAAGAAGTTGCAAAGTTAGTACCGAATTTTGACGGGAAAAATATCCAACTAGAGGAATATATAGAAAAATTAAAACAAGCAAAAAAAATAATATCGAATAATGATGAATCGAACCTAGTACAGATCCTCAAAATAAAGCTCAAAGGAGAAATTTATAAAGCATTAGCAAATGTAGAAATTGAAAGAATTGAAACTTTTATTAAAACAATACGTAAAATATATCCATCAACGGATAATATACATTCATTATACGGAAATCTAACACAACAAATTCAAAAATCAGATGAAGATGTACTACGTTTTGCAAACAAATTACGAGTGTTGGGTACACAAATAATAGAATTAAAAAAATTAGAACCTAATGTAACAGGAGAAATTCTAACAGAATATAAAACTAGATTAAAAACCGACATACTCAGTAGTTTTAAAAAAGGATTAAAACAAGAAATTAGAATCGAACTCGGAGAACACCAAGACATGGATAACGCAGTACAAAAAGCAATTGAAATAGAATCAAACTTAAAAAAGCAAAATAGCTTAAGAAATGATACTACAAGCATATTGTTTAATTTCGAAACTCCAATTCCAAACACAATTAAACAAGTTTTTTGCCAATTATGTAAGAAAATAAATCACGAAGCATTATTTTGCATGAAAGCTTCATGTGTTTATTGCAAAAGTAAGGAGCATGTATCATATCATTGCAGAATAGCTAAGCACGTAATAAAATTAATTTGCAAATTATGTAGTACGGAAGGCCACTCAATAGATGCGTGTAAGTTAAATAAGATGCAGAGTAATCATTGTCAATACTGCCAAAATATGGGGCACGAGGTTACGCAATGTCCTACTATTACAGAATACGAGCTGTGTTGGAGATGTAAGGAAAGAGGACACGATCCGCTTACGTGCAATAATTCGGTAAGAATTACGGAAGTATGCGACGCCTGTGGCAGCGCGTTACACACAGCTAAAAATTGCCCGTCAGCATTGTGTAAGAGGTGCAACAACCTCGGGCATTTAATGAAATACTGCACGATAAACGAAGGAACGATATGATGCGCGATATGTGCAGGTGAAGGTCACGAAACCGCGGATTGCGAGAACGTAAAAGTTTTAATTATGCAAAATAGACAACAAAACTCTCAGAATAAAGAAGTTTGTCAATTTTGCGAGATGCCGGGGCATTCAGCAAAAACTTGTAGGAAAATAAGCAATAACCAACAATGTACATTCCCAAGTAATAATTACAATGCCTTAAATAAATCCTATGAACATCGAGATAAAAATAGGAATGGATTTTTCCGAACAAATAACCAGAACAGCAATCATTTTTCAAGGAATTCAAACAGTAATTATCGGGGGAACTTTAATACACAAAGTATAAAATGCGAATATTGTAATTTCACCGGGCATACATTGGAAAATTGTAGATAATTAAAAAATCTGACGGCACAAATTAAATGCTCTTTTTGCAATAAAAATGGACATCAAATAAACAATTGCCATGAAATCTAGATGCTACAAAATAAATTAGATAAATTTTGTAAAATTTGTAAAAACACGAATCACACAACTGAGGAATGTGCGTCACGATCAGTACTTAATCAACAAACTTCGGAAAACTAACAAATTCTTCTGGAAATGAGTGGACTAGAAGGATTAACAAAATACCACTCAAAGATAGCGTAGATATTAAAGTAGGCACATTTAATAGTGATGGTATCACCACCGGAGAGAAAGACACGGACATCGATTTATTGATTACAAAAAATTTAAAGAATATTACGGAAAACATGGAGAAAAATAAGGCAAAAAATAGATCAGAAATTATAAATAATAACGAAATAAATTTAAGTGATTTTGAAATAAATAGTATTAAAAATGAAAAAACACAAGAAGGAATAGCAGCAACCAAAATTGCAATGTATTTTCTGAAATTAGAAAACTCACTGCAGTATATCGAAATAGAAAACCACTACACAAATAAAAAATGTAATTTACTTGTAGATAGTGGGGCTCAGTTAAATATTATCAAGGGAAATCAGATACCTTCTAATATAATTTTAGAAAATAGGAAAATTCATTTATCTGGTATTACAGATAAAACAATTGAAACATTAGGAGTAATTAAAATGAATATAAATGGACTGAATATTGATTTCCATGTAGCACCACCAAATTTTTGTTTACCTTACGACGAGATTTTAGGAATCAAAATTCTTACTGAACAAAAATTAAGACTAGACGAGGGCTATTTACAAATAAATCATAGTAAGATCAAACTGAAAGTAACCCATAAATTAAATCATAATCTTAATACAGTAACTGAAAAGTCACAAAAAACGGATAAAGAATTAAAATCAAGAATAACAATAGAACAGAAGGAAGTTTTAAAGAAAATGTTAGAAAATACGGACGAAAAACAAAGCTTAATACCCATAATTCATGAAAATTGCGAACAAGTAATACAAATAAACGAAAAAACTGAAAATTTTCAAATTGAGGATGAAATGGAGAAATAATCTTGTTTAATATCTTATGAACCTGAGTTAATCAATAAAACTGAAGTAAATATAAATTCAGAAATAAAATTATATGATGACGTTATGAAAATTTTAAATACGATTCCAATATTAAATGCAGAAGGAAAGGATTCACAAAAAAAAATGTTAAATGAAATTCTACCAGAAAATATAAATGATTTACATTATGAGGAAATTTTGGAAAATGACGAAAATAATATTAAGTCATTAATAAATAATATTAATATTGCTTTTAAAAATAATGACCAAGCAATCGATTTTGAGGAAATCGAATCAACAGATTATAAACAATTTTTGACAATAATGAATAAAAAGATTGAAGTAGATTTAGAAGATTATAATAAACTCTATGGAAATGAAAAAGAATATAGCTTTATATCTTATGAAATAGACAATTTACCTGAAGGTTTTCAGATAACAGAAGACTTTAACATAGATGAAAATGAAATTTTAAATTTGGGATCAATAAATTTTATAGGAAAAATGAGTCAGTACAAGATTTTAAAGAATATAATAGAGAAGAAAGATTATTAGAAAAAATATGTTACGAAAACTTGTCTGGAAATAGTAAAACAATGATTAAGGATCTAGTATTAAAAAATAAGGATATATTTTGGCTAGAGGCAGACAGTTTAGGATCATGTAATGTAGAACAACATGAAATAAATTTAACAGATGATAAACCCGTATACGTAAAGCAATTTCCTTTACCTCATAAATTACAAGAAATCGCGATAGAGGAAACTCAAAAATTAATAACAAATGACCTAGTTCGAAACTCAAAAAGTGCTTTTAACGCTCCAGCATGGATTATAGCAAAAAAACAGTTAGCAGACGGAAAAAAACGATGGCGTTTAGTAATAGATTACAGAAAACTAAACGAAAAGACAATTCCAAATCCATATTTACTCCCAAACATTACAGAAATATTCGATCAATTGGGGAAAACTAAGTTTTATCACGTTATAGATTTAAAGTCGGGATTTCACCAAATTCCTATGAAACCAAGTGATATACATAAAACTGCTTTAGCATCAATCCATTTTGACGTTTTGAATTTCGAGTACCACCTTTCGGATTAAGAAACTCACCGCGTACATTTCAAAGAGTTTTAAATACAGTCTTAGGCGATTTAATCGGTAAGATATGCTTCGCATTCATCGACGATATAATTATTTTTGGCGAAACTATGACAGAAGCCAACGAAAGATTCAATACAGTTGCACAAAAATTACGAGAAGCGAATTTAACATTAGAACCAGAAAAATGTGAATTTTTTAAAAAAGAAGTATGTTATTTAGGTCACATTATTAGTGAACACGGAATAAAACCTGATCCAAAGAAAATAGAAGCAGTAAAGAAATTTCCTACACCGAAAAATGTTAAAAATATTAGAGAGTTTCTAGGGCTTTCAGGTTACTATAGAAGATTTATAAAAAATTACGCAAAAGTAACAAAACCCTTAAATATATTGCTAGAAAAAGACGTGAAGTTTCATTGGGAAAAAGACCAACAAAAAGCCTTTGAGGAAATTAAAGAATTATTATGCACAGCACCAATCTTAGAATATCCACGTTTTGATGAAACATTCATTATTACAACAGATGCTTCGAATTCTGCTTTAGGTGCAGTTTTGTCGCAAGGAAAAATTGTCAAAGACCCAGCGATAGCTTACGCATCACGAAGTCTACATAAAGCGGAAACTAAATATCACACCTATGAAAAAGAAGCATTGGCAATAATGTTTGCCATAAAAACGTTTAAAAATTACGTATATGGAAACAAATTCACAATAGTTATTGATCACAAACCGCTGTTATCGTTAAGATCAGCTGATAATAATACAAGAGTCCAAAAATGGAGACTAAAACTATCAGATTATGAATTTGATATCGTATACAAACCAGGAAAACAGAACGCAAATGCAGATGCTCTATCTAGGAATCCAGTAGAGATATTTGTTATTACCAGAGCACAAAATAAGAAAATATTAAATAAAAATAACGAACAACCTAGAATTCTTAGTAACGATGACAAAATCAAAGTAATGAATGAAGATAGACAGAAAATTAAAGGAAAAAGGGGCAGACCTATGAAAAATGACAAAAAAATGACTACAGGTAGAAAAGAAGAGAAAATTGAGGAAAACAAAGAAAATATACCGGAAATTAATAATATCATTTATTCTAAAAATTCTATACAATTTAGAAACGATAATATTGTTCATTTAATAAATTTAAAAGGAAAATCATTAGATAAAAATACTGAATTATTAATCAAAAGTAAAAACATAAAACCAAAACTATCACTTACAAAAGATAGTATAGATATAATAAATATAGAGAATAAAAAACTATTTATGTTATACATAGATACGTCCGTATCATGTAAATTAATAAAAGAAAAATTAGCGAAATTATTTAATCAATTAAAAGAATTATTAATTACTAAGAATATATGTATTTATAGCATTTCTAGGGATATAGAAATTTTAAATATAAATTGGTTAGAAATAGAGGAAGTATTAAAAGAAATATTTAGCAACACAAATATAAAGGTAATAATATGTTTAAATAATATTGAATATGTAAAAATTGAAGACAGGGATAACATTTTTAACATATATCATGTTAAATCCTCTATGATAGGAAGACATTCAGGTGTAAATAGAACATACAATAGACTTAAGGAAAAATATTTTTGGGAAAACTTAAAATCAGACATCCAAAACAGAATAAAAAAATGCGAAGATTGTCAAAGAAATAAATTAAAGCGGAAAAAGACTAAACAACCAATGATTATCACAGATACACCGGGGAAAACATTCGATAAAATCGCAATGGATATTGTAGGACCATTTAACATTACTAAAAATAATAATAAATATATTTTATCTATACAAGATCAATTATCAAAATTTGTAATTTTAGTATGTTTAAAAGATCAAACAGCAGAATCGGTTTCAGATGCTTTTATAAAAAGATTTATATGTATATTTGGATGTCCAAAGATAGTACTAACCGATAGAGGGGCAAATTTCACGAGTAAAATAATGAAACAGATAGCTAAAAGGTTTAAATTTGATAAAATTGAAACTACAGCTTTCTCGCCGCAATCTAATGGTTCATTAGAAAGAGCACACCACCCGTTGTGTGAATATTTAAAAAATTTTTCTACAAAGAAATATGAATGGGATGAACTATTGGATTTTGCACAATTTCATTATAATACTAGTGTACATACTAGCCCAATTCACACCATATGAACTAGTTTTTGCCTGTCCTGCTAGAATTCCGTCTAGCGAACCAGTAAAAAAAATCAGAATTATTTCCGACCTATAATGGATATTTAGAAAAACTGATTAATAATATGAGAGAAATTGCCTTAATAGCAAAACAAAAATTAATGATGTCAAAAGAAAAATCAAAGATATATTATGACAGATTTATTAACCCAAGAGAATTTAAAATGGGAGATAAAGTATGGTTGATCAAAGAACCTAAACCAGGGAAACTTGAAAAAGATCATTATCATGGCCCTTTTGACATTATTAAAGTAAATGAAAATAATAATGTTGTTATAGACTATAAAGGAAAGGCAAAAACAGTCCATACAAATAAATTAAGCCTTGTTAATAATAAAAATAATAACATAACATTTTTGTTTTAGGATATGGACAACATACTCAATATTAACATCGATCATAATCTCTTCTTATTTTTTCTAAATTTAATACAGCAATAGAAAATTATAATTGCAGCTGAACTTTTCCATTTGAAGCAAAACCATCCTACTTCTTGGTGAACTAATCCTAAGGTGATCCAGATTTTACCAAATATACAATTTAAAATTATAACCACTTATCCGTTTGTCTACAATTGTTCGTATCAACTTGTCAGAATTTTGTGAAAAGCAACTATATTTCCTAAGAAAGCTAATAACTTTATAAAAATGCGATCGGAATAATATAAGTTTGAATAATGAAATTCTAAGAAATTTTTACGAAGACAGTAAAAAGATTCACACATGAAAGATTTTAGAAGTAATGCCACGACTAACAATAACATCGTTGACAATTAAAAAAAATATACATAGATCTTTTCTTTTTTAACAACAACAAACAAAAATATTGCGATTACATATTAAAATACCTCAGTTTTTGGATGCTAATGAAAAAAGCAAAAGTTTTATTTGTAAAAATTATGTGTTATTAAATAATAGAAATATTTAATTAATTATTTAGTCACAAAGTAGAAAACATTTCAGGGATCAATTTAATAACTTATTATTCTATCTATAGCTTTGAATAAGAAATTATAGAGCTAATCCAAAGGAAAAAGAAAATAAAACTATTCCTAAACCTTGCAACCCTAACAAACATAGATAAAAATAATTTGACTGTAATTTTATGCAAAATTAAGCTGTATTTGCCTTCAGAAAAATTGTTCGCACTTATAAGAACAAAAGGAAGAAATCAGGTAGCTATACTCACATTGCTAAGATTAAATCGAATATAATGTATTGGAAGTGATCAGTTTCATCATATACTGACATGATCATCCTACAAGATATACTATTCGGCACTGTATTGAGTAAAACAAATATCTACTCTAACGCACTGCGTACTCTATAATGCAAATATGTGAATAGTACTCATGCCAGGAAAAAAATCTTGAGTTCTAAAATGAACATTGAAATGGCTGAAAATTTCCAGGAAAAAAGGCAATACAATGATGCATAAGAGTAATAACAAGTCAAAATTAACAAAAGTCACTCCGTCCTATTAACCTTCCTTTTTATCAAAAATACTTACCAATATAATTAAATTTTTCTTTTGGAAATAATTATAATTTTTCTCAGTATACGGTTGAAAAATATTTTTTTATAATGATAATATCAAAAACCCTTTAATGTTATTCTACTTAAACAAAGAGGAACAAATAATATATCTTTTGCCAAATATCTCAGCAGGGAGGGCAATGAATGATCACTTGAATCATTTCCTATATTTCTCCTCACATTTTATTTATTACAAAATTATTTAATACACACATTATTTCTAAACTCAGTTAATCAATGACTGTAATTTATGTAAAACCAGCAAAACAAAATTTATTATACATTAGCGTAATAAAATAATTTAATTGTCGAAATGCGATGTTCAAACAAGATATTATATATCTCTATACAAATTCTAATGCATAACGTATGCTATATTTATTACGTAACGTTTTATTAATCAATTGTTATATAAAATTAAAACCGTAGTTTAAGTGTAGTCTACTGTTACGAACAAAAATAAATGATTTAATTTATAGAAATTTATAGACGATACGAAATTTTGTTTAAATTTATTGAATTTTTATTATTGTTTTTGTTATTGTTTATATATATAAATTTTTAGTATGGATTTAATGATATGAATTTTTATTATTGTTTTTATTATTTGAATTGTTAGTATTACTGAACCTTTTGTAACAAGAAATTACTGATGGTTCCTATAATTTTTGAATCTCTACGATATTCAACAGTCTAAGGGGGGAGGTGTTACGTCCGTAACGTATCCTTAAATTCCATTTGCTATTTATATTCTCATCAGTAATTTCTTGATCCACAAAATTATGTGATTTGCAAATTTATTGACACCCACGTATCAACTAGTATAGAGAAAAACTGGCAACACAAGGAAATTGTAAACATCCTTCTACGAAATGGACCACAATTTTAAAATTTAAAAAACACAAATTTAAAAAACGAACCATATTGAAATTATTTAAAAATTTCTCAAAACATTTTATGAAAGACGTTGTTGTAATTTGAAATTATTGTAACAGAAAATTACTGATGGCTAACTATTATTATACTTGTTGAATCTCTACGATATTCAACAATCTAAGGGGGGAAGTGTTACGTCTGTGACGTATCTCTAAATTCAATTTAACAATGCATATTTATCACCAGTAATTTTCTGACATACAAATGTCGTATATTTCGTATATGTTTAATGACGTTATTAAATCTCAATATTAATTTCTTTGACCCACAAAACGATGCGAGTGCGAATTTTAACAGTACAGCAATTTCGGCTACGCAACAGCCAGCGTGACGTAGCGAGCCACTGACCTTGTGAAACCAACCGCTCATCGCAACTTTGTTTAGAATCAGCACTTTTAAATGTGAAATCGAAAGGATGATATTTAAATGTTTACTAAATTTGTTTAAAAAAAGGATTTTTACTCAGCGTCAAAATCATCTTTAACCCAAATTAACCGCTTAATAAATACGGCGACTCTCAACACACAAATTAGTAATCGTGCAAAAGTCGCGAGCTCCGTACCACTCCAGCCGACAAGAGGAGAAGCGAATATTTTATACGGGTCAAATACCCTACATTCAATTACGAAGAGAATTTCTTATATCAATAATTTCAATAATCTATCGGTATTATATATTGTTCAACAAAGTTAATAAGTTGTAAATCGCATAGTCTTATTTATAACCTTATATCTTTCAATAAAAGTGCATCTAACTAATCAGCTGTTTATTATTTACGAGAGCCTACGCCCAGAATAAAGGTAATATAAGTCAAATATCAATTGAAAATATAATATATATATATATATATATCATTCAAATATAATTTGAAGATAAACCATACAAATTTCAATACACATATAAGAGTAGATTCCTCGACACTCAAGACTTAACATTCGAATAATACTCAACAGCAGTATTATTTCTTCATATAACTCGTTCGTCCGTTCGTTCTTCCTAACCTCTTTGTCTGTCGAAATGAGACTTGTGTATATGTTCTATTGTCTGAGCTAGTCCAGGTGGGAATATGTACAAACATAGTAATCGAAGAATACATTTATATGTAAATTATTGTATAATAATGATAGATAAAAAACAGAGAGTCAGTTTTTGTATTTACTATAGTAATAAATCCATTCCTACGGCAATCAGTTAATGAGATAAAATTATATGGATGATGAAAGTTATGTTAAATTATCTACAAAATAAATGTTGCAAATGGTATTTTATTTTATGTTTTCTGTTTATTTTACAGTTCCGTATGTGACA
The DNA here is from genome assembly GCA_036365515.1 of Torymus aiolomorphi. Lineage (NCBI taxonomy): Eukaryota > Metazoa > Arthropoda > Insecta > Hymenoptera > Torymidae > Torymus > Torymus aiolomorphi. The sequence continues at coordinate 83,674,011 of CM070877.1, forward strand.
CAATGTTTTTTACCCCATAATAAATCAGGAAGTGAACCAACATTTTTTTTAACTTCTTATTGCTCACATAGTAACCGAAAAATCTTTATCCTATCTATTCTAAGTATACATTTTGAATTTTTGATTATTAAAAGAGAATACATTTTTTCCACTTGCCACAACTGGTATAGGTACCTGGGGAGATGTACTTAAAACTGAGTTCTGGCAGATTCGTTTGAAAGTTTAATTATAGGTTAATTATAACATTTTACATTGAATTTCCAAATCCAAACAATCTTAGCGGAGCCATTTTTTGTTGTCAAGAAAGGTATTTAGGATATTATAGTTAAAGCACAAATAGACTAGCGGAATCGTTTTTGAGTTATTGCCTCGTTTCCTGTATAATAACCTTTTATAATCTTTAATTCTCTACCTGTTCTTCTGGATTTTTAATAATGCATGAAGTAATATTCTATTAATTATTTTATGAAAAAATAAAATTTCAAAATCAACAGCAATGTAATAACTCTTGTACTAACTTTTTCTTTCAGTGTAGATAATATTTCTTTATTTTCGCAGTCTTTTTCGGGAAGATTTTATACTCTGAAGAGAGGGTTTTTTGAACTACAATGTACTTTCATCTATTGGAATAATAGTGATACCACTATCCAAATTAACGGTAGGAGTGGGTGTTGGTTTAATGAATAACAACGTGCTATCATATATGTATCTCTATAAAACTTTATTTTTTCACCGTGCTAAATACAAGGGCCGCACGCCGCTTCGGATCCTCTCTCTGCGCCAGTACATGCGCGACTGCTCTCCGCCGCTCCCTTCGGCCCTACCACTCCTTCATTTACGAAAACCGCGCGACGTTGCCAAATTGTACATAGCCCGCAAAGCTAGAAGTACCGTTTTCCTACATTCTCCCACCTTGAGCGGATGCTCAATCAATTACTAACGCTAGAATTACATGGGATATTTCCTTTTAACGACGCGTCCGCTACGCGTTACATACTGATTCGGATCAACATTGTCAGCGCGAGGAGCATTGGAGACACTTTCCAATTGATCAACTAACTTATCACTAATTTCTGCACTTTTACATTTTATATAGTCCTTAGACATCGCATCAAATTCGTTAGTAATTTTACATTCTAACTCTAAAGGATATAATCTTTGAACAAGACGAACTAGCTCACCGCTTCCTGTTTTTATCCTACAAACTCGCACGCATCCATCTTTACCCTTAATCGTCGCGACTATCTTACCTAAAGGCCAATCAATTCTCTTTGAATCATCGCTGCCTATCAATACAAGGTCACCCACATTAATTTCGCGCGTGTCGTGAGCCTTTTGAGTCTCCCTGATACTTCCCAAATACTCGACGCGAAACCTGCGCCGTAGGCAGTCTTTCAAATTTTGAATATAGTTAGCTTTTCCTTTAATATCAATCGCCAACAAATAATCTAAATCTGGAGAACCGCTTTCCCGAATTTCCTGTAAGAATAAGTTAGGGGTTAAGGGAACTAAGTCGTTAGAATCACTAGACATATAAGTAAGAGGTCTTGAATTAATGACCGATTCACAATCACACAAAATAGTTAGCATATCCTCATAATTAACTGATGCCTTAGCTAAAACTCTACGAAGCAACTGTTTAACGATTCTAACGATGCGCTCCCACCAACCACCCCACCATGCCGCGGATGGAGGGTTAAATTTCCATTTGATACGCTTTACAGCACTATACTCAGCAATCGCGGTCCAATTTAATCTTTTCAATTCGTTTTCTGCCCCAACAAAATTTGTACCGTTATCGCTAAAAACGACGGCGGGTCTTCCCCGTCGTGCAATAAACCTAGAAAAGCCCTTAACAAAAGTAGCTGTCGATAACGAGGATAGGAGTTCTAGATGAATCGCCCGAAAGACCGCGCACGTAAAAAGACATACATAGGCTTTTCCACCGCCCTTTAAAAATAGCGGTCCAGCCAGATCTACGCCTACAACCTCAAATACAGCTGCATCTCTCACACGTTCGATTGGTAAAGGTGTTTTAACCGATTCTAGACGCTTAACATTATATCGCTTACATCGAACGCATTTATTTATTACAGAACGCACTTTGCGTCGAGCTGACAGAATCCAATACTTCTCGCGTAAACGACAAAGCAAAATCTGAACACCGGCGTGGGCGAGATTAAAATGTTCTTCCTCAATAATTCGTTCAACAATTAAGTGCGCTGAATCTAAGATTATCGGACAGCGAAAATTCGTACTATCATTTCGATTGAAGATCTTAGTTTTAACGCGTAACAAACCATTTTCGTCTTTAAATACATCAAGCGCTTTAAATTTTCCATCATTTTCTCCCGTAAACATCTCACTTTGTACTAATTTCAGTAATAAAATCTCGGCCGCGTTCAGTTCGTCGCTACTTAAGAATGATTCTAGATATCTCTTATGCATTTCGTGTTTTACAATTCGCAAGTTTACTATAAAACGTCTAACCCACGCAACCATTTTAACAATCTTACAATAACTAGAAAAGTAATTACAATAATCGTCAGACGCATTCATAGAACATTTACTTAAAAGCGCGTTAGCTTTGACCGACGATTTTTTCACTTCTTGATTAATCTGCTCCTCATTGAGTGGTGTGTCTTGAGAGGGCCATAAGTGTCGGGGCATCTTTAACCATTCCGGCCCCTCCCATCATCGCGATGTATACAACTGCGTCGGAGTACATCCGCGCGATGGCAGATCGGCAGGATTCACTTTGCCAGGAACATGTCTCCACGCTGCTTTGGCCGTCAACTTGCGAATTTCTTCCACTCGGTTCCAGACGAAGGTATTCCACTGGGCCTCTCTCGTGATCCACGTCCAAACGGTTGTCGAGTCAGACCAAAATATTACTTCATAATCTGAAAAGGTTGAGCCATTTAGCAATGAATCGGCCAATCGTGCGGTAATCGTGGCCGCCAAGAGTTCAAGACGTGGTATGGTTATCTCCTTCGTTGTTGAAATGCGTGTTTTCGCACCAATTAGTTGAACCTCTACTGAGTCACCTCGTTCAATACGTATAAAAATAGCAGAAGCATAGGCGACGCTACTTGCATCGGCAAACGCATGAAAACTCACCTTCGCTATATCGTCGATGCGGCCGAGTCTTCTCGGTATTCTCACCTTTTCTAATGTGCGTAGATCATCAAGCCACCGTAAAAATGCAGACTTTACGACGTCGTCTACCTCATCATCCCAATGGCCATTATCTTTCCATGTTCTTTGCAAAAGAAGTTTTGGACACATCATAACAGGGCACGTAAATCCAATCGGATCAAATACGCGCTGTGCGATTGATAGCATCACTCGCTTCGTAATTTTCTCCGTGTTGAGATCTTTCATGAAGGACAGATTCACATAAAGGTAATCTTCTTGTTTATTCCACAAGAGGCCCAGAACAGAAACATCGGGCTCGCCGTCATCGCTCGAATGTTGCCAGTCTCGCAGTTCAAAACCAGCTGTTTTCAGCGCGTCTGTAGCTTCTTCTTCAAAATATCGCAGTTCATCAATCGACGCAAAACTGGTCACGCAGTTATCTGAATAAAAACATCCTCGCAGTTTTGTCGTCGTTTTTTCACTAGCTATAGTAGCTACTCGTCCATCTGAAATTCTAGTCAAATGTAGATCAATAGTGGCGCCTAGTAAAAAGGGACTGCAGGTCAGTCCAAATACGACTCGATTGTGCCGATAAGTGATTAACATATCACCGCGAATCCAGTAAAAACGCAAATAGTCGCGCTCTTTCGGAGTAACACTTATTTGCAAAAAGGCTCTTTTTATGTCGGCGATGGCGCCAAGCATATTTTCACGGAATTTCAACAAAATCGCCGGTATTAATTCGATATAATTAGGTCCTTTCTCCAAACATTGGTTTATGGAGGGAAAATTATTTTCGCGCGCCGACGCATCAAAAACGGGACGAATTTTGGTCGTGCGGCTCTGCATTTTTATAATCGGTCGGTGTGGCAAATAGTGCGCGAAATTTTCTATCTCAGTATCAGGCACCCTTTCGATAACGCCATCTTTCTCCCATTCACAAAAAACTTTATCGTATTCTTTTACTTCCGCGTCTTTCAATCTTTTTAGTGTGCTATGTAACCTTTTTAATGCAATATCTTTGTTCGAGGGCAATGGTGAATGATCCGAAATCCACGGTAACATAACCTCGTAACGCGCGTCATTATTGAAGGTAGTCGTGTCCGCGAACCGTTGTTTTACAGCAGCATTTCTTTCATTTACGCTTAAACGGCGTTCCGGGTCGTCAATGCCCAGTACATCTAAACGCCACAAATCACATACGCGCGCCTCGCTGACGAACTCTGTGTGTGTAAACAATACAGTATCTTCGTGCGCCCGCGCACCTTTATTTTTACCTAATACCGTCCAGCCGAGGCGTGTCTCGACTGCGGTCAAACCATTCGCCAGGTCGTGTTTACGCCCGGTATACAATTTCCCCGCTATATCGGCACCAATAAGTAAATCTATCGGCTCGCATGTTTCCCCGACGTCTGTCAAAAATATCCCATTACTTTTCAACTCTCCCGCCCACGAACGGATTTCAATCGACGGAATTTTCCCGCATATATCTTTTTGCTCCAGAACATTAAAATTACAGTGATAATCATGTGATAAACTACTCAAATGAATTAAATGAATATTATGCGTCTCAGGTTGTGATTGTTTGTTACCGAAAAGCGTGTGCGTTACTTTCTGTGTGTCAATCGGCACGTACACCATTGATGCAGCAATATCGCGCGTTATATAAGAGCGCTGTGACCCCGTGTCTATTATCGCGCGCACTACTCGTTCATTGCGCCCGTTGCGCATTTTTACGCGAATCGTCGGTAAATATACCGCGGGTAACTCCGCATAACTCGCCAGGTTATTTTCATGAGAAACGGGAGCACTATTCATCCCTACTTTACCGACATTAGCCTCTATACGCGGTGTCTCGGGACACATTAATGTGACGTGTTTTCTATCACACTTCGCACATTTAGGATTGCTTCTACAGCGTTTATAATTATGCCCGCGCTTAAGACAATTGAAACAGCAATTACTTTCCTTTACAATTCGACGACGCTCATCTACAGTAAAATTTTTAGCTTTATTACAATCCGAACTGTTATGACTATTATTTCTACAAAAAACGCAATACAACGAATTTTCCGACTTTGTTGCTAGAAGCCCCGTCGCTGTCGGTACATCACGCGATGGCTCGACTTTACCTTTCTTCGGCTTTCCTTTCTCAGTATAGCCATCTATCGAAAATCCCGCTATTGCCATATTTATACGCTCTTCGCTTTCTACTTCGGCGCATAAGAACTCCATCAGCTTGGTGAGACGCTCCTTTGAGTCCTTGGCTCCGTTGGCTGCTGTGCTGCGCTGCCACGCTCTCAAAACATCTTCCGGTAGCGAGGATTCCACAAGCGGGAACAACATGGCGGCGCATTTGTCAGACGTCACGCCTAAGGTTTCAAGCGCTCTCATATGTGTCTCTAACTTGTCATATAGGCTTGCGAGGGAGAATTTTTCCTTTCCGCGTAAAGCGTTGTTCAGCACTAAACTGAGTAATTCTCGGACGTACACCTCAACTTGTAATTCGTCTCGTCCAAATCTGTTTTTTAGGCTTGCAATCGCTTTTGCATAATTTTCCCTCGTCGGTGGAAAACTTGTAACTAACTCATACGCGCGAGAACCACTTTCCATCGATTGGATCAAATGCTGAAATTTGTCCTCCGCATCAATGTCCTTGTCTTCATCAATTTTGCGAAACTGATTCCAAAATAAGAGCCAATCGCGCACATTGCCCGTGAATTTCGTAATTTCAATTTTTGGTAACTTAAAAGTTTTCTTGCGCTCACTCGCTGTAGTTCTCGGAACATCTCTCGCGGCGTCTTGCCCACTTCCTAGAAAACGAGTGACTTTTCTTTGCGCCATCAAAAACTTCTTTTTATAATCATCGGTCGTGTCACTTTCAACCTCATAAGTTTCTTCCAATTGCTGATTTTTCGACGTTAGGATAAAATTCAGTACTTTCGCGGAACTGTCATCTAACTCGAGCATTTTTTGTTGTAGCACTTCAAAGGTCACTGAGATTATGTCTTTATCAGAATTTTCGGCTTGCAGCAATGTGTTCAGTTCATTCAGAGTTTTGGTAAAAGCCGTCCGTTGAGCAGTGCGTAATTTCTTGAAGGCGTCCATCTTGTTTCGGTTACACAGAGAGAGAGTCACAAAACCAACAAACAGAGACAAAAAACTCCCACCGTCCTGTCACGGTCGCCACAATGATACCACTATCCAAATTAACGGTAGGAATGGGTGTTGGTTTAATGAATAACAACGTGCTATCATATATGCATCTCTATAAAACTTTATTTTTTCACCGTGCTAAATACAAGGGCCGCACGCCGCTTCGGGTCCTCTCTCTGCGCCAGTACATGCGCGACTGCTCTCCGCCGCTCCCTTCGGCCCTACCACTCCTTCATTTACGAAAACCGCGCGACGTTGCCAAATTGTACATAGCCCGCAAAGCTAGAAGTACCGTTTTCCTACAAATAGCATGGTATTGTAACGGGCCTGGTATAGATTTAGCCTTGTCCAGTTTTGGTTTTAGTTTCAAAACCATTTCTTCATACGATTCTTTACTGATATAAAAAAATTTTGGTTTGTTTGCAGTAATCTTTAGCCCAGTTGTACAGCTCTTCTGGCGTTAAAATATGATTACTAGAAGAAAGTTGTAGAGTAGCTCGTTTTTCACCTCTTTTTAGGTTCGCGCCTATACCATCGCACGCACCTTTGCCATGTGCTGTGGCATAAAAATGCCACTCAGCAGTAAATCCATAATCTTTCTCGTGAAAAAGAAGATTTTGAAAATTGGATTTATTCTTAAAATACTGACCTGCTCCATCAGTCAAATAATAAACTTTCTGGACCACAAAATTAGTTTTAAGGTAAGATATTAAAATTTTTTTGATATTCATAAACGGCTATGGTATCATGATTTAAATTGTCGGAAATCACAGCAATGCTTACATGTTTGAGTTCATTATTTTGTTTATAGTACACTACAACTGTTTCCGGATTATAATTCCAGTGGAAGGACTATGTAGAATTTTGTATAACAAAAGCATAATTTTCTACGAAATCGCAACACACGAAAAATTCTCCTTCGTGAAGATTGTTTTTTACGTTATTTATAAAAAGCTAAAAAATCGCGAGTTTTTAATTTTATTAATAATTTTTCCCACAGTATCTCCATAAATTCGTGCACATTTATAGTTTTGGAAGCTATTGTACACCGATCTGTTTGAAACCATGATTGATACTAGATTTGAAAAATATAGACGTATTGGGGCAATCCAAACAGTCACCTAAATAGCATCTATCGTGTACATCATTACACACAATTGCTTGGATGCACTAAAGGTTGAAAAAAAATTTTTAAACTATACTTTTCGAGATATAACACGTAAAAACCAACAAAAAAATATTATCTATACTGAAAGAAAAAGTTAGTACTAGAGTTACTATATTGTTGTTAATTTTGAATTTTATTTTTTCATAAAATAATTAATAAAATATTACTCCATGCATTATTAACAATCCAGAAGAACAGGTAGAGAATGAAATATTATAAAAGGTTATTATACAGGAAACGAGGCGGGCGCAGTCCGCGCGCTGTACCGCGTAGTACTTATGCCGCGCGCAGGAAAGGCGGTGCGTCTACTCTTTCGCATTCTATTTCTTGCAGAAAACATCTCGAGCACTCTTTAGAAAATATCCTTTCCTAGGTAAAAAATGCTCAGTTTTGGATCTAGAGGGTCAACAAAAATATTAAAAATATCGTTTTCGAGATATAACACGTTTTGTAGTTTTTGAAGGTGAAAATGGAAAATTTTGGGAAAACTGCCTACACCACTAGAAAGCTGAGAAAAAATACGTTGGAAAGGCTTATCATAAATTTTTTTCAAGTATATTTTAGTATCGAAAACATGGCACGATTTGGTGCTCGCGCGCCGCGCTGGGACAGTTGACGTGAAATGCCTCATATAGATAGCAACTTGCTTTTGTTCGACGCGCGGTCACGCGTCATGAGAGCGAGAGAGACAGCGAGAATACGCGTAGTGGGGGTATACCGTCCGTTCGAGTCTCTCCCTAGCGTAAACAAAACACGCGCGGCAAGCTAAAGTCAAAACTTTTACCAGCTTTTACCTCCGATTATTACTCGATAACTACCATAAACAAAAACAAATTTCCGGCGTCTGGGCCAGCCAGACCGCTTGAAATGGAAAAACGGCTAGCGAGAGGCAAAGAAACCCAGCCCAAACTCGTGCTCGTTAGTATACAGCGTGTCCAAAAAGTCTGGAAACACCCAAATAATTTCTCAGCTGAATTACTATTGGAAAATGTTAAGGTCGCCTTTGTAGTAATTTTTTACGAGGAATCCAATGGTGACCTTGGATTCGACCTTGGACCTCATTTTTGAGGTTATTTCAAGGTCAACCTCATTTTTTTAAATGGTAACCCCTATTTTTTATAGCGGAATCTGAAAGAGCGGAAAATTTTACGTCCGGATATGTATTAAGGTATGAGGTTGAGGTTGCCCCCAGAGGTCAAATTGAGGTCAAAGTATGATTTCTTAAAAATTTCGCGAGTTCAGTGGTAAAACAAAACAAACAAAGGTAAGGTTTGGTAAGTTCGAACGAAGACTTGAAGGTGACCTCTGATTCGACCTTGAACCTCATTTTGAGCCTCATTTTTGAGGTTATTTCGAGGTCAACCTCATTTTTTTAAATGGTAACCCCTATTTTTTTAGCGGAATCGGAAAGAGTGTGAAACTTTACGTCCAAACATGTACTCAGAACATAGTTCAAGAAGGACCTCGACGTTCATTTGAAGGTCATTTAAACTTAATGACGGTCTGATCTTGTGTAAACTTTTTAATTTTTTCAAACAGTCTAACATCTTATTTCAAGTGCTCGAATTATTTTCCATCCACTTTTTGATAGTAACCTAATCGATGATCGAAAACACCAACAGTATTTTTGATCATTTCAGTAGGAATGAGAGCTGATTCATTGTAAAATTTTTTGAAGCGTTTAAATATTGAACATTGTTACTTATTATTTTTCGTATGGTTAGAGTGACAATAAACTATTATTCATTCCATAACCACCACAGAAAAGGGTTGGTCATCTTTCAAACATATTTTTTGAAAATTAAAAGTTCTTTTTATTTTCAACTCAAAAAGTATTTTTGGATAAGGTCTACTACGAAGAGTAATAAAATTGAACAAACTCACTGATAGAGAAAGAATAACGATTCTCATGATGAGAGGTTGGGGACACATGCAGCGATCTTATAGGGCCGTAAGAGATATTTTTAATGCTTCATTTAGGGTTGGTGGAACTCCACTATCATTTTCAACAGTTCAAAAAACTGTTAGAAGGTTTGAAAATACCGGCACTATCAGCGATTTACTCGATCAGGCAGACCAATGTCAGCAGGTAACGAAGAGAAATCTTTAGATGTTGTGTTAACATTCACCGAAGATCCGCATACTTCCGTTCGTAGAGCTACTCAAGTGCACGAAATAAGTAAATCATCTATTTATAACATACTAAAGAGAGAGAAGTTCCATCCATTTAAAGTAACGCTAATACACAAGTTAAATGAAGATGATTTCGATCGTCGCGTTGAATTCTGTGATGATATGATGGCACGCATCGTACAAAATCCAAATTTTCCATCAAATATAGTCTTCTCAGATGAAGCTACATTTCAACTTGACTCAAGCGTAAATAGGCATAACTGTAGATATTGGGCAGTTGAAAACCCTCATTGGGCAAGAGAAGCCAAGTCACAATATCCACAAAAATTAAATGTCTGGGCTGGAATATTAAATAATAGGATTATAGGACCATTTTTTATTGATGGCAATTTAAATGCAGAAAAGTATGAAACTATGTTGCGGAATCAAATTGTTCCTGCTATAAGAGAAATAGCTGGAGAGGACTTTAATAACACATGGTATCAACAGGACGGTGCAGCAGCTCATTATGCACGAAACGTTCGCACATACTTAGATACAGTATTCATTAATCGATGGATAGCACGAAGAGGTGCAATTGAATGGCCAGCTAGGTCCCCCGATTTAACGCCTCTAGATTATTTCTATTGGGGTTATCTGAAGGATCGTGTATTCAAAACAAAACCCTTAAACTTAGATGAATTACGTGAAAGGATCATTGATGCATCAGCTCTCATTCCTACTGAAATGATTGAAAATGCTGTTGGTGCTTTCTATCATCGATTAGGTTACTGTCAAGAAATGAATGGAGAACAGTTCGAGCACTTGAAATAAGATGTTATACTGTTTAAAAAAATCAAATGTGAGAGGCAAGGGGACTCACGTAAATCAAGCGCCCCATCGTGAGAGGCAAGGGGACTCACGTAAATCAAGCACCCCAAAGGGAACAGATTTTACTACGTCCACGTCGTTGTTCCTGGGTAACGCTAAATGTAAAAAAATTGAACTTGACATGACTTTTAAGGACAATGTCAAGGTCACCATTAGATTTCTCGTTGAAAACTACTAAAGAATTAACCTCGCTCAGTGTGATAAAAAGTTTACACAAGATCAGACCGTCATTAAGTTTAAATGACCTTCAAATGAACGTCAAGGTCCTTCTTGAACTATGTTCTGAGTACATGTTTGGACGTAAAGTTTCACACTCTTTCCGATTCCGCTAAAAAAATAGGGGTTACCATTTTAAAAAATGAGGTTGACCTCGAAATAACCTCAAAAATGAGGCTCAAAATGAGGTTCAAGGTCGAATCAGAGGTCACCTTCAAGTCTTCGTTCGAACTTACCAAACCTTACCTTTGTTTGTTTTGTTTTACCACTGAACTCGCGAAATTTTTAAGAAATCATACTTTGACCTCAATTTGACCTCTGGGGGCAACCTCAACCTCATACCTTAATACATATCCGGACGTAAAATTTTCCGCTCTTTCAGATTCCGCTATAAAAAATAGGGGTTACCATTTAAAAAAATGAGGTTGACCTTGAAATAACCTCAAAAATGAGGTCCAAGGTCGAATCCAAGGTCACCATTGGATTCCTCGTAAAAAATTACTACAAAGGCGACCTTAACATTTTCCAATAGTAATTCAGCTGAGAAATTATTTGGGTGTTTCCAGACTTTTTGGACACGCTGTATATACAACTTACACACAGATTATAAAATGTACCATATAGCAGTCTGTGGATAGTTTCCTTAAACGGTATAATAATTTTTACTGGATTTTTTGTAGTTTATCCAAAACATTTCTGTGTATATTAATGAATTTTTCTTGTAAAAACTGACTTTTTCAGTATTTGTTTATTAATATTAACAAATTAAGTAAAAGGGCCCCGCACACAATGTATGGAAAAAAATCATCCAGTCAAATTTTGAGGGGTTTTGCCCATAGGAACTTTTGTTGAGGACCTCAAGATCTAATCCAATTTCACCGTATGATTATTTTCTATACAATGTGTGCGGGATCTTCTATAAAAATGTAGCAGACATTTCCATTCTCCAATATGTTACCATAATTCTAGAGAAATCTAAAAAAAATTATCTAAAAAAATGAAAAAGACTACCATGATACTTCCCACCGTGCTTGTAAAGATTAAAGTCTTCCTTTAGAAAAATATAAATACTACCTAATTCATATATTACAATACATGCGTAAGATACTTGATACTATATTTTAGTCTTACAACTACTACGCTTCTAGTAGTACTTTTAGTCGTCAATGATTATTATTATTTTTTTTATTTTTTTATTTTTTTATTTTTTTTTTCACTCTTAATAGTTAATGATATTTTCATTGTGCCACTGCGATGCGTTCTTTATTTGTTGTATAATATCATGCAGATGTATAGTTATTTTAAATAACATCCCTGGTGGAAAAAAATAATGCTGATAACAATTGATATCTGCAGTCATCAAAAGAAAAACGAAGAAAATAAAAGAAAACAGAAATTAAATGCAGAAAAATTTCGGAATTGAGATAAAGACAACATATCTTTAGATTGTATCAGTTTTCTATAATTATCTAAAGTTATACGTTTATTCTGAATAAAACTGTTGAAAACTGTTTATAAAAAATAAAAAAAAATTGGAAAATTTTGCTATACACAATTTAATTCGATAATTGAACATATCAGTTAATAACTGAATAAAACTAATAATAAATATTAATCGAACAAAACGGTTTTAAACTGTTTAACAGTGAAGGAAATTTTGAAGAAAAGTGAAGAAAAATGAAAAAAATTGAAGATTAAAAATTTGTTTGCTGTTGGAATTTGAACATAACAGTCAATAACTGAAAATAACTCAAGAAAACTGTTGTATTTGTCTTAATTCCGACATTTTCCTGCAGTTATCTACAATTTTCTTTAATTTTTTTTTTCGTTAGTGATGTACAGAAAATCCTCCTCCACCCCCGTTGTTCGGCCATCTTGGCTTACTCAAACGGGCTTGTTAATAATTATTATATATATATATCTATTTGACATAAAAACTTTTTACTGTTCTTTTAATAATTTTGGTCTGACTATTTTAATGAAAAATAGTATTCAAATTCTTATCTGATAACGTCATGCTTATCAGTCTATACTTAAACTTTGTGTTTAATGATCAGTTTGATATTTTCTATACTTATTTGGAGTAACCAAATATTAGAACATTCTTAATGTAAGTTTAGCAAGTATTTTTATAAAATAGTACATATCCAACCATTCAAATTCTATAAACCATGCATGTACCTTACTAAAGATAATTAGAATATGCAATATTGTTATAATTTATTTCGATGGAAAAGAAATAAGGTTAAGAGTTCTTATTATGTTAGTAAAGTGTTGTCTCATTATTGTACCATTTGTGCTGTAAGATATTAATGCGGGATCGTTACTTAAAGCTATGTCTGTAACAAAAGCAGCTGCATAAATACCACAAATACGCATATCTGGTTGGTGCGTGACGGGTATAGTTATAATATCAGACTCAACTATATTCGGATAATGTTTCTTAAAATATTCTTTTTCTTGCGAATGAAAAAATTCGAGTTCTAAACGATTCAAGCTATCGTAGACTAATAAATTTGACCCATCAAAATATGCACAGATCCAGTGTGGAAATTTATTTCCACCTAGGATTTGAATGTGTTTTGATTTATTCGCTTGTTTAAGTAAGTGAAGATAAACAAAGTGTTGTACATTATGAATTTCGAAATATGATAAATATTCCTTAACAATTTGCATAAAAAGTTCAACGTCATCATCTTGTAATAAGTAATATGAACAAAGGACGTTTGATATTACGTTATCAACATCAATACGTAAATTACATACGTCAAGCACTATCTGATATTCATAATTATTCATTATGCCAATTTGATTTGTTTTTGTTTTACAATTATTATCATAATTTACGTCCAATATTCCTGAAAAATCTTCAACAGAGCCACCGATATCCTCTTGAACTGTTGCGTTGTTTTTTTCATGCTTTTGTAGACACTCATTCTTCATTTTTTGAATAAACGATTGCTGATCTTGTAACTTATAAATAGCAATATTTGCGTTTAGTCGATCTTGTGCAATTTCATTTGTCGCGCTCGACACATCAATTTTACATATTTTTTGTCGTTTGTTATTGATGACTTGTTCTTTCAAATTTTTGCGTTTTTTTTATTCTGTACTTGCTTCTCTTTTTTGCCTTGTGCTTGTAAAATATACTCAGGCTCTCTTATCGGCATATTTCTGTGAATACGACTATCAATAATTTCAGGTAACAAGCAGTCTATATAAAAAGTAGTTAACTTTGGTTCCATTTTTTTCCAAAACAGTTCATCGTACTCTTCTCTTACGTATTTAATGCCTTTTTGTGTGTAAAGGATAAATATACAGTATTTCCTACCAGTAATGTGTAACTGGCCTTGAACTTGGAAGTAATAATCATGATTTTGATTCATTTTATTTTTGTTATCACGGCTAAAAATACTTCTAATCCGTTGATTTTGATCAAGAGCCTGCGTTGGAGTTAAATGAGCAACAGAGCTTGCCGATTTTATTTCAATAATTCCATCTGAACCTATTATTCCATCTGCAGAAGCACCTAAGTACGGTTGATTTGTGTCAATTATTAGCCCTACAGGCTCAACTTTAATTTTTAATTTATTTTGTATTAACTTTATGGCTTCTGCTTCCATTTCTAGACCATATTGAAATTGTGGTAAATCCAACGCTTGAGGATACAATATCTCTTTTACTTTGGATACGCATGACGTGCCAGCTCTTGCTTTACAAATAGGACCAAACTTTGATGCAGTAATAAATTTACGTCGTTTTTCATGCCACTCCTCACAATTACTCTGTTGTCTAGTATTGGCTTCTATTTCATCTCGATTACGTGCACCTTCTTGTAGTTGTTGAAAGTGATGGCGAACTAATTCATCATATACTTCTTTGGCAAGATCGGGCTCCATGTGACTATCGCCGTAATATTTATCGTCCTCGTGTAAGATAATTTTTTTTTTGCACCTTGCTTTTCGCATAGCAAGCGATTCCTTAAAATTTTTGCTTGATTTTTTACTTCTACTACTTCTGCAACACTTAAATCTTCATCTATATATTTACTCAGTGGTTAATACGCATCCCGTATTATATTGTATGGCTGCACATAAGCATCTTGCATGATATGAATCCAAAAAAGCAAAATTGCAACGTTTTCCTCCAATAAATTTAGCTACTATGGAGTTGAAATTTTCTGAAGCATTTGTTGTCACTTTTCTTAATAAACTTTTTGTAAAACAGCTCACTTTTTTCACAGCTAATTGTATAGCTTCGTATATTTTACATGCCTTTAAAACAGGTATCCAATTTTTCTTTGTCTTTGTTGTTTTACAATTCAAGTTACTACTTTGGCAATTCTTATGCTGTCCAAAAACATGATCAACTACATTTAAAATGTCACGTTGAAGTTCTTTTATTCGTTGTTCATCAGTACAATTTTCTCCGTTTCTTTGCTTAATAAGAAAACTTATTGCTTGACGAATTTTAAAAGCTGATTTTTTAATAAAAAGTCGAAATTGTGCAATATTACCGATTACAGCGGTTCTAGCAATTTTCCCTCTTGAAGCTTCAACGATTTTGTTACATATTTCTGAATAGATGATTGTAACAGTATAATCTACCAACTCTTACACCATACGCTCCGTACACGTCATTTTCCAAGAGACTATTATATGTACTGCTATCACCATCACCAATATACGTTTGGTAAATTAATCATGAATTCCAACACTTTTTTGAAATCCCTTTAAAATAGCATCTGTTTCCATGCTACTAGAACTTTTATTATAATTCCAATTTTTATAGCATTTGTGTATTGCTGGTTTTTTTTTGTAATTTTGCAGCCTTATAAGATATCAAACAAAACTTATTTTTTATTTCAACGTGTAATATTTTCTTTGTTTCAACTCCTATATGCACTCCAACGCAAACTAAGGAATAAAATTCTCCACTCCTATATGACCTTTTGCCATAACCACCGTCTCCTTCAACTTCTATGAAAGGGATACCGTTTATAATGTGACACTTCTTTATTGATCCTTCTTTTTCAATATTTCCCGCTTCTTTCATAACATCTTCAGCAGCATTCTCTATAATAGGTGTTAAACTTCTACGATAGTTAACGTATGTAGAATGAGCCATGCAAGGAATATCATTCCTGCACACATTTGTTTGAGACCCTCATAACCTGTACCCGTAACAATTGTAGAAAGGACGGCTAATTTATTGATAGACATAATTCTTTTGTTTTTTCGTTCTGAATGAACCCAGTCTTGAAAACTACAAGTATCACACTGAAATAATAATTGAGTACCTGAACCCTCATTAACGTACTTCCTACAATTTAAACTTAAATCATTACAGAAAGTGGAATTGTGTTTCTCAAATAAATTATTAAATGAATTTAAAAAATATTTAATATCGACGATCCAACGACCTATAATTTGTAAATCATCCAAAAAGTTTTTATTTAATGGTAAATGACTAAAATTATTACCTATTCTGTTAACAATATTTTCATTATAGTCTAAGTTTCGCCTATTGAATGTTGTGCAAGGACTGTCATCATTTGGATCATCAAAGCGAAAATTAACATTATTACGAGATGCATTGCTAGTTATAAAAGATTCATCTTGTGCGATATAAGTTTCATGATTATGTGAGGCATTAATATCATTATTGTTAAATTTATTTTGCAGATTAATTTCAATATTTTCATGATTTATTTGTTCAATATTGCATATATCTAAATTATTATTAATACCATGCAAATTTTCTTTTACCTTATCACCAGAAACATGCCTTTGTCCACTTTGCCGTCTAAAGAAAAGAGATAAAAAAAAGAAATTTTGGTTATATCATAGAATACGCAGGATACGCGCGTACAATATATAGTCCAGTCAACGAAGGTGTAAAATGTACTTCATCGAGGGGATAGCTGAATTTGTAATATTTCGTAAAACACACCATTTCAAAACGAGAGTAAAAATTGTAGCTTCCAAAAACAGGGTTGACCAATAATTTTGCGAAAAACCACTTGCAAAAACAGTTTTTTAGCTTATATATCGTGAACGATAAGAGATATCGAAAAAAAGTACGAAATAAAAGTTGTAGAACGTAAAATTTTATATTAGGTTTAAATTTATAATAATTTTTAAACTTGGTTTGTAACAAAAAATATTCAAATTTTATTTGTGGCTAACAATAAAAGATCATGAATACTGTTCTGATTACAGTTAAATTTCTAACCTTCAAATTTTTGGATTGTAGGAATAAACTAAAATAAATACAATCCAAGTTTGAATAGAAAATATTGGATAGATTTGCGTAATTAAAAAGTAAAATAAATTTGAAATTCATAATATTTCAATATTAGTTGTATAATTAAAGACAAAGGAAGAACGCGCGCAGCTTAAACTTGCTAATATTTTAAAAATTAATAGGTAAATCTTTGAATATTGATTTTTCGCAGACGTAGAGAACATTTCAATCTTATTAAAATAATCTCAATTTAAAAAAAAATTATACTGATAGCGAAAGACCATTGTTACTGAATTAAATTGTCTTTTGAATTAAATAAATATATTTAAATAAAAATTCTCGTAATTTTGATCCATGAAAACCTCGATATTTAGATTGTACGAACCAAAATCTATAAATAAAGATGCTCCATTTTTCCAATAGCAGTCTCTTGAATACATAGGGAGATAAAAGTAATAGTACTTTTCGGTACTAGGCCATAAAAAACATTTTCGGGCGCCTGGACAAGTCAGAATCGCTTGAAACAGAAAAAGGGCTCGCGAGAGGCAAATAAAGTCAGTCCTCGAGCGCGCTTGTACAACAACATAGCATTCAGCAGCAATTCGGCGAATCCTTTTGGATGCTTCCGAGCGCGCCAAGGAGCGCTACTAAGCCACGACTCTTTCTCTCTGGTGGATCGCTGTTTGCAATTTCTGCGTACTTTTCTTAATTTTATCATATGAAAAAATTGAAATTGGGGTGACCCTGACGTTTTTGAAAGTTGCTTTTTTTAACATCGTTTTTAAACGGTGTGTTTCACCAAATATCAAAAATGCAGCCGCTACCCTAAAAAAGTTAATTTCAGACCTTCCTTTATTGTCCAACTCATGTTAAAGTTACCGCAGCATTTAGAAGAAACCGACGGTTGAGCGAAAGAAGAACATGTCGAACGTTTCTCGGCGCGAGGATGAAGAACGACGTACTTATCTACGGAGATGAAGAACGAGGTATCTCGGCGCGAGGATAAAGAACGACGCATCTCGGCGCGAGTATGAAGAACGACGTATTTTGCCGCGAAAATGCAGAACGACGTATCTCGGCGCGTATTGCAGCGACGCGTGCGAGCTGCCACCACAAAATTTGAAGAAAAAAATACGCGCCGAGATACGTCGTTCTTTATCCTCACGGTGAGATACCCCGTTCTTCATTCTCGCGCCGAAATACGTCGTTCATCACCTCCACACCGAGCGTTCTTCTTCCGCTCAGACGTTGAGACGTTGTTTATATCACAAAATCGCGGTCATCAGATGCTATTTTAGTGAATTTTTATAATAAAAGAAGCTAACAAAATAATAACATATCTTTGCAAAATATGTACTAGAAAACAGCAAAAAACAAATTTTGCCAGCAGATAAACCAAAATGATTCAATTAAAAATGGACTGAAATTACATGTTATAAAATAAACAGTAGTACATTGCGTGAAAGTGATTTTATCCTCGTGACGCTCGTGTACCAGCTATACGAGTGTGAAAAGGTCAGAACAAGTTAAAATCACCTTCTCGCTAGCACATCGAACAGTATTTTGTGACACGACATTTACAAAGCATGATTTAGAGCATGATTTTATATTCGAGCATCTGCAAAATCGAGCTTTGTGCACGGAATGCCAAAAATAATGTATGCATTTCTTTGAACAATGTTATACTTACCTGGCTTCTTCTTTATTCCAGTAGGCATGGCAAATATTTATTCTAACAGCAAATTATAAAGTTGAAGACCACGTATGATAACCAAAATGTTATCTTTACTATAGTCCGATTCCACTTCACATGTAATAAAACTATTAATGTAAATTAAAAATATCGATTTGCTTATTTGAATGAACAATATTTTGCTGAACCAGTAAATAGTTGTTCAATCGACTGTATTTGTAAATGTCAACAAATACTACACGCACGAACTGTTGTACGTTAGTCAGTGCGCGGAAGTCGAACCGAGGACTCGCGACTGCGCAGGCAGCAACCTGCAATGATTAGAGCGTGCTTGAACAGGCCGCGGTTAAAAAAACTAGTAAGGGAGTACTATCCCTACGCCATCAGTCGAGTGCGAGTTCGATCGTCTTTGACTTCGGAGGTACTTCGATTTGGCAATGTCACACGATCGTTTGACCGCTTTTGGATAGTTTTCTTCTGCTTGCTAGAACTGTACCTATATACTTCCGTGCAAATAATAAAAATTAGTGAGTGGAGCCGCCGAATAAAGATGATGATTCTGCAGCTCTAATTCATTATTACAAAATATAAAGATCTATTGACATTTTCACATAAAGCATTAAGTATCTGTGATCTCAGGTTTAGTGCGCCCTCTGTTTATCCTATGCGGTGGGCCCATAAGAACTAAATCACCTGTACGGACAGAAGATAGTTTTTA
This sequence comes from Torymus aiolomorphi, assembly GCA_036365515.1. Classification (NCBI taxonomy): domain Eukaryota; kingdom Metazoa; phylum Arthropoda; class Insecta; order Hymenoptera; family Torymidae; genus Torymus; species Torymus aiolomorphi. The sequence goes on from CM070877.1 coordinate 83,693,349, forward strand.
TGGGCTCACCGCACGGTATTTACAGATGGCGCAGCTAAATCTGGGATCTCAGATTGTTTATCAACACCAAACGCATCATTTCAAATCGCGCAAACTTCCTAATCTCTTTGCGACGATGCTAAATCGTGTGTGCAATGACCGGCTGAGCATAAAGCATTTTATTCATTTGCTTATATTCACTCTAAAAGTTAGTGAATCACATTCAAACGGATGCATAATATTTATGGGATATTACATGTGCATTTCTTACAGTTTTATCAAAGTCAGATCGTTTTCAACACTTTCATAAGTAAAACTGTGGAGAACGTCATGACCCATAAGACAACGTGTTAATGGCGTAAACATGAAATTAATATTAAACTTTTTAGATAACAGAAAAATCACACATAGTTTTTGTAATCTTCCGCAGCACTTTCAGCATAAAAGGAAAACATTCTGAGCCCTAGTGTCTAACACAAGGGTTTATTTGAATAATCAATTCCGAATTACTTATTTATTGGAAAAGAAAATTTCGGCCTATTGTGATACAAGGATACGATAAATGGCATTCCAAATTACTTATTTATTGGAAAAGAAAACTTCCTCGTATCACAGGATTCGCTATATGCAATACCAAATTATTTATTTATTTATTGGAAATAAAAATCTTTTCCATCATCAAGAGTTGATATTAAGGTTGTTTATCAAATTAATCTAATAAATACAGAATTCAAGGATAGAATCATTTTCGTATGAAATGAACCACCAATCGACATCTAATTGCGGGTTGAGGCCTACGGGTGGGGAGCACGCTCAACGCTCGAGCTTTCTCCGCAGCCGTAGGCTACATCAGAAGCGCGGGACTAGCGGCAGATACGAAAAGCGAGGAAGATTTTCCGTTCTGCGACTAAACACCTTTTCCACTTGGAACAGACGGCAGCCGTGATTATGAATATCTTCATTTATTTGTCACCAGGATTGTTTATTATCGAAATAAATCAATGCCGCTCTCAGCGACTTGTCTTCGTAGTTTGCCAGGTGAGTAATTGAAATGCCACGAATGAATAATTCCCGAATTTTGGCAAATTCAGTAAATTTATAATAATACGACATTGATACAATAAGAAAATTTGAATAATCGTTCCCGATTTACTTATTTATTCGAAAAGAAATCTCCGAACTATCACAGGATACGCTATATGCAATCCCAAATTATTTATTTATTTATTGGAAATAAAAATCTTTTCCATCATCAAGAGTTGATATTAAGGTTGTTTATCAAATTAATCTAATAAATACAGAATTCAAGGATAGAATCATTTTCGTATGAAATGAACCACCAATCGACATCTAATTGCGGGTTGAGGCCTACGGGTGGGGAGCACGCTCAACGCTCGAGCTTTCTCCGCAGCCGTAGGCTACATCAGAAGCGCGGGACTAGCGGCAGATACGAAAAGCGAGGAAGATTTTCCGTTCTGCGACTAAACACCTTTTCCACTTGGAACAGACGGCAGCCGTGATTATGAATATCTTCATTTATTTGTCACCAGGATTGTTTATTATCGAAATAAATCAATGCCGCTCTCAGCGACTTGTCTTCGTAGTTTGCCAGGTGAGTAATTGAAATGCCACAAATGAACAATTCCGGAATTCTGGCAAATTAAGTAAACTTATAATAATACAGCATTGCTAAAATAAGAAAATTTGAATAATCAATCCCGATTTACTTATTATTTCGAAAAGAAATCTCCGATCTATAACAGGATACGCTATATGCAATCCCAAATTATTCATTTATTTATTGGAGATAAAAATCTTTTCCATCATCAAGAGTTGATATTAAGGTTGTTTATCAAATTAATCTAATAAATACAGAATTCAAGGATAGAATCATTTTCGTATGAAATGAACCACCAATCGACGTCTAAATGCGGGTTGAGGCCTACGGGTGGGGAGCACGCTCAGCGCTCGAGCGTGCTCCCCAGCCGTAGACTACATGAGAAGCGCGGAACTAGCGGCAAATACGGAAAGCGAGGCAGATTTTCAGTTCTGCGACTAAACACCTTATCCACTTGGAACAGACGGCAGCTGTGATTATGAATATCTTCAATTATTTGTCAACAGGATTGTTTATTGTCGAAATAAATCAATGCCGCTCTCAGCGACTTGCCTTCGCAGTTTGCCGGGTGAATAATTGAAATGCCACGAATGAATAATTCCCGAATTCTGGCAAATTCAGTAAATTTATAATAATACGGCATTGATACAATAAGAATATTTGAATAATCGTTCCCGATTTACTTATTTATTCGAAAAGAAATCTCCGAACTATCACAGGATACGCTATATGCAATCCCAAATTATTTATTTATTTATTGGAAATAAAAATCTATTCCATCATCAAGAGTTGATATTAAGTTTGTTTATCAAATTATTCTGAAAAACTACGATATTCAAGAATAGCGTCATTTTCGTATGAAATAAACCACCAATCGACGTCTAATTCCGCGTTGAGGCTTACGGGTGGGCACCACGCTCAGCGCTCGAGCGTGCTCCCCAGCCGTAGACTACATGAGAAGCGCGAGACTAGCGGCAAATACGGAAAGCGAGGCAGATTTTCAGTTCTGCGACTAAACACCGTTTCTACTTGGAACAGACGGCAGCTGTGATTATGAATATTATAATTTATTTGTCAACAGGATTGTTTATTGTCGAAATAAATCAATGCCCCTCTCAGCGGCTTGCCTTCGCAGTTTTTCGAGTAATTAATTGAAATGCCACGAATGAATAATTCCCGAATTCTGGCAAATTAAGTAAACTTATAATAATACGGCATTGCTACAATAAGAAAATTTGAATAATCATTCCCGAATTACTTATTTATTCGAAAAGAAATCTCCGATCTATCAGAGGATACGCTATATGCAATCCCAAATTATTTATTTCTTTATTGGAAATAAAAATGTTTTCCATCATAAAGAGTTGATATTAAGGTTGTTTATCAAATTAATCTAATAAATACAATATCCAAGAATAGTATCATTTTCTTATGAAATGAGCCACCAATGGAGGTCTAATTCCAGGTTGAAGCCTGCGGGTGGGGAGCACGCTCAGCGCTCGAGCGTGCTCCCCAGCCGTAGGCTACATCAGAAGTGCGGGACTAGCGGCACATACGGAAAGCGAGGCAGATTTTTAGTTCTGCGACTAAACACCTTTTCCACTTGGAACAGACGGCAGCTGTGATTATGAACATCTTCATTTATTTGTCAGCAGGATTGTTTATTATTGAAATAAATCAATGCCGAACTTAGCGACTTGCCTTCGCAGTTTGCCGGGTGAATAATTGAAATGCCACGAATGAATAATTCCCGAATTCTGGCAAATTCAGTTAACTTATAATAATACGGCATTGATACAATAAGAAAATTTGAAGAATCATTCCCGATTTACTTATTTATTCGAAAAGAAATCTCCGATCTATCACAGGATACGCTATATGCAATCCCAAATTATTTATTTATTTATTGGAAATAAAAATCTTTTCCATCATCAAGAGTTGATATTAAGGTTGTTTATCAAATTAATCTAATAAATACAGAATTCAAGGATAGAATCATTTTCGTATGAAATGAACCACCAATCGACGTCTAAATGCGGGTTGAGGCCTACGGGTGGGGAGCACGCTCAGCGCTCGAGCGTGCTCCCCAGCCGTAGACTACATGAGAAGCGCGGAACTAGCGGCAAATACGGAAAGCGAGGCAGATTTTCAGTTCTGCGACTAAACACCTTTTCCACTTGGAACAGACGGCAGCCGTGATTATGAATATCTTCATTTATTTGTCAGCAGAATTGTTTATTATCGAAATAAGTCAATGCCGCTCTCAGCGACTTGCCTTCGCAGTTTGCCGGGTGAATAATTGAAATGCCACGAATGAATAATTCCCGAATTTTGGCAAATTCAGTAAATTTATAATAATACGACATTGATACAATAAGAAAATTTGAATAATCGTTCCCGATTTACTTATTTATTCGAAAAGAAATCTCCGAACTATCACAGGATACGCTATATGCAATCCCAAATTATTTATTTATTTATTGGAAATAAAAATCTATTCCATCATCAAGAGTTGATATTAAGTTTGTTTATCAAATTAATCTAATAAATACAGAATTCAAGTATAGAATCATTTTCGTATGAAATGAACCACCAATCGACGTCTAATTGCGGGTTGAGGCCTACGGGTGGGGAGCACACATAACGCTCGAGCATGCTCCCCAGCCGTAGGCTACATCAGAAGCGCTGGACTAGCGGCTGATACGAAAAGCGAGGAAGATTTTCAGTTCTGCGACTAAACACCTTTTCCACTTGGAACAGACGGCAGCCGTGATTATGAACATCTTCATTTATTTGTCAGCAGGATTGTTTATTATCGAAATAAATCAATGCCGCTCTCAGCGACTTGCCTTCGCAGTTTGCCGAGTGAATAATTGAAATGCCACGAATGAATAATTCCCGAATTCTGGCAAATTCAGTAAACTTATAATAATACGGTATTGATACAATAAGAAAATTTGAATAATCATTCCCGATTTACTTATTTATTCGAAAAGAAATCTCCGATCTATCACAGGATACGCTATATGCAATCCCAAATTATTTATTTATTTATTGGAAATAAAAATCTTTTCCATCATCAAGAGTTGATATTAAGGTTGTTTATCAAATTAATCTAATAAATACATAATTCAAGGATAGAATCATTTTCGTATGAAATGAACCACCAATCGACGTCTAATTGCGGGTTGAGGCCTAAGGGTGGGGAGCACGCTCAACGCTCGAGCGTGCTCCCCAGCCGTAGACTACATGAGAAGCGCGGAACTAGCGGCAAATGTGGAAAGCGAGGCAGATTTTCAGTTCTGCGACTAAACACCTTTTCCACTTGGAACAGACGGCAGCCGTGATTATGAATATCTTCATTTATTTGTCAGCAGAATTGTTTATTATCGAAATAAGTCAATGCCGCTCTCAGCGACTTGCCTTCGCAGTTTGCCGGGTGAATAATTGAAATGCCACGAATGAATAATTCCCGAATTCTGGCAAATTCAGTAAATTTATAATAATACGACATTGATACAATAAGAAAATTTGAATAGTCGTTCCCGATTTACTTATTTATTCGAAAAGAAATCTCCGAACTATCACAGGATACGCTATATGCAATCCCAAATTATTTATTTATTTATTGGAAATAAAAATCTATTCCATCATCAAGAGTTGATATTAAGTTTGTTTATCAAATTAATCTAATAAATACAGAATTCAAGTGTAGAATCATTTTCGTATGAAATGAACCACCAATCGACGTCTAATTGCGGGTTGAGGCCTACGGGTGGGGAGCACACATAACGCTCGAGCATGCTCCCCAGCCGTAGGCTACATGAGAAGCGCTGGTCTAGCGGCACATACGGAAAGCGAGGCAGATTTTCGGTTCTGCGAGAAAATAACTTTTGCCATATTTGGAATATACGGCAGCTGTGATTGTTTTAAATGAATATATTCATCTATTGTCAATATGATTGTTTATTTATAGAAAATGCTCTTTACAGAAACTGTCGTGCGCTACTGTTTCCGGCAAATAATGGGAGTTACAATGGTTTCAACTGCTATAAGTTGGTAATTATCGTTTTGTTAAATGCAAATTTGCTTACTAGTTTATATTTCACCGTCGAATCGTCCACCGGTAAAAACTCTTTACAAAAAACCCCTTCAAAGTCTCTTTACAAAATATGTCACGCTCCCAGAATACCCCTTAATGAGGTCGAAAAAAATTGATTAAACTGGTATGAATTGAGAATTATTATAGCGAATAATGAAATTTTTCGATTACTTAAAATTTCTTCTGGAAATCGGTCATTAGTACATATTGAAATTAGGAAAAACCCTTGGCATGCTCCTTACAAAAAATATATCAAGCACGGATTTTCAAGAAATTATGCCGGAGAGAAGTTTTTATTGCGAAGAAATCACACGTAATAAACGTTTTCACTGTCAATAATTAACCTATTTTATTGAAATTTCAGGAGAAAATTGTATGCAAATTGCGGACAAGTATTATGTCGATGATTAGTAGGTTATGTGACCCACAAAGCTTTTCTAGGGGTTTTTTGCAAATTTATTGATCATTTCAATTGAAATTTGGGGAAATAATTAAAAGTTACTGACGGAATTGCACACAAATCTTCGTAATTCTAAATTTTGAGAATTCCGTATGTAAGTCATATTGTATAAGCGATATTCAAACGCGCTTCGCGCGTACTTTTCTGTTTTTGAGGTTATGCATGCTATCTTCATTATGTTTTACTTTTAACTTATTTAAGTATTTTTTCAAAGTCAGAACTTAATCATTTTTATACTACTCTAAATGTAAAAATTACATTTAAAAAACATTCAAACTTTAAATTCCAAACAGTAAATTTCTCACGCCTTCTTCTTATCGACCAATCAAAGTCAAGCCTTTAGATGCTTCAACATCGCCGCTCATCACTTTTCACCTCAAGAAAGGAATATCGTATTATTGCGAATACAGTACCACCTTCCATTTATAAGTACATTGATTTCGGCGATCCCGTCAAAACTTATATTACAGAGTCGTAGTACTCTGAATAAGTATGTGTCACAAATTTCATGTAAAACGTGTGCTAATAAGTAATCTGTAAGGAATGGATGAACCGTAAACAACCACACTTTATAACCGCGCCAGCTACATCTGTTCATGGCAGCGCCATCTATTGCACGGAAAAATGAACACATGTTGCACACTTACACTCTGCATATAGATTACGTATACATATGTAGCTGGCTATATTAGCATACAATATAAAATTATACTTTTTGCAAGTTTTCGAAAAAAGAGCTCTGGTACACCGTAAGTTAGTGCAAAACAAACATTCCATTCAATTTTGGGGCAAAACTGTTCATTATCCTTGAAGATTTTCAATTCCCCAATTTGGGGAACTGAAAATCTTTGACAACAATTAACAGATCTGGTTGTTAATTTATTTAAATTATTCCTTATTCGCTAACTTACAATGTACCAGAGTTGTTTTGTCGAAAAATTTAGTCTTTAATGACTGAAAAAATTAAAATGATGAAAAATCTGTACGTCGGTTAGGTAGAGTCAATTTTTCGTGCTCACATGGCCTTAAGTTATCAGTTATTAACATACAAAATGTTTTTTTTCCATTAAGTGTTGATTAAAATCCAAATTGAAGAGTCTTTAGATATATTCATAACAAGATTCACAAGAATGAGTTAATCTGTAGTAGTGAGGAACTACAATTATACATATATAATTCTTTACAAAAATTTCGTAAAAAAACCAGAGCAAATGGATGTAAAAGACTATTTTGTAAAAAAACTTTGTACCAGCTGTGGCGGAAATGGTAGTTGACACGAGAGCTTAACTTCTTGGCCAACTTTGAGCTTCACATTTTGTAAAGGTTGGAGTGTTACGTCTGTGACGTATCTCTAAAATTAAAATCTATATTCATATTCTCATCAGTAATTTCCTGACCTATAAAATGATGTATTTGCGAATTTAAAAGACACAGCATTTCGACAACGCAACCGCGTGACGTAGCGAGCCACCAACTTCGCGAAGGCATACGCGTGTTGTAATGCACTCAGCATTTCTCAACTTCGAAATCGAACGATTTACGCCAAAATGTTAACTAAATTTGTTTAAAAAGATGATTTTGATCCATCGTCAAAATCATCTTTAACCTAATTTAATCGCTTAATAAATTCGGTGATTTGCGCCATACAAACCAGTCATTCGTGAAAAGATCGCGAACTCCGTACCACTCTAGCTGACAATAGGAGTAGCGATTATTGTTGTACAGGCCAATACAAGCCAAATCAGATTTCATATAAATTTTATATATCAATAAAGTGAATAATTTATCTACAAAATGGATCATCAGTCTAATTATTTACGAGAGATCACCTCAAGGACGAAAGGTAATGTAAACCAAATATCAATTGAACATATATGTATATATATATATATATACATATATCATTCAAATATAACCATAATAAATTCAATAATTAAAAGAGTATTTCCTCGACTATTAAGACTTAACAGGAGGATCAGGTAACTTCAGAGAAAATGGATGCGAAAAAATGTTTTGTAAAAATCTTTGTACGGACTGTTGCTACGAAAATGACAGGTAGCATGAGAACTCAACTTCTTGGCCAACTTTGAGCTTATATTCTAGTTTCATAAAAGCAAGAGAATCAGGTGATATACCAAAAATTTGAATTGTAATTCTTAAAACTGGGCGTAGCAGCACTTTTACTTTTTTCTTTTTTTCTTGTAAGCTCTAAACTATTTATTGTTATTATTTCTCTTAACAATTTTAAATTCTCTGTTTAAAAAATGTCAATAAAAATTGAATTCTTTTCCTTTAAACAATCTTTCTCTCAACATCCATCGAACTCTCTACAAAGAACTTTAATGAAGGCTTAAATGTATTTGAAACAATTAATAAATACTTATAAAAACCTAATTTTTTAAGTATTTTCTGTTTAAAAATTTATAATTTTTTACCAAAGTATACAGTAAGGCGAGAATGTTTGTTTTAGAATTCTAAAACTGCGTCGTTTTTACGTTGACATGATGCTCTACAAACATGAAAATTTCTATAGCTATCCGATATTTTACCTTTAATGGTGTACGTTTTTCATTTTTCGCTATAGCAATTAATTTACTAATGTAGCATAAAAAGCTTGAACTACAAAACTTCGCGTCCGGCAAGTATGTGTATTTTGAAAAAAATCTGCTAAAATTTCAGGAAATACTTAATTGATTGCAGGATTGAGTTAGTTGTGAAATTAATAATTTGAGAAATTAAAAAATTCCATAACTTTCTTTTGTTTAATTGCCGTTTTTTACTAACTAATGTGATGTGAGTGAAATAAAAGAAAGTAATCAGAATTTTTTAAGGTTAAGGATATAGTTTATTTAAGAGTTACATTCAAGAGTTATATCTACATCTACTACTTACATCTATATCTACAAAAAGAAGTTATGTATGTACATATACTTGACTACATGACAACTGATTCCACTACTTTCTTGTGTTTAATGTGTATATATACCCTTGTATTTATACACAAATTAATTTATTGCATGGAAGAGGTAAGATTATTAGTAATTGTCGGAAAAAAATATTTTTTTTATTCAAAGGTTTCAAAGAGATAAGTAAGACATATTTAAAATATTTAGAAACTCAGATAGTTATCAGTAATTTTTAAATTAGCTATGATAAGTTAAACTTTACTTATTTTGTTTTAACAGACTTTAAGTTAAAAAGAAGTTATGTATGTACATATACTTGACTATATGTCAACTGATACTACTACTTTCTTGTGTTTAATGTGTATATATATACCCTTATATTTATACACTGTAATGTCTGCGTTACAATGTCGCGATGACGGTAAAGTCGGCGCGATAAATATTCCGGTTTCGGTCTACGCCTACACGTAATAACCACGGGAGTAGAAACGCGCGAAAGTAGCAGATCGGATTTTAAATAATAATATAAATACTCGCGATACTAATAAGCGACAAGCGGCAGCAGCAATTGAAACAGATAGAAGAAAGACAGTAATGAGAAAGACAGTACTTTATGACTGATGCTCTTAGCTCGTTGCCTCAGGCAGACCCAATGGCAGCGGGAGATTCAATGGCAGGAAGATAGGCTCGGCGAAATAATGTTAACTTCAAGTGTAATTTAATAATGTTTATTAAATAGATTAAAGTTACGTACAACCGGTTAAATACTGATTATAGTGGAGATATAATATCAACAATTATTCGCGACACTACAATCAGACAAGCGTTACAATAAAAGTTTCTAAATTAATTCTGCTCGAAAATATTCTAAGTCAGAATTTACAATGATCGAAAATATACTATGTCCCGATACAATATAAATTGCCGAAATTATTCTAAGTACAAGATTATAATTCGAATAATCGTCGGTCAAGGATTTCACCCTACGAAAGAAAATGAAGAAAAGCTTCTGCCTCGAGTGGAGGCGTTCGGTTGCTTTTATACCCGCGCGCTTAATTAGGACAGTGTCAAGAGGCGGGGGTTTGTGATTAAATCAATTTGTGGTAGAGGTATGTGGGAGAGGTTTCCAGGAATTATAATATTGAGGCTATAGGGGTCTGTGGGGGAGGTTTCAGGAACTAAAATGTTGGGGCACGTGCAAGGGTGAGGTCAAAAGCCTCTGCTCGGTGAGCGACCAATACGAGTGCCCAGTTACTCTATGGTATGAATTGTCGTTCAGGCTCTTACGGGCGGTAGGTAACTTATCGACCGTCGGCGTTGTATCGTCGGAGTACAAGGAAAAAGGCTAGAGGTGTGTGTGGAGGTTCCACTAACTATAAGGGCGGTGACAATCAGCCGTGCACGACGTGACACGCGCCCCCTAAAGACATGCGCTGCGAGGCGGCGCTCCGCCCAAGTGCTCGGGTCGGAGACCAAGTTGTGAGCTTAGCCCCGACAGTGCAGTCTAAGAGTCAATTATTATTTTTGTTTTTTTTTGGGTTGTTGTTTGTATTTTGTTGTTGTTGTGTGTGTGTTTTTTTTTTATTTTTATTTTTAATACATTGTTACCTATTAGACCTTATAAAAAAAAAATTTTTAATCGGTGTTCAGTCCCACCGTTCTTCTTCCAAGTTGATCTCCTCCAAGCCTGGTTTAGTGGGTGACCCTCCGCATTGGTGGCAGAGATCCTCCTTCAAGGCCCACATGTGCTCTTGCTTTTGGCAGCCGAGATACCAATCCAGACAGCGTGCCCTATTGTAGGTTGAGCTAAAAGAAACGCAATCCTCGCAATTGCGCCAGGCCGAGATGCCCTGACCACATTTGACGCAATTGCCATAAGTCATATGGTGTCCAAATCCGTCGCCACCATAGGGCAAGTGGAGACGATCGGCGAACGTGTACGCCCGATAGATGTGTACCCCCAAGCCGTCGCCTTTTCCCTCGAGGTCGAGCACGCGCCACCCGACACTCCTCCCATGTTGGAGTTCTTCATTATTCCAACGGTTGTACCACCTTTCCTGATGGATAGCCAATAGATCCCTGGCCTCGTGCAGGAAATTCCACTTATCCGTCCAATGGAATAGTTGACATATCCACCTAGCGAGCCGCTGGTGGGCATGTCTGCATTCTGGTTCCTTGACCGAACTTCGTTCCTCATGGAACACCACCCAATCGTACAAGATGCTGCACCTCATGTATACTTGAAAGTATACCAAGCCCGTGAAACGGCTCCTTCGTAGGCGCCTAACCGGGTACTGTCCGGCGTAGGCCCTTAACGCCAACTGCTGCAGGGTCGGAACTTGGTGGTAGATCTCTTCTCCGTGGTTTTCCGTTTTGAAACAGCGGTCGAACTTGGCTGATCGTGGTTGACGAAGCGGCTGCGAAAATGCGAGTGAACGTTGCGGCATACGATGTGCCCTGCTGACCCACGAGTGACCACCGGATAGTCCCCTCTTCAGGCTTTGCCCTGGCGAGGAAAATTTTCGAGGAAAAGGGAAATTTGGAGGGGAAAAGAGCTTTCTTAAATATGTATATATATCTATATATATATATATATATATATATATATATATATATATATATATATATTTCCTCTTTCTTTTTTTGCAAGCTTCTAGTTTACTATAATTCTAAGTTTTCCTAAATACATGAAGATTATATGTTTTTTACATCGTAGTCACAGAAGTACTCGGTTCACCGCTACTTAAAGGTGCAGGGGGTGATCGCGGCTCTTGGTAATGCGATGTGTCTACAAAATTAAATTTAAAGTTGGGGTCGCCCGCATGGGTACATACGTGTTCTCCTGTTCAAGAACTGTTCGCTGCTTAGCTTCAAGAAAACGAAATGCCAAATAAATAAAAGCCCCTAAGAATGCGATAATCACTAAGGTCAAGAATGAATAAAATATTATAAATAACCAATCTTTACTAGTAATTTTCCCCCTATTTTCGAAATGTAGAGTTTTATCTGGCGTTTCGCTTCTTGATTTATACGACAATTGTTTATGCAAGTTCAGCTTCATTTTGGGGACGATAATGTCACCTTCTACATAAGTGCCGTCAAAGCCGCAAACTTCTTGCTCGCCTACCCGCATTTTACAGTTTCCCGGCAGCTCGATTATTTGAGTGCCTGAGATGGGTAGCTTATAAAATTTTCCCGAACAAGAAACTTCAAGCCTAGATTTATTTATAGTGGACGCCAACCATAATCTTTTATTTGACATTCTCTGGAAATAATACTCTTTTCCCTGCGAAAATGCAATATTGCACAACGGTAACTCACCATAATTTGGTTTTCTTAAAAGCATTTTTGCGCATGTGATAAAGTTTTCAAAATAAAACTCATTTTCGCACTGGAAAAAGGTATTTCTTTCCTCACATTTTTGCAAATCTGATTTGTTAAGAAACAAATATCGATCCGTGCTATCACTTACAGCTATAAAATCTGCTCGTGGCTTAATAAACGCGGCTAAAGTCTTATTTTCAAAATGAGACTGGAAAGCCGGAAACGACAGCATTTCGTATAACAGTAATAGATCCGGGTCCGTGAACGGTACTACTATTTCGATAAGTAACGTCTCGCCGTCAAAAACGATATGTGCTTTAACGATTTTATCAAGTAAAATAGATCCAAAATTTGATATATAAATGGGTAGGGCCATCTTTTTCTCATCTCTAATTGAAAGCAAGTGCTTGTTTAATGCGGCGGACGTAAACAATACCTTTTGATAACTTAACAAATCGCATAAATTCAGCGCGAGCTGCTTAGCTCGAGACACGACTCTCATTAAAGCAAACTATTTATTTATAATCAATTTCAAACTAACTTCAACCTTAAATCTTCCCCCTTTTGTATCGTTAACTTCCCCATTAATTAATCGTAATTCCCGATGAATGGCCGCGCTCTCTACCGCGTAATCATTTACGATAAGAGAAGTTCTCTCTTTTTCTCCGGGCATAATTTCAAGTTTATTCTCGCGCAACTTTTCCATTGACTCTCTAATCTCTAGATGATTTTGTAACACGTAACTAGTGAGGGGCACATGATTGTCCTCGCCTCTCAGAGTTACTATTAAGTCGTAAAACAATTCGCTTTTTCTGAGATTTTTAGCTAATGATTCTAAACTGTCCAACTCGATTTTTAACGTACTTATGCATTGCACTACTGTGTCGTTCGGTTTGCCTATAATCGTGTAAGCGCTTTCTAATGCCTCAAGCTTGGCTCTACTCTCGTTTGCGGCGGATTTGATGAAGGCAGTATTAATAGATGTCATGACACTCCACCTTTCCTTGATGAAGACAACCTCTGTCGATTTCGCGAAAATCAACCCAGGGTTGGCCTCTATGGGGTGGTAGAAAGGCAACATGTCGAATTGAGTTGTCGCTGCTATGCACAGCTTGAGAATGACTCTGGCTAGCATTGCTACAGATTTCGATTAGCCGCTCTAGATTCCCAGGTCCCCGCAGTACTATATATATATATATATATATATGTATATATATATATATATATATATATATATATATATATATATATATATATATATATATATATATATATATATATATATATATATATATATATATATATATATATATATAATTAGCTGCAAACAAAGGTTAAACATTGTTTTTTTTGCTACGTGTAAAATAAAACAATCATGTTGCACAGAAGATATTTATTATTGCTAAATATAGCCATAATTATTTTGATTGTTAATACAATTTTGATCAGTTGCTGCAGCTTAAACACGCTTAATAATCGGATTGCCCAATATTTCCTATTCGCCGTAATCTTTGCGTTTTCATGCCAAAATACTTTCTAAACGGCTTCGCACCGGCACCCCACCCCTCTGAAAGCTATTACTCCCCCCCTCTGACCTACTCGGCCGCGGAGGTGCTTCGGTCTGGCTAACTTCCCCCTTTTCGGCTGAATTCGAAACTCTACTCGGCCCTGGGTCCGGCCAGGCCAGATCTCCTACCTGCTCGCACGCATTGTCAATTACACTATTAAGTTCCGCATTCACGATTTCGTAAATTGCTTCTAAATTATTAGTGCTCTGCGTATTTCTGCCTATAGTGCTTTCTATTCCTTCCGGGGCTGAGCTTATTGTACTACTATTACTGGTCCCAGAGACCGGTGCGCCGCTATTACTTCTGGAAAGGTCAGTGGCCTGATCCTCCTACAGCCGCCGGCCACCGTGACCTGGTGGGTCAATGCCCCACATTGTCAACACATTGCTCGTTGTCTCTAAGAGGCAATCGTTATACCAATTTATTGATTTTTCGCTCATATGAACTCTCGCGTTAATCTCCTCTATGTGTGAAAAGGTGGGTGCGTTTTCTAAATGTATCTCAACTAGAGGGCATCGTATCGTAACTTGCCTTACCTCCCGGCGAACATAGATTATCGGAAATTTACATAACGTGCAGTAAATAATCGGGGCTACCATAAAGTTCTGTCTACACGTGCGAGATAATTCTAACGCGTACAAATTCTGCATGGTCGGATGTACCTTACTGACAAAACACTCCGCGCATACATGCTCTGTGCGAAACGCATAAGCTACTCTCTCAAAATTGCGAATGATAGATATGCTGTTTGTATTTAATAAAGAATTTCAGCTATAGGGTATCTTAACAATTCTTCGCCTGCGTACAAGTAAACCGCGATACACCTTTCGCAAACTTGTCCCGTGCGCAAAAACAGTAATTGTCGACGACAGATTTTACAACAGGTTGGTACCTGAATATTCGGTTGTAACAAAATATGATAATTGATGCACGGCGTAAGCAACCGGAAAGGGTCCTTAACGTGAGTAATGTAACAGCGTTTACAGAAAAAGTTAAGTGATTCCTCGTCGACGTACACTGCTTGTTCCCCTTCTCGCATGCTCCAGCAGGGGTGGTTGGGTAGGCGCTCTAACGCTCGCGCGATGTCAGGCCTTTCGCCCTGGTTTATTGGCTAAAAAAGAAAGGTAAATGAGTTAAAAAAGGTGGTATCTTACACGTTAAAAAGACTACTTATTACGTTTGATGACTAATTGTTGTGATTAAAAACTACCAAAGTACGCATGTTTGCCAAATCATCCAGGTGATACGCGATTTGTTCGACGTGACGTCGCGCTCGCGTAAATGGTTCGTAAAATTCCGGTTTACCCATGTATCTTTTTACCTCAAGACGCAGGCCCTGCACATAACAAAAAATAGCTAATTTCAATCTTTCGTCATCCGTTTCGGTTACTTCAATTAACTGTGCTCTAGCTAATTTCCCACCTCTGTCATACAATTCGAAAGTTCTCTGCATTCTATTGTTATAAGACTCCAAGCTCTGATTTCGAGCTTGCGCTCCCCATATAATACGACGTCTCAAACCTATCAAATCTAGTAGCGATTTTTTTTGTTGCGGCCTCATTCTTTATCACCCTTTTATGCCCTTTAAATCAAAAATATGTTTCAGACAACTATAATTAATTGTTAGAGGTTACGGGGTGCTAAAGAAGGTGCGTTTTCGTCGATTAGCACAGGGTACAGTTTATTTGTTACGATGTTCGTATTGTTAACACTATTGTTTTCTGACCATTGACATTCCAA
Organism: Torymus aiolomorphi; assembly: GCA_036365515.1. Lineage (NCBI taxonomy): Eukaryota > Metazoa > Arthropoda > Insecta > Hymenoptera > Torymidae > Torymus > Torymus aiolomorphi. Next base: position 83,709,046 of record CM070877.1, read on the forward strand.
TTGGTATTTCTGAGTAGTGCAGGTGAAAGGAGCTTCGACCGCAGACGGAGCGGATGGTCCCGATAACAGCGAAACCTCCATGAGTTTTTCTTCGTCGCACTCTTTTCCCAAGTGTAATAAAAGTTGCGTTAACGAATTCCAGATGGCTCCTAAAATGTGCACAGACCAACCATAAAGACTATGCAACGCATAACCGTGTATAATCGTATCAAGTATGAATTTAATTAATCTAAAAATCATTAAAATTGTAATAAAGGCTGCGCTTGCCGACCCGAAAGTAATAAACCAAGCCCAAATATTATCCCAGGCGGAGTCTGCTATGCGAGAGAGCGCCTCCTCGTCGAGTAAACCCGCTATAGACACGCTCCCGGCATTTTGCCCTTACCTGACGCGCCGTAAGCTAATGCGTTAAGGATCGACCCCCGTTCACTCGGAAACATAATGTAGCATTTCAATTTTTCTATATCACCGTAGGAATAAATTCCGCTATTTGCTAAATCGGCACTACACGTTTGCTGCACTTGCGGTTTGAGTACCGAAGGCGCGTCTTGTATGGTTATCTGTGGCAACATTTTAAACCATCGCTCCCCCAATAAAAAAATAACCGGAATCATAACCGGAAGATTAACCGCGTTCTAGCGCTCTTCCAGACGGATTGCTACGTAACCGTGTACTACTACATCAGAGAATTCACCGTAGGGATCCGCATAATGAGCAGAATTGGCGCACGAACCGTCCGCTTTCAATGGGCCGGCGAAAGTGAGAGGATGCGTTGTAGTGTCATTGATTCTCAAATTTTGAGTTGTTTTTTGCAAAAGTTATTGAATAATGAAAAAAATGGCATTTTTCAACTTTGACGGCGATTTGTGAATAAACTATTGAAGTTAGAGACTTCGCTAAAGCCGACTTTTGTAGAAAATTTAATAATAAACAATTTTCATAATAAGTATTTTTTCTCTAAAACTCACCATAACCGAGCTAGAATGAAAAAAGCAAAGAAAGTGCCAACATCGCTCCTATTTTGTTAAATAACAAAAATTGCACACGGTTTTGACGCTGCGGATAACAAGGATCTTATTCGGGAGGTCGAAACGAACCAAAATCAAAAATAAAAATGCTTATATGTCGAAATGGCCAGTCCAAAGTGTCCACCGCCTGGACTAAAATGTGCGAAGCGCGCCGGAGCTGTCGTTTGCAAGGCTATTCACGGCGCAAATGTGTCTCGCGAATCCACGCGCATAGATGCATCTTGTTTTGACACGCGCGTACAGTCCGACAAAGGGCGCGCACGCTGTCTGGCGGGGCAGGACAGCACAAGTCACGGCCCGCACGTTTGCACCGCTCTCGACCGTGCCTACTATTTTTCGTGCGGACACGGGGGGAATGGCCACGAGAGCACACACTATGGAGAGAGGGAGGCGGCGGGACGAGTGAGGCGAGAGCGGGAGGCGAGTGACAGCGCGGCCGACGAGAAATGATGCCGCGCATCGGTGCGCGCGCAAACGTAAGAGTGGGAGTGCGAGACGGTGAGAGTAGGGGAGCGCAGCTATTGCTGCAAGCGCGCAACTTACCGAGGCAAGCGGGAGAGAGTCTGGAGAAGAGGGAGACTGAGCAAGCGGGCGCATTCGTATAGCACGCGTACTAGATAGAGTCTATGCGTACTGCCGCGCGCTAGTGACCACGTTAGGGACTGTCAGGGGCGGAATAGAGAGAAATCCCAGCGAAATTCGAGTTATACGCATTCGGTAGGGTCGAGGATCGGGGTTTCGAGGTGCGCGACATGGGGCAAGGCACGCATGCTCCCATTGAGGCCTATCACGGTTCTAGTGACATGCAAGTCATGGAAAAAGACTGACGATAAGTGATAAGGAGGGAAAGGCCCAATAAAAGACGAACACGAGTCATAAAAGGGACACGACCGAGGTAATGAGCTAGATCGGATCAGAGCGGTCGCTCTCTCTCTGATTCTGGCTCGCTAACTGTTAGCACACTGAGCAAATCAATCCACCGCAGTAATAGGAGTATACGTAAGTTAAAGAAGTATGGTGTGGCAACAGGGGGTTGAGGATGTAGGTGGAGATTGCGCGGGTTGTGGTCACTCCTCTTTCTGGTATTGCTAGCAGTGATTTTCATCAGCGAACTTCCGAGCCAGGGTTTATTCGTGGTTATTGGTTCTCGTGTGTTTACTGTGTTACTAGTACCAATTTAGAACCACCGGAGAGGGTGGAACGGCCTCCGCCGTCAACGGACTTTCATAATAAATCAAACTAGTGATTACTTATTCTGTTGTTATTGGCGAGTGGTAAATCTTGGTGTGTGCGTGTCTATTCTACCTTCTCCTTACACGTTTTCAGGGCGATAATATAGCGGTTGCAAGTCGTCGTGGGTTGTCGTGTCGGAGTTCAGCTGTGTCGTGCAGTTTGTTCGAACCACACGAGAGAATTGAGACTCAGCGGTCGGCGAAGAGTAAGTGACAGTGGCGTAAGTAATTGGTAATGGGAGGTTAGAACAAATTCCAACCCTTGGAAGTAGAGTAACAAAACACTATGTCACAAAATGGCGCCCAACTAAACACTAAACGCACTGCAAACCATAGCCGTGTATCTGTGGGGAGGTGGTGGTGGTATATATGTGTAAACCCATAATTACCCTTGGTGAAAAAGTAACGAGAATCGAGGAAATTAGGCACATAGAATTAGAGACGGAAGCGTGGGTCGAGGCTAAATTTCTATTTTCAGATTAACCGCTATTGCCAAATTGCAGAGGGGGAATATTGGATAAAAGGAAATATTATTCCGTCGGATTTATTAGCACTCTACAATACGTAGGCACTACGTTAAATACAAGGCTACGAAAGTGTGGGTCGAGGTTTTCTTTCCAGGTTGACCTTTAGAGTGCAAATTGATTACGAAAGTGTGGTTTGAGGTTATCTTTGCAGGTTGACCTTCAGAGTGCAAATTGATTACGAAAGTGTGGGTCGAGGTTTTCTTTTCCAGGTTGACCTTCAGAGTGCAAATCGATTACGAAAGAGTGGGTCGAGGTTTTCTTTTCCAGGTTGATCTGCAGACCGCAAATTGGGTCACAAGATTGTGGGTCGAGGTTTTTCTGTTCAGGTGGACCTCCAGAGCGCGAAGTGCGTTACAAGATCGTAAACTGAATTATCGCTTGAATTTACACGTTCGAGGAATTTTTGTTTTCCTTTTGGAGGTCGCGAGATCAGGACCTGACGCCAGACATCTACGATCGAGGGTCGAGTATCCGACCGTTATACATTTTCCTTCCTGCTTTTCTGATTGAGCACAAATACAATAGCAAGCAAAGCAAAGAAGACGACGGATGAATACCGAACCAGGATGAGGGATTTGAGCAATAATAGAGAATATCGAGTCAGATTGCATGATATAATGAAGCAAACTGGGGAAGAGGTCGAGAAGAATTTACAGAAGTTAAACTTCAACGTCCAAGGGAGTCACCGTGTGAAAGCTGAAAGATTGTTTCAAGCCTGTCTAAGGATGGTCGGGGTAACAGAGGTGCCATGGTTTCCTGATACGGACGAGGCCACCGGAAAGTAGGTACCACTGGAGGAAGAAATAGTGATGGTCTTCAGCGAACTCGAGACAGCATACTATACGGAGGAGGAAAACATCGGCTCAGCGGCGAGATGATGAACCAGCCGAAAACGTTCTCCACGTTATTCCAGAGGCCAATACCGAGGAAACCGCAAACCAACGCACGTCCAATAGATGAGACGTACAAATCCCAATGGCAACGAACGATGCACAGGGTCTTCCTGGTTCAAGCAACACGGGAGCTGTCCCAAGAATCACTATCAGCAAGGACCATGGCAAAATTTCTAGCCGAAGGGAGATGACGGAGTCGAGGAACTTAGCGGACTACCGATATCTATTGCCACCGTAACTACATCCACTTGGGCCAGTGGCCAGAGCAGAGTAGCAAACGGACCTACCCAGGGTACGTTAGCCACCCACAAACTTCGCCGATATTCAAAATCTAATAAGAGAGAACACATCGTACCACAATTTGAGGATTCAAGAAACGAGGGAAGGGTCAAGGCAGACACAAAATCTCGAACGCTACACGGAAAGGACGGACTTGGATGGGGAGTATGAGTCGAGAGGGGGACAATTCATAAAGGTGAATAAACAACCCTTACCTAAATCCACCCCCCGTCATCGGCGAAGAATCTCGCTACCAGACGACTCAAGTTCTAGCTCTGATGAAGAGATCCCCCTGCTTTCATCGAGCAGATTAAGAGCAGACTTCCGCGACTTAAGCCCACAGAGTGACGATTCAAGAAGCAGGCACAGATTCTCCCATGCCCGACGAAGCCAAGCTGACGACTTATATGAACGACAGCAAAGGTCGCACAGACGGAATCGTTACGAAAGCCCGTCCATACTACGAGACAACAGCCTTCACATAATTAAAACGTTAAAAAGCTGGGGCTTGCGATATTCAGGGCAGGACAAGGACTCGCCGGAGCAGTTTCTGTCATGCCTAAAGACATGCAGGCGTGCAACCGAAATTTGTGACGAACAGCTATTACCATGTCTCGCAAGTGTGTTATCAAAAGAGGCGGGCGATTGGTATGACGTAAATCAGTATGACATGGAACTATGGGACTTGGCTACCTTCGAGAAGGCATTCAAACGCCAATTCATCGGAGAACTGCACGAGGATGATGTCAAGGAGAAACTCAGGGCACGCTACTAAGGGAGAAAAGAAAAGGTGTCTCCATTCTTGACTAAATTCCGAAGAATCTTAGCTCACCTTAAAAGACCATCATCAGGGAGAGAACAAATAAACTTAGCATTCTCCCATTTATGGTCTGAATATCAAGATCACTTGTGGGGCAAGAAGTTGGATAGTTTCGAGGCAATCGAGAAATTCGGGAGAGCGTTCGAGAGGCGTGAAGCGATTAGGGAAAGGTATTGTTCTCCGCCCCGTCGAGAAAAGTCAAGGATTTCAGGTACGAATTATACAGGTCCACACCGCAGTATCCACAAAACAGCTGCCATGAGAGAATCATCGAACGAGGAGAGTAGCTAATCCGAGAGAGAGAAGAGTAAGAAGAAAAATAAAAAAGATCGAGATAAACGAAGCGGGAAAGAAGTGACAGCAGTAAACAGCCCCACTCCACAAAGGCCGTATACGGGGAAGACAGCTAGAAACACTCCATCCCAAACACCTCGTTATCAAACTAATCCTCAGGGGGGCACGAAGCCTACTGCAGGAGAAACACCAAAGCAGGACACTCTCACCAGTCAGCCCGCCCCATACTCGGCGCCAACGAACAGCACGCCGATTGCAACGGGAGAATCGCAGTTCGTAGGCCCATGCTTCGTCTGCCAACTGGTGGGTCATCGAGCAGCAAACTGCCCAAAAAGAGCATGTTACTCATGGGGACAACGGGATCACTTTGCTCGCATTTATCCGGGGCGCCCAACAAAACAATGTCTAGGCTGCGGAAAGGGAGGAATACTGATAGTTAAATGTACCAAATACAGTCAGATGCTCGCGGCCTTGGGAAACGGACCCGCCAGGACGTAGTAGGCCCCCCCGCGTCCTGCGCAAGAGTATCTGGAGCCCAAAGCGCGGAAAAAGAACAGAAATTAAAAATCGCCAACGTCAGTACGGTTTCGAGTGGAAACGAGCTTTGTGTTACGGCTCGTGGTGAAAAGGATCGAAAACTCTGCAGTACAGGTTTAACCACTGAACAACCTAGTGAGTCAGATGTTAATGATCAGAAACCTTGTGTTACGGTTTCAAGTGGGAACGAGCCTTGTGTTACGGCTCGTGGTGAAAAAGGTCAAAAACTCTGCAGTACAGGTTTAACCACTAAACAATCTAATGAGCCAGATTTGAATGATCAGAAACCTTGTGTTACGGTTTCGAGGGGGAACGAGCATTGTGTTACGGCTCGTAGCGAAGACGATCAGAGAGTCGGTACGACAGGCTCAACCAATGAACGATCTTGCTCGACAGAAGTCGAAGATCAGAAAAATGGCGTGATAATTTCAGGCGAGGAGAAGTCGAATATTACAGCTCGAGTGGACACGGACGGAGACAGTGCGCCACAGTCGCAGAAGAAGCTACGCATCAGCTCGCAACCCTCCCGTAGCGAGGATAGCAGTGCATCCGAAAGCGACAATGCAGAAGAGCAGACAACAAGGAATGAGACAGCGTTGCAAATGTCGCTAGAGGACAGGAATATGCCCGACCTGGAAGAAGGTGAAGATACTCTGCTGCCGAAAATCGAACAAGCAGTCAACATTATGCTGGGAGAAGTCGAATCAGAAGCAACGATAGCGGAGACGTCACAACCGAATACTTCAGCACCTACGTCACCTGATGTAGAAATTTCGGGGTCGAGTGGGAAGGTTCGAGGGCTAAGTGTGGGGGGAGACGCTATTGCGGAGAATAGCGTGAAACTCAAAGAATTGGTAGGGGGCTAGGATATCGTGGAGGCAGCAGCGCTGGACAACAGAAATGTCATTCGAGTCATGTTCGGGGGGGAACCGTACCTCGCTCTACTAGACCTCGGTGCAACCATATCCTTAGTGGGTCCACGACTGCTAAATAAATATCGAGATCGCCTAAGAGAGTCGAGCGGCCAGGTGAAAGGAGTGTCAGGGGTGCCAATGAAGGTTCAGGGTAATCTTCGCATCTCGATCGACGTTGATGGCCAGTTAGGAATGATAGAATTTCAAGCAGTCGAGGAGATTAACCACGATATTATCCTAGGTATGGACTTCGGGGTCGTGGGATCTATCGCTGCATCTTCGAACGAAACAATGGCAGTGCGGAGAACGAGGGGAGTGGCACCCCTTTGCTGAGAATATCGAGGATTCCAGCCCAGCAATCATAGGCGAGTGCGCTAGTCTAACGGAGACGATACCGACCGAAGCAGAGCGAATCAAAGAAATCGTCGACCGTCTAGTCCATAAATCAGCCACGGATTATTTGCCAATGACGCACCTCACTGAGCACCACATCGAGCTGACAAATTATACACCCATTCGTCACGCTCCCAAGCGACGATTACCCGCAATGTGGGTAGTAGCACAGGAGGCTGTTCGAGAGATGCACCGAGCAGGGATCATCGAGAGATCGGCCAGCGCCAGGTGCCAAGCGCCAGTAATCCAGAAAAAGTCCGATGTGAAATTTCGGTTTTGTATCGACTTTCGTGACCTCAACGCCCGAAGCAAGAGGGATGCCTACCAAATACCTAACATGGACGGCATTTTGGATAAGCTACGAAGGGTCAAATATATTTCAAAAGTGAATCTGAAGAACGCATACTTTCAAGTGGCGCTGGATGAAGAAAGTAGAGAATACACTGCCTTCACAGTACCAGGATCAGGACTGTAGCAATTTAAAAGGATGCCCTTCGGACTGACTAACGCACCTGCGACGTTCCAGCGACTCATCGACACCTCATTCGAACTGGAAATGGAACCTAACGTATTTGGGTACCTGGACGATATCATTATCGCAACGGATACATTCGAGGAATGGCTCGAGATTTTTCTGACCAAAATCAGAGATGCGCGATTGACGGTAAACTGGAAGAAGTGTGAGTTTGGGTGCTCAAGAGTTAGGTATTTGGAGCACTTATTAGGCCGAGAGGGCTTGAGGCCGGATGCCGAGAGGGTCGAGCCAATCTTACAGTATCCAGTCCCTAAACCGGAGAGATAACTAAGACGTTTTCTAGGGATGGTGGGGTGGTACTCGCGATTCATTGAGAAGGAGAGCGAAATTAAGTTACCACTCCTAAAGCTCCTTAAAAAGATCCAAGCTTGGCAATGGAGCGCTGAACAGCAGAAAGCCTTCGAGCAACTAAAACTTGCCCTTACTCGAGCCCCAGTCCTAGTGAGCCCAGACTTTACTCGAGAATTCACAGTAAAATACGACGCCAGTAACGAGGCGATCGGAGACGTGCTCTCTCAGGAATTCAAGGATGGGGAACACCCGATCGTGTATATTCATCGAGTATTGTCGAGCGCGGAGAAAAACTATTCAACCACTGAAAAGGAATGCCTCACACTTGTATGGGCTATTAAGAAACTCCGCCCCTACCTCGAGGGGTACAAATTCAAAGCCATTACCGACTACAGCGCTCTAAGATGGTTGCAGAACCCACAGGACGCCTAGCCCGCTGGGCGTTGGAGTTACAGTAGTGGGATGTCCGAATCGAACACCTAAAAGGGACCATGCACCGAGTACCTGATGCACTATCCCGGCTGCAAGAGACAGAAGAAGTCGAGGTCGCTAGGTTCGAAGAAGTGAGGAGCCCCTGGTACATCCAGCGCATAGTGGAGATTCGAGGAAACCCACTAAAGTATAAGTCGTGGAAGATCGGGGATGAGCTGATTTATAAGCAAAGATGCGACCCCATTCTTGGGCCAATAACTGATGAGCATGACACTTGGAAGCTAGTCGTGCCAGAAGAGTACCGAAAGCAAGTCCTTCAGGATGCCCATCGTGAAGCGATGGCTGGCGATTTGGGGGTAGAAAAGACATACGAACGAGTGGACTAGGAGTACTATTGGCCGGGGTATGGGCACGATGTTTATCAGTTTGTACAAGCCTGCGATGACTGCCAGCGATATAAAACTGATCAGGTTGCACCAAAGCGGTTCATGGGGGGTCGAGTTATCGAGCGCCCATGGGCTGTAGTTGCGTAAGATTTAATGGAGTTCCCCCAAGGAAAAGGTCAGCATAAGTACGCGGTCGTCTTTCAGGACTTATTCACTCGCTGGGTCGAGATGCGGCCGCTGCGAACCGCCACTGGCAAAAATGTGGCAAAAGCTTTCGAGGAGTTGTTGCTATTTCGGTGGGGAACCCCGGACTACCTTCTCACCGACAACGGAAAGGAGTTCGATAATAAGGACTTGGGGTGAGTCCTCGAGGTATATAGAGTGACGCGAGTGACTAAGCCTCGACACCATCCCCAGACCAACCCAGTGGAGCGCAGCAATCGTACCTTAAAAATGATGATCGCTACGTTCGTCAAAAATGACCATCGAGGCTGGGACCAGCATCTCCACGAGCTGCAACACACGATGAACATAGCGATACAATCTAGCACCCGAGATTCACCGGCATTCCTCAATTATGGCAGACAGCTACTCCCGGTAAAGAGCCTGCGACAAGAGGTCGAGAGGAAGGGCCCCAAAGTGCGAATACCGCCCGAAGTTTGGGTAGACCGCGTCAAGAGACTAGATGCTTTAAGCGATTTAGTCATAAGGAACATCGAGAGTGCACACCAGAAGCAGGCCAAATACTATAATCGTGGCCGCCAGGATGTGCGATTCCAGGTGGGGGATATGGTCATGCGGAAGGCGCACGTCCTGTCGAGCGGACCACAAAGAGTCTCGGCAAAGCTTGCACCCAAGTGTGAGGGCCCCTTTGCCTATATTCTGAATATGGAAGGTGGACGAAAAAACCCGAAGGTGCATGTAGGGGAGCTTAAGAAATATCGCGAGAGTCGAGTCAAGGTGAGTAAGGATAATGATGAAGGTGGTACTAATAATAACAAGTGAGTGTTGTCCGTCCGTAAATAGTTATATTCTATGTTGTTGTGTTGTACCGCAAAGTACTGGTAGGAAGTAGAACTAATCGAGGAAAGTGATTTCAGGAAGCATGTCAAGAATGATTGGAAGCAGGTCTCCCTCGCCCACCACCGGGGCCGTAAGCTCATGTCTGACTGTCGCCCCTTCGCTCACCCATTGAAAGTAGCAGCCATGCTGTAACGTACCGAAGTAATGACAGCTCTCAGATTTGAGTCTTTACCTTAATAATTGAGTTTACTTGTATGAAGCTAGATGTCGTTACTTGGTAGTTATTAATAATTTTTAAGAGTTCATGTACTGGACTCGAGCAATTTATCGGTTTCGGGATTTTCCTCCGATTTCAGGGTAAAATAGCGGCGCGCAGTGTGCCGGAGTTCGTGCCGTAGATACAGATAGCAGGTAGATAGGTGATGCGGGTAAGTAGTTAGCGCTGATTGGCTGCTACCGAACTGCGTTGGAATCGGGTAAATAGTTAGCGCTGATTGACTGCTACCGTGCCGATAGAAAGGATTGCCGGATAAATAGTCGGCGCTGAGGGCCAACTATCGTGTCGTAGGAGGTCAGTAAGGTAGGGTTCCCTGGGTATGTTAGGTTTATAATTGACATTTTACTTAAAGACAAATATGGTATTCACTAGGTTCATTTTAACAAAGAGAAAAAATACAAAAGAATATTTACAATGTTTAACGAGCGCAAGGGAATAGCCAGCATCACTTGCCTAAGCGCAATGCTTATCGGTAAGTGTTCAAGGCAGTAGCTCGGATACAAGTGCGTGCCGATTTCGAGAATCGTGGCCCTTTATATACTAGTCGGATATCTACTCATCTCTCTCACGCATGACGACAAAGGTGCTTACATTGTGACGTCAGATGCGCCTTAATTACCCGCGAGAGAATACGAGTCTACTTGGTTTGCGCTGGGCGCTCGTGATCGGTGAGCCGGACCTTTGTTGATGTTTCGCTTATGAATGTGTGCGTACGTATCGTACAGCCGGTCATGTACGTCATTGCCTCCCAAATTAAATTTTTATTTTTATTAATCGTAAAAAATAACAAATTTCATTTTCGCTTAGTACACGCTAACATATTTACATTAAAACGGTGATTACATGTATTTTCTTCGCTAGTTTCTTTGGTTGATATTGATGATGCCTTGAGGACTCTGCATCTTCTTGAATCATCTGCCAAGTCGTTTTCAACGCCAGGCCTCAGTTCTTTGATTGATTTTTGATTTTGATATTTATTTTTAAGTTTTGTCGCAGTACTCTATTATAGAGTATATTCCGCAGTTTACATGGTATAATAACATTTAATATTTTCGCAATAATTACATAAGTGTCGTAGCTTTCGTTATCACACTTGAATGCAGTGTATTGTTTAATTTTGAAATTGAAAGTATCATTACATTCTGTAATCATTTTCTCTATACTTGGATATGATTTCAAATCGTTTATTTCGTTAGCATTTATGCTTTTTTGACAATCTCCGTCTTTTTTATCTACGATTCCGCGTTTCATTATTCCAAATTCAAGCCACTTATTAATTTCAATATTGACTTTATCTTTATAGTAAATCGGAATAAGACACGACTTAGAGAAGAATTCGTCTTTATAGTTAGGTAACAGAGACGGACACTTTTGAAATACCTCTTTGGTTTGTACTATAAAGTACTTCAGTTTTTCCCTAAGACGTCTATTAAGCTAGCAGATCACTTTTATGACCCGGGCTTATAAACAATACCATAATTTTCTGCTAATTTTCTGCTAATTTTCTACGCCCACCCGGATTTTTCTGCTCCAGCCGTTTCCGAGAAACATGCGATCTGCTAGCTTAATATTAAGCTAGCAGACCATTTTCGGGTATCTTGGCGCGTTTTTGCCTTAGCCAATTTGGAGAGGGGACATATTTTGGTGCTACTTTTCTGCTGCAAGATGCTCGGAGCCAAAAGTCCCAAAATTCTTCGTAGGTCCCAGAACTGGACATAGACCTATATTGATATTAAGCTAGCAGACCATTTTCGGGTATCTTGGCGAGTTTTTGCCTTAGCCAATTCGGAGAGGAGGCATGTTTTGGTGCTAATTTTCTGCTGCAAGATGCTCGGAGCCAAAAGTCCCAAAATTCTTCTTAAGTTCCATAACTGTACATAGGCCCAGATTAATACTAAGCTATAAGACCAGTTTCGGGTATCTTGGCGAGTGTTTGCAATAGCGAATTCGGAGCGGCGGCATATTTTGGTGATAATTTTCTGCTCTATTATGGTCGGGGTCAGAAATCCCGAAATCCTTCGGGGGCCCAGAATTGGCATAGGCATGAAGCTGAAGCTACCCGCCACACATTCTATCCGCCGGAAGACCCGTACTGAAATAGTGGGGCAAAATGAGACACGTAAAAATTTCGCATTAAATATTGTTTATAAGCATGCGAGTCACATATAAGTGATAACAACCCATAGTAGCAATGATAAAATATATAAATCAGCGTCAAAAAATTTTTGGTGCTAATTATTTAAATAAACAATTAAGTAGCTTACTTGTATAAAAAGCAAGGATATCCGCAGCTTTGCGAATTTTGGAGCTGTAACTCCGGTACAAATTATGACAGGATAACGAAAATACGGGAAAACGATCTTCTGATCTAGGCAAACACCTCCGTCTAGGAGAATTTGCGGTACCAATTATTTAAATAAACAATTAAGCAGTTTACTTACATAAAAAGCAAGGATATTCGTGGTTTTTCGAGTTTTGGTGGCTGAACTACATTTGAAATTATGACAGAATAACAAAACTGCGGAAGAATGTTTTCTGATGTAGACGAACCCATCCGCGTAGGAGAATAAGCGGAACCAATTATTTAAATAAACAATTAAGCAGCTTACTTGCATAAAAAGCCGGGATATCCGCGGATTTCGAATTTTGGAGCTGTAACTCCGTTTCAAATTATGACCGGCTAACAAAACTGCGGAAGAATGTTCTTCTAATGTAGACGAACACATCAGCGTAGGAGAATGAGCGGCACCAATTATTTAAATAAACAATTAAGCAGCTTACTTGCATAAAAAATTCGAAAAACTGCGAATATCTTCGATTTTTGTGCAAGCTGATTAATTGTTGTTTAAATAATTGGTGCCGCAAATTCTCCTACGCGAATGTGTTCGTCTACATTAGAAGAACATTTTTCTGCAGTTTTGTTATCCTGTCATAATTTGAAACGAAGATACAGCCACCAAATTTCGAAAAACTGCGAATATCCTTGCTTTTTATGCAAGTAAGCTGCTTAATTTTTATTTAAAAAATTGGTGCAGCAAATTCATCTACACGGGGTGTTCGTCTAGATCAGAAGAACGTTTTTCCGCAGTTTCATTATCCTGTCATAATTTGAAACGGAGATACAGCTCCAAAATTCGCAATGCCACGGATATCCTTGCTTTTTATGCAAGAAAGATGCTTAATAATTGTTTATTTAAATAATTGGTGCCACAAATTTTGCTACGCGAATGTGTTCGTCTACATTAGAAGAACATTCTTCTGCAGTTTTATTAGCCGATCATAATTTGAAACGGAGTTACAGCTCCAAAATTCGAAAAGCCGCGGATATCCCTGCTTTTTATGCAAGTAAGCTGCTTAATTGTTTATTTAAATAATTGGTGCCACAAATTCTCCTACGCGGCGGCATTCGTCTACATCAGAAGAACGTTTTCCCGCAGTTTCGTTATCCTGTCATAATTTGAACCGGAGTTACAGCTCCAAAATTCGCAAAGCTGCGGATATCCTTGCTTTTTATGCAAGAAAGCTGCTTAATTGTTTATTTAAATAATTGGTGCCGCAAATTCTCCTACGCGGCGGCATTCGTCTACATCAGAAGAACGTTTTCCCGCAGTTTCGTTATCCTGTCATAATTTGAACCGGAGTTACAGCTCCAAAATTCGCAAAGCTGCGGATATCCTTGCTTTTTATGCAAGAAAGCTGCTTAATTGTTTATTTAAATAATTAGCACCAAAAATTTTCTGACGCTGATTTATATATTTTATCATTGCTACTATGGGTTGTCATCACTTATACGTGACTCGCATGCCTGTAAACAATATTTAATGCGAAATTTTTACATGTCTCATTTTGCCCGATTATTTCAGTACGGGTCTTCCGGCGCGTAGAATGTGTGGCGCGTAGCTTAAACTTCATCAATTCTGGGCCCCCGAATGATTTTGGGAATTTTGGCTCCGACCATCTTACAGCAGAAAATTAGCACCAAAATATGCCGTCTCTCCGAATTCGCAATTGCAAACACTCGCAAGGTACCCGAAAATGGTCTGCTTGCTTAATATTAACCTAGGCCTATGTCCAGCTCTGGGACCTACGAAAGATTTTGGGACTTTTGACTCCGAGCGTCTTGCAGCAGAAAATTAGCACCAAAATATGCGCCCCTCCCAAATTGGCTAAGGCAAAAACTCGTCACGATACCAACAAATGGTCTACTAGCTTAACATTAAGCTAGCAGATCACATGTTACCCGGAAAAGGCTGAGCAGAAAAATCTGGGTGAGCGTAAAAAATTAGCAGAAAATTAGCACTAAAATTCTGGATAGTTTTTTTTGTTAGAGACCGATTATGCAGAAAATGATTCTCTTAGCCAAGGGCCTATATCCAATTCTGGGCGGCCGAAGGATTTTGGGATTTTTGGCCCCGACCATCTTACAGCAGAAAATTAGCACCAAAATATGCGCCGCTCCCAAATTGGCTAAAGCAAGAAAACGTCACGATACCGACAATGATCTGCTAGCTTAATATTAAGCTAGCACATCGCATGTTTCTCGGAAACGGCTGGAGTAGAAAAATCCGGGTGGGCGTAAAAAATTAGAATAAATTTAGCACTAAAATACTGTTTAGTTTTTTTTTGCTAGAAACCGATTATGTGTCTGAAGTTCTGAACGTTCATCGTGAACGGAATATCGAAAATTTCCAAATTCGGTTTCTTTGATATTATCTGCTAGAGATATGCATAAAACATGTATAAACTGCAAAATAAGTTATTTCCAAAGTGATCATCCCCCCAAATCATCCCTAAAACCAACCCGACTAGACAATACATGACAAAAAAAATTGGTACCATCTGAGTTTATTAATTTAAGACAAATTTTATCACTGATATTTCTTCCAGATGTTGTCATAGCCCTGCAAAAAAATTGGGGCTATGAAATTCGATCCGGAACCTTTCGCTTAGGGGGTGCAAATGGGCTAAAATAGCCGAAAATACACGAAAAATAACGTGAAAAAATCATCCCTCGCAAGTTTATTAATTTAAGATAAATTTTATGGCTGATATTGCTTCCAGATGTTGCCATAGCCTTGTAAAAAAATTGGCGATAAGAAATTCGATCCGGAACCTTTCGCTTAGTGGGTGCTAAGGGGCAAAAATAGCCGAAAATACACGAAAAATAACGTGAAAAAATCATCTCTCATGAGATTATTAATTTAAGACAAATTCTATGGCTGGTATTTATTCCAGATGTTGCCATAGCCTTGCAAAAAAATTGGGGATATGAAATTCGATCCGGAACGTCTCGCTTGGGGGGTGCAAAGGGACTAAAATAGCGGAAAATACTCGCAAAACCTCGAGAAAATAATCATCTGTCGAAATTTTATTAATTGAAGCCAAATTTTATGGCTGATATTTCTACCAGATGTTGCCATAGTATTGCAAAATAATTGGAGATATGAAATTCGATCCGGAACCTTTCGCTTAGTGGGTGCAAAGGAGCTAAAAAAGCCGATAATACACGAAAAATAACGTGAAAAAATAATCGCTAGCAAGTTTATTAATTTAAGACAAATTTTATGGCTGATATTTCTTCCAGATGTTGCCTGTAAAAAAATTAGGAATAAGAAATTCGATCCGGAACGTCTCACTTGGGGGGGTGCCAAGGGGCAAAAATAGCCGAAAATACACGAAAAATAACGTGAAAAAATCATCTCTCATGAGATTATTAATTCAAGACAAATTTTATGGCTGGTCTTTATTCCAGAGGTTGCCATAGCCTTGCAAAAAAATTGGGCATATGAAATTCGATCCGGAACCTTTCGCTTGGGGGGTGCGCAGGGGCTAAAATAGACGGAAATACACGAAAAATAACGTGAAAAAATCATCTCTCGTGAGATTATTAATTTAAGACAAATTTTATGGCTGATATTTCTTCCAGATGTAGCCATAGCCTTGGAAAAAAAATGGGCGATAAGAAATTCAATTCGGAACGTCTCGCTTGGGGGGTGCAAGGGGGCTAAAATAGCCGAAAATACAAGAAAAATAACGTGAAAAAATTATCTCTCGTGAGATTATTAATTTAAGACAAATTTTATGGCTTATATTTCTTCCAGATGTTGCCATAGCTTTGCAAAAAAATTGGGGATATGGAATTCTATCCGGAACCTTTCGCTTGGGGGGTGCAAAGGGGTTAGAATAGCCGAAAATACAAGAAAAATAACGTGAAAAAATTATCTCTCGTGAGATTACTAATTTAAGACAAATTTGATGGCTTATATTTCTTCCAGATGTTGCCATAGCCTTGTAAAAAAATGGGCGATAAGAAATCCGATCCGGAACGTCTCGCTTGGGGGATGCAAAGGGGTTAAAATAGCCGAAAATACACGAAAAATAACGTGAAAAAATAATCTCTCGTGAGATTATTAATTTAAGACAAATTTTATGGCTGAAATTGCTTCAAGATATCGCCATATCTTTGTAAAAAAATTTTCGATATGAAAATCGATCCGGAACGATTAGCTTTGAGGGTGCAAAGGAGCTGAAATTGCATAATATACACGAGAAATACCGAGCAAAAATCGTATATCGTGTGATTTTGAATTTAAGACAAATTTTATGGATGATATTTCTTGAAAACGTTGCCATGGCCTTGTAAAAAAATTTGCGATATGAAATTCGATCCGGAACCTTTCCCTTGGGGGGTGCAAAGGGTTAAAATAGCGGTAAATACACGAAAAATATCGAGAAAAAATCATCTCTCGTGAGATTATTAATTTAAGACAAGTTTTATGGATGTAGTTACTTCAGGAGGTTCCCATGGCCTTGTAAAAAAATTGGCGATATGAAAATTGTTCCGGATCCATTCGCTTGGGCGGTGCAAAAGTGCTAAAAAGTCTAAAAATACATGGAAAACAGGAAAAAAATAATTTCTTGTTAGTTTATCAATTTAAGACAAATTTTATGACTGAAATTACTTCAAGATGTTGCCATAGCTTTGTAAAAAAATTGCCGATATGAAAATCGATAGGGAACCTTTTTTGCTCTGGGTGTGGAAATGGGCTAAAATAGCGAAAAGTACACAAATAAGACTGAAAACAAATCCGCTCTCTTGAGTTTATGAATTTGAGTTATTTTTATGTCTAAAAATAATTTATTGTGTTGCTATTAACTTGTGAAAAAAATGGGGAAAATATTTCATTATTCCAAACTTTGCGGGTTTTATTTGTCCCAATCAGTCAAGACTGTAAGTGAAAGTCACCGTCGTCCAATTGTGGGCTCCTTTTAAAGGGATTTGGCAAGTCGGGAAAGGTTTTATTTCATTTTCACATTTCCTTCATCATTCTTTTGAGATGAATATATTCGTAATAATCGACTAATATAAAATATATCTGAGAAAAATTATTTTTTACTTTAGTATGCCAAGTCTTATTCCTTCGCTATAATACTTTATTTGTAAGAAATCAATTGACAAACAAAAATGTTTTTGGTTTCGCTATTTTTTCATACCTCCATTGCGTTTCGGAAAATGTTCTTCAGAAAACTCTAAGCAAAATTAGTTTTTGATATACGTGTCCGTAATATTCGATGTTATCGACTCTTTTGCCGACGTAAAATACGACTTCACGTACCAGATTTTCGCCTGCGTGCAATCGCGTTTGTACGTTTGACGGGCAAGCATATTCAAATAGCATATTGTGCAAAATGGTCATAAAATGAGTTGAAAATTCCTTACCTGACTCTGAACTAGCTCTACTTTCCGTGAGGAATCCATGTTAGGTTCTTTTTGTATGCTTGAAAGTTGTGTAGGCATAGGGAATCGCGCATTTCGAATCATGTACTATGCAGTTACAAATCATTGCATTTTCTGTTTTTATTTGCATAGCTTATTACAAATATATGCGCCTTTTGTATATTTATTTTAAATCGAAATGTAATTTTTTTCAATTGTTTGTATAAGTGGTAATAACTCTTGCTATTTTACCATTGAAACTTTAAACATTATCTTTTATCATTCTAAACAAGCCATAAAGTATATAAGATATAAATTTTACACTAAGAGAACAATTTTACGAAATTACGTTCTAGGTAGCGAGTAAAGAATTTTTTTCCCGCTAAACTTGGAAAAAATAGATTTTTTTCATCTTTTCCCAACTTACGCTCGGAATGCGCGATTTTCTATGCGACTTTTAGTCGTGAAAAAGAGCATGTTTCAAGCAACTGTCCAAAAAAAACACTATTTTGGCGCGAACAAGTATAAGAACATAGTACCATGTAAAGTAACACCAATCCTTCTGTTAGGGGCGCCTAATGTAATTTTTTTTCTCATATAATTTAAGGAGCGAAGCGGTCGTGACAAGCACACGAGTGTAGAATAATCTTTCGCGCGTGTATCGATCGATATATCTATACAGGAGGAGTAAAAGCGATTTGTTAAATTTATGTATATGTAAAATCGCATTTTAGGCATACTGAATCGAAAAAATATGATTATGTATGTACTGATTTCTCCCATTAGATTTGTGGCCTACGAGATGCATGTGTTACAGAATTTAGGGTACGTTACTCAAGCAGAGAAAATCATTTGCATCGGCGAAACATTTTCCTCTTAGTTTTTCTAAAAAATCGCATTTTAGGCATACTGAATCGAAAAAATATGATTATGTATGTACTGATTTCTCCCATTAGATTTGTGGCCTACGAGATACATGCGTTACAGAATTTAGGGTACGTCACTCAAGCAGAGAAAATCATTTGCATCGGCGAAACATTTTCCTGTTAGTTTTTCTAAAAAAAAATGCTCGTGCATCCGATAAAGATGAAAATTTCGTGTCAATGACTGGAGATTTTTCGAAAAATACAATATTATGGAAACGAAAAATTACAATTGAAAATCAGATTTGACAATATAACGATGTTATTCTTAATAATGTATGCAACAGCAAAAACAATAAGTTCTGACTGGTTTAAATTTCTTTGAAATCCTGAAATCTACTCATCACGTACTAATGATTTTACAATTACTTTTATTTTAAATAATATGAAAACTCAATTCTTGCCAAATCTTAATGCGATTTTACACAAGAATATCGTATATATATATATATATATATATATATATATATATATATATATATATATATATATATATATATATATATATATATATATATATATATATATATATATATATATATATATATAAATATATATATATATATATATATACCACGGAAAATTGTGATTTGAAAGAAAGCAATGGAACAATTCAGATCTGAAATATCTTTAGGATTTATGAACCAATCTTTGCAGCGAACAAACTAGTGCGATATATCTGTAATCTCTCCCACTGAACAAAATTGATATTAAATTTGAATCTCATATTTACTGCACCTATCCATACAAAAGCAAATTTGATTATTTTTACAAATGAAGAGCTCAGGGCAACAAACGATCAGCTCACATTTCCAGATGGCCCCTGAATTTGCGGTTCATACTGTTTATCTAGGGGCCAACTCGAAATGTGAGCTGACCGTTTGTTGCCCTGAGCTCTTCAAATGGATTTTCTCTCTATAACTATTAACTCCACTTTTCACACGTTATGAAGAATTTCCCTTGACTTTAAGTACGTTAATTATTTAACTTATAACTAACATTAGTTTTAATGTACAAAAAAGAAATAAACATAATTAGACAAATTTCTCTTAAACGAAAAAACAAATTTTTACCATTAATTATAATTTCTTTTATTGAAAAGTTGATTTTAGCGTTGTGTTTACTCATCTATTAAATTATGAGCTATAAGTGCGCCAAATTGGAGCGAAGTCGGCAAATCGGGAAGAGATGGCCAACAAAAAAAAGCGCCGAAATTCGCGCTTGCCTCGAAAAATGCATAAAAAAAAAGTTTGAGGCACGTAAGTATTCGTTGTAACCTATATTTTATTAAACCGTTTCCCCTGGTATGATCGTAGTCGATATGTATATGTATATCAGGCATATATTGAGCATACATACAGTAACCGCATTAAAATGACATTTTCGTGCAGAGCTTTTCATTACTCGATGTATCTACCATAATAAAAATATATTTAACACACATATATATACACACACATATATATATATATATATATATATATATATATATATATATATATATATATATATATATATATATATATTTATGTTTTATGTTAGTTTCCAGGACATTCCAGATGTTTAACGTTGGTTTCGCGGACATTTGTTAGTTTTGGGGACAGTCCGTGAATCTACATATGTTTAACGTCAGTTTTGAGGACATCGGCCCCCATGAGAGACATTATTTCTTTAGTCACGTATAGGTATACGTAACATGGGGTCCTGGGAACTAACGTTATACAAGTTTTTATATATATATATATATATATATATATATATATATATCATTAGATTATTATTAGACATACATATGAGTTATATCGGTTCGTGTATGTGTGTATATATGCATATATATATAAATATTATCTTATATCTTAAAAATGAACAAAATTAAAAAAATGGATTTTGTGGTATGCGACACATACACGTATACATACACACAAGGACAAACACGCGCGTACACACACACACACATAAACACACACACACAAATATATCTGTGGTGCTAAGGAAGAAGGGAACAAATCACTTGGAAAAGTTTTACAGATATGGCGATTTAAATGATAAAGCTTAAATGGAACTGCTATAGTTGTCCTTTTTCAATTACGTTGTAACTACAGAATAATGAACTTTTTACCAAATAAAAACTTCAAAATATGGTGTATTAAACCTCAAAAAAAAGAAAAATGGCTTTAACTCGATTTTCATAAAGAGTGGATTAATTCCCATCTTCCTTGGCACCACAGATATATTACTTATTATGAAATCCACTATTTATTAAATATTGAACATGTAGCTGTGGTATAATACAAATAATGCATATTATATTATATCAATAATAAGTAATATATAGTTGTGTGTGTGTGTGTGTATGCGCGTATTTGTCCGTGTGTGTATGTATACGTGTATGTGTCGCATACCACAAAATCCATTTTTTTAATTTTATTCATTTTTAAGATATAAGATAATATTTATATATATGCATATATACACACATACACGAACCGATATAACTCATCTGTATGTCTAATAATAATCTAATGATATATATATATATATATATATATATATATATATATATATATATGTCTGTGTGTGTTAAATATATTGTTATTATGGTAGATACATCGAGTAATGAAAAGCTTTGCACGAAAATGTCATTTTAATACGGTTACTGTATGTGTGCTCAATATACGTCTGATATACATATATATCGATTATGATCATACCGGGGGAAACGGTTTATTAAAATATAGGTTACAACGAATACTTTCGTGCCTCAAACTTTTTTTTATGCATTTTTCGAGGCAAGCGCGAATTTCGGCGCTTTCTTTTGCTCGCGGCCCCACTGTGCGGCGTTGGCTCGCGCCGCTCGCGCGACTCCGCTACAGTGTGGCCAGGTAAACAATATATATCGTAATACTACGCATGTAAAAGTGGCGATTTATCGCCACAACCTGGTCACACTGCTCCGCTACTCTCGAACATATAGATATCTATTCATATACACACGATCAGTGCGACTTGAGTCGTGACGTAGTGGGGAAGCGGTAGAAGGTTCGGCTGACGCAGCTCACGAGAGTCTGCGGCGCTCGAACAAAATTGTATACAACACGAGATCAGTTCCTGGAATCGCTGCGGAGCGGGGGGAATCGGAGAGAGTCGGCACGGCCGCACGATCGCCGCTGGCTTGCGTGAGTCCGATGCGCTCGAACCTCGAAAACATGTGAGAGCGTCTGCCGCAGGAGCAGGCCATCAGGCGTGCGCGACGCATTTTTGGGCGTAAAATACGCTCTGTTTAACTCGCTTATAATCATATGCGGAGTCTCTGAGAAAAAAACAAAAGACATATATCGATACACTTTTTCCTGCTTTTTCCAATAGTGCTATGTTTGTTACTCCGAAACGCTTTCTTCCGGTTGAAAATTCAAGTTGAAAGTTCAACGTCATTTTTCTTACAGTACATCATGTTCTTTTTTGAAAATGCATTTCACCATTGGAAAGTACAAGGCTTATGCTTATAGACCCTAATTTTTTGAGTTGGAGAAATGAAGGATTCAAAAGTAATAACATTAAAAAGACAGAGGCGAGCGCCCGCTTCGCGCTGCACCCCAGCGGATTCCCAAACATCATTTTTATGAATATAGGTCATACATTACACTTTTTTAGCATTTTTAATTTCTCTAGGTTTTTCAGAAATCTATGCTTTCATTGGATAAGATGTGGCGCAATCATTATACTATAATAATAATAATAATCAATGTAGTTTGACGACAATAGTCATTTACCATAAAAGATCGGATTCTAAAATTAAACACAAAAGAATGATAATTTTTTCAGACAACTTAATTTACGATGCCGTAGCACTTTACCTAATCTAAGAAATAATAATTACATTCAAAAATGTTTTGATTTCGTTAAAAAAGTTAATGTTTAAAAAATATGCACAACGTGTAGAATCTTCTTCACCACTATGAAGATTTTTCTGTTGAAGTTGCATTGTCATCGGATTGCTCACGGAAAAAATGGATGTGATAGAATTGGTGCTTTCATAATAAGTAATGTTAGGCGGTCAAGTTTAGGGGAAGTATCTGATAATTATATATCAACGCCACAAGATCTTTGCGAGAGGGTAACAAAACATTTAGCAAATATTGTTTGCCTTTTTTCATCAAAAGATGAATATTTAAAAACAATACATAAACTAAAACCAAGGATAGATTCAGCAAAAACAGTGCCCGAAACTCCATCGTTTCACTATATCAAATTACATATTAGCAGATACAGGAAAGTTAGATCTAAAACGATTCAGGAGCATCAGGAACTTCGCAATTGTATCATACCTATTCGAATAAAAATAAAAAAAAAATAGAAATTTAACTAGAAATTAACAGGATTGAAAATTAAAATTGTGACCTACTAATAAAAATGATGTTTGAGGCTTTATTGTTTAATGATATTTTCCAGTATGAAAAACCGAAATAATTGACTACATTTATTAGTATATAGAGCTCGCTCGGGCGCAGTGCGAAGAGCGCGTACGGCCGCTCGTCGCTGACTTTTTAAAGGGATGTGTGTGTTACCGACATAATTTTTCAAAGAGTATATCTCATGACAGTACTAAAAGAATCGCTTCAGAAAAATTCTGAGTATAGTATTGACATATACGAAGGGCGTGAAAATTCTGTTTTTCCAAATAAATGTTTAGATATTTTTTAATTAAAAAGAAACTGTAATATCGATAAGTAGGAATGGGCATTTTTGTAACTTTAGTCCAATTTTTCGACGAGTATATCTCATGAGAGTACTAATAAAATCGCTCGAATTTTTCAGTAAAGTTTTTATATATAAGGAGGGCGTGAAAATTATGTTTTCCCAAATTAATGTTTGAAAAGTTAATGTATTAAATAATGAAATTAGGTTAATTTTGAACTCCACATGGCCTTAATCTTGTAATTGTTGCACCCTTCATTTCTCGAACTCAAAAAATTAGAGTTTCGTAATTTAGGAATTGTACTTTCGAATGTTAAAATTCATTTTCAGGCAAAAATATGATATACTTTGAGAAAAGTGACTCTGAACTTTCAACTTGAATTTTCGACCAGAAGGAAGCGTTTCGGAGTAAAAGCAATAGCAACATTGACACAATGTATCGAGGCTAATTTCCCAAATGTGTATAGCGAAATACTTGTCCCACTTTAGGTACCTCTTGATGACCACACGGACAGAATTTTAGGAGAGGAGACATCTTAGTGGTAGTGTAGAGCTACCCTACAATATTCGAGTTGCAGCTATGCTAAATTAGGACCGCTGCCGCACTAAGTTTTGGGGGAGCGGCTGCTCTACGCGTGTAGTGCGAATATCATACTAAAATGGGGTTATGTTATACTAAACCCGATCTAACGTTGCATGAAAAGCAGGAAAGCCGTTGCACTATTTCTTTCGGACTGCGGTAGCGTCACTTTAGCTTCGCGCGAATGCTACACTAGTGCAGCTGCGATCCTAACCTATAGTACAAATCAAATGGTGCGTTTCGTATCACGGACGAACTACCTAGGAGTTTTTCTTTCCTAAAATTCTATCCGTGCATATCACAGTAATGGGACAGTCAGAAACGCGTTAAAAAGTATGGTCCCACTATTGCATCCGAACGGAAGTCCCACTACTGCTCCCAAGTAAATGAGCGTGACACACAACATCAGACAAAAGTTATTTTGTTTGAATGCGATTATCTTAAAACACCAGCAACGAAAAAAACTTGTTTTTTTAAATAAACCTCGAAACACGAGCTATATGTTGAGGTGATGAGTTTTCATGTATTATGTTTCGTTTTGATACTAGAAAAGATTATAAAAAAAGTATGCTTGAAACTGTCCCACTATTGCATACTTTACCTTATATCAATAAGCCATATTTTGAAAAATTATTTGGCTTTTATAGCCTTAATAAAACCGAAGCCTTAAAAATATTGCCTTAAAAAAAAATAAAAAATAAAATAACAAAAATAGAAAAATTAATAAGGTACAATATACAATATCTCCTACGAATTATAAAGTTTCAGATGAAACCGTTCTTGAGTAATTGCGAATTGAAAAAACTATGAAAAATGTACATTTCAAATATCTTTGCACCCCCCAAGCGAGATGTTCCGAATAGAATTACTTATCACCAATTTTTTTACAAGGCTACGGCAACATCTGGTAGAAGTATCGGCCATAAAATTTGTCTTAAATTAATAAACTCGCGACAGATGATTTTTTCTGGGTGTTTTGCCAGTATTTTATGCTATTTTAGTCCCTTTGCACCCCCCAAACGAGACATTCCGGATAGAATTTCTTATCGCCAATTCTTTACAAGGGTATGGCAACATCTGGGAGAAATATCAGGCATAAAATTTGTCTTAAATTAATAATCTCACGAGAGATGATTTTTTGACGTTATTTTTCGTGTACTTTCGGCTATTTTAGCCCCCTTGCACCCCCCAAGCGAGACGTTCCGGATCGAATTTTTTATTGCCAATTTTTTGACAAGGCTATGGCAACATCTGGAAGAAATATTAGCCATAAAATTTGCCATAAATTAATAATCTCACGACAAATGATATTTTCACGTTATTTTTCGTGTATTTTCGGCTATTTTCACCCCTTTGCACCGCCCAAGCGAGACGTTCCGTATCGAATTTCTTATCGCCAATTTTTATACAAGGCTATAGCAACATCTGGAAGAAATATCAGCCATAAAATTTGTCTTAAATTAATAATCTCTAATTTTTTCACGTTATTTTTCGTGTATTTTCGGCTATTTTAGCACCTTTGCACTCCCTAAGCGGGACGTTCCGGATCGAATTTCTTATCGCAAATTTTTTTACAAGGCTATGGCAACATCTGGAAGAAATATCGGCCATAAAATTTGCCTTAAATTAATAAACTTGCGAAAGGTGATTTTTTCACGTTAGTCTTCGTGTATTTTCGGCTATTTTAGCCCCCCCCCCCCCCCAAGCGAGACGTTCCGAATCGAATTTCTTATCGCAAATTTTTTCACAGAGCTATGGCAACATCTGGAAGAAATATCAACCATAAAATTTGTCTTAAATTAATAAACTCGCGACAGATGATTTTTTCTGGGTGTTTTGCGAGTATTTTACGCTATTTTAGTCCCTTCGCACCCCCCAAGCGAGACGTTCCGGATCGAATTTCTTGTCGCCAATTTTTTTGCAAGGCTATTGCAACATCTGAAAGAAATATCAGCTATAAAATTTGTTTTAAATTAATAATCTCACGAGAGATGATTTTTTCACGTTATTTTTCGTGTATTTTCGGATATTTTAGCCCCTTTGCACCCCCCAAGCCAAAGGTTCCAGATCGAATTTCTTATCGCCAATTTCTTTCCAAGGCTATGCTAATATCAGCCATAAAATTTGTCTTAAATTAATAAACTCGCGAAAGATGATTTTTTCACATTATTTTTCGTATATTTTCTGCTATCTTAGCCCCTTTGCACTCCCTAAGCGGAAGGTTCCGGATCGAATATCATATCCCCAATTTTTTTGCAAGGCTATGGCAATATCTGGAAGACATATCAGCTATAAAATTTATCTTAAATTCATAAACTCGCGAGAGATGATTTTTTCTCGGTGTATTGCGAGTATTTTCCGCTATTTATTCCCTTTGCACCCCCCAAGCGAGACGTTCTGGATAGAATTTCTTATCGTCAATTTTTTTTACAAGGCTATGGCAACATCTGGTAGAAATATGAGCTATAAAATTTGTCTTAAAATCATAAACTCGCGAGAGATGATTTTTTCTGGGTGTTTTGCGAGTATTTTACGCTATTTTAGTCCCTTTGTACCCCCCAAGTGAGACGTTCCGGATCGAATTTCTTGTCGCCAATTTTTTTGCAATGCTATTGCAACATCTGGAAGAAATATCAGCTATAAAATTGGTCTTAAATTAATAATCTCACGAGAGATGATTTTTTCACGTTATTTTTCGTGTATTTTCGGTTATTTTAGCCCCTTTGCACCCCCTAAGCGAAAGATTCCGGATCGAATTTCATATCCCCAATTTTTTGCAAGGCTATGGCAGCATATGGAAGAAATATCAGCCATAAAATTTGTCTTTAATTAATAAACTCAGATGGTATCAATTTTTTTTGTAATGTATTGTCTAGTCGGGGTGGTTTTAAGGATGATTTGGGGGGATGATCACTTTGGAAATAACTTATTTTGCAGTTTGTACATGTTTTATGCATATCTCTAGGAGATAATATAAAAAAAATCGAATTTGGAAATTTTCGATATTTTGTTCACGATGAACGTTCAGAACTTCAGACACATTTGTTTTTCTGTATTAACGTTCATACAGCAATCTCATGTATCTTGAACTGAAGCTATAATTTCCAAATGTAAACAAAACTGTCACTGCACGCTTGTATTATAATCACAATTATAAATACTTTTACATATATATCTCCTCATATAATTCATTAAATTTTCAGTCCGAAATTCAATTATGAATACAAATAATGAAACATTATGAAAAAAATCTTTCTATTTGAGGAAGCCAAAGCTCTGCAAAACAAGCTGTTGAAATCACATAGTTATGTATCTCTGCTCATTTGAGCTTTTGAGCTGTCAGCTGTGCGGCTGTGCCACTGTGTTTACATTGGCATTTGTTATATATAAAGGTATTGGTACAAAAGGCAATATTAATATAGTGAATTGCTCTCGAATTTTGGTCACGGAATGGTCACTTTACTAGAAGCAGAAGTGGGAAATGGTCACAAGACGATTCCACTGGATTTCGAATTCCACAATATGGTTTATTTAATTTTTATAATAAATACTGTATGTGAATTTAATTATTTTTTTTATCCTTATATAAGGATTTATATAAGTATATACTTATATAAATAATGTTTTTTGATATTTTATAACACATTTAAGTAATTAACGTTTTCCTATCAGAAGTCTATAAAAAAGGCAAAAAACAAGAAAATCAATTTTCTCGTCATTTTAAAGATAGTAAGCTCTTTCAGCGGTTTATTTAAAATTTTTTTAATTATTGATCCAAACTGTAGTTTTTTTAGGTTCGAAAGAACATATATAATCAAAAAATTCAATAAAAAAAAATTTGATTTTTTCAAAATTTTTAGGTGTTAGACCGCCTTAAACGGAACCGCGGAAAGGTTTAATAGAACGATAATGGATGTGACGCGATGTTTACTAACAGAGGCAAACGTTCATAAACGGTTTTGGTCCGAGATTATTTGTGCAGCGACGTATTTGAAAAATCGAACGTTGACTAATACGATAGAGAGAAAAACTCCGTACGAAATATTTTTTAGGAGACTGCCGGATGTCAAACATTTACGTCTATACGGGAGTAGAATTTTTGTTAGAAAACCGGAACAAAAAAGAAATTCTAAATGTTATAAAAAGGCAGATAATGGAATTCTATTAGTATATAGTGATGTAGGATATAGAGTCCTAGTAAATAATAAAATGGTAGTTGCTAGAATGTAGATATCGTAGAGGAAAATGTAAAATGTATAGGACTTGATGATGTAGAGTCAAAATATACATCTCCTTCTACTTCGACTCTCGAGTCATTTAGAGGACAACACAATGATCGTGATGATGATTTAAGCGATGATAATGTTTTTCAAAGCGCGGATGAGAATAATGAACAGGAATCAAAGGTAGCAAATAAGAAAAATGTAGAACTACTAAAAGTCCCACGTAGATCAACACATGATAGAAAAAGTCCAATAAGATATCCAGAAAATATTTCGAATAATATTTATGTAAATTACTGCAGGGTAGATACTACATATACATTTGAGGAGGCGATGAGTAGTAATGATAGTGAGACCTGGATAAAAGCTATGGATAAAGAAATAGAAAGTTTAAAAGATAATAAAACATGGGAATTAGTTGAAAGGATACCAAATGAAAAGGTAATAGATGTAAAATGGGTTTATAGTAGGAAATATGATGATACATATAAAGCGAGATTAGTTGTAAGAGGATTTCAACAGACAAATGTGATTGACGACATATACGCTCCAGTTGCTAAAATGCAAACTTTAAAAATTTTGTTTTCCTTTTGTTGTCAGTTTGGTCTAATTATAGAACAAATGGATGTAGTTACTGCTTTTTTAAATGGTGAAGTAAGCTCGGAGGTATATGTCGGTCAACCGAAAGGTTATAGCGATGGAACAAACAGAGTTTGTAAATTACGTAAAGCATTGTATGGACTCCGAGGAAGTCCAAGGGCATGGTATGAATGCTTGGATGAATATTTGACAAAGATAAAATTTAAAAGGAGTAACGTAGATTATTGTTTATATACTCAAGGTGAGGGTATAGATCAAATTTACTTATTAATATATGTCGATGATTTATTAATTTGTAGTAAGAGTAAAAAGAAAATTAAGAAATTAAAAAGAGTCTTGTCAGAAAAATTTAAGATGAAAGATCTAGGAGAAGTTAAAGAATACCTTGGTATTAATATATAGTATGATCATCGAAATTGTGATATGAAATTAAGTCAAACTAAGTATATAGAGTCATTAGCGAATAAATATCAATTGCAGACTAGTAAATTATATAGCACTCCTATGGAAACGAATCTAAAAATTGAAAAGGCTGAAATATGCGAGTCAGATATTAAATATAGAAATTTGATAGGTGCATTATTATATATAAGTTCAAGTACAAGGCCTGATATAAGTTATAGTGTGAATTATTTGATTAGGTATCAGAATAGTTATAATGAGAATTATTGGAAATATGCGTTACGAATCTTGAAATACTTGTGTTTAACGAAAGATATAAAGATGAACTATAAAAGAAATGTAAATTGCGAAATTATAGATTGTTATGTAGACGCAGATTGGGCTGGTGATAATGTGGACAGAAAATCTACATCTGGATATGTTATTAAAGTATTTGGAAATGTAATAGATTGGAAATCGCGAAAACAAAGAACAGTAATAAGGGCCTCAACTTATGCAGAATATGTAGCCTTATCTCTGGCAGTTAGTGAAATAAAGTTTATTCTAGAGTTAATGAAAAACTTTAATGTGGAATTGATTGATCCTGTAAAAGTATTTGAAGATAATACAGGAGCGATAAATATAGCGAATTATGGAAACTTTACTAAAAACTCGAAGCATATAGAAATACATGATCACTATGTTCATGAAAGCGTGAAAGAAAACGAAATTGTAATAATTAAAATTGATTCGAATGATAATGTTGCGGATATCTTTACAAAAGCGTTGTGTAAAGATAAATTTGAAAATTTCAGAGAATTATTGAATATCATGTAATAAATTAAAAGTGTGTAATATATATATGTAAGGAGGCGTGTTGAAAATAGTATACATCTATATTGTACGCATGAATATAGACAGTAGATATGTGTGAGCGCGCGACTGTATCGAGAGCGCGCAATGTCGTATGAGTCCGAAAGTAAACATGTACCTCTCCCCTTTCTAGTGTGTGCGTGAGCAAGCATCGAAGTCGAGAGGCAGCGAATGATACGCTGCTCTCTCTCTCTCTACTGCCGTACGCCGAACGGAAAGCACCTTGCGCTAGACGCTATGAAGCGCACGTCTTATTTTATACTTAAGCCTAAATAAATAAGTCATTCTTTTATACCTTAAATGTGTCTCTCCATCATTAATAATAATACCACACCTCAACACTAAATATGGGCCGTCATAAACGTAAAAAAAATTATGTACTTGCTCATTCTCCGATCTTGAAACATTTAAGGCTTTCAATAGAATTTTTTCGCCTACTTCATACACTTTATGAATTCTGTTTTTATTCTTTTTTGTGCTTTTTTCTTTAATTGCCCATGCATTCTCTCTTTAGCTAAAAACAATTTCCTCTCATACGGAATATCATCGGTATTTTGCACTTTAATATATTTTTCCCAAATGCGCGTAGGTTTTTTGTTGAAATATAATTCTAGAGGAGTGTAACCCGTAGTGTCGTGGTGAGTTTCATTCATAATTCATATTTGTTCTGTATATTTCGCCCATCCCTTATGTGCGTGTTGTGTGTGGACGCAGAAAAATCTTCCTAATTCTCTGTGTATTCTTTCGACTATATTGGATTGAGGATGACGAATCGATGAAAAAATTGATTTTATTCCACTTTCTGCTAATTTGTCTATCCATTTTTTAGACGTAAACTGAGTACCGTGATCTGTCATTATCGCGACTGGTTTACCATATTTAATGATGTAATCTTTGAAAATTTTATTTATTGCTGCCAATGTATTTCCTTTCTTAATCTTATAAATTACTACGTACTTTGAAAAAACGTCTATAGTCGATAATATGTATTTTACACCGCCTACCGAGGTTGGGAGAGGCCCGCAAATATCTATCGATAAAATTTCATTCGGTTTATTTACCAATATTGGTTGTACCATTTCATCATACCGAACCGTTAAGTGTTTCAAACGCTGACAAATTTCGCATGATTTCAAAATTTTCTTAATTCTCCTGTGCATTTTCGGAGCAAAAAACGACTCATTAATTATTTTGAAAGTTTTGTACGATCCTATGTGGCCGTATGCTTCGTGAATGTCAACTACAAATGGTATTAAAGTTCTATCGGGAATTACTACCTTATTTACAGTATGTACTATTTTATAAAGTAAATCATTTTGAATCTTATAATAATCCATAATCGACTTATCTTTATTTTCTAATTTATTATTTAATTTTTTACAATATTCATCAGATTTTTGCGAGTTAACTAAGCTTTTTATTAATTTAACTGTTTCCTTTTTCAGTTCAATTTTATTTACAGCGCTTATGATAATACCTGTATCATTTTTTAAATTAGAATTAGGATGCATTTGTCTGCTTAAGTAATCTGCACTAGAGTTTTTCTTACCCTCCATATGTTCAAGTTTAATATTAGAATCTTGGTATCATAAACTCCAAAGCATCATTCTCGCGTTATTGAATCTATTAGTATTAAAAAATGTAATTGCTTGATGATCTTTTCTCACAATAATCTTTTTTGCCCCTTTTAGGTATAATCCTAATTTATGTAACGCCCATACCATGGCAATTAACTCTTTTTCTGAGGTAAAATAGTTAATTTCACTACCTTTTAAGGTACGACTAACGAAAAAAGATACTTGCTCTTCTTCTTTATCATTTAATTGTGACAAAATCGCAGTAATCGCATAATTACTCGCGTCAGTCGTGAGAATAAATGGTTTGTCTTTGTCGACATACGCTAACATTATGCAGTTATCAAATGCACAAATTATTTTGTGAAATGCTAGTGAATGATACTCTCCCAATTTAAATTTAACATTTTTTCTTTTTAATTCTAATATAGGAATTGTTAAGTCCGCGTAGTTGTTTACAAACGTACTATAAAAATTTACAAAACCTAAAAATGATTGAATCTCTTTTAGATTTATCGGTTCTCTGAAACATGTTATTGAAGTAATTTTTTCCGGGTCCGGAATTATTCCGTCCGGTGTTAGTATTTATCCTAAAAATTCTATATGTTCGTTACAGAATATTGACTTTGCAAAATTAAATGTAATGTTGTGTTCTAAAGCTCTTTGGAAAAGTAACTCTAAATGTTCTAAGTGCTCTTCGAATGAGTCTGAACGTGCATGTACATCGTCTACAAACGTTAATAAAATGTGTTGCAAGTCGACAGTTACACTTCCGAATGCGCGAATTAATGCTGCTGAACTCGTTATAATTCCAAAAGCCGAGACATTGTATTCCATTACGCGGTTGAGAATCATAAATGCTGTATATTGTTTACTTTCTTCTGACAAACCGATTTGCCAATAACTGCTTGTTAAGGTGATTCTTTCATGAATCACTAGTCAAAGCAGTGCTAAATGAAGAGGGTACCTAATATTAAAAAAGAACATAGTTGAAATGTGATTTATTTATTTTAAATGATAGAGATAGTCAATGTATTATAAATAAAGTGTTTTTAACATGACTAAGATAACTTTTTTAACAAAATGCCCATATTTTAGAAACAGCACAAACAATTATTGATAAAACATCTGTTAAAATATTAAAGGGTTGGACACAGGGCTTCTTTAAATAAGCCACTCTCAAATAGAACAGTAATAATGTTTATTAATACTTAGTAACTTCAGTACAGCTCTCTCTCTCTAACTTTACAACCGTTCACGACGGAGGACGACAGCCGAGTGCTGCTCCCGCTCGCTCTCGCTATACGCTTGCCTATACTTATGTAAGGTGGCGCTATGCACGTACCTTCTATCTCTCTGATGTAAATGTACCTTATATTCTAACACACCTCCTTACATTTATATCTTTCACAATACAATAATTCTTAAATTAAATTTAATAGTTCTCGCAATTTCTTAAACCTTAATTTCCCAAGAGCCTTTGTTAATATGTCTGCTACATTTTTCTCTGAACTAACTTTAACAACATCAATCAAACCCTTTTCGTAGTTCTCATTTACAAAATGATCGTGTACTTCAATGTACTTTGATCGCTTAGTAAAATTTCCAAATTTCGCTATACTCACAGCACCAGAATTATCCTCAAAAAGATTTATAGGTTTCTTAAATTCTACATTAAAGCTACTTAACAAATCTTTAATTAGTAAAATCTCGTTCACTACTTCTGATAGTGCTACATATTCCGCAGCTGTCGAAGACTTTGTTACGCTGCCTTGTTTCTTTGATTTCCAATGAATCACATTTCCAAATAACTTAACAATATATCCACTAGTCGATTTTCTATCTACACAACCTCCAGCCCAGTCCGCATCGACGTAACATTCAAGAATATCAACCTTTTCATTTCTCTTATATCTTAATTTCAATTCTTTTGTCAAATATAAATATTTTAAAATTCTTAAAGCATATTTAAAATGCGTTTCATTAAAAAAATTCTGAAATCTACTTAAGTAATTAACGCTATAACTTATATCTAATCTAGTTCCTGAACTAATATACAAAAGTGCTCCTATCAAATTTCTATATTTTACAGTTTCATTTAATTCTTGAGCAGGTTCTAATTTAAAATTCTGTTCCATAAGAGTCTCGTATAATATTGCTTGATCAATCTGATACTTCCTAGCTAATGACTCTATATACTTTTCCTGATCCAATGACATTTCATTCTTCTTTTCATCATATTCAATATTGATCCCTAGATACGTACTTACTTTACCTAAATCTTTGATTTGAAACCTTTCTTTTAACATACCTTTTATGTAATTCAAATTTTGTCTATTCTTACAACAAATCAATAGATCACCCACAAATATAATTAAATAAATAATCTCATCCTTTTCTTTTAAAGTATACAAATAGTAATCGTGTTTACTTCTTACAAAACCTAAAGAACTTAAATAATTATCAAGACACTCGTACCAAGCTCTTGGACTCTCACGCAAACCATACAATGCTTTATTTAATTTACACACTTTTTCAGTACCATCCTCATAGCCTTCAGGCTGTTTTACAAATACTTTCGACTTAACTTTGCCATTTAAAAACGCTGTCTCAACATCCATTTGCTCAACTAACAATCCATTCTGACAACTATACGACAATAACACTTTCAAAGTTTGAGTTTTCGCAACTGGTGAATAAATATCATGCAATACATCTATTTGTTGATATCTCCTTACAACAATTCTAGCTTTATATACATTTTCACTTTTCTTAGCGTAAATCCATTTTAAATCTAATATCTTTTCATTCTTTGGTTTTTCAACTAATACCCACGTTTTATTTTTCTTTAAACTATTCATTTCTTTATTCATTGCTTCTACCCAAAAACTAGACTCATCACTACCAATAGCCTCCCTATAACTTACTGGACTATCAGCACTACAATAATTTACATATATACACCTAGTATATACAAAGTTATCATCGAACCTACTTGGTCTTTTAATTTCTCTTTTAGACCTTCTTAAATCAGGTTCTTCTTCTACTTCATTTTCAACATTATCATTATTATTATTATTTACATTTTCTATCTCATTTATATTTTCTTTCTGTTTATTTTCAAAACTTTCATTTAAATTCTCATTTTTTAAATCACTATAATGTAAACCAATGCATTTTACATCTTCTTCAATGACATCAACGTGTCTTGCAACTACAACTCTATTACCTATCAAAACTCTGTACTCTATTACATCATAACCTATCAAAGTTCCTAAATCAGCTTTTCTATCCCATTTCGAATTTCTTTTGCTTTCAGGTACTCTAACAAACACTTTACTTCCGTATAATTTCAAATATTTTATTTCAGGCTTTTCATTAAAAAATATCTCGTAAGGAGATTTATTTCTTACTAACGTGTTTGCGATTGTTCTATTTTTCAAATATGCTGCGGCGCAGACTACTTCTGGCCAGTATCTTTTTTCTACCTTAGACTCAACTAACAAACACCTAGCACTATCCATAATTGTCCTATTGTACCTCTCTGCTGTACCATTAAGCTCGTGCACGTAAGGTGGACACGGCTCTAACTCAATTCCCTTTTCTCTAAATAATCTATACATATCTTTATTCAAGTACTCGGTACCATTATCGCATCTTATTTTCTTTATTCTTTTTCCTGTTCTATTTTCAACTGTATTAATATAATCTATGAAACGATCATAAACTTCATCTTTAGACTTAATTGTATAAATTTTTGCCAATTTACTATAATCATCAATAAAAGTTATAAAATATTTTTCTCCTCTAAAACCTACTGTATTGTGTGGCCCATTTAAATCTGTATGTACTATTTCTAATATATCTTTCGCTCTTTTTCTATTATTATCAAATGGAATATTATGCATTTTGTTTTCAATGCACGTAGCACATTTATAGTAATCTATTTCTACTTCACTAGGCAAACCTTCCAAAACATGATTTTTACACATCGTATTTAAATAATTAAAGTTAACGTGTCCTAGCGTTCTATGCCACTTTTCTTTTAAAGTCATTTTTTCATTTTTAGCTGTCAGATTAGCTTCTTTACTTCTTTCGATAAAACTAGTCATTCTATAAATTCTATCTTTTTTCCAAGCTATAGCAATCAATTTATTATTTCTATTATAGATTTTGGAACTATCTCCGATAGATACTACTTTATAATTATCAGTTACTTTAGCAAAACTTATTAAATTTCGATCCATATCCTTCACGTAAAATACATTTTTCAATTCAATTTTTATCTCTTCATTAAACGTTTTGAATTTACTATTTACATGACCAACTTTTGTTGCTTTCAAAATTCTGCCATCACCTACTTTAGCATTAATCGGTTCTTTTAATATAATCGCATCACTAAAATAATTTTCATTATTAATCACGTGGTCGGAGCAACCACTATCTAAAATCCACTCTACTTTGTTTTCATGTACATTACCGTTTCCTATATTCGCAGACCTTATTTCTACTGAAGTGCTAAATGCTTCCTTATTCTCCGCGCTCTGATGACCTCCGCTGTTGTCATCACTGCCTCTCGCGCCTCGGCCGCGTTGTCTGTAGCCACTCCTTCCACGCCGATTTGAACTCATTCCTCGCTGCTGGCTTGTCTCGTGTTTACCAACACCACCTCGCTGTTGCGTGTTGCTTCTGTTGCCTCCTCGCTGCTGCGTCCCTCGATTCCACGAATTGTTTTTCGTTGGGCAATCGTACTGTATGTGTCCTACACCACCACATACATAACATGTCCTTTTCTTCTCTTCTTTCCCTTTTTCGAACATAAAAGCGTTCGACTTTGAATTTCCACTTTTACTCTTTTCTTTTAGTTCAGCCATTTTAATCTTATTTTTCACATATTCCACGTTTTGTTCTTCTTCTTTCAGCACATCGATTAAGTCTCCTATATGACTCATCGAATCCGGCAATGTCCTCAACATATAATTCATTTTTCCTTTCTCCGTCATATTTGCACCAGCTTCTTTCAAATCGTTAAAGAATTCCATCGAGTTACTAAAATCTTTTAATTTCATTTTTTCCAGTTTGTTTCTGTAAAGTATCTGGAGAGCTGTCGATTCTTTCAAATATGTGCTATCAAATTTTCTTATAATATGAAACGCCGTTTCTTTGTCACTTATCAATTCCATTTGTTTGTTTGAAATTGCACTATAAATATAATTTATAGCTTGCACGTCTTTTTCGTCCCAATCAACTTTATCCGTTTCCACTTTTGCACGTGTAACTACAATCTCACACTTTTTCATCTTTAAATACATTAATATGCGTTTCTTCCAATTACTGTATTCTTGTCCATCAAAAATCGGTATTTTTACTTCCTGCATGTTTTCTTCCTTTTTATTTTCTTGATTTTCAATATCGTAAAATTCTTCTTCACTTTCAGTTTCGCTTGTTTTCTCACTTTTTACTTCTCGAGGCTCTGTCTTTGCGCTCATGTGTCTTTCTTTATTATTACGCTAGCCACGCGCTCAACTTAAAACACTTTCTTCTTGTTCTCCCGCACTATAGATTATCTCTACACGACTCGAAAGTGGATGTAGAAGATAAAGAAAAAATCGCAAACCAAGCACTCTGCTAGCATGTTAAAATATTAAAGGGTTGGACACAGGGCTTCTTTAAATAAGCCACTCTCAAATAGAACAGTAAAAATGTTTATTAATACTTAGTAACTTCAGTACAGCTCTCTCTCTCTAACTTTACAACTGTTCACTACGGGGGACGACAGCCGAGTGCTGCTCCCGCTCGCTCTCGGTATACGCTTGCCTATACTTATGTAAGGTGGCGCTACGCACGTACCTTCTATCTCTCTGATGTAAATGTACCTTATATTCTAACAACATCTTAATCTTTTTTATTTCTTAACCGATTTTAATTTTCAAGGTCTCATTTTGTTCTTTAAGTAATTTCATTTGGACTTGCCCAAGGAAAAATTTAAAATTATTCAAAACCAAGAAAGTTATAGCCAATTAAAAAGAAATATTTTTTTAACTCCGTGCATGAATTTATAAACAATTGGCTATAACTTTCTTGGTTTTCAATAATTTTAAATTTTTCCTTCGGCAAGTCCCCATGAAATTATTTAAGGGGGTCAGACACTTTTAAAATTTTCTTCATAAAATGATCTAAAAAAATTAATTTTACTAATTAGAAATATGTAGAAGCAATATTTTTAATATATAGTAAATTTATGACGAAATAAGACCAAAAAAAATTCTTTTTATTGATTTTAACCGAAGATATGGCCATTTCTAAATTTTGGCTCTGCCGTCGACTCCAGATCCAGGAACTCCATATATTTTGATGAGACAAGTCCTAAAATCTTGGTATTTTATATGACTATTGACTGAAGAGTATCCAAATTATAGTATCTATTGTATGTATCCAAATTATTTAAGTAAATATTTTTTTACAGTCAAAAATTTCTAAAAATTCTCAAATTTAAGTAAAATTATGATTTTTGAGCAGTTTTTGACCGCAAAAAAATATTTACTTAAATAATTTGGATACATACAACTCTTCAGTCAATAGTCATATAAAATACCAAGATTTTAGGACCTGTTCCATCAAAATATATGCAGCTCCTGGATCCGGAGTCGACGGCAGAGCCCATAATCTTACATTATGTAGAAAACAGCTTTAAAGATAAAATCACTAAAATACTTCTTTATTTCTTCTATAACTACTTCTCTGCCCTGGAATATAAAATAGTATTTTTTTTAGCTTAAAATCTTTTATATTTTAAACAAATATTCTGATACCTCAGTTTACGGTCCTTTAGACTTGTAAGTTATATGAACGCACGTAGTAACAGCCATAGCTACATCAGTCAGTTACGCATTGTTGCGTGGTCAAACATAATCTTCCTGTAGTGCAACATACTTTTAATAAACTTTTTTATACATAATTATATACTGAAGTAAATGTAGAGTGTGTTGAGAAAGTTAAAATCTTTAAGGGGGTCGGACACCTTTAGAATGACGAAAAATCAATTTCTTTTTATTACATATTTTACTAAAAAAACACTTGTAGAATATGTCTCAATTAGTTTTAAAGCATTATCCATTTTTGTTTTAAGAATATACACAAAAAACTAATAAAGCTTTTCATTTGTTTTTTGTTCAAATTACATTTTTCCCCTTGTATACATAATTATATAATCATATATTGTTTCTACTAATTTTTTTTTCATTTCACTGTTCTTAATATATTTAAAATTCTCACTCTAAATATCTGTATATACTTTAAAAGATCCAAAAATAATATTTTAAACATTAATATAAAGATAAAAAACCGCTGCCAATTCATTGGCACGTAGCTTTCTCAAAATAATTTTTTGATTCCTTTTATTAAATTAAAATTAGAAAAATAAATTTTTCACGAAAAAAATTTGAAAAATTTTATAGAAAATATTAACTTGTAATTTTTTCATGGCTATTTATTGAGGTTCCATTTGTAATTTATTTGTTTGTAATTTTAATTCTTATATGAATGGAAAACAATCTTCTTCAAGTTCTATTCTTCATCAAATTTTTCTTCTTCAAGTCCACTGGCTTCTCGTCGTACATTGGTTCGAAATAAAAAAAATATTCTAAAGTTGTTCTTTGATTGTGTTTACAAGAAAAATTATTGTATGGGAGACATAACGCACATGCAACACAGCATGCAATACAGTAAAGCAATTTTATTTTCTATTATATTTCTGTAAAAATTATAATATAATTATATATTATTCCATAAAAAATGTTGTATTCGGATTTTATAAATAAATTTCTTATATAAATATTATTCACATGTTAGTTCAAAATATTCATTTTATTTAATATTTTGCTATTATTACATTTTGAGTTGATTACAAAAAATTTCATAAGAAAAATTCATATTTTTAAACTATAAAATAAATAACAACGAAGGTTTTGGATTCGTCTAGTGTCGTGCTAGAGAGTAAGCTTGTTTCTTTTAATATCCAGAGAATGATTCTACATCTCGTACAAGATCATCGTTTTTTAATAACTATGGTTTGACGATTCG
Organism: Torymus aiolomorphi; assembly: GCA_036365515.1. Taxonomy (NCBI): domain Eukaryota; kingdom Metazoa; phylum Arthropoda; class Insecta; order Hymenoptera; family Torymidae; genus Torymus; species Torymus aiolomorphi. The sequence continues at coordinate 83,748,555 of CM070877.1, forward strand.
ATCGACTTCTCTTTACTGAATATTCGTCTTCTTCAGTTACTCACGCATGTCGTCGTCTGTTCGATTGTTCTTCGAATATGTGTGCGTATTTTAAATGTACTTTAAATGATGTATTTTAAAAAATTTGATAAAGAAAGATTTTTTTTCATTTTTCGATTTTTCAAGTTTTACATTTTTGTTAATAATAAAAAACCGTGATAACTAAAAAATTTTTCTTTTTAGAAAATATAAATATTTTAATTCTCTTTCAAATGCTACCCATCCCATTCAGATACACACAGCCATCCTCAAGAAATACATTTTAAAAATGTCTAGAAAAATTTTAACCTCAAATATCTCTGAAATTTATGAACCAATCATTTTGCCAAAAGAACTCATCCGAGAACTATCAATAATATACCTCTACAATGAATTTTCAAGCGAATAAGACAATTTTACTCTTGTAATAGTTGAACATATAAAACTCATTTTTTTTCATTTTTCAATTTTTACGTTTTTGTTAATAACAAAAGAACCGTGATAGCTAGAGAATTAATTTTTTTAGAAAATATAGGTAATTTAATTCTCTTTTGAATGCCACCCACCCCATTTAGATACATAGAGCCGTTCTCGAGAAATTACGATTTAAAAAAAAAATTGAAAAAAAATTTAACCTCAAATATCTCCGAAATTTATGGATCAATCCTTTTGCCCAAAGAACTCACTCGATTGGTATACAAAATCTACCCCTACAAAGAATTTCAAAGTGATTAAGCCAATTTTACAATAGTTATTGAACGACAAAAAAAATCACTTTTTTTTATAAATTATTTTTTTTCTCAAAAAATAATGAATAAAAAAACCTAAAAATTTAGTAAGTTATAGTACTTAATATCCTTTATAACCAAAAAAATATTCATGTTAATATCTTTTTTTAATTTCGAAATATAACCTATTTACAAAAAATTACGTTTTCATCAATAACTTATGACGAAATATAGCTACCGGCTTTTTTTTTTTTTAAATTGTAGATAACTTTATCCTACATACAGAGAATTCATGATATATAAACAATATTTGTTCTAAATATTAAAAAAATCGAAAATAAAAATTTTGAAAATTAAAAAATGGCCATAAAAAAAAAATTAAATTTTACAAAAATAGAATATTGACCCCATTTGTGGAAGCAAAATCTAAAAAAATGATCACTCTCCCGTTAAAATCGGTCGAATAGATCATGAGATATCAGCGTATAATACGGACATGCATACTGTCACGGCCTGCCGTACCGACGTCGAGTATAAGCCGTAGTTGAAGTAAGTCATGCGCGCGAACGCGAGATGGCGCGTTGATGCAGAATCTGAGCTGCATCGACGTGATGACTAGCGGACCGCGGCTTATAGTACGCTACGGTATTCTGCAACCGCTTTTCTTTTCGCTCCACTTCGTTTCGCCCGTTATTAAAAGAAGACTCGTCTGTTCTTTTGAAGAGAAGTACCGTGTCAGAGCGCGAATCACGAGAGTTTTGCTCGTGATATACAAAAATGGTGTATTGAAGTACTTCTGCGGTTTTCGCGCGTTAAAGTGCAAAGTTCAAGTGCGACATGCTAGTGTCACCTGCCGCACTCAAACTACTTAGTGTCTGGAGGAAGTAATAGCACTTTTCGTGTCCGTTCCACCGCAGCATCGAGGCCTTTATATTACTCAAGAAGTAAGACCAGACACGTCCGAGACCGATCAACTACTTGAGCCGTTGCTAAATTGGGTAAAAGGTAAGCGTGCACGCATTCTTCCGCGCCGCGTATTAGCTCCGCGTAAGCGCTTGTCCAGGCTCGTCGTGCCTGGACATCAGCTCCGAGTAGGCGCTCTCGTGCGGTGAGAGCAAGTGCGAGGAGAGAGTGTAGGCATCGGGCTCGCACTTCATCAAGGTTAAACGCGAGGTTAAACCACCGGCTTTTTCAAAGCCGGCGAGTGCGCACAATAGGTGCGCCCACGTGTAAACCCGCCGTCTACCCTCTCTCTCACACTTATACGTGTGTGCGTCGCGCGGCGATCGCGACTGCCCTCACACTTCGTCGCTTTACTCGGTGAGCGCGCGCGTAGAGTACCGCACACGTGAGGCGTATTATACCTCACGGGCGCGGCGTAAATTACCACGAGCGTGACGTCAGTCTCCGAGGCAGCTGACGTCAGAGATAACGTGCTGGCGCACCGTTAGGTAGGGAAATTAACCTATTTCAACGCGACACTTCCACTGTGTAAATTATTAATTATTCATTCAACTCATTTAACCTTTTATTTAATAAACCATAGTCTTTTGTTATTAACTTTAACCACTCGAGTTATCATTTCGCGACCTTAGTCATTCCCCGCTCCCCGACGCCTCCGCGGTCGTTATGTAAGAGAATACGTTTCGTTACATCTGAGCAGCCGGCACACGAACCAGTGACCAGGAGAGGAGTTCGAGTCACTGGTGAGAAATAAAGCGCGAGTCTTTGACTTGCGTGTTGCACGGTAAGTAACCAGATTAGGTTAACATTGCACGACGTTGTAGCGCCTGTTGCCTAATCTGGCTATTATATGTCCGGGAGTTGAACCGAGAGATATGGATTTGAACCGCTAAGGTACACAGGTGAAACGTGCCTTAGCCCGAAAATCCACCCCGTGACAATACACACACACACACACACACACACACACACACACACATCCATACGGACATTTTCTAAAAATAGTATATTTCGATTCCAAATTTGCTAAATAACATTTCTAACACATTATCACATAAACTTTTTTTTTACTATCACAAAGCTTCCTCTAGGAGGAAGCAAAATAAATAATATAATTTATGGACGGTACTTTTGACAAAAATAAAAATTTGATTATAAACTTATATAGCAGTTAAGTTGGCACCGTAACAAATTGACTTATCAACGACAGCCCCTCACAGGCTCACCACAGCTCACGCTTTTATTGTAACACAGCTGATTTTAACCTATGTAAAAGTCTGCAAGCAATGTAAACATGCACAGCTGTCATTTCATATAAACACTGTGATATCAGCATCAGCACCTTTTCTATACAAAGTGTTGTTCTTAATTTTCATTGTTTCCAACCGATTTAGGAGTAAACATTTAGTGTATAATAATAATAGGTGTGACAATTGAATTAAAGTTTTAGAAATAGCTTTTAGTACTTGAACTATTATTCGAAACTTTATACTTAAAATAATCGGGATTGATACTAAAGAAAAATTAAGTATATACTGACTATTACAAAAAACATTTAGTGTACAGATTTAAATCAACTTTTAAAGGAAGCGAAAGACATCCTATTGTGCAGAAAAACACTATGGAACCTTCGCTTCTGTCAGAAAGCTACCATTATCAACCATCGCCTAAATCTCACTATGATATAATTGATATTTTATTTTCTGAAGTAAAAACAGTTATGCACTGCAATAAATATGTATGAGTCGTATTCTCTATATTAAGTAATAATATTATATGTGAAAAAGAATAATGAAGGACAAGTAAAGAAGTTCACCTTATCAGACATTAAAAGATCAATATAGGAGTGTTGCTGCTATAAACATTTTTTTTCAAACATATGGCTATTGCGATACTGGCTTCATAACATGCATAAAGGATTTTGGATTTCTCAACACATTCTTTATTAACCTCAGTATCTAATACATGTGATAAAGATTATTAGAAATATATGGATTTAAAAGCACCAAAGGATCTACATGTTAAACCACTTAACAAACTTGACTGACTGTTGTGGATATGACTGTTGCGTGTGCTCATAGCTTACAAATCTGATAGATCGTATACTGAGGTACTAGAATATTTATTCTAAATGTAAAATATTTTGAGCTAAAAACAATACTTTTTTGAATTTCAGGGCAGAGATGGAGTTAAGAAATAAAGAAGAAGAAATAAAGAAGTATTTTATTAATTTTATCTTTAAAGCTGTTTTCTACTTAAATTTAAGTGAAATTCAGATTTTTTAGCAATCTTTGACCGTAAAAAATGATTTAATCAAATAAATTGGATACATGCAAATCTTCAGTCAATAGACACATAAAATACTAAAATTTTAGGACCTCTCCCACTAAAATATATATAGTTCCTGAATCTGGAGTCGATGGCAGAGCAAAAATTTTGAAATCGCCATATATTTGGTTAAAATCGATCAAAATTTTTTTATGTGAATGAACTTTAGGTAGCTCATCCTGAACGAAATTTTCAAAATCGCCATTTCAGCTCAAAACTGAATTAACTGTTAAATAATGTTATAAAAGTGATAAATAAAACCTAAAAAGGTATCCCAAAGGTAACTACCCCCAAAACGACGCTTAAATCTACCCCCTAACAGATATATCAGACAGAAAAAAAATTATTTCTTAAATCATTATCAAATGAGGAAAAATTTTGCAGTGGAAAAAAGTTCCGGGGCACGTTGTGGGACTAAAAAAATTGGCGATGTCAAAACCCGTCCGGAACCTTCCCAAATAGGGGATGAAGGGGATGCGAGAACGAAAAAAAAATCTGACGATCGCGCGTAACAAAAGAGGAAAAATTTTGCAGTGGAAAAAAGTTCGGAGGCGCGTTGTGGGATTACAACAAAATTGGCTATGACAAAACCAGTCCGGAACATTCCCAAATAGGGGACGAAGGGGGTTCGAGAACGAAAAAAAAAAATCTGACGATCGCGCGTAAAAAAAGAGGAAAAATGTTGCAGTGGAAATAAGTTGGGGGGCACATTGTGGGACTACAAAAAAATTGGCGATTTGAAAACCCGTCCGGAACCTTCCCAAATAGAGAATGAAGGGGGTGCGAGAACGAAAAAAAAAATCTTACGATTGCGCGTATCAAATGAGGAAAAATTTTGCAGTAGAAATAAGTTCGGGGGCACGTCCTGGGACTACAAAAAAATGGGCGATGTCAAAACCAGTCCGGAACATTCCCAAATAGGGAACGAAGGGGGTTTGAGAACGAAAAAAAAAAATCTGACGATCGCGCGTAACAAAAGAGGAAAAATGTTGCAGTGGAAATAAGTTGGGGGGCACATTGTGGGACTACAAAAAAATTGGCGATTTGAAAACCCGTCCGGAACCTTCCCAAATAGAGAATGAAGGGGGTGCGAGAAGGAAAAAAAAATCAGACGATCGCGCGTAACAAAAGAGGAAAAATTTTTCAATGGAAATAAGTTCGGGGGCACGTTGTGAGACCAAAAAAAATTAAGGACGTGAAAACCCATCCGGAACCTTCCCAAATAGGGGATGAAGCGGGTGCGAGAACAAAAAAAAAAATCTGACGATCGCACGTAACAAAAGAGGAAAAATTTTGCAGTGGAAATAAGTTCGGGGGCACATTGTGGGACAACAAAAGATTTGGCGATTTCAAAACTCCTCTGGAACCTTGCCAAATAGGAAATGAAAGGGGTGCGAGAACGAGAAAAAAATCTGACGATCGCGCGTAACAAAAGAGGAAAAATTTTGCAGTGGAAATAGGTTCGGGGGCACGTTGCGTGACTACAAAAAAATTGGCGATGTCAAAACCCGTCCGGAACCTTCCCAAATAGGGGTTGAAGGGGGTGCGAGAACGAGAAAAAAAATCTGACGATCGCGCGTAAGAAAAGAGGAAAAATTTTGCAGTGAAAATAGGTTCGGGGGCACGTTGTGGGACTACAAAAAAATTTTCGATGTCAAAACCCGTTCGGAACCTTCCCAAATAGGGGAGGAAGGGGGTGCGAGAACGAAAAAAAAATCTAACGATCGCGCGTATCAAATGACGAAAAATTTTGCATTGGAAATAAGTTCGGGGGCACGTTGTGGGACTACAAAAAAATTGGCGATGTCAAAACCCGTCCGGAAAATTGCCAAATAGGGGATGAAGCGGGTGCGAGAACGAAAAAAAAAATCTGACGATCGCACGTAACAAAAGAGGAAAAATTTTGCAGTGGAAATAAGTTCGGGGGCACATTGTGAGACTACAAAAAAATTGGCGATTTCAAAACCCGTCCGGAACCTTGCCAAATAGGGAATGAAGGGGGTGCGAGAACGAGAACAAAAAAATGACGATGGCGCGTAACAAGAGAGGAAAAATTTTGCAGTGGAAATAAGTTCGGGGGCACGTTGTTAGACCACAACAAAATTGGCGATGTGAAAACCCATCCGGAACTTTCCCAAATAGGGGATGAAGGGGGTGCGGGAACGAAAAAAAAAATCTGACGACCGCGCGTAACAAAAGAGGAAAAATTTTGTAGTGGAAACAAGTTCGATGGCGCGTTGTGGGACTACAAAAAATTGGCGATGTCAAAACCCGTCCGGAACAATCCCAAATATCGGATAAAGAGGATGCGAGAACGAAAAAAAAATCTAACGACCGCGCGTATGAAATAAGGAAAAATTTTGTTGTGGAAATAAGTTCGGGGGCACGTTGTAGAACTACAAAAAAATTGGCGATGTCAAAGCCGGTCCGGAACATTCCCAAATAGGGGATGAAGCGGGTGCGAAAACGAAAAAAAAAGTCTGACGACGCACGTAACAAGAGAGGAAAAATTTTGAAGTGGAAATAAGTTCGTGGGCGCGTTGTGGGACTACAAAAGAATTGATCATGTCAAAACCCGTCAGGAACATTCCCAAATAGGGGATGAAGGTGGTGCGAGAACGAGAACAAAAATCTGACGATCGCGCGTAACATAAGAGGAAAAATTTGGCAGTGGAAATAGGTTCGGGGGCACGTTGTGGGACTACAAAAAAATTGGCGATGTCAAAACCCGTCCGGAACCTTCCTAAATAGGGGATGAAGTGGGTGCGAGACGAAAAAAAAATTCTGAAGATTGCGCGTAACAAGAGAGGAAAAATTTTGCAGTGGAAATAAGTTCGGCGGCGCATTGTGGGACTACAAAAAAATTGGCGATGTCAAAACCCGTCCGGAACATTCCCAAATAGGGGATGAGGCGGGTGTGAGAACGAAAAAAAAAATCTGAGGATCTCGCTTAACAAAAGAGGAAAAATTTTGCAGTGGAAATAAGAGCGGGGCACAATGTGGGAATACAAAAAAATTTGCGATATCAAAACCTGTCCGGAACCATCCCAAATAGAGAATGAAGGGGGGCAACAACGAAAAATAAAATCTGACGATCAAGCGTAACGAAAGAGGAAAAATTTTTCAGTGGATATAAGTTCGGGGGCACATTGTGCGACCACAAAAAAATTGGCGATGTCAAATCCCATCCGGAACCATCCCAAATAGGGGATAAATGGGGTTCGGTTACGAAAAAAAAAAATCTGACGATCACGCGTTACAAAAGAGGAAAAATTTTGCAGTGGAAATAAGTCGGGGGCGCGTTGTGGGACAACAAAAAAATTGGCGATGTCAAAACCCGTCCGCAACATTCCCAAATAGGGGATGAATCGGGAGAACGAAAAAAAAAATCCGAAGATCTCGCGTAACAAAAGAGGAAAAATTTTTCAGTGGAAATAAGTTCGGGGGCACGCTGTGGGACCACAAAAAAATTGGCGATGTTAAAACCCGTCCGGAATATTCCCAAATAGGGGATAAAGTGGATGCGACAACGAAAAAAAAATCAGACGACTGCGCGTAACAAAAGAGGAAAAATTTCTCAGTGGAAATAATTTCGGGGATGTGAAAACCGATGCGGAACCTTCGCAAATAGGGGTTGAAGGGGGTGCGAGAACGAAAAAAAAAATCTGAACTGCGCGCGTAACAAGAGAGGAAAAATTTTGTAGTGCAAATAAGTTCGAGGGCGCGTTGTGGGACTACAAAAAAATTGGCGATGTCAGAACCCGTCCGGAACATTCCCAAATAGGGGATGAAGAGGGTGCGAGAACGAAAAAAAAATCTAACGATCGCGCGTAGGAAATGAGGATAAATTTTGCAGTGGAAATAAGTTCAGGGGCACGTTGTGGGACTACAGAAAAATTGGTAATGTCAAAACCGGTCCGGAACATTCCCAAATAGGGGATGAAACGTGTGCGAGAACGAAAGACAATCTGATTATCTCGGATATGACATGAGGAAAAATTTTGCAGTTTTAGTAAGTTCAGGGGCACGGTGTGGAGCTACAAAAAAATTGCCGATGTGGAAACCCGTTCGGAACCTTGCCAAATAGCGGATGAAGTGGGTGCGAGAACGAAAAAAAAAGTCTGACGATCGCACGTAACAAAAAAGGAAAAACTTTGCAGACAAAATAAGTTCGAGGGCACGTTGTGGGGCCACAAAAAAATTGCCGATGTGGAAACCCGTTCGGAACCTTGCCAAATAGCGGATGAAGTGGGTGCGAGAACGAAAAAAAAAGTCTGACGATCGCACGTAACAAAAAAGGAAAAACTTTGCAGACAAAATAAGTTCGAGGGCACGTTGTGGGGCCACAAAAAAATTGGCGATGTCAAAACCCGTCCGTAACATTCCCAAATAGGGGATGAAGGGGGTGCGAGAACGAAAAAAAAAACTGACGATCGCGCGTAACAAAAGAAGAAAAATTTTTCAGTGGAAATAAGTTCGGGGGCAGGCTGTGGGACCACAAAAAATTGGCGATGTTAAAACCCGTCCGGAACATTCCCATATAGGGGATGAACGGGATGCGAGAACGAAGAGAAAATCAGACGATTGCGCGTAACAAAAGAGGAAAAAGTTTCCAGAGGAAATAAGTTCAGGGGCACGTTGCGGGACGAAAAAAAAATTGGCAATGTGAAAACCGATCCGGAACCTTCTCAAATAGGGGATGAAGGGGTTGCGAGAACGAAAAAAAAAATCTGACGATCGCGCGTAACAAAGGAGGAAAAATTTTGTAGTGGAAATAAGTTCGGGGGCGCGTTGTGGGACTACAAAAAAATTGAAGATATCAAAACCTGTTCGGAACCTTCCCAAATAGAGAATGAGTGGGGGGCAAGAACGAAAAAAAAATCTTGAGATCGCGCGTAGCAAAAGAAGAAAAATTTTGGCAGTGGAAATAAGTTCGATGGCACGTTGTGGGACTACAACAAAATTGGCGATGTCAAAACCCGTCCGGAACATTGCCAAATAGGGGCTGAAGCGGGTTCGAGAACGAAAAAAAAATCTGACAATCGCGCGTATCAAATGAGAAAAAATTTTGCAGTGGAAATAGTTCGGGGGCACGTTGTGGGTCCACAAAAAAATTGGCAATTTCAAAAGCCGTTCGGAACCTTCCCAAATAGGGGATGAAGCGTGTGCGAGAACGAAGAAAAATCTGATTATCGCGGATATGACATGAGGAAAAATTTTGCAGTTTAAATAAGTTCAGGAGCACGGTGTGGACCTACAAAAAAATTACCGATGTGAAAACCCGTCCGAAACCTTGCCAAATAGCGGATGAAAGGGGTGCGAGAACGAAAAAAAAGTCTGACGATCCCACGTAACAAAAGAGGAAAAATTTTGCCGAGGAAATAAGTTAGGGGGTATGTTGTGAGACCACAAAAAAATTGGCGATGTGAAAACCCATCCGGAACCTTCTCAAATAGGGGATGAAGGGGGTGCGAGAACGAAAAAAAAAATCTGACGATTGCGCGTAACAGAAGAGGAAAAATTTTACAGTGAAAATAAGTTCGGGGGCACGGTGTCGACCTACAAAAAAATTGCCGATGTGAAAACCCGTCCGAGACCTTGCCAAATAGCGGATGAAGGGGGTGCGAGTACGAAAAAAAAAGTCTGACGATCGCACGTAACAAAAGAGGAAAAATGTTGCAGAGGAAATAAGTTCGCGGGCACGTTGTGGGACCACAAAAAAAATTGGCCATATCAAAACCCGTCCGGAACATTCCCAAAGAGGGGATGAAGGGGGTGCGAGAACGAAAAAAAAAGTCTGACGATCGCGCGTAACAAAAGAGGATAAATTTTGCAGTGGAAATAAGTTCGGGGGCACGTTGTGGGACCACAAAGAAATTGGCAATGTCAAAACCCATCCGGAACATTCCCAAATATGGGATGAAGGGGGTGCAAGAACGAAGAAAAAAATCTGACAATCGCGCGTATCAAATGAGGAAAAATTTTACAGTGGAATTAAGTTCGGCCGTACGTTGTGGGACTACAAAAAAATTGGCCATGTCAAAACCCGTCCGGAACCTTCCCAATTGAGGGATGAAGGCGGTGCGAGAACGAAAAAAAAAAATCTGACGATCGCGCGTAACAAAGGAGGAAAAATTTTTCAGTGGAAATAAGTTCGGGAGCACGTTGTGGGACCACAAAAAAATTGGCGATGTCTAACCCGTCCGGAACCTACCCAAATAGGGGATGAAGTGCATTCTGAATGAAAAAAAAAATCTGAGGATAGCGCGTAACAAAAGAGGAAAATTTTTGCAGTGGAAATAAGTTCGAGGGCACATTGTGGGACTACAAAAAAATTGGCGATTTCAAAACCCGTCCGGAACCTTTCCAAATGCATGTGCAAAGCTCAATTTAGCGTATGCTTTTTTATTCGAGCGTGCGCAAAGCGGACACTTTGCGCACGGAGTGTGAAAACATATGTTTTAAGTTGGTTCTTCCGCGACTTTCTAGTCAAAACAGTACTAAATGAATTGGTTACCTAAAATTCAATAAAACCATACTTATATTGTGATTTCTTTGTATGATAGAGGTAGTCAACATATTATAAATAACGTTTATTTAAATCGACTAAGATATCCTTATTCATAAAATACAAATATTCTAGAAACTATATATTGTAACTACAAACATTTCTTGATAAATTCACTGGAATTTTTTTTGTTTCTCAACCGATTTTTGTTTTGAAGGTCTTATTTTATTTCTTAATTAATCGCATGGGATTTTCATTCAAAATTATTCAGATCCCAGAAAGTTATAGCCAATTTAAAAAATAAATTTTTTAACCCCGTGCATGAATTTATGAACAATTAGCTGTAACATTCTGAGTTTTTAATAATTTTGAATTTTTTCTTCTGGCAAGTTTGGCATATAGCACAGTCGCTACCTGTGCAGATCACTGCGAGGTCAAGCAGAAATAGGTGCGGCCACTGCCTAGATTGCTGATGGCGTTTTTTCTCTCCGAATGACCTGTGTGACCTGCTATATGTTGAACAATTGTCTTTTGGCAATTAAGCGGGAGATGCGGATAAATATAGTTTCGGTGTCTAAGCCTACGGAATGTGACCTAGAAGTCCAAACTACATTATTTCAATATATCATTATATCATCTATTCACAGCGGGTTTTTTTCCTAATTAGGATTCATCCTACGAGGTTTTCCGATAGATTGTATCCACTCTGTACAGCCATAACCCTTGACGAATGCGGGATGGTCGAGGCAGGAAAAAGTACGACACTGAAATTAGCAGCTAAGACTTGGCAGCTGCCTGGGACAAATATGGCATAGGTGGGCGCCCCGAATCAAATTTTTTCAATTATTGTAATGGTTGACATATTAATAAACAAAATTAATCTAGAAAGTAACAAAAAATTGGTTTCGGAAGCCCCTAAAGCATGTTTATTACTAGTGACTGCCAAGTCTGAGCGGCAAACTTCAGTGTCGTGAAAAAAGTTTATAAGAGATTTACAGGAATAATGCATAGGTTATGTATAATAGTAGGAAAAGGATCAATAGAAGTATGGAAGGATACACACTATAAGACTAATTATTAGGCTGCGTGGAAACCACAATTTCGTTTTTTTTTTCATTGTTATTTATTTAACTTATTACAATCTACATTGTGTCTACATTTCAAGAGATTACCATTTCTTCGTCAGAAAGATTATTTTATAAAAAATGAGCTTTTGTTCTCAATAAAATTGTAACAAAAATTTCAAAAATGACTATAGAGTTCATAGTGAAAATTAATACAATCTAAATATGGCATTTTTTCTCAGTGTACTACAAAGTTTTGAATTATGACATATTCTAACTAAAAATATAAGTAGTACTAACGTCTTGTTTTGATTACAGCTAAATGTGTAACCTCCAAATTTGTGTACTGTACGATTTTTCAATAAACTGGAGAAGCCTGGAGATGCTCACACAAACTATTCTTATGAGGACATAAGAATAGTCTTATGTCCTCATAAGACTACTGTCGTTTTCGGGGAATCGCCGGAGGGATGGTTTTTTGGAAATTGGAGTAACGGATTAAATGTGGTTTTGGCTGTTAATTCGGATGCACGCGTGAATGGAGGGGTTGTTTTTGAGAGAAATGGACATTTTGAAATCCATGACCTTTTTTTCCCCTTCCATAAAAAACATTCGATACTTATGGAAAGTTTATCAGCAAAAACTAGGTATATAAGAAAAGTGAAAATTTTTGAGATTTTCAACAAATACTGTTTATGATTTTTGTATTGATAGTTAAATAATTACGCGATAAAGCTAAATTTTTCGAAAGAAACTTGCGCTTTGAGAAACCCAATATTAATGGTTGATTTTTCACGGCGATAACAATAAATTAAAGTAATCTATATTATCGAAACAGCAAAAGCTTAGTTTAAAAATACTCTAATATGTATTTTAATTTTGGAAAATAATTTCCATAGGATACATTTACGTAAATTCTATCTACACACACACACACACACACACACACACACACACACACACACACACACACACACACACACACACACACACACACACACACACACACACACACACACACACACACACACACACACACACACACACACACACACACACACACACACACACACACACACACACACACACACACACACACACACACACACACACACACACACACGCATGCACGCACGCGCATTAGAAATCATCAGCTGAAAATACCTATAAAGGACATGATTTGCTCCATAGACGTAGTAAGTGTAGACCGCGGATTACAATGTACGATCGAGGCTCCTGTTAAAGAGTGAGCGCGAGAGTTATAGTGAGCTTCACCCACATTAATTTGAGAGTACTATTTCCTTACAATACTTTGTAAAGCCTGAGTTCCACTCTTTTCACACTAAAGCAAAAAGGAGTTTATTACATGAGAAAAATATATGTGAATTGCCGACGTTCTTGTAAGCATTTGAAAGAATAATAGTACAGAAAACTTAGTGGGTCTGAATTTTGCATCGTTGGAATGCAACAAAATAATTTTTTACAATTAATTAAAGATACTAGACAGTAACATTTTTAACTAAACGTTTTTCATTAAGTTATTTTATATTATAAAATACTAAATTTTCAAGCAAAACCAAAATTAATCAATATAACTTTGAAGTAAACTCAATTTTTTTTTATTTCGTTGCACTCCAATGTTGTAAACTTTAGACCCATAAAACTTATCTCTAAAGCATTTTTTTTAACAAATATAATTGTCAAACTCGTATTTTTTCAGTGACAAATCTCACAAGGCTGTTTGTTTAATTGCATTTTTTGTTTAAGGTGGTTCTATTGGTTTCAAAGTTTTCTAAAGGGCTACTGAAACTTTCCATAAATACCAATTAATACTTCAAGAAGATGTATCCGAAAGTTCGGGTGACCTTGCCAAGGAAAAATTGGATGTTGAAGTGTGCACTAATTTAAAAGAATTTATTTCCTCAGTGGGGGTTTCTACACAGACCAAAAGTGCATCTGGAATACGAACGTTTTTTATGGATGCAATATCTTTGTCAAACACACCCGTTTAGCTACGTACATTTTTTTGCGAGTCTACGTTTATAAGCCGTCTATTTTTAAAATCGCATTAGTCTTGGTAAAAGAACTTTTATCGGCTACTAAAAATCGTGTTATTACACGATCATCGTCATGATTTTTTTCTCAATGAAAATTGAGTGTGCAGTATCAAAGCCACGGGTTGCGTTACAAGAGTAATTTGCACCAATGCATGAGTTTGTAAAAATAAATATTTTTATAACAAAATTTTTTAAAGTTAAAAACACATTTGCTGTCCATCCTAACATTGTTTTTGTACATATATATACTTTTTTACTTTAGTGCATCGGCTGTAATTTTCTATAAAATTCGTATAAAAACTCATTGAAAAACTAAAACTGTGTATTTTCTCTTTGCGTACAAATCCTTTCCTTATATTGAATTTCACAATACCAGCCCTAAGCTAGTACATTTAATTATTTCATTCGTAAGTTCGACGTATATGCCGAATGAACACCGAAAAGATTATTAAGACATAATCAAGTGGGATCAATGATATTTATCGAATACGTTCCACCTATAAAGTTAATAATACTACAGATGACATAATATAAGTACGTCTCATTGATCGTGTATATACTCATTACACTCTTCAAGTGAACTTGAAGACACGCGTTTAAAGCATAAATACGCATTTATGTCACACCTATTCGTGTCATTAGCAGTTAATTTTTGCACAGAGCAGTATCGCCCGAGAGATAGCGATAGCATTACGATACTAGTGGCATAAGTTGCACTATACGGCACGGCATGTATAAGCGCCCGAGCGTAGTGAGTCTCTGATAAACTCTTCGTAAGTATCGAAACTTTTTTATTAAATTAAAAAAAAAAGACATGGATTTCAAAATGTCCATTTCCCTCAAAAACAACACCTCCATTCACGCGTGCATCCGAATTAACAGTCAAAACCACATTTACTAGGTTACTCCAATTTCCAAAAAACCATCCCTCCGGCGATTCCCCGAAAACGACAAAGTCCTCTTATGAGGACATAAGACTATTCTTATGGCCTTATGAGTCTACTTTGTGTGAGCTTCTCCAGGTTTCTCCATTTTATTGAAAAATCGTACAGTACACAAATTTGGAGGTTACAAATTGAACTGTACTAATAACAGTCCTTAATTCATTCATAGTCCTTCATTGTTAACTACAGATCAAATGATACTTTTTTTTTATTGTACATAACTAAATAAGTCATTAATACTATTTATGACTTATATTTTTAGTTCAAATATGTGATAATTCAAAACATTGTAGTACAGTGAGAAAAATGCCACATTTAGATTATATTATTTTAACCATGAACTATACTATAGTCATTTTTGAAATTTTTGTTACAATTTTGTTGACAACTAAAGCTCATTTTGTATAAAATAATCTTTCTGACGAAGAAATGGTAATCTCTTGAAATGTAGACACAATATAGATTGCAATAAGTTAAATAAATAATACACATAACCTATGCATTATTCCTGTAAATCTCGTATAAACTTTTTTCACGACGCTGAAGTTAGCCACTCAGACTTGGCAGTCGCTAGTAATAAACATGCTATAGGGGCTTCCGAAACAAATTTTTTGTTACTTTCTAGATTAATTTTGTTTATTAATATGTCAAACATTACAATAATTGAAAAAATTTGATTCGGGGAGCCCACCTATGCCACATTTGTCCCTGGCAGCTGCCAAGTCTTAGCTGCTAATTTCAGTGTCGTACTTTTTTCTTGCCTCGTCCATCGCGCATTCGTCAAGGGTTATGCCTGTAGAGTGGGTAAAATCTATCGGAAAACCTCGTAGGATGAATCCTACTTAGGGAAAAAAACCCGCTGTGAATAGATGATATAATGATATATTGGAATAATGTAGTTTGGACTTCCAGGACATATGCCGTAGGCTTAGACACCGAAACTATATTTATCCGCACCTCCGGCTTAATTGCCAAAAGACCATTCAACATACAGCAGGTCACACAGGTTATTCGGAGAGAAGAAAACGCCATCAGCAATCTGACCACTGGCCGCTCCTATTTCTGCTTAACCTCGCAGTGATCTACCCAGGTAGCAACTGTGCTACATGCTAAACTTGCCGGAAGAAAAAGTTCAAAATTATTCAAATCTCAGAAAGGTACAGCAAATTGTTCGTAAATTCATGCAAGTGGTTAAAAAAATTTATTTCCTAAATTGGCTATAACTTTCTGGGTTTTGAATAATTTTGAATGAAAAACCCATGCGATTAATTAAAAAATAAAATAAGACCTTCAAAACAAAAATCGGTTGAGAAACAAAAAAAATTCCAGTGAATTTATCAAGAAATAATTGCAGTTACAATATATAGTTTCTAGAATATTTGAATTTTATGAAAAAGGATATTTTAGTCGTGTTAAATACACTTTATTTATAATATATTGCCTACCTCTATCATACAAAGGAATCACAATATAACTATGGTTTTATTGAATTTTAGGTCACCTATTCATTTAGTACTGTTTTGAATAGAAAGTCGGGGAAAAACCAACTTAAAACATATTTTTTCACACCCCGTGCGCAGTGTCCACATTCCGCACGCTCGAATGAAAAAGCATGCGCTAAATCGAGCTGCGCACACGTCGTATAAAAAAATTGTGTTTGATATGCGAGTGAGAAAGTGATTTTAACTTCGCATGGCTTTTTCACCCTCGCTTCGATCGGGCGCAAACGTCCACAGGAGAATAAAATCACTTTTTCGCACTTGCATCGAAAATAACTATTTGAATATTAGAACAAAAATATTTGTCAGTGTCTTCAGTTTTCACTATTTGGAAAAAAAAATCAATTACACCTAATACAATATCATAGTAATACTTACCAAATCGAAGATAAACATACATCAGATCCGACTCGCCAGACGATGTTGTGAATGCTCCTCATCGCAATTACATGAAAACGATCTGGACTCGACATCGGCAATTTTTTCCACCAATATCTTGAATAGAATTTTTCCTCATTTGATATGAGCGATCGTCAGATTTATTTTTCGTTCTCGCACCCCATTCATCCCCTATCTGGCAAGGTTCCGGACGGGTTTTGACGTCACCAATTTCTTTGTAGTCCCACAACGTGCCCCCGAACTTATTTCCACTGCAAAATTTATCCTCATTTCATATGTGCGATCGTCGGATTTTTTTTTTCGTTCTCGCACACCATTCATCCCCTACTTGGCAATGTTCCGGATGGGCTTTCACATCGCCAATTTTTTTGTAGTCCCATAACGTGCCCCTGAACTTATTTCCACGGCAAAATTTTTCCTCATTTGTTACGCGCGATCGTCAGATTTTTTTTTCCTTCTCGCACCCCCTTCATCCCATATTTGGGAAGGTTCCGGACGGGTTTTGACATCGCCAATTTTTTTGTAGTCCCACAACGTGCCCCCGAACTTATTTCCACTGCAACATTTTTCCTCATTTGATACGCGCGATCGTCAGATTTTTTTTTCGTTCTCGCACCCCCGTTATCCCCTATTTGGGAATGTTCCGGACGGGTTTTTGACGTCACCAATTTTTTTGTAGTCCCACAATGTGCCCCCGAACTTATTTCCACTGCAAAATTTTTCCTCATTTGATACGCGCGATTGTCAGATTTTTTTTTTCGTTCTCGCACCCACTTCATCACCTATTTGGGAAGGTTCCGGACGGGTTTTGACGTCACCAATTTTTTTGTAGTCCCACAACGTGCCTCCGAACTTATTTCCACTGCAAAATTTTTCCTCATTTGATACGCCCGATTGTCAGATTTTTTTTTCGTTCTTGCACTCCCTTCATCCCCTATTGGAAATGTTCCGGACGGGTTTTGACAACGCGAATTTTTTTGTGATCCCACAACGTGCCCCCGAACTTATTTCCACTGAAAAATTTTTCCTCTTTTGTTACGCGCGATCGTCAGATTTTTTTTTCTTTTTGTTCTCGCACCCCCTTCATCCCTATTAGGGAATGTTCCGGACGGGTTTTGACATCGCCAATTTTTTTGTAGTGCCACAACGCGCCCCCGAACTTATTTCCACTGCAAAATTTTTCCTCTTTTGTTACGCGCGATCGTCAGATTTTTTTTTTCGTTCCCGCACCCCCTTCATTACCTATTTGGGAAGGTTCCGGACGGGTTTTGACGTCACCAATTTTTTTTTAGTCCCACAATGTGCCCCCGAACTTATTTCCACTGCAAAATTTTTCCTCATTTGATACGCGCGATTGTCAGATTTTTTTTTCGTTCTCGCACCCACTTCATCACCTATTTGGGAAGGTTCCGGACGGGTTTTGACGTCACCAATTTTTTTGTAGTCCCACAACGTGCCCCCGAACTTATTTCCACTGCAAAATTTTTCCTCATTTGATACGCCCGATTGTCAGATTTTTTTTTCGTTCTTGCACTCCCTTCATCCCCTATTGGAAATGTTCCGGACGGGTTTTGACAACGCGAATTTTTTTGTGATCCCACAACGTGCCCCCGAACTTATTTCCACTGAAAAATTTTTCCTCTTTTGTTACGCGCGATCGTCAGATTTTTTTTTTCGTTCTCGCACCCCCTTCAACCCCTATTTGGGAAGCTTCCGGACGGGTTTTGACGTCGCCAATTTTTTTGTAGTCCCACTACGTTCCCCGGAACTTTTTTCCACTGCAAAATTTTTCCTCATTTGATAATGATTTAAGAAATAATTTTTTTTTCTGTGTGATATGCCTGTGAGGGGTAGATTTAACGGTTGTTTTGGGGGTAGTTACCTTTGGGATACCTATTTAGGTTTTATTTATCACTTTTATAACATTATTTAACAGTTAATTCAGTTTTGAGCAGAAATGGCGATTTTGGAATTTTCGTTCACGATGAACGATCGAAAGTTCAGTCACATATTTTTTTTTGGGTCTCATTTTATCATAATTTGAATATATTTTGAGGATATTACTTCTAAATATTTCTAATTATGAAAATTTATTTTTTTCAGGACATTTTATGAAGAAAATTATAAAGGTGTCTGACCTCCTTAATACATGTTATGAAGCCAGTATCGCCATAGCCAAGTTCTTAAAAGAAATGTTCATAGCAGCAACACTCCTATATTGATCTTCTTTTAATGTCTGATATGGTGAACCTTTTTACTTTTCCTTCGTTATTGTTTTTGACATAAAACATTATTACTTAATAAACAGAATACGACTAATATATATTTATATATATTTATTTATTATAGTGCATAACAGTTTTCACTTCAGTAAATAAAATGACAATTATATCATATTGAGATTCAGTCGTTGGTTAATGATGGTAGCTTTCTGGTAGAAGCAAAGGTGCCATAATATTTTTCTACACAATAGCACATCTTTCGCTTCCATTTCAAATTGATTTGAATCTGTACACTAAATTTTTTTTGTTAGAGTCAGTATGGACTTAATTTTTCTTTACTATTGATCCCTGTTATTTTAAGAATAAAGTTTCCAATAACAGTTCAAGTACTAAAAAGCTATTTCTAAAACTTCAATTCCACTGTCACTGTACACTTATATTACACTCTCAATAACTTTTCCAATATACCTTCACATCTTATACACTAAATGTTTACTCCAGAATCCGTTCACGAATGCAAATATCGCAAAAAATGAAAACTAAGATCAACACTTTGTATACAGAAGCTGCTTATATCACAGTAGTTATATGAATATGAAATGACAGCTGTTCATGTTTACACTAATACTTGCACTGTCTTTTATATACCTACATATATTACAATAAAGGAATAAGTGACTGTCGATAAGTCAGGTTGCTACGGTGCAACTTAACTGCTGTAAGTTTCAAATTCAAATACTTTATTTTTGTGAAAATCCCAAAAATGTTCATAAATTATATTATATATCTTTTATCTCTATATTAATAGTTAAAATATTATTTTTGGATTTTGTACAGTATACAGACATATTTGAAATGAGAATTTTGAGTATATTAAGACCAGAGGAATCAAGAAAAAATTAGTAGAAATCAATGTACGATTATATAAATATCCTAAACAAGGAGAAAGTGTAATTTGAACAAAAGCAAATGAAAGGCGTTATCGGTGTTTTGTGTATAACCTTAAAACAAAAATAAATAATACCTTGAAACAAATTGGAACATATTCTACAAGTGTTTTCTAGTTAAATATGTAAAAAAGAAATCGATTTTTCGTCATTTTAAAGTGTCTGACCCCCTTAAGGTACAAAATGAGACCTTGAAAATTAAAATCCATTAAGAAACAAACAAGATTAAGATGTTTTAGCAATAATTGTTTGTGCTGTTTCTAAAATATCGACATTTTGTTAAAAAAGCTATCTTAGTCATGTAAACTACACTTTATTTACAATACGTTGACTATTTCTATCATTTTAAATAAATAAATCACATTTCAACTAGCGTTTTTTAATTTTAGGTACCCTCTTCATTTAGCACTGCTTTGACTAGGGATTCATGAAAGAACCACCTTAAATCCAAGCTTAACATGAAGGGTTTTTTCGTGCACCTGAGTAAAATTTCGTCTACCGAGGGCGGGGACTCATAATCATCCATAAGTTTTTCATTCAATTTCCGACCGTCTAGAACTAACCGAACATCGTCCTCTTTCTTTGGGACTACTAACATTGGGTTTATATAATTACTTTGAGATGGTCTAATGATACCTAATTTTAACATTTTCTCAATTTCTTTTTCTACTTTTTCTCTATAATGAATGGGTACCGCGTAAGGTTTTGAGAAAAATAGTGTATTATCTTTTAGACGCAACACGTGTGTTTAATTCTTAATTAACTCCGGATTTTTTAGAAATACAGGTTTATATTTGATTATCAATCTTTTCAAGATTTCTTTCTATTCGATGGATAATATGTCGCTTGTATTGACTTTTTGTTCGAGCTCTTCGATGGAGACATCGAACTTATTATCGACGTAATCTTGGAATTCAAGATCCGCCTTTGAATGTAGTGATTTAAGGTCATTTTCGTCATCAAGACATTCAATAATATGCAAGGATGAATATTGTTTTGATTCAATAACACTCATCATATTATACGATATCAACTCTGATATATCATTTACCGTAATCTTTATGGTTTTCGCCTCAGTGTTAATTAATATTTTTAATTTTTCTTGGGAATCTCTCTCGATTATACAATCTTTTATTAGTTTAGGTATCACAATATAGATTAGATTTATTGTTAAATTATTTATTTTTGTTAGTATCAATAGATGAGCTATGGGAATTCGGGACCACGTGGGGATTCGAGACCACGTGGGGATTCGGGACCATGTGGGGATTCGGGACCACGTGGGGATTCGGGCTCACGTGGGGATTCGAGCTCATGGTTTGGAGTGAGGATTCGGGATAAGTGAGGATCTAGTGAGTGTATGTGGGTGTGTGTGCGGGTGAATAATTTTATTTCACGTTTAAATATATAGTCGCCCTGAAAAGGGAGGATTGATAATAACAAAATTAAAATAGTTGTCGGGCAACTTGTGCGACCTGGCTCCTACAGCGACTAATACATAGGATTTCAACCTCGGATAATGACTTAGCCGAGTCGATCAAGATCACCTCAGGTGACCGCTGCTGGTGTACGCTGGACGGGTGTTGTTCTAACTGCTGCGGCTGCGGGCGCTGCGGGTGCTGTGGTGGTTGCGCAGACCGCGGCTCCTCAAGGTACCGCCCAGCCTCGACATCATATACACGGACATCATATATACGAAGAATCCGGACTATGTGTTAGTATAGATATCGAGGCTCGCACTGATGATGATGGTGATGCACTTGAGGGTTGAGGAGACGCCATCTCAGTCGACACTTTTTTAGCCAACGCAGCGGATGTAACTTCGCATAGCAAATCCAAGGAACCCATCTTAGCGAATGTACGGAACTCCCGAATGCGCCTAGTTTTATACACGAAGCGCGGATCTGCACGCCGCTGCACGAGAGCCGCCACCACCGCCGCCGCCACCGCCACCGCTCGAGCAAACGCTGTGATTGGTGCGGAGCAGCTCTTCGCCGCCACCGCCGCTCGAGCAAACGCTGTGATTGGTGCGGAGCAGCTCTTCGCCGCCGCCGCTCGGCATTGGCGCGGAGAAGATGCGGTCATGCGCCGATTGATGCGGAATAGCTCTACGCCGCGACCGCCGCCGCCGCCGCTTATAGACTCGCGGCGGAGCAACTTCGACGATCCTTGTAAATGAGACGCGCCCGACTGCAACAACACTTCTCTCGCGCGAGTGCCCGAGTGCGGGTCGCTGCGCGAGCCCTCGCTACTCTTCAAAAAAATTCCACCAACGTCATTCGATAGTATATTAAAAGTATGTCCCCCCTATTGTGACACCCCCAAAATTTCGTCCGTTTTTCGATCCGAGCGCTCCTTCTCGAGTTATAAGCGAAAAACCAAAATTTCTATCCCCACCAACATTTTTCGAAAATTCCGCCAACATCATTCGATAGTATATTAAAAGTATGTCCTTCCTATTGTTACACCCCCAAAATTTCGTCCGTTTTTCGATCCGAGCGTTCCTTCTCGAGTTATAAGCGAAAAACCAAAATTTCTACCCCCACCACCGGTTTTCGAAAATTCCGCCAACGCCATTCCATAGTATATTAGAAGTATGTCTCCTCTATTGTTACATCTCCAAAATTTCGTCCGTTTTTCGATCAGAGCGCTCCTTCTCGAGTTATAAGCGAAAAACCAAAATTTCTACCCCCACCACCGGTTTTCAAAAATTCCGCCAACGTCAGCCGATAGTATATTAAAAGTATATCCCCCCTATTGTTACAGCTCCAAAATTTCGTCCGTTTTTCGAT
Source organism: Torymus aiolomorphi (assembly GCA_036365515.1). NCBI lineage: Eukaryota > Metazoa > Arthropoda > Insecta > Hymenoptera > Torymidae > Torymus > Torymus aiolomorphi. Next base: position 83,771,024 of record CM070877.1, read on the forward strand.
CCGAGCGCTCCTTCTCGAGTTATAAGCAAAAAACCAAAATTTCTACCCCCACCACTGGTTTTTGAAAATTCTTTCAATGGACAAATATGAGATATCGCTCAGAGGTAGATAAAACGCCCCGGCCCTGCCAGGTGTACGGCAGGCCTTGAACAGGTTGCCTTAAAATTTTGATGCTTGTTCAATACTTATCTAAACCTAGGCATATGCCCTAATTTTCGAAGTATCATCCAAATAACGCTTCCGAATTTGACAGTCCCATATACAGACAGTTCATAGGGAAATTATAAAAAAAATGGGCTGGACCCGCATGGAAATTATAGATGTTATGAACGGGCAGCATGACTCAACTGATGTGGTTAGGCGCGAAAATTTAAAATATTTAAATCACAGTATAGAAAATAGTTTGAGACCTTTGTATCAAGTGAAAAAAAGAACCAGCAAAAAATTTATCCGTTGCCCACCGTCACCACGAGGAGGTGCCCTGGGTGCAGATATACGTGATATATATTCACGATGCAGTGCTTCAGAAACCCAGGGCGACTGGTCAGGGTGAGCAAGCGGGCCCGCAGCCGTCGTCATCATACCACCGCAGCTCTTCACAGGTGGATGACTTGTCTAACAATGTTGAATCGATGAAAGAAAAGCAAAGGAAAGAAAGTGTTACAATTTACCACGCCAACTATATGGCAAAAACCACAGTCATGCGATGACTGCTATTTTTGCAAAACTATTATAAGTGGCTTCAACTCAAAAAATAAATCTAAAATAAAATATGCTAATGTCTCTTCAATGATAAAACCCATCATAGAATCAGATATTCATACATCCAATGAATTTGAAAGAGATGAAACTATTTGTGATGCTGGTGAACATATGAATGTAGAAGAAGATTTTATGGAAAAAGATATTGAAGAAGACGTCATAAGAAAAAATGAAGATGACATTGAGAGCGAATCAATGGGAATTAGTGAAAGTGAAATGTTATGAAAGTGAAGACGAGTATGTTCCACATTCTGTTAAGCCATGGAATCCTAAACCATTTAACCAAAAAGATTTAAACGATTTTATTCGAAATACTGGCGTCTCTAAAGATGTTGCAGAATTCATGGCAGCAGAATTTAAGAGGCGGGAATTAGTAGAACCTGGAACTATATCTTCTGTTTATAGAAAACGGGAACAAGAGTTTACAAAATAATTCACTGTAGATGAGGATAAAAATTAGTTTATTGCACAGCTGTAAAGAGTCTGATTAATGAATTAAAACCTAATATTTACAAGTCCAGTGAATGGCGACTCTTCATAGACTCTTCAAAGCAAAGTCTAAAGGCAGTTTTGCTGCATAATGGAAATAAATACGCAAGCATCCCAATAGCTCATTCCACGAAACTAAAAGAAAGTTATGAAAATATGAAGTATGTCCTAGAGAAAATAAAATATGAAGAACACAAGTGGCAAGTTTGTGGAGACTTGAAAATCATATCCATCATATTAGGGCAACAGTCAGGTTTCACAAAGTTTCCATGCTTTCTATGTTTATGGGACAGCAGAGATCGCATAAGTCATTACAGGAAGAGAGAATGGCCAAAAAGAAATGCGCTTAATTCAGGTACTTACAACGTGCTTCAAGAACCATTGCTCGATCCATTAAAAATCCTTCTTCCTCCACTGCACATTAAACTTGGTTTAATGAAGCAGTTTACTAAAGCATTAGATAAAGAAGGGGCATGTTTCCAATACTTGTCAGATCATTTTCCAGGTCTCAGTAACGCTAAAATAAAAGCAGGAATTTTTGACGGCCCTCAAATTCGAAGAATGTTTCGAGATCCTAATTTCATCAACACAATGAACGAAACAGAAAAGTTATCATGGCTCAGTTTTCAAAGTATTGCTGAAAATTTTTTAGGTAATCAGAAAAGTCAGGAATATGAACAAATTGTTTCAGATTTATTCGATAACTACGAACGTTTAGGTTGTTTGATGAGTGTGAAATTACATTTTTTGCACTCACATTTGCAATATTTTCTTGAGAACTTAGGTGACTACAGCGAAGAGCAAGGTGAGCGATTTCACCAAGACCTAAAAGAAATGGAGAGGAGATATCAAGGAACTTGGGGTGTTAATATGATGGCTGACTATTGCTGGATGTTGAAAAGAGAAACTAATCAAAGTGATAAAAAAAGATCCAGAAATCCTTTACACAGGTCATTTGAGGATAAGAGAATCCGCTATAAGCGAAAAAGAGAGAATTGAATTAGTTTTTTAAAGACGCAAGGTTTAATGGTTGAGCGTTTAAGAGCTGAGGGTTTCAGTTTTCACTTCTTAAGGGTATTGAGGGACAGTCAAACCATTAGGTTTCAAGGTTGATGTTTTAAGGGTTCAGAGTTTAGTGGTTCATCGTATAAGGGTTGAGGGCTTAAGGGTTCAGGTTCTAAGGGTTTAAGGGTTTAAGAGTTCAGGGTTCAACGGTTAAGGGTTAAAGGGTTGTGGGTTCAATGTTTAAGGATTTTAGGGTTGGGGATTAAAGGATTCAGGGTTAAAGGGTTCAGGATTTAAAAGCTCAGGTTTAAGGGGTTCAGGATTTATGGGGTATGGGTTTAAATGTTCCAGGTTAAAGCGTTAAGGGTTTTAAGGTTTCGGGTTTAAAGGTTATAAGTTTAAGAGTTCAGCGTTTAAAGGTTAAAAGGGTAAAAGCTGAATTTTTCGAATTTTTCGATGTTGGGAGTGGTTTTCCGTGATTGAAAAAAAGGAGAGGAAATGTCGTAAATCTCGTTTGGAATTCGGATTCAGTGCCTCAAAATATGTATAGCATTAGATCTGCAGTCATTTTTAGGCAGTTTATACAAATTTGCCTAATGTTAAAAGAGGAAAATTCCAGATATTTCGATTAAGGGGTGGTTTTCCACGATTTAAAAAGAACTAAGGGGTGATGGCATAAATCTGCCTTTGGATTCGGATAGGATTGAGCGCATTTCTTGTTGACCATATAAGGGTTCGGAGTTTAGTGGTTCATCGTTCATGGGTTGAGGGCTTAAGGGTTCAGGATCTAAGATTTTAAGGGTTCAACAGTTCAGGGTTCAACGGTTAAGGGTTTAAACGATTGAGGGTTAAAGGGTTGTGGGTTTAATGTTTAAGGATTTTACGGTTTGGAATTAAAGGATTCAGGGCTAAGGAGTTCAGGATTTAATGGTTCAGCTTCATAATGAATAATTGGCTTTGACGGTCCTGCTGTCCAAAGGAAGGGTAAGTCAAGGATGACGAAATGACAACCCACGATGATATATTAATCGTCGACGTTTCGAGTTTTTATTTAAACTCCTTCTCAAGACACTAGTACAAATTTAAATAATAAAATACACATTAATGAAAGTTATAAACTAAACAATAGTAATCGCATCTAAGATTAACGAACAAGATTTACTTACAAAGTCTAGGCAGTCTCTTAAAGTTACGTAGGTGATCGGTTCAGTATCACCAGTCAATTGTTACAATAATGAACATTCGGGCTTTATATATTACATTAGAATGCATGTGTGCGTTACACATATATGTAAATACCATTTGATCAAACGCGCGGGGTGGTTCTAAGTGTTACGCGGTCTCGCAAGTATTAGGCGAATATATGTAAAAGAGCCCAGGTGGGGGGTGGGCTAATACTACTCGTTATTCAAAAGTGGCTGGTGATACTGAAGCGATCACCTACGTAATTTTAAGAGACTGCCTAGACTTTGTAAGTAAATCTTGTTCGTTAATCTTAGATGCGATTACTATTGTTTAGTTTATAACTTTCATTAATATGTATTTTATTATTTAAATTTGTACTAGTGTCTTGAGAAGGAGTTTAAATAAAAACTCGAAACGTCGACGATTAATATATCATCGTGGGTTGTCATTTCGTCATCCTTGACTTACCCTTCCTTTGGACAGCAGGACCGTCAAAGCCAATTATTCATTATGAAGTAATATGCAGCTGTCGTTAGAATCTTAACTACTATCAAGTTTAATGGTTCAGGTTTAAGGGATTCAGGATTTATGGGTTCAGGATTTAAGGGTTCAGTTTAAGCGTTGAAGGTTTCAAGGTTTACGGTTTAAGGGTTATAAGTTCAAGGGTTCCGGGTTTGAGAAAGGATCAAAAGCTGAATTTTTCGAATTTATCTATGTTAGGGGTGGTTTTCCGTGATTGAAAAAAAAGAGAGGAAATGTCGTAAATCTCGTTTCGAATTCGGATTCAGTGCCTCAAAATATGTATAGCAGTAGATTTGCAGTCATTTTTAGGCAGTTTATACCAATTTGCCCAATGTTAAAAGCGGAATATTTCGGCTTGTTCAATTTAGGGGTGGTTTTTGACGATTTAAAAAGAGCTGAGGGGTGATGGAACAAATCTGCCTTTGGATTCGGATTTAGCGCCTCAAAATGTGTATAGCTCCAGCCTGCAGTCATTTTTAGGCAGTTTATACCAATATGCCCAACGTTAAAAGCGGAATATTCCGGATTTTTCAATTTAGGGGTGGTTTTCCACGATTTAAAAAGAGCTGAGGGGTGATGGCACAAATTTGCCTTTGGATTCGGATTTAACGCCTCAAAATGTATATAGCTCCAGATCTGCAGTCATTTTTAGGCAGTTTATTCAAATTTTCCTAATGTTAAAAGCGGAATTTCTGGATTTTTCGATTTGGGGTGGTTTTCCACGATTTAAAAAGAACTGAGGGGTAATGGCACGAATCTGCCTCTGGATTCGGATTCAGCGCCTCAAAATGTGTATAGCTTTAGATCTGCAGCAATTTTTAGGCAGTTTATAAAAATTTTCCCAACGTTAAAAGCGGAATATCCCGGATTTTTCGATTTAGGGGTGGTTTTACACGATTTAAAAAAAACTGAGGGGTGATGGCGCAATTCTGGCTTCGGATTCGGATTCAGCGCGTCAAAATGCATAAGAGGGGGTATGGCAAGTCTCAGTAACAGACCACTTTTTTTTTGTGTGGTGTGTAATCATACGATAATTGTCCAAATCATCTGAATTGATAAGACTTTCATCCACAAGTTTCTTGAATAGTAATTGCAGTAATCCTACACACAAACGATAGTTTCGTTCCTTTATCTGGACAAAGTCGCCGTCAAATTTTATTGGAGAATTTCCGATGATAAGTAAATTTCCTCGCTTGTAAACACCATAAATATTATCGAGATATCTCCTAGAATTTCCGTTTAATTTCGTTACATATTTCTTGACTAGTTTTGCAAATTTACCATTATTGGAGCTAGCTATTTTATTATGGTCAGGGCTCATATTAGATAGTTTGATTTCAGAAGTTTCCATATCATCAGCTGTATCCAGAGATTCAGCACTTTTTGTCAAACCTAATAAAGACTGTGATTTTTGTACTACTGCATCCTGAAATTTGCTAATAACATCCGGTGTGTTTGCCATGTTTATGCTTCATTAGTTTAGCGTCAACTGAATAAATATACCGCTAACATTCTTTTTTATACTTTTATGCTATTATAGAGTAACACCTTCTATATCATACAGTCAAAACTTTTAAACTTTTATGCAACAAAGTAACACCTTTTTGAACTTTTATTCTATTATAGAGTAACACATTTTTATGTTATAGAATAACACCGTCTATGTCATACAGTTAAAACTTTTTAAACTTTGTGTCATAGAGTAACAGCTTTTTTATGTCATAGAGTAACACCTTTTTATGTCATAGAGTTACACCTTTTTCATATTATAGAGAAACACCTTTTTTATGTAATAGAGTTACACCTTTTTATGTCATAGAGTTACACCTTTTTCATGTTATAGAGAAACACCTTTTTTATGTAATAGAGTAGCAACCTTTTTGAACTTTTATGATATAGAGTAACACCTTTTTGAACTTTTATATTATAGAGAAACACATTTTCATGTTATAGAGTAACACCTTCTATGTCATACAGTTTAAACTTTTTAAACTTTGTGTCATAGAGTAACGCCTTTTTTATATAATAGAGTAACACCTTTTTATGTCATAGAGTGACATGTTTTTTATGTCATAGAGTTACACCTTTTTTATGTCATAGAGTGACATCTCTTTTATGTTACAGAGTCATACCTTTTTTTTATGTCATAGAGTGACACCTTTTTTATATTATAGAGTAACACCTTTTTCATTGCTATATAGTAACACCTTTTTGAACTTTTATGTCATAGAGTAACACCTTTTTATATTATTTAGCATAATCTTAATAAATATATCGCTAACATCCTTTTTATACTTTTATACTATAGAGTAACACTATATGTAGCGAGGCTATATGTACTCTACATAATGCTAAATTAATGAAGCCATACTACTATCATGGATTAGGAAGGCGTTTCAGGGACTGTTAGTTTTAAGTAGATATTGTAAGAGGGGATATTTTATGGAGAGGTATTAATTAAGTGGTGTACCTCACAGATGTGGGCGATGGTTGGGGCCTACATCCCTCCTGTCTTACAATATCTCCATCAACTTTAATTTGTAATATGTTCACTCATAAAATACAGCCGCTGGCCGCGAGCCGTAGCTGCTCGGGAAACGCCGCTGGCCTAGGGCTGCACGATGCTCGGGAAATTAGAGTGACATATTTTTCATGTCATAGTGACACCTTTTCGAACTTTTATATTATGAAGTAATGCCTTTTTAAGTCATAGAGTGGCACCTTTTCAAACTTTTATGTTATAGAGTGACACCTTTTTTATCTTACAGAGTGACACCATTTTTCATGTTTTAGAGTAACATCTTTTTAATGTCACAGAGTACCATCGTTTTATGTTATAGAGTAACACCTTCTTTATTTGATCGACCTTTTTGTTATAGAGTAAAACTTTTTTGTTATAGAGTTATACCTTTTGTATCAGAGAGTAACACATTTTTGTACTTTTATGTTATAGAGTAACACCTTTTTGAATTTTTATTCTATACAGTAAAATCTTTTTTATGTCATAGAGTAACATCTTCTATATCACAGAGTAACACCTTTTGCAGCAAAATAGTCGAATTGGGCAGAGCACCTACTAATACAAGCGTTCACTTGGAGGATTGGCTTCTATCCCCGTCGCAAGCTCACCATCACCACTACCATCGCCATCATCACCACTTATTATATAGGAGAAGCTTACGGGTAAGGAGACGCCATCATCACCATCACCGCCATCATCACCACTTATTGTGTACGAACAGTTTATGGGTAGAGAGACGTCATCATAAAAGGTGTTACTCTGTACCATAAAAAGGTCTTACTCTATGACATAAAAAAGGTGGGACGCTATAATATAAAAAAGGTGTCACTCTATGACATAAAAAAAGGTGTTACTCTATGACATAAAAAAGGTGTGACTCTATAACATAAAAAAGATGTTACTCTATGACATAAAGTGTAAAAAGATGTTATTGTGTGACATAGAAGGTGCTACTCTATAATAGCAGATAAGTTCAAGATGGTGTTACTCTATAGTATAAAAATATAAAAAGGATGTTGGCGATATATTTATTCAGATGATGCTAAATAACATAAAAAGGTGTTACTCTATGACATAAAAGTTCAAAAAGGCGTTGCTATATAGCAATGGAGGTGTCACTCTATGACAGAAAAGATGTTACTCTATGACATAAAAAAAGGTGTGACTCTGTAACATAAAAAACATGTCACTCTATCACATAAAAAAGGTATGACTCTGTAACATAAAAAACATGTCACTCTATGACATAAAAAAGGTGTTACTCTATGACATAAAAAAGGTGTTACTCTATGACATAAAAAAGGTGTTACTCTATAACAAAAAAAAAGGTGTTACTCTATGACACAAAGTTTAAAAAGTTTTAACTGTATGACATAGAAGGTGTTATTCTATAACATAAAAATGTGTTACTCTATAATAGAATAAAAGTTCAAGAAGGTGTTACTCTATAGCATAAAAGTTTTAAAGTTTTGACTGTATGATATAGAAGGTGTTACTCTATAATAGCATAAAAGTATAAAAAAAAATGTTGGCGGTATATTTATTCAGTTGACGCTAAACTAATGAAGCATAAATATGGCAAACACACCGGATGTTATTAGCAAATTTCAGGATGCAGTAGTACAAAAATCACAGTCTTTATTAGGTTTGACAAAAAGTGTTGAATCTCTGGATACAGCTGATGATATGGAAACTTCTGAAATCAAACTATCTAATATGAGCCCTGACCATAATAAAATAGCTAGCTCCAATAATGGTAAATTTGCAAAACTAGTCAAGAAATATGTAACGAAATTAAACGGAAATTCTAGGAGATATCTTGATAATATTTATGGTGTTTACAAGCGAGGAAATTTACTTATGATCGGAAATTCTCCAATAAAATTTGACGGCGACTTTGTCCAGATAAAGGAACGAAACTATCGTTTGTCCGTAGGATTACTGCAATTACTATTCAAAAAACTTGTGGACGAAAGTCTTATCAATTCAGATGAATTGGACAATTATCGTATGATTATTGAAGTTTCGAGCGCTCACAAAAAGCACTATTGCGGGAATGAGTCGATTCGAAAACTAAAGAGTAACAAATTTTATAATTTTATTGCTCCAATGTTCGAAAAGTCGTCTGTAAAATGTATCTCGGCATTATCTCGAGAAGATAATATTAACGGAAGAGAGAAAAGTGAAAGGGTTAAGCAAACTAATCCAGTGGCAGCGAAAAAGATACTTGAACCAATAGTCAATCCTCCAAAGAAGCTCATAACTGTTGATACACGAGTTAACTTGCATTCTAACGAGACCGATAATTATTATGAAGCTGATCATTCTAGTGAAGATGCATCAGATTTCTCAACCGATGAATATTTACCTAGAAGAATTCGTAAGAATTATAACTTTATTAATTGGAGATATCAACGTGAAAGTAAAAAGAGACAATGGACTAGTGATGATGAAGAGGAAGAAGTTGCTCCCAAAATCTCGCGAGTAGATGTTACAACTGCATACGAACTCGATGCCTGCGATGATCCTAACAAATTAGTTGATCGCTTACAAGTACTCGTTGCTGAGCAAAACATGGGAATAAGAACTAACTATGGGGAAATCCGTTTTATTCTTAGTGAACTTCGCAATGCTAGTATCATAAATTAATCGTTCAAAGTTATATTGTACTAGATTATCTAAAAATTCAGATATTGGCTAAGCCACATGTTAATTTTCAATAAAATTATTTTGGTAAACAAATATTTTCAAATATCCTGTCATTTTTTGTCTATTTCCGCCATGCTCTGTTGACAAATGAAGAGCCTGGAATTACCGATTATTTAAGGTGAATGATAAAAAGGATTCAGAGTCGCAGAAAAACTGCAGTGACTGCCGAGCTCAGATCACGAACTCAGATTTTTAACTGCGTAGCAGTTCACGTTTTGCGTACATGAGTTTTCCGAGTTATACATGTTAAGCCCTAATCTGCAGAACAGGTGGGTGTCCGGGACAGTATTAAATTGATTATCCAATAAATAAAAGTAAAAATTCCCTTTTCAACCACCTCATTCATTTCTATTTTAAAACGATAAAAGTCATCTGAAAAACTATGTATCTTTCTTTCTTTGAATAATGTTTATACTTTCAGTTCGTTTATAAACATTTAACTATTATTCAAGATACGAAAATTGAATACCTCGCTAAATTTTAAGTATGTAGGGTGTCTATAATTGGGTAATATTTATTTATTTATTTTACGGATAGCATTACCATTTTTTACAATAAATTTGAGCATTTATTATTTTATAAGACTTATTACATGTATAAACTGGTTATAATAGAATAATATAAATGAGTCGCTAAATACATTATATACACTGAATAGAGGTGGTTCAATGATGTTTTTTTTTTACTATAATTTTGCAATAATTATTTGCGGGCAAAAAAAATATTATTTTTGGTATTTGTAGAGTGTTGAAAATCTAATATTGTTTAACAGAACCTCGAATTATCCTACTACCGGCTGTTTGTCTAACTTTTGCTAAAAAATCCTGTCCCACTAAAGGAACTACATATGTATTTTTTTTTTACTTGTGTAATATGCTAGTAATATTGTTTGTGAAATCAAATAAATAAACTATTTGCTGCAATTTTTGTTTCACTTTGAGAAGGTTTAAAACACTATAAATAAATCATATGTGACCTGAATAGTTTGCATTCAAACATAAGTATTATTTTTCAAAAGGGAGAGAACTAGCTGAAATCAAGCGCACACTATATATTTTAATACATTATATTTCTTTTCTAAATATTACAAAAGTATTAATTTATACTTCTGTGATACAAAAAAAATGTTAGAGTAATCGTAAAAGAATATCAGTATTATTTTTATGATACAAAGGTCTCAAACTATTTTCTATATTGTGATTTAAATATTTTTAATTTTCGCGCCTAACCACATCAGTTGAGTCATGCGGCCCGTTCGTAACATCTATAATTTCCATGCGGATGCCAGCCCATTTCTTTTATAATTTCGCTATGAACTGTCTGTATATGGGACTGTCAAATTCGGAAGCGATATTTGGATGATACTTCGAAAAATAGAGCATATGCCTAGGTTTAGATAAGTATTGAACAAGCATAAAAATTTTAAGGCTACCTGTTCAAGGCCTGTCGTACACCTGGCAGGGCCGGGGCGTTTTATCTACCTCTGAGAGATATCTCATATTTGTCCACTGAAAGAATTTTCGAAAACCAGTGATGGGGGTAGAAATTTGGGTTTTTTGCTTATAACTCGAGAAGCTGCGCTCGGATCGAAAAACAGACGAAATTTTGGGGATATAACAATAAGGGGGACACACTTTTAATATACTATCGAATGATGATGATGGAATTTTCGAAAACCGGTGGTGGGGGTAGTTTTGGTTTTTCGCTTATAAATCGAGAAGGAGCGCTCGGATCGAAAAACGGACGAAATTTTGGAGATGTAACAATAGGGGGGACATACTTTTAATATACTATCGAATGACGTTGGCGGAATTTTCGAAAACCGGTGGTGGGGGTAGAAATTTTGGTTTGTCGCTTATAACTCGAGAAGGAACGCTCGGATCGAAAAACGGACGAAATTTTGGAGGTGCAACAATAGGGAGGACATACTTTTAATATACCATTGAATGACGTTGGCGGAATTTTCGAAAGCCGTTGGTGGGGGTAGAAATTTTGGTTTTTCGCTTATAACTCGAGAAGGAGCGCTCGGATCGAAAAACGGACGAAATTTTGGGGGTTTAACAATAGGCAGACATACTTTTAATATACTATCGAATGACGTTGGCGGAATTTTTTTGAAGAGTAGCGAGGGCTCGCGCAGCGACACGCACTCGGGCACTCGTGCGAGAGAAGTGTTGTTGCAGCCGGGCGCGTCTCATTTATAAGGATCGTCGAAGCTGCTCCGCCGCGAGTCAATGAGCGGCGGCGGCGGTCGCGGCGTAGAGCTATTCCGCATCAATCGGCGCGCGACCGCATCTTCTCCGCGCCAATGCCGAGCGGCGGCGGCGAAGAGCTGCTCCGCACCAATCACAGCGTTTGCTCGAACCGCGGTGGCAGCGAAGAGCTGCTCCCCACCAATCACAGCGTTTGCTCGAGCGGTGGCGGTGGCGGCGGCGGTGTTGGCGGCTCTCGCGCAGCGGCGTGCAGGTCCGCGCTTCATGTATAAAACTTGGCGCTTTCGGGAGTTCCGTACATTCGCTAAGATGAGTTCGTTGGATTTGCTGTGCGAAGTTACATCCGCTGCGTTGGCTGAAGAAGTGTCGACTGAGATGGCGTCTCCCCAACCCTCAACTGCATCACCATCATCATCGGTGCGAGCATCGATATCTATACTAACACATAGCCCGGATTCTCCGGACCATATGTTAGTATATGATGTCGAGGCTAGGCGGTACCTTGAGGAGCCGCGGACTGCGCAACCACCACAGCACCCGCAGCGCCCGTAGCCGCAGCAGTTAGAACAATACCCGTCCAGCGTAGACCAGCAGTGGTCACCTGAGGTGATCTTGATCGACTCGGCTGAGTCATCACCCGAGGTCGAAATCCTATGTATTAGTCGCTGTAGGAGCCAGGTCGCACAAGTTGTCCGACAACTACTTTAATTTTGTTATTATCAATCCGCCTTTTTCAGGGCGACTATATATTTAAACGAGAAATAAAATTATTTACCCGCACGCACATCCACATACACTCACTATATCCTCACTTATCCTGAATCCTCACTCCAATCCATGAGCTCGAATCCCCACGTGAGCCCGAATCCCCACGTGGTCCCGAATCCCCACATGGTCCCGAATCCCCACGTGGTCCCGAATCCCCATAGCTCATCTACTGGTATCATTACCTGTAATTTTAGAAGTGCTGATTTATTTCCTGTTGCTGCCTTAATAAATTTTTCCCACACTGAACAAAATTTTACGTTGTGAGAACTAAAAGTACGGCTCTGACAACGATACTTTTTGGCTGATTTTCTTTTTGCTGAATTTTTTAGGTACAGTAATTGTATCGGTACAGCTGTGAGCGCCGTACAAGATACACTGAAAGCACTAATGTATAGAGTTCTTTTGTCGAAGCATTAAATAGGTTATGATTCGACATACGTACATATTTTTCATTAAAATAATCTCGATTGATAAATATATACTGGATTACAGATGAAATACGCAAAAGCGGATTGCGAACACGCGGTTGATCGGCAGATTTTGTGACTTTTTGAGGTTATAACATAAACGTTGGCTTCGCATTGAAGCGTTGTCAACTAAATCGTACCGTTGTCAGAGCTGTACAAATATATTTTGCGCATCTGACCAATAGGCCCGTTACATTATACAAATAAATAGACTACTTCAACCGTCTGTAAGGGTAAATGATCAGTATAAATAGTGCTAGTACAGCAAATCGAAACTATGCTTTCTACAGCCTAAAATTTTTTTCAGTGCATAAAGGTAAAGTCGGACACGATATAAAATATTCTAAATTATCATTATAGAATTTTTCTGATATAGCTGTAACATCGCTCCCGGTATCAATTAATGAATTAGCTATTTTTCCATTTAATAGTATATCTATTTCTGGACATCGCGAATACTCAGTAATTTCACCAATCGGATCTATATCAAAAGCTGACAGTAATTCAATTTTACTAGGAAATTTACTCGCAGTTGCATCTCGAGAATTTTTGATTTGCGTATTTTTTGAGTTTGGAAATGCAACTACTTTTAGTTTTCCGAATTCGGGGTCGATGTCGTTGCATCTACTTGGATTCCCAGAATATCTATCTCATCATGAGACTTTTGTGCCGTTTTATTACTGACGGGAGGTGTATGTTTTTCAGAATTTCGTTGAATATTTTTGTTTTTATTTTGTACTTGCGTAGCATTTATATTTTCTATTTGCCACGGTCTCCTTTGTTGACTCTCGTTTACGTTTTGATTTTGATTTTGATTAGATTTTTAATTTTTTTCATCGGGTTTTATATCATTTTTATTTTGCTAACGATTTGATTTTCTACTTTGAGCTCTTTTATCATCATTATCATAAACTGTCAGAATTTGAAACAATGTATTTTTGGATTTTATTGGTTGACCCGTGAAAGCGAATTCCGAATCGAATTCCTTTCTCAAACTGCTAATTTTTCCGATAATTCCTCGTCAATATAATTATTCTAATTCTTTAGCATATCCGAAAATCGTGGTTGCGTAAGTGACTCAATCCAATTTGCCCCCCCCCCCCCCCCCCACGCGTGGAAGTTCCCGAATTCGACTTTCCGGCGCGTTTGACATTGTATCGTCGAATTCCAATATCTATCTTTGAACAAACTAGATTTCGACACGCGCGCTTCGCGCGCTGATTGTTTTTTTTTAAATTACAAAATAAGCTGTATAATTAATGAACGGTTTCTTTTTTATTTACAAGAGAAATGTTATTATTCAATTCATTATTTAAGGTTGTATGGGCTATATGTCAAAAATAATGTCAGATCAACAAAGTTTCGTCAGTAGGTCAATAATATCATTATAAACATCTCTGCCAAATTTTAATATGATTTGCGAGCTAGTTTTCGAGATATTATAATTTAAAATTAACGTGGATTCTTATGGAGGTTCTCTGAATATGGCTAGACTCGTCGTAGTTATTGAAAAAATTAAATTGAAAAAATAGTGTTTAGTTCTTGTAAATTTGTGTATACGTAAAAGAAAACCTTTGTAATCGATTACAATTGAAATGAATTGCTTTTGCAAGCTAGTATTAAAGTTATAGCATAAAAACTGTGTAATAAAACGTACAGTCATACCAAAAAGTGAAAGAAATGAGCATTACAATGTTCTAAAACCGATGTAAAGTTTCCTTCATAGTTCTAAAAAATATTTTACATATTTGTTTACTCTTAGTACTGTAGAATATTAGTGTTTTTGACGAATTATACGACCAAAATATTTGTCTTAAATTTTTGAATGAGACCTTACGGCCAATATAACCTTAATGCACTTATTTTGAATTAATTTAAACATTATAACGTTTTCCATCAAGCTGTGTTATAGTTTTATTGACTAAAAAATGTATGTATGAAGAAGTATTTGTTATTTTAATATATGATTTGTCTTTATCTTTTGAATTTAGTTCTAGTGATTCAAATTTAAAGGTTCATTCAATTCTATAGTAAGAATTTCACTACAATGTTAAAGATTAATCAAGTTCAATTTCATGTAAATAAGCATTTTTCATGTTGTTATTTTGTTCAATAAGTAAAATTGCCAGTAAGATAGATAAATAATAACATAATTATGAAAATATCTGTTTTCTATGTTTAGTCATGTTAAACATGTAAAACGGTAAAGCAAAAGTATAACATTCAAGATGAACATTTTTATATTGAGAAAACCATGTTTTTAATTTTAACTAAATAAAAACATCCTTACACTAATTCCACCATCATCACTAATAAAAAACCGCTCCCAATATCCCTGCTAACACAGAACGTTATAAAAACGTTATTAAGACGTTTTTAAAAATACGGAAAAACGTATATCTTCAATATTTAAAATAACGTCTTAAATACGTCTTTTAAACGTTATTATGGCCGCAAAATTTGTTCTAAAAAAGTTTAGAGAAGCTTATGAAAACGTATGAAAGACGTTTTTCAAACGTTATTAATTCTAGTGGGCAACGTTATTTCGACGTTTCAAACACGTTTTTATGTCTCCGTACAAACGATTTATAAATGTTTTATTAACGTGTTCTAGAAGTATTTTATTTATAAATGCCCTAATAATCGAAAAGGCAGAAACGTTTCAAAAACGTCTGAAATGCGTTTTTCCAACACCAAGTACACGTTATGAAAACGTTTTAATAACAATTTAAAGACGTTTTTAAAACGTTCTGTATGTATAAAAAAAAATTTTAATTCATCACATTTCCATTCATTATATGACATGGTTCATAAAAGAAATGATCATCATTGTTTAAAGGTAGAAAAGCATAATTTTAATTAAATAATATACAATATGATAATATTCTACAAAATCGTCATCACATAGTGTTACAAAAAATAGTTTTATATAAAATATGTCTGAAAACTCATCTTTTCTTCAATTACAAAAGTTTAGTTAGAAAATTATAAAGGTTTGTATGTTGTTTTTAAAAAAATAAAAAATATTTAATTTTATATCTTTTGATAGAAAAAGATACAACAATTTTTATGCATTTTTTGCATTGATTAATATAACTTTATATCCGCATAAAACAAAGTTTTCCGTGATAGCTATAATACTAAAAATGATGCGAATTTAAACAAAAGCATTTTGTGTTTCGTCTATACAAAATTTAGTATTACAGAAATAATCTCATAACTTCCAAATAATAACTGAAATTATTATTATAATTTTTCATATATCATCATTATATTAAATTAAACCTAGTTAACTGGACTCATCATCTGCTTCGCTATGACTAACTTCTTCGCTTCTTCTATTAACTAATAAAGATAAATGTTGTCTTTCTTGCTTATTTTTTAACGTTTTCCCTTTACTAACTTGAGATTTATTGTCTTTTGTTTTTTTTTATTCCCATTTTCTCTGACTATAATAAATATGTATTATAACGAGGTGTGATACAGCGCTAGCCGGCGCAAGAGTAGGGCCCTGTGTTACCGGCACCTGCGGTTAGCACACCAGATAGAGGGCCAGGGAGCAGTGCGTTGGTAGTCTCGCAGTAGAGACACTCGCCTCCGGTCCGGACGGCTCGGGTTCGATTCCCGATGCCAGCGCGTATCTTTTACTCTTCTCCTCCGTATCCACCCCGTTACATGGCGCCCAACGAAATAATCCACGTTTCCTTTGAAACTCCACGATCCGAAAGAAGTCCGATCGAAATTCTTCCTTCCACCCACACGCGCGACTTGAGTCGCAAGAACCGAGCGGGGTTTTTCACTCAAGTCTGATCGCACGAGGGCCGCATGCTTTCAGTCAAAGAAATGAGAGGATTTCTCTTGTACTGATCCATCCTCCACATAGAATAGAGTCTACGAGACTCGCGCAGAAGCATTCAGTTGAGATTACTCCTGAATGGCGGTTGAGCATGGAGAAGCCTTCTTAGGGTATAACACTCGCTCGAGGACGTTAACGCTCGCAATTTGGGTGGGGGATATAACGAGGTGTGATACAGCGCTAGCCGGCGCAAGAGTAGGGCCCTGTGTTACCGGCACCTGCGGTTAGCACACCAGATAGAGGGCCAGGGAGCAGTGCGTTGGTAGTCTCGCAGTAGAGACACTCGCCTCCGGTCCGGACGGCTCGGGTTCGATTCCCGATGCCGGCGCGTATTTTTTACTCTTCTCCTCCGTATCCACCCTGTTACAGTATTTAATAATACTCGTATAATATCAATTAGTTAAAAAAGTAGATTTAATTGATTTGAAATTACTATAAACACCTAAACGATTTTTGGCGAGTTTTAAAAAATTGCTAACATATGTCTGCA
The DNA here is from genome assembly GCA_036365515.1 of Torymus aiolomorphi. NCBI lineage: Eukaryota > Metazoa > Arthropoda > Insecta > Hymenoptera > Torymidae > Torymus > Torymus aiolomorphi. Next base: position 83,788,011 of record CM070877.1, read on the forward strand.
CTTGTTTAGCATTTGTACGGTAGTTTTTTGGTATTTCTTTTGTTGTAGCAGCTAAAAAAATTATAAACGTTTTCAAAAAATTTTATTATAATTATATAACTAAAATAATCAAATATATCTATGTGTACTATATAATTAATAATAATATAAAAATTTCCTTCAACAATCTGGTATAAAAATGTTTCTTTGAAAGGTAATTTTCCTTTTTGTTCAAGACAATTATATAATAGTTGCAATCCATCGCACATTACTTGACCAATCATCTTACGCACAGTGTCTTTCCAATTTTCATTATTAATGTGAGTTTGAAGATATTGCCACTAAAATTTGTAGAATAAAGTAATCATAATATCAAATAAAATAAATGTTCATAGAATACGGTTTAAAAAAAAAGTTTAATTATTTTGCAGATATAAAATATTCAGTAATTCAGAAATAAATATTTATATATCATAGAGGACAATATTGTACAGTCAACAGATGCTGTAAATTGCCACTCGAGCCAAAACCAAGTGGGGCAAACATGAGATTTGGGTTGAACAATTTTTCTCTCGTGGTGCACATTCCATTATACCCGGGTACGTAAATACACAATTGCATTTTTGAGCCGAGAGCGAAAGTGGAACTTTTGGCCAGAGTATGGTGAAAAAACAATGCCTGATACAGCGTAGTTTTAACTTACCCACTAATGAAAATATTTTAAACCAAAATATGATATGCAAAAACTTACTACTTTTGCTCTGAAGGACTCATCATTGCGCAAGTTATTGTCGAAAGATTGAAACACATGAGGATCTTCTATAGGTAAATACTGTTTAAATAACAAGGTCTCATCTAAAGTTAAGCCATTTTCTATAGTAGCAGTTTCATTTTTTTTTTCATATCAATTGCGACAGCTAACTTAGACTGATTAGCAATTATTTGTTGTTGTACTAAAAATTTTATAAAAAGTTTTATCACATTCTTTTGACTATAATATACTAAATTACTTTACTTACATCCAAGTACATTTAATTTTTCGTTAACTGCTAACTGGACATAGTCTTCCGGTTTAAATCTGCTTTCAGCTAAAAAAAAATTTTAGGAATTAAATTTATAGTGTAAGTTGTAACACGGTAATAATGAAATGATATAACATCGTATTTGAAAAACGTGTAGAAATTCTGTTACAATTAATTTTTAAAGCGCTGTATTTATTTGGTTTCTAAGTTCCTGAACACGCAGTATCCATCTGGTTAGTCCTAGTTATTTTTGGTTTAGACTTGCGTTGAGCTACAAAAAATGAAAAATATTAGTATTAAGTTAATATTATAATTTTTTTTTTATAATATAAAGGTTAATGGTTCAATTGATGAAATGCTTGATCTCCACGCGATTTTTTCGAGTTGCCTATGGACTAATGCATAATTAAAGCTCTATAGAATAATATGATACACAATTATTCCTCTTTTAAAAGAATGATGATACGGAAATATGAAGCCGAAATAAAAGCTTTGTGATTTGGCAAGTCCGTTTGAAAGGAGGCCGTGATTGGTCGACGGTGACGTTCGCTTTTCGTTTAAGGTTGATTGGTCCAAATAATTTGGAATTATTAAATATTTAAACTAAAAATATAAGTTATAGATAGATAAATAATATTAATTACTTAAAATTTGGTTTCCTATAATAAAAAAGTATTCAAATTTTATCTGTAGTTAACACTGAAGAACTATGAATATTCTTCTGATTCAGTTAAATTTCTAACCTTCAAATTTTTCTATTGTAAGACTAAACTAAAATAAATACCATTTCCAAGTTTCAATAAAAAATATTAAATACATTTATGAATGTTAAAAATTGAAATAAATTTTCAATTCATAATATTGCAATATTAAATGTATAATTGAAGGAAACGGAAGAGCGCGTGCAGCGCGCTTGAATGTGCTAGTGTAACTGAAAAACCTGTGAAAATTATGTTACTTGCCATCAACTTGTAAATCATTATATTCATTTTCTTTCGAAGTTCCTGGGCGTGGATTATCCATTGATTGAGCTCCACTTGAATCATTTTCTTTTAATAAAACTAAAACCAAATAATAAAATTAATTTAACAAGTTATTATTATGTTAAAAAATAAGATGTAAGTATATGTTTTTACCCATATCATTTTCCAATAAATCTAAGTGATTATTTTCAACATGTCTAGTCATAGATGATAGTTTATTCTTTAGTTTGTCCAATGGATTGAAAACACGAGATTCATCATTTGTCTCTTCTAAATCATTAAAATTGATTAACAATAAATATAATTTTAGATTATAATTGATTTAATTAAAACTATAAATGTTACCTTTATTTTGAATCACAATTGGAGTCGAGTTTTGATCAACTGTTTTGACCGTAACATTATTTCTCGGAAATTCAATTTTATTTTGCAACATCACATCTGACGTTATTTTGGGTTTGTTCTTGTCGCCTGTTCTACATTCATCCAATTTTTTCAATCCTTTAAATAATAATAATTTTTTTCGTTATTTCTTTATTATAATACAATATTTTAATTATAATATGTTGAAGTTTATTACTTTTTATTGTAAATTTATCTGTTTATTACCTGTTTCATGGACTGTTTGAGCATGTGAATCGCTCAACTATTCATCTTGTTCATCTTCTTTACCTTAAAAAAGTGGAAATAAATTATATTGGATTATTATATTGTTATAAGTTAATTATTTTTTAAATAATAATAATAATTTTGTTCGTTATTTCTTTAATTATATTATATTACGATATTTTAATTATTATACGTTAAAGTTTATTACTTTTTATACCACTCTAACCTCAAAATCACAACTTTGGTATGATTTTTCAGCGCTCGTGGTATAAAATACTGTTCGAAACTAGTGCGTAAGTCGATTATTTAGCTCATGTGACATTTTGCATGAGCGAAATAATCGACTTCCCCACCCGTGTCGAAAAGTACTATTATTGTAAATTTATGTTTTTATTATCTGCTTCATCGTCTGTTTCAACAAGTGAATTTCTCAACTGTTCGCCTTGTTCACATTAAAAAGGTAAAATAAATTATATTAGATATAAGTTTATTATATTGTTATAATTTTTTATTATAAATTAATTTTTTTATTACCCGTTTCATTGCCTGTTTCAACCAATGATTCCCTCAATTGTTCATCTTGTTTACCTTAAGAAGGTAGAAATATATTAGGTACGAATTTATGATTTTTTAAGCTTGCATTAACAAACTGTAAAAAATCATGAATAAATTTGTTGGAATTGGCTAGTAGAAGAAGGAGCGGACACTTGTAATTCACTTGAACACTGATTGTTTTATGAACGTACTTAAAGCTTTATTTATACGTGGATATCACTCCCTCACTCTGTCACTGTCGCTGATAATACAAAGATTAACTAATAATTGGTAACTGTCGTTAAACTCTTCTATGTGTAGGTGTTGCCTTCAACAGCTCTCGTCGAGTACTGATTAGGCGGCGAGCGCCGCTCGCGCAGCCGAAAGTAAGAGCGGCGAGAGGGGGAGGCGTAAGACAGAGAGAGAGCGCGCCCGTGTACCGCGGAGGGCAGCTTAGGCAGGCCCGCACACATCATATGTCTAACACTCCCTCCCGGGCCTCGTAAGCTGCGTAGCCAACCTTATAGCCCGCTTGGTGGGGTTCTCGTCTCCCTCGTCCCTCGCCGGCCCATCCCGCTTCTCTACTGCTCTGTAATCAAACAAATGGGTATTAGAATCAAATATTAACTATAAGTTAGCAATTAGCTTAACTAATCTCGCATGCAATTCAAAGGACAGGGGCTTAGTCATCACATCGGCCTCCTGTTTCTTTGACGCTATCCATTTCACACATATCAACTGTCGCTCAACACACTCTCTCACATAATGCTCTTTAATGTCTGTCATATGTCGCAGTTTGTTACCGCCGCCTGTTTTTACGTTCGTTTCGGCCGATCGATTATCACACCATAGTGTCATTGGAGTAAACCTTTCAGCTAACACGTTTCTTAGAGAGTTGTGTATGGATACTAGCTCTTGACTACAGTCGCTCATTGACACATACTCTGCTTGACAGGTAGACAGGTTCACATAACGTTGTTTTCGAGTTCTCCAGGCTATGGTATCTCCAAAGATTTTAATCACATAGCCACTCGTTGTCAATGAGTTCTTACAGTCGCCAAAACTCGCGTCGGAATATCCCTCAAAACAGTTGCTTTTGCCAAGATAAGTCAAACCCAGTATTGCAGTTCCCTTTAAGTATCTAAATACTCGTTCGACTCCCTTCCAGTCGCTATCAGTCGGATTAATTTGGTGTCTGCTTAGCACGTTCACTGCGTAGGTTATGTCAGGTCTGCAGGCATTAGCTAGGTATAAGAGAGTACCTATCACTTCACGATAGGGTCTGTTATTATTACTTTCAGTCGTTATTAATTCACTTATGTTCTCTTTTTCCTCTCGTTCCCTTTGCTATCGATTTGCCGCCTGGTTTGTAATCATCGGTGTTCGTTGCGGATGTACATCCTGATAGCCGAATTTAGTCATCATTTTTACAATGTAATTTTCCTGATTAATCCTCAACGTTCGACGTTTTCTGTCTCTTTGAATTTCTAGACCCAGAAAGGATTTTGGCTCTCCTATATCAGTCATGTCAAAATTTCTCGCAAGATTAACTTTGATTTCTTTTAGCTTTATTCTGTCGTTGCTAGCCAAAAGTATGTCATCGACATATAAGATCAAAATCAGAAATTTGTTTTTATCATGCCAAGTAAACAAGCAAGGCTCGTAAAAGTCTGGCTTTAAACCAAATCCTTTTACTGTTTCAGTGAACCTCTGATTCCAGCACTTAGGGCTCACTTTCAGTCCGTACAGAGCCTTTTCAAGCTTGCACACTTTCTGTCGTTTAATGTCACTTGAGCATTCTATTCCATCCGGAATCTCCATGAACATCGGAACATTCAGATTACCATTTAAGAACGCTGTCTTAACATCCATCTGACAAAGTTCAAGATCGTATTTATTTGATATGGCAAGTATCATTCGAATCAATGGCAGTCGTGAAACTGGGGCATACGTCTCTTGCAAATCATATTCGTTTCTATCTTTAAAGCCCCTTATCACAAGGCGAGCTTTGTATCTGATAGTACCATCTGGTTCAAGCTTTTTCTTTAAGACCCACCTTGAATCAATTATATTCTGTCGCTTTCCATTGCTACATACGTCTTTCCTATCTACCAATGTCTATACTCGATTTTTGTTCATCGACTCAAGTTCGCTATTAATGGCTTCTATCCATTCTGTTTTATCTGTCGTTTTCATAGCTTCTTGATAATTAACAGGATCTCCATTTACAGCAGCCAACATAGCGTGTACCGTCGCATTGTTCGAGTCTGTCTTTTTAGCTAGGTTATTTTTCGCTTTTGGAGGACGACCACGTCCTCTTTTTACTGTCTCTCCCTCCGAATTTGTCTTCTTCGTCGCCTCGGAGTCAAATTCAACAAACCAAGTATCTGGATTTATTTCTAGGCCATCAGTCTCCCAGTCGCTTACTTCAGATTTCTTGTATTTGTTACCAAATACCAATTTCTCGTTGAATCTAACATCACGGCTTTCATAAAATTTACCTTCTTCTGGTTTGAGGAATATATATCCAGTCTCTTTATATCCCACCAGTATTACTCTTTTACCTATACATCTGAATTTCGGTCCTATTTTGCGTTGCACCTTCATGTAGGCCACGCATCCAAATCGCTTTAGCTGAGTTATGTCCACTTTATGTTTCGGGTTGAACATTTGAATAGGCAGTGTCATATCATTCGATTTATGTGGTGTTCTATTGTACGCATACACTGCCGCGCTCAACGCCAGATCCCACATGTTCTCGGGCAGTCCAGAGTCATACATTAGTGCTCGCACCTTTCTCTGAATCGTCTGGTTCAACCTCTCGGCCACACCATTATGTTGAGGAGTGTCTGGACAAGCTAATTGCAATTCTGCATTCAGTCGCTTTAAAACTTCCGTCGTATAACCACCCGTAAATTCTGTTCCCTGATCGCTTCGTAAATAGCACACTTTCGCATCTTTGCCTAGCAAATTTCTGGCGCTCTTCACAAATGATTCCAAACAATTTCCAGTCTCGTCTTTGGTTTTCATCGGATAAGCCATAGCCAACCGTGAAAAATCATCTATAAATACAGAAATGTATTTATATCCCTTCGGATATGTAACAGGATTTATCATGCCCATAACGTCTGCATGTATAATCTGTAACGGTTCTGTCGCTCGCTGTCTCGTCGTCTTAAACGGCAATGTTTCAATTTTGGAGATCATACAAATTTCGCACATTAGTATAGAGTCATCGAAAACTACTTTACTAAGTTCTTTTATTTCTGGCATTTTCTTCTGGAGTCTTTTCAGATAATCGACTGACGCATGACCCAATCGAACATGCCATAACATCGCCTGATTTGCACCCTGTGACTTGTTCGATTTTTCTTCCAACTCTACATCGCAGGTTGGTTTTTCATTTTCTGTCGCTTCACTAATGTCGCATAGTTTTCTGTCGTGTATAGTATTTTCAAAATCCGAACAAATCACATTATGAGTTTCATCGTCTTTGTTTTCTGACTCGTTTTCTTTTTCACTCGCTTCTACTAACTCACACGCTTCTACTGTCTCAGTCGCTTTACGTTTTGTCATGTTTCTAGTCGTTACATACGCTACGATTTCATTTTTGTTTCTATCTGGATTGTCGCTCGCTTTGTTTATTTCGAATTCTATTATCCAGTACGGCTTCTGGTAAATTCCTGATAGAAAACTTTCTTTCGAAATCGGATTATAAATATTGATTTGTTTATTATCCAAATAAACGCACAATCCTAAGTCGGTAAACTTTCGCAATGACAAGAGATTCTCCGATAAATTCTCCGCATATATAACGTTATCAAATTTTATTGTTTTATTATTGGTCGCTAATATTTCTACAGAGCCAACTCCCTCCGATCTTAAATTTGCATTATTATCCGCGCATTTAATCTCATCTGGTTGTTTATCAAAACTTTTAAAAATCAGCCTAGAATTAGTTAGATGTTCTGTCGCACCAGTATCTACCAAAAATCGAGATATTATATTGCCTTTATTTCCGTCGCCGTTTAATGCAAATACATTCGTTACCGGATTGGCATTCTGTACAAATATTTTTGTTTTATTCGAGTTCAAGTACTTACGATTTTCGACATTACTCTCCGAACCTTGATCGATCGCTTTTTCTCGTGGGTACGAGGTGTCGCTTTGTCTCCCACCTCTTCGGCGACTTCTCCAGCTACGTCTGTTTCCCCTTGTATTATTTCTGTCCGGCCTATGTCTTTTTGGGTCAACGTGACTGTCGCTACTGTCGTTTTTGCGTTTGTTACCGCCGTAACTACCTCTACCTCCTCTACCTCCATGATTACCCGATTTATATTGAGTAGATTTATACCTTGAGGTCTCATTCCGCTGTCGCTGCAGTCGCTGTGGGCAGTTAGCGGCGATGTGGTCCGTGAACTGCTTGCATTCAAAGCACTTCTTTTTCCCGGAACCCATGCGAGGACAGTTTGGGGCCTTGTGCCCGAACCCATCACACTCATAGCATCTTACGTGCTCCATGGTAGCTAGGTGCGCTGTCTTAGTTTCTGTCGTCACTGTCGCTGCTTGCACCTTGATACTCTCCACCTGCATAATATATAATTTAAATTATCATACGTTAATTGTTTACCGGACATGCTTTTAGTCATAAATTCGATGTTTAATATTTGTGGTACTGCGTTTACAACAGTACTATAGAATGCATCCTTTTTCTCGGTTTCGGGCAAATTTTCTACCTCAGACAAATTATTATACGCCCTTATAACCTCTTCGAATCTGTCGATAAATACAGTCGCTTTCTCTTTCAAAGGATTATATTGCATGCTATACAACTGTCTACGCAGTGTCATAGACGTAACATTTGTTTCATTAATTTTTATTTCTTTTATTGTCTTTAACATTTCTCTCGGATCTTGTATTTCTACCACCTTCGCGTGATAGGTTTGATCGATTCTATTGATAATTATGTCTCGAACTTTACATATGTGTCTTTTAACGACATCATCATCATATTCTACTGACGCTTTTACACCCGAATCGATTACATACAATAAGTCAGCAATATTCAGTTCCGATCTTAAAAAGTCCATAAAGTGTTCGAGTTTAGTCTGTTTTGTCAGTTTGTATTCCCGTCGTACATTCAAATCTTTTGACGTAAACTCTGATCGAATTGTATTTCTCAACGTTTGAGATACATCTGTCGATAAGCTTTTATTTCTACTAGACTCCAAATCAATTCTTTTAATTTCCTTTTGTATTAAATTCGAAATCTCATCTTTACTGGACTTATTTAATTCCGGAGCCATTGCTGTCGAATTACAAATGGCAGACTCATCAAACATTCCATTATCATCAGCCATAAGGTTATCATTTTTTCCAACCTTATCCTCAGTCGCCTTTACTTGAGTTTCAATTCTCTTCAGTCGCTCGTCCATCGCTCTGCCGTCGCTCTTCAATTCGTCTTTTAAATTTTCCATTTGTTTTTCCTTTGACTTGCCGTCGCTTTGCATTTCAATTCTCAGTTCCTTTATCTCCTTTCCAAACTCCTGCATCTGCCTCGCGATGTTTTGGAGTTGCTCTTGGAGTTCTGCAGAACAATTGTTATCGATAACATTATTTTCTATTTTATTTTTACTAGCTAGGTTCTCTTTATTAAGATTTAATTTTGATATCAATTTTCTGTTTATATATATTTTTGATTTAATGGTTTTAACGTCTGTAATTTGTGGTTTACCTCTCATCATATCTTTTTCTACTCCAGTCGCTGCATCACCGTCGCTTTCATCCATTCGCTCTTCACTGTCGTCATCTGTCGCTTGTATCGTTCGCTTTTTCTCGACTACACTCGCCTCCGGTACCGGGCTCGACCCACTCGCAATTTCCTCAGTCGTTTTAAATCCAGTCGCAGTATCTTCAGTCTCTCTGTCGCATTTCTTCTCGGTCGTATCGATATCATGAGAGTCCTCGTTCTCTCGACAATATGGCATCAGCAACAATTCTCCTTGTGACTTTGCTTCGTTGACTGCATCGCGCAAGATGCTCAGCTCCTCATCCGTCACAAACGTCATTGCTGTAATGAGATTCCTTAGTAAGCAAGATAAGTCGGACGCAGACATTATTAACCCACCAAAGGCTCACAAAACAACAATAAAACACAGAAGTACCACCACCTATCGATGCCACATTAAAATTCAAAACTCAAACAGACAATTTATGCCGAACACAGACACTTTGTGCCGAACACAGGCACTGCGGGTCTATAAGAGATTCGAAAAGAGAACAAGATTTAGACGTACCAAGTTCATGTGTGATTCCGGTCTCCGACACGAAAAGCACCGCATTCTCTCCGAGCTCAACGCTCACTTTCTTACTCCCATAGAGTTCTCTGAATTCGAATATTTCCTCCTGCGTCCGCAGGAATAGTTCGAGATTCATCTTTTCTATATATAAACATTTCAATTCGAATTAGTATTTTATTTATTTTTATATGCATATTTTAATTAGTCATCAAGTCCTACTCGCGAAATACATTCGGCCGCTGCGCTTATTCCATTAATTTTCCGTTCGCTTTTATTTTCATGTATAGCTATACCTAACTTCCCGAAACGCAAAGTCGCCGCGCTCCTTTCTCGGAATTTTGTCAACATGCATCGCTACCTCCCCCACTAATCTTTTCCGTCGCGCGCTCCTCTACAGGCATGGCTCGCGCAGCGCGCCTTCGTTGCCTCTTCCCCTCTCACGGGCGCAAGCGGGAGCTCCGTCGCTGCCTCCCCTCTCGCGCCGCGATGCGGGAGACGAACCGGCATCTCTCCCTCCGATCGCGCGCTCATGGTGTACACGGCGCCGCTGACCGGCTCGCGCCTTGTCTCTCTGTCTCTCTCTCTCCAGCGCCGACACACACACACACACGCCGCGCGCCGCCATTGCGCCTGCACGAGGCACGCGCCTCCTCTCTTTCTCTCGCTCCTTCTCTCTCTCGCTCTCTCTCTCTCTCACGCGCGCCGCCATTACGGCTCGCCGGGGAGCACACGTGCACGTTCGGACCTGTTGCGCGCGCTGCGACACGGGACGCGTCCGACCCTCGTTTTCGCGGAAGTCTATCTAACACAAAGGCCCTTGGAATTCACTCGCGATTAGCACAGCCGCACGATATGCATAACACAAGCGGACTTTAGGACTTTTTATTGCGCGTCTTTATTACCCGTCTTTATTTAACTCTCGCTTTAATGCATTATCTCTCGCTTTCTTTTGTTAATTAACCCGTCGCGCACTGCTTTTAAGCTAGCATAAATCTCACTTACCAGTGTGATCTGGAACCGTCGTTTTTCCTTCTGTCGCTCTGCTACCCGTCGCTTCGCTGTCGATGCTGTTCTCGTGAATGTCCTTCCCTTCATCTCCTCCTGGGCCCATAACCTGTTGGAATTGGCTAGTAGAAGAAGGAGCGGGCACTTGTAATTCACTTGAACACTGATTGTTTTTATGAAAGTACTTAAAGCTTTATTTATACGTGGATATCACTCCCTCACTCTGTCACTGTCGCTGGCAATACAAAGATTAACTAATAATTGGTAACTGTCGTTAAACTCTTCTATGTGTAGGTGTTGCCTTCAACAGCTCTCGTCGAGCACTGATTAGGCGGCGAGCGCCGCTCGCGCAGCCAAAAGTAAGAGCGGCGAGAGGGGGAGGCGTAAGACAGAGAGAGAGCGCGCCCGTGTACCGCGGAGGGCAGCTTAGGCAGGCCCGCACACATCATATGTCTAACAAAATTTATAAGTAATTATACCATCAACGGGGTTACAACTATTTTCTCTTGTATGTTGCTCCGTTAACATCTTCATTATAATTTTTTTGGCATCTTAATTTTCTCTTTTTTGAATCCCGTAAATCATTCCATTTCTTCTGAATATTTTCCTCACTCGAAGTTTCTTCGGCGATTGATAATTTAGTAACGGCGTCTTGGTAACTATTCGTAGCTATAAATAAAAAAAATAGTGAGTTGTGTTGTCAGGCATCCCGATTACCAACGTGTATAGTTGCCAAAACAATTTACATCCTGTTTTCCAATAGACATCCATTACTTCATATTTTATCCAGTTCTCTTTGGGTTTTATTTTCTTGGATATAGTATTGTACGTCGCAATATTTGGAGACCACATTACTGACTTATTGTTGTCGCACAACCAGGATAGCGGCACAATTGCTGGTTCTTTTTCATTTTGACCGTCAAAAACAATAATCAGAAAAGGATCTGAGCTATCAGAGTTTATTGCTTCAGCCATTGCCATTTCTTAAGGCTCTGAAAATAAAACATTACTTATAATGAAATGCGTTTGAAGTTTGCCACGTTGCGACTCCAACCAAAGTCAAAACTCGCAAAAAATTATCATTTCGGCACAAAATCGATTATAAACGATTACAAATGATGTAATCAATAGGTAAAATGGCAGAAAACAAAAATATAATAAAAACTCAGCCCCAAACTACCCCTTTTTCAGGCAAAAATTATAAAAATATTCCAGTCCGCCGTTTCTGAGACTGCCAATAATTTTATTGTTAGAATTCCATTTGTAGCATGCAGGCTAGCTAGAAAAAAGAATGGCACCTCCCCAAGTACCGCGGAACACCCTTAAACTACACCTTTCGCTCTAGAAAAATAGAAAACAATTCCCATTCTGCCGTTTTTGAGATTGCCAAAAATTTTATTATTGCAATATGTTCCTTGGCATGCAAGTTAGCAAGAAAAAAAAATTGGCAACACCTCCAAATAAGACGCGTTCCCCCTTTCGCCAACGAATTATCATAAAAAAATTCTTATTTTGCCGTTTTTAATAATTTTATTGTTTGAAATACATTCTCTAATGCGCAAACTAGATTAAAAAAAATTTGGCATCACCCCAAGTACCGCGGGACACCTCGATCCAAGCCCTTCCCTTTATGATAGCAAAAAATCACAAAGAAATTCTCATTTTGCCGCTTTTGAGATTGCCAATAATATTATTATTGGAATACGTTCTTTAGCACGCAAACTAGATGAAAAAAAAATTGGCGTCGCCACAAGTACCGCGGAACACCTCCACACAAGACCCGTTCCCCCATCAGCCAACGAATTATCTTTAAAAAATTGTTATTTCGCCGCTTTTGAGATTGCCAATAATTTTATTGTTGGAATACGTTCTCTAATATGCAAACTAGATGAAAAAAAAGTTGGCACCGCCCCAAGTACTGCGGAACACATCCAAACGGCGGAATCAGAATTTTTGTATGATTTTTCGCTTGCGAAAAAAACAATAAAATTATTGGCAATCCCAAAAATGGCGGAAGAAGAATTTTTTTATTTTTTTTCTAGAGCGGAACGGGTAGTTGAGGATGTTCCGTGGAACTTGGGGAGGGTGCCAATTCTTTTTCTAGTTAGCTTGCATACTACAAATAGTATTCCAACAGTAAAATTAAATTAAAAAATAGATTAATTAGAATTTTTTGTATTTTTACAGTATAAATGAGGGAAGTTTACCGTGTTGTACAATATTTGCCGCGTTGTTATTCTTTTCCAGCTACCTGGTATTCTAGAAAGTGTATTTAAAAAATTCACTGTTTGGACATCTTATAAATTGCAGAAATACAATTTTTTGCATATTATGAAGAATCATTAGAGTTGAGTTTCACGCGCTCTCTATTATAAAAAAAAAGTAACCGGAACACGTGCAAAAAGCAAGTGACCCCACACATTTTTACTACTGATAACAAATATTAAATATAAAATAATGAAATATTGCAATGCATTTATAACAGAGCGTTCAGGCAGCCCGTGGATACTTCGCGAAAATATCGTTGTTCGCACCCGCCCTCCCAGTTTTGACAAACGCGCTATCTACCTCAAAAACAAATAATAAGAGCATGTGCGTCTCAGAATGCCCGGCAAAATAATAACAATAAGGGTCAGTTACAGTGTGACGGATGAAACTAAGTTGAATTTTTTCCATTTTTCAAGACTTCTATCATAGAATTTATATAGATAGCTGGTAAAGTCGCTGATTAGTGATAAGTGCATATTTTATTCATGCTTTCATATGTACGTCATTAAATACGCTATTCTTAAAACGACATTTTTCACCTGGTGAAAGCGACATCGCAAAAACTACTATTTAGGCTTCAATATTCAATGTTTATTCAGCATATACATGACTATTGCCCGAACTACACGAAGAAAAATTTCAGAGTCTAAATTATAATTTATGTAGAAAAAAAAAAATATTTCTTATAGTAATAGTGGGACGTGCGCGAAATCAGATGAAATTTGCTAGTTTTAATACTTTTTACTATATCCTTGTAAATGTTACTATTTTCCTCTTTTAAAAGAATGATGACGGAAATGTGAAGCCGAAATAAAAGCTTCGTGATTGGTCAAGTCCGTTTAAAATGAGCCCATGATTGGTCGATGGTGACGTTAGCTTTTCGCTTAAGGCCTTAGCTGATTGATCCTAATAATTTTGAATTATGAAATAATTAAACTACAGATACAGGTTATATAGGTAGTCTTAATAACTTAAAATTTGGTTTTGTATGACAAGAAAAATATTCAAATTTTACTGTAGTTAACAATAAAGAATTATGAATATTGTTCTGATTACAGTTAAATTTCTAACCTCAACATTTTTCTATTGTAAAACTAAACAAAAATAAATTCAATCTCCAAATCTCAATAAAAATTATGCGATAAATTTGTGAATATTAAAAAGTAATAAAAATTTTCAATTCATAATATTGCAATATTAATTGTATAATTGAAGGGAATGGAAGAGCGCGCGCGCGCAGCGCGCTTGAACGTGCTAGTTATAGTAAAATTTACAAAGTATATAGCGGTGTACTTAACTGTAGTAAATTCCAACTGATTGCATGTATGTCATATGCTACTTGAGTATAGTAATTTGTGCTATGACATTTTTCTCCATGTATAATTATTAAATAATATAAATCCTAACACATACTTTTACTGAATTATAACGTCAAAAAGGTTTTTTGAACATTTCTGGAGGAAAGCGTCGCCATTTCGTCAATTTCCAAAAGAAAATAATGATTCTAATTGAACGATAGCTAGTTATAGAGACTAACAATCTATTCGAATTTTTAGTTTCTGACAATGTGGAGAGCTCATATTACTTTTGCCAGCAATATACTTTTCTTTACTGCATTTATAAAATCAAAAATTGTTGAAGATATATCCATTTATATGCAACAAAAATAAATTGTTTCTATTCTCTAAAACTGTACCTTTCAGTAAAAAAAAATCATACTAATAAATCTGATTCATTTTAAAAGAAATTTCAGAAAAATAGCTTGTGTTTTCAGGTGTGTTACTATAACAACCCTTTAATTGATTAAAGTGTGTTTTTAAGTATATTTATATGAATTTCACAATAATAATAATAATAGTTATTATTATTATTAACTGATAGTCAGATCGTCCTTTGCTAACAAAGTTTTTTCCAGGTTTTAATTAAATTTTTATTTCAGATTCTGTGGGGGTGATTATAAACAAGGGCAATCCGACTGCCATAAATATTAATTATTTTAATTAAATTTGTAATACTGTAAAACCGATGGAAAAATTCTTATCAGTTGATAGTAAATTGCAGTTGACATAAGTAATATTTTTAATGATAATTATTATTATTATAACATTTTAATAAGAATAAGATAAGAGACGACCTTTATTAAAATTTAAATATATGTTTGCTTGTACTGAACTAAAATCTGCATTTGGAAGCACCTGCAACTATTATTTTCAATAAAATCCAAAATAATATTAGAAATTTGAGATTATAGTTCCAAAAATTACACTTTAACTTTTGTTAGCCAATTGTGCTAAGATATTTTTTTATAAATAAAAATATTGCTTGAAAATAATTGGAGATATAATTAAATTCACCAAAAGAAAAAGATACAGATTAAAATTGAATCTCAGGCAGCTCAGTTTCCATTTAGATATTTATATTTACCAAAACTCTACTAAAACTTTTATATAATGTCATAAATTTCGAGTACAAACTTAAAATTTTACTTTTAATTACTTTTAATACTTTCTTCAGTAGGAAATTATTAGCGTTATGTTTCAATGAAATATAAAAAGATGAAGTTTATTTTCTAATCATCAAAAAGTTTATCAAAAATAAATATTCAAGTTTATTTCTCTTTATGGTAATTCTAAACTCTGAAAACCCTAAAAACCCACTAAAAACTCTAAAAATCTCTAAAAATCCACGTTTTGTTAAAAATAAAAAATATGTTTTTGCTTGTACTGAACTAAAATCTGCATTTGGAAGCACTTGTAACTATTATTTTCAATAAAACCCAACATTAGGATTAGTATAATAAAGCTTAAAGTCCTAAGCTAAAACGTAAAGCAAAACTATCACTCTCATGAATAAATTTCCATTAAAAGATGAATAATTTGATCATCAAATACTTGCAGTTTTAATCTAGAAAGTTGCAGCTATAATCTAGAAACAAATAAGTTTTACGCTAAAATAATTAATCTCAAGTTTAAATTGTATCTTTATTACACTTGAAATTATTAAAAAATTCTTTTATTTCTAGTCTTACAACAATGAAGTTGATCATAGATAATATTGATAACTTAAAATTCAATTTTATAAACAAAAAGGTATTAAAATCGTACATTTAATTTTAACAACAAGGATTATCAGTACAACTCTAACTACAGTTATATTTCTCAAAATTTTTTTTATTGTAGGAATAAGTTAAAATAAATACAATCCATCTTTCAATAAAAATTATTGGATAAATTTACGCATGTAAGTCATAATATTGAATAATTTAAGTCATAATATTGAAATATTAGTAATAAATTAAAATCATTGTGATGAGAAATAATTTACTCAATTATAATGAATATATACCTTACATTGCATAATAAACTTTTCTACAGAAAACCGAATGGTCAATCAAAATACCGGTTAAATAGAAGGGGATAGAATGTAGATAATGATATATGTAAAAAATGACATGCCACTCCATTTATTAAATCCATGTTATGAATTATCAAGTAAATATTACCTTTATCTCTAGTTGAAAAACAAAACTGTGGTTTATTTTGTATGTTCCAAGTCCAAACTTAAAAACAGTGGTTTGTTTTGTATGGTTCAAGTAAAAACTTAAAAACAGTGGTTTGTTTTGTATGGTCCAAGTAAAAACTTGAAAACAGGATACTCCGTGAAACCAACGTTTACAACAATTAGTGTTTGATAATCAAATGTGTAATATAATCACGGTCTTTTGAGCCACTGTATATTAAATTTAGTTAAAATCTGTAAAATACACAAAATATTTGGTTAATACACTTATATTTTAATTTTCATATACTGAAAAAATTGTTCGAAAATGAAAACTTTAAAGTGTTAATCTACTTAAGTTTAATTTGAAAATCTAATGTATTTTATTATAATAAACATCAACTTTAAATAAATTCAAGAATTATTAATTAATTTAAATTCTGGCATAATTGGACTAGGTAGGCTAACGATACAATACAAAGAATATACTATTACTGTATTTACTAATAATTAAATTAAGCTTACCCGTACTGGACTTGAAGTTTTGAAAACCTTGAAACTTGCAAATTTCATACAATTCGTATGTTCCCAAACTTCAATGTACATATATGTATACACATACCAATGTCTACAATAGTGGGCAACTATAGCAATATACTGATATTCTTTTGATAGATGTGCTACAAAAACTATTTCTTTTTTGCCAGCAAATAAAAAATTTATGTACACTATAACATTAAGAAAAAATTGGTTTCATAAATTAGTATATTTATACTATATTAAATTAGTACATTATATAAAAACAAAAATTCTTATAAAAAGTTGCAAGTTTAATTTATTTAACTTTTAATATATTTTCAAAACATATTACTAATTTTATTATCTTAGTGATACAATAGAAAAAATCTAATATTACTTCTTTTATTACATGCATAATTGACTCATGACATTAATCTTACCTTTATGTAACTTAAAATGTAGAACCAAAAGTTGCGATAAAGCAAGACTGAAATATTTGAAAGAAATTCTCCTTTAATGATTAACGACTACAACGAGAACTTCGAAAGTAATTTCTCCAAGTCAGCGTGTACTAAATTTACATACCATAACCTCTAATAAAGAAAATGTTGGCTTAATATATTTAAAAGACATGGAATTCTATAAAAATTACTTTTATAAATATTCAAAAGCAAAGTATTTAAATCAAATCAATATTTATATTATTTATGTTAATTTAAAAAATTAATAAACGTTTTTATCGAAAAGATTAAATTTTTACATTTACATATAAAGCATGATAATTGTACAGTAAAGCGATACAATATAAAGAACATACTATTACTGATTTTATCACATGCATTATCTAGTACTGAAATTATTCATACCTGAATGTAATTAAAACTTGAAATTTGAAGCTTAGAGTACAGCGAAGCTGAAGAGTTAACCAAAGGTACTCCTCTGACCTATAATAATCAGCGGGCTGCAATGTAACTGAAGTATTGCTGCTATATGTAGTATTGTGCATAAACCGACCGCTCGAAAACTCAATTCCGTAAAATATAAAAAGTGATCCTCTGAATAATCTATAACAGAAATAAAACAAATTGGTATAATACATTTATATTATATCATATTAGCTAAGTACATATATATAACAATAACAAAGAAAGTAAAAAGTATAGGTTATATGCAAGAATTTACTAATATATTTTTTATAGCGTGATTTTATTTTTCAAAATTTTTCCAAAACTTTTTTTTACAGAGTAGATGATAAGCATCCTTATTGACTAGCTTATATATTAACAAGCCAAGTAAGAAAATCAACAGATAGTAAAACATGTTTAAGGTTACAATCATACCAATGAAATTGGAATCAAAAATATTGGAAGAAACTGCGTTCTACACTTTTAGATTGGTAAAATAAAATAATGAAATATTATTTAACCATAAATTATTCCTACATTTGATGCAATATTTCATAATTATATAAGCAATGTCTTTTTTTAAGAAAAATTGCATATTTGTCTAAAAAACCATACTTTTCCTTAAAATAAATTTGTCAAACATTATTACCCACATAATTTTGCAATGCAGCAGCTAATGTAAAAATAATTTATAGTTAAATTATTTTTAATCATTTTATTTTACCAATCTAAAAGTGTAGAACGCAGTTTCTTCCAATATTTTTGATTCCAATTTCATTAGTACGGTTGTAACCTTAAACACGTTTTACTATCTGTTGATTTTCTTACTTGGCTTGTTAATTTATAAGCTAAGTAGTCAATGAGGATACTTATCATATACTCTGTAAAAAGGTTCTGAGACGTAGAATACCAGCTTTGGATAAATTTTGAAAAATAAAATTAAACTATAATCGGTTTCTGCACTTCGCATTTGGAGGTTAGAATTAAACAGGTTAAAAATAGAGTTGAGAAAGGAGAAAGAGAAAAACCGAACATGGGTCAGCAAGTACATGGGAGAGGCAAAGGTGGTAGTCACAAAGATAAAAAATTAAGAAAGAGTTTTGTGGCTCATCTTTGAGTCAGCATGGCGAGGGGCTATATGCTCTCAAGGAAAGCAAAGGTCCAGGGGATGATCTGTTCATCCTGGGCAAGGTACTCTGACTCCACTGTAGAGGGATGCTGGAACCATGAAAGCAGGGCTGGGTAGAGGAGAAACAGGAAAGAGACGGAAGAGAATAGAGATCAGAGGAGAACGAGAGAGCAGATTAGAAGGAAAGGATGGAGTGAATACAGTGAATATTAAAAATTTACATCAAGACCACGTTGCAGCCACTTAACTATATTAATATACGTACTCTGGAATACTTCTTCTTGATCGTATTTGTTCGGCGTCTGCGTCTCCAATGGTGAACTTGCTACCTTGCACTTTGCAGTTGTTAAATATGGCAGATCCTTCTCCTATGAGGTACTTATATGAGATACCTATGCGTTTCTGCAAATCTGCACGCCTTTTCTTTGTTTCAGTCACTGCGTGCGCAGTGTGCACTGCGCAGACTGCGCTACCTGCGGTGTTCGTTTTCCTTTCTACTGACCTCGTTCCTACGTTCGAATTTGGATTCACTGAAACAAAAAATGGTGCGCGTCTCACGAAAACCGCGGCGCGCGGATCGCCCAAGCCGTAAGGCATCGTCTCACCCGCTGATGGTGATTTGCTTTCCGCGAGTGGGGGAAACACATGCTGAACTGCGGCGCGCGCGCCGCGCGCAGCTTTTACACCAAACAAAGGAGAGCTGCGCGCGCGGCGGTTCAGCATACGTTTCCCCCCCTCACGAAAAGCAAATTACCATCAGCGGGTCGCGGGTGAGACGATGCCTTACGGCCTGGCTGATCCGCGTGCCGCTGTTTTCGTGAGACGCGCGCCATTTTTTGTTTCAGTGTTGGAGACGAAAGAATCGACGAACGGCCGCCGCTCGGTTCGGACTAAGTACTCGTCGACTCGCGTATACAGGGTCCGATATAGGAGCGTTCGGGGATGCTGATATAGTCGTGTTTTTCCTTCTTCTCCAATGCAACTTATCAACGGAGTCGGTAAACGAGAGCTGTAAAAAGCGAATTCCGCAAGCAGCGCAGTGACTGAGGCAAAGAGGCAGGCATAAGAGACAATGTACATAAGAGCCGTGTCGTACTGTACCTTACCTTGCCCTTGCCGTGTCATGTCTTACTTTTGCCATGCCTTGCCGTTTCGTAACTACAGAGAATAAAATACATGTTTATAAACCGACAGAAAAAGGAACGAAAAGGCAAGGCATGGCAAGAGCAAGGAACGGCACGGCAAGGCATAGCTCGACACAGCACGGCACAGTGCTTATGTACATTGTCCCTAAAAGAGACACAGACAAAGAAGAGGATAGAAACACAAATTTGATAGGAGAACCCAAACAGCACAAATGTTCGTCATGGATTTAAGTTAACCACATTGTCACATTCACACAAAAATCGCATGGTCACGTTCGTACAAGAAGCATGCGGTTCCGTTCGTACAAACGTTTGCAAATCCATTAGCATCCTGGTAAGTTTTAATTAATAGTACATTACGATACAAGTGTCATATAAGACACGTGTATCGTACATCTTTTTATAGTATTTGCATGCCTTAAGTCCGCCGACACGCCTTTCCGTGTCTTAAGTCGTCATTCCTGGCACCGTGAGGTTAGCTCACGAGCGTACCGAGTGCGATATACACGGTGTCAGAAAGGGCTACTTACCGCACGGAAAGGCGTGTCTTAGAGTCGTTCTACACGGTATGCCGGACACTGCCACTACACCGAAAATACTAGAGATGTATACCTATATATACATACATTATATATTATAGGTATACATCTTTAGTATTTTCGGTGTAGTAGCAGTGTCAGGCATACCGTGTAGAACGACTGTGCGAACCTAAGTCACGCAGTGCTATAAAATATATTTATGCATGTAATAGTACATTTCGACACGGGTGGGGAAGTCGATTATTTAGCTGGTGTGACTTTATGCACGAGCGAAGCGAGTGCGAAAAAGCCACACCAGCTAAATAATCGACTTGCTCACTAGTTTAGAACGGTATTTTATACCACGAGCGTCGAAAAATCACATCAAAGTTGCGATTTTGAGGTTAGAGTGGTATAAATAACATTTAAAGAATATTTTAAATTTCATATTCTAAGTACTTTTTTACTTGTCAAATTTTTATTATATGTATATTGCAACAGTAAACTTCTTGCGTATAACCTATACTTTTTACTTTCTTTGTTATAGTTATATATGTATATGTACTTAACTAATATGATATAATATAAATGTATTACACCAATTTGTTTTATTTATGTTATAAATTATTCAGAGGACCACTTTTTATATTTTACGGAATTGAGTTTTCGAGCGGTCGGTTTATGCACAATACTACATATTGCAGCAATACTTCAGTTACATTGCAGCCCGCTGATTATTATAGGTCAGAGATATTACAGATGTTTATTATAATAAAGTACATTAGATTTTCAAATTAAACTTAAGTAGATTAACACTTTAAAGTTTCCATTTTCGAACAATTTTTTTAGTATATGAAAATTAAAATATAAGTGTATTAACCAAATATTTTGTGTATTTTACACATTTTAACTAGATTTAATATACAGTGGCTCAAAAGACCGTGATTATATTACACATTTGATTATCAAACACTAATTGTTGTAAACGTTGGTTTCACGGAGTATCCTGTTTTTAAGTTTTTACTTGGACCATACAAAACAAACCACTGTTTTTAAGTTTGGATTTGGACCATACAAAATAAACCACAGTTTTGCTTTTCAACTAGAGACAAAGGTAATATTTACTTGATAATTCATAACATGGATTTAATAAATGGAGTGGCATGTCATTTTTTACATATATCATTATCTACATTCTATCCCCTTTTATTTAACCGGTATTTTGATTGACCATTCGGTTTTCTGTAGAAAAGTTTATTATGCAATGTAGGGTATATATTCATTATAATTGAGTAAATTATTTCTCGTCACAATGATTTTAATTTATTACTAATATTTCAATATTATGACTTAAATTATTCAATATTATGACTTACATGCGTAAATTTATCCAATAATTTTTATTGAAAGATGGATTGTATTTATTTTAACTTATTCCTACAATAAAAAAAATTTTGAGAAATGTAACTGTAGTTAAAGTTGTACTGATAATCCTTGATTATTAAAATTAAATGTACGATTTTAATACCTTTTTGTTTATAAAATTAAATTTTAAGTTATTAATATTATCTATGATCAATTTCATTGTTGTAAGACTAGAAATAAAAGAATTTTTTAATAATTTCAAGTGTAATAAAGATACAATTTAAACTTGAGATTAATTATTTTAGCGTAAAACTTCATTGTTTCTAGATTATAGCTGCAACTTTCTAGATTATAACTGCAACTATATGATGATCAAATTATTCATCTTTTAATAGAAATTTATTCATGGGAGTGATAGTTTTGCTTTATGTTTTAGCTTACGACTTTAATCTTTGTTATACCAATACTAATGTTGGGTTTTATTGAAAATAATAGTCGCAAGTGCTTCGAAGTGCAGATTTTAGTTCAGTACAAGCAAAAATATATTTTTTATTTTTAACATAACACATCCTCTAAGGTAGTTCTCTAATAAATCAAAACGTGGATTTTTATAGCTTTTTAGAGTTTTTAGTGGGTTTTTGGGGTTTTCAGAGTTTAGAATTACCTTAAAGAGAAATAAACTTGAATTGTTATTTTTGATAAACGTTTTGATGATTAGAAAATAAACTTCATCTTTTTATATTTCATTGAAACATAACGCTAATAATTTCCTACTGAAGAAAGTATTAAAAGTAATTAAAAGTAAAATTTTAAGTTTGTACTCGAAATTTATGACATTATGTAAAAGTTTTAGTAGAGTTTAGATAAATATAAATATCTAAATGGAAACTGAGCTGCCCGAGATTCAATTTTAATTTGTATCTTTTTCTTTTGGTGAATTTAATTATATCTCCAATTATTTTCAAGCAATATTTTTGCTTATAAAAAAATATCTTAGCACAATTGGCTAACAAAAGTTAAAGTGTAATTTTTGGAACTACAATCTCAAATTTCTAAATTATTTTGATATCAAAGGATAAACAATTCAATTGAAAATTAAATTTTTCATTGTTAAATAAATATATTAGATTAACTCAACTTTAAAATACTCATTTTGTTTAACTTAATCGGATAATTTTATAAATTATAATACAATATTACACTTTTTTAGTTAAATTATTTTTTTTATAAATATTGAAGTCTTAAACTTTTAAATATAAAATAATTCACACAAAAGATCAATACTAAAATTGAATGAGCTTGAAGTCGGCAACGTTGGTTTATAAGATTTTTATCCGAAAGATTGTTTAAATTTCATAAATTTATGTATCATAATTATCAAATAAAACTAATTTTTATAAATTTTCGTTGCTCTCCAACATTGCAAATTCCGACCTATACCATTGAAGAGTTACGTGAGATATTAGTATTACTTAGTATTTTTTAGATTTTTAATTAATAATAATAATAATAATGTGATTCTTGATGATACAGAGGTCAAAATTTTCATTCTTGAGAGATTATATTAGTATGACATAACTTAACTTTATTAACTTAAAAATTGGTATAAGTGTTTTTAAATGTTGATCAACAAACCCAAAAAGTCTCAAGCTCGTCCAACAATTGTTCATTGCAAAAATGACGAGTTGCCAAAAAGACTGTTAAGGCGGAGCTCAGATCTAAATTGCGCGCGAAATACAAATGTGATAACGTGTTGATTAACGCTCCAGATTATTGCTGTCAATATTTTATTACATTTATTTTAAGAAAACATTTTTATTTTAGATTTTTAAGTGTAGTTTTCAAGATAGTATTGTATTGGCGACCTCTACTAATACGCTCCCTCTCCCCGTTCTCGAGTTCTCTTATTGTTAGTGGTGCTTTGCTTCACCCGTCCGATTTTGCTGCCACATATTCGTGTATTAGTTTGTCTACACACACGCATCCGCACATACAGACACGCACGCACGCACACCCACACATATGAGTAATTTGTAATGTAACCACGAGTGTGAATCGTGCTACGTATGGACGATCCGATCATTTTCCTGCATAATTAGTTTGACTTACATTAGGTATTTATAATTTTTATTAATTTTATTTTATCGTGTGCAGCGTGTGCGTGTGAGAGAGAGAAATACCATAACTAATTTTTTTATTTCATGGATTTTCGTTTGTCTCATAACCTAAAAACGATTATGGATTTGTGGTTTTTTTAATTTTAAAATATAATACAGCGAATATTACGTAATAACATTGATTGTTATTGAAAGATCTTTCGATTACCTACATTTTCTTTTTTTTAATTGCAATTATCTTTAGTCTATCAGTTGTTATTAAACAAATATCATTTATACTTTTAGAATTAATATTTTCGAATAACGATTTCTCAGAGTGTACTTATTTAGTAGAATTTAAATATGAACCACTTATTACATTTATTTAGAACAACGTACAGTTAAATTTCAAGAGACTATTTTCATTTGTTTTCAAGAAAAAGTTATTTTATAAAAAGTATTTTTTGGTTCTCGCACAATAACAGGTGTAAAAGGCAATCAATCGGTTTGAAATTTGGCTCAGAAATGTCTTTTTTATGTCTTCGAACTGAGTTCGTTACCCGGAAAAGTCCAACTAATTAGTACCAAAGATATTTTAGGTTAAAATTTTTTCTCAAATATTTTCGAAGACATTTTTTTATAAAAAAAAAAATGTTATTTAGTTCTTGCATAATTATTTTGAAATTTGTTATGAATATACTTTTTTTAATAACTAAAGATACTTGAAGTTAAAAATTTTTTTTAAATATTTTGTTTAACGATTTTTCAGATGGTATATGATAAACTTTTTATATTTTATGATTTTAGGATATAAAGTCAGAGTCAGGTTTTTTTATGGAAATTCATTAATAAATTATTTTGTGATAAATTTATTTTTATGATTTAACTTTTATAAAAAGAATCGATAAATTAATTAATCGATAAATTTGTATAGAATGTGCCAGTATTTTTTTTTAATTTATTTTAAAAGTTTTTAATTGATTGATTTTTTATATACCTCCATCGACCGAAAAATTCTGCAGTAACTTGAAAATCGTTAAAAACCACAAAATTGTTGAGTAATGCAACCTGTCCCATGTAGATCAGTCAAGTATCGGTTTCAGAAAGTGACGACTAACTTTTAAAAATAACATTTTGAGAAATAAGCCTTTAAAGCTAAAGACTATAAAACTCAAAAATGATCAGTCATCGGATCCTGAATTTCTTCGGGTTTTGTAACCTAGAAACTCATATTACTCCTACCAACCAACCAAATCGCAAATAAATTTATATCACAACAAATCGATCATTTTTTTAAAGAAAAGATAAATTTAGAAATTTTATTCTCCGATTTGTTTAATATATTTTTATACATATTTAGTTAGTTCATATTAAGTATTTTAGTACATATTAAGTATTATTTTTTTTTTTTAAAGAATAATTCATTTTTTGCAGGTCAAATCTAATAAAGTTTAATCATGAACTCAGAGAGGACGGTGCGTCGAAGAGTATTTGAACAAAAAAAATTATTTGATGAAGAAATTACAAAATCTTTAAACAAATTTTCAAACAAATTTGTCAAAATGTTACTCTAGATAATACTGATACATTTAAAAATATAGAAGAAACAAAATCTCATTACGATGAAATTCCTTCAGCTAATTCTGCTTTAAATTTTATGTGCTTAATGAATACATTATGTACAGATAGTAAGACATCACTTGATCAACTAATTGCAAATCAATTTAAACGTCCTGCTGATGAAGTAGTAGAACATAAAATACCAGAAAAAACAATATTTGATATAAATCTTTCCGAAAATCACAAAACAATATTTGACGATATTCTTGGTTGGAACGACACAAAGAAAAACAGTACAGAATTTAATTTAAAAGATTTTTTGCAAGATTGCAGTGATGAAGCATCAGATGAAGAAGCAGAATGCGATCCAGAAGAAGATTTAGAATATTTATTTTCCGATAAAAATGACGACAAAGCAAAATTCGTTCAGGAAATTCGAGAGATTTGCCTAAAATACATTCACATTATCACACACGAATTTACTGAAGAACTCATATCAAAGTTAAGAAAACAAACCGGTGCACCCTTTCCAAAAACTGCTAGACTTTTTTCTTTAAACTCCTAGAAATGTTAAAACTCGTAAAATGGGATCAGGAGAATATTGTCATTATGGACTTGGGAGTGCATTAAGATCATTTATCGATATGTATATAAAGAAAGGAATAGCTGTCGATTGCATTAAACTTCTTGTAGGCATCGATGGTGCTCCATGTTACGTTACGCCTAATGTAAAATTTTTTTCGTTGTCATTTTTAATTTGGTTTTTTATTAAATGTTTAATTTCACAATATAAACTCACGCGACATAAAATAAAAGATATCATGAACGCAAAGAAAAGAATGCTAGCTGGCCAAGCTTCAACTTCAAGGCCATACATACAAGCATTCTTTTCTCTAAGCTAGCGGCGAAATACAACACCCTCTCCAAACATCCGATGGGGGAGGTAAATGCGCGACGGATTTTGAAGAGCTGACCACGCAGCAACTGCGGCCGAAGCTCATGCGCTGAGAGTCGTGCGAAGCAGCCGCGGGCCACCACGGGCAGCACCGTCCGGACTCGTTACCTGCGAGCTCAGTTGCCGGCCCCATCTAAACATATGAGTGCGAGTGAGATAGAATGAATAAGGAGTGGGAATGAAGTTTGCGCGTGCCTGCTCAATTAAGCGTGCCCCGAGTTCAGTATAGTTGAATCGTCTGAAAGAATAGGACAACTAGAAAAAGAAGTAATCTTAGAAAAGTTTAACAAAAAATATATAAAATTTGAAACAAATATATCTATACATACAGTGAAAACTCAAAATTATTAGTGAGAATTAAAAAAGCGAAAATTAAGTCTACGTGACACAAGGAAAATTCCAAATACATGGAGCAAGGATTATAAATTACAATTACACCAAATAAAATCCAGAGAGGCCATTTTACAACAATATAGTTAACCAGGAATTCCAGATCTAGAAGGACTTAAATTTCTATACTAGAGCATTTCCCAATTTTTGATCCAAAGTCCATCTAGTTACCTAGAAAGTAAATAAATTTGCTATCAATTTAATAATACAATAAATAAAAATAAAACAAAGAAATAATAGTATACCCAAAT
Organism: Torymus aiolomorphi; assembly: GCA_036365515.1. NCBI lineage: Eukaryota > Metazoa > Arthropoda > Insecta > Hymenoptera > Torymidae > Torymus > Torymus aiolomorphi. The sequence continues at coordinate 83,815,041 of CM070877.1, forward strand.
TCGGGCGTTGGAGCAGGTACGTGTGATCTTTAAAGTAAACACCGCACGAACAGGAAATTCTAAACAAAGAAAAAGATTTAAATAAGATTTATTTTTGTCACTTTTGCTTATCCTACTAAATCAAGAATTAATTAAAAGGTAATTAATAGAACAAATAATAACGAGAAAGAGAAATTAAGTTAAAACATAAACGTTTAATAATAATTATAATAATAATATTTCATTGAACCCTTTTTTTTATGGTTGAAACGACACAAAGAATTTACAGAATTTAGGCCTTTTATATCATTAGTATAAAGATTATAAATTTTATAGCCGAAGTATTTCTCCTAATACTAAAGGTTGTCAAGAGATACCCGTACAGAGGTGATAGAGAGTAGCGTCCATAACATACTTATGAGATTTAGTGATTAAGTACGAGCCGTAATAATAATCTACACAGAGATTCTAATAGTGTATCAGAATAATAGTATATACATATGATCTTATTACGTTAAACGGTTATGTTTATATGTTTAGTATGTTTCATTGATTGATTTTTCTGTAAAATCTCCCCACTTATAATAGTCAATCTAGAAAGAAAAAAAATTAGCTTTAGATATTATGTAAATTGTCAAACCATACATTGGAGTGAAGATAATTCCATATTATTAAATTACGCGCCTTTTCTATCATCATAAATAATAATATAATTTCAAAATTGAAATAAGTTGAGAGCAATTAATATAGATTTTGAGGATAGGCGAGCATCAACGTGCATATAAAGATAACTTTTAATAATTATTAAACCCATTCACTAATAGCGAAGGATAAAACCATCAATCATACGCAAACTAAGAATATTATACAGAAGTATTATACAACAACATTTTCCCAGTCACTACTAATGGTGCATAACACTTTATAATTAATGATCTGTAGTAATATATCCACACATTCATTATCAGTAGAATTATAACTAGAGAGAACATACGACAATTTATTAATTACCAAACTTTTTATAGTAGTTTTGCACATTATACAGCAAAAATATAAAAGGTCATACGTTATCTAGATAATTTCAAGCTTAACTAATCAATTATGTGTATGTGTATACACGCATCTATACTTACATTCACTCATTTAATTTTGCTTTCAAGAATTCTCAGATTTGAACACTAATTAACATACCTAGTAGAAACATTGATTAGGGCTGAGGTGTGTTGTGCGTTAACTGGCCCTCGCCTTTTACATCCTTTTCATTATACTTTCCTGTATATCTCAAAAAGAAAAGGAAGCTAGAAATCTCTCCACAATTTCATCTGTAAAATAATTGGGGAACGTATCGAGCCAGCTACATTCCCTCAGGGCAACTTTGTTTCTGGATCAAAGGCCGCTCTCTAGCCTATTGGGAGTTGCCAATCGCATTGCTATATTTTGGCATCAACCAACATCAAGAAAAATCCATCTCCAAAACATCATATGGAAAGGAGGCCGAGTACGTAGCCTACACAAATCACGCCAGCTGCAGGCAAGCGTTGCAGATCTGAAACAAACAGAAAACCAACACGGCCACAAAGAATCACCAATCTTCAGATTTCGGGAAATTTATAAAAGAAAAGGAAAATACATATCTGATAAAGAGATTAACCCCTTCTGTCCTTTAGCCATCCGTTTAATCCTATCCACCGCAAGTGCCTCCATCTGCTCCTTGTGTCCAGGGCCCGTCAACGTATGCACACGGGAGGTTAGCACTCCGCCCACGTGACACCAAGTTTACTAGTCGCGCGATTCTATACATGTAAGACCATGGTCTAACATCACAATCGCGCACGCGACGGCCACGTATATAAGGGTCAGCGTGCATGCTCGCACGAACCTACAGCCGTAATAGCCAATCATACGCATAGGTTGCCTATGGGTGTACGCGTTCCGCGTTATACCAGGACGAATAGAACGTACCGACCAGAGCCGGGCCTTTCTTAATTAAGCTATATTACTTCAATTCGGAATAAATAAAGATAAATGTATGTATACATATGCACAAATACACATATACTTTCATAGACCTCGGGACTTATATCGCAACAAACTGTATCGGGATTATGAATATTATATTAATCGGATAGGAAAATAAGATAGGCTCTCCTCCGAATTACATGAATTAATTATACATACTTATATAATTGATTATATATATGACAACAATAAAAAAATTGAGGATAAAACAGAAATTGCAAATACTATGAATAAATATTATTGTACAATTGGTAATATACTTAGTCAGCAAATTGTAAACTGCAGAAATGATACAGTAAAATTACCAGATAGAAACAATGAATCAATGTTTTTAAGTCCAACTGATGATTACGAAATATACAAAATAATAAAGGCAATGAAAAAGAAATCGAGTGGAGTAGACAATATAAATGTTACAACTTTAAAAGTAATTGGAAATTATATAGTAACACCTCTACAACATATATTTAATATATGTATTGCAGAAGGCATTTGGCCAGATGAGTTAAAAAAGGCTGAAGTAGTACCCCTACACAAAGGTGGAGATAGAACTTGTAAAAACTATAGACCAATTTCACTTATTTCCAATTTAGCTAAAATTTTCGAAAAACTAATTTATACTAGGTTGTTTTCTTTCTTGAATAAATATAACATAATATCAAATAAACAATTCGGCTTTGTAAAAGGAAGGGGACCTACTGATGCATTGAACTATATAACTAACATAATTTATGATAATTTGGACAAAAGTAAACCTATAATCACAGCTTTTCTAGATCTAGCCAAAGCCTTCGACACGGTAATCATAAAATTTTGTTAGACAAGCTAGAAAGATATGGTATAAGAGGTAATTCATTAAAATTGCTGAAAAGCTATCTCTCTGGTAGAAAACAAAGAGTTAAAATAAATGAAAATAAAAGCAACTACAGAGAAATTTCAATTGGAGTCCCGCAAGGAACAATTCTAGGGCCAATACTTTTTGTACTTTATGTAAACGATCTACTGAGAGATATGCCAAACGAATCAATAGTGTCCTATGCTGATGACACCGTCATCATTTCAAGTGATGACACGTGGACGACAGCGGGGATCAAAATGAAACAGTATCTAAATGATGTTTCTGGATGGCTTGCTCTAAATAAGTTATCTTTAAACGTGGATAAAACGGTTTATATAACATATGGTAATTACTGTGATAGTGTCCCTGACACAATAAATATTAATATAGGTAGTTATACACTTAGAAGAGTAGAATATCACAAATATTTAGGTTTGTTTTTTGACTTCAATATGAAATGGGACAAACATATTGACTACTTAGTTAAAAAAACTAAATATTTAATATTTATTTTTGCCAAAATTAAAAATATTATGAGAAGAGAATCTTTAATGATGATGTATTATGCTTTTTTTCATAGTTTAATAAATTACGGTATAATAGCATGGGGAGGAGCATATAATAATAATCTAAACCTCATTCAAAGGGCACAAAACAAAATAATAAAGATAATTAATAAAAATAGATTTCAGCCAAATGGTGATATACTTACTCCCTCACAATTGTTCAGATTAGAAGCAATAACTTACCATTACAGTAAATTAAAGGAAATATACAAAAATAATAAGAATAATACTAGAAATAAGAGTATTCAATTGCCAAAAAGAAGTAAAAGAATAAGTGAGAAAAATAGTTACAATGTAGCTGTAAAAGAATTTAATAAACTAACAAATGATCTCAAGGAATTAACATCTTCCAAAGTGTTCATAAAAAAAAAATAAAAAAGTTCATAGTGAATAGTATATAGTATATAGCATATTCAATAATTGTTAGTAATTAAGATAATAAATTATATAGTTTATGTGATGATATATTATATAATATTTAGATTATTAAGTTTTCAAAGTTTATACGGTGGTATTTAAGATCAAATTATAAAATATAGAAATAATTAGATATTCTTGATTTTCTTTTTTTTTTAGTTTTTTTAGTTTTAAGATAGACTAAGTCTACGACCAGTCTATGTACAAGTAACTATGTTTACTTCTGTAGGAGTGTTCTAAGGATTTGTAAAGGTGACAAGTTCACCTCTAAACCTTTTGTAACATTATTTTATGGTCAATAAATTTATTATTATTTATTATTTAATATACACATACCAATGTATATACAGCATGTCCAAAAAGTCTGGAAACACCCAAATAATTTCTCAGCTGAATTACTATTGGAAAATGTTAAGGTCGCCTTTGTAGTAATTTTTTACGAGGAATCCAATGGTGACCTTGGATTCGACCTTGGACCTCATTTTTGAGGTTATTTCAAGGTCAACCTCATTTTTTTAAATGGTAACCCCTATTTTTTATAGCGGAATCGGAAAGAGTGTGAAACTTTACGTCCAAACATGTACTCAGAACATAGTTCAAGAAGGACCTTGACGTTCATTTGAAGGTCATTTAAACTTAATGACGGTCTGATCTTGTGTAAACTTTTTATCACACTGAGCGAGGTTAATTCTTTAGTAGTTTTCAACGAGAAATCTAATGGTGACCTTGACATTGTCCTTAAAAGTCATGTCAAGTTCAATTTTTTACATTTAGCGTTACCCAGGAACAACGACGTGGACGTAGTAAAATCTGTTCCCTTTGGGGTGCTTGATTTACGTGAGTCCCCTTGCCTCTCACGATGGGGCGCTTGATTTACGTGAGTCTCCTTGCCTCTCACATTTGATTTTTTAAACAGTATAACATCTTATTTCAAGTGCTCGAACTGTTCTCCATTCATTTCTTGACAGTAACCTAATCGATGATAGAAAGCACCAACAGCATTTTCAATCATTTCAGTAGGAATGAGAGCTGATTCATCAATGATCCTTTCACGTAATTCATCTAAGTTTAAGGGTTTTGTTTTGAATACACGATCCTTCAGATAACCCCAATAGAAATAATCTAGAGGCGTTAAATCGGGGGACCTAGCTGGCCATTCAATTGCACCTCTTCGTGCTATCCATCGATTAATGAATACTGTATCTAAGTATGTGCGAACGTTTCGTGCATAATGAGCTGCTGCACCGTCCTGTTGATACCATGTGTTATTAAAGTCCTCTCCAGCTATTTCTCTTATAGCAGGAACAATTTGATTCCGCAACATAGTTTCATACTTTTCTGCATTTAAATTGCCATCAATAAAAAATGGTCCTATAATCCTATTATTTAATATTCCAGCCCAGACATTTAATTTTTGTGGATATTGTGACTTGGCTTCTCTTGCCCAATGAGGGTTTTCAACTGCCCAATATCTACAGTTATGCCTATTTACGCTTGAGTCAAGTTGAAATGTAGCTTCATCTGAGAAGACTATATTTGATGGAAAATTTGGATTTTGTACGATGCGTGCCATCATATCATCACAGAATTCAACGCGACGATCGAAATTATCTTCATTTAACTTGTGTATTAGCGTTACTTTAAATGGATGGAACTTCTCTCTTTTAGTATGTTATGAATAGATGATTTACTTATTTCGTGCACTTGAGCAGCTCTACGAACGGAAGTATGCGGATCTTCGGTGAATGTTAACACAACATCTAAAGATTTCTCTTCGTTACCTGCTGACATTGGTCTGCCTGATCGAGGTAAATCGCTGATAGTGCCGGTATTTTCAAACCTTCTAACAGTTTTTTGAACTGTTGAAAATGATAGTGGAGTTCCACCAACCCTAAATGAAGCATTAAAAATATCTCTTACGGCCCTATAAGATCGCTGCATGTGTCCCCAACCTCTCATCATGAGAATCGTTATTCTTTCTCTATCAGTGAGTTTGTTCATTTTTATTACTCTTCGTAGTAGACCTTATCCAAAAATACTTTTTGAGTTGAAAATAAAAAGAACTTTTAATTTTCAAAAAATATGTTTGAAAGATGACCAACCCTTTTCTGTGGTGGTTATGGAATGAATAATAGTTTATTGTCACTCTAACCATACGAAAAATAACAAGTAACAATGTTCAATATTTAAACGCTTCAAAAAATTTTACAATGAATCAGCTCTCATTCCTACTGAAATGATCAAAAATACTGTTGGTGTTTTCGATCATCGATTAGGTTACTATCAAAAAGTGGATGGAAAATAATTCGAGCACTTGAAATAAGATGTTAGACTGTTTAAAAAATTAAAATGTTTACACAAGATCAGACCGTCATTAAGTTTAAATGACCTTCAAATGAACGTCAAGGTCCTTCTTGAACTATGTTCTGAGTACATGTTTGGACGTAAAGTTTCACACTCTTTCCGATTCCGCTAAAAAAAGGGGTTACCATTTTAAAAAAAGAGGTTGACCTCGAAATAACCTCAAAAATGAGGCTCAAAATGAGGTTCAAGGTCGAATCAGAGGTCACCTTCAAGTCTTCGTTCGAACTTACCAAACCTTACCTTTGTTTGTTTTGTTTTACCACTGAACTCGCGAAATTTTTAAGAAATCATACTTTGACCTCAATTTGACCTCTGGGGGCAACCTCAACCTCATACCTTAATACATATCCGGACGTAAAATTTTCCGCTCTTTCAGATTCCGCTATAAAAAATAGGGGTTACCATTTAAAAAAATGAGGTTAACCTTGAAATAACCTCAAAAATGAGGTCCAAGGTCGAATCCAAGGTCACCATTGGATTCCTCGTAAAAAATTACTACAAAGGCGACCTTAACATTTTCCAATAGTAATTCAGCTGAGAAATTATTTGGGTGTTTCCAGACTTTTTGGACACGCTGTATATATATATAAATATATAAATACATCTGTTGGTTAATTATATAGACATTAAGTTTTTTTTACTAAGTTTCTTTTTTTTTGAAACTACATTAACGGGGTTTCGTTCCGGATTTCTTTCACGCGTATAGCCACATTTATACACACATTCATATACAGAGGTTTATTAGCGGATTATAAATTGTATTAAAATAAGGAATATAATAAATAATAAATAATTTTTGGTTTAAATCTCTTTAATCTATGTATCAGTTCTTATCTTCCATCATACGAAAATCCTTATATAACCTAATACGTATGGGAGTATTAGGCTGAAGTATCAGCGCAGGTAAGGTACCATCAAGGCGGGAATGATAGATGTCCCGAGAGTGACGACCGATTAATGATATTTTCGCAAGGAAATATCAAAGTTGCGTGAGTGTCATCTTAATTGTGACCCTCACGTAACAATCCGCTTGCTATTTCTTCCGAAAAAGGGTTATGGATTATTCCTTGTTCGGAAAAAATACTAAAGCTAGTTGAAGTGCTTGGGATTTATCATGGTGAAGATAAGCCATCTGACGTCAATGAATTTTTAAAAGAGTTTAAAGATAAAGTAATATTTTTTATAAATAACGGAATCAATTATAGAGATAAATATTATTCCGTAATTTTTGAAGTGTTAGTGTGTCACGCACCTGTGAAATCATACGTTCTATGCGTTAAGTATCATACTCGTTATTATAGCTGCACGAAGTGTACTATCCAAGGTGAATATGATAAGGAAATACATTTTCCTGGATACATTGGCACTTTAAGAACAGATGAAAAAGTAAAAAATCGCGAGTACAATGATCCATTGGGCGATGATTATCAAAAAACCGGAGAAACAGTTTTAAAAGATATTCCAAAATTTGGTTTAGTGACGAATGTTGCACTTGATTATATGCATTTGATTTGTCTTGGTATAATGTTGAAACTAATTGAAATATGGACAAAATCAATACTATGTGATTCAGACATTATAGAAATATCTGAAAAATTAATTAACTTAAAAGATTTTGTGCCATCTGATTTTTGTAGAAATCCTAGACAGTTTAGGAAAGTTCGACGTTTATGGAAAGCCACAGAATTAAGACAGTTTCTTTTATACACTGGTCCTGTTGTTTTATTAAATATTTTACCAACAAAATTATATATTCACTTTTTGTATTGACATATCGCCGTCTCCATTCTGGTTAACCCAATTTTATGTAAAAATAATAGTTATTTACACTATGCTGATCAGCTGTTACAACAGTTTGTTAACGATTTTAAAGTACACTACGGAAGAAACAATGTCACATTTAACGTTCACAATCTATTACATATAGTGGACGAAGTAAGAAATTTTGACCCATTAGATGAATTTAGTGCCTTTAGATTCGAAAATCTTATAAGAAAAATTAAACAGTTTGTAAGAAATGGCAATCGACCGCTTGTACAAATTTGGAAGCGACTTGCAAAAATTAGATCATGTGAAGTACATGCAGACGAAGATAATATTAAATTTGATCTATCAATGTACCGCCCAATGCAAGACATCCAAATTTTAAAAAAAGACTTGATTCTCATAGATTGTCGCAACAAAATTCACAGCTGTGTTTTATTAAATAATGGTAATTATATTCAATGCCACTACTTTATCAAAGATGAACAAAATAATGTTAAAATTGTTGGAAACGTTTTAAAAGTGATAGATAACTTTTACAAAGATCATTTAAACGACGTATCTGATAAACTACATATAAAAATTGTTCGAGAAAGCTAAACTATGCTACCTGCAGGTTACCCGGCAGAATTAATTGCAGCAAAGGTATGTAAATTTCCTCTGAAAGCCAAGAATTGTTTTGCCGTTATACCGTTAATCCATACGTATATACAAATAGATGAAATTTGATGCAATAATTAATTCCTATTTTAAACAATTGTTATTGACATCAACAATAATTTATAAGTTCTTTTAAAAATGTATTAGACTTTTTATTGTAAAATAAAATTCAAAGTGCTATTTTTTATAACAGTTTGGTAACTTCTTAAAGTTTCTTGACTATTTTTACAGTAGCAATATATTATCTTTGCCTACAACACTTGATATTAATAAAACTTATTTTTCGTAAAAGGTATAAGTCTCTTTTCACAATATCAATGAATCTTCGAACTAAATTGTATTCCGATAAAATTCGTATCGTTGTTAGTGTTATAATTATTTATGACAAACTGCGTTTTACGCGAATAGCCACAGGAGCAAAATAGTACTCGTGTAGTGCGTTTGATTTTGCTAGTCATACAAAAGAAATAATAAAAATTTAATGCAACTGTAATCGCGCATACAATGTTTACATCGAGTACCCATCGCAGACATATTAGGCATTGATGTATTAGCTACAAGGCTCGAAACTACAGATGCATACAAATGTTTGTATCTTTTTTTATCAAGAAATATGTTATAAACTATTGTTTTCTAAATCTTTACAATTTTGGTGTGCGTAAAAGTTAGAAATTTTCTAACTAAACTTTTGTAATTGAAGAAAAGATGCGTTTTCAGACATATTTTATGTAATACTGTTATGTGACGACTGTTTTGTAGAATATTACCATATTGTATTATTTTAAGTATATTATTTAATTAAAATTATGCTTTTCTACCTTTAAACAATAATGATCATTTCTTTTATGAACCATGTAATATAATGAATGAAAATGTGATTAATTAAAATTTTTTTTTATACATAGAGAAACGTTTTAAAAACGTCTTTGAATTATTATTAAAACGTTTTCATAACGTGTACTTGATGTTGGAAAAACGCATTTCAGACGTTTTTGAAACGATTCTGCCTTTTCGATTACTAGGGCATTTATAAATAAAACACTTATAAGACACGTTAATAAAACGTTTATAAATCGTTTGTGCGGAGACATAAAACCGTGTTTGAAACGTCGAAATAACGTTGCTCACTAGAATTAACAACGTTTGAAAAACGTCTTTCATACGTTTTCATAAGCTTCTCTAAACTTTTTTAAAACAAATTTTGCGGCCATAATATCGTTTAAAAGACGTATTTAAGACGTTATTTTAAATATTGAAGATATACATTTTTCCGTATTTTTAAAAACGTCTTAATAATGTTTTTATAACGTTCTGTGTTAGCAGGGATACATTGGCACTTAGCTTCCTCAAACTAATGTATTTATTCCTCTTTTTAATTCTTTATATGACAATAATTAATTGTATTATACAAAATTTTCTCTATCTATCAAATATTGTCTGAAAAACGCTATTCGAAAATATTATTAAAAAATTTTTAACCTCAAATATCTTTGGTCGTGACATTTTTTTTTACGCAACGAATTCAGTTTGAAGATATAAAAAATCTATATCCTCTGTACCAAATTTCAGGACGATTAATTGATTTTTATTCTTGCCATCGTGTGTCAGTGAAAACACGTTTTTTTTTTTTTTAAATAATTTTTTTCTCAAAAACAACTGAAGATAATCTCTTGAAATTTATACCAAATATTATCTTGAATAAGCGTAATAAGTAAATAAAATTTTGAGTCGATAATCAAATATTTTTTGAAAAATTAATTTATGAATTATAAGAACATTTTCCATGACATACTAAAGATAATTTGAAAATTAAAAACAGAAAACGTAGGTAGTTTAAAGATTTTTTGGTTATAAAAAAAAGAAAATCGAATAAAAATTAAAACCTAGTACTTTTTCGGGACCAATAGAATAAACTTTGTCCGACGAAAATAGGTGAAATGGTTTTCGAGATATCGAGTGTTTCCACACACACACACACACACAAGTACACACGCACGCACGCACGCACCCACGCACACACACGTACACACGCACACACACACACACATACACACACAGACACACGCACACACACACACACAATTTTCTCAAAATTGACAAATTTCAACATTATCGCCTTAAACTATCTTTTTGAACATTTTTTTCTCGAAAATTTTTGTCACCGACAAAATTTGTCAATTTTTGTTGCAAAGCTCTAAGGGGAATCAAAATAGATATAAATTTACATTTCTACTAAAAGCAATAAAATAAAAGTTAATATAAACATAACTCTATTTTTCTATAAAAGTCCCTCTAAAACCATTTAAAAAAAAACATTCCCTACATAAAAAATATATATGTACAAATATAACGTAGAAAATTAATTCAAAATTTACCAATATTACTTTTCTGATCAAGTATTGAATAAATATTTTTTTTTAATGAAAATTTTTCATCGATTTATCAATTGATTATCAATTTCTATCAATTAATATATATCATATTTTCCCGCTCACAACACATGCACTATCTCTATATATACTATTCCACCATCAGGGCATTTACGCATGTGTAAAAAAATTCGAGATTTCGAGATATATTTGAGATATTCGAGAAAAAATCAACATGGCGTCACAACATGGCGTCGACCATGCGAAGGATGCATTTTTTATAGAGGGATTTTTGAATTGCTCATACTCGAGTACATCACTCTCGTGAATGTACCAGTACTCTCTAGCTGCTCCTTCTAACGCTTGTGAAATGTGAATACTCTCTCGCGCATCGATTCTCATTAACGAAATGTATCTATCAAGATCATTTAAGAATTTAACCGGCCTTTCCGGATCAGTGCTCTTAAAAGACGGAATTGGAATTTTTATCTTCGATGTTTCCAAATTTATAGGATTATTTCCGTTACAATTCATCGCAACTTTCTTTTAATTTTTCTAATAAATTATCTTTAATTTCGATAATTAAATAATCGTTTTCTACGAACTCTTTAAAATCTTTTAATTCACGACTTACATTTTCGACTTTTGTAGTCCACGATTTCATGCTCTCCGATAAAGCTTCCAATTCATCTTTTCTAGGGCATGCTTATAAGTGTCTACTAATCTCATTTACTTTTTCCGGATCCTTACTTATTAATCCCATCTAATTTTTGTTCAATAATTTCCTGGGCTCTATATAATTCGGTCATTTCGTTGGTCAGAGCATCAATTAATTCTTGTTGTGTATGCATATATTTATCTTGTTCCTCTTCCATAGACATACTATGAAGTTGTTTGAATAAACACAGAGATCTTATTAACTTAGCGATTTTGAAAAATTTTACTGTACAATATTACCACCAAAATACTAAAAATACCATCATATCAAATTGTTAATGCACTAACACATATCTTTAATCTATGTATTGAAAAATCAACATGGCCTCAAGCGCTTAAAACAGCTGAGGTAGTTCCTATTTTTAAATCTGGTAGTAAAGTGGATACATCAAACTATATAGACCAATATCTCTAATTTCTAACGTAGCAAAGATATTCGAAAAAATTGTATGTGTTCGTTTACAATCATTTTTGGAAAGTAATAATTTATTAGCGCAGAATCAATTTGGATTTATAAAAAAAAGAAAGGTACCAAAGATGCTCTTAGTTACTTAATGAACATAATCTATAAGAAATTAGACAAAGTAAACCAATAGCTATTGCATTTTTAGATCTAGCAAAAGCTTTTGATACTGTCAACCATTCTATTCTTCTAGACAAATTATATAATTATGGAATAAGAGGTAAAGCGCATGCACTTATACCTAACTATCTTAGTAACAGAAAACAAAAAGTAAAAATAGGAACAACTGAAAGCTATTATGAAACGATAACTACAGGTGTGCCGCAAGGTACTATATCAGAGCCACTCTTATTCATAATTTACGTAAACGATTTACTAACAAACAGAACAGATAGTACCATCTCATATGCGGATGATACAGCTATTATTTCAACAGATGATAACTGGGAAAAAGTTGGAAATAAAATGAACAAATACTTAGAAAATATAAATATTTGGCTAGCACTTAACAAACTATCACTAAATATAAAGAAAACTGTGTACATAACTTTTGGTAACTATTGTGATAGTGTTCCCGAAGATATGAACATACGCATACAAGGTTCTAAATTGAGCAGGGTAGAATACTGTAAATATCTAGGTATAATTGTCAAGGAGCGCGGGAGAGCTCCGAAGGCAAGTATCTGTCCAATGTAAAAGAAGCCTGAGGGACGACCGCGCTACATATACATTGAAATAGGTGTGCGAGAATTTCACTATTTTTTTACGACTTTGCATTATGTTTTTTTTTTTTTTTTTACTTGAATATATCAATGGATAGCTCTTTTGATATACTACATGTATAACAAATTTCAATTAAAAATATTCTGTCGTTTTGATTGTATTTGAGTTTATAATTTCCGATAGCTGTTTTCAGATCGAAATTTTTTTTCTTCTTCTTCTTTTCTCTTGTCGATCAGCTGTTTTGTTCCGACATCTGCTCTGTTGTGATTGGTCAAACTCCTACCTATGTTATATATATATATATATATATCAAATGAAGCTTTTGAGGATCTATGTCAGCACGGATTCGATACTTTGAGGATTTTTCGGACTTTTGAGGACATCCTCAAAATTCCTTCGGTATGAAACGCTATATATATATATATATATATATATATATATATATATATATATATATATATATATATATATATATATATATATATATATATATATATATATATATATATAGCGCTGTTTAGTGATTCTTGAGGGAGAGAGAGAGAGAGGGAATATAAAGGTGTGTGTGTGTGTGTGTGTGTGTGTGTGTGTGTGTTTGTTTGTGTGGACGTCCGCAACTGCCAACTGGTCGTCTCCTAGAGTTTTATTAGAATTTGTAACATAATGTTGGATTTCAATGTAAAGACGGTAGATGGCGCTACTGCACATACGTGTGTAGGGACTGCGATCTTCCCTCTCACTCTAACTACGAGAGTGGGGGAAGCCGCCATGTCGCGCTCTGCGTTGAGCCGCCTGCGAGCGGCAGTCGTTGCTCGAGTCTACGAGCGTGCGGACGTGTGTCCGCTGTACCCTCCTGTACATTTCAATAAACCTCGTTGCTGTTACTCCTCGACTCATCATTACTCTCTCCTCTCCCCTTCCTTCCTGGAACGTGTTGAGAGCCGTGGGGCTAGGATCCCCACATTGGTGACCCCGACTGAAAGTCACCGAGGAGGTGTGACAGGTGTGGACCTGTCGCGGCGTATCCTTCGTCTTGATATTTTTCGTGTGCTATTGCACTTTCAAGCTCGCTCTCGCGCAAGGTGACACGAAAAACCTTTTAGTACTTTCGAGTCACGCGAATTATATCTTTTCAATTTTATAAAAATTCATGCGTTGTCTAGTCACGTGCCTTAATAAAATTCTTTAAAAATTTTTTTTTAAGCGGGAAAGTGTTCTTGTTAGCTTTTTACGCGGTTTCTGATAATTTTATCACCTAGTTTTAAGTGTTAGCATAGGCTTAGAATTTTGAAATTATTGTTTGTGCCTGCGAGCACTGCCTAGGGAGTTGTAATACGCATTGCGGCGTAAGGCAATTTAGGCATACTCTCTATTCTCCACGCGTACTTTCGAGTCGCGTGGGAATAGCCTGATACGCTCCACGTTTTAGGCTCGCGCACACTCTTATCGCAAGAATGCCTGTAGACGAGGCAGCATTCGCGGCTTTACAGCAGCAAATGCAGCAGCTGTTAGATCGTCAGAACGATCCAGCTGCCAACCAGGCCGCGCCTAACGCCCCGGCGGTAAACGCGATATATCGGCAGCCCAAAATCGCTTCGTTTTCCCGCGACAATCCGGCGGCATGGTTTGCGCAGGCGGAGATCACTCTCAGGAACGCCGGCATTACGACGGGTACGACGAAAGCGGACTTCATTTCTGAAAAGTTAGACATGGAAGCTTTCGAGGCCATTAGAGACATCGTCACCGCTGATCCTCGCCCCGCCGATATCTTTGACCAAGTCAAAAAACGTCTAATTGACACTTACGGGGCCTCCGCAGAAACCCGCCTTCGCCAGCTGATCAAGGGCCAGGTCTCTACAATTGGTAAACCCTCGCTTATTTTGAATCGTCTCCGAAGCTTAGATACAGGTGCAGGTGATGACATTCTTCGTTCTGTCTTCTTGGACCAGCTTCCTCCCCAGTGCAAAGCCACTTTGGCGATTTCTGAGGTAGTTGACCTCCACAAACTCGCTCAGATGGCAGATAAGATTGTTGAAGCCATGGACTCCAGTCATTTGTCAATCTCTAACGTTATCGATCCTCAAATTAATGCTGCTGCCTTAAGTCAATCTAACCCTTCCAGTCTCAAGGCTATCTTGAAGCGCTTGGATCGCATAGAACGTAGGCTTGACTCGCGTTCCAAAAATTCAACTAAAGACCAAGAGTCATCCGGCTCTCAGATTGGAGGTAGGTCTAGGCGCGCGCGTTCTTCCAGTCGCGATTCATCCGGTCTGTGCCTCGCTCATCGGAAATATCCCGACACCCCGCGCTCTTGCAGGGAATGGTGTTCCAAATTTTCTGAGTGGCAAAAACAAAATCCACCAAAAAACTAACTCAACCTTCTGTTGAGGAGACGTCTTCAGAAGGCCCGCGTTTATCCAAACGTCTTCATGTGCGTGATCGTATTTCGGGCAAGTCGTTCCTTATCGACACTGGTGCGGACATTTCGCTCGTCCCAGCAAATCCTAAGGCATGCGGCAAGCCCAGCTCCTTCAAGCTTTTTGCAGCGAATAATTCATTAATTAGTACCTACGGCGAATCGATGCTCACGCTTAATCTGGGCATTCGACGCCTCGTTCGCTGGAGCTTTTGCATCGCGGATGTTCCTCATCCCATCATCGGTGCCGATCTATTATCTCACTATGGCCTTCTCGTCGACCTAAAGAGGAATCGTCTTGTCGATCCGGCCACGAATATCTACTCCCTTGCAGTAGTAAAAGATGTTTCATTTGACTCTGTTTTTGCAGTTGTTCCCGGCTCAGAGTGTGCTAAGATTCTTGCTGATTTTCCGGAGATCACGGGCGTTTCTAAACCCACAGTCCCCAGAAATAGCGATGTTTTTCATCATATCTTAACCTCTGGCCCCCCGGTCTCGGAGCGTCCTCGTAGACTTGCTCCAGACAAGTTGAAAGCGGCAAAAGCCGAATTTGATGCTTGGATTGAGGCTGGAATTTGCCGCCCCTCCAGCAGCCCTTGGGCAAGCCCTCTCCATATGGAGTTAAAAAAGGATAACTCCTGGAGACCTTGTGGCGATTATAGGCGCTTAAACGCCGCCACCGTCCCGGATAAGTATCCGACTGCACATATTCATGATTGCACAAATAATCTGTACGGGAAGAAAGTCTTCTCGGCGCTTGATCTTCATAAAGCGTTCAATCAGATTCCTGTTGCTCCGGAGGACATACCGAAAACGGCAATTATAACTCCGTTCGGCCTCTTCGAGTTCATGTACATGACCTTCGGGCTTCGCAACGCGAGCCAAACCTTCCAGCGCTACATTAATAGCGCGCTAGGTGATCTCGATTTTGTATACCTGTATATTGACGATATTCTTATCGCTTCATCTTCTATTGAAGAACATTACTCTCATCTTCGCACGGTCTTAGAACGACTTCAGAAGTTTCATCTTCGTTTGAATGTCGAGAAATGCACCTTTGCTGCTGAAGAATTAGAATTTTTAAGTTATCTGGTGAATGGTGAAGGCATCCGCCCCATTCCCAGTAGGGTTGAAGCCATTTTGAACTTCCCCAAACCTCAGACTATAGCAGAATTGCGCAGGTTTGTCGGCACCGTAAATTTTTACCGCCGTAACATGCCGCGCGCCGCCACTTCGCAGGCTCCCCTCAACGCGCTCTTTACTGATTCGCGAAAAAATGATAAGCGCCCGGTCCTTTGGACGTCTGAGGCAGAGGAAGCTTTCACTCGTGTGAAAGAGGAATTAGCTGCAGCGGCTCTGCTTACACACCCCGCGTTGGTGCGGAAATACGCATCGTCTCTGATGCCTCCGATTCTGGAATGGGTGCTGCTCTCGAACAGCTCTCCCTCACCGGAATTTGGGAACCTTTAGCTTTCTTTTCGAAAAAGTTCTCTCCTTCTCAGTGGAAGTACAGTGCGTATGACCGCGAGCTCACGGCCATATACGAAGCTGTAAAATACTTCTCGTTTTTGATTGATGGCAGAGACTTCAAGATCTTAACAGATCATAAACCCCTCATTTATGCTTTCATGCAAAAATCGGATAAGGCGTCACCGCGTCAAACGCGTCAGTTGTCCCTTATCGCTCAATATACCACTCGAATTGAGTATATTAAAGGCACTGAAAACACAGTTGCCGACTCACTCTCTCGGGTAGAGTCCATCCGACTCCCCGTGGAGATTAACCTCAACGAGCTTGCTGAGAAACAGGAAGCTGATGAGCAGCTTAAGGCCATTCGCGAGTCTTCTGACTACCCGCTTTCTCTAAAGCGCATTCAATGGGGCCCTGCTCACACCACTATCTTTTGCGAAATCACTGGTGAAGCCATCCGTCCATACATCCCTGAGTCCCTTCGTGAAACGGTGTTTAACATGTTTCATAAGCCTGCTCATCCAGGCCCTAAAGTCACCGATCGACTTATTCGGCAACGTTACGTATGGCCTAACATGCACCGTGACATACCGCGTTTTTGTAAAAATTGTCTAGACTGTCAACAGTCAAAAATTTCGCGTCATGTGAAACTTGTACCTGACAAATTTATCGCACCCGATGGTCGTTTCGACCACGTACACATTGATCTAGTCGGTCCTCTCCCTAATCGAAATGGTTTTGAGTATGTACTCACCATGATCGATCGCTTTTCGCGCTGGATTGAGGCGGTTCCGCTACGCGAAATGTCAGCGCAGACAGTTGCCAGGGCATTTTATGACACCTGGGTCTCGCGCTATGGTGCCCCAAAGGTCATCACTTCCGATCAGGGTTCGCAATTCGAATCGCGCGTATTTACGGCTCTTTTGTCCCTAATAGGTTGCGAGCGTATCCGCACTACCGCGTATCACCCTGCGGCGAATGGCCTCATCGAGCGCTGGCACCGTACATTTAAAGCGGCGATTATGTGTCACGTGGACAAGGACTGGACCCGTACCTTAAGTACAGTATTATTAGGATTACGTAGTCATCTTCGTCAGGACACGAATGCGTCTCCTGCGGAGTTTGTGTTTGGTACTACCTTGCGTCTTCCAGGTGAGTTTTTCCTCCCTGAAGACTTCACTCCGGATCCAAATTTCTTTATAGAAGAGTTCCGTGAGTATATGCGTCAAATCCGTCCAGTCCCTGTCGCACACAATTATAAAAAGCGTGCATTTTGTTTTAAGGATTTATATTCTTGTACCCATGTATTCATGCGCAACATGGCTAAAAAGTCATTAGAAAGGCCTTACACTGGCCCATATAAAATATTAAAACGTCCCTTCGATCGCGTCTTCGACATCGAAGTCAACGGCGCGTTACGCAGTGTATCCGTTGAGCTTCTCAAACCTGCGTACATGATCTCAGATAGTCTTCCCGATGTGCCTTCCGGTGGTGATTTAAAGGGTGATCGGCCCACCACCGTTGATCAACCAGTATTAAAAACCTATGCCAGGAAGAAAGTATCCTTTGCTCCCGCGACTAAGGTGTAATGCAATCGTGATCTAGTTTGTAAGTGCTATCGAGCACGGCATAATTATTTATATTTATGTTTTTATATTTATGTACTTCGTTGGCACTTGGGGGGGAGTGTGTAGGGACTGCGATCTTCCCTCTCACTCTAACTACGAGAGTGGGGGAAGCCGCCATGTCGCGCTCTGCGTTGAGCCGCCTGCGAGCGGCAGTCGTTGCTCGAGTCTACGAGCGTGCGGACGTGTGTCCGCTGTACCCTCCTGTACATTTCAATAAACCTCGTTGCTGTTACTCCTCGACTCATCATTACTCTCTCCTCTCCCCTTCCTTCCTGGAACGTGTTGAGAGCCGTGGGGCTAGGATCCCCACACGTGTGAGTAGTTTTACTGTTCGAATGCGTGCGATTGCGAGAAGTGACGGAGAGGTAACTGTAGCGAGGTGTAGCTTGCACAAGCAAGAAGGTTTTTTCTTAAGTTAAAATTCTATGTATCTGCTCTGTATAAACCATGTGCTCTCTTGCCAAATGAGATAAAAATAAATTCTGGTTAATAATATAAAAGGAGGTTTCTGTGTTAACAATTATTATTGATCCTTACGACTGCGCAATAAAATTACATAAAATCACAACAGGTTATGGGCCCAGGTACGTAAATGTGGTCAGAAATATAGAAAGGGCAGAAACGTTACCTACACAGCCTAAAAATTCATCAGTAAGTTGAAAGTCAGTTTTTCTTTTTGGAAGTCAATCGCATTTGGCAACCTTAGTTGAAGTCTGTGAGAGCACTGGGAAAAGGAACTACACTGCTTGGCGTTTTAAGTTAAACTTATTACTGCGTAGGAAAGAACTATTTGAAGTAGCAACAGGAGTAACAGTGAAACATTTTGAGACTGATGCAACGTATGCAGATTGGATAAAGAAAGATATTGAAGCACAAACAATTATAGGACTGAATGTAGATAAAAAGATTGCATTAAAGATAAGTATGTGCACATCAGCAGCAAAGATGC
This sequence comes from Torymus aiolomorphi, assembly GCA_036365515.1. Taxonomy (NCBI): domain Eukaryota; kingdom Metazoa; phylum Arthropoda; class Insecta; order Hymenoptera; family Torymidae; genus Torymus; species Torymus aiolomorphi. Next base: position 83,834,383 of record CM070877.1, read on the forward strand.
TTGAAAGATTAGAAACACTATATGGAAGCAAGGGACAATCGTCAAAGGATGGATTACGAATGCAGTTTTTTGGTTTCGTGTATGACGAGGAGAAAACTGTAATAGATAACTGTTTAGTAATTGATGTGCTAGCGCAAGAGTTACATGCTGCGGGTAAAGAAATTAAGGACGACTGGATAATTTCTCGTATTTTGAATAGTTTGCCAGAGAAGCTTAATCATTTCTACTCAGCTTGGGAATCTATTTCCGAAGTTGACAAAACTCTTTCAAAACTTATGGAACGTCTTCAACATGAAGAGCAACGAACGAATAGTCGAGAGTTACAGAGTATTGGAAATTAGTTGTTGTCAAAAGGCAAAAGTAAGGTTATAAATAAAAATGTAAATGAGAAAAGTCAAGAAAAAGGCCAATCTAAGAAAAATACGTCAAACGTTAGTCAGTCTAATCAGTCGTCTGGTCGCCCAAGATGTTATAAATGTGGTAAAGTAGGACATATGAAAAATGAATATAGAGGCAAAGCTTGTCAGGAGTATATTGATTTTTGCAAAAAGAAATACAAGTGCAATATTTGCAAAGAACCTGGTCATTTCGCCAAAGAATGCCCAAGGAATCACGAAAATAATATCAAGTCCTTCGTCTCAATTGAGTTATCGTCTGCAACTATACAAAGTATATTAAATGATCGTGACTCTTGGTACAAAGACAGTGGAGCGGCTCATCACATGACTGGGCGTTTGGATTGGATGTCAAATGTGAAAGGACTTCAAAATATTGTAAAGGTAGTTGTCGGTGATGCGACTGAATTGGATGCAGTAAGTATAGGTGATGTTCAATTAAGTGTCTATGACGGTGAAAAATGGTATCCAGTTATACTTCGTAAAGTCTTGTTTGTTCCAAATTTGTCATTCAATTTATTCTCTGTAACGACTGTGTTGGATCTAGGTTTTAAACAAGAAGCTGATACGGAAAAATCTGTTATTTTGGAAGATTATAAACCAGTCTTAGTTGCTGAAAGATACGGAAGCTTATTCAAGATGAAATTCCGCAGAGAAATTATTCATAGACTGTCTGCTCAATCAAAACCTCGCATGAACGTTTCGCTCACCAAAATGTTGGGTACGTAAGAGAGATACTAAAAAGGAACAATATCAAGTTCATCGATGACTGGAATGGATACGTATGTGAGGGCTGCGCTTATGGAAAGCAGTGTCGAGTACCTCATAAAATAAATCAAGTTGCAGCTGAAAATTGCTTGGATGTTGTGCATGTGGATCTTGGTGAGATGAACCAACCCTCTTTAGGAGCTAAATATTTTTTAATGTTTAAGGATGACTACAGTCATGTTCGCACTGTTTATTTTTTAAAAAATAAGTCTGAAGCTATTGATAAGTTACAGGTTTTTCTAAATCTAGTGAAAAATCAATTTTGTCGTCAAGTTAAAGTACTCAAGTCTGATAACGGAACAGAGATAAAGAACGTTAGAAGTCGTGATATCTTTGAGAGATTGGGCATTTTTCATCAACGATGAGCACCATACATGCCTCAGCAAAATGGCAGAATAGAGAGAGAAATGCGCACTATCGTCGAAGCTGCTCGTGCTGAAATTTATGCTAAACAACTAGGTCTGAGTTTGTGGGCAGAAGCTCTAAACTACTCAGTATTCACATTAAACCAAACTGGCACCAGTTCAATAAAAGGAAAAAGTCCAGCTGACTTATGGTTTGGTCGTCGCATCGATGTCAAATCAATGAAACCATTTGGCAGTGAATGTTTTGTATGGAAACCGGAAATTCAATGGCAAAAATTGGATCAGGAAAGCTCTAAAGGTATGTTTGTTGGATATGACATACAAGAGCAAGGATATCGTGTCTACATTCCACACAAGCATCATGTCGAAGTGTCTTGCAACGTACTGTTCAAAGAAAACCTTTGTTTTGAAGAAAATTCATTTGAAATTTATCTGAATGAAAGAGAAAGAAATGAGTTCAAAGACGAAGAAGAAAATCAGCTAAAATCAGGGGAGAAAGAAAAGTCAAACTCTGATGGTGAAAGTGAGGAGGAGAAAATGAGCAGTGACGAAAGTGAAACTAGCTACAAAAGTCTTGAAGAAAAAAATGGAAGTAAGCCTGAAGAAAGTCAAGATCATAAAAATGAGAAAGAACAATCTAATGCATCTGCTCGAAATCTACGTAATAGAGGACAAATAAAACCCCCTACAAAATACAGCGATTATTTTACGAATTTCTTTTAGTCCAGGCATTATAGACAACTGATGACAGGAATTCCCAATAGAGTAAAAAATATATGAGCGTATAGGAAATTAAATTTAAAAATGAGTTTCTTTTTCATTAAATTCGATCCTAAGTAGCGAACATAACCAAAAAAATTGGCAAAGTGTCCAAAAACGGTTTTTCGTAAATAACTAAAAAACTATAGCTCCTACCGAAGAAAGTTAAGTGAGAAAATTGTAGGTATTAAAAATATCTATCAAAATGCTCTATTATAATTTATCGATATTTATCGTATTTTTCGAGTTATATCGAAAAGACCGATAAAAATCGGGTTCTCTAGATCTCATTAACTATAACGTTTCCACACTTGTTACTTGCGGTAAATATAGCTCATGGTAAGATAAAAAAATTCTTTTTTGAAAAATTAAAAAATATTGATTATTTATCGAGTTATCTGGATTTATTGAAGAAAAGGTGCTCTCATAAGTTCGTTAGATCTTCAGGGAATGGTGCTAGAGCAACGATTCAGGGCTTATTTTGTTCTTAAAGAGTTGTACTATTATGCTATTGAAAAATTGTATCGATTTTGTTTATTTAAAGGGTCAAAAAGTCAATTTGAAAATATTGCACTTTTTTAGACATGTTTTTATTTGAATAATTTTCTTAATTTTTATTTTGTGGAAATGACAGTTACGGGAATAGATTCCTGGTATTTTTTCACGAATTTTGAAAAAAAAAAATTTCTACGACTATCAGGAGCCGAGATAATTTTTTTATTTCAAAAAAATCTGGAAGGCGAAATAAACATCGTAGAGCACTGAGCTTAACGCATGTTAACATTAAATGTCTATATTTTCAATAAAAAAATTCTAGGATATGTTTCATTAGTTTATAGTATTCGAAATTTAATAATAAAGTGCGAAGCGTGCGGACGCGGAGAGCGGCAGCTCTGGAGCTGCCGGCGGAGTGGGGGGAAGTGCTGCGCGCATTTCGTGCATTCAAAATGACTCGCGCTTGCTAAATCTTTAATATCTCATAATTCATATCATATTTATTCTTGCCTTAGAAGCTAAATAGACCCGGGAACACCTCATTTTTATTTACTTTCCCATATTTTCTTTACTTTATTCGACATTTAAATTATCTTTTACTATAACTACAATATTTGTCGTGCAATACCTCAATTTTTGCCTTATTAATCATATTAATATTATATATTTGTTGCTGGATTTTCCAATAATTTTTTCCATTTATTTTAAAATATATATGCACAATTATTTATTGCATTTATAACTGTACGTGTTTATAATATTAAATTATAAATCCGAAAATTCAAAGCACTGAATTACTTTTCATAGTTTTGAAACGTAACGGTATATTTGGAAGGGACCCAGGTATAAGTATGACGCTTTTAAAAGATATAAAAAAAGAAATAAAAATAAATTCATTTATTTAAAAAATCACAAGTGTATGAAATATATACAAATTATTTATTCAATGAAATTTTCCTTCTCTTCGTTCGATTGTGTTCTGATTCACTTTCTTGATCTATTTCTTCCACATTTTCGTGAAGAAGTATGTTAAAAGCATCAGAAGAATCTTCATCAACATTTTCAAATTCTGACTGATCAATATGTTCGTCAAGAAATTTGTCGAAATCATCAAGATAGTCTTCATTTATTTCGATTTTAGCAGGAGTTTCGAAATTTTCACAGTGAGTTGAGTCACAGTGTTTGCAAACGCTCGTGCATTTGAGAAAATTTTTTTTACAGCCACATACTTTAGACTTGCAAGCACCTGCACAGCTACAAGATATTTTTTTTATAATTTCCTCTGGTATCAAGGGTTCCGTAGTATACATTGGCATTAGCATATTATCTGAGACTTTCCAGCTCCACTGAGTCACATCGAAGTCGTCGTTGCCCAACCATTTTTGCAATTGTAAATAAACTCTGAAGGCATATTGTTTGGCAGCTCCTTCAGTTGGAGGAAGATTTTCTAATTGAAATGAAGCTCGAGATGTAGATCGCTTAAAATACTCAAAGCGATGTTCCTTGAGCGGGCCTTCTGTTTTATTGCAATATAGCAAAGAAATAATTTGATACATATTCTTCGTAATTTGTTCATGAAGAGCATTTTTGTTATAAAAAATATCTATTAATTTCAGATAATCAGAATTAGAATTAAATATTTTTAATAATTTATTCTTCCCTTGTTTATAAAATGAAGAGACTGTATCACAGCCCGATACAGCGTGAAAAAAAGCTACATATTTTGATAACTCTGGATATCTAAAGCTGTTATTGGAGTACCATTGATCTACATCTCGTCCTTTTCCTTTTTTCAATAAGAAAATATTCTTTGTACTGGGAATCAATTGCGTTAGGAGTACAATTAAATCTACATCGTCCCCAACTATAATAATGTTATTTATTGCAGTCAGATTTGCCGCTGTTTCGATAATTAATGAATCTGCATCTTCTTCAGCTATCTTAGTTTCAACTCCAGCATTTTGTAATTCAACAGAAAGCATACTAATAAGCCTTTTCTTATTGCTATTATTTGACAAAAAATTCGCCTGCTTTCCAGTGATTTTTGTGTTCTCATCAAAATGAATTTCTCGAGATACATTGTTACGTTGCCGTCTCGATCGCTCCCACGTTTTCAAATTACTGCTTGTATCTTTTGTATATTTTTTGATGAAGATTCTATACTTCCAAAAGATTTTCCAATATGGCTCTGCAATACTTTTATTCCTTCTTCATACGCATTGTAACAGTTTATGCTTTCATTACCGACTATTTCAGAGTAAATAGACATTACAAATTTTGATTGTACGAATAGATTGTACTTTTCGAAAAATTCATTAATTTTCTCCAAATCCACGAGTGTCTATATGTTGCTCTGACGTATCGAACGAAACGTTACAAATTTTTCCATTTCATTACATATCTCAGTCAACGCTATGGTAGATAAAATCCACGTTGCAATAACACTATCAGAAATTCCACGCCCATGGGTCAATCCACCACTAGTTTTCATCGACTTCATCAAAACCTGCTCGATAGTCATATCTGCAAAAATACCAGGTCATGATTTTTCAGACCTTCTGATCGTAAAGAAGCCGCTCTTTGCAAATTTATCGTGTTCAAAAATATCCATTGTGGATTCTAATGCTATCATATCTTGAACGTACATATTACTACATTTAGAATACAAGTGATGTCCACTAGCGTGGAAGTACGGCAACATACTTTTCAAACATTGCAAGTGCAATGCCCAATTCCCACTACACTCAGCTTCAATGAAACGCTTTACAATGTTTATCATAATGAAATATTGTATCCATAATTTACAAATTGGGCCTCTTTCTTCAATTTTCCGTAATTGTTCAATAAACCTTTTTTTAATAAGAATTACTTCATCATAGCAAGCACTCGAATCTTCATCTGATTTCTTAATGTTCTTTGTAAATTGAGACAAGCAAGAAATTTCTTCTTCACTTAAAGGAATTTCTTGAAATATTTGAGCAGCAAGTGATGCTTGAATTAATGTATGTTCTCTTATCGCTCTGGAATCAGTATGACCTTGAAGTGCTTTTTCAGCAGATTTTTCAGCAAATAAGACGCAAAATGCTTCTTGAAGTCCAGAACCTTTCATTATAAATCCAATAGATCCTAAAAAACTCATAAGCATGTGGAAGCCTCCAAGTCGTACTGTAATTGATTTTAAATTATAAGGATCATTCGCAGAATCTATACAAGAAACTATTTCGCACGCTTTCAAGTATAAAGGCTGATCGAAAGTAACAAAACAGCGCTCCTGAGCCCTTGATTTGCATCTTTGCGCTGCTTCGACAAGAACTGTAAATATTGTATTGTAATCAGTAGGAGGATGATTTACGAATGGAATCGGTATTATTCTTGATGTATTGTAATCAACATTTTCATGGCATTCTTCTTGAAAACCACTCCATCCTTTCGTTTCAAGCGGACGTGTATTTTTAGGCACGACCGCTACTCGGGAGAGCCTTATATTTTCACCAGAGTGAAAATTGTAACTCCCCGAAAACTGGCAATTTACTGTATAAAAACTATTTTCCGCCCAGAAATAGTTCATTTTAGACATTTTCTATGATGTATGTATGTATGTACGTTCGTATGTAATCAAGTTTATGGATTATCTCAGAGAATTTTCGATGGATTTCATCGGAATTGCGGGAAAATACTCCTCTAATTATACCTAAGTGCTGGTCCCTTAACCAGAAAGATCGATGAAAAATTGTTCAAATGCGAGCACAAAGAAATATCTCAAAAAATCGATTTTTAAGCCTAATGTCTAGAAAAATTAATTTTAAGCTAACATCTACAGGTCTATCTGCTAAAACTAATTAAAATACACATTTTTTCTGTTGAAGACTTTTCTCTAAGAGCAATATTTACCAAGATAACTGCGAAAAACATCAAAAAAGGTCAAAAATGGACGATTTTTGACTATAACTTGACAGGATTTGATTTTATACGAAAATGTTAAATACAAAAGTTGTAGATTATAATAATACAAAACTTTTTCCATTTAACATTTTCATATAAAATCAACTCCTGATGAATTACACTTATAAAAACGATTTTAAACGCATAACTATACATAAAATGGACGATTTTTGACTATAACTTGACAGAATTTGATTTTACACAAAAATATTAAATATAAAAGTTGTAGATTATAATAAAACAAAACTTTTTCCATTTAACATTTTCATATAAAATCAACTCTCGACGAGTTACACTTATAAAAACGATTTTAAACGCCAAAATACACATAAAAACAAAATGGACGATTTTCGGCTATAACTTGTTAGGATTTGATTTTTCGCAAAAATCTTAAATACAAAAGTTGTAGATAATATTGAAACAAAACTTTTTTCTACTTAACATTTTTTTGTAAAATCAACTCCTGACGAGTTAATCTTATAAAAACTATTTTAAACGCCAAAAAATACATATAAAATGGAAGATTTTCGACTGTAACTTGACAGTATTTAATTTTACACAAAAATATTCAATACATAAGTTATAGATAATAGTTAAACAAAACTTTTTCCCATTTAAGATTTTCATGTAAAATAAATACCTGACGAGTTAAATCTATAGAAACGATTTTAAACGCCAAAATATACATAAAATAGGCAATTTTTGCTTATCGTACAAAGAATTGATTTCCAATAGGACTCTTAAATACAAAGGATATCGTTTAAATACCAATAAAAAAACTAAAACAATAACTAACAAAAACTGTTACATAAAAGCTGTCAAATCTTACAATTTCTTGTCATGATCTAGAGAACTTAGTATATAGTAAAATCAAAATTAGAAAAATGTATAAAAATTGCGTTGTTAAAAATCTATAATTATGTTATCTTTCTGTCTTGATAATAAATAGAAATTTCATATAAAATTACACAGCTTAACCTGTTAATTATGTTCACAGAACCTAAGCGATTGAACTTAGAGAAACAAAATTGTCTAATATTATAAAAGTACATGTTAAAGTAATATCATATTACACAAAAGTGTAATGTATGTGTTATAGATTTTGTAGTATAGTAAAGTTCAATATGTATAAAGAATTAAAATGAGAACTATTAAATACGCAAGACTCACTTATATATACAATAGATACCTTGAGATGAGTTTTTATACCCTGACTAAACTTAGAAATTAACTAGATGAGCTAATATGACCAGCGACAACTGCTTACCGGTATCGCATCTAACCACACACACAGCACTTTTATGATATCCCCCAGTTCCTAATTATCTATCCCCTCACATTTTAAAGCACTAACACTTGAAGATCATTGTAGAGCTGGGGAAGCTGCAAAATGAGGCTGGATGGCCCAGGGCGGGCTCTACTGCATGGATATCAGTGTGCTCAGAATTATCTAATAGCCATCTGAGAGGAAAATACTATAGAGACCGACATGCATGTCTCAATCTCAAGGACTCCCTCACCGTAGGAATGAACAAAACACATGAATAGATCAGTCACTGATCTAGGAGACAAGCGAGGAGAGTTGAGCATCTACAAACCACATATGACTAATGAAAAAATGACACAAAAAACATTACATTATAAAAGAAAATACTGTAGCAATGGTTGTTGTTCACTATTCTCGCTGCACCAGCTGCCTCTAGCAATTAGAGGGGAAAGACTGGTGGAACCTTCACTTGTTGTTTCATTGCTGAAAACACCTCCATCCTGAGAGTCGCTGAAGGCACCAGCAGCAGATCAACTGTACACAGAGCCACTAGTATAGGAGTCAAACACACACATGGAAAGTTGAGTATCTGAAAACCACATATGACTAATAAATAAATGAGCCAAGCAACATCACCACACTCAAGAAAGATTCTGCAGCAGTGCCCATCGTTTACACTACTCTCGTCGCCAGATACCTGCAACAAGAGAAAGTACCATCAGCTTACCTATCAGAGAGGTTAGGAACGAGAAAGGGCTTACGAAATTTGCTTTCGCCGTCGACACGCTACCTTCTTGTCTCTGACAGATATCATCATCAACCAGTAGACACGATGAAAGGGACGACATTCTCCAGGACGGCGTATTGCAGCAGCCGCCGTCATCACTGGGAACGCCGGGAGCCAGACGATGCGATTGTTGACATCACACCATGGACATACGCGCGCGCACGTCGCCGTAGGGCCGCAGACCCACAGTCAACACAGACTCACTAGGGCTAGTAGCAGAAAGAGCGCGCGCGATCCATATATATATATATATATATAGATATATCATATCTTATATATCAGGGAGCGTTCACAGTCACGTGGGTCGCATGCGTTTTTCCGCTGGTGCGCACGCACTATGCACAGCCTATAGCCGAGATGGCCGTTACGGCTGATATAAGTACTCTGTACGCACGCAGCACCAAGCCAGATTACCATTGACGAATGCACCAGTGTTGAGTTTTCTCTTTTTGTTTTTCTCCTATTTGCGGTATCAGTGTATGTGTGCATGTGTGTATATGTATAAGTTATACGAACATAAGTGAGCGATTAGTCTACAGTTTTCGTTAGACTGTGTAAAATTTAACTTTATATTTTTGTATCAATCGGGAGTAATGAAACGGTATTTTTCCTTATGTCATTCAAGCATTTTACTTAACACAATAATTTCAAATACAAAAGTTGTTGAAAACATTGAAATAAAACTTTTTTTCTATTCAACATTTGCGTAAATAAAAATAAAAACTATTATTATAATTCAAATAGAAATAATGAAAACAATGTTTTTAATTTTAAATATAATTGCAATCATAGTACTTATATATTTAATATTCCTATGTGTACTTTAATCATATCAATTAATAATACTTAATTAATTTATATGAATCATAGACTATTTGAAAAGTTATCTGCATATATATCTATATTTGTAGAATTATAAGGAAAATATTCTACAAAAAAATAATAAATATGTAATAGTAAATGCATAATTTCCATTTAAATTTTACTGCAGAGATGTATTTATGTGTATTCTAATGATAATAACGATGAAAATAAGTATTACAATTAATGCAATAATAAAATTATAAGGTTTTTCTGAGCATTGCGGTCGTGCCTATTATGTAAAAACGAAGTTTTTACATAGGGAGGGGGCGGGCGACGAGCGAAGCGAGGAGCAGGTGTGTGTGGGGGCGGGGGGGGTTGGCATGCTGAAGGCACGCAGGGGGGCGCAGCCCCCCTAGTTTTGATGTAACCAAACAAAATCTGCAGTGGAAATATCGAATTCATCACGAAGGTGATCAAAATTCTGTACAGTTATATTATGTAATCCTATTGACGTACCTCTATCAAATAACTTGAGGGGAAGAAATCCAAATTTTCCAATTTCTGTGACACACATTATGCCGCCCATAGCATGGAAAGTTTTAAAGCCATCAATCGTATTTGTATTGTGGTCCACGTTATCAAAAGAAAACTGAATGAAGGCATCGTCAGAAATTTTAATTTGTTCAGGATCATTTACTATAGATGATTCGAATTGCAGCGTTTCACGATAAGATGCACACAGTCCCAAATAAGATAAAGTATCTAATAGACCTCTTGCAGCGAATTTTTTGTGTATAAAAGATGACAAGCCTAATAAAATTGATGACAAAAATGTTCGAGGTCTGACGCAAGATATTAAAATGTGCGCAATTGTAGAAACTCGTTTGGACCATTTATTTTCCAATGTGCGTTCCGGGCAACGCTTGTTGCTTTTAATAACAGTATTTAAAAATACCTGCAAAGTTTTTGGAACATCTTTTTCAACATCATCTAAGAAGGAGCTTGAAGCGTTATAACAATGTGTATCATAGTGTCTAATTCTTATAACTTGACGAATAATATTGGCAGCCATTTCCAATATTCTAAGGCGCTCTTCTTCATCCGTAGGGGCTTTTTTTTACACCATCCATTGTCAAGTACTTTTCCTTGTCTATTCATAAAACATATTATTGTATCGGTAGGAACTGTGTGCATAATTATGTCATCTTCAAAATAATTGTTCAAATGATTTTTTATGAGACTAATGCGCGGTAAATTATCACGGAAACCTTCTATCATTTCTTTTAGAGAAAACTGCGAGTCATCAAAATTCTCAAGTATATGATTTATAACGTGATACACCACCGCAGACATATTTTCATCCATTCGTCGTCCAACTATTTTCGTAGGATTCTGTTTGTAAAATGCCTGCATACATTTAGCACGATAACGAGCCTTTTTAATTTGTACATCATCAGTAAAATTTAATCGTAGTTTTTACTTTGTATTAAAATCATCATCATCTGATCGTGATTCCAATGCTTTTAAAATGTTGGCTTTCGTTTCATCACTGGTAACTAATTGTATTGGTTTCTTATAAGTATATGTTATTGCATCAAAACCACAGAAAATGCATAATGAACTAAAGTTAAATTTGCGAGCTTCTTTGTTATCTCTTTTTAATTGTGTCAATTTATCTGAAATAGCTTTCTTCTCACTTTTAATGTGAGACGGTCTACTGTATAAAATTTGACAGTTCTTATGAACATTGAGAAATGCTACGTCTTTCATTTTTAAGTGTTTCCTATCTCCAATCTCTTTACTTGCTTTTATAATAGTATTTATAGCCTTCTCACCGATGCGAATTTTATCTTTCTCCTCCATTTGCTTATTACATAAAATGCATATTTCGAGATCAGTCTCTTCCATTGTTTCTTCCATTGTATCTTCCATTGTACGTCACGTACGTTGTATATTGCACTGGTTATTATTCACTAAAATATTTAAAAAAAAAAAATTGATTTCTGGACTACACTTTCAATGCATACAGAGTTACTTTAAATGTATACTGACTTGAAGTACGATGTGCTGCTGTTAACCGTCTGCTCTGCTCGAATAACTAAGACAAACTGCTCCGTGTGATTTTCAAGGTTCATCTACCTGCTCTGGTCCCTTTACCCCACTCCTCGTCTGGGGCTGCTTTTAAATTATTCACTGCATGTACCCTCTCCAGGTAAAACCAGTGTCACACGGTGGAGGATACAAATTTAAAATAGTTGAATCGACGAAGAAGCGTATGAAATAAAAGGACACTACATGAGAGCGTATCGGATACTAACCTAACCGTAGTCGTATTAGTCATCAGACAGTTGTATAAATTCCCCCGTAGATGGCAGAAATGCTACAGCTACGCAGCCAGCGTTTGCCCTGCAGTATTCTGACTGTAAGGAATGTATATCTATATATACAGTATATATAGATATACATTTCAGAATACTGCGAGACCAACGCTATACGCAGCTGCTCTTTCATAACCGTCATACTTATACCTGCGTCCCTTCCAAATATACCGTTACATTTCAGAACTTTGAACAGTAATTCAGTGCTTTGAATTTTCGGATTTATAATTTAATATTATAAACACGTACAATTATGAATGCAATAAATATTTATGCATATATATTTTAAAATAAATGGAAAAATTATTGGAATCCAGCAACAAATATATAATATTAATATGATTAATAAGGCAAAAATTGAGGTATTGCACGGCAAATATTGTAGTTATAGTAAAAGATAATTTAAATGTCAAATAAAGTAAAGAAAATATGGGAAAGTAAATAAAAATGAGGTGCTCCCGGGCCTATTTAGCTTCTAAGGCAAGAATAAATATGATATGAATTATGAGATATTAAAGATTTAGCAAGCGCGAGTCATTTTGAATGCACGAAATGCGCGCAGCACTTCCCCCCACTCTGCCGGCAGCTCCAGAGCTGCCGCTCTCCGCGTCCGCACGCTTCGCACTTTATTATTAAATTTCGAATACTACAAACCAATGAAACATATCCTAGAATTTTTTTATTGAAAATATAGACATTCAACGTTAACATGCGTTAAGCTCAGTGCTCTAAGACGTTTATTTCGCCTTCCAGATTTTTTTGAAATAAAAAAATTATCACGGCTCCTTTTTTTTCAAAATTCGTGAAAAAATGCCAGGAATCTATTCCCGTAACTGTCATTTCCATAAAATAAAAATTAAGAAAATTATTCAAATAAAAACATGTGTAAAAAAGTGCAATATTTTCAAATTGACTTTTTGACCCTTTAAATAAAAAAATCGATATAATTTTTCAATAGCATAATAGTACAACTCTTTAAGAACAAAATAAGTCCTGAATCGTTGCTCTAGCACCATTCCCTGAAGATCTAACGAACTTATGAGAGCACCTTTTTTTCAATAAATCCAGATAACTCGATAAATAATCAATATTTTTTAATTTTTCAAAAAAGCATTTTTATCTTACCATGAGCTATATTTACCGCAAGTAACAAGTATGGAAACGTTATAGTTAATGAGATCTAGAGAACCCGATTTTTATTGGTTTTTTCGATATAACTCGAAAAATAGTGATATAATTCATAGTGAGGTAGTGGACGATCGTACAGTGCGTAGAGTGAGAAAGAAAAAACCTGAGGCTCATTCTACAACGAACCAAAAAGTAGTGGAGAAGGTGAATGATAAAAAAAAGTGCACGAGTATAAGGCGAACGTTACAGTAACTGCACTGCTGGAAGCTGACTTGAAGGAGATACCAAAGAGTACAAGAGTAAGAAAATAGATGGAACAAGGAGAAACTGATAAAGGAATAGACATGGAGGTGTTTGTAACGCCACAAATGTTGGAAGGCGAAGAAAGAGAAGGAATAAGGATCCAAAGATTAAGAAATACCAGGACTAAAAGCGAAACGGAATATTATAAGAAAATAAAAGAAGAAAATACATACATCAAGGAGAGAATAAATGCAAAGAGACAGCGAGAGTCCCCAGAAGAGAGGGAAGATAAAAAGAAGAAGGAGTCAGAAGAAGAAATAGAAAGGAAAAGGGAAGAAGATAAATTATTATTAAATTTCAATAAAAGTAGAAAAACACCGAGAAGACCACCCAAAACAAAAAGCGAAGAAAAAGACAAGGAAGAGACCAAAAAAGGGAAGAAGGAGGAAACAGTGCAGACAAGAACAAAAGGAGACAGAACAGAGAATGAGATGCAGACAGTAGACGTAAAAAAGAAAAATGAAAAAGCAGGCAAGAAAATAGACAAGAAAAAATTGATGAGAGGTGAACCCCCATCATCAGAAGAGGAAAACAATGAGTCGGAAGAAACGGAAAAAGAAGCAGACGTAGAACAGGAAGCAGGAGAAGGAAAGGGAATCTGGGAATTGAAAATGGAAAATATGATGAAAATCTTTATAAAAGAAACCAAAGAAACAAGAAAGGAAATGAGAAACACGTTAGAAAGAATAACAAAGGAACAAACGGAAATAAAAGAGTAGCAAAAAAGATTAAAAGAGGAACAAATAAAAATAAGGAAAGAACAATCAGGAATACTAGAAGTCATCGTAAAGAACGAAAATCTAGCGGAAGAGAGTAATAACCAGATAGAGGAAAGATACAGGAAAATAGAAGAAAAAACAGACAACACGGAGATAGAATGGCGAGAGAAAGTCCAGAATTTAGAAAAAGAAATGGAAGAACTAAGGGCAAACCAAGGAAAGAAGGAAAAGGAAGATAAGATGAGTAAAGCAAGGGTAGAAAAGCTGATAAAGGAACAGGAGTGGAATAGAGAAAAAGAGGAAAGGGAAAGAAGGAGGAAGAACATCATTATAACAGGATTAGAAGAAAAAACAATAAATAGGAATTTCAAATAAACTTAAAGGAATGTAGAAAAGTAAGAAGGGGGTAAATAGAATAGGAGCAGAATGTATAGACAGAGAGAATAAAGAAGAGGTAATGAAACAAAGAACAAACTGAAGGGAGGCAATGTATACAGTGAAAATGACAAGACGTGGAAAGAAAGGGAAAACGAGAGAAAAATAAGGGCATGGGCGAAATGGAAAGAGCAGAAGAACAAGATGGAAGGAAAAACGAAATTTGGATATAATAAAGCATGGATTGGAGAGGAGGAGTGGCGCCTAAATGAGAGAACAGGGGAAATCAAGGTTTTTTGGAAAAAGAGAGTAGAAGAAGAGATGATATAGACACAGAGACAGAGGCAGTAGAAGAGAGAACATAAGAGTAATAATATGGAACGTAGCAGGAGCGAAACAATCCTCGGAGGAAACATGGAAGGAGATGGAAAAATATGACATAATAGGTCTGACAGAGACATGGATAGAAGAGAGAGATGAAGAATGGATACAAGAAAAACTGGAAGAATACACAGTGAAAAGCATAGTGGCAGTGAGGGAAAATAAGAAAGGAAGAGCAAAGGGAGGAATCGCAGTAGCAATATGAACTGGGATTTCAGTAGTAGAAGAGAAGGAAGAAAAGGAAAGGAGAAAGAGAGATAATAACAGAGAAAGTAAGAGTAGATGGAATGGAGATAATAATAATAGTAACATACATGAGAGAAGAAAGAGGGGAAAACTGGGAAAGAATAGAAAGAATAGCAGAAGAAAATGCAAGGAAAGCCATAATCATCGGAGTGGACTTCTACGCAAGAACGGCAGAAGAAGGAGGAAGAACCACGAAAGGAAACATAGGGAGAAAAAGTAAGAATAAGAAAATAAACAAAGAAGGAGAAGAACTAATAAAGAAGATCCGAGATATAGGAATGCACATAATAAACGGAGTCACAGAGAAGGATAGTGAAGGAGAATGGACATATCTAGGAGGAGGAGGGAAATCGGTAATTGATTATATAATTACAAACGAGGAAGGAAGAGAAGTAATTGAAGATATGAAAAATGGGAAACAAGACGGATTCGGACCATCAGCCAATACAGTTACACATGAAAGTAAAGAGGAACAAAAAAGAAACCGAAAGAAGGTGGACAACTCAATGGTCAGAGGAAGGAATTGGAAAATATGTAGAAAACCTAGAAAAAGGCAAAAGAGGAAAAACTTGGAAAGAACTAAAAAACAAAATACAGAACAGTATAATAAAAACGGAAAGGAGACCAATAGGAAGAAGGAGAACTGAGAAATGGTGGAACAGGGAATGCCATGAAAAGAAACTGAAGCTAAATGAAGCACTGAAAGAATGCAAGAGAGGCAGAAAAACGATAGAAAAATACAGGAAAGACAGAAAAGACTACAGAGAATGAATCTCAAAAAGGAAAAGAGATTGGGCAGAAAAAATCCTAGAAGAATTAGAGAAGGACAAAAGTGAAAAAAACTTCTGGAAGACAGTAAATGAAAAAAGAAACGAGAAGAATAAGTAAAAAGATCAAGGAACAGGAATGGATAAAAAACTTTAAAGAGCAATTCGGAGGTGTGGAAAGGGAGAAAACAGAGATTGAGCAGAAAGAGAAAAGAGAATGGACAGACAACGAGGTAAGAAATGAAGAAATACAAGAAGCAATAGAGAAACTAAAAGAAAAGAAAGCAACAGGAAAGGACGGAATACCAAATGAGGCATGGATACACGGAAAGAAACAAATAATAGATGAGCTACAAGAAGTATTAAACCAGGTATGGAAAACAGGAGAAATACCAGAATAATGGAGAGAGGGTATTGTGAAACCGATATTTAACAGAGGCAACAGACATGAGGTAAGAAACTACAGAGGCCTAACGATGATAGATACAGGATACAAAATATACACTGAAATACTCAGAAAGAGACTAGAAACATATATAGAAGCCTGATCTAATTATTATTGTTAATTTATTATCTCTGTTTAATTGTAAAATAAATTCTAACCATTTTGTATATGTTTTAATAAAGCCTGATGAGGTCAGTAATCAAGCTGACGAAACGTCGCACAAGCTACAATTGTGTTTTTTTTTTTTTTCCTACGTATTGGCCCTCACAGGATCCTATATATATTACTATATTCCACATTAACAATGGAGGGTGCCTCTATCAACTTTAATTCTACCGGTCTTCGATCTAGAAAAGACCAGACCCAATACAGGAAAGGGTTTTTCCAACATATGGCAACACACTATGGCTTTTACTTTACACACCTATTGAAATCTTGGCTAAAACAGAGATATCAACTAGCGGAATCCAACGCCTGCAACACATTTCTTTTACGATGCAGAAGTCATGATGTCTTCCCCAGCAACACCACGAATTCGTTAAAACGCCTCAACCACACAACGTTTCATAGTAAGTGTTGTTCCCAACGGTTTATAAAGGAAAATCGAAAACTTCTCCATAGAATTTTAAAGCTTGAAATTAAAGATTGTCACATACACATACATTTTTTACAAAAACAATTGAATAAACTTAAAACTATAATAGGACATTCTAATATTGACCCGGAAATTCTTGAAAACTTTTTCGTAATAACTGAGGAAAAAAGTTCCTGAATATTTTCAGTAAAATCCTCTAAACTTAATTACAAATTAGATGTTTTGATTAATAAACATAAAAAACAAGTGTTTACAAACAGACAAAATTGGGTTAAAAATCTAACTGACACGCACATCCCAGAATCGGTATTGAAGGTGATATCGTTGGGGCCTATATTCAACACTGTTCCTTACATAGACAAAACAGACATAGTTACTATAATAAAAAATCTGGAATGTAAAATTAATAATTTGAAAATCAATAAGGAAGTAAAAGATGAGATCCGTGAAAATATTTCTAACACGATAAAAAATCATATTAACAAAGACACACACATCACACTAAAAAATAGACAATTTTCAAATGAATTAACTGCAACTAGAAAGTTTCTGAAAGAAAATCCACATATTTTTTTACACCCTCAGATAAAGGTAATTTCACTGTGTGCATAAACACGACAGATTATTATAACAAAATGTACAAATTACTAGAAGATAAAAATACATATAAAATCATCAATAAAAATCCGTTGATCAAACTACAATCGCAAGTATATAAGTATTTGTCTTCTTGGAATAACAACAAATATCTACATAAACAGTACCACCCATATCAACTAAATCAGACAGATACTTGTCTCCCTAGAGCTTATGGCTTACCTAAAATTCATAAAACCGATATACCGTTAAGACCGATCATTTCAACTATTGGTAGCCCAACGCATTTCTTATCAAAAACTATTCTCAATGAATTAAAAACCTGCATACCAGTGCCACACTCACATATCGACAATAGTTTCGTATTAAAAAAGAAAATAAAAGAGGTTGTTATTCCTGATGAGTATGTGTTATATCATTAGATGTCAACTCTTTGTTTACCAACATTCCTTGTGAATCGGTTTTACAAAGTTTAGATAGACGCTTTACATACATTCACAATAATTGCAGAATTCCATTTGATGAAATTCGCAATGCAGTTAAATTCTTATTTGATAACACCTTTTTCACTTTTAATGACACCATATATAAACAAATATTTGGCACACCTATGGGATCACCCATCTCTCCCTTATTTGCCGACATAGTCATGGAAAATCTTGAAAACGACTGTTTAGACACACTAAAAAGAAAATACAATATTGTCCCTCTCTTCTACTTTAGATATGTTGATGACATATTATTATGCATTAGAAAAGATGATTTGGAATTAACTTTAAATATTTTTAATAATTATAATGAACACTTAAAATTTAGACATGAAATAGAAGTTAATAATCAAATAAACTTTTTGAATATCACCCTCATCAGATCAAACAACAAAATAATTACAAATTGGTACCAAAAACCAATGGCATCCGAAAAATTATTAAATTATAACTCTAACCACACTGTACAACAAAAAAGAAATATTATTTCTAACTTAGTGGATAGAGCGATTCTGTTATCTAATGAAGAATTCCATAATATTAACATTCGTAAAATTAGACAAATACTGTCCTTAAATGACTATCCTAAAACATTCATAGACAATTGCATTCACAACAGACTTCGCAAAATAAAATACTCCAACAAAACGACATCGTCCAACAGGGATCTCCAACCTATTGTTTCTATTCCATTCCAAGAAGAATTTTTTCATAAATGTAGTAGAATTCTTTCCAAACACAAAATACGCACGGTGCCACTCATCAATAAAAAACTTAATAACTTTATTAAGCTTGGGAAGGATAAACTTGAAAAAATGAATACGTGTGGGGTTGTATATAAGATCAACTGTAAGACCTGTGCTGCTACATATGTGGGAGAAACTAAAAGAGCTTTAAAAATTCGAATCAAAGAACATGAAAAAAATAAGAAAGACAAATCCATGATAGCTGTACATGCTCAAAACAACTCCCACATTATAGATTGGGAGAATACACAAATATTGGATAAAGAAGTTGATTACAAAAAACGAAAAATTTCAGAAATGATTTACATCAAGAGTACAAAAAATACAGTTAACAAAACAGAGGATACACAAAATTTATATAATGTATACAAATTGCTCTTTAACTTTCTATTATGACTTTGTATATGTAAACAAACTGACTCGTATATATATAAGTAGAGATGTGTACGGTTTCCCACAACATTGACTTTATTCGTTCGACGTTGCTAATAAAGTCATCTTTTATTAGCATAGATTTTTTGTTGTGGTAAGCCTGGTCTAATTATTATTGTTAATTTATTATCTCTGTTTAATTGTAAAATAAATTCTAACCATTTTGTATATGTTTTAATAAAGCCTGAAGAGGTCAGTAATCAAGCTGACGAAACGTCGCACAAGCTACAATTGTGTTTTTTTTCCTACGTATTGGCCCTGACAGGATTCCATATATATTACTATATTCCACATTAACAATGGAGGGTGCCTCTATCAACTTTAACATATATAGAAGAAGAAAGAAAGCTGGACGATAGTCAATATGGATTTAGGAAAGGAAGAGGCACGATAGACGTAATATTTGTACTAAAAAGAACGATTGACAGTGAACTGAGAAAAGAAAAAGGAAAAGTTTGGGCATTCATGGCAGACCTCAAAGGAGCGTTCTACAGAATAAAAAGAGAGGCAATCTGGAAAGAAATGGAAAGAATGGAAGTCGAGGAAAAGATAAGAACAAGGATTAAAGAACTGTACCATAGGACAACATGTGAAATGATAATAGAAGGAAAAGCGATAGGGAAGTTTGAAACGAGAGATGGGGTTAGACAAGGATGCCCGTTAAGCCCATCACTGTTTAATATAACAATGGCTGGACTGGAAACGGAGATGAAGAAAGTACAGGAAGGAGGAATTATGATAGGAAGAAACAAGATTTACAGCATAGGATATGCAGATGATGTGATATTGTTATCAAATAATGAAAGCGGTATGAAAGAGATGCTAAAAAGATTCAAGAAATTTATGGAGAGAAGGGGGCTAGAACTAAACACGGAGAAATCATGTATGATGCAGTTCAAAAAGAAAGGAAGGAAAGGAAAGGAAACAGAATAGAAATGGAATGGAGAGAAAATAAATATTGTGAAAGAAGCAAAATACCTAGGATATATACTTCAAAGTAACAACGGGGATACAAAACATATAGAGTAGCTGGTAGGAAAGGCAACTGCGATACTGGGGAAAATATGGAGTCTAGGAGAAAGGAAGTTCAGGGATGACTGGAAGAAAAGAATTAAACTATTCGATGCATTAATAAAAAGCGTAATAAGCTACAGAACGGAAATATGGGGACAGAGAGAATGGGAGGAGCTGGGAAGATACAGGATAAATACATAAAATGGACACTAAAAACAGATAAGACAACCCCAAGACACATATTACATGAGGAAACAAAAAGATGGAAACTGGCGATACAGTTTGGGAAAAGGGCGATGAAATTTGAACAAAAAATGATTGGAAGTGAACAAGGAACTATGTGTAGAGAAGGAATGGAAAGTATAAAGAAAGCCGGGACACAAACAGAAACCGGAAAGGCGAGAAGAAAATTCTACGAAGATAAAGGATGGGCAATATCCGAGATAAACAAAAGACTGAAAAACGGAGAAACAATTTGGACAGAATTAACAGAAAGAGCAATGGACATAGAAAAACAACGAAGAAGAGAAGAAGTAACAAATTCAAGATTTGCTAGAGAAATAAAAAACATAATTATGTCGGAAGAAATGCCAGGGTACTTAGGAGGTGCAACGCAGAAGAAAAAGAAAGAATTGCAGATAATGGCGAGATTCAGATTGGGAAGTGAAAATAAGAGCGTGAGATACTGGAGCAAAGAGGAAGAAAGAAGATGCAGGTTTTGCAAATGTGAAGAAGAAACGATGGAGTACATAGTAGAGAAATGCACATATACAAATGAAGAAGGAATAAGATGTGAAGAAATTGTGAAAGGAGGAAGGAAAAACCTAACAAGGCTGCATACAATATTATGGAAAAGGAAAAGAGAAGACAGGAACAGATAGAAAAAGTAAGACAAAGAAAGAAAAGAGAAGACAAGGTAAGAGAAAAAGATTGGAGAAAGACCAGGTCGACGAAAGAGGAAAAAGGAACAAGAGCAATGTAAAAGGACCCTAAAGAAAAGAACAGAGATAGAAGACCACGAACCTGAAGACGCCACACGTGGTAGAAAGAGGTTAGAGGGATTGGTCAGAAAACATACATAACCCAGAAAAAAGAATAGGAGAATGTAGAAGATAAGATAAGAGAATCAGAAAAAGAGAGAAAAAGAAAAGGAAGGAAATGGAAGAATTAATAAAAAGGATAGAGGGGATAGAAAACAGAGTACAAGGTGATATCGAGAGAAAACTGTTGTGGAAGAGAAAATGAAAAAGGAAATGATAAGTTTCCAAATGAAAATGGAACAGAAAATGGAAAAGATAATGGATAAAGTGGAAGAGATAGAGAAGAAGATGGGAAACAAGGAGAAAAAATATTTAACAGTTGAAGAAATTAATAAGAATAGAACTCTAGTAATAAAGAGAGGAAGAAAATGGAAAGGAGAAAAACGAAGACCGTGGATGGACATACAAATAGGAAGAGAAGAACGGGAGACGAAGCCGATGAGGAACGGAGAAGGCATGCAATGGATAATATTTGAAGATAAATATGTGAAGGAATATTTTTGGAGAAAGGCAAAAAACATCAACATGGAAGGAATATTCGGGCTGGACGAAGTGCTGACAGCGGCAAAGCTGTGGGAAAGGTGGCACGCAAATGAAAAAGAAAAGGAGAAAAGAATTAGGCAACAGGAAGAGAAAGAAAGAGGAGACGGAGAAAGAGAGCAGATGGACAAAAAGAAGGAATACGTCAAAGAGATTAAAGGGGAAAAGAAAGAAGAGAAGACAGACAAAGAAAAAGGAAGAAAACCAGAAGAAGAATAAAGTCAAGAAAATGAAACTCAAGAATACGGACACAAACACACACTAACACTCACACACACAGAAACAATATGATTAACAGAGAACAAGAAAAATGTAAACAGTATACGACACACAGACATATACACTGACACAAACACTAAAGTGGCAGATAAAATTAAGAGATAAATTGTATTTTTTTATATATAACGAAAGTTCATAAAGTATTTATTATTATTATTATTAAAAAAATTGAATTTTATTGTTTCAAAAAGCTAAGCAAATTGGCATATGAGTAAGAAAATGCCTATATATATACTCAGCATTTAAAGTGTTAATAAATTATGAACACATTTTTGAGCAATTTTTTACTAACCTGCCACTATTGGTAAATTTGCATCATCACGGTTAGCTGCATTTCTACCATTGCCGACAGCATTTGTAGCGGTGACATTTTCATCGGCTTCATTTGGTGGTTCTCCTGCATGTATTTTTCCCTACATCAGAAAAGAACATTTAATTATTTTAAAATATATGTATTTTAATTTCAATACTAGATCAAACGCGCGCTACGTGCGCGGAGATGAACTGTGCTTTGAATACAATATTCAAGAATGGGAAAATAACCTTATAAGAAAAATATAAACAAACAACATTACGTTGCCATGCACATTGCTACAGCATGGCAACGCTTCCGACCAATAAGATTGCAAATAAAACGTGAAACAACATATAGCCATCAATTTTCATAAAGAGGATTACAAATCATCATAATTTATAGCTTCCCGGTTGAAAATATCAGAGCAGATTTCCGTACTGAAATCCGCCCGGAATTCGGACTGAATTCCGCGGAGAAATCCATGCAGAAATCAGTCCAACAAATCCACCTGGAAATCTACGTGGAAATCTAGGTAAAAATCCAAGCCACGTCGCATCGCGTCTACAACTGCGTTGAAATCCGCGCAGATATCCATAGGGAAATCCAAATGTTCAGTACGCCTTCATATATGTTCGGATTTCCGCACGGAAATCCATGCTGAAAACAGAATGGTGATTATTAGCTTACGCATTTAGACGGAAATTCGCGCAGAAATCCGCGCGGAAATCGAAGTGATCGGTACGCCTGCATACATGTCCGGATTTCCGCGCGGCAATCCACCTAGAAAACCGAGCAGTGGTTTCGCTTATGCAGGTGCACGGAAATCCACGCGGAAAATCGAAGTGATCAGTACGTCTACATATATATATCTCTGGATGTCCGCGCGGAAATCCACGCGAAAATCCATGTAGAAAACCGGGCGGTGGTATCGCTTATGCAGGTGCGCGGAAATCCACGCAGAAATCCGGACGGATACCTTAGCGATTATTACTTGTCTAGAATACGTCCGGATTTCCACATGGTAATCCACGCGAAAATCCATGTAGAAAACCGGGAGGGGGTTTCGCTTATCCAGGTGCACGGAAATCCACGCAGAAATCCAGACGGATATCTAAGTGATTATTACTTGTCTAGAATACGTTCGGATTTCCACGTGTAAATCCACGCGAAAATCCATGCTAAAAACCGAGCGGGGTTTCGCTTATCCAGGTGCGCGGAAATCCACGCAGAAATCCGGACGGATGTCTAAGTGATTACCCGGTTGTAAATATTCACCTGGTTTTCACCTGAATTTCCACCTGAATTATCACCTGAATTTCCACCTAAATTTTACGTGAAATTCGTGTAAAATGTATGCGAAAACCACCCAAATTTTATGTGATTTATACCTGTATTTCACGTGTCAAAATTCTAAAAACGTCAGGTGAATTTCACGTGATTTTCACCCGATGCTCACGTGAACTTCACCGGAGATAAATTAAAGCTTCCTTCTTGTGACATCGTTTTTTCAGGTGAATTTCACGTGATTTACATGTGAATCCACACGAATTTCACATTTATTTCACCTATATTCCGTAGTATTTTCGGGTGAATTTAACCTGAAATTCACGTGATTTTCACCCAATATTCACGTGAACTTCACCACAGATAAATTAAAGCTTCTTTCTCTTGTTATCGTTTTCTCAGGTGAATTTCACGTGATTTTCACCCAATATTCATGTGAACTTTATTAGACCCTATTGAAAGTATCCATCGGGATTTCCATATATAAATATACATGGATTCCATATGGACACTCATATGGAAATCCACCTGAAAATCTGTTCCAAAACGTCATATGCAAATCTGTATGAAAATCCATGTGAAAATCCATATGAAAATCCATGTACAAATCTATGTAGAGATGCAATTAAAAATCTGCCCTGAACCTGGATTATTTATGGACATACTACTGCAGATACGATTTGAACTTCGCCGAGAACCATCATTGGAATATATATAAAAAAGGCTATATCGGTATTAGTATATATAACTAATGGATATGATACATACCTAGCTGCAACATTACAATAAGATATAAGATCACTGATGATATTTTGCTTAATGTGGAGAAAGAAGTAACGACGTTTAACGAGCCTCGTGCTCGCGCTACTCGACAATGACCCGTGATATCAAATTCACACGAGGCCGGAGCCGAGCGCCCCTACGTGTACTCGATTATTAGCAGCTACCATGAATAGTTGGGACGGGCGGTTAAACTCGGCGACAGCGCGAGAAGTCGACATCTTGGCGATGATGGTGCTCTTCAAAGAAACAGCTCAAATTTTTAAAATCGTTTATGCTTTGTAAGTTTACTGATAATTGTTATTTCATAAAATTTTTTCAGATTCTTTATTAAAAATCCTTAAAAATGAGCCCTACTAAAACAATATTGGCGAACAACCCTCTTTTGTAAAGAATTGTATATTTTTTAAATACCAATAGAAACCAATCATTTGTATTTCTGACAACCAGATGGATTTGAGATTTTAATGTTATTCATATATCTAATGTTATAGATCTTGTCAATAAGTTTCTCAAAGCAGAAAAAATACATTCAACATCTATTTTCAACAATATTTTCACCAGGCTTGTAAGTAAAAATATTCATCTTTATTTTCCTAAATTTTCAATGGGAGCCGGTTACACTGTTATTAAACTCTATATGTATTTTTCATATCTACTCGTAAGAAAATTTCATAAGTTATCGAGTGTTATGTGTGCCAAATGAAAAAGTATATTACTATAAAAAGTTTAAATCAAAGTAGTTGAAAGACAATTTAGCAATTGTGTATTCCGATGCCCAGACAAGAACTTCTTACTCAATTATTTTCAAATAAAATATGGTTTTCTTATTAAGTCTGCGCTTCATGTAATTTCATAAATTATGTAATTTACAATCTTATAAATCATTAAGATCCATAATTCAATTATTTATTTGTGACTTATTCACTGAATAGTTTATGAAATTTCATGAAGCGAGGGCTTAATAAGAACACCATATTATATTGGACTATTATTGAGTAAGAAGTTCGTGTCTGGGCATCGGAATATACAATTGTTAAATTGTCTTTCAACCACTTTGATTTAAACTTTTTTATAATAATATACTTTATCATTTGGGACACATAATACTGGATAACTTATGAAATTTTCTTTCCAGTAGATATGAAAAATACATATAGAATTTATTAACAGTGTAACCGGCTCCCATTGAAAATTTAGGAAAGTAAAGATGAATATTTTTACTTACAGGCCTGTTGAAAATATTGTTGGAAATAGATGTTTAATGTATTTTTCCTGCTTTGAGAAAACTTAGTGACAAGATCCATGCCATTAGATATATGAATAACATTAAGATCTCAAATCCGTCTGGTGGTCAGAAATACAAATTATTGGTTTCTATTGATATTTAAAAAATATAGAATGCTTTTCAACAGGGTTTTCTAACAATGCTTCGAGGCTTATTGGAAAAGCTCTTAAATAAGGACTCAATAAAGCTTTTGTCGCATGCAAAATATTCTGCTTTATCAAATGGATCATAATTCATAATATAAATATAACTATATTCTTAAAATAAAAACAAATTTTTTAAAATTTTGAGCTGCTGACTTCATGTGAAATGCATTATAAATACCTATACTATATAATGTAATGTCATATGAAATGTCAGTATTCTTTCATACTGCTAACAAAAACAGATTGAATATTAGTTGATTCATTACACGGAGCAAAATTTATTTCTAAACTTTAATCTTTATAAGAAAATTTATTATTTTTATAGTAGTGCTGGGACATACTCAACATGGGGGATTTATCTTGTTTTAAATATTAATTTTTATTATTTTTGTAGCAAATTTTACTATTTCAAATAGTACTTTTTATGACTGCTTCAAAAATAATAAATATTACTATTTCAGATAATAAAATTTGCTACAAATGTAGTAAAAATTATTCTTTAAAAAATAAAATTTGCTATGAAAATTATAAAAATTACTATTTATAACAGTAAAGATCCTACATGTCGAATGTGTCCCAGTACTAAACTATAAAAATAATAAATTTTCTTATAAAAAGAGTAAAGTTTACAAATAAATTTTTCTCCGTGTACAAGAAAATAAAAAGCATATATTATTATGGCCAATTCACATATAATTATAAAATAACTTCACATATTAAAGATTATTGACATGCGTGTGCCTCTAAGTTACTGTTATATAACTTACATCGAAAGAAGAAATCCATACATTGTTGCTAAATGCTAATTAATCATTAGAATATAGCTTACAGTTTGTAACCTAAATGCAGCAGTAAATTTAAAACACATTATACTTATGACATAGCCTTTTGCAAACTATAAGCTATGAAGGTAAACTCCAAATTATGAGGTAGGAAATGGAAAAAATTGGACATCCGACAAACTATATTGGATATGCTAGTTTATTCCAGCCTAACACCAGGCTGGAATGAACTAGCGTATCCTATATAGTTCATCTATTGTCCAATTTTTACAATTTCCTTAATCATACTTATACGAACAATTTAAAACACACCGTACAAATTATGAGGAATTTTATAAACTCTAATTAAATGTTCTTATTATAAATAACTAAAAAATAATTATCGAACAATCATTCCCAATTGAAATATGTCAAGTTGAAATTACTATAATAAGATACGAGGCCAGGCAAGAAAATTTTTATAATAATGGTTCACCTATTATTCGTTAAACATAAGTGTGGTATTATAAGGACAGCAGTGATAGTGTCAGATCTAAAATCATATGAACTGTCAGTGTTCTTTCATACTGCTACCTGAAACATAACAATATAAATTGAATATTAGTTGTGCGTGTCTTGGAACTGTAAATAGTCATTCTGTTTTTCTTTTTTTTTGAAGTTAAAGTTATAGTTATGCTTTGCAAGTATTCTACATATAGAATATTACAAGTTATTGTTATATAACTTTCATTGTTAGAAGAAATCCATACATTATTACTAAATGCTACTTGATCATTAAAATATAGCTTACAGCTTGTACTCTAAATACAACGGCAGTAAATTTCAAACAATATTATATTTATTACATAGCCTTTTACAAACAGTTAACTGTATTTCAATGGTAAAGTATAAATATTATATAATTATATAACAATAATTTATACTTTTATATGTGGAAAACTTGCAATCCATAAATATTAAATTATACAAAACAGAATAAACAATGTCAATCGAACACATGCACCTGTCAATACTCTTTAATATGTGAAGTTATTTTATAAATATAAGTATAAATATAAATATAAATATGTTAATAAAAAACCTTTTATTTTTAACAATAAATCATTGGGAAAGTACTTACTATACCAAGTGTCATCCTTGGAAATGCATATACAGATAAGTCGCACCCAGTCAACCCTATAGAAGAATAAACATTGCTTGAAGTAACATTAGCTAACTATTAAATATTGGAATGTTACTCACCAGTTGAGAGACGGCAACAAACTTGCAAAAAGGACTTTTCTAGCATCAAGTGCATTGTAGCAGGGATCACTGGATCAGGAAGAAGAATTTGCCATGACTCGTAGCACAACTAGCATAAGAAAATGAAGAAACACGAGACAGACGCAAAAATAAATGAAAAAGTGGGTGCACTGATCTCACCTAGATGTAAACGTGGGAAACATAACCATGAATATCACACCTTACTCGACCGGCAACGTCAGCACAACACTCGTCACAACCTCGGAGATGACAGCGTGGATAGCAGCAGAAGGTCTTTCTCGACGTAGATGCAGCCACCAGTAACCACCACACTCTCACGTTCGAACTTACGTCGTCGTAACCCTTGAAGCACGCGAGAGCACCGGTCTATTAGACGACGTTCGATAACTGCCGCCGGCCGCGCGTACATGTGTAGAAAGTAATATAGAGAGAGAGAGAGAGAGAGTCAGCTGTCAGTGAGGCTCCTGTCACATAGGCGCGTACGATCGCGTTCGACTGCGTTCGAGCGCGTGCGCATAAGGCTCCCGGCACATAAGAGCGTTTGATCGCGTGCGGACGAAGAGAAGCGAGCGCGTGCGCATAACCGCGGTCGAACGCGCTCGAACGCAGTCGAACGCGATCGTACGCGCCTATGTGACAGGAGCCTCACTGACAGCTGACTCTCTCTCTCTCTCTCTCTCTCTCTATATTACTTTCTACACATGTACGCGCGGCCGGCGGCAGTTATCGAACGTCGTCTAATAGACCGGTGCTCTCGCGTGCTTCAAGGGTTACGACGACGTAAGTTCGAACGTGAGAGTGTGGTGGTTACTGGTGGCTGCATCTACGTCGAGAAAGACCTTCTGCTGCTATCCACGCTGTCATCTCCGAGGTTGTGACGAGTGTTGTGCTGACGTTGCCGGTCGAGTAAGGTGTGATATTCATGGTTATGTTTCCCACGTTTACATCTAGGTGAGATCAGTGCACCCACTTTTTCATTTATTTTTGCGTCTGTCTCGTGTTTCTTCATTTTCTTATGCTAGTTGTGCTACGAGTCATGGCAAATTCTTCTTCCTGATCCAGTGATCCCTGCTACAATGCACTTGATGCTAGAAAAGTCCTTTTGCAAGTTTGTTGCCGTCTCCTCAACTGGTGAGTAACATTCCAATATTTAATAGTTAGCTAATGTTACTTCAAGCAATGTTTATTCTTCTATAGGGTTGACTGGGTGCGACTTATCTGTATATGCATTTCCAGGATGACACTTGGTATAGTAAGTACTTTCCCAATGATTTATTGTTAAAAATAAAAGGTTTTTTATTAACATATTTATATTTATATTTATACTTATATTTATAAAATAACTTCACATATTAAAGAGTATTGACAGGTGCATGTGTTCGATTGACATTGTTTATTCTGTTTTGTATAATTTAATATTTATGGATTGCAAGTTTTCCACATATAAAAGTATAAATTATTGTTATATAATTATATAATATTTATACTTTACCATTGAAATACAGTTAACTGTTTGTAAAAGGCTATGTAATAAATATAATATTGTTTGAAATTTACTGCCGTTGTATTTAGAGTACAAGCTGTAAGCTATATTTTAATGATCAAGTAGCATTTAGTAATAATGTATGGATTTCTTCTAACAATGAAAGTTATATAACAATAACTTGTAATATTCTATATGTAGAATACTTGCAAAGCATAACTATAACTTTAACTTCAAAAAAAAAGAAAAACAGAATGACTATTTACAGTTCCAAGACACGCACAACTAATATTCAATTTATATTGTTATGTTTCAGGTAGCAGTATGAAAGAACACTGACAGTTCATATGATTTTAGATCTGACACTATCACTGCTGTCCTTATAATACCACACTTATGTTTAACGAATAATAGGTGAACCATTATTATAAAAATTTTCTTGCCTGGCCTCGTATCTTATTATAGTAATTTCAACTTGACATATTTCAATTGGGAATGATTGTTCGATAATTATTTTTTAGTTATTTATAATAAGAACATTTAATTAGAGTTTATAAAATTCCTCATAATTTGTACGGTGTGTTTTAAATTGTTCGTATAAGTATGATTAAGGAAATTGTAAAAATTGGACAATAGATGAACTATATAGGATACGCTAGTTCATTCCAGCCTGGTGTTAGGCTGGAATAAACTAGCATATCCAATATAGTTTGTCGGATGTCCAATTTTTTCCATTTCCTACCTCATAATTTGGAGTTTACCTTCATAGCTTATAGTTTGCAAAAGGCTATGTCATAAGTATAATGTGTTTTAAATTTACTGCTGCATTTAGGTTACAAACTGTAAGCTATATTCTAATGATTAATTAGCATTTAGCAACAATGTATGGATTTCTTCTTTCGATGTAAGTTATATAACAGTAACTTAGAGGCACACGCATGTCAATAATCTTTAATATGTGAAGTTATTTTATAATTATATGTGAATTGGCCATAATAATATATGCTTTTTATTTTCTTGTACACGGAGAAAAATTTATTTGTAAACTTTACTCTTTTTATAAGAAAATTTATTATTTTTATAGTTTAGTACTGGGACACATTCGACATGTAGGATCTTTACTGTTATAAATAGTAATTTTTATAATTTTCATAGCAAATTTTATTTTTTAAAGAATAATTTTACTACATTTGTAGCAAATTTTATTATCTGAAATAGTAATATTTATTATTTTTGAAGCAGTCATAAAAGTACTATTTGAAATAGTAAAATTTGCTACAAAAATAATAAAAATTAATATTTAAAACAAGATAAATCCCCCATGTTGAGTATGTCCCAGCACTACTATAAAAATAATAAATTTTCTTATAAAGATTAAAGTTTAGAAATAAATTTTGCTCCGTGTAATGAATCAACTAATATTCAATCTGTTTTTGTTAGCAGTATGAAAGAATACTGACATTTCATATGACATTACATTATATAGTATAGGTATTTATAATGC
Organism: Torymus aiolomorphi; assembly: GCA_036365515.1. Lineage (NCBI taxonomy): Eukaryota > Metazoa > Arthropoda > Insecta > Hymenoptera > Torymidae > Torymus > Torymus aiolomorphi. The sequence goes on from CM070877.1 coordinate 83,865,263, forward strand.
ATTTCACATGAAGTCAGCAGCTCAAAATTTTAAAAAATTTGTTTTTATTTTAAGAATATAGTTATATTTATATTATGAATTATGATCCATTTGATAAAGCAGAATATTTTGCATGCGACAAAAGCTTTATTGAGTCCTTATTTAAGAGCTTTTCCAATAAGCCTCGAAGCATTGTTAGAAAACCCTGTTGAAAAGCATTCTATATTTTTAAATATCAATAGAAACCAATAATTTGTATTTCTGACCACCAGACGGATTTGAGATCTTAATGTTATTCATATATCTAATGGCATGGATCTTGTCACTAAGTTTTCTCAAAGCAGGAAAAATACATTAAACATCTATTTCCAACAATATTTTCAACAGGCCTGTAAGTAAAAATATTCATCTTTACTTTCCTAAATTTTCAATGGGAGCCGGTTACACTGTTAATAAATTCTATATGTATTTTCATATCTACTGGAAAGAAAATTTCATAAGTTATCCAGTATTATGTGTCCCAAATGATAAAGTATATTATTATAAAAAGTTTAAATCAAAGTGGTTGAAAGACAATTTAACAATTGTATATTCCGATGCCCAGACACGAACTTCTTACTCAATAATAGTCCAATATAATATGGTGTTCTTATTAAGCCCTCGCTTCATGAAATTTCATAAACTATTCAGTGAATAAGTCACAAATAAATAATTGAATTATGGATCTTAATGATTTATAAGATTGTAAATTACATAATTTATGAAATTACATGAAGCGCAGACTTAATAAGAAAACCATATTTTATTTGAAAATAATTGAGTAAGAAGTTCTTGTCTGGGCATCGGAATACACAATTGCTAAATTGTCTTTCAACTACTTTGATTTAAACTTTTTTATAGTAATATACTTTTTCATTTGGCACACATAACACTCGATAACTTATGAAATTTTCTTACGAGTAGATATGAAAAATACATATAGAGTTTAATAACAGTGTAACCGGCTCCCATTGAAAATTTAGGAAAATAAAGATGAATATTTTTACTTACAAGCCTGGTGAAAATATTGTTGAAAATAGATGTTGAATGTATTTTTTCTGCTTTGAGAAACTTATTGACAAGATCTATAACATTAGATATATGAATAACATTAAAATCTCAAATCCATCTGGTTGTCAGAAATACAAATGATTGGTTTCTATTGGTATTTAAAAAATATACAATTCTTTACAAAAGAGGGTTGTTCGCCAATATTGTTTTAGTAGGGCTCATTTTTAAGGATTTTTAATAAAGAATCTGAAAAAATTTGTGAAATAACAATTATCAGTAAACTTACAAAGCATAAACGATTTTAAAAATTTGAGCTGTTTCTTTGAAGAGCACCATCATCGCCAAGATGTCGACTTCTCGCGCTGTCGCCGAGTTTAACCGCCCGTCCCAACTATTCATGGTAGCTGCTAATAATCGAGTACACGTAGGGGCGCTCGGCTCCGGCCTCGTGTGAATTTGATATCACGGGTCGTTGTCGAGTAGCGCGAGCACGAGGCTCGTTAAACGTCGTTACTTCTTTCTCCACATTAAGCAAAATATCATCAGTGATCTTATATCTTATTGTAATGTTGCAGCTAGGTATGTATCATATCCATTAGTTATATATACTAATACCGATATAGCCTTTTTTATATATATTCCAATGATGGTTCTCGGCGAAGTTCAAATCGTATCTGCAGTAGTATGTCCATAAATAATCCAGGTTCAGGGCAGATTTTTAATTGCATCTCTACATAGATTTGTACATGGATTTTCATATGGATTTTCACATGGATTTTCATACAGATTTGCATATGACGTTTTGGAACAGATTTTCAGGTGGATTTCCATATGAGTGTCCATATGGAATCCATGTATATTTATATATGGAAATCCCGATGGATACTTTCAATAGGGTCTATATAAAGTTCACATGAATATTGGGTGAAAATCACGTGAAATTCACCTGAGAAAACGATAACAAGAGAAAGAAGCTTTAATTTATCTGTGGTGAAGTTCACGTGAATATTGGGTGAAAACACGTGAATTTCAGGTTAAATTCACCCGAAAATACTACGGAATATAGGTGAAATAAATGTGAAATTCGTGTGGATTCACATGTAAATCACGTGAAATTCACCTGAAAAAACGATGTCACAAGAAGGAAGCTTTAATTTATCTCCGGTGAAGTTCACGTGAGCATCGGGTGAAAATCACGTGAAATTCACCTGACGTTTTTAGAATTTTGACACGTGAAATACAGGTATAAATCACATAAAATTTGGGTGGTTTTCGCATACATTTTACACGAATTTCACGTAAAATTTAGGTGGAAATTCAGGTGATAATTCAGGTGGAAATTCAGGTGAAAACCAGGTGAATATTTACAACCGGGTAATCACTTAGACATCCGTCCGGATTTCTGTGTGGATTTCCGCGCACCTGGATAAGCGAAACCCCGCTCGGTTTTTAGCATGGATTTTCGCGTGGATTTACACGTGGAAATCCGAACGTATTCTAGACAAGTAATAATCACTTAGATATCCGTCTGGATTTCTGCGTGGATTTCCGTGCACCTGGATAAGCGAAACCCCCTCCCGGTTTTCTACATGGATTTTCGCGTGGATTACCATGTGGAAATCCGGACGTATTCTAGACAAGTAATAATCGCTAAGGTATCCGTCCGGATTTCTGCGTGGATTTCCGCGCACCTGCATAAGCGATACCACCGCCCGGTTTTCTACATGGATTTTCGCGTGGATTTCCGCGCGGACATCCAGAGATATATATATGTAGACGTACTGATCACTTCGATTTTCCGCGTGGATTTCCGTGCACCTGCATAAGCGAAACCACTGCTCGGTTTTCTAGGTGGATTGCCGCGCGGAAATCCGGACATGTATGCAGGCGTACCGATCACTTCGATTTCCGCGCGGATTTCTGCGCGAATTTCCGTCTAAATGCGTAAGCTAATAATCACCATTCTGTTTTCAGCATGGATTTCCGTGCGGAAATCCGAACATATATGAAGGCGTACTGAACATTTGGATTTCCCTATGGATATCTGCGCGGATTTCAACGCAGTTGTAGACGCGATGCGACGTGGCTTGGATTTTTACCTAGATTTCCACGTAGATTTCCAGGTGGATTTGTTGGACTGATTTCTGCATGGATTTCTCCGCGGAATTCAGTCCGAATTCCGGGCGGATTTCAGTACGGAAATCTGCTCTGATATTTTCAACCGGGTTACCATCACGACCACGATTGTCTAAAGCTAGATTAGCGATCTCCGTATTAAGTTCTACGTCGTTCATAACTAAATTGTTATTGATCTGTAATATTATTATTTTATTATTTGTTATTGCATGTATAAATATTAAAATATTAAAACATTTTTACTTACTATTTCGGTTAGAGAACTTTTTGGCAGTAGATACCACTATGGCAATCGACAACAAAAGAAACCGCGTTTTTGTGAAGAGAAGATACACTATGACAATCGGCAACAAAAGAACCTGCGTTTTTGCGAAGAGAAGAACTCGGAGACAAAACTCGTTCCATCATGTTATAACGCAAGCCCACAATGTCTTTTTTATTACGTGTCTTTCATGTGTTTCATGTTGTTCCGTGCCAGCGTGACGTGTCAATTTACCTATGGTACGTCTAGGATACTCATATCCATGGCGAAAATTCAACATACCTATATCGATTCTCTGCCACGAGCCAATCAGAAGCTAGATTTTGGACAGAAATTTTTTTACGAAGCACACATAAAGCACAGAGCACAAGAGGTCCAAAGCACAGGTTCTGGACAGTTTCTTAATACTCCCTTTTGTATATTCTATATATATATATAACTTATCAGGGCTAATACTACTACTGTTAACCCTATAATACGGAAGCGCCTATACGCCACCCCTCGGCGCGTAGGTGTCTGCCGAACTTTGAGAATCGAAGCACAATGAAAATGGAAGCAGTAGGCACCAGTGAAAAAGTGCCATGAGCTCTCTTCTCTAAATGGCCGATTTTCTGGCATTTCAACTAATTTTCTGCAATTGCTAATTATCTGTGATTGCTCTTAAATTACAATTTTTTCAATTTTTTTATCGAAAATAGCATCAATAATTCAGAAGGTAAGTTTTTTATGTAATGTTTATATCATTTGTATAACTTCTATTTCCTTCCTACGATTTGGAGGTTATAAAAAATAAACATAAAAGTGTTAAAGTAAAGGGTTAGTCGTGGTTGGTGGTAAAATGATTATTTATTATAAGAGAAAGAAAGTACAACAAAGCGCCATGCGCTTGGGCACTACGTGCCGCTTCGGACGAGAGCTGAGAGCCAAGAGAGAAGCGCGAGTCGGCCGCTTCCGCTTGACATACCTTCTGGCTCACAGACACACTAGGGAGGGGAGACTTACATGTGTGCATACGTGTGTCGCGCGCTGTAAGTTCCCTTCGCACGGAACCTGAAGCGATATATACAATATATGGGTATCACATTTTCAACACGCCTCCTTAAATATATATTGTGCACTTAAATTTCACAATTAACAATCTTTGGCTTTCGTTTTTCTTTAGTATAATAATTACTTTGTCTAATATTCTAATTTTAAGTTTGCTCCAATCTTTTCAAATTTTATCCGTCCTAATGACTTAGTGAAGATATCTGCAGGATTTTCATCTGAATTACTTTTTATAACATCAATAGTACCTTCTAAATAATTTTCATTTACAAAGTGGTAATGTGTTTCAACGCACTTAGAATTTTTTGTTAAATTTCCACTTTCACGGGGTGGATTTTCGGGCTAAGGCACGTTTCATCTGCGTACCTTAGCGGTTCACTTCCATATCTCTCGGTTCAACTCCCGGAGATATAATAGCCAGATTAGGTAACAGACGCTACAACGTCGTGCAATGTTAACCTAATCTGGTTACTTACCGTGCAACACGCAAGTCGAAGACTCGCGCTTTATTTCTCACCAGTGACTCGAACTCCTCTCCTGGTCACTGGTCCGTGTGCCGGCTGCTCAGATATAACGAAACGTATTCTCTTACGTAACGACCGCGGAGGCGGCGGGGAGCGGGGAATTACTAGGTCGCGAAATAATAACTTGAGCGGTTAAAGTTAATAACAAAAGACTATGGTTTATTAAATAAAAGAAGTTGAGGTTTGGTAACAGATCAGTAATATAAAAGAAGTGAATTTAGGTTCGCTTATTTCCTATCTAAACGGTGCGCCAGCACGTTATCTCTGACGTCAGCTGCCTCGGAGACTGACGTCACGCTCACGGTAATTTACGCCGCGCACGTGGGGTATAATACGCCTCACGTGTGCGGTACTCTACACGCGCGCTCACCGAGTAAAGCAGCGAAGTGAGAGAGCAGTCGCGATCGACGCGCGATGCACACACGAATAAGTGTGAGAGAGAGGGTAGATGGCGGGTTTACACGTATGCGCAACTGTTGTGCGCACTCACCGGCTTTGAAATAGCCGGTGGTTTGACCTCGCGTTTAACCTTGATGAAGCCCGAACCCGAGGCCCACACTCTCTCTCCTCACACTTGCTCTCTCCGCACTAGAGCGCCTACTCGTCACCGTTGTCCAGGTAAGACGAGCCTGGACGAGCGATTACGCGTTATTACTCGCGTCGCGGATGATGCGTGCACGCTTACCATGTTAGGTCTTCGGCGAATTTGACTCGGTGGCCTAGCATCCTCGCGTGCATCCTCTCGACTCATCTGGCATCGTAGCTCGGTTCTTCATGATCTGTCGAACTGTAGTAACGCCAAGCGATCGGCTCTTCTGCTCGCGGAAGTCACTTTTATTCACAGTAAGGCAGGTAGAATCAGCCTGCCGTACAGTCTCGGTATACTTCACGTACTTCCCACGTAAGTACGTGAAGTCACACTTTTCCGGCAGAGTAAATGGCCTCAGTAAAGCACACTACTTCTTTACTGAGGTTGAGAGAGTGACAAAAAATACATTGTCACTCGCGAAATTCGCGATAACAAAATCCGCGAACTCGCACGCATGTGTCTCTCACGAGCGGTAACAACAAGATGGATGCCGGGCGCTCTCTCGCGCCGGCTCGCTCGTCGTCTCGTCGATGCAGCTTCAATTCTGCATCGACGCGCCCTCTAGCGTTCGCTACCAGGAACTTACTAATTACCGACGTCGGTACGGCAGGCCGTGACACCACTTATACTTATACTAATCGCACCTGCATTATCCTCATAAATACATATCTGATTGTTAATTTCTATTTCAAATTCTTTTAGCAATTATTTAATTAATTTTACTTAACTCACGCATATAGATAACGCAATATACTCAGCTTCGGTAGATGACTTTGTTACAATATTTTGTTTTTTTTATATCCAATATATACTATTTCCATTCATTTTAATTACATAACCAGTCGTAGATTTTCTATCAACTACATCTTCTGCCCAATCAGCATCAACATAACATTCTAATATCAGCATTTAGATTTTTCTCGTATATTAATTTTAATTCTTTTGTATAATACAAATACTTTAATATTCTTAGTGCATATTTATAATGACTCTGATCATAACAATTTTGAAATCTACTTAGGTAATTTACAGAATAACAAATATCTGGTATAATACTAGAGCTTATGTACAAGAGTGCTCCAATTAAATTTCTATATTTTATATCATTTGATGCTGATAACGCAGGTTCACATTTTTAATTTTGTTCCATCGGAGTAGCATACAATTTCGCATTTTCGATATCATATTTTCTCGCTAAAGACTCAATATAATCCTTTTGATCTAAAGTCATAATATTATTATCATAGCCATAATTGATATTTATTCCTAAATAAGTTTTTATTTGGCCCATATCTTTCATTCTAAATTTCACAGATAATTTCTTTTTAATAAAGTCTATCAATTTTTTATTTTTACCACAAATTAATAAATCATCAACAAAAATTATTAAATAAATCTTCTTATTTTTAATTTTTATGAAATATAAACAATAATCGATTTTACTTTTCTCAAAACCTAATTCAATCAAATATTTATCTAAGCACTCATACCATGACTTTCACGGAGTCCGTACAAAGCTTTGTCTAATTTGCATATTCTTCCTGAATTATCATCATAACCTTGAGGTTGTTTAACATAAACTTCGGATTTTACTTTTCCATTAAGGAATGCGGACTCGACTTCCATTTGATCAATTTTAAAATCATTTTGCACACAGTAATTTAATAAGATTTTTAATCTTTGAGTTCTCGCAACAGATGAATAAATATCATCAATTATTTCCTTTTGCTGAAACCCTCTTACTACAATTCTAGCTTTAAACTTATTATTTGCCTTTTTTGTATAAACCCACTTTAAGTCTAACGCCTTTTTATCTTTCGGTTTGTCAACTAATTTCCATGTTTCATTTTTATTTAAACAATCAATCTCATTATTCATAGCTTCTTGCCAATTTTCACTCTCATTACTATTTATCGCTTCGTGATAATTTTCGGGATTATCAACGTTTACATAATTCACATAAATACAGTTTGTTACCGGATTTCCGTATCGATTTACAGGGCTTTTCTTTTTTGATGACCTTCTCGGTACTATTAAATTATCTTTACTAGAACTAGGTACGTTATTTTCATATTCATTATTTTCAATGTTTTCATTTTTATTTTGATTTTCTAAATCATTTTCCCTTCCCCTACTCTCCCCGAGGGTCGAAGTAGGGGGAAGTATAATTTCATCATTGTTTTCATTTATTTCATCATTATCACCAAATCCAACTAACTTTACATTTTCTTCAATTATGTCTACATGTTTAGCTACAATTACTCTATTATTTGTTAGGACTCTATAACGTACACCGTCATATCCAACTAATACTCCGAAATCTGCTTTCCTATCCCATTTACTTTTTCTTTTAATTTCTGGAACTCGAACAAGAACTCTACTGCCATATAGTTTAAGATTTTTAATATTAGGTTTTTCTCCGATCATAATTTCATACGGAGTCTTTTTCTCTAAAGTATTTGCTAAGGTTCTATTTTTTAAATCTGCTGCTGTTTGAACTACTTCCGGCCAGAACCTATTATGAATTTTTGCGTCTGCTAATAAACATCTCGCCGTTTCCATTATCGACCTATTGTACCGTTCGGCAGTTCCGTTCAATTTGTGAACATACGGGGGGCATGGTTCAATATAAATTCCTTTTTCTTTTGCAAAGTTATAGATATCTTTATTTAAAAACTCTCTCTCGTTATCACACCTTAACCGTTTTATTCTTTTTCCCGTTAAATTTTCAACTAAATTAACATACGTAACAATAAAATCAAAGATTTCATTTTTTCCTTTCATAGTATATACTTTTGCAGCTTTACTATAATCATCAACTAGGACTAGAAAGTATCTTTCTCCTCTAAATCCTATAGTACTATGCGGTCCATTTACGTCCGCGTGAATAATTTCTCCTACATCTTTTGCCCTATGCCTATCATTTTCAAATCTAGTATTAGTTATTTTATTTTGTACTCAAGTACCACATTTTAAATATTCACTTTCTAAATTATTTGGCAAACCTTCAACTAAATTATTTTTACTCAAAATATTCAAATATCCAAAATTAACATGCCCTAGCATTCTATAGAATTTTTCTTTCAAAGTCATGCCGTTATTTACATTTTCTGTTACGTAGGTCTGTTTATTCTCTAACACAGTGTTGTCACAGTGTTGTAACACAGTCTGTTTATTCTCTAACACATCTTATACACATTATTTACTTTATTTGCTACTGCTATTAATTCGTTTTCACGGTTATAAATTTTTGAAGTATTTCCTATCGAAACAATTATTAAATTTTCTGCTACTCTCCCGAAACTCATTAAATCCCTATCCATTTCTTTTACAAAAAATACATCTCTTATTTCAATTTCTGTTTCATTATAATTTGTTATAAATTAAGCTTTAATATCTCCTATACTAGTTGCTTTTAAGGTACGACCATCTCCCACTTTTACGTTAATCGGGTTTTCTAATTTATTTACTCTAGCAAAGTATTTATCATCGTTAATAATATGATCGGAGCATCCGCTATCTAAAACCCATTCCAACTTACTTTCGCAACTATTTACCTCTACATTATTATTTACGATACCCTCTGCTTCGGTTATGAAAGTCATCGGGTCTCGACTCGTGTTCTGTCGATCTTGCCGATGTTGACTGCCTCGTCCTCGCTGACCTCTTCCTCGGCTGTGGTAGCTGCCGTTGCCTCTGCTGTGATAGCCGCCGTCTCGTTGTTGCTGTTGAGAACGCGCGCCTCCTCGCACTTGCTGCTGTCCTCCTCCTCGCGAGCCTCTCCAGGAATTCCTCCCGTTGCTCGTACATTCGTATTGGAAATGACCGGGCATTCTGCATCGGTAACATGTACCGTCCTTTCCTTTTTCTACTTTAAACACATTTGAATCTCCATGTTTACTTCTTGAATTCTGATTTTCTTCTTTTTCACGGTTCTCGTACATTTTAATTTTTTCGATTACATAATCTACGGTTCTTTCTTGTTCTGGTAGCACATCAACTAAATCGCCAATATGGCATAATGAGCTTGGTAGTGTTCTTAATATATAATTTAACTTTTCCTTTTTATCTATAGTAGCGCCGGCATTTTTCAATTCTGTGATTAACTTTTCGAATTCATTATAGAATTCACTCACTTCTGTGTAGTCTCTTAATCTTAATCTGTCTAGTCTATTTCGAACACAAATTTGTAATGCGGTTGACTCACGCCAATACAACTTGTCCAATTTCTTAATTATTTCAAAACTGGTATTTTCATCATTCACTAACTCCGTTTATTTGTTCGACAAAGCGCTATATATGTAATTCATCGCTTTCAAGTCTTTCTCGTTCCACGTAGCTTCATTATCATTTTCTGCTCTCACTCTCTGTATTACTTCTTCACATTTCTTCATTTTCAGCAATACTGTAATTCTTTTCTTCCATGTGATGTAGTCTTTCCCGTCGAAAATTGGTAGCGTCATTTTGAAATCGTCCGCCATGTCAATTCGTATCTCTTCTTGTTTAAGTATTTCTATCACTTTTCTTGTCTTATTCAAGTTAATTATTTTCTTCACCATACTCACAAATCGTTTTAAATTTTTCTTTTCTTCAATTGGTACTTCGTTTTCATCCAGTATTTCTTCTTTTAAAAATTCTTCCTTAAGTTTCTCTTCAGAATCGCTGCCACGTGTTCCCATAACCTCGAAGTCTAATCTGCCCACATCGCTTTAATTTCATGTAATATTTCCAAAACTTTTCACTGTGTTATATTCTTGATATATTTGTCCATATTTCCTCACCAATATTTTTTTGATTCATCACTTAGGTTCATTTAATTTTTCACTGAAAACTTCCTTGCGCGACGTGGTCCTTCTCTACCTTCCCCGAAGGTCTTGGTAGAGAAAAGAATAATATATCAATCAACCAACCATCAAAACCACGCTCTGCAACCATGTTAAAATAAAGGGATAGTTGTGGTTGGTGGTAAAATGATTATTTATTATAAGAGAAAGAAAGTACAACAAAGCGCCATGCGCTTGGGCACCGCGTGCCGCTTCGGACGAGAGCTGAGAGCCAAGAAAGAAGCGCGAGTCGGCCGCTACCGCTTGACATACCTTCTGGCTCACAGACACGCTAGGGAGGGTAGACTTACATGTGTGCATACGTGTGTCGCGCGCTGTATGTTCCGTTCGCACGGAACCTGAAGCGATATGTACAATATATATGTATCACATTTTCAACAAAAATGTTTGTAAAAAATTTTGAAATTTTGATTTATTTATATCATATTTTTTATTTCAATACAATTAAAAAATAGTCATTTATATATTACAGTTCCTTCGTTGCAAAAATAATCTTTCAGAACAGATTTCTTTAGTTTTCCATTTTTTACTATAATTTTCTTTAAGTCAGTTCCATATTGAATTTTAATTTTTTGACTGGACTTTTCTTCATTTCCTTCCATCTGATCATGCAAAATTTTTTTAAAAAACTTATCATTATTTTTTATAACCTACAAATCATAGGAATGGGCTAATAGAAATTTATATAAATGATATTAACGTTTCATAAAAAACTTACCTTGTGAATTATTGATGCTATTTTCGTTGAAAAAATTGAAAAAATTGTAATTTAAGAGCAATCACAGATAATTAGCAATTGCAGAAAATTAGTTGAAATGCCAGAAAATCGGCCATTTAGAGAAGACAGAGCTCATGGCACCTTTTCACTGGTGCCTACTGCTTCCATTTTCATTGTGCTTCGATTCTCAAAGTTCGGCAGGCACCCACCGCGCCGAGGGATGGCGTATAGGTGCTTCCGTACTATAACCTGGCCTGGAGCTAGAATACCTCATATTGGAAGAAAAAAAAACCACTGACAACACAATTTTTCATAGCTGATAGCATATATATATATATATATATATATATATATATATATATATATATATATATATATATATATATATATATATATATATATACGGTATTTTGAGGATTTCATAAAGAATTTGTACAATAGTGGTGACACAAATATAAACATTGTTATAAACAACCAATAAACAAGCGCGTGACTAAAGAAATAATGACCCTAAGGTTATTGACTAACACCACGACGCCTACGGCGCCCGCTTTTACGGAAAAATATCACGGAATTTCCGAAATCGATGTATTAACACACTATTGTGGAAACCGCTGAAAAATCCTCAAAATGCCTCTCGAGTGCTTTGGACTTTTGAGGAGACTCCTCAAAATGCCTACAAAATCCTCAAAATTCGGTATATATGACCTATATAATCCTCAAAATGCGTCCCAGATGTGAATATATATATATATATATATACGAGGGTCATTTGATAAGTACCTAGCCTACAAATGAAAACACCAAAATTTTACAAAAAATAAAATTTATTTTTCAATGTAGTCTCCTTTTAGTTGAATACACTTGGTCCAGCGGTGTTCCAATTTTTTTAACCCCGTTGACAAAAATGTTTTCTCTTGGTTTGCAAAATAGGCCTCCGTGGCGGCGATTATTTCGTTATTGGAGTGGAATCTCTTCCCGGCGAGCGAATTTTTTAGGTTCGGAAACAAAAAAAAGTCGCACGGAGCCAAATCTCGAGAATACGGTGGATGGGGCAGCAGTTCGTAGCGTAATTCGACCAATTTAGCCGTGGCGAGTGCAGAAGTGTGAGCCTGTGCATTATCGTGGTGGAAAAGCACTTTCTTTTTAGACAAATGGGGCCGTTTTTCTTCTAACACGGCGTCAAATCGGCTCAATAGTTCGGCGTAGTACTGTCCTGTGACCGTTTTGCCCTTCTCCAGATAGTCAATAAAAATCACACCTTGAGAATCCCAGAAAACAGTGGCCATCACCTTTCCGGCCGACGGGACCGTCTTCGCCTTCTTCGGAGCAGGTTCACCGGGTAAGGTCCACTGTTTTGACTGCTCCTTGGTCTCTGGAGTGTAGTAGTGAATCCATGTTTCGTCGACGGTCACGTAACGACGCAAAAACTCTTTTGGATTGCGATTAAACAGCTCCAAACACTGCTCTGAACTGGTCACACGGATGCGCTTGTTGTCTGCAGTCAGCAAACGCGGCACCCACCTTGCTGACAGCTTCCTCATGCCTAAAATCTCATGTAGGATATGCCACACGCGTTCTTCTGAGATGCCTACTATCGCAGCTATCTCGTGCACCTTTAATCGATGGTCTGACAAAACGATATCGTGTATTTTTGTCACGTTCTCCTCCGTAGTGGCTGTTTTCGGAGCACCTGGGCGTGGATCATCAAAAACCGACGTACGACCACGTTGAAACTCGTTATACCAAAATTTAACGGTCGCCATCGAAGGAGAAGCATCCCCATACACTGCATCCAAGCGTTCTTTAATTTCACTGCGCGATTTCCCTTCCAAAAACAAGAATCGAATCACCGACCGATATTGTTCTTTCTCCATTTTTTCAAAAATCAACGGACACATTTGCTTTCACACGCTCTCAAAAATAAACTACAACTCCGATCCGGCTGAAATTTCGTCTGTAACGGTTTACAGGAAGATACTGCATTGTAGTGTATTTCTGGTGCGATAGTGGCACCATCTGGCGGTGAGGCTAGGTACTTGTCAAATGACCCTCGTATATATATATAAGCAGAGAGATACATTAACCATCAACCACGTCATTTCAAGTTTGTTATGCAAAGTTATTCTCTTGGTGTTAGATTATTTGCATTTGTAAGTGAATTTAGAAGTGAAAGCTTAATAATGTATTATATGCGAATGAAAGTTATATCTGAAAAGTTTTTATAAGTGTGAAAATATAAGCGTCCAGTGACAGTTCTTTTTGGAGATTTTTTTGACGCAGCTTTAGTTCAAGACGGAAATGCTGTATGAAAACAAAATCCAGATATTTTCATTTTACCAAAAACACACACTCAAGATTTAGTGAAATGTTTGTAGGGAAAAACATTATTACTGCTGTTGATCGGATGAAAATAAATACATCTATTTTTTATAAAAAAGATGAAAGTGGGATTATTGATAATTCTATTCAAAAGAGTTGTGCACTGCAATAAGAGTTAAGATGCATCTGCACATGAAAACGACAGGCCTTCTTAGCACACAAGAAATATATATTTTCTAATATAGACTTGAATTCAAGTGTTTTACATTTTATAGTAGACAATACATATAATCATAGAAAAAATTGTCTTATTAACTTTTATTCTATATTTATCTTAATATTATAAAAGTAATTATATAACAGCATGATGTTTTAAAAAGTGAATCAACAGAGGATAGATTAAAAGTACAAAAGTAGAACAGATTGTTAGAAGTAACTTATGGGATTGGTACTGCTGGGATAAGATTATTAATGAATACATGCAAGCTGCCAGAGCTTATATTTTAATCATTTCATGTGGGAAAACGGATAACCATTTCATGTGGTCTCAGGTACAGGAAAGTCCGTTTTTTATAGATTTTATTTTATTGTTTTATGGTAATTATATTTTACTTTTTCAGATAATTTTCACCTCACAAGATATAAGATCACCTTAATTTCGATTTATTAATTCTTATTTATTTCATAAAATACATTTGTGTGGGTCAGAATGAGAGTGGTGTAATTCAATGTCAAACTTTCAATTAGTCAATACATTAGTATTACGTGCTGATTTTTAGATTGTTTATAAACAAAAGAGCAATAATAAGCACCTTTTTAGGACATCAGTAATAGTTTCAACCATAAGGCATCCGAATATAGCTATATCTCATTTTTTTTTTAAATGTGACTTATGCTACTCTCATTTTGACACACACATTTGTTTGCTACAAATGTGGACATGAATCTATCAAATAGCTTTTCCAAAAATCTATTATGCCGATCTTTAAAAAAATGAAATTTGTTGAAGTGAGTCTACTAAAATTTTTGAAAATGACTTTTCTGTAAGTACTTGATATCGGTTCTCTCACATGAAAAAGTTAAAATATAAACTCTGGTAGCTTGCATGTATTTATCTATAATCTTATTCCAGCAGCACCGATTCCAGTACAAGTTATAATTAAGGACGTTCTCCGGCTTAAATTCATCAATATCGAAAAAAGTGTGATTTAAAAATATTATTTATGATGGAAACCCTTCATTAGTCTCTATACATTAGTCCAAAAATAAAAATAAAAATGTCGGTGTAAGATAAGAGGTATCAATACGATATTTAAATAAATAGCACTTACATGGTGTCACTATATGTCTCTGAAATTAATATCGCTCGCCATATTGAAAATTATGCCATATTATTCCTCTTGAATTCTAGTTTTATGCCTTACGGTTGAAAAAAAAACACAAAGAAAACTTTTTTTACAGTAAATCAAAAAATGTATTTTTCAATCGAGCTTAGATAGGGATCTCGTGTTAACGCTGAAACTTTGAAGTCAAATATTTCTATTTTGAATACTGCAAGTTTCAGGAAATCACAAGAAAATCGTCTCGGAGAACATCCTTAAACAACCTGTTCTTTTGTACTTTTGATAAAAACACCATACTGAGTTATATAATTATTTATAATACCAAGATAACTGTTGAATATGTAGTGGATGTTATGAAGTAGAAAAAACGAATTGAAACTTAAAAAGTCTATGTTTTTATGACCAAAAGTAATAATTATATATATCTTCAATTCAAGCCTGTATTATTCAATTTTCGTATTTTTAAAATTATTGAAGCACATGCACAATCTGTTCACTTGAAAGAATGTACCTCTGCTCAAATATATTAAAGAAAATATGCATATAAAAATAAATTTGAAAAATCAATGAATGTAGGTAATTGCGTAGAATGTATGTGAGTTAGGCATCCCTTTAACACTTATTGCAACACTTATTGAACTCAATGATCTCACTTTCTGATAAAAATAGATGTATTATTTTTACCCAACCATAAGTACTATTATTTTTTCATTTAAATATTTTACTAAATCTCGATAGTGCGAGTTTAAAAAAAAAATATCTGTAATTAATTTTCATACAGAATTTCTATCTTGAACTGAAGCTACTTTCCAAATTTCAACAAACTGTCACTGCACGCTTATATATTATTACACTTATAAGAACTATTTAGATATACTTACCTTCACATTTAATACATTAAATTTTCATTGTAATTAATTTTAGGTTTTTGTTATCACATTTCTATTTGAAAATATTTTGTGTCTTGGCATATACTTAATAGAAAAAAATAGCATTAGTTGTATATGTTTTCTAACTTCAAAGAACTTGTCAAAATGGTTTCCATACAATTAAGTGCAAATCAGGGCCGGATTAAGGCTATGTGGGATCTGCAGGCTAAAATATGGTGGGGGCCCTATGTAAGGGGAGCGAAATCCTGAATTTTTTTTCTCATAGCTTTACCTTTTTTTGCTTTCATTATTCACTACTGCTTATACTATTTATTTCATATTCTTGCGTGTATAAGATACGGATATACTTTAGTATTTACATAAAACCACATTGCGGTATATCTTTAAGATCTGGTTATTTATTAATAATTGTACATACTATTTAATTCGATATAAAGAATATAAAAAAATATAATATAAATTAAAATATTTTTTTTCTTGCCTTTTCATCAGCAAAATCATCATTAATGTCCATTATATTTAGGTTTCTCAACAGATCGCATTCGGTACTCAAAACAGTACGATCTACCAGATTTTCTTGAGTCATTGCTGTACTGAACCTATCCTTAATTAACTTCAATTTAGAGAAAGAGCGTTCACCGCTACAGTTTGTTGTTATGATACAAAAATACATTTTTAAAAGTATCTCGACATTTGGAAAATTGGTTTTTACTTTTTTTTCAATTAATAACTTGTACATAAATAATTCAAAACTCATTTCTTTTTCTTTTTCACCAATAAACTCATTGCAAAATTCTCGGTAGTGTAGGAGCTCAACGCCAAGATTCTCATCTAAATCATCTGTATAGATATCGCATAATGCCTTATAGGCCAATCAATAGAGGTTTTTAGCGTGACGCAAATCTTATCAGCAAGCGGTAAGCACTATCCTACGCAGAATAATCCACAGTATAACTGATATATAAATACAATAACCAAATCTGTTCCTTATATTTGTTATTAACAATTTAATGCAAAAAAAGCGCTTTTTTTTGTTTTTTGCTTATAAAACCGAAACTAGTGGACCGATCTTGATGATTCAATGAGATAAATTGTAGTAAATGAAATTACGAACAAAATTAGATGTTGATCGAATCGATCGGATGATTAGTTACGGAGAAAAACGTGAAAAACCGAAAAAATGAGTGTTTTTTCAAAAATTCATATCTCCGCCATTTTTAAAGATGTAATTCATATGTACTTTATGTGTGCGAAAACCAGGGGCTGTGCGATTATTAGTTTTTGCGTAATCGCGATTTCAATTTTTTAGTACGCTATCTTTGAGCGAGGCTGTATGCTCTACGGGTGATCCGATTTCAATTATCAAAAAAGATTCTGAAAGTTCAAATGTTTTACTACAAAACGTCTATCTTGGATTTTTGATAAAGTACTGTTGTATACCTGAAAACAGTTGTCAGAATTGACCAAAAACGCTCGAGCGCACGAAAGTGGCGGAGTGGTGGGGGGCGCGCGGCTGAGGGGAACCGATATATATAGTAATAGAACGCGCTGCGTGCAAGGTATAGATCTTTGCTTCTGATTTTCTCAGCAACAAGAGGAGCTATTTTAATCATTTTTTTATTTCGGGGTAACTCAACCCAACTAAACCGATTCTGTACTTTTATTTGATGAAAAATAAACAGAAAAGCTAATTTTACTTGAGATTTGAAGCAGGTATATACGCATATACTCGGGCGTGTATAATCAAGGACGTTTACGCTCAGAACATCTGTCTTGTACCCCGAAATAAAAAAAAATGATTAAAATAGCTCCTCTAGTTGCTAAATGAGTAAATCAAAAGCAAAGATCTATACCTTGCGCGCATCGCGTTCTATTACTATATATATCGGTTCCTCTCAGCCGCCGCGCGCCCCCCACCACTCCACCACTTTCGTGCGCTCGAGCGTTTTTGGTCAATTCTGACAACTGTTTTCAGGTATACAACAGTACTTTATCAAAAATCCAAGATAGATATTTTGTAGTACGACATTTGAACTTTCAGAATCTTTTTTGATAATTGAAATCGGATCACCCGTAGAGCATACAGCCTCGCTCAAAAATAGAGTACTAAAAAATTGAAATCGCGATTACGCAAAAACTAATAATCGCACAGTCCCTGGTTTTCGCACACATAAAGTACATGTGAATTACTATCGATTCGCAAGAGATATGCGCTACATCTTTAAAAATGGCGGAGATATGAATTTTTGAAAAAACACTCATTTTTTCGGTTTTTCACGTTTTTCTCCGTAACTTATCATCCGATCGATTCGATCAACATCTAATTTTGTTCGTAATTTCATTTACTACAATTTATCTCATTGGACCATCAAGATCGGTCCACTAGTTTCGGTTTTATAAGCAAAAACCAAAAAAAGCGCTTTTTTTGGATTAAATTGTTAATAACAAATATAAGGAACAGATTTGGTTATTTTATTTATATACCAGTTATACTGTGGATTATTCTACGTAGGATAGCGCTTGCTGAAAAGATTTATAGCAGGAAAACGCTGATTTTTTTCTCTATTGACTGGCCTATTAGCATGCTGTGTGATTTTATCACACAGCTGATATCTCGTAGTTCCTTTAAGAATCCGAACAAGCCATATATTGCTGAGTACGCCGATATTCTTTTCATTAAGGAAACGATGAATTGATCAATAACGGGAAGAAAACAATGAACCCGAAATGCTTGAAAAGGAGTTAACGCAACGTCTGGGGTGTGAACGCCGTCAAGGTCATCTAAACGCACATTGCGTACAGGCTTTCGTTTGTTTTGGGCTACATACTCATTATTCTCACACAATTTGGATGCTTGACGTTCATATCCTGAATATGATTCTCTTTTTTGTTGAATAAACGTCTTTAAAGATGTCAGTAATGCGATCGAGGTATTGAGATCTGATTCAAGGCTTTGTATGCTTTTATTTACAATGTTTACCCTTTCAAGAATTTCATTTCAAACAACTGCATAAAAAGCCGTTTCGAGTTTAGAAATTTGGTGAAATAATCCACTTGCCTCGCAATTTTCTTAGGCCAATTGCGATAATTTATTCTTAATATGTTTATAGCTACGCATCAAGGCCCTGGTCGCGTCAGCTCGAGATGAGAATCGAGTAGTGCTAACTCTTTTGGGAATAAGCAGTTTGTCTTTTGTCGAGGCTTCTTTTAAGCAGTCAACCAGTAACTCATAACGATCTATTGAAATTGTGAAGAAAACGTAGATTTGTTCTAAAAAGCTAAAAAATAATTTAGCTTCGGTACAACTATTCATAGCATTAGTGCCAACCAAATTTAGTGAGTGACCGATGCAAGGAACCCAGAATGCAAGATTATTTTCTCTTTTGACTAAAGCTTGGAGACCTTCATATTTTCCACTCATCGGAGATACGTTATCGTACGATTGAGCTCTAGAATATTTCAAACTTAGGTCATTTTTGTGTAAAAAGTCAACTAAACCATTAAACATATCTTGTGCTTTATGTCCCTGGTTAGGCATAAAAGTCACAAATCGTTCAACTGGATCACCATTATCTTCAATATAGCATAGTATTAATACTAATTGGTCAATGTGTCCTTCATCTCTTGTCGAATCTAAAGTAAACGAATAGTAGCGAGACTTTTTAACACGGCGGATTATTTCATCAAATACTCGTTGAGCAATCAGCTTTCGTAGTTTGTTGCAAATCGTCGATGAAAGGTAACTAACGTGGCTCCGCCCCTGGTTCGAATGTGTTTTAATATGGTCTTCTAAAAACGAATCATACTCAGAGAGTATTCTTAGATAGTTCCTGTTATGTTGTGAACCAATGATCATCTCCCCGAAAAGGCAAACCATGCTCACTAATGAAACATATAACTGATGCCATTCTTCTCAATGCTTTTCGCCAATATTTTCTTTCTTTTTCTAATTGTTGCATAATTTCAAAATCTACGCGTCTGAGTTCACTTGAACGAGATTCAGATATCGTTGAAGCTTTGAGATGAGTAGAAGAGGTTTCATGGGAGACAAATTGTAAGCGATTCGCGGCATTTTTCCAATCGCAAAATCCACCATATGAAAAATGCGTTTCAACATCAGCAAATAAGTTGCAGACAAAACAATATAATTTCCATCATTTGGCGAACAACATAACCATTTACGTTTAGTAATGTCACCGTTTTTACACTTCCTTTCAAACATGCTTACTTGGCATGTTCTAACAAAATTAGAATCTTCTTGTTTGTGAGATTTTTCTTTCAAAAGGTTGGCATTGCAATTTTGCACTTTATTACTTCCTGATTTCATCCAGTATAATAAATAATATCATCATTCAAATTTTGCATATTTTCTGTCCATGTACCAATATCGCATTTTAAAAATATTTTATTTTTAGTTTCTAATGTTTTTTCAATCGCTCCAGGTGCTGTATTAATAGCCGTATCATCAATAGCAGTATTATTTCCTGCTTCGTTATTCAGTTTCATGAAAACATTAACTGAGTTTTCAAATGTAATGTTTCTTTCAATTTCTCTATTTTTAGAAGATCTTACACTTTTAGGTATTTCCACCATATAATCAGTTATTCGTGGCGTCTGCGAAAGAACTTTTGATTTCAATTTTTCTTTTTCTTTAGCTTGTCGGCGTTTTTCCGAACCTGATTGGTGATGTCGAGGAGCTTTATGCCGATCATCTTTTTTTCTGTCACTCATATCTTTTTTTTTAAAACTTTTAACCTAAATAATTACATTATCACGTGTTGGATAGATCAGAATGTTACAATAAATTAAAAATAATCAATTTCATGTTTAACTAATACTTACTTATGGAGGTTAATGGTTAATAAATATTTTTTTGTACGAGTGCGTAAAAAAATAGTATTTTGTTGAAAGGATTTACTTAAGTTATGTACAATATTGTTTATTGATTTCCAGTTCTTTATAACAGACGATTAATCTTTTTCTTTGAGAAGATAAGGTAGGTGTTTCGAGTGGATGAAGTAACGAACATAATCACTCCCGAAATACCAACTGTTGTAGCATTTTACCTTGACTAGATAAAACAGATTATTAAATGAACCTATTTGAAATTATACCACTGATGCAATAAAACTTTTAGTGATCATATATAATAAATTAAAAAGTCGAAAATAATAATGAAATAGGTATCATAAATGCGATATTTGTTTTATTGCGTAATATATTAAAAATATTAAAAACTGCAAATGTAAAAATGTTTCAAAAAGGTAGAAGCTATGAAATATTTTTAAGGTAACTATCCTTTTTCTTGTTGGACATTTTTTGCTACAAGCAATATTTGCGAAGACAATTGTGAAAAACGGCAAAAAAGGCCGGGAGCCGGACGATGCGATTGTTTACATCACACAGTACACACACGCGCGTACGCGACACGCAGCACTATCGCCGTCACGGCTGCGGCAATCGTACTTCGCGCGCCCGCTCATGTACGCGGCGCTAAGGTGAAGGCGCGAAGACAAAAAAGAAGAGCCAGATTGCCGTTGCCGAGTGCATTAGTGTTGAGCCTTTTTCTTCTGTTTCTCTCCCATTCGCCCTATTAGTATACGTGAATGTGTGCCGCGAGTATTTTTTCGCAATTGAGATTGTATACAGGTTGTTAAAAAACAACGGCATTGGGTATATATCACGTGAAAGAGCGGAAAATTCTAAGATAAAAAGTCCAATGAACCAACGCGATCGGATCGATAGATTTTCCGTAATCGATTAATGAAAATTGCTCGATTAGACCAATGAGCGCGCGGCGTTAGCGGCAAGAGGCGACGGAGAGCGCGGAGTGGAGGAAGGTGCTGCGCCGCCGCGCCGCGCGCTCATTGGTCTAATCGAGCAATTTTCATTAATCGATTACGGAAAATCTATCGATCCGATCGCGTTGGTTCATTGGACTTTTTATCTTAGAATTTTCCGCTCTTTCACGTGATATATACCCAATGCGGTTGTTTTTTAAGAACCTGTATATGTAGTTAGAAACACCCGCGAACATTGTTTTCCCCAGTAGCTAACATTTCGTACAACGTGTCGCGTGAGCGGCTAGCCCCCACCTTTCTTTAAAACTGTATCAAATTTACCTTTGTATTTTTTTATTAATATTACATCAGGAGTAATAAAAACAGTAGTTTTCCTTATATTATTCAACAGGATTTGACTTAAGGAGGTACATAGCAGTCATGCCGCGGGGCGAGGAGAGGGGTACTCCCCTCGCACCGCGCACCGGCCCCCCTCTTACCGCGCACCTCCGCGCGCAGCCGCCAAGCTTGATGTTTTGTTTACGTTTTCGTTAAATACTCGGAAATTCATGCGGTTACACTAGTTAAACTTTGGCGAACAGCTTCTTAAGGTTTTAGGTTTTTTTTCTTTTTTTTTCAATATGTTCGTTAGTTTTTTTATTGCTCTTTCTGCTTTTTTACAAAATCGCACTCTATGTCAATCAGCTGTTTTTGACCGAGTCTCATAAGATCCCGTGTATAACCTGCAAACTTTCGAATCAAATATTTTCAAAATATGTACAATAATAAATATAGAAAAAAATCGTGCGTGCTCCGCATAATTCAAAGAATAATGTATTCAAATTTCATTATGATCTCTGCATCTTCGTATCACCTATGTACCTCCTTAACACAAAAATTGCAAATGCAAAAGTTGTGGATAACATTGAAACGAAACTTTTTTCTATTTAACATTTTCATAAATAAAAACAAAAACGATTATTTTAATTATGATAAAAATTATGAAAACAGTGTTTTTAATTTTAAATATATCTTCAATCTTGATATTTATATTCAACATTCCTATGTGCAGTTTAATCATATCAATTAATAGTTAATAAATTTATATGCATCATAGACTAATTAAAAAGTTATCCATATAATGTGTAAAGTTAATTTATTTATTATTATAATTCAAATACAAACCTTCTACAAGAAAGAAACAGTAAATCTGTAAAAATAAATGCATAATTATTTTTATTTAAAATTAACTGCAGCTGTATTTAAATTTATAATGATAAATATTATGAAAACAAAGTGTCATGAATTTTGCAATAGCAAAATTATAAGGTTCTCCTGAGCATTATGGTCGTGCCTATTATGTAAAGAGGAAGTTTTTTATATAGCACAGAAACCCTAGTTTATAATAAATAAATCAATTGTATATCTACTCTCTAAATTAAATTTATTGAAATATCACTATTTTAGAGTGTAATGCCGCGCACTGTCGAAATAGTGCATATGCAATCTGAAATAGCATATATACACTACTAAATAGTTGATATACTGATAATTCAGTGTATATACACTATTTCGGAGTGCATATGCACCATTTCGACAGTGCCCGACTTTACACTATAAAATATTGATTTTTCACTGAATTTAATTTAGAAAGTAAGTTGAATAATCTTAGATATGTTATATATGAGAGCGACCGCTAGAAACCAGCCAGCGGGCGCGCGGGAAGCATTTTTCATGCAAAACACGCTCTGTTCAACTCGCTCGTAATCGTATTCTGAGTCTCTCAGAAAAAACAAAAGATATATATCGATAGATTTTTTCCTGCTCTTTCCAAGGGTGCTATTGTTTTTACTCCGAAACTTTTTCTTCTGGTCGAAAATTCAAGTTGAAAGTTCAGAGACATTTTTCTCAAAGTATATCATGTTTTTTGTCAAAATACATATGACCATTCGAAAGTACAAGTCTTAAGCTACAAAATCCTAAATTTTCAAATTGGAGAAATGAAGGGCTCAAAAGTAACAAGATTAAAAAGACAGCGGTGAGTGGCCGCACGTGCTCTTCGCGCTGCGCTCGGACGCGCCGCACGCTCGGGCTTGGTATAATGAGCTCGTAATCGTATTTTGAATCTCTCAGAAAAAAACAAAAGACATATATCGATAGATTTTTTCCTGCTCTTTCCAATGATGCTATTCGTTTTACTCCCAAACACTTTCTTCTTGTCGGAAATTCGAGTGGAAAGTTCAGAACCATTTTTCTTAAAGTATAACATGTTGTTCTTCAAAATGCATAGCACCATTCGAAAGCAAAAGTTATAAGCTACAAAACCCTACATTTTCAAGTTGGAGAAACGTAGAGCTCAAAAGTAATAAGATTGAAGAGACAGCGGCGAGCGGCCGCGTGAAATCTGTTCTGCTCTTGGACGCGCCTCTGTATGCGTATATATCTATTATACTTTAATCGTTGCATCATTTTCACTTGTTATCATTTCTGCCACTAGAGGGACCACAGAGTCGTTCCCAATACTTAAAAAAGCTCCTTGGAAGGTATTTATCACCCACTGAAAATGTTTTCTTTCTCAATATTTATTATTTTCATAATAAAAAAAAACTTTAAAATGTCAAAGATTTTCAATCGCTGTTGTAACCCTTTTGATGAAGCAAAGCATTCATCTAAACTGAGATTTGTTTCTGAGAAAATGAAAGCTCGTTTTCCGAACTTACAAGATAAAGATAAAATATGTGATTCTTGTCGATTAAAGTTTGATGCGAAAATTGAGGAAGAAAATGTAGTGTCAATGGAAGAATCTAGAGAAATTATTTCTAATTTACAAAAATTGTTTAACGATGATAATTTGTCGAAAAATGAAAAAATGTTGCTTTTAAAATTACTCCCAAAAAACTGGAGTTCTCGTAAAGTTTCTAATTTTTCTAATTCATCCCGTTGGCTTGTAACAAAATGTTTGTCAGATAGTCAATCTCTTTTAGGTGATAAAAGGGGAAACCGAAAAATATCATGTGATACTGTAAACGGAGTAAAACTTTTCTATCAAAATGACGATAATAGTAGAATCATGCCAGGTTATAAAGATAATAAGTGTAAACGAAATGATGATGGCACAAAGACCTATGTTCAGAAACGACTTGTTTTGTACAATCTTAGAGAGTTATATTTAAAGTATAAACACCAGTATCCCGAATCAAAAATAGGATTCTCTAAATTTGCCGAATGTCGCCCTAAATATTATGTTTTAGCTGGTGCTCGTGGTACGCATTCAGTGTGTGTGTGCATTTATCATCAAAACGTCAAACTCCTCTTAGCTGGTTTAAGAAATTCAGGAGTTTCTTTTGATAAAATGGATACTTACAAAGATTGTATAGCTGAAATAGTTTGTAAAACACCAACAGCGAAATGTTACTTAAATATGTGTCAAAATTGTCCTGGTATTGAACCACTAAAAACGGAACTTGAACTATTTCTTGAAAGGTCTGGGGTTAATGAAATAAAATTTCAAATGTGGAAAACTACTGATAGATCAACATTGCAAACTGAAATTGTTTCTAGTTCTTTATTTACTGATATCTTTTTTCCTCTTTTACATAAACTCAAAACTCATTCTTTCATTTCCAAACAGCAGTCATCTTATTTTCAAATCTTACGAGAACCCTTAAGCAAAGGAGAATTTTTAATTTCCCTAGATTTTTCGGAAAACTATGCGTTCATTGCATCAGATGCGGCACAATCATTCCACTATAATAATAATCAATGTAATTTGGCAACATAGTTATTTACTACAAAGGTTCAGATTCTAAAATTGAACACAAAAGTATGGCGGTTTTTTCAGACAACTTAATTCATGATACTGTGGCAGTTTACCTAATTCAAGAAATTATAATCGATTACCTTAAAAAATCTTTTGATTTCGTTAAAAAAATCATTTACTTCACTGATGGAGCTGCACAACATTTTAAAAATAAACATAATTTTCAGAATCTTTTTCATCATTATGAAGATTTTTCCGTTGAAGCTGAATGGCACTTTCATGCGACTGCTCACGGAAAAAATGCATGCGATGGAATCGGTGCTTCTATAAAAAGTAATGCTAGGCGAGCAAGTTTGCGGAAAGTATCCGATAATTATATATTGACGCCGCAAGATCTTTACCAGTGGGCGACTGAATACTTTGAAAATATTTTGTGCCTTTTTTCATCAAAAGATGAATATGGTAAGGCTACAGATAAATTAAGACAAAGGCTAGATTCAGCGAAAACCGTGCCTGGAACTCAATCGTTTCACTGTGTTAGATTATTAGCTAACACTAAAAAGTTAGAACTAAAACGATTTTCAACATCCAAAGATTCTCAATTATATCCACCAGTTAAAAAAGCCGAACCCTCTAAAACTCGAATTAAGAAAAACATGAGTATCGTGAAAAGACCAATAAAAATAATCGCAAATAAAAATAAAAGAATTAAGGTTTAAATAAAAAATTAATATATTTAAAACGTAATATATGATGCACTGATAAAAACATTGTGTAATGCTTTTAATAGGAAACAACGAAAATATGCACTACGTTTATAAAAGCACACTCGCGTCCAGCGCAAAAAGTTTGCGCAGTCGCTCGCCGCTGTCTTGTTAATCTTATTACTTTTGAGCTCTACGTTTCTCCAACTTTAAAATGTAGGGGTTTGTAGCTTATAATTTGTACTTTCGAATAGTGCTATGCATTTTGAAGAACAACATGTTATACTTTCAGAAAAATGGTTCTGAACTTTCCACTCGAATTTCCGACCAGAAGAAAGTATTTGGGAGTAAAAAGAATAGCACCATTGGAAAGAGCAGGAAAAAATCTATCGATATATGTCTTTTGTTTTTTTCTGAGAGACTCAAAATACGATTACGAGCTCATTATACCAAGCCCGAGCGTGCGGCGCGTCCGAGCGCAGCGCGAAGAGCACACGCGGCCACTCACCGCTGTCTTTTTAATCTTGTTCCTTTTGAGCCCTTCATTTCTCCAATTTGAAAATTTAGGGTTTTGTAGCTTAAGACTTGTACTTTCGAATGGTCATATGTATTTTGACAAAAAACATGATATACTTTGAGAAAAATGTCTCTGAACTTTCAACTTGAATTTTCGACCAGAAGAAAAAGTTTCGGAGTAAAAACAATAGCACCATTGGAAAGAGCAGGAAAAAATCTATCGATATATATCTTTTGTTTTTTTCTGAGAGACTCAGAATACGATTACGAGCGAGTTGAACAGAGCGTGTTTTGCATGGAAAATGCGTCCCGCGCGCCCGCTGGCTGGTTTCTGGCGGACGCTCCCATATGTATAAATCAATTTTGTAAGTTTGACGTGGGGGCCCTCAAATGATGGGGGGCTGTAGGCTGCCGCCAAGTCCGCCTAGTTCCTAGATCCGGCCCTGGTGCAAATCCTCCCCTAATTAATCTTTTTGCCTTTTTTAATTGTATAGCTTTCTCTATAAGGATGTAAATATTGTTTTGCAAGGGTATTTATTACTTGTAGCTGGTCAAACATTTGATTTATTTTATATCTTTTGCATAATCTTGACTTAAATGATAATAAGTAAGTCGAATGCAATTCTTGTGAGTTATGTACGTGATTAAGCTTGTTTTTTACATTTGAAAAATAATAGATATTTACATTTATAATTATTTTTCGAATATCCCCAGCCCACTGGTCGAGTATATATATTCATAAGATTAAAAGGCTGTTTCGACGATTAACTGCAATGGACTATACTGAGAAAATTTTATAATTTAAGCACAATCTTTAATTTTAAGATATAATATAGTAGGGTATATCTTGAATTATGCTGGTTTAGTTTTTAAATTAAAGTTAATTCGATTAAGTTAGATTTAAAATAATCAGTTAGAAATGAAATAGCTATTTACATTTATAATTATTTTTGGAATATTCTCAGCTCACTAGTTCTCTATATATACACAACATTGAGAGAGGCTGTATTTGACGATGAAATGCAATGGGCTACTGAGAAAAAGTTAAACTTGAACATAACCTTTAATTGTATAGTATATATATATATATATATATATATATATATATATATATATATATCCGGGAGTTGAACCGAGAGATACGGAATTGAACCGCTAAGGTTCGCAGGTGAAACGTGCCTTAGCTCGAAAATCCACCCCGTGACAGCTGGCGCCCTAAACGTGTGTGTGCTTGGAAATATCGCGAAATTTTGACTTCGAAGGAGCAAAGTTCGAATCCCAAAAATTTCTTTTTGCGTTTTTCCGATTTTTTTTTAGATTTTTAGTTAGAAAGTGACTAAAGAACGATAACCAACCAACAGCAAAACCTCTGGGGGTAGAAGTTCGAAGATTTTAGGGAAACATCAAGGAAAAATTGCTGTTGGCTATAAAGTTCGAGTTTTTTTAAGAAATTATCGTGAGAAATAGTTAGACACGGTGCGCCTAAGCGGAATGTTCTGTGGTAACATGATGCAGGAAAACAAAACCTTGCGTGCAACCTGTGCAACGCAAGGAGCAGCATCTAGCACCAGGATGGAAGACGACCGGACCAGACAACGGAAGGAACACGACCGCCTACAAGACATATACACGTGTCAGTACCCCGTCGATCCGCATCGAGACGGACCATCGACCCCCCAGGCGCATTTAGGTGACAGGACCCACCGACTGTTGGGCAACCGTGGCAGAACCTGGGGGGGGGGGCGAATTCTCGAGGAATGAAACCTCCGAGAACCTCGGCGCCAGTGGAGTCGAAGATTCGTCGTTAAGAAGGCGAACCTTCCCGATTGTAGACGTCGGCCTCACAGTGAGGAAGTGGAACGTGTCGTTCTCTGGCTATAGAGGCCAGAGCATAGAAGCTTTCCTGGAGAAAGTAGAAGCGTGCCGTGGATCGACTAGCCTGTCCGAATATATATATATATATATATATATATATATATATATATATACACACACACACACACACACACTTATCGGGGTTTATGTAGCCCAAGACTGTATATTAGTACCTACAGCCCAAAGTTCCCTATGGCAAGTGACTAAAGAAATAATGGACCCTGGGGTTATAGACTCTAGATCGGGCCGCATAAGCCTCTATATTTAGAAATATTATGAAGCCCGAGCTGCATAATCAAAATCGGGCTCAGTAAACGCCTATATATAAAAAACGGGCTTTATAAACCCCTTTCGAGAAATGTATATATATATATACACACACACACAGAGTAGGGGGGCTTCGCCCCTGCTCGCTCCTCTCATAAACCCCCATTTTTAGTGTGAATTGTTAAAAAAAATATTATAGCAACAGCTAATACAACTGAAAATCGTTTTCTAAAATATGTGTAAACTGAATTTTGTTTTTAAAAATGGTTTTTTTCTAAATTTGCTAGTTATGCTCGAACATTCATTGAGTGAATAATCACAAAAATTTGGATGAAATAAATATGGAAAGTTATTTAAGTTTTAATTATATATAAAAATTGATTATTTTCAAAAATATAATAATGTGATTTGAGAACCTTTGATATTCTGTTGCGAAATTGAGTTCCTATTTTGTCCCTTGATAACTTTTACTTCCAAAGCTCGCGCAAGTGCAACCTTAAGAGAGGTTATGCGCTCTAATTGAAGCGTTTCCCTAACTCCTATATTGTAAATACCGATAATAAATTGAGAACAAGCTATCTTATCTTGTACCTCTAATGAACATTCAGGATATGCTAATGTTGCTAACTTCTCTACATCAGCTGCTAATGTAGGAAGATCCTCCCCCGGCTTTTGCGGCCTATTTTGGAATAAAGAATAACTACTTGATCCTAAATGTTCACCGAAACGTGCCTCTAATTTTTCTAACAAGGTCTTTAAATCCAAAGTCTCAGTATCCTTAAAGCTACTCAAAACGCTTTTTGCCTTATTACGCAAAGAAGCAGCTAAAGCTATCATCTTCTTTTCATCATTCCAACTGTTAGACCTTGCAATTAAATTGAACTGATTCAAATACTCAGACAGAGGAGTTGTACGTTCATAAATATCAGGTTTTAGGTTATAACCTAACCCTAAATTGACTGGTGTAACCGAATATTCAACAACTGATCCTGTGTTTCTAAATGAATTATCACCTAACCTAATTGGCTGTGTGTTTCTGTTACTCGTGTAAACCACGTTTGTTGTTGCTGTTGTTTGTGTTTTGGAATGTTGGGTTGTACTCATTTGATGTAATTTTTGACGATACTGAGCAAGTTGTTCCTGGAGAGAGAGTCGCTCTGCCCGCAGTTCATCGATGGTACGCTGATGCTCGATTACTTCATCGTCGCGTACCCGTAACTTCATCGCGAGGTGTTTCTCCTCGGTGATGTGTGTTGGAGTCTCGCTTCAAGTTGTTCACGTCGTTGATGTTCAGCCTCACGATCGGCTTCCAACTTTTCGAGTCGTTCTCGGTAAATATCCATTTGAGTTCTAGCCTCATTGAGTTCCAATAGCGTTTCACGAAGAAGAGTAGGTTGGGGTACACCGACCATCGGTGAGACGTCAGCCACCGTCGATGAGTCATCAGTCATCATCACGTGCGCATCAGTTACCGAGCGTGCGCCAGTCGTCGAGTGCGAGTCACCAGGTGAACTTAAATCGACGAGAATGGGATTAGAAATTGCAGGATTAAGTGTATCTGTTTGATGTTTATTTAAATTTTCAGTAGCAGTGATGGTATCGGTGTCGTTGATATTGACCGCAGCAGTAGCAACTTCGGCAGCAGCAGTTTGTGCTCTGGTCTTTGTTTGAAAGGGTACATGTGGCGGTGTACGCGTCGTTTTCGCCGACTTGTTAAATCCGTCCATTTCTCCTCACATCTTCGGACTAACCCCCAAAATGTTACATTCACACACACATACAATAACCAATAATAATCATCATTACAAAAGAATAACATATAACTTTATTCAAGATCATAAACACGATTTGAAATTTTATTGATAACAAACTGTCGAGACGATTAATAAAACTGAAAACTAAATCGAGTCGAGAACAACAACAAACTTATCGCTTAGCAACGCTTTCGTTCTTATGTTGGATGATGGTAGACGAACACGTAACAATAGAATGAATATAAGTGTGAACAAACTGTGACTATCATATATCGTATTTTTGAAGTCAGCTGTGATTTTGACTGTGATATTGTTGATTAAAATACTACATTTATTACATTTATATATAAAATTATCAATAGATGTTAATTATTTTCTGTTATAGAATGAATATAATAAGCATAAATATTAACGAACTGTGACGGTGATATACCGTATTTTTGAAATCAGCTGTGATTTTAACTGTGATATTATTGATTCAAATACTGCATTTAGCTTAGTATAATCTTATGGTGACTGTTGTCAATAACAAAAAAAATTTATGATTTTTTAAACGAAATGGAATATATACTGTCAAAACAGTTTTTTCATTTTTCTAGTCAATATACTTAACAAATTTTTATATTTTTAAGCCCATTTCAGATAAAATGCCTCAGTTTTAGTTGAATGACTAAAAACAGAATTTTTAAATATTTCTTATCTCTTTCAACTCATCTTCTTAATAAACACACTCTATAAATAAAAAGAAATTTCCTATATGATTTTATGAATATAGTATTGTGAATGTGATATACCACATTAGGTAACTTGAAGAAAAACCCAGAGAAGCAGGACTGTACAGCACAAACGTGGAGTATAAAGCATCAAAATGCAAAGTTTAAAACTCAAACTTGAATCTCTTGAATCAGAAACGTCTATAATGGAAGAAGGGATATATTTCAAGACTAGAGCAGATAAAGCACCAGCTGAAATGATAACATCATTAAGAAAATCTGTCAAAGGGACATTATTGTTAGAGGTATTGATGGCAACTTTACAACATAAGTAACAAAGAATTTTATTTATCTCTTAATTAAATAATTTATAATAAATATTTTCGATTTAAATTGATTTGTAGATTAGAACGTACTGAAAATTTGGAGCAAGAAATTTCTCAATTGGAAATGATCAAAGCTCAATTTTTGTCAAAAATAGCTGTATATGAGACATTGGAATTAGTGGCGCTTCTATTGGGCTTTAACAAGAAATTAATCTATGACAACACTCAGAAGCTCTGTTAACAGCTGAAGAAGATAACTTGAGGTCTAAACAGACTATCTAGATTTATAAGTAGGCTACAGAAAAAGATGCTACTAGAGAAAGAGACAGCCACAGGCAACAGCGTGATACATATGAAAAAGAAATATCTGGATATAACAAAATAACGAAACTCGCAATTTACTTAGCGAACGAATTCCAGCTTTAGAATATGCAATAGAAGGCTGCAGGTAAATTTTAGCACAACTTTCATAATAAAAATATATTTGTAATTTTATTGTTTTAATATTAACATATTGGCTTTTTGGGGAACTAGTGCCAAAATTTGAATCTGATCTCGAAGGTGTGCATGGAAAAAGTCAATGAGATGAAGTCATCAAATTAACAGAAGAAATCGAGAAATTGATAAAAAGAAATTTCCTACTTAATATTTTTTTTAACACCCCACAAGACATTCTATAGAAAAATAATGTATGTAACTGGCATTTTCAAAAACATTCATTACAAAAAACATTTTAATTAGAATCATTGTTAGTTATTACCATCGTCAAACATCGAAATTCAATTTTCATGTTATTTTCGTCATACTTCATTGTTTTACTTAATTAATTAATAAATTATCACGTCAATCTTTTTTTAATAATGATGTATCAAATAAAATATTCATACAAAAAACTATTTAAGATATAGAATTTATTTTCCATTCCACTGCATACCAAAACATTATTTTCATTACTTCATTTCTTGAGTCTCGACTTTTGTACCAGAAAGATAACATAGTGAATTACATCGACTCGCAGCGGAAGGGAAAACGGTAGAAAGCTAATTTATAAGCACTGATTATTAGCTCCTCATGGCATCTCTCCCTTAACATCTGTAAAGTTTCTTTTCGAAAAAGAATAATTACAAAACATATTTTAATAAGAAAAAGGAAAAGTTCATGCAAAACTTATAAGCTAACAAAAATAAATTATTTTTATTATCTCTCTAAAACGTTGTTAAGTCGCTTTGTAAAAAAATTCAACACCCCCCCCCCCCCGCTCTCTCTCGCTCTCTCTCTCTCTCTCCTTCCTCATCTTTTCTTACTCAATAACTGTATAAGAACTCCACGAAAAACTTTGAGAAGAGCCTCAATATTTTTCTAAAATAGCCAACAAGATTTTCTGTACAAGAGTAATAATACTAATAAACTTTATATTGAAAGAACTACAGAATCTTTGAAAAATGTTTTCTATAAAAAGAAAGCATTAACATTATTTTACGAAAATATTTTTTGATTTATATATTTATCTAAATTAAAGTAGAAATAATAAAACTTCTACGAAAGTATAAAATAAGGCAAGTATAATTTTTTCCTAGAATCTATAAAAATAAAAAGAATTATATTTTCATATGACTTTACAATTAATAGTATTGTTAATTTATCATCATTCCTAAGAAAATACACGTTCGATTACATTATTTCAAAAAATGTTACTAATGTAATCATTTTATCGGGCTCTTTGAAGAAACATTCAAATTTAAAACTTTTGTGAATAACAATATTACCATTGAATAATGATATTAAAAATATACTATAATAAACTCTCATAACGTTATTACACTATGTAATTATTATTTTCTCTTAAAAAGTTGTGAAATCTATCTAAAAAAACATTTTACAAAAGTTTAAACTAAGGCAAGTATTAGTATCTCTCTTCCTCCCTCTCTCTCTCCCTGCTCTCTCTCCCTTCCTCTCTTTCACCCCTGCCTCTCTCGCCCTCTCTCTCCCGCCCCCCCCCCTCTCTTTCTCCCATCTTTCTCTTTCTCTCTCCCTCATTTCCAACATCCGCCAAACTGAATACCAAAAACTTTAATGAGAGCTTCAATATTTTTATAAAACAATCAACACGTTTTTTAAAAGCTAATTTTTTAAGTACGTTCTAAGAACACAATTTGTCTAGTCCTTTTAATTCTTCTGGTCTCACCTATTTAATAAGCACTCTCTACAAACGGTAATAATTTTTTTCATGACTATACAAATAATAATATTGCTAATATAAAACTTTCTACGAAAGTATAAAATAAGGTAAGTATAGAAGTTTTTTCTTTATAATCTACTCTCCCTCCCTCTCTTCCCCCGACCTGTCTCGCCCTCTATTTCACCCCCCCCCCCCCTCTCTCTTCCGGTCTACCTCTTTCTCAACATCCGTCAAACTCTGTACCAAAAACTTTAATAAGAGCTTAAATATTTTTTTAATACAATCAACATGTTTTAAAAAAAACTAATTTTTTAAGTACGTTTTAACAATACATTTTTTGTCTGGTCTTTTTATTTCTTCGAATCTCATCTATTCAATAAGCACTCTCTGCAAATGGTACTAATTTTTTTCATGACTGTACAAATAATAATATTGTTAATATAAAACTTTCTACGAAAGCATAAAATAAGGCAAGTATACACGGTGACCCATTTTAATCGCCACACCCGGATTTCTCGGAACCTAAGCCAGATATAGAAAAATGGTTCAGACAAAAGTTATAGGGGACAAAGGGGGGCACATAATGGCGCTAACATCTTTGACCTTGAACTTGACCTTTGAGGTTATTTCAAGGTCAAAGTGGTTTTTTCATATGGAAACACCTAGTTTTGACCCCGGATTCGGAAAGAGCGGGAAATTTTACGTTCAAAATCATATTGAGAAATTTTTTCCAAGGTCATTTCAAGGTCAAATCTAGGTCAAACTCAGAAAAGTCCGTTTAAAATCGTTTTTTTCCATGAACCACAGGCTAAGCTGGTTCAAATTGATCGTAGACTTAATAGAGGAACTCATACACCCAAAACTTACACATCCTAGTAAACAAAACTCAAACTCGCACATCCTAACCCCATACACTTCATGCCTTCACATGCTGAACTGTTACACCCCGGTCCCACAACCATACCCCACACCCCCCAGTCCCACACATCCCTACCCCACGCATGCTAATCCCATACACCCCAAACCCACACATCCTGAACCCTGAAAAATTTTTCTCAAGGGCAAAATGATTTTTTAACGGAAACTTTAAGATCGTTGAAGCTTCTGTTATAAATGTATTAACCTTACTTTTTGCGCTACCCAGATACAACGGCGTGGACGTAGTAACGATTGTTTCCTTTCGGGTGCTTAATTAAAGTGAGTCCCCTTGCCTCTCACTGTTCGGGGTGCTTGATTATAGTGAGTCTCCTCGCCTCTCAATAATGTAAATAAATTTAACCTCGAAGCAAGTGTTCGAAATGACACCATTTGCTTCAAGGCACATAGTCAAACGCCTTTGAAAATGGCGAACTGTGTTCTGCAAAGTTTGTCTCAGAACGGCAGCGCATGCTCGACGAATCCTATCCTGCATATCTGCTCTTGTAGTGGGTTGTTGCTCAAAAACAGCATTTTTTAAATACCCACATAAATAGAAATCTGGTGATGTAAGATCGGTTGAGCAAGCAGGCCAGTTAACCGGACCTCCTCGACCAATCCATCTGTTACCATAGTGCTCATTCAAAAAAGCCCTTACAATTCGAGCTGGAGCCACATTCTTCGTCGTGTTTCTAAATCAGCATCATCCATCAATCCAGGTAGTTCATCTTTTATTAGAGTCAAATAGGTATAGTGATTTACATTTGCTTCACGAAAATAAGGGCCAATCAAATATCCATTGATAATCCCGCACCATACCATAATACTCCAACGTCTTTGATGGTTTACAGTTCTGACCCAATGAGGATTCACATCAGACCAATAATGGCAATTATGCCTATTCAGTTCCCCATCACTTTGAAATTGTGCCTCATCAGAAAAAAGAACAAAGTTAAAAAAGTCTGGATCATTTTCTATCATTTGTAAAGCCCATTGGCAAAACACAATACGCTGTTGGAAATGCTGAAACTGTAGCTCTTGAACCAAAGTAATATGATACGCGTGATGTTGAAGCACCTTCATAATTCTTAAAAAAGTATTTCTTGGAATACCAATTTCTCTTTCGACTCGACGAGCGCTAATGTGTGGGTCAAGATGAATTATTGCAAGGATAGTTACAACTCGATTAACATTTTCATCATACTCATGGCGCCTACGTTGGCGAACCATGTGCCCACCACGAGCTCTTTGAGTTAAACGTCTGATAGCTCTATCGTCAGGATATAGTCTTTCAGGATAGCGTTCAACATAAAGTCTTGCCGCACCACGATAATTATTTTGGCTTGCTCCTAAAACCAAAATCATATCAACGATCTCGTTGGGCGGATAGTCAGCCATTTCAGAGCCAGCTATTAATTACTATTAAATATAAATAGTAAAATGGTATCAAAAATATTAATAATTATAAGGCTCGTCCGTATACGGTCGCGCCTAAAAAGGAAAAACGTTGGAAAATTACGGTAACTTTAATTAGCTAACTGTAATTGCCATAAATACTTAGTTTGTCGCACTTTTTTAAATTTAAATTTTAAAGTAAAATAATCGTTAAAACATTAAAGGTATTCAATTCAATAAAGCACTATTTCTTATTTTAATTGCAAATAAAACTAAAACTTCCTTTTATTTTTTTGTTTTATGTAAATAATGTGAATTAGTAGCGTTCGAATTTCAGAAATACTAATTTTGATAATGTAATCATTAAAAACACATCTACGAAGAAAATAGGTTCCGTCAATGGTTCTTTTAAATTTATTTTTCAGGTTCTAGCAGGATAGTGGAGCACCACATTTCACGCTCATAATAACAGCATTTTTTTAATAAACACTTTAGTATTAGATGGATTGGTTGAGGAGGTCCGCTGAAATGGCTTGCTTATTCATCCAATACTTCACCATCAGACTTTTGTTTATGGGGGTATTTGAAAAATGCTATTTTTTAGCAATAACCCACTACAAGAGCAGATATGCAGGATAGGATTCGTCGAGCATGCGCTGCCATTCCGAGACAAACTTTGCAGAACACAGTTCGCCATTTTCAAAGGCGTTTGACTATGTGCCTTGAAGCAAATGGTCGTAATGTCGAACACTTGCTTCGAGGTTAAATAAAAATTTATTTACATTAGTGAGAGGCGAGGGGACTCACTATAATCAAGCACCCCGAACAGTGAGAGGCAAGGGGACTCACTATAATCAAGCACCCCAAACAGTGAGAGGCAAGGGGACTCACTTTAATCAAGCACCCCGAACAGTGAGAGGCAAGGGGACTCACTTTAGTTAATTAAAGTATGAAAAAACCACTTTGACCTTGAAATAATCTCAAAGGTCAAGTTCAAGGTCAAAGATGTTAGCGCCATTATGTAGCCCCCTTTGTCCCCTATGACTTTTGTCTGAACCATTTTTCTCTATCTGGCTTAGGTTCCGAGAAATCCGGGTGCGGCGATTAAAATGGGTCACCGTGTAGAGGTTTTTTCTGTATAAACTACTGTATAATCTATTTTTAGAAGCTAATTTTTTAAGTACGTTCTAAGAACACAATTTGTCTAGTTCTTTTAATTCTTCTAGTCTCATCTATTTAATAAGCACTCTCTACAAATGGTAATAATTTTTTTCATGACTGTACAAATAATAATATTGCTAATATAAAACTTTCTACGAAAGTATAAAATAAGGCAAGTATAGAAGTTTTTTCTTTATAATCTACTCTCTCTTCCTCTCTTCTCCCGCCCTCTCTCGCCCTCTATTTCTTCGTCTCTCTTTCTCTCTTCCGCTCTATCTCTCTCTCTCAATCAAACTCTGTACCAAAAACTTTAATAAGATCTTAAATATTTTTTTAATACAATCCGCATGTTTTAAAAAAAACTAATTTTTTATGTACGTTTTAACAAAACATTTTTGTCTAGTTCTTTTATTTCTTCGAATCTCATCTATTCAATAAGCACTCTCTGCAAATGGTAACAATTTTTTTCATGACTGTACAAATAATAATATTGTTAATATGAAACTTTCTATGAAAGTATAAAGCAAGTATAGACGTTTTTTCTGTATAATATACTGTATAATCTATAAAATAAAAATATTTATGATTTTTTAAAAGAAATAAATAAATACCAGTAAAAAAGTCTTTTACTTCTTTGAATCATTGTATGGTGAACAAATTATATGTAAATAAGTACATTCAAATTGTTTACTGCAAATCAAACAAACAAAAGTTGTGAAATTAATTATCGATAGTTAAGTAATGCAAACAACTCTCGGAAACAACTGTATGACTGTTCTAAAAAATGTATTAAAATTTGTTCATCTTTCTATATAAATTAAACACAAGAAAGTACTGAAATCAATTTATTGTAGTCAAGTACCCATAAGTTAACTTGACTGAATAATACAACTTTTCGTACCTACTTAAAAATATTCAGACAGCGCGCATAAAGTACTACTTAACGCCCAAGAGATGTAATAGTTCCCGTACTCCTACACAACTTTATAGAACCGACGCACTTTACGTCCGTGTGGGCAAAAATTATTTCAATTATATAATATGTAAGTACATTCAAATTGTTCATTGTAAATCAAACAAACGAAAGTTGTGAAATCAATTACCGATAGTCAAGTAATGCCAACAACTCTCGGAAACAACTGTATGACTGTTCTCAGAAATGTATTCAATTTTGTTCATTCTTCTATACAAATTAAACACAAGAAAGTACTGAAATCAATTTATTGTAGTCAAGTACCCATAAGTTAACTTGACTGACATAATAGAACTTTTAGTACCTTGCGTGCATAATTACATTTTACGCCCACGTTCTAACTTCAAAAATATTCAGCCAGCGGGCATAAAGTACTATTATGTTGAGTGGCATCCTCCATGTTTAATAATTTAAATGTTATAAGGATCCTCGTGAGGGCCAATTCCCAGAAATAACTTTGAAACAATCTTGAATATTAGATTGCAACGTTTTGTCAGGAAGTTCCCTGACCTCTTCAGGCTTTATTAAAAATATACAGAGTTAGGACACATACACAAATAAAAATAAAAAACTAGTCAAATAAATTAAACACAATCTATGCAAAAACATTTACCTATAAATAGCTAAGTCGATACTGGTAAGATATACCAGTAGAGTCGAGATAGTACAGAACATAATGCACGCTTCGCTGAGGTTTATATATTATCACGCTTGTTTACCTTTTTAAATGTAACGTTCTTAACAGCTTTTTGTATATATTATTCAAATTTTGTGTATCTTCTATTCTATATGTAACATTTCGGAAATAATTCGATTCTTGTAATTGTTTTCCCTGTCTAAAATTTGGATGTTTTTCCAGTCAACGATGTGTTTCATAGTTCTTTGGTGTGTTGCTATCACTGATTTGTTTTCCTTATCTATTTTATGTTCTTTAATTCTAGTTTTAACATTCGCTTAGTTTCGCCAATATAAGTCGATGTACAAGAAATACGATTTATCTTATAGACTACGCCACATGTTTCTGATTTTTCTATTTTATCCTTTCCTAATTTAATTATATTGTTCAATTTTTTGTTGATCAAAGGTACTGTGCGGATGTTATATTTGTTTAAAATATACGAACATTTTTTATAAAAAGTATTATTGTACGAAATGGAAATTGTAGTTAGTGGACGGTTCTCATTATTAGTCTTTTTATTGTGATATTTAAGTTTTCGAAGTCTATTTCGTATGTGTATGTTTATAAATTCGGAAGGATAATCGTTACATAAGAGAAGTACTGTAATTTTGTGAATATTCGCATCATGAAAACAAGTATACAACAAAAAATAAACATCGTTGCGAACCTGGTGGATAGAGCAATTCTTTTATCCGATACTTGTTTTCATGATGCGAATATACACAAAATTAGAAACTTCTCTTATGTAACGATTATCCTTCCGAATTTATAAACATACACATACGAAATAGACTTCGAAAACTCAAATATCACAATAAAAAGACTAATAATGAGAATCGTCCACTAACTACAATTTCCATTCCGTATAATAATACTTTTTATAAAAAATGTTCGTATATTTTAAACAAATATAACATCAGCACAGTACCTTAGATCAACAAAAAATTGAACAATATAATTAAATTAGGAAAGGATAAAATAGAAAAATCAGAAACATGTGGCGTAGTCTATAAAATAAATTGTATGTCTTGTACATCGACTTATATTGGCGAAACTAAGCGAATGTTAAAAACTAGAATTAAAGAACATGAAAGAGATAAGGATAACAAATCAGTGATAGCAACACACCAAAGAACTATGAAACACATCGTTGACTGGAAAAACATCCAAATTTTTGACAGGGAAAACAATTACACGAAACGAATTATTTCCGAAATGTTACATATTAATTTAAATCATAACACGATCAATAGAATAGAAGATACACAAAATTTGAATAATATATACAAAAAGCTGTTAAGAACGTTACATTTAAAAAGGTAAACAATCGTGATAATATATAAACCCCAGCGAAGCGTGCATTATGTTCTGTACTATCTCGACTCTACCGGTATATCTTACCAGTATCGACTTAGCTATTTATAGGTAAATGTTTTTGCATAGATTGTGTTTAATTTATTTGACTAGTTTTTTATTTTTATTTGTGTATGTGTTCTAACTCTGTATATTTTTAATAAAGCCTGAAGAGGTCAGGAAACTTCCTCTCACAAGGATCCTCATAACATTTAAAAGGGCATAAAGTACTACTTCACGCCTAACAGGCGCAATAGCTCACATACTGCTACAAAACTTTATGGAACCTACGCACTTTACGCCCGTGCGGGCGAAAATTATTTTAACTATATAACTATTATGCCATCTTTTTATTTTTAAAATTCATAAGAATTTTATCAGATATTTACGAAAAGTCAAAGCCTATATAAAAAATTACATAGTTACCACCATATCCCCATTTTTCATTATTCTTTCTCAATTTTGAAATTTTTATAATATTACACATCTTGGAAGGACAATAGAAGTCTATAGAGCTGCTCTAGCAGGGGTGGCCCTCCAATCTCCCATACATACTTGGCGGGCCCGACGGTTTGCAGTTTACCGGTGTTTTTTTGTGAAATATTTGTTGGCACATTTAAAAGCTTACTATTGGATCATCGTCAGTGACTACTTTTCGTCCATTTTTCCTATGTTAAATTTCCATGATAAAAATGGATTTTTTTCTAAAATGGTGTCATAAGACCGTTTTCGACTGTTCAAAATTTTTCTCATATACTATATGACCTACAGAACGAGAAAAAACTTATAATAAAAGTGTGCCTCAAAATTTTTTTTATTTTTTTTTGGACCCTCTTTTTTGTAGAAAATCCTGAGAATTGCTCACATAGTCGATTTGATCGATACGTTAAAGGAAGAAGATCAAACGGCTGATTAAGTCAGAAACAAAATTAAGCCAGCTGAAACAAGAAATCGAAATGAGCATGGCGAAAAAAGTAGAAATTTGTTTGTGGTCAAGAAAAGTCCAAAAGAAGGATGATACAGGATGGCGCCCAAGATGGCTGCCAAGCGGGACACAACGGCAGAACATGGCGAGGCTCAACACGTGGTCGCGGACGAGGCAGAGACGGAAGAGACAACAGCGGCAGGGGTGCGGGAACTTCCGATAGCAAAGAGCCAGCAAGTGCGAGCGGAGCGGCGAAGACACGAGCGCTTGGGTAGCGATGGTACATGCGGCGCACGGCAACGAGACGAACAGGTTATGTAATAGCGAGGTTCAGATTAACTGGCTACTAGATAGCGGCTACTCAGACCATATCATTAATAATGAGAATTATTTTTATAAATGTATTGTTCTTAAAGAACCGGTAAATATTTATTTGGGGGATAATAGATACATAAAAGTAACGAAAATTGGAAACGCAGTAAGTTATTTTTACGCGTTTGATAAACAGAATAAAGTAAATATGAGTAATGTTTTTTATACAAAAGATATGAATTCAAATTGAATAATTTATGGAAGATTAACAGAAAACAAGAACATTCAGATTATTTCTAAGTAAAATACCTCAAAGATTATAGATCAGAAAAAATTAATAGCGGTAGCATATAGAGAGAATTAAATTAAGTTAAATTGCTAAGTAAGGAGACTTTCGTAAATAGTGCGGAACGAAATAATAATATGAGTCAAAAGGAAAGGTGGCACAGAGTGTTAGGTCAAGTGAATTTCGGTTATTTCAATACGATATGTAAACAGCAGTTGCTGGACGGTGTTCCGAGTGAACTTGAAACAGAATTTACGAAATGTAAAACTTTTATTGAGAATAAAATGCACAATTTACCGTTCAAGAATAATAGAAGTAGAGCGAAAGAGATTTTAGAAATTATCCATATCGATGTATGCGGTCCATTTAAAACTACGGAATTTAACGGGGAAAATTATTTTGTTTCCTTTATAGATAGTTAGATTTATAAATGAAAGTGAAAACTTAGCAGGAAAAGGAGTAAAAATATTGAGATGTGATAATCGGAAAGAATACTTAAATAATTGTTTTTATAAATTCGTAAGGGAAAAAGGTATTATCTTGAATAATTGTCCAGCGTATGTACATGGAACCGCCGAACGATTTAATAGAACAATAGTGCATATCGTGCGTTATTTACTAGCAGAAGCACAGGTACATAAACGATATGGACCTGAAGTAGTATGTGCAGCGACATACTTGAAGAATCGTACGTTAGCAAGTATAATAAAAAGAACAACTCCTTTTGAGATTTTATTTAAAAGAAAACCAAACGTAGAACATTTACGTTTTTACGGTAGCAGAGTTTTTGTAAGAAATCCGGAACAAAAAAGAATTTCTAAATATGATAAAAAAGCATATATGGGAATTCTATTAGGATATAGTGATGTAGGATATAGAGTCCTATTAAATAATAAAATGATAGTTGTTAGACATGTAGATATTATAGAGGAAAGCATAAAATGTATTGGGCTTGATGAAGCTGAATCAGGATATCCATTTCCTTCTACTTCGACTCTTGGGTCAAGTAGAGGAAAAGAAACTGA
This sequence comes from Torymus aiolomorphi, assembly GCA_036365515.1. Classification (NCBI taxonomy): domain Eukaryota; kingdom Metazoa; phylum Arthropoda; class Insecta; order Hymenoptera; family Torymidae; genus Torymus; species Torymus aiolomorphi. Next base: position 83,907,865 of record CM070877.1, read on the forward strand.
TCATGATGATGATTTAATCGATGATAATGTTTTTGAAAGCGCGGATGAGATTAATGAAAAGGAACTAAAGGTACCAAAAAAGCAAACTTTACAACTATTAAAAATTCCTCGTAGATCTACCCGTAACAAAAAGAGCCTAATAAGATATCTAGAGAATAGATCGAATAATATTTATGTAAATTACTGCAGAGTAGATACTCCATGTACATTTGAGGAGGCGATGAGTAGTAATGATAGTGAGTGCTGGATAAAAGCTATGGATAAAGAAATAGAAAGTTTCAATGAGAATAAAACATGGGAAATAGTTGAAAAGATACCAAAGGAAAAGGTACTAGATATAAAATGGATTTATATTAAGAAATCTGATGATACATATAAAGCGAGATTAGTCGTAAGAGGATTTCAGCAGACAAATATTATTGACGATCTATACGCTCCAGTAGCAAAAACGCAGACCTTAAAAATTTTGTTTTCTTTTTGTTGTCACTTTGGTCTAATTATAGTACAGATGGATGTAGTCACGGCTTTTTTAAATGGTAAAGTAAGCTCGGAGGTATATGTCAGTCAACCGAAAGGTTATAGCGATGGAACAAGCAACGTTTGTAAGTTACGTAAAGCATTGTACGGCCTACGAGAAACTCCAAGAGCATGGTATGAATGTCTGGATGAATATTTAACAATGATAGAATTGAAAAGAAGTAATGTGGATTATTGCTTATATACTCAAGGTGAGAGTCTAGTTCAAATTTACTTATTAATATATATCGATGATTTGTTGATATGTAGTAAGAGTAAAAAGAAAATTAAGAATTTAAAAACAGTATCGTCAGGAAAACTTAAGATGAAAGATCTAGGAGAAGTTAAAGAATATCTTGGTATTAATATAGAGTATGATTATCGAAATTGTGATATGAAATTAAGCCAAACTAAGTATATGAAGTCATTAGCTAATAAATATCAATTACAGAATAGTAAACTATATAGTACTTCTATGGAATCGAATCTAAAAATTGAAAAGGCTGAAATATGTGAGTCAGATATTAAATGTAGAAATCTGATATGTGTATTACTTTATATAAGTTCAAATACGAGGCCAGATATAAGCTATAGCGTAAATTATTTGGGTAGATACCAGAATAGTTATAATCAGACACATTGGAAGTATGCTCTACGAATATTGGAACACTTGTACTTAATAAAAGATTTGAAGAACTATAAAAGAAATGTAAATCGCGAAACTATAGATTGTTATGTCGACACAGACTGTGCTGGCGATAATATAGGCAGAAAATCCACATCTGGATAAGTTATTAAAGTGTTTGGAAATGTAATTGATTGGAAATCGTGAAAACAAAAAACTGTAACAAAGGCACTTATGCAGAATATTGAGTGATCCTATAAAGATATTTGAAGATAATACAGGAGCGATAAATATAGCGAATTATAGAAACTTTACTAAGAACTCGAAGCATATATAAATACATTACCACTATGTTCATGAAAGTAAGTATATAAGTCGATAGCAGCGAGCGACGTGCTAATCATTGAGAAAGCAAGTATAGCATAATACCAGTTTGTTAGATTTTTTTTAAACCTTTATGAACCGTTACGAAAGTTTCTGGATTGTCATGAACTGTTACAAAAAATACCGAAATCGATCGAATATCAATAAACTTTTTCCCTTTGTCATAATATATAATTCACTCTAATAAGATTATCGTTTATATATAAAATGATAATAATACATGAAGTATTTTTTTTATTTAAAACTTTATTATTGAACTTCAAAATTATTTACCAAAATTATACCAACGTAAAGCGACAAGGCCGGGCTCATTCCGGTCGAGCTCTGCACAACCGTATTTATGGCGAAGAAAAGTTCTGGGAGCTTCTCATCTCATGTGGTGTGCCGCTCCTTAAGGTGAGGAGCAACTATCGACTTTAACGTCTGATAGGCGCGCTGTACCTGGGTAGCCTGAGTGTGGTAGGGTGAAGTGTTGCTGTGATGCACACCGCGCTCCCTCAGGAAGTCTGCCACGACATGCTTCGAAAACGCTGTATCGTGGTTCGATATGAGGACTTCCGGACAACCGAACCGGAGGAATATCTTCCGATTGATTTTTCCTGCCACCGTCGTTGCCATAACCTTGCATATCGGCGAGGCTTCCATCCACCTGGTGCACATGTCTTAGAGTACCAAAATGTACTCGTAGCCTTTTGAGGTGCGAGGCAGCGGTCCAATTATATCGCCAGCCACGGCCTGCCATGGCCTTTCGACATCTCGTCGTCCCATGAGGTTGTCTGGAGGTCTCTGTTCCGCTTTAGCCTTCAGCTTCTCTGGTGGAAGGACGCTGGCGGCGTCTGGCCCAGTGGCAGACACTGCTATGGGATCGGTTATCAAGCTTGCAACCTCAAGCTCGACGTAGGCTTCTGCGTCCTAGCAGAATCGCCTATCCGTATCCGGTTCAAATACGGCCCGAAACGCTAGTACGAAGTTGACCCCTAAATAGCAGTCTGCATCCAGCTGGGGCATAATGTCCACTCGTATGGCCCGAGTCAGTCCTGCCATCGTGATCGGTAGGATCGTGTGGCCTCACAAAGGGCTGCAGCTTCCATTCGGTGGCCTTACCCCTTGCTTCTCGGATGCCACGAATTTGCATCCGAGCGCTGTTGCTAGTTGGAGGCCAACTGTACCCATGACCGTCGTAGACGGACAACAGCGCGCAGAACTCGGATTCGCCGACCCCGATTCGCAGTCATCATCGTATATTTGCGTCGAAGAGTCGCTTGGTCGAGGTCTCTCTTCGACTACTGACCGGCGAGTGCTCAGTTGACTCTTGCGCGGCCGGGCCACTATTTCACGCGCCCGCGGTATTGTTTTTGCCATTCAAGGAAGAGGTGTGAGCCATGCCACCTACTCGTTCCTCTTTTCCGTTCTCCGAGCAGTTCGTTATTTTTTTTAATAGGATTTTTATCACGACTCAGGGGACGGAATGCCACTGTAGCCCCCTCCTTGTCGGAGGGGGAGGGGGGACACAGTATTTTTCAGGTCGAGCAATTTTACGGCGGGTGACGGCCCTAGAACTTGCTTTCTCGATCCTCTCGGGGGGCCCCCCAAGCCTGGCCGTATTATCCGTGCATCCGTTTTCCTGCCCACGCGGTCCGCTTGCGTCGAGCAGCTCTTGCCCCTGTTTTAGGATTAAGCAATATAGTAGGTTTTTGAGCACTGTACCGGCGGGATTCGCGTTCCGCAGGCCACGTAGCTCAGACATCATCTCGTGAGTGAAGCCTCGTCGATCCGGTCGTCGGGCGTGAAGGGTTGCGCTCTCTGCGTCATAAGTCAGGGGTCGGGTGGTCGTTCGATTCCGGGGTTGTAGGTAAGGTGTAATGGCAAACCGAGCCGAGGCCTGCATGGTGCTTGCACCGCAATCGGTTTCCCTCTGTGGCCGTGGCGTCGCACGGAGTATTAAATGCCTTACAACCCCTAGGTAGGCGGGGGTGGTGGACCTTTTTCAGGCCTAGCCGTTACTCGTGGGACTCAAATGGAAATTTTAAAAAATGGGGAAAGGGGGGGGGAAAGAAAATAACGAAGGTTAGGGATCCGGAAAATCCGAAGGATCCGATGAATCTAGTGGAAGAAGAGCAGGTGGACGCGGGTGAGGGGTGAGCACCGGAAGTCTCTGCTTGCCCCACCAAAACTCAATCTCGAACGGAGGGATAGCGTCTCAAGCGCCACAAGCACAGAAAGCCGGAAGCGACAGCGCGCGGAATTGAGCGACGACGAGGCTGAGGACACTCAAGCGGATCCCATAGGCCCAATTGTGTGCCTTAACCTCTTAACTGATCTACTAACAGACCTAAATGAGGTACTAGAAGAGCAGAGTAAAAGAATTACGGCTATTGCCAGAGAACAGCTGATGGGTGTCTGACAAATACAAAGCTATAATCGAGGACGTGGCGGTCGAGAACGCCAGATTCAGGGGCGCCTCGACAAGAGAAAAGGAGCGTCCTCTAAGCGAGGCACATCTTATGCACAAGCAGCCTCCAAAGGGGGCAAGACAAGAGGAACAAAGACCATAGCACCACTACCAATGCACGTGCCGGGCGTCAAAGCGCCACGGCCCGTTGGTGGCAGAGGACGTAATACCATCGTCCTCTCGGTGGCCGGTAAAGTCGGGGTGAAACCCGAAGATCTGGCCGCCAAGGTCGAAACTTTAGTCCGGGGGAAGGTAAACCCCCGCACAGAGAAGATAAAAGTCAAGACGATGCGGAGGACTCGTAATGGTAAGGTCTTCGTGGAGTGTGAGTCGTAGGACGATGTCTCCAAACTCCACAACCACGTAGGGTTGAGAGAATCTGGCGTGAAGACATCCCTCGCCTCGATCAAGCTCCCGAGACTTATCATCTACGACCTCCCATCGTCAGAAACTCCGGATGCCCTGAAGGAGATTCTGTTCGACATGAATGAGGAGAGCCTTCAGATCGACCGCGAAAAATATAAGCGGTCGATCAATTTCAAATTCAAAACTGGGCCGAAGGACAAGTCGTCTTGTAACTGGGTGGTGGAAGTCACCCCGGACGTGAGGAACGCGCTCCGCGCCGTCGGGCGGGTTTACGTTAGTTGGAGCAGATGCCGGGTGCTGAATTTTGTTTCGCTCATCCGATGCTACAAGTATCTTGGCACTGGACACATAGCTGCCCATTGCCGTGCCAAGACAGACACTTGCTCGCATTGCGGAGAGGAGGGACACAAGTCCGACACATGCGGGAAGAAGGACGCCCCCGCCAACTGTGGGCTCTGCCGTCGGCGCGGCAAACCAGCGTCCCACGAATTCCGCGACAAGAAGTGCGCCAGCTACAAGGTGGCATACGAGAATCATGTCGGCAGCATCGCCTACTCGAGAGACGATGCATAATCCTGCGAAAGTAAAAATCCTTCAGCATAATCTTGGCAAGGGACAGGTTGCAACCGCGGAATTAAGGGAAACCGCGGCAACGATGTCTGCTCCGATCCTGCTCATACAAGAGCCCTGGATCGCTGGCACAGGCTGTGTAGCCGGTTTGGGCTCAACGTCCAACCGTGTTCTAACAGATAAGGCCCCAGGGGAAACTTCGTGGGCATGCATAGCCGTGCTAGCACGTGACATCGATGCCGTGGTACTGAGACATCTCTGCAATTCCCATTGCGTCTGTACCCATGTCAGCACAGTCGCAGTTTCTTTTTATCTCGTGTCAATGTATTGTCAGCCATCCTTGCCCTTTCCAAGATTTATAGAACAGCTAAAGCGAATACGCGATGAATTGCGAACGTCCAAAGTAATCGTAGGACTCGAGCCAAGTCCCCTCTGTGGGGCGCGGCGGACACATGCCAGAAGGGCTCGGATTTCGAAGACTTCTTCACCAAGAGCGGCTGGGTTGTCGCCAACGAGCTCGGCCAGCCATGTACCTTCTCCACGTCCAATGGCGAGAGCAACGTTGACGTCACCCTAGTCTCTCCCTCACTCGTCGGCAGTATTAGCGGCTGGAACGTGAGAGTTGGCTGTACGAATAGTGATCATCGGGTAATCGATTTTTGTCTAGGCTCGATGGAAACGTGCGCGTTAGTTCGCGAACCGCGCTATAACATCCGGAAGGCAAACTAGGTTGGATTTGAGAATCGCGTGCTTGAAAAGTTGCCGACCCTCGATCGGGTCCAAACTTCGTCGAGCAATGAGCTCGACGATAAAGCCGGAAGCCTTGTTGACGTCTTTCATGAAGCGTGCCGGTACCAAAACAACATCCCGTGGAAGAAAGTCTTCCAGCGATCGGTACCGTGGTGCACAGAGCTGAAGCGTTCCTCCAATAGGGCGCGTCGTGCCTTCCAGAGGCAGACGGATCTAGACAGACGTAGGGCTCTCAAGGGTGTCGCCGATCGCGCCAGACAAGTGTACTCACGTGAGATCGCGCGAGCAAGGGCTCGCAGCTGGAAAGACTTCGTTACCTTGCATGGCAACGAAGAGGCCTATGGATTAGCCTATCGCGTCCTTAGGAAGCGCGTGTCTCCGGACACGGTCCTCCAGCCTCGCCGCGGTGGCGGATCTCACATGCTTGACTGGAGCGAGACGGCAATGTCACTCTTGAAGAGTCTCATACCTGACTGTGATCTCGAGCTGAGGGAAGACATAGGCGCCCGATTTCGCCAGTGGAACGACGTCACCCGTGAAGCGGCTCCACCGTGGTGATCTTCCGAGGTGACCGCGGTACTGAAAAGCCTGCCGAACGGGAAAGCTCCCGGCCCGGATCTAATCGAGGCCGAGATGATCAAACGACTCAGGAAATACCCGCAATTTCTAGCGTTTATGACGAGCCTCTACAACAGATGTCTCGATGTTGGAAATTTCCCACAGCCATGGAAGGTCGAGGCCATACGAGTTCTACTCAAGGCACCCGACAAAGACCCGGGTGTCGCCAAGTCGTACACACCAATATGCCCGCTGTCTCTGTTTGGCAAGATCTTGGAGAAGCTCATGAAAATGAACGTCTATTAAGCTAGCAGATCTCTTTTCTGACCCGGGCTTATAAACAATACCATAATTTTCTGCTAATTTTCTGCAAATTTTCTACGCCCACCCGGATTTTTCTGCTCCGGCCGTTTCCGAGAAACATGCGATCTCCTAGCTTAATATTAAGCTAGCAGACCATTTACGGGTATATTGGCGAGTTTTTGCCTTAGCCAATTCGGAGAGGGGGCATATTTTGATGCTAATTTTGTGCTGCAAGATACTTGGAGCCAAAAGCACCAAAATCCTTCGTAGGTCCCAGAACTGGACATAGACCCAGATTGATATAAAGCTAGCAGACCATTTTCGGGTACCGTGCGAGTGTTTGCAATAGCGAATTCGGAGAGGCGGCAGATATTGGTGCTAATTTTCCGTAAGATGGTCGGAGCCAAAAATCCCAAAATCCTACGGGGGCCCAGAATTGGACATAGGCCCTTGGCTAAGAGAATCATTTTCTGCATAATCATGTGTCTGAAGTTCTGAACGTTCATCGTGAACGAAATATCGAAAATTTCCAAATCCGGTTTTTTTATATTATCTCCTAGAGATATGCATAAAACATATATAGACTGCAAAATAAGTTATTTCCAAAGTGATCATCCCCCCAAATCATCCCTAAAACCACCCCGACTAGACAATGCATTACAAAAAAAATTGATACCATCTGAGTTTATTAACTTAAGACAAATTTTATGGCTGATATTTCTTCCAGATGTTGTCATAGCCCTGCAAAAAAATTGGGGATATGAATTTCGATCCGGAACCTTTCGCTTAGGGGGTGCAAATGGGCTAAAATAGCGGAAAATACACGAAAAATAACGTGAAAAAATCATCTCTCGCAAGTTTATTAATTTAAGACAAATTTTATGGCTGATATTGCTTCCAGATGTTGCCATAGCCTTGTAAAAAAATTGGCGATAAGAAATTCGATCCGGAACGTCTCGCTTGGGGGGTGCAACGGGGCTAAAATAGGTGAAAATACTCGCAAAACACCGAGAAAAAATCATCTGTCGCGAGTTTATTAATTTAAGACAAATTTTATGGCTCATATGTCTATCAGATGTTGCCATAGCCTTGTAAAAAAATTGGCGATAAGAAATTCGATCCGGAACCTTTCGCTTAGTGGGTGCAAAGGAGCTAAAATAGTCTAAAATACACGTAGAATAACGTGAAAAAATCATCTTTCGCAAGTTTATTAATTTAAGACAAATTTTATGGCCAATATTTCTTCCAGATGTTGCCATAGCCTTGTAAAATAATTTGCGATAAGAAATTCGATCCGGAACGTCCCGCTTAGGGAGTGCAAAGGGGCTAAAATAGCCGAAAATACACGAAAAATAACGTGAAAAAATTAGAGATTATTAATTTAAAACAAATTTTATGGCTGATATTTCTTCCAGATATTGCCATAGCCTTGTATAAAAATTGACGATAAGAAATTCGATACGGAACGTCTCGCTTGGGCGGTGCAAAGGTGTGAAAATAGCCGAAAATACACGAAAAATAACGTGAAAATATCATCTCTCGTGAGATTATTAATTTAGACAAATTTTATGGCTAATATTTCTTCCGGATGTTGCCATAGCCTTGTAAAAAAATTGGCGATAAGAAGTTCGATCCAGAACGTCCCGCTTGGCGGGTGCAAAGGGGCTAAAATAGCCGATAATACACGAAAAATAAAGTGAAGAAATCAGCACTCGTGAGATTTTTAATTTAAGACAAATTTTATGGCTGATATTTCTTCCAGACGTTGCCATAGCCCCGGAAAATAATTGGCGATAAGAAATTCGATCCGGAACGTCTCGTTTAGGGGGTGCAAAGGGACTAAAATAGCGGAAACTTCTCGCAAAACACCGAGAAAAAATCATCTCTCGCGAGTTTATTAATTTAAGATAAATTTTATAGCTGATATATCTTCCAGATGTTGCCATAGCCTTGCAAAAAAATTGGGGATATGAAGTTCGATCCGGAACCTTTCGCTTGGGGAGTGCAAAGGGGCTAAAATAGCCGTAAAAACACGAAAAACAACGTGAAAAAATCATCTCTCGTGAGATTATTAATTAAGTCAGATTTTATGGCTGATATTTCTTCCAGATGTTGACATAGCCTTGCAAAAAAATTGGTGATATGCAATTCGATACGGAACCTTGCGCTTGGGTGGTCCAAAGGGGCTAAAATAGCGGAAAATACACCAAAAATACCGTGAAAAAATCATCTCTCGTGAATTTATATATTTTAGAAAAATTTTATGGCTGAAATTACTTCAGTATGTAGCCATAGCCTTGTAAAAAAATTGCCGATATGAAAATCTATGCGGAGCCTTTCGCTTGAGGTGTGCGATGGGGCTAAAATGGCTGAAAGTACACAAAAAATACCGAAAAAAAAATCATGTCTCGTGAGTTTATTAATTTAAGATAAGTTTTATTGCTGATATTACTACAAGATATTGTGATGGAGTTGTAAAAAAATTGCCAATATTAAAATCGATTTGGAACCTTTCGCTTGGGGATGCAAAGGTGTTACAATAGCGAAAAATACACAATAAAGACTGAAAAAAATCAGCACTCAGAAGTTTATTTATTCGAAAATTTTTTTTTTTTCAATTTTTTTTCTTGAGGAACAGATGAGTACAAAGATATTTGAAATGTACATTTTTCATAGTTTTTTCAATTCGCAATTACTCAAGAACGGTTTCATCTGAAACTTTATAATTCGTATGAGATATTGTATATTGTACCTCATGAATTTTTCTATTTTTGTTATTATATTTTTTCTTTTTTTTTAAGGCAATATTGCTTCGGTTTTATTAAGGCTATAAAAGCCAAATCATTTTTCAAAATATGGCTTATTGATATAAGGTAAAGTATGCACTAGGGGGACAGTTTCGAGCATACTTTTTTTATAATCTTTTCTAGTACCAAAACGAAACATAATACATGAAAACTAATCACCTCAACAGATAGCTCGTGTTTCGAGGTTTATCTAAAAAAATAAGTTCTTTTCGTTGCTGGTGTTTTAAGATAATCGCATTGAAACAAAGTAACTATTGTCTGATGTTGTGTGTCACGCTAATTTACTTGGGAGCAGTAGTGGGACATCCGTTCGGATGCAATAGTGGGACTATACTTTTTAACGCGTTTCTGACTGTCCCCTTAGTGTGATATGCATGGAGAGAATTTTAGGAAAGAAAAACTCCTAGGTAGTTCGTCCGTGCTACGAAACGCACCATTTGATTTGTACTATAGGTTAGGATCGCAGCTGCACTAGTGTAGTATTCGCGCGAAGCTAAAGTGGCGCTACTGCTGTCCGAAAGAAATAGTGCAACGGCTTTCCTGCTTTTCATGCAACATTAGATCGGGTTTAGTATAACATAACCCCATTTTAGTATAATATTCGCACTACACGCGTAGAGCAGCCGCTCCCCCAAAACTTAGTGCGGCAGCGGTCCTAATTTAGCATAGCTGCAACTCGAACATTGTAGGGTAGCTCTACACTACTACTAAGATGTCTCCTCTCCTAAAATTCTCTCCATGTGGTCATCAAGAGGTATCTAAAGTGGGTCAAGTATTTCGCTATACACATTCGGGAAATTAGCCTCGATACATTGTGCCAATGTTGCTATTGCTTTTACTCCGAAACGCTTCCTTCTGGTCGAAAATTCAAGTTGAAAGTTCAAAGTCATTTTTCTCAAAGTATATCATATTTTTGCCTGAAAATTAATTTTATCATTCGAAAGTACAATTCTTAAACTACGAAACTCTCATTTTTTGGGTTCGAGAAATGAATGGTTCAACAGTTACAAGATTAAGGTCATATGGAATTCAAAATTAACCCAATTTCATTATTTAATAAATTAACTTTTCAAACATTAATTAGGCAAAACATAATTTTCACGCCCTCCTTATATATAAAATCTTTACTCAAAAATTTTTTTCGACCGATTTTATTAGTACCCTCATGAGATATACTCGTCGAAAAATTGGACTAAAGTTACAAAAATGCACATTCCTACTTATCGATATTACAGTTTCTTTTTAATTAAAAAATATCTAAACATTTATTTGGAAAAACGGAATTTTCACGCCCTTCGTATATGTCAATAATATCTCAGAATTTTTCTGAAGCGATTCTTTTAGTACTGTCATGAGATATACTCTTTGAAAAATTATGTCGGTAACACACACATCCCTTTAAAAAGTCAGCGACGAGCGGCCGTACGCGCTCTTTGCACTGCGCCCGAGCGAGCTTTATATACTAATAAATATAGTGAATTATTTCGGTTTTTCATACTGGAAAATATCATTAAACAATAAAGCCTCAAACATCATTTTTATTAGTAGGTCACAATTTTAATTTCAATCCTGTTAATTTCTAGTTAAATTTCTATTTTTCTTTTATTTTTATTCGACTAGGTATGATACAATTGGGAAGTTCCTGATGCTGTAAATCGTTTTACATCTAACTTTCCTGTATCTGCTAATATGTAATTTTTTATAGTGAAACGATGGAGTTTCAGGCACTGTTTTTGCTGAATCCAACCTTGGTTTTAGTTCATGTATTTTTTCTTAAATATTCATCTTTTGATGAAAAAAGGCAAACAATATTTGCAAAATATTTTGTTACCCTCTCGTAAAGATCTTGTGGCGTTGGTATACAATTATCAGATAGTTCCCCCAAACTTGTCCGCCTAACATTACTTATTACGAAAGCACCAATTCTATCACACCCATTTTTTCCGTGAGCAATCCGATGACAATGCAACTTCAACAGAAAAATCTTCATAGTGGTGAAGAAGATTCTACACGTTGTGCATATTTTTTAAACATTAACTTTTTTAACGAAATCAAAACATTTTTTAATGTAATTATTATTTCTTAGATTAGGTAAAGTGCTACGGCATCGTAAATTAAATTGTCTGAAAAAATTATCATTCTTTTATGTTTAATTTTAGAATCCGATCTTTTATGGTAAATGACTATTGTCGTCAAACTACATTGATTATTATTATTATTATAGTATAATGATTGCGCCACATCTTATCCAGTGAAAGCATAGATTTCTGAAAAACCTAGAGAAATTAAAAATGCTAAAAAACTGAAATGTATGACCTATATTAATAAAAATGATGTTTGGGAACCCGCTGGGGTGCAGCGCGAAGCGGGCGCTCGCCTCTATCTTTTTAATCTTATTACTTTTGAATCCTTCATTTCTCCAACTCAGAAAATTAGGGTCTATAAGCATAAGCCTTGTACTTTCCAATGGTAAAATGCATTTTCAAAAAAGAACATGATGTACTGTAAGAAAAATGACTTTGAACTTTCAACTTGAATTTTCAACCGGAAGAAAGCGTTTCGGAGTAACAAACATAGCACTATTGGAAAGAGCAGGAAAAAGTGTATCGATATATGTCTTTTGTTTTTTTCTCAGAGACTCCGCATACGATTATAAGCGAGTTAAACAGAGCGTATTTTACGCCCAAAAATGCGCCGCACGCGCCTGATGGCCTGCTCCTACGGCAGACGCTCTCACATGTTTTCGAGGTTCGAGCACATCGGACTCACGCAAGCCAGCGGCGGTCGTGCGGCCGTGCCGACTCTCTCCGATTCCCCCCCGCTCTGCAGCGATTCCAGGAACTGATCTCGCGCTGTATACAGTTTTGTTCGAGCGCCGCCGACTCTCGTGCGCTGCGACAGCCGAACCTTCTACCGCTTCCCCCACTACGTCACGACTCAAGTCGCACTGATCGTGTGTATATGAATAGATATCTATATGTTCAAGAGTAGCGGAGTCGCGCGAGCGGCCCGAGCCAACGCACAGGCCATCTCTTCCCGATTTGCTGACTTCGCTCCAATTTGGCGCACTTATAGCTCGTAATTTAATAGATGAGTAAACACAACGCTAAAGTCAACTTTTCAATAAAAGAAATTATAATTAATGGTAAAAATTTGTTTTTTTGTTTAAGAGAAATTTGTCTAATTCTGTTTATTTCTTTTTTGTACATTAAAACTAATGTTAGTTATAAGTTAAATAATTAACGTACTTAAAGCCAAGGGAAATTCTTCATAATGTGAGAAAAGTGGAGTTAATAGTTATAGAGAGAAAATCCATTTGAAGAGCTCAGGGCAACAAACGGTCAGCTCTCATTTCGAGTTGGCCCCTAGATAAACAGTATTAACCGCAAATTCTGGGGCCATCTGGAAATGTGAGCTGATCGTTTGTTGCCCTGAGCTCTTCATTTGTAAAAATAATCAAATTTGCTTTTGTATGGATAGGTGCAGTAAATATGAGATTCAAATTTAATATCAATTTTGTTCAGTGGGAGAGATTACAGATATATCGCACTAGAGTAGTATGTGTACCACAATAGCGAAACAGATAGGTATCAGGTTACACTTCCGGTGTCATCTTCAAGTGGGCACTTGACTCAAGTGTTTATATAAACATCTCTTATCTTAAGTGTTTGTTTATATAAACAGTAGCAAAACAGTAGCAAAACAGTAGTTAATTAGTGTTTATTTATATAAACAATGATTAATAGCCTATTGTTAATGAGCTACTGTATAGCTACTGTAAAGTACCCACTTGATGGCGCCGTAACCTGATACCTCTGGCCTCGCTATAGCGGTCATGGCGTTACGTGATATCTGCTGGTGCATTATACCAGTCATGGCGCCCCCACTCCTTCGCAGTCAGCTTGAGCGCAGAGCAGCACTGGCTGGAGAGGTGGCGGACTACGCTATACCCGTCACGCATGTGCTGCTAGCTGGCATCCCCACTGAGCACGGAACTGGGGTGGCTGTTGCGGGACGAAGGTGTGGGGACTACACTATATCGGGCACGCGTGTGCTCTCTCCGGGCGGTGTGAGCGTACTGCTGTGCGTGTTTATGTATGCGTGCCTGCAAGCCGCTTGGCAAGAGAGAGGAGTGGGGAGTTTTGGTGTGAGAAAGAGATGAGTAAGCGCTCGCTTGTGTGGATGGGGGAAAAGTACTCTATAGCTATACAAATCAAGGGATATGCTTGCAGGTAGCAGCACGTTTAATCATATTTTTCTAGTCATGTGTATGTGTGTGAAAAAAGGGAAACTCGATTACTATTTTTTTCAAGGAAACAAAGTGGATTGGATAATTTACTGGACGAATGTGAGGTCGATAAATGAAAACAATTGTTTTGGTAAAAATCATACACCCCATTTTATTAACACACCATACATGCATGCACACACATTTACATAAGTAACACATAATAGTGTACGCAGACACTAAGAAATTTTACAGTTTTGTTGTCGTTGTAGTGTCGCGGTCGGTGGTAAATGTCGCGAGGAGCGTGTAGTGGGCTGTCTGGCATAGTGTAGTATCTTTAAGCCTTCCTTTCTTTGGTTGTTATTAGTTTTTAATGATGATGGTGGTGACTAGCTGTATCTGGAGTAGCCTTCTTTTTTGGGGAAAGAGTGGGTGTTGGTGGAAAAAGATTTAAAACGGGCAGAATCTTTATCCGTGAAGGAATGGTCTTTTTTATCGACGAGAGGTTGTTTGTCTTCCGGCTTGCCGGCTGGTTTGTTGAACGGCGGGCCCATGATGTTGTCTCAATGAGGATTGCAGTCCTACTGTTTTATCGCAGTGTTGCGCTTTACTTATATTTATGTGGTGGGTGATGGGCATGATGATGATGATGACGCAAGGGAGGAAAGGTTCGTACAAGTGAAAAAGCAAATGTGACAATAATGTGTATTTATTGGATGCTTTCGTGTACTTCTTTTTCCAGAATGTGTAAATATGCGTAGTTCTAAAAACAATCTACCTACGTCGGTTTCTCTAAAGTTTGAATAACTTAAGCGTTTGTTCACATTAGATTTTAAATTTTCTTTTAGTTCGTCGAATATTTTTAGAAAAGTTATACAGTCAAAAAATGAGTGTATTATATTCTCGTCGTTTTTTTCACGAATGTGTATTTTAATATTATTAATAATTAACTCTACCACCGAATTAACAAATACCGCGATATTTTCTAGTTGTTTGAATCTAAAATTTATACACTCGCGTAATTTTTTCAAGTGCGCAAATGTCTTTAACTGCATCACAACACTTAGTAAAATGTCGATCTTTCTCTTCTTTTTGGGCGGTTCGTCGTCGTCGGTGGCGGCGATGGCGGCGGCGGTGGTGGTGGTGGTGGTGCTGACGGTATCATCGTCGTCGTGGATTATGCCGCGAGTGACACAGGGACTGCGTCCATTGGCGGTATCCCAGTCCTGCGCCTCGTGTTCATAGCAGCTCGAGAAGTCAGGTGGTGTAATTTCCCGACTATGGTTGACGGATACGGCTTTTGAGCTGTAGCAGGCCATCAATGAAATGTCGTGAGCGGGTAGGATGATTTTTCTAGGTGTTCAATTCTCGTTGATCAGATATTCTTGAATGGTGACAAAATGTTCCGTGAATTTTTTCCGAGCTAGGTTTGTCCATAGTGACGTATTTGTGAGGTGAAACGCCACCGCCAAATTGAATAACAGGGCGAAACTGCTTGCCGAAGTATTGTAAGCCAAGATAGACAAACTTTGAGTGCGATTTATTGAGAGCGTAGCTCGTGTTGAATAGCAATGTGTGCGGAATATTCTCTTGATTCATTTTAACACTCTTTACGCGCTCTTTTAATAAAAAATATTGTCGGCAACGCCCGAGATGCTGATGATGATGTGTTTTTAGATAGTGCGGTTCGTACTTTCTTTTTAAGAAAATACTGCTTGACGGTAGAGATTGGTGCTTTCAGCTGCCGCGCTTCTACTATATTATTCCGTGCGCGATGCCCTATGGTTCTTTATACACGTACGAGCGTGTACCTCCCTCTGCTCCTTTGTACAGTGGGTGGTGGTAAACCTTTAGCCAATGACAGAGCGCTACGTATACATGCTGTTGGAGCGTGGTAGTGGGGGGAAGTCATTGTGGGAAAAATTATTCTTAAAGAGAAAGATATCTTTGTTTTGAAAATATTTATCGATAAGCGCGATTTTAACGGTGCCTTTGATAAATTGATGCATATCGTAGTTCAAGAGGTATTTTATTACGCGTGAGTTCATCGGTTTTAGGTACATACGTGTAGATAAGTTTTGTACAAGAGAGAAACACGATCTATTCTCAAAGAGAAAGATATCTTTGTTTTGAAAATATTTATCGATAAGCGAGATTTTAACGTTGCCTTTGATAAATCGATGCATATCTTAGTTCAAGAGGTATTTTATTACGCTTGAGTATTCGGTAACAGCGGAAATGAGTTCATCAATTTTAGTCACGTACGTGTAGATAAGTTTTGTTCAATAGAGAGAAACGCGATCAGTGCGTAAATATCGATAACTATTTCAAGAAAAGTCAGGACTAGACTTGCAAGCAACGTGTTTCATCGTGTTTTTTAGTCATGTGTGTGGGTGTGTGAACAAAAATGAAACTCGACTATTATTTTTTTCAAGGAAACAAAGTGGATTGGATAATTTACTGGAAGAGTGTGGGTTCGATAAATGAAAGAAGTTGTTTTGGTAAAAAATTTTAATCGATTGATCAGATTATTAAGAAAAAACTTACATAGTAAAAATACACAAAAACTTACAAACTATGATTACATAAATTTTAAAGCAGCGCGTACAACCGAGACTGATTACTTACAAACTAAAATTTAATGTGTTTTGCTCCAGGGATATTAAACTAAAGGTTAAAAGTACAAAGCGCATAGAAAAGCCTACAAAGTATTCATACGCACAAAGAAGAAAAATCATTAAAATTAACATCATACATTAGTACAAAGAACGGCGACATCATTATTGCGACAATGGTTTACACGATTGCATACAAAATCCTGCCCCTGTGGAAGTTGTCCGCGGAAAATTGTTCACGCGACGCATTTTTTTTTTTGTTTTCTTAGTTTTTGGCCGCGGCCTTTTCTCCTGACATTTTTATAAAACTTGGCAACTAATTTGTCGTTCGCGTGAGAATCGCGCGTAAAGACTTGACAAAAAGTGCGTAAACTACGCCCGCTACACATAAAATACAGAAACATAATACAATATTCACCGCAAACTTTCGATTCGATGCTCTGCAACTTTTTCTTGTTCCACACGAGTCGCTTGCAATTTCTTCCGAGTCGGTCGAGATGCCAGCGCGACTTAGGTCCCAGATCGTAGCTATCAAAGTAGGTGCCTCTTGCATGGCGATCTATGTAGAATGCCACCCAATGAGATCCAGGTTTATCCGACGTGCCGATATTAGTCACGATGGCTGCGGGAAGGCTCAAGCACCATGGTATATGGTCGGCGGCGTAGACTCCGATCGAATTAGCAGCGAGTCCGCTGATGGCTCGTGTTATTTCTCGGGTGTTCATTCTTGAGACAATGATGCAGAGTCTCCGCCAGCTGTGAAGTATATGTTGTAACTATTCGAATCGTTGCTATTTGTATCTTTTGCATCGTAGTCATCATCGTCCGATTTCTCTGCAATCCGCAGAGTTTTTTTCTTCTCCTTGCTGTGGTACTCGTGAAGCGCTGAAAAATACATTTCACTATTCACCTTTTCCTTCGAAGCATGTTGCCATTCTTCGGGTAGTAGCGAGCGTAGCCATTTCTTTATTTGATTAGCCTTGTATACGGCACAAAATTCTTTTTTCTTTTTCTGCGAATGCGTGGCGCACACGGTGTTTTTTGGAAAAATACTGTTGAACTTTCCAAATGTTGGAGAAGCGTATTTCTCCAAGTTACATATGCAGCGTCCAAATAGTGTTTCGATGTAGCGGGCCTTCTCCTCACTGCGTACGTAAATTCTTCTCGCCCCTCGGGCGATATTGTAGAGATGTCGATGCAACTGGCGAAGGCTCACTTCCCCCTCAAACCAATGAAGTCCGTGAATGTCAACCGCGCAGTAAGTATTGGTCTGTTTAACCTCATCCGGCAAGTCATCGAAGCTGCAGGGCGGCTGTACTATCCAGTGATCCATAATTTTTTTCTGCAGACAAATGATTGCCACCTCCTTTGGCAAAAATTTTTTTTCGGCATCACGGAAGCCTTGAATATCTATTACGTAGTCCATGCTGTTTGGGACGCGCGCAAAAGTGCGGGTATGCTGACGGGTGCGAGAGAAAAAACGAAGTGACGCGAGATGGCATAGAGCGTACGTCGTTAGCGCTCCCTCCACTTTTGTCCCCCACTTTTACGCCCCGCCAAGACTGGCGCCACCTGTAGTGCTGACGTCAGCATTTAGGCACTGAAATCCGATAAAATTTGTCGAGTGGAGTCGATTTCGACAATGTTATCGTATTCGGTATAAACAATGCAGTTTATCGTAGTTGTCGGTGCGACTTCGAAGCCTACTTCTATACGCACGCTACCAGACCGCACGAGATTCCAGTGTGTGTGACAGTGAGCCGATAAGTCAGGCGTGAGATCGAACACTGTGAGAAAATAGCCCTGTGAATAATTGGTTCTGTTTATGCCGAGACCCTCGTTGAGGAAATGTATACCAGTGCCCGAGTAGAGTGTTTGAAAGGCTTCGATAAACGATGCATTGTTCCCGGTAAAGTGCGACTGTAATGGTTTGCTCGGAATTTGGACCCCATCGACGTAGAGGGAGAGGTAATTTATGTCGAAGTGTTGTAAGTTGAAAGGATTAAGTCGTCGATTTCTGTTGAACGCTCTGTTACATACGAAACCGATGATTACGCGTTTCGGCAGTTGGCCTAGAATTGCACTATCGATGCTGTCGCCGTGTATATCGGCGTGAAGCGTGAAAATTTTGATTTCGACGCGCGTTATGGGATACTTGGCAGTAGCCTTGGCCAATGTATTGGTCTTGGCCAATGTATTGGCGTGCACGATTAAAATACCGGGGTTTATTTTCACGCGGCGAATAATGAGCGTAGCTTCTTTTATCCTTATGCCAAATTGCCCCTCGTCTGTGCTGTCCATCAGACAAAAGGCGTCTTTCCTCCGCACTAGGCGCACGCGCATTTCGACACCATTGATAAGCATTTTATCTTGATTAAACAAGTCGCAGTGTAGATGGCCAATCATGTCGAATGTCTTTCCGCCGAGCGTATAGTTTTGACGATTGATGAGTCTCTTGTTAGAGCCCACTCCTTGATTTTGTGGGGTGGCCTCGAAACAAGCCGGTGTGTCATCGTACCAGAGACTAGCCGTCAGATGAGACTCTTTGGCTGCCGGGGAATAACTAAACAGCGACTCGATGTAAGCTATGTAGGGATACGCGTTGTTTAGCGGCGAGAAAAGTTTTTGATTGAGAAAAATATCGATTTGATTGAACATTGAGTGAAGAAGGTTGTTTACGGGCGCAACTTTTAAATTCACGTCGGGATCGGCGAGCGGTAATATCTGTGCCTTTACGTACAGCATGGTATGCGCGAGATCGATGTAATGCTCGCTGGCGCTGGGTACGACAAATTCGATCGGGGCATCGCCTTCATCGCTGATCGATGACACAGGCTTATAGTTCAGAAAACTGCTGCCTTCGATCGAAGTTTGAGTCGCGGGGAGTGTAAAAAGGTCCAGCTCGCTCGACATGCACTCTGACGAGTGCGAGTGTAAGAAAGACATTTTATTCTATTTACTTTGGCCCGAAAATATCGCTAACGCTTCGAAAAGTCGGTGTTTTGCGTTTTTTTTCTACCTCCTTTGCGTGATTTTCGTCCGCGTGCTGCTGCTGCTGCCTGTGCTTTTATGGCCCTCTTGTATTTGGTGCGTGCGATGTGAACAGCGCTGCGTGACTTTCGTGACTGACGTCGCCGTTTGACGCGTTTGGTTGTTTTATAGCCTGAACCTTTCATAACTTCTGCTATTTTCTCGGCCGCTTTACGCTTGAGATTTCGACCGGATTCACGGGCCCTCGTTTTTATAGCCTCCTTGAAACTGCTACCTGTGTTAGCAACGTCGTCGAGAACTTTTATACCTGCGCGCAGCGTCTCCTTACCTACTGCCCTAGCGCCGCTCGTAACATATAGCAGAGTGCGCCGAAAGAGGCCACCTAGCCACGCGCCTACACCTCGGCCCTTCTGAAATGGTGAGCCGGCAAAAACGTTTCTCACGCCGCCACCCCCGATCTGTTCGTCGTAATAACGAGTATAATGCGCCATGTTAGCGATTGCGCCTAAAGTGTAGCGTTACCGTCAACGTACCATACTCGAATGGTATGCGCCGCCCGTGCTGATCTCTTATATCTATAATAACATTATTAAAATTGTGATAGAGAAGCGGTATGTAGTGAGCGGGTGCAAAGCGCTGGACAGTGCTGTATCCATATCTGAATTTAAAGGTATCCATGGAAACTATGCGCAAGAGTGCCGCTTGGGTATCCCCCACTGTGTAGGGTTCGCATATGTCTGTGTAAACATACAACTGGTCGGGAATTGCTCGAGAGAGCGATGCAGGTCTCGCGGCGACTATGTCCCTTTTACCCTCGTCGTTTAGAGTGGTAAAAGGTATTTTTTGCTTTTCCGGTGTGTCATCGAAGCCAAATATACGTCGCATTTTTTCGTTGAAATGAGTCTCGTGTAGCTGCGCGCAGTCGCACTTGCGTCTTATCGCGTAATAGCCGCGACGTGTTTAACGGGTTCGAGCATTTGATGCCGATAGGTTTCATTTGAGCTATTTATCGCGTCCGCCAACTCAAAGAGTGAGTCATAAATTCCAACGGGTATATTACAATATTTTTCCTCCTCGAGTTGCGCGTCGTCGTCGTATGTGGAAAACTTGTAGAAGGCGTCCTCCTCTTGAAAATGTACGACGCTGCATGGTACGTGTATTTCCACCAGCCCGACGAACCATTCGCCGCGTAATTTGATCTCGCGCGGTAAGTGTGTCATGAAGCAGCTAGTCTTATTATCGGGAAACTAATTCATACAGCTGTTGCTAGGCAACACCATGTAAAAATCTTCGTACGTGTCCATGCTTGCTTTTTTTACGCGATTTTTGCGAGCTGACTCGCTTTTACCCAAGAATTAAATTTATCCGGATAGCCGAGCCACTTGACAAGCAGCTGCTTGTTGGCGCCGCGCCCTTTGTCGCGCACGATGCGTTCGATCTTGAAATTCTTATCGGCCGGCAGGCGCTCGCGCCCGACGCGTACGAGTTCCTCTTTGTAAAAGAAGCCGTCTATGAGCTCGTCGTTCAAGTCCTGAAGAATTTACGTGTGCAGCCTTTGCCGTCGCGATACTCGCGTTATCTTAAAAATTTCCACGCTGAAATTGTTCTCGTATCCGCGCTCGAAGGTGTTTTTTGTTCGACTGATGCGCACGAGGTCTCCCACATTGAATTTACCATGTGTCGCGGTGACGTGGTGGGGGCGCATCCGTGTGCCGCTGTGTAGTGAATGATTGTACGCGTGGACAATTTTTTGTAAAACGTCGATATATCGTTTGGTGTTTTGATGGGAAAAATATCGCCAGATTCGCTTGCTCAGTGTCCTGTTGAGACGCTCAACGACCGCCGCCTTGATATCGGGATTCCTGGCGACGCGAAAGTCAATTCCCGCCGGTCAAGAAGTTTTTGAAACGCTGCCCCGGTAAATTCTTTGCCTCGATCGGTCTGCACCCACAAGGGTAAACGCGGTTGTGCTCTGTCGATAATGCGTTCGAATGCGTCGGCAACATTGCGCGCCGTTTTATCCATCAATGGTTCAACCCCCACGCAAACTTGCCGAGTACATCGATGACTACGAGGATGTAGCAGTGACCGTCGTTATAATCTTTTATCGATGTGAGTTGCAGTAAATCACACTCCCACACGTCGTCGACGTTGCTCACGTTGTAGGTGAGCCGTGGAAAGCGTCTTTTTATCGGGTGATGAAGCGTGTACGCGTCTTGATTACTCAGCCAGTCGTAAATTTTTTTCTTCTTCGCCTTTATGCTGGCTGCGTTCAAACGTAGGAGATTCCGTGCGCCCGTGTAGCCCGCCTCGTGCTCGAGGTCATAGTACTGCTTTTCGTAAGCCATTGCTCTCTCTCTCTCTCTCACGCCAGATCAAATTTGAGTCAGTTTTTCTTCACTTGTATGACGAGCTTTTTATTGCGGGTGAGAATCGGCGAACGCGTCGAGTCGTCTGCTGTAGACGACTGCTGCTGCTGCTGCTGCGCTGGCAAGCGTCGCTTGGCTGTTAGTATTTGTCCTATTTTCAGAACTTGGATTTCCGATCAAATCGGTGGGCGTGTCGCTCGCTTTGAGAAATTTCGCAAATTCGTAACGGCCAACGGGCGCCTCGTCCTCTGCTGCTCCTGCTGCTGCTGCTGCTGTCTTTTTCTTTTTCTGCAGGGCGTCGAGCAGTAACTCTGTTATGTTTGTGCGAGGTATGACACGGCCATCGATGCTCACAGTGCCTGTATTGTCTCATTTCAGGCGACTGGGCACTCTTGTTTTCCAGATGTGTAGCATGCGCCGTGCTTTGGGTGCGTGTATTTTTGGCAGGCTCTCGAGTACAGCTTCCTCGCTGAGCGGTCCGAGCGCCTCCTCTATTTCGCCGATTTCGCGCTTCGTCTCGCACTCCGTCGCTCGTTCGTTGTCTCGGAAAAAAAGATAGAGGCGTAGAATCTGTAGATAATTTAGACATTTTTCGTAATCATCACGTACCGTTTTTGAGCGTAGAACCTCGTACATTTCGGCGTCTAATCGTGAAAAATTATAACCCTGTGTTTGTAAACTTTTTTCTCCCGACTCTTTTGACTGCGTTCTATCGGCTGGAGTGGATGACGTCATCGCATGCTGTGTAGGTTGAAACGTGTCCTCTGGTACGAGTATCATCTTGCGTGCCCGTTCCATCTTATCGCGTGACGCCCACCCGATACAAATATTTTTGAGATTAGCATTCCGAGTATTGGGGCGAGCAAGAGCGGTAAAAATGATCCGCCACTCTGAACAATCGATTGTTTCTTTGTGCGCCAATCGGTGTTTCCCCGGTGTACGTCACTCAGCTTTCTAAGTGTGTGTTTATGTCTGCGCAATCGCCTCTTGTCGGTATCGCTCAATTTTACGACCCCTTGTAAAACGTTCAACGCGCACTCGCATATGCACTTGACGAGTGGTTTGTCGGCCATGCGCGCGATAGCCGCTCGATGTTTCTTATCGCCGTGACAGAGTGCACTGAGGAGCGCGAGATTTTTCTTGGAAAAATGTTTACCGCGCGGGTGTATTCCGCGGCACCGGCATCGGACTCCGATGCGACTGCCCGCTGCCATAATTTTTTTCCAACTGACGCGCGGCTAGCGTAATCAGCGTACTTTAAGGTGCTTTGGTACGTACGCGTAATGCGGCTCATGGTCGTCGGGAAAGATATTGCTACGAAATCTAAACGCGTCCAAGCAGTCCTGCGAGAGATCGATAAAGAGATAAGAATCTGGCAAGCGCATCGAATCGACGTACGCTTCGCGTAAAAAAAGCGAGTCCTCCGGGTGAATTTGTCGCGCCAGATGTTGTATCTGTGCTTTGTCGCGCGGGTTTTTGAACAGCACGAGATATTTGGTATTTAAACTTATGTCGCGCTGTGCCTTTCCTTCGTGAAAAACATTTTGGGTGATGAATATGAAACTTATATTTTTGTGGTGACTGCCTTTCGTGAATAAATCCAAAATAATATCACTCGAAGACTCGCGCATGAGATCGTGGAGGATTAGTAATTTTTTTTTGTCATTGTCCCGTGAATAGTCGACTACCCGCGGCAGTCCCTCTCGAAACTCGATGGTTATGGGCGCTTGGGGCTTAAAGGCTGTTCGGTATGCCTCCTGCCATTCGGCGTAATAAAATAATATACGGTGAAAGCTAGCATCGCACAATGCCGGGAGCTGTGAGAGAAAGCGCTGCACGAACAGGGTTTTCCCGCAGCCTGCGGGTCCGCACACGTAGCAGGTAAACGGATGCTTCCAACGAACGTCCATGTTTTTTTCACGAGGACCTCGCGCGCGACGGGAAAGACACAGAGTACCACGGCTACTCGACAGCCCGACGTTTTTATAATACTCGCCTGTGCAGAGCCGCGGGGCCAAAGAACATTAGCGGCGGCGGACCGCGGGGGTGAGCGAATCATCGCGGTGGTCGCTTGGACGCGGTGGCCAGCGCGTGGCCGCGGGGACGAGCACATTACCGCGAGAAGAAGCACATTACCGTCGATAAGAACCACGAGCGCGTTTTCAAGCGGTTAAAATACAACAATAATTAGAACTTTTTTTTTTATCTGTAGCAGATAGGGAGACGAGGAGAAATGAATGAATTTTTTCCAAAAGAATAAATATATTTTTACATTTATTTTACAGCAAGGACGTCGCATACAAATATATAAATTATTATTAATATTATTCCGCTTTGTAGCCGAAAGGGCGCGAAGTACCATTTGCAAAGTACCTTCGCTTCCTCAGCACTATAGAGCAGGACTTTTTTTCGGCGCACGTGATGACTTCGCGTGTGCGCGTGCGTCTGATGGCATTGTAATTGAGAACGATAGGTGCGGCGTCGCCCTCAAAGTACGTCGCGATCAAGCGTTGCACGCTGTCAAAATTAATTTTACGCGAATTTGAACTATTTAACGAGACGCCTTTCACCTTACAACACTCGATAGTTTCGCTGCTCGAAGGGACAAAGGCCTGAAAGGCATAAAATTTTGGCCCCCCGGAGATAAAGTCCGTGATGAATGAGCCCTCGCCATAAACCTTGAGCTCGTCTGTCATATTGCCGAGTAAACTTCCCAGAGCAGGCCTGTATTCGTTTGGATTATTTCGGCTGCATTTAAATATACACGAATCGGTGTCCATGTAGAGAACTCGCGCGGCTGTGAGCTTTTCAATGTAATTATAAAGTTCTAGTCGTGCCTGCTTTGTCGTGTACGCGGCTAATACAACACATGTGCTGCGGGCAGATTCTACAGCATCATCTACGTAGCACCAATTCGCGTACAAGAGATTTTCGCTCACTGGCAGTACATCGAAAACCTCTTTTTCCGGCGCCGCTAACAGTTTCAACAGGTCTTCGCGCGTTTTTACAATTTCCGTTTGCTTTAAATTAGAGCGCTGCCCAAACTTGCCCCAGAGTGAATTTAAGCAGTACTTGGTGAGCGAGCGCAAACTGGAATTTTTTTCAATTTTATCAGCATCTAATCTGATCCCTTCGTCACGCTTGTACTCGTCAATGTACCGCTGCTTCGACACGTCGTCGACGCACCAGCTCGGCCACCCGCTGGTCTGCTGCTTAAGTCGAAAGAAAGTATTTCCATAGTTGGCGAACAAACCGCCCTCGCCCGTGCGCTGGTCGTACTGTGTGCTCTCAAATTGCCATATCACGTAAATCTCGGTGATATTGTAGCCCAGTTCTATCGCCTTGCGCAGCTCGCGTACAACCCATGTGCCTGTAAATTCACGATCTTCCGCTTGTTCGTGATTGCAATCCTCCTCGCGTAATTCGGCGCAACAAGAACGACATAGCCCAAAAATAAGGCGATTGTGCATTTTTACAGGCAGCACAGGCAGTAATAAATCACGCGACGGTAACACGCGACATTTAAGCAGGCCCTCGACGCTCGCGAGATTGTTGTTTTGACCGTCCGTTAGCGCGGCACATTCTCCCCCGCTATAAATACGTGGGTGACCAATTGGAAAACGACCTCTTTTACAAATATACGGGTAAAGAGAGCAAATATCCGTATATTTGATCTCTTCGTCCGCGGCGACTCTGTACGAGGTGACGATATTCTCTGTGCGCCCACCGAAAAACGTGTCGCGCGGGTCAAGTGTGATTTTACACATTATAGGATGATTGCTGATGTAACGCTCGATATCTGGTTGCTGAGCTTTTAACCGCTCAAAATCGCATTCCCACATGTCGCGCACTTCGTAACCGGCTCTCCTCATGTGTATAATTTTTTCACATGTACTCTCGTAAGCTTGAGCAAAAGTTTGATTGAAACGGGTTTTTGTCGAATCGCGCATATTTGGAAAACACCGCGGGCAACCGTGCCAATAGCAGCCTTGAAATTCGAAAACAATTCCTTTGTCTGGTGCGGCAGCGGCGGCGGCGGCGGTGCGGCCGACAGGTAACTATCCACTAAATAGCCCTCCGGTAAACGAAACTCGCGCGCGCTCCGCGTGTACAATCTCTCGGCCGATTTCACGCTCGCAACAGAGTAGCCACTCTATGGATTTTTGAGAATGCCTGTCGGCGCGTCTATAACCGTTGGGCGGTATTATACCGATGGCATTCGCGGTCAAAAAGTTTTTTTTATAAACGTGCGAACACGCCGACGCTATAGTGCACGCTGATACGAATGGGTCCGTATCAGACACATCTAGGAAAATTTTCCGAAATTGGATGCAAGCCCGCCTGAGAATTTCTACATCCATTTGACAGTAGTCGACAATCTCCTTTTTCATGTCGAATATATAGTCCGAACTCGTTTCACGGTGCCAGGCAAGAAAATCCTCACGAGAGGCTACGCTCATCGAGTCAGGACCATAAAACTCAACGGGTGGTAGAGGACCGATGTAGTCCCGAGCGGCGAGAGTGTTAAACAGATGGGGGAAATAGCCCTTTTTAACGCTCTCCGGTAAACCAAAGGTCACTGGCAATGCGCTTAATTTCATCTGAAAGTAATTTATGCTATCGATGAATTTGGTGCGGCCATATTTAAGCAGTGTTACATTTTGATCGCTCAAAATGACGCCGGGCGAGCTATACTCGGGATTCTCGGCCAGTTCTTTTAGAATAAATTGCGCGTCAAAAGCCTTGGCATTGTGGGCGATGCATATAATTTCCGCGAAAGCAGTGTTTACCCGAATGCACAAACCTAACAGCTCTCTCACCGGATCCCGCGTAAAAACAAACTCGCGCGCCCCGCATGTGTTGCAGATAATCTCTATATCGTCGATAGCCATGCAGTCGGTACAGACCTGATGCGCGACGCATAGATTCGGCACGTGAAGCTGTATGTTTTGAGCGTACGGCGTGTCCTGACGTGTTTCAAAATCATAAAAAATATACAAATATTTTTTAGTCGCGTTCGCGTCATTTTCAATAATAGGCTGCATGAAGCACTGATCGTTAAACAGATGGTGTTTCATGCATTGCTTACTGTAACCGACACCGCACTCGTGTTGCCGTCTGAAAATATTCAAGATCTTTAAATAGTGTGCACACAGTCGCACGACGTCGCAGACTCTCTTATTATTTTTTTGTACGACCCCGGCTGCTTGTGTTTCGCAAAACATTCGTGTCCAAAGAATTTGCGCCCACAGTCTGTACACTCAATCATTTCCACGCCGTCGCTCCTACAGGGCGGACTTACAAAACAACATTGACAAGTACGCGGACAAGTGTGTTGGTCGACACAGCGATACCCTTTGTTAAAATAAGAACAAAAAACCGCGCACCAGCCGCAGCAAATAAATTCGTAATTACGTTGAAATGACGCCGACGCTCATCAAAAATTAAATAAATTACACCGTGAAGAGGAATATTTAATTCTTCGAACGTGTTTCGGCCGTCGAAAAGCGGCGCATCGCCATTACCAAAATTTTCAATTTCGAAAACAACGATCGCGATTCCCGACCCGACAAAAAAATTTTGAAACGCTAACAGCTCGCGAAACCCGCACCCCTCGCGCGGTAAAAACACACCAGCGTCACCCACGAGTTTTTCCGCGCGTTGTTTCTGCAGGGCGCGACGTGAATCGCGTATGTTTTTCCACTCTTTACGGGCCCCCGCGCAATCCCGCCCCTTAAGCACCAAATCGGCTTTCGCCACTACGAGCGCGCGTGGTAAACAGAGATTATCGGCGTCATTTTGTATAGTCACTATTGAGCGCTTCTGAAGGCTGGTCGCCGTCAGAGCTCCTTTCCCGCGCATTCTACCTGCACCAATGGGCATTTCAACGTAATAAGCTTGTAAAATGAACGTGTCGTCAATGCCTTTAATCTCATTACTCTGACATATGGAACTAATTAGATTCCATAAATCAGCGATGGTGAAATTTTCGATAGGCCTGAACGAGAGCCCACCGGGACCTTGCGCAAACCGCTCGTTTCGTACGCTCACACTGATTAAATTATTACCCGGAACATGCTCCGTTATGTAGTTATGGATATCGCTAACCGCCGCTTCCAACCATAATACAACATTTTCTCCCTCACGCGGTTCACCTATTCTAAAACTAATCGTGCGCCCTTGGACACCATACTGTTGCCTCTCAGCTGCAACGATGAAGTGCTCGCCGCCGGGCTGTATAACTTCATTGTTCTCGGGCTCGGGGCTGGCCGCCACGACGCTGTCGCTGCTGCTGCTGCTGCTGCTGTTGCTGCTATAAACACCACCACCTACCTGCAGCGGCAGGAAATGTGACTCGGGATTCGCTAAATAAAAAAGTCAAAAACAAATTATATTTTCTTAACTTTTTTTATTTTTAAACGTTTCTGATTTTTTTACATTTAAGGCTCAGAATAACCGGCAAAACTTTCGAGTAATCGCGCTATAAGATCTGTGACGTTTGCGTTATTTGCTCATATAACTCCGGCAAACCGTCGACATCGGGGAGCGACGAACGAATTTCCCGATACATCAGATCGCGCGTGCGGATAACTATAATAAAAAATATTTGACTTTTAAAAACAAAATCAGAAACGCTCTTAAATAAATATATTTTTACTTACATTCGTTGACACGGCGATGCGACAGGTAATTGTGATTGTAGTCGGCGCTGACCATGTTTGCCACGCCTTGCAAGCTCGTCAACAGCCGTTCACGATCGGCGCGCACAGTGTTTGCAGCTGTGCTGTTATCTTCGGCATTCACGTTGGGTGGATGGCTCGCGATAAGACGTCATTCTGCCTCTGTCACTAGCGGATGATCGTACATCTCAAGCGCGTCGGCAATCTCGAGGTCCCTGTGCATCATCTCTTCTAGGCGCCTATCAACCTCGATTCGCGCCACTCGCTCCTCTTCACTCTCCGACTCCCCCACCTCATCCTCGTCGTCGTCGTCGTCGTCGTCGAAACGCTCCCACGCGATGAGCGACGGGCTTTCGGGCTGGGCATCTTCGGGGTGGTCATCTTCGGACCTGTGCACGTCGGCCGCGACAACCAGCTGCTCGCCCGCACCTTCGCTCTCCGTATCACTGTAGTCAAAGTTGAGTTGCCGCGCTACAGGATTAAATACGCCTGCCGTGCGCGCCGAGTGCTGCGGCGACATGGCTGGCACACTTGGCTCGAAATGCGTCCCATCGCTGGCCGCACTCGAGCTATCGGATAGTTCCGTATCCAAATCATCGCAAATGAGGCTCCCGTAAGCTGTAAATAAAAATATGTAAATAAAAAAAGTAAAGGAAAATTATTTTAAAAAAAACGTTTTAGACTTACCTAAACGTTCCGCGCGTGCACTCGCAATACCGCGAAACACGGGCAATCCACTTAATCGGCGCTCGAAGACATCATCTTCAATGACGGTCTGTACTTCGCGCGAACAAGCGAATGCGTTGTAAAGTCACACTATTGCGCGATACCCTGCCATTCTTAGTAGTAGCCGTAATTGCACTGCTAAGTTTTCACACGACATACGTCGTAAACGCCGCAACCACGCGGGGTTTCTGCCGTGACGGGCTCTAGCCGCGAGTCGTAACACAGCTTTCCGCAACGAACTATTTGCCTGATTATCCATCTCGAAACTTCTGAATAGCCTGAGCGCGTCGCATGCGAGCTTGGACTTCTTATACACACACACGTCATCTTTGAAACGCACCCCAACAAACGTATGATAAAAAAAATTAGTCATCTAGTCATCTCGAAGAAGTTGACGACAGCCACCTACCCCATGAGCACATTTTCTTCGAAACATTCCAGAGAGTCAAAATAAACATCTTATGAAAAAAGAGTGGACATCGAAAAAAATAGCAGCGCTATACAGCCACTCCAGCTGAGAAAAAGGAACAACACTTCCTCAAACGTACGTGCGTGGGGCCAGCACCGTAAAAATACGACCCTATTGATGCGAGAAAGCCGAGAAGCGCACTTGAGATAGAAACTATACACCCCGTTGTGTCACCCCAGTCGGGGGTATTGTTTTACAAAGCATTACTCACCCGGCCTGCCGAAATTAGAGAAAACTCTAAATACAGACTAGCATTGTGAATCTGCTAGTTAGTTTATCGCTCGTAAGTACGTCGTAAATACCTCACAATAGCAAAAATGTACAGGCTTTCCCCGAGCAGGTCACTTTCTTCGGAGCGCACACCAACAGCTGAAAATTTTCTTACCTTAAGAACACTTGAAAAGTGGGCCCAAGACTCTGGCACTTTTTTTCGCAACCCACGCTGTTCCCTGAGAATTTTCTCGACCTAATACAAATCGTAAAACCGAGAGTTTCTGTAGGAAACGGGTGTGCTTACTGTGTCCCCCTGGACAGATTCTCATCGCTTTATCCACCATAAACCCCTGCGCTTAATCTGGTACTTTTTCGCCGCTCACACTATTCCCCGAGAATTTTATAACACTACTATAAAACTGAGAGTTTCTATAGGAAACGCTCGTACTTACTTCCTCGCCCTGGCCAGTTTCTCCCCACTCTACCCTCCACGGCCGTGCACTTAAAAGAACGGGGTGCGCACTGCACTACCACAGTACCAATCAAGCTTAGACGGACACATCATCGCCATCGCCATCGTCGTCGTCCTCATCGTCATCGTCATCATCATCACCATGGGATCGCTAGAAAATTTTAAATTCATCGAAAACATTTTGCAAGCTGTTTTCAATGAGCAATACCGGGTGTATAAGAAGATAGCCGCATCCGATAGAGACCTCGAGCAGATGACTGAAAGCATAGAAAATAAGAGTGTCCGCTGTTTGAATTGTGGCACGCAGCGTTTGTGGAACGAGCGAAAATATAATCAAGACGCTCAAGAAGTGTACGACCGCCTAACAGCGGATATAGCGGTACTCCTGGGAGCCTGGCCAGATAACGAGAGGCAGCGTGTGCGGACTCGGTGCATGGGCCGGATACGTCTTCCAGATACGCACCAAAGTCTGTACTCATCACGTATCGAGAGACAGTGCGGGCGGATGCGGTGCATGAGGCGTATACGCCTTCCAGATACGCGCCAAAGTCTGTACTCATTACGTATGTGTCGCCGTCGATAAAAGCGGGATGCATAGAGTGAGGCTAACGGGGCCCCCCACCACAGAACCCCGCCATCACCACCACCACCACCACCGCCGCCGACGACACCAGCGCTATCGCGTCATACCGCCAACATAGCAGCATGGCCGAAGAACGAGCAGCAGCGTGTACGGACTCGGTGCATGAGTCGCGTGCAAATTAAAGAAACGCCCCGAAACCCATATGTATTGCGCAACCACCGAGGTCCCCACCACCGAGGCCCCCACCACCAAGGCCCCCACCACTGCAGCCACCGTCACCAGCGACATCACGTCGTACCGCCGATCGCCAGCATAGCCGCTCGCCAGTATTGCCCGGACCATGAAGCAAACAAATCAAAGAATTGCCACTCTGCAGCACCGACTCACCATCGCACACAACCGGCTGGAGCGCTACATGGCCGGTGTGAACCGCACCGCCCGTGATGTAGAAAATATTAAAGAAGAAATGCTGGCCATCGCACAGCAGCAGCAACAACAAATACAGCAACAACAACAGCAAACCAGACCGCCAGCGGGAACATACTGCAATTCATGCAGAACAATATTCCGCCCTCTGCGACACAATCCGGATGGCCTGACGTGGGAGCAGTGTTGGAGCTGTAGCCAATTCAGATGTGCCACGTGCAGAAATAAACCATGCGGATGTCTCCAATAAATGGACGCACCGCGATCGCCAACGCCACCGTCATCACGATGATCGCTGCAGCAACACCACCACCACCAGCAAGAACAGCAAAAAAGTGTAGTGTGCGTAGTGTGTCCAACGTGTGCAACGTCCCAATGCGATCTTATATTTACCGCAATCGTACCGACTGCGTGTGTGTGTGGACTTGCGTAATATTGCATAATATTCCTTTGTGTGTGCGTGTATGAGTGTACGTATGCAACGGCACCTATATGTATGTCAAATATTCCTTTGTGTGTGCAACGATATATATATGTACATTCGCGTCCGTGCGTGTGTCTGTGTCAAATAAAAATTAATATTTTTTAATATAAAAATTATTTTTATTTTATCCCTATCCACTTCCTCGCATCCACCCGCACCGTCACACACCAAAATACCCCACTCCTCCCTCACCACGCGCCTTGCAGGCACGAACAAATCCACACACCAGTACACCAATCCGGACGGAGAGAGAAGATGTGCGTGACCAATATAGTGTAGTCTCCACTCCCACGCCCCGCAACAGACAGCACAGCCCCACGCTCAACCTGCCCATAGCATAGCAGCTAGCTGAACGCTCGTGACGGGTATAGCGTAGTCCGCCCCTCCTGTGCGCCAGCCAGCGCTGCCACGCGCTCAAGCTGTCTGCAAAGGAGTGGGGACACCATGACTGGTATAGCGCGCACCAGCAGGTATCACGTAATACCATGACCGCTATAGCGCGGCCAGAGGTATCAGGTTACGGCGCCATCAAGTGGGCACTTTAACAGTAGCTATACAGTAGCTCATTAACAATAGGCTATTAATCATTGTTTATATAAATAAACACTAATTAACTACTGTTTTGCTACTGTTTTACTACTGTTTTGCTACTGTTTTGCTACTGTTTTGCTACTGTTTTGCTACTGTTTTGCTACTGTTTTGCTACTGTTTTGCCACTGTTTTGCTACTGTTTTGCTACTGTTTTGCTACTGTTTATATAAACAGACACTTAAGATAAGAGATGTTTATATAAACACTTGAGTCAAGTGCCCACTTGAAGATGACACCGGAAGTGTAACCTGATACCTATCTGTCTCGCTATAGTGGTACACATACTACTCACTAGTTTGTTTGCTGCAAAGATTGGTTCATAAATTCTAAAGCTATTTCAGATCTGAATTGTTCCATTGCTTTCTTTCAAATCACAATTTTCCGTGGTAATATTATATATACGATATTCGTGTGTAAAATCGCATTAAGATTTGGCAAGAATTGAGTTTTCATATTATTTAAAATAAAAGCGATTGTAAAATCGTTAGTATGTGATGAGTAGATTTCAGGATTTCAAAGAAATTTAAACCAGACAGAACTTATTGTTTCTGCTGTTGCATACATTATTAAGAATAACATCGTTATATTGTCAAATCTGATTTTCAATTGTAATTTTTCGTTTCCATAATATTGTATTTTTCGAAAAATCTCCAGTCATTGACACGAAATTTCCATCTTTATCGGATGCACGAGCATTTTTCTTTAGAAAAACTAACAGGAAAATGTTTCGCCGATGCAAATGATTTTCTCTGCTTGAGTAACGTACCCTAAATTCTGTAACGCATGCATCTCGTAGGCCACAAATCTAATGGGGGAAATCAGTACATATATAATCATATTTGTTCGATTCGGTATGCCTAAAATGCGATTTTACATATACATAAATTTAACAAATCGCTTTTACTCCTCCTGTATAGATATATCGATCGATACACGCACGAAAGATTATTCTACACTCGTGTGCTTGTCACCACCGCTTCGCTCCTTAAATTAAATGAGAAAAAAAATTACATTAGGCGCCCCTAACAGAAGGATTGGTGTTACTTTACATGGTACTATGGTCTTATACTTGTTCGCGCCAAAATAGTGTTTTTTTTTTTATAGTTGCTTGAAACATGCTCTTTTTCACGACTAAAAGTCGCATAGAAAATCGCGCATTCCGAGCGTAAGTTGAGAAAAGATGAAAAAAATCTATTTTTTCAAAGTTTAGCGGGAAAAAAATTCTTTACCCGCTACCTAGAACGTAATTTTGTAAAATTGTTCTCTTAGTGTAAAATTTATATCTTATATACTTTATGGCTTGTTTCGAATGATAAAAGATAATGTTTAAAGTTTCAATGGTAAAATAACAAGAGTTATTACCACTTATACAAACAATTGAAAAAAATTACATTTCGATTTAAAATAAATATAAAAAAGGCGCATATATTTGTAATAAGCTATGCAAATAAAAACAGAAAATGCAATGATTTGTAACTGCATAGTACATGACTTGAAATGCGCGATTCCCTATGCCTACACAACTTTCAAGCATACAAAAAGAACCTAACATGGATTCATCACGGAAAGTGGAGCTATTTCAAAGTCTGGTAAGGAATTTTCAGCTCATTTTATGACTATATTGCACAATATGCTATTTGAATATGCTTGCCCGTCATTCGATTTTACGGACTCGTTTGCAAACGTACGAACGCAATTGCACGCACGCGAAAATCTGGTATGGAAAGTCGTATTTTACGTCGGCAAAAGAGTCGATAACATCGAATATTACGGACACGTATATCAAAAACTAATTTTCCTTAGAGTTTTCTTAAGAATATTTTCCGAAACGTAGTGGAGGTATGAAAAAATAGCGAAACCAAAACCATTTTTGTTTGTCAATTGATTTCTTACAAATAAAGTATTATAGCGAAGGAATAAGACTTGGCAGACTAAAGTAAAAAATAATTTTTCTCAGATATATTTTATATTAGTCGATTATTACGAATATCTTCATCCCTCAAAAGAATGATGAAGGAAATGTGAAAACGAAATAAAACCTTCCCGACAGGCCAAATCCGTCTAAAAGGAGCGCACAATTGGTCGACGGTGACTTTCACTTACAGTCTTGACTGATTCGGACAAATAAAACACGCAAAGTTTGGAATAATGAAATATTTTCCCCAATTTTTGCACAAGTTAATAGCAACACAATAAATTATTTTCAGACATAAAAATAACTCGAATTCATAAACTCAAGAGAGCGGATTTGTTTTCAGTCTTCTTTGTGTACTTTTCGCTATTTTAGTCCATTTCCACACCCCAAGCGAAAGGTTCCGGATCGATTTTCATATCGGCAATTTTTTTACAAAGCTATGGCAACATCTTGAAGTAATTTCAGTCATAAAATTTGTCTTAAATTGATAAACTAAAAAGAAATTATTTTTTTTCCTGTTTTCCATGTATTTTTAGACTTTTTAGCACCTTTGCACCGCCCAAGCGAATGGATCCGGAATAATTTTCATATCGCCAATTTTTTTACAAGGCCATGACAACCTCCTGAAGTAATTACATCCATAAAACTTGTCTTAAATTAATAAACTCACGAGAGATGATTTTTTCTCGATATTTTTCGTGTATTTACCGCATTTTAGCCCCTTTGCATACCCCAAGGGAAAGGTTCCGGATCGAATTTCATATCGCAAATTTTTTACAAGGCCATGGCAACATTTTGAAGAAATATCATCCATAAAATTTGTCTTAAATTCAAAATCACACGATATACGATTTTCGCTCGGTATTTCTCGTGTATTTTATGCAACTTCAGCCCCTTTGCACCCTCAAAGCTAATCGTTCCGGATCGACTTCATATCGAAAATTTTTTTACAAAGATATGGCGATATCTTGAAGCAATTTGAGCCATAAAATTTGTCTAAAATTAATAATCTCACAAGATTCGATTTTTTCACGTTATTTGTCGACTATTTTCGGCTATTTTAGCACCTTTGCACCCCCCAAGCGAGACGTTCCGGATCGAATTTCTTATCGCCAATTTTTTTGCAAGGCTATGGCAACATCTGGAAGAAATATCATCCATAAAATTTGTCTTAAATTAATAAACTCACGAGAGATGATTTTTTCACGTTATTTTTCGTGTATTTTGGGCTATTTTTGCCCGTTTGCACCCCCCAAGCGAGACGTTCCGTACAGAATTTTTTATCGCCCATTTTTTTACAAGGCTCTGGCAACATCTGGAAGAAATATCAGCCAAAAAATTTGTCTTAAATTGATAATCTCACGAGAGATAATTTTTTCACGTTATTTTTCGTGTATTTTCGGCTATTTCGGCCGTTTTGCACCCCCAAGCGGGACGTCCCGGATCGAATTTCTTATCCCCAATTTTTTTACAAGGCTATGACAACATCTGGAAGGAATATCAGCCATAAAATTTGTCTTAAATTAATAAACTCGCGAGAGATAATTTTTTACTCGGTGTTTTTCGAGTATTTTCCGTTATTTTAGTCCTTTGCACCCTCAAAGCTAATCGTTTCGGATCGACTTTCATATCGAAAATTTTTTTACAAAGATATGGCGATATCTTGAAGCAATTTGAGCCATAAAATTTGTCCTAAATTAATAATCTCACAAGAGATGATTTTTTCACGTTATTTGTCGAGTATTTTCGGCTATTTTAGCACCTTTGCACCACCCAAGCGAGACGTTTCGGATCGAATTTCTTATCGCCACTTTTTTTGCAAGGCTATGGCAACATCTGGAAGAAATATCATCCATAAAATTTGTCTTAAATTAATAAACTCACGAGAGATGATTTTTTCACGTTATTTTTCGTGTATTTTCGGCTATTTTTGCCCCTATGCACCCCCCAAGCGAGACGTTCCGGACCGAATTTCTTATCGCCCATTTTTTTACAAGGCTATGGCAACATCTGTAAGAAATATCAGCCAAAAAATTTGTCTTAAATTAATAATCTCACGAGAGATAATTTTTAACGTAATTTTTCATGTATTTTCGGCTATTTCAGCCGTTTTGCACTCCCAAGCGGGAAGTTCCGGATCGAATTTCTTATCGCCAATTTTTTTACAAGGCTATGACAACATCCGGAAGAAATATCAGCCATAAAATTTGTCTTAAATTAATAAACTCGCGAGAGATGATTTTTTACACGGTGTTTTTCGAGTATTTTCCGTTATTTTAGTCCTTTGCACCCCCCAAGCGAGACGTTCCGGATCGAATTTCTTATCGCTAACTTTTTTACAAGGCTATGGCAACATCTGGAAGAAAAATCAGCCATAAAATTTGTCTTAAATTAATAAACTTGCTAGCGATTATTTTTTCACGTTATTTTTCGTGTATTTTCGGCTATTTTAGCCCCTTTGCACCTACTAAACAAAAGGTTCCGGATCGAATTTCTTATCGCCAATTTCTTTACAAGGCTATGGCCACATCTGAAAGAAATATCAGCCATAAAATTTGTCTTAAATTAATAAACTCGCGAGAGATGATTTTTTACTCGGGGTTTTGCGAGTATTTTCCGCAATTTAGTCCCTTTGCACCCCCCAAGCGAGACGTTCCTGATCGAATTTCTTATCGCCAATTTTTTTACAGGGCTATGGCAACATCTGGTAGAAATATAAGCCATAAAATTTGTCTTCAATTAATAAACTCGCGACAGATGATTTTTTCTCGCTGTTTTGCGAGTATTTTCCGCTATTTTAGTTCCTTTGCGCCCCCAAGCGAGACGTTCCTGATCGAATTTCTTATCGCCAATTTTTTTACAAGGCTATCGGAACATCTGGAAGAAATATCAGCCATAAAATTTGTCTTAAATTGATAATCTCACGAGAGATGATTTTTTCACGTTATTTTTCGTCTATTTTCGCCTATTTTAGCCCCTTTGCACCTCCCAAGCGAGACGTTCCGGATCGAATTTCTTATCGCCAATTTTTTTACAAGGCTATGGCAACATCTGGTAGAAATATCAGCCACAAAATTTGTCTTAAATTAATAAACTCGCGACAGATGATTTTTTCTCGGTGTTTTTCGTGTATTTTCGGCTATTTTTGCCCCTTTCCACCCCCCAAGCGAGACGCTCCGGATCGAATTTCTTATCCCCAATTTTTTTACAAGGCTATGACAACATCTGGAAGGAATATCGGCCATAAAATTTGTCTTAAATTAATAAACTCGCGAGAGATGATTTTTTACTCGGGGTTTTGCTAGTATTTTCCGCTATTTTAGTCCCTTTGCACCCCCCAAGCGAGACGTTCCTGATCGAATTTCTTATCGCCAATTTTTTTACAGGGCTATGGCAACATCTGGTAGAAATATAAGCCATAAAATTTGTCTTAAATTAATAAACTCGCGACAGATGATTTTTTGTCGCTGTTTTGCGAGTATTTTCGGCTATTTTTGCCCCTTTGCACCCCGAAGCGAGACGTTCCGGATCGAATCTCTTACCGCCAATTTTTTTACAGGCCTATGGCAACATCTGGAAGCAATATCAGGCATAAAATTTGTCTTAAATTAATAAACTTGCGAGAGATGATTTTTTCACGTTATTTTTCGTGTATTTTCGGCTATTTTAGCCCGTTTGAACCCCCTAAGCGAAAGGTTCCGGATCGAATTTCATATCCCCAATTTTTTTGCGGGGCTATGACAACATCTGGAAGTAATATCAGCCATAAAATTTGTCTTAAATTAATAAACTCAGATGGTATCAATTTTTTTGTAATGTATTGTCTAGTCGGGGTGGTTTTAGGGATGATTTGGGGGGATGATCACTTTGGAAATAACTTATTTTGCAGTTTATACATGTTTTATGCATATATCTAGGAGATAATATCAAAAAAACCGAATTTGGAAATTTTCGATATTTTATTCACGATGAACGTTCAGAACTTCAGACACATAAAAACAAGTGGATTTAGTTAAGTATTCGAAGGAAGAAGCTGTAATAAATCTTTACGGATAAAAATAAATACATCTTTTTTCTAAAAAAGATGAAAGTGAAATAATTGAGTTTAGCTTACTATAGGATATAATTCAATTCAGAAGAGTTGTGAATTACAATAAGTGTCAAGATATATCTACGCAGAAAAGCGACAAGCCTGCTTAGCACACAAGAAGTATTATAATACAGGCTTGAATTCAAGATATATTTAATATACAATATGCGTAATCAAGTGATCATTGACAAAATGGGCTTATCGGCTTTTATGTATTTATGTACTTTTGGCCATAACAGTGATGGCTTCTTAAGTTGCGATTAGGATTTCTTATTTCATAAGACCTGCTGCATATTCTACATTAATCTTAGTATAATAGATAATAATATAACTCAGTACAATGTGTTAAAAAGTGTCTCAACAGTGGATGAATCAAAAGTACAAAAGCGAAGGACAGATTGTTAGCAATAACTTTGCATGGAACCCATGCTGTTAGATTAGCAATAACTTTTAAAGGAGCGGATGCATGCAAGGTGCCAGAGCTTCTGTTTCAACATATTTATATAGAAGAACATATCTTAGGTGTACAGGAAACTGAGTTTCATGGCTGGTTATTTTTGAAGTTTTATGGTATTTTTCTTTGTAGGCTTATTTCTCAAAATGTCATTTTTTAAAGTTTGGCGTTACTTTAAAAAAAACTATTCCGTTGATTTTGATGGGAGAGGGCCTGAATTACTTGAAATTTATTCATCTATGGCAGGAAGAGTTGAAAATATGAAAAATATTTTATTAAATAATTTTATAATGGTAAAATCCACAAAAAAACATAAAAATTCATAAAAATTCATGAATTTAAAGCAGTTTTTTCCATAAAAAAATATTAATTTTCAGAAATTTTATTTTTCCAACTCTTCTTGCCATAACTGCATGAATTTCAAGTAATTTAGTTCCTCTCCCATGAAAATCAATGGAATAGTTTTTTTTTTAAGTTACGTCAATTGAAAAAAATTGAAAATGCTACATTTTTCTTTTTTTTATAGCTCATTTTGACCTCAGAAGCCACTAGGTGTAAGACCGCCTTAACTCATGTACATATACTGGACAATTATTCAAAATAATACCTTTTTCTTTGGCAAATTTATAAAAGCGGTTATTTAAATATTCTTTCCCGTTATCACATTTCAAAACTTTTACTTTCTTTTCAGATAAATTTTCACATTCATTAATAAATCTAACTAAGCAATCAAAAACTTCGTCTTTAGTTTTGATACAATAAACCTTCGCGATTTTGCTATAATCATCAATGAAAGAAACAAAATAATTTTCTCCATTAAAACCTGTAGTTTTAAATGGACCGCATACATCTGTATGAACTATCTCTAAAATATCTTTAGCTTTTATTCTATCGTTGCTAAATGGCAAGTTATGCATTTTATTCTCTATGCACGTTTTACACTACATAAATTCCGTTTCAAGTTTATTCGGAATACCCGTTAATAACTCTTCTCTACATAGTGTATTTAGATACCCGAAATTTACGTGTCCTAACATTCTATGCCATTTCTCTTTCAATCTCATGTTATTATTGCTACAGTCGGCTGTGTTTACGAAATTCTCTCTATGTTTCAAGGTACTATTTATCTTATAAGTTCGATTTTGATAACTCCTTGCTGTATTTCCCTTTGAAATGATCGTATTGTTATCTGTTAATTTCCCAAAACTTATTAAGTTTGTATTCATTTTTTCGGCATAAAAAACATTACTCATATTAACTTCATTCTTTTTACCAAACGCGTCAAAATAGCTAACTACATTTCCAATTTTCGTTGCTTTTATATATCTATTATCCCCTAAGTAGATATTTACCGGTTCTTTAAGATCAATACATTTTTCAAAATAGCCGACGCTATTTATTATATGATCGGTACCATCCGCTGTCCAGCAACCACTGTATCTCATTACCTAGCCTACCTTGACTATCGTTACTCTGCGCTGCATACGCTGTAGCTATCCATGTGCTCGCACCTTCGCCGCTCTGCTCGCTCGTGCTGGCTCCTTGCTGACGGAAGTTTCCGCGCCCTCTGCCGTAGTTGCCTCTTCCTGCCTTCCCTCGGCCGCGGCCACGTGTTGAGCCTCGCCATGTTGTGCCGCTTTGTCCTGATTGTCCTCCGTTTTGGCATTCTCGTCCGAAATGCCCGGTTCTTCCACATTTAAAGCAGCTTCCTTTCTGGTTCTTTTTTTGCAGCGAATACATTTGACCTTTGTTCGCTATGCTCGTTATTGTTCTTCATTTCAGCAATCTGGATTTTATTTTTCACATACAATGCTGTTTGATCCTCTTCTTTGAACGTATGTATTAAATCGTCAATGTAACTGTATTGATTGTATTGTATTCAACATGTAATTCAATTTTTCTTTTTCACTTATTTTTGCACCTGCGCTTTTTAATTCATACACTGATTTTTCAAATTCACTGAAAAATGTTGCTGTATCACTATACTTTTCTAGTCTCAATTTTTCCAATTTATTTCGACACACAATTTGTAGTGCTGTAGACTCTTTCAAATACATATCATCCAATTTCTTTATTATTTTATACGCTGTATCTTCTTCAAACACAAACTCCAATTGTTTGTTGGAAATGGCACTGTAAATCAAATTTATGGCCTTTAAGTCACTTTCTTCCCAGTCATCTTTGTCTGCAGCAACTCTTGCTCTGGTTATTACTATGTCACACTTTTTTATCTTCAAGTACATGGTAATCCTTTTCTTCCACATGCTGTAGTCTTCACCGTCGAACACCGGTATCGTGATGTCTTTTTTCTCCATTTTATCTTCTTCGTTCTCGAACGTTCCTTCGTGTTCGGAATTTTCTTCGTGCTTAACCTCCAAGGTCGTTTCTTCTTCAATAGATGTCTCGAACGTTCCTTCATGTTCGGACTTTTCTTCTTGCTCGATTTTCAATTTCGATTCTTCTTTCATATACGTTTCACATACGCGGCACTTTCATTATCTCTACACGACTCGAGAGTCGTGTAGAAGATAAGAGAAAAAGCACCTACCACTTTGTGGCAAACCGACCACGGCTCCAGCTACCATGTTCAGGTGTGGTATTATTATTAATGATGGAGAGACACATTTAAGGTATAAAAGAATGACTTATTTATTTAGGCTTAAGTATAAAATAAGACGGGCGCTTCATAGCGCCTAGCGCAAGGTGCTTTCCGTTCGGCGTACGGCAGTAGAGAGAGAGAGAGCAGCGTATCGTTCGCTGCCTCTCGACTTCGATGCTTGCTCACGCACACACTAGGAAGGGGAGAGATACATGTTTACTTACGGACATGAAGTAAGAGAGAAGGAGACGTAACTCCGTGTACGAAAAGTAGAGCCACTTTTCTGCAAAAGATCGCCAAGTTCGCTTGGCAGAATAGCCACCACTAACTGGCTTCAGCGCCTTTTGCGGCAAACGCTGAACTACAGAGCCATCGTCCAGCCGATCGGCTTTTACGGCCGGTACAAATAATGATGAAACATTTTCAGCGGACCTTTTTTCGATAAATTTGCATGAGAACCGTAAATAATTTATGTATATACATAAAGTAAAATGTAAATAAAACCCTTCTTTAATCTTTAAGAAACCCGGATCTCAATACCTTAAAGAGCTTTTAATCCCCAAGCGGGGAACGATCAACATATCTCATTTCGTGCTATGAATTGTAAGTTGAAGTGATAGCTCAGGTAGTTAAGGCGCACCACTGCTTTGCCAGTTTCTTTTTGCAGGACTCGAGTTCGATCCTAGGCTCTGAAATTTTTTTTTTCTTTCAATAATAATTTTTTCAATTTTTATATACAAACATTATTTTAAAATAATTAATTTAATTAAAAATAATAAAATTTGTATAGTATTTTTTATTGTTACTTTAAAAAAATAATAAATTTATTATTTTATTGTTAGAGGCTTGTCAGATTTTCGTGTAATTAGATAATTACAATATGAAAGTTTTATTGTAAACGTTGCGAAAAACCATTTTTATGGAAATTGTTTCATAAAATAATTATTATTATTCGTCAATAGTTATTAAAAATAGATTATTAATATAATTTTATATGTAACAAAATATTAATTCAAGCAGAATAAACAACAATGTACAAGAAGAAGGTAAGTAAAAGACAGCATAGAATATTTCTAAAATCTTTTAAGTATATATAAAATAAAAACAAACGCGTCGAGAGCTTCTTTAGAAAATTTTGCGCTGCTAATACTTAGGGAATCATCTCGCGGCGGCGGTTGAATCCGCGATGTAAACATTTCCTTCTCAGTTTTAAGCTGGACGTATTGTATTTTAGAATTGTATTAAAAAGGCATTTAAAATGATGGATTGAATAATGGTGTACTTAAGTAATTATTTTATTAAAAGGTTATTGTATTTAAAAAGTTATAGTATCAAAAAATACTCTTTAATTTTTTATATGTTAATTAAGGGGGTCAGACCCCTTTACAATTTTCTTCATAAAATGACCTGAAAAAATTCATTTTCATAATTAGAAATATTTAGAAGTAATAACCTAAAAATATATTCAATTTATGATAAAATGAGACCCAAAAAAAAAATTTTGATCGATTTTAACCAAATATATGGCCATTTCAAAATTTTTGCTCTGCCGTCGAATCCAGATTCAGAAACTGCATATATTTTAATGGAAGAGGTCCTAAAATTTTGGTATTTTATATGACTATTGACTGAAGAGTTGCACGTATCCAATTTATTTGATTAAATAATTTTTTACGGTCAAAGATTGCTAAAAAATCTTAAATTTAAGTGAAATTCAGATTTTTTAGCAATCTTTGACCGTAAAAAATTATTTAATCAAATAAATTGGATATATACAACTCTTCAGTCAATAGACATATAAAATACCAAAATTTTAGAACCTCTCCCATTAAAATATATGCAGTTCCTGAATCTGGAGTCGACGGCAGAGCCCAAAATTTTACATTATGTAGAAAACAGCTTTAAAGATAAAATTACTAAAATACTTCATTATTTCTTCTTCTTTATTTCTTAACTCCATCTCTGCCCTGAAATACAAAAAAATATTGTTTTTCGCTCAAAATATTTTACATTTAGAACAAATATTCTGGTATCTCAATATACGATCTATCAGACTTGTAAGCTATGAGCACGCGCAACAGTCATATCCACATCAGTCAGTCAAGTTTGTTAAGTGGTTTAATATGTAGATCCTTTGGTGCTTTTAAATCCATATGTTTTTAATAATCTTTATCACATATATTAGATTCTAGTACATATACTGAGGTAAATAAAGAATGTGTTGAGAAATCCAAAATCCTTCATGCATGTAATGAAGCCAGTATCGCCATAGCCAAATGCTTGAAAAAATGTTTATAGCAGCAACATTCCTATATTGATCTTCTTTTAATGTCTGATAAGGTGAACTTCTTTAATTGTTATTCATTATTCTTTTTCACATATAATATTATTACTTAATAAAGAGAATACGACTGATACATATTTATTGCAGTGCATAACTGTTTTTACTTCAGAAAATAAAATGTCAATTATATCATAGTGAGATTCAGGAAATGGCTGATAATGGTAGCTTTCTGGCAGAAGCGAAGGTTCCATAACATTTTTTTGCACAATAGCATATCTTTCGCTTCCTTTAAAAGTTGATTTAAATCTGTACACTAAATGTTTTTTGTAATAGTCAATATAGACTTAATTTTTCTTTAGTAACAATCCCTGTTATTTTAAGTATAAAGTTTCCAATAAAAGTTCAAGTACTAAAAGCTATTTCTAAAACATTAATTCAACTGTCACACGTATTATTCAAAACTTTTAAAAACTGATTTAAAATACTTTTACTTATTATAATACACTAAATGTTTACCCCAAAATTCGTTGGAAACAATGAAAATTAAGAACAACACTTTGAATAGAAAAGGTGCTGATGCTGATATCACAGTGTTTATATGAAATGACAGCTGTGCATGTTTACATTGTTTGCGGACTTTTACATAGGTTAAAATCCGCTTTGTTACAGTGAATCCACATTGCATGCCGTATGCCACGTATGCCGTCAGAAAAAAAGTTGTTGTCTGAAATCTATAGGATTTATAACTCTATGGTTATAAATCCTATGGGCCTTCACACAGCTCTGAGGAACAGATATAAAGGGCGCTACAGGCAAAAAGAAAAAGCAAAAGCACAGGAACAGATATAAGATTAACATGGATATGTATATCTATATATATGAGGAACAGGAACAGCTAGAAGGAACACCTAGATCTGTTCCTGTTTCTCATATATATAGATATACATGTTATTCTTATATCTGTTCCTGTGCTTTTGCTTTTTCTTTTTGCCTGTAGCGC
This sequence comes from Torymus aiolomorphi, assembly GCA_036365515.1. NCBI lineage: Eukaryota > Metazoa > Arthropoda > Insecta > Hymenoptera > Torymidae > Torymus > Torymus aiolomorphi. The sequence continues at coordinate 83,952,385 of CM070877.1, forward strand.
CCTTTAAGTACAAGAATAACATGGGTTAGTATATCTATATATACGAGGAACAGCGAGATACACAAGGAACAAGAGTCTTGTTCCTTGCTGTTCTTCGTATATATAGATATATAACCCATGTTATTCTTGTACTTTATATCTGTTCCTCAGAGCTGTGTGAAGGCCCTATAGGAATTGTAACCATAGAGTTATAAATATTATAGATTTCGAACAACAACTATTTTTCTGACGGCATACGGCATACGGCATACGGCATGCAATGTGGATTCACTGTTACAATAATGGAGTGAGCTGTGAGCCTGTAAGAGGCTGTCGTTGATAAGCCAGGTTGTTACGGTGCCAACTTAACTGCTATATAAGTTTTAAAATCAAAGGACCCCGCACACAATGTATGGAAAATAATCATTCGGTCAAATTGGATCACACTTGGGGAAAAGATAGATCTTGAGGTCCTGAACAAAAGTTCTCATGGGCAAAACCCCCCAAAAGGCTATAGCCGGATAAGCATGTTAAAATTGCCCCCAACGTAATCGACAAACTAACTCTACTGGTCGATAGAACATGTAAAAAGAACTTCTGCGCTAAATTTTTAGACCGTAATATCTTTCCCATGACTAATTAACACCAAAAACGTGTTTTTTCGATTTTATTTTTTTCCGAGCGTCAGTTAACTTTTAAAAATCTGAAAAAATTCAGAGAGATGTATATGTAGGTCTCAAATAACCATGAATTTTTTCAGATTATGCTAATGTAAATTGTGCTCTAAAAAAATTCCTAAAGATTTGTATTGATTTTTTAAATTGGTTCCCTATCAATGGCTAACTTCCAATACCATTATTTTTTTATATTTTTTTTCGCTCTTTCGATTTCCATTATAAAAGTGTGATAAAATGGGGTGGAACACCATCAAAAATAAAAAAAACCGTTTTTTTCTTCATTTTTGGCATGTTCTTTTATCTAAGCGTCAAAAATAACCCCAAGAATCGAATCAGCACATAAAAAAATCCTCTAGAATAAAGTAAAAATATAAAAATCGTCATAATCAACTTAATACCAACGAAAAAAATTCTATATTAATCGTGCAAAACCATGTAAACGATTTAGCCTAAGAAATAACTCCATAAATCAATTTAGTGCATCAAAAAATCTCCTAAAATACAGAAAAAAATATAAAACTTCTTTAAACTTCTTTCACCAACGAAGAAAATCTGTATTAATCGTATGAAACGATGATAACAGTGATTTAGCCTAAAATTAAGTCCATAAATCGATTCAGCGCATATAGAAAGTTCTACAATACTGTTAATACTCGTATATAAAAAACCGTTAGTACTCCCGGTATATGTAGCTAATAAGAAATTGAGTGTAACAGACAGAATTGGTAATTTTATAGTCAACAAGTGATACTCAAAGTATATAGATTACGAAATATGTGCAGAATTGACCCGCATGTCGGCGCCCGAGCGAAGCGATGGTGAAAAGTCTCACGAGCCAATAATCACTTACACACCAGTTTTATATAGTATTTTACAGCAAGAGGGCCTAAAATTGGCATTATAGTTGCCATATTTTGAGGTTAGAGTGCTATATACTTAATTAGAATCAAAATTACATTAAGTATGTCTGTATGCAAACGCGCACATTCGATATTTATGTTTATAGAATATTTATTCAGCACTTCCACAGTTTACGCTCACATGAGTGTACGAGTAATTCATATCAGCTGGCAATTAATAATTTAATTTATTAATTTACTAATTCAATTTATTAATTTAATTTAATTATATTAAATATTTTTAATTTTTGTAATTTTATTCTCACTTATTTATCAATTTAATAATTAATTATTTAGTTGTAACTATAAGTATATTTGCATTGTCAGATGATAGATTTTTCTGTCTCTACTATATTATACTTAATATACACGTGTACACGTGTAATATACACGTGTATACACTAAAATTATAAATATACTAACTTTATCTGTTGACGGTGCAAGTAACTAAAAAATTAATTAAAAAGGAGCAAAAATAAATGTATAAATTGAATTATAAAATCACTTACCGATTGAGAAAAAGATAAAAATAATATTTGAACTCGAGAAACATCACATTTAGCAACCCAAGTGGTTTTTTTGGCCGTTTTTTTAGGTAACCTTTTAATGTTGTGTATAAAATATGTAAACATTTGTAATAAATGAATTATTTTGTTTTCCAATATGAAAAGGAAAAAATATATCATTAAATTAAATTGTCTCAATTACATTTTTAAATAGAAGAATTTTTAATAAAATATATAATGACGACTTCGATGGTTTCATATAAATAGTTGTTATTCATTGGTTGTTCTTTTATTCACAACATTTATTTCTAAGAAATGCAATTAATTTAAAAAAAATATTGTTTCGGCTTTTAAGTATGAAGAAAGGCATACATTTTTTATAAATCAATCACAAATGTACAACAACATGGTGTATTGGATCAGTATTGGTACAATACTAGATTTTTTTTACATTTAGATAAATGTTGCTGAAAAATAATTCTTAATTAATTGAACAACATTGAACTTTTAACATTTCTTTTACCGAATAGTTTTAATATAGAGCAAATTCGGGAAAAATAAAAATGAAATAGTTCTTGCAATTAGTGTGATATTGCCCAATTCTATTGTTTTCCAAATATATGACATTACATATAATACATATCTTCAATTCTTGAGATAATTTCTAACATAGCATATGAATCTAATATTAATTTTAATGTGATTTTTAATATAAAATTACAATATTATATTCTAATATTTCTGATTAGAAATAATAATATTATTGTAGTTTTTTTAATATTCATGTATGTTTAAATAAACCAAATAATTATTTATTCAATCAATTGAATTTTTTTGTTTTATGTTAAGAAGGCGACGACAGAAACCTCGATTGATAGAACGTGACGTTCTGTTTGAAATTCTAACCTCAAAAATTAAAGTTTGATACCTCTCTATTATAAATGCAAAATGTAATGATTTTGAATATAATATGTCCAAAACTAATATCGGCGCGAAGCGCAGCTCGATCGCTAGTTATTTAAATTACAACTATTGTTCTTACTTATCGTATAGTGTTCTATTATAAAACATCTTTTTAAGTATATGCTTAATAATTATAGCTCATTTGTTTCTATCTTTTTTATCTACTGCTCACTAATTCCTATATCCAGATGTTATCCCACTTTTGGCTGACATTTGAATTAGAATTTATCCACTTAAGGAGTAAAGTATCATTTTTTTGCGGAGTCCAGGTGTGCACAACATTAATAGTTATTATTGAGATTATATAATAGCATCTATCTCTTTACACAAATAAGATAAAGATTTCTCATTGCAAATAGCTGGGTTATCATAATTTTTATATTTTAACTACGAGTATATTCTAAGAGATTTTTTTATGAACTGAATTGATTTATGGAGTTACTTTTAGGCTAAACCACGCTTATTATCGTTTCATACGACTAATATAGAGTTTCTTCAGTGGTGTAAGGTAAGTTATAAGAAGTTTTATATTTTTTCTGTATTTTACGAGATATTTGATCCACCAAATCGATTTATGAAGTTATTTTTTAAGCTAAATCGTTATTTACACGGTTTTACACGATTAATATAGATTTTTTTTCGTTGGTATTAGGTTGGTTATGACAATTTTTATATTTTTACTTTATTCTAGAGGATTTTCTTATGCGTTGATTCGATTTTTGGGGTTATTTTTGACGCTTGGATAAAAGAACATGCCAAAAATGAAGAAAAAAACGGTTTTTTTGATTTTTGATGGTGTTCCACCCCATTTTATCACAGTTTTTATAATGGAAATCGAAAGAGCGAAAAAAAATACAAAAAAATAATGGCATTGGAAGTTAGCCATTGATAGGGAACCAATTTAAAAAATCAATACAAATCTTAGGAATTTTTTTAGAGCACAATTTAAATTAGCATAATCTGAAAAAATTCATGGTTATTTGGGACCTACATGTACATCTCTCTGAATTTTTTCAGATTTTTAAAAGTTAACTGACACTCGGAAAAAAATAAAATCGAAAAAACACGTTTTTGGTGTTAATTAGTCATGGGAACGGTATTATGGTCTAAAAATTTAGCGCAGAAGTTCTTTTTACATGTTCTATCGACCAGTAAAGTTAGTTTGTCGATTACATTGGGGGCAATTTTAACATGCTTATCCGGCTATAGCCTTTGACCGAATGATTTTTTCCCATACATTGTGTGCGGGGTCCTTTTTATTTTTGTCAAAAATACCGTCCATAAATTATATTATTTATTTTTTATCTTTGTATTAATGATTAAAATATTATTTTTGGATCTTTTAAAGTATATACAGACAGATATTTAGAGTGAGAATTTTAAATATATTAAGAACAGTAAAATGAAAAAAAAATTAGTAGAAATAATATATGATTATATAATTATGTATACAAGGGGAAAAATGTAATTTGAACAAAAAACAAATGAAAAGCTTTATCAGTGTTTTGTGTATATTCTTAAAACAGAAATAGATAATGCTTTAAAACTAATTGGGACATATTCTACAAGTGTTTTTTTAGTAAAATATGTAATAAAAAAAAATTGATTTTCCGTCATTCTAAAGGTGTCCGACCCCCTTAATAAATGTTTTTTTAATATCAATCTACTTTTCAAACTCACTAAATTAATTATAACTTTATTATTAACATAAATATTGTAAATAAATTGTCATTTTTCAAATTTTATATTCGCTAATCCATTTAATTATTAGAAGAAGAAATTAAAATGTCTAAATTTATTTTTAAACTAAATTTTTTATTTTAAAATAATCTTTGTTTTTTTAATATCAATCTACTTTTCAAACTCACTAAATTAATTATAACTTTATTATTAACATAAATATTGTAAATAAATTGTCATTTTTCAAATTTTATATTCGCTAATCCATTTAATTATTAGAAGAAGAAATTAAAATGTCTAAATTTATTTTTAAACTAAATTTTTTATTTTAAAATAATCTTTGGAAATAAAATTTGAAAAACATAAAAACAAAAAAATTTCAGAGCCTAGGATTGAACTTGAGTCCTGAAAAAACAAACTGGCAAAATCAATGTGCCTTAACTACCTGAGCTATAACTTCAACTTACAATTTATAACACGAAATGACATATGTTCATCACTCCCCGCTTGGGGATAAGAGTTCTTTACGGTATAATTGAGTTTCTTTAAGTTTTTATACATTTTTACTTTATATAAATAAATTATTTACAGTTATCATGCAAATTTCTCATAAAATTCAAAATTACTGATCATGGTGCTATATTCCTTCGGAAGTTTATTAATCTCAAATTGTTTATTCATATATTTCTTTTGTGTATGTATGTATAGAGCTTCAGAAAATAATCTTTTTCTTTTATTAGTTTCATAATCTAAAATTTTTACTGTATTAAAGTTTATAGTGTGATTGTCTTCTATTCTATGTATGTGTAAGGATGAATTTCTATCTTCTTCTATGTATTTTTTTTTTGTGTTCTTTTATTCTCACACCTAGTCGTCTACATGTTTGGCCAACATACGACGCATTGAAATTGTTACAATTAATTTTATATACTACATTTGATTTTTCTAGTTTTTCATTTTGATCTTTTCCTAGTACAATAATATTATTCATTTTGTTTTGTGCGCTAAATATAACGGTGGTATTTAACCGTTTGAAAAAATTGTTAGAAAAACCTTCAATTTCTTTCACGTACGGTAGACAAATGAAATTTTTATTCTCATTATTAGGATTTCGTTGAGTATCTATTGTGCAATTTATCTTTTTTAATCTTTTTTTAATGTAAAAATCAATGAAGTCTAGAGGATAGTCATTTTTTGTTAACACTTTTTTAATAAACGTAATATTGTTTTTTCTTATAATCAAAAACTTGAAAATCTATTTAATGATATAAAGTACTATGAGAAAATCAAATCAAATCCGTTACCGAAATTAGAAAGAGAGACGAACGAAATAATAAAGTGGTTGAATAAAATCGATTTTGCTATGACTGGCAAAAAATTTGAACCTGTTGTAAATAAGTTTAACATTGCCAAAGCTTATGGACTAGTTAAAATTCATAAAGCGAACTTTCCACTACGACTGATTATTTCTACGATTAACTCTCCGACGTACGAAATATCTAAATTCTTTGCGAACTTTCTACAACGAAACATAAAAATACCTAGTTCGCATATCGAAAACAGCTTAAAACTTAAAGAAAAAATTGATAACCTTGACATACCCGATGACTATGAACTTGTGAGTTTCGATGACGTGAGTTTATTAACATTGCCAAAGCTTATGGACTAGTTAAAATTCATAAAGCGAACTTTCCACTACGACTGATTATTTCTACGATTAACTCTCCGACGTACGAAATATCTAAATTCTTTGCGAACTTTCTACAACGAAACATAAAAATACCTAGTTCGTATATCGAAAACAGCTTAAAACTTAAAGAAAAAATTGATAACCTTGACATACCCGATGACTATGAACTTGTGAGTTTCGATGACGTGAGTTTATTCACTAACGTTCCCGAATATTTAGTAATAAACGCTATAGAAAGAAGATGGCATTAGTTACACAACAAGATAAATTTGAATTTGTCTGAATTTTGCAAGGTTGTTAAATTTATACTTATTAATAATTATTTCCAATCAAACTATAAATTCTACAAGCAAACTCTCGGATCGGCTATGGGAAATCCAATAAGCCCCGTTTTATCTGACATCGTCATGGAAGACCTTGAATTACCATTGTATTAACCTTTTAATTTCCAAACCATTAATTTATTTTCGATATGTCGACGACGTATTATTATGTTTACATAAAGATCATATAGATGAAACTTTACACACTTTCAATAATTACGATAAGAATTTACAATTCACAGTTGAAAAACTACAGAACAATAGTATTAGCTTTTTAAATATTAAGATTATTATTACCGAACATAGAAAAATTATAACTGACTGGTATCAAAAACCGACGTTTTCAGGTAGATATTTGAATTTTAATTCTCATCATCCGATTTGTAATAAAATAGCCATAATCTGTTGCCTCATAGACCACGCAATAAAATTATCACACACATCTTTCCAAAAAAACAATATTACGTTTATTAAAAAGTGTTAACAAAAAATGACTATCCTCTAGACTTCATTGATTTTTACATTAAAAAAAGATTAAAAAAGATAAATTACACAATAGATACTCAACGAAATCCTAATAATGAGAATAAAAATTTCATTTGTCTACAGTACGTGAAAGAAATTGAAGGTTTTTCTAACAATTTTTTCAAACGGTTAAATACCACCGTTATATTTAGCGCACAAAACAAAATGAATAATATTATTGTACTAGGAAAAGATCAAAATGAAAAACTAGAAAAATCAAATGTAGTATATAAAATTAATTGTAACAATTGCAATGCGTCATATGTTGGCCAAACGTGCAGATGACTAGGTGTGAGAATAAAAGAACACCAAAAAAAATACATAGAAGAAGATAGAAATTCATCCTTACACATACATAGAATAGAAAACAATCACACTATAAACTTTAATACAGTAAAAATTTTAGATTATGAAACTAATAAAAGAAAAAGGTTATTTTCTGATGCACTATACATACATACACAAAAGAAATATATGAATAAACAATTTGAGATTAATAAACTTCCGAAGGAATATAGCACCATGATCAGTAATTTTGAATTTCTATCTCCTTCCTAGCATTACACTCATATACGATAGCGGAACAGATATCAGGAGAGCACGTTACATTGGGGTATCTAGTTTGTTTTCACGTACAGGCTTTACGTCTCATGCCACACACCACCAATGGTATGTTCACCTGATACCTCTCCCCGTTCTCAAACTCGTCGGAGTAGGCTGATCCCCACCTACTCGCAAACCAATAGCATTATTACATTGTCACGTATAAACATCTACATACACTAATGCACCAATTTTTGTATATATTTGGAAATTTTTGAATTTAATTTACATTGACGAACGGATAGTTCTCCGGAACACATTAAAAACATAACACATACTGTAAGTTACGTTGTTGTACAAAAATTGATTTGTTAAATTATTATTATTTATAAGTTGTTTGTTAATATGTTGTATTTTGTATTGTTCATTAGTTGCCTGAAGAGGGACATAACAATCAAAATGTCCGAAACGTCACAAATTAAATAAATCTTGTCATTTATTTAAACAATTTGGTAGTAACCTTGGCTATTAGCTGCATCCAACTAAAACTAATGAAAATAAGTTGGAAAAAGTTTAAATATTTCATTCACCAATACTCAAATAGGGGGACAAATTTACAATTTAACAAATAATGAATAATACTCTATTTGAATAGTAAATAACCTCAAGCGCGAGTTCGACTTTCACGAATCGAACAAAATTTCAGTTGTTCATTCAATTTTGTTTGAGGGGGGCGATCTAACAGTCCAGCTCGCGCATCTCATATGAGAGGGGTAGACGGAACGAGCATGCGCACGGCTATCACCTAGGATATTGCATGGTATCACCGAGAGAGAGTGAGAGAGCGGCTGGCATTCCCACTTCTCATCACGAGTGCGTAAGGAGGGGACGGCACGCAGCGTCTGCGCGTTCCGCACACTATGCTTATCCAGCTAGCGCTCGCTCCTCCTTGACTCTTTCACTCTCCCTTCTCCTGGACTCTCTCACTTCCCCTTTTCGAGCGTGCTGCCGATGTTCACTGCGGGCTTGGCGAAGGCAATCTCGTTCTAGCACCCTTCCTGACACGTTTTCTATCCGCGTCCGAGCGCAAGCGAGGACAACGATAGAAATCATCCTAGACTCTCCTTTTGCTAGGCTTGAGGCCATTAAATAGGAGAAAGCCCCGCCGCACTGTGCACTATTGTCATGAAATTCGTCCGAAAATCAAATAACTTTTGAACGAAAAGGTCTAAAAAGACGATTCAGGTCGCATTTGGAAGCTAAATAGATGTAGAATACAGAAAAATTATCATTAAGACTTTATCTTGATTTTATAACCTTGAAAAAATGACCTTAAGTTTGGAAAATTTGAAAAAAACGCCTTTTCGGGGCTTCCATCCCAAGATTTTACTGTTACTCTTGTTTTTGGGCATCCATTTCCGAGTAAAACAAAGTTATATATAATTATATATGATTTAATTATAAATTATATAGAATTATATATAATTTATCATATATGATTATATATTGATTTTGACCTTATATAAGTATATATCATCATATATAGTTATATATTGATTTTGATGTTATATAAGCATATATGATCATATATACATCAAATGCAGCTTTTGAGAATCTATGTCAGCACGGATTCGATACTTTGAGGATTTTTCGGACTTTTGAGGACATCCTCAAAACTCCTTCGGTAGGAAACGGTACTTTTGAGGATTTATATTAATACCTTCAACGCAGGGAGGGAGTTATTTCTTTAGTCAAGCATATACGAACTCTGGAGAAAAAACTATAGATCCTCAAAAGTACCGGTTTCCGCACTGTATATATATGTATATATAAAATCATTATATTTGATCATGTATGACCATATATACTTATATATGATGTAACGGCCGGCGCGCGTGCGGGCGCACGTATGTGTGTATCGGTGTGCGCTAATGAGACATGAGGCGAGTCTCGGCACACCGCTACGGCACGCGCTAATACCGAAGAGGTAAACATCTCTCAACCTTACGCAAAGGGCAAGGCCAAGAGATGCTTGCGCGTGCCAACGAGGAGACAGGCGATTAGTATCGTTTCGGCGACAGCCCGAGTGAGTTTTTCGCTGTCCACGTACGCCCGTGAGGGATCTCCAGAGTGTGTAAGTGAGCGGAGAGAGAGAGAATCGCGCGTCAGTGCACCTGAGCTGTGCGACAGTGCAAGAGTGCGCCAGCGGGAGATAGAGGAAGAGAGACACCGCCGGCAGTCAGGACAGCGGCCAGAGAGAGAGAGAGAGAGAGAGAGAGAGAGAGAGAGAGAGAGAGAGAGAAGAGGGGACGCCGCCCCGCCGACGCTGCGGAGCGAGAGAGAGAGAGGAACGAGACATTCGGCGACGGGCTCTCCGCGGCTTCATTCGCGCGTCGCCGTAAATTGCTGCGAGGTAAGTCCTGGCCAGGAGTTAGCGTGTTCTCCCCGCGGACGACGGACGTCCGGAGAGCGACCCCCGCGCGAGCGAGCGAGGCTCACCGACGGGCACGCATCGCGCGCGGCGATCGACCAACGTCGGTGCGAGCCGCTTTTGCGAGTGCGTGCGTGCGACCGCGCGCGCACGTACACAGAGCGCGGGCGCACCACCCGAGTCGGCGCGTACACTGCGTGCGCGCCGCGTGTATAGGTTTCATTACGCTCGAGGGGCAATAAACTTGTAGTTGCTTTCTAGATTCGAGTACGCGTATGATTGACGCGCCGTTCCCTTCCCTTTTCCATGTCGGTGGCGTGGCGGTATAGAATACCACCGGCCTCCGCGGACGCGAGTACGCAGTACTCGCGCGGTCCTGAGCAGTTGAGACAGCACGCACGAGAGAGAGAGAGAGAGAGAGAGAGAGAGAGAGAGAGAGAGAGAGAAAGCGCGACAGCGAAGTCGCGCGTTGTAACGCCGGTAGGTACCGCTGCCGACGAAGGCAGCCGACGGCGAGCGACGGTGCGCAGGCGAGGATGAGGAGAGTCCGCCGAGGGTTGGCACGAGCAAGTCCTCGCGCCGCACTTCTTTGCTGCGCCGTTCATCAGCAATTACGCTTAGAGGAAGCGAATAACCGCGCAACACCTCGTTACAACTGGCGCCCAACGTGTGACAGACCATAGCAGCTTGCGATGCCTGCACAGCCTGCACAGCCCCACCGGAAGACTGGCGAGGTGGGCCCTCGAGTTGCAAGGACGTTCCTCCGATGTGGAACAACGAAAGGGCGCGTGAACCACATGCCTGATGCGCTTTCGCGCATGTACGAAGAGGAAGACGACCTCGAAGTGTACGCGAGCACGTGGTCCGACGGTGCCAAAGATGAGTGGTATCGAACCTGGCTGGACGAAGTGATACGCGACCCCTCAACCCATGCCAGGTGGAAATTGGTAGGGGGTCGATTATTCGACTTTCTCGCGGATAAGATAGTAGAGGCGGCGGTCGCGGACGACGAGGCATGGAAACTCGTCGCACCCCAGGAGCTTCGTCGCGAAGTCCTCCGCGAATCGCACGATGATCTGACCGCCGGGCACCAGGGTCGAGAAAAAACATACGAACGCGCGGCCAGGTTATATTACTGGCCGAAGATGTAGCATGCGATGAGGAAGTACGTGAAACAATGCCAAGTGTGTCAGCAGACGAAAGCAGACCAAAGACCGCCAGCAGGTCTGATGGGACAGCGAGTTATCGACGGGCCGCGGCAAGCAGTTGCCGGAGATATAACCGGCCCGTTCGTGAAAAGTAAACTCGGGCACGAGTATATCTTGGTATTCCAAGATCTATTTACTCGCTGGGTGGAGTGCGTGCCCATACGCAAAGCGAATGCGAGGAACATCTTGAAAGAATTCATGGAGAGAGTGATTCTGCGATTCGGCAGTCCGGAGGTATTCCTGCCCGACAACGGTACCGAATTCAAGAATAAAGCCGTGGACGTATACCTCGCCGACGTCGGCGTCCATCACTCGACTACCCCGCCGTATCACCCTCAGGCGAACCCTGTGGAGAGGGTAAATCGACCGTTTAAGACCCGTCTGGTCGCGTTCGTCGAGGAATCTTACGTCAAGTGGGATCAGAAACTGCCGGAGCTGATGTTCTCATTCAACAACTCCGTGCACGCTTCCACCGGCGTGAGCCCGGCTGCCCTCAACTACGGCAGACAGCCACTTCCCCCGGCGACAGCTCGCCGTGAGGAAGAGCGCGAGGCCCTCGAGCAACGAGAGCGCGAGGCTGTGGATACGTGGGCGGAGCGCCTACATGAGATGGATAGTCTGCGAAAGAGGGCTGCCGCACAAACCGCCGACGAGCACCGACGACAAGCTGCATACTACGACGCGCCCCGAAGAGAAGTATCCTACGGAGTAGGAGACCTCGTCATAAAAAGGAACAGAGTCCCTTCCTCGGCAGCGCAAGGAATATCGGCGAAGTTAGCGCCGAAATATGCCGGTCCACTGAAGGTGACCGAGATAACCGACTCCAATAAGGTAAGAGTAATGGACGAGAAGGAGGCGAGCGAAGAAATCCTGCATGTCTCTCACCTCAAGCCGTACAACGAAGCAAGCAGCGACGAAACGGGCGAAGAAGTAGATGACGTCGAGGGTACGCAACCGCCGAAGGAAGACGCGAACGTCCCGGTGACGAGCGACCCACCGAAGGCCGGCGTAACGCCGCCGAGCGATGCGCGTCCTGTCGAAAAACGTCCTCGGGGACGTCCGCGTAAAACGGTTCGCGTTGTGGTTCGCGCGATTCCCGGTAAAACGCGCACGACGGCGAAGGTGAACCCCGGGACGGGAAAACCCCGGGGCCGACCGAAAGGTTCCGCGAAGCGACAGGAACCGAGGTCGCACCGAGATGCCTCACCGCGGTCGACTCGCGCGCAGCGGCGTGCGAGAGTGTTAGACAAGAGCAGGAATTCGGGAGTTGTGAGCGACTCCGACTAATGCACCTTTTCGCTCGGGCTCTTTTTGTTACAGATGGCTAAGAAATCACCGGTGCCGAGCACCGAGGGCGGTGTCCTCGACACTGATGCGATGGTGCGCGAGGTTCTGCGCGCCATCGAGCAGCTCGGGCGAGCTGAGTTCGCCCGCCCGTCTTCGGTGGTGCTGGAGAATTGCTAGAGGCGGCCGGAGACCTAGCGCTCCCTCCTCCGCCCACCGCGTCCCCAGCGGCGCCGTTCCTGCGCCGACCGAGGGAGGCTCTCGCCCTCACCGCGGGAGAGGACGCCACCGCCACGGAGGACGCCAAGACAGGCCCGGTGGCCCCGATCGCCGAGGAACGGGGACCAGTGGTCCCCGCGGCTACGGAGCCGGCTGCGGCCGAACCAGCTCCGCCATCGCCGATGCTAGCCCGCTGGGGCTCACTCGAGCGCCTTCTCGAGAAGGCACGAGTCATAAGCCGCCAGGCCTGGGCGGCGGAAGGCGAGGCGATCCAGGCCTGGGATCGGTTCCTTGCCGAGACGCCGTATGGCCGTGATCTCGCCGGGCCCTGGGCGGCCCGCATTGAGGGCCTGAGAGAGGTGCGGGACCTCCTTTACGCGGCCCGGCGCACCCGGAAGGAGCGCCGTGAGGCCGAAGAGGCGACGGCCCGTGCCCGCGATGAGATCCGGGCCGCCGAGCGGGACGCCTTGCTCGCGAGGAAGCGGGGAGAAGCGGCCGAGGAAAGGCGGAGAGAGGCCGTCCGCAGAGCCGGGGAAGCGACGATCGCGATGGTGCCGGCCACGGCGCTACGGCAGGTCGCGCCGTCGATGCCTCACACTCGCATCGCGAGCAACCGAGAGGAGAAGCCGCACCGGCGGCGGGAGGATCCCGTCGCCGCTGCTACTACTGCGAACGACCGGGCGTGTCAACGGACTCGAAGTGCCCGAACGCCGCCCGCCATGACAAGGCACGGCCGTGGTTCCACAACCGGGAGTTGCCACGGCCGAAATCCCCGTCAACACGGGTGTAAGCCCCCTCTTCGGGGAGAATAAAGAGAGGGGTTAGCCCCGTTACATTTTCTTGTATACGACTATCATATTATTCTGCACCCGCACCCTAACCCCTTTTCAGGAGAACGCGCAATGCCGTTGAAGATGCTGGACGCGAGATAGCAGACAGACTCTCCGAGGAATAGTCCGCGTCTGGACGGGGGGTGTAACGGCCGGCGCGTGTGCGGGCGCACGTATGTGTGTATCGGTGTGCGCTAAGGAGACATGAGGCGAGTCTCGGTACACCGCGACGGCACGCGCTGATACCGAAGAGGTAAACATCTCTCAAACTTGTGCAAAGGGCAAGGCCGAGAGATGCTTGCGCTTGCCGACGAGGAGACAGGCGATTAGTATCGTTTCGGCGACAGCCCGAGTGAGTTTTTCGCTGTCCACGTACGCCCGTGAGGGATCTCCAGAGTGTGTAAGTGAGCGGAGAGAGAGAGAATCGCGCGTCAGTGCACCTGAGCTGTGCGACAGTGCAAGAGTGCGCCAGCGGGAGATAGAGGAAGAGAGACACCGCCGGCAGTCAGGACAGCGGGGAGAGAGAGAGAGAGAGAGAGAGAGAGATAGAGAGAGAGAGAGAGAGAGAGAGAGAGAGAGAGAGAGAGAGAGAGAGAGAGAGAGAGAGAAGAGGGGACGCCGCCCCGCCGACGCTGCGGAGCGAGAGAGAGAGGAACGAGACATTCGGCGACGGGCTCTCCGCGGCTTCATTCGCGCGTCGCCGTAAGTTGCTGCGGCCTCCGCGGGCGCGAGTACTGCGAGTAAGTCGCGCGCGGTAACGCTGGTAGGTAGGTGGCGAGGGACGGCGCGCAGGCGAGGACGAGGAGAATTCACCGAAGGTTGGCACGAGCAAGTGCTCGCGCCTCACTACTTTCATCGGCAATTCCGCTTAGAGGAAGCGAATAACCGCGCAACACCTGCCACGTTACAATGAGTATATATTACCATATATTGCCAGATAAAACGATATATAAATGCGTGACGTAGCATTGAAAATTTTTCATATGTATGATAATATATAGTTTCACATGACAATATATGATAATATATTACCATATATTAGTAAACATGACCATATATATTTATATAAGGAAAAATTCAATATATAACCATATATGGTCATATATAATTATAAATTTCCAGAAGCGTTATTTCTGGGATGGTATAATAGATATGAGCGTTATTTCTGGGACGCATCTCCGATTTCTCGGACGTCCCAGGTTTACATCTGGTATACAAGCGTTATTGCTGGGACGTATATAGAGTCCAAACTTTGAGAGTTCGGACACCTTAGAGGGATTATTTCTTTAGTCAAGCATATGGCTCTGGCTGGAGGGGGTTAAGGTCCCCGAAATAACGTGTGTGTATATATATATATATGTATACAGTTTTCATTGTTTTTATACATGACAATATATGACTATATATTAACACACACTCATATATATACTTATATAAGGTCAAATTAAATATATAACCATATATGGTCATGTATAATTATAAATAATTTATATATAGTTTCATATATATATATATAATTTATATATAATTATATTTCTGTTCACCGCTATGTTTCAGGACATTTGCATGTTTTCAGGACTGTACTGAATTAGGAATATGTTTACCGCTACCTTTCAGGACATTTTTGTATTATTCAGGACATTTAGGGTTTCTTTCACAACGTTTTTTTCCGTAAAATTTTTCCGAAATCAACGTAAAATACTGCGGAACTGAAAGGGGGCGCCACAGGCGTCGTGGTGTTAGTCAACACCCTGAAGGATATTATTTCTTTAGTCACTTATATACTGTTTAACGTTTTATACCTACTTCTATTGCAGAAAACCTGTAGATGTCCTGGAAGGTAACGGTGTACTAAGTTATATATATATATATATATATATATATATATATATATATATATATATATATATATATATATATATATATATATATATATATACACAATTTGTATATATATACAAGTTAGCGTTACGTATAGAAGTCTTCCAGGCTGACTGAAAGTCACTCGAAAATCCCAGAAGTAGGCGTTACGTACACGAAAAGTCCCAGATACTAGCGTTTCATATATTTATATATATATATATATATATATATATATATATATATATAACTATATATAAATTATATATAATTATTGTAACGCTCTGCTGGGGATGAGGGCAGAGGTTCGCGGGTAATTCTCAAATACAAACAACAAATAAGTAAAATCACTAAGTACTTTATTGCGTACTAAACTACGTTAATTACACATCAATATGGACGCCAGGTGCGTGCGTCACTCGCACCAAAAATACAATACGCGGACTAGCTCGGCCGGGAGCAGAAAGACTCTACTCTAGCTGCGGCTACAGCACGTGCTGCAGCTTGCGCGAATTCGGAGTCGCGTGACTCCCGACGCAGACGCGCACACACTTCACGGCGAGGAAAATGGGAATGGGGAAGTAACTGGGGACAAACCTCGACCAGGCGACCTGCTGTTACCAGCTGCATACTCTCTCTCTCTCTCTGCTGCTTGGCTTCCGCACGAAGGTGGCCAGCCTCTCTCTCACACACGTCCTCTCAACGGCGACGATCCGGATCGAGCGCACAGTATCACGGCTCTTCTCCGGGGCTCGAAAATAGCGGCACGCGGCACGACGGCAGGCAACGGAATGGAATATCCCGGCCGGTGTGCTCACGCTGCTCCGCTCCGCTGTCCTCGTTCGCCCATCGGCCGCCTTCTTCACTGCGGCGCGCGCGAGCGGTCCGTATACGGCCGATGCTCGCACGCGCCGTCCGGCGGATGGCCGGTACCGCGCTGAGCCACTGCGTCTCTCTCTCACTCCTCCTCTCTCTCTCTCCCGACTGGCGTCGGCTGCTGCTGTCAGCCGCATGGGAGAGCGAGCTCACTCATGCTCCAGCTACAGCTTGTCCTCGCTGTAGCTGCTGATGGTTCCTCCGTCTCCTGGCCTGCTAGATACGGGAGGGGAGGGACTAGTGCGCGGAGAAGGCAGCGGAGAGGGACGGGCGCGCGCATGTGTGTGCGTACGACGTCGCGTGCCGAGTCGTCGCTCGCCGCAATTGCCGTACATTCTCTGTTTCGCGCGTTCCCTACGTAACTGGCGATTTGCCACGTTACCACTCCCCCCTCCTAAACTCGAAGTAGTCCGTGGACTATCTTCGCACGTTTACTACTGCTCTAAACTACTAGATCATTTTACAGCTCCTCTGCTCTGGCTAACTTACTTTGAGCTAATCGGCCTTAGCTACAGCGGTGTGAGTGTAAATGTTCGTGTCTTATCTCATCTTCTTCTGCACCTGGGCTTAGTGTGAATCTGTGTGAGTGTAACCCGGTGAGCGTGTATCCTAACTTATAGCAACCTGACGCCGGTAATGGTTCCGACAATAGGCAGTACGAAATTTCTGACGCGATCGCGACTCTCACTCACCACTCCAACATGTCTCATTCACGCACTATGAACAATTTATGTAAAGAACTTGATTGCTGCAACAGCATCTTACCTGGTCGACCCCTTGAATTTCTGCTCTTCTTGAGCTGCGTTCTGGCCATCTATGGAGCATGCTGAATTTACCGCGAATAGAATACGAAATTAGCCAACGATTCGACTGTAAATTTATTGGGACTTGCTACCGGCATTGTTGGAAGAATGCGCTCGCTTACTTGCAGGAGATCAAAGAAGGGGGAGAGAATGGGGTAAGATAAACAAAACAACTAAGAGGTAGGTACAGAGGGTGGTGTTTATTATGCCACTCTTAGCTCTCTCCACCGACAATACACATCCTATTTTGTTTTTTTTTCTCTTCAGCTGCAGCTACCGCTACGGCTGTCCGTCAGCGAGACGCTTCAGCTCGCGCTGGCCCAGTCCTGGCAGCAGGTTGGGCAGGTGGCGATGGTGAGGCCAGAGCGACCACACATAAAACATATGCGCTGGCGGGGGCGGGGGGCAATCGACCCGACTGTGCCCAATCTCGCCGCAGTTCCAGCAGCATGGCCGGCCCAATCCTGCCTCACGCGACGGCCTGGCTCTTGTCAGTCTAGACTTTGGCTGCAAATTTTCATCTACTTCAAGATTATGCTTTTCATGTGTACTATTGCAACAATCTTTTTCAGCTGCACCGGCGTGCTTATCATTCAACTTCCTTTCAGATCGCTTTAAAGTCAATGACATTCGCCTCCTCATAGCTCGAGCTGCAGCTATGGAGGCTAATGCTGGAGGACCAGACATCTCGACGGACCTGTTCCCAGCGTTTAATGGTTCGGCATCCCGCTTACTATTTGAACCATTCCAACGTCTTCTTTTCTTGGCCCAACGATCTCCTTTGTTCCACTTCTGACCCGCTGGTTTGGAATTCAAAGCCCTTCTCATCTTTACATTTGGAGCTGAAGCTATTGGTGCTAGCTTAGGAAGACTAGACATCTCGACGTACTCTTCGTTGACATCTACTGGTACAATCATTACAAGCTCCGACAGCTGCTGCCTCTTAGAGAGAATTTTAGCTGAGTGAGGACAATCATACTCATTAATTCGCCGCAACTGTCCTCTGTTTCCAAATGGATGTAACTCCGAGAAATTATCGAAGTCTTCACTCTTCATCTGCAATCGATACGGGGGATGAATCTTATCCGAAGGTGGCGTCGTAAGGTAATAAGCGGCAGCAACTGGCAGAGCTACAGCACTCTGGCACTGCGACATCAACGGCGGATTCGAAACACCACTACATGAACACGATGTTGAACAATCCTCTTGGAACGGCACCGGAATTGGACAACCATGTAGCGAATTAGCATTTTTAGAAAGCAGTAACGACGTACTTTGATCGGCTATTGCTACTGGCGAAGCTATAGCACTTTGGCACTGCGACATCAACGGTGGACTCGAAGCACCACTACATGAACACGATGTTGAACAATCCTCTTGGAACGGCGCCGGAATTCGACAACCATGTAGCGAATTAGCATTTTTAGAGAACAGTAACGACGTACTTCGATCGGCTATTGCTACTGGCGAAGCTATAGCACTCTGGCACTGCGACATCAACGGCGGACTCGAAGCACCACTACATGAACACGATGTTGAACAATCCTCTTGGAACGACGCCGGAATTGGACAACCATGTAGCGAATTAGCATTTTTAGAGAGCAGTAACGACGTACTTTGATCGGCTATAGCTACTGGCGAAGCTATAGCACTCTGGCACTGCGACATCAACGGCGGACTCGGAGCACCACTACATGAACACGATGTTGAACAATCCTCTTGGAACGACGCCGGAATTGGACAACCATGTAGCGAATTAGCATTTTTAGAGAACAGTAACGACGTACTTCGATCGGCTATTGCTACTGGCGAAGCTATAGCACTCTGGCACTGCGACATCAACGGCGGACTCGAAGCACCACTACATGAACACGATGTTGAACAATCCTCTTGGAACGACGCCGGAATTGGACAACCATGTAGCGAATTAGCATTTTTAGAGAGCAGTAACGACGTACTTTGATCGGCTATAGCTACTGGCGAAGCTATAGCACTCTGGCACTGCGACATCAACGGCGGACTCGCAGCACCACTACATGAACACGAGGTTGAACAATCCTCTTGGAACAATGCCGGAATTGGACAACCATGTAGTGAATCAAAGTTTCTCGAGAACGGTAACGACGTACCAACTAATTCGTGAGAGCAGTGATTTACCAACGAATGTGAATTTCCTTCAATTCTCAACCTACTTTCCGAATTAACAACCTTAATACCACTTACTACTGGGCTTGAAGCAACTAATCTGTTAACGCCTGTACTACAAGCGGCAGCGGAATTCAACCCTAAACAACAACTAGAATTCACGGTAGTAATAACTGGGTTGCAAGGCTCCTGACTTACACACTGCGCGGACGACGCTGACACGGAAATCGACCGCCTGTCAACAATTGAACTAGTTCGCGCGGCAACGAAGGCATCCACTAAATTACTGCTACCATCGAATGCGCGCACGGTATCGCAATGACACCTCATTGATGGTGCTTGTGGATTAGGACTACTACTCATTTGCTGTATCTGTCCGTCGGAAACTAGTAAACTGTTGCGCTTCTGTACTCTAGCATGGACAGCATCTGAAACGCAAAATTGCTGACTATTTACTTCTTGTACTGCCTGTCCCGGCTACCTAACATCATTGCGAAGCTGGGGCGACAAGAATGTTTGCGACAGCGATTCAATTGAGAAGTGATCACTGAATGAGCCGTCGGACTGCCTCGTCAACGACGGCACGTTGTGAACGACCGACCCTACTCTATGCTGAAGCTCAGAAGCTACAGCTGCTGCCGAACTGGCTACTGGAAATTTATTATTGGACAACGACGATGACTGCGCTCTCGTTGTTCCATATGATTCCACGTGCTCATCTCTGTCTGACTCCCAAGGAGCTGCCTTTGGCCCGAAGAACCTTCTCATCTCATATCGCTGTAGCCTATTACGTAATTCGGATGCGCTGGCTTTGAAGTTCAGCACTAACGTCCCGCACCAACAGATAACTTCTCCATCAAATAATCGATTGATCGCTCGCTTCAGAGCTTGAGCTGCCGCTATTGCGCATTAAATCATTCTCATCGACGTCGAGCGAAGCCCAGCTCCAGTCATGATTTTCCACCTTATTATCTTCTCAGTTAGCCTCGGTTGCGTAGTTCCGCTGATTTTCTCCTTTACCCACTTTACGTTAACAAAAAAAAGAATAACAAATTCCCAAATTCAAAACCCCGTTGCCATGAATGTAAATCTAAAAGAACCACAATCTAATTACAACTATGCAAGCGGGAAGCAAAGCAAGCAAATCAAAAAAAGAAAATCAAGGCCAGCAACCGAGGTAACAGTGAAAGGTTAGGTGCGACAATTACGCACCTTCTCCACGTCCTCGAGCGAACAAAAATCCGCAATAAGATTCCCCCTCCCACTATTAACCAGCTTAAAAACGTTCTGAAAAGACTGGGAATAAAAGGAACCGGAGCAATCAAGGATTTAAGCAAGCCAATAAAGCCTCGGGTTTAAATCGTAAATGATTCCGTTGTGCAATCGTGTGCAGGAAGTTTCTCTAAACTTTCTACTCTTCCTGAACACTTTGCAATTCTGTTTGCCGCGTGGCTAAAGCTGTAGTAAGAGGTGAATTTGCGAGTATTTCATTACTTAACTCGCAAAAACACACGCAAGTCGCAACAAATTTCGCAGTATAAATTACGCTTCAACAACAATTATCCAAGTTTTCGCAAATTATTTCGAAACGTCTGGCCAATTCCCAAAATTTATCACGGCGTCTGTAAACGCTTGCACGCGGTGAATGTAAAACTTAAAATGGCCGCCAGAACGCTTCTTCCCTCACGGTTTCCCCGTTGTGTGTGCACGCCGCAATGGTGAAATCACGACGAGGATCCCTTACTTTTGCCACGGCCTTTACCGTGGCACCACGTTGGCTGCGCCACTTGTAACGCTCTGCTGGGGATCAGGGCAGAGGTTCGCGGGCAATTCTCAAATACAAACAACAAATAAGTAAAATCACTAAGTACTTTATTGCGTACTAAACTACGTTAATTACACATCAATATGGGCGCCAGGTGCGTGCGTCACTCGCACCAAAAATACAATACGCGGACTAGCCCGGCCGGGAGCAGGAAAATTCTACTCTAGCTGCGGCTACAGCACGTGCTGCAGCTTGCGCGAATTCGGAGTAGCGTGACTCCCGATGCAGACGCGCACATACTTCATGGCGAGGAAAACGGGAACGGGGAAGTAACTGGAGACAAACCTCGACCAGGCAACCTACTGTTACCAGCTTCACATCTCTCTCTGCTGCTTGGCTTCCGCACGAAGGTGGCCGGCCTCTCTCTCACACACGTCCTCTCAACGGCAACGATCCCGATCGAGCGCACATTAGGCTCTTCCCCGGAGCTCGAAAGTAGCGGCACGCGGCACGACGGCAGGCAACGGAATAGAATGGAATATCCCGGCCGGTGTGCTCACGCTGCTCCGCTCCGCTGTCCTCGTTCGTCCATCGGCAGCCTTCTTCACTGCGGCGCGCGCGAGCGGACCGTATACGGCCGATGCTCGCACGCGCCGTCCGGCGGATGGCCGATACCGCGCTGAGCCACTGCGTCTCTCTCTCTCGCTCCTCCTCTCTCTCTCTCCCGGCTGGCGTCGGCTGCTGCTGTCAGCCGCATGGGAGAGCGAGCTCACTCATGCTCCAGCTACAACTTGTCCTCGCTGTAGCTGCTGATGGTTCCTCCGTCTCCTGGCCTGCTGGATACGGGAAGGGAGGGACTAGTGCGCGGAGAAGGCAGCGGGGAGGGATGGGCGCGTGCATGTGTGTGCGTACGACGTCGCGTGCCGAGTCGTCGCTCGCCGCCATTGCCGTACATTCTCTTTTTCGCGCGTTCCTTACGTAACTGGCGATTTGCCACGTTACGTTATACATGACCATATACGGTTATATATTTAATTTGACCTTATATAAGTATATATATGAGTGTGTGTTAATATATAGTCATATATCGTCATGTATAAATCAATGAAAACTGTATATCATCGTTTACTAGAAAAATTTTTTATGCTACATCACGCATTTATATATGGTTTTATCTGACAATATATAGATATAATATATAAACCTATCGGGCTTTATCCAGCCCTTAGTACCTTCCAACCGGAGTTAGTATAGAAGCGACTAAAGAAGTAATCCCTCTCTGGGTATTGTGACCAGTGCATCGATATGCTACTGTAGTCTGGCGCCTGCGCACTAGAGCTCTTCGCCGATTGGGCGCTCGGTAGGCAGCCGAAAAGTACGAGTGGTACGACTGTAGTGCGTGCGTTCAAACAGCGAGAGGAGGACTTGGCACGTGACACGAGTTCCACACATATAACGGAATTACGCAGATGCGCGGTACTAAGCAAGACAAGAATTAAAATCATTTCTAAACCCATGTAGGCGCGGGACGCAAGATCTACGCCGATTAGGAAATTACATAAAAGTGCTACAATAATCAAAACAATTATTTAAATAATTTTTAAACCAAAGGAGCCGGGGGAAACAAGGTCCACACATATTAGGAAATTGCATAAAAGTGCGACAATAAGAAAAACAATTATTTAAATAATTTTTAAACCAAAGTAGAAGGGGGAAACAAGATCCACACATATTAGGAAATTACATAAAAGTGCGACATTAAGCAAAACAATTATTTAAATAATTTTTAAACCAAAGCAGCCAGGGGAAACAAGGTCTACGCATATTAGGAAATTACATAAAAGTGCTACAATAAGCAAAACAATTATTTAAATAATTTTTAAAACAATGTAGCCGGGGGATACGAGGTCCACGTATGTGGACGCTAGCAGCGGGCGCTTTTATATTTTTACCACCCGCTACGGCAAGCAGCGGGCGCTTTCCATTTTTTACCGCCCGCTACGGCGAGCAGCGGGCGCTTTTCCATTTTTACCGCCCGCTGGTCGGCAAGCGGTAGCTTTCGGCTCTATTAATAGATTCGAAAAACACGAAAATCGTGCTTGTGGTACAACCAATTATGTAATTTCCTAATATGCGTGGACCTTGTTTCCCCCGGCTACTTTGGCTTAAAAATTATTTAAATAATTGTTTTGCTTATTGTCGCACTTTATGTAATTTCCTAATATGCGTGGACCTCGTTTCCCCCGGCTACTTGGGTTTAGAAATCATTTAAATCATTGTTTCGCTTAATGTAGATCTTCTGTGTTATTCCCTAATATGTGTGGACCTTATATCCTCCGGCTACTTTGGTTTAAAAATTATTTAAATAGTTGTTCTGCTTATTGTAGCACTTTTATGTAATTTTCTAATATGTGTGAAACTTGTTTCCCCCGGCTACTTTGGTTTAGAAATTATTTAAATCATTGTTTTGCTTATTGTAGCAGTTCTATGTTATTCCCTAATATGTATGGACCTTACTGCTCCCGGCTACTTTGGTTTGAAAATTATGTAAATAATTGTTTTGCTTATTGTCGCAGTTTTATTTAATTCCGTAATATGTGTGGACCGTGTTGCCCCCGGCTGCTTTGGTTTAAAAATTATTTAAATAGTTGTTTTGGTTATTGACGCACTTTTATGTAATTTCCTAATATGCGTGGACCTCGTTTCCCCCGGCTACTTGGGTTTAGAAATTATTTAAATAATTGTTTTGCTTATTGTAGCACTTTTATGTAATTACCTAATATGCGTGGATGTTGTTTCCCCCGGCTACTTGGGTTTAGAAATTATTTAAATCATTGTTTTGCTTATTGTAGCACTTTTATGTAATTTCCTAATATGCGTGTATCTCGTATCCCCAGGCTACTTTGGTTTAAAAATTATTTAAATAATTGTGTTGCTTATTGTAGCACTTTTATGTAATTTCCTAATATGCGCGGACCTCGTTTCCCCCGGCTACATGAGTTTAGAAATCATTTAAATCATTGTTTTGCTAAATGTAGGACTTCTGTGTTATTCCCTAATATGTGTGGACCTTATTTCCCCCGGCTACTTTGGTTTGAAAATTATTTAAATAATGTTTTGCTTATTGTTGCACTTTTATGTAATTTCCTTATATGCGTGGACCTTGCTTCCCCGGACACTTTGGTTTAAAAATTATTTAAATAATTGTTCTGCTTATTGTAGCACTTTTATGTAATTTTCTAATATGCGTGGACAACGTTTCCTCCGCCAACTTTGGTTTCAAAATTATTTATATAATTGTTTTGCTTATTGTCGTACTTCTATGTTATTCCCTAATATGTGTGGACCTTGTTGCCCCTGGCTACTTTGGTTTAGAAATCATTTAAATCAATGTTTTGCTTAATGTAGCGCTTCTGTGTTATTCCCTAATATGTGTGGACCTTATTTCCCCGTCTACTTTGGTTTAAAAATTATTTAAATAATGTTTTGCTTATTGTCGCCCTTTTATGTAATTTCCTTATATGCGTGGACCTTGCTTCGCCCGGATACTTTTGTTTAAAAATTATTTAAATAAATGTTCTGCTTATTGTAGCACTTTTATGTAATTTTCTAATATTCGTGGACAACGTTTCCCCCGCCAACTTTGGTTCCAAAATTATTTAAATAATTGGTTTGCTTATTGTAGCACTTTTATGTAATTCCATAATATGCGTGGATCTCGTATCCCCCGGATACTTGGGTTTACAAATTATTTAAATCATTGTTTTGCTTATTGTAGCATTTCTATGTTATTCCCTAATATGTGTGGACCTTGCTGCCCCCAGCTACTTTGGTTTAAAAATTATTTAAATAATTGTTTTGCTTATTGTAGAACTTTTATGTAATTCCCTAATATGCGTGGACCTCGTATCCCCCGGCTACTTGGGTTTAGAAATTATTTAAATAATTATTTTGCTTATTGTAGCACTTTTATGTAATTTCCTAATATGCGCGGACCTTGTTTCCCCCGGCTAATTTGGTTTAAAAATTATTTAAATAATTGTTTTGCTTATTGTAGCACTTTTATGTAATTTCCTAATATGCGTGGACCTCGTTTTCCCCGACTACTTTGGTTTAATAATTATTTAAATAATTGTTCTGCTTATTGTAGCACTTTTATGTAATTTTCTAATATGCGTGGATAACATTTCCTCCGCCAACTTTGGTTTCAAAATTTTTTAATTAATTGTTTTGCTTTTTGTCGCAATTCTATGTTATTCCCTAATATGTGTGAAACTAGTTTCCCCCGGCTACTTTGGTTTAGAAATTATTTAAATCATTGTTTTGCTTATTGTAGCAGTTCTATGTTATTCCCTAATATGTATGGACCTTACTGCTCCCGGCTACTTTGGTTTGAAAATTATGTAAATAATTGTTTTGCTTATTGTCGCAGTTTTATTTAATTCCGTAATATGTGTGGACCGTGTTGCCCCCGGCTGCTTTGGTTTAAAAATTATTTAAATAGTTGTTTTGGTTATTGACGCACTTTTATGTAATTTCCTAATATGCGTGGACCTCGTTTCCCCCGGCTACTTTGGTTTAAAAATGATTTAAATAATTGTTTTGCTTATTGTAGCACTTTTATGTAATTCCCTAATATGCGTGGATCTCGTATCCCCCGGCTACTTGGGTTTAGAAATTATTTAAATCATTGTTTTGCTTATTGTAGCACTTTTATGTAATTTCCTAATATGCGTGGATGTTGTTTCCCCCGGCTACTTGGGTTTCGAAATTATTTAAATCATTGTTTTGCTTATTGTAGCACTTTTATGTAATTTCCTAATATGCGTGTATCTCGTATCCCCAGGCTACTTTGGTTTAAAAATTATTTAAATAATTGTGTTGCTTATTGTAGCACTTTTATGTAATTTCCTAATATGCGTGGACCTCGTTTCCCCCGGCTACATGAGTTTAGAAATCATTTAAATCATTGTTTTGCTTAATGTAGCACTTCTGTGTTATTCCCTAATATGTGTGGACCTTATTTCCCCCGGCTACTTTGGTTTGAAAATTATTTAAATAATGTTTTGCTTATTGTTGCACTTTTATGTAATTTCCTTATATGCGTGGACGTTGCTTCCCCGGACACTTTGGTTTAAAAATTATTTAAATAATTGTTCTGCTTATTGTAGCACTTTTATGTAATTTTCTAATATGCGTGGACAACGTTTCCTCCGCCAACTTTGGTTTCAAAATCATTTATATAATTGTTTTGCTTATTGTCATACTTCTATGTTATTCCCTAATAAGTGTGAAACTTGTTTCCCCCGGCTACTTTGGTTTAGAAATTATTTAAATCATTGTTTTGCTTATTATAGCACTTCTATGTTATTCCCTAATATGTGTGGACCTTGTTGCCCCTGGCTACTTTGGTTTAGAAATCATTTAAATCATTGTTTTGCTTAATGTAGCGCTTCTGTGTTATTCCCTAATATGTGTGGACCTTATTTCCCCGTCTACTTTGGTTTAAAAATTATTTAAATAATGTTTTGCTTATTGTAGCAATTTTATGTAATTTCCTAATATGCGTGGACCTCGTATCCCCCGTCTACTTGGGTTTAGAAATTATTTAAATCATTATTTTGCTTATTGTAGCACTTTTATGTAATTTCCTAATATGCGTGGACCTTTCTTCCCCCGGCTACTTTGGTTTAAAAATTATTTAAATAATTGTTTTGCTTATTATAGCACTTTTATGTAATTTCCTAATATGCGTGGAGCTCGTTTCCCCCGACTACTTTGGTTTAAAAATTATTTGAATAATTGTTTTGCGTATTGTAGCACTTTTATGCAATTTCCTAATATGCGTGAACCTCGTATTCCCCGGCTACTTGGGTTTAGAAATTATTTAAATCATTGTTTTGCTTAATGTAGCACTTTTATGTAATTTCCTAATATGCGTGGACCTCGTTTTCCCCGACTACTTTGGTTTAATAATTATTTAAATAATTGTTCTGCTTATTGTAGCACTTTTATGTAATTTTCTAATATGCGTGGATAACATTTCCTCCGCCAACTTTGGTTTCAAAATTTTTTAATTAATTGTTTTGCTTTTTGTCGCAATTCTATGTTATTCCCTAATATGTGTGAAACTTGTTTCCCCCGGCTACTTTGGTTTAGAAATTATTTAAATCATTGTTTTGCTTATTGTAGCAGTTCTATGTTATTCCCTAATATGTATGGACCTTACTGCTCCCGGCTACTTTGGTTTGAAAATTATGTAAATAATTGTGTTGGTTATTGACGCACTTTTATGTAATTTCCTAGTATGCGTGGACCTCGTTTCCCCCGGCTACTTTGGTTTAAAAATGATTTAAATAATTGTTTTGCTTATTGTAGCACTTTTATGTAATTCCCTAATATGCGTGGATCTCGTATCCCCCGGCTACTTGGGTTTAGAAATTATTTAAATCATTGTTTTGCTTATTGTAGCACTTTTATGTAATTTCCTAATATGCGTGGATGTTGTTTCCCCCGGCTACTTGGGTTTAGAAATTATTTAAATCATTGTTTTGCTTATTGTAGCACTTTTATGTAATTTCCTAATATGCGTGTATCTCGTATCCCCAGGCTACTTTGGTTTAAAAATTATTTAAATAATTGTGTTGCTTATTGTAGCACTTTTATGTAATTTCCTAATATGCGTGGACCTCGTTTCCCCCGGCTACATGAGTTTAGAAATCATTTAAATCATTGTTTTGCTTAATGTAGCACTTCTGTGTTATTCCCTAATATGTGTGGACCTTATTTCCCCCGGCTACTTTGGTTTGAAAATTATTTAAATAATGTTTTGCTTATTGTTGCACTTTTATGTAATTTCCTTATATGCGTGGACCTTACTTCCCCGGACACTTTGGTTTAAAAATTATTTAAATAATTGTTCTGCTTATTGTAGCACTTTTATGTAATTTTCTAATATGCGTGGACAACGTTTCCTCCGCCAACTTTGGTTTCAAAATTATTTATATAATTGTTTTGCTTATTGTCATACTTCTATGTTATTCCCTAATAAGTGTGAAACTTTTTTCCCCCGGCTACTTTGGTTTAGAAATTATTTAAATCATTGTTTTGCTTATTATAGCACTTCTATGTTATTCCCTAATATGTGTGGACCTTGTTGCCCCTGGCTACTTTGGTTTAGAAATCATTTAAATCATTGTTTTGCTTAATGTGGCGCTTCTGTGTTATTCCCTAATATGTGTGGACCTTATTTCCCCGTCTACTTTGGTTTAAAAATTATTTAAATAATGTTTTGCTTATTGTAGCAATTTTATGTAATTTCCTAATATGCGTGGACCTCGTATCCCCCGGCTACTTGGGTTTAGAAATTATTTAAATCATTATTTTGCTTATTGTAGCACTTTTATGTAATTTCCTAATATGCGTGGACCTTTCTTCTCCCGGCTACTTTGGTTTAAAAATTATTTAAATAATTGTTTTGCTTATTATAGCACTTTTATGTAATTTCCTAATATGCGTGGAGCTCGTTTCCCCCGACTACTTTGGTTTAAAAATTATTTGAATAATTGTTTTGCGTATTGTAGCACTTTTATGCAATTTCCTAATATGCGTGGACCTTGTTTCCCCCGGCTACTTTCGTTTAAAAATTATTTAAATAATTGTTTTGCTTATTATAGCACTTTTATGTAATTTCCTAATATGCGTTGACATCATTTCCCCCGGCTACTTGAGTTTAGAAATTATTTAAATCATTATTTTGCTTATCGTAGCACTTCTATGTTATTCCCTAATATGCGTGGACCTTGTTTCTCCCGGCTACTTTGGTTTAAAAATTATTTAAATCATTGTTTTGCTTATTGTAGCAGTTTTATGTTATTCCCTAATATGCGTGGGCCTTGTTTCTCCCGGCTACTTTGGTTTAAAATGATTTTAATTCTCGTCTTGCTTAGTACCGCGCATCTACGTAACTCCGTTATATGTGTGGACCTCGTGTCACGCGCCAAGTCCTCCGCTCGCTGTTTGAACATGCGCGCTACAGTCGTACCACTCGTACTTTTCGGCCGCCTACCGAGCGCCCAATTGGCGAAGAGCTCTAGTGAACAGGCGCCAGGCTACAGTAGCATATCGACGCACTGATTGTGACTCTAGGTCGAGCTCCATAAATCCCGATGTATAAATGGGGCTTGACAATATTATGAAGCCCGGGCTGCATATATGCAATTATATATATTTTATTTTATACTTAAATCATATATATTTATATATAACTTTGTTTTATTCGGAAATGGATGCCCAAAAACAAGAGTAACAGTAAAATCTTGGGATTGAAGCCCCGAAAAGGCGTTTTTTTTCAAATTATCCAACTTAAGGTCATTTTTTCAAGGTCATAAAATCAAGATAATGTATTAATGATAATTTTCCTGTATTCTACATCTATTTAGCTTCCAAATGCGACGTGAATCGTCTTTTTAGACCTTTTCGTTCAAAAGTTATTTGATTTTCGGACGAATTTCATGACAATAGTACACTGTGCGCCGTTGCACAACGTAAGGCGTGTAATGCATGGGTACCATCCTATAAAAAGCACTAATTTGTCCCAACACTAACACCCACGAGGCGAAGTCCGCGACGGACAGTGCAAGGCGCACTATCGGCCAACGACAAAGCGCGTGGGATTATCCTGACCGATCCGTGACTTTTCTGACTCAGCCCGACAAAAACTCAATGTGACATCACAGACGGACAAAACTACGTACGTACGACGATGACAGGTTACACTTATATAAATTTTTTATAACTTATTGCCTGTATCTCAAGAAAAAGGGCCCATTTGACGGAAGTATAAGTACTGTACTTCATTTTTAGACACCAGAAATCGACTCTCCAATGCCCACGAAAATCCGTTTTCCAGAAGATGTATATCTCCTTGTTTAGCACGGATTTAAAATCAAGAATTACCCCTGGAGTATCATCTGATCATATATAATTGTGTTACAGCCAGGGGACATTACATTTCATACTTTGATCAAGTTAAGCATAACAATAAAATAAATTTTTAAAGTTTGATAATTCCTTTACAGAAAAGCACATGTAATGTATTAATATCAATTTTTTTTGTAACTTTACCTCTGATATTGAATGAAATATTTAGGTATTACAAGAATATGCACGTTAGATAAATTTTACCCATATACTTTAAATTAAACTTCATCAGTCTCAGAATTTTGTTGTAGTATGTTACCAACTTTATAAACAACACAATTTATTTAAGAGAGAACAATATTTTAACATATTTTCATATAAGGGATATTTAACAATAATAAAAAAGGTATCATTTAATTTATGAATTCACAGCAGGTCCTAAATTAGAATGTTTCAAAGGCCGAAATGGTGTTGTATTACGTATTTGTTTTTCCAAATTATAAGCGTAGATGTCAGTAGTTAGTTCTTCAACAGGAATTTCCTTATCTGATTTTGCTATTTTTACTGCATCGTCTACTTCTTTGCGAATATCAGTTTCCATTTTCTGAAAAAAAGAATATCATTGCATAATTCAGACCAACAAATATAATTAAATATATTAAAAAGTAGTATTTGAGTAGGGAGTCTATTATACTTTAATGCTAGAAAAAACTCGAATCTTTAATTGTTCTTTGAGTAAACTTAAATATAATAATCTATACATGAGAAAATAGTATAATGAAATACGCACATTTACCAACAACTTATAATAATCGGAAAAGGTTAAAAAGCACTTATAATAATATCACGAGGATCATTCAAATACAATAGAGTTTTTTTCCGTTGATTGTAGCGGGCACAATGCCTTACATTGGACATATACGTATGGAGGTATATATCTGTACATATGGGATATTTCAGATAAAGTAAGCGGGTCAAAATTTTAAAATCGCTGAAAATCGGTTTACTTCTAGTTTTGTATGAAAAAAAAATGTTCCTAGAGTTTTAGACCGAAATTTTCCAAAATAAAAGAGTTACGCAACATTCAAAATCCAATTTTTTTAAAACTTTCGGTTAAAATTCAACGTTATTCATTTTTTTACTCAAAATCTTGAAACTTTTTGTATAGAATATTGATTGGGAAAAAGTTTGTATTTTACTTGTAGAATGTGCCAGTATTTTTTTTGTGACCTTTTATGAAAGTCTCTGATTGATTGATTTTTATTATACCGAAAGATATTGAGAGAGTGGTGTAATATTTTTTATTCGACACCATTTTTTTGGATTCTTCTTTCAAAAGCCTTCAAAATGAGATCTGGATCGATACTGGCCAAGCTAAGGGAAAAAAGTTACAATTTTCTGAAATATCAATAAAAACCAATAATTGGCATTTCTGACCGTATGATTGATTTAGAAAGTTATTATTATTCATACATCTTATATTATGAACCCACTTACTGAATCTTTTTAAAGCATCAAATAGAACATTGAACATCTATTTTTAATAATAATAGATGTATATAATAAGTCTTACGAAACTGTGAATTCTGAATTACATTCAGTTTCAATTTTCTGAATATTAAATCGAAACCACCTTCCTCACTAATATGCTTGACTCATACATTTTATATCTACTTAAAATTGAATTTAATATTTAATCTAAGATTATGGCTGCAAAGACTAATGGTTATTTACTATAAAAATATCAAAATGAAATTAGGTTATAAGGATCAGATATTTATAAATAAAATATGATTTTCTTATTAGGACTTCGCTACATAATATTTTTATTGAAAAAGTACCATGCTATTTGATGTATAATTTAATTGAGAAATCTTATATTACAATATATAATATATCTACTCCATTGCAAGCATTCAATCTTAACATGCTTCAAAATTAATAGTTTTTAATTTTTGTTCATACTTTCTCTCTATTCTATTATGTTTAAGTTATAAAAGACATATATTCAATATTCAAAATAGCAGATGCAATATGGAGGTTAAAAATTTGAAAACAGCTTATGTATTTCTAGAAATTAGAATACAGGGGTTTTCAAGATCGACGATCAAGATTTTGTGTTCGGACATTGGAAATTCCAAATGGCGGCCAAGAGTTCAAGGGAAGCTTAGATTTTGCTTAAAAATAGTATACAGAGGTTTTCGAGGTCGCTGATCAGGATTTTACTATTTGACTTTCGAAATTCAAAATGGTGGATACAATATGGCAATGAAAAGTAAGAAAAAAGCATAAATCGTGATCAAAATTGGTATGCGGGGATTTTCGAATTAGTTCCAGATCATAATTTTGATATCAGACTTTGAACATTCAAAATGGCGGATCCAATATGGCGGTTAAAAAGTCGAAAAAAGCATAGATTTTTCTCTAAATTGGAGTACAGGGATATTCGAGATCGCTGATCACAGTCTTGCTATCAGACTTTCAAAATTCAAAATGGCGGTCAAAAGTTTGAGGGAATCTTAGATTTTGCTTAAAATACGTATACAAGGGTTTTCGAGATCACTGATCAATATTTTGTTATTAGACTTTCGAAATTCAGGATGGCGGCACCAATATAGCTGTTAAAAGTTCCAAGAAAGTTTAGATTGGACAGCGGATACAATATGGTAATGAAGAGTACGAGAAAAGCTTAAATTGTGTTCAAAATCGGTATACGAGGGTTTTCGAAGTAGCTGATCACGATTTTGCTATCAGACTTTGAAAATTGAAAATGGCGGATAAAATATGGCGATTAATAATTCGAAGAAAGCTGAGATTTTTCTCCAAATTGGAATACAGGAATTTGAGATGTCGCTGATCACGATCTTGCCATCAGACTTTCGAAATTCCAAATGGCCGTCAAAAGATCGAGGCAAGCTTAGATTTTGCTTGAAATTAGTATACAGGGGTTTTTGAGGTTACTGATCAAGATTTTGTTATTGGACTTTCGAAATTCAAAATGACGGAACCATTTTTGCAATTAAAAGTTCCAAGAAAGCTTAAATTATGCTCAAATTTCGTATACGGCGGTTTTCGAAGTTCCTGATCATGATCTGACTATCAGAGTTTTGAAATTCCAAATGGCGGTCAAAAGTTCGTAGGAAGCATTTTGCTTAAAATTTGTATACAGGGGCTTCCGAGGGCGCTGATCAAGATTTTGTTATTGGACTTCGAAGCTGAAAATGGCTGAATGTAATATGGCAATACAGAGTAAGAAAAAAGCTTAAATTGTGTTCAAAATTGGTATACGGGGTTTTCAGAAGTTGCTGATCACGATTTTGCTATCAGACTTTCAAAATTGAAGATGGCGAATCAAATATGGCGATTAAAAATTTAAAATGACCTTAGATATTTCTAGAAAATGGAATACAAGGGTTTTCGAGGTCACTTATCACGATCTTGCTATCAGACTTTCGAAATTCCAAATGGCTGCCAAATAGTTCAAGGGAAGATAAGATTTTGCTTAAAATTAATATACAGAGGTTTCTGATCAGGATTGTATTATTGGACTTTCGAAATTCAAAATGGCAAAACCAATATGGATGTTAAAAGTTCGAAGAAAGCTTAGATTTGACTGAAAATTGGTATACAGGGGATTTCGAGGTCGCTGATCAGGATTTTCCTATTAGACTTTCGGAAATCAAAATGGCGGATACAATATGGTAATGAAGAGTAAGAAAAAACATTAAATTGTGTTCACAATTGGTAAACGAGAGTTTTCGGAGTTGCTGATCACTAATTTGTTGCCAAGTTTTCAAAATTGAAAATTGCGGTTCCAATATGGCCGTTAGAACTTCGAAAAAAGGTTACGTTATCGCGATATTGCCATCAGACTTTCGAAATCAAAATGGCCGTCATAAGATCCAGAGAAGTTTTGATTTTGCTTAAAATGAGTATACAGGTGTTTTCAAGATCGACAATCAAAATTTTGTTATTATACTTTCGAAATTCAAAATGGCGGTCAAAAGTTCTAGGGAAGCTAGGCTTTGCTTAAAATTAGTATACAGTGGTTTTCGAGGCCGATGATCAAGATTTTGTTATTGGACATTCAAAATTGAAAATGGCGGAACCAATATGGCTGTTAACAGTTCTAAGAAAGCTTAGATTTGACTGAAAATTGGAATACAGGTGTTCTCGACGTCGCTAATCGCGATTTTGCTATCAGACTTTCGAAATTCAAAATGGCGGTCAAAAGTTCGAAGGAAGCATTTTGCTTAAAATTTGTATAAAGGGGTTTTTTGAGGTCTATGATAAAGATTTTGCTATTGGACTTTTGAATTCAAAATAGTGAATCCAATATGGTGGTGAAAAGTTCGAAAAAAGCTTACAGGCTTTTAAAAAATACCTTTAAAAAAAGGTATATAGAGGTTTTCGAGGATGCTGATCACGATTTAGCTATTAGTAATTTTTTACTGAAAACCGCCGTGTTGGTTTATGGAACTATCCAAATGTAGTTTAGACCTAACCATTCAAAAGAGCACACTCGTAAGTAGTGAAATTGGTTTTGGGGTCAATATTATTTTTTTTCCTGTTGAAAACATATACTTAAAATTAGAAGTTATTGGCGATATTCAGGAAAATTGGTACACCAGGTAATTTAAAATTTATCAATTTCTTTACTTCGTTCAACTAAAACTCATACAATTTTAATGGTTTCCAAAATTTTATAGTGACATAGTCAGTAGATTAGACCTACTTTAAATTAAATGCATCATTCTATTTACGTCTGGGCTAAAAAAATAGAACAGAATTTACAATTGAATCACATTCTAAAAATGGAGGGTTGACAAGGGGAGTGAG
This sequence comes from Torymus aiolomorphi, assembly GCA_036365515.1. NCBI lineage: Eukaryota > Metazoa > Arthropoda > Insecta > Hymenoptera > Torymidae > Torymus > Torymus aiolomorphi. Next base: position 83,987,352 of record CM070877.1, read on the forward strand.
TAGAGGAGTACCCCCTACATATATTATATAGGCGTAAGGGTCAGAATGGGTATCTACCCCTGTTGAGAATATACATATTATATTGTGCGATGCCAATGTAGGCAATATAGCGCGAGCGACCCACGTTTGTAAACATGTGCGTCTCCCCACCCTATAACGTGTGAGAGTCGACGGGCGAGCGCGATGCTCCTGCTAACTTGTTGTTAGACCGAGAATGACCCGCGCCGAGTAAGGTTCTATTGTAACTTAGCTTAAGTCTCTTAATAAACTCTTTTATTCTATCTAAGTAGTGTGTCATTATTTAACATGGTAGCAGATAGTGGTTTGTAAGTGCTAAAAGAACTCTGACTCAATACAAGCCTTGGCGAGTATAGAGGCAGCTTATAAACTAAGATAAAGACGGCGGACACCAAGGAAGAGAGAAACTCCGAGCACGAAGGAGCGCTCGAGTCAAACAAACAAGCCACAACATCGAAGGTCAAGCAAGAGAAAGATTCTGAACAAGAAGGAACGTTCGAGAATAATCAAGAAGACGAAATGGAGAAAAAGGATATTTCGATACCGGTGTTTGATGGAAGAAACTACAGTATGTGGAAAAGGAGGATCCAAATGTACATGAAGCTCAAAAAATGTGAAATTGTGATAGAAAGAGAAAAGAGTGAAACAGACAAAGTAGAAGAATGGAATCAGAATGATTTGAAAGCAATAAATATAATTTATAGTGCGATATCAGATAAACAATTAGAATTTGTTTGTGAAGAAGAAACAGCATACAAAATTATGAAGAAGCTAGACAGTATGTATTTAAAAGAATCAACGGCGTTACAAATAGTCTGCAGGAATAGACTGGAGAAATTAAGATTAAGAAATTATAGTGATTCAGAGACATTTTTCAGTGATTTTGAAAAAGCAGTAAACGAATTAAGAGGCGCGGGTGCTAAAATAAGCGAAAAAGAAAAATTGAATTATATGCTTAACACGTTACCAGAATCATACAGTTATATAGGTGATTTGGTTGATACATTGAAAGAAGAAGAACAAACGGCTGATTACATAAGAAACAAAATTAAGCTAGCTGAAATGAAGAATCGAAAAGAGCATAACGAGAGAAGTACGAATGCATTTACTGCAAGAAAGGGAAACTGCTATAAGTGCGGAAAACCTGGTCATTTCGCACGAGATTGCCAAGATGGAGGACAAGCAGGTAGCAACGGCAGCTCATGGAGAGGATCGTCACGTGGTCGCAGCCGAGGCACAGCCGGAAGGGGCCATTACGGCAGAGGACGCGGAAAATTCCATGGACAACAAGGAGCAAGTACGAGCGAACAGAGCGGCGAAGGTACGAGCGCATGGATAGCGACGACACACGCTGCGTACACCAACGAAACAAACAGATCAAGTATTAGCGAAATTGATTGGATACTCGACAGCGGGTGTTCCGATCATATAATAAATAACGAAAATTATTTTGAGAATTGTATTGAACTTAAAGAACCGGTAAATATTTATGTAGGAGATAATAGGCCGATAAAGGCAACGAGTATTGGTACGGTAGTAAGTTACTTTAACGTATCTGACAAAAATAACGAAGTAAAAATGAGTAATGTATTCTACGCGAAAGAAATGAAAGCAAATTTGATTAGTTATGGAAAATTAACTGAGAATAACAATACTATTATTTCAAAAAGAAATTTTGCAAAAATTATTGATCGGAATAATAAACTTACAGCAATAGCTATAAGAGAAAACGGACTTTACAAAATGAAAAGTAAATTGAAATACAAGGTCGCATGTGTAAATAGTTCCGAACGAAATAATAACATGAGTCAAAAGGAAAGATGGCACAGAGTGTTAGGTCACGTAAATTTTAGATATTTGAATACGATATGTAAACAACAGTTATTAACGGGCATTCCAAACGAACTGGAATCTGAATTTATGAAATGTAAAACTTGTATTGAAAATAAGATGCATAACTTGCCATTTAGTAATAATAGAACAAAGGCGAAAGATATATTAGAAATTATACATACGGATGTATGCGGTCCCTTTAAGACAACAGGGTTTAACGGAGAAAAATATTTTGCTTCCTTTATTGACGATTATAGTAAAATAGCTAAAGTTTATTGCATAAAGGCTAAAGATGAAGTTTTTGATTGCTTAGTTCAATTTATAAATGAAACTGAAAATTTAACTGGAAAGAGAGTCAAAATATTGAGGTGTGATAACGGGAAAGAGTATTTAAACAATCGGTTTTATAAATTGGCCAAAGAAAAGGGTATTATTATGAATAATTGTCCAGCGTATGTACACGAATTAAACGGCACTGCTGAAAGATTTAATAGATCGATAATGAACATGGCGCGATGTTTATTAGCAGAGGCAAAAGTACACAAATGTTACTGGCCAGAAATAATATGTGCCGCGACGTATTTGAAAAATCGTACGCTAGCAAATACGATAGAAAGAAAGACTCCTTACGAAATATTTTTTAAGAGAAACCAAATGTAGAAAATTTAAGATTATATGGTAGTAAAGTTTTTGTGAGAAAACCAGAACAAAAACGATTCTCTAAGTGGGATACGAAAGCAGAAATGGGGATTCTATTAGGTTATAGTGATGTAGGCTATAGAGTACTTATAAATAATAAAATAATTGTTGCAAGGCATGTGGATATCATAGAAAGAGATGTTAAATGCATTGGTATTGATTATAAAGATAATATTGATAACGATGATAGTACAGAAAGTGATGCAAGTACAAACGATGATTTATCGGATAATGTCTTTGAAAACGCGAATGAATTCGAAGAGCAACAAGGTAAAGTAAAAGAAAAGAATAATTTATTGTTACATCAACCTTCGGGGAAATGTAACGATGCAGAAAACACAACATTGAAAGTTCCGCGAAAGTCTACGCGTGATAGGAAAAGTCCCGTAAGATACCCAGAAAAGGAAAGTTATAATATATATGTAAGATACTGTAGAGTAGATACGCCTTGTACATTTGAGGAGGCGATAAATAGTAAAGAGAGTAAAAATTGGCAAGAAGCCATGAATAAAGAAATCGAATGCATAAATAAAAATAAAACGTGGAAATTAGTTGATAGAGTAGAAAATAAAAAAGTTCTAGATGTCAAATGGGTTTATACGAAAAAGTCAGATAATAGATATAAGGCTAGATTAGTTGTAAGAGGTTTTCAGCAAACTGATGTAATTGATGACATATATTCTCCTGTAGCGAAAAATCAAACACTAAAAATCTTATTTTCATTTTGTTGTCAATATGGGCTCAGAATAGAACAAATGGATGTAGAAACTGCATTCTTAAATGGGAAAGTAACTACAGAAGTATATGTGAGTCAACCCAAAGGATATGAAAATGGCACAAATAAAGTTTATAAATTGTTAAAAGCGCTTTATGGATTGAGAGAAAGTCCAAGAGACTGGTATGAGTGTTTGGATGAATACTTAACTGATTTAGGCTTTGAGAGAAGCAATATAGATTTATGCTTGTATGTTAATAAAGAAGGAGAGGACATTATTTATATTCTTATATATGTTGATGATTTATTAATATGTAGTAAAAACAAGGAATTAATACGCAATGTAAAAAGATTATTATCTAAGAGATTCAAGATGAAAGATTTAGGAGAAATAAAAGAATATCTTGGGATTAACATTAATTATGATTATAAAAATGGTAAAATGGATTTAAGTCAAGAAAAATATATAGAAACTTTAGCAACTAAATTTCAAATAAAAGACAGTAAATTACATAATATTCCAATGGAAACTAATTTAAAAATTGAAAGATCTGATGAATGTGAACTAAATATAAAATATAGAAATATAATTGGTGCTTTATTATATATAAGTTCTGGTACTCGACCAGATATTAGTTATAGCGTTAATTATTTAAGCAGGTTTCAAAACTGCTATACAGAAACACACTGGAAATATGCGTTGCGAATATTAAAGTATTTGTATGGAACGAAAGAATTAAGTTTAAAATATAAAAGAAATGAAAATTGCGACTTAATTGATTGTTATGTAGACGCGGATTGGGCTGGCGATAATATTGATAGAAAGTCCATATCTGGTTATGTGATTAGAGTTTTTGGTAATATGATTGAATGGAAATCGCGAAAACAAAAATGTGTGACAAAAGCGTCGACTTATGCAGAGTATGTAGCTTTATCAGAAGCTGTGAGTGAACTTAAGTTTATAAGAGAGTTGATAAATATTTTTGATGTAAAAATAAATAATCCAATTAAAATTTATGAGGATAATACAGGCGCGATTAATATAGCAAAATGTGGTAATTTTACAAAGAATTCAAAGCATGTTGAAATACATTATCATTTTGTGCATGAGAGTGTGAAAGAAAAAGAAATTGAAATTGTAAAAGTCGATTCAAATGAAAATATTGCGGATATTTTTACAAAGGCGCTATGCAAAGATAAGTTTATTAAATATAGAAATTTGTTAAATGTAAAATGAGATATGTAAAAGTGTACAATATAAATGTAAGGAGGCGTGTTGAGAATATACATATTATATTGTGCGATGCCAATGTAGGCAATATAGCGCGAGCGACCCACGTTTGTAAACATGTGCGTCTCCCCACCCTATAACGTGTGAGAGTCGACGGGCGAGCGCGATGCTCCTGCTAACTTGTTGTTAGACCGAGAATGACCCGCGCCGAGTAAGGTTCTATTGTAACTTAGCTTAAGTCTCTTAATAAACTCTTTTATTCTATCTAAGTAGTGTGTCATTATTTAACAACCCCCTCCACCCCCCTCCCACCCCACGAGCCCCCCACCACTTCCCCTCCACTCCCCCTCCACTTTTTACCGTTAAATTCTTTCAAATTCTACGTTATTTTGAAGGGTATCTGCTACTCTCCCCCCCTCAACACCCCCACCACATACCATCCGCCGGTCCCTCCACCAACCCCCTCCACATCCAATCCATCCCTCATAGATATCTTGCTAAAAATTGTATATAGGATGTTTCTGGATCCGCTGATTACGAATCTGAACTCAGATTTTCAGAATTTAAAATGGCGGATCGAAGATGGAGGCCAAATATTCAAATATTTCTGAATTTTGCAATTATATATACGGAACTTCTGGAATCGCTGATTACGAATCTGTACTCAGATTTTGAAAATTTAAAATAGTGGACTCAAGATGGCGGCCAAAAATTGAAATTTTACCGGAATTTGCTAAAAATTGTATATTGTTGGTTTCCGAATTCGCTGATTAGGAATCTGAACTTAGATTTTGTAAATATAAAATAACAACCAAAATTGAAACATTACTGGATTTTGCAGAAAATTGTACATATGGGTATCTGGATTCGATGATTACGAATCTGAACTCATATTTTGCCAATTCAAAATGGCGGCCAAATATTAAAATATTACTGAATTTTGCAATTGTATATGTGGGATTTCTGGATTCGCATATTAAGATTTCTGGATTCGATGATTACGAATCTGAACTCAGATTTTAAAAATTCAAAATGGCGGAAAAATATTTAAATAATTCTATATTTTGCTAAAATTGTATGTAGGGGTTTCTCGATTCATTGATTACGAATCTGTACTCAGGATCACTCACGGATCGATGATGGTGGCCAATATTGAAATATTACTGGATCTTGCTGAAAATTGTATATAGGAGGTTTCTGAATTCGCTGATTACGAATCTGAACTCAGATTTGGAAAATTTGAAACGGCGGATCGAAGATGGCGACCAAAAATTGAAATACTACTGGGATTCACTGAAAATTGTTCATAGGGGATTTCTAGATTTCCTGATTAGGAATCTGAACTCAGATTTTGAAAATTCAAATTGATTGACCCAAAACAGCGGTCCAAAATTTAAATTTTACCGGATTTTGCTAAAAATTGTATATAGTGGGTTTCTGGAGTTGCTTATTAAGGATCTGAACTCAGATTTAGAAAATTCAAAATGGCAGATCGAAAATGATGGCCAAATATTGAAATATTACTGGATTTTGCTGAAAATTGTACATACGGCATTTTCGGTTTCGCTGCTTACGAATCTGAACAGATATTTTGAAAATTCAGACCGGTGGACCCAAGATGGCTAACAAAAATTGTGTGCGTGGGTGTGTGCGTGCGTGCGCGTGCGCGTGTGCGTGTGTGCGTGCGTGTGTGTGTGTGTGTGTGTGTGTATGTGTGTGTTTGTAAATGCCTGCATATTATATATTATGCAACGTTCATATAATGCGATTTATGTCTGACTAAAATTTTCTCATTTTTTAAGAGCATCTTACAGATGGTATGTCAATCCATCTCCTTACTCTATCTTAAGGGGGTCGGACACCTTTAAAATGACGAAAAATCAATTTTTTTTATTACATATATTACTAAAAAAACACTTGTAGAATATGTCCCAATTAGTTTTAAAGCATTATCTATTTTTGTTTTAAGAATATATACAAAACACTGACAAAGCTTTTCATTTGTTTTTTGTTCAAATTACATGTTTCCCCTTGTATACATATTTATATAATATATTATTTCTACTAATTTCTTTTTCATTTCACTGTCCTTAATATACTTAAAATTCTCAAACACTACATATCTGTATATACTTTAAAAGATCCAAAAATAATATTTTAAACATTAATATAAAGATAAAAAATAAATAATATAATTTATGGACGGTATTTTTGACAAAAATAAAAATTTGAATTTAAAACTTATATAGCAGTTAAGCTGGCACCGTAACAACCTGACTTATCAACGACCCTACTGAAAAATCTCACGTGAGATCTCAGGTGAGAACTCACATGAGATCTCACGTGAGATCTCACGCCAACATCTCATCTGAAATTCTGGTTCGCGAGCTGCTAAAATTGCTTCAATGATAAAAAATCAGTTTCTGGGAATTAGGAGTCGCCTATTAGGTTATGCCACCCCTCGGATAAGTTCAAAAATCTACGTTCTCAAGCGTTTAGCCATTTTTTACAATTTTAGGAATTTTACACATGAGATCTCACGTGAGATCTCGCCTGGAATCTCATGTTTCAAATTTCTCACGTAAAATCTCACGTGAGATCTCACGTGAGATCTCATGTGTAAAATTTCTAAAAATGTCAAAAATGGCTAAATCGCTTCAAAACATAGATTTTTGAACTTATGGGGGGGGGGGGGGGGTGGCGTAACCTAATAGGCGACTTCTAATTTCCAGAAACTGATTTTTTATCATTGAATGAATTTTAGCAGCTCGCGACCAGAATTTCAGATGCGATTTTGGCATGAGATCTCACGTGAGATCTCATGTGAGTTCTCACCTGAGATCTCACGTGAGATCTCATGTGAGTTCTCACCTGAGATCTCACGTGAGATCTCATGTGAGTTCTCACCTGAGATCTCACGTGAGATTTTTCAGTAGAGGAAAGTCTCTCACAGGCTCACAGCTCACTCCTTTATTGTAACAGAGCTGATTTTAACCTATGTAGAAGTCCGCAAGCAATGTAAACATGCACAGTTGTCATTTCATATAAACACTGTGATATCAGCATCAGTATCTTATCTACACAAAGTGTTGTTCTTAATTTTCATTGTTTCCAACGGATTTGGGAGTAAACATTTAGTGTATTATAATACGTAAAGGTACTTTAAATCAGTTTTTAAAAGTGTTTGAATAATACGTGTGACAGTTGAATTAAAGTTTTAGAAATAGCTTTTAGTACTTGAACTTTTATTGGAAACTTTATACTTAAAATAACAGGGATTGATACTAAAGAAAAATTAAGTCCATATTGGCTATTACAAAAAACATTTAGTGTACAGATTTAGATCAACTTTTAAAGGAAGCGAAAGATATGCTATTGTGCAGAAAAATGTTATGGAAACTTCGCTTCTGCTAGAAAGCTACCATTATCAGCCATTGCTTGAATCTCACTATGATATTGCACTGAAAAACATTTGAGAGAGCGGGTCTACCACTTGAGAAAGTCGCTGCCCCAAAGACAGGTAAAGTTGCGCGACATTATTTTGGGGGGTAAAATTTCTCCCAAAACGGGCGACTGAGTGTACCGTTGCCAAGGGAAACGGCTGGTAGATGGCGTGCGAAACTCTCATAAACCGCGCATAGACATCCGTTAGGGGTAATTATTCTCCCAAAATTGGGCGAGACGTTATGCGAAACGCGGGTAGAGCTACACTGCCAGTATTGATACGTTCCGTCTCCCTGATGTTTTTCAGTGTGTAAGATTTCGGGCTTTGCCGATTTTTGAATTTTTATATTTTCTATGATTTAATAAAGTTCCCGAGTAATTAAATAACAAAAAATCAGACTAAGTAAAAAATGTTTTACGATTAGATTTCTAAGTGTAAACGACATCATGCATTTGGGATAGGTATGGATGATTTAGGTGTAGTCAATGAAGAATACATTGTGTATAATTCAAAATGAGAGCAGAACTCTCTTTATTAACTTCTCCAATATAACATAGTTAAGGAGAGAGACTTAGCCAGAGAGCTAAGAACTGCTCGAAGGCTGGCATCAGAATGGACTTGCTACCGTAGGCGTAGCCGTATATATAGTCCGCCGAGTTCCTTCGAGAATGTTCTAGAAGGAATCGGCTTAAGACTCTCTTTACTTAGTCTCTCTTTACAGGGAATGAATAGCTAGGCGGTTGAAAATTACACTTTTGTAATTGTACACTTTTTTCAAATAGTTCATAATTATACTTTTATAATAATTTATAATTGTACTTTTATTTAAATAAAGCTATAAATAAAATATTTTCAAAGATGTAAAGAAAAAATACCAAAACGTAATAAAATGTAAATTATTATGTATTAGAAATATAATTAATATATGTTACAAAATGTAAGTTACTGTATAAAAGTTTAAATTTTTACAAATTCTTACAGATTTTTCTAACAAATTAATTCTTACAGATTTTTCTAACAAATACTTCCTTATAATTTCATAAAAATAAGCTACACAAGGAAATATTTAGAAAACGTAAGGAATTGAAAGAAAAAGTAAGAAACTTTAACAACTTGTTAAATATGCCCGAAATCCAGTATCGTATGTAATCCAGTATCTTACATATTTCGACAATTTATTCCATTTTATAAGTATTTTCTTATTTTCTTTCATATTTTATAATTTCAGCTAGGAGAGATTTTCATGCTTGTTGAATTTATGATAGGTTTTAATAAGAAAAGTTTATTTATGATTTATTAATATAAATTAATATGAACAAAATTTTTAATATAATGATAATTATAGCAATTCATGGTTATTGCGCAATATACAAGATTACGTACACTTGCATTGATATGGCTTATCTCCCGATTCCTCCTCTTTTATTCATAAATAAGTGAAACATCGGTCAGTCGAAAACAAATATACGTTACTGAACGTTTTTCTACGATCGTGTTAAATTAATATTCAATGTCAACATTATTTTATGGGTATTAATTGAAAATATAAGTGTCTGGAGGTACTTGCATCATATTTTTTAATGGCAAGTAAACATTTTACGAGTACGAAATCCTATTTGAATTGAATGATAACAACAATAATAATAGTCGTAAGTAACCATAAAATTGAAATTTCTTTCTTCTACATAATTATTCAAAATATTTCTAATAGAAGGATATAATAGATATAATATTGAAAAGTTAAATAAAATGCAGCATATTTAAATATAAAACTCGTCAAAATATACAATAAATTTTGAACAAGTGGCCGAAGTTAAGAAAGTCAAATTCAGTAAAAATCTATTATAGAATATTTATTGTACCAATTGTAAATATTTTGATAGTGAAACTTTACTCTTAATACATGAATTGAATTATTTTATGATAGTAAAAATTATGTTTTGATTTTAATTTTTAGAATTACTGTTACATTACTGTTATTCTAATATATAAAATATGACATACTGACGATTTAATCAGTTAAGTTAAGTGTAAAAAAATATTCATACGAGTGAATAGAAGTAGTACTTTATTTATAATAATAACGTTTAGCAACTATTTAATGCTAATAAAATAGTGTATCTTGTAGACAAAACATTGACAAACAATAACGGATTCCCATGCACTTACAAAGGAATTTAGTAAAATGTTTTCCTCAAAAGTTTTGGATGTCTGAATACTTTTTACACTTACTGTACATTCATACTATTGTACATTCCTATACGGTTATGGCTATAAAAAGGCTATAATAACTAAAACTTTTACAGGTTTACACTGCGACTCAACGTATCTAAAAGGAGAAAGAAAATATTTTCCATAAATATGAATTTGGTAAATGCGATGAATGTTTTATTTATTTTAAACAGTATGTTTCAAGATCAAGAAAAGTAAAATTTGAAACAGTCCAAAATCGATTCAAAAAATTAAAAACAGCACGTCAGCTGTATAGATGGAGAGATCAAGTGGCAATAGGAGGAAGTAGGATCGATAAATTGAAAAAAATTGAGGAATATTGTTTACAAAAATTTAACGTAGCCAGATCGAATAGAATACACATTCATGACATTGATGTAAGACGTATGGCAAAAGAAAAAGCATTAGAGTTAAACTTCAATGAATTTAAAGCTTCTAGACACTGGTTAAATGAATTTAAACGGCAATTTAATATCGTTTCTCGAAAAATAACAAAAATTATTACTAAAAATCTATAGATGATTCAGAAGAATGGTCAGCACAAAAACAGGAATTTCGTAATAGAGTAAAAAATGCCATCATAAAATATGATGCAAAACGTGTTTATAACTCCGACCAAAGTGGTTCTAATTACGAAATACACAGTGATCGGACCCTCAATCTTAGAGGAGATAAAAGTGTAGAGAGTATAGTGCAATCAGTGCATTCGACAACTCATTCTTATACTATCCAACCTACTGTATCTGCTGAAGGAAAACTTCTATTACCCTTCTTTTTAGTCATGCAAGAACCAAAAGGAGAGTTTGGAACTGTAGTCAGAAAAAATTTATTTGCAGCAGAAAATGTTTATGTAATGGCATCGAAATCAGGTAAATTGACTAAAGAACATGTTGAAACATGGGCGCAAGATGTATATTTTCCATCAACTACCATAACAAGTACCCTATTGCTTTATTCATGGAGAGGTCACTGCCTAGATATAATTTATAAAGTAAAACCGGAACATAAAACCTTAATGATTCTACAAATTCCACAAAGAACAACAAGTGAACTTCAACCGCTTGATATTTACGGTTTTCGAATGTGGAAGAACTTCGTTCGAACGTTTTCGGATATGATATTTCTAACAAATGAGGATCTCAACTTACACGATAGAAATAATATAATTAAAATGCATTCATTGGTACATAATCAATTATCAAGTCCCAGGTTTCAAAATTTATTTAAATATGCTTGGTACGCCGCCGGTTACATTGATGAAAGGCCAGAAAAAATTGAAAACCCAAAAAAATTTTGCTTCAATTCTAATTTTATTACATGCGATATTTGTGGTAAACGAGCGATTATAACATGTTCATGGTGTAAAAAATCACTATGTTTACAACATTTTTTTCATGAATATCATTATTGTAAAACATATAATCCATGATCGTCAGAATAATTAGCTAGCTTGCCGTCTGCTGTTGGCTGACCCGTAGGATTTAAAATTGGTCGTTGTGCTGCTTATAAATTGGTAGTAGTAAGAAGCCCCATATGGAGAGACAGCCCGTCCCCCCCTCCCCCCTTCCGCCGGTGTAGTCTCGCCATATGGGGATAGCGTAAGTTTGGGTCCGTATAGCGCGCCCCCACCACTCACCTACGTTCAAGAGGGTGATGTAGAGTTGTCCCTTCCCCCAAAGGCCCCCTTTCCTCCCGGAATTATACACTATAGTGTTATAGCGTAAGATAAGGAGATTTGTGGGATTTTAGGAATATGGGTGATGTGCATAGGTTGTTTTATTTTTTATTTACTTTTATTTATTTAAGGATTATACATGTTTATTTACAGACTTAATATATACAAATTTTTGTATACATACAAATACACACAAATTTTTCTATTGTTTTGGCGGTGATGGTGGTACACTGTGTGTACGAATCATTAAGGCACGGCCGCCTAGTTCGTCAGTCAGGTCCATTGTAGTTTTCATATCGGCGATGCAGTTGAAAGCAGGATTGCCGAATGGTACAACCTTGACAATCATGTCGTGTGCTAGAGATTTCTCTCCGTCCGCGTTTTGTGCCCCTTTTGTTCTCCATGCACCCTGTAGAACGTTCTTATGTAGTGCATTGCGGAACATACCAGATGCAAAATGGAACATGCTGTAAACAAAATATTAATAGCGTTAAGATTTTATATTTTAAAATTATTTAAATTTTATTTTGATTATGAAAAAATATTAAGCAGTAAAAATTTTATTTAAGAATTTAAAAATTAAAAAATATAAAAGAAATGTTATTTTTCGATTAAAAAAGTCTACATTTAAGAAAATATAAGAAGCAAATTTTATTTTGATTATGAAAAAATATTAAGCAGTAAAAATTTTATTTAAGAATTAAAAAATTAAAAAATATAAAAGAAATGTTATTTTTCGATTAAAAAGTCTACATTTTTAAGAAATTATAAGAAGCAAATATATAAAAGCAAAATTATTTAAGAAAAAAAAAGCAAATTTATAACACACGAAACATATACTTACTATCCTTGAATGTACACCTGCAAATCGAATAATTTCTTTGATATCCTCAGTACATCCTTCTTTGTCACCTTGGCTCCGTTTCCGTCTAATTTTGGCTTTTTCGATAGACTTCCGTGTGATCCAGTAGTTATTTGAATTGCACTGTAAAACTCCTCTTCTTTCAATTCGAATAAAGGTGTTGTTAATATTTTTTCGTTTATTTTTAAAATTTGTTCGGCCCACTTATAGTCCGATTGAACCGATTTCCAGATTGTTTTTTTGTGAATACCACTATCTAGTCGCTCCGGACAATCTATTATAAGCATCGTCAGTTCATATGCCTTATAAGTCTTTATGTAAGGCAACGTTAGTTCAGAGTTTGCTTGCGTGAAAGGACTGCATATGCGTTTTTTTCGTTTATGGCTTGTACCAGCAGAAGGTTCGATTACGCTGGAGTCATCATCATCATCATCATTCATGTTTGCAGAACTACGTTTTACGCGACGGTGGCCAATGGGGTCTATGTTTTTTTTTTAAATTAATTTCGAGCACTTTGCTTTCTTCATTTAAACTTCCGATCTCGTCTGTATTCGTTGAATTCAAATTTTCGAGAATTTCATTCACTTCCAGCACTTTAAACGATTCACGATCACTTTCCATTAATTCACTGTTTTTGTCTTCTATCAAACTCTCATGATAGAGTTTGTCAATATCTGCAGGGTCTAAATTTTTTTAAATTTCATCTACCACATTTAATGGGATTTCTGTATTTGCTGTAGATGGCTCGACTTTTTCATAGGCATCAGAAACCAGCTCGTATAACCAATTGTCATTAACTTGAGCACTATCACCTTTCAGCATCTCATCTACAGATATCTCGAAATTTTCCGCAGCATTTTTCACACTATTATCACTATCGCTTTCAAGAATCTGATCGACACCTTTCTCGAAATTCTGCGTAACACTTGGCTCACTATTCACATCTTCGCACAGAAACTCATCTAGGAAGCTCTCGAAATTTTGTGTCTCGTCGGTGCCTAATGAGGGTAGCTGGCTCGCTTTCTCTTCCGTGTTGCCGGGTTGGCCTGTGTATTGGTACGCAAGTGGATTAAAAATTTCGATGGAATCTGCTATAAGATTTCCGAGTTCGAAAAGTTCCATTTTTGTGGAGATGCTTCTGTTACCCACGAAAACGAAATTACAAATGAGACGATCCTCTTCTTCTTCTTTGGCAGGATACCTCGGGGTGGGGAGGTGAGGGAAATTGCAGTCTTATCAACGGCCCTTGGAAAAAGATCCGCAGCTGTCTATCGGTGGCCAAGCGTCTTGGGGAAAATATGCTGTTGTGTCGTAAAACCGCACGATTTGCTCCGTATTGGTCTGAAGAAGCGTTGTCTTATCGTTTTTGTGGAGCGCAAAGGACATGTGGTGGCGAGAATATTGGTAAACGTGGAGATTACGGGTGTTTAGGAGCGTAAATGGAAAGCTGTGATAGACAACGGCCATAGCGGTGTATCCGATTTTCTTAATCCACTCTACCCCCGATAACCGTTAATCTGTATGCTACCGCTCAAAAAGAGGGGTGCACCTGGCTCTTGCTACTCAAGGCTGTAGGTGAAAAAAATGGGGAAAAACTGTTTGTGTTGAATAGGTCGTGTACCTACACCTTTTCCTTGCGGTATCGACACTATATTGGGTATTTACCATAGTGTTGTATCCAAAAAATTTTCGTATATAAAGCACTAGTTCGGGGTTAAATGAACACAGTCTGCTTAAATTCGAACAGTGCTAGAGTTCCGCGATGAGAAACATAAGCGAGGATAGTTTGCGTATGGTGATTTTCCGCATCGCGATTGCATTGAGGTATAGGAATTCGAGAGTTTATCGACGGTGTGATTTCGAGTGGCGACGAAGAGTTCGACGTATGGTGTGTGTACAATTAAAACGCGAGTTAAACTATTTGCTGTCATGTTCGAGTTTTCGTGAAATTGCGCGATTTCATAGAATTTTCTTTCGTAAAAATGAACTGGCGGTGCGAGCTACGGCTGAATACTTGACAGCTGTGCAGATGACACACATACCTGGTCTCCAAAATTTAATGATTCAATATGAAGAATATTGTGGTAAGTTTTGAACACTGATTAGATATTTATTTTAAAAAAAAAACAGTCGTAAGATTTCCAATTAGTCATTATCAACAGCTGTGTTGAAAGTTGTAGTTTATTCTTATTTTAAAAAAAAAAGTGTAAATAAAACATATATTTACATTTATAATTTTATAAAATTTTCCGACCGTAATTTATGGGATCGCAATAGTACGCTATTTATGCAATGTGATTTTAAGAACGATTTGTTTTTTAAAAAAGATTATAATTTAAAATATGCAAAAAATAAATAAGCCTTTTTTATGTTTTATAATGTTGCGCATTTATCTCGATATTTACACTATTACGGTGTATTTAAAAAAAAAAAAGACTATTGTTTTTAAAATATATGATTAAATAACCTGTTTTATTCAAATATTTTCGTTGGTACATGTGTATTTTATTTGTTCTAATGAAATTTAAATACAATTTTTATTTTTACAGCTCTTGACTCTTTGTTGAATGACGACTCCGATGAGTATGAAATCGATGTTGTCGCGGGTGGGCACTGGAGTAACGAGGACGCAGAGAGAAATGATTCCGGTACGAGCGATAGTTGCTCAACATGCTATGAACCTGTTGCTGAAAATTCTGTGCAAAGGCCGGAAAGTGTAACGGAAGAGCAAGTCGTTGAACACACAGACGAAGATTCAGCGCAGCGTCTAGAAATATCTATGGAGCAGGCCGAAAGAGCACCTATAGAAGAGAGTGAAGAAGAAGAAGAAGAATCGGCTGAGCACATAGAAGATGAGCAGCAGCAACAGCAGCAACAAGAACAGGACGATATCGTTGAAGAGACACCCGAAGAGGACAATATCTCATCGTCAGAATGCGAGTACGAGAATGATGGGGACGACTCGAGGATCGCAGGTCATACAGCTGGGGGTCGTTTAAACAGAACGTTGTTAATGAACTATTTAGAGCCAACTGTGCAGGTGGCTCAAGCAATTAGCAACGTTGCACAGGCCAATACCTTCCAAGACCCTGGTTACTTGGGAGAAACGGACGAGGCCGAACCCTCGACTTCGACAAATAGAAGACGGCCGAGGGCCTTGAGAATGCATGATTCTTATACCCGGCGCGAGAGAGAGCGAGATCGATCCTACCATCAAGTCATCGATAGAACGCGAATGACTTACCATCGATTCGACGCAAATAGGCTCCTTGATCGTCGTATAAATGAGTGTAAGTAGAGAGAATTATAGTTTATTTATAAAAGTTATTTCTCGTGTGATAGAGTGTTTTTTTTATAAAGTAATTCGTCGCGAAGAAAACGGTGTGGACACCGTCGCGCGCCACGATTCGGCGACTCTCGAAGTATATGTGGAGAGAATCCGTTACTGTCGTCGCGCGCAAGAGTTGAGATGGTTTCACACGCAAATACAAAATCAAAACTCTCCGCTCTACACAGAGAGTGATTTGGAAGATTTATTGGACAGAGTGCACGAAGCATTTGACGGGCACCCAGAAGAATAATAAAATTAAAAAAAAGAATTTGACATCATGATTTTATATTTTCCAACTAATAAAAAATGAAAAATTTTTGTTATTCATCTTGTTTTTATATTATTATCCTTCTTTTATAGCGTACGTAGAGAGCGAGTCTTCTCTCAGCGCGATAACATCGGGGACCGACAGCACTGCTGGTCCTATGCAAACAGGCGGTGGTAGAGACAATACTAGCGGCGAGCGTGTAGTCGAAGATGTGGCAAACGACAATGCGATAGAGCCGCCAGGTACCAGATTTATGGTGAGCGACGAGAGAAATCATTATCTTCAGCGGTTTCGCGTAAATGCCCGCAGATTTACACTACGAGTCTTAAATCCGCCGGCAAATTTCAACTTGATTTTATGGATGGAGTTAGCAATGCGAGACATTCACGCGTTTTTTATATCTTTAGGGGATTTGGATGATTTGTTGGATGTAGCCATTAGTAGCGAGTACTTTACTCAGGGTAGTGCGGGAATGTCTTTACGTCCGATCGCTAATTTTACACATGATGATTTGTGGGAGCTTGTAAGTAGTGTGGTTCAAAGTAACGCAGAGTTTCATGCGGATGAAAGTTTTATCTTAGAAGCAACGTACGTTAAAATGCCGGTGGGTAAAGGCCGCAAACGGAAAAAATTAAATGTAGATGTAGTTGGACAACGATCGTTAGTCGCGATAAAAAATACCGATAATTTGTGTTTGCCTCGGGCTTTAGTAGTGGGTGAGATACATGCAGAGACAAAAACGAACGTGACAAAAGAGACAAAAAAATTATGGACAAATATTCGCGATGGAAGACGACCGCTCCAAAAAGAGAAAGCCATAAAGTTATTGCGCGATGCTAAAGTAGTTGTACCATCGACTGGATGCGGTTTTCGCGAGATTAAAAAATTTCAAGAGTATTACGCGAGACGTGGAATAGCAATCGTTGTATATGATAGGGGGACGTTTGGTTCCGGAGAACAGCCATTTTTCGATGGACGTCCCATGATAAACGTTGATAATCCTACTGTGATAAATTTATATCATGATGAGGAGAACTTTCATTTCGACACTATATTAAATTTAATAGGTCCAGCGCAAAGTAAATTTTTTTGTCAATATTGTAACAAGCGCTATCATTATGTGTACCAGCACACTTGTGCGTCGGTTTGTGCATGTTGTTTTGTAACGCCGGCTTGTAAAGCAGAAGGTGCGGTAGTGGAATGTCAAGATTGTAAGCGAAATTTTTTAAGTGCGCGTTGTTATAATAATCATAAAACAGAGGGGTCGTACAAAACGAGAAATAAGAACATTTGCGATTTGATAAAAATGTGTACTGTATGTAACAAGCGTTTTCACACTCATCGCGGTAAACACGAGTGCGGGATTTGCTATTGTAAGCTCTGTCGAATAAGACATTCGACCAATAGCCTGTGTTTCATAAAGCCTGTAACTTCCTCGGGGTGGCCTAATGATAAGAAATATCTATATGTATTTTATGATTTCGAGACGCGACAAGAGGATCCGTACAAGAATCATCCGACGACGCTCGAGCACGTGCCTACACTTTGTATCGCGCAGCAGGTATGCTCAGATTGCATACAAAACGACAATATGACCCAGCGGTGCGACACTTGTGGCACGCGTGAGCACGTGTTTAAAGAAAAACCCGTAACAGAATTTCTAGACCTGTATTTACGAGAAAAAACAAATTTTCAAAAAATTTTATGTATCGCGCACAATGCCGGAGGTTTCGACGCTCAATTAATTTTGAGAGAGATTGTCGAGACGCGCAAAGATGTTATACCTGCACTTATACTTAACGGTCGAAACATTGTGACGCTACAATGTGGGCGAACAACATTTAGCGATAGTTTGAATTATTTTCACATGAAGTTGAGTGCATTGCCAAAGGCGTTTGGGCTCCCACCGAGTGCTAAGAAGGGGTATTTCCCTCATTTCTTTAATACTGTGAAGCATGCTGATTACATCGGTGCACTACCGAATGCTCGGTATTACGCGCCGGATTCTATGTCTGAGCAGAAGCGTTGTGTCTTTTACGAGTGGTACAATAAAATACCGCACGACTATGTTTTTGATTTTAAGAAAGAGATCGAAGATTATTGTCGTATGGATGTTGAAATTTTGAGGCGCGCGTGTATAGCCTTCAGGGAAATATTTTTAAACGTCGGTAACGTTTGTCCGTTTACCGAAGCGTCAACCATAGCGAGTGCGTGCTCTTTAGTCTATAGAAAAATGTTTTTAAAACCGCAAACTATTGGTATTATGCCGCCGCGTGGATACCGTCGAAGTGACAATCACTCGCAAAAGTCAATCGAGTGGTTGCTTCAGTGCGAGCGCGAATTTGGTCGAGAAATAATTCACGCCGGTCGAGCACGTGAGTACCGTCTTCCCGAGGGTTTTTTAGTAGATGGTTATTTGCCACCAGTCGACAACTCTAACGAAAAAGGTATTGTATTTGAATACGAGGGTTGCTACGTGCACGGATGTCCAAAATGTTTCGTACAAAATCGTGATAATCGTCTAGTGTTTGGTAATACTTTCGATGAGGCATACGAAAATACACTCGTCAAGTTACACAAAATTCGAGTATTCGCCTACGACGTTATGTGTATTTGGGAATGCGAGTTTGACAATATTAAACGCGACAATCCTGAAATTGCGGAATACGTGAAAAATCATCCGATAATGAGTCGTATAACGCTGAATCCGCGCGATGCTTTTTTTGGGGGACGTACCGAGAACATAATACCATTTTACAAGGTAAAAGATGATGAAAAGATAAAATATACAGATATTTGCTCTCTCTATCCGTACGTGTGTAAGCGAGGCAAATTCCCTGTCGGTCATCCGTGCTTACGGGCGGTGATGATAACAATCTGAGTCTTGTGGAGGGATTGGTTAAGTGTAAAGTCTTACCTCCACGCAACTTATATCTACCACTACTTCCTATGAAAATGCATGGTCGTCTTTTGTTTGCCCTCTGCCGATCCTGCTGCGAAGAAGCGCGTGAAAACGACTGTAATCACGAGGAAATTGCCGATCGCGAATTTACAGGTACTTGGGTCGCGGACGAACTGCGGAAAGCTATTGATCTCGGCTATCGTGTGACGAGTATCTACATTATTTGGCAATACGAGGTAACGAGATTCGACGGTGAGAGTGGGGGTCTCTTTGCCGAGTACGTAGATACATTTTTGAAAATTAAACAAGAGGCGAGCGGTTGGCCGGAATGGTGCACGAATGAAGAGTCAAAAAGACGTTATTTAGACGAGTACAAGCAAAACGAGGGGATCGCATTGGAAAGAGAAAAAGTCGTTAAAAACAGTGGGTTACGAGCTGTCGCCAAACTCTGTTTAAATTCATTCTGGGGTAAATTCGGTCAACGGTCAAACTTGAAACAAACAAAGATTGTAAAAACCCGTGAGATGTTATTGAGTATTCTAACGTGTCCGGATAAAGAAGTGTTGAGCATTTTACCTGTGAATGATGAAAACCTATTTGTCAACTGGCAATTTCGCGAGGAAGCCGTGGCTCCAGCCCCGCACACAAATGTTGTCATAGCTGCCTATACAACGGCTCAAGCGCGATTAGAACTATACAGTCACATGGAGAAGCTAGGCACACGTCTGTTGTACTGCGATACAGACTCGTGTATTTTCGTAAAAGATGAAAACAAACCCGAGGAATACGAGCCACCGTTGGGTAATTTATTAGGTGAGATGACGGACGAACTCGAGTGTTACGGAGAGGGTACTTATATCGACACAATGGTCTCCGCAGCGCCAAAATTTTATGCTTATCGCGCGATCACACCCTCGGGTACAACTGTAGAATGTTGTAAAGTTAAGGGAATAAGTTTAAATTTCAAAAATTCTTTAAAAATAAATTTTGACTCTATAAATGCCCTGGTCGTGGACAATTTTGACAACAAAGAACAAGAACCTGGCGATAAAAACATGATCAAAATTAATTTTAAGTCTATCAAACGCACTTGTACACACGAGATTGTAACGCATGACGAAGTCAAAACATGTGCCACGGTTTTGAAAAAAAGGCGCTATATATCTGCCAGTCAGTCCTTACCGTTTGGTTACAAATGTAATTGATTTTAAAATTTCATTGAAAATAAAAAAATCTACAAAAATTAAAAAAAAACACTAGACTTATTTTCTCACCACCACCACTACCCCTCCAGTTTTAAGTGTCTTAAAGAAATAGATTCTCAACAAAAGCAAATATCACTGAGCACAACTTTGTAACATTATACACTTTTATTTATCGTACCATTATTATATAATACACAACTATTTATAAAAAAAAGTTATTTGCCACTAAATTCGACACTCGAACCACCTTTGTAAATCATAAATAGTTCATACTTATTCGCGGCGTCCTGAAGGCTGGTGAAGAAATTTTCATCTTGAACAAGTGCTTCCGAAACTCTTTTTGCCATGAACACGTCAATTCACTCTCTAATTCAGCCACAACTTTTACTCCGAATTTGGTATTCACAGCCTTCAAGCTTGTTACCGTATAAAGATGTCCCTCGGTGAGATCGACCAACCTTTTCATTGGGAGAAATCCTTCATGGGCAATCGCGTTTAACTTTGAAAGATCCATCTGTAACAAAATATTTGCTGATTAATATTAAATTAAGAAAAAAGAATAAAGAATGAAATACCTTTTTTCAATAATAAGATGCTTACCTTAGAATTCTTAAAATCTATTTTCTCGATTCGTTGATAGAGTGAGGATTGCGAGGTTTTCTTTCGAACCTTTGGCGAGGATCTGCCGGAATTAGACTGTCGGATGCTAGAAGTGAGACGTTGGAAGCGGGATGTGGGAAGCGGGACGTTGGAAGCGGGACTTTGGAAGTATGATGCTGAAAATCTGCTGTTGACTGTAGAAGTGATAAGTTTGGACTAACGCAACGATCAGGCTTATCCACGGGAGTCTAGCTTAATACTGAGTGATTAGTGCGCCGCCACCGCTACCGCATGATGGGTGCGCGCGCATCGGATCATGCCGCCGCCGCCAGCGCAAATCACGTCTAGAAGGTGGTGGGGTGGCCGACTTCTGAATTAGTAACGGTCATGGACACGACGTGGAAACATCCTTTCACCTGCATTTGCGCAGGCCCTACGATGGCCGGAAAGTCGATTTTTGTCAAGAGGTTTCTGACACACCTGCCCAAAATGTGTAACGTACGTTTTGATCGAATTCTCTTTTACTACGGAGAGTGGCAAGAAACATATTGGACTGACTACAGGCCAGGAGAAGGACAGAGAATCGAGTTTCGAGAAGGTGTGCCACAACCCAACGACTATTCTCGCGACAGCGATAAGACGAAATTGATCGTTCTCGACGACTTGATGCGCGAGTCTTGCACCAGTGTTGTACTAGACCTCTTCACGAAAGGTTGTCATCACAAGAATATAAGTGTAATTTTTATAACGCAAAACATTTTTCACAAAGGTCAGAATCAGCGCGACTTGTCACTCAACTCCAATTACATTGTACTTTTCAAAAATCCGCGAGATCGTGCTCAAATTCAGTATCTGGCGCGGCAAGTTTATCCCGAAGACCCAAAATTTTTGCAAGAGGCTTACACCGATGCGTGTACACAGCCGTACAGTTACTTGTTGCTAGATATGAAACAGGATACTCTGGATGAATATCGGTTTCGTACCAACATCTTTCCTGACGACGCGACACAGTACGCGTACATCCCTAAATATTCGTCAAAGTAAAAATTAATAAAAGTGAGTATGGAAGTGTGCAGCAGTCATTTTCATCGTAGCGATGGCCGGGATAACATCGTCACCAGGTAAAAAGTTCTCAAAGAAACAAGTGGCTCTCTTGAACGCTCTCTGTCACGCTGACAGTCGGCAACGTAGAGCGCTGCTCCGTACGGCCGATAAAGATTTGGTCAAGTGTATCTGCGAGTGCGCGTTGAACGTACTACAAGGTGTTGTAAAGCTGAAAAATACGGAAAAGAGACGTCTAAAGAAACATAGAAGTGTCCTGCGTAAGTTAACAGGCGAGACTGGCAATATCGGCTGGAGAAGCAAGAAACGCACAATACTTCAAAACGGTGGTTCGTTTTTACCTATTCTTCTGGGGCCTCTGATAAGTACGGTATTTTCAAAGATTTTAGGTAACTAGACGATGGATCGGGCACGTAAAATGATCCTCGTTCCAGCCAATCCATCGCCTAACGAGTCGACCTCATCCAATGTTACCAAATCGCCTGTTAAAGACAGTGCTGACAACACAGTGCAAACTTCGGGTGATCATTTATCGCGTTTGGACGCGGATATGTTTGAGATTTTAAACTCGAAAAATTTTTCGGACGAGCGTGAAAAGTGTAAAAATTACTTGCAAGTGCTCAGACGTTACTTATTCTTCAAAGAGAACGAACGTTTAGACGACAAAGACAGTGTGCACGAAATTGACGAAATCCAAGCCACGTTAGCACCACCGACAGAGGAGAATATTCTGGAGAGTATTCCTAAAATTTACTCCAAAAGGGCTCGTATGCTATTGAGACACTGGCGCACATTTGACTCCGAGCGCTTAAAGTGGAATAGCGCAGGAAACGTCATCATTGATGGAAAACTTGTCCCTCAGTCAAATATCGCAGAATTGTTGAACCACGTTGTAAAGAAGAAGAATAAGAAGAAAAAACGAGACGAAGAGGAGGAGGAGGAGGAACCAACAGGCAGATTTCAATTCGCCAAATTCATCGGTAGTACCGACACACCGAATAATCTTGTCGGTAATGCAGATATATTAAAAATTGCCAACAGATTGACAGCTCCTTCGAAGACAGCGAAACGCCGAATACAAGCACCAATAGTCTCCTCGCCAGCATTGACCAGACACGCAGCAAGAAAAAAGTGGTTAAAACTAGCCATCTGATGTCTTATGAAAATCAATATTACGAGCCTTCGCACGAGGCTGGTTACGCAGGTGCACACAATCTCATACGTGTCAATACGCAAGGTAAATCCATCTCGAAGAAAGAGAAGGAGCGTATACACGAATGGCTGAGTAATCAAGATGCCTACACACTTCATAGGCCAATACGCAGAAAATTTCCAAGATTACGATACAACGTTACAAACATTGACGACGTTTGGGATGCTGATTTGTGTCAACTGTCATCACTCAAAAATGAAAATGACGGTTATATCTATCTATTGGTCGTTATAGATGTACTCAGTAAGTTTTGTTGGGTGGAACCGTTACGCGACAAGTCGGCGCAGACCCTCGCAACGGCTTTTGAAAAAATTTTTAAACGGTCCAACGGTCGCCTTCCTGTTTATTTACAAAGTGATAAAGGTAAGGAATTCGTAGGGTCAGCTGTACAAAATGTTTTGAAAAACCGTCGCATACGCTTTCGAGTAGCAAGAAATCCCGACATCAAAGCAGCTGTCGTCGAGCGGTTAAATCGTACGATCAAAGAACGTCTTTGGAGATATTTCACACATAGAAACACACACAGATACATCGACGTAATACAGAAAATTGTCAGTGCTTACAACAACACTGTACACTCGACCATAGGCATGAAACCATCGCACGTAGACTTGTACAATGCGGCACAAGCCCGAACCAATCTACAAAGACGGCGCACCAAACAAAGACCAGTGAAATACCCTAAATACAAGGTCGGTGATTACGTTCGAATCAGTTGCTCAAAGGGAACCTTCGAGAAAGGATTCGAAAAAAATTACTCCGAAGAGATATTCAAAGTTTGTCGTGTCTCACAGAGACAGCACATTTATCTGTACGAGATACAGGATCTGAACGGCGAGAATATCGACGGTTTCTTCTACACCGAAGAATTGACTCGTGTAGGCTCTAGTCGATTAACAGCTGAACAAGAATTTAAAATCGAGCGCATCATTCAATCCAAAGGACAGGGGAAAAAGAAGCAGCTGCTGGTAAAGTGGGTAGGATATCCAGAAAAGTTCAACTCTTGGATAAAAGATACAGATCTCAAGTCCATTTAGCAAGATGAACAACAGTGACGAATTTTATCTAGTATTACCCAGCAACAGTAGTATGACGTATTTTCCGGAAAATACTACCACCTGTTTTACAACGCATCTGGCCCGTGAAATCAGATTAACAGGAGACTGGCAAGTTGGACTAGCAGAAATCCACGTACCCTGCACAATCATGCATATTCAAAAATCCGAATCTTTTTACACATTTAAACTAGGCTCGGCTAAACTGAAACCTTTGGAAAATAACGTAATTTGTAATTTTCCGTACGGGGTGTACGATACTGCTGCTCAACTCGCAGAAGAAATTAATAGAGTACACATTGTACGCGATCATCAACAACTCATCCCAACGGATTTTGAGAAAAGGCTACTACGATTTGAGACGAACCTGTGATTGCGCAGAACCACATTACACAACGTTTAACGAAAAAATACGTCGTATCTTTGGTTTTGAGGATACTATTCACAGACAGACGGACACATTTATTACCTCCAAAACAGGGAAAGATAGAAACGTGGGTACCAGACCTGTATGTCTGGCGCGTGCTATCCCCGATCAACTGTACGTCTACACAGACATTTGCGAGTCTTATACGGTCGGCGATATTCAAACAACACTGCTTCGCATAGTTTCCTTGGAGAATTCAAGATATAAATTTGGCAGCAACCTCGTAAGGCATTTTGCGCCTATACATTACATTTCGCTCTTACAACATACTTTTCACAACATTGTCATCGATATAAGAGACCAACACGGCCGACGCATACCATTCGAGTATGGAACGTTGACCGTGACGCTTCATTTTAAGCGTAATCGGTAAAATTACCCTCTCGCAAAAAATGAGTCATTATATCACGTACTACAATCAACAAACCGGCGGTGGTATCGGCGTGAAAAACGTTTACGCTGGTTCAACCTATCAGCGTGGGTCTGGAATTGGAAGTTTCATCCGTGCGATATTTAGAAAAATTGTCCCATATCTGAGTAGTGGTGCTAAAGCTGTGGGTAAAGAAGCCGTTCGCGCAGGTCTAAACGTACTCGATGACATAGCCAATGACGGTGTGAGTTTCAAAGATTCGGTCAACACTCGTCTTCGAGAATCTGGAAAAAATTTAAAAAGGAAAGCCAAAAAGAAGGTCTCGGAAATGATGAAAGGGTACGGATATACGAACAGTCGTGTGAAAGCACGCAACGCATCGCGAAGGAAAAGAGTCAAGCGATTAAGAA
Source organism: Torymus aiolomorphi (assembly GCA_036365515.1). NCBI lineage: Eukaryota > Metazoa > Arthropoda > Insecta > Hymenoptera > Torymidae > Torymus > Torymus aiolomorphi. The sequence goes on from CM070877.1 coordinate 84,012,905, forward strand.
AAGCCAAAACTGGTAAGAAGACTAAGGCCAAAAGGAGAAACAACAAGAAAACCGTTATAAGTGCCGCAGATATTTTTGGGCCTGCGTAAATATGGCATACTTACACGCGTGCAGTGGAGAAGGAATGAAGAGTGAACTAGACCTCTTTAGCCTCCCTCTCACTCAGACATCTATAGAAAACAGTGCTTTTCTCCACTACAAACCCGTGTCATCACTCAGCAATGACAGCGATTCACCGCTCGAATTTCTGGTGCCCAGTTCTACCGACCACTATATTGATCTTGCGCACACCATGCTACACGTCACCGTGCAGATTTTACCGGCTGACACGGAGCAAGAAAATGTAAAAGTTGGACCTGTCAATAATTTTATTCACTCATTGTTTGATTAAGTGGATATATTTTTCAATCAAAAATTGGTTTCACCGCCAAACAACGCTTACCCATATAGAGCATACATAGAAACTTTACTGAACTACGCCCCACCCGCCTTGCACTCTCATTTAACGGCTGCTTTGTGGTACGCTGATTCAGCAGGTAACATGGATGCGAACTCGACCGTTGCACGCGGCGCACACACGGCTAACATTGAGCTCCTTAACCGTCAATACTTTACGCTTGGAGGTAAATCCGTCGATCTAATTGGGCATTTGCACTGTGACGTGTTCAATCAGCCCAAATTTCTCCTCAACGGCGTAGAAATGAGAGTGAGACTAGTGCGTAGTAAGGACGCCTTCTGTCTCATGGATTCATCGGAAAATGGAAAATTTTCCGTCAACATAAAGGAAGCAACGCTTATCGTACGTCGAGCTAAAATTAGTCCAGGTGTATTGCTCGCTCATGCCTATGCTCTAGCTAAGAGCACGGCAAAATATCCCATTACCAGGGTTGAAGTAAAAGCTTTCACTATGCACAGTGGTGTCATGGGAGAAACGCTCGATAACGTTATTCTAGGACAATTACCGAAAAGAATCATCGTGGGTTTTGTGAAAAACAAAGCATTTAACGGCAATCGCCAACTGAACCCGTTTAATTTTCAACACTTTAACGTAAATTTCTTATCACTCTACGTTGACGGTGTACAAATCCCGAGCAAGCCCCTTCAACCACGCTTCACAGGTGATAATAAATTGTACATTGATTCTTTCCACACTCTCTTCAGCGGCACCGGCATTCACTATCTCAATGAGGGGATCGACGTTAGTCGCGTTTCTTACCCGTCAGGCTATTGCCTGTTTGCATTCGATCTAACACCTGACTTATCCGCACATTTTTACTCTCACTGGAACCTCGTGCGCTCGGGGTCTCTACGAATAGAAGTTCGTTTCGAGGAGGCAATAACCGAAACAGTCAACTGCATTATTTACGCTGAATTCGACAACGTACTGGAAGTAGATTCCAACCGTCAAATCATCACAGACTTTAACGCATAAGAGGGGGAAGTGCTCAGTAGCGGGGGGAGAAGCGAATATAAGCCGATGAATCCCATCGCCAGCAGTCCAGTCGGCTTTTTGCTTCCTGACGAACACATCGACATTTCCCATCATGGATTACATAATAGAAATTCAGGAATTGAGAGACAAGGATAATAATTTTTTACCCAAGGAGGTTGCCGTTGTCTCTTTGCAAGGGAGCATCTCGGGACATTGGATAATAAGTCCACCTCATACATACGATGAGCTGCCTAAGGAGGCTAGAACGACCAACGATTATCTTTCATCGAAAATACTTGGAATACACTGGTTCGAGGGTGATATCGGCTTATGTAAACTACAGCACCATTTTTACAACATTGCCAGAAACGCTGCTAAAATCTATGTAAGAGGCAGCGATACAAGTCGATTCGTTCAATCCATGATGACACGCAGTATAGTTGACATCGAAGACTACACCAGCGAAGGTTTCACAGATATGCAGAGAAAATTCCAAAGTGAACAAGTATGTATCGCTCACGGCTGTATGGATAATCCGTATAAAAAGTCATACTGCGCTCTCCAACGCGCACATGTACTCAGAAGGTGGCTTTACTCACTACTACCCAAAGAGAAGCGTACAAAATTACCGGAAAGAAGCAGCGACCTGTTTTTTGACGCAGTAGAAAATCTCATCTGGGGTAGAAGAGGCCGCATCAGATTCGGAGGAATCGGAGGCAGGGACGAAGTCGACGGCGCAAGTGGGACAGAATACGAAACAACCGAGGAAGTACGCGAAGAACATGAACACGAATCAGATAGCGAGAGCAATGAAGGGTCTGAAAGCGAAAACGATCGGAGTGTACGCGGCTGATAGGATTCCAAACGTGATGGCGACTCCAACTGCCATTGTATGCAATACGGATGATCACACGAGACCAGGTTCACACTGGGTAGCCATTTACATAGACAAAAATCGATTTGGAACGTACTTTGACAGTTGTGGCTTCCCACCTGTTTCAAGACACCATCTCCAACGACTCAGAAGAAACTGCAAAAATTTCCGTTGGAACGTCAAGACGCTTCAAAGTACCGATTCAATGTGCTGCGGCTAATATACTATCATGTTTTTGTATCACATGTGTCGGGGTGGTGGCCTCGATACCTTTTGTCGACTCTTTACGCATGACACAATAAAGAACGATACATTAGTTATTAATTATTATAAAAAAATATTCAATAGAAATAAGTATAAAAAATGTAAAAAAGCATTCGCTTTTTCAAACGAACGTTCTCGTGGTTCTGGCATATTGTAAAAAAAAGAATTGTAAAAATCTGTAAGAATTTGTAAAAATTATATGTAATCAATCATGTACTCCTAGATTAAGGTGTGTCTAATAAAAATCAATATTTAACCGTCAAAAGAGTTTCGGCTTTTTTTTTTTCTAGCTCTGTCCTTTTCCTTTTCCATCAACTTTTTCTACCGAGTCTTGATACGTTTCTCTAATCTAAAATAACGGTTTTTTCCTCTCCCCTCCCCCATTATCCTGAAAAAAGCGATGGTGGGGATTGACCAAAAGAACAGTCAAGCACTCAACGCTTGCCAGTCGCAGGCAGCTCCTGCTCCTGAATATTTGGCGAAAGAATTGTACGCGATTAAAATCAGTGTTGAAAAATGGAAAACTGCCACGGAAAGCCCGGAACTCTCGCAGAAGTGCCCAATGTTCTGCTAGCCACTACGTACGCTCTCAACAAATCCAACACAAAAAGAGTCTGCGTAGGACTAGAACACAGTCACGGATACTATCGGTCAGTTATCAAGTTTATTACATCTGGACCCTCTTACAAAAATGTCACGCTCAACGAAAATAGCTGGAATGATTTGCAAGACCGATTCGATGCAATCACAGCTTATTTTGGTGACGCTTACACGTTTTATGAAGACATTGGAAGACCATCTAAAATTTTTTTGGACAACCACGATTTAAATTTTACATCGACATACGGTAACAAATCCATCACAATCGATGAGCGGCCACATTCAACACAAGACGTAGACGAAGAGCCATCGTGCAAGAAGAAGAGAAAATATTTCAATAACCCACCAGGCATCGTGATGCAAGAAACAACTTTCGAAGGTCTTCGAAAACAGGGTAATTTAATCAACCTTCGCTTAGCCATGCTCAAGCAACGAGTTGGTAAAGTCAATCGCACCCTTGACTACATACTCGCATACCTGAAAAATAAACTCCAAGAAGAAACCGTAGACAACATACAGATCATTCTCAAAGACTTTAAAGCGTTCAAACAATACTACACCAGTCACAAACTCGACATAGAAACCTTCATTTCTGAAAACATGGTCGACGACGACAACGATAAGTATAAAAGTGAAGATTTAAATATTGTTCTTGCCGAAATTCACGCTTTCAATCTGCCTATGGTTGCTAAAGACATACGCGATTATTTATTGTCTAAATGAATATTGCATAAATTTTTCGCATACACTACACTCGATATTTAAAACAATTTTTTCAAGACACGCTATAAACATCACACCCATCCAAACTCCTCTTCTGTAAGGTATACACACTATTTTCTTATCTTTGCCGCTCTCTATCTCCTTCTCTTTCTCTAGCTCTCTCGACCAGTCTCTCTCCAGCCCTTTTGACCTCTCTCTCTCTCTCTCTCTCTCTCTCTCTCTCTCTCTCTCTCTCTCTCTCTCTCTCTCTCTCTCTCTCTCTCTCTCTCTCTCTCTCTCCCGCTCTCTCGACCGCTCTCTCGCTCTCTCTCTCTCGTTCTCTCTCGACCGCTCTCTCACTCTCTCTCTCGTTCTCTCTCGACCTCTCTCTCTTTCAAAAGGCAGGCAAATGATTACGATAAATATCATTGCAACCCTACTCAGCTCATCAGTCGTTCACATCATTCACTATGGAGAAGAACTACAGCAAAAACTCAGATCGTACACCTCTCATTAAGGAGGAAAAAAATCCGTCGCTCAACACTGGAAAGAAATAAAAGAAAAATACTCCACAAATACACACTCTGCACCAGAACGCCATGGATACAAGAAATTCTAGTTCATACTTACATCAATTTATAATAATTTATTTACTATGTATAAATATTCTGTTTTGCTAAATAAATTGTAATATGCAAATATTATATTTTCTATTCAAAACATCCTATAAACACCATCCCATCCACACTCCTCTCTCCCCCATAAAAATCCATAGGCAAGTGGCGATAAGAAACGAAAATGACCCGCACCTGTCTTACTCGGAGCATGAGGGAAAGCAGGTAAATCAATATCGAGGGGCCCCCTCATCATAGACGTGTGGTCGGGGGTGCGCTATACGGACCCCAACTTACGCTATCCCCATATGGAGAGACTACACCGGCGGAAGGGGGGAGGGGGGAGAGGCTGTCTCTCCATATGGGGCTTCTTACTACTATTGGTAGAATTGTATAAGAATTTGTATTAAAAGATAATAAATTGTAAAAATCTGTAAGAATTTGTAAAAATTTAAACTTTTATACAGTAACTTACATTTTGTAACATATATTAATTATATTTCTAATACATAATAATTTACATTTTATTACGTTTTAGTATTTTTTCTTTACATCTTTGAAAATATTTTATTTATAGCTTTATTTAAATAAAAGTACAATTATAAATTATTATAAAAGTATAATTATGAACTATTTGAAAAAAGTGTACAAATATGTGATACGATGTAAAATGTGTATCAAAATTTGTATATGAACGTAACAAGATGTAATTAGAAGTACAAATATATAATAAAATGTAAAAAGATGTACGAAAGTATAAGAATGCCTATAAAATTTGAATTAAGAGTACAAATTAAAAAGTAATAAAACGTAGACAAATGTAAGGAAAAGTAAGAAATTATTAAAAAATGGTATAAACTGTGGTAAAATGTGAAAGCGTCCGAAATTCAGTAGAAAAGTACAATTTGTTACGTTTTCTTACACTTTTTTACAAACAACTACATTATCATACACTTGTTTATCGTACGATAAACAAGTGTATGATAAAAAAATAATAAATAATAGAATAATATAACAAAACATTGTTACATTATTATACACTTATTTACATAATATAATTTCCGCTAGGGCGTCTACATACTATTTTTCGTGGAATTTAAAATATTTCTAAAAAATTTTTCGCCATATTGAATTCACTATTTTCAAATTTTTATTGTGGATCTAACTGTGGATTCCGATTAACGACTTCAAGAACCCATTTTAAGGAAAAAAATATACCTAATTCATTTGTGTTAGGGGTGGTTTACCACCTCTTAAGGGGTTGTTTCGCGAAGAATGCCCAAACACACCAACTGTTATTTATTGTAGTTGGCAAAAATAATGTTTTGACCTATTTTTAATTATTTTATGAATTCTCACAAAAAAAATTATTCTTAAAAAAACACAATTTCACCCTCTAAAAAATAAGGGATGCAACCCTTAATGTTCATACTACCACGGATTTCTTGACTTTTTAATAAGAAACTCTTTTCATTTTGTTTCGTTAAAAAAAGTTAAGTAGAAGCCGAGATATATCAAAAAAAGTTTCTTGGGGGTAAACTTTAGGGGTGATTTTAACCCTTATAAAGCGCTTCTCAGCCGATAAAAAAAATGGTTTCGTGAATCTCGCATGGAGGTCTACTTTTTAATATGGGTTTGGAATTTTTTTGAATTTGACAGTTCGGGTAGTTTCCTTGTTAGTATAGATAATTATTTATAAATGGGTTTATGTCTAAAATAGTGTTAAGCCTTGCATTATATAAACGTAATAATACTCGTATATATTAATGTATGTTAATGTCACTTTTGTATTTAATTTTCATACTTGAGGTATTTAAAAAATAAAATTAGAATTACAACCATACATTTCATTGAAAAATTATAAATAGTAATATCGCGAACACTTTTTATACTTACACAATTTAATTATATGAATTATTTATCTATAAATGGATATCTTTTAAGTCACTGCACGTTGAACGGGATTACCCTGAGTCAAAGGCCAATTTTACAAAAGGCACTTATCGTAGAAGCTAACTTGACATCGAGTGCTTATATACCAATTGAAGGCATTGAAGGCTAACCATGATTTATATCCTACCTACAAACAGGTATTTTATTATATTATACTAGCTAAATCCATGCGCGCTACGCACGCTCTACGTGCTTTTTTTACTAAAAATAGTAAGAATAATTTATTGCTTATGAGCCAGATATCCCTTTGTTTTAATTTTAATGCATCTTTAATAATTAATATAATATTGTAGTATAGTTACCCTCAATTTATGCTATAAATTTTGAAATTAGAAACTGTATGCTTATTGCAATTTTTTTTTTCCATAAAGTATTACATAAAAAATAAACTGAACATAATATTCACATAACTTATTCTAAAGAATCTCTTTTACTTTCTATTCCATTTTCCAAACGTTCTTTATTGTTAAGATTAAAAATTTGCTTGTTTTGAATTTTACCGCTCACTTCAACAACGAATCATATTACACGTTTTAAAATGCTCCACTACGGCCGATCATCACTTCTTTAAAAGAGGAACATTTGCACCAATTAATTATACGAAAGTTATAAATTGAAAATTCCTTAGTAAGTTAGTGCTAAAATTTAAAATAAATTTTATAATATAGGTTGCAGCAGTAAACAAAGATACATATCTAGATGGAATAATAATATCAGAAATGAAATGCGAAGTGTCCATTTCCCCTTTCCCGAAGAAAAAGTGACTTTTTTTTTATACTATAATTGTGGAGGCTTTAACTAAGATCAATCGACATTTTTTTTTCTCCAAAAATGTCGATAAGTACTATTTTCCAAGTGGGTCCTGGAGAACCCATACAACCCATACCCGCCAATAGAATTATTTTATTGAACTCGGATAGTGATAAATTCTTAGTAGGTTGTCTCATTAAAAAGATCCACCACTCAGAAGAAACAAAATAACCATTAACCATTTTTTTTATTCTAAAATAAACCATTCAAGATCCGAATTTTCGTCAAATCCCAATTTTCATCGGCGAGCCCTTTTTTAATGTACTAAAAGAAACGAAAAAAAAAACAAACATAATTTAATTTTAATGGTCAGAGAGGCTTCCCTTTGAATAAGAGAACACGACTAAATAAGTAGATTTAAAAAATTATTTAATTTCAGATTTCTACAGCATGTTGAACAAAGTGGGTCCTACAGGACCGATAGGGTACGAAAGGGTTAAGTATGGTTTCGATGGGACTAATTCTAATATATATATGTAAACAAAAAGTTAGTAATGAGGAAGCTTATTCCAATGGTATTTTTACGTTAATGCTTGTACCACTACAACTGGTGAATGTCAACACTGACGAAATTTATTGGACAAACCCAGTACCTTCATCCACTCGATTTTGCCGCCCATTAAAAATTTTGTTTTTATACGAGACCATCGATCTGTGTAGATAAGAAGAAATGAATATTCAGCAACAACTTGAAGAACTTCAAGATATTACCGTTGCTGATTGCAGTTTACTTCGGAAATGATGTTGACTATGATTGATGGAAAGTTTATTGTAGAAATCATTGTAATTCCAATGCAAAGATTAATCTTCATGTTTTATAAATCATATTTTAACGATACTACAATGAATATTAATTTACTGCAGAGATTTTTTATGTATTCATTTAAGGTAAATGTACCAATGTGTAACCAAGTACCACTCGGTAACTATTCATCTCTAAATGATTTCAATTAGCCGTCGTTTTGATTCTAAATGAAAAGAACTTTTTGCTTTAATGTCCAACTTTTTAATTATTTATAGACCAGTCTTCATTCTATTGATTTATTATAGTGAATTTATAAGAAAATTATTTATGTCGAAGTGTCTGCTTACGATGTTAAAGTTTGACTCTCTAAAGAATTTAGCCAACCAGCACCTTGAAATTTAACGTTTCACATGTCTAATTTTGTATACAATAATTATATGAATTAGTTGCTATTTCTATATTGCAATTTAAAATACGTTTAAAATTCTGAATTGTATAAACACTAGCTTTTAATATTAAAAAATGCTTTGTCAATTTGTAGTGGATAATATTGCGTTGTCCAATAAGAAACTATCATTATAATTACTTTATATTTTCATATAAAATTTACATATAAAATGATACGTTTACATGATTTTTTATATTGTCACAGCCCTAGGCAAGCGCCTGTGCTATCGGCAACCCACCAGCTCCTCGTACACGCGGCGCACGCGTGAGTGTGTAAAGCGTGTACGTGTGCGGTCGAGCGCGTCGACACATACGTAAGCACACAGACGTGCTCTCCTACTCCAGACCGCCTACGCTGTGACGCAGCGGCGATATAGGAGGGAGCATATGCGAGCGACAGAGATGGCGAGACCATTCTCTGGTAAAAAAGGGATCAGCGGCGTACGACGAGCACGCATTCGCTCGAGGAGCAGCTGAGGCACATGAGATCTGCTCTGCCCTAGCTTCTCGGCCGTCGACCCGTATACATAGATAGTGTCGAATAAATTCATATTAAATATACTCTTGTTTTTTCTTACTTTCAAATGTACACTCGGCCAACAACCAACCTCCCCTCTCTCCACCCACCTTACCCATCCCCGGCTCAAAAAGATGACTTAGTTCGATCCGCCTGATTAGATCCTTTCCTCCAGCGGCTCAGCGGAAGGGCATTTCGATCCTCGACCGCACGATCTGGCATCCAACGGTTCTAAACGGAAACTCAGTTCGATCCGCCCGATTACGATTCGCCTTCTTACCTTCATTCATTTGCATGCTCTCTTCCAGAGTAGAAACTCGGGTCCAGCACACGAACACACTCGTCTTAGAATCTACCTTTTTACCGCGTTATCTGATTAGTGAATATTGCATGAGTAGAGACAAAGCCTTTTTTTGAGTAGAGTCATCGAAAGTTACTCAAATTATCATATAATCCCCCTAACACGTGCCTGGCACGTTACAATGCATAATTTAATAATCAGGATCGTTCTTTAAGATCTTGTTTTGTTCGAGTCTATTATTCAAAATAATTTCTTTAATAGAATAAACGTAACTATCACGTTATATTTTCAACAAGGTATGAAACTTTTAATTATTTATTGGAATATGGACATTCGAACTATTCGTTAATATTATGTTCTTGTTAATACTACTATCTCTCAACATTAACTAGTTATCTATTGTTATTGTTACATTTACCTGACTTAAAACAATATGAAAGAACAATTTTGATTTTTGTTAAAAAAGGCTGAGAAATAATTAATATTTATAATTATTTATACAATTTATAGGTGTGCAATACCCTCACTGAAAGTTCTAGTCAGAGCTGTTTTCTTTGTGGGCTAAAATATCTCAAATGAACCATGTCGAGAAAATTATGGACAAACGCATCAATGATAAATTTTTGAGCTACCGATTTTCTGTGTTGCATGCACACATTCGGTTTATGGAACTAGTGTTACATGTTTCATACCGTATGGAAATCAAAATGTGGAGAGTAGGTATGATTATATAATCAATAAATCATTGCATGAATAATAAAACGTTCCATGAAACACAATTAACAGGTTCAGTGCAGCATAAGTCAAATATGACTCATGAAATTTGCTATACTTTAGATTGTTGTAAAATAAAAAACTTTTAAAACTTTTGCCCATAACACTTTTCATATCAGACATAATAATACACGTTATTAGAAACAACTAATACTGGAAATATTTTCGATTCCTTTTTATTCTTTGTAAACTTAAGGTATTTGTTCTTATTCATTATCCGTACTGAACCTGTTAATATCAAAAGAAATTTAAAGTATTATATTTAATTAATATAATGACGATAATAAAATAATTGTAGCAACAACTAATCTTAAATAAATACATTGTGAATATTTATCTTCAATCGCCTACAACAGGTTCCTAAAGATAAAAAAGTTGTTCATAACCATAAAAAACAAATTCAGGATAAGATTCGGGCTGAATTAGGCATCCTAGAGGATGCTCCGACTCAAAATTTTGGCAACACTAATGACGGCAATACAGTCAGAAAATTTTTCAATAACATAGAACTTGTTGCTAGAATAACAGGTAATATTGTTATATTATTTTTTTTAATTTTTATTCATTCAACCAGAGTACAAATACAAATAACTGTAGTCTACATGTTCATAATATATTATATACAAAAATACTTCCTGTAGAGATATAATAAATATACCTGTGCACAGATCTGGTATCTTTGAAAAAAGGGTTACCAATGAATCAGTATGTAAACTTATTTTTTGCCACAGAGAAATGTAAAGAATATTGAAAATTTCTTTAACATAGCAGATATTTCAAAAAATTATCTAGTCGCATTTAATTATTTCAACTGTAACGGGCTAAAAGCTGTCCTCGGTGCGCTATATCTCAACGCGGACTTGCCGATGAACGGCGCAGCAATTGACAGGCGCGAGCACTTACTCGTGCCAACCCTCGACGATTAGCAGCCCGTCAGCTCCGTGCTGTTGCTCGCCGTCGGCTTCTTTCAGCAGCAGCCGCGCCTTTTCGACCCGTTGCAACGCGCGACTTCGTCGTCGCGGTCTCTCTCGAGCGTGCTGCCCCAGCTGCTCAGTTATCACGCGAGTACTACGTACTCGCGACCGCGGAGGCCGGCGGTATTCTTCACCGTGCCACCGAATAGGGAATTGAAAGTAGGATGCGTGAAATAATACGCGAACAAGTAAAAGCAAAGAATTATCTTTATTGCCCCTGGAGGCTGTTCACTATTTCCAGGCGCGGCGCGTACTCTAGGTACGCGCCGATTCGGGTGGTGCGCCCGCGCACGCGAAGTACGTGTGTGCTCTGCCGCACACCCGTACGCGCAAAAGCGGCTCGCGACGTCGGCCGATCGCCGCGCACGATCGGCGCTCACGCACACGTCGGCGGCCTCGCTCGCTCGCCTGTCCCCGCTTCCTGGACGCACGTCGTCCGCGGGGGAAGCGCGCGCTTGCCTGGCCAGGACTTACCTCCTCAGTTGCAGCGAGAAGGCGCGGTTGAACGCGCTCCGCGGTGCCTACTGCAGCGCGTCGCTGTGTCTCTCTCTCTCTCTCTCTCTCTCTCTCTCTCTCTCTCTCTCTCTCTCTCTCTCCTTCTTCACTGCTACGGGCCTCGCCTTTCTCCCTCTCTCTCTCTCTCGCTCCTGCGAGTATCGGCCGCGATGCTCTCTCTCACTCGCTCCCGTGAGTGAGCTCGGCCGCGCTGCTCTCTCTCGCTCTTTCGCTGCCTCGGTCGAGTGTGGCTCTCTCTCCCTCTCCCTGAACCACCGGCGAACGAGGTTCTCGGAGCCGTACTGCGTCTCTCTCTCTCTCACTCTCGTGCACTACACTGCACCCACTCCGCGATCCTCGTGCACTTCACTTCGACTCTCTCTCTCTCTCTCTCTCTCTCTCTCTCTCTCTCCAAGTCGTCGCGCACGGGGGACGAGCAGCTGCCTCAGCTACGGCAGAAGCGATACTGCCGGGCTCTGTCTCTCGCTCTCCTTCCCCCTCGCGCAAGGTTGTCGCGAGTTTTCATTTCGGGGCTAATTGTGTGCGTAGTTGCGCTCGGTACTTTACACGTAGCAACTACACACACACGCAAGCCCCCGGAGTCATACGAGGACAAGCCCGACTCTACTTGCGAATCCTCATGCCGCAATTGTCGGCCTTGCCTTCTCCAAGGCCGCGGTATGTTTATGTTTTCCGTCAACTACCTGTGTGTATACCGTGCGTCGGAGATCGGCTCGATCCGAGCTCCGTGTTCACGCACATTCACACACACACAGACGCGCCTGCCGTTACGCAACTTATAATTCCAATTATACGTATTTTGCATACTATTTTTTGTGTAATTTAGCAACTTACATGATAATATGGTAATACATAGTCAATTAAATCACGAATAAATAAACCTTACTTTCAATCTGACAATTTTTTCCTAAATAAATAGATAAATTACAAGTAAAACAATTCTTTGAATAGAATATCAAAGATTTTTTGCTATTGAGAAGATTCTGAATAGTCCATATATTTCAAATTTGTTTCCATTTGTTCATGATATCCTAATATTAATTATATTTGTACATTTCTCTTGAAAAATATTAGCAAATCAATTATCAATTGTAAGTAATTTAAGTTATTAAATTATCAGTAAACTAATGATTATTTATTTTTATTGAAACAGGATTCGATGAAAATCTTTTAAAACGTTTTAAGGTTGTTTTGGCTGTGATTTCTTCGCATTATAGAATTAATATTAACGAGTTTCGTTCGTACTACTATAACACTGCAGTAATGTACTCAAGTTTGTATAGCTGGTACTATATGCCTCCGTCGATGCATGTTATCCTCATACACGACTGGAAACTGTTGGGAGATTTAAAATTATCGATGGGAATGTTATCCGAAGAGCCACAAGAAGGTAGCCACAAATTTCTGAAGAGGTTTAAAGATAGATTTTCCAGAAAACACTCAAGATAACTACATCAAATTAATTAATAAATATTTCCTTAATATGCTATTTTAAAAATAATTATTTAAAGGCATAAAAAACTATAATTTTTCTTTCGTTACATGATATTCAGGATCGCAACCAATATAGACGTGTTCCTAAGATTATTTTTAAATTCTGACTCATTCATATCACTGTCGCGAGATCTACCAAAGAAGAAACATCAAAGTTTCACAACAGAAATGACAAAATTAATTATAAAATATGATGAAACAGAAGAAGAAAAAGAACAAGAAGAAACAAGTCAAGCAGACGAAGAAGCTGAAGACGTAGAAGAAGACAAAGAAAGTATTTCTGAGGGTGAAATAACTTCAGAAGATAATTTTGACTTTTCGGATAAAGAATAATTGAATTATTTATGATTAAGAATATTTAACGATTTATTTATGTACGTGTATTTTCTTTTACTTATTTATTTATTACATTTCCACCTACATATGTGTTACATAGCTGCATATAATATGTTTGTCACATATAGTATTATATATATTTTGTTTTATATAATTATTATCTAATAAAATTATATCCAACTAAAGTAATATTTCATAATGCCTCTACGACAATATATCTTATATTTTTTTGAATGTGTATATGTTGTTTGTTGATTAAGGATAGAATTTCGGAAACGTGGGAAGAGTGGTGCTGGTAAATAACTAGGCACAAAATACTTGAAAAAAAGACACTCTATTATAAGCTTCAAATCGCAGCTGAAGTCCGGGGTCTGCGTCGCTTGTCGCAGAGCAGTACAGAGAGATGTTTGCGCGCCGGCGGTCGGAGCCAGAAGTGACTAGTGTAAAAGTGTGCTCGGATCGCGAGGAGGAGGGGGGTTAGTGAGAGACGCCGCAGTTTCACCTATATTCATGCATACAAACATTACGCGGGTTTCAATTGGCTCCTCGACTATCGCCTGACTGTGACGTAGCTCCTACGTCATAAACAATAAAGCACACCTTTTCGAGAAACGCTACGCAATTTCCAACATACCGCCCACCTTCACCGGTGCAACGGCGAAAGTGAGGAAGCTTACAATTGAACGTAGATGCATCAGTCATGATGAATCAGTTGGAAGTATCACCAACTTTACAATAGCTCGACGCAATGTTCCTGTGCTAGTCTTAACAGAGACTACACGTATCAAATTATCACTACCGGGATGCAACGCAGAAATTTTACCTAACGGCCACTTTCCTGGTGGAGTATTCTCGTTACGCAGTAGAACGAGATCGCCTATCTTAGGTGTAGGTTTCCGATGCAACCATTTACCCCTAGCTTGCTATGTGGTCAGATACTCATTTCTCCAACAGTTCCAGAAGTGTTGTGCCATTTGCGATAGCAATCGCCAACGCTTGCCTACCGGTATATTTTCCTTGGTTAGATCAGGCCGTGGTACAAGATATGAATGTCACTGTATGAGAAAATGTGCTGGTGTCAAATAGTCCAAATGAGACGGATCATCCGATAATCTGATAAATCTCGAATTCAAGCATGCTTCTTTTCTACATTATTATTTGTTGTATCTACCTTATTAGGTGTTGAATTCAGAAAAGGTGAGAATTTGTTCCCCAATTACTCTTCGCACGTGATGCTTTACAGATTTTACGCCTGCTTCCCAAAGGACCCCAAAATGTGGAGCACCAGGTGGATTAAATTTCCAACTCATACCTTCGCTGCTGAGTTTCTTAGAGACTTGTGCGTAAAATTCGGAACTAGCTTGCAGCATCGCTTTGAGCTCTTTATCAGCGTCAATAAAAGTAGTTCCCTGATCAGAGAATAATTCTCTACAATGTCCACGTCGGGCGGTAAAACGGTGAAATGCCGCTATGAAAGACTCCGAAGAGTAGTCCTCGGCGAGTTCAAGATGAATTGTCCTAGACACCATCATACAAAGATACAAATATAACTTTTTAGAGTGCCCTTTCCTCTCGCTTTTCTCAACCGCACGCTAACTGGACCTGCATAGTCCACACCTGCCCTTTGAAAGGGACTATTAGGCTGGATTCTAGCAGCAGGTAAATCACTCATGATTTGTGAAGGTGCACGATCTGAGTATAGAGCGCATTATATATAAACCCTAATCACTCGCTTAACTTCCGTGCGTCCACGAATTATCCATATTTGCTACCTATGCGTCGCTAAAGTGACTTGCGTGCCACCGTGCAGAGTACGCAGATGCGCTTGTCTTATAAGGAGCGTTGTAAGAAATGAAGAGTGAGGTAATATAACTGGATGCTTAGTGCGATCATCAATTAGGGAATGAGTCAACCTACCGCCTACCTTGATCAGATAGTTTTCGATAAAAAGATTCAAAGGTGCCAACGAATTTTTGCTGTTTAAGCTTTTCTCTGTTGCCAGCAGAGAGTATTCGCTTGTGAAGTATGATCGTTGCGTCAGATAGCACCAAAGGGATTGTGCGTTTTCTATTTCGTATGAGCTTAAAGAAATTGACTCACAATCTATACTCTTTTGCAGAAAAGGCAGACTGAGCGCTGTACCTTTCTGACTTCTACTAGATCTAATCTTAACACTAATTTTAGCTATGAACCTTAGGCAATAGGCGACTATTCTCACTAGCTTGATAATAGATGAGTATCTATCGACAAGATCCCAGACGCCTGTATGACTTTCATCTAAACTATTTGCTAATTTGCATGTGTTTGTTACGAGCACGTTGGCGACTGCAAAGTTGGGTTCATCCTGTTTCTTGGACCAAGTTTCCTCCTTGTCCCTAAGAAAGGTTGGACCCTTCCACCACAGGTCGTTACTAATGAGCTTGGACGGCTCAATTCCTCGAGATACAATATCCGCTGGATTTTCCTTAGACTTCACATGGTGCCAAAATGCGTTTGGTAGAGATGTGTATATTTCGGAACACCTATTTGCTATAAAAACAGATCAACGTCAAGGATGGTCCTTTAGCCAAAACAAAACCTCGGCCGAATCGGTCCATAGATGTACGCTACGAATTTCCAACTTTGCTGAGTCGATAAATTGCTTAGCAAGACGAGTAAGAATAAGTGCAGCGCATAATTCCAAACGTGGAATGCTTAGTGTTTTTACAGGTGCCACTTTTGATTTGGCAATCTGTAGCGAGGTTGAAACAGAAGTTTCTTTGATGAACCTTAAATAGAGCACTGCTCCATATGCTTTCTTTGAAGCATCAACAAAGCCGTGTAATTCCACGACGGTATGTGGTGTGAACCCAATTCACCGCGGAATTCTAATGTCTCTGAGCGCAGGAAGTTCGCTCATCCAATTAAACCATTCTTGGGCAACTTCGTTGGGTAATGGTTCATCCCATCCTAACTTCAGAAGCCATAACGACTGAAGCAGCATCTTGGATCTAACGACAGCTACGATCCAGCCTAATGGATCGTACGTACGTACAATACGTGAAAGTACATTTCGTTTTGTGGCTGTCGTGGGGACGTTGACAGCAGCAAGGTGAAAACAAAAATAATCGCCGCTTGTATGCCAGGCAATTCCTAGCATGGGAACTGATGAGCTTGTGCTAAACAAGGTTATCTTGTCTTCAGCTAACATTTGATCTGGTGGAGTCGAGAAAGCTTACATTCGAGGCCCATTTTCGAAGATTCATCTGAGCTTTCGCAAATAAACTGACTAAATTTTTTTTTTTTTGCATTGCTTCAGCAGTCGTATGAGCTCCGGTGAGCACGTTGTCGGAGTACATCTCCTCACGAACTACCTTAACTGCCATAGGATATTCCTCTTGGTAATCGATAGCCATCTGTAAGAGAGTTCTAATGGCCAGATATGACGAAAAAGTCAACCCGTAAGTTACGGTGTTGAGAATGTAGATGACAATTTTTTCTAAGGGGTTAAATCGCCAAATAATGGCTTGATACTTCCTGTCAAGCGAATGCATACTTATCTGCCTGAACATTTTTTCTACGTCTGCAGACAGAGCCATTTTGTAGTTTTTAGTTGAACAAATCAAATCTACATCTTTTATTAGTAAATTTGAATCACTATGCAGTAGGTCGTTTAATGATTCACCTGACTTGAGCCTACTGGACCCGTTAAAAAGATTCTTAATTTTGTTATGGTGCTGGTCTCTTTCCAAACACCATGATGTGGGAGGAAAAAATTATTTGAGTTCGCAGACAGTATCTCATCGATTGCCGTCATGTGACCTAGCTCTATGAATTCTCTCATAAATTTAGTATACTCAGCTTCAAGCCTCTTGTCTTTTTGGAAATTAAATTCCAGGTATTTTAGAGCGCTGAGAGCTTGTAAGTATGAACTATCTAGATTGACTTTGTCTAGTGAGTTTGGATCTTTCCAGGGTAGCCTCATTATATAGCGACCTATTTGATCTCTTGATGTGGTGTTAGTAAATAGATCTTCATAAGCTTGATCTGCGATGGAGCGAGAATTTTTACTCTCAATCAGTTCCTCCATCCTCCAAAATTCACGCAACAAATCAGACAGTTGAGCATCTTGATCTTTAACAGAGGCTCAGTCAAGTGTGGCAAGGTTAAGTATTTGCGCTTTGGAATACGAATTAATTCCTGATATATTTCCTGTGAGCAACCAGCCGAATTTGGGCAGTGTTGCCGTGGGTTGATGAAATAAGCCTTCAATTATTTTGTCCTCAATTATGCAGCTATAGGCATCAGCTCCTAGCAATAATTCAATTTTGAAATATTCAAGATAGTTTGGATCTGCCAATTGTAGTCCATCTAAATAGTTAAGTGAAGACGATGCACGAGCCACTGGAGGTTCGTACGAGGAGATCTTTGGCAGAATTCATGCCTTTATTTCGAGAGAGTAGGAGGAAGCGAAATGAGATTTTAAGCGCAAATGTGCCAATTTGTTGGCACGCAGTCTTGCTTGGTCACCTACCCCCTTTACGCACATGTTGGTACTTTCCCGTCTCAGTGATAGCAAATTACACAAATTTTTAGTAGCTATAAAAATTTGACTGCATGGATCGATAAGAGCTCTGACTGTTAGCTTATCTTCAAGTCCTATTACAGAAATGAGAGCTGTGGCGAGAAGAACACCTGTGTTTTTAGTCACTTGCGTTGTGTGAGTCAAGCTTGTTAACGGTTCGTTCATTTTTACATTTACGCAAGTTGCATTAACTGTAGCTTGATTAGCATCTATTGATTGGGGTGTGTTAGTAATATTAGACTCAGCTTCTCTATATAAGTGCAAAAGAGTATGATGCCTCCTTTTACATGTGAAACAACTATATTTTGATTTGCAGCGATTTTGAGAATGACCGCTACCTGAAAAATTGAAACAGACATTTTTAGATTTGTCCAGTTCTCTTCTGTCCGCTACGGGCATTCGTGAGAACTGGTCGCACTTAGCGAGAGTGTGTTCTACGTTACATAGGACATACTTAAAAGACTTAGGATTGTAGTCCTTAGAACTTGTCTGCAACGAATGGACAGTGCTCGAATCGTTTTCTCCTTTTGATACTTTTCCTTTTGCACCTTTTGATTTGGGGCTTGTGGAAGAATTGCTCGGGCTTTCTTTTCCGTCATCCAGGTTTTCGATTTGACCTTTGATGAACTCTTTTAATTGAGCAATAGTAGATGGAGTGTGGTTCGACTTGCCTATGGATTTCTTCCATTCCTTTTTAGTATTAGCTTCGAAGAGCTCTACTGCTATGTGTACAAGAAGATCGTTCCCTATATCGGCCTCGTTTCTATATAAATCCTTGAGACTCTCCAGAGGACCGAAAAACTCCCTGCTAACTCGCTTCAGTTCTGATTCGTTCTCAACTTACATGGACTTTATGTTTAGAATTGAAGTGATGAGAGTAGAAACGGAACGACGCTTATTGTCGTAATACTCTAGAAGAGCATTCAACGCTGTTTCGTATTGATCTCCAGCGATTGGTATGGCCTTTAACAGTAGTAAGGGGACCGGTATAGCGAGACGACCCCCCGCGGTGCGGTGTGTAGGGGCCATGTGGCACCCCGCTGTGCGGTGTGTATGGGTCCCCAAGTGTGACAAGGTGATTAACTCAAGTTTTAACAGTAGCAAGTGTGGCCACAAGCTAATTAGTGTAAACAATGGGGGTGATTTATTACCCCATAAATAATGGTGCACTTATGGCGCCCGCCATGACGTCATGCCGCTATATATGGCCCACGTGTGTTGCCGTATATGCCTTGACTCGAGGTGGTGGGGGGCGAGCGCTTTGGCTGTCTGCGCTACACCATAAAGACTCATAGGGTGCGAGGCCGCTCGCAGTATAGACCGTGTGCGGTGTGTATGGGTCCCAAGTGTGAACACAAGTTAATTAGGGTAAACAATGGAGTAAATTATTACCCCATAAATAATGTCCCACTTATCGCTCGCGCCATGACGCTATGCCGCTATACCTGCCCGGCGCGTGCCGTCGTATATGTCCCGACTCGTGGTGGTGGGGGGGAGAGACCTTTGGCTGTACGCGCTACGCCATAAAGACCTCTCGCTGTATAGACCGCGTGCTGTGTGTATGTGTTTCAAGTGTGACAAGTTCATTAATCCAAGTGTTTACAGTAGCACGTGTGTGAACACAAGCTAATTAGGGTAAACAATGACGCACTTATCGCTCCCTCCATGACGTCATGCCATTCTATCTGCTCTGCGCATGCCCCCCCGTGTATGCCCTGACTCGTGGTGGTGGGGGACGAGACCTTTGGCTATACGTGCTACGCCATAAAGACCCATGGGGTGCGAGGCCTCTCGCTATACAGACCGTGTGTACGTGTGTGTGTGTGTGTGTGTGTGTGTGTGTGTGTGTGTGTGGGTGTGTGTGTGTGTGTGTGTGTGTGTGTGTGTGTGTGTGTGTGTGTGTGTGTGTGTGTGTGTGTGTGTGTGTGTGTGTGTGTGTGTGTGTGTGTGTGTGTGTGTGCGTGTGTATGTGTGTGTGTGTGTGTGTGTGTGTGTGTGTGTGTGTGTGTGTGTGTGTGTGTGTGTGTGTGTGTGTGTGTGTGTGTGTGCGCACTGAGAGAGGGTGGGGAGGGAATAGGGAGTTGGTGTAAAGGAGGGGTCTACAAATAAAAAAAGCATGTTGAGGAAAAATAAATTTTTATTTATTTATTTTGTGACGGAGATGCAACTCCGCACACACCGGCGCACGTAAAGCACGCCGATCAAACACACACACACACATATGACACGGCCAGCCGAAGCAAGCAGCGAGATAGCAGGAGCTACGCGCGAGCACACGCACATAGGTAAGAATGATAAGAGGGGGAAGCGGCAAAGGGCCTAGATGAGAGAGAGACAGACAGCAAGAGACGCGATAGAAATTCGGAGCACGGGAGATGACTCGGCGCGCTCGACCGGCAGTCTGATCGGCACTGCTAAGCGATAAGCAGGTCTCGCCCGCACAGCAACAGCGGGAGCGAGGATCCCCGACGGAGAACAGGAGTTGAGGGCTTGGCGACTCAAGACAGGACGCCGAAGCCGGGTAGGAGGGCAGCTACCGAGCCCACACTACCCCCCACGGCGCCTGCAACCTACGGCACCACTGACCGTCGTCTCACGACGAGCCCACTGCTGGCGGATAGATCCCGGGGGATTCGCGCGCTGTACCTCGACGCCTATACCCACAGACCATCGTCACACAGACGACGTCGAGCGACGCTGCCGAGCCGCCCCGGCCGCACCGAGCCCCGCAGCACGTCGACACCGCCGAGCTCCGTAAGTGCACATATGTACACGCCGGCGGACGACGCGCTCGTCGCCTGATCTCTCTCTCTCTATAGCGATCGCGGACGTTAGGTGCTTCGGGCCTGATTTCCGCAGCCTCGAACTCATCGCTTCTTGCGGGAAGCTGCGCCGTACATAGGCGCCGAGCTGACACACACACACGCTCACAGACTCACCCCGCGATATCGTTTCAGCGATGCGAGCATCGAAGCGCGACTGTATGTAGCGCGCTTTGGAAAATCACGACTCGTCGGCTTGCGCAGCGAGCGCGTTACCGAAGCGCGACAATAATTGTAGATCGACTAGAATCCCCAATAAATCGTTACCATTGACTCTTGTATGACTCGACTACAGTTATTAGCGCGCCTTAAGTGCTCCATTCCTTTTCCCTCCCCGATTGTTGCATGATATTTCAGTACCCATCAGGGCGGCGGTTAGCCCTGCACTGTCGACAGCGCACCAGGTTCCAGCAACTGCTCCGGAGAGCCTTCGACCCTACAACCGATGAAGTTAGTCCGGGTATCGAAGTTCCGACTCCGATTCTCGTACGCGTTGCATCCTGGCCCAAGATCCACTAACCTGGAGCGGGAGAACTAAAGTTCGCACAAGAAGGGTCGGGACGCAGCGTTACAATGGCGCCCAACTGGTATTCAGTTATAGAACTGAAACGATTAGTTTTTAGATAGAAATAGATAATTAGACTTAAGGGAACGTTACAAATCGCGCCCTTACATAAATAAAATAAGAAAAAGCATAGAAATATTAAATCATTATAACTGTAAGTAAATTAACATTAAAAGCGAAACAAAAATTGGTAGAAGGAAAAGGGAAAATTAGGAAAAATTATACAATAGCAAGTGTGATAGTCGAAAAGCGAAAACATAACTTTGGTTCTAAGGGATCATTAAAAACAACGATATATAAAATAACGTGAATACAAAATAATACGCAATTAATGAAACAAATATTTTTGAGACGCGAAAATCAAGCTATTCGACTATCGCAAGCAAATCGTTAATCCGGCAACGTAAACATACGCGAGTGTTTACGTGCTCGAATAACACGAAACAAAGTAGATAGAAGTTAAGCGAATAATTTGTAACTCGGCAATTTTCCAACCGAAAGAAATTGGTTCAAGCCAAATATAATTTTATCTTTATATTTACGAAATCGGTAAAAGCAATTCCTTGGCTATTCTCGATTAGTCAAAACTAAACATATATGTACTAAATATATATATATATATATATATATATATATATATATATATATATATATATCGACCCATTCAATACTTTTGCGTGACATCAAAAATAGGATACAAAAAAAAATTAATTAATATAAAGTTAATGTAAAAAAAAAGGAGAGTGAATTAAATCAATAATTACACATAGTAATTAGCAAAAAGTTACAAAATGGCAGGTGGGGAGGACGCGATAACGCAAGCGCGCTTGGACGAATTTTTATCTTCGGTAAACGAAGACGTTCTCGACGAAACATTAGACATGCTATTACTAGACCGATACGGATCACTGTCAGAAAGACTAGCGCGACTCAGGCGTAGAATAGACGGAAAAAGTGAGGAAACATACTTCGCGAATAAAATAGACGAAATGGCAAATGTACCCGAGGACAGAATAAATAGCATTAGAGCACAACGCGCAACAGCAATAACCGAGTGGTTAAAGCAATACAAATCGCCCGATTCACCGACATCAGCGGAGGACGACACAGATGGGCAAAACTTATTACTTTCAAACGCGAACGTAACACACCGAAAAAGGCCAGGAAACCGTGACGCGAGAATAAATAACTATACTCTACCAGAGCAAAGTTTTAACATCGCACCAGAAATAGCAAACGAGAACAGGCAACGACCCCCAAACCAGAGGAGGAGGACAAAAGATCAAAATTCCCGAACAACTAATAAATTATTACGCGTCCGTACCGGATGACACAAGAAAACGAATTAATAAACAGCGTGATAATTGAGCAAACCTCGGGATTATTAGAAAACTCGCGACGAGGACAGACCCACACAACGAACCCGATCACACACGGCAACACAAACGCACACAGAGATAGAGACACGTGGGAACCGCGTAATCATATCGAGCAAACGCAACATTGGCAAAGAGAGCGCGATTTACCAAAAATAATCTCGGCATGGAAATTAACATTCACCGGCAATAAAAACGAAAACATAGAGGAATTCTTATTACGGGTTAAAGAACACAGATCGCGGCATTGTCAGACGCAGAATTATTACACGCGATGCCAATGTTACTGCAATCACCAGCGCTCAACTATTACAGAAATAACGAACACAAATGGAAATCATGGTCTCAAATAGAACAAGCATTACGCGAACGGTATCGAGATGAGTTTTACGCGGAGAGATTAGAAGGAAAAGTAAAAGAACGTAAACAGCGCGAAGACGAACCAGTATTCGAATAATCGCGGAAATGCAAGCTTTATATAAAAAAATGCCTGTGCCTCCGGAGGAAAATAAACAAATAAGACAAATTTACATCAATATGAAACCAGAATATTTACCGCTAATGACATCGCATTTACACAGCAACCTAGAAAAATTTACAGAATACGCAACGGAATTAGGCCGTGTGTTCGACGCCGGAAAGCAAAACGCGACAAACTCAACCGCAAATAAACCACATACAGCCGCGATTGAAGTGCCAACAATGGACGAACTTACAAAAATAATGACACGAGAATTAAACAAATTAAAAGAGTCGTTAAAAAGCACAATTAGTAGACAAATCACCGTGCAACTCGCAAATTTATCAGAAAATAAAACAAGCCCGAATCAAGAAACACAAAACACGCAAAATAACACAAATAATGGCGGAAATAGCGCGTACGGACACCGCGGATATGGTAGAGGAGGAAATTATCCTCGGGGCCGCGGACGAGGTAGAGGCGCAAATAGTTATAGTTATTATAATAATAGACCGCCACAAATCGGACAAAATTTCGTGCCAAATAATTACAATAACGGCATGCCGCCGCAAAACGGGCAAAATATGACGCTAATAAATAACTTTGACAATGCCAATTTCAAGCAAAACGGACAAACAGTATTCGCGAATAATAATCAACCGCAAGATTACAACGTGACACCAGGATTCAATCCAAATAACACCTGGTTACCGATTACCAATTTTGGCACCGGTAGTTTTCCGCAGAATAACATAAATAATTCAGCGCCGAATTATGGAGTTCCCGGATATAATGGGCAAAACTTTCGGCCAAGTATAAGTAGCACGCCGATATACTATCAACAAACAAACGAACAACCGGGAAATAATTATAACAATAACGAATCAAACCGCGGACGTAGAAGATACCGGGGAGATAATCAAAATTACAACAACACTAATTCAAACACCAACAATTCACAGCAAACACCGAACGACACACAAGTTGCGCAGCAACAAAGCGCGTTAACACCCGCGAACAACAACACGAGAAACGCGCAACAGACGGTGTAAACGGGACTGACACATCGTCTCAAATCCAAAAGGTCTCAACAAATATTAGCGAGGTTAATACAAAAAGCGACCATGCCAAGCGGAAAAAGGCTAAGAAGGGAGAGAAGAAAATCGGGATGCTGGACGCAGCTACCCCAACTACTTATCCTCGATATTGGCTGAAGCTGCGGATCAAACAGATCGAGTTAACAGCTCTCGTTGATCCGGGCGCCGCGCGTACAATATTAGGCGCGAAAGGATGCGAAATAGCTCAGGAAATAGGCGCAAAAATTCAACCGTCCGTAACCAAACAAGCAATTGTAGCAAATGGCGTAGAGGTACCGGTCCAAGGCGAATTAAGCGCCCCGTTGGAAATTGCAGGTATACGTAAACCGGTGCGAATACTCGTGATACCCGACGTACCCACTGACTGCATCTTAGGCCTAGACTTAATACGAACTTTCGGCATGATAATAGATGCAAATCGCGACTCGTTCACACTCGCAGACCTAAAGGACAGAAAGGAGATTGCATTCGATTTATGGGCAATAGGCACAGACGGCAATAAGGTAGATATCGCCAGCTGCGGCCTGAACAAAATCTCGTGCAGTCAACAAGAGACAATTGACAAACTAATAGACGAACTACTCCCGAAAACGACCCCAACGTGCAAAATTTTACCTACAACAGACTTAATAGAACACGAGATAAAATTAATAAACAGCGCGAAATCGGTAAAACAAAGATATTATCCGGTGTCAGAAAAATTAGAAAAAGTCATGCACGATGAATTAGAAAAACTGCGCGAAGCAGGGATAGTAGAAAAATCGAGAAGCCCGTGGAATAGCCCAGTAGTTATAATTAAAAAGCCCAATAATTCATATAGGATGTGTATAGATTTAAAAGCAGTTAACGCAATATCAGAAAAAGACGCGTATCCAACACCATACATGGACGTTATTCTAAATAAATTAAAGCGCGCAAAATTCATAACGACAATCGACTTAAAAAGCGCATACCACCAAATAAGTTTAAAATTAGAATCGCGTCCGATAACTGCATTTACAATACCGGGCAAAGGTCATTGGCAATTTACGCGACTACCGATGGGTTTAAGCGGGGCAGGCGCGTCATTTCAGAGACTACTAGAAGAAATAATAGGAGACCTAGAACCTTACGCATACAATTACTTGGACGATATCGTTTTAGCAACTGAAACTTTCGAGGAGCACATACAAATGCTCAGGAAATTAATCCTTAAAATCAAAGATTCAGGGCTAACGATAAACAGAGAGAAAAGTAAGTTCTGCTGCAATGAGGTTAAATTTTTAGGGTTTATAGTAAACGAACATGGGTTAATGATCGATCCGGACAAAACGGCGGCAATTACGAACTATCCAAAGCCAAGAACCCTGCGACAGCTGCGCAGATTCTTAGGAATGGCTTCATGGTATAGACGATTCATTAAAGATTACGCGACAATCGCGGACCCATTAAATAAATTAACAAAAAAAGACATAAAGTTTATGTGGGAAGAAGCGCAAGAAAGCGCGTTCTAAATAATTAAAAAAGCGATCAGTGAAGCGCCGCTATTACATAGGCCCGATCCCAACGCGGAATTTTGCATCCAAACAGATGCAAGCAACACCGGCCTCGGGGCAGTTATAACACAAGTTATAGACGGACTTGAGCGGGTAATCGCGTTCGCGAGCAGAGCACTCAGAAAAAACGAACTTGTGTACAGCACAACCGAAAAAGAATGTCTCGCTATAAAATGGGCAATCGAAAAATTTAGGCCATACATAGAAGGGAGCGCGTTTAAAGTTATAACCGATCACAGCGCGTTACAATGGTTATTTAAAAAAAAAAAACCCTGTAGGTAGATTAGGTAGATGGTCTCACGAATTAATGGTGCACGATTTTAAAGTAATTCATAGAAAAGGAGCGAATAACGTAGTCCCCGACGCATTATCGAGAATGTACGAGGACGAAACAGAAACACCAATAATAAGCGCAATAGACATAACACAGACGACGACAGATCCGTGGTATAGAAAACGCGTATATCAAATAAGAAAACACCCGCGGAGATACAAAGACTGGAAAATCACAGAAGGAAACATTTACAAATTACGCACAGACGAAACACTAAACCCGATTATGGAGGATTTAGACGAGTGGAAATTAATAGTACCGCGCGAAATTCGAGAAGAAATAATGAGAGAAATACATGACGAACCGACAGCAGGACACCCCGGCATAGATAAATCATACAAGCGCGCCGCACAAATTTATTACTGGCCCGGTATGTACAAAGAAATCGCAAACTACGTGCAAAATTGTGAAACATGCCAAAAATGCAAAATTGATCAACGCGGTAAAATAGGACTAATGGGAACGCGAGAAATAGACACGCCATGGAAAGTCGTGTCAGCGGACCTAATGGGATCATTTCCCGCAAGCAAAACGGGATACAAATACTTAATAATATTTGAAGATTTATTCTCGAAATATATAATATGCGCGCCGTGTAAAAACAGAAAAGCTAACTTCATTATTAAAGAATTAGAAAAACTGTGCACAAACTACGGCACACCGAAAGTGTTCGTGTCAAACAACGCGAAAGAATTCAAAAGCAACGTGTTACAAAATTTCTTAGCTCAAAACGCGATAAAACACGAATTCACGCCGACATATCACCCACAAAGCAATCCCGTAGAAAGAGTTAACAGAGACATCAAAATAAAAATAACAGCGTACATAAACGAAACACACAAGGAATGGGATAAACATATCGCGCAATTTCAATTCGCACACAACACAGACGTGCACAGGACAACAAAAAAGACCTCAGCTTTCTTAATTTTCGGCAGAGAATTACGAGCGCCCAAATGCTGGAAACGGGAGACGGAAAACGATAAAGAACCGCGAGATAAGCACGAAACATCAAACATGCAGCGCGACTCACAAAGCGAAGAAGACAACGCAACACATAATTATAACACGCGCAGCAATAGCAAAAAGCAACGCGACGATAAAGAACCAGAATACCATAACGCGATCAGTAACAAAAATATGGCATTAAGTGAATCCGCAAAACAAAATAATCCGGACACTGATCCTAGCGCAAAAAGCATCGAAAACTGGGCAAATAGAATAAATAAACTAAAACATGTATACGATGATACGATAAATCAAATTGAGAAAGCAAAGGGAAAATATGAAAAATATTACAATAAAGGAAAACGCGAAGAAATATTCAAAACAGGCGATAAGGTATGGAAAATTAACCGAGAATTATCGAACGCGAGCAAAGACATCAGCGCAAAATTGAATACACGATATAACGGCCCATACGAAATTGTACGCGAAGCGGGAAAAGATATATATGTGATCGCAGAAAACGGCAAAATACTCCAAAACACACATCACGCGAAAGATTTCAAGAAGTGCAGCACAATGCAGAAGAAGAAGACGAACGAGACCGTTGAACCCCCAAAACCGCCGCCACCGACAAAAAACAAACCCGGAAGGCCAAAGAAGATTCAGCAGTCAAGCGCCAGCATAATGGAGCAAGCAGACGACATAATCGAAGGATCGCAAAACACGCGAGCTCCCGCGACAGAGGAAGAGACACAGAGCAGCGCGACCCCCCACCACAGCGCCTTCCAGAGACAAAAACCGCGGAACGAAAGAAAGGGTCAGTAGGTGATTCGTTCCCGCACGCGCTGCAACAGCCCACACACAAAAAAAAAAACAGCACAATGGCAGAGAGTCACGTCGCGAGTGAAAAACCACGGGAATTAACACGCACTATCGTGATTCAGTGCTCAGTGCGAGATGCTGGGACTCAAACCGAAGAGCGCAAAGAAAGTGCCAGCGAGAGAAAAACCGGAGCGCGAACCACAACGCGCAAGGAATTGCGCAAATTACAGCACGAATACATCGAGGAGAAGGAGAGAAGAGAAAAAGAAGAAAGAGAGTGGCGCGAAGCGTGCAAAGAGCAAATTGAGGAAGAGTACGCCCAGCAGCTAGTGGAAGTGCGATACAAGCGCGTGAATAAATACAAAAGCGATCACGCACTAGAGCTATTGGAAGAAGAACGGAAGGAGGAAGAGGAAGATAGACTGGAGCTGCAAAACATGACCGAGCAGTATAAGATCGAGTACAGGGAAAAACTCCTGGAACAAGATAAGAAGAAGAGAGAAAACAATCGACGCCTGGCAATCCAACAGGAGTTTATGAAGAGGAAACCGACCATAGAAGACGAGGTAAAAAGGCAACAGCAGCAACAAAAGGCCGAATTTAACAGGATAAAGGAGCAGTACGAAAAGATAGCTAAAGGAATCGAAGAGAGACAACAAAGCGATGAGTGGGCCCGGCGACGAAGAATCCGCGAGCGAGCGGAAAAATGCAAAAGGGAGGAATTGCAACAAGAAGAGACAAAAACGGCGCACGCAGTAGCGCGAATTCCAAGAAGCGAGCCACCCAACGACAGCGACTCATCAGCAGCGCACGAAATAGAGCAAGCGAGACAGCGCGTCAACAATAACAAACAGGGGGCGACAACTCAAGCGCGGCAAAACGCATGGGAGTTTGTAGACCCCATGCTATACAAGGAGACTAATGAAGATTTTAAAAAAAGAAAGGAAGAGGAAAGACGACGCTGTGTAGACGCACTACTGCTATCGGGGTAATGGACACCGCGCACACCGGAGCAGTGGCAACGACTCCAATTCCTCAGAAACAGGGAAGAAAGAAGTGAGAAGAAATAAAAGAAGGCGTATAGATAAATAAGAATAAAACTATGTAAGAACGGCATTAATATTAAAATAGACATATATTTTTTTCATATACTTAAATTAGACTAGATATAAGAGATGCGCAACGCAAAATGTACAGCGCGAAAAATGTAAAAAGTAGCAAATAAAAAGCACAGTTAATTGAAATCGATGCGTTGAACCCCTTCACTTCCCACAACACAAACAAAATGCAACACAAGTACACGAAAGAGAGAGAGAGAGATCAGCATGCACCCAATACAAAGAAAATAGCACGTATGTGTGGGTAAGCGGATAAAAGCAAAGCGAACTTGAAACAAAAAAAAAAAGACAATAATAATAATAATGATAATTAGAAAAAAAAATAAATACAAAAGAAATAAATAAATAGATAAATAAATAAATAAATAAATAAATATATATATAGCACACATAAAGACAACGAAAATATAGTAAAAAAAAAAAAAAAAAAAAAAAACACACACACACACACAAGAAACCACAAAACACACATACGAGCTAAGAAAAATGTAAATACAAGAAAAAAACGAATAACAGAGGAATAAATCTGAGGCCAAAATGCAAACCAGGGCGCATAGAGAAAAATCCGCCGGCGTAAGCGTGCACTCGCTCCCCTCACACGTTCGGAGCTGAAGGGGGGGGCTTTGTGACGAAGATGCGACTCCGCACACACCGGCGCACGTAAAGCACGCCGATCAGACACACACACATATGACACGGCCAGCCGAAGCAAACAGCGAGGTAGCAGGAGCTACACGCGAGCACACGCACATAGGTAAGAATGATAAGAGGGGGAAGCGGCAAAGGGCCTAGATGAGAGAGAGAGAGAGAGACAGCAAGAGACGCGATAGAAATTCGGAGCACGGGAGATGCCTCGGCGCGCTCGACCGGCAGTCTGATCGGCACTGCTAAGCGATACCAGGTCTCGCCCGCACAGCAACAGCGGGAGCGAGGATCCCCGACGGGGAACAGGAGTTGAGGGCTTGGCGACTCAAGACAGAACGCCGAAGCCGGGTAGGAGGGCAGCTACCGAGCCCACACTACCTCCCACGGCGCCTGCAACCTACGGCACCACTGACCGTGGCCTCACGACGAGCCCACTGCTGGCGGATAGATCCCGGGGGATTCGCGCGCTGCACCTCGACGCCTATACCCGCAGACCATCGTCACACAGACGACGTCGAGCGACGCTGCCGAGCCCCGCAGCACGTCGACACCGCCGAGCTCCGTAAGTGCACATATGTACACGTCGGCGGATGACGCGCTCATCCCCTGATCTCTCTCTCTCTATAGCGATCGCGGATGTTAGGTGCTTCGGGTCTGATTTCGGCAGCCTCGAACTCCTCGCTTCTCGCGGGAAGCTGCGCCGTACATAGGCGCCGAGACTGACACACACACACACGCTCACAGACTCACCCCGCGATATCGTTTCAGCGATGCGAGCATCGAAGCGCGACTGTATGTAGCGCGCTTTGGAAAATCACGACTCGTCGGCTTGCGCAGCGAGCGCGTTACCGAAGCGCGACAATAATTGTAGATCGACTAGAATCCCCAATAAATCGTTACCAGTGACTCTTGTATGACTCGACTACAGTTATTAGCGCGCCTTAAGTGCTCCATTCCTCTTCCCTCCCCGATTGTTACATGATATTTCAGTACCCATCAGGGCGGCGGTTAGCCCTGCACTGTCGGCAGCGCACCAGGTTCCAGCGACTGCTCCGGAGAGCCTTCGACCCTACAACCGATGAAGTTAATCCGGGTATCGAAGTTCCGACTCCGATTCTCGTACGCGTTGCATCCTGGCCCAAGACCCGCTAACCTGGAGCGGGGGAACTAAAGTTCGCACAAGAAGAGTCGGGACGCAGCGTTACAATTTAAACGGGGTGAAACCCCCTATTTTATGAACAGTTCTTTCTCATTAACATAAATGTTGTCCTTAAAGGGACCGTTTATTATTCGTTATATTTTGAATAACCATCTTTTTTTGGGAAGGAGAAGGAATTGGTGGAAAAGGAATGGTGTGGTGGAGAATTTTTTTTGTTTGTCCAAGAGTCTTTCTTGTCTGCCTTGTTGATGAGAGGTTCTTTGTCATCTGGTTTGACCTGGTGCTTGCTGAACGGGGGCCCCATGATGTTGCCTTCTCGGTGGTCTTTCGACGAATGACTTATGTATAATACTGTATATATAAATATATGCGTGCTAGCGCAATGAGAAGTTGGGGGCGTAAATAAGAGTAGGTATAAAGGAAGGGTCCTTAAATAAAAAAGTGTGATAAGGTAAAATACATTTTATTATATAAAATAAAAAAAAATTATTTATGTACATTTTTAAACTTTTAACGCACTAACAACATTTTTTTCTAGAATTGTTAAATACTCGGCATATAATTCCAAAAACATTATTTCAAGAGAACTCTCGCTAAAATTTGCAACCATTAATTGATTTAGCGCGAGTTCTTTCATTTTGTCTTCTAGTTCATTAAATACAACGCCGATGAATGTGTGGTCTAGTAAATGCACGTCGTTTTTTCTAATTGCTTCCGTTTTAATAACATCGATCATTATACCGAAAACCTTGTTCACAAAACCCGACATTTTTACTAACTTTTTTAATTTATAGTCTATACACTGTTGGAACTGTTTCAATCCGTTGAAAGTTGTATACTGCATCATAATCTTCGGTGGTTTTTCAGACTTCTTCTTTTTTGTAGTAGGTTCGTCACTGGTAGTGGCGGCGGCTGCCTCCTGATTGGCGTTATCGTCTTCAAAGTCGAACTGTTGAGCCTCGTGTTCGTACTGAAGGGTGAACGATGGCGGTGTTACTTCGGGCTTATCGGTGATTGATACGGTTCTATGACCGTAGGCTGTGGTCAATTCAACGTCGTGGTGCGGTAAATATATTTTTGCATATTTGCCTTGCTTTACAAAATCGCCTGATGCCCATAGATACTCTCCGAAGGTCTTGAAATGGGTTTTTAATTGTTCCCAACTGTCGATATCCAGAGTTATATATTTATGCGGTGATGTATGCCCGCCAAACCTGATGACGGGTCGGAAATAGCCAGCAGCATAATCCAAGCCGACGTAAACGAACTTGGAGTACGAATAGTTGAGAGCGTAAGTCGAATTGTACAGTAAATTCGGCACTAGCTTTGTTTGAGACATTTTTAAAAAATACTGACTTAACGTTGGTAAAAATGTCACGACTTTGTCGAGGTAGAGCGACTGACTGACTGAGGGTGGCGCGCCTAGGCCCCGTACTTATTCTCTCTCCAGCGCGAATCCCCTCCTTTCTACCACGAGTTACGATTGGCTGCTCGATTGTTACGTAAAATCCGAGAGCCCAATCATGAACGTTTACGCGTATGTATCGGAGAATGGGGAGAAGCGTTGGGAAACACGCGGAGCCTTTGAGAAACAGAACCATAAATTTTCCCCGTTAAGGGTTTTGAGCCTCAAAGAAGAAGAAGAAGAAAACGGCACATGTGTTTTTCACCACTTGAAAAAAGGAAACGTCTAATGTGTTTTTCACCGCTTGAAAATCCGTTACGCATACGCTTTTCGGTGACTCAAGCTACTTATGTTTCAAAGCCTCAAAGAAGAAAGCGCCTCCTGTGTTTTTCACCACTTGAAAAAAGGGCTAAGGTGTTTTTCACCACTTGAAAAAACTGTTACGCATGTGCTTTTCGGTGACTCGATCTGATTATGTTTCAAAGCCTCAAAGAAGAAAGTGCCTCCTGTGTTTTTCACCACTTGAAAAAACCGTTACGCATATGCTTTTCGGTTTCTTCATGGAATAGTACATATTCGTTTCAAGATAAAAAAGGTAAGGAATTAAATTTAGCGGGCAAGGTCGTTAAATGAATACGATGTTTGTTTAACTTTTTTTTATTGTTCGATCAAATTAAAAAAAAATACATTTTAAACTTACAAATATATGAATAATATAAAATTACAAGCTAAAAAAGGCCAAGACAAACGTAGTATACAAAACCTTATAAACTAAGAAAGACGGATACACGCACACATCAGCTTTTACAATTCTAAAACTTACAATGTACATAAAGTGTAAATATAAACTAAAAATTGAATGTTTTTCTGGATAAAAAAGAAATATTACAAACTAAAAAATTGAATGTGACGTAGGATTAAATAGAAATATTATAATAAAAATTAAGTCACGCACACACACACATACACACACACATACACATGTGTATGTGAAGCTACTTTCGGGGACATTTTTGCGTATAAGAACACACTTTCGAGGACATTCTCCATTTTTGGGGACAGTCCCCGAAAAAGGAACGAATAAGAACCCACTTATGGGGACGGTCCTCGGAAGTGGCTGTCTGTGTAAACGTACTTTTGAGGACATTTATTCCAATACGAGAAAGAAAACACTTTCGGGGACATCAAAATAAAAAATATTAAAATACAATTATATAAATTTATGGAAACGTCGCTCAAAAGTTTAGTGAGTGTAATAATACTTTCGAGGACACTTTCTGAAATGCAAGTAACAGCGCAGTTTTGGGGACATAAAAATAGAAAATATTAAAATAAAATTATATAAATTTATAGGAACGTCGCTCAAAAGTTTAGTGAGCGGAAGAATACTTTTGAGGACATTTTCTTAAATACGAGTGAAAAGGCACTTTCCGGGACATAAAAATAAAAAATATGAAAATACAATTTTATAAATTTAGGAACATCGCTCAAAAGTTTAGTGAGTGGAAGAATACTTTTGAGGACATTTTCCGAGATGCGATTAAGAGCGTACTTTTGGGGACACAAAAATGAAACATATTAAAATAAAACTTAGTAAATTTATGCGAACGTCGCTCAAAAGTTTAATGAATCTGAAAATACTTTTGAGGACACTTTCACCAATACGAGTGAAAAGGCACTTTCGAGGACATAAAAATAGAAAATATTAAAATACAATTATATAAATTTATAGGAACGCCGCTCAAAAGTTTAGTGAGCGGATGAATACTTTTGAAGACATTTTATCAAATACGAGTAAAAAGGCCCATTTGAGGACAAAAAAATGAAAAATATTGTAATATAATTTTATTAATTTATGGGAAAGTACCTCAAAAGATTAATGAATGTGAAAATACTTTTAAGGACATTTTCTCGAATACGAATGAAAAGGCACTTTTGGGGACATATTAAAATACAATTATATGAATTTACGGGAACTTCGCTCAAAAGTTTAGTGAGTGGAAGAATACTTTAGAGGACATTTTCTCAAATACGAGCATAAGCGCACTTTCGTTGACAAAAAAATGAAAATTAATAAAATACAATTTGTTACGCTTATGGAAACGGCTCTCATAAGTGCTGATGAGTGTAACAATACTTTTAAGGACATGTTTTTTAATACGAGTAAAAAGGCTCTTCTCCGGACATAAAAATCGAAAATATTAAAATGCAATATCGTAAATTATGCAACTGGCCCTTAGAAGTATTGGTGAGTGTAACAATACTTTCGAGGACATTTTCGGAGATACGAGTAAGAGCGCACTTTTGTGGACACAAAAATGAAAAATATTAAAAGAAAACTTGATAAATTTATGGTAACGTAGCTCAAAAGTTTAATGAATGTGAAAATACTTTTGAGGACATTTTCTCCAATACGAGTGAAAAGGCACTTTTGGAAACACGAAAATAAAAAATATTGAAAAAAAATTATATGAATTTTGGGGAACTTCGCTCAAAAGTTTAGTGAGTGGAAGAATACTTTTGAGGTCATTTTCTCAAATACGAGCATAAGCGCACTTTCGTTGACAAAAAAATGAAAATTAATAAAATAAAATTTCTTACGCTTATGGAAACGGCTCTCATAAGTATTGGTGAGTGTAACAATACTTTCGAGGACATTTTCGGAGTTGCGAGTAAGAGCGCACTTTTGGGGACACAAAAATGAAAAATATTAAAAGAAAACTTAATAAATTTATAGGAAGGTCGCTCAAAAGTTTAATGAATGTGAAAATACTTTTGAGGACATTTTCTCCAGTACGAGTGAAAGGGGCACTTTTGCAAACATGAAAATAAAAAATATTAAAATACAATTATATGAATTTTGGGGAACTTCGCTCAAAAGTTCAGTGAGTGGAAGAATACTTTTGAGGTCATTTTCTCAAATACGAACATAAGCGCACTTTCGTTGACAAAAAAAATGAAAATTAATAAAATACGAAACGGCTCTCATAAGTGCTGGTGAGTGTAACAATACTTTTTATACCACTCTAACATCAAAATCACAAGTTTGGTATGATTTTTCGGCGCTCGTGGTAAAAAATGCTGTTCGAAACTAGTGCGTAAGTCGATTATTTAGCACATGTGACATTTTCGCACTCGCTTCGCTCGTGCAAAATATCACATGAGCGAAATAATCGGCTTCCCCATCCGTGTCGAAAAGTACTATAAGGGCATGTTTTCAAATACGAGTATTAATGCTCTACTTGTGACATAAAAATCGAAAATATTAAAATGCAATATCGTAATTTATGCATCTGACCCTTAGAAGTATTGGTGAGTGTAACAATACTTTCGAGGACATTTTCGGAGATACGAGTAAGAGCGCACTTTTGAGGACACAAAAATGAAAAATATTAAAAGAAAACTTAGTAAATTTATGGGAACGACGCTCAAAAGTTTAATGAATTTGAAAATACTTTTGAGGACATTTTGAATACTTTTGAAGACATTTTATCAAATACGAGTAAAAAGGCCCATTTGAGGACAAAAAAATGAAAAATATTATAATATAATTTTATTAATTTATGGGAAAGTACCTCAAAAGATTAATGAATGTGAAAATACTTTTGAGGACATTTTCTCGAATACGAATGAAAAGGCACTTTTGGGGACATATTAAAATACAATTATATGAATTCACGGGAACTTCGCTCAAAAGTTTAGTGAGTGGAAGAATACTTTAGAGGACATTTTCTCAAATACGAGCATAAGCGCACTTTCGTTGACAAAAAAATGAAAATTAATAAAATACAATTTGTTACGCTTATGGAAACGGCTCTCATAAGTGCTGATGAGTGTAACAATACTTTTAAGGACATGTTTTTTAATACGAGTAAAAAGGCTCTTCTCCGGACATAAAAATCGAAAATATTAAAATGCAATATCGTAAATTATGCAACTGGCCCTTAGAAGTATTGGTGAGTGTAACAATACTTTCGAGGACATTTTCGGAGATACGAGTAAGAGCGCACTTTTGGGGACACAAAAATGAAAAATATTAAAAGAAAACTTGATAAATTTATGGTAACGTAGCTCAAAAGTTTAATGAATGTGAAAATACTTTTGAGGACATTTTCTCCAATACGAGTGAAAAGGCACTTTTGGAAACACGAAAATAAAAAATATTGAAAAAAAATTATATGAATTTTGGGGAACTTCGCTCAAAAGTTTAGTGAGTGGAAGAATACTTTTGAGGTCATTTTCTCAAATACGAGCATAAGCGCACTTTCGTTGACAAAAAAATGAAAATTAATAAAATAAAATTTCTTACGCTTATGGAAACGGCTCTCATAAGTATTGGTGAGTGTAACAATACTTTCGAGGACATTTTCGGAGTTGCGAGTAAGAGCGCACTTTTGGGGACACAAAAATGAAAAATATTAAAAGAAAACTTAATAAATTTATAGGAAGGTCGCTCAAAAGTTTAATGAATGTGAAAATACTTTTGAGGACATTTTCTCCAGTACGAGTGAAAGGGGCACTTTTGCAAACATGAAAATAAAAAATATTAAAATACAATTATATGAATTTTGGGGAACTTCGCTCAAAAGTTCAGTGAGTGGAAGAATACTTTTGAGGTCATTTTCTCAAATACGAGCATAAGCGCACTTTCGTTGACAAAAAAATGAAAATTAATAAAATACGAAACGGCTCTCATAAGTGCTGGTGAGTGTAACAATACTTTTTATACCACTCTAACATCAAAATCACAAGTTTGGTATGATTTTTCGGCGCTCGTGGTAAAAAATGCTGTTCGAAACTAGTGCGTAAGTCGATTATTTAGCACATGTGACATTTTCGCACTCGCTTCGCTCGTGCAAAATATCACATGAGCGAAATAATCGGCTTCCCCATCCGTGTCGAAAAGTACTATAAGGGCATGTTTTCAAATACGAGTATTAATGCTCTACTTGTGACATAGAAATCGAAAATATTAAAATGCAATATCGTAATTTATGCATCTGACCCTTAGAAGTATTGGTGAGTGTAACAATACTTTCGAGGACATTTTCGGAGATACGAGTAAGAGCGCACTTTTGAGGACACAAAAATGAAAAATATTAAAAGAAAACTTAGTAAATTTATGGGAACGATGCTCAAAAGTTTAATGAATTTGAAAATACTTTTGAGGACATTTTGAATACTTTTGAAGACATTTTATCAAATACGAGTAAAAAGGCCCATTTGAGGACAAAAAAATGAAAAATATTATAATATAATTTTATTAATTTATGGGAAAGTACCTCAAAAGATTAATGAATGTGAAAATACTTTTGAGGACATTTTCTCGAATACGAATGAAAAGGCACTTTTGGGGACATATTAAAATACAATTATATGAATGTACGGGAACTTCGCTCAAAAGTTTAGTGAGTGGAAGAATACTTTAGAGGACATTTTCTCAAATACGAGCATAAGCGCACTTTCGTTGACAAAAAAATGAAAATTAATAAAATACAATTTGTTACGCTTATGGAAACGGCTCTCATAAGTGCTGATGAGTGTAACAATACTTTTAAGGACATGTTTTTTAATACGAGTAAAAAGGCTCTTCTCCGGACATAAAAATCGAAAATATTAAAATGCAATATCGTAAATTATGCAACTGGCCCTTAGAAGTATTGGTGAGTGTAATAATACTTTCGAGGACATTTTCGGAGATACGAGTAAGAGCGCACTTTTGGGGACACAAAAATGAAAAATATTAAAAGAAAACTTGATAAATTTATGGTAACGTAGCTCAAAAGTTTAATGAATGTGAAAATACTTTTGAGGACATTTTCTCCAATACGAGTGAAAAGGCACTTTTGGAAACACGAAAATAAAAAATATTGAAAAAAAATTATATAAATTTAGGGGAATTTCGCTCAAAAGTTTAGTGAGTGGAAGAATACTTTTGAGGACATTTTCTCAAATACGAGCATAAGCGCACTTTCGTTGACAAATAAATGAAAATTAATAAAATACAATTTCTTACGCTTATGGAAACGGCTCTCATAAGTATTGGTGAGTGGAAGAATACTTTTGAGGACATTTTCTCCAATATGAGTGATAACGCACTTTCGAGGACATAAAAATAGAAAATATTAAAATACAATTATATAAATTTATGAGAACGTCACTCAAAAGTTTAGTGAGTGGTAGAGTACTTTTGAGGACATTTTCTCGAATACGAGTGAAGAGGCACTTTCCGGGACATAAAAATAAAAAATATTAAAATACAATTATATAAATTTAGGGGAATTTCGCTCAAAAGTTTAGTGAGTGGAAGAATACTTTTGACGACATTTTATGAAATACAAGTAAAAAAGCCTATTTGGGGACATAACAATGAAGAATATTAAAATATAATTTTATTGATTTATGGGAACGCACCTTAAATCTTTAGTGAGGTTAAAAATACTTTTGAGGACATTTTCTCAAATACGTATAAAGAGGTACTTTACGGGACATAACAATAAAAAATATGAAAATAGAATATTATAAATTTATAGGAACATAGCTCCAAAGTTTAGTGAGTGGAAAAATTTTTTGACGACATTTTATCAAATACGGGTAAAAAGGCCCATTTGGGGAAAAAAAATGAAAAATATTATAATATAATTTTATTCATTTATGGGAACGTACCTCAAACGTTTAGTGAGGGTGAAAATACTTTTGAGGACATTTTCTCAAATACGAGTATCAGCGCACTTTCGTAGACAAAAAAATGACAATGATTAAAATACAAATTTTTCGATTATGGAAAGGGTTCTCATAAGTGCTGGTGAGTGTAACCATACTTTTAAGGACATGTTTTCAAATACGAGTAAAAAGGCTCTTCTCGAGACATAAAAATCGAAAATATTAAAATGCATATCGTAAATTATGCAACTGGCCCTTAGAATTATTGGTGAGTGAAACAATTCTTTCGAGGACATTTTCGGAGATACGAGTAAGTGCGCACTTTTGGGGACACAAAAATGAAAAATATTAAAAGAAAACTTAATAAATTTATGGTAACGTCGCTCAAAAGTTTAATGAATGTGAAAATACTTTTGACGACATTTTCTCCAATACGAGTGAAAAGGCACTTTCGTGGTCATAAAAATAGAAAATATTAAAATACAATTATATAAATTTATAGGAACATAGCTCCAAAGTTTAGTGAGTGGAAGAATTTTTTTGACGACATTTTATCAAATACGAGTAAAAAGGCCCATTTGGGGACAAAAAAATGAAAAGTATTAGAATATAATTTTATTCATTTATGGGAACGTACCTCAAACGTTTAGTAAGGGTGAAAAAGTTTTGAGGACATTTTCTCAAATACGAGTATCAGCGCACATTCGTTGACAAGAAAATGGCAATAAATAAAATACAAATTTTTCGATTATGGAAAGGGCTCTCATAAGTGCTGGTGAGTGTAACAATACTGTTAAGGACATGTTTTCAAATACGAGTAGAAAAGGCTCTTCTCGGGAAATAAAAATCGAAAATATTAAAATGCAATATCGAAAATAATGAAACTGGCCCTTAGAAGTACTGGTGAGTGTAATAATACTTACGAGGACATTTTCTAAAATGTGCGTAAAAGTGTCATTGTGCTAGTAAAAGTGCAGATGCGAGTAATAGGGCACTTTTGGGAACACAAAAATAAACAATATTAGAAGAAAACTGAATAAATT
This sequence comes from Torymus aiolomorphi, assembly GCA_036365515.1. Lineage (NCBI taxonomy): Eukaryota > Metazoa > Arthropoda > Insecta > Hymenoptera > Torymidae > Torymus > Torymus aiolomorphi. The sequence continues at coordinate 84,052,814 of CM070877.1, forward strand.
TATAGGAACGTCGCTCAAAAGTTTAATGAATGTGAAAATACTTCGAAGGACATTTTCTCCAATACGAGTGAAAAGGCACTTTTGGGAATATGAAAATAAAAAATATGAAAATACAATTATATAAATTTAGGGGAACTTCTCTCAATAGTTTAGTGAGTGGAAGAATACTTTTGACGACATTTTCTCAAATACGACTATAAGCGCCCTTTTGTTGAGAAAAAGGTGAAAATTACTAAAATACAATTTTTTACGCTTATGGAAACGGCTCTCATAAGTGCTGATGAGTGTAAAAATACTTTTAAACACATGTTTTCAAATACGAGTAAAATGGCTCTTCTGGCGACATAAACATAGAATATATTAAAATGCAATATCGTAAATTATGCAACTGGCCCTTAGAAGTATTGGTGAGTGTAACAATACTTTCGAGGACATTTTCTGAAATGCGTGTAAAAGTGCCCTTGTGCTAGTAAAAGTGCATATGCGAGTAATAGGGCACTTTGAGAACACAAAAATGAAAAATATAAAAAGAAAAATTAATAAATTTATAGGATCTTCGCTCAAAAGTTTAATGAATGTGAAAATACTTTTGAGCAGATTTTCTCCAATACGAGTGAAAAGGCACTTTCGGGGACATAAAAATAGAAAATAATAAAATACAATTATATAAATTTATGAGACCGTCGCTCAAAAGTTTAGTGAGTGAAAGAATACTTGTGAGGACATTTTTTCAAATACGAGTGAAAAGGCACTTTCCGGGACATAAAAATAAAAAATATTAAATTACAATTATAGATATTTAGGGGAACCTTGCTCAAAAATTTTGTGAGAGGGAGAATACTTTTGACGACATTTTATGAAATACGAGTAAAAAGGAATTTTTGGGGACATAAAAATGAAAAATATTAAAATATAATTTTATGAATTTAAGAGAACGTACCTTAAATGTTTAGTGAGGGAAAAATACGTTTGAGGACATTTTCTTAAATACGTATAAAAAGGTACTTTCCGGGACATAAAAAGAAAAAAAATGAAAATACAATTTTATAAATTTATAGGAACTTAGCTCAAATGTTTAGCGAGTGGAAGAATACTTTTGAAGACATTTTATCAAATACGAGTTAAAAGGCCCATTTGGGGACAAAAAAATGAAAAATATTATAATATAATTTTATTAATTTTTGGGAACGTACTTCAAATGTTTAGAGAGGGTAAAAGTACTTTTGAGGACATTTTCTGAAATGCGAGTAAAAGTGCACCTTTGGGGACACAAAAATAAAAAATATTAAAATAATACTTAATAAATTTATAGGAACGTCGCTCAAAAGTTTAATGATTGTGAAAATACTTTTGAGGACATTTTATGAAGTACAAGTAAAAAGGTATATTTGGGGACATAAAAATGAAAAATATTAAAATATAATTTTATTAATTTATGAGAACGTACCTTAAATGTTTAGTGAGGGTAAAAATACTTTTCAGGACATTTTCTTAATTACGTATAAAAAGGTACTTTCCGGGACATAAAAATAAAAAATATGAAAATACAATTTTATAAATTTATAGAAACTTAGCTCAAATGTTTAGCGAGTGGAAGAATACTTTTGAAGACATTTTATCAAATACGAGTTAAAAGGCCAATTTGGGGACAAAAAAATGAAAAATATTATAATATAATTTTATTAATTTTTGGGAACGTACTTCAAATGTTTAGTGAGGGTAAAAGTACTTTTGAGGACATTTTCTGAAATGCGAGTAAAAGTGCACCTTTGGGGACACAAAAATGAAAAATAATAAAATAATACTTAATAAATTTATAGGAACGTCGCTCAAAAGTTTAATGAATGTGAAAATACTTTTGAGGACATTTTCTGAAATACGAGTAAAAAGGCGCTTTTGGGGCATAAAAATAAAGATATTAGAATGCCATTTTACAAATTTATGGGAACATACCTTAAACGTTTAGTAAGTGTAAAAATACTTTTATGGTCATTTCCTCAAATAGAAGTAAAAGCGCATTTTTGGAACAAAAAAATGGAAAATATTTAAAATCCAATCTTGTAAAATATGCAACAGGCCCTTAGAGTATTGGTGAGTGTAACAATACGTTTTAGGACATTTTCTGAAATACGAGTAAAAGGGCACTTTTGGAGTATAAAAATAAAGATATTAGAATGCCATTTTAGAAATTTATGGGAACGTACCTTAAAAGTTTAGTGAGTGTAAAAATACTTTTGTGGACATTTCCTCAAATACAAATAACAGCGCATTTTCGGGACAAAAAAATATAAAATTTTAAAATCTAATATTGTAAGTTATGCAACTTCCCCTTAGAAGCATGGTGAGTATAACAATACTATTAAGGACATTTTCTGAAATACGAGTAAAAAGATATTCTTGAGGACATTACAATGAATGATATTAGAATGCAATTTTATAAATTTATAGGAACGTACCTTGAAAGTTTAGTGACTCTAAAAATATTTTTGAGGATATTTTCGCAAATACGTGTAATAGGTACTTTTGAGACATAATAATCGAAAATATTAATATGCAATCTCATAAATTATGCTACTGGCCCTTAGAAGTATTGGTGAGTGTAACATTACTTTTGAGAACATTTTCTCAAATACGTGTAAAAAGGTACTTTTAAGCATATCAAAATGATAAATACTAAAATGCAATTTTATACGATTATGGAATCTACTCTAATAAGTGCTGGTAAGTGTAACAATATTTTTAACAACATTCTTTTAAATACGAGTAAAAAGGATATTTTCGGGACATATTAATCGAAAATATTAATAGGCAATCTCGTAAATTATGCAACTGGCCCTTAGTAGTATTGGTAAGTCTACTTTTGAGGACATTTTCTGAAATACGTGTAGAAAGGTACTTTTAAGCATATTAAAATGAAAAATACTAAAATGCAATTTTATACGATTATGCAAACTGCTCTAATAAGTGCTGGTAAGTGTAACAATATTTTTAAGAACATTCTTTCAAATACGAGTAAAAAGGCTCTTTTCGAGACATATTAATCGAAAATTTTAAAATGCAATCTTGTAAATTATGCAACTTGCCCTTAGAAGCATGGTAAGTATAACAATACTATTAAGGACATTTTCTCAAATACGAGTAAAAAGATACTTTTGAGGACATTAAAATGAAAGATATTAGAATGCAATTTTATAAATTTATAGGAACGTACATTGAAAGTTTAGTGACTCCAAAAATACTTTTGTGGACATTTCCTCAAATACAAATAACAGCGCATTTTCGGGACAAAAAAATATATAATTGTAAAATCCAATATTCTAAGTTATGCAACTGTCCCTTAAAAGCATTGGTGAGTATAACAGTACTATTAAGGACATTTTCGCAAATACGAGTAAAAAGGACTTCTAAGCTTATTAAAATGATAAATACTAAAATGCCATTTTATACGATTATGGAATCTGCTCTAATAAGTGCTGGTAAGTGTAACAATATTTTTAAGAACATTCTTTCAAAAACGAGTAAAAAGGTTCTTTTCGAGACATATTAATCGAAAATTTTAATATGCAATCTCGTAAATTATGCAACTGGCCTTTCGTCATATTGGTGAGTGTAACAATACTTTTGAGGACATTTTCTGAAATACGAGTAAAAAGGAGCTTTTGGGGCATAAAAATAAAGATATTAGAATGCCATTTTACAAATTTATGGGAACATACCTTAAACGTTTAGTAAGTGTAAAAATACTTTTATGGTCATTTCCTCAAATAGAAGTAAAAGCGCATTTTTGGAACAAGAAAATGGAAAATATTCAAAATCCAATCTTGTAAAATATGCAACAGGCCCTTAGAGTATTGGTGAGTGTAACAATACGTTTTAGGACATTTTCTGAAATACGAGTAAAAGGGCACTTTTGGAGTATAAAAATGAAGATATTAGAATGCGATTTTAGAAATTTATGGGAACGTACCTTAAAAGTTTAGTGAGTGTAAAAATACTTTTGTGGACATTTCCTCAAATACAAATAACAGCGCATTTTCGGGACAAAAAAATATAAAATTTTAAAATCCAATATTGTAAGTTATGCAACTTACCCTTAGAAGCATGGTGAGTATAACAATACTATTAAGGACATTTTCTGAAATACGAGTAAAAAGATACTTTTGAGGACATTAAAATGAATGATATTAGAATGCAATTTTATAAATTTATAGGAACGTACCTTGAAAGTTTAGTGACTCTAAAAATACTTTTGAGGATATTTTCTCAAATACGTGCAAATAGGTACTTTTGAGACATAATAATGAAAAATATTAATATGCAATCTCATAAATTATGCTACTGGCCCTTAGAAGTATTGGTGAGTGTAACATTAATTTTGAGAACATTTTCTCAAATACGTGTAAAAAGGTACTTTTAAGCATATCAAAATGATAAATACTAAATGCAATTTTATACGATTATGGAATCTACTCTAATAAGTGCTCGTAAGTGTAACAATATTTTTAACAACATTCTTTTAAATACGAGTAAAAAGGATCTTTTCGGGAAATATTAATCGAAAATATTAATATGCAATCGCGTAAATTATGCAACTGGCCCTTAGTCGTATCGGTGAGTGTAACAATACTTTTCGGGACATTTTTTGAAATACGAGTAAAAAGGCACTTTTGGGGCATAAAAATAAAGATATTAGAATGCCATTTTACAAATTTATGGGAACATACCTTAAAAGTTTAGTAAGTGTAAAAATACTTTTGTGGTCATTTCCTCAAATAGAAGTAAAAGCGCATTTTGGGAACAAAAAAATGGAAAATATTTAAAATCCAATATTGTAAGTTATGCAACTTGCCCTTAGAAGCATGGTGAGTATAACAATACTATTAAGGACGTTTTCTCAAATACGAGTAAAAAGCTACTTTTGAGGACATTAAAATGAAAGATATTAGAATGCAATTTTATAAATTTATAGGAACGTACCTTGAAAGTTTAGTGATTCTAAAAATACTTTTGAGGAAATTTTTTCAAATACGTGTAAATAGGTACTTTTGAGACATAATAATCGAAAATATTAATATGCAATCTCGTAAATTATGCTACTGGCCCTTAGAAGTATTGGTGAGTGTAATAAAACTTTTGAGGACATTTTCTCAAATACGTCCAGAAAGGTACTTTTAAGCATATTGAAATGAAAAATACTAAAATGCAATTTTATACGATTATGGAAACTCCTCTAATAAGAGCTGGTAAGTGTAACAATATTTTTAAGAACATTCTTTCAAATACGAGTAAAAAGTCTCTTTTCGGGACATATTAATCAAAAATATTAAAATGCAATCTCGTAAATTATGCAACTGGCCCTTAGTAGTATTGGTAAGTCTACTTTCGAGGACATTTTCTGAAATACGTGTAGAAAGGTACTTTTAAGTATATTAAAATGAAAAATACTAAAATGCAATTTTATACGATTATGGAAACTGCTCTAATAAGAGCTGTTAAGTGTAACAATATTTTTAAGAACATTCTTTCAAATACGAGTAAAAAGTCTCTTTTCGGGACATATTAATCAAAAATATTAAAATGCAATCTCGTAAATTATGCTACTGGCCCTTAGAAGTATTGGTGAGTGTAATAAAACTTTTGAGGACATTTTCTCAAATACGTATAGAAAGGTACTTTTAAGCATACTAAAATGAAAAATACTAAAATGCAATTTTATACGATTATGGAATCTGCTCTAATAAGTGCTGGTAAGTGTAACAATATTTTTAAGAACATTCTTTTAAATACGAGTAAAAAGGATCTTTTCGGGACATATTAATCGAAAATATTAATATGCAATCTCGTAAATTATGCAACTGGCCCTTAGTAGTATTGGTAAGTCTACTTTTGAGGACATTTTCTGAAATACATGTAGAAAAGTGCTTTTAAGTATATTAAAATAAAAAATACTAAAATGCAATTTTATACGATTATGGAAACTGCTCTAATAAGAGCTGGTAAGTGTAACAATATTTTTAAGAACATTCTTCCAAATACGAGTAAAAAGGCTCTTTTCGGGACATATTAATCGAAAATATTAATATGCAATCTCGTAAATTATGCAACTGGCCCTTAGTAGTATTGGTAAGTCTACTTTTGAGGACATTTTCTGAAATACGTGTAGAAAGGTACTTTTAAGCATATTAAAATGAAAAATACTAAAATGCAACTTTATACGATTATGGAAACTGCTCTAATAAGAGGCGGTAAGTGTAACAATATTTTTAAGAACATTCTTTCAAATACGAGTAAAACGTCTCTTTTCGGGACATATTAATCGAAAATATTAAAATGCAATCTCGTAAATTATGCAACTGGCCCTTAGTAGTATTGGTAAGTCTACTTTTGAGGACATTTTCTGAAATACGTGTAGAAAAGTGCTTTTAAGTATATTAAAATAAAAAATACTAAAATGCAATTTTATACGATTATGGAAACTGCTCTAATAAGAGCTGGTAAGTGTAACAATATTTTTAAGAACATTCTTCCAAATACGAGTAAAAAGGCTCTTTTCGGGACATATTAATCGAAAATATTAATATGCAATCTCGTAAATTATGCAACTGGCCCTTAGTAGTATTGGTAAGTCTACTTTTGAGGACATTTTCTGAAATACGTGTAGAAAGGTACTTTTAAGCATATTAAAATGAAAAATACTAAAATGCAACTTTATACGATTATGGAAACTGCTCTAATAAGAGGCGGTAAGTGTAACAATATTTTTAAGAACATTCTTTCAAATACGAGTAAAACGTCTCTTTTCGGGACATATTAATCGAAAATATTAAAATGCAATCTCATAAATTATGCAACTGGCCCTTAGTCGTATCGGTGAGTATAACAATACTTTTGAGGATATTTTCTCAAATACGAGTAAAAAGGCACTTTTGGGGCATAAAAATAAAGACATTAGAATGGCATTTTACAAATTTATGGGAACATACCTTAAAAGTTTAGTAAGTGTAAAAATACTTTTGTGGTCATTTCCTTAAATAGACGTAAAAGCGCATTTTTGGAACAAAAAAATGGAAAATATTTAAAATCCAATATTGTAAGTTCTGCAACTTGCCCTTAGAAGCATGGTGAGTATAACAATACTATTTAGGACATTTTCTCAAATACGAGTAAAAAGATACGTTTGAGGACATTAAAATTAAAGATATTATAATGCAATTTTATAAATTTATAGGAACGTAGATTGAAAGTTTAGTGACTCTAAAAATACTTTTGAGGACATTTTTTCAAATACGTGTAAATAGGTACTTTTGAGACATAATAATCGAAAATATTAATATGCAATCTCGTAAATTATGCTACTGGCCCTTAGAAGTATTGGTGAGTGTAATAAAACTTTTGAGCACATTTTCTTAAATACGTGTAGAAAGGTACTTTTAAGCATACTAAAATGAAAAATACTAAAATGAAATTTTATACGATTATGGAATCTGCTCTAATAAGTGCTGGTAAGTATAACAATATTTTCAAGAACATTCTTTCAAATACGAGTAAAAAGTCTCTTTTCGGGACATATTAATCAAAAATATTAAAATGCAATGTCGTAAATTATGCAACTGGCCCTTAGTCGTATCGGTGAGTGTAACAATACTTATCGGGACATTTTCTGAAATATGAGTAAAAAGGCACTTTTGGGGCATAAAAATAAAGATATTAGAATGCCATTTTACAAATTTATGGGAACATACCTTAAAAGTTTAGTAAGTGTAAAAATACTTTTGTGGTCATTTCCTCAAATAGAAGTAAAAGCGCATTTTTAGAACAAAAAAATGGAAAATATTTAAAATCATATATTGTAAGTTATGCAACTTGCCCTTAGAAGCATGGTGAGTATAACAATACTATTAAGGACGTTTTCTCAAATACGAGTAAAAAGATACTTTTGAGGACATTAAAATGAAAGATATTAGAATGCAATTTTATAAATTTATAGGAACGTACCTTGAAAGTTTAGTGATTCTAAAAATACTTTTGAGGAACTTTTTTCAAATACGTGTAAATAGGTACTTTTGAGACATAATAATCGAAAATATTAATATGCAATCTCGTAAATTATGCTACTGGCCCTTAGAATTATTGGTGAGTGTAATAAAACTTTTGAGGACATTTTCTCAAATACGTATAGAAAGGTACTTTTAAGCATATTGTAATGAAAAATACTAAAATGCAATTTTATACGATTATGGAATCTGCTCTAATAAGTGCTGGTAAGTGTAACAATATTTTTAAGAACATTCTTTTAAATACGAGTAAAAAGGAACTTTTCGAGACATATTAATCGAAAATATTAATATGCAATCTCGTAAATTATGCAACTGGCCCTTAGTAGTATTGGTAAGTCTACTTTTGAGGACATTTTCTGAAATACGTGTAGAAAAGTACTTTTAAGTATATTAAAATAAAAAATACTAAAATGCAATTTTATATGATTATGGAAACTCATCTAATAAGAGCTGGTAAGTGTAATAATATTTTTAAGAACTTTCTTTCAAATACGAGTAAAAAGGCTCTGTTCGGGACATATTAATCGAAAATATTAATATGCAATCTCGTAAATTATGCAACTGGCCCTTAGTAGTATTGGTAAGTCTACTTATGAGGACATTTTCTGAAATACGTGTAGAAAGGTACTTTTAAGCATATTAAAATGAAAAATACTAAAATGCAATTTTATACGATTATGGAAACTGCTCTAATAAGAGCTGGTAAGTGTAACAATATTTTTAAGAACATTCTTTCAAATACGAGTAAAAAGTCTCTTTTCGGGACATATTAATAAAAAATATTAAAATGCAATCTCGTAAATTATGCAACAGGTCCTTAGTCGTATCGGTGAGTGTAACAATACTTTTCGGGACATTTTCTGAAATACGAGTAAAAAGGTACTTTTGGGGCATAAAAATAAAGATATTAGAATGCCATTTTACAAATTTATGGGAACATACCTTAAAAGTTTAGTAAGTGTAAAAATACTTTTGTGGTCATTTCCTCAAATAGAAGTAAAAGCGCATTTTTGGAACAAAAAATGGAAAATATTTAAAATCCAATATTGTAAGTTATGCAACTTGCCCTTAGAAGCATGGTGAGTATAACAATACTATTAAGGACGTTTTCTCAAATACGAGTAAAAAGATACTTTTGAGGACATTAAAATGAAAGATATTAGAATGCAATTTTATAAATCTATAGGAACGTACCTTGAAAGTTTAGTGACTCTAAAAATACTTTTGAGGAAATTTTTTCAAATACGTGTAAATAGGTACTTTTGAGACATAATAATCAAAAATATTAATATGCAATCTCATAAATTATGCTACTGGCCATTAGAAGTATTGGTGAGTGTAACATTACTTTTGAGAACATTTTCTCAAATACGTGTAAAAAGGTACTTTTAAGCATATCAAAATGATAAATACTAAAATGCAATTTTATACGATTATGGAATCTACTCTAATAAGTGCTGGTAAGTGTAACAATATTTTTAACAACATTCTTTTAAATACGAGTAAAAAGGATCTTTTCGGGACATATTAATCGAAAATATTAATATGCAATCTCGTAAATTATGCAACTGGCCCTTAGTAGTATTGGTAAGTCTACTTTTGAGGACATCTTCTGAAATACGTATAGAAAGGTACTTTTAAGCATATTAAAATGAAAAATACTAAAATGCAATTTTATACGATTATGGAATCTACTCTAATAAGAGGTGGTAAGTGTAACAATATTTTTAAGAACATTCTTTCAAATACGAGTAAAACGTCTCTTTTAGGGACATATTAATCGAAAATATTAAAATGCAATCTCATAAATTATGCAACTGGCCCTTAGTCGTATCGGTGAGTGTAACAATACTTATCGGGACATTTTCTGAAATACGAGTAAAAAGGCACTTTTGGGGCATAAAAATAAAGATATTAGAATGCCATTTTACAAATTTATGGGAACATACCTTAAAAGTTTAGTAAGTGTAAAAATACTTTTGTGGTCATTTCCTCAAATAGAAGTAAAAGCGCATTTTTGGAACAAAAAAATGGAAAATATTTAAAATCCAATATTGTAAGTTATGCAACTTGCCCTTAGAAGCATGGTGAGTATAACAATACTATTAAGGACGTTTTCTCAAATACGAGTAAAAAGATACTTTTGAGGACATTAAAATGAAAGATATTAGAATGCAATTTTATAAATTTATAGGAATGTACCTTGAAAGTTTAGTGACTCTAAAAATACTTTTGAGGAAATTTTCTCATATACGTGTAAATAGGTACTTTTGAGACATAATAATCGAAAATATTAATATGCATTCTCGTAAATTATGCTACTGGCCCTTAGAAGTATTGGTGAGTGTAATAAAACTTTTGAGGACATTTTCTCAAATACGTATAGAAAGGTACTTTTAAGCATATTGAAATGAAAAATACTATAATGCAATTTTATACGATTATGGAATCTGCTCTAATAAGTGCTGGTAAGTGTAACAATATTTTTAAGAACATTCTTTTAAATGCGAGTAAAAAGGAACTTTTCGAGACATATTAATCGCAAATATTAATATGCAATCTCGTAAATTATGCAACTGGCCCTTAGTAGTATTGGTAAGTCTACTTTTGAGGACATTTTCTGAAATACGTGTAGAAAGGTACTTTTAAGTATATTAAAATGAAAAATACTAAAATGCAATTTTATACGATTATGGAAACTGCTCTAATAAGAGCTGGTAAGTGTAACAATATTTTTAAGAACATTCTTTCAAATACGAGTAAAAAGTCTCTTTTCGGGACATATTAATCAAAAATATTAAAATTCAATCTCGTAAATTATGCAACTGGCCCTTAGTCGTATCGGTGAGTGTAACAATACTTTTCGGGACATTTTCTCAAATACGAGTAAAAAGGCACTTTTGGGGCATAAAAATAAAGACATTAGAATGCCATTTTACAAATTTATGGGAACATACCTTAAAAGTTTAGTAAGAGTAAAAATACTTTTGTGGTCATTTCCTTAAATAGACGTAAAATCGCATTTTTGGAACAAAAAAATGGAAAATATTTAAAATCCAATATGGTAAGTTCTGCAACTTGCCCTTAGGAGCATGGTGAGTATAACAATACTATTAAGGACATTTTCTCAAATACGACTAAAAAGATACTTTTGAGGACATTAAAATGAAAGATATTAGAATGAAATTTTATAAATTTATAGGAACGTACCTTGAAAGTTTAGTGACTCTAAAAATACTTTTGAGGACATTTTCTCAAATACGTGTAAATAGGTACTTTTGAGACATAATAATCGAAAATATTAATATGCAATCTCGTAAATTAGCCTACTGGCCCTTAGAAGTAATGGTGAGTGTAACATTACTTTTGAGAACATTTTCTCAAATACGTGTAAAAAGGTACTTTTAAGCATATTAAAATGATAAATACTAAAATGCAATTTTATACGATTATGGAATCTACTCTAATAAGTGCTGGTAAGTGTAACTATATTTGCAACAACATTCTTTTAAATACGAGTAAAAAGGATCTTTTCGGGACATATTGATCGAAAATATTAATATGCAATCTCGTAAATTATGCAACTGGCCCTTAGTAGTATTGGTAAGTCTACTTTTGAGGACATTTTCTGAAATACGTGTAGAAAGGTACTTTTAAGCATATTAAAATGAAAAATACTAAAATGCAATTTTATACGATTATGGAAACTGCTCTAATAAGAGGTGGTAAGTGTAACAATATTTTTAAGAACATTCTTTCAAATACGAGTAAAACGTCTCTTTTAGGGACATATTAATCGAAAATATTAAAATGCAATCTCATAAATTATGCAACTGGCCCTTAGTCGTATCGGTGAGTATAACAATACTTTTCGGGACATTTTCTGAAATACGAGTAAAAAGGCACTTTTGGGGCAAAAAATAAAGATATTAGAATGCCATTTTACAAATTTATGGGAACATACCTTAAAAGTTTAGTAAGTGTAAAAATACTTTTGTGGTCATTTCCTCAAATAGAAGTAAAAGCGCATTTTTGGAAGAAAAAAATGGAAAATATTTAAAATCCAATATTGTAAGTTATGCAACTTGCCCTTAGAAGCATGGTGAGTAAAAATACTATTAAGGATGTTTTCTCAAATACGAGTAAAAAGATACTTTTGAGGACATTAAAATGAAAGATATTAGAATGCAATTTTATAAATTTATAGGAACGTACCTTGAAAGTTTAGTGACTCTAAAAATACTTTTGAGGACATTTTCTCATATACGTGTAAATAGGTACTTTTGAGACATAATAATCGAAAATATTAATATGCAATCTCGTAAATTAGCCTACTGGCCCTTAGAAGTATTGGTGAGTGTAACATTACTTTTGAGAACATTTTCTCAAATACGTGTAAAAAGGTACTTTTAAGCATATTAAAATGATAAATACTAAAATGCAATTTTATACGATTAGGGAATCTACTCTAATAAGTGCTGGTAAGTGTAACAATATTTTTAAGAACATTCTTTTAAATACGAGTAAAAAGGATCTTTTCGGGACATATTAATCGAAAATATTAATATGCAATCTCGTAAATTATGCAACTGGCCCTTAGTAGTATTGGTGAGTGTAACAATACTTTTGAGGACATTTTCTGAAATACGAGTAAAAAGGCACTTTTGGGGACATAAAACTTCAAGATATTAGATTGCAATTTTATAAATTTATGGAAACGTAGCTTAAAAGTTAAGTGAGTGTAAAAATACTTTTGTGGACATTTCGTCAAATACGAGTAAAAGCGCATTTTTGTGACGAAAAAAATGCAAAATATTATAATCGAATCTTGTAAGTTATGCAACTGGCCATTAGACGTATTAGTGAGTGTAACAATACTTATAAAAACTGTACTTTTAGCGACAAAAAATTGAAAATATACAAATGCAATCTCGTAAATTATGCAACTGGCCCTTACAAGCATTGGTGTGTGTAACAATAATTTTAAGGACATGTTTTGAAATTGGAGTATGAAGGCACTTTTGGGGACATAAAATTAAAGATATTAAAATACAATTTTATAAATTTATAGGAATGTCGCTCAAATGTTTAGTGAGTGTAAAAATACTATTGAAGACCGGTTTAAGGATAGAGCTGTCTTCGGTATTTGTTAGACATTCCAAAATAAATAAATTTGATAATAAAGTATTACACATACTAAAAATGATAATAAAGTATTAACAAAGTAAGCACATCGACAGCGAATACAAAATGTTCGTACTGGATGGGATTATCATTCTTAGATGCCATCATAACGTCCTCTACGTCATTATACACTTCATGTGTTTACTACCTGCTGTACTTTTAAAGACATTACCAGAATTTATATTCAAATTTCCCTAATTATTGATTTGACTAAAAGAAATTATGTTTAGGAACAAGTAAAAAATTTGCAATTAATCTCTCAAGCCAAAACGCCTGGCGACTGCTTGGTAACGATTGAAATCGATCAATGTCCTTGTAACGAATTTTTAGTATTCAAACGTTAAATGTTTTGTCGCCATAATGTAGTTATGCAGACATCAGGTTTAGAGTAACATTTGCAAGCTGTCATTAAGCGACAAAATCTTGGAGGATACTGCCCGAAAAGAATATGATATTTTTATTTAAGTTATGGTTTGATCGCCCTTATGCATTTACGAACATATCTCCTTGCTGAAATATGTTCTATAAAAAAACTATGAAAATCTATAAAAAATTATGAAAATCTATGGAAGTCTATGGAAGTCTATGAGAATCTATGAGAATCTATGAAAGTCTATGAAAAACGTATAAAATACTGTCGAAATTGGGACGCTTCCATAGCTTTTTCATAGTTTTTCCTACTTTTTTCATGGCTTTTCATTATTTTTACTAGACTTTCATAGTTATTCATTATTTTTCGTAGATTTTTATGGATTTCCGTAATTTTTTTTACAAATTCTATTTTTCTATGAAATAAAAAAAATTTTTTAGAACAACATTTTTAAATTTCATTTTCTTAATTTTATTGAAAAATAGAATTTGTAAAAAATTACGCAAAACCATAAAAATCTACGAAAAATAATGAATCTACGAAAAACTATGAAAAAACTATGCAAGCGTCGCAATTACGACAGTATTTTATACGTTTTTCATAGATTTTCATAGATTCCCATAAATTCTCACATACTCTCATAACTTTCATAGACTTTAATAGATTTTCATGATTTTTGATACATTTTCATGATTTTTGATACACCAGAAAAGGGGATGCAATTTTTATTTAAGTTATTGAGAAAAGGTGCATATTTAAAGATGTAATAAGGACTTATTAAAAAGTGAAATGACTTGGAAAGGCCAATTCAGCATTCATACTTATGAGGTATTGATAGATGATGATATATTTGAGGACACAAAAGTCTTCGGTATTTGTTAGTCATTCCAATATAAATAAATTTGGTATTATCTCAAGTGTATAAAAAATGTCGGTAAAATACCTTTATTTGCCATAGCATCAAGAACGAAAATTAACTGTTCATACTGGAGGGGATTGTCATTGTTAGATGTCTTCGTATCGTCCTCTACGTAATTATACACTGCACGTGTTAACAACCGGCTGTACTTTTAAAGACTTTACCAGGATTTATTAAAATGAGTTATGCAAACTTGTTTGAATTATTTAATAAAATAAGTAAGCCGATAATATTTTTTTAAAAGATGTTCTCATAGATAAACATTTTTTTCGAATATTAAAAGTTTGGGAGTTGATATCCTCATGTTATTAGATAGGACGCAAGAGTATAATTTGTCGACAAAAAAGACGAGTGAGGGAAGCACTTACACGCATGCGTTGCATATACTATTTTTCTAAACTAAATGCGCAAAACTCGATTTTCTATGCCTATCCTCTCTTATGTGATTTCATAATATTTTCACGCGGTTATGTAGCATACGCAGAGTGTGAGTTTTTCGCTTTTTGAACTCGCATTGTACAAAAATGAGTGCTTTGCACACTGTGAGTTAAGAATGCGAGAAACCTTCACTAAGCGCATGCTAAATGTAGGCATCAAAATCGAGTTTTGCGCACTTAGTTTAGAAAAAGTTATTTCATATATATATATATATATATATATATATATATATATATATATATATATATAAATATGAAATTCTGGAAGTTTGAGGATTATATTCAGCACCCGCTTGGAAGTTTGAGGGGTTATGGGAAGTTTGAGGAGCCTCCTCAAACTTCCAATCTATATATTCAGCATCCGAGCGGAAGTTTGAGGGGTTTTCTAGAGTCTATTTGTCTAGAGTCGGTAACCTGAGGGTTATTATTTCTTTAGCCACTCTGACCGACCGGGGTTGAGCTCCTCAAACTTACTAGCCTGTATATATATATATATATATATATATATATATATATATATATATATATATATGTGTGTACATATATTTATCTCAAAGGTAACTTATGCGGACGCATCCTTAATGGGAACGGTACTTATGCGGTCTTTCATCGACTTGTGCAGACATTTTTGAGTGTCTACATAGAGAGGGAGTTATTTCTTTAGCCAAGCGTGACTTGTGCAGACACGGGTCTAATGGAAACGATACTTATGCAGACAACATACGTAAACGGATCGGGACTTATGCGGATGAGTCTACATATGTATCTATATATCTGTTTATATATATATATATATATATATATATATATATATATATATATATATATATATATATATATATATGTGTTGGAATTTAACGTTTACCTGGAGTTATTTACCCTTACGAATTTAAATTATTTAAATTAAACCCTCGTTTCATTGTAAGTTCACCCTTAAAACTAATTACTAAACCCGCGTGTCATTGTAATTTTATCCTTAAAACCCTAATTATATAAATTTAAAAAAAAAACGAAGAATACGAGTTTCTGCTTTCTAAACTGAAACCTATAAAATAATACATTGTTATTAAGGTAATGTGTACTTACCGACAAATTTTAGAATGTATATTTCTTTTGCAAATAATAATAGAATTACTAACAAAAAAAATTGAGTATAGTATTTACATATACGGAGCGCCTGAAAGAGCTGTTTTTCTAAAAATTGACTCAGAATTTATTTAATTAAATAAAAGCCGCAATGCCGATAAGTAGGGATCTGTATACTTCGAATTTTGACAGTTTTAAAAAGTGTTTATCTCATGGAAATACTGATAGAATCGCACAAAAAAAATCTGAGCATAGTATTTACATACACGAAGCGCCTGAAAGAATTGCTTTTCCAAATAAACGTTCGCATGTAGTAAAGTACACATTACCTTAATAACAATGTATTATTTTATAGGTTTCAGTTTAGAAAGCAGAAACTCGTATTCTTCGTTTTTTTTTTAAATTTATATAATTAGGGTTTTAAGGATAAAATTACAATGACACGCGGGTTTAGTAATTAGTTTTAAGGGTGAACTTACAATGAAACGAGGGTTTAATTTAAATAATTTAAATTCGTAAGGGTAAATAACTCCAGGTAAACGTTAAATTCCAATATATATATATATATATATATATATATATATATATATATATATATATATATATATATATATATATATATATATATATATATATATATATATATATATAAAACGCTAGTTATGCAGACACTTTCCGAAATTTAAATAGACTTATGCAGACAGAGACCGACTTATGCAGACGTCAGCATAAGTAGAGAGATTATTTCTTTAGTCACGCTAGACTTGTGCAGACACTTGTATAAACGGTACTACACTTATGCAGACAGGTCACGTGGTCTTATACATTGGTGTCAGCATAAGTCCATGTTTATATGATTATATATATATATATATATATATATATATATATATATATATATATATATATATATATATATATATATATATATATATATATATATATATATATATATATATATATATATATATATATATATATATAATAATTTTAATAGTTATTATATTTTAATTATGGATTTTCTTTTTCTAGATTTGTATACCTGCAATAAATTTTGGCAGTATATCACTATACTGGCATACTGATTCATAAATTCTAAGGATTATCGGGAGTAAGATGATAGGATTATGTGTTTGTTAAACGAAGATTGTTTAATCCATATTTACCAATTTCTACCCATTGCCGACCGAGTAAGAGTTGAAAGAGGTGACGGAAATTCACTAACTTGCATAATAAGAACGAGAGGTCAAAATTATTTAACTTTGTTGCTGTATGTAAGTGATGGAAAGAAGCTGCTAAGGTGTCGTGGCGACATTTTCGAATATAAAACTTTTCTCGAAAAAGCTAGGGCGCCTTCAATGGAGTACCCGACAATCTTATTTTCAAAAAAGTGCTGCAGCATTGCTATAATTCCATAACTTACATCATAGCATGTGATTACGATATAGCCGAACAAGTAAAAAATATCCATCTGATACCGAAGTGGTGTCGAAATTTAGAATACGCAACGCTGAATGCTTTTAAATTATCAGCTCCATTTTTAAGACAATTGACACTCTGGCCTAAAATTAAGGAAATAAGCGTTGAATCCATAGCGCGAACATGTAAGGACAATGTTTTTGGACCATTCGTCGCTTCGTTAAAGAACTTCCGCAGCATTACGATTGAACAAATAATCCTCGCGATTGGGATACAGACTTAAGTGGTCGATTTTTATTGGAGGCTAACGCCGAATCTATTGCACTGAAAAAAAAGTCCGTAGTGATAATGACTCTAAGTTATAGTAAAGTACAATTTAGTAGAAGAGCTACATTTGTCAGTCACTTTCGAAGCGCCATGCACGGTGGACGAGGCCCAGAGAGTCGAGGACTATTTAAAATCCTGGGGTTTATCCTATTATTATGAAAAATTCCTTGGTAAGCATAAGATTTCAATAACAAAATATTGTTTTGAAATTATGAAATAATATAGATAATTTAATATAATATAAATAAAAGAATAGTATCTATTTATAATAAAGTGATAAATAATTTGAGAGAACTAAATTAAATTGTAACAGATATTTCAGATGAATCCATCGACACTGTGGATATATTTCTAAACTTGCCAGAGGAAGAATTCAAAGCTATGATGGCACGAGGAAATAGATATAAGTTCATCAAAAATCGAGAATATAGAGAGGAGAGATATATTATTGATAAAATTATGGTACATGAAGTAGTTGATTGTGATGACACAAAAATATTGATATTAAGCGAAATTAACACGAAATTTTGTAACAGGCTTGTAACAAAAAGATTTATTAATGAAAAATTTAAATAAAAAACTATAAATATGTATTTTTTTTTCATCTCAACTAAAATGTATAGCTAAAATAATTATTTTATGAAATATAGAACAATATTTTATATAGAAGTGTTTTTAGTAACATTCACTATATTTTATTCAACTATATTTATTTAACTATATAACACAGTAAGTTTCACATTTGATTTCCTCTAAGATTATATAGTTAATGTTACTATATTTTTTATTTGCAAACACTATTTCTTTTAGTTAAATTTAATAAAATATTATTGTTGTGACAAAATCGCACTATATTTTATAGTGGTTTTATAGTCAAATTTACTATATTTTTGGCTCGGTGTGAAGAAGTTCATTTTGATGCAGGCAGGAATATTAGGATTGGTGTAGTATGTAGTGTAAGTATAAAATCTAATAATTATAATATTCATTTATGACACCTTATTTTTTATTTAATATTTTTTAAATGTTTTTATTAGATGCGACGCGGGAAAACGCGTCGAGTATGAATGTGTGAGTGTGAGCGCGCGAAGGCATTTTAAAACGACGTTCAACGATGATTCGAGCGCCGCGAGCGCCGTAGAAGGGCAAGGGAGAGAGAGAGAGCGCTGCTCTCTAATCACTCTACCCCGGACCTCCGAGCGAGAGAGACTAAGTGTACGCGCGCGTGAGACTTGGTGATTTTCCGAGAGTGCAAGTGAGGAACAGAGACGGTGACTTCCAAGAGCCAGGCGCAGAGAGCGAGCGTCGAGGACGAGCCAGCACGAGTCAAGCGTGTACGAGGGAGGAGATCGTCAAGGTAGGAAAGAGTGCGTGTGTGCGTGTCGTTCGCGAGCGTTTACTCGGGGCCAGTATTGGTGCCTTTCCTTCCCAGCGGGGAAGGAAGAACGCATAGAAAGGAGAGCTTTGGCCCTCACGGCACGCCGTGTAGAGGACGAGCGTTAGCGTGCGTGTGGGAGCCCTGCTGCCCGAGCAGGTGAACGCGGACCACCCCGACGGGAGTGAGTCTCGAGCCGGCATCGCGAGAGTGTGCGTGAGTGTGAACTCCTCGTCTGGCGCCTTACAAATTCGGCGAGGAGAGTATTTGAGCGAGAGGTAAGTTTGAACGGGAGAGTGATTGAGGACGCGGTTAATTCGGGACGCGCGGGTTCTTATAGTTCGCGCGAAATACCGTGTCACAAAATGGCGCAGCCAACGTGGGGCATCGTTCAAGGAAAAAAAAGTGAAAAGTGTTACGCGAGTGATTAGTTAGGCAGTGCGCGGCAAGCAATACAAGTCATTTTCTCTGTGCCGCGTGGAACAGCGCGCAACGCGCTCGCGCGCGTCGAGAATCGGCCGGCTTCGCTGAGCCGGGCGCGCTTCTCGAAATCGCGGCGCGGCTCGCTTGTCTTTGCGCGGCAGCGAGAACGTAAACAATTCCGGGAATAGGCGTAGCGCGCGCAGTATTTACTAGAAAGGATTAGAGGAGAGTGTGAATATTGAGTATTACGAATGCGTGCCGGGTAACTGCGAGGTTAATTACGTTTGGGAAATTCTAGTGCGACCGTGTTTATTAGAATTTTCAGGACATTATGGTGAAACCCAAAACCGAGATGCAGCGGCATCAAGCGACGATGCGGGAGTTATTGCGCTCGCGTGAACGGAGAGAGAAAAAGCGCAATATTGGTAGATTGTCGGTCGAGGAAGTGCGCGCCGAATTAAGTTTTAATGGTTGTTCGTGCGTCGGGCTGGAAGCTACCTTGCGAGAGCGACTATTGAGGGCAGCGTTGAGGGCAGCGGAGCCAGGGAATCTGGAAATTCCCTGGTACCCATGGGATAACGCGGAAGAAGTTACGTCCGCGGAGGGGGCCGCGGTGACAGCGAATAGAGAGAGTTGAGCGAGAGCAGATTACCGCGCGTAGTAGTGGTGACAGAAAGAGAGAACAACGCGCGGCAACGGCGTCGTCGAGCGGTGAGGACGAACAAGCGCGAGTGGATGCGGTGCGCACCGAGCAGGTGCTAGTGCATGCGCCGCCTACGTCCACCATAACTGTAACTGCGCCGATAACGACGGTGGCGAGCACGTCAATGTCCACGGCGACAATGGTTACGCCTTCGTGCGGCACGAGGCCGACAATCGGAGTAACTCGTTCGCTTTTCGCGTTACAGCACGTGTCGAACGTGGTGCTCTCGCCGGAAATACGCGCGCAGATGAACGGACAGGGTCAGTGGGAGTATTACTCGGAGCGTTACGTGCGAGGCGTGGGAGGCGAGAGGGGTGGATTGATTTTACAGAGAGGAGCTCCGCGACCGTTGCCGATTCCGCAAGCGCCGTGGAGAGACGAGCGTCAGCAATGGTATACGCCTGTACAGAATTATGATGAAATTCTCGAAGCGAGCGAGACTCCGGAGAGTGAGGGATCGGATGAAGGTAGCGAGGATGAGGGCGAGATTCTCGCAGAATTAGATAGACAAGGTCGTCAGTGGCAAGTCGACGAGAGAGCGCGCGCAAGCGAGAGCGAGCATAGGACTAGAGAGTTGGCGGATGCGACCGCAAAACGAGCGGAGTTGGGGAAAAGGAAAGGTACGCGCAAGACCTCGGAGAGGGTGCGCGTAAATCGAACCCCCCGAAGTAACTTGCGCGTCGAGCGTGAGAGCGTAGCAGAACGAAAGAAGAGTAGTGACAGCGAATCGGAATGGGAGTTAGTGCGTAAGAGTAAGCGCAGTGAGAGAAAGGATAGGGCGCGAGCGCATAAGTATGAAGATACGGAGGAAGAGTCTTCGTCGAGCTCGAGCGACGATTCCGTGAGGGTGCGTAAGCGCCGGCATGGTTCGCGCCGTAGAAGTCATAGGAAGATGAGGACGAGGGGGCGCGATAGGCTGCAGGCGTCGTCATCGGAGAGCGATTCGGAGCGCGACGTGCGAGGGTCGCGCAGACACCGCGCCGATGATGATGGGATTCGCGCGGGGAAAACATTACGCAGCTGGAATCTAAAGTTTAATGGTAAGGGGACTAAGAGAGCGGCGGAGGAGATTCTGCATCAATTGAGTGATTGCAAAGCGGGTAATCAGCTCAGCAATGCCGGCATGCTAGGCGCACTACCGTGCGTTTTTACGGGTGAGGCGGCGACTTGGTTTAGGTTAGAAAAGGCGCGCATTAACTCGTGGAAGTCGTTTGAGAAGGCGTTTAAGCGTCGGTTTATCGGAGAATACGACAGGCAGGATCTTCTTGACGATCTGCGCCGGCGAACGCAGGGAAAAGGGGAATCGGTTGAGAGTTATATTGAAAATTTTCGATTGATAGTTTCGCATTTTAAGCGACCGCCGAGCGAGAACAGTCAGGTTGATCGTGCTTATCGAAATCTCTTGCCGGAGTATCGTCGTGCGATGGTGGATGAAGTGGTCGGAACTTTAGACGACATCGTTAAGTACGGTCGGCGTTTCGAGCGGCGTAAGGAGATTGACGGCCGTTATGCGCCTCCTCCGCCCGCGGAGAAGATGCACATACAAAGCGCTGCTTTCACAGGCCCGTCAAGTGCGATTAAAGCAAAAGTAGCTGCCGCGGGAGAAGAGAGCGCGCCGGTTGAATTGACGAAGCCAAAGCGTAAGAGCAAGAAGCGAGATGAGAAGGGAAGTGCGAGCGACGCCAGCGCTAGTACAGCTGAAGTGATGGGGGTGCAGCAAGGACCTGCGAGAACGAACCCGGTCCGCGGCGGACAAGGCGCGACGTATGCGGAGATAACGCGAGGAAATCAGCGAGGCGGAAACAACGCGTACGTTCCGAGACAGAACGCGCAGCCTGTTCGTCAGCCTGGAGTTACGCCGAGCGGAGATAGGCAAACGTATGAGCCGCGTGCGCAGGCTAATCAGACGAGCGGACAGCAGGGTGGACAGGGGCCTCGCGATAAGCCTGACTCTAAGCGCGACGAGGGGAAGTCGAGAAAGCCGTTCGTGGGTCCGTGCTTTACGTGCCAGGGAGTGGGGCACCGCGCCTCCGAGTGCCCGTATGTTGTGTGTTATTGGTGTAGGCAGCGAGGGCACGTAGCGCGTGAGTGTCCGCAGCGAGCGAATTTAGCGTGCAACAAGTGCGGAGCGCCAGGAGTGACGGTGCTAACGTGCGCGCGCTGTGCGCCCTTAACGCCGGCGCCGGGAAACACGCAGGGCGCGGGGTCAAAGTAAACCTCGCTCCCCGCGCTGGTAAATTCCCGTTAGCGAGGAACGATAGTTTAGTATTAGATTTAGCAGGTTTATTACGCACCTTAGAAAAGAATAAGGCCCCGGAACTTGCGAATAAAGGGGTAGAGCATGCTAGTAAGAGCGAGGTTACTAGAAATGCTGAGAGCGTGTGTGAGAATAAGAGTGAGAATAAAGAGGGAGACTTAGGCGAAAATCAGCAGCTGTGCGAGAAAGCTGATGTGATAGTGAGAGGAGAAGTGAGTATAGAGAGTAAAATCAAAACGAGCGGAGAATCGATAATTGCTAACGCGTGTCAGTCTGAGGGCGCAGCGCGCGCGCTGCAAGTACACGAGGCTGTACTGTCGGAAACGCACGGCGCGAGCGGGGCGGAGCGAGCGGCCCCGTGCTTAGCGAATAATGATTTCGACCCCGAATTAGACGAACAGCTTAAACTCGCCGCCGAGGAGATGATGCGCGAGCTGCACGAGGAGTGTGATTGTAAAGAGCGCGCGAGAGCAGGCAATATTGAAGCATCGATTAGCAGCGAAAATCAGAGCGAAAACGTAGAAAGCGAGCAAGCGGATGATAGTGGCGTCGCGGGCATGAGGATAGATAACCGGTATTATTTGACAGTAATGCTAGGCGGGCAGGAGTATAAAGCATTGTTTGATCCGGGAGCAACGTTATCCCTCGCTGGACCGTGTGTTACCGAGTTAGTTAAAAGCCGATTAAAAGAATACGATTCGGTGATTAGATCGGTTAATGGAAAGGTAACGCCGGTAGTGGGTGTGCTCGACTTGATGCTCGAAGTCGACGGGGATTTGAAGTTGATTAGCGTGAAGGCCGTACCCGAATTAGATCACGATTTAATTTTAGGTATGGATTTCTGCAAGGAGTTTGACATCGACGCGCGGCTAGCAAGAGGCGAGTGGCGGTCAGGCGACGGAAGTTGGAGGACTTTTGCAGGAAGAGAAGCGAGCGAAGAAGCGCCGATTTATGCCGAATGCGCGGGCATAAGCGAAGTTGCGACTAGCGAGCGTGAGCTAGTGGAGCAACTTGTAGGTAGACTCTTGCCTCCCGAGAGCGATGTACCGGGTGTAACGGATCTAGTCGAGCATCATATAAACATGCAGGGTGCAGCGCCGGTGCGACAGAAGTCCCGGAGAATGTCACCGAAAATGTTCGAGTTTGCAAACGGTGAGGTAGAGAAATTACTTAAAGCGAGTATAATAGAGCCTTCAGCGAGCGACTGGCGAAGCGCGCCAGTGATTTCGTGGCGGGATGACAAGGGTCGCATGTGTTTTGACTATCGTGATATCAATAAGGCGATGAAGAAAGACGCGTACCTAATTCCGAACATGGATGCGATTTTAGACCGTTTGCGTAACGCTAGGTATATTTCAAAAGTAGACCTGCGCCAAGCGTACTATCAGGTGCCGCTAGATCGTTCGAGTAGAAAGTACACGGCTTTTGCTTTGCCAGAATCGGGGTTATGGCAGTTCACGCGAATGCCATTCGGCTTAGCAAATGCGCCGGCGGCCTTTCAACGACTAATCGATGCGCTTTTCGGACCGGAGTGCGAGCCGTACGTATTCTGCTATTTAGATGATATAATAGTGGTAACAGAGACGTTCGACGAGCATTTAAAGTGGTTAGAAATAGTATTGCGTAGAATTACGGATGCGGGGTTAGTAGTACAGCGGAAGAAGTGCGAGTTTTGCTGCGAGCGTGTCACATATCTCGGCTATCTGTTGGATCACGAGGGGTTGCGGCCAGATCCAGAGAGAATAGCACCGGTATTGAACTATCCAGCACCGCGAAATGTGACCGAGGTCAGGACGTTTTTAGGAATGGCAGGTTGGTACGCGCGTTTTATTGAGAATTACGCGGAGATGAAATTGCCTATCAATAGACTCACGTTTAAAGGGCAGAAATGGGAGTGGGGAGAAGAGCAGGAGACAGCGTTTAAAAATATTAAAGACGCTCTGACGCGAGCCCCTGTTCTTGCGCGGCCGGATTTTACAAAGCCGTTTATTATTCAGTGCGATGCGAGCAATTCCGCGTTAGACGCGCTTCTCGCGCAATTTTTTAAAGACGGAGAGCACCCGATTATCTATGCGAGCCGAACATTGACGTCAGCAGAGCGTAACTATTCAACGACAGAGAAAGAGTGTCTCGCGTTGTTATGGGCGATCAAAAAGTTTAGGCCGTATTTAGAGGGATATAAATTCACGGCGATTACAGACCACAGCGCGCTGAAGTGGTTAAGGAATCTGAAGGAACCGTCGGGATGATTGGCGCGATGGGCGTTGGAGATGCAGCAATGGGACTTTGAAGTCCAGCATCGCAAGGGTTCATTGCATCAGTTTCCCGACGCGCTCTCGCGAATGTACGATCAAGTAGAGATAGAAGCAGCTGCGTTTGAAGAAATTCGCGATCCGTGGTATCTGCGTATGTTGAGCGAGGTACGAGAGACGCCGCTTAAGTACAAAGATTGCATAGAGGACGAGGGAAAACTCTATAAGTATCGCGAGGATCCGCCTTTAGGGGAAATTATAGATGGCGAAGAGAAGTTAAAATTAGTATTGCCGGTCGAAGTAAGAGAACGAGTTATGTCCGACGCGCATAGCACACCTTCGTCAGGGCACCTCGGTGTAGAGAAGACGTATGATCGTATTGCGCGTGAATACTATTGGAAGGGTATGTATCATGACGTAAATAATTTTGTGCGAGCGTGCGAGCAATGTCAAAAATATAAGGTGGTGCAGACAGGAGCGCAGGGCTTGATGGGTAATAGAATAGTAGAGAGGCCATGGGTAGTAGTAGCCGCGGATTTAATGGAGTTTCCGCCGAGTAAGAGTCAGATGAAGTACTTAATTGTGTTTCAGGATTTGTTCACGCGGTGGGTGGAGTTGAAGCCGATTAGGAAAGCAGATGGAAAGTCAGTAGCGCGCGCATTAGAAGAATTAATTTTATTCCGATGGGAGACACCGGAGTATTTATTGACTGATAATGGACGCGAGTTCGATAATCAGACGCTGCGTAAAGTCTTAGAGGAGTACGGAGTAAAACACGTGACGACGCCGCCGTATCATCCTCAAGCGAACCCAGTAGAGAGGAGTAATAGAACACTGAAAACGATGATTGCCGCGTTTGTAGGAGTAGATCATCGTACCTGGGACGCGCATATTCACGAATTGCGCCACGCGATTAATACTGCAATTCAAGCAACGACGCGCGTGTCGCCAGCGTTCTTAAATTTTGGTAGGCATCCGCGTCCAGTAAAGAGTCTGCGCAGGGAAATCGAGGGGGCGCGCCCGATTTTAAGAGTACCGCCGGAGGTTTGGGTGGATAGAGTTAAGCGATTAGATGCATTGCGAGATTTGGTGGCGCGACACATTGATCAGGCGCGAGAAAAACAGACGCGAGAATACAATAAAAACAAGCGAGATGTCCAGTTTCGCGAGGAGGATTTAGTTATGCGGCGAACGCACCCGTTATCTAGTGGGATTAATAAGTTTTCTGCGAAATTAGCAACGAAGTACGAGGGGCCGCTTAAGATTGTAGAACTTAAGTCGCCGACGGTTTACGTTCTCGAGAGTGTAGGTGGGGGCACACGGTGTATCGCGAAAGCGCACGTATCGGAACTTAAGCGATATATTCCCCCTAGGGCCGCGAAGATTATATCTTGAGCGAATTCTAATTCAGTTGTGTTTCTAGGAATCATGGAGGGCGAGGCGCATCCAGCCGCCGAGGGAGAAGAGGCGAGGCCGCCTTCCCCATTGGGAATGGAGGGGCCACCAACTCCCTGCGGCGAGCCAGTATTGGAGCCGAGCGTGGAGGGAAGTCGCCCGCAGTCGGAGCTCAGCTGGTATGAGCAGGACCAGCTGGAGAGGGAGGCCGAGAGGGCCACGAGCGACTTCCTGGAGGAGGTGTTCGTCCGGGCAGCAGGACGGATTGCGGCCATGGAGGCTGAGCGTGAGCTCGTTATGAGGCGGGAGCTAGTGGCCGAGGCTGCGTTGCGCCGCCTTCATGACCCGATACTCATCATCGAGGACGACGAACAGCCGAGGAGTGGTGCCGAGAGAGAGAGTGTGGAGGAGAGCAGACGCGCCGAGGACGAGCTCGAGCGTTACTTGCTCGATGGCAGTGACGCGGAGCCGATGGAGCTCGGAGCTTGCGCCGCGGCCAGTCCGACGCCACCCGAGGCGTGTGTCGCAAGAGGCAGCCCCTTGCTGCCTGTGGAAGCAGCCGCCGGTCCGGCGTCGTCGAGCGACCGAGCCCCGGAGCGCGGAGCGGAGCGCTATGATCCGCCGGCTAACATCCGGGTGTGGCCGTATGCGGATGAGAATTGGGACTCAGACGCGGAATTAGACGAGCCCCATGCGAGGCCGCAGGAGCGGATCGTGCCACAGGAGGAACGGCGAGGAGTAGCGCCACCGCGCATGAGCCACACCCAGCGACGTCGCGCGCGTCGGTACAATCCGAATCGCCAGCCGACGTTGGAGGATTATGTCTCGCGACGCCCCTCTCCGCCTCCGGAGGAGCACCCTGGCGCGCCGTGCGGAAGAGGACGTTCGCCCTCCCGGCGAAGGGAAGGTCCGCGCCGATGCTTGGCCGTCGACGCGCGCCCCCTATCGCCGGCTGGCGAGCGGCAAAGAAGGCGAGCGCGAGAGACGGAAGGAAGAAGGGAGGACGTTCGAGCGCAGAGGGATGAAGCGCCAGCCGTTCGACGGAGCGGCGTAATGTTTGGTGGGCTGAGGGCCATCCCCACCGACCCTGCGGTGGACCCACCACCTTACCACTGCTATAATTGTTGGCAGCACGGCCATGACCTGGCTCAATGCCCCCGTCCGCGAGTGAGGGCATTCTGCAATAATTGCGGGAGGCATGGCGTCGACCTCCGGGATTGCCCCAGGTGTAGCGTGGCGCATGAGGAGTTCGTGCGGGCGAACTTCGCCAACGAACGGGAGAGGGCGGAGGAGATAGAGCGCCGGAATAGGGAGGCCCTGCGTGTGGAGGAGGAGCAGCGCGCGGCCATCCAGCGCGAGCAGCTGAGAGCCGAGCGGGAATGGAGGGCGCGTTTGGAGCAAGAGATGGGAGCGCGCCACCACCATCATTATCAGGCCATGGCAGTTGGGCAGCTGCATGTCCATTCGGTGCCGGCGCAGCGGCAGCTCCAAGCCCAGGATCGCCCTCGGGACGCTCTGGCTCAGGCGGCGAGCCTCGTGGAAGGATTGCGCGCGCTGCCGCAAAACGCGCGCGATGCGGTCGTAAGAGCTCTCGAGGACTCTCTGCGAAGGCAGTAAGTCCTCGGAAGAGCGCGAAAGGAGCCGGTATTGACGCCTGAGTGAGGAGGCCACCGCCGGAAGGTGTGAGGGCCTGGCGCGAGGAGGAGCGCGAATAAGAGTCGGTATTGGTGCCTTGAGGGGGGGAAACCCCCGACGTATGGAGTCGGCCGATTTCGCGAGAGTTCGCGAAGGCCTAGCGAGGGGGAGTGCGACGCGGGAAAACGCGTCGAGTATGAATGTGTGAGTGTGAGCGCGCGAAGGCATTTTAAAACGACGTTCAACGATGATTCGAGCGCCGCGAGCGCCGTAGAAGGGCAAGGGAGAGAGAGAGCGCTGCTCTCTAATCACTCTACCCCGAACCTCCGAGCGAGAGAGACTAAGTGTACGCGCGCGTGAGACTTGGTGATTTTCCGAGAGTGCAAGTGAGGAACAGAGACGGTGACTTCCAAGAGCCAGGTGCAGAGAGCGAGCGTCGAGGACGAGCCAGCACGAGTCAAGCGTGTACGAGGGAGGAGATCGTCAAGGTAGGAAAGAGTGCGTGTGTGCGTGTCGTTCGCGAGCGTTTACTCGGGGCCAGTATTGGTGCCTTTCCTTCCCAGCGGGGAAGGAAGAACGCATAGAAAGGAGAGCTTTGGCCCTCACGGCACGCCGTGTAGAGGACGAGCGTTAGCGTGCGTGTGGGAGCCCTGCTGCCCGAGCAGGTGAACGCGGACCACCCCGACGGGAGTGAGTCTCGAGCCGGCATCGCGAGAGTGTGCGTGAGTGTGAACTCCTCGTCTGGCGCCTTACAAATTCGGCGAGGAGAGTATTTGAGCGAGAGGTAAGTTTGAACGGGAGAGTGATTGAGGACGCGGTTAATTCGGGACGCGCGGGTTCTTATAGTTCGCGCGAAATACCGTGTCACATAGATTATTGAAGAGCTCAGAAATCTGCATACATTAACTCTTTGCCGAATGCTGTTCCAGATCGAAGATGTTAATTATATCATCAAAAGTTTACGATTATTGCATATTAAGAAGCTAGATGTATCTTGGTCTCGATAATTCGAGTCTAGCACAGGCATTATTGATGATAAGTTTTTATTAGAGTTAAAAGATATATGCAAGAGTTTAGTAGTTTCAAATGTTAGAGGTAAATACGATTGAATGTTACGTGTTTCTCTATTATTAGAGAAAAATCTCTATTGAAAGCTGGAATTACAAGCTTTTTATTGGTGTGTGTCCCACTTGGGCTCACCAAACAAATGAAAGAGAAAAAAAAATGTTAAAACTCGTACTTATAATACAGGCTTTTATGGGAGAAGTGCAATTTAATATGTTCATTTCCCCTATATGAGCTGAAAATCTATAATTTCTTTATAAATAAAATTGTAACTAATAGTTCATTATCCATAGATTACGATAGTATGTTGAAAAATAATGATCACCAGAAAAATTTTCGAGAAAACTTCATGTATAAGATGAAAAAATTGCGTTTCCTGTGTATAACATAGATTTCCAGGGCCGTACCACTTGATCAATAGTGATTGATAATTTTTCTATTTTTTATATTTCGGGATGCCTAAATGGTTAAAAGTATGTTATAACTAACAATTAACTATTTTCATTGCAATGTTGTCCATTATTAAAATAAAACTTCAATGCACCCTAAAAGGCCCCTCGTAGATACGGCCCAGCGCGCCGGAGCCACCTTAAATGAATATAATCATACCTTACTTTGTAAAGGGGAGAGCACAGAGTCCGGGTGGCTAATTCTAATAAAACTTCGTACAAAGGCTTCTTGATTTATGAAAAAAGGATGCACAAAGCCTTTTCTCTTCGAGTAGACCCTCCATCAAATTTACACCATTTTTCTGTTCATTATTGACCTTTCGCCTCCTCAAATAAGAAAAATCTATCTTGACTAATAAAGTGCAATAATATTATCTGTAAATATGTAAAATGGTTAGGTAAAGCTCTTCATTAGCAAAAGTATAAAAGAAATTTCTTGTATCTTATTGTAATGAAACATATTTGTTGTGTATCAAGATACATATTTCCTTAAACCATATTTTTACATACATTTCCTTAAACCATTTTACATATTTACTGATAATATAATTGCACTTTATTAGACAAGATAGATTTTTCTTATTTGAGGAAGCGAAAGGATCAATAATGAACTAGCGACCTTTTATCCCTTTCACTCATATGTAAGTGACGTCACGTTCTTTGAGAATAAGTAAGACAAAAATTGCCACCTGGTCACGCTGATCGATCGAAGAACGCGAGCAGCACGCTTTGACACGAGAAATTAGTCTCGTTTTGGATAGCGCCCACGCTCCTTGCTTTGCAAAAAGAGAACCGCGAGAGTATCCGCGACGTGTGTTCCTCGCACTGAAAAAACTCTGGCACGTATGGCGCACAAAGTCAGGGAGCTATTTCCTCCCTAGATTTAGTATGAATATTGCTCGGAAATGGCACAAAACGTGTCCTGTAGCAACGCATTAGCTATACCAAACGTAAAGGTTAGGTTAGGTTATGATTAAATTTGTCAGTTTCGGAATGAATTACATGCCAAAAATGGGAGATATTTCGTGCCAAATCAATCGATCTCACTCGTAATGCCATAAACACGTATTATATGCCAGAGTTTTTTCAGTGCGTGAGAGCATGAATGTATGTGTGTGTGTTGGTGCGCACCCGGCCACGTGGCCTTCACCGAGACAAGCGACAGCGAGCGATGCACCAAGTGCTAGAATGGAGGGACCACCGGCGAAATTGTAAATGCCGGCTCGAATTATTAATATTCTACCGAATGTAGCAATAAAATTTTGTGATATAATAAAGAGATAAAATAATTTAATTGCAATCAGTAACAAAATATTCTTGGAATTTATTGATCGCGATTCACGTAAAATAAATTCATAGAACTTAATGAGTAAAATTTATTCGTCACAATAAATTATTGAATGCAAATCTGAATGCAACACACTTAGACAAAGCGCAAACAACCACATACAACAAGTTTATAAATTATTTTAAGCTATTTTTGGTTTCACAACAAATTGCCTTTGTCAATAAAATGTTTCTTGTTATTAAATTAATAAAGAAGAAAACAAATAGAACTGGAAGAGTCAAAATTTCTTTTTCTTGCTGTTGTTTTCTCCTTTCCGAATTAAATAAGGGAGAATTAAGACCTTCATTCTTCTTAAAGATAAAAGAGATTTGACCAGCGATTAGCGCAAATTAAACTTAAAACCACCAAAGTAAATAAGTTAAAACTTAAAATTTTAAAACCCGAATTCCTCCGCGAAGCGTATTAGGGATTTTCAGGTCATCTTCGAAGACACCATGGGGGTAGAAATATAAGGCTGGATACTGGACCTGTCAGGTGAGCTCGAAGAATTAGAACTTCCGAAAAGCGGCACACCGTTTGCAAAAGCGAATAGGTTATATAGGCGATTGCCAGGCGACTATACAGCAAACGATTTTCAGGGAACGGAAGAAGCAGAAGACGAAGCAGAAGCGTTCATAAGAAGAAATGGAAAACTCGAAAAAACTCTGGTAAAAACTCTGCCGTTTGATGCACTTACACACGATGAGCTCACGGGCAAGTACACCACGCATTCGGCCCCGCAAACGGTTTTCACGACACGGATAGTAGTCACAGCCGATGACCCTGGACAATGTACGCTCAGAAACGCTAAAACATTCACAATGCCAAGAACAGTAGCATGCGAAATTGAGAGAATACAGGGAATCGCAAAAGACTATGATCAAGAAATAAGGCAGCTGCAAGAGCAGATGTCAGATCTGATAGCGAGTACTCAAGACAGCCACGAACGCGATTGCTTGAGAGCCACCAGCGCTAAACCGAAGAGCGCACTATTTTGTACCACAAAATAACGAGGCTAATGAGCGTGGCCTCCAACGACAACCTCAGCCTTATGTTCGTGATCGGAAAGAGTCTTCGGGGGAGAGAGAGTCACCCGAGCAACTCGCAAAGCATATACTCAGGCGAAAGTACCAATCAATGAACTTGGACGTCGGTAGAACGGTGCAACTATCGAAGTTGCAGTTCACCGGCGAGAAGGCCAGCAGCATCGAGGAATATTTCGAGCGAGTCAACGAATGCCGCTCGCTCGCACGGATAACAGACGAAGACCACTGAACGCCATGTCGGAACTGACGTCCGACGTAACGCGACATTGGTGCCGCCAAGCCCGCAAAAATTGGCGAACTTAGGAAGATTTCTGATTGCCGCGCGTCGCTGCTACGTGGGTGACAAGCGATTCCAGCAACGCCTAGTTAGGGAAGCGCAAGCACGCACCGAAGGTAGAGATGAACCTGTAAAGGACTATATACTTCCTTACGATTCTAAGCGAGTTCGAGCAGCCTTGGGACGATGAAAGGCAACTCTAGCACATATATAGAAACATGCTGCCCAGTCTCCAGTGGCTAGTGCCGCGGGAGAAAGTCACAGACATAGACAAGTACGTAGAGCTAGCACGAGAAGCGAAAGCGCTACAGGAGGCGGAGAGGAATTACATTCCTCCCCCTAATTCGGACAACAGTCTGTTACAAAACATAGCCTACAATGGGCAAAAGTCCGCGAAAACGTAACCGCAGCGCGGTAAGAATAGTTTGGCTATGGCGAGTGGCGCGCCCCCGCAAGACACACGTGGAAAATCCGTGACGAGCGCTGGCAAGCCGAGCGTAGCCGCGAAGGCAGAGCAGTTGGTTCAAGGGCTCGATCAGCTGATTAGTCAACTAGTAGACGAAAAGCTCGCAAAACTTAACTTGAGCAGGAAATGACACTTTTCGACGTGGCTGAATCGCATTTCGGACCGGAGGTCGATGATGAGTGTGTTCAGATTAATGACTATTTCGTTCTTAGGCAAGATAGAACCCCCAGAGGCAGAGACGTTGCACTTTATGTGCATAATATGTACAAAGCGACTATTCTATGGTCTTCTCCAATGAATCAGACTAAAGGTAAACCGCTCATACCGGAGTATATTCTGTGCAGCATTCAGCACGGCCATTTGCCTTCTATTTTTGTAGCTTTAATCTACTGCCTGCCGGGAGTCTCTCTTGCTAAAAATTCTGACCTAATCGATAACCTAAAAACCTATACTGCTGGGTTTCAGCATAGGATAGTAATGGGGGATCTGAATGCAAACATGCTGTTGACCTCTCCAGACGCTCTGTTCATAAAGGAGCTCGCATGCGAAATCAACTTGAAATTAGTAGAACATGACGGGACCAACCACGTCAGAAAATCTCACACATGGATCGATGTAATTTTCGTCGCTAATGATGTAGTGCTGAAAACGAACAATATTATGGCAACTTTTCCCAGTCAGCACAATGTTATTGCTGCTGATATTAAATTCCTGTCACCTGAGCCCCCTGTCCTCAACAACTTTAAGTATCGAGATTTCAAATCAATAAATCAGGAGAAGCTTCTATTCCTTCTTCAATCCTGCGATTGGTCGCCCATCAGTCGCCAAAATACCAACGTAGACGAAAAGTTAGAGCATCTGAGCAATAACATTATGAAAGTCATTGATGAAATTGCCTCTTTAAAAGAATACAGGGCTAAAAAAAGGGTCTACCGCTATGGATTAACGCTGATACAAACGTACTAGGAACATTGTGTTATGGCAAGAATACCAGTCTATCGCTGCTCATGCAGAACAATGCAGTGTTGAAGCGCAAGAGGTTTTTATACAAAATCGAATTTTTGAAGCATTAGAAAGCAACAAAAATATCTGGAAGGAATTGGGAGGCCTCGGACCTCAAACTCGAGAGGAACTTCATGGTTTCTCTCCTGATGAGCTAAATAAGCATTTTGCAGGGGTATCTGTTTCCATGACAGAGCGGCGAACAAATCTTGATGACATTCTTTCAGAGGCCTGAGGACGGAATACCCCAAAATGTTGTCGCGAAGTCACTCCCAATTATAGGCCATCAACTCATGAAAATTTTCAACTCCTCGCTTTCGAGTGGATTCTTTCCAGGAACCTGGAAGAAAGCTCGACTAATGCCTCTAAAAAATAAAGCCATACACTCAACTATTTCGGACTACCGTCCGATTGCCAATCTTCGCTTTCTTTCCAAGGTACTCGAAAAAAATTGTGCATGATCAAATATCTAATTTTATTGATTCGATGAAAATTCTAGCCCCCATCAAGCTGGCTTTCAAAAAGTGCTTACTAAAACTAATGGGGACTCAGATTGGCTTACAACCAATCTTGACATACCACAGGGCTCAGTTTTGGGGCCTCTTCTGTTCAGTTTGTACATTAATGATTTACAAGATATATTAGTAGCTTTTCAAAATCGAAATAGTAAATTAACAAACGGTGTAGATCATCTACTCTATGCTGACGATCTGCAGGTTTATATTCAGGTCACAAGGGACGATCTTCATGAGGGCATTGACCGCTTTTCTAATGTGGCACGTAAGGTGTCGACATGGACTTCCGAAAATGCACTCTGTCTCGATGTAGGGAAGACTAAGGCAATTATTTTTGGTGGAGAATATAATATCAATATATTACAGGATTCACAACTGCCAAGCATTGAGGTGTAAGATGGTGACTTCGTTCCCTTTGTCGATACAGTTACGAACCTCGGGGTTGTAATGGATTCTAGACTAAAGTGGAAACCGCAAGTGGATACAATTAGCCGTAAGGTTAATAGAGCTCTAAATGGACTCAAATCTTTTCGATTCTGGACCATCGAGGCCATACGCAAACATCTTGCAAGCGCTCTTGTTGTTCCTCACTTAGATTTCTGTTCTCTTGTGTACTCCGGCACTCGATTCCTCATAGAATAAGAAACCCAAAAAGTTCAAACTCGCGATACGGGATCACTTAATAGAGACTGATAGAATATAAAGACGTAGGTATATTTCTAGTACTATTGTCTTCTCGACTGTATTTTTTTTATTTTTCTATTTGTTGTTATTACATGTATAATTCCCTTGACGTGATAATAAGAAATGTGTTAGCGAAATATGTTGCGTTATACTGATGTAATTATGTGATTTGAGACGCTGATAAAGTAATTATGTGATATTAAAGTATTATCGAAATAATGGTGAGATATAAAACTATTGACAAAATAATAATGTGGTATAAACTTTGACAATGTAACGCATCTGTGACATGAAATGTTTTAATCGTAATATCTGTATATTTTGACCAGCACAAATAAATATCTTATCTATCTATCTATCTATCTTAGCAACCTGATGCGACCAGAATGGCGCTACTGCAAGGCGCCCCGGCAGCAGCCGTCGCAGCCACCTCTACCGACTCGGAAGGAAATTTGAGTACCCTGAGTTAATCAGAATACTCACGATGGCATTTATCTGTGGGTCTTGGCGGATAGCGGATACGTGCGCTATACGACTCAGGCGCATCTTATACCGCAGTAGGCCCAATTGGCTTGCAGATCGCGACCGCATGTGGCAAGAAGATTACGCCGAACCGCGGAAGTGGCGTGCGTCTCACCAATTTCAAGACCTCGGAGGTGTTGGGCCACGTAGACCTGTCCTTTGACGTGACAGGTGTGCGACATAACCTCAACTTGGTGATCCTCGAGGAATTGGACGCAGACTGTCTGCTTCGCGCCGACTTCATGCGGAAATTTAATGCCGTGCTATGGCCGTGCGAATCGACGCTTAGCATCGAAGGAGTTAAAGAGCGAATCTCGCTAGAATTATCATCTCTAGTGCACAACGAAGCGAGCGATGGTCATCTCGCTTCGGTCGGCCTCGCGGATGTTGACGAGGCCCAACGGCGACAATTGTAAGAGTTGCTCGACGAACTGCTGCCCGCGAGTGACGCGCCATTAGGATGCACCAGCTGGACCAAACATAACATCGAAATCTCGAGCACGAAGCTCATTAAGCAAAAGTATTACCCTGTCTCGAAAAATATCGAGGAGGAAATGCATAAGCAAGTGTGAGAGATGCTCGAAGCGAGCATCATTGCCCAACGACCAGTGCATGGTCGAGCCCTGTTGTGATGCAACGGAAAGCAGATCGCACGTATCGATTCTGTGTAGATTATCGAAAATTGAATGCGGTAACGAAGGCGAGCGCGTATACGCTCCCTCACATGGACGTGATTCTACGCAAACTCCAAGATGCTCGGTATATGTATATCGACGATCGATCTGAGCAGCGCCTACCACCAAATTCTGTTGGGGAAGGAGGCGCAGGCGCAAACCGCGTTTGCTGTCCCTAGAATGGGTCTCTTCGAATTTACCCGAATACCTTATGGAGTAGTGGATGCACCAGTGACTTTTCAGGAGCTTTCGGACCGCGGTATCGGCTGGGAGATGGAACCTCATGCATTCTCCTATCTCGACGATATCATCATCGTCACGGAGACGTTTCAGGAACACCTCAAGTGGCTTAACCACGTTCTTCAGCGCTTTAACGGCGTAGGTCTCACAATTAAACGTGAGAAAAGCGAATTTGGTCGCAGCGACGTCAAGTTTCTCGGGGTCGTAGTTAACCGAGGCGGCTTTTAGCCTCACCCAGACAAGATTGCTCCAATTTTGGGATATCCGGCACCGAAGAACCTCAAACAGTTGAGAAGGTTCCTTGGCAAGGCTTCGTGGTATCGCTAGTTCTTGCCCGACTTTGCGACCATCGCGGAGCGATGTTAACAAAACACAACGTCGCGCATGTGTGGAGTAACGCGGAGTAATGCTCATTTGAGCAGATTGAAGCTCTCATTGCGTTTGCCCCGGTGTTATACCGGCCGTCGTTTGAACAACAGTTCGTAATTCAAATGGACACGAGTGATACTGACCTTGGAGCGCACTTACACGGACAATCGACGGCGAAGAGCGAGTTTTATGCTTCGCAAGCCGCACGATGGCTGCGGCGGAACGGAATTATTCCATCACGGAACGCGAATGCCTCTCAGTTTTGTGGGCGATACGCAAGTTTCGTGCTTATGTCTAAGGCTATCACTTTAAGGGGATAACCGACCATAGTAGTCTGAAATGGCTATGCAATTTGCATAATCCCACCAGATGCTTAGTGCGGTGGGCGCTTGAAATGCAAGCGCATGACTCTGACGTCGAGCATCGTAAAGGCTCACTGAATCACGTGCCTGACGCGGTCTCTCGCATATTTGAGGACGAGGAAACGCCTGACCTCGCGTCATTAGATGGGTAAATCTACGGAATAGTGCTATTTTGTGTAACTGTTTTTTTAAGTAATTTATTACTGCTATTAGCGGAGCGTGTGAAGCACATAAACGGGACAGGGTGTATCATCTTTAATTTTTATGTCGAAAACCGGTCTTATA
This sequence comes from Torymus aiolomorphi, assembly GCA_036365515.1. Taxonomy (NCBI): domain Eukaryota; kingdom Metazoa; phylum Arthropoda; class Insecta; order Hymenoptera; family Torymidae; genus Torymus; species Torymus aiolomorphi. The sequence continues at coordinate 84,089,936 of CM070877.1, forward strand.
TCGAATAAGTGTGGAGTTGTGCATACGACAATTCCCCCGTATCACGCACAGGCGAATCCTGTGGAGTGAGTGAATCGCATGGTGAAAACCATGATCACCACGTTCCTCCAAGAAAACCATAAAGATTAGGACTTGCATATCCCCGAACTAACGTTTGTGTACTAACGTTTGCGCCCAACCCCGCAACGAAAAGACTAAGGGCAAGGCCCACGAAGATCTTAAGCTCTACCACGATAAGGTTGACCTTACCGCTGAGGCAGGGAGTTCAACAGACGTTAACTCGGCACGCAACGAACAGGCTTTGGAAGATCCCGAAGACGACGGATTCCCAATAACCTGGAGCGCGGAGAAAAGCGCGGTTAATGGTAACGCAAACCACCCGCGTCTTAGGGGGCTAGGCGAGCATACGCCCGCGAGTACCGGTAGACGCTAACGAGCGAAAGTCGCCATCACTCGTAAAGCGCAAGCGACTCACCGTCCCGAAGCCGCGGAAGACCTAAAGGCTTTCGGAACACAGCTACAACTATCCGCGCCGCAACACCGTCCCCCCGACGAACGCGTGCCGCAACGCCCCGGGCATGTCACTAACCCTTCAGCTTACGCCTCACGACCGAGCGAGTAACCACCCTCTTTTCCATATTTTCCAGGGCCAACCTCTGAGAACGGCGACATGAGCCTGCTGATCGAGGAGCTGGCGCGTCAGCTGGTGCACGAATTATAACACATACAGAAGCCTTAAACTTCGATGACCGTAAAAGTTAGTAGACATCGAATAAACATTAAAAGAATTAAAAATAAAAGCACATAGTCATTGCTAAAATAAATAAAATCACTCTTTATTGCACATTTATTTGGGTCGAATGTATCGATCGAGCAATGCGGGATCATTCTAAAAACAACGAAAATCCAAAGCGTCAAATCAGCATAATAATATGAGTTCCATCCTGGTAGAAATTCATGTATAAGAAATGGCGAAGAAGTTAGAAATAGGTAGTAAAACTGGCTTTTTAATGGCTTAGATGAAATGCTTTTTTGGCCATTTATTGTCCATTTTATAGATTGACGTAGCAAGAAAATATTCATATTTGATTTACTTACTAATTTGATACTAACGTAGAAAGTAGTTAAGTGCATTGCATTGTTTATCAAAATATAAATAAAAGATATTTACTTAAAGAGAATTAGCTGTACTCATTCTATGAGTAATTAAGCAAAACTTTTACTTCTCCACTGATTCTGTCTCTCATACTCCTCGTCATAACAACAAGCCTTCTGCCAGCCATTTCCAGATTTGAAAAACTGATGAGTTTTAATACCTTAGACAAATACTCAAGAATAAGCTCATGTTCATTTTCGATAAACTTATTATATTTTTCAATCTATTAAATGGCCAAACAATCGGAGAAGAAGCGTTTCATCGAGAGCTAGAATCTAGATAAGAAAGATACCTATTTTATAGTCAACTCCGATATAAATGGCCAGTTATTAGCTATAAAATGTTTTCGGTATCCACCAGAGATAAGTTTAGAAATATCGAATCTAAATATTAAGTTAAATGGTATAATCTGGATCCTTAACGTTTGCGTTTCCAAAATACTATGAACAACATATTCAATTAGTGAAGAGGGCATACATTCAATATCCAAGTACATAACTCTATTAATTGCTTGATATGCCATAGTTCGAAGAAAACCATGAAAATGTATAAATGCTTTATTGTTGATGAGAAACCAGAAAAAATTTGTGATAATAGTCTGATTCTATGTCACATTATTGTTCTGCCATACGAAGGTTCTCGAATAACAATGATAAAATTCATAATAAACAATTATTTTATACCCGAAGCATATGGTCAATCCATTTACACACCATTTTACAAAGACATGCTTCTCGAGACGTACGTTTAATCACCAGCTTATAACGACAGACTTTTATTTAAGGTTAATAAATTATTATATTAAAATTAGTAACAGTATATCAATAAGTTATGGTAGGTGATTGGAGAAAAGCCTTTGTCACCGATTTAGTTTGGTTAAAATACAATGAGGGAAGAATCAGAAGTGATTTCAAACAAAGGTTGAAAAAATGTTAACCTTGAATATTTCTGAAACTTATGAACCAATCATTTTGCCCAAAGAACTCAGCTGAAAGCAATCCAAAATCAAACTCTATAAGAAATATCAAAGCGATTAAGATTTACTCCAGTAATCGTTGGACATGTAAATCATACTTTTTTTCTCAAAATCTAGTAGACAGAATGAATTCAAATTTGTAAAGATTGTAGCTATTTATATTCTGCATTATAATGATTAAAAAAAAAATTGATATTTAGTTTGGGAGTTATAAGCTTTAAAAAAAATCACGTTTTTGTTAATAACAAAAGAACCGTAAAAGCTTATGTAAATTTCTTTTTTCTTTTTTTTTATAAAATATAGGTATTTTAATGCTTTTTCGAATGCTATCCATCTGACTCAAATATCTCGACTATCGTTAAAAAAAGCAAAAATCAATTTTGAGAAAATCGAAATAAAACAAAAACGCATCGGTAAATCAAAAAACGGATTTTCGAATCGCACATATATCCATACAGACATTTTTCAAAAACCATGTATTTTGATTCTTAACACCTTGAAAAACAATTATAACATGTTTGTCCCACAACTCAGAAAATTACTATTACAAAGCTTCTTCTAGAAGGAAGGAAAAAAAGGCAAAGTAAAAATAAATTATTTCATTTTATTAATTTTAGACTGGTACAATATTGTATTTTGCAAGTAACTTTCGTATCAACTTGTGTCTAGCTTGCGACCTCGTAGGGGCATTGAGTATCGTTGCCACCTCTTCTTCGTCGGTATGCATCGCTAGTAAATGCCGAACAATCTTACTTATAATATGTTGGCAGAAGGGGCATTGGAACTTTTTTACGGCTTTTTCTTGAATTTTGAGAGTGGACGCACAGAGGCAAACTTATTATCAAATTCCAGATCAAATTTCAGATAAAACTACTGGAAAATAAAGATGAAATTTACAATATAAAAAGCTTTAAATCCATTATTAATACGTATATTTTAATTAAAAATAGTATTATAAAACATGAGTTTAAAAAAAATCAATATATTTATATTTAAATACACTTTTATTAAATATAAATTAAATGTTGCAGATAATTTATTTTAATCACCTATGCATCATGTCGGTAACTAAGAGATATTTGTATTAGAGGAAACGACATGCAGATGTTGTAAGGAAGAAGAGGAAACAATATCACATGTGCTAAGGGATTGCACGGTAACCGGAAAAATCGACCTGGACTGGAGGAGACTTCTAAGCGGGGAGAAGATCAGCATCTGCAGACTGAACGATGTAAGATGGAAAAGAAAAAGAGAAGAAACGACAAGGCAAGCACTTCCAGGAGTCAATGTAGAAGGACGTGAAGAGTAGGAGCGACACGACAGGCATTACAGAACGACCATAAAAGCGGAACGGTGAACGGACCCTAAGGATGAGAGAGGGGAGAACAGAGCAGACGAGAAGCCGCATACGTGCACGCGTAACCTCGAAAGTACACAGTACACAGTAAGCATGGAAGGAAAAACTCAAGCAGAAATGGAAAACAAGATGAGAGAGATGAAGAAAAGATTATATGAACTAAACAAGAGAGTAAAGAGGCTGGAGGAAAGAGAGGAGTTGTGGCAGGCCAGGATGAAAAAGGAAAGAAAAAGCATGGAAGAGAGGTTGAGTAGACTTGAAGAAAGAATGAGAGAAGGAAAGAGAAAGAAAGAAGAGGACTACCAATGGAGTGAATGGGAAAGTTGGAGTGAGGGATCGAGTGATAGTTTTAAGGATAGTGAGAAGTACATGAAAAAGAGAAGACTGAAAAGCGAGGTGAAGAAGGCTAGCCCGCAGAGAAGGGCCAGAAGTAGGGACAGAGCGAGGGGAAGTGATGACGAAGTAGAGAGACACAAGGATAAAGTGCTTATGATAAGGAAAGGTAGGAAATGGTAGGAGGAAATCGGACTGGACGAGTGGATACACTCTGAAATTGGATAAGAAGAGGTGGTGACAGTGGAAAGGACGAAGGACCCACACGCCTACAAAATATGGTGTGAAAGCAAGGACGCCAAGAGGAAGATATAGGAGACAAGAAAAAATGGAAAGAGGAGGAGATGGCAAGTGTTGAAGAGTGGAAAACAATAGCAGAAAGGAGAGCCAGGTCGAAAGCTATATAGGGGATGAAGAAAATGGCAAGGAAGGCGGGTTTTAAAGACGCAAGGATAGACATAAAAGAACATGCGTGGGGCAGAAGAAAGGAGGACGAGGAGGAAGAATAGAGAAGAGGCCAAGGTAGGATGGAGGAGATGGAAAAGGAATTGGATGGAGAAGGAAATGGTAGGAGAGCGAAAAGAGATAATGGAAGGAGAACAGGACAAGAAGACAGGAAGTTTGCAATACAGTGTTTGGAAAGAGCAAAGTGTTAAGTGTTGGAAATAGATAGAGTTAAATGTAGGAAGTTAATAATATTAAGCAAAAGAAAGACAATTTAATTTAGTATACAAAACAATAGATTAGAAATAAATAAAGAGCACAAGACGAATAAAGTTAAGTGAATTTACAGCCACGCAACTCACTGTCGGGCATTCAATCACATTGTATATAAAAATAAGGTCAGAAGAGAAAGCTTAGTCAGGTCTGTTTGCAAAGCACAGACTTAATACGTTTATATTTTTATATTGTTTTTTTTTATTATTTTATTTTATACAAGAATAACTGTATAAACATTGTAAAGAGTATACAGAAAGGCCTAATAAAGCACTATTATTATTATTATTATTATTATTATTATTATTATTATATCTGCTAGGGTACTTACTAGAGATAGTTTAGCCTACTAAAACACGAACCTTAATTATTCTCAAAACTAAATCAGATATGATGGCTCATAAAAACAACTACTATATATATACAATTAATTAAAAATAAATCAATATTTCTTCAGGATGCCCAGATGTAGTCTTACATAAAAAAAATTAGGTAAAAATAAAAATACCGTATTTTATTCAAAAAAACTGCGAAAACAAACTTATTACAAGCAATAAAGTAGAACCCAAAATTAGCAAGCCAAGACTCCAATCAAATTGGACGTAAAGTAAGCCTGTTTTTAGAAAGTTATATTTTTGTATTTTTCTGTAAATTTTTGTACATTTCGATACATTTATGTAATTTTGTCCAAAAACTAGACAAAATTAACAGTAATGTACAGAAAAGTACATAAATATACCGAAATGTACAAAAATGTTCAGAAAAGTACAGAAATGTTACAAAAATGTACAGAATAATGGATTTTTTATATTCGGCAGGGTACTTACTAGAAATAGTTTAGCCTACTAAAACACGAACCTTAATTATTCTCAAAACTAAATCAGATATGATGGCTCATAGAAACAACTACTATATATATTATTAATTAAAAATAAATCAATAGTTCTTCAGGATGCCCAGATGTAGTCTTACATCAAAAGAATTAGGAACCGTATTTTATTCAAAAAAACTGCGAAAGCAAACTTATTACAAGCAATAAAGTAGAACCCAAAATTAGCAAGCCAAGACTCCAATCAAATTGCACGTAAACTAAGCATGTTTTTAGAAAGTTATATTTCTGTATTTTTCTGTAAATTTCTGTACTTTTTTATACATTTATGTAATTTTGTTCAAAAAACAGACAACATTCACAGTCTACAGTAATGTACAAAAAAGTACATAAACATACCGAAATGTAAAAAAATATTCAGAAAAGTACAGAAATGTTACAAAGATGTACAGAATAATACATTGTTTACATCTGCTAGGGTACTTACTAGAGATAGTGTAACCTACTAAAACACGAACGTTAATTATTCTCAAAACTAAATCAGATATGATAGCTCATAGAAACAACTACTATATATACAATTAATTAAAAATAAATCAATATTTCTTCAGGATGCCCAGATGTAGTCTTACATCAAAAGAATTAGGAACCGTATTTTATTAAAAAAAAACTGCGAAAACCAATTTATTACAAGCATTAAGGTGGTCTTACACCTAAAAATGTTCAAAAAATCAAAATTATTTTTATGGAATTTTTTAATTAAATACGTTATTCTGAAACTAAAAAATTGCTTTGGATCAGAAAGTAAAAAAATTTTACGTGATATTCCTGTAAAGGCTTGTTATTGTAAAAATAACGAAAAATTGGTTTTCGTTTTTTTTGTATTTTCTTTTTTCTTTTCTAGACTACCGATAGAAAAATATTTACCACAATGTTTTTTAAAACATCAAATAATATTATCTAAGTTATATGAGCAAGAAGATAAGTAGAAATTAATGAAATTTATTTTCGGAATTTCATAAATGTAAAATAAAGTATTCTGTAGAATTTGAAATGAAATCGTATTGTAACAACTAACAGCTTATGCTGGAAGGATATACATAACAAGGTTCTTTCAAAAGTTTATTATACAGTTTTTTGCTTTATTATACATTTTTCATTGTTTTATAATTTGTATTAAGTACAATTGTGAGGGAAAAATCTGATTGTACGTGTGGGTGTAATTTAAAAAGTTATTGTAAGTGATTTAAGTAAGAGTGCAGTGGCAGTTTTGTTGAAATTTGGCTAAATTTCAAAACAAAAATAAAAGTATCTACAATTAAAGACAATATTATGTGAAAATCAAACACATATTCTTACAAGATTTTACTCAATGTAGTAAATGAAAAAAATTTTAAATGCTATATCTCTGAGTAAAATTGGTCTACAGACCAATTGGTCTTCGGCCATTTGGTCAGAAATAGTGTATATTTTTAGGATATATATTGTATATGGTTTAAATAACATTTTTCTCTTTTTTATAGATGATTTTGGCCTCAAATTTCAAAGCAATTAAGGGGATACCTCATATCGACAGAGTTCTCTGCCGTACTGACCACAACGTTTTAATCAAATATTTATTATAAGCTTTTTCTTGAATTCTGAGAGTGGACACACAAAGGCAAACTTATCCAATTCCCGATCAAATTTCAGATAAAACTACTGGAAAATAAAGATGAAATTTACAATATAAAAAGCTTTAAATCCATTATTAATACGTATATTTTAATTAAAAATAGTATTATAAAACATGAGTTTAAAGAAAAAAATTAATATATTTATATTTAAATACACTTTTATTAAAAAAATATAAATAAAATGTTGCAGATAATTTATTTTAATCACCTATGCATCATGTAGGTACCTAAGAGATATTTGTATTTAGATTTATATTAATATACATTGTAAAATAATATTGCTAAGAATACAAAAATCTAATGAATTATAATTAATTTCACATTCGCTAATGTTTTTTAATACAGAATTATTACAATTCGTTAATGTTATAGTATAATAATAATTCATTAGATTTTTGTATCCCTAGCGATAGAATTGTACAATGTATATTAATAAATGTCAATACGTATTTATTTATACGTATATTATGAATTTAAAGCTTTTTACATTGTTTTTAGAATTGTATATTTCTGTACTTTTTTGTACTTTTTGATACATTTTTGTAATTTTGTCCAAAAAACAGACAAAATTTACAGTAATGTACAGAAAAGTATATAAATATACAGAAATGTACAAAAATGTTCAGAAAAGTACAGAAATGTTACTATTTCCACTGGGGATTCTGTAATATTTTTGTAAATAAATAAATAACGTATTTTTAGATATCCGTGACATTCAATGTATAATATATTCAAACATACTATAAGGCCCTCATATACTGCGGATTTGTGTGAATTAGTGAAAATAGCAAAATTATTCGATTATAACTATGGTTGTGTTATAAGTTTTTCACCTATTGCTATTATTATTTTGTATTTTAGGCTCAGAGACCGTTTATTGATTAAATAACTAAATAAATAAAAAATCATATTATATTTAACTATAAAAACTCATTTTACGTGTCAAGGAGAAAAACTTGAAAATGGTTTATTGTTTTTTACATTATTTAATTTTTTTATTTTCTTTAGTTTGTATGAATTTTCGATAGTTATCTACAGTAATATACAATTATAAATAGTTTTCTTCAGTTATCAACAATTATGTTTGGTTTTCTGAAAAGCAAGTGACTTTAAGAAGTGAAGAAATCAGTAAAAACCTGAAAATAACAGTTTTATTCGGAATAAAACTGAAGACAATAGTTATAAACGGATGAAAACTATTTATAAATGGTAAAATATATTGAAAATTTGGTATATATACAACTGAATTCGCTAATTGAATATGACAGTTTATTAATTAGTTATAACTGAAAATGACTGAAGAAAACTGGAGGTAACTGTTGTGTTTGTACTAATTCTGACCTTTTTCTGCAGTTATCTGCAGTAAACAACTGTTTTCTTCAGTTTTCTTAATTGTCTTTACTAGTTTTTTTCGCTAGAGAGAATATAAAAAATAGTAAACATACCTATAGGTAGTTGACACAATAGGTAATATTTTTAATTACAATGTAATTACTTTTAATTAGCCTCTTAATTCTTTTTAATGGAAAACAATAATAAGTATCCTATCTGATAATTCTCTTTGATATAATCCGGTCAATCGCTAGTCAGATGCAGAGAGGAAAAGAAGAGCCCGCACAGATGCAAACGATAACATGGGTTAGGGCTAGTGCACGTAAAAAAGAACAGAGAACAGATTGTTACGACCCAAGTCGGGGTCTAGGAGTAGAAAGGCGTTTCTGCAATGGTCGCCAGGTTGATCAACTGGAACGTGGAATTCGTTGCTCAATAATACCCTGCCTACAACCACCGATTTTTTCTAGGCGCATGCGCAAAAATCACCAGAGGGGTTAGTGATATATGAAGAGCCAACCGTAAAAAATTAACCCTAAATATTGTTTTCGCTAAACACACCTAGAAAGATCAAAACATGAGTTTATGTTTTCTAACATAAACAAAGAGTGTTGCAAGAAGATTAGCGATTTAGAGATTTTATTATAAGAAGGTTTGTACATTATTTTGAAGATTTTTCAATTAATGTAAAATGAATGATCATAATCTGGTTGTTAAAGTACTGGAAATAAGCATTAATTACCTTCGATTAATGCAATTACTGAGAAATCGAAAAAAAAATTCAGAAGATGGTGGTGCAAACCATTAATTAGAAATAATTACTTAACATGATATGGTACTTATGAGAGAGTTTTTACGTATTAACAACAGTCCCAAACATACAAATTTAAATAATGTATAACAATTTAAGGCGATGTGAACCTCAAAATCAACCCAATTTCATTATTTAATTAATAAACATGCGAACGTTTATTTGGAAAAGCAATTCTTTCAGGCGCTTCGTGTATGTAAATACTATGCTCAGATTTTTTTTGTGCGATTCTATCAGCATTTCCATGAGATAAACACTTTTTAAAACTGTCAAAATTCGAAGTATACAGATCCCTACTTATCGGCATTGCGGCTTTTATTTAATTAAATAAATTCTGAGTCAATTTTTAGAAAAACAGCTCTTTCAGGCGCTCCGTATATGTAAATACTATACTCAATTTTTTTTGTTAGTAATTCTATTATTATTTGCAAAAGAAATATACATTCTAAAATTTGTCGGTAAGTACACATTACCTTAAGGGGTCTGTCTAGTAGCTCGCGTCGAAAAAAACGCGATTTTCGTGATTATTTCTTGGGATACTGGATAAAGGTAATGATATAAAAGTTATTAAGCTTAGTAAATACACTCTTGAAATACATAAAAAAATTTTTTTCTTTTATTTTATACATGTATTATGACCAAAAACGTCAGCCAAACGCAACACCTCGAAAAGTAGGTAGGTCCGCCTTGTTGATAAAATCTCGGAGCTGTGTTGTCTGAAACAAAAAAATCAAAGTGCTTTAGGTTTGGTATGACAATGGCAATGTCACCTATGAATTTTTTTCAATTATTTTAAAAAATAAAAAAATGGTGAAGAAAAAACAAAAAATTTTCAAAAAACCGGTTTTTTTTTTCGCCGATTTTTGAAAAAAATATGGTAAAATTCAAAATTTTTGAAAAAAAATTTATAGGGGACATAGCGATAGGTTTGAAGAATATGTGGTTCAAATTTCATAAGGATCGGTCGAGTAGTTTCGAAAATTTCATCAACAAGGCGAGTAAAAGCGTTGTTTCGAGAAAAACGCGTTTAAAGTTTTTTTTACATGAAATTCTTAAAAAAAAATTACTTACACCTAGTCAGCGATGCCTGGACCGTACAAAATTCCTTCAGATTGTTCGAAGAGTTGACTTTCTTCCAATCTTTTCTGTCTCAAAAAAAAAAACGATTTTTCAAAAGTGAGTTACTAGACAGACCCCTTAATAACAATGTATTATTTTATAGGTTTCAGTTTAGAAAGCAGAAACTCGTATTCTTCGTTTTTTTTTTAAATTTATATAATTAGGGTTTTAAGGATAAAATTACAATGACACGCGGGTTTAGTAATTAGTTTTAAGGGTGAACTTACAATGAAACGAGGGTTTAATTTAAATAATTTAAATTCGTAAGGGTAAATAACTCCAGGTAAACGTTAAATTCCAACATATATATATATATATATATATATATATATATATATATATATATATATATATATATATATCGCGTTTTTAGGTTTAAATAATTTCAGCTTCTAAGGGTAAAGTTTTCAAATTACAAATTTAATTCTTAGAAGTGTACTTTACTATGAAAAGAGGTTTTATTTTAAATAAATTAATTTTTTTTAAGGATGAATTTCCAATTACTAATCTTAAATAAGGGTGATTCTTTAATTAATAATTTTATAATTTTCAGGAAAATATATAATGTTTACTTATAAAACGCGGCTTTATTTGAAATAATTAAAATTTTTAAGGGTGAATTTACAATGAAACGCGGTTGTATATTAAATACTTAGGGTCTTAAGCGTGAAAACGCGGGTTTTGATTAAAAAAATTAAATTTTTTTTTAAGGGTGAAGGTACAATGAGACGCAGGTTTTAATTTAAATACTTAGGGTTTTAAGGGTGAAAAACGGGTTTAACAATTAGTTCTCAAAGGTGAATTTACAATGAAACGCGGGTTTTATTTTAAATACTTAGGGTCTTAAGGGTGAAAACGCGGGTTTTGATTAAAATAATTTAATTTTTTAAGGGTGAAGGTATAATGAGACGCGGGTTTTAATTTAAACACTTAGGGTTTTAAGGGTGAAAAGCGGGTTTCACAATTAGTTCTCAAAGGTGAATTTACAATGAAACGCGGGTCTTAAGGGTGAAAACGCGGGTTTTGATTAAAATAACTTGATTTTTAAGGGTGAAGGGAACCCCTGCCATCGCTCCCTTCTGTGAGATGCTTCCTATGGCTCGCCGGGACTCATCCTGACACAACATATCAGGAGTACTTCCGGTTTCCCATCTCCAGGGCATAAAACAAGAAATTATTTTAAACATTTGGATTCTAACTCTAAGGCGAGCTCTGGTCCTCTCTCCCATAACCCCTATTATTTGTTTTCTTTTATTTATTTATAAACAAGGTACATGAATTTACAATCAGGTCGCGCGCAAAATACAGAAAGAACTAAATATCGCAAAATACATGAATATTATAATATAAATATCGCAGAAAGAAGAGATAAGTCTAGTTAGATCGTAAACAGGTGTGTTTTAATTTATCGAAATGAACGATCTTAGATTTATTATTCCCTAGATCTACTTTCGCGTTTCTATCGCCTATTAACTCAAGTATTTTATAACGACCCCAATATTGTTCGTCAAATTTACCTACTCGTGGCTCTTTTAGCAAATATACGTCTTCTCCGACCTTAAAATCTTTTACATTTAGCTTCTGGTCATAATATCACTTAGATCGTTCTTTTGCTTCTAGCAATTGGATTCTTGACATTTTCTGAGCCTCGTTTAATTTAAATATTAGTTCATCCAAATACATCTCGTATGTTTTGTTCACGGATTTTGACTCGAATTCTGAAGGTAACCTCGCCTTTTGAACGAATACTAATTCGTGAGGGGTAAACCCATGCGCTGAGTGTACAGAAGTATTATATGAAAACATTGCCATTTTAATTCGGGTGTCCCAATCCGTTTTATCTGATTACATTTTCAGATATTCGACTAAAGAATGATGGCTTCTTTCTAAAGAACCCATTGTCTGGAGGTGGAAGGAGGTGGATCGCAATTGCTTGATTTTAAATATCTTAGCTACCTTTTACATTAAACTACTCTGAAAATTACTGCCCTGATCAGTTTTAATGGCTTCCGGACAACCAAACCTAGTAATAAAATCATGAACTAACGCGGTGGCAACCATCTCGGCGGTCATATCAGGGATAGGGAGGGCGTTAGAATACTAAGTCAAGTTGCATTGCAAGGTGAGAGGGTACATATTTCCTGGCACAGTTACTGGTAGGGGTCCTATGATATCCATTTCTAAAACCTTAAATGCTCTACTGGGGGTGGTGGAAATTTTCATGGGTTGCTTCGTCTTTACTCTAACCAACTTGCGCTTTTGACATTCCTCACATGTTCGCATATATTCAGAAATATCCTCCTTTATTCCAGGCCAAAGGTATCGTTCGCGTACGCGATGATACGTTTTCGCGATGCCTTTGTGGCTCCCAATTGCCGAATCATGGGTTAATAATTCCTAGCCTATTTTCTGGAGGTGGAATAACTACTTCGCCTATGCAAATAGCTAATTTAGGAATGGTAGTTTTCCAACGCGCCCGTAAGGATATTCGGATGGGTACCCAATGATTCTTTTCCAACCCGTCCTGGAATTTCGAGATACTAATCGAATTTACTTTGTCCTCAATCATTGCAGTTCGTAATGAATCTAAGCATTGAACTATCATGGCCGCTTTCGCTGTCTCACTCGATTTCCCCTTTATAAATAACAAATATATAATTTTCCCGTTCGAAAAACACGTTTGCACTATCGTGCCTACGCCGATGGGTTCTGTTTTTAATTTCTCAATATTTATCATTTCCAAATCTACTAGCTCTTGGCAAATAGAAGTACTTATTTCACAGTCTACGGACATAAAGTGCGCGATATTATCTTTTCTCATTAAAAGTTGATCTCCGAATTCTCTACGGAGGTTATGACCAAAACTCGATCGATTTTACCGGGTGTCTCGCCTATACGGGACGGTATCTCGTGAATTCTGTTCGTAATATTATCTCCACCGGACAGTGTCTCATCGTCTCTATAGGACGGTATCTCGTGAATTGTGTTCTTAATATTGTCTCTACAGGACTGTGTCTCATCGTCTCTATAGGACGGTATCTCGTCAGTTGTGTTCTTAATATTGTCTCTACAGGACTGTGTCTCATCGTCTCCATAGGACGGTATCTCGTGAATTGTGTTCTTAAAGAAGAACCCCAAATTTATAATTTCGTGTTCTAATACGTCATCTGAATCGTCGGATGCAATGTCAGTGGAAATTGGATTTTCAGTCATTAGTTCTCGGAGAGCAATCACCCCTTTAACATGTGTCTGTGTCGGGTTTTCCCTACCTAAGCCTGAGTCTTCCTGATAGGCAAATTCTCTCCTCATCGTGCGTGGAAGTAATACGGCCTGAGGATCCATAGTCCACAGCCCTCCCCCCCCCCCCCAACGCACGCGAGGGCATCAGTTGTAGGTCTCGCGTCCGGAAGTCCGCCTGTCAGGGTTTTTTGATGAGAATTTTCCCGTAGGCCCCCGGCGCTCTCCTCGACACCTGTATTTTTCCGGGTTTGTATGTGATATCATAATCGTATTCTCTAAATAATATTTTCCATCTACTTATTCTCACTATCAGGTCTTTTAGTTTATGCAGCCATAAAAGCTGCCTATCATCCGTTACTAAAGTAAATTTTCTGCCATATAGATATGGCCTAAATTGCTTTACCGCATGGGTTATAGCTAGAAGCTCCTTTTCGGTGGTTGTGTAATTCAACTCCGCACTAATTAATGCCCTTGATGTGTAAGCAATGGGAAGATCTTTTCCTATTGAACCCTGACTAAGCACTCCCCCTAAAGCATAATCCGACGCGTCTGTAGTTACTATAAATGATTCATTGAAATTAGGATACTGCAATATTGGCCTGGAACAAAGTATTTGTTTTAAAGCGACAAATGCCCTTTCCTGTGCCTCCACCCATATAAATTTTGTGTCTTTCTGCGAAAGATAATGAAGAGACTTAGCAATTTTAGCAAAATCAGGAATAAACTTCCGGTAATATCCAGCTAAACCCAAGAATTGTTTAATGTTTTCGGTGTCTTTTGGACGCGGAAACTTAGAAACGGCTTGAGTTTTCCTAGGGTCTGGCCTTACCCCTTCCTCTGATATTAGGTGGCCTCAATACACAACCTCTTTTCTCAAGAAAAGGCACTTATCGAGCTGCAAAGTGAGACCGGCAGTTTTTAATCTTCCAAATAATTTAATTTTTCGAACATGATCTTCCAAGGATTCGGCGTAAATTACTATGTCATCCATGTAGACAAATAATTCAATACCCTGAAGCCCGCTAAATACCTTATCCATAAGAGCCTGTAATGTCGAAGTATAACCTTTTAAGTCCATAGGCATTCTTTTATACTGTAAATGGTTGAAAGGAGTTGAAAACGCGGTTTTAGGCGCATCAGCGGGATCGATTGGTACCTGGTGAAACCCTGAAGCTAAATCCAAGGTTGAAAAGTATTTGCTTCTACCGAGTTGATCAAGAATTTCCGTTATATTGGGGAGAGGATAGGCAGAAGCGATGGTTTTTTCGTTTAAGTCCCGAAAATCTGTGACTAAACGCGACCTTTTATTTCCCTGCGAATCGGCTTTCTTGGGAACTATACACAGAGGAGAATTGTACGGAGATTCTGACTCTTCTACTATATCATTATCAATTAATTCCAGAACATGTTTTTGAACTACGTCGCGTAATTGGGGTGGATAACGATATTGTTTCATATTAACTGGGATGTTGTCGGTAGATGGGATTTTGTGTGTAACCATTGAAGTTTTACTAAGTTTATCATTCGGCAAATGGAAGTGACAGGGGAATTCTGAGACAATCTGCATCATACTTGTTCTCTCTTTTGGACTAAAATCCCTCAAATCAAGCAGTTCAATTACCTTATTCCGTTCTACTTCGTCTTGGGGTTTTTCCGATGTTCTAATAACCCTTACTGGTTTTAAAGTACTATCATATGCTTCTAACGTGAGAGGCGATATAATAAGATTTATATTTTCAGAAGTTGTGATTATCGCGAATAAATTGGCTTTCCCTTCTTTGTTAACAACCAAACATTCCCCAATGAAAATCACCGGCCCAGTATTTACTTTGGGAATATACCCGGTGGAACGAGTGGAGTTTTGAATAGAGACTCGAATTAAAGTTTTAGTTCTAGCTGGTAAATAAAAGGTGTCATGATTAATAAAAGGAATCAATTCGCGCTCCTTTCCGTAAAGTAGTTCATTGTCTTGAAAAGATAGGATCGCCTTCTGCTCTTTTAATAATTTCACGCCGAGAATTCCATCTACCTTTATTGGAAAATCATCGGGCACGATATTTAACCTGCGAGGAACCCCTTTAAGATTTATCCTTACGTGTCCTTCGGTTAAAACAAGACCCTCAATAATGCCCGCTAATCTATACAAATTATCCTTAAAAATTTATCCTTAAAGCTTTATCAGACCACGTTTTACAATATTCAATTCCGATCCTGTATCAATGAGAAATCGCGGCCTATCCTTACATAAGTCATGGCTTTGCATCGCGACAATTGGAGAACTTATCTCCTCAGGGGTACTAGTGGCAAAGATAACAGCGCGGGTCTGGACAATGGATTTTAGGGGTTCGCCATTGCGTCAGTATGGCGAACTGAATTCGCGTTTAAATGCTGAAAAAAATGCTGCGGAGGAAAATTTGTAGCGGTTGACCAATTGGCGTTCGGTCCATAATTCGTATTCAATGTCAGCTTCTATATGAATCGAAGGTATGCCTCTCGGTTCTGCAATAATTGCAATAGAGGGAACCATAATTCATCCTCTTCCGGCAATTTCGCAAAAGATGCCCCGGTTGGCCGCATCGGTAACATTTCCGTTTCTCACTTGGAGGGTTGTTTTCGTTATTTGCCTCAGCTATATAAAAATTTGCCCTTTTCCGACTATCATCCATGTTCTCACCATGCAAATCATTCCTTTGTTGAATAAACAGTTCGCCCTCTATTGCTATGCTAATCGGGTTTTCAAATGATTTTGTCATTCAGATTTATAAATTCCTCAGCGTCCCTACATTCCCTTATAAATTCGGTTATCGATATGTTTTTTCCGTTAAACTCCGGAAGTATTCGTGCTATTTCATTAGACTTCTTATAACACGTTTGGTTTGAATTGTTATTCTTTTTATAATTAATTATTGAATTATCATTTGCATGGCTTGAGTCATTTTCATTTTGGATATCAGAGGCGGCTCTGGAATCGTAAAAACTTGGTAAAGAATTAGCACGCGGTCTAAAAGAAGGTAGATTCAATCTTTCTCGATTTCTCATATCTAGGCCGTGATACGGGTTACTAACTAGAACTTCAGGTAGTTTATCACTATTATTTTCCGAATTTGAAACGGACGGTCGTTCGTTTTTATCAGAGATTTTGAATTATTCCTACTCGCTCGCTCGCTCGCTCGGGTACTTAGCTTAAATTTTCTACAGATGACACTGATGCTTTGGGGAAGAGCAGGTGACTTGTTGCTGGCTCTGGTGAATCGTAACCGATGCCGATGACTTGTGGCTGCTGCTGAAGACCCGTGGAGACGTCAACGACTTTGACAATGCTGGCGGTAAGGACGTGTCGAGAAGCAGTGGAGAGAGCGCAAATGACGTCCTGATCGAAGTTAATACTGGTGCCCAGGCATGGATGGTTGACGTCTGGTAGCTGGCCTTGGGGTTCCCTCTTCAGTGCCGCTCTCGTTGCCAGAATCTGGACTACTATCTCGAGAGTTTGGAGGAGCTCTATGACCGTCGCTTGGCTGAGGATGTCTTCTTTATCTCTGCCGTGGACTCAGATACCCAATCGGGTGTTCCGGCATTCGACCATGCCAAAGAGAAACCACGGCTTAAAACCTTGGGCGGAACACAATATTCGAGCTTCTCCGGAAATGTCTTTTCTTCTTCGCAACTCTTTAAGCGAATCCCACCGTTGTCACCAAAATTGTTACGACCCAAGTCGGGGTCTAGGAGTAGAAAGGCGTTTCTACAATGGTCGCCGGGTTGACGAACTGGAACGTGGAATTCGTTGCTCAATTAAGCGCTAAAGCGCACAGAGTTGTGGGAGATTTAAATAAAACTCGAACTCAAGAAATAAACTTTAACTTGTTTGTTTATTAACTTTCTTTTAACACAATCTGGTTGTATCGGTTCAAACAATTAATCGACAACGCGTGACTCTAAATAAACTTAATCTGACAATAAGATGAAGCCAGATTACGCGCACTGATGCAATAACTGTTAATAAATCGGATTGCATGTACTGATGCAATACTTGTTACGAGTACCTGGTAACTTCTGACTACAAGCTCAACGATGCCAACGTACAAAGTAGTAAGCACTATTTTAGTTGGCTATGATCGCAACGTACACAGTGGCAAGCACTAGATTAGTTAGCGATGATCTACTAGAACTTCTGGGCGCAACATGCACAAGGTGCAGCAGAGTACCAAGAGTATTGGTAACGACCCAGGTCTAAGCTACGAAGCGTCTCATGTGCTCAGCAGCGACTGACCCTGGTGGCCCGGGACTCTTCTTTTATATCCTAGATACGGACCTTAAACCGTTGACGATAGGGTATGGCAGGAGCCAGTTCCTCTGGTGGCGGAAAACGGAATCATCTTGAAGTCTGTTCCGAGGCCTGTAGGTGCCTAGAAGGGTCAAGAGCTTCCCTCTCTTCTCTTAATCACGGGCGAGCTTTGTGGTGGGGGAACACCCGTGAATGCTCAGATCCTGGCCGAAAATCCGTTCTTGACTTGCGGCGCTTGTGCCTGCTTCTTGGTTCCCCTCTGTAGGCCGTTACGCTCTGATGTAGTAGCTCCCGGTTGGTAGTAGGGACAGTACCATGTAGAGGCTGTTGTAAGGGCAAAAATGGGTACCTACCCTTTCGACACCCCTCCACCTCCCCCCCATCGCCCCACCACTTTTTACCGTTAAATTCTTTCAAATTTTACGTTATTTTGAAGGGTGTCTGCCCCTCCACCCCCTCCACCTACCCCTCCACATACCCCTCCACCTACCCCTCCACATACCCCTTCATGCCTTATCCATTTTTGATAGATATACGTCGTGTCAAATTTAGTTATATTGTTGGATGAAAAAAGTATGAGCAAAGAAGAATGTAAGAAGAATTACGTAAAAGATTGACATAGATAATATTTTTTTTCGAATTATACTATACTTTCTGAACAGTTTTCCGCACCACTACTGGGGTACTCTTAGGAGCGCGTAAAATTTTTTATTTTATTGTGCTTAGGGGTTTTCTATAACATATAATAATAATAATAAGTATATAGGGGTTTTCGAGGTGGCTTATCACAATTTTGCTATCAGACTTTCAAAATTCAAAATGGCGGATGTATCAAGATGGTTCAAAATTCGTAAATATCTTAGTTATTTCTCAAAATTGGAATACAGCGGTTTCTAAAGTCGCTGATCAACACTTTTCTGTCGAAGTTTCAAAATTCAAAGTGGCAGATCCAATATGATGGTTGAAAATTCCAAGGAAGTTGATTGAGGATTGAGGACCCTAGTCACGTTGTTTCTATCAGACTTCCAAAGCCTAAATGAGGATCCAATATGGGGATTCAAAATTCAATTTATGGGGGTTCAACAAAATCTTAGGTTTTTCTTAAAAGTGGAATACAGTGGTTTGGAGTCACTATTCATAATCTTGCTATCAGACTTTCAAAATTCGAAATGGCGGATCCAATATGTTGAGTAACAGTTGGAAAGGTGTTTAGAATTAACTGAAATTTCAAATTCATGGCTTTCCGAAAGCCATCCGCTGATCATAATTTTTCTATTGGACTTTGGAAATTAAAAATGGCGGATCCAACATGGCTGTGAAAAGTTAGGAGGAAGCTGAGTGTTTGAGAATGCCATAATTTATGACGACATGCTGTGGGTGTTTACAAATAAATTCAGAGCCAAGTACTTTAGTAAATTAAATTTCAATATATTATAAAAACTATCTAAAATATTATCTATTACATAATTTCAATATAAACGTCTTCCAAGAATACGTATAAAATGTATAAAAGTGTGTAAATGTTACAATAAATAGGTCAAGTGTATAACTGTTACATAATTGTTTGAGTGTATGAGTGTTACAAATTCTGTGTTGCGTAGCGGTTGTTGAGAGGTGCCGCGGCCGCCTCGTGGCCAACTAGATGCAGCGAGCCGGTGAGAATTGCCGTGTGCGTTGTTGCCTCGTGGTACGCTCGAAGCATCGAGCGCCGGTGATAAAATGTCGCATGAGTATCACCGCCGTGCTAGAAGCTTCCGTGTGAGAAAACTGCTGCGTAAGACCCTGCCGTGCGAGACGACTTTGATGCTTCGAGCGCACCACGAGGCAATATCTCACGCGGCATCTGCTACACCTTAGAGGCTGCTCTCAAAGAGGAGGCGTCACTGGTGTTCTCAACTGAAAACTTCTCATCTGGCGCAACTCATCTGCTGCTGAAGAATCAGCTTCTCTCACGCATTCAGGATAAATCAATCACTGCGAACCCAGGTAACTACTCACACATGCGGCCATTTTATACAAAGGTGCGCTGCTATGCGCATAACCACGCGGTACAATAGGAATACTCAGCCGCGATTAGATCAATCATATCTAATCGTGTCACCTTATTGATAACTCAACCACAATAACATCAATAATACTTTATTGTGGAACTTATTGTATGGTGATAACTCTTATCAGTGATTAGCAACGTGACTCAGCAAACTCGCCCACACTCACACAGTCAAACTCACACACTCAAATTGTAACACTCACACACTCAACCAATTATTGTAACATTTATACACATTTATATTTTATTGCAACAACTTTTATATATACATTCATGTAAAATATGTAATATTAATTTAATTATAGACAGTTTTTATAATATATTGAAATTAAATTTACTAAAGTGTTTGGCTCTGAATTTATTTGTAAACACCCACAGCATGTCCTCATTATAAATTATGGCATTCTCAAACACTGAGACTTAGCTTAAAGTTTGTATACAGGGGTTTTTGAGGTAGCTGATCACGATTTTGCTACCAGACTTTCAAAATTCTAAATGGCGGATCCAATATGGCGATCGAAAGTTGGAAAAGTGCTTAGAGTTGGCGAAAAATTTGTATGCAGGGGTGATAGAAGACGATAATGAAAATTTTGCCATTTGTCTTTCGAAATTCAAAATGGCGGATCTAATATGGCTGTTAAAAGTTCGGAGAAAGCTTAGATTTATCTTAAAGCTTGTATACAGGGGTTTTCAAGGTCGCTTGTCACGTTTTTTCTATCAGAATTCCAAAGTCTAAATGAGGATCCAATATGGGAGACAAAATTACAAAAAAATCTTAGGTGTTTCTTAAAATTGTAATACAGAGGTTTGGAGTTACTATTCATGATCTTCATGTCAGACTTTCAAAATTCTAAATGGCGGATCCAGCATGGCGATTGAAAGTTGGAAAAGTGCATAGAGTTGGCGGAAAATTGATATACAGGGGTTTCAGAGAAGGATAATGAAAATTTTGCCATTGGTCTTAAAAATTCAAAATGGCGGATCTAATATGGCTGCAAAAGTTAGTAGGAAGCTGAAACTTAGCTTAACGTTTGTATACTGGGGTTCTCGAGGACGCTGGTCACGTTTTTGCTATCAGACTTCTAAAGTCTAAATGAGGATCCAATATGGGGTACAAAATAAATAAAAATTTTAGGTTTTTCTCAAAATTGGAATACAGAGGTTAGGAGTTACTGATCACGATCTTGCTATCAGAGTTGCAAAATTCAAAATGGCGGATCCAACATGATGAATGAAAGTTAAAAAATTTTTCTATTGGACTTTCGAAATTAAAAATGGCGGATCCAACATGGCTGTCAAAAGTTAGGAGGAAGCTGAGAGTTAGCTTAAAGTTATTATACAGTGGTTTTTACAGTAAGGTAGCTGGTCACGTTTTTTCTATCAGACTTCCAAAGTCTAAATGAGGATCCAATATGGGGGTTCAAAATTACAAAAAAAGCTTAGGTTTTTCTTATAATTGGAATACAGAGGTTTGAAGTCACTATTCATGATCCTTCTATCAGAGTTGCAAAATTCAAAATGGCGGATCCAACATGATGATTGAAACTTAGAAAAGTGTTTAGAGTTGACTGAAATTTCGAATACATGGCTTTTCGGATGCTGATCATAATTTTTTTATTGGACTTTCGAAATTACAAATGGCGAATCCAACATGGCTGTCAAAAGTTAGGAGGAAGCTGAGACTTAGCTTAAAGTTTGTATACAGGGGTTTTTGAGGTAGCTGGTCACGTTTTTTCTATTAGACTTCCAAAGTCTAAATGAGGATCCAATATGGGGCTTAAGAGTGGTAAGAAAACTGTTTTGAAATCCAACAAGACATAGGAACAAATGGAAGACCAGCGTTTCGCTCTCGTTTTGGTTACTCGTACACCACAAAGGAATTAGCCAATCAGCAATAAATTCTATAAGTAGCGGAGCGTTGCGTCGCGTCAAGCGTCGCGTCGCGTCGCGTCGCGTAGCGTTTATGTACACTCTCCCTAAGCTCTGAATCCAAAAACCGATAAACTCTGAACCCAAACCCTAAACCCATCAATCATAAACCAATAAACCATATACCCATTAACCATAAACCATGAACCCATTAACCATAAACCCGTAAACATATACCCAAAAACCGTAAACGATAAACCATAATTCATAAACCATAATTCATAAACCATTAAACCATAAAACATAAACCTATAAACCATAAACCATAAACCATGGACCCATAAACCATAATTATTAAAAATTTTTTTTGACAACATTTTTTGGATTCTGCTCTTCGAAACCTTTAAAATGCTTTCTTAACCAGAGTTGGCCAAGCGAATTGAAAAAAGTTATGATTTTTTGAAGAAAAATCAATAATTAGCATTTTTGGTCACATGGTTGATTTAGAGTCATAACATTATTCATATATCTTATGTAATGGATCAAATAACTTAATTTTGTTAGGACATCAAACAAAACATAAAATATATTTTCCAATAATATTTGGCTTGTACAATAAGCCTTATGCAGTTATCAATTATAACCTTCTGGCATTTTCAATTTTGTTAACATTTGACAAAAAGCCCTCTCTTTAACACATTTCATACCTTCATAAAACTGCATTTGACAATTACCTGGTTAAAAAGATCTGATAAAACCAGATAAAAAGAATGTAGAAACCTTTGATAACATATGCAGTTTTTGCACAAGAATCTACAAATTCGTATGTCTATCAAACTATTTCAATCGGGTAATTTATTATTATGTGTACATAAATTAGATGACAAAACTTGTTTGATAAGACTACGCTTCATACAATTTCTATTATATACATACCTAACTATTTGTTTTTATAAATGATATTTTATTCCAGACATACTCTGAAAGCATGCTGAAAAATTTGTTTACAATAAGCCTCATCTACTTACTAATACTTATAAAGAAAATATAATTTTTCCATCAGAATGCTCCATAAAATTTTTATTATGTAGACAAACTTAACTATTTCCTCTATAATTAAATCTATCAATTATTGAAATCTGTAATATGTTTCGATAAACTTCATATAATATTTATAATATATACTAGTTCTGAACGAATAAACAATACTTTAAAATTATTAGTTTTTTAACTTTTTTCATGTATTTTCTCACTGTTTATGCTGCAAAAAGCTATCCAAAGTATTACTTTGTTAAACTATGCTTAAATTATTCAAAACATATAATAATCAAGCTAAGTAGTTTATTTCTAATACGTAAAAAATATGCCTTTGTATAACATTTTGTTAACACTTATCATATTTATATGATAAAAATAAATGTCACATATATTATAATGCTTACTATCTTTTTAAAAAAAGTAATTTATTGAGATAAAACTCTACATTGTTAAGATTTTATAAATTATTATAATAAATAAATAAATTTGTTTTCCCAATAAACTGATAAAAATATAACTGATAAAGTAAAGAAACTGTTAATAATAAAAATATAAGATCCTGATGGTACAATGTCAGATATATTAAAACCACAATAATAATAAATATTCAATAGTGTTGATAATGCGACAGTATAGTCATTTAATTCAGTTATAAGATATCAAAATCAATAATTTTTTTTTATCTAAGTAAACTTAATCTTTATTAAGATTATTATGTTATCAATAATTTTTCATACGGCTTTTGTATGAAATATTTGAAGTATTTTTGTCCAATTATTTTTCTTTTAATTTTTAAAGTTCATATCAATCACATAAATTACACAGCTATTATTTTAATAGCTTACATTTTGTAAGCTTTTAATGTTTTCTTTTTTTATATAAACTTACATGGCTAAAGAATTTTTCCAATTATTTTGTTACATTATTTTAACCCATAAAATGGGTTTATGTATATAGCGTAGTCTTATCAAACAAGTTTTGTCATCTAATTTATGTACACATAATAATAAATTACCCGGTTGAAATAGTTTGATAGACATACGAATTTGTAGATTCTTGTGCAAAAACTGCATATGTTATCAAAGGTTTCTACATTCTTTTTATCTGGTTTTATCAGATCTTTTTAACCAGGTAATTGTCAAATGCAGTTTTATGAAGGTATGAAATGTGTTAAAGAGAGGGCTTTTTGTCACATGTTAACAAAATTGAAAATGCCAGAAGGTTATAATTGATAACTGCATAAGGCTTATTGTACAAGCCAAATATTATTGGAAAATATATTTTATGTTTTGTTCGATGTCCTAACAAAATTAAGTTATTTGATCCATTACATAAGATGTATGAATAATGTTATGACTCTAAATCAACCATGTGACCAAAAATGCTAATTATTGGTTTTTCTTAAAAAAATCATAACTTTTTTCAATTCGCTTGGCCAACTTCGGTTAAGAAAGCATTTTAAAGGTTTCGAAGAGCAGAATCCAAAAAATTTTGTCAAAAAAAATTTTTAATAATTATGGTTTATGGGTCCATGGTTTATGGTTTATGGTTTATAGGTTTATGTTTTATGGTTTAATGGTTTATGAATTATGGTTTATGAATTATGGTTTATCGTTTACGGTTTTTGGGTATATGTTTACGGGTTTATGGTTAATGGGTTCATGGTTTATGGTTAATGGGTATATGGTTTATTGGTTTATGATTGATGGGTTTAGGGTCTGGGTTCAGAGTTTATGGGTTTATGGATTCAGAGCTTAGGGAGAGTGTACATAAACGCTACGCGACGCGACGCGATGCGACGCTTGATGCAACGCAACGCTCCGCTACTTATAGAATTTATTGCTGATTGGCTAATTCCTTTGTGGTGTACGAGTAACCAATACGAGAGCGAAACGCTGGTCTTCCATTTGTTCCTATGTCTTGTTGGATTGCAAAACAGTTTTCTTACCACTCTACAAAAAATAGCGTATATTTAGTTCATGCTTTTCACATTTTGGAAAATCACGCGGTTAATTTTTTTCAATTGCAGGAAAATTTTCTCAATTAGTAGTGCAGAGACACACACCTTTCAACTAATTTAACAAAAATGAATACATAGAAAATTAATAATTTTTTTTATAGAGCACTGAGCACTGATTAACGACTATAAATTCGAGCCTAACAGTATGAATTCGACGTATGTACATATGTCTACTCGAGTAGTCGTCCACATAATAAGTAAGTATGTAGAGATGCATTTGATTGTTTATTTTATGACTGTTACAAGATTCAGGAACAGAGTGACCGTAGCGCCGCGATCCCTCTCGTCGCGTCACGTCGCGTCGCGTAGTGTTTATGTACACTCTCCCTTATAGGTTCAGGGTTGAGGGCTTATGGGTTCGGTATCCATGGGTATAGGGTTTATGGTTTATGGATTTAGTGTTGATCGCTTTAGGTTTTATGCGTTTATCTACAAGTTCTTGGGTTCAGGGTTTATGGGTTCATGGCTTATGGGTTTAGGCTTATCTTTTGAATGTTAGAAAAACGAGTTCATTAATTTAAGCAATGTACCCCGATGTTTAAAAATACTTATTTTTAAAAACCTAAATTTTTAGTCGTTTTGGATCAAAATTGATTAAGAATTGACTTGTAGGCAGATTTTTGTCCAAAAAATTTTTTTTTGCCCACTGTGCGTCACTCCTATCTCCGTCCGAGTTATCTGCCCCGTCGACCATCTGACCGGGCGTCCTAACGAATTACACGTGCGTGTCCGCATAACAGTTTTCGATCAGGGACATTTGCTGGTCCTTCGAGCCGGATACGGGATAGTGAGTGCAGAGGATACTCCGAAAGGAGCTTCAAGAGCTGCAACAAAAAGATAAGTGCCACCTTTCTTCACGCTACAAGAGTGCACGTTAGTTTCAGTTGCATACTTCATTCTCTCTCTCTCTCTCTCTCTCTCTCTCTCTCTCTCTCTCTCTCTCTACCTCTCGCACACGTGGCTCAGCTTCTGTAACCGCTTTCACCTCTGCTTCTAATAGCAAACTGCACTGCGCATCTCACTTCGCACGCTCACTGCCTTGAGTGACCGTGCAAATTCTCTCGTGGCAGACAAGCCCGCGCACACTTCGCACACACGGGTACTCCGTCTCGCTACCCGTGTGGCCCCCATAGCGCGCAAGCACGTGCACTCTCCGCACACGTGGGTGTGCCGTGCCTCTAGTCGCGTGGACCCCCTAGCGCTCTCGGCTTAAGGGAACCCCTGCGATGCACGACAACGTGGGTAGGCTGTGCAGGCAGGCCCTGCAGCGCGTAGCCACAAGAAGTTGCAGCTGTCGCGGCGCCTTCAGCCTTTGAGTAAGCATTACTCTACCGTACCTGCAGTTACCGCAGCCGCTTCTACCTTCTACCAGTAGTTTTCTTCGCTTTATTAAGCAACTACCTCTACTAACGAAGTCGAAGTCCCTTTTGAATCTTCTTCTGCCCGACGACTAGTGACGCTCGTAGTTACTTCGCGATCCTCTTTCGCAAACTGCCTGACGATTTCCTTCAGTCCTTCCGAAAACGGTTAACCTTTGGCCGTCTTTAACCATTTTTCGACTGGATAATTTATCTTCTTAATCTTCTCACTTCAGACCTGCTACTGCGTGCATGCACGTGCTTCTACGGTCTAGGTCCTTAAATCCACCCGACTCAAGTACGACCACCATGGCACGGCACTATGAGAAGATGTTGTTAAAGCAGGTGGCGGAGGGTCAACTCATCCTCAACATCATCACCAACACGGACAAGATGGGCGAAACGGGTCGAGAATATAGAGCCTTGAGTAACAGAGTGGAGTTGCTCAAGACGTACTGGACGAACATCAGCGATCGCCACTTCGAACTGTCGGATTGCCCACCAGAAGAGGCTGAGCATGCCTACTTCAAGGAGGGCTGCTATTACTCCTTTGAAATGGCATTTATTACCGCGAAAAGCGTTCTGGAAGAACGGTTGGCTGCTGCGGCGCCCCCAGCAGCACCTCTACCTCCTACTAATGCTCCACAACCCTTTCAGCAATCTTCGTCTACACAACTCCCACGGCCGCAGCTCCCGAAGTTCAGAGGCAATCAACTGGACTGGGAGACGTTCAAGGAGCGCTTCTCCACCATGGTGAAGGACGTCCCTACAGTCTCTCAGGTGGACAAGCTACAACACCTCCTCAACTGCTTAGAGGGAGAGGCAGCGAGACGCCTTCGCAGTCTCAAGGTCACCGGAGCAAACTTTCCCGTGTCTTGGGAAATGATCTCCAAGAGGTACGACGACAGAAAAGTGAGGCTCTCAGCTCACTTGAGTCGTCTGCTGTCGATGCCGCTAACACCTCTCAATACCGCAAAGGAGATCGCGCAGCTCTTCGACTCCGTCAACGAGGCCATTCGAGCCTGCAGCCTACTCGACAGGCCCGTCAACCAGTGGGACGATTGGCTCGTGGAGATCGTCGCTTCCAGGCTGGCGCCAAGGCTGCGAGAGAACTGGAAAAAATCTCGCGAAGGAGAGCAAGGCTTTTCCACCTACGAAGAACTTTCAACGTTCTTGGATCAACGAGTCCGCACACTCGAGGCCGCTCACGGCCACGAGTTTACATCAACGTCAGGATCCACGTCAGGAAGGAAAATCAACAAGGTTTGCCAGTTCGCTGTCCATCAGACATCCACTGGCCCCGCGTGCGACTCGTCATCAACTTCTACGCTGGGTTGTGGCCACTGCAGAGGGAAGCCCTTCATCGGGTATTGCCCGACCTTCTTCGCCCTCAACCACTCCAGGAGAATCGCTGCGGTGAGGGACGCAAAGCTGTGCAGCAACTGCCTACGACCAGGCCACTCGGTGACATCATGTTCATCGAGCGCACGATGTAAGAACAAGAATTGTGGTCAGCTGCATCACACGTTGCTACACCAGCACCAGACGTCGTCACCTGCTACCACGGAATCTAACCTTTCATGTGAGCAAGGCGCAATCAGCACTTACTCCACACACGTATGTGAGACCTTCAACACTACTGCGAGCCCTCAGACCAGTGTCTCGCTTCTCCCCACTGCCATAGTGCTCCTTCATGACTGAGCGCGCTGTTCTCACCAAGTGCTAGGTCTCACCAAGAGACGGGCAATCACTCCAATCAGCATCGTTGGTGGCGAAGTCGACACGACATCTAAATTCACGGTCGAGGTTGGACTTAGATCTCTACACCAAACTAACTTTTATCTAAGGTTTTCAGCCCGCGTCCTCAGCACGCTTACCAAAGAGTCGCTGCCAAGCCGAAGTATGGAAACATCTCGGAAATCTACCACTAGCAGATCCAGATTTCTACATGCCAGCCGGCATCGACTGCATATTGGGGGCGGAAGTCTACCCGGCCCTCATTCAACCTGGTCTGCGCAGAGGAAAAAAAACTGGATCGACCTCAACGGACTACGTTGGGCTGGGTATGCATTGGCCCAGCAGCGACTTCTACCGAAAGTCACGAAACCAGCAGCTTCCTCACCACTACGGCGGCAATCCACGAAACCTTGCAGAGGTTTTGGGAGCTAGAGGAGGTTGCCTACAAACCACCTCAGCTCACTCCTGCAGAAGAGGAGTGCGAGGAGCACTTTCGTCGAACACATTCCAGGGACCCACAAGGCCGCTATGTCCTAAAGCTGCCATTCTCCAGGCCTTCGCAGCTTCCGGGCTCACTCCAGGTAGCAAAAGAGAGATTCGCGCAGTTGGAGAGACGACTTGAACGGAACCCCTCGCTCCGAAAGGCCTATTCAGACTTTATGGCAGAGTTTGTGCAGCTGGGTCACATGGAACACATTCAAACCTCATCAGCGCACGATAGTCGCTGCTACTACATACCACACCATGCAGTCTTCAAAAACGACGCCTCTAAGAAGATTAGAGTAGTCTTCAACGCCTCTCAGGTAACCAGAAGCGGCTTGACGCTAAATGACTGCTTATTTTCAGGTCCGAAGTTGAAAGCGGACATCACTGCTGTCCTCTCCCTCTCGCGCTGTCACCCAGTGGTCTTCACGGCGGACATCGTGAAGATGTTCCGGCAATTTCATATTCACGACGAGGACAAAGACTGACTACGAATACTGTGGCGCGACTCACCAGAAGAAGAGTTACGCAGCTACCGCATGTGCACCGTTGTCTCCGGGACGGGATGCGCTCCCTAACAGGCCATTCGATCACTTCTTCACTTGGCAAAGGACGGGCGAGAATGCTACCCTGAAGGCGCTCGGTTCTGGAGACGTCACTCTAGGTCGACGATGCCCTCGCTGGAGGCGATTCGCTTCAACAAGCCCGCATCATCCAACAGCAGCTACAGGGACTCCTGCAAAGCGCAGGAATGCGACTGGAGAAATGGGCGAGCAACGACCCTTCCTTGCTACCGACTACCCCTACCTCTGCTCCTTCACTACACTCTTTTGCAGAGCCAAACGTCGTCTCTACGTTAGGGCTGCACTGGAACCCTACTAAGGATCATTTCTGCTTCAAGGTCGCACTGTCCGCCAATCCAGGAAAAGTGACTAAGAGGACGATGCTGAGCGAGGTCGCACGGCTCTTCGACCCCCTCGGGTGGCTGGCGCCGGTGATCAGCGCCGCCAAAATCCTCATTCAACAACTCAGGATCAAAAAGGTCGATTGGGACCAGCCAGTGGACGACCAGACTTTAACGGCTTGGCTGCAACTGCGAGAAGAGCTCCCAAGGCTGGAAGAGTTGCAAATATCTCGAAGGCTTGGCACCTTCAACACAAGCCGCTTGACCCTCCACGGATTTGCCGACGCCTCGCATGCTCCCGACGCCGCCGTCGTCTACCTGGTGATCAATGAGGAGGGCCGAGAGCCTTCAGCTACAATCCTTACAGCGAAAACCGAACTCGCTCCCATCAAGACAGTGAGCATTCCGCGACTGGAGCTCAGCGCGGCGTTGTTGCTCACCAGACTACTCAACCAAGTGACAGTGTAACTGCTACTACAACCAGACGCAATCTACTGCTGGTCGGACTCCAAGGTAGCCTTAGCCTGGCTAGCCGACCACCCATCACGTTGGACAACCTTCGTGGCCAACCGCGTGAGTGAAATCCTCACTAGTCTACCGCAAGCGCGATGGAGCCACGTCCGTTCCTCTGACAATCCAGCAGACGTCGCTTCACGCGGCTCGCTACCCAGCAAGCTGCACAATCATCATCTGTGGTGGCATGGGCCAGACTGGCTGACAATGGGGAGCACAAATTGGCCTTCACCACCAGGAAGTCTCTGCTGCGACCTTGAACAAAGGCAGCCGGTCCTGATCTTTGCTGCCAGAGACGAATCTTCAGCTTGAAGCGCTTTCCGAACCTTACCCGACTAATTAGGGTTGTTTCGTATGTTCGTAGCAACTCATTACCACTGAGCAGTACCAAGAACCGTCAATCATCCACTCTGTCTGCGGAGGAACCTCGACAGACTCGCCTCACCTTGATTCGAGCCGTCCAGAGGGGCCACTACCGCAACCAGCTGTCCTGTCTGCGCATGGGTAGCAAACTCCCAACTACCAGCAACATCAGCCTTCTTGTCAGAAGAAGAAAAACATCCAGCCATCATACCTAGCGAGAGTCACCTAGCGGAGCTCTTGATCCGCGACGCTCATCAGCGAACTCTCCATGGTGGACCTCAGCTAGTGACCAGCTACCTGTAGCGCACGGTGTGGATCGTGCGGGGACGAAACCGCATTAGACGAATAACCAATCAGTGTGTCAGATGCACCCGATTCCAAGGGCGAGTGCAAAGCCAACAGATGGCACCGCTACCTTAAACTCGAGTCACCCCGGCTCGACCCTTCGCCTCCACCGGTATTGACTATGCCGCCCCATTCATGCTGAGAAGCTCTAAGGGCCGTGGTCAAAAGGCCTACAAAGGATACCTAGCAGTATTCATCTGCATGGTAACGAGAGCCGTGGACCTTGAGGTGGTATCGGACTACACCACTCAAGGATTTCTACTCGCCTTCCGACGATTGACGGCTAGACGAGGACTGTGCGCTACGATCTTCAGCGACAACGTCACCACTTTCACAGGAGCCGCTCATCAAATTCGACGTCTCTTCGATACCGCCACGTCCACGGGCAGCGAGATCGCCTCTGCTCTTGCTGCTGACGGGGTAAAATGGAGATTCCCCCCCCCCCCCCCCCCCCCCCCCCGCGCACCTCATTTCGGAGGACTCTGGGAGGCCGGCGTAAAATCTGCCAAACACCACTTGCGGAGAGTCTTAGGCAAGGCCAAACTCACCTTTGAGGAATTCTCCACCTTAGCTGCGCAGATTGAAGTCTGCCTTAA
Organism: Torymus aiolomorphi; assembly: GCA_036365515.1. Lineage (NCBI taxonomy): Eukaryota > Metazoa > Arthropoda > Insecta > Hymenoptera > Torymidae > Torymus > Torymus aiolomorphi. Next base: position 84,121,040 of record CM070877.1, read on the forward strand.
TTCTCGGCCATTATGTCCTCTCAGCAGCAACGCAACCGATGTCTCGGCACTCACACCGGGACATTTTCTAATCGAAGCACGACTCAAAGCCCTTCCTGAACCCTTTCCTCCAGATTACTCTGTTGCAGGTGTCGCGAGATATAGACTCACCTCCATCATGCCAGCGCACTTCTGGAAGCGCTGGCAGAGGGAGGTACTGCTACAGTATCGACACCAGTCCAAATGGTTTCAGCCGAGTAACGAGGTCCAGGAAGGCGACCTCGTCTTCCTCACCGACGAGCTTCAACCACCAACAGAATGGCCGCTAGCTCGGGTTGAGCGCTGCCATTTAGGAGCTGATGACCTGATCCGGGTGATCAGCTTGCGCACCGCGACAACCACTCTAACGAGGCCATTGGTCAAGGTCATCCGCCTTCCACTCGACGTGGACCCCCGGCCGTTCACGGCGGGCGGCGCTCCGTCGACCACCAAGACTGCTACTACCGTTCCAACTACAACCACATGAAGAGCTCATATCTATTACACTACACTACAACCCTCCTTCGTTAGCTTAACTTTAATCTTTTCTCTTGTTCTCAATCATAACTGACTACACACGAAATAAGCGACACACCCCTTCTCTCTGTCCACTCTTCTTTTAAATTCTGTATCGCTTTCTTTCTTCCTTCTAGTGGCGATCGTTGCTCTCTAGCAACGAGGCGGGTGGAATGTTACGGCCCTGCAGGCCAGCGAAACGCCAGGAGAACAATGCACCCGCGTCGTACGTATCACTAATTGCGCATGATGTAGGTGTGACGTAGGCGTGAGAAGTGGGGCGGATTTTTCGTCCTGCTCCTCGTCGAAGTTCCGCTCGCCTCAGCGCACGACTCAGCGCTCGACCTCTTTCTCTCCAGCCTTCGCGCAGCGCTGACCAACGGGAGCCGCGTTACTAAAACGTCCTTATTAGAGCCACGTGTGCGAAAACGAAATTGTAACGCGAGTCAATTCACTCCTTACTCGTCGTACAGACTCACATCAAATTGTAAAACTTTCGTCATTTTTTGCGTTAACGTGTAAGCAAGCAAGCAATAAAGGCTTGCTGCGTTTCAGAATTAAACCCACCGAGAGTCTTTTCTTTACCTGCCTCGCTCGCCCCGTCACTCCTATCTCCGTCCGAGTTATCTGCCCCGTCGACCATCTGACCGGTCGTCCTAACGAATTACACGTGCGCGTCCGCGTAACAGTTTTCGATCAGAGACATCATTGATATACGTTGACAGATAAACTTGATGGAAGTCGTTGAACTGCGTAGAACTTGATGTAGTTATAAAAATTCGGCGTAATTCTTGAAGATACGTGGGTGTTGATAATTTCAAGGTTGGAATCTTTCTCTAAGCGAGATTACCCGTCGGAGAGCTGGGCTCCCTTTTATATGGTGAGCGCGGACCTAAAAGCCGTTGAGGATCATCCCTCTCCCTCTGGTGGCGAGAACTTGAAGTACATCCATAGCCTGTGAAAGTGCCGTGGGACCTCGAAATCTGAAAGGAGGGGCCGCCCCCCGTCTTCAATGGTGGAAGATTCTGCTTCTCTCATTGGTTCCCCGTTTTTAGTCGGTTACCTATTACGTAATTTCGTGGAATTGTTTACTACCTAGGGTTCTAGGAATAAAATATCCGTTAGAATACTCTGCAACAGATTAATATGTGTGTAAGATTACGTTTAATGACGTTTTATTAACAATAATATTAATCAACAATTTATGCAATTAGTATCACCAGTAATTTGTTGTTACTTTATTTATTTACTCGGTCTTTTATTTATTAATCAAGATGATCTCAATTTATTAATAAAAAGGTACTTAAAATGGTCAATTATTAATCAATCAAAAAATTCTTGCTAATATCCTTATTAATGGCTTAGTGTATTTTTTTGTAATTAGTCTTAATTCAACTCTTTTGCTTGATTTATATGCTATCATTATTTATTAACCGTACGTTGCGCAACATTGTTGCATATTGTCCTAATTATTTATTAAATTGCGATTATTTTCTACATTATTTATCAATACCTCAAAATAATAGTTATTTAGTCAAATATCCTGGAATTTATTACCAAATTGTTGTTAAATTATCAAATCACATGGATTCTCAACAATTGTTTATCCTTGCTTATATCGCAATTATTAAACAACCTTAATGCATTGATTATTAACGTTTTTATAGTTATGTTGCTGTTATTTAATTATTCGTTCAATTACGTTTTATTACGCAACTCCAAATTTTCTGGTAAATCGTTGATAACTATATAAACAATGCCTTTATTTATTGTAATTGGTATTTTTTTTTTTCTCGAGTTGGTTGCAGTTCAATAATCTTATAACGCTGCAAGATGTCATTAACCTTCAATTAAACGCTGAGCAACATTTGGTTACGATTATCCAGGAAAACTATTTAATTACAAACAATTGTTATTGTTATTACGCGCCAGTATTCCCGAAATGGTTAATTATACGAGTATCTAGAGATTGTTCTTAAGTTTGTTGTTAATTATCTATATTAAGGCATATTGCGTTTTATTGCGTTTTATTGTTTATTTTTAGCCCCTCACTGTTAAATCACTGTTATTAATGTTATTAATATCTTTAGTTGGTCATCATGATTGTTGTTAATGAACTATTTTCGGTTATTATATCTATTTATTTACGCAACGTTACTGTCACGTCGAGCATGACTGGGCGTCCCCACCTGCATAGTCTGCGTATTGGAGAACTGCTCCTACTATCTTTTTTTCCTTAAGATAATACTACGACGGTTGGTAAGTTACCAACCGCTCGTAAGAGTACGAAAGGTAACAATACTAGCAGGACAACTTATCACTTGGGACTGACGTATGACTAGACTGACTGTACATCCACTCCATAGCAACCCACCACGAGCCTCTAATTCCTAGAAATCCCTTCCTACTTGCATCTAGTTAAATGTATCGATTCATCCAAATGAACCCCACCATTTTCCACCATTTAATTAGGAGCGCGGGTATAAAAGCAGCCACGCACTAGTACTCGTTTCAGAAGCTACCAATTTCTTTTTGTAAGGCTAAGCCCTTGACCGTTGATTTGTCGATTTAGAATTAATTTTGATTATTGTGTTAGAAACTTCGAGCTTTTAATCAATTTGTATTTTGAAATATTGTTTGTGCAAAATCACTTGTAATCGTCATTATAAGCTTCTCTGATTGTAGTCTCGCGAGTAATTGTTGTTATTATATCTCGACTACAATCAGCATATAACCAGTGTAATCACTTTAAACTTATAATAAAACATTGTTATTATATTACACTCGGTATACCTTATTTCGCTGTAAACCTTCCTGCCATTTGAATCTGCCGCCAAACCAGGAGCGCCTTTCGAACTGCCAGTCAGAGCGAGCCAATTGCAACATTCCCAAAGTAAGTACAAATTATAATCACTGTCTCCTTTCTTCTTGGTGCAGGAGTTACTAAAGCTTGCTGCTTGTTAGTCGAAGATACGCGACTTTTAACTGTTATTTAAGGATCGTTCGGTTACTTTCGTAAGTTCCAATTCCCGTGGTTATTACGTGTAGGCGTAGACCGAAACAGGAACATTTATCGCGTGAGCTTTATCGTTTTCGCGACATTGTAATATCGACATTACAATTGGGGGCCCACCTCCGGGATCTAAAAACGAGAGTAGCATCGAGTACTTCCTTTCTCTTTTAAAATCAAAAGTGCAAAATTTTTTTTTTTTTTTTTTTATTCACATTAAAAAATTACCGCAAAAATGGCAACAGCTAGCGGCACAATGGCGCGTGATGAAGAAGCAACCGCAATTTTGAGGCGCGCGCTCTCGGTAACAAATCCAATCCTTTCTAAAGCATCTTTAAACGAATTAGTCGACGCATTAAGAATCAGATACCAAACCGCGTCAGAAATAAACCCACAGAGAGCTTCAGAAGTAAGAAAACTGCAATTATCGCTGTCCAATACCGTAGACCGCGATCTAGTGGAAAAAATTTGTCAAGACGAGATTATGATAGATATTTTAAAAGAATTTATGGAACAAAATATTAGTGTTAAAGAAGTAATTCAAGCAATAGCAAACGTAGAAAAATCTGCGGACATAGGAAAATTATCACAACTGTTAGGTAATAAGGGCGAACTAACTGACGATATAGAAAGAACGGCTTTCGAGACCGCGACTAATGTAGAGTTAGAAAATAACACATTTGGCAACCAGAAGCCACAGTTTAGCACACCATTTGGGGGAAGAGGGCATAGCACACCTTACACGCAAGCATTAAGAAACAATTATTCGACCAACATAAATAGTAACATTAATTCTCTACGCCAGAATTCAACCTTAGCACCGCTAAAAAACTTATCAATCAAAGACGCACTCGATTGCATCCCTAAATTCGACGGTACTAATATTCCCCTTAGCACCTTCCTGTTCGGAGTAAGAGAGGCAGTTAGCATGGTACCAGCGGCCAATGAAGTAGATTTAGCAAAGTTAATCAGAAGGCGTTTAATGGGGGAAGCAGCAAAATCAATGGAAGAACTGCATTTCGATAGTATCAGTGACTTAATTAAATATTTTGAAGCGAACTTCGGTTCGTACAAATCACACCAAACCTTCATCGGGGAGCTCGCGGCCGCGAAACAAAAAAAGGGAGAAAATGTAATCACATTCGCAAACAGAGTTAGGCGGATAGCAATCGAATTGAAGGAGGCGGCAAAAAGAGACAGAAGAGATAGCGTTGAATTTAGACAATTTGTAGAAGCGGATAAATTAAAATTTTTCGCGCGAGGGCTAGATTGGGAAATCAAAAGGCGCATGGGTATAATGAAAACATTTCAACTAGCAATCGAAAAAGCAATTGAAATTGAGCGCGAAGTGGAGTATTTTGATAAATCGGAGAATTTCGATAAAAGTAAGATGATTAGAGAAGTTGATAAAAGCGCGAAAGGGTCCGCCGAAATTAAAATCGTGCAAGAAAAAATAGTTGAAAAATGTCAATTTTGTGACAAGAAAAATCACATAGCAAAAAACTGTTGGGCTTTAAAAGCATTAATACCGCAGAACGCACAGCCACCACTGACGCAAACAGCGCCGTGGGAGGGGCCTATGACGGCGCACGCGCGGCCACCAAATCCGATCGCGCGGCCATTGACTGCTACACGAGTAGCCACGCCCCAATCTCCGCAAGATCAGTATAGATCGCGATCGACAAATTCAGCCGTAGTCGCACAGGATTTTAACATTAAACAATGTAATTATTGCAAAAAGGAGGGTCATTGGAAAAACCTTTGTCCCGAATTAGAAGCAAAAAACCGCGAAAAAGCTCAACGTCAGGCGGGAAACGCGAACGGCCCCGCGGCACAGGGCGCAACCTGGGGGCAAGCGAAAGATACGCGCCTGGAACAATCGAGTTTGAACAGAAATTAAAATCCGTTAGGAAAACAGTGCTCTTGAGCATAAATAGTAAGTCCCCAGTCGTCGAATTACATTTTGAGAACTATGGGGCATCGCTAAAACTAATGTTGGACACGGGTGCCGGTCCATCATTATTAAAAATCAGCAAAAAACCAAGTAGAAGCATTGTATGGGAAAACGAAATTTTAGTACTCAGAGGCATTACTAAAGAGTCAATTAACTCGTGTGGTAAAGTAGCCTTATTATTCCGTGACTTGACTTTGTACTTCCATCTCGTCCCTGATAATTTTCCGATCGAAGAGGACGGATTAATAGGTAGTGAGGTATTAAGAAAATATGGGGCTAAAATTAACTACGAGGAAAATATTTTAGACATTGCGTCGCACGTAATCGCCCTGCGATGCGCGAGTGGCGTGAATATCATTAAAACCGAGAACAAAGAAGGCGAAAAATTAGCGAGAGTAGATCGGCGCAAGGCCAGCGCGGTTGTAGGCAAGCTAAGCAATCTTTATCCTTTGTGTGATATAGCCACTCAGCATGAGCGTGAAGACGTACATAAAAATTCCTTATCTAGTACGATTAATTCCCCAACTCAATACATTGTCACGAGCTTGAAAAACCAAATTAGTAAGAGAAGGAAAATAACTCTAATAACGCATTAGAAAGAAAAACTGGAAAGGGTGAAAACTTAGAAAATCGAATTTGTAAAAATATGGAAACTAGAAAAAGTGAAAAAGAATCACGAATTGGTAAACTTGAAAAAGTGGAAGAATTAACTTGTAAAAAAATGAAAAACTTGTTCGGATCCGAAATAATGTTAAGAAAAATTTGTAACTTGAAAAACTCGTTCGGTGAAAAGAAAATTCACAAAACCTTGATTAGTAAAAATAACAATTTGAAAATTAAATATCTGCAAAAGAATAAATTCTCAAATAAGATACGAAAGAAATCCAACAAATACAGAAAATTGAAGGACAAAATTCGTAAAATAACTTGGAAAAACATTTTGCTCGGTGAAAACTCGTCCACCCGTAACGTAAATAACCAGAAGTCAAAATTGTTAAATAAAGATTTGAAAACTAGCTTTGGTGAACATGTTCTTGTAATTGAATCGATTAGCTTGAAAAATAAAAGTAAAAATTGTAAATTTGCTGGGGAAACCCATAGAATAAGAAAAAACTTGTTTGTTAAAAATAGTAATAATTCGGATCCGTTTAGTAATAGAAATAGAATGGACGGAAATACTCGAGAAAATCTTGATTTAACTTATAAGAATAGTCAAGATAAACCGAAAAACTTGAGGAAAGATTATACTAAAATAGCATTCGTGGGTAATAAAGTAAAGGCTTTCGGAATAATGCGGCACAATTATGCAAAATGTAAAAAGTTAGAAACACGAGACAATGGTTTCGGTAAAATCGATAGTACCATACGCGAACAAAGGAAATGGCTGCGTAATCAAATCACAATCGGAAGTAATAAAATTCCGCATCCGTCGATTCTCATCGCGTTAGGCGATCATGTGCAAATCGACCATTGTTTTAAAAGCTTATGTAGAAAGACAAAAGTATTAGCTCATTTACAAGCAGTCAAAAAGACCCGACCAATACATTTATATGGTAACGCTTTAGCTGTCCTGTCTTGCTATGCAATCCCCTTACTGAATAAATTAAAGAAGTATTGCACGACAAATGAGGATACGTGTGCCGACATTTTATGCGCGTACCGTCAATCATTACACAATATTAGAAAAAGAAAAAGAGGATTAGGCTGGTCAATTTGGAAACACAGCTCGCGACCGCATTATATTATGAAAGTAGGAAGCGCAGATAGGCGGGACAATAAAAAAGTCGCGCCACAGGCTCAAAGTATAATGTGTATAAAGAATAGGGAGAGATTAGCGGGAAGTGATCGTGTAATTAAATTAAAAGAATTACTCCGTCTAGAGCATTTATCGGAGAATCAGAAAACGGATATTGAATCAATATTAATTAATTTCTCGGACAGATTTTATTTACCCGGAGATATTATGCCCGCGATTAATGTAATTAAACATGAAATCCCTACAACAAATAATATACCAATTAGAATAAAACAATTTAGACACCCTCCTATTTTGAAAGAGGAAATCAACAGGCAGGTAAACGAAATGTTAGAAAAAGGGATAGTCGAACCATCTACTAGCGCCTATTCAGCGCCGGTGTTCTGCGTCGACAAAAAACCGGGCCCCGACGGAAAGAAAAGATATAGGGTCGTCGTTGACTTTAGAAAACTAAATGCCGTTATCCCTGATTACAATCACCCGGTCCCCAATATAGCCGATATTCTAGATAAACTTGGGAACGCGAAATTTTTTTCAGTTTTCAATTTATACGCAGGGTATCATCAAATAAAAATCAAACCAGAAGATAGAGAGAAAACAGCCTTTTGTTGCGATCTTGGTTTGTTTCATTTTGTTAGATCACCTTTCGGGTTGAAAACAAGCGCGCCAGTATTCTTATCGCTCGTACTTAAAGTTATAGCGGGAATGAAAAACGTAGTACATTTCTTTGACGACATTTGCGTTTACTCTAAAACTTTCAATGAGCATTTAGAAACAATTCAAAAACTTTTCGAAAAGTTACGCCACGCGAACTTAGTACTTCAACCAGAAAAATGCGAATTCCTTAAGCCAGAAATTAATTACTTAGGACACATAATTAGCAGCCACGGAGTGCGCGCGGGTGCAGAAAAATTAAAAGCAGTTAAGGAATTTCCTACTCCCAGTAATCAAAAGAACATTAAGCAATTTTTAGGATTGACAGGATATTATAGGAGATTTATTAAAGATTTCGCGCAGATAGCTAAACCTTTGACAAACTTATTGAGAAAAGAACAGTTGTTTATTTGGGATGAAAACGCGCAAGAGGCATTTATTAAATTAAGAGATAGTTTATGCGAACCACCGGTGTTGGCGCACCCACATTTTGAAGAAAAGTTTTTAGTCACCACTGACGCGAGTGGTTATGCTATAGGCGCCGTGCTATCGCAAGGCGAAATCGGGAAAGATAGACCTATAGCTTTTGTATCGCGCGCGCTTAATCAAGCCGAGAAAATTATTGCACCTTCTCGAAAGAAGCTTTAGCTATTGTTTACGCGATCACGCAATTTAGACCATATTTGTACGGCAACAGGTTTACTCTAATTACCGATCACAGACCGTTAGTGTGGTTAAATTCACATAACGACCCCGGATCTAGAGTCACTCGTTGGCGATTAAAATTATTAGATTACCAATTCGACGTGGTTTACAAGAAGGGTGAATTAAATGCTAACGCAGACGCCTTGTCTCGCAATCCAATCATAGAAACTGTTTGTGTATCGACGCGAGTTAGTGTAGGGGGGGAAGGGCGCCATGCTGTCGCTGGCAGCCAAGCGATAAACCCAACACCAGAGTCTCTCGGAAATCGGATAGGCGACGCGCCCGCCCCTCACGCAATGGCTACTCGTACTCGCGTCGGGCGACAAACCAGCGAGAAATATAAGCAAGCCATTAAGGCCCTCGTCCCAAGAAAAAGAAAGAAAACCCCTGCACTCGAGACTACTCAGGAATGCGAGTTTCCCGCTAGAGACAAAGACAATGCCTCATACATCGAACCCCAAGACGTCGACGACTATAAAAAAAATGAAACGCCAGCTGGTCCCGAGTCGCAAGTCGCCGGAACGACTGGTACTGACGAAAGTCAGCCGCTTGTAAAGGAAAGCGAGGAAAAAGAGGTCGAACATCCTCCAGAATTTTTTGCACCCTTTCCCGAGTTAGCGCTCGAAGAACAAAGCGACCCCGACTCGAACTTGACGACCCAAATATCGGCACACTGCAGGGACAATATAGTTTACTGCAGGGAAAAAATATTTATGAGAAAGGATAATTACTTATATTTCGTATCCACAGACGGGAACCCACTCGATGAGGGATCTAAGCAATTGAAAGAACTAGGAAAGCTCCCGCGTTTTGAGAGCCTGGAATTAGGAGAAACCCAAGCCATAAAGGCCAATAAAAAAATGCACCTCGTAATACCCCTCAGAGGAGAATCTAAAAATAGTCTATCAACAACGCTGGAAATTTTAGCTAAGGGAATTAAGAAATTAGATACTTTAGCGAACAAAAATCAATTAATTTCGATTAGTTTGGCAAAGAGTACGCACATTGAAAATATTGATTTTAAGGATATTCTGGCTTGTATTAAACGTGAATTAATTAAAAGGGACTTAAAAATAATTGTATGTAAGGGAATTATTCAACACCCGGAACCTAGTAAACGAATGGACATTATTCGCGAAGCTGCTGTTCAGCGGTGGGCGGACACAAAGGCGTAACGAAAACATTTAATCGCATTAAGTATAAATTTCAATGGGAACATCTTAAAGAAAATATCCAAGAGTTTATTCAGAAATGTGTCCCCTGTCAATTAAAAAAATTAGTTAGAGTAAAAACTAAACAGAAAATGATTATTACTGATCACCCCTCTATCCCGTTTTTTACGGTCTGTCTAGATATAGTAGGTCCGTTGCCCAAAACAAGAGATAATTCGGAATACATTCTTACCATGCAGGACCAATTCACTAAATTCTCAGTCGGCGTTCCACTGAAAGATCAAACGGCTGCATCGGTAGCCGACGCTTTTATTAAACGCTTTATTTGCACTTTTGGCGCACCTCAAGCTATACTCACTGATCAAGGCACAAACTTTCTTAGCAAACTAATGAAACGCGTAGCAAAGCGCTTTAGAATTAAGCAAATAAAAACCACTGCTTTTCACCCACAAACTAACGGCTCACTAGAAAGATCACACTCTCCACTTAGCGAATTTTTAAAAATGTTTACAACAAAAAACTCAGACTGGGATGAATGGGTTGAACTAGCCATGTTCAATTTTAACACGGGCAAACACGAAGGGACACAGCACACACCCTATGAGCTTGTTTTCGGCAGACTGGCGCGCGTCCCTTCAAGCGAACCCTTGGAGCCGGAAGACTTATTACCTACCTACGCGGGTTATATGACGGCTTTGGTAGAAAGGCTGCACTTTCTCCAAGAAAGCGCACAAGAGAAATTATTAATGGCCAAACAACGGGCAAAAAATTATTATGATAAAAAAGCAAATCCAAAAGAGATTAAAATTGGCAATTTCGTTTGGCTACAGAGCGGGCCGAAACCGCATAAATTTGAAAATCAATACTCTGGCCCGTACCGAGTAATTGAGATCTGGGAAAACGGAAATGTAAAAATTCAAATCACAGAAAAAAAATCCAAAGTCGTTCATAGTAACCGCCTACGCCTTTCGCATGTAAAATCGCAATAACCCTCGGAAAGCTTAAAATGGATGCAAATACTAGCAAATATATGAAAGTTAACATATTAATTACTGTTTACAGATGAGGATTTTGATTTTTATCATGACAACTGCCCTGAAGTATAACCTAGTTATCGGGTTAATCGGTTTTGATTGCGGGCAAAAATTTACTAATTTTACAACCTTTTCGCTGGTTAACGTGGGGGAATGCGACATTCCCGACCCAATAATCAACGTTACGAAAACGGAAATAAGCCTCCTGCAACTAAATGAGTATGCCGATACGCTTGTGAGATACTGTAAAATCGAAATAGAGAGAACCGTCGGTCATTGCGGAATGTGGTCGCACATGTCATTTGTAAAAAACGGGGAAGTGAGATATTTGCGCGAAGTTACGCGAGACGAGTGTATGCGGATGCACGTGCATAGATCGGTCTCAATCGCAGATAATATGGTTAGAAACTTGAGAATTAATGACACATCGACGCACCCACTCACTTTCGCCGGGGCATTGAAAGCAGACGGTACCTGTGCTAATTCAGCTCACTATGCTGACCCTTATGGTGAATTTTCCGACGTAGTGGTACACGGTTACGTAACTATCCGCTTAGAGGAGCGTTACAACGCGGTCAATTTAAATAGCAACAAAATTAAATTAGAAAGTGGTACCGTGTGTCCATTCACCGATGATAATTGTATAGATATGGTTTACGGCTACGCCTTTTGGGAAGCCATTCCCACAGGGGCGTGCGAGGACCGCAGGTATACCGCCTTGTATACAGGGCCGGTGATGAGGATTGTGGAAAAAGATAACGAGCGGCGACCGCTCTATGTGTTAGAAGCCGAAGGACTTTCCTTTGCGTTTAAAGATTTAGGTATAATCAATGTGTGCTCTTATCAATTAATCCGTACTGAACATCCGAAATTGTTTATTTTACTCGACCCCGAGCATGAAAAACTGTTAGTGCAAAAAGGAGTTAGTATTAGTAACACCGACATTTTTGCTTATGTAAACTCGAAGTTTGTATATGTAAACGCGCACATAAAAGGGCAAATGACTAGATTATACTCGGATGTTATAACTAAACAATGCGAGCTGGAAAGGAAGGTAATAATAAACGCATTGAATATAGCTACGATCTCCCCTGATTTGTTAGCCTACCAAATCATGGGCGGGCCGGGTTACGTAAGCCTATTGGCGGGAGAAGTAGTGCATATTTTAAAGTGTGTACAGGTGGAAGTAAAGGTTAGACAGACGGAGGATTGTTATCAAGAGCTCCCGGTATTTTGGCAAGACAAACCGAGATTCTTATCGCCCCGCACACACATTTTGCGTGAATATGGGACTAAAGCTATTTGTGATTCTATGATTCCGGTAATGTTTTTATTGGGGGAGCGATGGTTTAAAATGCTGCCGCAGATAACCATCCAGGACGCACCTGCGGTATTAAGGCCGCAAGTTCAACAAACGTGGACATATAATAACCCTACCGATTTAGCGAATAGCGGGATTTACTCGTACGGGGATATAGAAAAATTAAAAAATTTTATAATGTTTCCAAACGAGCAGGGCGCGATCTTACACGCGTTAGCTTACGGAGCGGCAGGTAAGGGGAGAATGCCCGGGGGCGTGTCCGTGGCAGGCTTGCTTGACGAAGAAGCACTCAATCGTATCGCTGACTCCGCGTGGGGTAATATATGGGCGCGATTTATTACTTTCGGGTCGGCAAGCGCAGCATTTATTACAATTTTAATGATTTTCAGACTAATTAAATTCATTCTTGATACTATAATACACGGTTACGCTTTGCATAGCCTTTATGGTTGGTCTGTACACATTTTAGGAGCCATTTGGAACTCATTAACGCAGCTTTTACTTCAATTGGGAAAAGACGTGGAACAAACGAAAGAGGCTGCCCCAATACAAGCACCCTCAGCTCCGACTGTCATCGAAGCACCTTTCACCTGTACCACTCAAAAATATCAACCAAAATGTCAATGGTCAGAGAATAATAGTGTCAAAAATTCTAGCAACGCCGAGAATAAATTGTACCCCGCGTTAAGTCAAGACACTGTGGCCTCTATACCACCTCGTAATCCAATAAATTAACTTCTCGATATATCACATAATATTCATATTTTTTTTTTTTTTTGGGGTAACAATATATATACAATACTAACAACAACCGGGGGTTGTATCCTTAATAAATACAATAATTTTTGTTTCTTAATATTTCTTATATAACAAAATTGCCTTAAATTAATACAAGCATTCTAGAAATGCGGGCGGAACAAAAGGTAACTTTGACGGCTGGTATGGGCGGCGCAGGGGCAAGACGAACAACTGAGCTCTTATAATAACCGAATGGAGAGAAGTTTCGAATTATATCAACGAGGGGGAAAAATAGCCCAGCAAGAGATTATTGAGATAAGCGAGAGCGAACATGAAAGAACTAAATTGGCTATTTATTGTTATGTATTAGGCATACGGTCCAACGTTAAGCGATACATGTGTAAGCCTGAAGTTTATGTAAGCTTTGCGCAAGCGCGACGTCACGCCGAACGGATTGCGTATCACCTCAACGATCTGGCTAAAATGCGTCGCGTAACAGCATGCGAGCGACGTGTTTTGGTCTAGTTGAATATGAAGACTTAAATATTTAGTTAAAAACTAACGGTCAATTTTCCTTTCTAGCCAGTAAACCAAAGTCAAAGGCCTGACGTCGCGCGAGCAATAGAGCGCCTGCGCGACTTTCCCTGTTGGAGCGTGCAAGGAGAGGACCGAGTCGTATACGTCGACGAAGAGTTTTTTAATTTTTTTTGTAAAAATTGCTATCACACTTGCGTTAAAGATCCGTTTCAGCTAATTGAGCCGAGTGTTAATTACCACATATTGTTTCAACCGGAACTCCCTGTACCTATCCATTGTAAAATTTGTCGCCGCCAATTACTATTTAAGCGAGAAGGGCCAGTCTGCGAAAGTTGCGTTAATTTTTATTTACGCGCAAAAAAATCAGTTTTCGACTATCCAGTAGTTGAAATAATATATTAAAGAGTTATAGTTATAAATCATGTCGGCAATCATCCGTAATTTCGAACGCGTGGCGTACAGTTTTCGATCGGAATACGTGTGTGAAGATTGTTTCGCAGGCAGGGTCCATCCGACCCTAAGAAACTTGTATTTAATGGAACTATCGAGAACGTGCCATCAGAATTTAGACTCAGCAGTAACAATAACTTGTATTTTATGTACCATGACCATAAACTTTACGCGGCGAGATATTAAACAAGTAACTACTCGCAACCCATTGATCGAGATACACTTAGAGAAATCACCCACTTTCTCTCACATCGAAGCGATTAATGCTAGCGTACACATGAACGCTAAAGCTATAGATTGGTATAATGAATGCTTAATCGAGGTAGCCAATAACGCTCTTACTATGTGGCGCGATAACGATGCGAATGGAATAAACGCGAGCGCTATAGGGGGTCAGAGCGAGAGCCTAGCCTTCGGGCCGGGGGAAGCGCCCAAGCCAGGTAGTATAGTGGGCAGACCTTTTAATTTTTTGCCAAACGGTACTTCGGGATCAATGGTCATAAATGCCCAAGAGTCATTCAAACAGGTAGCTAAGCAAAAAGACACGAGCAAGCAAAAGGGGGTGTCGATGCTTAACTGGAGTGAATTATGCACTAATAACCCAGGAACATCGCAAATGGCACAAACAGTTAAGGCACCCGACTCTCAGCCGCCGTTTGAGGGAAAAATGATAAACGCGAATTCAGAAACGAACCGAATAAATTGGTCAAAAAACGAGCACGTGAGCAATGATTGGGTAATTCGCGAACAACTCACTAGCACGCTGGCACTGCGTTTAGATAACTCCGACAAGCGGTTTCCGCACGACGAACCACCGGCTAAGTCATTTAAATATAAATAAACAATTGATGTTGTACGCATTTAAGCTAGAATTGTAAGCACTCATTGTACTAGTACCTTAAGTTAATTATAAGAATAAGGGAGAACAATAAAAACAATTTTAATAAAATTTTTTTTGCAAATTTGTTTTGTTAAAACCTGTATGGATCTTTTGTTTTCAGAAAACTCATACTTTTAAGATTTAGAGGATCTCGATAAACCGTAATCATTTATAATGGCAAAAGGAATGCTATTAAAATTATGCGCACTAGCGCTATGTTTTATTAACACCACCGGCGATGACGTCCTGCCCTACTACCATGCAGTAGATGACAACCCCGGACTGGTGTTCGCCAAATCCAAGGAGATCGTCTTCATCAAGGAAAAATGGAGCGTGATGACTTCAATTAACACGAGCTTCATTAAATCAACCGCGAAGCAAGGTAGAGCAGAATTAACTGTATTGGAAGATGCCTATTCCATAATTAAAAAATCAAACGACACAGTGGTACAGTATATAAACTTATTACGCATAGAATTAGATAGTTTAGAATCGTTAATTGCAAACTTGCGAAAAAGCGAGCTGTTTTACGCACTCGTTGCAATTCCAAGCGGAGAGGACTATCACGTACCTCCCACAAGTTACATTTTGCAAAATCATCTAGAAGTTAGTAAGTTAATGTATAAATTGCGAGAAAATAAACTTGACATTATGCCTGGAGAAAAAGAGACGACTTGCTTGATTGAAAATGACTACGCGAAGGAAAGTGCCGCGATTGAATTAGAATTAAAACTCGTTAAAGGAATTAGTAATGTAACTTCTTGGAAAAAATCCAGGGTTGAAACTAACATGAAATTAATTTTGGATAATTTATTCGCGTTAATGAAATTCATATCGAAAGCCAAGCAACTCGTGCTCAATCTTTGCAATCTATTGGGTTACCAAAAGGTACTGTTCTCATCAAGTGCTTTAAGAAAACACTTGCTCACCATTCGAGATAAAAAACAATTAGCGGTGCCATTTTTTATTTCTAATTTTGGGTCAGTACTGTTAGATAAAATTGTTAAAGCTCATATTATCATCGTAAACAACGAGTTATTTATAGAAATAGTAGTCCCGTTGACAGATCCTGATTTATTTTTATCTTATGAAATGCAGCCTTTCCCCGCCTTTCAGTCTAACTTTGAAGACAAGAAACTAGCGGCATATATTAAACCACGAGCAGATTTTATCGCTGTAAGCGATAGCACTAAAAGATACCTTTTTCTTAATAAATCCGATTTACAAAAATGTGATGAAAGAAATACCTTTTTCTTATGCGAAAACGAGTTCTTTTTCGAAAATTCTTTTACATGTGAAAAAATGCTGTTATCATATCCCAACTATGGAGATTATCCGCATTGCAATATAGAGTTTTCGGAAGAAAAAGAGTATTACTTTCAGAGAATGTCTAACAAAAGATTGTGGTTAGCATCGACTGTAAATAAATATAGATTGGGAGTATTTTGTTCGGGCAAATTTTATAGATTACCGTTATCAGGTAATCAAATCATTGAATTGCCGAAAAATTGTAAAATGACGTTCGGAGATAGAGAAGTGTATGGCTACGACGGAAAGTATGTAGAAGGTGACATTATTGTACCCAAAATTAAATTAAATATGCATAAAGAGTTTACTTATAAAGTAAAGGGGGAAGAGCCACCAAAAGGCAAATACGCAATGGAACCAAGCGTAATGTCAAGTAATGATTGGATATTAATAATATTTTATGGATGTTTAATTTTCATATTTATTATTTTCTTAGGGTTGCTTATATATTTAATTTATCATGTGGTAGGAAGAAAAAAAGAAAAAGCTACAGAGCCAGAAAGCACTTATGTGCCTCCGGGCAATTTAGATCATGAATTAAAATGCATTTTTTTTGGGGCTGCTGATTATGACAAACCCCTCGGGCCACCATTACCCGTAAAACACCGCGTGCCCAACACTTCAACTAGCACTATGTAATAAAAAAAAAAAAAAAGGGAGGGTTTTAAGGTTGTAGCGTGTAATCGTTAGAAACAAGAAAAGCACATGTACTAGAGCGTCCGCGCTCCCTCCCAAAAAAAAATTTTTTTTTTTCCCCCACCAGCATCCTCCTTGATTTCCCTACAAAACATAAGCTGGGAGCGCTTGGCGGTCAACAGCCCGTCGCACGAACTACAGACAAACAGAACCACTCGCTCCCGCACGACGACCAGCACCTACGCCGGCCCAGACAGTAACATTATTATTATAAATTATTTTTAATAATAATATGGACTACCAAATGGAAGTAGAAGAGATAGGACACCATGAGTTGGGTCAAGAGGATCAACAACCCACAAACAATCAACGACAGACGCTCCAGTGCAACAGTGTGCCATCGCTAACCGGAGAAGCAGCCCGCATAATCGCACAGAAGGTCTCGCCCCACAACGCCCGACTCTTACTTCAAACATATTTATTATGTATCAACTACTGGGACACCAACTTCGGCGAGAGACCAGTTGGCGAAATAAAAAAGGTGAGACAGGACCCGCATCTCCAAGACCATCGAACAGAAGTAGTGTTGAGCAAAGCGATTGTTAAGGAAGATTTAATCACATGGTTCTTTGGAAGGACCCGCATGTGGGCACACCCACATTTTGAGAAGCACCGGCTCAGAGTCCAAAACAGCGATCAGCAACACCGGTCGGACTTCCTGGACCAACCAGAATGGCCGAAAGAAGAATGGGTCCAGCAAGAGAGAGAAAAGGAACAAGGAACGACATATGTGAATCGCCTCCACCTGCCGTACGGCGGGGAAGGATTTGGAGACCGTTTCCATTACCGAAACTGCCGCAATTGCGACCAAGAGATACCAGCTTGGCGCAATTGCAACACATGCATTTTTTTTAGCAACAGGTCCAGCTGCCTGCAGGAATGCCTAAGCTGCTCAAATGAGGAACATCAGCGGGCCCTGGAGGAGGACTTGTGCCACCGGTGCGGGGGGTCACCCGAGCTGCCCGCCTTGGAAGGACCTAATGTAGATCTGGAGCGTTGGGACTAGCAAAAAAAAAAAAAAAAAAAAAAAAAAAAAATATATAATAATACATAATTACTATTAAAAAATATATATATAACATAAGAGAATTTTAATTATATGTAAAAAAAAAAAAAAAAAAAAAAAAAAAAAAAAAAAAAAAAAAAAAAAAAAAAAACAACAAAATAAACTAAAAACACTTAGAAATAAGCCTGCAGAGTCGAGTCTTGCCAAGACGCGCTCCCCGTGACTCTTGGGCGGGGACAACAAGCAAACTCTGCCCCGCAGCGTGGGTCTTTAGGGGGGGCGTGTCACGTCGAGCATGACTGGGCGTCCCCACCTGCATAGTCTGCGTATTGGAGAACTGCTCCTACTATCTTTTTTTTTCCTTAAGATAATACTACGACGGTTGGTAAGTTACCAACCGCTCGTAAGAGTACGAAAGGTAACAATACTAGCAGGACAACTTATCACTTGGGACTGACGTATGACTAGACTGACTGTACATCCACTCCATAGCAACCCACCACGAGCCTCTAATTCCTAGAAATCCCTTCCTACTTGCATCTAGTTAAATGTATCGATTCATCCAAATGAACCCCACCATTTTCCACCATTTAATTAGGAGCGCGGGTATAAAAGCAGCCGCGCACTAGTACTCGTTTCAGAAGCTACCAATTTCTTTTTGTAAGGCTAAGCCCTTGACCGTTGATTTGTCGATTTAGAATTAATTTTGATTATTGTGTTAGAAACTTCGAGCTTTTAATCAATTTGTATTTTGAAATATTGTTTGTGCAAAATCACTTGTAATCGTCATTATAAGCTTCTCTGATTGTAGTCTCGCGAGTAATTGTTGTTATTATATCTCGACTACAATCAGCATATAACCAGTGTAATCACTTTAAACTTATAATAAAACATTGTTATTATATTACACTCGGTATACCTTATTTCGCTGTAAACCTTCCTGCCATTTGAATCTGCCGCCAAACCAGGAGCGCCTTTCGAACTGCCAGTCAGAGCGAGCCAATTGCAACATTCCCAAAGTAAGTACAAATTATAATCACTGTCTCCTTTCTTCTTGGTGCAGGAGTTACTAAAGCTTGCTGCTTGTTAGTCGAAGATACGCGACTTTTAACTGTTATTTAAGGATCGTTCGGTTACTTCCAATTCCCGTGGTTATTACGTGTAGGCGTAGACCGAAACAGGAACATTTATCGCGTGAGCTTTATCGTTTTCGCGACATTGTAATATCGACATTACATTACATAACTTTATTATTCTCAGATTATACGTCGCGCAACGTTTATTATGAAATACCGCACATTCCTCAATAAGTGTCATATTTTAACAATCAGTTGTCAGCGACGGTGATGCTCATGATTTGTTAATTACTGTCATATTGTTGATTATTATGTTCTTTAACCTGAAATCATGACGGCGTTGCATCTGTTATTTAAATGATTATCAGAACATCAATTGTACCCAAGATTTTAATATAATTTGGAGAATTGTTTATAATAATCGCAGCAATTGTTATTATTTTACCTTATTTATTATTTACTCTCATAATTCAGTTGAGTTTAATCTCATGTCGGTAATATGCACGAATGTGTAGTGTAAAAGGGTTCGAATAGTTTTCACTCATTGTAAAAGGGGCCTAAAGTTCGGGTCTATTTCGTTTTCATACTCCAAGGAACGCCAGTTCCTTTCATTGGCATGGTGTTGTGTCAGTTATGTGGATGCTGCCTAAAGGCCTCGACATCAGAAAAGGAACAAAGCCACAGATACACGAATAACATGGGTTACTATATCTATATATAGAGGAACAGTGAGGAACAAAGTCACTGTTCCTGGTGTGGCTGTGTTCCTTTCTCATGACGAGGCCTTAAAAGAAGGGAAGAAGAAGAAGAAGAAGAAGAAAGTTGTCATCAGCCATCTTAACTCAGCCATCGTGGCATCGTCATCCTGTTCAGTTGTCCTGTTTGCAGCCAGTGATTTGGAGATTTTTGATATTCGAAATTGAATTTTTTTTCTGAGTTATTTTCTAAACTATTTATTAAATCTATTTTCTGAGTTTTTTCTGACTCAGTTTTTAAATGAGTTATTTTTTTTGTTTTCTTAAACTAAGTTTAAACTTGTTCAGGGCTCGTCACAAATCGTTGTTAGTATGAATATTTCTGGTTTTATATTTCAATATATTTTATGTATTTTTTGAATATATTTTATTATTTTATGTATTTTTACGTTCCATGTACATATTATATATATATATATATATATATATATATATATATATATATATATATATATATATATATATATATATATATATATATATATATATATTCTGTGAAAAATATTACCCGACATTGTTTGCGTTCTAGTACATCGTTTACTTATTTTTTCTTTTCGTTTCGCCCTATTTTCCTCCCTCCTCACATTTCCTCCTTGCCACCCAAAGCTTCTTTACATTCTTTCCCTCAGACCACACTTTATATACCTGTGCATCCTTAGTTGTCTCTACCTCTATATTCTCTCCCATTTCCGCCTGTAGACATTCAGTCACTCCAATGGCCTTTACCCATTTCCTCCCTTTTCTGATCCTGAGCACCTTGTTACGGTGCCTTTCAATTACATCCCTGCCTCCTCTCTATTTCTCTACTTCTAATCTGACTGATGCTGGGGCTTTGTACAATTTTTTACGGTTTGCTACATTTTTGTGCATTTCTTTTTTTTATTCGAGTTAGTTTCAGTTTATTAAATTAAAACTTGGTTGACTATTCTAACTGTAAAATTAAATATTTTATAAAATTTAAGTTTTATTATTTATTAAATTGGGCAACACTGAAAGTTATCATAAGATCTTCTGAGCATGTATAAGGCTCTTGTAGTTTAAGAATATTTAACATTTAGTCAGTTACTCTTGTTAGTGCTGGTTCTATCAAGGTAGTTATCTAAGATATTAAAAAGTGGGTTTCGAAAGTAACAAAATTCTAGCATGTTCTTTAAAATCTAAATAATTTTTCTTTATTTTTTAAAATAGAGGTGGTCGACCTATTTTACAAGAAAAAAATTTTTGAAAATGGTTACTTTTACATTGAGAGTAAATGGCGCCATATAACCCATTATACCAGGAAGTAATAGTATTACTCGATAAAAAAGTCGGTTTATAAAAAGAAAAACAGCGTGCGAAAGATGAAATTCAGCTCTTTATTTCAAGTTTATCAAATATGTATCAAGCCTACCTTTTTAAAAAGATATGAATGATTATAAACACAAATAGCAGACGACATGCTTGAGCCCTACCAAAAAAAATCAGCTGATAAATCAGATGATTTGTCAGATGATTTATCAGCTGATTTCTCATCTCAAAGTCACCTGAGATTCTACCCGGATGCTGCCAAAAGCTTACGTAAATTAAAGATCCGCTTCTTCAGTATTGGAAATCGCCTTTTAGGATGTTTTACTCCCCAAATGAGTTCAAAAATGCAGGTTAGGAAGCATTTTGCACATTTTTTCTATTTAAAAAAATTTTGTACATGAGATATCAGCTGACAAATCAGGTGACTTTGTCGGTCAGATCTCAGGTAATTTTTCACCTGGCTTATCAGCTGATTTGTCAGCTGATATCTCATGTACAAAATTTTTAAATACAGAGAAAATGTGCAAAATGCTTCCAAATGTGCATTTTTGAACTCATATGGGGGGTAAAACATCCTAAAAGGCAATTTCCAATACTGAAAAAGCGGATGTTTAATTTACGTACGCTTTTGGCAGCATCCGGATAGAATCTCAGGTGACTTTTTGAGATGATAAATCATCTGACAAAACATCTGATTTATTAGCTGATTTTTTTTTGGTAGGGTGCGAGAGAGACAGAACGTAGCGTATGGCATAGTTTGTTCTCTCGCTGAGTGCACAAACTATAACGTGTTCGACAACTACCTTAATGCAAAGTATTTATTCTTAGGCATTAACTGCGTTTTAAATAAATTGTGACTTGTCAAACCTTATTTAGTATTTAATGATATTTGCTATTTTACTTGCTTATAATGGCTATAGTGAATTGCTTAAGGGAGTCAGATATGGCCATTTCAAAATTATGGGTTTGAAGTTTGCAAAGTTGCGCTCCAACGAAAATTTGATTTTCGAAAAACCACTTTTTTCCACATGCATGACATAATATACTACAAACAATGGAAGAAAGCATCAAAATTGATTAAAATAAATCAATTCCAAACCACCCCCCACGCCAAACACGGAATTCGTAAGATGACTTAAGAGAAAAAAATTATCTCATTGAGGGGTTTGGTATTTCCAAACTTTTTATTCCCGGAATTATTTTCTGAGGATGACTAACACCCGAAAAAAAATTAGGAACGAAATCGACTCCCCGGAACACCCCGAAAATCTGATTATATAGGGGTAGTAACGTAAAAAAATTCTCTTACCGCGACTTTTGGTATTTCCAAACATTTTATTCCTGGAATTATTTTCTGAGGATACAAAATACCCGAAAAAAAATTAGGAACGAAATCGACTCCCCGGAACACCCCCAAAAAGCTGATTATATAGGAGTAGTTACGGAAAAAAATTCTCTTACCACGGCTTTTTGTATTTCCAAACTTTTCATTGCTGGAACTATTTTCTGAGGATACAAAATACCCGAAAAAAATTAGGAACGAAATCGATTCCCCGGAACACCACCAAAAATCTGATTATATAGGGGTAGTAACGTAAAAAAATTCTCTTACCGCGACTTATGGTATTTCCAAACTTTTTATTCCTGGAATAATTTCTGAGGATACAAAATACCCGCAAAAAAATTAGGAACGAAATCGACTCCCCGGAACACCCCCAAAAAGCTGATTATATAGGAGTAGTTACGGAAAAAAATTCTCTTACCACGGCTTTTTGTATTTCCAAACTTTTTATTGCTGGAACTATTTTCTGAGGATACAAAATACCCGAAAAAAATTAGGAACGAAATCGATTCCCCGGAACACCACCAAATAGCTGATTATATAGGGGTAGTAACAGAAAAAAATTCTCTTACCGCGGCTTTTGGTATTTCCAAACTTTTTATGGCTGGAATTATTTTCTCAAGATACAAAATACACGAAAAAAAATTAGGAACGAAATCGATTCCTCGGAACACCCCCAAAAAGCTGATTATATAGGGGTAGTAACGGAAGAAAAAAATTCTCTTACCGCGGCTTTGGTATTTCCAAACTTTTTATTGCTGGAATTATTTTCTGAGGAAACAAAATACCCGAAAAAAAATTAGGAACGAAATCGATTCCCAGGAACACCCCCCAAAAAGCTGATTATATCGGGGTAATAACGAAAAAAATTCTCTTGTCGCGGCTTTTGGTATTTCCAAACTTTTTATTGCTGGAACTATTTTCTGAGGATACAAAATACCCGAAAAAAATTAGGAACGAAATCGACTCCCCGGAACACCCACAAAAATCTGATTATATAGGGGTAGTAACGTAAAAAAATTCTCTTACCGCGACTTATGGTATTTCCAAACGTTTTATTCCTGGAATTATTTTCTGAGGATACAAAATACCCGCAAAAAAATTAGGAACGAAATTGACTCCACGGAACACCCCCAAAAAGCTGATTATATAGGAGTAGTTACGGAAAAAAATTCTCTTACCACGGCTTTTTGTATTTCCAAACTTTTTATTGCTGGAACTATTTTCTGAGGATACAAAATACCCGAAAAAAATTAGGAACGAAATCGATTCCCCGGAACACCACCAAATAGCTGATTATATAGGGGTAGTAACGGAAAAAAATTCTCTTACCGCGGCTTTTGGTATTTCCAAACTTTTTATTGCTGAAACTATTTTCTGAGGATACAAAATACCCGAAAAAAATTAGGAACGAAATCGATTCCCCGGAACACCACCAAATAGCTGATTATATAGGGGTAGTAACAGAAAAAAATTCTCTTACCGCGGCTTTTGGTATTTCCAAACTTTTTATGGCTGGAATTATTTTCTCAGGATACAAAATACACGAAAAAAAATTAGGAACGAAATCGATTCCTCGGAACACCCCCAAAAAGCTGATTATATAGGGGTAGTAACGGAAGAAAAAAATTCTCTTACCGCGGCTTTGGTATTTCCAAACTTTTTATTGCTGGAATTATTTTCTGAGGAAACAAAATACCCGAAAAAAAATTAGGAACGAAATCGATTCCCAGGAACACCCCCCAAAAAGCTGATTATATCGGGGTAATAACGAAAAAAATTCTCTTGTCGCGGCTTTTGGTATTTCCAAACTTTTTATTGCTGGAACTATTTTCTGAGGATACAAAATACCCGAAAAAAATTAGGAACGAAATCGACTCCCCGGAACACCCACAAAAATCTGATTATATAGGGGTAGTAACGTAAAAAAATTCTCTTACCGCGACTTATGGTATTTCCAAACGTTTTATTCCTGGAATTATTTTCTGAGGATACAAAATACCCGCAAAAAAATTAGGAACGAAATTGACTCCACGGAACACCCCCAAAAAGCTGATTATATAGGAGTAGTTACGGAAAAAAATTCTCTTACCACGGCTTTTTGTATTTCCAAACTTTTTATTGCTGGAACTATTTTCTGAGGATACAAAATACCCGAAAAAAATTAGGAACGAAATCGATTCCCCGGAACACCACCAAATAGCTGATTATATAGGGGTAGTAACGGAAAAAAATTCTCTTACCGCGGCTTTTGGTATTTCCAAACTTTTTATGGCTGGATTTATTTTCTGAGGATACAAAATACACGAAAAAAAATTAGGAACGAAATCGATTCCCAGGAACACCCCCCAAAAAGCTGATTATATAGGGGTAATAACGAAAAAAAATTCTCTTGTCGCGGCTTTTGGTATTTCCAACCTTTTTATTGCTGGAATTATTTTCTGAGGATACAAAATAACCGAAAATAATTAGGAATGAAATCGATTCCTCGGAACACCCCAAAAAGCTGATTATATGGGGTAGTCAAGGATAAAAATTCTCTTACAACGGCTTTTGGTATTTCCAAACATTTATTGCTGGAATTATTTTCTGAGGATACAAAATACCCGAAAAAATATTAGGAACGAAATCGACTGCCCGGAACACCCCCAAAAAGCTGATTATATAGGGGTAGTAACGAAAAAAAATTCTCTTACCGCGGCTTTTTGTATTTCCAAACATTTATTGCTAAAATTATTTTCTGAGGATACAAAATACCCGAAAAAAAATTAGGAACGAAATCGATTCCTCGGAACACCTCCAAAAAGCTGATTATATAGGAGTAGTAACGGAAAAAAAATTCTCTTACCGCGGCTTTTGGTACTTCCAAACCTTTTATTGCTGGAATTATTTTCTGAGGATACAAAATAGGCGAAAAAAAATTAGAAACGAAATTGATTACCAGCAACACCGCCAAAAAGCTGATTATATAGGGGTAGTAACGGAAAAAAAAATCTCTTACCGCGGCTTTTTGTATTTCCAAACTTTTTATTGCTGGAATTACTTTCTGAGGATACAAAATACCCGAAAAAAATTAGGAACGAAATCGATTCCCCGGAACACCTCCACATAGCTGATTATATAGGGGTAGTAACGGAAAAAAATCTCTTACCACGGCTTTTGGTATTTCCAAACTTTTTATTGTTGGAATTATTTTCTGAGGATACAAAATACCCGAAAAAACATCCCAAAAAGCTGATAATATAGGGCTAGTAACGGAAAAACAATTCTCTTACCGCGGCTTTTGGTATTTCCAAACTTTTTATTGCTGGAATTATTTTCTGAGGATACAAAATACCCGAAAAAATATTAGAAACGGGATCGATTCTCCGGAACACCCTTAAAAAGCTGATTATATAGGGGTAGTAACGGAAAAAAATTCTCTTACCGCGGTTTTTGTTATTTCCAAACTTTTTAGTGTTGGAATTATTTTCTGAGGATACAAAATACTCGAAAAAAACACCCCCAAAAAGCTGATAATATAGGGCTAGTAATGGAAAAACAATTCTCATACCGCGGCTTTTGGTATTTCCAAACTTTTTATTGCTGGAATTATTTTCTGAGGATACAAAATACCCGAAAAAAAATTAGGTACGAAATCGATTCCTCGGAACACCCCCAAAGAGCTGATTATATAGGGGTAGTAACGGAAAAAAAAATTCTCTTACCGCGGCTTTGATATTTGAAAACTTTTTATTGCTGGAATTATTTTCTGAGGATACAAAATACCAGAAAAAAAATTAGAAATGAAATCGCTTCCCCGGAACACCTCCAAATAGCTGATTATATAAGAGTAGTTACGGAAAAAAATTCTCTTATCGCGGCTTTTTGTATTTCCAAACTTTTTATTGCTGGAATTATTTTCTGAGGATACAAAATACCCGAAAAAGATTAGGAACGAAATCGATTCCCCGGAACACCCCTACATAGCTGATTATATAGGGGTAGTAACGGAAAAAAAATTCTCTTACCGCGGCTTTTGGTATTTCCAAACTTTTTATTGCTGGAATTATTTTCTGAGGATACAAAATAGACGAAAAAAATTAGGAACGAAATCGATTCCCCGGAACACCACCAAATAGCTGATTATATAGGGGTAGTAACGGAAAAAAATTCTCTTACCGCGGCTTTTGGTATTTCCAAACTTTTTATGGCTGGAATTATATTCTGAGGATACAAAATACACGAAAAAAAATTAGGAACGAAATCGATTCCTCGGAACACCCCCAAAAAGCTGATTATATAGGGGTAGTAACGGAAGAAAAAAATTCTCTTACCGCGGCTTTTGGTATTTCAAAACTATTTATTGCTGGAATTATTTTCTGAGGATAGAAAATACCCGAAAAAAAATTAGGAACGAAAGTGATTACCCGCAACACCCCCAAAAAGCTGATTATATAGGAGTAGTAACGGAAAAAAAATTCTCTTACCGCGGCTTTTTGTACTGCCAAACTTTTTATTGCTGGAATTATTTTCTGAGGATACAAAATACCCGAAAAAAAATTAGAAACAAAACCGATTACCCGGAACACACCCAAAAAGCTAATTAGATAGGGGTAGTAACGAAAAAAAATTCTCTTACCGCGGCTTTTTGTATTTCCAAACATTTATTGCTGGAATTATTTTCTGAGGATACAAAATACCCGAAAAAAAATTAGGACCGAAATCGATTCCTCGGAACACCTCCAAAAAGCTGATTATACAGCGTGTCCAAAAAGTCTGGAAATACCCAAATAATTTCTCAGCTGAATTACTATTGGAAAATGTTAAGGTCGCCTTTGTAGTAATTTTTTACGAGGAATCCAATGGTGGCCTTGGATTCGACCTTGGACCTCATTTTTGAGGTTATTTCAAGGTCAACCTCATTTTTTTAAATGGTAACCCCTATTTTTTATAGCGGAATCTGAAAGAGCGGAAAATTTTACGTCCGGATATGTATTAAGGTATGAGGTTGAGGTTACCCCCAGAGGTCAAAAATGAGGTCAAAGTATGATTTCTTAAAAATTTCGCGAGTCCAGTGGTAAAGCAAAACAAACAAAGGTAAGGTTTGGTAAGTTCGAACGAAGACTTGAAGGTGACCTCTGATTCGACCTTGAACCTCATTTTGAGCCTCATTTTTGAGGTTATTTCGAGGTCAACCTCATTTTTTTAAATGGTAACCCCTATTTTTTTAGCGGAATCGGAAAGAGTGTGAAACTTTACGTCCAAACATGTATTCAGAACATAGTTCAAGAAGGACCTTGACGTTCATTTGAAGGTCATTTAAACTTAATGACGGTCTGATCTTGTGTAAACTTTTTATCACACTGAGCGAGGTTAATTCTTTAGTAGTTTTCAACGAGAAATCTAATGGTGACCTTGACATTGTCCTTAAAAGTCATGTCAAGTTCAATTTTTTTACATTTAGCGTTACCCAGGAACAACGACGTGGACGTAGTAAAATCTGTTCCCTTTGGGGTGCTTGATTTACGTGAGTCCCCTTGCCTCTCACGATGGGGTGCTTGATTTACGTGAGTCCCCTTGCCTCTCACGATGGGGCGCTTGATTTACGTGAGTCCTCTTGCCTCTCACGATGGGGTGCTTGATTTACGTGAGTCCCCTTGCCTCTCACGATGGGGCGCTTGATTTACGTGAGTCCCCTTGCCTCTCACATTTGATTTTTTTAAACAGTATAACATCTTAATTCAAGTGCTCGAACTGTTCTCCATTCATTTCTTGACAGTAACCTAATCGATGATAGAAAGCACCAACAGCATTTTCAATCATTTCAGTAGGAATGAGAGCTGATTCATCAATGATCCTTTCACGTAATTCATCTAAGTTTAAGGGTTTTGTTTTGAATACACGATCCTTCAGATAACCCCAATAGAAATAATCTAGAGGCGTTAAATCGGGGGACCTAACTGGCCATTCAATTGCACCTCTTCGTCCTATCCATCGATTAATGAATACTGTATCTAAGTATGTGCGAACGTTCGTGCATAATGAGCTGCTGCACCGTCCTGTTGATACCATGTGTTATTAAAGTCCTCTCCAGCTATTTCTCTTATAGCAGGAACAATTTGATTCCGCAACATAGTTTCATACTTTTCTGCATTTAAATTGCCATCAATAAAAAATGGTCCTATAATCCTATTATTTAATATTCCAGCCCAGACATTTAATTTTTGTGGATATTGTGACTTGGCTTCTCTTGCCCAATGAGGGTTTTCAACTGCCCAATATCTACAGTTATGCCTATTTACGCTTGAGTCAAGTTGAAATGTAGCTTCATCTGAGAAGACTATATTTGATGGAAAATTTGGATTTTGTACGATGCGTGCCATCATATCATCACAGAATTCAACGCGACGATCGAAATCATCTTCATTTAACTTGTGTATTAGCGTTACTTTAAATGGATGGAACTTCTCTCTCTTTAGTATGTTATGAATAGATGATTTACTTATTTCGTGCACTTGAGCAGCTCTACGAACGGAAGTATGCGGATCTTCGGTGAATGTTAACACAACATCTAAAGATTTCTCTTCGTTACCTGCTGACATTGGTCTGCCTGATCGAGGTAAATTGCTGATAGTGCCGGTATTTTCAAACCTTCTAACAGGTTTTTGAACTGTTGAAAATGATAGTGGAGTTCCACCAACCCTAAATGAAGCATTAAAAATATCTCTTACGGCCCTATAAGATCGCTGCATGTGTCCCCAACCTCTCATCATGAGAATCGTTATTCTTTCTCTATCAGAGAGTTTGTTCATTTTTATTACTCTTCGTAGTAGACCTTATCCAAAAATACTTTTTGAGTTGAAAATAAAAAGAACTTTTAATTTTCAAAAAATATGTTTGAAAGATGACCAACCCTTTTCTGTGGTGGTTATGGAATGAATAATAGTTTATTGTCACTCTATCCATACGAAAAATAACAAGTAACAATGTTCAATATTTAAACGCTTCAAAAAATTTTACAATGAATCAGCTCTCATTCCTACTGAAATGATCAAAAATACTGTTGGTGTTTTCGATCATCGATTAGGTTACTATCAAAAAGTGGATGGAAAATAATTCGAGCACTTGAAATAAGATGTCAGACTGTTTAAAAAAATTAAAAAGTTTACACAAGATCAGACCGTCATTAAGTTTAAATGACCTTCAAATGAACGTCAAGGTCCTTCTTGAACTATGTTCTGAGTACATGTTTGGACGTAAAGTTTCACACTCTTTCCGATTCCGCTAAAAAAATAGGGGTTACCATTTAAAAAAATGAGGTTGACCTCGAAATAACCTCAAAAATGAGGCTCAAAATGAGGTTCAAGGTCGAATCAGAGGTCACCTTCAAGTCTTCGTCCGAACTTACCAAACCTTACCTTTGTTTGTTTTGTTTTGCCACTGAACTCGCGAAATTTTTAAGAAATCATACTTTGACCTCAATTTGACCTCTGGGGGCAACCTCAACCTCATACCTTAATACATATCCGGACGTAAAATTTTCCGCTCTTTCAGATTCCGCTATAAAAAATAGGGGTTAACATTTAAAAAAATGAGGTTGACCTTGAAATAACCTCAAAAATGAGGTCCAAGGTCGAATCCAAGGTCACCATTGGATTCCTCGTAAAAAATTACTACAAAGGCGACCTTAACATTTTCCAATAGTAATTCAGCTGAGAAATTATTTGGGTGTTTCCAGACTTTTTGGACACGCTGTATAGGGGTAGTAACGGAAAAGTAATTCTTTTACCGCGGTTTTTGGTATTTCCAAACTTTATATTACTGGAATTATTTTCTGACGATGCAAAATACCCGAAAAAATATTGGGAAGGAGATCGATTCTCCGAAACACTCTCAAAAAGCTGATTATATAAGGGTAGTAACGGAAAAAAATTCTCTTACCGCAGTTTTTGGTATTTCCAAACATTTTATTGCCCGAATTATTTTCTGAGGATACACCCCCGAAAAAATATTAGGTACGAAATCGACTGCCCGGAACACCCCCAAAAAGCTGATTATACAGGAGTAGTAACGAAAAAAAAATTCTCTTACCGCGGCTTTTTGTATTTCCAAACTTTTTATTGCCGGGATTATTTTCTGAGGATACAAAATACCCGAAAAAATATTAGGAAAGAAATCGATTACTCGGAACACCCTCAAAGAGCTGATTATATAGGGGTAGTAACGGAAAAGAAATTCTCTTACCGCGGTTTTTGGTATTTCCAAACTTTTTATTGCTGGAATTATTTTCTGAGGATGCAAAATACCCGATAAAATATTAGGAACGAGATCGATTCTTCGAAACACCCTCAAAAAGCTGATTATATAGGGGTATTAACGGAAAAAAACTCTCTTACCGCGGTTTTTGGTATTTCCAAACTTTTTATTGTTGGAATTATTTTCTGAGGATACAAAATACCCGAAAAGCACCCCCAAAAAGCTGATTATATAGGGGTAGTAACGGAAAAACAAGGCTCTTACCGCGGCTTTTTGTATTTACAAACTTTTTATTGCCGGAATTATTTTCTGAGGATACAAAATACCCGAAAAAATATTAGGAACGAAATCAATTCCTCGGAACACCCCCAAAGAGCTGATTATATAGGGGTAGTAACGGAAAAAAATTCTCTTACCGCGGCTTTTGGTATGTCCAAACATTTATTGCTGGAATTATTTTCTGAGGATACAAAATACCCGAAAAAATATTAGGAACGAAATCGATTCCAAGGAACACCCCCCAAAAAGCTGATTATATGGGGTAGTCAAGGATAAAAATTCTCTTACAGCGGCTTTTGGTATTTCCAAACATTTATTGCTGGAATTATTTTCTGAGGATACAAAATATCCGAAAAAATATTAGGAACGAAATCGACTGCCCGGAACACCCCCAAAAAGATGATTATATAGGGGTAGTAACGAAAAAAAATTCTCTTACCGCGGCTTTTTGTAGTTCCAAACATTTATTGCTGAAATTATTTTCTGAGGATACAAAATACCCGAAAAAAAATTATGAACGAAATCGATTCCTCGGAACACTCCTAAAAAGCTGATTATATAGGGGTAGTAACGGAAAAAAAAATTCTCTTAACGCGGCTTTGGTATTTCCAAAACTTTTTATTGCTGGAATTATTTTCTGAGGATACAAAATACCCGAAAGAAACACTCCCAAAAAGCTGATTATATAGGGGTAGTAACGGAAAAACAAGTCTCTTACCGCGGCTTTTTGTATTTACAAACTTTTTATTGCCGGAATTATTTTCTGAGGATACAATATACCCGAAAAAATATTAGGAACGAAATCAATTCCTCGGAACACCCCCAAAGAGCTGAATATATAGGGGTAGTAACGGAAAAAAATTCTCTTACCGCGGCATTTGGTATGTCCAAACATTTATTGCTGGAATTATTTTCTGTGGATGCAAAATACCCGAAAAAATATTAGGAACGAAATCGAGTGCCCGGAACACCCTCAAAAAGCTGATTATATAGGGGTAGTAACGGAAAAACAATTCTCTTACCGCGGATTTTGGTATTTCCAAACTTTTTATTGCTGGAATTATTTTCTGAGGATGCAAAATACCTGAAAAAAAATTAGGAACGAAATCGATTCCTCGGAACACCCCCAAAGAGCTGACTATATAGGTATAGTAACGGAAAAAAAAATTCTCTTACCGCGGCTTTGGTATTTCCAAACTTTTTATTGCTGGAATTATTTTTCGAGGATACGAAATATCCGAAAACAAATTAGAAACGAAATCGATTCCCCGGAGCACCCTCAAAAAGCTGATTATATAGGAGTAGAAACGGAAAGAAATTCTCTTACCGCGGCTTTTGGTATTTCCAAACTTTTTATTGCCGGAATTACTTTCTGAGGACACAAAATACCCGAAAAAATATTAGGTACGAAATCGATTCCTCCGAACACCCCCAATAAGCTGATTATATAGGGGTAGTAACGGAAAAAAATTCTCTTACCACGGCTTTTTGTATTTCCAAACTTTTTATTGCCCGAATTATTTTCTGAGGATACCCGAAAAAATATTAGGTACGAAATCGACTGCCCGGAACACCCCCAAAAAGCTGATTATACAGGAGTAGTAACGAAAAAAAAATTCTCTTACCGCGGCTTTTTGTATTTCCAAACATTTATTGCTGGAATTATTTTCTGAGGATACAAAATACCGTAAAAAAAGTTAGAAACGAAATCGATTCCTCCGAACACACCTGAAAAGCTGATTATATAGGGGTAGTAACGGAAAAAAATTCTCTTACCGCGGCTTTTGGTATTTCCAAATTTTTATTGTTGGAATGATTTTCTGAGGATAGAAAATACCCGAAAAAATATTAGGTAGGAAATCGATTCCCCGGAACACCCCCAAAAAGCTGATTATATAGGGGTAGTAACGGAAAAAAAATCTCCTCGGCGTTTGGTATATCCAAACTTTTTATTTCTGGAATTATTTTCTGAGAATATGTATCTGAAGTTCTGAACGTTCATCGTGAACGAAATATCGAAAATTTCCAAAATCGATTTTATTGACATTATCTGTGAGATATATGCATAAAACCAATAGAAACGGCGATATAACTAATTTCCGAAGTGACCATCCCTCAAAATCAACCGCAAACCACCCCCACAGGATAATACACGATAAAAAATAATAAAATGAATTTCCTCAAAATTGAGGGGCGGAAATTTCTTCGAAAGCACATCAGATACTCACAAAAAAATTGCCGATGTCAAAATTCATTCGGAACCCTTCCTTCAGGGGTTGCAAAGCGGGGCAAAACGGTTAAATATACAGGAAGAATACTTTTAAAAAATTCTAACTTTCGTGTTTATTAATTTACTAAAAGTTTAGTCGCGGAATTACTTTGCAGGCTTCACAAAGCTTTGTTATTAATTCTCGGAAAAATTGAAAAATTTGTTGGAAGGCACAGTGATCAGCTAAAGTTTTCTTGTTAATTCCGGTTTTCTCAATGTGAAATAAAAGATTTCTATTCCTTGAGACTTTCTGAATGTAAAAAATAGTACATTTAGATACGAGTGCAAAAATCACCTTGGTCTTGTATCGAACTATATTTTTTCATACGACGTGTGCAAAGCGCGATTTTGCTAGCACGTTTTTGGCCACATGTGCGCAAAAACACACTTTGCGCACGGAGTGAAGTAATATTGTGCAACTAGGTGAGAAAATGATCTATTTCAAGCGAGGGAGCCTTCGGCGCCCCCGACTACAACTCGTGCGGAAAACTCCTCACCCGAGTCTAAAATAGCTCTTGTTGCCGTGTTACACATCTCTAGCTATCACGGTTCTTTTGTTACTGATAAAAACGTGTTGTTTTCTTTAAAGTTTATAACTTCCAAAGTAAATGGTTGATTTTTTTCGAGAAAAATCATGCTAATGGAGAATATAACTAGCTATAATCTGTAAAAACTTGAATCGATTCTGTTGGTTAGTTTTTGAGAAAAAAATTAAAAAATGAAAATACGGTGTTTTCTGTGGCGACAATTTATGGGAATAAAATTGTGTTAATTGCTTCAAAATTCCTTGTAGAGGTAGATTTTTGTTAGCTTCTTTCTTTGGGATAAATAATTGGTTCATAAATTTCAGAGATTTTTGAGGTTAAAAATTTTGTAACCTCTTTTTCGAATCGTAATTTCTCGAGAACGGCTGCATGAATCAGATACAGATTTATAGATAATTGTGTGTGTGATATAGATATTATGCATATGAATTTTCAGTAAGATTGTATGATTACTTTTTGAGATATTTCATATTCAAAATTTTCGTATTTTCTAAGTTATTTCTTTGTTCCACGTAATTTCTCGAGTACGGTATGAATCTGAATGGAATAGGTACCATTCAAGAGAGAATTAAAATACCTATATTCTCTCTATAGAATCGCTAGAAACTGAAAAAAGGCTAGCGAGCGTCGGACAGAGAGTCCGCACGCGCGCACTCATATGTCAACATTGCCGCCGACGCCGCAGCCACGCAGCCGCAGGCTGATTGAGTCGAGGCGTAGTGGGGGAATCGGTAGAAGATGGTTAGACCGGCGCCACTCCCGAGAGTCGGCGGTGCTCGCAACAAACTGTATGGTTGCCTCTACATTGAGTAGACAGCGCTCATATCTATATTAGTCCAGAAAAACTAGCTCAAAAAGGGGCAAAATTTTTCCATAACAACGGCAATGTCATGGTGGATTCTTTTAGTTTACGATGGTAGAAATATAATGTTAATAAATGCTGCCCGAGAAAAATGTATTTCCATTGTTAAAGCAAATGTACAATGTTGAAAAAAATCGTTTTTCGCTTATATTTTTCGAACTATTGATCTGACAGACAAAAGTCCTAGTTGAAAATTGTAGATATTAAAAAGATCTATCGTGTAAGCCGCTTACCGAACCTATATGTTAAAGAGTTCATTAGTTATTGCAAATAAACCTTCTAAAATAACTATTTTTTAAATTATCAATAAAAAATTCAGATTTCGACATTGAAGCTCTATGAGTTCTTTCAAAGGTAGGTCTTATTCCCCCTTTATTACCAGCTATTAAGCCGAATCTAAAAAATTATTTTTTAAGACTGCACGTCCTTAATTAACTAAAAAATTTTTGTTTTACAGAGATTTCTACAGCTTTGAGCAGTCGTACAGCAGTTTATACATTTTCTCAGCGCCTACTAATCGGAATTTCATTATTTTTTCTTTTTACAGCATAAATCTGTGAGTGCGTTAATTATTATATTAATTTCATTAATAATATTTATGAACATTTTATTTGAATGTAATGAGAAGGTCGCATTTTTGCAAATATGATTTTAAAATCGAAAAAATTAACGTTATTTTATTGCTTTGCGACCTTCTTATTACATTCAAATAACATGTTAATAGATATTATTAATGATATTAATATAATAATTAACGCACTCACAGATTTGTGCTGTAAAAAGAAAAAATAATGAAATTCCGATTAGTAGACGCTGATAAAATGTATAGATTGCTGTACGACTGCTCAAAGATGTAGAAATCCCTGTAAAACAAAAATTTTTTAGTTAATTAAGTACGTACAGTCTTAAAAAATAATTTTTTAGATTCGGCTTAATAGCTGGTAATAAAGGGGGAATAAGACCTACCTTTAAAAGAACTCATAGAGCTTCAATGTCGAAATCTGAATTTTTTATTGATAATTTAAAAAATAGTTATTTTAGACGGTTTATTTGCAATAACTAATGAACTCATTAACATATAGTTTCGGTAAGCGGCTTACTCGATAGATCTTTTTAATATCTACAATTTTCAACTAGGACTTTTATCTGTCAGATCAATAGTTCCAAAAATATAAGCGAAAAACGATTTTTTTCAACATTGTGCATTTGTTTTAACAATGGAAATACATTTTTCTCGAGCAGCATTTATTTACGTTATGTTTCTACCATCGTAAACTAAAAGAATCCACCAAGCATTGCCGTTTTTATGGAAAAATTTTGCTCCTTTTTGAGCTAGTTTTTCTGGACAAATATAGATATGAGCGCTGTCTGCTGAATGTAGAGGCAGCCATACAGTTTGTTGCGAGCACCGCCGACTCCCGGGAGTTGCGCCGGTCGAACCATCTTCTACCAATTCCCCCACTACGCCTCGACTCAACGCTTTAACCGCGCGTATATCTATATATTTTTCGAGTGTAGCAGAGTCGAGCGTACGGAGGAGGGGGCAGGGAAGCGGTGCTTCGGAGCCTGCGGCTGCGTGGCTGCGGCGTCGGCGGCAATGTTGACATATGAGTGCGCGCGTGCGGACTCTCAGTCAGACGCTCGCGAGACTTTTTTCAGTTTCTAGCAATTCTAGGTAATTTATGTCCCAGGCTCCGTAAAATTGTTCGCGTATTCTAAATTTCGAGGTTACAATTTAACAAAATTGCATGAAACTTGATTTAAATGCATTTACAAATAAAAACAGTCTTTTGCGATCAGAATAATTCTTCTTTAATACTTAAGGCAATTTTAATACTAAAATGATTCTTTCAACATTGACAAAAAACCAATATTCAAAAAGAGAATAATTTTTAAAACATTAATTTTCAGTATTCAAGAGCTTTTTAATAATAATCACAAAATGAAACATCGAGTCAAAATTATTAGTTACTTATTGTTCACCATCTAAAAAGAGATGTGCATAGCTCATATCACTTTGTATTACAAATGATTCATATTAATATGCGATAAAAATCTCAGGAACTAATAACTTATGGGGAACTCCAAAGTCCAAGACAAATGAACCAAACCTCAAAATGTTTACCTTTCACTAAAAAAAGAACCAACGTTAAATAATGGTAAAGAGTCAGCTACGTAAAATAAAATTAAAAAAACACGCCGAGAAAATAGTAAGAAATTCAGGAGGGAAGTTTTTCTCGTCTGCATCATGGATGAGGATAAAATTTAACTAATTAACTGCGAGGGTATAACGCTGTGGCTTAAAAATTGACGGAAAAATTTAATATATTTGTTAGCGCTATTTTAAATCTAAAAATTGAGGAAAATTTCGTCTTTTTTCTAAACGACACCACTTATAAATACTGGGATCTACAAGTTTGATCTTGGCATGAATAATTACATACACTGAAATTATCACTTTAAAAGTTTCAGTTTGCTATGAAATAATCGTTATTCCAACAATCACTTTCCAACTAATTTACATAATTCAATAAATATCTGAAAATATAAAATATCAATTTTTTTCTCGATCACCACATCAGCTTTACGTATTTCGAATGATAGTAGATAAAACATTAACGGATGTTCTTATTCACTTAGTTTAAAAAAAAAGTCACTTAAATTTTTTTCATGCCCGTAAAAAATCGTGCATTTCGAGCGTGATTTAAGAAAAAAGAAAAAACATCCATTTTCTCCCCGCAAAATCATAACTTTAATATGATTATTCCGATCTTGTGGTATAAAATACGGTCCAAAACTGGTACGTAAGAAGATTTTTAGCTCATGGGTCTTTTCATGTGAAAAACGTCAGGTGGGCTACTTAATCACCTTCCGCACCCGTTGCGACATGTACTATTTTTCAACTACACTGAATCATTGAAAAATTTTGTCACAACTTACATGCATATAAAAAGGCCCTCTCATGCACTCATTGGAAAAAATACGATGTGTAACACGGCAACAGAAGCTATTTTAGACTCGGGTGAGGTGTTTTCA
Source organism: Torymus aiolomorphi (assembly GCA_036365515.1). Lineage (NCBI taxonomy): Eukaryota > Metazoa > Arthropoda > Insecta > Hymenoptera > Torymidae > Torymus > Torymus aiolomorphi. The sequence goes on from CM070877.1 coordinate 84,158,484, forward strand.
GCACGAGTTGTAGTCGAGATTTTGTTCACATTTAGAAAGTCTCAAAGAATCGGAATCTTATTTCATATAGAGAAAAGCGGACATAACAAGAAAAACTTAATCTGATGAGTGTGACTTCCAACATATTTTTGAATTTTTCCAAGAACTAGATGTTGGGCGCGCTACGCGCGCCTTCAATATTGCTCAATGTAACAAAATTTATTTTCAATTATCTGCAGTTCACTTATATTGAATAAACATGAAATATGGAATATTATAAGCAATAAAAGTAATGGAAATCGGGTTGGTTATGTTACTTTACATTATTTTCAAGGTAAATGTGGAATACACATTGAATTAACATTAAATGTACATTCATTTACATGAAATTGTGAGCAATAGAAATAATGTATAATGAGTTTGAAATATTGCATCAAGCTGAATTAGAAAGTATAGATATTGGTATAAGATGGTTATTGGGAATATATACATATATATTAGGATGGGCTGACAGTGGGAAGAGCTGTTAAGCACGGGTGTGGTGTGCATGCTATATGCATGAGAACTAATTTTTACTCGCAAAATTACTACATATACCAAAATATATTTTATCAAAAGTTTTTGTTATGCTCAATTCAAATTTATCAATAAAATGATTTATCATATCAATTTATATATTATATAGTAGTGAAATCACCTGTAAAGAACTCGTAATATGTTGATAATACATCCCATTCTTTTCCATTTTCATTTTAAATTATTTTGATAACATTTTTTTTCATCTCATAATTTATGAAAAAAATAATCATAAAATTATAATGCATTAATGAACAACAATCATATCGAATACTTTTGAAAGTGAATTAACGGGGTGGCATAGTCCTATCATTACCGATCGAGCAATTGACACAATCAACAAACGAAAATAAAAACAAAAATTTTTAAATGTAAATAAATGTAGATGAATGTAAACAAATTTTAAAAAATGTAAAGAATTGTAAACAAATGTAAAAAGTGTAAACAAAGTGTAAAAAGCTACCAGATTTCGGTCATTTTTTCCATTTTTTACCCTTTTCTACACTTTCTTTACACTTTGTTCAAATTTTTGTGCACTATCTTACAGTTCTTTTATATTTTGTAACACTTTCTTTGATCGTCATAAATCCAAAATTCTTTTACGCTTCATTACACTTCTTTGAATCTATTAACATTTAATAACAGTTTCTTTATACTTATTAACATTTGACATACATACTTATTAACATTTTTTACACATTTTTATATTTATTAATATTTTACTATACCTCTGTTACACTTTCTGACATTTGTTTCTAGTTTTTCAACACATTTTTGCTTTTTTTCATATTTTCTTGCAGTGTAATTTTTTTTACATTTTGATATATTTCTTTACACTTTGTTACTGTTTTTAACACTTTTGTACATTTTTTTACATTTTTTTTACACTTTCTTACATTGTGATTTTTACTATAGTGTCTAATAATTTTTCGAATCTTTTTCTGTTAAATTTTATAATACTTTTCTTCTAATTTTTTTTAGTCAGACTGTAAAAATTATTAGAAATCTAATAAATAGATCACTTTGCCGGTCTGTGTTCTGATTGCGCGTACAGTATAGTAATTTTTAACCGATTGTCTCATAATTATTCTAAAAACTTTTTCTCAGTGTAGAAAAATATAAAAGAATATGTAAAAATCGTAACAACGTGTAAAAAAGTGTAGAAAACTGAAAATTTTTATGGATTTTTACAAATTTTATAAAATGTACAAAAGTGTACGAAATTGTAAGAAAGAGTAAGTGTAAAGAGATGTAAAATATGTCCGAAATATAGGGTGAAAGTACGTTTTATTACACTTTCTTACACTTTTTTACACTTTTCTACACTTCGAATCTTTATATTTTTTACACTTTCGATTTTCACTAGGTATTATAAAAATAAATCAAGGAAGATAAGTAAATAAATTAAATTTTTATATTATAAACTCTATTACAAATTTAATTATAATATATCAGAATATATTAGAATAAATCACAAAATCAACAACATATTGCTGAAATAATCGACGTCCTGATGAAAATGCATTAAATTCCTGATTTCTGATACTTATTATATATTTAATGTAAGCATCTCTTGATACTCGTTTATTACTCACTTCGTAAAGTTCTACACCATCTTCATTATTTGTTTCACGATTTCTTCTTCCTATTTTTCGCATTATATCTCTATGCCAACCTTGAGTGCCATAAGGATAAAACAGTGGATACACGATAGGTTCTACATTAGGATCCATCGAACTTAAAGTTTGCAAAGAATGTGTGTTTTTCTTACGAATAGTAGTATACGATTCAGGAATGTCACCATCAGATGTTGTAACGAAAACAGCAGCTACTTCATTAGCTCTTTGGAAATTATATATATTCTTATCATATCCAGATTTCAATGTAAATAATAATTGCATTTCAGGTTGCGTAGTAATTCCAGATATATTTCGCTGATGATTAATTACTTGTTTCATCATATCATACGATCTAGCAAAAATGTTATGTTCACGCATTATACTTTCTAAACATTCTAAAATTTCAAAATCTGTTCTAGAATTATTTTGCATACGAAAATCAATAGCTTCCTGTGGATCTATTATAAACAGTTGACCATAACACAGATCCATATTTTCTGATGGATATAAAGCTTCGTTGATCTGATAATAAATCTATCCTTGTATTTTAAAACAATAAGATGCTCTTCCACGTAATGGCATGTTCACTAAATTAGCATTAAACGATGCGAAAGAGTATAAACTGTTGTAATTTCTAATTCTTTAAAAAAAAAATTTAGACTTATCATGCGAACCATCAAATAAAGAACGCAATTGTTCTGGATATTCAGGAATTTTTTCTAATCTAACTGCGCCATGACTACAACAATCGTTAAACGAATCACCCTTATTTGATATTCTTTCCGCTGAATAATGTTTTGCATTGCAATGAGTGCAATTGACATCCATTGGTCCTAAATAATGCTCTCCATCAATAACGGGTACAATTTCACGATTATTCCTACATCTGTGTAATCTTTCGCCATATCTTTTTGACGATACTGCTCAAACTCTGTTGCATTTTCTTGAACTCGTTCTTCATTTGGTTCTCGATTTCGTTCTGTGAGCCTCTCTCAATAACGTCTCATTCTCTCAATAACTTAAATTGTCTTTCTTCATGAGCTGCCTCCACTTCTGGAGTACGTACACGTTTGTTAGGAGGCATATTATCCAACTATGTTGATGCGCTTACGATTTTTGTTCAATATCACAAAAAAAAACCATAATTTTCTAAACATTAAGGGGTCTTCTAAACATTAAGCCTTCAAAGTAATCCCGCGAATAAATTTTTATTAAATTTATATACTCTAGAGACCGAATTTTCCAAACGTCTTTTTCACGTGTTTTTAGCTGCTATAACCCATTTGCTCCCATTGAATGAAGAGTTCCGGATGGATTTTGAAATCATCAATTTTTTGTAAGTGTCTCATGTGCTCTCGAACAAATTCCCGCGAATAAATTTTTAGTAAATTCATAAACACGAAAGTTAGAATTTTTGAAAGGTATTTTTCTATTTGGCCGTTTTGCCCAGCTGTGTACCCCTGACGGAAGGGTTCCGGATGGATTTTGACATCGGCAATTTTTTTGTAAGTATCTGATGTCCTCTCGAAGAAATTTCCGCGACTAAATTTTTAGTAAATTCATAAACACGTAAGTTAGAATTTTTGGAAGGAATTTTTCCCGTATATTTAGCCGTTTTGCCCCGCTTTGCAACTCCCTGAAAGAAGGGTTCCGGATTGATTTTAAAATTGGCAATTTTTTTGAACTATCAGATGTGCTCTCGCGGAAATTCCCGCGACTACAAGTAAAACTAAAATTTTTTATCGTGTATTATCCTGTGGGAACGGTTTGAGGGTTGATTTTGGGGGATGGTCACTTCGGAAATTAGTTATATCGCAGTGTCTATTGGTTTTATGCATATATTTAACAGATAATATCAATAAAACCGATTTTAGAAATTTTCGATATTTCGTTCATGATGAACATTCAGAACTTCAGATACATATCCTCAGAAAATAATTCTAGCAATAAAAAGTTTGGAAATACCAAAAGCCGCGGTAAGAGAATTTTTTTTCTGTTACTACCCCTATATAATCAGCTTTTTGGGGGTGTTCGGGGGAATCGATTTCGTTCCTAACTTTGTTGGAGTATTTTGTATCCTCAGAAAATAATTCCAGCAATAAAAAGTTTGGAAATACCATAAGCCGCCGTAAGAGAATTTTTTTTCTGTTACTACCCCTATATAATCAGCTTTTTGGCGGTGTTCGGGGGAATCGATTTCGTTCCTAACTTTGTTGGAGTATTTTGTATCCTCAGAAAATAATTCCAGCAATAAAAAGTTTGGAAATACCATAAGCCGCGGTAAGAGAATTTTTTTCTGTTACTACCCCTATATAATCAGCTTTTTGGGGGTGTTTTTTTCGGGTATTTTGTATCCTCAGAAAATAATTCCAGCAAAAAAAGTGTGGAAATACCAAAAGCCGCGGTAAGAGAATTCTTTTTCCGTTACTACCCCTATATAATCAGCTTTTTGGGGTGTTCCGGGGAATCGATTTCGTTCCTCATTTTTTTTTCAAGTATTTTGTATCCTCAGAAAATAATTCCAGCAATAAAAAATTTGGAAATACCAAAAGCCGCGGTAAGAGAAATTTTTTTCCGTTACTACCCCTATATAATCAGCTTTTCGGGGGTGTTCCGGGGAGTCGATTTCGTTCCTAATTTTGTTTCGGGTATTTTGTATCCTCAGAAAAGAATTCCAGCAATAAAAAGTTTGAAAATACCATAAGCCGCGGTAAGAGAATTTTTTTTCTGTTACTACCCCTATATAATCAGCTTTTTGGGGGTGTTTTTTTCGAGTATTTTGTATCCTCAGAAAATAATTCCAGCAAAAAAAGTGTGGAAATACCAAAAGCCGCGGTAAGAGAATTCTTTTTCCATTACTACCCCTATATAATCAGCTTTTTGAGGGTATTCCGGGGAATCGATTTCGATCCTAATTTTTTTTCAAGTATTTTGTATCCTCAGAAAATAATTCCAGCAATAAAAAATTTGGAAATACCAAAAGCCGCGGTAAGAGAATTTTTTTTCCGTTACTACCCCTATATAATCAGCTTTTTGGGGGTGTTCTAGCAGTCGATTTCGTTCCTAATTTTGTTTCGGATATTTTGTATCCTCAGAAAATAATTCCAGCAATAAAAAGTTTGTAAATACCAAACCCCTCAATGAGATAATTTTTTTCTCTTAAGTCATCTTACGAATTCCGTGTTAGGGGTGGGGGGCGGTTTGGAATTGATTTATTTTAATCAATTTTGATGCTTTCTTCCATTATTTGTAGTATATTATGACATCTATGTGGAAAAAAGTGGTTTTTCGAAAATCGAATTTTCGTTGGAGCACAACGTTGCAAACTTCAAATCTATTCAAAATTTTGGTGCTGCCATCGACTCCAGGTTCAGGAAATGCATATATTTCAATGGGAGAGGGCTCAAAATTTTGGTATTTTATGTGGCTAAGGGCTGAAGAGTTGTATGTATCCAATTTATTTGATTAAATATTATTTTACGGTCAGAGATTGCTAAAAAATTTGAATTTCACCTAAATTTAATTACAATCATCTTAAAATCATATTTTTAAGAACCATACTATTTTTATTCAATATTTCTTTTTTTCATGTATTTGAAACAAAAATAATTGCTTTTTATTTATTTCGTAGATAAGTATCAAAGATGTTCGGGAAAGTGTTGAAGGTTTTTTCGCCGAAACTCAATGGTAATTAATACATTTTAAGGAATTTCTATTTAGTCCAGGCGGTAGAGCAGTAAAACCAAGCTTTGGTGGACCTTCTTCGAAGTAGAGCATATTATAACGTAGAAAGTTCCGAAATAATATGTAGAAAAAGAATCCGAGTTTGCCTATTCAAAAAAATGTCTGCTAAATTCAGTATAGCAACAAATGTTCCGAAATAACGTAAAAAGGCCTATTTTTCGGCATATTTTCTCTTATAACTTGAGAAGGAAGCGTTTAATCGAAAATAGTCATAGGACATTTTTTGTTTATCTGATGTTTTTCTACAAAGTTAATGTATTTCCGAATCGAAAAATTTGATTTTGCGCTAACAATGAGTAAAAAACCGTTAAAAATGATATGTAAAATGTAACTAATTTTTAAGGGGCGTAAAAATCAATGAATGTTAATGAAAATTTGTGAAATGGTAGCTCATTATATGATAATACTACATAAAAAAATTCAGGATGATCGACGCTGTAGTTTCCCAGTACGGCTGTTGTTAACTAAAAATTTATAAAAATTTTGTCGTGTGCCATGGGTTTAAATAAAGACTCCACGCGGTCGCTGAATTTTTTACACATACTTTGGCTTATAGTTAATAATATGCAATATCAAAAATAGCCTTTTTTGCATTATACGGGTGCTTTAGAATTTTTTTAAATTTTTTCAATTTTTTTTTTTTTATAAATAAATGCAATTACATGAAAACGGCTCGATGAAAATGCAATGTTAAAAAAGGCTTGAGAAGTTGATTAAAAAACGCTTTAATCGAGCTAAAACCGACCCGATTCAAATGACTACAACCGGAGATATTAGAGCTTTAAGTCAACCTAAATTTACGGCTGACTTAAACGTGAAGTAGACAAATAAAAAATGTAGTGTTGTAGCTAATTGTAAGAGCTTTCAATATCCGTTGAGTGCATTTCCGGCACTTATTTGCTTCATTAAATAAAAATTATGAAAGGAAGCCTGATCGTTGAAATTTCTCGGCGGAACGGCGCGGGAGGCGGAGTGGGGATGACTGCGAGCAGCTGTGCTGCCGCGCGGCACTGTCTCTTCAAAACGGATATGCGCGATAAAACTTAACTTTTCTCGGGAACGAATTAACTTATAGACTTCATTTTTTTTTTAATGTGATATTGCGAATCGAGAGGAATAGGAATTTCGCATTTAAAATTATGTAAATAAATAAATTCTAAGTGAATTTTACGCATGAAGAATTAAGCAATTTTTTTTTTCATTAAAAATTTATTTATGACATGAAATTAATGTTTTTAAAGTAAATTAATAACTAACAGATTATTCTAAATTAATGATTTTGCAATTTATTTGTAAAAAATGTGTATTTTTATTATAAATATATTTAAATTAAACAGTATATTTTTTCATTGTATGTAAATATATTGTTATGTTAACATCTATACAAACTGAATAACTTCAGTTCAGGTAAACGAACTGTATTAGTGGATCGGAAGGTAAAAGCGGACTATTGTACTCCAGGTAGGTAACCGTTTGTATTGACACGAAAGGTACGAAGGTCAACGCACTTTGTAATCCCCCCCCCCCTGTTTGAAATCTTAGTATATATTTCGCTTACACGGCTACATGGCCAGTGGGGTGAGACGAACCAATCAGAGATGCTGTCGTTCTTGGAATGAACGGCATCCCGCAGCACTTATGAAAACCGTCCTTTATAATAGTATAGATTGTGTAGAGCAGTCTGTAACGTCTTTCAGTCGGTTAGTCTGGAAGCGTCCTTAGTAGCAATCACTTGGCGTCATAGTTTACCAGTTAAAAGTTAGTTTTCAGCGTGTATTTTCGCATACTTATATATAAAATTGGAGAGAATATATATATATATATATATATATATTCATGTAAGTATTCTGTTCCTATGATTGAAATACTAAAAATTTTAGAGAACATTCCTGTATCAATAATATCATTTCAATAAATTATAAAGTCGCTGCTAAATACTATGTAGCACATATTATTTTGCAGCTTCTATTCTAATGTAATGGCTGATCAAGTGGATTGTATGATTTGTGAAAAGTCGCTAAATATCGGTGCTATTCGTACATTGAAAGAAGAAAGTATTCGAAGTTGCATCGCATCAAGCATAAGGTGACAAGACAAAGAACATTTGCAATTTCGGAACATTTGCAATTTCAGTTCCATTAATGTTCATGCTAATTGTGCAAAATCTTATACATGGGAAAAGAATATAGAAGCAGCAGAGAATAAATTAAAATCATTGCCAGGTATTTCTACACGTGCTTCTACAGGCGCCGATTTTAACTTTGCAAAATTTTGTTATATTTGTGGAAAAGATGCTAGCTATGATTTTATAGAAAAACAAAAAAAACTAGCTGCAAATATTCGACAAGTGGTTTATTTTGTATCTAAAACTGGCAGCAGGACTACTTTACTCAACAAATTACAAGAAGTCGATGACAGAGAATGCTTAGAAGTGTATAATTGAATAATAAAAGTTGAGGATTTGGTAGCTGTAGGCGCTCGATACCATCGAAGCTGCTATAAATTATTATATAATAAATTTAGAAAAGAGAGTAGAAATGAAGACACTAATACCTATAAAGCCGCAAAATTTATTGCAAATTATATAACGGAAAATAAAGAAGAATGCCAGTTTAGTGTACGAGAAATATTGCAGAATTTTGAAAGTGTCAAATGGCCCAACACAAAATATTTAAAAAATTATTTAATTGATATTTTTGGAACAGACATTATTATTCACACTTCCAAATACGGGCCGATAATCACATTTCTCAACATTGGACAAAATTTTAACTGACAATTGGTACAAAAATAAATGTAAGGATGAAACAGCAGTGCGCAAACGAATTATCCAAAGTGCTGGAAAAATTATTTTGGAAGATATTCGTGGAAAAGTGTACGATTGTAACTCTTATCCGTCTCCAGATAACTTTCTTTCAGATGTTTCAACTGTTATTCCAGAAACTTTACAAGAGTTACTAAAAGAAATTATTTTGAAAGATAAGCGTACGGCTGATAAATATATTACTAAAATTAATAGTATTGCGCATGCTATTATAGCAGCTGCTCGGCCGAGATCATTTTTATCGTCTTTGCAAATTGGACAGGCAGCAATGCTTTCAAAAAAATATGGATCGAAGGAACTCATACAAATATTGAACACTCTGGGTTTCAGCGCCTCGTATGAAGAATGCAAGTTATTTGAATCGTCTGTTTTGTTGCACCCTCAAACTCTGCTATATAATAATTCTTATATCCAATATGTATTTGATAATGCAGACCACAACATAAACACCTTGGACGGCAAAAATACATTTCATGCGATGGGAGGTATTGAAATTGTAACGCCACGTTCATCTGTCACTGGTAGCACACCCGTTCCCAGGCTAAAGAAAATTCCCAGTGCTGATGTTATAGGATCGGACAGTGAGAGCGACGAAGAACTACAAACAGAAATCGAAGCAAACGATACACAGCCTGTAAAAAAACGAAAATTTGTATAAATAGTTAATAAATTTATTAGAATGTTATTTTTTATACGTACTTTATTTTCCAGTTCCTCTCTCCATGTTTAATAGATTCATATTTACCAATTTATAAACAGAAAAGATTACATTTTTTACAAATAAATTGCAAAATCATTAATTTAGAATAATCTGTTAGTTATTAATTTACTTTAAAAACATTAATTTCATGTCATAAATAAATTTTTAATGAAAAAAAAAATTGCTTAATTCTTCATGCGTAAAATTCACTTAGAATTTATTTATTTACATAATTTTAAATGCGAAATTCCTATTCCTCTCGATTCGCAATATCACATTAAAAAAAAAATGAAGTCTATAAGTTAATTCGTTCCCGAGAAAAGTTAAGTTTTATCGCGCATATCCGTTTTGAAGAGACAGTGCCGCGCGGCAGCACAGCTGCTCGCAGTCATCCCCACTCCGCCTCCCGCGCCGTTCCGCCGAGAAATTTCAACGATCAGGCTTCCTTTCATAATTTTTATTTAATGAAGCAAATAAGTGCCGGAAATGCACTCAACGGATATTGAAAGCTCTTACAATTAGCTACAACACTACATGTTTTATTTGTCTACTTCACGTTTAAGTCAGCCGTAAATTTAGGTTGACTTAAAGCTCTAATATCTCCGGTTGTAGTCATTTGAATCGGGTCGGTTTTAGCTCGATTAAAGCGTTTTTTAATCAACTTCTCAAGCCTTTTTTAACATTGCATTTTCATCGAGCCGTTTTCATGTAATTGCATTTATTTATAAAAAAAAAAAATTGAAAAAATTTAAAAAAATTCTAAAGCACCCGTATAATGCAAAAAAGGATATTTTTGATATTGCATATTATTAACTATAAGCCAAAGTATGTGTAAAAAATTCAGCGACCGCGTGGAGTCTTTATTTAAACCCATGGCACGCGACAAAATTTTTATAAATTTTTAGTTAACAACAGTCGTACTGGAAAACTACACCGTCGATCATCCTGAATTTTTTTATGTAGTCTTATCATATAATGAGCTACCATTTCACAAATTTTCATTAACATTCATTGATTTTTACGCCCCTTAAAAATTAGTTACATTTTACATATCATTTTTAACGGTTTTTTACTCATTGTTAGCACAAAATCAAATTTTTCGATTCGGAAATACATTAATTTTGTAAAAAAACATCATATAAACAAAAAATGTCCTATGACTATTTTCGATTAAACACTTCCTTCTCAAGTTATAAGAGAAAATATGTCGAAAAATAGGCCTTTTTACGTTATTTCGGTACATTTGTTGCTATACTGAATTTAGCAGACATTTTTTTGAATAGGCAAACTCGGATTCTTTTTCTACATATTATTTCAGAACTTTCTACGTTATAATATGCTCTACTTCAAAGAACGTCCACCAAAGCTTGGTTTTACTGCTCTACCGCCTGGACTAAATAGAAATTCCTTAAAATGTATTAATTACCATTGAGTTTCGGCGAAAAAACCTTCAACACTTTCCCAAACATCTTTGATACTTATCTACGAAATAAATAAAAAGCAATTATTTTTGTTTCAAATACATGAAAAAAAGAAATATTGAATAAAAATAGTATGGTTCTTAAAAATATGATTTTAAGATGATTGTAATTAAATTTAGGTGAAATTCAAATTTTTTAGCAATCTCTGACCGTAAAATAATATTTAATCAAATAAATTGGATACATACAACTCTTCAGCCCTTAGCCACATAAAATACCAAAATTTTGAGCCCTCTCTCATTGAAATATATGCATTTCCTGAACCTGGAGTCGATGGCAGCACCAAAATTTTGAATAGATTTGAAGTTTGCAACGTTGTGCTCCAACGAAAATTCGATTTTCGAAAAACCACTTTTTTCAACATGGATGTCATAATATACTACAAATAATGGAAGAAAGCATCAAAATTGATTAAAATAAATCAATTCCAAACCACCCCCCACCCCTAACACGGAATTAGTAAGATGACTTAAGAGAAAAAAATTATCTCATTGAGGGGTTCGGTATTTCCAAACTTTTTATTCCCGGAATTATTTTCTGAGGATACAAAATACCCGAAAAAAACAACCCCAAAAAGCTGATTATATAGGGGTAGCAACAGAAAAAAAATTCTCTTACCGCTGCTTATGGTATTTCCAAACTTTTTATTGCTGGAATTATTTTCTGAGGATACAAAATATCCGAAACAAAATTAGGAACGAAATCGACTCCTGGAACACCCCCAAAAAGCTGACTATATAGGGGTAGTAACGGAAAAAAAATACTCTTACCGCGTCTTTTGGTATTTCCAAATTTTTTATTGCTGGAATTAATTTCTGAGGATACAAAACTTGAAAAAAATTAGGAACGAAATCGATTCCCCGGAATACCCCCAAAAAGCTGATTATATAGGGGTAGTAACGGAAAAAGAATTCTCTTATCGCGACTTTTGGTATTTCGAAACTTTTTATTGCTGGAATTATTTTCTGAGGATATGTATCTGAAGTTCTGAATGTTCATCGTGAACGAAATATCGAAAATTTCTAAAATCGGTTTTATTGATATTATCTGTTAGATATATGCATAAAACCAATAGACACTGCGATATAAGTAATTTCCGAAGTGACCATCCCCCAAAATCAACCCTCAAACCGTTCCCACAGGATAATACACGATAAAAAATTTTAGTTTTACTTGTAGTCGCGGGAATTTCTTCGAGAACACATCCGATAGTTCAAAAAAATTGCCAAGTTTAAAATCAATCCGGAACCCTTCCTTCAGGGGGTTGCAAAGCGGGGCAAAACGGCTAAATATACGGGAAAAATACCTTCCAAAAATTCTAACTTACGTGTTTATGAATTTACTAAAAATTTAGTCGCAGAAATTTCTTCGAGAGCACGTCAGATACTTACAAAAAAATTACCGATGTCAAAATCCACCCGGAACCCTTCCGTCAGGGGTACACAGCTGGGCACAACGGCCAAATAGAAAAATACCTTTCAAAAATTCTAACATTCGTGTTTATGAATTTACTAAAAATTTAGTCGCGGGAATTTCTTCGAGAGCACATCTGATAGTTCAAAAAAATTGCCAATTTTAAAATCCATCCGGAACCCTTCTTTCAGGGGGTTGCAAAGCGGGGCAAAACGGCTAAATATACGGGAAAAATACCTTCCAAAAATTATAACTTACGTGTTTATGAATTTACTAAAAATTTAGTCGCGGAAATTTCTTCGAGAGCACATCAGATACTTACAAAAAAATTGCCGATGTCAAAATCCATCCGGAACCCTTCCGTCAGGGGTACACAGCTGGGCAAAACGGTCAAATAGAAAAATACCTTTCAAAAATTCTAACTTTTGTGTTTATGAATTTACTAAAAATTTAGTCGCGGGAATTTCTTCGAGAGCACATGAGACACTTACAAAAAATTGATGATTTCAAAATCCATCCGGAACTCTTCATTCAATGGGAGCAAATGGGTTATAGCAGCTAAAAACACGTGAAAAAGACGTTTGGAAAATTCGGTCTCTAGAGTATATAAATTTAATAAAAATTTATTCGCGGGATTACTTTGAAGGCTTAATGTTTAGAAAACCCCTTAATGTTTAGAAAATTATGGTTTTTTTTTTGTGATATTGAACAAAAATCGTAAGCGCATCAACATAGTAGGATAATATGCCTCCTAACAAACGTATACGTACTCCAGAAGAGGAGGCAGCTCATGAAGAAAGACAATTTAAGTTATTGAGAGAATGAGACGTTATTGAGAGAGGCTCACAGAACGAAATCGAGAACCAAATGAAGAACGAGTTCAAGAAAATGCAACAGAGTTTGAGCAGTATCGTCAAGAAAGATGTGGCGAAAGATTACACAGATGTAGGAATAATCGTGTAATTGTACCCGTTATTGATGGAGAGCATTATTTAGGACCAATGGATGTCAATTGCACTCATTGCAATGCAAAACATTTTTCAGCAGAAAGAATATCAAATAAGGGTGATTCGTTTAACGATTGTTGGAGTCATGGCGCAGTTAGATTAGAAAAAATTCCTGAATATCCAGAACAATTGCGTTCTTTATTTGATAGTTCGCATGATAAGTCTAAATTTTTTTTTTAAAGAATTAGAAATTACAACAGTTTATACTCTTTCGCATCGTTTAATGCTAATTTAGTGAACATGCCATTACGTGGAAGAGCATCTTATTGTTTCAAAATACAAGGATAGATTTATTATCAGATCAACGAAGCTTTATATCCATCAGAAAATATGGATCTGTGTTATGGTCAACTGTTTATAATAGATCCACAGGAAGCTATTGATTTTCGTATGCAAAATAATTCTAGAACAGATTTTGAAATTTTAGAATGTTTAGAAAGTATAATGCGTGAACATAACATTTTTGCTAGATCGTATGATATGATGAAACAAGAAATTAATCATCAGCGAAATATATCTGGAAATACTACGCAACCTGAAATGCAATTATTATTTACATTGAAATCTGGATATGATAAGAATAGATATAATTTCCAAAGAGCTAATGAAGTAGCTGCTGTTTTCGTTACAACATCTGATCGTGACATTCCTGAATCTTATACTACTATTCGTAAGAAAAACACACATTCTTTGCAAACTTTAAGTTCGATGGATCCTAATGTAGAACCTATCGTGTATCCACTGTTTTATCCTTATGGCACTCAAGGTTGGCATAGAGATATAATGCGAAAAATAGGAAGAAGAAATCGTGAAACAAATAATGAAGATGGTGTAGAACTTTACGAAGAGAGTAATAAACATGTATCAAGAGATGCTTACATTAAATATAGAATAAGTATCAGAAATCAGGAATTTAATGCATTTTCATCAGGACGTCGATTATTTCAGCAATATGTTGTTGATTTTGTGATATATTCTAATATATTCTGATATATTATAATTAAATTTGTAATAAAGTTTATAATATAAAAATTTAATTTATTTATTTATCTTCCTTGATTTATTTTTATAATACCTAGTGAAAATCGAAAGTGTAAAAAATATAAAGATTCGAAGTGTAGAAAAGTGTAAAAAAGTGTAAGAAAGTGTAATAAAACGTACTTTGACCCTATATTTCGGACATATTTTACATCTCTTTACACTTACTCTTTCTTACAATTTCGTACACTTTTGTACATTTTATAAAATTTGTAAAAATCCATAAAAATTTTCAGTTTTCTACACTTATTTACACGTTGTTACGATTTTTACATATTCTTTTATATTTTTCTACACTGAGAAAAAGTTTTTAGAATAATTATGAGACAATCGGTTAAAAATTACTATACTGTACGCGCAATCAGAACACAGACCGGCAAAGTGATCTATTTATTAGATTTCTAATAATTTTTACAGTCTGACTAAAAAAAATTAGAAGAAAAGTATTATAAAATTTAACAGAAAAAGATTCGAAAAATTATTAGATACTATAGTAAAAATTACAATGTAAGAAAGTGTAAAAAAAATGTAAAAAAATGTACAAAAGTGTTAAAAACAGTAACAAAGTGTAAAGAAATATATCAAATTGTAAAAAAAAATTACACTGTAAGAAAATATAAAAAAATGCAAAAATGTGTTGAAAAACTAGAAACAAATGTCAGAAAGTGTAACAAAGGTATAGTAAAATATTAATAAATATAAAAAAGTGTAAAAAATGTTAATAAGTATGTATGTCAAATGTTAATAAGTATAAAGAAACTGTTATTAAATGTTAATAGATTGAAAGAAGTGTAATGAAGCGTAAAAGAATTTTGGATTTATGACGATCAAAGAAAGTGTTACAAAATATAAAAGAACTGTAAGATAGTGCACAAAAATTTGAACAAAGTGTAAAGAAAGTGTAGAAAAGGGTAAAAAATGGAAAAACTGACCGAAATCTGGTAGCTTTTTACACTTTGTTTACACTTTTTACATTTGTTTACAATTCTTTACATTTTTTAAAATTTGTTTACATTCATCTACATTTATTTACATTTAAAAATTTTTGTTTTTGTTTTTGTTTGTTGATTGTGTCAATTGCTCGATCGGTAATGATAGGACTATGCCACCCCGTTAATTCACTTTCAAAAGTATTCGATATGATTGTTGTTCATTAATGCATTATAATTTTATGATTATTTTTTTCATAAATTATGAGATGAAAAAAAATGTTATCAAAATAATTTAAAATGAAAATGGAAAAGAATGGGATGTATTATCAACATATTACGAGTTCTTTACAGGTGATTTCACTACTATATAATATATAAATTGATATGATAAATCATTTTATTGATAAATTTGAATTGAGCATAACAAAAACTTTTGATAAAATATATTTTGGTATATGTAGTAATTTTGCGAGTAAAAATTAGTTCTCATGCATATAGCATGCACACCACACCCGTGCTTAACAGCTCTCCCCACTGTCAGCCCATCCTAATATATATGTATATATTCCCAATAACCATCTTATACCAATATCTATACTTTCTAATTCAGCTTGATGCAATATTTCAAACTCATTATACATTATTTCTATTGCTCACAATTTCATGTAAATGAATGTACACTTAATGTTAATTCAATGTGTATTCCACATTTACCTTGAAAATAATGTAAAGTAACATAACCAACCCGATTTCCATTACTTTTATTGCTTATAATATTTCATATTTCATGCTTATTCAATATTAGTGAACTGCAGATAATTGAAAATAAATTTTGTTACATTGAGCAATATTGAAGGCGCGCGTAGCGTGCCCAACATCCAGTTCTTGGAAAAATTAAAAAATATGTTGGAAGTCACACTCATCAGATTAAGTTTTTCTTGTTATGTCCGCTTTTCTCTATATGAAATAAAAGATTCCGATTCTTTGAGACTTTCTAAATGTGAACAAAATCTCGACTACAACTCGTGCTGAAAACACCTCACCCGAGTCTAAAATAGCTCTTGTTGCCGTGTTACACATCGTATTTTTTCCAATCAGTGCATGAGAGGGCCTTTTTATATGCATGTAAGTTGTGACAAAATTTTTCAACGATTCAGTGTAGTAGAAAAATAGTACATTTCGCAACGGGTGCGGAAGGTGATTAAGTAGCCCACGTGACATTTTTCACATGAAAAGACCCATGAGCTAAAAATCTTCTTACGTACCAGTTTTGGACCGTATTTTATACCACAAGATCGGAATAATCATATTAAAGTTATGGTTTTGCGGGGAGAAAATGGATGTTTTTTCTTTTTTCTTAAATCACGCTCGAAATGCACGATTTTTTACGGGCATGAACAAAATTTAAGTGACTTTTTTTTTAAACTAAGTGAATAAGAACATCCGTTAATGTTTTATCTACTATCATTCGAAATACGTAAAGCATCTGCTTTACGTATCACCACATCTGTGGTGATTGAGAAAAAAATTGATATTTTATATTTTCAGATATTTATTGAATTATGTAAATTAGTTGGAAAGTGATTGTTGGAATAACGATTATTTCATAGAAAACTGAAACTTTTAAAGTGATAATTTCAGTGTATGTAATTATTCATGCCAAGATCAAACTTGTAGATGCCAGTATTTATAAGTGGTGTCGTTTAGAAAGAAGACGAAATTTTCCTCAATTTTTAGATTTAAAATAGCGCTAACAAATATATTAAATTTTTCCGTCAATTTTTAAGCCACAGCGTTATACCCTCGCAGTTAATTAGTTAAATTTTATCCTCATCCATGATGCAGACGAGAAAAACTTCCCTCGTGAATTTCTTACTATTTTCTCGGCGTGTTCGTCAAGTTATTTCCGTAGTATTACAAATTCATCGTATAAAGTTTGTAGCCCAGTCCGCCTGTAGCGTCTGTAGAGCGTGTTACGTCTACGGAGAAGCTGGGCTAGCTCCCCATCAATCCACGGCAGTCTGCCCTTTTTAGGAGCAACAGTTTTCTCCGGGGCCAGAGTGTCCATAGCGGCCGTCAGATTGGTGCAAAGATAGTCCAGAGCTTGCACAGAGTCAACGACGTCAGCATCAAAGCGTATCCAATCACAGCAGCCCAACTGAGCCACGAGGTGTTCCGGAACTATGTTTTTATAGTCTCTATAAGTGAAGTTGGTCTTTTGTGACACAACTAGGTTGAGTTTGATGGTAATATCTATAAGGTTGTGACCGCTGTGAAAGTTGGCTGGAATGTTTCGGTCGCTGATGATTGTGTCATTGTCCTCGACAAAGATGACATCAATCCAGGTGCGAGATTTTCTTTTAAAATGCGTGGAGCCATGCTGGACCAGCTGCAATGACAATTCGGCCGCCAAATTGCGAACAAACTTCACGTCATGACTGCCTCTTTGGAGTTTGGCATTGAGATCTCCCATGATGATTTTGTGACTAAAGTCATCTGACACGGATCGCAATGTGTTGATAAGATTCGAGTTTTTCAAAAAGGCGATTTTTGGCGGTCTATAGACTACTGCTACGAGAATAGGAGAATTTATACAATCACTGATGGTCCAGAAAAAAAATTCTGGCAGTTTTGGTTTGTCCTTCCGTTCAGTATCAGAGGTTGCTACAACCTTACAGCGCAAGTGCTCTCTCACGAACAATGCTATTCCTCCGCCATTAACATTGCAATCTTGCCTAATAACCTTAAAACCGGGGATCCGAATGACGTCATCCGAAACAGTCGAGTCCAGCCAGGTCTCAGCAATACCAAGTAGGTCGTAGGAGGGATTATCGCTAAGAAATTGACGGATTTCATCAATGTGAGCACGAAGAGAGTTCACATTGATAAAGCCCGCTTGCAACCCACCCTTTCTCCCTACATGCTTTCCGGTCGGAACCCCGTCTAGTCAGTTCATATCTTTGTTTTTTGGCCCTTTTTTATTGTTGTTTTTTGACTTTACTTTTTTTGATTTACTATTTTTAACGGCTGCCGTTGTTTCGGTAATACTGGAGTTCACGACAACATTATCTCTGGGCGTCACAGCTATTTGGTTTTTTAGCGCCTCTGTGTTCTCATCCTTATAGGATGCCGCAATTACTTGTAGATCAGTGGGTGTGCTCTAAGTAAATACTCGTTCACCATCACGCATTTTGGCTAAGAACTGTCCTTGCCTATGCCAAATATATTTAAATCCCAGTTTCTAAACTAGAGACTTAAGGTTTTGAAATTCTTTGTATATCGCACTTGGTAAGTATTCATTTATGAAAATGGAGGCCAAAGGTAAGGTAGGCTTCTCACCAAAATGCGTGGGATCGAGGTGTCGAGTATTTAGCCCAGTAATTTGATTCTTATTTTTCATTATCTGACTGACTAGGTTGCGACTTGAAAGCCGAACTAGCAGGGCAGAGGCACCTCCTGAACCGCCTCGGACTTCCCTGGTTTCAGGGCCATGCGTGCTACCGAAACTCCTGTTAAGCTGTCGAATTTCCGTGATCTACGATTTGTCTATAGAAGGCTGCATACTGCTCAGCGCAGCATGCGCGAAATCCATATGCGCAATATTGGCAGCTGCAAAATCAAGAGCGCAGGAAATCACAAGCTCACCGTGTTGCTCAGCATGCAGAGCCTCTTTACAGCTAGGTCCAGACAAAGTGTTTATTAATTTTCTGGTGTTGAAAGATTATTGATGTTTTCGGAGATTATGTATGTTCAGAAATTGTCACAGGATCAGCTTGATGAGGAGAGTCGGAGTCAGAGACAGTTTCCATCACGGTCGCCATGCTAATTGCTAGATTACCGAAATTTTGATCAATAGAATGGAATTCCTCTAGAAGGTTTTCTTCGAGACTTTTAAGTTTGTTTAATATCTTATCGGTGATCTTAGTTTCTAGTTTTGCGAAATTATCATAAATTATTTTATCTATATTATTTTCAAAATTAATTAATTTATTTTTCAATAAACTATTTTCCTCCATCAAGTCACACTGTTTACTCTGCAACGCTACCAGCTGGGAGTTTTGAGCGGGAGCCAGAGAATCGAGTTCGTGAAAACCATCACAAACCGTTGTTATCTGCGTCTGTAATGCTGGAAGATAATTTACAGAATCACTCAAGTCATCAAATTTGCGCGAAAGCGGCTCTATAGCAGTAGTGAAACTTGAGGGAAGTAAAGAGATGGAAGAGTTAATAATAAAAAGCTGGTCTGCGACCGTGGTGGCACCTAATTTTTACGCGCAATTAATGGTAGCCAGCCCATTTGAGGGCGGTAATGTTTGCCTAAGCTTAACCTGACCTATTGGTGACAGCGCGAGTACGCTGAGTTGTGAGCGCGGCAGTTGCGTTGATTTTAGGGCGCTACACTCTTGCTGCCCACTTACTTCAGTAACCAACGAGTCCCCTGCTCCTTGGTTTTCGGTGGAGGTGTTATCAACCGATGAGTTGGAGATGGGCTCAACACTTAGACGCATATGCTGGACGGCGTCGTATTTCTTTTGGCGCGGCTATTCAATTAAACGACACAAGTCAGACGGCGCGTTTTTTTTCTACCTGCGCATTTAGTGTGGCACGGCTTTTTGCATTCCGAGCAAAAATGAATGCAAGCATTAGTGCGAGGGCTGATGGTGTCCCCACATACAATGCACTTCATACTTGCAGTTGGCGCCATGGTGACCGAGTTCAAAAGAAAAATTTTGAATTTAAAAGTTTATAAGTGCCGCCGCACCCGATGGTAACTGTCTGCGCAGATAATAAGTCGGCAGCAGCCGGTAAGGCAGATCGCGGATAGGGGACTGAGCGCAGGGGCGCTGGCGAGTCCTGTAGTGATATCGGCTCGCGCTCGAGCTGCGCGTGGCACTAACAAGTAAAACCGCTGACCCACGCAAAAAACTCCATTCACGAAAACAGCTGGTAAATCAGTGCGATTGGTTGGTGAGAGATGTGGGCGTACCAGCAGACGACGATACCCAGCTAATCATGTCCACGCAGCTGACAGCCGGCGACAACACACGCACTTGTCTGGTCCTCATAGACCAGCAGCAGCAAATGCAGCACGCAATGCAGTGCAACTGTAGATAGATGGTGAACAGTGCAATTGCAGCTAGGTGATGAACAGCTGTGCAGTGCAAATGATGAACGCTCCAGCTTCATGCAAGCTACCAACAGTAAGCGATAAGCAGCGATATAGGGAGGTTATGGCGTCCAGGAAAAGGTCCCGGCACATAAAACTGGAGTGAAATGCCTCCAGTCTTTGGGCTGGGAGCTTAAGTGCCGTCTGGGGCCCCTTTTCCTAAAAGAGTTTACTCCGAGGAGTGTAAAAATACGTTAGTATAGCCACAAATAGCGGGAGGTTAGCGGACCGCGTCTAGACTTACCGGCCGGTGGGAAAGAAGCCTGAGGAGATCCTCCAAGCTTCCTCTTTTGAAAAGGTCTGGTATATCACATCGTTTGGCGTATACAGACTGCCTGAGGGCATCGAACGTCCAAACTCCTGGCGACGGAGTAAATACAGCCTAGGGAGAGAAGATTTTCCAAGCTTCCGCCCGCCCTAAGCATACAATGAAAGTCGCTTGCTGAATACATCATTATTGGACAGCTATATCAAAATTTTCGAAGCTCCCGAAAACCTAGATCTGAAGAGAAAACAAAGAAGCCTTTAAAAATAAAAAGGCGTTTGCCTAGAGACTGCGCAACAAGCGGACAAAGTCTTTGTATCTGTACGCAACGCGACGTATTTTCTTTATACAAGAAAATCATTTTAGAATAGACTTTGTTATTGTTTATGTATGTAATCTAGGCTAGTCTTCTTTTCTTAATCTTCATGTAACCTTTTGCCAGATACCACTGACTCCTCGGGATCATCGGTCTGAAGCGATAATTATCTTGAGTGGCTGTGCATCTCGCTAACGCGAGTATTCACAGTTTTCTATACGCGGGAAAATCGAGTAGAACCGCGAACTCGACCTTTGTAATTTGGATTGCAGGGCGCAATAATTCCGGATGGTGGTTGTAGAAGCAGTATCTGACGGCGACGAGTTCTACGGTTCAAGTCTCGGAATGAATAAATATTCTCTACTTTAACTCTATTCTTTTCCTGTTACAGTATACATAGGTGTCATTTTTAAGTTTTATAAAATATAATGTTTCTCCAATATTGTAAAACCTTACGTAATGTTTAAGATAACATTGTCCAGTTATTACAATGTACAAATGAAAATTTCGGTATAAAAAATTTGCGATGAAGAAGCGACAATCATGGGTCTGCAGCAATATTGCTTCAAGGTTACCTACATCTTTAGTAACTTTATGGGAGTATTCTATATATTATATTATAAGGATGATAAACTTTTTGGTCACCGAACAACTTTAAAAAATTGTTGTTTTTTTTTGCAAAATTTCTTTCAAAATGTTCACTAAGTATACCTGACTAATTTTGTTCATTTTGTACTCAGACTATAAATTATAACGGTTAACCTATTGCAGCATATATTATTTGAATTATTTTTAAGAATTTGATTATTTAGCAAAATTAAGAAACAATAAACAAAAATGAAAGCCTTTCTATTTCTACTGAGATCGTTGTTCGAATAAACTCTAATGGAAAAAATCATCGGAAAGTAAAAAATTAACATAGCCACAGACAAACACGTGCGCGCGCACATGCACGCACACGCACACCCACACACACACCCACTTGACAAGAACTTACTTGCGGTACTATACATACTTGACTTGAAAAATATATGAAATGAAAGCTTAAATATATCTTAAGTATTAGCATAAAATAATATCTCTCATTAAGTACAGTGATATAACAATACTCTGCAATTCGAGCAGCCTATTCCAGCCTAAAAACTGTTTTTTTTTTATAATTTCTTTTACTTGTAAAATGCATAATGTAAGAAAGAGGATCCCCTCATTATAATAGTGTAAAAGATCTTCCACGTGGATTTTAAAAATGTTGCTAAAAGTCGTTAATATCTCCCTCCCTTCCTACCAAAAATTCTACTTTTTCAGTAAGATCTCAGTTATCTTGTGGTTTTATCATATAAAAGTGATGAACATTTTCTGATGACCAAAAATCTTCTCAAGTTCAAGTAGTTCGTAAAAACTCAAAATGCTTGCATGTAGCGTTTTAGGTAAATCTTTGAGTGATGCAAAAAATGGAGATGTTAATTATTTAAAAAGCATTTTCCACCTGACTTGTTTGGAATTTTTTCATTAGCAATATAATTGATTTCTGATATTTTAAACTTCAACAAACATGACTACAGACGATTTCGCGTAATTATTCAATTGAGTTCTTATTGAAATAACTCATAAAAGTTATGAATTATAGATTATTTAGAATCTAATGGTTATATTTTAGTATTTACATTTTTTTCTCTTTTTATTTATTAAATAATTCAATGAATTTTTTTTTAATCGCAGAACCGGAATGTTTTATTGTACTTGATGAGAGCGCTTTTATATTTTTGTAATGTGAGCTTTACGTTTGTATATGTTTTTAAGTATCGATGCTACAGAAGAATCGTCGTTTTTTGGGAGACTGGTAAATCATTCAGATTTAAATTACAACGTAAAGGTAAAACTACTCGTCTTAGATGATTGTCCAAGGCTTGTATGCGTAGCAAATCGAGATATAGAAAATGGAGAAGAAATACTAGTAAATTACGGGGATACGAGAAGGAGTGTACTAAGAGCTAACCCTTGGCTCAGGGAAACATTTAAAGGTAAAATCACTTATTATTAATTATTAATTAAGAGTTCATACCACTTTACATATCCGAAAAATAATTTATTTTTAAAAATGTTGTATACTTATTCTTTTTAGTCTTAAGAAAAATACTCTTAAAGTATTTATATATATATATATATATATTTTTTTTATTTATTTCACGCAAATTGTTTATTCAAAATATCAGCATCCGCGTAGGTCCTCGAGAAGTGTTGTGGGTCGCGTAGGCATTTTTATAGAGAAGACTTATCTGTAACGTAAAATTCAAAGAGATTTAGATTCAGTTTGGCTGTGCCTCGAACTAGAATCTTCAATTTTCATGTAAAAATAGCAAAATAGCGGCTAGTAAAAAAAATTGTTCTTAAAATATGAGTTTTTGGAACCTTAAAAAGAAATTGTAAAAATCAAAATTTTGACATGCTTCTAGTTTGAGACATACCCATACATGTGGCAAATATGTGGTTAAAATTTTGTAAGTGTTGGTCCAAAAGTAGTTTCTGAGAAATCATATACGCCGCACAACGAAAGTGGTTTTAGGAAAATACATTTAAAGTTTTCTTTTCTTTTTTTATCGAAAAATCGTAAATCATTTATAGCTAATCATTGGATGTTGGCACCATACATAATGCTTTCTACTTCTTGAAACAACTCACTTTGATCTATTCTGGTGTTTCTTCCACGCGACCTGGCTTCCTGAGAAGCAGCACCTGTGGGCTGTGGCGTGTCGCCCAGCGTAAGCGTTGAGTGTCGCGCTCACTGGTGTGTCACAAGGCTCTCTCGAACCAATTTTGACGCCCATGACCTCTATTATTTTTTAAATGGCTGCAAACCATTCATTAAAAACACATACTGCTATTTAAGTTAAAACTACAGCAGTTTTTTTTTGCCAGAAAAAACGTGTTTACTTACCATCGCCTGCACGTACTTATTGAAGTTTTCGTTGTTATTTTACGTATTTCCGCTTAAGCATCTTTCTAGTAACTCATCTCTCATTAAATCTTCGTCTATTAGTTTCAAGATTTCTTGGTATTCTTCATCAAAAGCAGAAGGACTACGAAGCGTCACCTGTGGGACAATGCATATGCTGTGGCTTAGCATCTGTCGAGATTTTATGAAAATATGTCTCCTAAATAACATTGCGCATATCTTCGACAATTTTTATGATGTTTAATTGATAATCCGTAATAAGGTGACAAATCTTTCATTTATTTATTTGTTAAAACCACTGTTTTTTTTAAAACATCCTCTTGAGATTCTCGTTTTTATCGATGTTTTATTTTTCGCCTCATTTTTTATTCCTTAGTCTTTTTCTCTGCTGCAGAGCTGCTTTAGCCTTAGCTACTCTCTTATAAAGTCTTTCTTTCACATGCAACACATACTCCAACTTTTTTACAAGAAAATCTTCTACGTTTGTAAATACATCGAATAGCATTTCAAATATTTTGGTATCTCCGTCACCAATATTGATTGTATAAGTATCTGGACTAACGTCAACTTCTATTTTGTCAACACTACCTTCATGATTCGCAGAACAAGCATTTCTGTGTTTCTGATACCAAGCACTGAATTCGACTGTGTCGTCTTGTCGTTTCCATCATTCACAAGCTTTGCAGTAACTTGTGGCACATTAACATAAAATGTTAATCCTCAACAGTCAGACGCTTCTTCGTCGTCAGCTTCACGATCTCTAAGTCAAAAACACTTGCTGTTACAGTGCGTACAAGTTCGAGTGTTTTATAAGTGTTTGAATAAAAAGTCGAATGTTAAGTCCATAAAACCACAAAACAATTGTATGCCGTACACTGCAATATCAATTAATCGTAGTTAAAAAAAATCGAGGATTAATCTCATTGCCAGTTTCAGTCATTGGGTATGAGTATGTAAGTTTCTCTACAAGAATATCTGACACACACCTTGAAACATAGGCTTCACATTCCGTATTCACTAAACCATGTCTCCATTACAATCTTTACACTGAACATACGTTTGTGAAGCACAAAATACTCCAAAAAGTTTTAAATGCCGTAACTTATGTTTTGCTCAAACTTGACATCCAAGTTCGTATCGTCAGTTTTCCGAAGTTTTTTGGCCAACTTGCTCGTATAATCTGTATTTACCTTGTCAGTGTATCGATTATAGTGAAATTTTCGCTTTTGCTTTCCCAGATGGACGTCTCGACAATTTTTTTTCCGTTTTGTTAAAAAAAATTATAAAATCAAATAACAGTTGAGCAAGATTTTAGCGTCTACTTTCTTTCTGAAAATTCATTATATTAGCTTAACATAACTGAATATAACTGCTATTACATACAATTACATACCCTTAGACTGCTCGGATCTTTATAAAATTCTGATACGATATTTTTCCAATCGTTTACTTTTGAAAACAGTCCAATAAAATCAACATTTTGAAGTTAATAAAGTGGCATGAACCCTAAACCAGAATACATGAAATTGATGGTAATACGAATGAAGTATACAGGTACCTGTTTGTGGAGCTGACACAAAAAGAACTTAGAAACAATATAACACACATGCCGCATAAACCGATCATAGAGATTAAAATAGAATTTTCGATCATCTAAAACTCATCTAATCATTTTCTATATATTTTTTCTTTACAGCCAAAAGATATTCAGATCATACTTACTCTAAATTTGAAATAGATTTACAAAATCAACCCAGCTCATCACCAATTAGCACTTTAAAGCCAATGTCTTCAAGTCACGGTAAGTTTAATCAAAAGTTGAATGAGATAACTCTCTAAACTATTTTTTTTATTTTATCTTGGAGATTTGAATATATAGCCAATAACACTAACTGACTTGATATTTCTGCAAAAATATGATTATTTGATAATAGTAGATTATGTGACAACGGAAAAAGTCGCTCTTGATTCCTGCTAGTGCGTAATAAAGCGAGAACATTGTTTTTCAAATTTTATAATAATGTTACTTAAGTGATAATAGCTAAGTATTCGCTAACAACCGATGATTTTATATTTGATAAAAACTCAAGTTTTATACCAAAATTAAAATCAAGAGAAGCTAATGGCCTTGCTGCCCAATGATAGAAATGGTAAAGAAGTGAAAATTTTTTCAAATTTATGGGGAACATATTCGCTGCCTATCCTTTATGTTAAGTATGAGATAAAAAAAGAGCATAACTGATAAGTCCAGTCTAGTAACCTAGGACGAAACACCTTTTTTTTTTAACTTATTATCTATTAAAAGAGAACTTCGTTTCTTCTTTGACCTGATCCTTAATATTGTAAAAAGGATATGTAACGAATATGTTCTAAATAAATTTTTTTATTTTTTATTTTTTTACCATTTGTTATTGCGCAGCAAGGCAGTTAGCTTCTCCTGATTTTAATTGATTATTATTTTAGATGCCGTTAGAATCATTACGTTTCTAATTTATACCAAAATATTTTTTACAACACAGTAACAATAAATCAAATTAAAAAACCCGATAATCATTTTTTGGCTATTACTTTATAAGATGTGATATAATACAAATATTCTCTCATTTAACTTTATGTTTAGTCATATTAAAACCATATAGAAGCTAAGTCAAAAGTCATTATAAAAATAAATGCCCAATATTTGTTAACATGCATATAAAATTTCGTTTTAGATATTTCAATCTCAGATAGTATTGTCAGAAATGAGTCATTGCAGGTCAATGAAATTTTAAATTCTGAAGAACAGAAATTTGGCAACAGCATTTTGGACACACCCATTGAGGAGACAGGAGGTTTGCATATGATTAATTTACGGCTCCATAAATCGTACATTAATAATTACTTTGTTCTAAAGTTTAATCGTGATTTGATGTAACGAAGTACATTAAAAAAATAGAAAGAAGTACTTTTTACATTATACATCTGTATTAAAGGCGCGTAAAGCTTGTTACCGCAAATGCCGAAAAAAATCAATAACTATTACGGTTTTAGTACTCAAACCAAATTAAAGAAATTCGATTTGTTTAAGGTGGCATCTGAAACTTTTTGTGAATACATAAACATTTCTAAAACTTTATAAAAATATGTTTCAACATTTCATTTCTGTCAAAAAATTATAAGGTTAACTACCAAATTTCAGAGAAAAATACGTTTATAAGATATTGGTTCAAAATTGTAACCTTATGGGAAAAGATGTTCATTTTTTATTGATGCCATTATAAATAAATAATTCTACAAAATAGGATATTAGATTGAAGATTTTTTAATGTACTTCTGCTCATACGCACTGAGAGCAGACAAACCGACAAGTAATATGAATGGCGATTATTTTTTATTTCTGAATAAAACTCGGATTTTTTATAATTACTCAAGTAGTTTGGATGTAATTACTAAAATTATAATTTTGAAAATGCTAAAAACAATGAAGGTCAGGAAGGTATTTGAAGTACTGCCATTTTCGATTTGATGACAATACAAGATTCTGCTAAAAAGTGTGGCCATACCTATAATGTGATAACGAAGTTTTGATCTACACAGCGGGGGATTGGCACGCGATAGGGCGGAGGGGGGGACTACTTTTTTTATAGTATATCAATATTTACAATTTCATTTTTCTCTACTTTCAGATAATATAAAAAATCAATCAAACAATTCCTTCCATTAGTCCTATTTAATTTATCTTTTTTTATAAACTAAAGTAAAATAAGTTTGATTAATATTTGTTCTGTGTTTTTACAGATTCAGATCAAGCTCATGAATCAATCTCAGACATAAACCGAAACCAGAGTAAGGGTCTTGTAATAAATAATAATGATTGTTTCCCATATTTTAACCCTTAGACTGCCGGGAGTTTTCCGTTGAAAACCAATATTTTTTGAAGGTATAATTTATGTACATAAATATTAAATCAGTTTAGCAAAGTTTTCAAAGTCACAGGTGGCTCATATATGCGTCGGGCCAGCAGTAAAGGTTAAAATATGTTCGAAATGGGCGATTTTATGTGCATTTTTGAGACATAGAAAAGTGTTCATTTCATGTTATTATGTTAATAGTTATTAGTTATTAAATACTATTACATTATGTTAATAGTTATTAAGTACTATTACACTTTTTTCCTACTTTCAGACGGCTTAGAAAATGACTCAAGCGATTCTGATGGTTAGTTCTATTTATCTTTTTATGAATTGTCGTAAAGCGTTTGATTAATGTGTATTCGATGTTTTTACAGATTCAAGCTTAGACGATGAGAGTTCTCGTACCCAAGTGACCAACGGTCCCCCTGCCTTGGGTGTACCACCAAATATCAGTGGCGATGACGTATCGACTTTTGTAAAGAACAATGGTAAGAATTATTTTGAAATCTAATTGTTTGAGAATGCAATAAATTAATGAGGACATGCTGTGGGTGTTTGAAATAAATTGAGTCTTACATCATCTAACAGGTACAATATAATTAAATTACAATATATTAAAAAAAATTAAAAATTCTTACATTATTAAATTACAATATTAACTACAAATTCTCATTCTTGAGCATTTGGAATAACAGTGGTGAGTAAAAATCTGAGTTTGTACACATTCCCCTTTTGAGAAAAGTAACCTCTTTTGTAAGTTTGAGTTTTGCCGTTAAATGAGTTTTGCCGTGAAAATATGGATGAGCTGCTGAAGAATCACTACGGAACACACTGCGCTCTTACACAAACACAATTAAATATTTCGATTATGAAAATTATTATCGGGCAATCACGAGCTAATTTCCTTACTGTGTAAAATTCATAGTGAGGAAAAAATATTTTTCCTCACACCGGGCCGAAAGTGTTTCATTCCCGTCCTGCTCCGAAACGGAAATATGCCATTTTCGGCCTCGATGTGAGGAAAATTACTAAACACACCTCGCCTTCGGCTCGGGTGACAATTTACATGCGATCTGGGACATTCTTTATTTTTCCGGCCATGGTACGTAATGTACTATTACTCTCATCCACGTAATGCGGTGTATGAGCCGAGTAATAAAATAGGGGTTTCGTCCTAGCTGCTTGATTGGGCTCATCAGTGATGATCCAGCAGCCGTCATCAGACACCTGTCGCATGCTGTTCGTGCGGTCACGTTAAAGAGTATAGAGTATCATTCCCCTAATGAGAAATAGTACTCCCTCTGGCGATAGCGCCACAATTAATTATTATTGATCTAATTGACGTTGAGATTTGCCGAGGAATCAGTGTGTCGAAAGAAATCACTTTTCAGCCGCATACGTCGTTGAGAAAATGGCTGCTCTTATATGAGTGTTACCTGAGCTGTAGCGACTATATTAACCGTGGATGATGATCGAACGGGCCGGTGGTGGTGTGCATGCTACGATGCTAAACCGGTTTGTGATGTTGTAAATGAGTGCGTGACAAAGAGAGAGCGAGAAAGAGAGAGAGTAAAAGAGAGCGAGAGAGAGAGAAAGAGAGAGAGGAAAAGACAGCTAGCGAGATCAACCGGCCAGTAAGTACACTTACTATATATTAAGCTGCAACGTTTTTTTTTCATGTGCGTAGCCGGAGGGATGTCAGCAGCTGCCGGTACATAAGAAATCCGACCGAAGGTAGGTCAAAGCGAGTGAGAAAAAGGGAGACAAGGGAACGCGCCGGCGTAGGTAAAATAACGTCCGTCGCGTTCGAGCACAGCGGCGACGCAGTAGTGATCTGCGCAGCCGGGAGGGCGCCACCGCGCGGGCGAGATTCAAGAGGCATGAGGCAACAGTGTACGTGTGTCGCCAGGTTCGAGCAGGGATTCGCGCGGCAGAAAGAGAAAGAGTTCCAGAGAGGGGGAGTCTGCCGATGCAGAGAGCCGAGTGCGCACGTGTGCAAGCAGAGTTTTCTTTTGGTGTGTCGAGAGAAAAGCGTTGGGGATCGTGATAAGGTAGGGAGGAGAAAGGTGCGAAGATAGTGAGGAAGAGTGTGAGCTAGGTTGGCTGTTTATGTCTTTTAGACCCTCTATTTCTGTGCGCAATATCGTGTTCTGAGCCTCCAGCAATTTAATTTGGGTCGAGTGATGGGTTATTACCACACTGAAAAAAGTCGAAAAAATCGATTTTTTTTTTCACGGAATTTTGTTTAATAACATCTCTAGAAACGGAATAATAAAGTGGTTTACGTGAAAAACATTTTTTATATTTATTCTTTCTAAATTAAATAAAAATGATGGTAACTGTAAAATCGCTAAATTCACTAATTTTCTAATTTCTCTCGTTTATTCTATCTTTTTTTACATTCTACTATTCGTGCATGAAGTATATAGTATTTTTACCAATTTTCTTAGGCCTGGGCCACATAAATGCGCTCGCTTCTCTCATTGGTAGTCGTAGGCGTACGCGCCCGCTGAGCCTGCTTCCAACTAATGAAAGAAGCGAGCGCATGCGCCTGACTACAGTCGAACGCGGTCGTCCGCGTTTATGTGGCTCAGGCCTTAATCTGAAATAGTCATCTAGGTATTTTCTATAAAGCATGCGTGATTGTATAATATAAGGGTGTCTCAGAATCCGAGGCTATTAACTAACAAGATAACAAGATAGGTATTTTCTACAAAGAGTTTGCTATCTATATTCGTTATAACAACACGGTTTATACATGTAAACATTGTATTTCAAAATACTGTCTATTGGAGCAGAAGCCGTTTTTATTTTGGTTAAAATATATTATAACGGTGTACTTACGTTCGACCAGAATACAGCGTCATGTATGATTTTCTCCAACAATAAAGTATTGTGAATAATTATTGTGGCATGCAAAAATATCTATATTCAATTTATAAGGGAATGAAAGCAAAGGGAATGGAATACAAGGATCTGTAAATTATCACTCACAGCAATTATTACAAACACTTTAACTTTATTATAACACAGAATAATTAAGGGTAAATGATCTAATACAATTATAAAATTACTGAGTGCTAGCTGGGTTCGGTCCCAGCAACCTGACTAATTCCTACACTTTAACAATGACTGCAACGCGACAGAATGACTGCAATTTTGGTAGAGCAAGGTGCGAGATCAAGCGCGACTCGCGAATTAACGTTTCGATAGGGTTTCGACAAGGGATGAGCGCGGCACGATACAACTTACAACCCGGCTCTAGGTGACGACTAGAGTCGGTGCGCACGACGCGAGAGAGAGACGCAATATATAGGGGCCGTAGCCTACGGGCTTACCAGCTCGGAGCCGGAGCGAAAAGCAACCTGATGCGTCGGCGATATCGGCTTATCACTTAGAACTTCTAACAACTACTTGATTAGCGCGTGCTACGGTCCACACTGGAGTGACCGAGGCAGGTACGTCGACGGACGAGCGAGCCCTCAAGTCCCGCGAGCGAGCGCCACCACTCGTTCTCGTGCGGGTACTAGGGTCTCTGTCTTTCTCTCTCGCTCACCCATGACGCATGTGATGGCAGCGTGCAGCCTAGTGTTTACCTGCGCGCCGGCCCCGGTGTTCTGCATGACGACGGCGACGACGATGATGCAGCGACACGTGTTCAGGATGGCGAGACGTAGGAAACCCTCACGAGGTGTGTGGAGCATCCAGCGGGTGCACTCTTCATGGTAGCAGGTACATAGCACGCCATGGAAGGAGGTTATGTTCACCTGCTCCCTCAGAATATGAGTGCATCCAGGTAGGATCAGTGTTTTAGTCTTGTTGCTTTTTGAGCTGCTACTAATCTTCAGTCTTGTGTTCTTGTAGGTTACAAGTAGACGAGCAGCGGGCCTGACACAGAGCAACTACTTCTTCAGGTGCTGCAGTTCACCTTTAGAAGTCAGCTACTCCAGTGCAGTTCCGCCTTCTCTCCCAGTGGCAGCTTTCAATGGCATCTCTTCAAGACAAACAAAGTAAGTCCTGTTCCTACTAAGTCTCTGTTATGCATCTACTCCATTCTTCTTTTCTGTTTATAGCTGTTAGCAGTGGAAAGTACCTGCACCGAGTCGACAACGAGGCAAGTGGTGTTCCTGCGCCACATATCCTTGACAACTAATGTGTTTTGTATCTTGTTACTCTAACCTGCTGCATGTACTGTTTCGAGATTGCTTCTCTCTTTACGATACTAACTATGTTTTCCTCTTTTACAGGCTCATCTTAACTGCCACCCCTTTGGACTCAAATTAAGGGAAAAGCAAGGCCAGTTCCTTCGCCACGCATCAGCCTACACTAGCTACAGGGATTTCAGGAGCTGCGTCTTCTTCTACAGAAACAGGGGTAAGGGAGCAGCACGAGGAGCTCGCAGTGCTCCTCTACAATTGTGCTGTCCTCGACTTAGCTAGCTGCAGGTAACTATAAGTGTTAGGGTGACGTATGGGTTGCTTGGGCCTTCTTCAGCCAGGCATTTTCCTTATCTCTTAGGTTTTTCAGTTCTGGAAGCTAGCCAGAATATAAACCTCATAAGTTTGTTTGGGGGTTTATTGTACTTTCATTAAATTAATTGTAATGCTCAAGAGTGAGCGTTACAATATGTGTTTTGGTAAATAAATAATTAGTTTATACAGTGTAAAAAATGCATTTAGTGTCAAGGCAGTGGCGCAAGCCAGTGACAGTTAGAAAAAATAAAAAGATAGCTATAAAGAATAAACTAGCTTCTCATTCTAGAGGGCAAGTGAAAAAAATGAAAGAGAAAACTCAGAGTACTGAACAGGAAAATAGTGCAAATGATGGAGTTCTTGATTGCCAATTTTTACTTGTTCATTCATTGTGTTGGAAAAAATTATGTGAGAGCTTGGTTTGCAGTGAGTGTAACACTAAGAATGTTCGTCCAAAATTTTCAAAGCAAAAAGGCTTTGCTACGCTTATATCATTCGTGTGTTATGATTGTGACAGTGTAGTGAGTGAGTCTTACTCGAGCCCTAAAGAAGAGAAGGGTAATAAAAAAGGCAATTATATTGTAAATAGAAAGCTTGTTGACGGAATCAATACTGTTGGATTAGGATATGCAGTACTGGAAAGACTTTGTATAGTTTCAGACATGAATTGTATGTCAATGACATCTTTCCATAAGCACTTGAATGCATTGGCAAAGGAAGGCATAGAATTAGAAAATAGAATACTGGAGGGTGCAAGAAGTCAAGTAAGAGAATTGTATTTATCGACAAATATTCAACCAGATGATGCACAAGTATTACAGGTCTGTGGTTTATATGACGGTACATGGCACAGGCGTGGTCACACTTCACTTTATGGAGTTGGAATTATTATTGATATTTCAAGTGGATTGGTGCTTGATTTTGAAATATGCTCCAAATATTGTGCTCAATGTGAGATAGCAAAAAAAAGTATGATGTTGATAAAGATGCATTATCAGCGTGGTATAAAAATACTGTAAAACAAGATTGTAACATAAATTATGAAGGCTCATCAGGATCCATGGAAGTCGACGCAGCTAAAAAAAATTTGGAGTCGTTCTGTGAGCAAAAATAAGATGATGTATACAAAAATGGTATCTGACGGAGATTGCAAGACCTGGACCAGTTTAAATGAGTTAGCTCCATATGGTGACATAGTATTGAAAAAGAAGAATGTATCAACCATGTACACAAAAGATTAGGTACTGGATTGCGCAATATTGCAAAAAAAAACATTTGGGAGGAAAAAAGCCTGGAGCGTTAACAATTGCTACAATTACCAGACTACAAAGTTATTACAGAAAGGCTATTGTAAACAATTCTGGCGATGTTGAAAAAATGCAGACAGCCATTCAAGCTACAATAGATCACTGCAGTTCAACAGATGACGAGCCTAAACATTTCAACTGTCCTGCAGGTAATAGAGTTAATTGTTTAGAAATTAGAATAGTAAATGTAAAATGAATTTTGAAAAGTTGTGTTGAAAAGAATGAAAAAAATTTTTTTCTCGATTTCTTACGTATAAAGTGTATAAATAAAATAAAATTTGAAATTTATTTTTAGGTAACAATTCTTGGTGCTCCTATAACAGAGCTATATCAGAGGGAAGACAACCTCCTGGCCATAGCACAATGAGCACTAAGTTGAACAAAGATGTTGTGAGGGAGATTCAACCGATATATGATCGTCTCTCAGCTCCAGAACTGTTAACCAGGTGTACACAAGGGTTAACTCAGAATCAAAATGAATTTCTCCATGCATTGATTTGGAGAAAATGTCCTAAAGAAGTGTTCGTGTCCAGAAGGAGAATTCATATTGCGGTTGTAAATGCTGTTTCAGAGCACAATTTAGGAATAACGGAGACTCTGAGACTAAAAGCCAACCTAAGAAGGGAAAGTATCTCAGAAAATGTTGAGAATATGACCAACAGGCGAGATGAATTAAGGAAAAGGAGAAGTGATCCTGCTGTTGCAGAAGCAAGAAAATCAAAGTGGCAAAAAAAAAAGTTTGGACAGGAATCCGTACCTAAGCATAATATGACTCCAGATTATGCACCAGGCACGCATTAAATTGTAAGTTTTTATTCTTTTAATACATTTTTTAATGAGAAATTAAATTCAGTTCAATTAGTTTATTCACTTACAATATCTCAGTTGAAAAAATTATAAGAAAACTTTGAAGCTTGTTTTCTCATTATTGTATTTTTTGAGTTTTAAAATAGATTCTGCGTTAATATAATTATTACAAGTTTATGGGCTTTAAAATAGTTATTTGAAAAGCTTTATCTCTAAAGTTATGATATCGTATCAAACATTTTTTAAATATTTTAATTTTTCACAACATTTTAATACCTTTTTTTATGTATTAATTTAATAAATAATTAGTTAATAAATTAAAATTAAGAAACAATTAATATTCTATATGAAAATTAATTATTTTTCATCATAACTTTATTTATTTTAGGTTTAAAAACAATGTATCATCGGGCCCCAAAGTGTGGAAGAGAAATTTTAACGCAGGATTGTATTCGAAGATGCTTTAATTTATAACAAATTATAGGGTATAACTTATGTAAATTAATTAATTTTAAGGCAAAACCATGCAAAAATACTTAAGTTTTCATATCTTTATAAATTATATATTTTGTTATTAAATTATATTTGAATATAAAATTTTTGTCTTGTTCAGTGTAGTCTACCCTTAAAATAGTCTATTTTAGAAGCTAGCTCAGTGTGCGTATTCGCTATAGCTACAGAATATTTATTGAGCTCCTGAAATAAAATCAGGAGCTGCTGAAATGTTCCCAATGCATTCCAGTTTTCCGGTAGGTTTGCCATTTCGTTACTAATTACAGTAGGTTGCGACAGCGAATAGGATGGACGATTGATCGGAGACGTTGACACCTCTACAACGGGGCTGTTCAATCTCGAAACTTCCTCCAAATCTCGCGCACTATCAAATATAGACGCTCTAGTAGTCCGTCGTGCAACTTGCGTTGTATAAGACGCGATAGTAATTTAGCAGTTGAAAGGATATCCGCGCAACACGTCTTTCTAGTTTTTCTTTGTAAATAATATTCTAAGCAACCCGGATGAAATGCGAATGCGCAAGTCTAACAAATTAAACAGTCAGTATCAATGAACTTGTGACATCTACGACAAATGTACATCTAGACACTAAAATTTGGTTGTACTATGCACCTTAGAGAGAGAAAGCGCGAGTTTATGATTAAAAATACAGGTTCGAAGTTCAAGTTCAAGTATGTATTTACAAATTTAAAGTACGAGTCTAAAATTACAAATCTAGAAGTTTAAATGAAAATGCTTTTCACTTTACGCCTTGACGCATCACAACCAACTCAAGTCCGATCAAGTCATCGAATAATTGCAGTGAAAGATTTTTGCTCGGACACTTCGTCGAGATTTTTTATACAAAAAGAAAGAAAGATAAATCAAACCTCTAGCCGTAAATATTAGCGGTAAATATGGATTTCAGCGGTACCTGAGAGAGAGAGAGAGAGAGAGAGAGAGAGAGAGAGAGAGAGAGAGAGAGAGAGAGAGAGAGAGAGAGAGAGAGAGAGAGAGAGAGAGAGAGAGAGAGAGAGAGAGAGAGAGAGAGAGAGAGAGAGAGAGAGAGAGAGAGAGAGAGAGAGAGAGAGAGAGAGAGTTTTGCGTTACTATCCCTCTATAATCAGCTTTTCGGGTGTGTTCGGAGGAATCGATTTCGTTCCTAATTTTCTTTCCGGTATTTTGTATCCTCAGAACATAATTCCAGCAATAAAAATAGGCCTTTTTACGTTATTTCGGTACATTTGTTGCTATACTGAATTTAGCAGACATTTTTTTGAATAGGCAAACTCGGATTCTTTTTCTACATATTATTTCGGAACTTTCTACGTTAGAATATGCTCTACTTCAAAGAAGGTCCACCTCGAATGCTCTACCGCCTGGACTAATTGTTATTATACCATATCGTTAATTTGTTTCATGAATATATTCATTTTATTAGTGATAAAATATTTCAAATGTTCATTATTATTAATCTGAACTTTTTCATTTATCTTTGTAATTTATATTTAATACAGAATATGGTCAAAGAGTTATACGCAGTTATGAGGCCAAAAAAAAGCGCCATTTCAATAATTTTTTGTGAATCCACATTTTAATTCATCAATGTGAAAATTTATATGCATATTTGGTATATTGCAATGGTATATGATATTATACACGGTTTTCTCGAATCCACCCACGGATACAACGGAATCGGATAAAACATAAAATTCTGAATCATAAATCCTTTTAAAAATTTTCAATATTATCTATATTTACAAAGTCATTGTAAATTAAAAATTACATGTAATCGCCAATCAGCTCTATCAGTGTGGCGAGGGGTGGGACAGTGGGCGCAGCTATTGTATCGAAGAGGGGAATAGATGGGCGTTCACGGGCAGGGGCACAGAGGGTCATATAAGAGAGAGAGAGAGAGAAAGAGAGAGAGAGAGAGAGAGAGAGAGAGAGACCATCGTAGGTACGGATCGGTTAGGTGGGTGAGAGTTGCGCGACGCGGATTAAGGAAAAACGAGTGCCAGTGGGCTTTGAGAAGTCGCGCGATAGTTCGGTGTGTGACGTTGCGAATGTGCGTACATAAGGAGGTGAGATGGCGAGAGGCTTCGCCGCCAGTTTCGGTGCGGCGCGCGATCGCGTGCAAATAAAGAGAGCGAGTGAGATGAGGGTTTTGGGCCACAAGCGTCGGTTTGCGGTGTGATTCCGAGGATCACTCGCACCTACAGAGAACGAGTGGGAGAGGGGTTTTACTGCGAGCATTGTCCGGTTCGCGCTTGCGCGAATCGCCCAATCGAATAAAGAGATAGATATAGATAGATAGCCTTTATTTACCAGAATGGCAAAATTTTAAAATACAAAATAGATTAATATTAAAATACTAAATAAATTAACAATACATATTCCTAAATATTCGTTAACAAATATTCCTAGATAATATAACAAATAAACGTACAATAGTTAACATTTTGGTAATGGCACAATAAGTAACTAATCAAAATCCAAAAGGACAAATAACTTAGTGTATATACAATATCACAGTCAACTTAATATACGGCCGTCGGCCACGTTTATTTATTCATTTTCTATAGCTAGT
Source organism: Torymus aiolomorphi (assembly GCA_036365515.1). Taxonomy (NCBI): domain Eukaryota; kingdom Metazoa; phylum Arthropoda; class Insecta; order Hymenoptera; family Torymidae; genus Torymus; species Torymus aiolomorphi. The sequence goes on from CM070877.1 coordinate 84,196,059, forward strand.
AGCTAGTAGTATGTGACAACCAATTTAGAATGGAGGCTTGGGATCGATGTCGAATAGGTCTGAAGCACCGCCCTCTTAAACGCAGCAAAAGATGGCAGGTGACGAATGGAGGAGGGAATAGAGTTTCAGAGACGAGCTCCCTGAACTTGGAAAGTTCCGGCACCAGCCTCCGTGCTCACCTTGGGAATGTTAAGTTCTCGCAGCTCTCCCCTGGCAGAGGGCCTGGGCGTATGCTTTGCGAAAAGATCAGCTAAGTAAGCGAGCTCACGCATCCGAGTAATTTTATAGAGTAAGAGGGCTGTAAAATACAGCCAGCGTGAGTCGGTTCGAATCCAGCCCAGCCGTTTCCGAAAGGGGGTAATATGTTCATCCCTCCTAACCCCCAAAGTATACCTCACACATGTATTACTCAATCTCTGTAGTCGGGATCTTTATTCGTTCGTCGCGTTCAGACACACTACTGTGCAGTAATCAAGATGTGGTTGGACTAAAGTCTCGACTAGTCTTTTGCGAAGCGTCTCATCGGTGCATTCCCTGATAAACCTCAGACTGTATAGAACTTTATTTACTGAGATAATCTGAGGTTTCCACGTTAATTTACTGTCCAGCGTGACACTAAGACTTACAACTTCGCTACTGAATGGGATAAGAACCCCCTCCCCCAACACCTGGCAAGCCTTTTGAATTGAGATCATTCACATTTTTCTTTGAACCGAAGAATATAGCTTTGATCTTGCAAGCGTTCAGACTCAGGCCAGAGCGCTCAGCCCCTCAGCCACCATTTGTGCCGCACTAGAAAGTCGAGCTATGGCCCCCCCCAAAAATTCATTTTTGGTGGTGTTTTGATAAATCTGAAGGTCATCTGCATAAAAGATATGATTTATCGGTAGTTCGTCAAGTATGTCGTGCAGGTCGTTGGCATAAAGGCAGAAAAGTAGGGGACCTAGGACAGAACCCTGTGGAACTCCCATATTGGTTTCTAGGTAATCCGAGTTACCATTCTTTTGAGAGATTACCATCTGCGACCGACCTTGTAAGTATGATTTGATCCACAGGAGAGCTGCCCCGGAAAACCCTAGCTGCCGAAGCTTTCGCAGAAGCTTTGATGGCGAAATCGTATCAAATGCCTTACTAAAATCAAATAATAATAGAAGAGTTACCTTCTATTATTTTTTATCGATGGCCATACGCACATCGTCCGTCAGTTTAATCAGAGCTGTTTGAGTACTGTGGTGTTTACGAAAACCAGTTTGGAGGGGATCAAGAAGTTTATTTTCATTAAGATACTCCGTAATTTGGGTGTGGGCGAGATTTTTAAGAACCTTGGAGAGGAAACAGACTATTGCAATCGGCCGAAAGTCCGAGGCTGATGTTGGTGCCACTTTCTTTTTAAGTGCAACGAGCTGTGACCTTTTCCAGGCCCCCGAAAAGATCCCTTGAGCGAAAGACGAGTTGAAAATGTTGACCAGAAAGTCGCCAACAACCGTCAGAGCCTTTGCAATAACCTGCTGGGGAATGCCATCCACCCCCTTTGCCTGCAAGGAGAAGTGAGAAATGGCAAGGACAACATCATTATAATTTACCGGTTTAAAATGAAAACCCTCCTCATTTGCAGTATTTATCAGGTCCAATGCTTCGTCTATATCTTCCAAAGGAGAGGAAGAGACCCCAGCGAAGTGAGCATTTAACCCTCCCGGCGTAACCCGTGAAAATCCTCATCTTTACGTTTCAAGAGGAGGCCAAGGTTACGCATTTCCTTCCAGATATTCTTATTATTATCGAGAGCATCCGTGAGATGTTGTTGCATGAAGGAATTCCGCTCTTCGATTAGACGAACGTCGGCCTCCTCACTGAGTCGGAGAAACTCATCGAGCAGCTCAGCTCTCCCAGTGCGCTTATAACGCCTGTGAGTAGCATTGCGCTTATCAATGAGTAGCCTCAACTCAGGCCCAAGCCAAGGAACATATTTTTTATTGGGACAAACCTGTTTAAGAGGCGCCAAATTGTTAATTACTATGTTAAGATTATGATTCAATGAGAGCAAAGCACCCTCCAAGTCGGTTTCGATTGAGCTCATGGCCATCCAGTCACATTGGGTGAGCATATCATTTAGTGCTTCCGGACTTATGCTCTTGTAGTCCCTATAAGAGAAAGATTCTCGAACGGGACTCAAAGAGTAGATGTCTATAGTGGCATCCAAAATGCTATGCTTCCCAAAACTGGGTAGACATTCGTTCTCGTACTCCAGTACTGTGTCATTATCGTCCGTCAAGATTGTCAATCCACGTGTGAGAGGTGGAGGTTCGATGCGTAGGGCCATGCTGGACAATTTGAAGAGAAAGCTCTTCCGTAAGACGCCGGATGGTGTTTGCGTCATCGGATGCCGACGACAGATCCGCATTCAGGTCCCCCATGATGATTTTGTGGCTATACACAGCTGTTAAGTCTCTCAAGATGGAGAAGAGATCAGATTTCTTTTGTATTTGAATTTTAGGGGGCCGATATCTCACCCCTACGAGGACAGGGGGAGAGTGCTGCACTCTACAAAACAAGTATTCAGGCTTATTTGGCGTGCCCGATCCATGAGTATTAGAAGTGTCAAGAACGCGAACGCTATAATCACTGCGCTCATGCAGCACAACTCCCCCCCATTCACGTTTCGATCCTGTCTGATCACAGTATAGCCCTGAACCTGAATGAGGCCGTCATCGACAACCGGGCCCAGGCATGACTCCGCAATTCCAAAAATATGGTAGGAGGGATTCTACGCAAGGAACAAGCGAAGTCTCTCAATACGCGCTCTTAGCGAGTAAATATTGAGGCACCCCGCCTTAAAGATACTACCATTCCACCGTCCCCCCTTCGCCACTAGCCCAGTAGCGTCAAAGAGTTGCCACCGGACCATTTTCCAGAGCCGCATCTTTGTCTACATTACCTACCTTATTCGGTACTATGTTTCTGACAGCTGTTGATTTGGCGGAAACTGACTGGCACGCTGTATAAATAGCTTGAAGGTCCGCAGCTGTTGCGAAGACATGTGCACACTCACTACCTCTTCTCCTAGCTAGAAACCTGCCTCCCGCATGCCAGACGTACTGTGAGACGTACAGACGTAGAGAGTGAGAGAGAGCAAATGCACGAGGGGTTTCTACAGCGAGTAGTGTGCGGTTCGCGCTTCTGCGAATCGCATAATTCAAATAAAGAGAGTGAAAGAGAGTGAGTGTGAGAGTTTTGCTCGGACGTTGCGAGCGTAACTTTGTCTCGTATTTCGGAAGTTCGCGCACATATGAGCGACAGTGAAAGAAAGAGAGAGGGGGAGAGAGAGAGAGAGAGAGAGAGAGAGAGAGAGAGAGAGAGAGAGAGAGAGAGAGAGAGAGAGAGAGGGGTAAGGATGGAGAACAAATTACGGGCTTGCTCAGGAAAATATAGGGAAGAATAGAGAGAATGCAGTGAATAAAGTATATATATATATAGTAGTTTGTAAAAGGGTAGGAAATAAAGAAAAGCGTAGAAATTATTCGAGAGTTTGCATGCTTTATTTTGCGTAACCTTTACCCACCATTTTCAGGTTCTTCGCCGCCCGAACGAGGATATCACGGCCGAACTCCTTTTTGGTAAGTGAACGAGAATGAGTTGAGAGCGTGAAAATTATTTGCAGTATACCGGGCAACTATAGCGCTTGACGATATTTTATTAGTTTAATTATATATAGTAAAAGTATACCATCGCAGGTTGAGAAGTGCTTTGAGATGCTCCAGTGAATTATTTGGACCTTGAATAAGTTCTCGCTGTTTCGTAACATATGGCGTTACCAGAACTAAGTGTATGCAATTTCAGATGTTAACGCATCTATATGGAAGTACTGTCAGTAAGCTTGAACTTAAGTGCATGTTAGTTGGCCATCGTGTAAACGGCGTTTTTTGTTCTTACTACTAAAAATGTCAAGTTTTTTTGCAAAGTAAAGAGTATTTGCGGGGAATTTTATTGCACTATTTTATTAAAAAAAAATCTGCAGCTGAAGCGGACAGGATTCTTGTTGAAACTTACGGTGACCATGCTCTGTCGGAAATCACATGCAGAGACTGGTTTCGACGCTTCAAAAATAACGATTATGATCTTGGAGATAAAGAACGTGCTGGTGCACCAAAAATGTTTGAAGACGAAGAATTGGAGGAATTACTAAATGAAGACTTATGTCAGACACTAGCTGAACTTGCAAAATCATTACGAATAGATGAGACAATAGTTTCGAAACGTTTGAAAACGTTATGAATGATCCAGAAGCAAGGACATTGGGTGCCCTATGAGTTGAAGCCGAGAGACGTAGAACGGAGTTTTCTCAGCGGAGTGTGTAGTGCTGCTTCAACGGCAGAAAAGGAAAGATTTTTTGAATCGTATCGTGACTGGCGATGAAAAGTGGATACAGTACGATAGTCCTAAACGTAAAAAATCGTGGGGTAAGCCCGGCCATGCATCAACATGGCCCGCAAAGCCAAATATCCATGGTTCGAAGCTTCTCCTCTGCATTTGTTGGTATCAGCAGGGTGTAATTTATTAGGAAATCCTGAAACCGAACGAAACTATCACGGAAGATCGCTACGAGCAGAGACACGACAAGGTGATTTTGTTACAAAAGACAAGCAGTTCTTCCGAGATGGAATCCGTACATTGCCAGAAAGATGGGAGAAAGTAGTGACTAGTGATGGGCAATATTTTCAGTGACATGCTTTTTACTACAGACTTTAAATGAAGCATCAATTTTCACAAAAAACAGCGAGAACTTATTCAAGGTCCTAATATTTACAGGTGAGGAAGCCGTGAATTTTCAGGAGCAGATGCGTTGAGGTGTTGCCTCATGGCAGGCTAGATTCAGTATGTATTATTATTGGAAAATAACCTACCTCAAAGTGCAATTTCCACTATAAGGTAAGAGTAGTAGCTCGCCTTTGCCCGATAATAATTTTATCTTTACAGATATATTTTTCTTTTTCGAAATCTACTTTGAAATAATTTGTCATATATACTCATTAACTAATAGAAATAAGAGCGCATCCACAGAAACGCAGATAACTACAAAAAAGGCAATACACGCTCTCTTTATTTTTAGTAACGATTTTGCTAATGTCGACTCAACACTTTATCATTTTTTCCAGTATTATTTCATGCTGTTGTGTAAATAGTATACTGTGAACTAATTATATTTTCTTTTTTCTCTACTTTCAGATGGCTTAGAGAATGACTCAAGCGATTCTGATGGTTAGTTCTAGTTATTTTTTTTATGAATTAAAGTAAAGCATGTTTGATTAATGTCTATTCCATGTTTTTACAGATTCTGACTTAGACGATGAACGTTCTCGTAACCAAGTGACCAACGATACTACTATCGCGGATGTACCAGCAAACATCCATGGCGATGACTTATTGGATTCTGTAATGAACAGTGGTAAGAATCATTTTGATATCTAATAGATTTATTTTATACCCGTTATGTTTTAATAGTATATTATGTACTGTAAACGGGTTTAAAGTTTGATACGCTCTCTGCCTGTGTATCCACATCTTTTTACCCGTCTTTGTTTTCGATCTCGTTCCTGGCAGTCTAATAAAAATTTGGAGAACGAGGAGTTCGATTGCAGCAATATTTAGCCAATATTTATCAACACGAAAGGAATATTAATTTTATAATTATATTTTTATGCTGATTTTTCTGATGATTTTGGAATGTTGCAAGAATATTTGTACAATATATATGAACACTGGAAGAATGTTTCCGTTTGGCCACTGATTGTTGGAGCAATATTACCTCAATTTTGCTTTGACATATTCACTACATTCTCCTTAAGGGGAAATTCGCAAAGTTTATAGCTTATAACGGGTAGATGGATTTAGGAAAATACTAAAAAATACGCGCCGGTATTGGGACTTGAACCCGAGCCATCCGGACGACAGTCGAGCGTCTCTACCGCGAGACTACCAACGCACTGCCTCTTAATTGTCCTTTTATTGATGATATACAATGATGCCGGTAATATAGTATTCTACTATGCGCGCCGACTAGCCCAAATCCACGACGCGTTACAAGCCATATAATTTTTCTGCAACATATTCGAAAGACGGCCGAGTCTCTGTAAAGTATATCTATCTTCTGTGCGATTACAGTTGCACAATAGATTCTTCTAATTGGCTTTCTAATAGCGTCTACACTCAATTCTTAATCGCACTAATCATGCGGTGTATCATCTTCCCCTAAATATTGAAATTTCCTTCGCGTACATTGCTACCCGTTCTAGCATTTTTTTGTATACGCGGGAGTGCGTAATTGCTTTTGTCTAGAGCAAATTTTTACGCGGACCTATAGGGCATAAGGTAATTTTTCCAAAATAAATTTATCTCGAAAACTCTCTTTAATAAATATGCTCTCAATGTCATAATTCACTAAAAATTTTGCTCGTTACTCAAAATTTAATACATAAATCATCAATTGTTATTATTTCAAGTTTTGTTGTCAGTCAAGCTTGCTTATTCTGCAACAGATGAAAAAAATTCGAAGTTTTTCAATCTGATGTTGTCATTTGATTTTGTTTAAAAAATTTAATGAGTTATTTAAAATTCCGTCTACCAACGTCTACTTCCTACTAGTTCTTGTTTATCACTAACTTCTTTTTCAATAAAAATGGTAATATTACATTAGTAATAAATAAATCGTTAAGAATTTGACTGGAGTTCTTATAGTCGAGTTTTTAGAGCAAATACTTCAGATTTTTGAATATCCGTGCACCCCTAGGATTATTTATCCTAATTATTTTAATTCCAATCCTCTTAATTTTAAAGTCACTTGTGTTAAATTAATTAAAAAGTGTAAATTTAATTCTGTAAATAATATATTCTTTCCTTCTGTAAATTTCATAATTTAAATTACTTTTTTCTCTGTAAAAAAATTCACGTTATTTAACCAGTGGGCATAATGTTTATGTTTGTATATATTGAATTTTTTTAATGTATTTAATTCATGTCCTTTTACAGATTCCGATCAGGCAAAAAACAGCAATCGAATGTGTATCAGTCCTATAAGCGATATTTGTACATCTGAGACTGAAAGTAGGTCTACGAGCAACAACGGTAAGCATCTTTTTTAATCCAAAGAGGAAGTAAGAGTCCTACATCATTACTAACCCTTATTTCAACAGAACTGTTTAAAATATTTATTAGATAAAATGAATAAGATTTATCTTTAAAACAAATCCAGTAGACTTGATTAAATATATTTTTTGCTAAAATCTTATTGTATATATTCTCATTTTATTCAAGATTAGATTTTTTTTTTTTATGGTCAAAAAAGAGTTATATTGAAAGTACTCGATTATTTCAAATTATTCAATGACTTCGTAGTCTTAGATCAAACTTTGAAGCAGTTTAATACGTTATGTGAAGGTTTGATTTGACGAGTTTTTAGAGCAAATATTTCGAGTATTAATTACTCGTGCACCTTTAGAATTATCTGATTGACCTCATGTATATCTTAGTCTTTACGTAAATTTTAAAGTCCTTCTATTAAGTTTATTGTGAAATTTAATTATATTGTTTGGTTATCTCACATATTTAGATGAAGCAAAGAGAGACCAAACCCAGCAGCGGAAAAGTAAGGATTGCTTATTAATATAAATTAAAAACATGTTTTAATATTAACTTTTCTTTTTCACGTCTCTTGCAGAGAAACGGAATGTTAGCATTTCTTCGGCAAACAATACCACAACTGCCAATAACGGCTCAACAGGAAAGAACCGTAAGAATATTATCTTGTCATAACTCTTTGTTACACGATGTATCATATATGATACACCTTTTTGTACTATTTGTGTACATTGTTGCGTAATGTCTGTTCGTTCGGGTGATTACTGCTCCTCCCTAAACGCACCCTCGTAAAAAATCGTCACGTTCGGGCAGTTGACTCACCAGCGGGAAAAATCTGCTACTTTCTTCGTTTGTTACTTAAGATACTATTTTGTACTAGTATCTAAATGTACTATTTTTAAGTTTTAAAGTGGATTTACTAAATTTTTTTAATTTTTTGTTGCACAATGTATCGTATACGATACACCTTCTTGTACATCATTTTATATCCTAAACTTTTGTTTCAAGTTTCCTCATTATGAAATAAATAATTATGAGTTCCGAACATGTTATTCTATGGATTAGTCAAGCTTTTAAACAATTGCATTGCATTAATTATGTGTTATAAACAAATAAAGTGTAAAAAATACTACGTATTGTACGAAAATTTGTGCAACAAAGGGTTAATGTTTAAAGTACCGGGATTCCGATCATTCTAATGTTAGCCCATGTTAACATTATATACGATCACGAATATTCGTATACATACACAATCACTAACTAAATAATTTATATTAAAACTATCTTCATTTTAATCTGTTGTTAGATTCTTCAAAAGAGGTAAATGTGTCAACTTTAGAAAATAATAGTTCATTTGGAGGACTATTGAAAAATGCAAAAGCAACGAAGGTGTCGTCAAAACGGACCAAACTCTACCAATGTCCATTTTGCCGGAAACTAGTTGTAAAATTAGCTAGACATATGCTTGGAATTCACAAAAACGAAGAGAAAATAAAAATGGCCAAAGTGTATCCTCCAAATCATTCCGAAAGAAAACAAATATTGAGCGATCTTCCCGCCAATGGACGATTTGTGCATAATACCAAAAGTAATGAAAATTTCCAAGTGGCAAGACAACCCCGCAAAGGAAAAACGAAATTCGTAGCTGATTATCGGCATTGCCCAAAATGTAGGGGGCCCTTTACAAAGAAGTCTCTGGCCAGTCACTTTTCCCAATGTAACGGTATCCCTAAAGTCAAAGGAGTCTTTAAATTACAAGTAGCATCAAATCTCATCACTATGGTTTGTCACCCACAGGCAACTAAAAAAAAAAGGAAATTATTTGCGTCGTTGACGGATGATATTTTTAGCAAGGTTGTTAAAAATGACTTGCTTTTAGTTTTACATGCTAATTTAAAAATAGCTAAGTTTGCCACCGCAAAGAAAACGGTCCATGATGGTATAAGATACAATCTTAGAATTTTAGCAAAATTACTTTTAGAAATGAAATTAGTGGATGATACAATTACAGATTTTAAGGACATTTTAAACCAGCGATACATTCATTTGTTTTTCGACTGTGTTGTAAAACTGGCAAATCCTAAAGAAAATGATGTGTATTACAGTAATCCATATAATGTTACAACAATCCAGAGACTTATGAAATCAGTGATACTGACGTGGCAGGATGAATGCGTTTATCAAAATACTAAAGCCGCTGATGAACTAAAAATTGTTTGCGATCGATTTGAAATTTTATTTGTAAATAGATTCAATTCCCTAGTGGGAAAAACGGCATATGAGTCGCAAGCCGAAATAGCTAGAAACAAAATTAATCAGCTACCGAGTGTATCCGACGTCGAAAAGTTTTATAATTTTATAAAATCAGAAAGAGATTCCGCTTATAAAGCGTTAACAGAAATGTTAAGCATAAAAACATGGACTTCCTCATTGAAAACGACATTAGTAGCATTGCTAACTTTTAATCGGAAGAGAGTAGGAGATATCGCTTCTATCACAATGCAAAACTTTGTTAATCGGCAGAGAATTGAGCAGTCAGCGCCCGACACTTTTAACGGTCTAGATGACACCAGTAAGGTCCTTGCTCGACATTTTAAACATGTTTTACTGCGAGGCAAGAGGTCCAGGACTGTACCACTACTAGTGGATCCCGATAACGAAAACTGCTGTCTTTTACTTATTAAAGACAGAGAAGCTGCGAATGTACCAAAGAAAAACCCCTACTTATTCGGGTTGCCGGGCTACGAAAATAATCTGTCGGACTGTCGATATCCTGAGCTCTGTGCGTATATAAGGCAATACGCCGATGAATGTGGAGTGGACACCCCCACCCTATTAAGAGGGACTCTCATGAGGAAACATCTGGCTACGTCGTGTATAAGGCTTCATCTGTGCCCAAACGAGATAGAAGAACTCGCCCGTTTCATGGATCATAACGTTAATATTCACAAAGAATATTATCGTATACCGCAAATAAAGACAGCCGTTGTGAACATTGCCCAACTACTAATTGCGGCACATGGCGGCGCAGTAGAAGAACTTCAGAAGGATCCATCAGATGATACAGCAAATGGAGGTACTTGTAATATTTTACTCCTAGTTCTTTACTTCCCATATTTAATTATAGCTTGTAAAATTATATTTTATTTCACGCTCGACCCATATAGCCATCTTTTGATCCTAAAAATCGGGGTAAAAGTATAAATTTCCCCCATAGAGGATAGGGATAGAGAGCCACATGGGGAGCGGTGAGAGAGGGGGGTGCGAAGGAGGGTCAGAAACAGTGGTGAGAGAGGGAGGGGCAGCGAAATAGGTGCAAATGTAGACAGGTGAGAGGCGGAAGGGTCAGAGAAGGAGAGAGGGGGCCACGCCTAAATCACCTCGCGACGCCCTCAAACTACCCTGTCTAAACCGAAAAATCGCAAAAAAAATCTAGCTCCGCCGATTTTATATCCCCAAACATTTTATGGTCGAAATACGAATTCTAGGATATACGATACATATACTAAAATTGGCAAGGCCCAAAGCACCGAAGAACGCCCAGAAAACTACCCCTTCCATACCGAAAAATCGGAGAAAATCTAGCTCCGCCGATTTTGAGATCGCCAATAATTTTATAGCGCGAATACGAATTCTAGGATACAAGATATCTACAAAAAAATTGGCAACGCTTAAAGCCCCTCGCAACGCCCTCAAACTACCCCTTTGAAAACGAAAAATCGAAAAAAAATCTAGCACCGCGGATTTTGACATCGCCAATAATTTTATAGCCTGAATACGAATTCTAGGATATAAGATATCTACAATAAAATTGGCAATGCCTAAAGCACCTTGCAACGCCGTCAAACTACCCCTTTCAAACCGAAAAATAGCCAGAAAATTCTAGCTCTGCCGATTTTAAGATCGCCAATAATTTTATAGCCGGAATATGAATTCTAGGGTACAAGATATCTACAAAAAAATTGGCAACGCCCAAAGCACCTCGCGACGCCCTCAAACTACACTGTCTAAACCGAAAAATCGCAAAAAAAATCTAGCTCCGCCGATTTTATATCCCCAAACATTTTATGGTCGAAATACGAATTCTAGGATATACGATAACTATACTAAAATTGGCAAGGCCCAAAGCACCGAAGAACGCCCTGAAAACTACCACTTCCATACCGAAAAATCGGAGAAAATCTAGCTCCGCCGATTTTGAGATCGCCAATAATTTTATAGCCCGAATACGAATTCTAGGATACAAGATATCTACAAAAAAATTGGCAATGCTTAAAGCCCCTCGCAACACCATCAAACAACCCCTTTGAAACCGAAAAATCGAAAAAAAAATCTAGCTCCGCGGATTTTGACATCGCTAATAATTTTATAGCAGGAATACGAATTCTAGGATATAAGATATCTACAATAAAATTGGCAACGCCTAAAGCACCTCGGAACGCCCTCAAACTACCCCTTTCAAAGCGAAAAATCGCAAAAAATCTAGCTCTGTCGATTTTGAGGTCGCCAATAATTTTATAGCCGGAATACGAATTCTAGGATACAAGATATCTACAAAAAAATTAGTAACGCCTAAAGCCCCTCGTAACGCCCTGAAACTACCCCTTTGAAACCGACAAATCGCAAAAAAATCTAGCTTCGCGGATTTTGACATCGCCAATAATTTTATAGCCGGCATACGAAATCTAGAATACAAGATATCTACAAAAAAAAAGGCAACGCCTAAAGCCCCCCGCAACGCCCTCAAATTACCCCTTTGAAACAGAAAAATCGCAAAAAATCTAGCTCCACGGATTTTGACATCGCTAATAATTTTATAGCCGGAATACGAATTCTAGGATATAAGATATCTACAACACAATTGGCAACGCCTAAAGCACCTTGCAACGCCCTCAAGCTACCCCTTTCAAACCGAAAAATCGCCAAAAAATTCTAGCTCCGCCGATTTTGAGATCGCCAATAATTTTATAGTCGGAATACGAATTCTAGGATACAAGATATCTACAAATTATTAGCAACGCGCAAAGCACAGCGGAACTCCCACAAACTATCCCTTTCAAACCAAAAATCGCTTAAAAATTCTAGCTCTGCCGATTTTGAGATAGCCAATAATTTTGTAGCCCAAAATCGAATTCTAGGGTACAAGATATCTACAAAAAAATTAGTAACGCCTAAAGCCCCTCGCAACGCCCTGAAACTACCCCTTTGAAACCGACAAATCGCAAAAAAATCTAGCTTCGCGGATTTTGACATCGCCAATAATTTTATAGCAGGAATACGAATTCTAGGATATAAGATATCTACAATAAAATTGGCAACGCCTAAAGCACCTCGGAACGCCCTCAAACTACCCCTTTCAAAGCGAAAAATCGCAAAAAATCTAGCTCTGTCGATTTTGAGGTCGCCAATAATTTTATAGCCGGAATACGAATTCTAGGATACAAGATATCTACAAAAAAATTAGTAACGCCTAAAGCCCCTCGTAACGCCCTGAAACTACCCCTTTGAAACCGACAAATCGTCAAAAAATTCTAGCTCCTCCGATTTTGAGATCGCCAATAATTTTATAGCCGGAATACGAATTCTAGGATACAGGATATCTACAAATTATTAGCAACGCGCAAAGCACAACGGAACTCCCTCAAACTACCCCTTTCAAACCGAAAAATCGCCAAAACATTCTAGCTCCGCCGATTTGGAGATCGCCCATAATTTTATAGCCGGCATACGAATTCTAGGGTACAAGATATCTACAAAAAAATTGGCAACGCCTAAAGCCCCTCGCAACGCCCTCAAACTACCCCTTACAAACCGGAAATTGCCAAAAAATTCTAGCTCCGCCGATTTTGAGATCGCCAATAATTATATAGTCGGAATACGAATTCTAGGGTACAAGATATATAAAAAAAAATTGGCAACGCCTAAAGCCCCTCGCGACGCCCTCAAATTACCGCTTTCAATCCGAAAAATCGCAAAAAAATTCTTGCTCTGCCGTACTTGAGATCGCCAATAATTTTATAGCCGGAATACGAATTCTAGGATACAAGATATCTACAAAAAAATTGGGAACGATTAAAGCCCCTCGCAATGCCCTCAAACTACCCCTTTGAAACCGAAAAATCGAAAAAAAATCTAGCTCCGCGGATTTTCACATCGCCAATAATTTTATAGCCGGAATACGAATTCTAGGATATAAGATATCTACAATAAAATTGGCAACGCCTAAAGCACCTCGCAACGCCCTCAAACTACCCCTTTCAAACCGAAAAATCGCCAAAAAATTCTAGATCCACCGATTTGGAGATCGACCATAATTTTATAGCCGGAATACGAATTCTAGGGTACAAGATATCTAAAAAAAAATTGGCAACGCCTAAAGCACCAAGCAACGCCCACAAACTACCCCTTTCAATCCGAAAAATCGCAAAAAAGTCTAGCTCCGCCGATTTTGACATCGCCAATAATTTTATAGCCGGAATACGAATTCTAGGATATAAGATATCTACAATAAAATTGGCAACGCCTAAAGCACCTCGCAACGCCCTCAAACTACCCCTTTCAAACCGAAAAATCGCCAAAAAATTCTAGCTCCGCCGATTTTGAGATCGCCAATAATTTTATAGCCGGAATAGGAATTTTAGGGTACAAGATATCTACAAAAAAATTGGCAACGCCTAAAACCCCTCGCAACGCCCTCAAACTACCCCTTTGACACCCAAAAACCGTAAATAATCTAGCTCCGCGGATTTTGACATCTCCAATAATTTTATAGCCGGAATACGAATTCTAGGATATAACATATCTACAAAAAAATTGACAACGCCTAAAGCACCTCGTAACGCCCTCAAACAACCCCTTCCAAACCGAAAAATCGCCAAAAAATTCTAGCTCCGCCGATTTTGAGATCGCCAATAATTTTATAGCCGGAATAGGAATTTTAGGGTACAAGATATCTACAAAAAAATTGGCAACGCCTAAAGCCCCTCGCAACGTCCTCAAACTACCCTGTCTAAACCGAAAAATCGCAAAAAAATCTAGCTCCGCCGATTTTATATCCCCAAACATTTTATGGTCGAGATACGAATTCTAGGATATACGATAAATATACTAAAATTGGCAGGGCTCAAAGCACCGAAGAACGCCCTGAATACTACCCCTTCCATACCGAAATATCGGAGAAAATCTAGCTCCGCCGATTTTGAGATCGCCAATAATTTTATAGCCCGAATACGAATTCTAGGATACAAGATATCTACAAAAAAATTGGCAACGCTTAAAGCCCCTCGCAACGCCCTCAAACTACCCCTTTGAAACCGAAAAATCGAAAAAAAAATCTAGCTGCGCGGATTTTGACATCGCCAATAATTTTATAGCAGGAATACGAATTCTAGGATATAAGATATCTACAATAAAATTGGCAACGCCTAAAGCACCTCGCAACGCCCTCAAACTACCCCTTTCAAAGAGAAAAATTGCAAAAAATCTAGCTTTGTCGATTTTGAGGTCGCCAATAATTTTATAGCCGGAATACGAATTCTAGGATACGAGATATCTACAAAAAAATTAGTAACGCCTAAAGCCCCTCGCAACGCCCTGAAACTACCCCTTTGAAACCGACAAATCGCAAAAAAATCTAGCTTCGCGGATTTTGACATCGCCAATAATTTTATAGCCGGCATACGAAATCTAGAATACAAGATATCTACAAAAAAAAAGGCAACGCCTAAAGCCCCCCGCAACGCCCTCAAATTACCCCTTTGAAACAGAAAAATCGCAAAAAATCTAGCTCCACGGATTTTGACATCGCTAATAATATTATAGCCGGAATACGAATTCTAGGATATAAGATATCTACAACAAAATTGGCAACGCCTAAAGCACCTTGCAACGCCCTCAAGCTACCCCTTTCAAACCGAAAAATCGCCAAAAAATTCTAGCTCCGCCGATTTTGAGATCGCCAATAATTTTATAGCCGGAATACGAATCCTAGGATACAAGATATCTACAAAAAAATTGGCAACGCTTAAAGCCCCTTGCGACGCCCTCAAACTACCCCTTTCAATCCGAAAAATCGCCAAAAAATTCTAGCTCCGCCGATTTTGAAATCGCCAATAATTTTATAGCCGGAATACGAATTCTAGGATACAAGATATCTACAAATTATTAGCAACGCGCAAAGCACAGCGGAACTCCCTCAAACTATCCCTTTCAAACCGAAAAATCGCTTAAAAATTCTAGCTCTGCCGATTTTGAGATAGCCAATAATTTTATTGCCGGAATACGAATTCTAGGGTACAAGATATCTGCAACAAAATTGGCAACGCCTAAAGCCCCTCGCAACGCCTTCAAACTACCCCTTTCAATCCCAAAAATCGCAAAAAAATTCTAGCTCTGCCGTTTCTGAGATCGCCAAGAATTTTATAGCCGGAATACGAATTTTAGTATATAAGATATCTACGAAAAAATTGGCAACGCCTAAAGCCTCTCGCAACACCCTCAAACTATCCCTTTCATTCCGAAAAATCGCAAAAAAATTCTCACGCCGTCGTTTTTCAGATTGCCAACCATTGTATTGCCGGAATATAAATTCTAGTATATAAGATACATATAAAAAACTGGCAACGCCTAAAGCACCGCGGAACGCCCTCAAAACAACCACTTACATTGTTCGGGAATTCAGTAATTTGAATTCCCGCGCGTTCTCGCGTAAGGACTCACACTCACTGCGCAGCCGCAGAGCGGCGGCACCTCGTGGTGTCTCGGCGGAAAGGCCGAGACGCTACACTGACTAAGTGGGTCAGAAAAATCATGCTCCATCTCTCTCGCTCTCTATTACCTGCACATGTGAGAGAGTGATGAGTTTGATTGCTGCAGTAATTAGGCCAAGGCCGAGAGGGCGGAAATCTTCTCGGGCTCTCTCTCTTTCATCAGCCTTGCCACGAGGATCATCGCTCCGAGGTGCACCCGCGGTTTTTTTGCTCTTTATCGGTAGTACTCAAGAAAGTTCACTGGCTCTACTCAATCATCGAATTGACATCTCACTCATCACTCCTCACTCACGCAACACTCAAGGTGCTACTGCGATTAGTGTAATCGACTCTAAAGCAAGGTACAAATCTCACCATACTTGAGGTTATGTTGCCACCCACGTGTTGGCACAGGTGGCAAGTGAAAAGTGAACATGTGAAATCTAGCAAGACTCAAGGCAACTCTTCAATAATAATTGTTTTGCCATTCCTCATTTTTAACAGCTTCATTGTGCGTGAGCCCAGAAGGGAGTTTAAGAAAAAACTCACATAATTCTCAAACGGACAAAACTCATTTTGACTTGAAGACATACTCAACTCTCACAGGTTAGTTATATCTAGTGAGAGAAAACTACTCAAATAATCTACACAAGTTAATATTGTTATGTTACACTAAACTCAACTACAACTTATTAAAACTGTAATTTAAAACCTATTAGACCTGAGTTGTATATTTTGAACATTGTAATTAAATGCGACTTAACTAAGATAATATATTGAAGTGTATTTACATATATGTGTGACTCAAATTTATTTCAACACCCACAGCATGTACTCATATGATAATTATGGCTTTCTCAAACATTTTGGTCCTTCGAGCCGGATAAAACATGCTGTGGTGTGTATTAAAGTCAGTGAACATACACTCATTTTGATACTCTCACAGAATTTCACCATGGCGGACTCAAAACCCAGAAAGGCAGAGGATGACTCCAATTCTGAAGAAGAACTCACAACTGTGAGGGGGGATAATGCAACCCAAACATCAATGGTCGACGAGGCCAAGCCAAGCACCTCAACTGGAGCAACTACCAGCAACAAGTTTCTGATGCCTGTAATACCACCTGGTTTAACTATAACAGACCAGCAGACTAGAAAAACTCGTTCCAAGTCTCCTGGTAGTGTACCTGCTTCGCTGCTGTGTAAGGTAAACTCACAGTATGTGCGACTAAAGAGGATGGAGAGAATTGGAAAGTACGTCGCTGATACAAAGGACAATATTGTGATGAACAATTTGATAGCATGAAGGAAGGATGTAGACGAGACCTATGAACTATTCAAGAAGGAGCATGCCTTCATCGAAGAAGCTTGTCCTGCGTCATTTATCTCGAATCCATATTTTGATACTGATTTTCATGTGACATTCCATGATCAGTACCATGCGATTCTATTCAATCTCAGGAAGTTGGAGCAGGTATGGCACTCGCAGAATAGGAGTACTCAACCTACAGCCATCGGGGAAACTCAACATTGCCAAATCAGCAAGTTGCCAGAAATTAAGCTGCCAACCTTCAATGGCACTTACACTGAATGGACCGCTTACAAGGAAATCTTCACTGGGTTGATTTTAAAACGGGAAGGACTCAAGGATTATGCCAATCTCCATTATTTGCGAACATCACTCACTGGTGCACCACTCACTCTCATCGAAGGATTCAATTTGTGCGATGAGTCACTCAAGCCTGCTTGGGACACTCTTGTGGCTAGATATGAGAACAAAAGGGTTCTTCTGAACGATCAGTTGGATCACTTGGCAGAGCTGGCAGCAGAGCAACACAAGAATTCGGCATCGCTCAACACACTGGTTACGGAGATGTCTAAGATCCGTAAATCCCTCCACGTTTTGATCACGAAGGAGGAAGTGGGAGACTGTATGTTGGCACATCGAATGTGAAGATTACTCCATCGGACAACACGAGAAGCGTGGGAAACTTCTCATGCCAACATCACTGAATTGCCGACTTTTGAGGAACTTGAAGCATTTTTAATTGCAAGGGTCCGTGCTTTGGAGATTGCAGCTGATACATCACCGGGACCTCAAAAACAAACATCATCTCCAACCTCAAAAGTCACAAAAACTCATCATGGTGCCAACCCCGGAGTCTCTCAAGCCAAGCTGCCAAACTGAAAGAAGGTGACCCACTCAACCAGGATAGCACAACATCCTTGCACTTATTGTGGAGAACTCCATTTCATAGTTGCCTGTCCTACATTCAAGCGTCTGTCTGAAGAGAAAAGAAGGAAGTTTGTAATGGATAAGCCTCTCTGTTTCAACTGTCTAGGGTTGCATTCTGTAAAGAATTGCAAATCGCAATACCGGTGTAAGACTTGCAATAGTAACCATCACACCATGATCCACATCTCACGCTACCCAGACAGCAAACCACAAGGCAACTCTGAATCTGGAACAACTCAGCAATAGGAAAATAGCGCAATCATCTCGTCTCACGGCCAAACTCAATGGACAAACTCATCTACTCACTCAACATTGTTAGCAACTGCATTGCCATGGTATGACTCAACGGTGACATCTCACAAACTCAGAATACTCATCGATTCAGGCTCTGAAGTATCATTCATTTCGAAGGATATAGTGAATCTACTCAGACTCAAACGGCAATACTCATCTCTCCCAATTCATGGAATAGGAGGCACGCACTCAACTCAAACACTCGGAAAAGTTCAAATTGAGTTACGACCCATCCACAGGAATCTAAAAGTTCGGATCACTGCTCACATTATAAGCCAAGTGTCATCAATGTTACCATCAGAGCAATGTGAGCAACTAACTTGGAATCACACTGAAAAACTAACCTTGGCTGATACTACCTTTTGGAAACCTCAACCAGTGGATTTACTCATCGGTGCTGATTACTATGGACAAATTATGAAACCCAATATCATAAAGGGAAGTGTAACTGAACCAGTTGTACAATTGTCAATCTTCGGCTGGCTAATAGTCGGTCCATTCAACTCAGCTGTCCAACACAAAACAGTACTTCACACATCGGCTTTACTCAACACTGAAGGCTTGCAGGAACTACTCACCCGCTTTTGGGTTCAAGAAGAGCCAACATCAACTTCAGTAGTCAAACTCAACGAGGAAGAAGCATTGTGCGAACAACACTTTGTCGCAACTCACACAAGAGGTACTGATGGATGATACCAAGTCAGACTGCCTCTCATAGCCTCAGCAGAAGTACTAGGCAACTCATTTGGAAAAGCTCACGCGTGCCTCAAACGAATACTCACAAAATGCAAGCAAGAAAGCATCTACAAGGAAAGGTACTATGCATTTATGGGAGAATACTGCAAATTAGGTCACATGGTTCAGATCCCTCAACAGGAAATATCTGCCAAACCATCTTACTATCTTCCTCACCATGGAGTATTACGAGAAGATAGTTTAACAACAAAACTCAGAGCAGTATTCAATGGTTCAGCACTTACAACAACCGGAAACTCACTCAACGACATAATGCACACTGGACGCAACCTCTCATCCAATATTGTGGATGTTCTCATATGGATTCGAACTCAGCAATATGTATTCTCAACCGACATTACTAAAATGTATCGTCAGATTAAGGTTCATCCTCAAGATTGGAATCTACAACGCATTTTATGGGTAAATGCAAAGGGTCAACTCACTCACTTTCAGCTGACTACAGTCACATATGGAACACGAGCAGCTCCTTATTTAGCAATTAGGACACTCCTTCAGCTGATCAAGGATGAAGGAAACAACTATCCACTTGCAGTAGACTCACTACTCTATGGACGCTATGTGGATGATATCTTCGGTGGAGCTGCAGCCATGGAAGGTCTCATTGAAAAGGCCAAGCAGTTAACCGCTCTCTGCAAGGCGGGCGGATTTCCATTAGCAAAATGGAATTCAAACTCATCTGGCTTCCTCTAGGAATTTCTCAAAGAGCCGTCAGCTAATGAAGCTGTCCCTCTAGATGATTGCGCTACAAACATACTCGGAATGAAATGGCTCCCACGTTCGGATCAGCTCACTTTCAGAATGGCTGTGCCGCCCAACAAGGAGATGATAACGAAACGGATTATACTGTCAGAAATCTCTCAATTGTACGATCCCATCGGAATAATCTCACCAATAATAACCACTTCAAAAATCCTCCTGCAAGAACTGTGGCTTCACAAGCTCTCTTGGGACGAATCACTGCCAAACTCAATTGTGAAGAAATGGCTGCACATCCGAAACGACCTCAAAAACTTGAACACAATTGCCATTCCAAGGTGGTTAAGAATTCAAGAAAACTCAGTAGTGGAAATTCATGGATTCTCGGATGCTTCACAACAAGCAATGGCCGCAGTACTGTACATCAAGACGACAACACTCACATCTCACTCAACTTCATCGTTTCTCATCTCCAAGACAAAAGTGGCACCACTCAAACGACTGTCAATTCCACGACTGGAATTAGGAGCGGCAGTGCTACTCACAAAATTGGCAAAACACGTTTTGGACATCTCACGTTTGCCAATTTCACAAGTTCATCTGTGGACAGATGCAAAGGTAGCACTCACTTGGATACGCTAACACCCTTCAAAATGGAAGGACTTCGTTGGGAATCGAGTTGCCTTGATTCAAGAACTCATTCCAACAGTACAATGGAGGTATGTGCCTGGAACTGACAATCCAGCAGACTGCGCTTCGAGAGGAGTACTTACAGCACAACTCAGAGAGCACCATTTATGGTGGCAAGGACCAAGTTGGATCTCTGAAGAAAAGTCAGCTTGACCGCCTCAAGCAACCTCCATTCAAGAAAACAATCTTCCAGAATTAAGGGTTAAGGTCACACTCACCGCAGCCAAATCTAACTCAAGCACTCTTTGGACCATCATCGAGAATTATTCGTCACTCACTCAACTCATTAGAATAACTGGATGGGTAATGCTCGTATGTGATCGATTCAAGGCCAAAGGAAAAACTCACCATGAATCGAAACTCACCACTGGTCTAATCAGCAAGGCAAAACTCTTCTGGGTCAAGAAAGTTCAGCAAGTTCATTTTCACTCAGAACTTATCATGCTGAAAAATTCTCAAGTCCCAAGAAATCATGTTTTTAATCGAATGACTGCTTATATAGACTCATCAGGAATTATTAGAGTAGGAGATCGGCTACAAAAAACTCAATTAGATCATCACTCAAAACACCCAGCAATCTTACCACGGAGCAGTCAACTCACCACACTGATCATTCGGAACTCTCATCTCTCAACTTTACACGGTGGCACTCAACTCACACTGGCACACATTCGGCAGGAATTTTAGATCATAGGCGGCAGAGCACCGGTCAAGTCACATAAATTAAAATGTGTGACTTGTGCAAGGTATCGGGCTCAACGAGCCCAGCAACTCATGGGGTAACTACCCATGGCCAGGGTCACCCCATCATCACCTTTCACTCATACTCGGATCGATTACGCCGGGCCACTCACCATTACCTCATGGAAAGGTCGTGGATCCAAATCATACAAGGGCTGGTTTTGTATCTTTGTGTGCTTCTCAACATCTGCTGTTCACTTAGAACTGGTCAGTGATTACTCAACTGACGGATTTCTAGCGGCTTACAGACGGTTTACCTCAAGGAGAGGAATACCTTCTAACCTCTACTCAGACTGTGGAACAAACTTCATCGGCGCTGATAAGGAACTGAAGCGTTTGTTTGCTCAAAATCAGACGGAAAACTCAATCATGTACACCTCACTAACCAACGAGGGAACTCAATGGACATTCAACCCACCTGCTGCACCTCACATGGGAGGCAAGTGGGAAGCCGTAGTGAAATCAGTGAAATTTCACCTACGACGGACCATTGGGGACACCCTACTCACATTTGAAGCTTCAGCAACTTTGCTCACTCAGATAGAAGTTCTACTCAACTCAAGACCCCTAGAACCTCTCAGTGAAGACCCAGAAGACCTCAGCGCACTCACACCTGGACATTTTCTCATAGGTAAAGCACTGAACTCAGTGCCTGTACCAAGTCTACTCAAACTCAATGAAACACGGCTGTCAAAATGGCAACTCATACAACGGATTACTCAGAACTTTTGGCAGCAGTTGTCAACTCAATACCTTCAACGGCTTCAATCCATTTCAAAATGGCATCACCCTTCTCATGAGATCAAAGTGGGTTCAATGGTACTACTTACTGATGAACGCTCACCACCAAGTAAATGGCCGCTCGCACGAGTAACTCATCTCCATCCTGGAACTGACAATCTCACCAGAGTGGTCACACTCAAGACTGCAACGACTCAACTCACCCGCCCAATCTCAAAACTCACCATATTGCCAGTGCCAATCGAGACTTACATCAACCTGGAGGTTGATTGGCGGGCGGAATGTTCGGGAATTCAGTAATTTGAATTCCCGCACGTTCTCGCTTAAGGACTCACACTCACTGCGCAGCCGCAGAGCGGCAGCACCTCGTGGTGTCTCGGCGAAAAGGCCGAGACGCTACACTGACTAAGTGGGTCAGAAAAATCATGCTCCATCTCTTTCGCTCTCTCTCATCTGCACATATGAGAGAGTGATGAGTTTGATTGCTGCAGTAATTAGGCCAAGGCCGAGAGGGCGGAAATCTTCTCGGGCTCTCTCTCTTTCATCAGCCTTGCCACGAGGATCATCGCTCCGAGGTGCACCCGCGGTTTTTTTGCTCTTTATCGGTAGAACTCAAGAAAGTTCACTGGCTCTACTCAATCATCGAATTGACATCTCACTCATCGCTCCTCAATCACGCAACACTCAAGGTGCTACTACGATTAGTGTAATCAACTCTAAAGCAAGGTAACAAATCTCACCATACTTGAAGTTATGTTGCCACCCACGTGTTGGCACAGGTGGCAAGTGAAAAGTGAACATGTGAAATCTAGCAAGACTCAAGGCAACTCTTCAATAATAATTGTTTTGTCATTCCTCATTTTTAACAGCTTCATTGTGCGTGAGCCCAGGAGGGAGTTTAAGAAAAAACTCACATAATTCTCAAACGGACAAAACTCATTTTCACTTGAAGACATACTCAACTCTCACAGGCTAGTTATATCTAGTGAGAGAAAACTACTCAAATAATCTACACAAGTTAATATTGTTATGTTACACTAAACTCAACTACAACTTATTAAAACTGTAATTTAAGACCTATTAGAACTGATTTGTATATTTGGAACATTGTAATTAAATGCGACTTAAATAAGATAATATATTGAAGTGTATTTACATATATGTGTGACTCAAATTTATTTCAACACCCACAGCATGTACTCATATGATAATTATGGCTTTCTCAAACATACATAATAAAAATAGCTAAAAAGAAAATTCTAACTCCGCCGTTTTTGAGATCGCCAATAATTTTATAGCCGGAATACAAATTCTAGGATACAAGATATCTACAAAAAAATTGGCAACGCCTAAAGCTTCTCGCAACGCCCTCAAACTACCCCTTTGAAACCGACAAATCGCAAAAAAATCTAGCTCCGCGGATTTTGACATCGCCAATAATTTTATAGCCGGAATACGAATTCTAGGATATAAGATATCTACAAAAAAATTGGCAACGCCTAAAGCACCTTGCAACGGCCCAAACTACCCCTTTCAAACCGAAAAATCGCCAAAAAATTCTAGCTCCGCCGTTTTTGAGATCGCCAATAACTTTATAGCCGGAATAAAAATTCTAGGATACAAGATATCTACAAAAAAATTGGCAACGCCTAAAGCTTCTCGCAACGCCCTCAAACTACCACTTTGAAACCGACAAATCGCAAAAAAATCTAGCTCCGCGGATTTTGACATCGCCAATAATTTTATAGCCGGCATACGAATTCTAGGATATAAGATATCTACAAAAAAATGTGCAACGCCAAAAGGCCCTCGCAACGCCCTCAAACCACCCCTTTGAAACAGAAAAATCGCAAAAAAAATCTAGCTACGCCGATTTTGAGATCGCCAATAATTTTATAGCCGGAATACGAATTCTAGGATATAAGATATCTACAAAAAAATTGGCAACGCCTAAAGCACCTTGCAACGGCACCAAACTACCCCTTTCAAACCGAAAAATCGCCAAAACATTCTAGCTCCTCCGATTTTATAGCCGGAATACGAATTTTAGGATACAAGATATCTACAAAAAATTGGCAACGCCTAAAGCCCCTCGCAACGCCCTCAAACTATCCCTTTGAAACCGAAAAATCGCAAAAAAATCTAGCTCCGCGGATTTTGATATCGTCAATCATTTTATAGCCGGAATACGTATTCTAGGATATAAGATATCTACAAAAAAATTGGCAACGCCTAAAGCACCTTGCAACGGCACCAAACTACCCCTTTCAAACCGAAAAATCGCCAAAACATTCTAGCTCCTCCGATTTTGAGATCGCAAATAATTTTATTGCCAGAATACGAATTCTAGGGTACAAGATATCTAAAAAAAAATTGGCAACGCCTAAAGCCCCTCGCAACGCCCTCAAACTATCCCTTTCAAACCGAAAAATCGGCAAAATATTAAAGATCTGCCGATTTTGAGATCGCCAATAATTTCATAGCTGGAATACGAATTCTAGGGTTCAAGATATCTACAAAAAAATTGGGAAACGCCTAAAGCCCCTCGCGACGCCCTCAAACTACCCCTTTCATTCCGAAAAATCGCAAAAAAATTCTAGCTCTGCCGACTTTGAGATCGCCAATAATTTCATAGCTGGAATACGAATTCTAGGGTACAAGATATCTACAAAAAAATTGGCAACGCCTAAAGCCCCTCGCGACGCCCTCAAACTACCCCTATCAATCCGAAAAATCGCAAAAAAATTCTAGCTCTGCCGATTTTGAGATCGCCAATAATTTCATAGCTGGAATACGAATTCTAGGGTACAACATATCTACAAAAAAATTCGCAACGCCTAAAGCCCCTCGTAACGCCCTCAAACTACCCCTTTCAATCCCAAAAATCGCAAAAAAATTCTATCTCTGCCCTTTTTGAGATCGCGAATAATTTTATAGAGGGAATAACAATTCTAGGATACAAGATATCTACAAACAAATGGGTACGACTGAAGACTCTCGTAACGCCCTCAAACTATACCTTTCATACAGAAAAATAGACAAAAAGTTCTCACGCCGTCGTTTTTAGATTGCAAACCATTGTATTGCCGGAATACAAATTCTAGGATATAAGATAGATATAAAAAACTGGCAACGCCCAAAGTACCGCGGAACGCCCTCAAAACAACCCCTTACATAATAAAAATACCTAAAAAGAAAATTCTAACTCCGCCGTTTTTGAGATCGCTAATAATTTTATAGCCGGAATATGAATTCTAGGGTACAATATATCTACAAAAAAATTGGCAACGCCTAAAAGCACCGCGCAACGCCCTCAAACTACCCCTCTCATTCCGAAAAATCGCAAAAAAATTCTAGCTCCGCCGTTTTTGAGATCCCCAATAATTTTATAGCCGGAATACGAATTCTAGGATACAAGATATCTAAAAAGAAATTGGCAACGCCTAAAGCCCCTTGCAACGCCCTCAAACTACCCCTTTCAAATAGAAAAATCGCAAAAAAAGATCAAGCTCCGCCGATTTTGAGATCGCCAATAATTTTATAGCCGGAATACGAATTTTAGGATACAAGATATCTACAAAAAATTGGCAACGCCTAAAGCCCCTCGCAACGCCCTCAAACTATCCCTTTGAAACCGAAAAATCGCAAAAAAATCTAGCTCCGCGGATTTTGATATCGTCAATCATTTTATAGCCGGAACACGAATTCTAGGATATAAGATATCTACAAAAAAATTGGCAACGCCTAAAGCACCTTGCAACGGCACCAAACTACCCCTTTCAAACCGAAAAATCGCCAAAACATTCTAGCTCCTCCGATTTTGAGATCGCAAATAATTTTATTGCCAGAATACGAATTTTAGGATACAAGATATCTACAAAAAATTGGCAACGCCTAAAGCCTCTCGCAACGCCCTCAAACTATCCCTTTGAAACCGAAAAATCGCAAAAAAATCTAGCTCCGCGGATTTTGATATCGTCAATCATTTTATAGCCGGAATACGAATTCTAGGATATAAGATATCTACAAAAAAATTGGCAACGCCTAAAGCACCTTGCAACGGCACCAAACTGCCCCTTTCAAACCGAAAAATCGCCAAAACATTCTAGCTCCTCCGATTTTGAGATCGCAAATAATTTTATTGCCAGAATACGAATTCTAGGGTACAAGATATCTAAAAAAAAATTGGCAACGCCTAAAGCCCCTCGCAACGCCCTCAAACTATCCCTTTCAAACCGAAAAATCGGCAAAATATTAAAGATCTGCCGATTTTGGGATCGCCATTAATTTCATAGCTGGAATACGAATTCTAGGGTACAAGATATCTACAAAAAAATTGGCAACGCCTAAAGCCCCTCGCGACGCCCTCAAACTACCCCTTTCAATCCGAAAAATCGCAAAAAAATTCTAGCTCTGCCGATTTTGAGATCGCCAATAATTTCATAGCTGGAATACGAATTCTAGGGTTCAAGATATCTACAAAAAAATTGGGAAACGCCTAAAGCCCCTCGCGACGCCCTCAAACTACCCCTTTCATTCCGAAAAATCGCAAAAAAATTCTAGCTCTGCCGACTTTGAGATCGCCAATAATTTCATAGCTGGAATACGAATTCTAGGGTACAAGATATCTACAAAAAAATTGGCAACGCCTAAAGCCCCTCGCGACGCCCTCAAACTACCCCTATCAATCCGAAAAATCGCAAAAAAATTCTAGCTCTGCCGATTTTGAGATCGCCAATAATTTCATAGCTGGAATACGAATTCTAGGGTACAACATATCTACAAAAAAATTCGCAACGCCTAAAGCCCCTCGTAACGCCCTCAAACTACCCCTTTCAATCCCAAAAATCGCAAAAAAATTCTATCTCTGCCGTTTTTGAGATCGCCAATAATTTTATAGCCGGAATACCAATTCTAGGATACAAGATATCTACAAACAAATGGGTACGCCTGAAGCCTCTCGTAACGCCCTCAAACTATCCCTTTCATTCAGAAAAATAGCAAAAAGTTCTCACGCCGTCGTTTTTTAGATTGCAAACCATTGTATTGCCGGAATACAAATTCTAGGATATAAGATAGATATAAAAAACTGGCAACGCCCAAAGTACCGCGGAACGCCCTCAAAACAACCCCTTACATAATAAAAATACCTAAAAAGAAAATTCTAACTCCGCCGTTTTTGAGATCGCTAATAATTTTATAGCCGGAATATGAATTCTAGGGTACAATATATCTACAAAAAAATTGGCAACGCCTAAAGCACCGCGCAACGCCCTCAAACTACCCCTCTCATTCCGAAAAATCGCAAAAAAATTCTAGCTCCGCCGTTTTTGAGATCCCCAATAATTTTATAGCCGGAATACGAATTCTAGGATACAAGATATCTAAAAAGAAATTGGCAACGCCTGAAGCCCCTTGCAACGCCCTCAAACTACCCCTTTCAAATAGAAAAATCGCAAAAAAAGATCAAGCTCCGCCGATTTTGAGATCGCCAATAATTTTATAGCCGGAATACGAATTTTAGGATACAAGATATCTACAAAAAATTGGCAACGCCTAAAGCCCCTCGCAACGCCCTCAAACTATCCCTTTGAAACCGAAAAATCGCAAAAAAATCTAGCTCCGCGGATTTTGATATCGTCAATCATTTTATAGCCGGAACACGAATTCTAGGATATAAGATATCTACAAAAAAATTGGCAACGCCTAAAGCACCTTGCAACGGCACCAAACTACCCCTTTCAAACCGAAAAATCGCCAAAACATTCTAGCTCCTCCGATTTTGAGATCGCAAATAATTTTATTGCCAGAATACGAATTTTAGGATACAAGATATCTACAAAAAATTGGCAACGCCTAAAGCCTCTCGCAACGCCCTCAAACTATCCCTTTGAAACCGAAAAATCGCAAAAAAATCTAGCTCCGCGGATTTTGATATCGTCAATCATTTTATAGCCGGAATACGAATTCTAGGATATAAGATATCTACAAAAAAATTGGCAACGCCTAAAGCACCTTGCAACGGCACCAAACTGCCCCTTTCAAACCGAAAAATCGCCAAAACATTCTAGCTCCTCCGATTTTGAGATCGCAAATAATTTTATTGCCAGAATACGAATTCTAGGGTACAAGATATCTAAAAAAAAAGTTGGCAACGCCTAAAGCCCCTCGCAACGCCCTCAAACTATCCCTTTCAAACCGAAAAATCAGCAAAATATTAAAGATCTGCCGATTTTGAGATTGCCAATAATTTCATAGCTGGAATACGAATTCTAGGGTACAAGATATCTACAAAAAAATTGGCAACGCCTAAAGCCCCTCGCGACGCCCTCAAACTACCCCTTTCAATCCGAAAAATCGCAAAAAAATTCTAGCTCTGCCGATTTTGAGATCGCCAATAATTTCATAGCGGGAATACGAATTCTAGGGTACAAGATATCTACAAAAAAATTGGCAACGCCTAAAGCCCCTCGCGACGCCCTCAAACTACCCCTTTCAATCCGAAAAATCGCAAAAAAATTCTAGCTCTGCCAATTTTGAGATCGCCAATAATTTCATAGCTGGAATACGAATTCTAGGGTACAAGATATCTACAAAAAAATTGGCAACGCCTAAAGCCCCTCGCGACGCCCTCAAACTACCCCTTTCAATCCGAAAATCGCAAAAAAATTCTAGCTCTGCCGATTTTGAGATCGCCAATAATTTCATAGCTGGAATACGAATTCTAGGGTACAAGATATCTACAAACAAATGGGTACGCCTGAAGCCTCTCGCAACGCCCTCAAACTATCCCTTTCATTCAGAAAAATAGCAAAAAAATTCTCACGCCGTCGTTTTTTAGATTGCAAACCATTGTATTGCCGGAATACAAATTCTAGGATATAAGATAGATATAAAAAACTGGCAACGCCCAAAGTACCGCGGAACGCCCTCAAAACAACCCCTTACATAATAAAAATACCTAAAAAGAAAATTCTAACTCCGCCGTTTTTGAGATCGCCAATAATTTTATAGCCGGAATATGAATTCTAGGGTACAATATATCTACAAAAAAATTGGCAACACCTAAAGCACCGCGCAACGCCCTCAAACTACCCCTCTCAATCCGAAAAATCGCAAAAAAATTCTAGCTCCGCCGTTTTTGAAATCCCCAATAATTTTATAGCCGGAATACGAATTCTAGGATACAAGATATCTAAAAAGAAATTGGCAACGCCTAAAGCCCCTTGCAACGCCCTCAAACTACCCCTTTCAAATAGAAAAATCGCAAAAAAAGATCAAGCTCCGCCGATTTTGAGATCGCCAATAATTTTATAGCCGGAATACGAATTTTAGGATACAAGATATCTACAAAAAATTGGCAACGCCTAAAGCCCCTCGCAACGCCCTCAAACTATCCCTTTGAAACCGAAAAATCGCAAAAAATCTAGCTCCGCGGATTTTGATATCGTCAATCATTTTATAGCCGGAATACGAATTCTAGGATATAAGATATCTACAAAAAAATTGGCAACGCCTAAAGCACCTTGCAACGGCACCAAACTACCCCTTTCAAACCGAAAAATCACCAAAACATTCTAGCTCCTCCGATTTTGAGATCGCAAATAATTTTATAGCCGGAATACGAATTTTAGGATACAAGATATCTACAAAAAATTGGCAACGCCTAAAGCCCCTCGCAACGCCCTCAAACTATCCCTTTGAAACCGAAAAATCGCAAAAAAATCTAGCTCCGCGGATTTTGATATCGTCAATCATTTTATAGCCGGAATACGTATTCTAGGATATAAGATATCTACAAAAAAATTGGCAACGCCTAAAGCACCTTGCAACGGCACCAAACTACCCCTTTCAAACCGAAAAATCGCCAAAACATTCTAGCTCCTCCGATTTTGAGATCGCAAATAATTTTATTGCCAGAATACGAATTCTAGGGTACAAGATATCTAAAAAAAAATTGGCAACGCCTAAAGCCCCTCGCAACGCCCTCAAACTATCCCTTTCAAACCGAAAAATCGGCAAAATATTAAAGATCTGCCGATTTTGAGATCGCCAATAATTTCATAGCTGGAATACGAATTCTAGGGTACAAGATATCTACAAAAAAATTGGCAACGCCTAAAGCCCCTCGCGACGCCCTCAAACTACCCCTTTCAATCCGAAAAATCGCAAAAAAATTCTAGCTCTGCCGATTTTGAGATCGCCAATAATTTCATAGCTGGAATACGAATTCTAGGGTACAAGATATTTACAAAAAAATTGGCAACGCCTAAAGCACCGCGCAACGCCCTCAAACTACCCCTCTCAATCCGAAAAATCGCAAAAAAATTCTAGCTCCGCCGTTTTTGAGATCCCCAATAATTTTATAGCCGGAATACGAATTCTAGGATACAAGATATCTAAAAAGAAATTGGCAACGCCTAAAGCCCCATGCAACGCCCTCAAACTACCCCTTTCAAATAGAAAAATCGCAAAAAAAGATCAAGCTCCGCCGATTTTGAGATCGCCAATAATTTTATAGCCGGAATACGAATTTTAGGATACAAGATATCTACAAAAAATTGGCAACGCCTAAAGCCCCTCGCAACGCCCTCAAACTATCCCTTTGAAACCGAAAAATCGCAAAAAAATCTAGCTCCGCGGATTTTGATATGGTCAATCATTTTATAGCCGGAATACGAATTCTAGGATATAAGATATCTACAAAAAAATTGGCAACGCCTAAAGCACCTTGCAACGGCACCAAACTACCCCTTTCAAACCGAAAAATCGCCAAAACATTCTAGCTCCTCCGATTTTGAGATAGCAAATAATTTTATTGCCAGAATACGAATTCTAGGGTACAAGATATCTAAAAAAAAATTGGGAACGCCTAAAGCCCCTCGCAACGCCCTCAAACTATCCCTTTGAAACCGAAAAATCGCAAAAAAATCTAGCTCCGCGGATTTTGATATCGTCAATCATTTTATAGCCGGAATACGAATTCTAGGATATAAGATATCTACAAAAAAATTGGCAACGCCTAAAGCACCTTGCAACGGCACCAAACTATCCCTTTCAAACCGAAAAATCGCCAAAACATTCTAGCTCCTCCGATTTTGAGATCGCAAATAATTTTATAGCCGGAATACGAATTTTAGGATACAAGATATCTACAAAAAATTGGCAACGCCTAAAGCCCCTCGCAACGCCCTCAAACTATCCCTTTGAAACCGAAAAATCGCAAAAAAATCTAGCTCCGCGGATTTTGATATCGTCAATCATTTTATAGCCGGAATACGTATTCTAGGATATAAGATATCTACAAAAAAATTGGCAACGCCTAAAGCACCTTGCAACGGCACCAAACTACCCCTTTCAAACCGAAAAATCGCCAAAACATTCTAGCTCCTCCGATTTTGAGATCGCAAATAATTTTATTGCCAGAATACGAATTCTAGGGTACAAGATATCTAAAAAAAAATTGGCAACGCCTAAAGCCCCTCGCAACGCCCTCAAACTATCCCTTTCAAACCGTAAATCGGCAAAATATTAAAGTTCTGCCGATTTTGAGATCGCCAATAATTTCATAGCTGGAATACGAATTCTAGGGTACAAGATATCTACAAAAAAATTGGCAACGCCTGAAGCCCCTCGCGACGCCCTCAAACTACCCCTTTCAATCCGAAAAATCGCAAAAAAATTCTAGCTCTGCCGATTTTGAGATCGCCAATAATTTCATAGCTGGAATACGAATTCTAGGGTACAAGATATCCACAAAAAAATTGGCAACGCCTAAAGCCCCTCGCGACGCCCTCAAACTACCCCTTTCAATCCGAAAAATCGCAAAAAAATTCTAGCTCTGCCGATTTTGAGATCGCCAATAATTTCATAGCTGGAATACGAATTCTAGGGTACAAGATATCTACAAAAAAATTGGCAACGCCTAAAGCCCCTCGTAACGCCCTCAAACTACCCCTTTCAATCCGAAAAATCGCAATAAAATTCTAGCTCTGCCGATTTTGAGATCGCCAATAATTTCATAGCTGGAATACGAATTCTAGGGTACAAGATATCCACAAAAAAATTGGCAACGCCTAAAGCCCCTCGCGACGCTCTCAAACTACCCCTTTCAATCCGAAAAATCGCAAAAAAATTCTAGCTCTGCCGATTTTGAGATCGCCAATAATTTCATAGCTGGAATACGAATTCTAGGGTACAAGATATCCACAAAAAAATTGGCAACGCCTAAAGCCCCTCGTAACGCCCTCAAACTACCCCTTTCAATCCCAAAAATCGCAAAAAAATTCTATCTCTGCCGTTTTTGAGATCGCCAATAATTTTATAGCCGGAATACCAATTCTAGGATACAAGATATCTACAAACAAATGGGTACGCCTGAAGCCTCTCGCAACGCCCTCAAACTATCCCTTTCATTCAGAAAAATAGCAAAAAAATTCTCACGCCGTCGTTAGTTAGATTGCAAACCATTGTATTGCCGGAATACAAATTCTAGGATATAAGATAGATATAAAAAACTGACAACGCCCAAAGTACCGCGGAACGCCCTCAAAACAACCCCTTACATAATAAAAATACCTAAAAAGAAAATTCTAACTCCGCCGTTTTTGAGATCGCCAATAATTTTATAGCCGGAATATGAATTCTAGGGTACAATATATCTACAAAAAATTGGCAACGCCTAAAGCACCGCGCAACGCCCTCAAACTACCCCTCTCAATCCGAAAAATCGCAAAAAAATTCTAGCTCTGCCGTTTTTGAGATCCCCAATAATTGTATAGCCGGAATACGAATTCTAGGATACAAGATATCTAAAAAGAAATTGGCAACGCCTAAAGCCCCTCGCAACGCCCTCAAACTACCCCTTTCAAATAGAAAAATCGCAAAAAAAGATCAAGCTCCGCCGATTTTGAGATCGCCAATAATTTTATAGCCGGAATACGAATTTTAGGATACAAGATATCTACAAAAAATTGGCAACGCCTAAAGCCCCTCGCAACGCCCTCAAACTATCCCTTTGAAACCGAAAAATCGCAAAAAATCTAGCTCCGCGGATTTTGATATCGTCAATCATTTTATAGCCGGAATACGAATTCTAGGATATAAGATATCTACAAAAAAATTGGCAACGCCTAAAGCACCTTGCAACGGCACCAAACTACCCCTTTCAAACCGAAAAATCGCCAAAACATTCTAGCTCCTCCGATTTTGAGATCGCAAATAATTTTATTGCCAGAATACGAATTCTAGGGTACAAGATATCTAAAAAAAAATTGGCAACGCCTAAAGCCCCTCGCAACGCCCTCAAACTATCCCTTTCAAACCGAAAAATCGGCAAAATATTAAAGCTCTGCCGATTTTGAGATCGCCAATAATTTTATAGCCGGAATACCAATTCTAGGATACAAGATATCTACAAACAAATGGGTACGCCTGAAGCCTCTCGTAACGCCCTCAAACTATCCCTTTCATTCAGAAAAATAGCAAAAAGTTCTCACGCCGTCGT
This sequence comes from Torymus aiolomorphi, assembly GCA_036365515.1. Classification (NCBI taxonomy): domain Eukaryota; kingdom Metazoa; phylum Arthropoda; class Insecta; order Hymenoptera; family Torymidae; genus Torymus; species Torymus aiolomorphi. The sequence continues at coordinate 84,229,600 of CM070877.1, forward strand.
TTTTTAGATTGCAAACCATTGTATTGCCGGAATACAAATTCTAGGATATAAGATAGATATAAAAAACTGGCAACGCCCAAAGTACCGCGGAACGCCCTCAAAACAACCCCTTACATAATAAAAATACCTAAAAAGAAAATTCTAACTCCGCCGTTTTTGAGATCGCCAATAATTTTATAGCCGGAATATGAATTCTAGGGTACAATATATCTACAAAAAAATTGGCAACGCCTAAAGCACCGCGCAACGCTCTCAAACTACCCCTCTCATTCCGAAAAATCGCAAAAAAATTCTAGCTCCGCCGTTTTTGAGATCCCCAATAATTTTATAGCCGGAATACGAATTCTAGGATACAAGATATCTAAAAAGAAATTGGCAACGCCTGAAGCCCCTCGCAACGCCCTCAAACTACCCCTTTCAAATAGAAAAATCGCAAAAAAAGATCAAGCTCCGCCGATTTTGAGATCGCCAATAATTTTATAGCCGGAATACGAATTTTAGGATACAAGATATCTACAAAAAATTGGCAACGCCTAAAGCCCCTCGCAACGCCCCCAAACTATCCCTTTGAAACCGAAACATCGCAAAAAAATCTAGCTCCGCGGATTTTGATATCGTCAATCATTTTATAGCCAGAATACGAATTCTAGGATATAAGATATCTACAAAAAAATTGGCAACGCCTAAAGCACCTTGCAACGCCATCAAACTACCCCTTTCAAACCGAAAAATCGCCAAAAAATTCTAGCTCCTCCGATTTTGAGATCGCAAATAATTTTATTGCCAGAATACGAATTCTAGGGTACAAGATATCTAAAAAAAAATTGGCAACGCCTAAAGCCCCTCGCAACGCCCTCAAACTATCCCTTTCAAACCGAAAAATCGGCAAAATATTAAAGCTCTGCCGATTTTGAGATCGCCAATAATTTCATAGCTGGAATACGAATTCTAGGGTACAAGATATCTACAAAAAAATTGGCAACGCCTAAAGCCCCTCGCGACGCCCTCAAACTACCCCTTTCAATCCGAAAAATCGCAAAAAAATTCTAGCTCTGCCGATTTTGAGATCGCCAATAATTTTATAACTGGAATACGAATTCTTGGATACAAGATATCTACAAAAAAAATTGGCTCCACCCAAAGCACCGCGGAACACTCCTTTACCGAAAAATCGCTAAAAAAAACTCACTACTCAAAACTCCCTCGTAGTTTTGAGGATGTTTCGCTGAGTTTTAGACCTTGCAAATTTTTTTTAGGGTTTTCTTATCCGAGAATTCTTATTCCATCAATAAATTTATTGGCGATCTCAAAAACGGCGGAGTTTGAATTATTTTAGCGATTTTTAGGTATGAAAGGGGTAGTTTGGAGGGTGTTCCGCTGTGCTTTGGGCCTTGCTAGTTTTTTGTAGGTGTTTTTTATTCTAGAATTCGTATGCCGAATAAAACAATTACCCTGTTGTGCGGAGTGTACACCGAGTGATCCCCCTGCAGTGACGCGTCTCCCTTCTGCTGTGCGTCTAGCAGGCAATTGTTTCACTCCATCCCTCATTTAAATCCATTTTGACCACCCGGTGAACAGCGCTCTGTGACCTCCTCCTCGTCCATTATTACCGCTTCGTTTTATGGGTACGACACTTAATACCCCTTCTACTATTGTATACGAAATAATAAATGTCCACTTTGCAGATCTAAATCAGCCTTCGACATCCAAACTACCAGCCGTTCCGGGTTGTAGCTCACCAAGCGAATCTAAATCTGATGGTATGTATGAATTATTTGAAATTTGGAAATATTATGGTCGATTCTTAAAATAACCTATGTAATTCTTCATTTCATTTATAAATTAATATATGATTGTTTCAGCTGATCATTGCGTCGAATCCGCGCAAATAATGAAAAAGAATGTTAGATGGAACCCTGAAGAATTGGAAGTACTAAAACGTGAGTTCAGCGAGGAAATAAAAAATCCTGAGAAAAAGCTTGATGGCGAAAAAATAAAACGGATACTGATCAAATACCCATGTCTAAAGAATAGAAAATTAGAAATGACAAGAATGTGCATCCATCGACTAAGAAATCCCAAAAATGTCAGGACAAATTCAGTCAAAACAAGAACAGTAAATCGGATTCCAGATGCAATATATACAAATTTTAGTAAATGTATAGCTCATAACAAAATGCCGACAGAGAAGCAGTGCCTTGCTGTGGCGGCAGCAGCTTCTTTACAAAAGTACTCCATCAAACAATTACAAAATTTAGTGAAAAAAGCAATGGACTTGTCAAGAGCCAAAGATTGTGAACAAGATTCAAGTGATTCTAGTAATTAAATTTAATTTATATAAAAATGTATTTATAAAGACTAAATCTATATTTAATCACATTAAATTAAAAGTATTTCATACTAGCTAAACCTTTTTTTCCCTCTTTTAATCTTTTTTTAAGAAATATAAACGCACAAGTACCGATATGTATAATCCTCTCTTAGAAAAACGATGGCCGGATGTTGTGAAGCACTTAAAGAATGATTTTGATTGGTCTGTAAGGAATGGGCTCGAAAATTCGCTACTTCCGCTACATTTGAATTTTTGAAACTGAGTTTTTATTCTGAACGAATTATTTAATACTAATAAAATAGTACAGGGGCAACGTACGGGAAATGATTTAAATGCGTATAACTTGTAAAAAAATTGTCAGGAATAATATAACAGAATAAAAACTTTCATTTTCGCCCTATGAAAAGCGCCCCCAAAAAGTAAAATCACATACTTTGACGTTATTTGCTCTGTAAATTGCATGTTAACCTACCGTTCTTTTATACCGTCAAAACCGCTGTTTCGAATCCTATAACCGCATACTTCTTTACTGAAAACACATTTTTTATTACTTCGAATACGCGCGATTTAACTTTCATTCTCGATCAAATTCCCATAAGCATCATGATTAAAAGTAGTCCTTTAAAACGCGCACAGTGTAGGGGTGCACGAGTACTCGGCTCGGCGTGTTTAAACTGTATCGAACTTTTTCTTCAAACTCGAGTCGAGTATTCGATACTTTGAACAACTCGAGTCAGATCGAACTACTCGGACCAACTCGAATTACTCGGACCAACTCGAGCTACTCAGACAGATCGAACTACTCGAATTACGTAGTTCGAATTAGGGTAGATGTCCGTATTAGTGTGGGTTTAAGAAACTCTTCAGTTTTGTCGCATAATAATAGACTATTTAAGCTGTATCAGAGATTCCAGGTGGTTTATATAGATAATAAAAGTAATAATCTACACGAAACAATTTTTTTATAAAAAAATATTAATATTTACGAAAGTTACAAGCAATATAAAAAAAAAAAATTTTTGTACGCATTTGTGTGCCCTAGCAGACAACAAAGTACATTTTTGTGTGCCCTAGCAGACAACAAAGTACATTTTTGTGTGCCCCGTATTAATGTGGATGTACACGTTTGTGTGCTCCACATTAGTGTGTCTTGATAATATTATCATTGCCAACAAAATTATTTTAACTGTAGTGCATTTATAATCAATTTCTAACCCTTGTTTACATTGAATGTTAATTAATTCCAATACGGTAAAAAGTGCTGAAGGTTTTGAGTGCGATATGAAACAACGTTTGTACGCAGACAACCTAACCTAACTTTCCTGTTCAAGCGCCGATACGAGCATGCTCGTATTGTATTTGTGCACACACAAATCTGGACAAGTCGTTTTTCACTGCCCTATTAGTAGACACCATTAATTAAATATTAAATCAATTGAAAACCTTTATATTAAGGTTTATTATATAACATAATATTATTTTATGATATAATCAATTGTATCCCACACTAAAATCCTTCCGAAACATTATTTAATCTTACTTTAAAAAATGTCATTTCTTAGGAAGTTTGAACAAGGAAACACCGTGACACACCGCAAACCGTGAAACATACGTTTTAAAGTTCTTTTTTAATGTTATAGTAAATGAAAACAAATTAAGTAATTAATTCTATTTAAACTTAATTAACTATACTTTATCAAAAAAAATATTTTAGTGTTACGTTTTTACTCGTTCACTTCTAGGATATGTTTTAATAATAGGGCACACAAATATGGACAGGCACACTAATACGGACCACTACCCTACTCGAATTAGTTCGAACTACTGGGATCGGGTCGAACTATTCGAATCGATCGAACTACTCGAACAAGATCGAACTACTCGAACAAGATCGAACTACTCGAATCGATCGAACTACTCGGACAAAGGCGGAAATACTCGGACCAAGTCTAACTATACGCTGACATGCTCTAACTCCGTAAAAAAGTTTCATTGAATAATTATCATAACATTGAACAGCAACGGCATATTATAAGCCTCGCAAAGCAAACCCTTTATCTGTAGTTAGAAATTTTTGGTACAGTGATGATTTCATTATTACACTTTTGTGATAATTCTTAATGAAAGGAATTACAAATTTTATTAAATAATTTCACCAACTCCTAAATCAAGGGGGTCCCAAACTCGATGTTTATCAACCAATTCCGCGTTTTTTTGTTTATAAAAAAATGAATACAATGTATACAAAATGTTCACTAAGCTAGATTTTATAATGATCTATCATTATGCTGAATCGAAAGTTAAAATGTTCAGTAATTTTTACGTAGTTTTTACATGTCCCTGAAGTACTCCAAAATACTTGTACGAGAAACGTATAACTATTGGATACCACTTTTCAGGACACGTGACAATTATGGTTTGTATTCAATGCTTTTTATGAGCTACGGAGGCTTTACGTCACCTTGAATGAGTTTTTAATATTTTAGCAAAACCCAGAAGCAAAAGTCAATTGATCCGCTGGCTACTTATGTTTCCTATCTTAGCCTGAAATATCTAACTGAAAATTTTTGCACCTCATTTTTTTTTTAAACTAGTCTAGATCAAATCAAACGTATAAAGCTTCCGTTTTATATTTTGCATGTCTCCAAACTGCTCTAAAGTACGAATACACTGAAAGAATAACGATTAAATTCTGTTTATGATGACGCGCCTGCATTCGGGGTTACCAGTAACACTTTTTATGTCCCTGAAGTACTCAGAAATACCTATACGCGAGGCGTACAACTATTGGATTCCACTTTTAAAGACACTTGAAAATTACGGTTTGTAATCAATGCTTTTTATGAGCTACGCCGGGCTTAGATGTTCTTGAATGAGTTTTTGATATTACGGCGTTACCCAAAAGCAGAAGCCAAGTTTTGAATAGTGATCTGGCTTAAAAACTTACAGAATCTTATAGTCAGCCCTTATATTTTTCATATCTTAGCCGGAAATATCTAACTTAAAATTTTTGCACCTCGTTCTTTTCTTAAACTAGTCTAGGTCAAGTCAAACTTATACAGCTTCCCTTTTATATTTTGCATGTCTCCAAAGTGCTCTAAAATCCGAATACACTGAAAGAATAACTATTAAATTCCGTTTATGAGGACACGTCTGCATTCGGGGTTACCAGTAATACTTTTTATGGGTTACGATCAATTTTTGATTAACTTGAATTGTGTCCAACATTTTAAATTTGGTGAAAGCTAAAATACACATGTTTATTTCGTCTGTTGCATTGTCAATTGCTGTTACATCTAAAGTTCAGTCAAATTCAGTCAAGTTCAGTCAAAACAAGAACAGTAAATCGGATTCCCGATGCAATCTATACAAATTTTAGTAAATATATCGCTTATAACAAAATGCCGATAGAGCAGCAATGCCTTGCTCTGGTAGCAGCACCTTCTTTACAAAAGTACTTCATCAAACAGTTACAAAATCCTCTCTTAAAAAAGTGATGGAGGAAATCTGTCATCACAATAAGACTGTTTTGATTGGTTGTTGCTCGCTCATTTGATTGGTCTACATAGAATAAGTGCCAAAATTGAATATATTAGAATTTTGAAGATTGGATTCTTGCCTTTGAGTATTTAAAACTGAATGATTAAAATAGTATAAGAAAAATTTCACCATTTTATTTATCAAACTTACGTTATTATAGTATAATTTAAACTATTTGAAACAAACTTTTAAAATGAAACTGACAAACTTGATCATGTTCATAACCTCAAAAATAAAAAACAGATAGAGAATTAATACGCGCGAAGCGCGTTCAACGTGTCTGGTTTAGTGAAAAAAGCAATGGACTTGTCAAGAGCCAAAGATATTGAACAAGATTCAAGTGATTCTAGTAATTAAATTTAATTTACATAAAAATGTATTTATAGAGACTAAATCTATATTTAATCACATTAAATTAAAAGTATTTCATACTAGCTAAACCTTTTTTTTTCCTCTTTTAATCTTTTTTTAAGAAATATAAACGCACAAGTACCGATATGTATAATCCTCTCTTAAAAAAACGATGGCCGGATGTTGTGAAGCACTTAAAGAGTGATTTTGATTGGTCTGTAAGGAATGGGCTCGAAAATTCGCTACTTCCGCTACATTTGAATTTTTGAAAATGAGTTTTTATTCTTAACGAATTATTTAATACTAATAAAATAGTACACGGGCAACGTACGGGAAATGATTTAAATGCGTATAACTTGTAAAAAAATTATCAGGAATAATAAAACAGAATACAAAATTTCATTTTCGCCCTATGAAAAGCGCCCCCAAAAAGTAAAATCACATACTTTGACGTTATTTACTCTCTAAATTGCATGTTAACCTACCGTTTTTTTATACCGTCAAAACCGCTGTTTCGAATCCTGTAACCGCATACTTCTTTACTGAAAACACATTTTTTATTACTTTGAATACGCGATTTAACTTTCATTCTCGATCAAATTCCCATAAGCTTCATGATTAAAAGTAGTCCTTTAAAACGCGTACAGTGTAGCGGTGCACGAGTACTCGGCTCGGCGTGTTTGAACTGTATCGAACTTTTTCTTCAAACTCGAGTCGAGTATTCGATACTTTGAACTACTCGAGTCAGGTCGAACTACTCGGACCAACTCGAATTACTCAGACCAACTCGAGCTACTCAGACAGATCGAACTACTCGAATTAAGTAGAAATACTCGAATTAGTTGAACTACTCGAATTAGTTCGAACTACTCGGATGGGGTCGAACTACTCGAATCGATCGAACTACTCGAACAAGATCGAACTACTCGAATCGATCGAACTACTCGGACAAAGGCGGAAATGCAACATTAAAATTTGCTGGAATCTAAAATATACAACATTTTCATTTCTTCTGTACTATTGTCAATTGCTGTTACATATAAGGGGATGTGCAACCCTAATTTCAATATTTTTTTAAATCAACATTCAAACATTTATTTGGAAAAAGGCGTCTGTCAAGCGCTCCGTACACGCAAACACTATATGCAGATTTTTTTCTGGATAATTCTATTGATATTTGCGTAAGTTATGCTCGTTTGAAAAATAACGTCGGTACTCACATCCCCTTAAGAAAATATTAGCGCATGACATTTTCAGCTTTATTGTGTTTCTACGCGAGTCTGGATCAAATCCAATTTACAATGTGCCATTTTACGTTTGACATGTCCCTGAAGTACTCCTAAATACTTGTACGAGGAACGTTTAACTATTGGATACCACTTTTCAGGACACGTGACAATTATGGTATGTATTCAATGCTTTTTATGAGCTACGGAGGCTTTACGTCACCTTGAATGAGTTTTTAATATTTTAGCAAAACCCAAAAGCAAAAGTAAATTAATCCGCTGGGTACTTATGTTTCCTATCTTAGCAGGAAATATCTAACTGAAAATTTTTGCACTTCATTTTTTTCTTAAACTAGTCTAGATCAAGTTAAACGTATAAAGCTTTCATTTTATATTTTGCATGTCTCCAAACTGCTCTAAAATACGAATGCACTGAAAGAATAACGATTAAATTCCGTTTATGAGGACACGCCTGCATTCGCGGTTACCAGTAATATTTTTTATGTCCCTGAAGTACTCATAAATACCTATATGCGAGGCGTATAACTATTGGATTCCACTTTTAAAGACACTTGAAAATTACGGTTTGTAATCAGTGCTTTTTATGAGCTACGCAGGACTTAGATGTTCTTGAATGAGTTTTTGATATTACGGCGTTACCCAAAAGTAAAAGCCAAGTTTTGAATAGTGTCCTGGCTTAAAAACTTACAAAATCTTATAGTCAGCCCTTATATTTTTCTTATCTTAGCGGTCAATATCTAACCAAAAATTTGTGAACTTCATTGTTTTCTTAAAGTAGTCTAGATCAAGTGAAACATATAAATCTTCCCTTTTATATTTTACATGTCTCCCAAGTGCTCTAAAATACGAATACACTGAAAGAATATCTATTAAATTCCATTGATCAGGACACGCCTACATTCAGGGTTACTAGTAATTCTTTTTATAAGTTACGAACAATTATTGATTAACTTGAATTGTTTCCCAACATTTTAAATTTGCTGGAAGCTAAAATACGCAACACGTTCATTTTGTCTGTTGTATTGTCAATTGCTGTTACATTTAGCAACATATCACCGTAAGATATTTTCAGCTCTATTGTTTTTCTAGGCTAGCCTCACTCAAATCCAATTTATAATGTGCCATTCTACGTTTTACATGTCCCTGAAGTACTCATAAATACCTATACGCAAGGCGTATAACTATTGGATTCCACTTTTAAAGACACTTGAAAATTACGGTTTGTAATCAGTGCTTTTTATGAGCTACGCAAGACTTAGATGTTCTTGAATAAGTTTTTGATATTACGGCGTTACCCAAAAGTAAAAGCTAAGTTTTGAATAGTGTTCTGGCTTAAAAACTTACAAAATCTTATAGTCAGCCCTTATATTTTTCTTATCTTAACGGTCAATATCTAACCAAAAATTTGTGAACTTCATTGTTTTCTTAAAGTAATCTAGATCAAGTGAAACATATAAATCTTCCCTTTTATATTTTACATGTCTCCCAAGTGCTCTACAATATGAATACACTGAAAGAATATCTATTAAATTCCATTGATCAGGACACGCCTGCATTCAGGGTTACTAGTAATTCTTTTTATAAGTTACGAACAATTATTGATTAACTTGAATTGTTGTCCAACATTTAAAATTTGCTGGAAGCTAAAATACGCAACACGTTCATTTTGTCTGTTGTATTGTCAATTGCTGTTACATTTAGCAACATATCACCGTAAGATATTTTCAGCTCTATTGTTTTTCTAGGCTAGCCTCACTCAAATCCAATTTATAATGTGCCATTCTTCGTTTTACATGCCCCTGAAGTACTCATAAATACCTATACGCGAGGCGTATAACTATTGGATTCCACTTTTAAAGACACTTGAAAGTTACGGTTTGTAATCAATGCTTTTTCTGAGCTACGCAGGACTTAGATGTTCTTGAATGAGTTTTTGATCTTACGGCGTTACCCAAAAGTAAAAGCCAAGTTTTGAATAGTGATCTGGATTAAAAATTTACAAAATCTTATAGTCAGTCCTTCTATTTTTCTTATCTTAGCCGTAAATATCTAACAAAAAATTTGTGCGCTTCATTGTTTTCTTAAAGTAGTCTAGATCAAGTGAAATATATAAATCTTCCCTTTTATATTTTACATGTCTCCAAAGTGCTCTAAAATACGAATACACTGAAAGAATAACTATTAAATTCCGTTTATGAGGACACGCCTGCATTCGGGATTACTAGTAATACTATCTGTGCGGCACATTCGGTGTTTCATTAACGTGTTCTAGTGAACAAACTTTGACCGAAAGTTGTAAATGTTATCCTAGTTTTAAATTTAAGTGTCCTTAGATATATTAAACAGTTCAATTCATCAGTTGTATTGTAGATCGTCTTCACTTTGAAGGTCACATGCTGCAGGATATTTCCAACATAACCTTCTGTCTAAAAATTCAGTTTTGGATGTTATCCGTAAAATTTTTATTCACAGGATTTGTATACGCTCTACCAATTTTCATTGTGCCAGTGGTGACTTGAGTATTCTAATAGTTGTTTTTTTATGCCCGCAAAACGCATTTGTACTCGTTAAAAAATTTTAAAATTTGGGGTTTGTAATACTCATACATGTGGTCTCGATACTCCAAATTATGAATATTCAATGTTAGAATACTGTCTTTGTGCATTAAATTGTTTATTATTTCAATTATTTTGCAATGTCCCCAAAAGTGACATCACACTCTTTTACGAATATATTTTGGAATGTCCCCAAAATTGTTTTCCCATACTTTTTCGAAATTTTGGTTTTTGGGGGTGGGATACCGATACATCGATTTCTTATATTAATTTTACTTGTTGTATACCATTTATTTTCATTTGTGTAAGATGTCCCCAAAAATGATGTCCCCAAAATTGTATTCCCATACGTTTTCGAAATTGTGGTTTTTGGGGGTGGGATACCGATACATCGAATTCTTATATTAATGTAACTTGTTGTATGCTATTTATTTTCATTTGTGTGAGATGTCCCCAAAACCGATATTTCATACACACACACACACACACACACACACACACACACACACACACACACACACACACGCACACGCACACGCACATTCTATATAAATGCTTTACATGTTTGAATGAACGAGCCAGCGCCCTTGGAAATAATGCTGGGGAAATTGTTCGCACGACGGAGTCTTTTTCGGTGATTTTTTCTTTTTACATTTTCATAAATTTTGCGGCCAGTGCGTCGTTTACATGTGAATCACGTGAAAAGACGTTACAAAACGCGCGTAAAGTGCGACCGCTACACATATAGCAAAGAAACATAATAAAATATTCGCCGCAACCTTTAGAATTAACACTCTGCAGTTTCTTCTCGTTCCTCTTGAAGCTTGCGCAATTTCTTCGAAGTCGATCGATATGATGTCGTGACACAGGGGCGACTCCATAGCTATCGAAATATGTTCTTTTTGCATTTTTGTCTATGTAGAATGCCACCCAGTGGGATCCAGGCTTATCTGAGGTATCGACATTGGTTACAACAGCGGCTGGAAGACTCAAGCTTCTGTGTATGTGATCGGCTGCGTATACACCTATCGAGTTTGCTCTGAGGCCACTAATGGCCCTCGTGATTTGTTTCGTATTCATTTTGCGTTTTCGCTAAATGTGAAATATGTGCTGCTGTCGCTGTCACTTGCTATTTCTGGGGCCACATCCGTCTCGTCGCGGCCGTCGTCGTTCTACTCCTCCTCCGCCTCCTCCTCAGTGGACTGCTCGCTGCCCGGGTGAAAACGGAGTAATTTTTTGCGCTGCTTCTGCTGATACTGATGAAGTGCAGTGTAGAACATTTGACTTTGTACTTGGTCTTTGTTGATCAGCTTCCACTCTTCGGGTAGTATAGAGCGCATCCACTTTTTTATTTGGTGCGCCTTGTAGAGCGCGCAAAAATCTTGTTTATATTTAAACCTCTGAGTCGCGTGCCTAGAACATACCAGCACGTCAGAAAACATGTTGTTGAGTTTTCCGAACGTCGGCGAGCCATATTTTTCTAAATTACATATGTTTCGACCGAGTAAAGATTCCAGGTACCAGGCCTTCTCCTCGCCGCGAACGTAAATCCGTCTTGCTGCTCTTGCGATATTGAAGAGATAACGATATAGCTGTCTGAGTGATACTTCGCCCTCGAACCAGTTAATACCGTGAATATCGACAGCGCAGTAGGAATTTGTATTTTTTACGTCTTCGGGCAGCTCGATGAAATTGCACGGTGCTTGTACAATCCAGTGGTCGACAATGGGTTTCTGTAGGCAAATGATCGCCACCTCCTTTGGTAAAAACTTCCTTTCAGTGTCTCAAAACCCTTGTATATCCACGACGTAATCCATTATACGTGTGTGCGTAGCGAGCGCCGAGAGAAAAGTGAGGCTTGAGGGCGCCACCTGCTTCCTCTCGAGTCCTCGTCCCCCCACCTTTTTAACGACTAGGCACTAAAATCGGATAATATTTGGCGGGTGGAGTCTATTTCGAGAACATTATCGTACTCGGTATAAACAACGCAATTTATTCTGCTTGTTGGAGCCGACTCAAATCCCACCTCTATGCGTAAGCTACCCGAGCGAACGAGATTCCAATGCGAGGCGCAGTGGGCCGATAAATCGGGTGTGAGATCGAAAGCCGTGAGAAAGTAGCCCAGTGAATAGTTGAAACGGTTAATGCCAAGACCCTCGTTGAGGAAATGTATACCTGTGCCCGAGTAGAGGGTTTGAAATGCATCTATAAACATACTATCATTAGCAGCAAAGCGCGGCTGTAACGGTTTGCTCGGAATTTGAGACCCATCGACGTAGAGGCAGAGGTGATTTATTGAAAAGTGTTGAAAATTAAACGGGTTAAATGTTCGATTACCATTGAATGCCTTATTATAGACAAATCCTATTATTATTCTTTTAGGCAATTGCCCAAGAATGGCATTATCGATGGTATAGCCATGTATACCTGCGTGAAGCGTAAAAGTTTTGACTACTACTCTCGTGACGGGATACTTGGCCGTTGCTGTAGCGAGAGCGTTGGCGTGTGCAATTAAAATTTCCGGATTTATCTTCACGCGTCGAACGATGAGCGTGGCTTCCTTTATTTTCAGGCCGAATTTACCATCTTCGGCCATCAAAGGCATCTTTGCTTCGTACTAGTCGTACTCTCATTTCTACACCATTGATGAGCATTCTGTCTTGATTAAAGACGTCGCAGTGCAGATGGCCAATCATGTCGAAAGTTTTCCCGTTGAGTGTGAAATGCTGACGATGGAGAGCACCCTTGTTAGATATTTCACCTTGAATGTGCGGCTGGGCTTCGAATAAACCGGGCGTATCATCGTACCACAATCCGGCCGTTAAGTGTGATTCTTTTGCGATTGGCGAGTAGTTGAGCAATGACTCTATGTATGCTCTGTAAGGATATGCATTATTGGGTGGAGAAACGAGTTTTTGATTTAGAAAAACGTCGATTTGATTAAACATTGAACGCAGTAAATTATTTACTGGGGCAACTTTTAAGTTTTCTGCAGGGGTTATATTTGTTTTATACCTGCGCGTAGTGTCTCTTTACCTACAGCCTTGGCCCCGCTCGTGATGTATGGCAGGATGTGACGAAAAAGGCCTCCTAACCAGGCTTCTACTCCGCGACCTCTCTGAAAAGTCGAACCAGCAAAAACATTTCTCACGCCACTACCCCCACCTAGCTGATCGTCGTAGTAGCGCGCGTAATGACTCATCTTAACGTTTGCGCTTAAAGTGTAGCGTGACCGTCAACGTGCCGTACTCGAATGGTATACGTCGCCCATGTTGATCTCTTATATCGATAACGATGCTACGAAAATTGGGATAGAGAAGAGGTATATAGTGAACGGGTGCAAAACGCTGTACAGTACTGCATCCGTACTTAAAGCTGGAGTTGTCTATAGAAACTATGCGCAGTAGGGCAGCTTGGGTGTTACCGACTGTATAAGGTTCACATATATCGGTATAGACGTACATCTGGTCGGGCAAGGCTCGAGAAAGCGAGGCAGGTCTGCTGGCTGCAATGCCCCGGTAACCCTCATTAAGCGTTGTAAACGAACCTTTTTGGCCTGCTTCGTCGAAGCCGAATACACGGGTGATTTTTTCGCTGAAATCCGTAATGTGTATTTGTGGGCAGTCACACTTGCGTCTTATGATGTAAGACCCCTTACGAGTTTTAAGTGGCTCGAGCATTTGATGCTTATAAGTGTCATTCGCCGCGTTTACAGCGTCATCTAGTTGCTCGAGGGAATCGTAAATACCTACGGGTATACGACACAGTTTTTGGTCGATCAGACTCCCATTGGCCTCAGCCGTGTAAGAAATGTAACTCGCTTCGTCATCTTGAAAATGTACGATACTGTGTGGTACTTGATTTTCAACGAGGCCCACGTGCCACTCGCCGTGTAATTTGATCTCGCGTTGCAGCTGGGTCGTAAAACAGCATGTTGTGTTTTCGGGAAAATACGTCATGCTGCTGTTACTAGGCAGTACCATATAAAAATCGTCGCTCGCTTCCATTTTTTTCAGATGTTTTTAAGCTCGCTTGCTTTTACCCACAAGTTAAATTTAGCAGGATAACCGAGCCACTTAACGAGTGCTCTCTTTTTAGCGCCCCGGTCTTCTGTGCGTATGACGCGTTTGACTTTAAAACGCTTATCGGGCGCGAGGCGTTCGTGACCGACTAACACGAGCTCCTCCGGATAAAAGAAACCGTCGATAATTTCTTCGTTCAAATCTTCGAGCACGTATGTATAGAGATTTTGTCGCGTCGAAACGCGGATTATCTTGAACACTTCTTCGCTAAAATTTTTTTCATATCCCCTCTCCAAGGTGTTCTTGGTTCGACTGATGCGCACGAGGTTGCCCACCTTGAATTTAGGCAGCGCCGGTGGTCGCCTTCGATAATTGTAGCTCGCGCGTTTGGCTAAATTTTCGATCGCTGTCGGCGCGTTGTACAATGTGACATCGATAGGTCTCATGCGAGTACCACTGTGTAGCGTGCGATTGTAAGCGTGTATAATCTTTTGCACGACATCGATGTATCTCTTTGTGTTACTATGAGAAAAGTATCGCCAGATTCGCTCGCGTAACGTTCTGTTGAGTCTTCCGACCACAGCTGCTTTAATGTCGGGGTTGCGAGCGACTCTGAATGTTATCTCTTTTCGGCGGAGGAGCGCCTGAAATGCTGAACCGCTAAACTCTTTGCCTCGATCGGTTTGCACGCATATAGGCAGTCGGGGATGTGCTCGGTCGATAATCCGTCCGAAGGCGTCGGCAACGTTGCGCGCGGTCTTATCTTTTATCGGTTCCACCCATGCGTACCGAGTACGTCAATCACCACTAGAATGTAGTTGTAACCGTGGTTGTAATCTTTTATCGTCGTGAGCAGTAGCAAATCAGCCTCCCAAACATCGTCAATGTTCGTCACGTTGTAGCGTAATCGTGGAAATCGCCTTCGTATCGGGTGATGGAGCGTGTAGGCATCTTGATTGCTCAGCCACGAGTAAATTTTTTTCTTTTCCTTTTTAGCGTTTAAGCGCACAAGATTGCGCGCCCCAGCGTAGCCTGCTTCATGCTCAAGGTCGTAGTATTGTTTTTCGTACGTCATTTTTTTATTTTACAAACCAAGCGTGAGCCACTTTTTTTTCGCTTGTTTTTTACTGCGAGTCTGTATAGACGGCTGGGGTGATTCGTGCTGTATTGGTGTGGATAGACGTCGTTTGGCCGAGCGCTGAGGATCCGTCAATATTTGCCCAATTTTTAAAACTGCTGGATTATTAATTAAATTTCCCGCCGTTTCGGAAGTTTTGAGAAATTTTGCAAATTCAATGCGGCCAACGGGCGCCTCCTCGTCCTTAATGTTCTTTTTTTTCAATGCGTCGATGATTAACTCTGTTATTTTGGACCGAGCAATTACACGACCATCTATAGTAAAGGTGCCTGAGTTATCCCACTTAAGACGCTCGGGAACAGTGACTTTACAATGGCGAAGCAAGAGACACGCTTTGCGCGCGTGTACTTTCGGTACCCCCACGAGTATGTCGTCCTCGAACAGTGGTGCAAGCGCCTCTTCGACCTCGTCTATTTCAGGGTGTTCCTCACGTACAGCGCTACGCTCGTTATCACGGAAGAAAAGATAGCGACGTAAAATCTGTAGATATTTTACGCACTTCTCGTAATCGTCTCTAGCTGCTTTTGAGCGTAAAACATCGTACATTTCACCATCCAGAGGAGACAAATGATCACCTAGCGTTTGCAGAGTTTTTTCATTCTTATTCCTCGCCCCCTCCTCCTCCATGACTTTAGATTCCGATGTCTCCGGTGGCACAAGGATCATCTTACGAGCTCACTCCATGTTTCGTGCCAAATATTTTTGAGATAAGCGCTCCTACGATCGGAGCGAGTAAGAGTGGTAAAAACGACCCGCCATTTTGTATAATGACACGTTTCTTCGATTTCCAAGTACCGCTGCCTCTATCACCAGTACGGATCAGCTTACGCAGCGTTTGCTTATGTTTACGCAATCGGACCTTTTCGGAATCGCTTAGTTTTACGACGCCCTGCAAAACGTTCAACACACACTCGCATATGCATCTGACTAGAGGTTTATCAGCTGTGCGCGCTATAGCAACACGATGTCTTTTGTCCCCATGACAAAGAGCGTTCAAGAGAGCAAGGTTTCTTTTCGAGAAATGTTTACCGCAGGCTATCGCTTTACAACCTATCGGTGCCATAGTTTTTTCCCGACTGATTAACGCACGCCTCACTCACCGCGATTTAAAGTACTTGGGCACGTAGGCAACGTGCGTCCCGGCATTGGGAAATATGTTTGCTCGAAATCTAAACTCGTCTAAGCAGGCTTGAGAGAGATCGATAAAAAGATAGGAGTGAGGTTCACGCGTGGCGTCTAGATAGGTCTCACGCAAAAAAGCCGAATATTCCGGAAAAATTTGTCTCGCGAGGTGCTGTATTTGTGCTCTGTCGCGAGGATTTTTGAACAATTCCAGATACTTGGTATTCAAACTAATGTCGCGCTATGCCTTACCTTTGTGAAATACGTTTTGCGTAACGAATATTACGCTAATATTTTTGTGATGACTACCCTTTGTAAATAAATCTAAAATAACATCGCTCGACGATTCACGCATGAGGTTGTCGAGAATGAGTAACTTTTTTTTCTCATTGTCACTCGAGTAATCCGCCATCTGTGGAAGGCCCTCTCGAAACTCGATGGGTGGCCCGTTGGGTTTAAAATCTCGTCTGTACCCGTCTTGCCATTCGGCGTAATAAAATAGGACACCGTCGAAACGTGCGTCGCAGACCTCTGGCAGGTAGGCGAGAAAGCTTTTAACGAATAAAGTTTTACCACAGCCTGTGGGGCCGCACACGCAGCAAGTAAAAGGATGCTTCCATCGCGTGTCCATGTTTACGACGCGAATAAAGAAAATTACACGCGTGCAGCCTTTTTTAAACCCTTAACTCGCTCACGCACTCAGCTGACGATGAAGTACGTGAAAAACATCGCCACATATAGCTATGCTACGATATTTACGATCCCCGCGGCGGCGGCGGTGGCGGCCGGCGGGCGCGCGCGCGCGGAGATCACCATATCACCGCGGTGGTGACTTCTGCGGTGGTGACTTCAGCAGTCATTAGCATACTCCGGCCCTTGCGCGGATAAGTATATTTACCGCGTTGATCAGGTGACTTTTGCGGCTATAAGCAACCATCGCTGCGTGTTTAATGCATTGTTCTGTTGAGCTCCGCGGCGCGCGCACGCGCGCGGGTTAGCTGATCTCCGCTATAAATAGGTACGTGAGATGAGGGGATATGGGGGAAAATAATTAACACATAAAAAAAGTTTAAATATCTACAATACATTTTTATTATTATTATGAAAAATATACAAAAGTTACAACATTCAATGCATTAAAATATACAATTATTCAATTGCGCTTATAGCCGAAAGGAAGCGAAATGTCGTGTTGGAAATATCTTCGCTTTCTCAGAACTATGGAACAGGATTTTTTTTCGCTGCGCGTAATGACCTCGTGCGTGCGAGTGCGCCTGATCGCATTGTATTTCAAAACAATAGGCGAGCTCTCGTCGTTATCGAAATACTCTGCGATCAAGCGCTCGATACTAGCGAAATTGATCTTGCTCGTATTGGCGCTATTAAGAGGAATTCCCTTTACTTTACAGCACTCGTGAGTGATGCCGGTCGATGGGACGATCGCACGAAAGGCATAAACTTTCGGACCCCCGGAGAGAAAGCTGGTAATATAAGCTCCCTCTCTCCGTAGCCCTTGAGCTCGTCAGTCATGCTGCCGAGAAGAGTGCCTAAAGGAGGCCTATACTCTGAAGGGTCTTTTTCGCTGCACTTGAATATACACGAATCGGTATCCAGGTAGAGAACGCGGTTGGCCGAAAGCTTTTCTATATACGAGTAAATCTCGAGACGCGCCTGCTCGGTGGTGTAGGCTGCTAGTACCACATTTGTGTTCGGCGACGACTCTACAGCGTCCTCTTTATAGGGCCAATTTGCGTACAAAAGATCCTCGCTAACCGGGAGCACGTCGAAAACTTCCTTTTCAAGCGTCGTGAGCAGTTTCAGTAGCCCCTCGCGCGTTTTGACCACTTCCGTTTGTTTTAAATTCGAGCGTTTCCCAAACTTTCCACAAAATGAATTTAAGCAGAGTTTTGCGACCGAACGTAAACCCGAATTTTTTTCAATCTTTTCCCGGTCTAACCTTATTCCTTCTTCGCGCTCGTACTCGTCAATATAACGCTCCTTGGTAGTATCGTCCGTACACCAAGGCGGCCACCCGCTCGCTTGCTGTTTCAACCGAAGGAAGGTATTTACGTACGCGGCAAACACACCACCCTCACCGCTGCACTGGTCATACTGTGTGCTCTTATATTGCCATATGACAAATATCTCAGTCACGCTGTAGCCCAATTCGATTGCTTTCTGTAACTCGTGCACTACTCATGTCCCGCTAAACTCACGCTCGGCGACTTGTCTGTGGTTGCAGTCGTCCTGACGTATTTCCTCACAGCAGGAACGACAGAGACCAAAAATAAGGCGCCCGTGCATTTTTACCGGTAATACGGGCAATAATAAATTTCGCGGTGGCAAAATTTTGCATTTGACGAGCCCTTCATCGCGAGCGAGATTGTTATTTCAGCCATTCGTTAACGCGGCGCATTCCGAGCCTATGCAAATGTGCGGGTGATCGATAGGAAAACAGCCTCGCTTACATATATACGGGTAAAGAGAGCAAATATCAGTATATTTAATCTCTTCACCCGCCTCTACAGTGCATGAGGTGACTATATTTTCAGTTCGCCCACCGAAAAACGCATCCCGCGGATTGAGCGTTATTCTACTCATTATCGGGTGAGTATCCAGATACCGTACGAACTCGGGCTGTTGTCTTTTTATCCCATCGAATTCACACTCCCACATCTCGTGTACTGCGTAGCCGAAACTCCGCATTCGTCCGACTTTTACCTGTACACTTTCGTACGCCTGTGCATACGTTTGATTAAACGTATTTCTTACCGATTCTCGGTTATTCGTAAAACGTCGCGGGCAACCGTGCACGTAACAACCTTGAAAATCAAAAACGATTCCCTTAGCTGCTTCCCTCTCTCCGGGAGGGAAAGCAGGTAGGAGACCGTCCACTAAAAATCCCTCGGGCAAGCGAAACTCACGCGTCCTCCCTGCATGTACGATCTCCCGACCGATCTCGCGCTCGCAATACAGCAACCACACTATTGATTTTTACGAGTGTTTGTCAGCGCGCCTATAACCGTTCGGTGGAATTATTCCTATAGTATTCGGAACTAAAAGATTTTTACGAAAAACGTACGAACACGCCGACGCGATTGTACACGCTGATACGTAGGGGTCCGTTTCGCCTACCTCGAGAAAAATTTTTCGAAATTGTATACACGCGCGCCTCAGTATTTCCACGTCCATCTGGCAATATTCGACTATCTCTTTTTGAAAGTCGAATATATAGCCAGGACTTGTATTTTCATGCCACTCGAGAAAAACGGCCCGCTCAGCTGGCGACATAGTGTCAGGGCAATAAAACTCTAGAGCTGGTAGAGGCCCAACGTACCGCTGGTTCTCAAGGGTGTTAAACAGATGTGGAAAATAGCCCATCTTACTACTTTCGGGT
This sequence comes from Torymus aiolomorphi, assembly GCA_036365515.1. Lineage (NCBI taxonomy): Eukaryota > Metazoa > Arthropoda > Insecta > Hymenoptera > Torymidae > Torymus > Torymus aiolomorphi. Next base: position 84,249,304 of record CM070877.1, read on the forward strand.
AAACCGAAGGTAGCTGATAGAGCACTTAATTTCATTTGAAAGTAGTTGATGCTGTCGATAAACTTGGTTCGGCCGTACTTCAACATTGTAATATTTTGACCGTTCAAAATGACGCTGGGGGCTGTGCGCTCAGAGTTTTCGGCCAATTCTTTTAAAATGAATTGAGCATCAAAAGCCGTGGCATTGTGCGCGATGCATACAATTTCGGAAAATTCAGTGCTTTCCCGAATGCACACGCTCAAGAGCTGTTTTACCGGATCGTCTGTGAAAATGAACTCTCGCACGCCGCATTTGCTACAAATGATTTTAAGGTCGTCCACGTCTATGTAATCCGTGCAAACCTGATGCGTGACACAGAGATTCGGCACGTGAATTCGGGCGTTTTCTCCATACGGCGTATCCTGACGGGTCTCAAAATCGTAAAAAATGTATAAAAATTTTTTTTCCGCTTTCAAGTCACCACCACTAATTGGTTGCATGAAACATGCATGATTGAACGGCTGCCGCTTCGAACATTGTTTGCAATAACTAATACCACACTCGTGTTGACTGTGCTGCGTATTTACTATTTTTAAACAATTTTCGCACAGCCGCCCGACGTCGCACACTTTGCGATTATTTTTTTTGTACGAACCCGCGCGCTTGTGATTAACAAAACAACCATGCCCGAAAAATTTACGTCCACACTCTGTGCACTCTATCATTTCTACACCGTCACTCCTACATGCAGGTGTAACAAAGCAAGATTCACAAGTTCGTTTACACTTGTGTTGCCCAATACGGCGAAAACCCTTGTTACAATAAGAGCAAAAAAATTTTGACCCGGCCGCAGCAAATAAATTAGTGATCACGTTAAAGTATCTAGACTGCTCCTCAAAGATTAAATAAATAACACCGTGAAGCGGTGCATTTAAATCTTGAATCTTGTTTCGGCCGTCAAATAACGGGGGTTCGCCGCTACCCAGGTGACACTTTTCAAATATAACCATAGCAATACCCTCCGCAGCAAAAAAATCTTGAAACACCGTCAACTCGCGGAATCCACACCCCTCTAGCGGTAAAATTACTCCTGCATTGTGCACGAGTTTCTCTGCGCGCTCTTTCTGTAATTTTCGCCGGCCGTCGCGGATTACGCGTCACTCGTCGCGCGTCGCCGTGCATTCGGATGTTTTAAGAGCTAAGTGTGCTCTCGCTACTACGAGCGCGCGCGGTAAACATAAATTGTCCTCGTTTTTTATTGTTACGATCGACCGTTTACGAAGACTACCTATGCTTAGCGCTTGTTTTGGTCATGGTCTCCCTGCGCCAACAGACATTTCAACGTAATATATTTGTAAGGCTAGTGTGTCATCGATACCCAAAACTGCGTTACTTTGACTTATAGAATTTATCAAATTCCATAAATCTAAGTAACTGAAATTTTCAATAGGCCTCAACGACAACCTTCCGGGCCCCCGCGCAAACCGATCACTACGAATACTCACGCCGATTAATGTGCTAGGTGGAACGTTAGATCTAATGTATTCGTAAATGTCTCTAATGCTTTCCTCCAGCCAAAATACAGGGTTTTCCCTGGCAGGTGGGTCACGTATATTAAAACTGACCGTGCGGCCGTGAACAGCAAACCTACGCATGTACTGCTCTCCCTCGGCAGCTATAATAAACCGCTCGGGCCCTGCGTCAGCCTAGTCGTCGCGCGTGATGCTGCTACTGATGCTGTGGCTGCTGTTGCTTCTGCTACGACCTTCACCAGCGCCTACCTGAAGAGGGGATTGACGGGTCTCTAAATCAATAAAATGAATTGTCGTCAGCTTTTAATATTATTTAAACATTTCTCTTTTTTAGTCATTTTCTATTCTTCCGGTGGCCCGCGAAAACTTTCGCTTACACGTACTAATAGATCCGCGAGATATATTTCCGTATACAACGGAGAAAATATATTTTCCGCCTGGTCATGAAACCAACGCAACACCTCTACGCGTGGTGAATGGAGTATATTCAAAAACCGCTCGTAAACCCCAGGTATATCGGGAATGTCATAGGGATAGTGGTACGATATACTATCCCGATGTCTTATGACTAAAAAAGAAAAATATTTTTTTCAACAACATGCTCTTTTTTTACATTACAAAAAAGAAAAATTAATTTAACTTACGCTCATTTATACGCAGATGAACTTCGTCCCACGGGTTAAAGTTATTATCGTATGCTCCGGGATCTCCAAGGTAAAAATTGCTCAAGATGTTGTCGCGATTTTCAGCGGTATTCGCGATGCCTACATCTGCTGACGCCTGAGGAGGATCGCTCAAAAACGCCCGGTGAACGGCTTCCCCCGACTCCACGTATGATGATAACGCCTCCAGTATATACTCTCGATCATTTTCTACCGCCTCCATTTCTAGATTCGCCCTTTCATGGTCCTCCGCATTAATAAGGTTCCGGCTTACGGTGCGCTTCTCTTCGCTGTCAGACACCGTTTCTGTAGGCGGATTATCGTCGGAAAAAGGTGCGTTGTGTACGTCGGCGACCCAGATTTGCTGCTGCGAGCTACCGTCATCAGCCGCGTCGCTATCAGTGTCAAACGATAGCCTGCGAGCTACACGATTTTGTCGTCCATCAGTGCGCGCCGAACCGCTTGCCACCCCCGACGGCCCTGGTTGAGACGGTGTATCATCGGCATTCCACTCAAAGTGAGTGGCGTCGCTGCTCTCCTCGTCATCAGCTTCGATATTTTCGCTATCAGAATCGCTGTCGCGCAATAAATCTTCTAAGGCTGGAAAAAAATGTTTTTAGAGAACTAAATTTTTAAAAAATTTTAGGAAAAATATTAAAAATTTTTTCACTTACCCATTAGCTCCTCGTACTCGTTCATGAGCTTTCTAAAAACAGGCAATCTGTCCAAGTTGCACTCGACCACAAATTCCCCGATGGTACGCTGTACATCTCCCGAATGCCTGAACGTACGAAATAATCTTGCTATCGCCCGATAGCCAGTCAGCCGTAACAAGCGTTGTAACTGATTGACAAGTTCCGTAGAAGACAACCTCCTTAGCCGTGTACGCCACGCGCCGCCTCTACTATAGCGTGATTGCGCTGCGAGACGCAATACGGCTTCCCGTAAACTTTTACAAGCGACAAAATTCTCTATGGTAACGCTTCTCGTTCGAAAGAAAGAATGGTAGGACCGTAAGTGGCCCTCACCGCTTTTATAGCACGACTTTTTGGCGGTGTCAACGGCGTCGAGTGTTTTGAATACAGTATACACGTGGTATCAGAAAATACCTTTCCCTAGGGGTTTTTGAGCATCTGTTTACGTTATGTACTCGTGCCGTCTCTGGAAAATCTCACCAAAGCGCAGGAGGTAACTTTTTCCGTTAAAAATGTGTAGCTGGGTGAAAAATAACCCCCGAGTTTTGCTATGCGTGTTCGCGCGACGGAAACCCCGGTGCGTAAGCTTTACACGCGAAACATCCTGTTGTGGGGCTGCTACCGTGATATATTGTTTCGAAAAAACAACGGGGCTTACTTTCTTCGCAGCGGATGCAAGTATCGAGGAAAACCCCTTGACATTATTGCATGGTCCTGTCACGTAGCGATAGTTTAACTCGAAAGGTTTTCATCACGCGTGCCGACGGGTGTAAAGAAAAATTGAGAATCCCCCGCGAAGCGGGGTACGATTACTATGGCAGTCGTACAGCTTTTCGATAAGAAAAGGAACTCTACAGATGTTAAAAAATCTCTTTCTGTAAAAACCCGAAGTATCCTTCCAAGGGTTGTTTTCTACGCCTACACGTGTTTCTGTTTTTCTCACGTGCAGATACTTAACTACTCGTTCCGTGCGCGCGCTCGTAGAGCCAGAAACTTCTGCGAGGCCGTTGTGCTTAAACCATGGAAGAGTAATAAAAAATTTTCATTGGGGAAAAATTTCGCCGAGGTTCTCCGCGGCAAAACATATGCGCTTTCATCAGAGCATCTGGAAACCCGGCATGTCGTAAATTTCATTTTCGAAAAGCGTCGAAATACAGTCTGTCGTGGCATCCCCGAAAGAAAGATGTACCGACGACACATTGCCCTCACTAACAGCAGTGTGTGTGTGTGTGTGTGTATATGAGTGTGTGTATGCTAAGTAGTGCAAGTGTCAGCATCGTTATTATTAATACAAATTTTATATTTCGCGCTTAAAAACAATGATTAAAAAGTGCAACCGAAATAAAATGTTTGCGATTGACTGAATGCGTATGGTGTGCTTCTAAAATAGTAATTCGTATTATAAGTTAAAATAAAAATTGTGCGTTAGTGATGTCGATATTTATATTGCCGTAAGACCAACTGTAAAATAGTAATTCGTGTATAAGTTGAAATAAAAATTGTGCGTTCGTGATGTCGGTAGTTATGTTAACGTAAGACTAACTTTCTTCTACGATTAAATAAATAAAAATTTACTTTTTTCATCAACAGCTTTTTAATTTGCAGACCTCTCCTTTACACCAACTCCTTATTCCCACCCCCAACTTATTACGAACATACACACACACACACACGCAAATACAAACACACACACACACACAAACACACACACACACGGTCTATACAGCGAGAGGGCCCGCTCCAGCACTCTATGGGACTTTATGGCGTAGAGCCTATAGCCAAAGGTCTCTCCCACCACCACCACAACCACCACGACGAGTCGGGGCATATACGGCGGCGCGCCTGGTAGGTATAGCGGCATGGCGTCATGGCGGGGGCGGTAAGTGGGCCGTTATTTATGGGTAATAATCCGACCCATTGTTTATCATTATTATCTTGTATTCACACCTGCTAATGACCTTGTCACACTTGGGACCCATACACACACAGAACGCGGTCTATACAGCGAGAGGTCTTTATGGCGTAGCGCGTATAGCCAAAGGTCTTTCCCCCACCATCCCCGAGTTGAGGCATATACGCCGGCACGCGCCGGGCAGGTATAGCTGCATAGCGTCATGGCGCGAGCGATAAGTAGGACGTTATTTATGGGGTAATAATTCTGTTCACACTTGGGGCCCATACACACAGCACACGGTCTATACAGCGAGAGGCCTAGCAAAGGCCTACGGGTCTTTATGGCGTAGCGCGGACAGCCAAAGCGCTCGCCCCCACCACCTCGAGTCAAGGCATATACAGCAACACACGTAGGGCATGTATAGCGGCATGACGTCATGGCGGGTGCCATAAGTGGGCCATTATTTATGGGGTAATAAATCACCCCCCATTGTTTACACTAATTAGCTTGTGGCCGCACTTGCTACTGTAAACACTTGGGTTAATGACCTTGTCACACTTGGGGACCCATACACGCCGCACAGCGGGGTGCCACATGGCCCCTACACTCCGCACCGCGGTGGGCCGTCTCGCTATACCGGTCCCCTTACTACTTTTAACAATTCCATAGCTTCGCCAATGAGATTTGTTCTTACATAATAGTGTTTGATTGCAGGATCTAAATCCATTCTACGATGAACCATAGATCTAAACAGATCTCTGAAGTCAACCAGCAAATTTACCAGAAAATTTTGGCAAGTGCATTTTTGGAAGCGAATGAGCTTCAAATAAAGCTGGATTTACAGAGATATTCAAGTTCTCATTTCGAAGTAGTGGGGATTGAGCTTTGTCTCGCTCCCTTTCAAGCAGCTCATTATCCTTAATGAATTGTAGGAATTCAACTTTTCTATCATAATAAGCATCAATAATTTGATCGCTTACATTTGAGGTAAAGTACTCATGATATTGAGGAAGATCCTCGATACTGAGGATGCGATAATGATTTGTTTTGAACTGAGAGTAACAGTCTTCCAAGCCTGACAATCTAGCTTGACCCGTAACTTCTGACATTTTAGCTGCTCCTTTTTTCTTAAAGTTTATATACCCATTACTAATTTGCCTGTACAAGTCTAACTGTATTGCATATACAGCTTCCATTTTGTTAATCGAAAACAATTTTTGAAATACGAAAAGAATTAATACTAACTTGAATAGTTTGAGAGAATTGCTTGGCTTAAATAAACAAGCAAATAAAATTGAGAGATAATTATCCAAATACAGATACCTCAGTATTGTACAAAGGTAATACGGATAATCAGATTGTTTGAAAAACTCATGACTCCATTCAGCGAGTGCTTGAGTAACTTCGAAATTGCAAAGAAGGTTAGGAAACCAAGTCGAAACCAAATTTGGTTGTCCTGATAATTCATCGAAATTGCAGAAAACCGCAATTGTGGGAATTAGCTATAGAAACGATAGGCGAGGAGCAACCTGACTAGTTAATCTGTTGATTTATGATCAATCAGTCCGGGCGAGCCCTAGATAGATTAAATCCTACGCTAAGCTATCCACTCGTCTTATTCGCTTGATGTTTCAGAACTAAGGCACATTAGCAGGACCCTCAGTCTAGTCACACAATATGATGTTAAGCACACTGACAATTCTCTTAACATCATCATACTTTGCACACAGTTTAATTATTATAATGTTTAATCACACACAATGTAATTCTACACTATGTTCTAATCTACTTGGTCTGGTCGCAGTACCGCTAGCTAAACCTACTGCTATCGCACATCAATCACACCCAATGCACTCTAAACATTCGCGGTTTCTACTCAAGACTTGAAGCAAGCGAGACAGCCTTTGATGCCGAGTCGATGAGCTGGAAGTCAACCTTGGTGTCTAGTTGATGCGAAGCCCAAACCAGGTTGAGACGAGTGTGCCCATTGATGAGTGTGGCTTAAGCATACAGAATACTCCAAGCGCATACAGCTGGCTCATGCTGTGTATGAGGCGTGCAGACCAAGCACTAGGTGTTAATCGGTTACTGAAAATATGCATACATAATAAATAGGCAGTCAATTAAGCAATTTTCAGTAAGCAACACGTCTAAATTGTGCTATTTCCACACTATGTATTTAACACATAGCGTCAAGTACTAATTGAAATGACTGAGCCACGGTGCACTAGTGATTCTATTATTGATTTGAAATCTATTTTAGATAGTAAGCAACAATTTTTACCGTATGAAGGCCATTGAAAAAGAAAGCAAAAATGAGCTACTAGCAACTGTTTTTCTACTCTTCAAAATTTGTGCAAAATCTACTAGAAAAACTAAAGAGATTAAAAAAAAAATAATAATATAAATCAGAACGATACTTTAAAGCCAAGCAGAATTGCATAAATCCAATCTTGAATTGTAGAGACGTAGCGATGAACCAGCAATCTAACCTCAAATTCGAGGTTCGCTTTCTCGCAGCTCAGCGCCGTTTCCGCTCGCTGTTCGCGTAGTCACCAGGCGTTCGCTGTGGATGATGCGGATGATGGGAAGGCGTTGTCGGGACGACCTTGATGCTTGTCGAGGTGCCACTGCGTACGTAGAGCTGCCGTATAGCTGTCCGTGCTGGGGCTGGAAGCGTAGCATGGGGCGCCGTTCTTCCGAGCCGCCGAACTCCTTCCTTACTTCTGCAGCTTCGTAGATTCATAGTTTCTGATGACGATCTCGATGCGTACTTACACCACCTTCGATACTTGTGTGTTGCCGCGTGTGTAAAGCGATGTTGTGTGTGCGCTTGCCCGCTGGGACTTCGCTGCCTCGGCACTCATTGGCGGGTTCAAAATGGCGACCGTTGCGACGCGCACGGCTCCGACCGCGTTGCGTAACGCGCAAACTTATAGTTTTTCCGGACTAACTTGCCAGCTCATTTATGCGCTTTATTTGGCCGTTGCAGGCAGCAAGTAATTTTCGAGGTACTTTTCTTCGACGCGATCAATTCACATACCTTCTTGCTTTTCTAAAAATCAAAATAATGGACCCAAGATGTCAGCCAAAAATTGAAATTTTACTGGAATTTGCTAAAAATTGTATATTTTGTGGGTTTCCGGATTCGCTGATTAGGAATCTGAACTCAGATTTTGTAAATACAAAATGGCGGCCAAAAATTTAAATATTACCTGTTTTTGCCGAAAATTGTATATAGGAGGTTTCTGGATTCGCTGATTACGAATCTGAACTCAGATTTTGAAAATTCAAAATGGCGGACAAGAATTAAAATATTACTGGATTTTGCTGAAAAATTAGTTTATAATCAATAAATAACAAATAATATAAGAGCTGACGTAATGAACTACATATATATTATGCATCATTTTGTTAAATATAAATATACCGAATATTTTAAAAATTAATAAATGATAAGAATAATTTTTTTCAAAAACAATACAGAAAATTTAAAAGAAAAAATAAATGTTTCATGATATTATTTAATACGGGGTTATCCTTATTCATTATTATCAATATTTATCTTTATATGAAATATAATCTGCAACTACAATATAAGATTAATTTTATATCACATTATTATATTTTTTAAAATAATCAATTTTTATATATAAATAAAACTTAAATAACTTTCCATATTTATTTGATCCAAATTTTTGCGATTATTCACTCAATAAATATTCGAGCATATCTAGCAAATTTAGAAAAAAGCCATTTTTAGAAACAAAATTCAGTTTACACATATTTTAGAAAACGATTTTCAGTTGTATTAGCTGTTGCTATAATATTTTTTTTAACAATTCACACTAAAAATGGAGGTTGGCGAGCGGAGCGAGCAGGAGGCGAAGCCCCCCTAATATATATATATATATATATATATATATATATATATGTTTTATGTTAGTTTCCAGGACATTCCAGATGTTTAACGTTGGTTTCGGGGACATTTGTTAGTTTTGGGGACAGTCCCTGAATCTACATATGTTTAACGTCAGTTTTGAGGACATCGGCCCCCATAAGAGACATTATTTCTTTAGTCACGTATAGGTATACAGTAACATGGGGTCCTGGGAACTAACGTTATACAAGTTTTTATATATATATATATATATATATATATATATATATATATATATATATATATATATATATATATATATATATATATATATATATATATATATATATATATATATATATATATATATATACCCCTTTCGAGAAATGTGTATATATATATATATATATACACATTTCTCGAAAGGGGTTTATAAAGCCCGTTTTTTATATATAGGGGTTTATCGAGCCCGATTTTGATTATGCAGCCCGGGCTTCATAATATTTCCAAATATAGGGGTTTATGCAGCCCGACCTAGAGTCTATAACCCCAGGGTCCATTATTTCTTTAGTCACTTGCCATAGGGAACTCTCGGCTGTAGGTACTAATATACAGGGTTGGGCTCCATAAACCCCGATAAGTGTGTCTATATATATATATATGAATACTACATATATGATTTTTTGATCCAACGATTTAGATGTTTTTCCTCATAAAAAGTACCAGTAGCATATAGGATACATATAATTTACTCGTAAACCCATCAGGGTTGTATCCCTATTTATTTAAGGTGCGTCATCATCTTTTTTATAAACAAATTTCTATTTATAATTGATAAAAATCAATAATTTGATTCAAAATCGATGAATTTTCAATTTTTTTTTAATTCATAACAATAGTAATTATAATAGTAATAAATTATTAATATTTAACGTCTATAACATTATAAACTCTTGTGATTAATAATGTTGTCGTTATATCTATTACATTTACCTTTTTTTTTAAACATTTCAATATCACTTTTTCGAAATTGTCTACAAATATGTTTTGCGCTAATCATTCAATACAAAATGTTGAAAAAATATTTGAAAAATTATATTATTTATACAATTTTGACATATTAGTAACTGTACTATTACTATTATTGTTCGAAATGAAATGAGTTGAATAATTATTCAATGCAGTTTTTTACTGTTTCAAAGAAAGTGTGAAAGCCGATCACGCACATATACTTGATCTTCTTGACTTGATTTTATTGTAGAGCAGAGTGACAGAGTGGGAGAATATTAAGTATATGGCGTTGTTTCATTTTACAATGGACGAACGAATACCCTAAAAAGAGGTTAAAGCTACCTTAAACTCAAAAAAGTTATATATCTTTTTAGTCATCCATTTTATTATCGACGATATTTTTCATTATCATTCATAAATTATTATCCATATCTTTATATTACCTTACATAATTACATATATGAATACATGCTTTAGTAACCAATTTTACATACAAACTTGTTTAAAATAAATTTTATCACATGATGGTTAGATATGTAAAGTAAATATTACCAGAACAAATGATAAAGAGGAGAATTTTATTATACATATAAATTATTATGTGTTACATCGTACCAATTCATGAGATCATGGATTATATGTTTTGCAATAATGATATTCATGGTAAAAATATTGTAAACACAGCGTTTTTTCGAACCAGGAGTAAGTTACGATTGCTCTTTTTCCGCAAATATCGCATGTAACAAAATTAGAATTGAAACAAAACTTTTGGAGGTAATGATACGATTACCACAATAATAATACGATTATCACAGATTGGTATAATAAACCCACTTCTTCCGGCAGACTTATTAATTATCATTCCTATCATCCACCACAACAGAAGATCAATATTGTGTACAACCTTGTTGACAGAGCAATTTTATTATCAAATAAAAAATTTCATAGGAAAAATCTAAATATTGTTACTACATTACTCAAAAATAATAATTACCCTCGGAGATTCATCAAACAATATGCATACAAAAGATTTTACAAAATTAAATATGAGAACAACCAAAAAGACAATATTGTACAAAATGAATTTGTATCCCATATTTCATTACCGTTCAATGACATTTTTGAAAAAATTGTAACCATTCTCAAACCTTATAACTTCCGTGTTTTGCCTCTTGTTAATAGGAGTCTAAGTTCTGTAATAAAATTAGGTAAAGACCCTACAAAAAAGTGGGATAAGACCAACGTAGTTTATAAGTTCTTTTGTAAATCGTGTCCTGCGTCATATGTAGGAGAAACTAAAGGTACAATAAAAATCAGAATTAACGAACATCAAAAAAAATAACAACATAGAATCAGTAGTTCCACAACATAGGAATAAATTTCTCCATGATTTTGACTGGGACAATACTAAAATTCTAGATCAGGAAGCTAATTACAAAAAACGTATATTGTCAGAAATGATCCACATTAAGTGCAACAGTAATAACATAAATAAGAAAGAAGACGTTAAATTTTTAAATACGTCTTATTTTCCTTTATTGAGACTTTTAAATTAAATTTGTTGTCGTTTGATTTTTCTTTCTATATGTATCTGCGTTTTGTTTGTAAACACAGGCACCAACCCTTTACTGTGTATACTATAAATACTGATCAATCTCATGTTTTGCGTTAACATCGACTTTATGTGTACTACGTAACACACGTTATAATTTAAGGTATTAATTATTGTATCACGCGAGTATTTAGTTTCTATTAATTACATTGTATTAATTGTTTTTTTCTGTTTAATAAAAAATTGTAGCCTGAAGAGGTTGGCAGACCAAGCCAACGAAACGTTGCTTTTTCTAATGAAATCGTTGAATTTTTGATTTCTAATCCTCGCCTCCGTCAGATCGACTTATCTTCTTAGAAAAAATTTGGAAGTGCGATATTTTACTCATATTCTACAAAACTTTTGGAGATTTTCAACTTTCTCTGGCCTTTTGTCAATGTAACCTGCAGCATACCAAGCATGTTTAAATAAATTTCTAAACCTGGGACTGGATAACTGATTATGCACTAATGACTGCATTATAATAATATCATTCCGATTATGTAAATTGATGGCTTCATTCGTCAACAATATCATATCTGGAAACTTTCGAACAAAGTTCTTCCACATACGAAAACCGTATACATCAAGAGGTTGAACTTCGTCTGTGGTCCATTCTGGAATCTGTAGAAGCATTAATGTTTTGTGTTTTGGTTTAACTTCATAAAGATCTCTTATAGATCGAGCCATTAAACTTGTACATTCTTCCTTTCATAAAAAGAATATTAAATTTATCAAAAATGTCTTAACAAAAAATGACTATCCAATAGATTTTATTGAATTTTATATAAAAAAACGTCTGAAAAAAATTAGAAATTGCACAAATACACAACAAAACTCAAATAATGAAAATAAAAACTTTATTTGTTTACCATATGTGAAAGAAATTGAAGGATTTGCAAAAAATTTCTTTAAAAGATTAAATACAAATGTAATATTTAGCACACAGAATAAGATGAATAATATTATAGTATTAGACAAAGACAAAAATGTGAAATTAGAGAAATCTAACGTGGTTTATAAAATAAATTGTAACAATTGTAATTCGTCTTACGTTGGTCAAACTTGTAGACGTCTAGGCGTAAGAATTAAGAAACATCATAAAAAATACATCGAAGAAGATAAAAATTCATCTTTACATATACACAGGATAGAGAAAAACCATACTATAAACTTTGATAACGTAAATATATTAGACCAAGAAATTAATAAAGATAAAAGACTATTTTCCGAAGCATTATATACACACACACAAAAGAACTTTATGAATAAACAATTTGAAATAAATAAACTTCCTAAAGAATATAGTGTGATGATAAGTAATTTTGAATTTTTATCTCCTTCCTAGTATGAAAACGGCAGAATTTGGTTGAGCTGATATCAGGAGAACATATACCGTAATCATATATAGTCATGTCTTATAGTCATTTAAGAGCAACGCAATTCTAAGCTATACCTCTATATTGTTATGTGAGGCGTTTCACGTCAGCTCTCCCGGTGCGGCGCGCGAGCGCGAAATCATGCTGTTTTCAGCTTGTGTTTGAAGGGCTAAGATGTATCTAAAAAAAATAATCCCCAAGTGATTTCGATGTATTTTTTCCTCAGCTTTCCGATGGTGCTATTAGTTTCTCAAAATTTTTCAATTCTAAGTATTTCTTGAATAATATCTCGAAAAAATCAAAAAACCCCTATGTAGAAAAAAGCTATATCCATATAAAATTTCCTCTTCTTTCGATCTAGCAGGTCAAAACAAATATTAAAAATATACTTTTTGAGATATAACACGTTTTATGTTTTTTTGAGGTTAGAATTGAAAAATTTTGAGAAACTAATAGCACCATCGGAAAGCTGAGGAAAAAATACATCGAAAGCACTTGGGGATTATTTTTTTTAGATACATCTTAGTCCTTCCAATACAAGCTGAAAACAGGATGATTTCGCGCTCGCGCGCCGCGCCTGGAGAGCTGACGTGAAACGCCTCATGTTTTCTTGATACCTGTCCTTTGCGTTCGAACTCGTCGGAGTGGGTTGCGCCCCACCTAAACCATTTACCTATGTCATTGAGCCACATATACATTGTTACACACACACATATATATAGATATATATATATATATATATATAGTACACACAATCTCAATTATTAGTATATGGGAGCGTCCAGCAGAAACGGGCCACCGAGCGCGCGCGGTGCCTTTTTTCGCGTAAAAGGCGCTCTGTTTAACTCGCTCATAATCGTATGCTGCGTCTTTGAAAAAAAAACCAAGGACCTATATCGATAGATTTTTTTCTGCTCTTTCCAATTGCGCCATTGTTTTTATTGCGAAACGCGTTCTTCCGGACGAAAACTCGAGTTGAATATTGAAAGCCATTTTTCTCAAAGTATATCATGTTTTTTTTCAAAATAAACTACACCATTGGAAAGTACAACTCTTAAGCTTCAAAACCCTATCCTGGAGAAGTTGGAGAAATAAAGGGTTTAAAAGTAACAACATGAAAAAGACAGCGCCGAGGGTCCGCGCAAGCCCCTCGCGCCCGTGCGTACGGCACGTTTAAGTGCACGCTCTATGCAATATGCTAATAATCGTGTACCAAGTCTCTGAAAAAAGAACTAAGGACATATATCGATAGATTTTTTCCTGCTCTTTCCAATGGTGCTATTATTTTTATTCCGAAATGCTTCCTTCTAGTTGAAAATTCCATTTGAATGTTTAAACTCTATTTTTTCAATAAAATATCAGTCTTTTCTTCAAAATGAATTATATTCTTCAAAAGTCCAAGTCTTAAACTATAAAATATTATATTTTTAAGTGGAAACATGAAAAGTTCAAAAATAGTAAGATCAAAAAGACAGCGGCTGGCCGAACTTTTTACGCTATGCTCAAGGGCGGATTAATACACGCGATGTGCTATTTCGCCCTTTCTTTTTTGTAAATACAAAATGTTTTGTAACTTACAATGCCAATGCGTGGACATAATTTTGTGGATCTAGTTGTAACAGTTAGTATAATATTAAAATGAACTTTGTTCATTTATATAACAAAATTTGAAAAACATAATATATTAAACATCTGGCATAACAATATTACCTTTTCCTTTAAATTCTAATTTTTTTAACATTTTTTTGATTTTATAAGAATTGTGCTTTTTGCGACATCCGCTTCTTTCTTTGTCACATATTTTGTCTCTATCAGTTAAATGCGGATAACAAGCTCTAAGTCTATCGGAAACAAACTTAAGTTTCGATGAATGCTTTATTTCATCAAATGGATTACAGCAACGATTTAAAATGTTAGACATATTATTAAGCTTTTTTTTATTAAGGCAATAAGACAAAGGGGCAAAGTAATAAGGCATGTGCATAAAGCACCTGGCTAGTGGGCGACGCAGGCCTCTATTTAAGCCCGCGGGGTGATGTTTTTCATTGAAGGTAGCGCGCTTGGTGCTTGCCATCTAGCGAGCACTTCGGGTACTAATCACGAACAGAAGCATTTCGGAATAAAAATAATAGCACCATTGGAAAGAGCAGGAAAAAATCTATCGATATATGTCCTTAGTTCTTTTTTCAGAGACTTGGTACACGATTATTAGCATATTGCATAGAGCGTGCACTTAAACGTGCCGTACGCACGGGCGCGAGGGGCTCGCGCGGACCCTCGGCGCTGTCTTTTTCATGTTGTTACTTTTAAACCCTTTATTTCTCCAACTTCTCCAGGATAGGGTTTTGAAGCTTAAGAGTTGTACTTTCCAATGGTGTAGTTTATTTTGAAAAAAAACATGATATACTTTGAGAAAAATGGCTTTCAATATTCAACTCGAGTTTTCGTCTGGAAGAAAGCGTTTTGCAATAAAAACAATGGCACCATTGGAAAGAGCAGGAAAAAATCTATCGATATAGGTCCTTGGTTTTTTTTTTCAAAGACGCAGCATAAGATTATGAACGAGTTAAAGAGAGCGCCTTTTACGCGAAAACAGGCACCGCGCGCGCTCGGTGGCCCGTTTCTGCTGGACGCTCCCATATATGGGAGCGTCCGCCAGAAACCAGCCAGCGGGCGCGCGGGACGCATTTTTCATGCAAAACACGCTCTGTTCAACTCGCTCGTAATCGTATTCTGAGTCTCTCAGAAAAAAACAAAAGATATATATCGATAGATTTGTTCCTGCTCTTTCCAATGGTGCTATTGTTTTTACTCCGAAACTTTTTGTACTGGTTGAAAATTCAAGTTGAAAGTTCAGAGACATTTTTCTCAAAGTATATCATGTTTTTTTTCAAAATGCATATGACCATTCGAAAGTACAAGTCTTAAGCTACAAAACCCTAAATTTTCAAATTGGAGAAATGAAGGGCTCAAAAGGAACAAGATTAAAAAGACAGCGGTGAGTGGCCGCGCGTGATCTTCGCGCTGCGCTCGGACGCGCCGCACGATCGGGCTTGGTATAATGAGCTTGTAATCGTATTTTGAGTCTCTCAGAAAAAAACAAAAGACATATATCGATAGATTTTTTCCTGCTCTTTCCAATGGTGCTATTCTTTTTACTCCCAAACACTTTCTTCTGGTCGGAAATTCGAATGGAAAGTTCAGAACCATTTTTCTTAAAGTATAACATGTTGTTCTTCAAAATGCATAGCACCATTCGAAAGTACAAGTTATAAGCTACAAACCCCCTACATTTTAAAGTTGGAGAAACGTAGAGCTCAAAAGTAATAAGATTAAGAAGACAGCGGCGAGCGACTGCGCAAATTTTTTGTGCTGGACCCGAGTATGCTTTTATAAACGTAGTGCATATTTTCGTTGTTTCCTATTAAAAGCATTACACAATGTTTTTATCAGTGCATCATATATTACGTTTTAAATATATTAATTTTTTATTTTTATTTGCGATTATTTTTATTGGTCTTTTCACGATACTCATGTTTTTCTTAATTCGAGTTTTAGAGGGTTCGGCTTTTTTAACTGGTGGATATAATTGAGAATCTTTGGATGTTGAAAATCGTTTTAGTTCTAACTTTTTAGTGTTAGCTAATAATCTAACACAGTGAAACGATTGAGTTCCAGGCACTGTTTTTGCTTAATCTAGCCTTTGTCTTAATTTATCTGTAGCCTTAGCATATTCATCTTTTGATGAAAAAAGGCACAAAATATTTTCAAAGTATTCAGTCGCCCACTGGTAAAGATCTTGCGGCGTCAATATATAATTATCGGATACTTTCCGCAAACTTGCTCGCCTAGCATTACTTTTTATAGAAGCACCGATTCCATCGCATGCATTTTTTCCGTGAGCAGTCGCATGAAAGTGCCATTCAGCTTCAACGGAAAAATCTTCATAATGATGAAAAAGGTTCTGAAAATTATGTTTATTTTTAAAATGTTGTGCAGCTCCATCAGTAAAGTAAATGATTTTTTTAACGAAATCAAAAGATTTTTTAAGGTAATCGATTATAATTTCTTGAATTAGGTAAACTGCCACAGTATCATGAATTAAGTTGTCTGAAAAAACCGCCATACTTTTGTGTTCAATTTTAGAATCTGAACCTTTGTAGTAAATAACTATTGTTGCCAAATTACATTGATTATTATTATAGTGGAATGATTGTGCCGCATCTTGTGCAATGAACGCATAGTTTTCCGAAAAATCTAGGGAAATTAAAAATTCTCCTTTGCTTAAGGATTCTCGTAAGATTTGAAAATAAGATGACTGCTGTTTGGAAATGAAAGAATGAGTTTTGAGTTTATGTAAAAGAGGAAAAAAGATATCAGTAAATAAAGAACTAGAAACAATTTCAGTTTGCAATCTTGATCTATCAGTAGTTTTCCACATTTGAAATTTTATTTCATTAACCCCAGACCTTTCAAGAAATAGTTCAAGTTCCGTTTTTAGAGGTTCAATACCAGGACAATTTTGACACATATTTATGTAACATTTCGCAGTTGGTGTTTTACAAACTATTTCAGCTATACAATCTTTGTAAGTATCCATTTTATCAAAAGAAACTCTTGAATTTCTTAAACCAGCTAAGAGGAGTTTGACGTTTTGATGATAAATGCACACACACACACTGAATGCGTACCACTAGCACCAGCTAAAACACAATATTTAGGGCGACATTCGGCAAATTTAGTGAATCCTATTTTTGATTCGGGATACTGGTGTTTATACTTTAAATATAACTCTCTAAGATTGTACAAAACAAGTCGTTTCTGAACATAGGTCTTTGTGCCATCATCATTTCGTATACACTTATTATCTTTATAACCTGGCATGATTCTGCTATTATCGTCATTTTGATAGAAAAGTTTTACTCCGTTTACAGTATCGCATGATATTTTTCGGTTTCCCCTTTTATCAACTAAAAGGGATTGACTATCTGACAAACATTTTGTTACAAGCCAACAGGATGAATTAGAAAAATTAGAAACTTTACGAGAACTCAAGTTTTTTGGGAGTAATTTTAAAAGCAACATTTTTTCATTTTTCGACAAATTATCATCGTTAAACAATTTTTGTAAATTAGAAATAATTTCTCTAGATTCTTCCATTGACACTACATTTTCTTCCTCAATTTTCACATCAAATTTTAATCGACAAGAATCACATATTTTATCTTTATCTTGTAAGTTGTCTTTTTAATCTTGTTACTTTTGAGCCCTTCATTTCTCCAATTTAAAAATTTAGGGTTTTGTAGCTTAAGACTTGTACTTTCGAATGGTCATATGCATTTTGAAAAAAAAACATGATATACTTTGAGAAAAATGTCTCTGAACTTTCAACTTGAATTTTCGACCAGAAGAAAAAGTTTCGGAGTAAAAACAATAGCACCCTTGGAAAGAGCAGGAAAAATTCTATCGATATATATCTTTTGTGTTTTTCTGAGAGACTCAGAATACGATTACGAGCGAGTTGAACAGAGCGTATCTTGCATGAAAAATGCGTCCCGCGCGCTCGCTGGCTGGTTTCTAGCGGACGCTCCCATATATTTTCTGATTTAATTTTTACTGTATTAGGTCGGGGTTTTGGAATAAACCCCCAACTGTTGTTTTGTTATGAAACTGTTGCTCTCTTTTGAGCCTAGGCCTATTTCATCCTAATAGCTCGGGATAGAGCTAGATACCTACACTAATGGGGTGGATTTCGGGCAGCAAAGGGCGCGTCGCGTAATTATCAAAATTATTTCACTTTTAAAATTTTTGATCAGTAAAATATACCCACTAAAACGGTGGCAGTAGCCGGAACTTAGTATGATATATTCACTGATATAATTTTTACTATTCGAATTTGCTTCGATTTAAATATCACACAATTATGGGAAAATGTATCGGCAAATGTTCTACTAGAAACCTGATTTAATAATTGGTTTTTGTTTTACTTATGGTTGATACTTGATGTTTTCTGCTTACACCTCAGTGATGGAACGAAATAGGAACGTGGTTACAAAAGAAACTCAAACTGACACATATAGTTTGAGTTTATATTTCTTTTTATTTCAAAAACTTCTTAAAAATTTACTTTTATCATACCAATTCTCTCTTGAAAGTCTAAACAAAAATTATGTCCATCAATCTTGGAGATTATAGATGGGAGTCTAAAATAACATACAAACGCCTCGGTGAAATGAGGCTCACATGGGGTCCGACCGTCAACAACAACTACTCGAATTAGACCCTGCCAGGCGTATTTATACCCTAAAATAGGCTACTCCCTAACTTTAGAAAAGGGTATACTCAAAACTATCTGATCAGCTCCCAATTGGTTCTTGGAATTCTGGCCACTGCCCTTTCCGGGAATTCTGAGAGAGAATTGGTTAATGAGCTGCGAATATTCAGCACGCGGTTAAAAATAGTAAATGTTAAAATAACTAATACATTTTTTTGAATGAACCTTAATTAAGAAACAACAAAATTATTTTGAAATTCATTTTTTTCTAGAATATTAATTTTTAGTTGGTGAAAGTGTCGAAAAAGGCGGAGCTAATACAAATTATTAAATAGTTTAATAAATAATAATTATTTAACTTAAATTTTCGTTTGAAATTTAAAAGGAATCAGAATGGAAACAGATTTTAATATAAAAACATGAAAATAATTAATAAAAAGGTTGAAAAAGCTTTAGTTAACTAATATGTTGTGAAATTTGGGTAATAGAAAATGCTGGAAAACGAGAGAGATAGAGACAGACGCTGTCGTCCGTAATTACAGGGTTTTCCCGGTTTATATATTCGAGTGGTAGAAAAAATTTTGAAAGTGAACAAGGGAGAGAAAACGAGAGAGAGACGGGAACAGACGCTTCTGTATGTGGCTATAGTGTTTCCCCGGTTTATTAGCTTTGGAGTGGCTGGGTATACCGATGCGTACTCGGATTTTGGATAATTATTGCTTGCAGATGTTTGAATTTGGCTAGTGTTTACTCAGGCTATCGTAAAAGAAAGGAAACGAATAGAAACTTTATGAACCACGACGAAGAAGGAAGCGTTGTACCCTTACTTCAAGATGTTTGCGTTTGGGATTTCTCATGCGACAGAAAATTTTTGACCTGGGTTTTTATGATCCCAAACGAAGAAAGTTTTTGAAGATGAACAAATTCTAAAATGATCTAATCCGATGATTGTTGGATGCGAGGAAATAGTGAGCATTTCTTAAATATTGCGTTTAAAATGAATGATACAAGAGCGTCTCACTTTTTAAATGCCAGATAAAATTTTACAACATAATTGCCTTACTACTAAGAGTAAAGTGTTAAAATTTTATACTTTGAGAAGGAAACATACAATACTAAAGGTTACAACAGGATTCCGAGTTTTATTTACAAAACTGAATCTTATATTTTTTTTTTATATTCTGAAATTGGTTTACGAGATTCATGTAATAATGAAATAAAATAATTTCTATTATTTTAAAGAAAACTATTTTTGGCAGGACGTAACACCCCCTCCTAAAACGGTTGCTACTACTAACAAACGTAGCAAACGTTACCCTGAGTAACTTAATAATACAAACAAACAAACAAAAAAATGCAATTTCGAACTGGAACGATTACAACTTAAGCAAAACTAATAATGTGGAGGTAACTATATTAAAAATGATTTTCCAAGGATTACTCCAGGATGATAATCCACAAGAAAAATTATGTGCCCAGTGCGAAGAAAGGTTTTTGAGTTGTGATCTCTTGATCATTGCCACGTAAGTTCGGATAATGGGTATTGGTAGTAATGGGAGCTGATGGTTCAGGTAATTCTTCTTTAGTTGAGGATGTAGATGGAATTACATTAACCTCTTGTAATTCAGTAGGAGGTTCAGCAGGAGGTTGATTACTCAAGTGGATGAGTAAATGGGTAATGGATCCAAAGAGTGCTCCAAGTAATCGGACTGACCAACCATAAACTGTATGGAGAGTGTAACCGTGAACGAATATATTAACTATCGCTTTCACAATCTGAAAGATCATTATTAAAGCAAGAAAGCCGGCACTGGCATTGCCAAAAATGAGAAATCGTGACCAGAACTTCTGCCATGTGGTGCTGATGATTTGCTCAACAGCGTTTTCATTCAACAGCTTATTGAGGGTGGATTCCTGGTTGTCAAGAGGGTGACCCCTCATTTCACGAGCGGCGGTGTTTAACAGTCCTGATTTTTCCATGGGAAACATAATTCTTTCCCGAAGTTGATCTACATCGTGCTGATTGTAAATACCACTAGTGGCAAGTTCAGCGGGGTTGATATATGTCCAAGTAGGTTTGGACATAGGATGTATTATGGTTGGTGGTATGGCCTCCGTTGGGGAAGGCAAAATCTTATACCAAGAATTCCCAATAAAGTAATAGGATGGTAGCAGGGAATTACAAGGCATTCGAGTGCCTTTCTGTTTCAACACATGTTTTCTGGGAGTAAGGAAATAGGTTTGATTATTACGTGTTACCTCCAATTCGGTGTAGCAATAATTTCTGTGCTGTACCTTCACTTCGACCGGCACACATTTCACTATATGGACCACTTCCCCGGCAGAAATTCCCATATAACCTGGTCCTTTCATAAGATCAAAAGCGAAATCATCAGGTGATTGCTTAATTATTGATAATGAATTCTTAATCGTTTGATGTTCCAAATTGCATCTTTGTACAAGAACGTCTCGATACAAACTTCTCATTTGCTCGCGGATATGCTTTTCAACATAAACGAACTTAGAATTTACATAAGAGAATATATCTAAATTAGTAACACTTATAGTATCTGTAGTGGCGAAGCTATTTCCCTTCGAAGGTTCAAAGATAACTAATTTAGGGTGCTCAGTAGTAATTATTTGGTAACCGCAAACGGATTCATAGTTTCTGGCAATTAACGCAAAGGTAACCCCTTGAGTAGCCAAAGAAAACACTATTTGCGTATTGCCACCCAAATCAGGGTTAAACATTTTATTAGCATAACCCTCATAAAGGACACCGTATGTATTAAATTTACATAAATCGGTAGGGATAGTTTGCCAGAAGGTATATCCCCCCTCTATATCTAGGCAATTACCTATAGACAGTGAGCAAACTGTTCCTGAGCGTAAGTTTATATGATTGTTATCTAGCCTAACTTGTGATTCGTAATCCATCAACGTGATTTTAATAGTGCCCTGTACAACTACATTCTCCCAAGTACCATAAGGGTTAGAGTAACTGGCTCCGCTACATTTTCCCTCGGTAGTTAATGAACCTGCTAGGATAATACTATGAGTAACGGTAGAATTTGGTTTTACACCTACTATCACTTTAGTATTTGGCAAATTATAAGTTCCATAACGATGTAATATTTGCACGCATCTTTGGAAATGTCCTGTATGTATTCATTTTCCCCATTTAATACGATAGAGTTATGGGAAAAACTACCGCAATGGTATATGGTACGATGTATTTCCAATTTGCATTGGATGACATGAGTCGACGCATACTCGTTGATTTGTAGCAATTGGACGAACTGTTGAGTGATATTGGGTTGGTAGTTAGGCACCTCGCATTCGCCCACATCCTTAAGCGATAGTGTGGTAACGTTCGAGTATGCTTTGTACTTTCTTGTACGCAGGCCATTAAGCATGGCCATTATTAAGCATGGCCAGATCAAGCCATTCATCTCAATCCGAATCGGCATTTTTATATTGTTTAAGAAATTCCCCTAATGCATGATGGGATCTTTCTAAAGAACCGTTTGACTGAGGATGGAAAGCGGATGTTTTTAATTTCTTTATTTTTAAACGTTTAGATACCCTTTCCATAAGTTTACTCAAAAAGTTTTGCCCCTGATCGGTTAAAACTATTCTAGGCGCGCCAAAGATACATACAAATTTCTTTATAAATGCATCGGCTATAGTGGTGGCCAAAGTGTTTTTCAATGGAACTGCAAGACAAAATTTAGATAACTGATTCTGCATGGTTAAAATGTACTCAAAATCAGCTTTGGTTTTTTGTAATGGACCAACGATATCCATTGCAATTTTATCAAATACCGTACCTGGTGTATCTGTGATTATCATTGGTTGTTTAATCTTTAACCGTGTTAGTTTCTTTAATTGACAATTAAGACATTACTGAATCCGACGTTGAATGTCCTCTTTCATATTTTCCAAATAGTATCCGGTTTTAATCCGATTGTAAGTTTTTGATACACCGCGATGACCACCGATTGGAGAATAATGCATTTCGTAAAAAATCTTGTCCCTCAAATCGGGTTCTACATATCGTAACGAATTTTTACAAACTACTATTTTAATGGGTACTTCGTAAAATACTTGTTTTAATAACCCTAAGACCTCGATCCAATCGAAATTTTCTATATCCTTACTATAAGATATACTACATGTTTTTACTTTTAAGTTTAATATTAATTCTTTCAAATCTGTAAATACCTTAAATAAATTTTCCTTAATTTTAGAAATAGAAACCTTTTCCCCTTCCTTTATGCATAAGGAAAAGTAATAGTTACCATTATGTCTTTTAGAATAACCTACCTTAAGATAATTTAAGATCTGTTTAGGTTCTATTTTATTATTTTCTATTAATTTTAAGGCACCATCGTCGCATGGGCTGCCATTAATGTCTACAAAATACATTATGTTATCTTTCCGGCAATGAATTAGGTCTTTTACCTCAATTATTTGACAAGTTTGATTTATATTTACAGAATTTAATTCAGGCTCCGAGGGTTCGGATTCAATTTTTGAAGAAGGTGAATGAGAAACCTCGGATTGAATATCAGTATTTAAAATTATCGGTAATTCAAAAGTGTAATTATTTATAGAGGAATATGTAGTCTTTTCAGATTGTGGAGGTAACAGCGCTTCTCCTTGAAAATGATCATCTAGACTATTATATTCTATGTAATTAGGTTTTGG
Source organism: Torymus aiolomorphi (assembly GCA_036365515.1). Taxonomy (NCBI): domain Eukaryota; kingdom Metazoa; phylum Arthropoda; class Insecta; order Hymenoptera; family Torymidae; genus Torymus; species Torymus aiolomorphi. The sequence continues at coordinate 84,272,911 of CM070877.1, forward strand.
TTTATTTATAATATGGTTTGAAACCCGCTTTTCAATAGGCTCCGCTACATTGGGAATGACCTTCATTTTATTATTTTGTTCTTCAGAGTTTATTAACTGAGATTTATCTGCAGATTTCAATACTAAATTATTTTCAATAGAGTTAGGTATTTTGGTGTTTTCCTCAAGAGTAAGCTCCTCAGGTTTTTTCTAAGAATCTCCAGATTTGTTATTTATCTTTTTATCTGTATATTGTTAGGATTTGTTTTAAGTTTAGATGCTGAACTAGATTTTAGATTTTTTTCTACTATTTTAGATCCGCCAACAATATCATTAGTAACCTTATTTTCCTCATTAAGTAGCTTAGCTTGTTTCCTGGTGATTACATTACAAATAGGATTTCTAGATAGCGCATCTGCATTAGCGTTCAATCTCCCGGGTTTATATATAACCTTATAATCTAATTCAGAGAGTTTAAATCTCCATTTCTGAACCCGTGTGTTGCAATCCGCAGTTTTAAACCAAACTAACGGTTTATGATCTGTTACAAACGAGATCTTTCTGTTATAAATGTAAGATCGAAAAATCTTAGCACAATGGATCATAGCTAAAGCCTCTTTTTCGTATACTTCATAATTCATTTCCGGTCCTCTAAGCACGCGACAGGCATAACTTATTGGAAGGTCTTTGCCAATTTCCCCTTGAGAAAGTATTCCGTCAATGGCATAACCTGAGGCGTCCGTTGTTATAATGAAAGGTTTAGAAAAATCACGATACTACAAAATAGGAGGATTGCATAATGCATCCTTTACTGACTCAAAGGCTTCATTTGTCTTTTCAGTCCAAATAAAATCAGTATCTTTTTCCAGTAATTTTGTTAAAGGTTTTGACATCGTCGCAAAGTTTTTAATAAACCTTCTATAATATTCAGCTAAACCGAGGAATTGCCTAATGTTTTTAACAGTTTTGGGCTGCGGAAAACATCTAACTGCCTCAAGGTTTTTAGGATCAGGACTGACTCCATCCTTACTTAAGACGTGACCTAGATAGTAAATCTCATCTTTTAAAAACTCGCATTTGTTAATATTTAATTGTAGATTAGACTTATCTAATCTTTCCATGATTAAGTTTAACTTTTCCTCGTGTTCGTCTAGTGTGTCTGCAAAAATAATTATATCGTCAATAAAGGTGAATAGAATTTTTCCTTGTAGACCTCTAAAGGTTTCATCTATATATCTTTGAAAAGTAGGAGGAGCATTCTTCAAACCAAAGGTCATACGAACATACTCATAATGACTGTAAGGTGTACTAAAAGCGGTTTTGTGAGCATCACGGGGATCCATTAAGATTTGATTGAACCCTGATGCTAAATCGAGAACCGTATAGTATTTATGTCCTCCAACCTGATCAATAATTTGGATTAGGGTATGCATCAGTTATAGTTTTTTCGTTAAGCATGCGAAAATCCGACACTAATAGCCATTTTTGTTTTAAAGAAGCATCTAACTTCTTAGGGACCAACCAAAGAGGAGAATTATAGGGAGAACACGACGGTCTAATAATTCCCTCTTGCAAAAGTGCATAGACTTGTCTACCAACCTCTTCCTTAAGAGATATGGGGACCTTGTATTGTTTGACATTGACGGGAATATCATCGGTAGTTATTATTCTATGCATTACCGTGCTAGCGGCACCTAAATGTTGACCCTCTAAAAGAAATCTGTGCTCAAATTTTAAGACTAGGTTAGTAATGTGATCTCTCTCCATATCATTCAAGTGATCCATTCTCAAAAATTTAAAAATGGAATCATTGTCCTCCCTACTCATAGTGTGTGTGGATGAGTTTATATTTTGTTGATTCGTGTCGAGGATATCAAAAGCATCCTCAATTTCCTGATTAGACGCAACAGGTACACCTAGTTCGGCAAAAGTTTCCGCATATGTTATCTTAAATAGTCTGAGAATTGGATTTATGTCTTCATTGATGCTTTTGGTTTTAACATCCGAATCTAGAATAGCAATTTTGTAATTGGAATAATACTCCTCTAGATCAGATAAATCATAAGAATTCTTTTCAGGAAATTCCATAGTCTCACTGTCAATTTCATTTCCAAAATTAAATGATCCTTACATAACTCAATGTTACCCGAAATCTTAAATAACAAGGGGGTAGTGTGATTTCCTACCTTGAGGCATTTATTCTCATAATCAATCAAGGCTTTAGCTTGGGTTAAATACGTGGAGCCGAAAACTTCATCACCCAGGAATAGGGAAATCATCTGGTACTACATGAAATAATGAAGGAATTCCGTAAACCACAATTTCAATGGCACCAAGAGATTTAGTTGTTTCATCACATATCCCTTTTAATAAAACTGAGCTAGCTGGGTTTATTTCTTGACTTTAGGTATTAATTTCAATTGAATGAGATTGGCTTCGGAGCCACTATCTATCATAAAATAACCCTTAGTAAAGAAAGGCGGATTGAAAATTTCAATAAACGGTAGACAATTTAAAGCCTTCTCAGTTACCATATTAGTAACTGCATTAATTTCTACCTCATAACAAGGATTATCATTTTGACAAAAATCCATTTTTTTGTCACCTAATGTAAATAATTTATTTTCAAAGTCTAATTTAGCATTATGAGCTAAAAATAATTATGACCCTAAAATTCGAGCAAATGGAATTTGAAAAATATTAGGGACTACTATAAATTCTACATTCCTATCTAACATTTAATATACGTATTATGTCCACCATCCATTATTTGAAACATATAAAAATTGGACGATAGGGAGGGTCAACCCTTCAAAAATAAACAAAAAAAACACAACACTTCACATTCTATATTCCAACGTTTCGCTGATCCTTGTTGTTAGCCTCATCAGGGAAAAAAGTAATCTCAACAACATGTCAACCAGATAATTGTCAAATTATTTAGTAGTAACAACTACATTGTCAAAAGTAGAAAGCCACATTGTCTCACTCACAGATGACTCAGTCTATATATATATATATATACACACACACTTATCGGGGTTTATGTAGCTCAAGACTGCATATTAGTACCTACAGCCCAGAGTTCCCGATGGTAAGTGACTAAAGAAATAATGGACCCTGGGGTTATAGACTCTAGGTCGGGCCGCATAAACCCCTATATTTAGAAATATTATGAAGCCCGGTCTGCATAATCAAAATCGGGCTCGATAAACCCCTATATATAAAAAAACGGGCTTTATAAACCTCTTTCGAGAAACGTATAATATATATATATATATATATATATATATATATATATATATATATATATATATATATATATATATATATATATATATCCTGCTTTTAAATTTGAAAAGACAATAAGTTTCCTTTCAACCTATAAACTTTTTGCCTTAACATAAAATTGATCCTACCTAGTATTTGTATCTATTATCCCTCCGGGGCCTCCAAAGTAGTTACGTCGGGGTTTTGGAATAAACCCCCAACTGTTGTCGTTGTGTGGAAAGTGTCGAAAAAGGCGGAGCTAATACAAATTATTAAATAGTTTAATAAATAATAATTATTTAACATAAATTTTCGTTTCAAATTTAACAGGAATCAGAATGGAAACAGATTTTAATATAAAAACATGAAAATAATTAATAAAAAGGTTGAAAAAGCTTTAGTTAACTAATATTTTGTGAAATTTAGTTGTTTTACATAGTAAAAATAAAGAATATAGTAATTAGGGTTAGTGTAAGTATGGGTAATGCAATTGTTAGTAATAATTTTTGTTTATAAGTACATTTTCGTAGCTTATATGTATTTCAACTAATCTAACAAAAACTTATCGATATTAGTGTATACCTGAATTATAAACAAACTAACTTAATTATAACTGGCCTCTAGCTGCTGACTACATAATAGTTTAATTATGTAAACCAACCTGGACGTTTTATAATAGGAGTGTTACTATCCTCGAGTTCTTGATTTATGAATCATGAAAGACTAAAAATTCAAAGAAAAGCACATACATGAAAGTTTGTATTTTTGTTGAAGGTTTCTTGATTTAATTTTCGAAACAAAGGATAAGATTGGACCTATTGCCTATTGTTATTTTACCTAAAAGAATTAGAATTGCATCCACTGTTTATAAACGTGTTAAGAGAAAAATCCAGTATAAGCGTGGGTAATAGAAAATGCTGGAAAGCGAGAGAGACAGAGACAGACGCTGTCGTGCGTAATTACAGGATTTCCCCGGTTTATAGATTCGAGTGGTAGAAAAATTTTGAAAGCGAATAAGGGAGAGAAAACGAGAGAGAGACGGGAACAGACGCTCCTGTATATGGCTATAGTGTTTCCCCGGTTTATTAGCTTTGGAGTGGCTGGGTATACCGATGCGTACTCGGATTTTGGATAATTATTGCTTGCAGATGTTTGAATTTGGCTGGTGTTTACTGAAGCTATCGTAAAAGAAAGGAAACGAAAAGAAACTTTATGAACCACGACGAAGAAGGAAGCGGTGTATCCTTACTTCAAGATGTTTGCGTTTGGGATTTCTCATGCGGCAGAAAATTTTTGACCTGGGTTTTTATGACCCCAAACGAAGAAAGTTTTTGAAGATGAACAAATTCTAAAATGATCTAATCCGATGATTGTTGGATGCGAGGAAATAGTGAGCATTTCTTAAATATTGCGTTTGAAATGAATGATACAAGAGCGTCTCACTTTTTAAATGCCAGATAAAATTTTACAACATAATTGCCTTACTACTAAGAGTAAAGTGTCAAAATTTTATACTTTGAAAAGGAAACATACAATACTAAAGGTTACAACAAGATTCCGAGTTTTATTTACAAAACTGAATCTTATAATTTCTTTTTTTTATATTCTGAAATTGGTTTACGAGATTTATGTAATAATGAAATAAAATAATTGTTATTATTTTAAAGAAAACTATTTTTGTCAGGACGTAACAACTGCGACAAACGGACAGCTCTCCGCACTATATCAAAAATAGACGTTGTAAGTGTCATTCGTAAATTGTTCTTACGTGTAGCTTAATTTATTTATTCATACGTGTTGTAAAAAATAAAAAATAAAATTGTATCTATTTTTTGTTTATTAGTTACCTGAAGAGGGACATTCACTAATAAAAGATGTCCGAAACATTGTTAATGTGAAATAAATTTGTTATTTTATTTATTTTTTACCATCTCGTACAATAAATATTGGTAGTAACCTTGGCCATTAGATGCAATCAACATTTATTCATAAATGGTATTTTGGCAGTGACCTCTCCATGAATCAAGCAGCAGATTACTAGTTATCGTAGTATATGGGAAATATACATCTCTGATTTGAAAGCCATAACGTAAACGTTTTCAGCTTTGAATAAATTTCGCTCTACTACTGGCCCGAACTTTCCCTTTGGTTCTTGTAAATCTAATAAAAATGGAGACAAAAGTTTTCTTTCGGCAGATATGATTGGTTGAATGGTGTACGAATGTGTGGTAGCGTGTGTTGATTGAACAGTACAATCGATTTTTTTTCTCCTATACTAGCGAGGGTTCGTCCACTATTGTGACGTACATGACCAGCTGTACGATACGCACGCACACATTCATGAACAGAATAAGCGAAACTTCAACAAGGGCCCGGCTCACCGATCGCGAGCGCCCAGCACAAACCAAGCAGACTCGTATTCTCTCGCGGGTAATTAAGGCGCATCTGACGTTATGACGTAAACACCTGTATTCTCATGCGCTAGAGAGAAGAGGAAACAGCCGACTAGTATATAAAGGGCCACGATTCTCGGAATCGGCACGCACTTGTGTCCGAGCTACTGCCTTGTACATTTACCGATAAGCATTGCGCTTAGACAAATGATGCTGGCGACCCCTGGCGCTCATTAAACATTGTAAATATTCTTTGTATTTTTTCTCTTTATTAAAATAAACCTAGTGAATGTCATTTTTGTCTTTAAGTAAAATGTCAATTATAAACCTAACCTTAACATACTCAGGAAACTCTACCTTACCGACCTCCTACGACACGATAGTTAGCCCTCAGCGCTGACTATTTACCCGGCAATCCTTTCTATCGGCACGGTAGCAACCAATCAGCGCTAACTACTTACCTGATTCCAACCAAACCAGCACGGTAGCAGCCAATCAGCACTAACTACTTACCTGTATCGTACCTTATCACTCCATATCAAAGGCACGGATTCCGGCACATTGCGCGCCGGTATCTTACCCTGAGATCGGAGGAAAATCCCGAAACCGATAAATCGCTCGAGTCCAGTGCACGAACTCTTAAAAATTATTAATAACTACCAAGTAACGACATCTAGCTTCATACAAGTAAACTCAATTATTAAGGTAAAGATTCAAATCTGAGAGCTGTCATTTCTTCGGTACGTTACACTATGTAATTCGTAATTGAAGCCAGATTGGTCGGAATTGTATGCACGTTCTGCACCATATTTTGTTATAGCATTTTTCACTTGATTGCGAAATTCCTCTATTTTTTTTAACGTTTCTCGGTATTATCTCGAGATTTTTTTGTAGTAATTTTAATTATTTTTCGAGAAACGATATTATATCGACGTTTAAATTCAAGTAACCAATGGGAAGAAGCTTTAAATCCTGTCAAATTTATTTCTTCTGCTTTTTCTATTGCAATACGTCTAATATCGATATCGTGAATACGCATTCTATCCAATCTGGCTCTTTCAAATATACATAAACAATGTTCATTAATTTGTTTCAATTTATCGATTCGGCTTCCTTCCGCGGCTACTTGCTCTCTCCACCTATACAGTTGATGTTCCGTTTTCAATTTCTTAAATTTATTTTGGACAGTTATAAATTTCCTTTTCTTTTTACCGCTTGACCAAAATTTTACAGCCCGCTTTTTATAGTTCAAATCAATAAATTCCATCTTGCTGCTACACTGATTTTCGGTTTCAGATATTTCCGTATCTTCAAAATTTATATCTACATATGAGTCATCCGCAGGTATGTCATTACGAGGTTCATATGAATTATCGCAATATAAATATTCATCTGTTTCTTCGAAAATACTATTATCCTCTAAACTAGATACAATAATATTGTACACTATATTGGCAACATATTTTTCTGCATTGTTAACAATTAGTCTCTTTTCTTGCCCTTGAAACATATTATTTAGGATGTATAATACATTCATCGCATTTATTAAATTCATCTTTCTGGACAATTATTGTACTTTTATTTTTCCTTTAGATAGTTTGTATGAAAAAGTAGTGCTGCAAAAATGTTATCAAAGCATGAAACTCTTATAAAAGATAATAATATATAAATGTAAAAAAGAAGATCCTTGGTACAACCGGTTTTTCATAAGTCTTATAATTATAATTATTAATATATTATTTTGAAATAAAATTAAAAATTGAACGATGAAAAGGGTCAACCCTCAAAATAAAACAACTTCATATCCTATCTTCCAACGTTTCGCTGAACTATGTTGTCAGCCTCTTCAGAGAACTGTTTATTAACAATACAAGTAATATATGTACATTAAAAACATACGGTTATCAAATGCTTTTCAAAATCAAAATGAACAAATAGCATAAACTTACTATAATATCCACGACATGTTAAAAAATATTTTTCTATTGTAGTAACAACTACATTGTCAACAATCTTAATAGTGAGTAACATTGTATGTAAACTAAAAGACTAAATAAGGAAATATTTGACTAGAATATATAGTCATTACCACAACTGTTACTGCTCGCACATATTATACACACGTAAGCTTACATGAAACGTAGAAAAGGACAGACGAAGTCCGTAGTCATAGTAACGGGGCATGCGCATTAATCTAAATATATCTCGTGAAAATACAACGTGTTATATGACTCGGCGCATATGATGTTTCGCCGATTTAACTGCGCCTTCCCAAATGCCACCAAAATAAGGCGCACCAGAAGGATTGAAGATCCAAGAAGTTCCTTCTTGAGCAAGAGTGTTTACAATCCGAGAAGAGAAAGATGAAGTGGCATCGAGCATCTGTTTGAGTTGAGCATCTGCATCTACGAAGTTTGTTCCTTGGTCAGAATAAAATTCTTTGCAATGACCTCTACGAGCTGTAAATCGATGGAAGGCAGCTATAAACGATTCACTCGTGTAGTCTTCGACTATCTCGATGTGTACGGCTTTAGGAGCCATACAAAGGTCGCAATATATCCTTTCATTGTACCCTTCCCTCGAGTTTTAGTAAGGCGAACGTTCAAAGGGCCTGTGTAGTTGACACCCGAGCGCTCGAATGGCGAAGAAAGACGCACTCGAGCCTTTGGCAGTTTACCCATTAATTGTGTTGGCACTCGAGCAGCATGTCGTGAGCATGTGAGGCATGTTCTAATGCCTTTCTTAACTGCGGATCGACCTTTGACTATCCAGTACTGACGTCGGAGTGTGGCAAGTGTTAATTGAACACCACCATGAAGAGTACGCTGATGAGCATCCTAAATTATCAGCGTAGTGAAATGACAATTAGCAGGTAAAATAAGAGGATGCTTGGTATCTTCTTCGAGCAGCGAACGAGAGAGGCGACCGCCAACCCTGAGCAAATGATTTTGAATCAAGGGGTTTAGCGATGACAGGGGACTTTTAGACGAAAGTGTACTTGTTCTAGCTAATTGTTGAACGTCAGACTTAAAATAAGCTGTCTCAATTAAGTAGATCAAACAAAGTTTGTTGTTTGCAATCTCACTAGCGCTTATCTCCTTTGAACTCGGAGAGTCGTGGCATAGTAGGGATTGACAAACAGAGAGAAAACTAACGCCTGAATTTGAAGACGTCGTACGCGCTACTTTCGAGCAGATTCTATTGATGAATCTGAAGCAGTACGATGCCATCCGTATCAATTTATCAAATGAAGAGTACTTATTAATAAGACTCCAAATTTCTGGAGTATTCTCAACAGAATTTGGTGTCCTCTTGCTAGCGACTAGATTGTGACTAGATTGAAGATTCAGACTGGTTACGGAGAAATTGAGTTCATCATGAGACCTTGACCAAGGGTCATGGCTATCAGAGAGCCATGCAGGACCTTTCCACCACAGACTTTTCGAGGCTAGCTTTGAGGGCTCAATACCTCGTGATATGACATCGGCGGGGTTGCCAGCCGATCGCACATTATGCCAATATGCGTCAGGCAATAGTGTGTGAATTTCCGAACACCTATTAGCCACGAAAACACCCCATCTTGAAGGGTGGTCTTTCAGCCAAAAAAGCACATCCGCTGAATCAGACCAAAGGTGCAAACTTTCAACCTTTATTGGGAAAGATTCGATAAACATTTGAACCAGTCGGGCAAATAGCAACGCAGCGCAAAGTTCTAAGCGAGGTATGCTTAACGTCTTAAGTGGAGCTACTCGCGTTTTAGCCACTTGAAGAGTTACGAGCACTTCTTGTGTACGGATTAAGCGCAGATAGACTACTGCACCATACGTAAACATAGATGCGTCTGCGAATCCGTGGATTTCTAGAAGTTCGCATTGTAGAGCGTATCCACTCCAGCGAGGGATTCTGATGTGACTTATATGTTGAAGATCTTGCAACCAAGACTGCCACCGATTGGAGATGTCGAAAGGAAGTTCTTCATCCCAACTAACCTTAAAAATCCACAGAGACTGCATAATAATCTTTGCGGTTATTACAACAGGAACCATCCCATGGGATCGAAGATTCGAGCGATTCTTGAAAGAATGGTGCGTTTCGTAAAGGGTGAGACAGAAGGAGCATCTTCGATATGAAAACTAAAGAAGTCTGAGTTAGGTTGCCAATCTATACCTAGAATTGGTACAGATGTTTCGGAGGCAAATAAAGCGATTGAATCTGCAGCTAACATATTAGAAGGTAGAGAAGAGCATTATTTGAAGTCCACTTGCGGAGATTAAGATGACCTTGTTTAAAGAGTTGAATTAACTCATCCTGTTTAAGTAAAGCTTCTTCTAACGAATGTGCACCAGATAGCACATTATCAGAATACATTTCTGAGCGAACAGCTTTAGCTGCGATCGGATAAGTTTTGCCATAATCTTCGGCTAGTCTCAAGAGTGTGCGTATGGCTAGAAACGGCGAACAGGCCAATCCATATGTGACTGTGGTTAGTCGATAAACTTTAATGGGTTCACTCCTGTTAAAACGCCATAAAATCGACTGAAAAGGCTGATCACATTGTTCGACACCAATTTGTCTGAACATTTTTTCCACGTCAGCTGAAAGTGCGATCTTATACCTACGCCAGGCACAGAACAAAGCGACGGGATTCTGAAGAAGATTGGGTCCAACGTGTAGAAGATCGTTGACCGAGACCCCTGTTTTGGTTTTACTCGAACCATTAAACGCAGTACGCAATTTGGTAGTTATACTGGTTTCCTTCCACACACCATGATGTGATAAGAAGGCTTGAATTTTGTTAGACAACGAATCGAAATTCGAGGAGAGTGACATATTGCCTAGGTCAATGTACTCTTTCATAAACTCTGTATAGGCTATTTTGAGTTTCTCGTCCTTAGCGAAGTTTGCTTCGAGACGAGTGAGTGCGCGTAATGCGGCAGAATGAGAGTTCTCGAGATGAGCCGAACTCAACTGGTCTCGACTTTTCCAAGGTAGACTTACTATATATTGCCCTGTATCATCTTGACGAGTTGTTCTTTGATAAAACTCCTCGCATGCTTGTTCATCAGGCGAGTAAGATTTTTTGCCAATAGATATTTCCTCCGCCCTCCAAAAATCTTGTACGAGCTCCAAAAGTTTGGCTTCATGCTCGCAGCTGCCCGAACAATGAAGAGATGTTGATTCCAGCCCTATTTCTGAAGTTGACGAAGAGATATTACCTGTCAAAAGCCATCCGAGTTTGGAACTAAGCGCTATCGGCTGAAAGCTTTGGCCCTTAACAATTTGATTTTCAATGATTTGCGCGTAGGCGCTTGCACCGAGAATAATATCGATGCGTGATGGTTCAAAATACATGGGGTCTGCTAGCTGCATTCCTCTCAAGTATTCGAGATTAGTATTACCACCTACGATGGGAGGCTTATACGAAGATAATCTTGGTAAGATTATAGTATCCACTTCTAGACAATAAGTTGGATCAAAATGAGGTTGTATAGTAAGACGAGCTACCTTCGAAGACACGGCAGCTGTCTTTTCTCCTATACCTTGAATGTGCGTGTGACTGGTTCTACAATTTAGAGAAAGCAAGTTACACAAAGCTTGTGAAACAAGTGAGATTTGAGATCCGGGGTCGATCAGCGCACGAACTTGAATTTTGATTCCGTTAGGACCAAGGGCATTAACCCTAGCGGTAGCTAAAAGTACTCCTGTACATTTAGTACTTTCTCCACGATTAAGGGAGACTGCTTTATGAGCAGATTGAATATCTTTTGAAATGACAAGATTGCCACAGTTTGGGCTAGGGATGCTGGACACTGAGTCAATCTGATCAGTCTGCGACGAACTGATTACTTGATTGATGTCAGTGTGCACCAAAAAGAGATGCTTGGCTTTACAAAGAAAGCATCGGTACGTAGAAGTACAATTTTTAACGTTGTGCTTTCCTAAACAATTGAAACAAAGATTAGAAGATCTGATCAATTCCTTTCGCTCAGGAATCGTTTTATTGAGAAATCGTTCAAATCTGTTTGTAAAATGATGTTGATTACAAATCGAACATTTCTTTTTTGTTGTGATGAGGTTTGATGCGAATAAACCGACTGAGCATTGTCATGCTCTGATTTACGAGGTTTTGAATTTGTGGATTGAGCTTTCGAATTATTTGTTGAAGACGATCTAGTGCCAGCTTCGATGGCCTCTAGAGTGAGGGTTTGACTACGAAGAAAAGCTTGAAGTTGCTCCATTGCGGTGGATCGACACTATCACCTAGATGCTTTTCCCATTCTTTACGAGTATTTAAATCAAGACATTTCAGCGTAAAATGAACAATTAAATCACTACCTAACGAATCAGCTCTATCAAGGTATGCCAGATTAGCGATGGAATTGAAAATTTCCCTATAAATTCGCTTAATTTCCAACGAAGTATCTGCCTTCATGGATTTGACTGAGAAAATTTCTGAAATATGAGAGCTAAAAATTCGACGTTGATTTTCGTAATACTCGATTAGTGCTGTCCATGCTCGTTCATAATTATCACCCGAAATAGGAAGAGATTTAATTTTCTCAAGTGCCTCACCTGCGAGGTGAGTGCGAAGATAATGCAATTTCAAACAGGCGTTAAGTCTTCGTGACGATATATGACTGAACGAAAGACATCCCTAAAATTCTCCCAATCAGAGAATTTACCTGAAAATTTTGGTAAATCTATCTTTGGTAACGATTGAAACTAAACGTTAGTTGATTGGGCTGAACCTGTAGAAACTGGGGCAGCATTCGAATTAGAAGAACTTTGAGCAGCATCTCTAGTTTTAATAGATTCTAAGAAGTCAAGAAAATCTCCTTTGCGGTCATAAAAGCTATTCTCAACCAGATCACAGAGATTAGCTGTAAAGTAGACATGATTTTTATGAAGAAGCTCGAGTTTCAGAATTTCCTCGTGGTTTACCCGAAAAGACGCATAATTTGATTCAAGTCCGGCTAAACGCGCTTCTGCATACCTTTTATTTATAATATAATTAAAGTAATTTGACTAGCAACGAGTTTGACTATTTAAAGTTTGGTATCGAGTTAACTATGTTTACCCACTCGAAAGTACAGTAATCATAAGTGAAAATTGTTACAATTAAGCCTTAGCCTAGGTTATAATACTTATGATAGTATGAACGTAGATATTCGCTTGAAGATGCGACGTTGAGGGCATCTGCTAACGTTCCCACGATGAATCAGCTGATGATCCACAGCGTTGACTGCACGAAGTGAAGTTACTGCCGACGATGTATTCAGCTATCCCTGCAGCGTAGTCAGCAACTGAATCAGCAATGCATCAGTGGTGATTCTCAGTTGAAAGCAACGAAACCTCTTATTATGTGCAGTCGTCGTCCAATGAAACTGCAAGGTCACATAACATAAGTATTTGCTAAGTCAAGACAAGTTAAATATTATAATTAATTTTATAATAAACTCAAACTCAATTAAGTTGTATTAATCTCAAATTAATTTACGCAATTTGAATTAAAGTAACATTGACTAAATAACGATCAATAAATTTTCATTAAATAGAAAAGTTGCACTAGTTTGGCTAGACGACAGTTGCATTTTTTAATTTAATCAAATTGGAACGATACTTGTGTCCAAGTATTAGGACGTTCGATGTATCCGTTCGCTTCCTGGAGCAGTCCGCGGATGGACTGGTGTAGACGCCGTAGGACAAGTTGCACGTGGGTAGTCCTTGGTTTGACTTGTGTGGACCCCGTAGCGTGTACGCTGCACGCGGGTGGTCCGTGGATTGACTTGTGTAGACCCCGTAGCGTGTACGCTGCACGCGGGTGGTCCGTGGATTGACTTGTGTGGACCCCGTAGCGTGTACGCTGCACGCGGGTGGTCCGTAAATTGAGAGGCGTGAACCCCATTTCGACTCGTTGCACTAGCCGGCAACGATTAAATCATCATCGTACGATCGCGATGATTCTAGAGCTGGTTTCCAACGCACGCTCTTCTACAGAAATTGCCACGTGTTGCTCTTGACTGCAACAAGATGGCTCCCGATCACCGTACGAACGCGGGGTGATTCTAGAGCTGGCTTTACAGCGCACGCTCTTGGCGACGTCTTGGAGTGGGTAGATACGCACACTCCAATGCGTTTTCAGAAATGGGGAGAATAGCAATTGATGTGCTATTTCCCCTCGGAAGCCTTAGAAAGTGGCTTCCGAGCGCGCGCGACGGCGAGACAAACGAGAGAGACAGAGCAACGAACGCGTGAAGTCGGCATGCGACCTTATTGGCACTCACGATCACGTGAACAATTTGATGCGTACCTGAAGAGGTGACTAGTCCTACCCCACTCGAGAGTGGATGTATTACGTAGATAATGCTTTCTTCGGTGTGGACATGCTGCAGATGTCCTCTCACGATCCGGCTCGAAGGACCAATGTTTTTTGAATAAATGGATCATTGGACTGGAGAGGTTCAATAAATTGACGTTGTTTCGTGTGGAGAATAATGATGGGACTTTATTAAGCAGTCCTTCGTGCCCCTTGGCGTACAATCATTGCTGTCTCTCGGCCGTCGCGCGTGGAACTGACGCCGGCCGGCGTCAAGAAGTGCCGTCGGCGTGTCTTGATCGATGGAGGGGCGGTAAGAGAGACGCGTGGCGAGTGCTGATCGATGCGGCTCTCGCGCGCGCTTGTAGCATATGTAGCCGGAGAAGGGTAACGCTTTCGGCGTCGTACGCTTGAACGCTGAATCTCGAACAATCTATATATATATATATATATATATATATATATATATATATATATATATATATATATATATATATATATATATATATATATATATATATATATGGGATATTTCAGGTGAAGTCAGCAGCTCAAAATTTTAAAATCGCTCAAAACTCGTTTTCTTTTAGTTTTTTATAAAAAAAATGTGCCTCAAATTTTAGGTCGATATTTGCAAAAAAAAAAGCTATGCAACATTGAAAATTCAATTTTTTTGCAATTTTTGGTTAAAATCCAAGTTTATTCATTTTTTAACTCAAAATCTTTAAACTTTTTGTATAGAACATTGATTGGCAAAAGTTTGCATTTTTTCTGTAGAATGTGCCAGTACTTATTTTATGACCCTTTTTGAAAGTCTCGGATTGGCTGCTTCTTAGTATACCTTCATCGAAGGATATTGAGACTGCGGCCAAATATTTTTTATACGACAAATTTTTTTTATATATTTCTTCGAAAACTCGTCAAAATACTTTTTTGATCAATACTGGCCGAGCAAAGGAAAAAAGTTACAATTTTTTGAAATAACAAGAAAAATCCATAATTTCAATTTTTAATAAAATGATTAATGAAATTCAATATTATTCATACATCTTATGCCATGGACCGTACCAATGCATTTTATTAGAGCATCAAATAGAATATTATATATAACTATTTTCAGTAATATTAAGTTTACACAATAAGCGATAACTAATTATGAATTAATAATAAATTAACCTACAAAGGTTAATTACTATAAAGCTGTCAAAATGAAATCAGGCAACAGACAGTTTCGCAGTGTATATTCCAATCTCTTTCCTCTTTCTTTCTCTCTCAACATCCGTCAAACTTTGTACCAAAAACTTTAATAAGAGTTTAAAAATTTTTTTTTAAATAATCAACACGTTTTAAAAAAAAAAAATTTATTTACGTTTTAACAACACAATTTATCTAGTCCTTTAATTTCTTCTAATCTCATCTATTTGATAAGCACTCTCTATAAATGGTAATAATTTTTTTCATGACTGTACAAATAAAAACTTTCTATAAAAATAAAAAGAATTATGTTTTTCTTCATATGATTTTACAATTAATAATATTGTTAATTTATCATCATACCTAAGAAAATACATGTTTGATTAAATTATTTAAAAAAATTTAACTAATATGATTATATTATAGATAAAATGATTATTTTATAGAGCTCCTTGAAGAAAAATTTGACTGTTTCTTCAAATTTAAAACTTTTATGAATAACAATACAGCCATTTAATAATGACATTAAAAATATACTATAATAAACTCTCATAACGTTATCACATTATGTAATTATTATTTTCTCTTAAAAAGTTGTGAAATCTATCTAAAAAAACATATTACAAAAGTTTAAACTCAGGCAAGTACCTATTAGTCTCCCTCCCACCCTATCTCTCCCTCCCTCTCCGACCTCTCTCTCTCTCGCTCTCTCTCTCTACGGCTCTCTCTCTCTCTCTCTCTCTATCTCTCCCTCTCTCTCAACATCCGGCAAACTGAGTACCAAAAACTTTAATGAGTGCTTAAATATTTTTTTAGAAGAATCAACACGTTTTTTAAAAGCTAATTTTTTAATAAAACTTTCTACGAAAGTATAAAATAAGGCAATTATAGACGTTTTTTCTGGATAATCTATAAAAAACAACACAATTTATCTAGTCCTTTTATTTCTTCGAATCTCATCTATTCAATAAACACTCTCTACAAATGGTAATAATTTTTTTCATGACTGTACAAATAATCTATAAAATAATAATATTTATGATTTTGTAAAAGAAATCAAATAAATACGAATGAAAAAGTCTTTTAATTCTTTGATTCATTGTATGCTGAACAAATTATATGTAAGTACATTCAAAAAATTGTTCACTGCAAACCAAACAAACGAAAGTTGTGAAATCAATTATCGATAGTCAAGTAATGCAAACAACTCTCGGAAACTACTGTATGACTGTTCTCAGAAATATATTCAAATTTGTTCATCTTTCTGAGCTATAGAAATTAAACACAAGAAAGTACTGAAATCAATTTATTGTAGTCAAGTACCGGCCATAAGTTAACTTGACTGACATAATAGAACTTTTCGTATCTAGCGTGTAAAATTACATTTTACGCCCCCATTGTAACTTCAAAATTATTCAGCCAGTGGGCATAAAATACTACTTAGCGCTCAAGAGGCCCAATAGCTCACATACTCTTACAAAACTTTATAGAACCTACGCACTTTACGCCCGTGTGGGCGAAAATTATTTTAATTATATAACTATAATGCCTTCTCTTTATTTCTAAAATTCATAAGAATTTTTTTAGATATTTACGAAAAGTCAAAGCCTATATAAAAAAATTACATAGTTACCAACACATCACTATTTTTCATGATTTTTTCTCAATTTTGAACTTTCTATAATATTACGCATCTTGGGAGGAAAAGAGAAGTCTAGAGCTGCTCTAGCAGGGGTGGTCCTCCGATCTTCCATACATACTTGGCGGGCCCGACGATTTGCAGTTTACCGGTGGGCTACTTAAATATAGAATACAAAATTTTTGCATAAATTCATTAACAATATTTATACCTATAAGTCTACTATAAATAATTACATTGACTTTAATTTTTAATTGGTACCGTTAAGTACAACATCCCTATATGTGCAGAATCATGATTTACTTTTATTACCCACAATATTTTTCATTGTGTCCGTCCTTTTTAAACGAGAATAAAATAAAAAATTCATATAAATTTATAGTCTATTTAAAAGTGCTTTAAATTTTACTAACCGTTTTATAAGCAACCTATTGTGTATCCTTTTCCTGTAAATAAATTTATATGAATTTTTTATTTTATTCTCGTTTAAAAAGGACGGACACAATGAAAAATATTGTGGGTAATAAAAGTAAATCATGATTCTGCACATATAGGGATGTTGTACTTAACGGTACCAATTAAAAATTAAAGTCAATGTAATTATTTATAGTAGACTTATAGGTATAAATATTGTTAATGAATTTATGCAAAAATTTTGTATTCTATATTTAAGTAGCCCACCGGTAAACTGCAAATCGTCGGGCCCGCCAAGTATGTATGGGAGATCGGAGGACCACCCCTGCTAGAGCAGCTCTAGACTTCTCTTTTCCTCCCAAGATGCGTAATATTATAGAAAGTTCAAAATTGAGAAAAAATCATGAAAAATAGTGATGTGTTGGTAACTATGTAATTTTTTTATATAGGCTTTGACTTTTCGTAATATCTAAAAAAATTCTTATGAATTTTAGAAATAAAGAGAAGGCATTATAGTTATATAATTAAAATAATTTTTGCCCACACGGGCGTAAAGTGCGTAGGTTCTATAAAGTTTTGTAAGAGTATGTGAGCTATTGGGCCTCTTGAGCGCTAAGTAGTATTTTATGCCCACTGGCTGAATAATTTTGAAGTTACAATGGGGGCGTAAAATGTAATTTTACACGCTAGATACGAAAAGTTCTATTATGTCAGTCAAGTTAACTTATGGCCGGTACTTGACTACAATAAATTGATTTCAGTACTTTCTTGTGTTTAATTTCTATAGCTCAGAAAGATGAACAAATTTGAATATATTTCTGAGAACAGTCATACAGTAGTTTCCGAGAGTTGTTTGCATTACTTGACTATCGATAATTGATTTCACAACTTTCGTTTGTTTGGTTTGCAGTGAACAATTTTTTGAATGTACTTACATATAATTTGTTCAGCATACAATGAATCAAAGAATTAAAAGACTTTTTCATTCGTATTTATTTGATTTCTTTTACAAAATCATAAATATTATTATTTTATAGATTATTTGTACAGTCATGAAAAAAATTATTACCATTTGTAGAGAGTGTTTATTGAATAGATGAGATTCGAAGAAATAAAAGGACTAGATAAATTGTGTTGTTTTTTATAGATTATCCAGAAAAAACGTCTATAATTGCCTTATTTTATACTTTCGTAGAAAGTTTTATTAAAAAATTAGCTTTTAAAAAACGTGTTGATTCTTCTAAAAAAATATTTAAGCACTCATTAAAGTTTTTGGTACTCAGTTTGCCGGATGTTGAGAGAGAGGGAGAGATAGAGAGAGAGAGAGAGAGAGAGAGCCGTAGAGAGAGAGAGCGAGAGAGAGAGAGGTCGGAGAGGGAGGGAGAGATAGGGTGGGAGGGAGACTAATAGGTACTTGCCTGAGTTTAAACTTTTGTAATATGTTTTTTTAGATAGATTTCACAACTTTTTAAGAGAAAATAATAATTACATAATGTGATAACGTTATGAGAGTTTATTATAGTATATTTTTAATGTCATTATTAAATGGCTGTATTGTTATTCATAAAAGTTTTAAATTTGAAGAAACAGTCAAATTTTTCTTCAAGGAGCTCTATAAAATAATCATTTTATCTATAATATAATCATATTAGTTAAATTTTTTTAAATAATTTAATCAAACATGTATTTTCTTAGGTATGATGATAAATTAACAATATTATTAATTGTAAAATCATATGAAGAAAAACATAATTCTTTTTATTTTTATAGAAAGTTTTTATTTGTACAGTCATGAAAAAAATTATTACCATTTATAGAGAGTGCTTATCAAATAGATGAGATTAGAAGAAATTAAAGGACTAGATAAATTGTGTTGTTAAAACGTAAATAAATTTTTTTTTTTTAAAACGTGTTGATTATTTAAAAAAAAATTTTTAAACTCTTATTAAAGTTTTTGGTACAAAGTTTGACGGATGTTGAGAGAGAAAGAAAGAGGGAAGAGAGCGGGAGAAATAGAGGGCGAGAGAGAGGGGAGAAGAAACGGAGGGAGAGTAGATTATACAGAAAAAATGTCTGTACTTGCCTTATTTTATAACTTCGCAGAAAGTTTTATATCAACAATATTATTATTTGTACAGTTAATAATTACATAATGTGATAACGTTATGACAGTTTATTACAGTATATTTTTAATATCATTATTAAATAGTAGTATTGGTATTATCAAAGTTTTAAATTTGAATGTTCTTTTAAGCTTCTTTTTCTATAGAATGTCTTGTGGCTTCTTTAAATTTGACAGACGTGTAATTTATGTATTTGTTAACAGTTCTACTTATAAACTGTTCAATCAAGATCTTCTTATCCATATGATTCATAAGTTCTGATACTCTGTAAAAATAAAAACAAAATTTCACAAAGTAACAATACTTATTATTATATTAATAACAGTTTTCTACTATATAAAAGTTTGCTACTTATTTGAATATTTATATTTTCATTTCAAAGTACAAATATACTTCTGATCTTGCATGTAATAACCACTGTCGAAGAAAATGAACCTACTATGGAGCGCACCACCTAGACCTCGTCAAAGGCTATCTCGAACACCTGGACCTACTATTACATGCGCCCTGACATCTAAATGCAAAAAACTACGGAGCGCAATACCTAGACATCGTCATCGGCTACCTCGAACACCTGGACCTCCTATTACATTCGCCCCGACATCTAAATGCAAAAAACTACGGAGCGCACCACCTAGACATCGTCATCGGCTACCTGGAACACCTGGACTTCCTGTAAAATACGCCCTGACATATAAATGCAAAAAGCTACGGTGCGCACCTCATCGACTATCCCGAACACCTGGACCATGTATTAGATGCACCCTGAGATCTAATCGCAAAAAATTACGGAGCGCACAACCTAGACTCCATTATCGGCCACCCCAAAGACCTAGACCACGCATTCGATGCGTTCCAATACCTAGAGGTAAAAAACTACGAAGCGCACCACCTAGACATCGTCATCGGCTACCTCGAACACCTAGAATTCCTGTACAATGCGCACTGACATATAAATGCAAAAAACTACGGTGCGCACCACCTAGACATCATCCTCGGCTACATCGAACACCTGGACTTCCTGTAAAATGCGCGCTGACATATAAATGCAAAAAACTACGGTGCGCACCACCTAGACATCATCCTCGGCTACCCCGAACACCTGGACCTCCTATTAGATGCGCCGTGACATCTAAATGCAAAAAACTACGGAGCGCACCACCTAGACATCGTCATCGGCTACCTCGAACACCTGAACCTCCTATAAAATGCGCCCTGACATATAAATGCAAAAAGCTACGGTGCGCACCACCTAGACATCATCCTCGGCTACTCCGAACACCTGGACTTCCTGTAAAATGCGCGCTGACATATAAATGCAAAAAACTACGGTGCGCACCACCTAGACATCATCCTCGGCTACCCAGAACACCTGGACCTCCTATTAGATGCGCCGTGACATCTAAATGCAAAAAACTACGGAGCGCACCACCTAGACATCATCATCGGCTACCCCGAACACCTGGACCACGTATTAGATGCACCCTGAGATCTAATCGCAAAAACCTACGGAGCGCACAACTTAGACTCCATCATAAGCCACCCCAAAGACCTAGACCACGGATTCGATGCGTTCCAATACCTAGAGGTAAAAAACTACGAAGCGCACCACCTAGACATCGTCATCGGCTACCTCGAACACCTAGACTTCCTGTAAAATGCGCGCTGACATATAAATGCAAAAAACTACGGTGCTCACCACCTAGACATCATCCTCGGCTACCCCGAACACCTGGACCTCCTATTAGATGCGCCGTGACATCTAAATGCAAAAAACTACGGAGCGCACAACCTAGACTCCGTCATCGGCCACCCCAAAGACCTAGACCACGCATTCGATGCGTTCCAATACCTAGAGATAAAAAACTACGAAGCGCACCACCTAGACATCGTCATCGGCTACCTCGAACACCTAGACTTCCTGTAAAATGCGCGCTGACATATAAATGCAAAAAACTACGGTGCGCACCACGTAGACATCATGCTCGGCTACCCCGAACACCTGGACCTCCTATTAGATGCGCCGTGAGATCTAAATGCAAAAAACTACGGAGCGTACCACCTAGACATCGTCATGGGCTACCTCGAATACCTGGACCTCCTATTACATTCGCCCTGACATCTAAATGCAAGAAACTACGGAGCGCACCACCTAGACATCGTCATCGGCTACCTCGAACACCTGGACTTCCTGTAAAATGCGCCCTGACATATAAATGCAAAGGCTACGGTGCGCACCACCTAGACATCATCATCGGCTACCACGAACACCTGGACCACGTATTAGATACACCCTGAGATCTAATCGCAAAAAACTACGGAGCGCACAACCTAGACTCCATAATCGGCCACCCCAAAGACCTAGACCACGCATTCGATGCGTTCCAATACCTAGAGGTAAAACGCTACGGAGCGCACCACCTAGACATAATCTCGGCTACCCCTAAGGCTTTACCTCGAGTTCCTCGGGTACAGTTCGGATGAGCCTCGAATTCGCGTGAAACTAACCGCGGGTGTGCCTCGGATTAGCCTCGGCAGCACCTCGGCTGTACCTCGGCTCGAGCCGCGGCAAATCCGGGGCTGAAGCCGAGGTCCGAGCCGAGATAAAGCCGAGGTCCGAGCCGAGGTCCCAGCCGAGGTAAAGCCGAGGTCCGAGCCGAGGTAAAGCCGAGGTCCGAGCCGAGTTCTAGCCGAGGCTCGACCGAGGTCCGAGCCGAGTACTCTATACCTTTGTAAAAGTCTACATTGTTATGACTCATCTCGCGCAATTCGATCTTACATGTGAAGTGTCATGACAGAAATTTAAAAACGTCGATTTCTCGAAAACACGTACAAGTGGGTTAGGTCGTTATTCCGGGAAGCCACAGATATTATGTTCATAATATATGTAAATACATATATAGAGATATATACATAGAGAGAGGTTATGTACTAATAAACATATATACTGTATATAATAAAAAATATACATATGTTTATGTCTCTTCTTCTCTCCCTCTCTCTCTATCTATATTTTTATCTTTCTCTTTCTTTTGTCTTTCTTTATTATTATACGGCCATTATCACTGCTTAACTCTTCATGGCCATTAATTCCTGGTGATTGTATGTGTGTATATATATACATAACATATATGACGTCACAGGAAGTCGGGAAAAACCGGATGCGAGGCTGAATACCATGGAGAAAGTTAAGAAATCGGAAAGCCGACAAAAAAAAATTCAGTTCCTTATATCTTTTGAATGAGATAATCTTTTTAAATAAAATCTTTTGATTTGAGTAGAGCAATGAAATGGCTTTCGATTAAGAGGGATATGTTATATAGTTAAAACTAGCGCAATAGGTGTATAAGCTCATAGAATTTCTCGTACATCCATTTCAATGTATATCATCACGCGGTCGTCCTAAGGCTCTTCTATACTTGCCTTCGGAACGCTCCCGCGTTCCTTGATAATAAGACACAAATACTGCTCTATTATTTATATTTATAAATTTATTTATAATTTTATTTATAATTTGTAATTTTATTTTTAAAAAATTTACAATTTTTTTAAATATCGAGCAAAATCCATAATTTCAATTTTTGATAACATGATTAACGAAACTGAATATCATTCATACATCTTATGGCATGTATCGTACCACTGAATTTTGTTAGAGCATCAAATAGAACATAATAAATATCTATTTTCAATAATATTAGGCTTACACAATAAGCGATACTTAATTATGAATGAAATTATGAGTCTGTTACCTGACTTCATTTTGACAGCTTTATAGTAATTAACCTCTGTAGCTTAATTTATTATTAATTCATAATTAGGTATCGCTTATTGTGTAAGCCTAATATTACTGAAAATAGATATATTTAATATTCTATTTGATGCTCTAACAAAATTTAGCGGTACGGTCCATGCCATAAGATCTATGAATAATATTCAATTTCATTAATCATGTTATTAAAAATTGAAATTATGAATTTTTCTTGTTATTTCAAAAAAATGTAACTTTTTTCCTTTGCTCGGCCAGTATTGATCAAAAAAGCATTTTGAAGGGTTTTCGAAGAAGAATACAAAAAAAATTTGTAGAATAAAAAATATTTGGCCGCAGCCTCAATATCCTTCGATGAAGGTATACTAAGAAGCAGCCAATCAGAGACTTTCAAAAAGGGTCATAAAATAAGTACTGGCACATTCTACAGAAAAAATGCAAACTTTTTGCCAATCAATGGTCTATACAAAAAGTTTCAAGCTTTTGAGTTAAAAAATGATAGCAAAATCGTGATCAGCGACCTTGAAAACCACTGTATACAAATTTTAAGCAAAATCTAAAATTTCTTCGAATTTTTTACAGCCATATTGGATCAGCCATTTTGAATTCAGAAAATCCAATGGCAAAATTTTCAATAGCGACCTCGAAAACCACTGTATACAAATTTTACGCCAACTCTAAGCACTTTTCCAACTTTTAATCGCCATATTGGATCCGCCATTTTGAGTTTAGAAAGTCTACTAGAAAAACTCGATCAGCCATCCCGAAAACCAACGTATACCAATTTTAAGCAAAAACTAAGCTTGCTTTGAATTTTCAACCGCAATATTGAATCCGCCATTCTGAATTTTGAATCTCGAACAGTAAAGTTGTGACCAACGACTTCAGAAACCACTGTATTCCAATTTTGAGAAATACATAAGCTATTTTAATTTTTAACAACCATTTTGGATCCGCCACTTCGAATTTTTAAAGTCTGATAGCAAAACCGTGATCAGCGATAAAACCGCTGGATACAAACTCTAAGAAAAATCTAAGCTTACCTCGAACTTTTTACAGCTATATTGGATCCGCCATTTTGAATTTCAAAAGTCTGATGGCTAAATTTTGATTATCGTGATTGAAAACCCCTGTATATCAATTTTCCGCCAACTCTAAGCACTTTACCAACTTTCAATCGCTATATTAGATCCCTCATTTTGCATTTCGACAGCCTAATAGAAAAACTCGATCCGTCACCTCGAAAACAACTGTATACCACTTTTAAACAAAATCTAAGCTGTTTTAAATGATGAGAATTTTTCCATTGCTCTTACAGTCTTATAAATTAAATTAAAATAACACAGGCCCAGAAAAAAAAATCTGTCGGTTCTGGGATGGAGACTATACTTTTCTTTTGTATTTTTTCCCGCTGAATCCGAATCCGGCATTAAAAGTAGGGGGTTGACCGCATACTTTGAACATAACCTCAAAAAACTAGAAAAGCCGTGTTTCTGTGGAAAAACTTGAGAAGAAGAAAAAAATATTGTTTCCATCACATCAAAAACACTTTATTTTTATATATTTTGGCATGCTGAATCCAAATTTGTTATGGAAAAAGAGGTTTGAACGCCGAGTTTCGGAGATAACATCAAAAAACTGTCGAAAAATCGTATTTCTGTGGAAAACCTTGAGAAGAAAAAAAAACATTGTTTCCATCACATCAAAAACACTTTCTTTTTATGTATTTTGACTTGCTGAATCCGACTTTGTTATGGAAAAAGAGATTTGACCGCCTAATTTCGGAGATAACCTCAAAAAACTACTCAGTCAATTTGCACAAAAACTAAATTGGCTTAGGCTTGCGTATACGCTTGTCATCGAACGACCTATGCAAAGGATTTCTACACCGCTTTTTGTTATTAGATTGTACATCACCTTTTAGCATCCAGCAATAGTCCCCCATCATGTTCACGCCATATTTTCCTTGCCACCTACGTTCAAATTCCTTCATATTCTGATGAAATCTTTCACCATGCTCTTCACTGTAGTCACCTAGGTCTGGTGGAAATTCATCAATGTGGGAATCGAGAAAGTAGAGTTTAAAATTCATTAAGCAACCTAATTTTTTGAAGTTTTGTACCATAGTTTATACGATGCTCTTATAGTTCTTATTTTTATTGTTACCAAGAAATTTTGTTGCAACATCTTTGAAGCTCAACCAGACTGCCTTCTCGGTATCATTCATACTTTTGACGAATTCTTCGTTCCTGAATATTTTGCGAATTTGAGGTCCGTCAAAGATACCTTCCTTCCATTTAACCAGAGTTATATTCGTAAAGATGGTTTCTAAGTATTTGAGCATCGCCCTTCTTTATCGAGAGCTTTAACAAATTGTTTCATCAGCCCTAATTTGATATGTAAAGGAGGTAAAAGGATTTTGCTAGGATCGACAAGAGGACGATTGATGACATTGCTGGAACCTGGGGTAAGTGATGGCCTCGCTGACCATACTTTTGTATTATAGTGTTTTGCTCTATCTCGACTGTCAAACATGCATAAATAGCATGGGTACTTGGTAAAACCTGATTGTTGACCTAGTATCATAGACAATATTTTCAGGTCTCCGCAAATTAACCATTCGTACTCACTATACTTTATGTTATTCAAAACCTTTTCGATGTTACAGTATTCTTCTTTGAGTACAGTTGAATGAGCCAATGGTAACGGAGTATACACGTTCGTATTGTGAAGAAGAACTGCCTTCAGGCTTCGCTTGGATGAATCGATGAATAACCTCCATTCTTCTGGCTTATATACATTTGGTTTGAACTCATTAATAAGTCCTCGTACATCCGCGCAGTACACTAGATCAGATACGCCAGTGAAGTATGTTCGAAACGCTTCTTCTCGGTTTCGATAAAATGTGACGTTTACGTCCTTTTCTAATACATTCTAAGACTTTAATTGTGAAGTCATTAATTCAGCTGCGTCTTATACTAATGCAGCATTCCTAAACATGTCATTAAGTTGAGCTTGAGAGATCTTTTTTGGCTTTTTTCTTTACCAATGGGAACATACTTCTCATCACTGTCCGAAGACAGTTCTTCTTCACTTTCGACGGATTCACTTTCTGCTTCCGTCAATGATTCATTTTCGTCAGCATCGTCGTTTGTATGGTGGTTAAGATTTTCTACGTCTTCTTCTGTACCACAAGCAACTTGCATACTATCCATTCCTTGTATAAAGCTGTCTCGTGAAGCCTCATCTATCAAACTTTCGACTATTTGCTTCTGTGGACGAAAGACACTAGAAACTGCCGCATACAATATTTGATCTGGTCGCACCTTATTTACCCCAGTTACATTTGTCATGCAAAAGTAACAGTCACTTTTATCTAATGGTTTTTTCCAAATAGCTGGTTTCAGAAACATTATTTTACTTTTACCTCCAGTTTTGTGTCACTGTCCGAAGACAGTTCTTCTTTACTTTCGACGGATTCATTTTCTCCTTCCATCTATGATTTATTTTTAATGTTGTCAATGATTTATATTTTATATATGAAACTGAATCTTCAGTTTTCTTCGAATTTATCTGACATTTTGCAAAAAATATATTCTTGGGAATACAGAATATAAAAATAACTTGAAACAACAGTAGGCTGAAGACAAATCTGAAGATTGCTATATCTTGAAAAGAAGAAAACTGGGAGTATTCGAATTTCACGTATTTGTAGTGTTATCTCGTGTACATTATTTCCCTTACTGACTAACTTAAACATTTACTAACCGGATTTTTAATGTAGTCCCTTTGATCCTGCTGCCACGGAAGACACTGGAACGATGACAACTGCCGGAAAGGGATGTGTAGAATGATTCGCTTCCAATCTTCCGTGGTAACGAAGCCAGCGAGACGCACTGTCCTGCAGGGGAACGCTAGAACGTGAGGATGATGCCGTTGTCTGTCCGACGACGAGTTGACATTGTCCTCGTCAAAGTCGGAAAGCCCTCGTACTTAGGCCTGGAGAGGTACGAGGGTTATCACCCCTAGGGCGGCTGACTCACCTGCGATCGGAACAGGAATTCTAGCGTGCGGATTTTCAATAAATTTATGGGTACTAAAACTATCTTTAATAACATTGAGATTGCTTCGGGATCTAACGAACAAGTTGATCACGACTGTGAAGGTGATTTCGACAGTTATTGCTATATTTGTGCGGAATATGTGTGGAAAAAAGATAAGAAGCATATAACTGAAAGAATAAAAGATTTATTCAAAGCATACTTTGAAGTAGAAATTTCCCAGCAAACTCGACGTGGGTTCCGCAAATTATATGTGCTAAATGTTACAAAATGTTAGATAAATTCGACAAAACTGGAGGTAAAAGTAAAATAAAGTTTCTGAAACCAGCTATTTGGAAAAAACCATTAGATAAAAGTGACTGTTACTTTTGCATGACAAATGTAACTGGGGTAAATAAGGTGCGACCAGACAAAATATTATATGCGGAAGTTTCTAGTGTCGTTCATCCACAGAAGCAAATAGTCGAAAGTTTGATAGATGAGGCTTCATGAGACAGCTTTATACAAGGAGTGGATAGTATGCAAGTTGCTTGTGGTACAGAAGAAGACGTAGAAAATCTTAACCACCATACAGACGACGATACTGACGAAAATGAATCATTGACGGAAGCAGAAAGTGAATCCGTCGAAAGTGAAGAAGAACTGTCTTCGGACAGTGATGAGGTGTATGTTCCCATTGGTAAAGAGAAAAGCCAAAAAATGATCTCTCAAGCTCAACTTAATGACATATTTAGGAATGCTGGATTAGCAAAAGACGCAGCTGAATTAATGACTTCACAATTAAAGTCTTACAATGTATTAGAAAAGAACGTAAACGTCAGATTTTATCGAAACCGAGAAGAATCGTTTTGAACATACTTCACTGGCGAATCTGATCTAGTGTACTGCACGGATGTACGAGGACTTATTAATGAGTTCAAACCAAATTTATACAAGCCAGAAGAATGGAGGTTATTCATCGATTCATCCAAACGAAGCCTGAAGGCAGTTCTTCTTCACAATACGAACGTGTATACTCCGTTACCTTTGGCTCATTCAACTGTACTCAAAGAAGCATACTGTAACATCGAAAAGGTTTTAAATAAAATAAAGTATAGTGAGCACGAATGGTTAATTTGCGGAGACCTGAAAATATTGTCCATGATACTAGGTCAACAATCACGTTTTTCCAATTACCCATGCTATTTATGCATGTTTGACAGTCGAGATAGAGCAAAATACTATAATACAAAAGTATGGCCGGCAAGGCCATCACTTACTCCACGTTCCAGCAATGTCATCAATCGTCA
The DNA here is from genome assembly GCA_036365515.1 of Torymus aiolomorphi. NCBI lineage: Eukaryota > Metazoa > Arthropoda > Insecta > Hymenoptera > Torymidae > Torymus > Torymus aiolomorphi. The sequence continues at coordinate 84,301,359 of CM070877.1, forward strand.
CAATAACGATGAGAACTATAAGAGCATCGTAGAAACTATGGTACAAAACTTCAAAAAATTAGGTTGCTTAATGAATTTAAAACTCCACTTTCTCGATTCGCACATTGATGAATTTCCACCAGTCATAGGTGACTACAGTGAAGAGCATGGTGAAAGATTTCATCAGGATATGAAGGAATTTGAACGTAGGTGGCAAGGAAAATATGGCGTGAACATGATGGCGGACTATTGCTGGATGCTAAAAAGAGATATACAATCTAATAACAAAAAGCAGCGTAGAAATCCTTTGCATAGTTCGTTCGATGACAAGCATATACGCAAGCGTAAGCCAATTTAGTTCTTGTGCAAATTGACTGAGTAGTTTTTTGAGGTTATCTCCGAAATTAGGCGGTCAAATCTCTTTTTCCATAACAAATTCGGATTCAGCAAGCCAAAATACATAAAAATAAAGTATTTTTGATGTGATGGAAACAATGCTTTTTTTTTATTCTCAAGTTTTTCCACAGAAACACGGCTTTTCGACAGTTTTTTGAGGTTATATTCAAAATATGCGGCCAACCCCCTACTTTTAAAGCCGGATTCGAATTCAGCGGGAAAAAATACAAAAGAAAAGTATAGTCTCCATCCCAGAACCGACAGATTTTTTTTTTTTTTGTGGGCCTGTGTAATTGATATTTATGGCAGTCAGATTGCCCTTGTTTATACTCACCCCCACAGAATCTGAAATAAAAACTTAATTAAAACCTGGAAAAAAAAACTTTATTAGCAAAGGACTATCTGGGTAGTATTAGTAGTTTTAATCTAGAGTTTAAAAAAAATGTAGGAATTCTTTAGTTAAAGTTATTAATAATTTTAAAAGAGAAAATAGATTTGATAATTATTTGAACAGTAATTTGTTGCATGAATTAAAAATAACGAAGAAATTCTTGAGAGAGAATCCGAATATGATCTTCCAAAAAGCAGATAAAGGAAATGTAACGGTAGTTTCAGACAAAAGGGATTATATAAATAAAATTCAACTTATGTTGGATGATGATACCACTTACGTGAAAATTAGGAATCCACATATCAATAGACTACAAAATAAATTGAAAGAATTATTGATGCATTGGAAAACAAATGCTTATATTAAGGATAGTATGTTTAAATATTTAAAATGTGAAAATGGCACTGTAGCTAAATGTTATGGGCTTCCTAAGATTCACAAAGAACAGTTGACATATAGAATAATAATATCGTTGATAAATTTTCCGACTTATAGACTGGCGAGTTTTTTGTCTAATATATTGTTCAAGATAGTGAGTAAAACAAATTCATATATTAAAGATAGTTGGAGTTTTTATGATATAATGAAAGATATTGTTATTCCGAATGATCATAGGATGATTTCATTGGATGTAGTGTCTTTCTTTACAAATATACCTCTAGAGTTGTTGAATGATATTATACAAGATACATGGTCTGAAATTAAGGTACATACTAGTTTAACAAAAGATGAATTTGTAAAGGCACTTAATTTGGTTTTTAAAAACACAATTTGTTCTTCTGATGATAGTTTATATGAGCAAAGATATGGTTGTCCAATGGGATCACGTTTGTCACATGTTATAGCGAATTTAGTAATGGAAAAATTGGAAAGTTTTGCTTTGTCTAAGTTGGTTTTTCAGCCAATTATTTTTAAAAGATATGTTGATGACATTTTTGCAGTTGAACCTGAATGTTTTGTGTGTGATATGGTGGATGTGTTTAATTCTATCCATGATAGAATTAAATTCACAAAAGAGGTCGAGTCAGATAATCAATTGAGTTTTTTTAGATATTAGAATCATTAGAGTTAATAATAATAGAGTGAAATTAGATTGCGATAGAAAACCTACATGGTCAGGTAGATTTTTAAATTTTGATTCTCACCACCAATTCGGAAACAAGACAGGTGTGATCAAAGGTGTCATTGACAGAGCGATTAAATTGTCACATAAAGATTTTAGGAAAAAGAATTTAGACTTACAGGAAGAGGGTTTTAGCGGGCATTGGAGAGTCGATTTCTGGTACCTAAAAATGAAGCCCAGTGCTCACATTTCCGTCAAATGGTCCTTTTTCTTGAGATATGGGCAATTTAATATCAAATATCGTCTATTTCGTTAAAAAATGATATCTCTTCTATTGAGTGTCACATTGCAAATATTTAAGGTACGAAAACGAGAAGGAAAAATTATACAAGTAGATAGTAACAGCTAAAATTTAAGCCCTGATTCATTAAAAAATATTGATCTTTCAGGAAGTTACAAGAAATCAAAGATAGGGTATAAAAATGGTTAAAAATTTGTCTTCATTTTAACCGACAAAATAGATCGTATTTTTAACCATTTTCGTACCCTATCTTTGATTGCTTGTAACATCCTGGAAGATCATCATTTCTTAACGAATCAGGGCTCAAATTTTAGCTGTTACTGTCTACTTTTATAATTTTTCTTCCTTGTTTTCGTATCTTAAATATTTGCAATGTGACAGTCAGTAGAAGAGACATCATTTTTTGATGAAATAGATGATATTTGAGATTAAATTGCCCATATCTCAAGAAAAAGGGCCCATTGGACGGAAATATGAGCACTGGGATTAATTTTTAGGTACCGGAAATCGACTCTCCAATACCCGCTAAAATCTGTTTTCCGCAGCTGAAACCCTCTCCTTGTTAGTTAGAGAATCAATTAAGAATAGTTATCCGGTAAAATTTATTGATAAAATGATTGATGAGAGAGTGTGAGAAATTTATAATGGTGGATTGAAGAAGCGGGCAGATAATCAAACAAGGAATAGAAATGGAAAGAACGCATATTTTAGTTTACCATATGTTAGAGGTTTTGTCGGAAAGGATTAGAAGGGTTTTTAGTAAACATAATATTCAAGTTTTCTTTAGAAACGATCATAATTTAGAAAGGTTATTTAGTAATTATAAAGACAAGGATGATGAAGGTTTAAAATCGGGAGTAGTTTATAAAATTAATTGTAGGGATTGTAATGGATGTTATATTGGTCAAACGGGTAGATATTTGAAGAAGAGAATATATGAACATCAATATAGTTTACGTAGTACAAATTTTACATCCGCTTTGAAAGAACATTGTTTAAATAGTTTGCATTCTTTCGATTTTGGGAGTGTTGATATTTTGGAACAGGGGATTAAAAATAAATATAAGAGGGAAAGCCTTGAAAGTTTTCACATTCTAAGGAATCGGAATAATGTAAATTTAATGGTAGAGGCAAGTAAATTAGATAGCATTTATCATTCTTTATTAATTTAAGTGAGAATGGGAAGTTGGAGAGGGGAAGGTGGATAGTGGTGGGGGTAAGAGGAAATAAGTGGGTATATAAGGAGGTGTATCGCGTGTTTCATTTCAGTCCCTGAGGAAGAGCCGAAGCGGGCTCGAAACGTTGGGCAATTGGTCAATTGGGTGGTGGGGGGCAGTCAGATAGTCCTTTGGTAATAAAGTTTTTTTTTTCCAGGTTTTAATTAAGTTTTTATTTCGGATTCTGCGGGGGTGAGTATAAACAAAGGCAATCTGACTGCCATAAATATTAATTATTTTAATTTAATTTATGACTGTAAGACCGATGGAAAAATTCTCATTAGTTGATAGTAAGTTGCAGTCGACATAAGTAATATTTTTAATGATCGAAGCTTTTTTTCATTTTTCTACTGCCATTTTGAACATCGAAATTCTGATATCAAGATCGTGGTCAGCGACGTCGAATACCCATGTATATTAATTTTCAAGAAAATCTATGCTATTTTCGTATTTTTAACCACGATTTTGGATCCGCCATTTTGAATTTAGAAAGTATAATAGAAAAACTCGATCAGCCACCTCGAAAATCAATGTATACCAATTTTAAGCAAAATCTAACCTTCCTTTGAAATTTTATCCGCAATATTAGATCCGCCATTTTGAATTTTGAAACACGGACAGTAAAGTTGTAATCAGCGACTTCAGAAACTACTGTATTCCAATTTTGAGAAATACCTAAGCTACTTTGGAAATTTTAACCACCATTTTGGATCCACCATTTTGAATTTTGAAAGTCTGATAAAAAAATCGTGATCAGCGACCTTAAAAACACCTGTATACAAACTGTGAGCAAAATATAAAATTCTTTCGAACTTTTGACAACTATATTGGATCACCCATTTTGAATTCCGAAAGTCCAATGGCAAAATTTTGATTAGTGTCCTCGGAATCTCGTATACAAATTTCAGGCCAACTCTAAGCACCTTTCGAACATTTAATCGCCATATTGGATCCGCCATTTTAAATTTAGAAAGTGTAATAGAAAAACTCGATCAGCTTTTTTCGAATTTATAATTGAAGTTAATTTTCTGAGTTGTAAGCTTGTCTTGAGCCTTCAGTATGTACATATTACTTCAGCGAATGTTTACTCAACGCGCCTACAACAGTAGCTCAATGGTGGTGGAGGGGACGGTGGAGGGGAAGGTGGAGAGGACGGTGGAGGGGAGGTGGATGGGGAAGTGGAGGGGGGTGGAGGGCGTGGAGGGGACGGTGGAGGGGCGGTGGAGGGGCTGATTGAAAAATAACGCAATTTTTGAACGAATTCAACATTCAAAAGTGAAGGGGGCAGTGGAGGGGGGTGGAGGGAACGGTGAAGGGGGACTCCGATCAAATATAACGGTGACGCCTATATAATATAGGAAGACATATATATATATATATATATATATACAGTATATAAAGTATACAAAGTCCGCAATGTGTATACCTGAAGTTGGGGACGCATCTGGAGTCTATAACCCCAGAGTCCTTATTTCTTTAGTTAAATAACCACCATTTTTAGTAGTAAAAGCGGGCGCCGCAGATATTGCTCTGAAAGTCAATAAACTGACGGATGTTTTTATTGTAGACAATGACAGCGCGCAGCGCCGCTCTTATTCGGACATTGAAAAAATAAACTCTATGTCCCCAAACACAGGGGTGTGTATATTTATATATATATATATATATATATATATATATATATATATATATATATATATATATATATATATATATATATATACTAGGGGGGGTACCGCCCTACTCGCTCCGCTCGTCAACCCCCAATTAAAATTTAGAAAATATATTAAATTTAATCTCGAGTGTAATATATTAAATTTAGTATAGATTTCTATTTTTTCAAAGAAATAACATTTTCAATTAAGCACGTACTTTAATAAGTAGTCTCTCTCTCTCGCTCTCTCTCTCTCTCTCTCTCTCTCTCTCTCTCTCTCTACGTCATTGTCTTAATGTTTCTGCCTCTACATCTGTCTCTAATCTCTGTCTCTACGTCTCTGTGTTTACTTTGTTGTCTCTACGTCTCTGTCTCTACGTCTCTGTCTCTCCAACTCTGTCCCTATGTCAGTGTGTCTACGTCTCTACATCTCCGACTCTGTCTCTATGTCTCTATATCTACGCGCCTATCACTACGTCTCTGTCTACACATCCCTGTCTCTATGTTTCTGTCTCTATGCTTGCGTGTCTACACGTCTGTCTTTACGTCCCTGGTTATACGTTTCTGTCACTCATCTCTCTCTCTCTCTCTCTCTCTCTCTCTCTCTCTCTCTCTCTCTCTCTCTCTCTCTCTCTCTCTCTCTCTCTCTCTCTCTCTCTCTCTCTCTCTCTCTCTCTCTCTCTCTCTCTCTCTCTCTCTCTCTCTCTCTCTCTCTCTCTCTCTCTCTCTCTCTCTCTCTCTCTCTCTCTCTCTCTCTCTCTCTCTCTCTCTCTCTCTCTCTCTCTCTCTCTCTCTCTCTCTCCCCCCCCCCCCCCCGCGTCTTTGTCTTTACGTGTATGTCTTCACTTTTATGTCTTTAATCTCTTTCCCTACGACTCTGTCTCGACTTTTCTGTCTCTACTTTACCATCTCAACGTCTCTGTCATTAAGCCTCTGCCTCTACATCTTTGTCTCTAATCTTTGTCTCTACATGTGTCTCTACATCTCTATCTGTAGATCTCTGTCTCTACGTGGCTGTCTCTACGTTTCTGTCTTTCTGACTCTGTCTTTACGTTTCTGTCTCCGACCCTGTCTCTACGTTTTTGTCTCTGTTTCTCCGACTCTGTCTCTACGTCTCCGTGTCTACGTCTCTGTCTTTACGGATCTGCCTCTACATCTCCGTCTCTACGTCGCTGTCCCTACACCTCCGTGTCTACGTGGCTGTCTCTACGCCTCTGACTCTACATCCGTCTTGCTACATTTGTCTCTAATCGCTCTCTCTCTACGTCTCTGTCATTAAGTCTCTGTCTCTACATATTTGTCTCTAATCTTTTTCTCTACGACTGTCTCTACATCTCTGTCTATAGATCTCTGTCTCTACGTGGCTGTCTCTACGTTTCTGTCTTTCTGACTCTGTCTTTACGTTTCTGTTTCTTTGACTCTGTCACTACAGCTCTGTCTCTACGTCTCTGTTTCTACTTTTCTGTCTCTGTCTCTACATCTCTGTTTCTACGTTTCTATCTCTCTCTTTACGTCTCTGTTTTTAATCCTTGTCTCTAAACCTCTGTCCCTACGCCTTCGTCTACTTTTCTATCTCTACGTCTCTGTCTCTACGTTTCTGTGTACATCTCTACCACTAAGTCCCTACGGCTCCGTCTCTACTTTTCTGTTTCTACGTCTCTGTCTCTATGTCTCTCTCTACATCTCCGTCTCTACGTCTCGGTCTCCACGTCTGTGTCTACATCTTTGTCAATACGTCTCTGTTTCTACGTCTCTCTCTACATCTCTGACTGTATCTCTCTATCTCTACGCGCCTGTATCTACGTTTCTGTCTTTCTTGCTATGTTTCTACGTTTCCGTCTGTTTCTCCGACTCTGTTTCTACGTCTCTGTCTCTGAGCTTCGATCTCTACGTCTCCGTTTCTACGTCTCTTCTCTACACCTTTGTGTCTATGTAGCTGTCTCTACGTTTCTGTCTCTCTGACTCTGTCCCAATGTCCCTGTCTCTACGTCTCTATATCTCCGACTCTGTCTCTATGTCTCTATCTCTACGCATCTGTCACTACATTCTGTCGCTACATCCCTGTCTCTATGTCTCTGTCTCTATGCCTACGTGTCTACACGTCTGTCTTTACATCCCTGATTACACGTCTCTCTCTCTCTCTCTCTCTCTCTCTCTCTCTCTCTCTGCGTCTTTGTCCTTACGTGTCTGTCTCCACTTTTCTGTCTTTAATCTCTGTCCCTACGACTCTGTCTCGACTTTTCTGTCTCTATACATCTCCGTCTCTACATCTCTGTCTCTACGTCTCCCTCTACTTTGCCATCTCAACGTCTCTGTCATTAAGCCTCTGCCTCTACATCTTCGTCTCTAAGTCTGTCTCTACATGTGTCTCTATATCTCTGCCTGTACATCTCTGTCTCTACGTCTCTGTCTTTACATCTCTGTCTCTGCAGCTCTGTCTCTAATCTCTGGCTATACGTCTCTGTCTCTACTTTTCTGTCTCTGCATCTGTCCTCACGTCTACGTCTCTACGTCACTATCTCTATGTCTTTGTCTCTATGTCCCCGACTCTACGTCTCTATCTCTACACCTCTATCTCGTCGTCTCCATCTCTACGTCTCCGTCTCTACGTATGTGTCTCTATGCCTCTGTCTCTACGGTTCTGTCTCTAATCCCTCTATCTACATGTTTGTCTTTACGTCTCTGTCTCTACATCTCTGGCTCTATGTCTCCGTCTCTACTTTCCTGTCTCTACGTCTCACAGTGTTCTATTTTGAAAAAAAATGGACAAAATGAAATATCTCGCGAACGGATATCGATAGCCGGATGAATCCAACTGCATTTTAAAGTTGAAGTAATGTACAATAAAGGAAAAATAGTCCAGTACTGATCATCTGACCCTGTGACCTCGGAAATGAAAAATGAAAGTCGAATAAATAACGTATTTTCGGCTTTTTCATTGTAGACTTTCTGGCTGTCAATTTTTTCGATCAAAAAAATACGTACTCTTGTAGTGTTTGATGCAAGGAATCCGAATTTGATGTCAGAATTGTCCTATCGCACACCAATTTGTTTTTAAATCTCAAAACTCCATAAAAAATACGAAAAATTCACCCTGAAAAAATGGAGCATTATTGAGTAATTTCGACTTCAAATTCGGATTCAGCGAATCAAAATACATTTGTTGATGCATATATGAATTATTAAAATTTAAGGGTTATTAAAAAATGGCATTTTTTACAATATTTTCATACTCTTTAATAAAATTGTATTAAATACCAGCGTTTGTGTACCCATGTATTATGATAAGCTGAATCCAAATCCGAAGTCGAAATTACTCAATAATATTCCATTTCTTCCAGGGTAAATTTTTCGTATTTTTTATGGAGTTTTCAGCTTTAAAAACAAATTGGTGTGCGATAGGACAACTCTGACATCAAATTCGGATTCCTTGCATGAAACACTACAGGAGTACATATTATTTTGATCGAAAAAATTGATAGCCACAAAGTCTACAATGAAAAAGCCGAAAATTCGTCATTTATTCGAGTTTCATTTTTCATTTCTAAGGTCACAAGGTCAAATGATCAGTACTGGACTATTTTTCCTTTATTGTACATTACTTCAACTTTAAAATGCAGTTGGATTCATCCGGCTATCAATATCCGGTCGCGAGATATTTCATTTTGTCCATTTTTTTTCAAAATAGAACACTGTGCGTCTCTGTCTCCACGTCCCTGTCCCTGTAATTAAATGTTACATCAAAATTTCAACAATTATTCAATTTGACGATAAGCCTTGTAATGTATTACAATCCTGATTAAATACAATTCGGGAATGCCTGATTAAACCGTGAGTTTGGAAGAATGACTACGATTAATAGCAGGAAGGAGCTGATGGGATGCTGATGGGGAGCGGATGAGGAGCAGATGGAGAGCGATAGGGGAGCGGATGATGAGTGGAGGGGATCGGATGGGGAGCGGAAGGGTAGCGGAAGGGATGCGGAAGGGGTGCGGAAGGGGTGCAGAAGGGGGAGCTGGGGGAGCGGATGTGGAGCGGCCCCATATAACTACTGTTTCTAGAGAAATTTTTACATTATTTTGCGGAGCAGGGGGGGGAGCGGATGGGGAGCGGCTAGGTCATAAGAAAAAATATTTACAACTATGTAGTATAGGAAGATATGTATATATATGGTTATGAGATCATATATGTGATTGAGTTGATTATATATATTATATATTTGTATAAAAATAAGTAAAATATAGCTTTAGATGTTATAGTTTTCGTGATTCTTAAATGTGAAAATAAGTCTTTGAGTTAAATCGAATTCATGATAGACGAATGGAAATGCATTAACAACATGTTCATAAACAAATCTGGACATATAGGGGAAAACAGTGACTCAAAGATAACTAAAAAACGAAGCAACATATGCTGTGCTATATTTTCTTTATGCAATATTGAGCGGAAGCGGAATTTTGAATACTTTTTCTCGGTTTTGCCACACTGTGCGCCGTATACCAATTTTGAACACAATTTATGCTTTTTTCTTACTTTTCATTGCCATATTGTACCCACCACTTTGAATTTCGAAAATTTAATGGGAAAATCCTGATCAGCCACCTCGAAAACCTTCTGCATACTAATTTTAAGAAAAATCTCAGTTTCCCTTGAACTCCAGGCCGCCATTTGGAATTTCGAAAGTCTGATAGCAAAATCGTGATCAGTGATCTCGAAAACCCCTGTATTCCAATTTCTAGAAATACCTAAGCTTTTTTTTTTAATTTTGATCCGCCATATTGGATCCGCCATTTTGAAGGTTGAAACTCTGATATCAAAATCATGATCACTAACTTTGATAACCCCCGTATACCGATTTTGAACACAATTTAAGCTTTTTTCGTACTTCTCATTGACATATTGTATCCACCATTTTGAATTTCGAAAGTCTAATAGGAAAATCCTGATCAGCCACCTAGGACACTTCTGTAAACAAATTTTGACCAAAATCTAAGGTTCCCTTGAACTGTTGGCCGCCATTTGGAAATTCGAAAGTCTGATAGCAAAATCATGATCAGTGTCCTCGAAAAACCTTGTATTCCAATTTCTAGAAATACATAAGCTGTTTTTAACTTTTTAAACTCCATATTGCATCTGCCATTTTGAATTTTGTAAGTCTGATAGCGAAATCTTGACCAGCAACTTCGAAAACCCACGTACACCAATTTTGACCAAAATTTAAGCTTTCTTCGAATTTTTAACGGCCATATTGATTCCGCCATTTTGAATTTCAAAAGTCCAAAAACGAAATCTTGATCAGAAACCTCGAAAACCCCTATATAATAATTTTTATCAAAATCTAAGCTTTTTCCAAATTTATAATTTTCCTTGTTGTAAGCTTGTCTTGTGCGTTACTTCATCCAATGTTCGAATTCGTATATGAATTATATATATTGGGACCTTGAATAAGTTCTCTCTGTTTTTTTGTGAAACTTGATGCTTTATTTAAAGTATGTAGTAAAAAGCATATCACTCAAAATATTGCCCATTACTAGTTACTACTTTCTCCAATCTTTCCGGCAATTTGCGGATTTTATCTCGAAGGAACTGCTCGTCTTTTGAAGCTATCCAACAATCGACCCATTTTTTGGCATCTTCATAAGAATGGAGGTGCTGTTCAGCCAAGCCATGAGCCATCGACCGGAACAAGTGGTAGTCGGAAGAACAATGTCTGGGCTATACAACGGGTGAGGTAGGACATCCCATTGCAGCGCCTCCAAAGTTTCTTTGACGACTTTTGCAACATGTGGCCGAGCATTGTCATGTAACAAAATCACCTTGTCGTGTCTCTGCTCGAACAGCGGCCGTTTTTCCTTTAGGGCTAGACTCAAACACATCAATTGCAGTCGATAGCGATCTCCCGCGATAGATTCGTTCGGTTTCACCAGTTAATAATAAATTACACCCTGCTGATCCCAACAAATGCAGAGGAAAAACTTCGAACCATGGATATTTGGCTTTGCGGACAATGTTGATGCATGGCCGGGCTTACCCCACGATTTTTTACGCTCAGGATTATCGTACTGTATCCACTTTTCATCGCCAGCCACGATACGATACGAATAATCTTTCCTAATCTGTCGTTGAAGCAGTACTTCACACATGAGAAAACGCCGTTCGACGTCTCTCAGCTTCAACTAATACGGCATCCAATGTCCTTGCTTCTGGATCATTCATAACGTTTTCAAACGTTTCGAAACTGTTGTCTCATCTACACGTAATGATTTTGCAAGTTCAGCTAGCGTCTGAAATGAGTTTTCATTTCGTAATTCCTCCAATTCTTCGTCTTCAAACTTTTCTGGTGCTCCAGCACGTTAGTAGTAAGGGGACCGGTATAGCGAGACGGCCCCCCGCGGTGCGGTGTGTAGGGGCCATATGGCACCCCGCTGTGCGGCGCGTATGGGCCCCCAAGTGTGACAAGGTCATTAACCCAAGTGTTTACAGTAGCAAGTGCGGCCACAAGCTAATTAGTGTAAACAATGGGGGGTGATTTATTATCCCATAAATAATGGCCCACTTATGGCACCCGCCATGACGTCATGCCGCTATACATGCCCTACGTGGCTTGCCGTATATGCCTTGACTCAAGGTGGTGGGGGGCGAGCGCTTTGGCTGTCCGCGCTACGCCATAAAGACCCGTAGGGTGCTAGGCCTCTCTCTGTATAGACCGTGTGCTGTGTGTATGGGCCCCAAGTGTGAACAGAATTATTACCCCATAAATAACGTCCTACTTATCGATCGCGCCATGACGCTATGCCGCTATACCTGCTCGGCGCGTGCCGGCGTATATGCCTCAACTCGGGGATGGTGGGGGAGAGACCTTTGGCTATACGCGCTACGCCATAAAGACCTCTCGCTGTATAGGCCGCGTGCTGTGTGTATGGGTCCCATGTGTGACAAGGTCATTAGCAGGTGTGAACACAAGATAATAATGATAAACAATGGGTCGGATTATTACCCATAAATAACGGCCCACTTACCGACCCCGCCATGACGCCATGCCGCTATACCTACCAGGCGCGTGCCGCCGTATATGCCCCGACTCGTCGTGGTGGTTGTGGTGGTGGTGGGAGAGACCTTTGGCTATAGGCTCTACGCCATAAAGTCCCATAGAGTGCTGGAGCGGGCCCTCTCGCTGTATAGCCCGTGTGTGTGTGTGTGTTTGTGTGTATGTGTGTGTGTGTGTGTTTGTGTTTGCGTGTGTGTGTGTGTGTGTATGTTCGGAATAAGTTGGGGGTGGGAATAGGGAGTTGGTGTAAAAGAGAGGTCTGCAAATAAAAAAGCTGTTGATGAAAAAAGTAAATTTTTATTTATTTAATCGTAGAAGAAAGTTAGTCTTACGTTAACATAACTACCGACATCACGAACGCACAATTTTTATTTTAACTTATACACGCATTACTATTTTACAGTTGGTCTTACGGCAATATAAATATCGACATCACTAACGCACAATTTTTATTTTAACTTATAATACGAATTACTATTTTAGAAGCACACCATACGCATTCAGTCAATCGCAAACATTTTATTTCGGTTGCACTTTTTAATCATTGTTTTTAAACGCGAAATATAAAATTTGTATTAATAATAACGATGCTGACACTTGCACTATTTAGCGCGCGCGCACACACACACACACACACACACACACACACACACACACACACACACACACACACACACACACACACACACTGCTGTTAGTGAGGGCAGCTAGAGTGGGGATGAGTAAAAAACGTAAAAAAGCAATGTGTCGTCGGTACATCTTTCTTTCGGGGATGCCACGACAGACTGTATTTCGAGGCTTTTCGAAAATGAAATTTACGACATGCCGGGTTTCCAGACGCTCTGATGAAAGCGCATATGTTTTGCCGCGGAGAACCTCGGCGAAATTTTTCCCGAATGAAAATTTTTTATTACTCTTTCATGGTTTAAGCACAGCGGCCTCGCAGAAGTTTCTGGCTCTACGAGCGCGCGCACGGAACGAGTAGTTAAGTATCTGCACGTGAGAAAAACAGAAACACGTGTAGGCGTAGAAAACAACCCTTGGAAGGATACTTCGGGTTTTTACAGGAAGAGATTTTTTAACATCTGTAGAGTTTCTTTTCTTATCGAAAAGCTGTACGACAGCCATAGTAATCGTACCCCGCTGCGCGGGGGATTCTCAATTTTTCTTCAAACCCGTCGGCACGCGTGACGAAAACCTTTCGAGCTAAACTATCGCTACGTGACAGGACCATGCAATAATGCCAAGGGGTTATCCTCGAAACTTGCATCCGCTGCGAAGAAAGTAAGCCCCGTTGTTTTTTCGAAACAATATATCACGGTAGCAGCCCCGCAACAGGATGTTTCGCGTGTAAAGCTTACGCACCGGAGTTTCCGTCGCGCGATCACGCATAGCAATACTCGGAGTTATTTTTCACCCAGCTACACATTTTTAACGGAAAAAGTAACCTCCTGCGCTTTGGTGAAATTTTCCAGAGACGGCACGAGTACATAACGTAAACAGATGTTCAAAAACCCCGAGGGAAAGGTATTTTCTGATACCACGTGTATACTGTATTCAAAACACTCGACGCCGTTGACACCGCCAAAAAGTCGGGCTATAAAAGCGGTGAGGGCCACTTACGGTCCTACCAGTCTTTCTTTCGAACGACAAGCGTCACCATGGAGAATTTTGTCGCTTGTAAAAGTTTACAGGAAGCCGTATTGCGCCTCGCAGCGCCTAGTAGAGGCGGCGCGTGGCGTATACGACTGAGGACGTTGTCTTCTACGGAACTTGTCAATCAGTTACGACGCTTGTTACGGCTGACTGGCTATCGGGCGAGGGCAAGATTATTTCGTACGTGCAGGCATTCGCGAGATGTACAGCGTACCATCGGGGAATTTGTGGTCGAGTGCAACTTGGACAGATTGCCTGTTTTTAGAAAGCTCATGAGCGAGTACGAGGAGCTGATGGGTAAGTGAGAAAATTTTTAATAATTTTCCTAAAATTTTTTAAAAATTTAGATCTCTAAAAACATTTTTTTCCAGCCTTAGAAGATTTATTGCGCGACAGCGGTTCTGATAGCGAAAATATCGAAGCTGATGACGAGGAGAGCAGCGGCGCCACTGACTTTGAGTGGAATACCGATGATACACCGTCTCAACCAGGGCCGTCGGGGGTGGCAAGCGGTTCGGCGCGCACTGATGGACGACAAAATCGGAAAACGTATTTCACAAAGGTAAGGCACAGCGCGACATTAGTTTGAATATCAAGTATCTGGTATTGTTCCAAAATCCTCGCGACAGAGCACAAATACAGCAACTCGCGAGACAAATTTTTCCGGAAGATTCGGCTTTTTTGCGTGAGGCCTATCTAGACGCCACGCGTGAACCTCACTCCTATCTTTTTATCGATCTCTCTCAAGCCTGCTTAGACGAGTTTAGATTTCGAGCAAACATATTTCCCAATGCCGGGACGCACGTTGCCTACGTGCCCAAGTACTTTAAATCGCCGTGAATGAGGCGTGCGATAATCAGTCGGGAAAAAACTATGGCACCGATAGGTCGTAAAGCGATAGCCTGCGGTAAACATTTCTCGAAAAGAAACCTTGCTCTCTTGAACGCTCTTTGTCATGGGGACAAAAGACATCGCGTTGCTATAGCGCGCACAGCTGATAAACCTCTCGTCAGATGCATATGCGAGTGCGTGTTGAACGTTTTGCAGGGCGTAAACATAAGCAAACACTGCGAAAGCTGATCCGAACTGGTGATAGAGGCAGCGGTACTTGAAAATCGAAGAAACGTGTCATTATACAAAACGGCGGGACGTTTTTACCACTCTTACCCGCTCCGATCGTAGGAGCGCTTATCTCAAAAATATTTGGCACGAAACATGGAGCGAGCTAGTAAGATGATCCTTGTGCCGCAGCCATTGCAATCTAAAGTCACGGAGGAGGAGGGGGCGAGGAATGCGAATGAAAAAACTCTGCAAACACCAGGTGATCATTTTTCTCGTCTGGATGGTGAAATGTACGATGTTTTACGCTCAAAAGCCGCTAGAGACAATTACGAGAAGTGCGTAAAATATCTACAGATTTTATGTCGCTATCTTTTCTTCCGTGATAACGAGCGTAGCGCTGTACGTGAGGAGCACCCTGAAATAGACGAGGTCGAAGAGGCGCTTGCACCACTGTCCGAGGACGACATACTCGTGGGGGTACCGAAAGTACACGCGCGCAAAGCGCGTCTCTTGCTTCGCCATTGGAAAGTCACTGTACCCGAGCGTCCCAAGTGGGATAACTCAGGCACCATTACTATAGATGGTCGTGTAATTGCTCGGTCCAATATAACAGAGTTAATCATCGACGCATTGAAAAAAAAGAACAGTAAGGACGAGGAGGCGCCCGTTGGCCGCATTGAATTTGCAAAATTTCTCAAAACTTCCGAAACGCCGGGAAATTTAATTAATAATCCAGCAGTTTTAAAAATTGGGCAAATATTGACGGATCCTCAGCGCTCGGCCAAACGACGTCTATCCACACCAATACAGCACGAATCACCCCAGCCGTCTATACAGACTCGCAGTAAAAAACAAGCGAAGAAAAATGGCTCACGCTTGGTTTGTAAAATAAAAAAATGACATACAAAAAACAATACTACGACCTTGAGCATGAAGCAGGCTACGCTGGGGCGCGCAATCTTGTGCGCTTGAACGCTAAAAAGGAAAAGAAAAAAATTTACTCGTCGCTGAGCAATCAAAATGCCTACACGCTCCATCACCGATACGAAGGCGATTTCCACGATTACGCTACAACGTGACGAACATTGACGATGTTTGGGAGGCTGATTTGCTACAGCTCACGACGATAAAAAATTACAACGACGGTTACAACTACATACTAGTGGTGATTGACGTACTCGGTAAGTACGCATGGTTGGAACCGATAAAAGATAAGACCGCGCGCAACGTTGCCGACGCCTTCGGAGGGATTATCGACCGAGCACATCCCCGACTGCCTATATGCGTGCAAACCGATTGAGGCAAAGAGTTTATCGGTTCAGCATTTCAGGCGCTCCTCCGCCGAAAAGAGATAACATTCAGAGTCGCTCGCAACCCCGACATTAAAGCAGCTGTGATCGAAAGACTCAACAGAACGTTACGCGAGCGAATCTGGCGATACTTTTCTCATAGTAACACAAAGAGATACATCGATGTTGTGCAAAAGATTGTACACGCTTACAATCGCACGCTACACAGTGGCACGCGCATGAGACCTATCGATGTCACATTGCACAACGCGCCGACAGCGATCGAAAATTTAGCCAAACGCGCGAGCTACAAACCGGCGCTGCCTAAATTCGAGGTGGGCAACCTCGTGCGCATCAGTCGAACCAAGAACACCTTAGAGAGGGGATATGAAAAAAATTTTAGCGAAGAAGTGTTCAAGAAATCCGCGTTTCGACGCGACAAAATCTCTATAGATACGTGCTCGAAGATTTGAACGAAGAAATTATCAACGGTTTCTTTTATCCGGAGGAGCTCGTGTTAGTCGGTCACGAACGCCTCGCGTCCGATAAGCGTTTTAAAGTCGAACGCGTCATACGCACAGAAGGCCGCGGCGCTAAAAAGAGAGCACTCGTTAAGTGGCTCGGTTATCCTGCTAAATTTAACTCGTGGGTAAAAGCAAGCGAGCTTGAAAACATCTGAAAAAAATTGAAACGAGCGACGATTTTTATATGGTACTGCCTAGTAACAGCAGCATGACGTATTTTCCCGAAAACACAGAATGCTGTTTTACGACCCAGCTGCAACGCGAGATCAAGTTACACGGCGAGTGGCACGTGGGCCTCGTTGAAAATCACATACCACACAGTATCGTACATTTTCAAGAGGACGAAGCGAGTTACACTTTTTACACGGCTGAGGACAATGGGAGTCTGATCGACCAAAAACTGTGTCGTATACCCGTAGGTATTTACGATTCCCTCGAGCAACTAGTAGACGCTGTAAACGCGGCGAATGACACTTATAAACATCAAATGCTCGAGCCACTTAAAACTCGTAAGGGGTCTTACATCATAAGACGCAAGTGTGACTGCCCACAAATACACATTACGGATTTCAGCGAAAAAATCACCCGTGTATTCGGCTTCGACGAAGCAGGCCAAAAAGGTTCGTTTGCAACGCTTAATGAGGGTTACCTGGGCATTGCAGCCAGCAGACCTGCCTCGCTTTCTCGAGCCTTGCCCGACCAGATGTACGTCTATTACCGATATATGTGAACCTTATACAGTAGGTGACACCCAAGCTGCCCTACTGCGCATAGTTTCTATAGACAACTCCAGCTTTAAGTACGGATGCAGTACTGTACAGCGTTTTGCACCCGTTCTCTATATACCTCTTCTGTATCACAATTTTCGTAGCATCGTTATCGATATAAGAGATCAACATGGGCGACGTATACCATTCGAGTACGGCACGTTGACGGTCACGCTACACTTTAAGCGCAAACGTTAAGATGAGTCATTACGCGCACTACTACGACGATCAGCTAGGTGGGGGTGGTGGCGTGAGAAATGTTTTTGCTGGTTCGGCTTTTCAGAGAGGTCGCGGGGTAGGAGCCTGGTTAGGAGACCTTTTTCGTCACATCCTGCCATACATCACGAGCGGGGCCAAGGCTGTAGGTAAAGAGACACTACTAATAATAATAGGATTTGTCGATAATAAGACATTCAATGGTAATCGAAAATTTAACCCGTTTAAT
Organism: Torymus aiolomorphi; assembly: GCA_036365515.1. Lineage (NCBI taxonomy): Eukaryota > Metazoa > Arthropoda > Insecta > Hymenoptera > Torymidae > Torymus > Torymus aiolomorphi. The sequence goes on from CM070877.1 coordinate 84,319,151, forward strand.
TTTCAACACTTTTCAATAAATCACCTCTGCCTCTACGTCGATGGGTCTCAAATTCCGAGCAAACCGCTACAGCCGCGCTTTGCTGCTAACGATAGTATGTTTATAGATGCATTTCAAACCCTCTACTCGGGCACAGGTATACATTTCCTCAACGAGGGTCTTGGCATAAACCGTTTCAACTATTCACTGGGCTACTTTCTCACGGCTTTCGATCTCACACCCGATTTATCGGCCCACTGCGCCTCGCATTGGAATCTCGTTCGCTCGGGTAGCTTACGCATAGAGGTGGGATTTGAGTCGGCTCCAACAAGCACAATAAATTGCGTTGTTTATGCCGAGTACGATAACGTTCTCGAAATAGACTCCACCCGCCAAATATTATCCGATTTTAGTGCCTAGTCGTTAAAAAGGTGGGGGGACGAGGACTCGAGAGGAAGCAGGTGGCGCCCTCAAGCCTCACTTTTCTCTCGGCGCTCGCTACGCACACACGTATAATGGATTACGTCGTGGATATACAAGGGTTTCGAGACACTGAAAGGAAGTTTTTACCAAAGGAGGTGGCGATCATTTGCCTACAGAAACCCATTGTCGACCACTGGATGGTACAAGCACCGTGCAATTTCATTGAGCTGCCCGAAGACGTAAAAAATACAAATTCCTACTGCGCTGTCGATATTCACGGTATTAACTGGTTCGAAGGCGAAGTATCACTCAGACAGCTATATCGTTATCTCTTCAATATCGCAAGAGCAGCAAGACGGATTTACGTTCGCGGCGAGGAGAAGACCTTGTACCTGGAATCTTTACTCGGTCGAAACATATGTAATTTAGAAAAATATGACTCGCCGACGTTCGGGAAACTCAACAACATGTTTTCTGACGTGCTGGTATGTTCTATGCACGCGACTCAGAGGTTTAAAAATAAACAAGATTTTTGCGCGCTCCACTAGGCGCACCAAATAAAAAAGTGGATGCGCTCTATACTACCCGAAGAGTGGGAGCTGATCAAAAAGACCAAGTACAAAGTCAAATGTTCTACACTGCACTTCATCAGTATCAGCAGAAGCAGCGCAAAAAATTACTCCGTTTTCACCCGGGCAGCGAGCAGTCCACTGAGGAGGAGGAGGAGGAGGAGCAGAACGACGACGGCCGCGACGAGACGGATGTGGCCCCAGAAATAGCAAGTGACAGCGACAGCAGCACATATTTCACATTTAGCGAAAACGCAAAATGAATACGAAACAAATCACGAGGGCCATTAGTGGCCTCAGAGCAAACTCGATAGGTGTATACGCAGCCGATCACATCCCCAGCAGCTTGAGTCTTCCAGCCGCTGTTGTAACCAATATCGATACCTCAGATAAGCCTGGATCCCACTGGGTGGCATTCTACATAGACAAAAATGCAAAAGGAACATATTTCGATAGCTATGGAGTCGCCCCTCTGTCACGACATCATATCGATCGACTTCGAAGAAATTGCGCAAGGTTCAAGAGGAACGAGAAGAAACTGCAGAGTGTTAATTCTAAAGTTTGCGGCGAATATTGTATTATGTTTCTTTGCTATATGTATAGCGGTCGCACTTTACGCGCGTTTTGTAACGTCTTTTTACGTGATTCACATGTAAACGACGCACTGGCCGCAAAATTTTATGAAAATGTAAAAAGAAAAAATCACCGAAAAAGACTCCGTCGTGCGAACAATTTCCCCAGCATTATTTCCAAGGGCGCTGGCTCGTTCATTCAAACATGTAAAGCATTTATATAGAATGTGCGTGTGCGTGTGTGTGTGTGTGTGTGTGTGTGCATGTGTGTGTATGTGTGTGTGTGCGTGACTTAATTTTTATTATAATATTTCTATTTAATCCTACGTCACATTCAATTTTTTAGTCTGTAATATTTCTTTTTTATCCAGAAACACATTCAATTTTTAGTTTATATTTACACTTTATGTACATTGTAAGTTTTAGAATTGTAAAAGCTGATGTGTGCGTGTATCCGTCTTTCTTAGTTTATAAGGTTTTGTATACTACGTTTGACTTGGCCTTTTTTAGCTCGTAATTTTATATTATTCATATATTTGTAAGTTTAAAATGTATTTTTTTTTTTAATTTGATCGAACAATAAAAAAAAGTTAAACAAACATCGTATTCATTTAACGACCTTGCCCGCTAAATTTAACTCCTTACCTTTTTTATCTTGAAACGAATATGTACTATTCCATGAAGAAACCGAAAAGCATATGCGTAACGGTTCTTTCAAGTGGTGAGAAACACAGGAGGCGCTTTCTTCTTTGAGGCTTTGAAACATAATCAGATCGAGTCACCGAAAAGCACATGCGTAACGGTTTTTTCAAATGTTGAAAAACACCTTAGCTGTTTCCCTTTTTTCAAGTGGTGAAAAACACAGGAGGCGATTTCTTCTTTGAGGCTTTGAAACATAAGTAGCTTGAGTCACCGAAAAGCATATACGTAACGGATTTTCAAGCGGTGAAAAACACATTAGACGTTTCCTTTTTTCAATTGGTGAAAAACACATGTGTCATTTTCTTCTTCTTCTTCTTCTTCTTTGAGGCTCAAAACCCTTAATGGGGAAAATTTATGGTTTTGTTTCTCAAGGGCTCCGCGAGTTTCCCAACGCTTTTCCCCACTCTCCGATAAAGACGCGTAAACGTTCATGATTGGGCGCTTGGATTTTACGTAACAATCGGGCAGCCAATCGTAACTCGTGGTAGAAAGGAGGGGATTCGCGTTGGAGAGAAAATAAGTACGGGGCCTAGCCGCGCCACCCTCAGTCAGTCAGTCGCTCTACCTCGACAAAGTCGTGACATTTTTACCAACGTTAAGTCAGTATTTTTTAAAAATGTCTCAAACAAAGCTAGTGCCGAATTTACTGTACAATTCGACTTACGCTCTCAACTATTCGTACTCCAAGTTCGTTTACGTCGGCTTGGATTATGCTGCTGGCTATTTCCGACCCGTATCAGGTTCGGCGGGCATACATCACCGCATAAATATATAACTCTGGATATCGACAGTTGCGAACAATTAAAAACCCATTTCAAGACCTTCGAAGAGTATCTATGGGCATCAGGCGATTTTGTAAAGCAAGGCAAATATGCAAAAATATATTTACCGCACCACGACGTCGAATTGACCGCAGCCTACGGTCATAGAACCGTATCAATCACCGATAAACCCGAAGTAACACCGCCATCGTTCACCCTTCAGTACGAACACGAGGCTCGACAGTTCGACTTTGAAGACGATAACGCTAATCAGGAGGCAGCCGCCTCCACTACCAGTGACGAACCTACTACAAAAAAGAAGAAGTCTGAAAAAACACCGAAGATTATGATGCAGTATACAACTTTCAACCGATTGAAACAGTTCCAACAGTGTATAGACTATAAATTAAAAAAGTTAGAAGAAATGTCGGGTTTTGTGAACAAGGTTTTCGGTATAATGATCGATGTTATTAAAACGGAAGCAATTAGCAAAAACGACGTTCATTTACTAGACCATACATTCATCGGCGTTGTATTTAATGAACTAGAAGACAAAATGAAAGAACTCGCGCTAAATCAATTAATGTTTGCAAATTTTAGCGAGAGTTCTCTCGAAATAATGTTTTTGGAAGTATATGCCGAGTATTTAACAATTCTAGAAAAAAATGTTGTTAGTGCGTTAAAAGTTTAAAAATGTACATAAATAATTTTTTTTTATTTTATATAATAAAATGTATTTTACCTTATCACACTTTTTTATTTAAGGATCCTTCCTTTATACCTACACTTATTTACGCCCCAACTTCTCATTGCGCTAGCACGCATATATTTATATATACAGCATTATACATAAGTCATTCGTCGAAAGACCACCGAGAAGGCAACATCATGGGGCCCCCGTTCAGCAAGCACCAGGTCAAACCAGATGACAAAGAACCTCTCATCAATAAGGCAGACAAGAAAGACTCTTGGACAAACAAAAAAAATTCTCCACCACACCATTCCTTTTCCACCAATTCCTTCTCCTTCCCAAAAAAAGATGGTTATTCAAAATATAACGAATAATAAACGGTCCCTTTAAGGACAACATTTATGTTAATGAGAAAAAACTGTTCATAAAATAGGGGGTTTCACCCCGTTTAAATAAATAAATAAAAATTTATTTTTCCTCAACATGGTTTTTTTATTTGTAGACCCCTCCTTTACACCAACTCCCTATTCCCTCCCCACAACTTCTCATTGCGAACACACACACATACACACGGTCTGTATAGCGAGAGGCCTCGCACCCCGTGGGTCTTTATGGCGTAGCACGCATAGCCAAAGGTCTCGTCCCCCACCACCACGAGTCAGGGCATACACGGAGGGGCATGCGTAGAGCAGATAGAACGGCATGACGTCATAGAGAGAGCGATAAGTGCGTCATTGTTTACCCTAATTAGCTTGTGTTCACACACGTGCTACTGCAAACACTTGGATTAATGAACTTGTCACACTTGAAACACATACACACAGCACGCGGTCTATACAGCGAGAGGTCTTTATCGCGTAGCGCGTACAGCCAAAGGTCTCTCTCCCCACCACCACGAGTCGGGGCATATACGACGGCACGCGCCGGGCAGGTATAGCGGCATAGCGTCATGGCGCGAGCGATAAGTGGGACATTATTTATGGGGTAATAATTCACTCCATTGTTTACCCTAATTAACTTGTGTTCACACTTGGGACCCATACACACCGCACACGGTCTATACTGCGAGAGGCCTCGCACCCTATGAGTCTTTATGGTGAAGCGCAGACAGCCAAAGTGCTCGCCCCCCACCACCTCGAGTCAAGGCATATACGGCAACACACGTGGGCCATATATAGCGGCATGACGTCACGGCGGGCGCCATAAGTGCACCATTATTTATGGGGTAATAAATCACCCCCCCATTGTTTACACTAGTTAGCTTGTGGCCACACTTGCTACTGTAAACACTTGAGTTAATCACCTTGTCACACTTGGGGACTCATACACACCACACAGCGGGGTGCCACATGGTCCCTACACACCGCACCGCAGGGGGCCGTCTCGTTATACCGGTCCCCTTACTACTCACGTTCTTTATCTCCAAGATTAAAATCGTTATAGATTGTTATGTAGATTGGAGAAAACATGATAAAAAAGACAGAGATTTACACAGTGAACTTATTAGAACAGTCAATACTTTTGCAAAACGTAAGAATCTCATATCACACACTGACATTGTTATTAAACATAACTTGCTTGCGACTGAAACTTTTATTAAAAATAATAAAGATATTTTATTCACAAAACGGGAATGTAACAATTGCCATTAACATTAAAGGTTATAAATCAAAAGTTTTAGATGTTCTGTCTGACAGTACCTATTATAAAAAACTTGAAAATGATCCGTACAACAATTTAAAAAATGCGACAAAAAAACTCATACAAAAATGGAAAAGTAGAGGTGTGGGTGATATGGATTCCAGTTTTGACATTTTAACTAATAAATTGGATTATTCTGTACTTTCACGAGCGTACGGCTTGATAAAGATTCATAAAAAGGATATGTCGGCTAGAATCATTGTATCGACGATAAATTCTCCAACACATGCTCTAGACAAAGCTATTTGCACATTTTTTACAAAATATTTACCTCGACCTAAATCGTCTTTGAAAAATAGTTCTGAATTAATTGATATTAGCTCAGATATTCATGTCCCGGATAATTACAGATTATGTTCATTTGATGTCGTATCTCTATTTATAAATATAAATATCTATCTTGTTTTAACTGGTATCCGCAACAAATGGAAATATTTAAGAAACAGAACTAGTCTGACGATGAACGAATTTTTGGATGGCATTATCTTTTTAATGAATTCTACTTATTTCTCTTTTGACAATAGTTACTATAAACAAACACACGGCGCGTCAATGGGCGGATGCTCTAGTCCGTGGTTTGGGGAACTGGCCTTGGAGTGTCTCGAGAACCATTGCCTCAATGTTATGAAATCGTTTTATATAAGAGATATGTCGATGATTGTTTACTGATTGTAAAGGATGATGCAATTGACAGGTGCCTAAGTACTTTTAATAAGTTTAACCATTATTTACAATTTACGATAGAAAACGAAGACCAGGAGAAAAAATCACTTAACTTTTTAGACATGACATTATTTCGCACTGATGAAAACAATATAATTACGAATTGGTATCGTAAAAGTTCTTATTCCGAACGATTTACTCATTTTGATTCGCATCATCCTATTCAAAATAAAAGAGCAATTGTTTACAATTTTGTAGATCGTGCTATTAATCTTTCACATAAAAAATTTCATAGACAAAATCTAGATATTGCAACTCAGTTTCCTAAAAATAATGGATATCCTATGAAATTTATCTCTGCAAATATGAGACATAGGAATTCCCAGTTAAATAACAATGATGATAATTCAAAAAATAATCGTTCACTGACAAAGAATACAGTTGCCAACAACAAAAAAATTATAGTTTTACCATTTATCAAAGATTTGAGCTTTAAACTAAAATCTATATTATCTAGTCATGATTACAGGGTTGCAAACAAACCAATTAACAAGTTCTCGAGATTCATCACATTAGATAAAGATAGATTAAATAGTTTGCAGCAGAGTAACGTTGTTTATGAGATAGGTTGTACTGATTGTAATCTAATATATGTTGGACAAACTAGCAGAAAACTCAAAATTCGCATGAATGAGCATAAATTGAGTGTAAAAAATAGCGATACCAAATCTGCACTAGCCGTACAGGCCACAGAAATACGTCACAGAATTAATTTTGAAAAGATTAAAGTTTTGGATAAAGAAAGTAAGAAAGATAAAAGAGAATTTTCAGAAATGATCCATATTTATAATACAAAAAATACTATGAATAGAATCACTGATACTATTAAGTTGAAAAATGATTATAAGGCTTCCATAGATGTTATCAATGACGTAATTAAAGATAGAAAAAAACAGTTAGTTCCTAGAGGGTTGAGTTCTTGTATTCTGAGAAGTCGCGTGGTAGCACGATGGTATGAGCGATGTTGAGGTTGTGCTACTCAGTTGCTGCGTATACGTATGTGTGTGCGGCGAAGAGAAGCGCCAGGAGCCTCTCTACTCCCTATGTGTCTTGGATGCTTTGCAGTAGCTGGGTGATCCACGGACACTGCGAGCGCAATTAGATTAATACGAATTAAGATACATCGTTGTTTTCTAGTCTTTGGAAAAGGGAATCCTATAATGATTGCGAAACGTCGACTGATAGTAAATTAATAAAATACTTAATTGCTCAAAAGGATCCACGTATTTCATTACACATAAAAACAACCTATCAAAATCGTTATTTTTGAAGCGTCGAAACCAGTATCTGCATGTTGTTTTCTACAGAGCATGGTCAACGTAAGTTTCAACAAGAATCCTGCGCACTTCAGCTACAGATTTTTTTTTAATAAAATAGTGCAATAAAATTCCCCGCAAATACTCTTTACTTGGCACAAAACTTGACATGTTTAGTAGTAAGAACAAAAAACGCTGTTTACACTACGGCAAACTAACCTACACTTAAGTTCAAGCTTACCGACAGTACTTCCTTATAGATGCGTTAGCATCTCAAATTACATACACTTAGTCCTGGTAACGCCATCTGTTAGAAAACAGCGAGAACTTATTCAAGGACCCAATAACAGATCGAGGAATCTCCATCGAGATCCGCCTTGAGGCCAAGAGGGCTAATCATTTCTACCAGTAAGCATGGGACTAAGCTCTCTCACATAGCGGATAACGGATCAGTGGAGGCCACAATAGTGCCGGTACACGAGATAAAACGGGCCTTGATGAAGTTCCAGAGAACATTAGCCCAGAGCATCCACGGCAAAAGCAGGAGTTTTTACTACAAGACTTATTGAACCTTGAGGGAGGTTAGAGGGGAGTCTGAGAGGGATCTAAGGGGGATGCGAGGGGGGCACGAAGGGGGCGAGGGTGGTGTGGGGGGGGAGGGGGGCTCTGTCATGAGCGCAGTAACGTAAAAAAATCACAATTTTACGTTATCTTGAGGGGGGTCAGAGGAGGTTCGGAGGGGGGGAGGGGCGAGGAGGGTCTGCGTGACATAAATAACGCTTAGAACTATATAATAATGAGAAATATATACTAGAGGGGCTTAGCCCCTCTGCACGCTCCGCTCGCCAACCCACCTTTAAAAAAATTAAAATATAAAATTATCGAATAAGGATTAATTTAATGGCTGATAACTTTTATTGAGAGAATAAATCTATAAATATATTTTCTATGATAATTTTTGTTTATGTTTTTATAAATTTCATGGCAAATGTCCTTTGTAATCCATTTATCAGGAACCAAAAACGGATTAATTATACCTTCTCCAATATCTAATAAAAATGCTGCAAAATCTTTATTTTGTGTACGAATATTTACACTTAAATTAGAAATATTAAATAATGGCCAAAGGCATGAACTTTTGACAGTTTCTTCTATAATAGTATTACTAAATCCACTTTTAACTACTGGTCAAATTTGTCGAAAATCTGCACCTAAATCAATTAACTTTCCTCCAAAAGGTTCATCCTTGCAAGTGACATCTCTTTAAGTATTATCAACAATTTCTAACGCTTTTTTTGGAATCATTAAAGCTTCGTCCCAAATTATAATGTCTGCTTCCCTTAATTTTTTTTTTTTATCAGAATCTAATTTTACAAATGCAACTTCAATATTACTTAATAGTCCAGGCGGTAGAGCAGTAAAACCAAGCTTTGGTGGACTTTCTTTGAAATAGAGCATATTATAACGTAGAAAGTTCCGAAATAATATGTAGAAAAAGAATCCGAGTTTGCCTTTTCAAAAAAATGTCTGCTAAATTCAGTATAGCAACAAATGTACCGAAATAACGTAAAAAGGCCTATTTTTCGGCATATTTTGTCTTATAACTTGAGAAGGAAGCGTTTAATCGAAAATAGTCATAGGACATTTTTTGTTAATCTGATGTTTTTCTACAAAGTTAATGTATTTCCGAATCGAAAAATTTTATTTTGCGCTAACAATGAGTAAAAAACCGTTAAAAATGATATGTAAAATGTAACTAATTTTTAAGGGGCGTAAAAATCAATGAATGTTAATGAAAATTTGTGAAATGGTAGCTCATTATATGATAATACTACAAAAAAAAATTCAGGATGATCGACGGTGTAGTTTTCCAGTACGGCTGTTGTTAACTAAAAATTTATAACAATTTTGTCGCGTACCATGGGTTTAAATAAAGACTCCACGCGGTCGCTGAATTTTTTACACATACTTTGGCTTATAGTTAATAATATGCAATATCAAAAATAGCCTTTTTTGCATTATACGGGTGCTTTAGAATTTTTTTAAATTTTTTCAATTTTTTTTTTTATAAATAAATGCAATTACATGAAAACGGCTCGATGAAAATACAATGTTAAAAAAGGCTTGAGAAGCTGATTAAAAAACGCTTTAATCGAGCTAAAACCGACCTGATTCAAATGACTACAACCGGAGATATTAGAGCTTTAAGTCAACCTAAATTTACGGCTGACTTAAACGTGAAGTAGACAAATAAAAAATGTAGTGCTATAGCTAATTGTAAGAGCTTTCAATATCCGTTGAGTGCATTTCCGGCACTTATTTGCTTCATTAAATAAAAATTATGAAAGGAAGCCTGATCGTTGAAATTTCTCGGCGGAACGGCGCGGGAGGCGGAGTGGGGATGACTGCGAGCAGCTGTGCTGCCGCGCGGCACTGTCTCTTCAAAACGGATATGCGCGATAAAACTTAACTTTTCTCGGGAACGAATTAACTTATAGACTTCATTTTTTTTTTTAATTTGATATTGCGAATCGAGAGGAATAGGAATTTTGCATTTAAAATTATGTAAATAAACAAATTCTAAGTGAATTTTACCCATGAAGAATTAAGCAATTTTTTTTTTCATTAAAAATTTATTTATGACATGAAATTAATGTTTTTAAAGTAAACTAATAACTAACAGATTATTCTAAATTAATGATTTTGCAATTTATTTGTAAAAAATGTGTATTTTTATTATAAATATATTTAAATTAAACAGTATATTTTTTCATTGTATGTAAATATATTGTTATGTTAACATCTATACAAAATGAATAACTTCAGTTCAGGTAAACGAACTGTATTAGTGGATCGGCAGGTAAAAGCGGTCTATTGTACTCCAGGTAGGTAACCGTTTGTATTGACACGAAAGGTACGAAGGTCAACGCACTTTGTAATCCCCCCCCCCCCCCCCTGTTTGAAATCTTAGTATATGTTTCGCTTACACGGCTACATGGCCAGTCGGGTGAGACGAACCAATCAGAGATGCTGTCGTTCTTGGAATGAACGGCATCCCGCAGCACTTATGAAAACCGTCCTTTATAATAGTACAGGTTGTGTAGAGCAGTCTGTAACATCTTTCAGTCGGTTAGTCTGGAAGCGTCCTTAGTAGCAATCACTTGGCGTCATAGTTTACCAGTTAAAAGTTAGTTTTCAGAGTGTATTTTCGCATACTTATATATAAAATTGGAGAGAATATATATATATATATATATATATATATATATATATGCATGTAAGTATTCTGTTCCTATGATTGAAATACTAAAAATTTTAGAGAACATTCCTATATCAATAATATCATTTGAATAAATTATAAAGTCGCTGCTAAATACTATATAGCACATATTATTTTGCAGCTTCTATTCTAATGTAATGGCTGATCAAGTGGATTGTATGATTTGTGAAAAGTCGCTAAATATCGGTGCTATTCGTACATTGAAAGAAGAAAGTATTCGAAGTTGCGTCGCATGAAGCATAAGGAGACAAGACAAAAAACATTTGCAATTTCGGAAATTCAGTTCCATTAATGTTCATGCTAATTGTGCGAAATCTTATACATGGGAAAAGAATATACAAGCAGCAGAGAATAAATTAAAATCATTGCCAGGTATTTCTACACGTGCTTCTACAGGCGCCGATTTTAACTTTGCAAAATTTTGTTATATTTGTGGAAAAGATGCTAGCTATGATTTTATAGAAAAACAAAAAAAACTAGCTGCAAATATTCGACAAGTGGTTTATTTTGTATCTAAAACTGGCAGCAGGACTACTTTACTCAACAAATTACAAGAAGTCGATGACAGAGAATGCTTAGAAGTGTATAATCGAATAATAAAAGTTGAGGATTTGGTAGCTGTAGGCGCTCGATACCATCAAAGCTGCTATAAATTATTATATAATAAATTTAGAAAAGAGAGTAGAAATGAAGACACTAATACCTATAAAGCCGCAAAATTTATTGCAAATTATATAACGGAAAATAAAGAAGAATGCCAGTTTAGTGTACGAGAAATATTGCAGAATTTTGAAAGTGTCGAATGGCCCAACACAAAATATTTAAAAAATTATTTAATTGATATTTTTGGAACAGACATTATTATTCACACTTCCAAATACGGGCCGATAATCACATTTCTCAACATTGGACATAAAATTAACTGACAATTGGTACAAAAATAAATGTAAGGATGAAACAGCAGAGCGCAAACGAATTCTCCAAAGTGCTGGAAAAATTATTTTGGAAGATATTCGTGGAAAAGTGTACGATTGTAACTCTTATCCGTCTCCAGATAACTTTCTTTCAGATGTTTCAACTGTTATTCCAGAAACTTTACAAGAGTTACTAAAAGAAATTATTTTGAAAGATAAGCGTACGGCTGATAAATATATTACTAAAATTAATAGTATTGCGCATGCTATTATAGCAGCTGCTCGGCCGAGATCATTTTTATCGTCTTTGCAAATTGGACTAGCAGCAATGCTTTCAAAAAAATATGGATCGAAGGATACATACAAATATTGAACACTCTGGGTTTCAGCGCCTCGTATGAAGAATGCAAGTTATTTGAATCGTCTGTTTTGTTGCACCCTCAAACTCTGCTATATAATAATTCTTATATCCAATATGTATTATAATGCAGACCACAACATAAACACCTTGGACGGCAAAAATACATTTCATGCGATGGGAGGTATTGAAATTGTAACGCCACGTTCATCTGTCACTGGTAGCACACCCGGTCCCAGGCTAAAGAAAATTCCCAGTGCTGATGTTATAGGATCGGACAGTGAGAGCAACGAAGAACCACAAACAGAAATCGAAGCAAACGATACACAGCCTGTGAAAAAACGAAAATTTGTATAAATAGTTAATAAATTTATTAGAATGTTATTTTTTATACGTACTTTATTTTCCAGTTCCTCTCTCCATGTTTAATAGATTCATATTTACCAATATATAAACAGAAAAGATTACATTTTTTACAAATAAATTGCAAAATCATTAATTTAGAATAATCTGTTAGTTATTAATTTACTTTAAAACATTAATTTCATGTCATAAATAAATTTTTAATGAAAAAAAAAATTGCTTAATTCTTCATGCGTAAAATTCACTTAGAATTTATTTATTTACATAATTTTAAATGCGAAATTCCTATTCCTCTCGATTCGCAATATCAAATTAAAAAAAAATGAAGTCTATAAGTTAATTCGTTCCCGAGAAAAGTTAAGTTTTATCGCGCATATCCGTTTTGAAGAGACAGTGCCGCGCGGCAGCACAGCTGCTCGCAGTCATCCCCACTCCGCCTCCCGCGCCGTTCCGCCGAGAAATTTCAACGATCAGGCTTCCTTTCATAATTTTTATTTAATGAAGCAAATAAGTGCCGGAAATGCACTCAACGGATATTGAAAGCTCTTACAATTAGCTATAACACTACATTTTTTATTTGTCTACTTCACGTTTAAGTCAGCCGTAAATTTAGGTTGACTTAAAGCTCTAATATCTCCGGTTGTAGTCATTTGAATCGGGTCGGTTTTAGCTCGATTAAAGCGATTTTTAATCAGCTTCTCAAGCCTTTTTTAACATTGCATTTTCATCGAGCCGTTTTCATGTAATTGCATTTATATATAAAAAAAAAAATTGAAAAAATTTTAAAAAATTCTAAAGCACCCGTATAATGGAAAAAAGGCTATTTTTGATATTGCATATTATTAACTATAAGCCAAAGTATATGTAAAAAATTCAGCGACCGCGTGGAGTCTTTATTTAAACCCATGGCACGCGATAAAATTGTTATAAATTTTTAGTTAACAACAGCCGTACTGGAAAACTACACCGTCGATCATCCTGAATTTTTTTTTGTAGTATTATCATATAATGAGCTACCATTTCACAAATTTTCATTAACATTCATTGATTTTTACGCCCCTTAAAAATTAGTTACATTTTACATATCATTTTTAACGGTTTTTTACTCATTGTTAGCGCAAAATAAAATTTTTCGATTCGGAAATACATTAACTTTGTAGAAAAACATCAGATAAACAAAAAATGTCCTATGACTATTTTCGATTAAACGCTTCCTTCTCAAGTTATAAGAGAAAATATACCGAAAAATATGCCTTTTTACGTTATTTCGGTACATTTGTTGCTATACTGAATTTAGCAGACATTTTTTTGAATAGGCAAACTCGGATTGTTTTTCTACATATTATTTCGGAACTTTCTACGTTATAATATGCTCTACTTCAAAGAAGGTCCACCTCGAATGCTCTACCGCCTGGACTATAAATCTAAAGGTAATCTAAATGTATAACCCCTTTGGTAATAAAATATAAGCTATTCCTGTCCAAGCTATAGATAAAAATTTTTTGTTGATGAAATAAAACAATATATCAAAGTTTTCTATAAAAATGTTTAGACCAGATCCACCAGGACCATCTATAAAATGTATTTTAGTGTTGTCATCATGTATTATTTTATTGAAAATAAATTTTTGGTCATTGTTTAATTTAACATACATACTTTCATACTCTTTTTTACAATAACTGTTCTTTTATTTTATCAATAAATCTCTCTAGTTTACCAAGTTAATAAAAAACGGGAATTGGACCGCAGCGGGAAGTACCTGATTAGTTCAGCAATGTACTTTTGTTCATTCATTACTATCTATTAAAAAGATCTAATTCCTTTTCTTATATTATTTATTTTTTATTATATGTCCTAGATATATTAGGGATATATTTGATCTCCAAGATACGTTAGGGATATTCACAAGGGCTAGTTTGACCATAGTGCAATGATTCGAAAAATCCATATTGTTTGAGAGAACTGCTTTTTTTCCACTGTAATGCGTAATTTACGTTTCTTTTGTTAAAGTTTGAATGTTTCTTGACTGTTAACATAAGCCTTGTCCTGGAGAAACCACCTTTTTGCGTTTCTTTTATTAAAGTTTGAAGGTTCCTTGACTGTTAACATAAACCTTGCCTTAGGGGATCCACCTTCTTAATCACGGTATTCTATTTATATGCTTTTAAAAGTTTTTCCAAAGTAATTGCTTCTGAATATACATTTATATCCTTCTATCTAAAGTAGAACTTTATACGGTACAAAATATTACATTTCCTTTGATAAAGTTTGAAGGTTCCTTGACTGTTATCCTAGACCTGGAGGAACCACCTTTTCGAGCTCGACCGTATGTTTATCCTGTAGCATTAGAAATGATTGTACTCGATTTTTCTATAGCCTTAATGTATTCAATGATCCTTTTGAAGTTCCATAACATACAATTTTAGTTCTCTTATAATGTCAATTTCTTTGGAGTACATATACGTTTCCTTTGTTAAAGCTGGAAAGTTCTCCTAGAGAAACCACCTTTTTGATGACGGTATCTCTTTTAATTGTAACTCGTAATTTATGTTTCCTTTGTTGAAGTTAGAAGGTTGTTCTACTGTTATTAAAAACCATGATATTTTATTTATATTCTTCTAAAAGTTTTTCGAAAGGAATTGCTTCTGACTATATATTTAATCATTGGAAAACCGATTGCTCCCATCTCCTTTGGGTACGATAACTGGACAACTACTCTTCGGACTCTGAGATGGCTCTAGTATACCCTCTGCTAACAAACGATCTACCTTTGCGTGAGCTGCAGCGAGAAGTTTGGTCGAGATACTTCTAGCTTTTTTTTTATTGGAGCGTGGCCTTGCACATCGATTTTGTGAGGCGTAATTTTCGTAGCATTTGTATTTCCGGTGCAAATTTCGAGAAATGGATCTAATCTGACACGTAAGAGGATTCTTTCCCCTTGCGACAGCTCAACGACCCCATCAATGGCTGCTACTGCGACGACTGTACTGGCGCCTTGATTTTTGGGAGGACAGGGGTGAACGATACCGTTTGAAGTGTACCAAGTTTGATCTCCGAAATTGATTCGCATTTGCAGGTGCTCCATAAGGTCCATTCTAAGATGATGTAGTAATTAAGAGAGTTAGATACCCTATTGTACCGAAGCTAACGCACTACCATTTGGTGACGAAGAATTTTGCTTCTTGTTTTCTTCTGTTGCCTCTTTATTCGCATTGCCGCAGTTCGGGCATGTTGAGACAACGACGCCTGGGTGTCCATATATCGATAGCATAGAATTACTTGTCTTTCTTTGCATTCTCTCGCCTTGTCTTTGGCATACCCAATATTTGTCCTTCACCGAGTGGTTTCTGGATATGGTTTGGTTGATTGCTGAATTGTTGTTTCTTGGCGCGGGTTGACGCGCCCCTGACGACTCTTCTTTATCCTCCCTTGATTTCTTGGATTTCTTGTCCTAATTTCCTCTTGGTGGTATGCTATCTGGGGGTGTTTTATTTTGACGATTCGGCATCGAGTATTCGGCTCCAATCCCACCTCCGTTGTATTTATGATCGCTGCCTTCGTTCGTTTTTTTGTTTTGCAGGCAAAGTTTAGAAAAAGCGATGCTTCAGGAGGGGGTGGCGGGTGATATATTTTCTCCTTGTCACTTATCACTTCCTCTCTTTGTCCTAAGATCTGCAGTTCTTCGAACGATTTGAACTGCTCTCTGAATATGAAGCAATAGAGAGAAGGATGCAAGTTTCGATATGCTCTTTCGAGTTGCGCCTCTAACGTCATTTTCGGTACTACTTTGGCCAATAACAATCTCAAATTGGAAATAAACGACGAAATTGGTTCCTCCGTCCCTTGAGACCTCGACCTGATTTCTTCCTCAAGGCGGGCTTGGAAATCTGGGACCCCATATTGCAGACGAAGAGCTGCGAAGAAATCTAAGGTCGAATTCCAATTTTTACTGAACGGCCTAGCTCAGAAACGGGCTATTCCAGACAATATCGACGGAATTAATTTCAAAATTTCACTATCTGTTACACTCAATGAATGTTGACATTCTTTAATCCATTCTATAAATTCCTCGACGTCTTCTTTATACTCCCCAGAGAAACTAACCTGCTACTTTTGCAATAGAGTGCATGTTCGACTTTCTCTTTGGAATGACGTATCAAGATTCGAAGAATGTCTCAACGTTTCTACTACTGACGGATGTGAGAACGAGGCATACCTCGGGTCGTTTTGTGAAGTATAATGATAATCTGACAGTAGAGCGTTTTGGTCATAGGCTTGTCCGTATGTGATCCGCGGATAGTGCCCTTGCGGTGGGTACATAGGTGGGTACGGCCATTGATACCCAAGGCTCGGGGGATATAAACCCCTGCAATAATCAAGTCCCCGATGGGAGCCTAGCCCTGCAAACGACGAACTTGCATTTTCCACCAAAGGCGCTTGAGGGTCGTATTCTCCAGGGCCTTCTTGGCCGAACTGGTCTTGTCGATTTATAGCCGACTGAGGGTATCTTATCCCATTTGACGTGAGATGATTTGCTAACAATCGAGTATTAACTTCTTCGGCTGAGTTGGAAACCGTACCAGGAAGCTGGTTGTTTGCTTTTCTACGTGCGTCCACTTTTGGTCGAGGACGATTCGATCCTTGAGGTTGACTTGTTTCGATACAAGAGATTCTGTTTCGGGCAGCCAAAGTTTCGATGTTCATTGGAGGGTAATTTTCAAAATGTACCTGTACGGTAGTGAGTTGTGAAGTTCGTGGTGGTACAACATGGAATGTTTCGACAGCGGGAGATAAATAGTGGAATTGGGGATGTTGGTCTTGAGAAAGGTAGTGTGAGTAGTGCTCTAAGTCATCCGGAAAGTTGGCTAAGGGGTACATTATTGGATAAGGGGTACATTGTGGATTGTGCACTAGGCTAACCGTTCAAATACTAACTATGCAAATTTCTACTATCTGGAACTTTTGGTCTGACCCCATATGAACGTGGTGTGGCACCAGTGCCTATCACTGTCACCGGCTGGTTGGGCTTAGAGGAGAGTCCAGTATAAACCGATTCATACACCCTAGGTGGGTTTTCGGGATAATGTGTCGATACCATGCCAGATGCTATGCTACTATTTGCAATCGTTGTCATATTCGCGGCGACAGTTGTCATCTGATTGATCCAATATTTTTTTCACTGTTGAGTTGGATGCTGGATCTCCCCCCTCTGTGCTCTCCAAGTTCAGTCTCAGTAGCCCCGTCCATGAAAGGTTCATCACGCTCTAGTCCCGGCACTAGAGATCCCCTCGATGGATCGTTATCCTGTATGATTTCTAGCCCGAAAAGTTCGACGCAAGTCAAATCTCACCAAACGATCGACCAGATCCGACATACTTCCTTCTCTACTTAACCGACTAGTCTTCAGCAAATGGGACATTCTGTCCCGATCATAAGATCGAAAAACTGATTCTAACCGAGCCCTCTCGGCTACTATCTTCGGCCGATTATCTCTCCCGACATTCGAAGCCATTTCGACTACTGGGAGTAAACTATTAGAGGTTCTACTATTATATTTCTGTTTCTTTCTAAAATGAGAGAAAGAAGAAAAATAAAATTCTAACCTAACCGACGAGATGAATCTCGCTTCAAGCGAACTATGCTCATGAAGCCGTCTGACTTACTTTTCTCGGGAAGGCAAATTAGGCTCTCGTTAATTCGAGATCTGCGAAAAAAGAACTAAAAAAATAAAAGAAAAAAAGAAAGGAAAAAAAATTATAGTCAAGCGAACGCTAAAATAGCAAAAAAAAAATGGTAAAGTACTTATACTACGGCAAAAAAATCCTTAGGTGATTAAAAGAAAGCCGAGTACAAAGCAAAGAAAACAACGGAAGAGAAAAAAATAATTCAAACGTGACGTGCCGTAGCTAATCAGAGAAATAACAAAGCAACCACAACAATATCTTCGTTATTTCTGATCGCTCACCTCGTTCACAACTACTAACTGACTATATCTAATAAAAAAATCTAACAACTACAACTACGAATTGACTCCAATGTGTGCAGCATGCTAAAGAAGAAGAAAATTATACTCGCTTAATTGTTTTGTTCCGACAACAACAACGACAGAAAAAAAATCCGAAGTAGCGATAGGCTCGTCAGACTCGTCTTTGATCAGCTGGTCCTCTATGATTCTAGCATGAACGGACATCCCTAGCAGCAGGTCTATGTGGCATTGATCCATGAAAGTGAGATCAGCCATTTAAAGACCATCTAGATGAGCTAATAACAATGAACCCTTTACTACGGGCGGCGAATAAGCAGAGATTCGCGACAGCACTAAAGCGTTGACCTCACATGAAAATCCCGATCGCAACTTGGGTGAAATTCACCGACTCGCTCGAAATGAATGGGGATAGGTTGTTCGAAAATATTTTTGCTAAAAGCTAAAAATGCCGAAAGGTTAAAAATAACGAAATGTCGAACACCGAAAAGAACAAATGCCGACGGTAAAAACGCCGAAGAAACAAAAGATCGAACTCTAAAATGCCGAAGACATTAATGCCGAAAATTAAAAAGCTAAAGATAAGAATGTCGAAAACACGCTTATTAAACGGAAAACGCATACAATAGTCAAAATATTTATAGAATATAATTTTCGGTATTTTAACTCTCGGTTTAGACCCGTTCTGTCAAAATTCTTTTCAGCAACTTTAGCTATCGGTATTTTCATATTTCTGTTAAATCACGTTCTGCAATTTTAGCGGTTCGGCAAATTTAGCTGTCGGTATTATATATTCGGCATTTTTAGCTTTCAGAAAAAATATTTTCCAAAAACCTATCCCACCCGCTCGAAATCACAACCGAACCTACCCCTCCGCCCGTGATCAGAGCGTGAATTGAGGTATATTTTAGTTTTAACCTTTGACACAATGATTCTGATGCGATAGGGACTTGCGAGCATTGATCGATCAAGGCTCTGACCAATACCCGCATTCCATTTGCTGCTTCTGCGTAAACACGAGCTGTAGCGAGCAAAACTTGACTAAAACAAGGTCGATCGATTTTAGCTACTAGAGCTGTAGGCTGAGCTGATTGAATCTGCGGTTGCCCGCCAACTGCATTATTACGAAGAGCTGATGGTATGTCACGTGAGTCCTGCCCCGAGGAGGCTGGGCTATAGTGCAACATCGAGTGGTATTTGCTTTTACATATCAAGCACCTGCGAGTCGAAAAACACTACTGCACGAAATGCTTATCCAGACAATTACGGCATAGCCTTTCCTTAGCTACAACTTCATTCCTTTCCGACAATTAATTTGATTTTAAAAATATCGCAATTGGATATATAATGTGGCTGTGCGTACTGCACACAAGCAGATTTGTTGCCCTTGCCAACAGGCTTGGACGCTGTCTGAAGGACGTGTACAGCTGAGGATGAGCTTTTCCTATCAGAGTTTGCAGGACTCGACGATTGTTTAAATGAAACCGAACGACCTGCCTTGATACCGCGTTCGATAGCCTCCAGCTGAAGGACTTCAGATTCCATGAAGTCCTTTAATTGTTGCCAAGTAGGCTTTCGAACGAATTTACATAAGTGACTCTCCTAGTCCTTACGAGTATGTGTTTCGAAATGGTTAATAGTATAATATACCAATAATGAACCCATTGTTCAACAGGCTCACCGAGAGAGATCAAAGAATTTAAGGGACTAGAAGTTTCTTTGATAAGTCGTTTAAGTTTCGACGAACTATCAGTCTACACGGCTTTAACCGTCGCGAATTCATCGATATAGCAATCCACTAAACGGCGAGCATTCTCATAATATTTAACTAACGTTTCCCACGCATCCAAATAATTTTCATCGCGAGTGGAAATAGCCTCATCCGTTAAGAGGGTTTTGAGGTGGTAGAGTTTCATCACAGGAGCCGGATCCTCTCTGTTGTGTATCATAGCACGAAAAAGATCCTTGAAATTCGAACATTTCGAGTGCTTACCCGAGAATTTGGGTATGTCGAGTCGTGGAAGAGACTGTGCGAACCACAATTTTAATAACGATTTAATATCCACACGTACAGTAGAATCCGAATGTGCAACAGCTGGCGGGGTTCCACAAGACTAATGAGGTAGTCGTTGAAAGCACCACGCACATCATAATACGACTCCTCAACTAAATCAGCTAAATTTGTAGAAAAATAATCATGATCACTATCTACGTCAACTATGTTTAAGATTTTACGATGAATCTCCAAAAATGAATTTAACTGTCCTCTAACCCTTTTAAACGCGAAGGCACGTTAGCCTTGGCCATCTGCTCCTTGCCCTTGGATTTAAAATTCTTAAATCCATTCGCGATCTTTGCTTGCAGCGTCAACTGCTTAGCGAAATACGTGTTAATTTCTCGGTTAGAAAATTCTCAATGTCTGAACGAACTAACGAACTGTATGATCTCCCAGGACGGAAGGGATTCATGAATTTAAACTATAGATACGAGAAACTATTTCAACCTGAGCAGATGTGGTAATTGCCCATGAAAGATTAAGTGAGAAGCTAAAGCGTTACACCGTTCCAAAACACAAGGTGGTTATATTCAACGAGCAAGACTAGATTGGATGTTGAAGATCTTTGGACCAGAGTTAATCTCTCACTATTCTGATCAAGGCTGAAATTACAATAAGATCTCTTAAACAAATGATCTCTTTGCAATATCAACTAAATAATGAAATTTAATGAAGAATAATAAATTGGAGTAATCTCACGAATAGCTTCCAGCAGAGAAGGTGTATAACGACAGGAGACAGACGTGACAACTCAGCAGCAACGTATACCGGTCACAGACAGCAGGTATGCCAGCAACGATGCAGTGGACAGTCTCAACTATCGATAACAGCTGCTTGTACAGACCAGCAGCAACAGACAAGCCAGCTCAGCAGGTAGTATATGCAGGGGCAGCCAGCAAGTATGCCAGCAGCGATGAAGAAGATAGTCCTTGATATCGATGGTGGCTACTTCTGAAGGCCAGCAGTCCGCAGACCAGCCAGCTCAGCAGGCAGCGTATGCAGGGGCAGCCAGCAGGTATGCTAGCAGCGTTGTCAGTTGCTCACACTTTCACCTAGCAAACAAATATGACTTTAGTACAGAGAAATTTCACATTGATTCACTTGATGTTCGGTTGTTGCTGCAGCAGCGTCGGATTTGCCTTGCGCCATAACCTTACTAGTTCCCTAGCTTCGGTCTAGTGGCAAAGGTGCTAGTTCCAGCTGTGGTTAACCGCTGCTAGCTACCGCGCGATTCTGACTTGTTTTGCAGCGGTGACTCGCAGCGATGTAGAAGGCGGCTGTGCTTCGACCAGGCAACGGCTCTCTCCCATAGCTCGAGAGCGGAGGGCGCGAGCGTGCGAGGTGCGGGGCGCTCGTGTGAGCGTCGTTGCCTAACCTTTTCGTGCTGCCTTCCTCTCCCCTCGCTTCCCACCGCGTCGCGCCGGTGATGATCTATTTCGCTGATTCCCTAGACAGCTCGGCGTCCTGGTAAGCGGCCTCGTCGATGCTTATGCACTGCAGGGCGCGTGGAAAGGTGCGTCGCGCGAGCGTGATGCAGATCGGCGCCGCTGCGTCTGCGACTGTTAAGATGGAGGTGACCACGAGGCGAGAGTTGAGAGAGCGGCGAGCGCCACGAGTACGGGAGAAGATTCGGATGAGAGGGAGACCGCGATGTGGGCGATTCGAAATGCTTCGCCGATGATTCGGATAATTACGAGGATAATTAGAAAGATCTCACCTTCACAATCCGGATCGAAGGACCAAAATGTGCCGAATTGGATGGGATGAGAGTAAATAAAATTCGTGATCAAACTTAAACATGCGTTTATTGAACTTTTCGCCAAATCAAATCTCGATTTAAATGTCGCACGAGTTTAATGCGTTTCCCTATCTTGAGCGTCTCGCGTTCTGTCGGCGGTGGTCTCTCTCCCCCTCTCTCTCTCTCTCTCTCTCTCTCTCTCTCTCTCTCTCTCTCTCTCTCTCTCTCTCTCTCTCTCTCTCTCTCTCTCTCTCTCTCTCTCTCTTCCTTCTGCTTCTTCTCCGTCTTGAGTAAGTGCTGACTGTATGCTGTCCCGTGGTAAAGTGGCCGAGAAATCTCGCAGCGGAGCTCGCGAGGCGAGAGGAATTTGGGCGGGCCTGTAAAGTGGCCTCTGATTGGCTGACGATCGGCTGTTTACAACCTTGGCACTGTTGATGTCGCCGAGGCCTCGCTCGTACATCGAGCTTTGCTTGTGTTACGTGAGGGTCACAATTAACATGACACTCACGCAACTTTAATATTTCCTTGCGAAAATATCATTAATCGGTTGTCACTCTCGGGACATCTATCATTCCCGCCTTGATGGTACCTTACCTGCGCTGATACTTCAGCCTAATACTCCCATACGTATAAGGTTATATGAGGATTTTCGTATGATGGAAGATAAGAACTGATACAGAGATAAAAGATTCAAATAAAAAATTATTTATTATTTATTATATTCCTTATTTTAATACAATTTATAATACGCTAATAAACCTCTGTATATGAATGTGTGTATAAATGTGGCTATACACGTGAAAGAAATCCGGAACGAAACCCCGTTAATGTAGTTACAAAAAAAAGAAACTTTGTAAAAAAACCTTAATGTCTATATAATTAACCAACAGATGGATTTATATAGGCGGGTATATATATATATATATATATATAAAGATCTGCAACGGTTCGTTCCGGGACGCAAAAATGTATATAACAGTTATTTCTGGGACGCGCTCGTTATTTCCGGGACGTCCCGGAAAACCTGTGTCTGCAACTGTTATTTCTGGGACGCGATATTAGTCCCTCACCCCAGGGATATTATTTCTTTAGTCAAGTGTATTGTCTCAACTCTGGACGACGAAACTCTAGGTCCCAGAAATAACACTTGTAGGTACTTATATATATATATATATATATATATATATATATATATATATATATATATATATATATATTTATATTTTATGTTAGTTTCCAGGACATTCCAGATGTTTAACGTTGGTTTCGGGGACATTTGTTAGTTTTGGGGACAGTCCCTGAATCTACATATGTTTAACGTCAGTTTTGAGGACATCGGCCCCCATAAGAGACATTATTTCTTTAGTCACGTATAGGTATACAGTAACATGGGGTCCTGGGAACTAACGTTATACAAGTTTATATATATATATATATATACATATGTGAAAATCAAGTTTCGGGGAACATGTATATGTGCAGCCGTCTTTTCTGGTAACCACCACAATGTTCGGGGAGACCCCAGAAAAGATGTATGTGAATCGGTACTTTCTGGTAACCAATATTGATACTTTCTACCCAGAGAGAGGGATTATTTCTTTAGTCACGTTGACCGAACTCTGGCGAAAGAGACTATAGTTCCCAGAAAGCAGGGTTCAACGTTGTTATATATATATATATATATATATATATATATACACATTTCTTTTACCAGATTTATGGAGCCCTTTTATACACATGAGCATATTTATGGAGCCCGGGTCCCATAAAATATTCTTATACGGCGTTTATGGAGCCCGATCTAGAGTTTCTATACCCAGAGAGGGATTATTTCTTTAGTCACTTGTATACGGGAACTCTGGGCGTAGGTACTAATATACAGGGATGGGCTCCATAAAGGGGTTAAGTGATAATTATATATATATATATATAATATATATATATACTAGGGGGTACCCCCCTGCTCGCTCCGCTCGCCAACCCCCCATTAGTAAATGGACTTTTTATTTATCAGTTTTTATTCTAAAATAAAAAAAAATAGTAGAGATTATTATATAGATATTATTAAAAAAAAGTAAGGATCATAAGTCTTTATCTAAAAAATATTTAACGTACGAGCATAGGCATCTCATTTTCTAGGAGTGAGGTTATGTGACGTTTCCGACCCTAAAATCGAAGATTAAGTACAAATAACTTTCTGTACGGTATGTGGAAAAATTGTATATTGCCTTCGTTAGCAATGAGCTTGATCCTGAAATTATGGATAAGCACAAATAATTTTCTGTACGACATATGAGGAAATTGTATATCTCTAGGTAAAGGTAATATATGGGCTGAACAGTGACGGAGACTCTATATAATATATAAAAGATATAAAAAGTCGATCTTTTCCACGCCACCCAAGAGGTAGATAGGTAGGCGCCTTTTTTTACAGAGGTTTCCCCTTTTTTACTATCTTTGAATTCATTTTCCATTAAATATGTCATTTTTTGTTTTTGTAATAAAAAGTTAGTAAAAAAGGCCTATTCCTCTGTTAAAAAACTGTATAATTTTCAAGTATTACTTTTATTCTATTAAATAAACATATGTTATATTTTTAAACATTTTTATAGTTATTTAAATAACATAAATTTTAAACTTGAAAGCCATTCAAAGCTTTTGAACTTCATATTGATTTCAAAGGTCGCTCAAAGTATGACGCTAAAAATATTAATTATGAAGGTCGCTGAAAGCAGACCGAAACTTAAATCGAAACCGCTGCTGAATTCTAAAAGTAGATCGATTTTGAAGGTTAAGCAAAAGATCAGTTTGTAAGTCATTG
This sequence comes from Torymus aiolomorphi, assembly GCA_036365515.1. NCBI lineage: Eukaryota > Metazoa > Arthropoda > Insecta > Hymenoptera > Torymidae > Torymus > Torymus aiolomorphi. Next base: position 84,344,041 of record CM070877.1, read on the forward strand.
AAAATATATTAATTTTAAAGGTTGTTGAAAGCTAATCTATTTTGGAGGTCTGAATACTGACATATATATGTCATACCTATTTTGAAGGTCGCTGATAGCAGACCGATTTTGAAGGACACTCATAGCAGACTGATTTTGAAGGTCGCTGATAGCAGACCGATCTTAAAGGTCACTGATAACAGACTGGTTTTGAAGATCGTTGATAGGAGACTAATTTTAAAGGTCGCTGATAGCAGACCGATTTTAAAAACATTTTTTAATAATGTTATTGATAGCAGACCAATTAAGACATTTTTTAATACATTTTTTAAATTTAAAAGTCAATAAAAGTAGACCAATTTTGAAGGTCGCTGAAAGCAGACCAATTATCTACTAAGATTTTCAATTAGATTTTTTATATAATTTAAATTATATTCTATCAATGACTCCTCTAAATATTCATTATACTTATTTGTTTCTTTTATATTTTCTTCTATTTTTGTATTTAATTCGGATAGTCGATTTTCTTCTTCCAATGTATACACGTCTACATATATTTTTTTCTGGATCCCATAATGCTGGAAATTCTGTTTTATTTTGGTTTAAATGATTATTGTATTCATCTATTAAATTGTTCATATAATTATTGTCCTCGTGGTCATGTTCTAATAACTGTTTATTTAAATCGTCTAAAATTTGAGCTTGTTCAATGGTGTGAACTTCTATAAATTTTTTTTCTTTTGGATACCAACGTAATGGTATTGGTTTTACATCACCTTGGTCTGCCATGCTTTTTAAGTTAATATACTTAGAATTAATATAAATATTATAAAAAATAATTTGTAATTTTATTACATAATAAATATAAGAATAATTATAATTGTTCATCAAAAATTTCTTTCCACACAATATTGATAATTTCCTCTGTATTTTCCGAATCATTTTGAATAAATATATTATTAGGATTCCTACATCTAGATAGTGCAACATATAATTGTCCATGTCAAAACAATGGTTTTCTAATATAAATACCTATAGCATCAAAACTTTGTCCTTGTGATTTATTTATTGTCATACAAAAAGCTAAGAGGATAGAAAATTGTTTTCTATTAACTATAAATGGTAATAAAGACGATTCTGCAGTAATTAATGTTATTCTCGGTATAAAAACTTTATTTCCTGATTTTTCACCTGTTATTATTTCAGCTTCTACATTGTATTTAAATAGTCTAATTATTTTTAATCGCGTTCCATTGCATAAACCATCGTTTATACTTATGTTTCTTATTAACATTAGTATCGCATTCATTTTCAGATTTAATTTATGTGAAGGCAAACCTTCACGAATATTATGCAAATATTCAATAGGAAAATTTATTTAAATATTATCATCTGATAGATCAACACCTTTATATGTAGCAGTATCTATACTATCATAAGTCATTTCATCACTATCGTTCAATTTTAATATTTTATTATTCAGAATAGTTGAATCTTCATTATGAGACGTTAAAATGACACTATTCATAGATAAATTATAATTTATATCTTTATATATTTTCAAACAAACATCGTCAGTTTTCCAACTGTTTGGTACTTTGAATGGATTCATTGTTCCCAATATCTAATAAAAATGAAGCGAATTCTTCATTGTTAGAACGAATTTTTTTTTTTTAACTTCATTATATTGAAAAGTGGTCAAATATCTGAATATTTTATTGTTTCTTGTATAATTGTGTTTCTACAACCGTTTTTAATAACTGGAAGAATTTGCCGAAAATCTCCTCCTAATACAATTAATTTCCCCCCAAATGGTAAATTATTATTACAAACATCTCTTAATGTTTTATCTACGATGTGTAAAGCTTTTTTTGGTATCATTGATGCTTCGTCCCAAATTATTGCATCTACTTCCCGTAATTTTTTCTTATCTAGTCTAATTTTAAAAATGCACTTTCTATACTTTCTAAATCTAAAGGTAATTTAAATTTTTTGTGACTTGTCATTCCTTTTGGTAATAGTATTGACGCAATACCAGTCCAAGCCATTGATAACATTTTTTTTTCTTTAGACAAAAAGTAAAAAATTCATGTTTTGTATAAAAATGTTTTACCTCAACCACCAGGACCGTCTATAAAATGAATCTTATGTTCATTATTTAATAATTTCTCAAAAATATACTTTTGTTCTATATTTAGTTGAGTATACATGTTACTAAACATTTCTTCACAGAATAAAATTTCAGTCTTATTAACTTCATTACATTCAATTTTTAAGATTTTATTTGGTTCAGGCAATCCAAAATCTATACGTGATTTTTCTTTTAATGATAATATTTCATTTATTTGTATGAGGGCATTGTTTAATTTATCATCTTTAAAATCTTCTATGAAAAAGTTATTAAATTCCTTCCAAATATTATTACCATTAATATTTTCAGATAGTAAATACCAAGCAAAAAATTGACGTAGTTGATATCCTAACATAACGTCACAAGCTTCTTTAAAAATATTTTTTATTTGCAAGTCATCATCAACTAAACCCATTTTTATTGCAGTTTCTCTGTATGTGTTATATGTAATTTTTTCATACGTTCATAAATCTTGAAACGAAATTGCACCTTTAACACGTTTAAAATTAATTTTAAATGAAATCGTCCAAACTCCTCTGGAGAAACAATATTTAAACGACCTATTATATAATTTTCTTGATTTCGTTTTCGTTTGATCCAACATTTATTTTTAAAGTTGTAATATTTAGGTATATTAACATATTTTGTATTCCTTGCATAATTATCTTTTTTATTTAAATCAAACCATGCTGTTAATGTTGTTTTATAATTTTCTAAAGCTTCAGTCTCGTTATTTTCTTCAAAAATAATTCTTTGTTGATTTTTTGTATGAACTGATAGACTTATTACTGTATGTTTTCTACCACATAAGGGAAATTTTTCCAATCGCCAAGCTGCTTCCATTGGACTTAAAAAACTTCCATCAACAAATTGAGTAATTTCGTCATATATATTACCATCATTGGTATCATTAACTTTTTTTAATTTGCATAATGCTCTATCTCCACCTTTATGTATATAATCAAATATATATTTTATACTTTGAATATTGGCGCAATATTCTACATTAATGTGACACTTATATTTCTTTAATAAAAAACTATTATAAGGTATTACCATAGAATTATCTACTGAGATTAATTGACTGTTATTTTTTGCTTTATACGTAAAATTTTCTGAGGTATTATTTCTTCGCTTATATTCTGGATAACCATTCTTTTTAAATTTTGTATCATTTGTAAATGATTTAGGAAAATTTTTTTTACATATACTTTTATGTTTTATATAACAAGGAGAACTGTGTGTATGCGGTCCATGGAGCATGTGTTTAATTACTAATTTTTGTAAGTTTTCATCTTCATTTTTGTCTGGTATTTCTGCAGGTATTATTTATCGTATAAATATTATTATATTTATTGTATAAATATATGATATAATATCTCCAAATATTTTATTTTCTTTTATGTCATCTAATAATGACATTAATTTTGTATGAAATAATCTAACTGCTATATTTGGAATATCACCAAAACTTCTTTTAGTTCTTGCCACTTAGGATTACATGTTACTGTTATAAATAAGTCAAGTCTCCCAGTATTTCTCATAATAGCCATTGCATCTTGATAATGCTGTTGCATATATCTCGAACTACGTAAGTGGCTAGTAGTATAAAAATATTTCCTAATCTTTCTTTATTTTCAAAGTTATTAGAAATATTAGAAGCATTATCCATTACATGATCTAATAAACCTTGATAACATTCGTCTCTGAATTTTTTCTATTATTTCGAAAAAAATTCATTCTATTACTTTCCATCATAACTTATGCATGTAAAAAAAATTGTGTTAATCTTCCGCAATATAATGGACTAAATTTACCATTTGGTCGTTAAGCTAATCTATATGAATTATATTGTAGGATAGTAAGATGTTCCTTTTCTGGAGCGCTTGTTCTTTGAGTGTAACCAACATTCCAACCTAAATCTCCTAAAGGAAATAATATCGGGAACACCATAGGATCAATATGATGCGATAATTTATTAATATATGTATTTTTTTGTTCATTATCAGGAATGTTTTTAGGATATACACATACATCGTAATTTTCTGGAATTTCATTTTTCGATACTATTATTGCTCCACATTCAGATGTTACAGGAGCATTATATCTATGCTTTTCATTATTATTTTTACGGACGAAATATAATTTATAATTTGGGTAATTTTTTAAATTTGATATTTGATATAAATGTTTATAATTTTTTGCGTATGGATTACGGTTTAATATTTCAATTAATATTCGTATATGTTCATCACTTAAGTCTTGATTTTTTTAACCTTCGTTCAAGTGCTGTTACATTATCACAAATATATAATTGTCCACAACAAGGTTCATCTTTACCGTGTTTGGCGTAATGTGACAAATTTGTCCTTGAATTTTTAAATTATAAATTCCTTTTTTCTTTTCATGTTTGACGTTAGCATTAAAGGTTGCAAAAAAAAATAAATTATTATAATATCATATTAAATATCTAAATGTTTGACATGTAATAACATTTCTTTCAATGTTTTATCATAATCACTTAAAGGTGAACGTATTATTGTACCATTATTACAACAATTAGACTTATATTTTTCTTCTTTCCAAAATACTGCTGAACATTTTATTCTACTATCAACGACCTTCAAAATCGATCTGCTATTAGACCTCTAAAATTGATTAACTTTCAAAAATTGGTCTGCTACCAGCGACCTCCAAAATCGGCCTGCTATCAGACCTCCAAAATTGATTAACTTTCAAAAATTTGTCTGCTATCAGAGACCTTCAAAATCGGTCTGCTATCAACGACCTTCAAAATCGGTCTGCTATCAGACTTCCAAAATTGACTAACTTTCAACAACCTTTATAAAATTAACAAACCGATCTTTTGCTTAACCTTCAAAATCGATCTACTTTCAGAGTTCAACAACGGTTTCGATTTAAGTTTTGGTATGCTTTCAGCGACCTTCATAATTAATATTTTTAGCGTCATATTTTGAGCGACCTTTGAAATGAATATGAAGTTCAAAAGCTTTGAATGACTTTCAAGCTTAAAATTTATGTTAATTAAATAACTATAAAAATGTTTAAAAATAAAACATATGTTTATTTAATAGAAAAAAGTAATACTTGAAAATTTTACATTTTTTTTTTTAACAGAGGAATAGGCCATTTTTTACTAACTTTTTATTACGAAAAAACAATGAAATATTTAATGGACAATGAATTCAAAGATAGTAAAAAAAGAGAAACCTCTATAAAAAAAGCGCACCTATCTATCTACCTCTTGGGTGGCGTGGAAAAATAGACTTATTTGTGTTAAAAAAAAATATTAATGGTCCTCATTGTTTGGAGACAATATACAATTTTCCCATATACCTTACAGAAAGTTATTTGTGCTTAATCTTTAATTTCAGGGTCGAAAACGTCACTTAACCTCATTCCTAGAAATTGCGAAGACTATGCTCGTATGTCTATTTTTTCCGATGATTAGTGCCGTTTATAATTATTTACGACCCGAGCGAAGCGAGATTCCTTGACCTCAATGAGAAAACACAATACTTTACGCGTGGTGTGAGAAAAAAAGATCTTTGTCGCATGTATACCGAGATGATAAATACGATTAAAGAAAAAAATGAATGTGAGGGGGTAGCGGGGGCGGAGAGGCGCCTGAGGGGGTTGAGGGGGATGAGGGGGCTCAGATGCTATTTTAATATAAAAAAACTCATAGAAATACGCTGATTTTTACGTTATTTTGAGGGGGGCTGAGGGGGGGGGCTGATGTTCAAAAACAACACTAACATGTATATAATATATGTAGATATATAGTTACGGCCTGCCGTACCGACGTCGGTAATTAGTAAGTTCGTGGTAGCGAACGCTAGAGGGTGCGTCGATGCAGAATTGGAGCTGCATCGACGAGACGACGAGCGAGCCGGCGCGAGAGAGCCCGGCATCCATCTTGTGGTTACCGCTCGCGAGAGATACACGCGTGCAAGTTCGCTGGTTTTGTTATCACGAATTTCACGAATGACAATGAGCTTTTCATTCGCTCAACCTCAGTAAAGAAGTAGTGTACTTTACTCAGGCCATTTACTCTGCCGGAAAAGTGTGAATTCACGTACTTACGTGGGAAGTACGTGAAGTGTACCGAGACTGTACGGCAGGCTGATTCTACCTGCCGTACTGTGAATAAAAGCGACTTCCGCGCGCAGAAGAGCCGATCGCCTGGCGCTGCTACAATTCGAGAGATCATGAAGGACCGAGCTACGATACCAGATGAGTCGAGAGGATGTACGCGAGGATTATAGGCCACCGAGTCAAATTCGCCGAAGAGGTAACATGGTAAGCGTGCACGCATCATCCGCGACGCGAGTAATAACGCGTAACTGCATGTCCAACCTCGTCGCACCTGGATAACAGCTTCAAGTAGGCGCTATAGTGCGGAAAGAGCAAGCGCGTGGAGAGAGTGTAGGCTCGGGGCTCGCACGTTATCAAGGTCAGACGCTATTTCAAAGCCGGTGAGTGTGCACAACAGGTGCGCACACATGCAGCCCGGTCATCTACCCTCTCTCTCGCACTTATACGTGTGTGCGTCGCGCGGCGATCGCGACCGCTCTCTCACTTTGCTGCTTTATTCGGCAAGCGCGCACCTAGAACACCGTACACGTGAGGCGTATTAAATAAATTACCGCGAGCGTGACCTCAGCCTCCGAGACAGCTAACGTCTGCCATAACGTGCTGGCGCACCTTTAGGTAGGGAAATTAACCTATTTCAATGCGACACTTCAACTGTCTAACTTATTATTATTCATTCAACTCATTTAACATTTTATTTAATAAACAATAGTTTTTTATTATTAACTTTAACTGCTCGAGTTATTATTTCGCGACCTAGTCATTCCCCGTTCCTCGCCGCCTCCGTGGTCGTTACGTTTGCGAAAACGTATCGTTACATCTGAGCAGCTGGCGCACGAACCAGGGACCACGTGAGGAATTCGAGTCGCTAGCAGAAATAAAGCGAGAGTCTCTGACTTGCGTGTTACAGGGTAAGTAACCAGATTAGGTTAAGCATTGCACGACGTTGTAGCGTCTGCTGCCTAACCTCGCTATTGGGTCTCAAAGAATTGAACTACGAGATCCAGAGGTTCACAACTAAGACGCGCGAGAGAAACGCGTAATAACCACCCCGTGACAATATATATAAATATATGGGATATTTCAGGTGAAGTCAGCAGCTCAAAATTTTGTAATCGCTCAAAACTCGTTTTCTTTTAGTTTTTTATGAAAAAAAAATGTTCCTTAAATTTTGGGTCGATATTTGCAAAAATAAAAAAGCTATGTAAGATTGAACATTCAATTTGTTTGCAATTTTTGGTTAAAATCCAAGATTATTCATTTTTTAACTCAAAATCTTGAAACTTTTTGTATAGAATATTGATTGGCAAAAAGTTTGCATTTTTTCTGTAGAATGTGCCAGTATTTATTTGATGACCTTTTTTCAATGTCTCTGATTAGCTGCTTCTTAGTATACCTTCATTGAAGGATATTGAGGCTGCGGCCAAATATTTTTTATTCGACAAATTGTTTTTGGAATCTTCTTCGAAAACCTTTCAAAATGCTTTTTTGATCAATACTGGCCGAGCAAAGGGAAAAAAGTTACAATTTTTTGAAATATCAAAAAAAATTCGTAATTTTAATTTTTGATAACATGATTAATGAAACTGAATATTATTCATACATCTTATGGCATGGACCGTACCACTGAATTTTGTTAGAGCATCAAATTGAACATTATATATATATATATATTTACAATAATATTAGGCTTACACAATAAGGGATACCTAATTATGAATTAATAATAAATTAAGCTATAGAGGTTAATTATCATGCCTTCGCCCCGCTCGCTCGTCCGTCACTTCGTTCCTTATAACTTGCCAAGCAGGTTACTATAAAGCTGTCAAAATGAAATCAGGCTGCAGACTCATAATTTCATTCATAATTAGGTATCGCTTATTGTGTAAACCTAATATTATTGAAAATAGATATTTATAATATTCTATTTGATGCTCTAACAAAATTCAGTGGTATGATCCATGCCATAAGACGCAGGAATAATATTCAGTTTCATTAATCATGTTATCAAAAATTAAAATTACGAATTTATCTTGATATTAAAAAAATTGTAAATTTTTTAAAAATAAAATTACAAATTCTGTCACGGGGTGGATTTTCAGGCTAAGGCACGTTTCACCTGCGTACCTTAGCGGTTCAATTCCGTATCTCTCGGTTCAGCTCTCGGAGATCCAACCACGAGAACACCTATTCAAAGCCGCTGTCCAGGAACGACGAACCTGGACGGGTGGTTACGCGCTATTACTCGCGTCGCGGATGATGCGTGCACGCTTATCATGTTAGATCTTAGGTGGACGTAACTTGCTGGCCTAGCTTCTTGGTGTGTATCCTCGCGACTCGACTCGCTTCGTAGCTCGATCCCTCATGGTATCTTGGACTGTAGCAATACCAGGCGAGCCGGTCTTCTGCTCGAGGAAGTCGCTTTGTATTCATAGTACGGCATGTACAATCAGCCTGTCGCACAGTCTTGGAACACTTCACATACTTTCCACGTAAGTACGTGAAGTCACACTTCTCCGGCGGAGAAATAGCCTCAGGGATCTACACCTGTTCACTCCTGAGATTGGATGGATGAAAAGACCAATTCTCCATCATGTAAATTGCGATTATAAAGTCGCGCGAATTCGAACGTGTCTATATCTCACGAGTGACAACAAGATGGATTCCGGGCTCTCTCGCACCGGCTCGCTCCTCGTCTCGTCGATGCAGCTCCAATACTGCATCGAGGCGCCCTCTAGCGTTCGCTACCACGAACTTACTAATTACCGACGTCGGCACGGCAGGCCGTGACAATTCTAAATAAAATTATAAATAAAATTTATAATAGAACAATATTTGTGTCTTGTTATTGGAATACACACTTCATAACTGTCTGTTACCTGATTTTATTTTGACAGATTTATAGTAATTAACCTCTATAGCTTAATTTATTATTAATTCATAATTAGGTATCGCTTATTGTGTAAGCCTAATATTATTGGAAATATATATATATATATATATATATATATATATATATATATATATACATAATGTTCTATTTGATGCTCTAACAAAATTCAGTGGTACGGTCCATGCGAGATGTATGAATAATATTCAGTTTCATTAATCATGTTACCAAAAATTGAAATTATGGATTTTTCTTGATAATTCAAAAAATTGTAACTTTTTTCCCTTTGATCGGCCAGTATTGATCAAAAAAGCATTTTGAAGAGATTTCGAAGAAGAATATAAACAAATTTTGTGGAATAAAAAATATTTGGCCGCAGCCTCAATATCCTTCGATGAAGGTATACTAAGAAGCAGCCAATCAGAGACTTTCAAAAAGGGTCATAAAATAAATACTGGCATATTCTACAGAAAAAATGCAAACTTTTTGCCAATTAATGTTCTATACAAAGAGTTTCAAGATCTTGAGTTAAAAAATGAATAAACTTCAATTTTAACCAAAAATTGCAAAAAATTTGAATTTTCAATCTTGCATAGTTTTTTTAGTTTTGGAAATATCGACCTAAAACTTGAGGAACATTTTTTTTCATAAAAAACTAAAAGAAAACGAGTTTTGAGCGATTTTAAAATTTTGAGCTGCTGACTTCACCTGAAATATCATCTATATATATATATATATATATATATATATATATATTATATGTTTTACCTAACTCCTTTATGGAGCCCATCTCTTATATTAGTACCTACGCCCAGAGTTCCCGTATACAAGTGACTAAAGAAATAATCTCTCTCTGGGTATAGAAACTCTAGGTCGGACTCCATAAACCGGGATGTATTAAATGTTTATGGAGCTCGGGCTCCATAAAAGGATTCGAGCTCCATAAAGCTATTTATCTTTAAAAAAAGGCTCTATAAACATAGATAACGAGATGTATTATCTTACTATACTATATAGTTGTAAGCTGAATTGAGTCGCTAACCCTCCGCGACCCTCCGCGTCCCACCGCATCCCTCCGCGTCCCTCCGCGTCCCTCCATGTCCCTCTGCGTTCCTCCGCGTCCCTCCGCGTCTCTCCGGGTCCCTCCGCAAAGTGCCCTCCACAAAATAACGTAAAATTCACTGTTTTTTTTGCGTTATTTGGAGTCTGCATTTTCTCTCCACATGTCCCTCCGCGTCCCTCCGCGTCCCTCCGCGTCCCTCAGCATCCCACCGCGTCCCTCCGCGTCCCTCCGCATACCTCCGCGTTCCTCCGCGTTCCTCCGCATCCCTCCGCGTCCCTCCGCATTGTCCCTCCGCATTGTCCCTCTAATGACAACTACCTGTGATGCAGAAGACACTTCTGTCGACAACTTTTGCATCGCTCCGTTGTCAGTTCTTTACCTCGATACATAAATAACAGGCTGCTTTCTGAAAACAAACTATGCCATCCTCCTGCCATCAGCGCAAGAAGCGTGTTCGCGCATTTATTATAATGCGCGCCTTTTCTCCGCAATTAACGAGACCAATTAATTACAGAGAAACTTTTTGAAAGGAAACTTCTTGATTATTCAAATCAAGGATAACGCCAAACTCACGCAAGCGCAGCGCGGCATATGCGCATTCATTTGACAGTTCAATTACAAGTCTAACGCTGTCCGTATTTTTTCTTCCCAAAGAAAAGTGCAGCAACTGCAAACAGAACATGAGAAAACGGCGAGAGACTGATTGAGTGACTTCGTTAGTTCTTTCTCTCCTCCTCTCTATCTGTCTCTTCTTCTCTCTCTTTCTCTTATATACATATAGTACAGGAGAGGCGATGCCGAGCTCGTTCGGATGAACCACTGCCGCATCGAGGAGACATGCTGCATCTCCAGGCAAGAGACGGAACAGAGTTCCAGGTGCCGAAGGATGTCAGCCTGCTATTAGGGGAGCTAATAACGAAAGTGAAGTTGCTGGAGGAGAAGCTTGCAGACCACCAGCGACAAGCAGCGTACAACATCCACATAGCAGGGCTGTTGACAAAAGTAAGGTTGCTGGAGGATAGACTGGACCACCAGCGACAAACAGCGTCCAGCACCCAGATAGCGGACACCAGGCCAGGACTGAGCGTGCAATTCGAAGACTCGTTCACGATCCCAGAGCAGAACGAAGCATGGGATCGTAGGCAGCCTTCGCCACCGTCAGCTCGCCCTAGGAACCAGGCTGATTTACAGACCGTAAACCTAGCCTGGGAGGGGGGTGATCGCCGAAATCCGGCGACAAGTACGAGCTGGCCCAACTACTCCGCACCAGGCACGATGGCCAATTTCTCGAGGTCGGGGTTATACCACTCGAGAGACATCGGCCAAATAGTGCGGAAGTGGCAAATACGCTTCTCTGGCACGAAGAGCCAGAGTATAGACGTATTCTTGGCAAGGCTCGAGGATTGCAGAGTACTGGCCAATTTGGCGGAAGAAGAGGTGTTATCGTCGCTATCGGAACTCAGCCGCCACATAGTACAGAAATGAGAAGGAAAAGTGGACCACATGGCAAGAATTTGTGACGGCTGCGCGTCGCTGGTACGGAGATCGGACTTCCGCACCGTCGAGGAGCTGCTGGACCTGGCGGTAGATGCCAAGCTAACCTTGGAATATTCCAACGCCTATCTACCGCCCCCACCGCCAGAAGCCACCTTGTTTCGAGAAATGGTATACAAGCCACCCCCTTCGAACGATACGTCACACAAGTCAAAAGGGCACAAGGAGGGCAACGTGGCAGCGGTGACAAAAGAGCGTGGCACCAAGCAGGACAGCTTGGAGGACAGGCTTTGGAGGGAAGCAGAGCCTCGTCAACCTCGGGAATCCCAGAGGAAGGAGCTCTGGGCGAACTTCCCCGTCGGGGCCGCATAGAGGTCGCGTCCACCGACCACAAGGTCGGGGCGGACCCGGGCAGCCCCCGGAACAGAAGAAGAGCGAGAAGGCGCAGGATAGCCCTTTGCCACCAGCTAGTTCCGGAGGCAGCCTCCGAAGGAGCTGAAGCCGCCACTGAGTTGTTTCTCATGCGGCGTCCCCGGATACGTCGCCCGATTCTGCCCCAACTGCTCGGGATACGGAGAAGAGGAACGAGTAGGTGGCATTGTGTACAACCCTTCCTCGTATGGCAAAAGGGATACCGCGGCTGCGTGCAACACTTGCCCGACCGCGCAAGAGTCAATGGCGCACTCGCCGGTTAGTAGTCGAGGAGAGGCCTCGACTAAGCGACCCCTCGACGCAGAGACACGATGGTGGCTGCGAATCGGGATCGGCGAGTTCGAATTCCGCGCGCTGTTGGATCCAGGAGCGTCTACGACGGTGATGGGTACAGTTGGCCTCCAACTGGCAACAGCGCTCGGGTGTAAATTCGTGGCGTCCGAGAAACAAGGGGTAAGGTTACCGAACGGAAGACGCAGCACTTTGTTAGGCCATACGATCCTACCGATCACGGTGGCAGGAGTGACTGGGGCCATACGAGTGGCTATCATGCCCCAGCTGGACGGAAACTGCCATTTAGGGGTCAACTTCATACGAGCGTTTCGGGCCGTACTTGACCCGGATACGGATAGGCTATTCTGCAAGGACGCAGAAGCCTATGTCGAGCTTGAGGTTGCAAGCGTGACAATCGATCCCCTAGCAGTATCTGCCACTGGGCCAGACGCCGCCGGCATTCTTCAGCCAGAGAAGCTGAAGGTTAAAGCGGAACTGAGACCGCCAGCCGACCTCATGGAACGCCGAGTTGTCGAAAGACCATGGCAGGTCGTGGCTGGAGATCTAATTGGACCGCTGCCTCGCACCCCAAAAGGGTACGAGTACATTTTGGTACTCAAAGACCTGTGCACCAGGTGGGTGGAAGCCTCGCCGATACGCAAGGTCAAGGCAAACACGGTGGTAGGTGAAATCAATCGGAAGATATTCCTCCGGTTCGGTTTCCCGGAAGTCTTCGTATCAAACCACGACACAGCGTTTTCGAACCATGTCTTGGCAGACTTCCTGAGGGAGCGCGATGTACATCACGCCAACACTCCACCCTACCACACTCCGGCTACCCAGGTAGAGCGCGCTCATCAGGCGTTAAAATCGTTGGTTGCTCCTTACATTAAAGAGCACCACACCACATGGGATGAGAAGCTCCTAGAACTTCTCTTCGCCATGAATACGGCTGTGCAGAGCTCTACCGGGATGAGCCCGGCCTTGTCCCTTTAGGGACAATGTACATAAGAGCCGTGTCGTGCTGTGTTGTGCTGTGCCTTGCCTTGCCATTGCCGTGTCGTGTCTTGCTCTTACCGTGCCTTGCCATTTCGTTCCTACAGAAATATAGAATACATGTTTATAAGCTGACAGAAATAGGAGCGAAACGGCAAGGCACTGCAAGAGCAAGGCACGGCACGGCAAGGCACAGTACGACACATCACGATACGACTCTTATGTACATTGTCCCTTACGGCAGACAACCAGAGCCACCTGGCACACAGCGTAGACTGCAAGACGTTGATGCAGAAACCTCGAAGGAAGAGCGGGGGAAGAGGACGACGGCGCGGTACTGCCCGGTCTACGAGAAATACGGCGCGAAAGACTCGCGCCGGTGTCCAGATAGGGCCAAACACCCGCCTAAACGGAAAAAGCCAGCATCGCAGTGAAAGGAGAAAGAAGACAGGTTGAAATTCTTCGCTGTTCTGCCTCCTTATTTCCGCGTCCTTTCCTTCCTCGATGTAACGTCCGAGGGGACGTCAAATCTGGGTGGGGGGTGTAACGGGCGCCGATATAAGTTATGAGAATCACGTATACTGCGTTGCAAGATTCGAATCTCGCGCGCTTGTACATATCATGAGTGATAGCGCGCCACGCGGCGCGCGAATGAGGCAGTTAGAGAAGAAGACGAAGCCGCCGCGCCGCTACCGATGCGATACCGCGGCCATGTTGATGACCGCCGTGACACGCAAACTAAAAATATAAATTAAATATACCATTTTTAATTCCAATATGTCTACCCCCAAGATGACGTTTTTTGCTTCCTCCTAGAGGAAGCTTTGTAATAGTAAATTTTTTAGTTGTTGTAAAAGCATGTTATAATTGTGTTCCGAGGTGTTAGGAATCAAAATACATGGTTTTTGAAAAATGTCTGTATGGATGTGAGTGTGTGTGTGTGTGTGTGTGCGTGCGTGCGTGCGTGCGTGCATGCGTGCGTGAGTGCGTGTGTGTGTGTGTGTGCGCGCGCGCGCGCGCCTGGATCTCAGCTTCTACTCGGTCGATTTTGACCAGACAGGTCTAATTAATTTTTTTTTTGCGTGATGGCGGGTCAAAAATCCGCTTTTTGATTGGGGCGATGCGTTTATGTTTTTTTTTTTAATTTTCGATTTTCTCAAAACTGTTTTTTTATTGTTGTTAATGATAGGATCGAGTTATTCGAATCTGATGGGTAGCGTTCGAAAGAGAATTAAAATACCTATATTTTCTAAAAAAAAAGTTTCTAGCTATCACGGTTCTTTTGTAATTAACAAAAACGTGTTTTTTTTTTAGAAGCTTATAACTCCTAAACTTAAGGGGGTGTGGTACTCATGCACTCTGTTTTACCGGCAGAACTCGGTAAATTCTATATTATTTTTTTATTTTATTTTTTTTTATTTTATTTTATTAATTGAACGGGCTAGGTGCCCTTGAACCTTACAATATCAATATAATTAGGTGATGAGCCACCAAAAATACACATAGTTACAGCAGAGATTAGTAAAATTTAGAGATATTTTTCTTAAGTTCGCATTTCAGTGAAAACAAATTAGTGACTGTTTTAAGATTTGTAGGTAGTTCATTACGTGCCCTTCGTATTCTCGGAATAATACTATAAAACCCGAAGTCGTTGGAGTGTGTGACTTCACTCAGTTCTCTGGGGTTACGCAATTCATAATTTAACTGTCTCTCCGTCAGCAATTCTTTAATCTCGGGACAGTGGATAGAATTCGATACGATTTTGAATGTGTTTAGGTGCAGATGAAGTTTGTGGAGAAATAAGATAGTCGGAAGGTTTATTTTTTTAGAAATAGGGCCACAGTCGTGACATAGCCTACTCATTGGTGTGCCCATTTTGTAACTGACAAACCGAAGGAATCTGTGCCGCGGGCCTTCGAGCAAGTCTGTGTTCCGTTTGGTATGTGGAGACCATATAATAGCACCAAAGAGTAGGCTAGGTAAGACCAGGGCCTTGTATAAATGTATAACAGCTGAGACAGATTTAAATTCACGAGTTGTGCGGGAGATGAAGCCGACACTTTTAATGGCTTTAGCCGACGCATATTCTAAATGAGGACGAAAAGTTAGGTTGGAGTCCAGCAATATTCCAAGGTCGGAGATTGTGTTAACGCGCTCAAGGGTCTAGTCATATAACATATAATCGAAGTAATTCCGGGTTTGGTTTTTCGAGAATGATACTATCTGATACTTATCAATGTTTAGCGAGAGCTCGTTTGCTTCCGACCACTCCTGAATCGCATATAAATCTTTTTGCAGATTCGATGCGTCGAGAGGTGAGTTGACCACTCTGCAGAGTTTTAGATTGTCTGCATACATTAGGATACTCGAGTAGTTTATTTTATCGCTGATGTCATTAATGAAGATAACGAAGAGGAGGGGGCCCAGGTGCGAACCCTGTGGAATCCCCGACGGGGTCGAGAATTGCGGAGATATGGCATTATTATGTCTAACTGCTTGTGTTCGATCTGCAAGATATGATTTAATCCATGAGTAAAGCTTTCCCTGGACGCCCATGCCCCATAATTTATTCAATAAAATACCGTGTTGCACCGTATCGAACGCCTTTGCAAAATCTAAGTAGATCGAGTCCACCTGCTGGGCTTTATCAAGAGCACTTTGCAAAACGTTAGTGTACACTAGTAAATTAGTTATTACTGATCTGCCCCTAATAAAGCCATGTTGACTCGATACTAACAGGCAGAGCAAGGACTCTGCTAACTTAGATGCAACTATGCTATCCAGTAGTTTTGGAATCGCACTTAAAATGGAAATAGGCCTGTAATTCGTTACAAGGTGCCTATTTCCCTTTTTAAAGATCGGTAGGACATATGACTTTTTCCAGACCGGAGGGAGATAGCCCTTTGATAGAGATCTGTTGAAAATAATACATAAGGGCTCCGCTAAGGAGGCAAAGCACCTTTTTAAAAAGTAGTATGGCACTCCATCCGGCCCTGAATTAGGGCTATCTTTCGCATTCGCAACCGCTCGCTCAATATCGCATACTTCTATAACGTAATTATTTACAATACAAGTAGCCGTAGGATCATATAATCCACTACTTCCCGCCGGCTGCTTATAAACGGAGCTAAAATACTCTGCGAACAAGTTAGCACTTTCCTGGTCGTTTGATGCGAGTCGATCAGACCAGGAAAGGTTGGTTGGAATTCCCTCAGTCTTTGACTTATTGATAAATGATCAGAAATGCTTTAGATTCTTACCTAAGGAATTCTCAATGTTAGATATATAAGCTCTGTAGCAGGATTTCGAATTTCGAATACACAGGGCTCTGACCCTTTTAAACTCAATGTAATCCGACAAAAGACTAGAGGATTTCCACTTACAATGTAACGATTTCTTAAGCCTAATTAGATTAATGAGATCAATATATATCACACGGGCTATGTACACCGCTTAGACGATTTAAGAGGCACGCAAGATGAAATTGCCTCATTTATTACCGAATATAAACTATCGACCGATACATCGAGGTCGTCGGCGCCCAGAGTAGATTCCCAGTTAATATCAGAAAATAACAAATTTAAGCCTGCATAGTCAGCATGGGAGAAATCCAATCTGGTGCATCCGGCGACCTTCTGCTTTGTTACGTACGGACTGAGTTCGAAGACAGCAGGTAAATGATGTATGTCCGTTGTAATGAGTCGCTCCACGTCTTCTACCGGTGTGGCAAGCTGCGGGGAGTAGAACAGCATGTCCAGCGGAACAAAGGTATACCCTTTGGACGGATGTGTAGGATACACCTGAGACGCTCCTAGACTGGCATAGCAGTTTGTCACACGCAGCGCATTATCTCTGGCTTCTGGCCGCACATATTCCACCGGCTCCGCTACAAACGGGTCATTAGACCATTTTAGGTAACGGAGGTTAAAATCGCCGAAAATCGCAAATTAGTGGTTCGGATGTTTGAACATAATTTCCTCAATGGCCACACAATGCAGGCGATATGACTCTGGAGGTGAATCAGAGGGTATGTAGACTGCACCAAGGACTATTTTAGAACCCTCACATTCTGTCCGGACGAAAATTTGCTCGAGCATGGTGTCATCAATGACTTCAAGAATGGTAAGGTGGCTTTTGATGGCGATGAAGACGCCGCCCGAAGTACCCCGCTTGCTGACTGATATAGAGCGGTCTCTTCTAAAAACTGAGTAACTAGTGAGCCCGAGATTAACATTGTCCGTGTAATCACCCAGCCATGTTTCTGTGAATATAAGAATATGCGGTGGATTACTGTGCATAATTAGGTTACAAAGAAGGTCATCCATTTTGTTATTGAGGCTGTGGGCATTCGCATAGTAGATTCGAAGTTTATTTTTTACATCTACCGACCGTTTTTTGGACTAGAGATCTGGACGTTGAGACTACTTGAAGTGCTGTTACTTCCCGCTGTGTCTGGATCAGATTTGTCAACGATCGTCGGTACTCCTTTGATGTACTTCACCATTTTTGGATGCTCTAAGTCCTTGCTGTTGTGTAGCTTTACTGTATCATGTAATTCCTTTAGATGAGCACGTTGCATGGGCGTCTTGTCGAGCGCTACGCTGATACTTTTCGGAAGAAGCTTACAGTTGCTGCAAACCCTGAGTGCTTCTTCGTGTGACTTCAAAGTGACGAGGAGCGGCCGTGGAATATTATTTGCTTTCGGCTTAGGCTTACCGAGTCGAAGTGTGTTGATATTTGCCAAGTCTATGTTGTTGATTTTCCCCAGCAGTGATTTAATTTGCTCGTCGTCCGACTTACTAATAGCAGAGTCCATGTGTTCCGGGATAATAGCTTGCCCTTCATCCGATTTACTATCAACAGCGTCCCTAGGCTCTGGCAGCTTAAAAATAATGACATTGCGCGCTCGAGATTGCCTGTTCTGGATTTCGGCGACAGTAACGTCAACCGAGCATGACGGAATCCCCGAATCTAATTTGGCTTGTAGCTCCGAGACCTTTCTGCAGAGATCGGGCACGACCTTGGTCTCCGCAACTAGATCATCAATCCTACCATTAGCCGTTTCAAGTTGGGTCGATAAAGTGTCAATCGAGTCTATCTTATCTTTTAATGATTGGAGACCCCTCTTTATGTCATTTATGGTGGAGTAGATACCCGGGCTGAGGCCGCCGTCCTCCGAGAATGTCAGACATCTGAATACCATCATCGGTTTCTTCTTCAACTCAACGACTTTTATTTCGGAGGCAGTGAGACCTGCACAATGCGTGGATGCGTGGTAAAGATCTCGACATATAATGCAGGGTATAATCGTTGATCTATTATCGAAGTTTTTGACGCACTTAGCACACGTGGACATTTCGAGGTTAGGGTGTACCGCTCACTCCCGCAAAACTGTACGTTGGCACTCAGATTGAACCTGACCTTTTTTTAGACAGCTAGAGTAAAGCACACACGCACAGCCGGGCAATACTTTATTATTTAAACTGACGCGAAAGAGCTACAGATGCTAGTAGCTACCAAATATTGACACCGCGATTTAAATAAACTATATAAAGTTAATAATAATTGCACTGCTGCTGTAGACCAGTGTATATAATAGGAGCGCCATCTGCCAACCAAATATTTATTAAAATAAATATATCGAATTACGTCGTATAAAGAGATAGTTGCCGTGTGCAATGTAATAATCTACCAGCTTGCGCAGTTTTGAGCCCAAATATCAACGGCACCCTAAAAACTTTTGTGAACGAAATTTCGGTTATTTTTGTTCGCAAAATTTTTTAGGATGCCGTTGATATCTGAGCTCAAAACTGCGTAGGCTGGTAGATTATTACATTGCGCAGGGCAACTATCTCTTTATAAGACGATATTCGATATACTTATTTTAATAATATAGAATTTACCGTGTTCTGCCGGTAAAACAGAGTACATGAGTAGTACCACACCCTCTTAACGGTCAATTTTTTTTTAGAAAAATCATGATAATACATAATATAAATAGCTATAATCTGTTAAAATTTGAATACATTCTGTAGGCTAGATTTTGAGTAAAAAATTGAAAAATGAACAAAATCAGTTTTGATGAGTAAAATTGACTTAATGGCTTCAAAATTCCTTTTAGAGGTAGATCGGTCGAGTTCTTTGGGCAAAATGATTGGTCCATAAATTTCAGAGATATTTGAGGTTAAAAATTTTCTGATATTTTTTTTAAATCGTAATTTTTCGAGAACGGCTCTATTTATCTGAATGGGATGGGTGGCATTCGAAAGAGAATTAAAATTATTTATCAGCTCAAAATTTATATAAATTCAATATATTGTAAATACAAATAAGTTTCCGCCATTTTTTTATAAAAATTATCAATTTATTGTAAAAAAATATACGTTACATTTTATTCAAAATATTGTCCGTCATTGGCTACTACTTTTTGCCATCTTTCTGGCAGCATTCGGATGCCACGTCGAAAAAACTCTTCATCTTTTGAGGCTACCCATGAATTGACCCAATTTTTGACTTCTTCGAAAGAAGTGAAGTGCTGCTTGACCAGGGCGTGAGCCATCGGCCGGAACAAGTGGTAATCCGAAGGAGCAAAGTCTGGTGAATGCGGCGGATGGGATAAGACATCCCATTGTAAAGCTTCCAAAGTATCCTTGACGACTTTTGCAACATCTGGCCGAGCGTTGTCGTCCTCAAAAATCACTTTGTCATGTCTTTTGGCATATTGGGGGCATTTAAGCTTCAATTCTCTGCTCAATTGCAACAGTTGCTGTTGATAACGTTCTCCAGTGATAGTTTCGTTAGGCTGGAGTAGGTCGTAATAGATTACTCCGAGCTGATCCCACCAAATGCAAAACATTAGCTTTTTGCCATAAATATTCGGTTTGGCCGTTGAAGGTGGTACATGGCCGGGCTTACCCCATGATTTCCTATGCTCTGGGTTGTCGTAGTAGATCCACTTTTCATCCCCCGTCATTATTCGATGCAAAAAACCCTTTCGACTTTGTCTTTGGAGAAGTTGTTCGCACGTGAAAAAACGGCGCTAGACGTCTCTGGGTTTCAGTTCATGTGGAACCAAATTTCCTTGCTTTTGTATCATACCAATGGTCTTGAGACAGTGTGAAATCGCTTGTTGAGTCACTCCCAAGCTTTCTGCGAGCTGCTCTTCAGTTTGGCATGAGCCTTGGTCCAATAATGCCTCTAACTCAGCCTCTTCAAACTTGACTAGCCTTTCTTCGCGTTCTTTATCTTCCACGTCAAACTCGCCGTTTCACAAGTTTAAACTTTTGAAACCACTCACGGCAACTTCTCTCACTTAAAGCAGCATCACCGTAAACTTCTACAAGCGACCGATGCGCCTCAGCAGCAGATTTCTTTAAATGAAATAAATAAATCAAAACTTCCCGCAAATGACGCTTATTCGGTACAAAACTCGACATTTGCGAACAAAAAAATGTATACTGTTTTTATGTTATTGGCAGGTGTCCAAACTTTCTATGTGACATTTTATATCCGACGATTTCAAAGTAATCTTGTCGGTGGAGCCATCTCTTGAAACCGGCGGAAACTTATTTGTATACCCAATAAATAAATAATAAATAAATAAATAAATTTTAAAATTAACAATTTTTAATATTCATAAATGAATTTAATTATAATTATGCAATAAATTTTTTAAAAAATTATAAATTTTGTTATTAAAAATTAATTAAAGGAATCAACAAATTACGGTTGAGGAAGCAGCGGTCCAATGAAATGGCAGCGGTTTTTTTTTTTTTAATGAAAAGTTGTCAATTAGTTAAGCGGTAAGAGAAGAAATATATCTGTTTCGTTTTCCAGATAATATATTTTTCAAAATATAGACATGTTAGTAAAAAAATATATATCTTTATTGTTAGTTACAATAATAACTATAACTGATAACAATACATCTAAGATGAAAACTATTTTTTCGTTTCAATAAAAATAAAAAAAAAAAGAAGAATTAAGAACTTCTCTTAAACGTTACATCTGTATATACTGTCATATGTACTGTATGTACATCATTATATACTGTCATCCATAAAAAATATGCAAAATAAAGTATTAATAAAACATATGAAAAATCACTACCTTGAAAATAAATAGGTTCAAAGTCTTCAAGGTCTTATTTTTCAAAGTTGGGGTGTTGACGAGCGGAACGAGTAGGGGGCACAGCCCCTCTAGTGTATATATATATATATATATATATATATAAACTAGGGGGGCTTATATATATATAATTATCACTTAACCCCTTTATGGAGCCCATCCCTGTATATTAGTACCTACGCCCAGAGTTTTCGTATACAAGTGACTAAAGAAATAATCCCTCTCTGGGTATAGAAACTCTAGATCGGGCTCCATAAACGCCGTATAAGAATATTTTATAGGACCCGGGCTCCATAAAAGAAAACAGGCTCCATAAATATGCTGATGTGTATAAAAGGGCTCCATAAATCTGGTACAAATGAAAACACCAAAATTTTACAAAAAATAAAATTTATTTTTCAATGTAGTCTCCTTTTAATTGAATACACTTGGTCCAGCGGTGTTCCAATTTTTTTAACCCCGTTGAAAAAAATTTTTTCTCTTGGTTTGCAAAATAGGCCTCCGTGGCGGCGATTATTTCGTTATTGGAGTGGAATCTCTTCCCGGCGAGCGAATTTTTTAGGTTCGGAAACAAAAAAAAGTCGCACGGAGCCAAATCTGGAGAATACGGTGGATGGGGCAGCAGTTCGTAGCGTAATTCGACCAATTTAGCCGTGGCGAGTGCAGGAGTGTGAGCCGGTGCATTATCGTGATGGAAAAGCACTTTCTTTTTAGACAAATGGGGACGTTTTTCTTCTAACACGGCGTCAAATCGGCTCAATAGTTCGGCGTAGTACTGTCCTGTGACCGTTTTGCCCTTCTCCAGATAGTCAATAAAAATCACACCTTGAGAATCCCAGAAAACAGTGGCCATCACCTTTCCGGCCGACGGGACCGTCTTCGCGTTCTTCGGAGCAGGTTCACCGGGTAAGGTCCACTGTTTTGACTGCTCCTTGATCTCTGGAGTGTAGTAGTGAATCCATGTTTCGTCGACGGTCACGTAAAGACGCAAAAACTCTTTTGGATTGCGATTAAACAGCTCCAAACACTGCTCTGAACTGGTCACACCGATGCGCTTGTTGTCTGCAGTCAGCAAACGCGGCACCCACCTTGCTGACAGCTTCCTCATGCCTAAAATCTCATGTAGGATATGCCACACGCGTTCTTCTGGGATGCCTACTATCGCAGCTATCTCGTGTACCTTTAATCGGCGGTCTGACAAAACGATATCGTGTATATTTGTCACGTTCTCCTCCGTAGTGGCTGTTTTCGGAGCACCTGGGCGTGGATCATCGAAACCCGACGTACGACCACGTTGAAACTCGTTATACCAAAATTTAACGGTCGCCATCGAAGGAGAAGCATCCCTGCATCCAAACGTTCTTTAATTTCACTGCGCGATTTCCCTTCCAAAAACAAGAATCGAATCACCGACCGATATTGTTCTTTCTCCATTTTTTCAAAAATCAACGGACACATTTGCTTTCACACGCTCTCAAAAATAAACTACAACTCCGATCCGGCTGAAATTTCGTGTGTAACCGTTTACAGGAAGATACTGCACTGTAGTGTATTTCTGGTGCGATAGTGGCACCATCTGGCGGTGAGGCTAGGTACTTGTCAAATGACCCTCGTATATATATATATATATATATATATATATATAAACTTGTATAACGTTAGTTCCCAGGACCCCATGTTACTGTATACCTATACGTGACAAGAAATAATGTCTCTTATGGGGGCCGATGTCCTCAAAACTGACGTTAAACATATGTAGATTCAGGGACTGTCCCCAAAACTAACAAATGTCCCCGAAACCAACGTTAAACATCTGGAATGTCCTGGAAACTAACATAAAACATAAATATATATATATATATATCGCCTTAATGGGCGCAGTAACTGGCACACTTACCCTATAACCCATATATTGCTACTTTTGGGGACATTTCTAACTTTTGGGGTCCGTCCTCAAAAAAATCCGGCATCTATAGCTACTTTTGAGGACCATCAGGGTTCTTCTACAATAACTCTTAGGTTCGTTTGCTTTTGTTTCGGGATTTCGGTACTAAAAGCGGGCGCCGCAGGCCCCCGGCGAATCACGGTACCCTTAGGGTCATTATTTCTTTAGTAAAGCGTATTCGTTCCGGTATTCCAATGGAAACACTCAGAGTAAGAAACTCTAGGACCTCAAAAGTACAATTATATCTGTTTTTATATACATATATATATATATATATATATATGAAACGCTAGTATCTGGGACTTTTCGTGTACGTAACGCCTACTTCTGGGATTTTCGAGTGACTTCCAGTCAGCCTGGAAGACTTCTATACGTAACGCTAACTTCCAGGAGGCCTTAAGCTAACTGTTACAACATAAAAACATTACTTTTTTTTAGTTATTTTCTCATATTTCCGGTACTAAAAGCGGGCGCCGCAGACCCCCTGCGAATCACAACACACTTAGGGTCATTATTTATTTAGTCAAGCATCAAATTCCCCTCTTAAAGGCTTATTTCACAACATTGTTGTGAAATAAGCCTTTAAGAGGGGAATTTGACACACTCACACACACACACATATATATATATATATATGTGTGTGTGTGTGTGTGTGTGTGTGTGTGTGTGTGTGTATGTGTAATTTCTGGTACTCCATAAGAAAAAGTAAAGTGGGTTTCACAACAGTGTCTTACACATGTTGTGAAATAAGCCTTTAAGAGGGGAATTTGACGCTTGACTAAAGAAATAATGACCCTAAGTGTGTTGTGATTCGCAGGGGGTCTGCGGCGCCCGCTTTTAGTACCGGAAATATGATAAAATAACTAAAAAAAGTAATGTTTTCATGTTGTGACAGTTAGCTTAAGGCATCCTAGAAGTTAGCGTTACGTATAGAAGTCTTCCAGGCTGACTGGAAGTCACTCGAAAATCCCAGAAGTAGGCGTTACGTACACGAAAAGTCCCAGATACTAACGTTTCATATATATATATATATATATATATATATATATCTTTGTATGGTATTTTGAGGATTTCATAAAGAATTTGTACAATAGTGGTGACACAAATATAAACATTGTTATAAACAACCAATAAACAAGCGCGTGACTAAAGAAATAATGACCCTAAGGTTATTGACTAACACCACGACGCCTGCGGCGCCCGCTTTTACGGAAAAATATCACGGAATTTCCGAAATCGATGTATTAACACACTATTGTGGAAACCGCTGAAAAATCCTCAAAATGCCTCTCGAGTGCTTTGGACTTTTGAGGAGACTCCTCAAAATGCCTACAAAATCCTCAAAATTCGGTATATATGACGTATATAATCCTCAAAATGCGTGCCAGATGTGAATATATATATATATATATATATATATATATATATATATATATGAAACAGGACTTATGTTGACATCGCGTGTTAATATTTATGTAAAATTAACACGTAAAAATTATGCGGACGTCCGCATAAGTACCGCAAAGTCAGCATAAGTCTCGCACCAGTTCAGAAAGTGTCTGCATAAGTCACGTTCCATATATATATATATATATATATATATATATATATATATATATATATATATATATATATATATATATATATATATATATAAACAGATATAATTGTACTTTTGGGGTGCTAGAGTTTCTTACTCTAAGTGTTTCCATTGGAATACCGGAACGAATACGCTTTACTAAAGAAATAATGACCCTAAGGGTACCGTGATTCGCCGGGGGCCTGCGGCGCCCGCTTTTAGTACCGAAATTCCGGAACAAAAGCAAACGAACCTAAGAGTTATTGTAGAAGAACCCTGATGGTCCTCAAAAGTAGCTATAGATGCCGGATTTTTTTGAGGACGGACCCCAAAAGTTAGAAAAGTCCCCAAAAGTAGCAATATATGGGTTATAGGGTAAGTGTGCCAGTTACTGTGCCCATTAAGGCGATGTCCGTAGTATTTAATCAATTACTATTTTTTTTTTTAATTTTGAATCATCTTAAGACCTTTATATGATAATTATATATTCTTTGAGCAGAATAAACACCTTTTTAATACAATATTATGTAAGGAATATTAAATAATGAGTAAAGTAATAGCATAAGCCTTTGCATCAGTTACTGTACCATTAATTTAGTTACTGTGTGTCAGTTAGTGTACATCGTTATAACTACTGTTTGTCAGTTAGTGTACATTGTTTTAATTACTGTGTGTCACTTAGTGTACAGTGTTTTAATTACTGTGCCTTCGATTCTGGACACTGTATTTAAACCTGTGTCACTTAGTGTACGTTGTTACAATTAGACTGAATGGTATAGAGTAATAGTGCAGAGATTAATTACACAATTTTAATTAAAAAAAATACTTATTTATTAAATATAAATATCAATCTTATAATTCAATTACTTTTAATAAAGCGTCCAAATCACATGTATAGCATATATTCACCAGATATTATAAATTCATCACAAATATTATAACTATGTTTTAGTAGTTAATCTTTTTTTAGGAACCCTTGTTGTTTTATTTTTTTTCAAGCATGAAAAAGTAAGATTAGAGTAGCCTACCGCGAGGGGGCACAGAAACTAAATAAATTCATGAAAACTTGTCCAGTTACTGTGCACAGTAATAGAAAAATGCCGAAAATTCGTTTTAGTTACTGGATTATATTAAATTAATCAATAATATTAATTAAAAACTAGTTTTTTATTGTTCTTTTGTCAACTAGATGGGTTTTATAAACATTAAGCGTACTTGTTTATTATGAAAAATGGTATTTTTATAGTTTTTCAATCACTTTTGTACGAGGGTCATTTGACAAGTACCTAGCCTCACCGCCAAATGGTGCCACTATCGCACCAGAAATACACTACAGTGCAGTATCTTCCTGTAAACGGTTACAGACGAAATTTCAGCCGGATCGGACTTGTAGTTTATTTTTGAGAGCATGTGAAAGCAAATGTGTCCGTTGATTTTTGAAAAAATGGAGAAAGAACAATATCGGTCGATGATTCGATTCTTGTTTTTGGAAGGGAAATTGCGCAGTGAAATTAAAGAACGCTTGGATGCAGTGTATGGGGATGCTTCTCCTTCGATGGCGACCGTTAAATTTTGGTATAACGAGTTTCAACGTGGTCGTACGTCGGTTTTTAATGATCCACGCCCAGGTGCTCCGAAAACAGCCACTACGGAGGAGAACGTGACAAAAATACACGATATCGTTTTGTCAGACCGCCAATTAAAGGTGCACGAGATAGCTGCGATAGTAGGCATCTCAGACGAACGCGTGTGGCATATCCTACATGAGATATTAGGCATGAGGAAGCTGTCAGCAAGGTGGGTGCCGCGTTTTCTGACTGCAGACAACAAGCGCATCCGTGTGACCAGTTCAGAGCAGTGTTTGGAGCTGTTTAATCGCAATCCAAAAGAGTTTTTGCGTCGTTACGTGACCGTCGACGAAACATGGGTTCACTACTACACTCCAGAGACCAAGGAGCAGTCAAAACAGTGGACCTTACCGGGTGAACCTGCTCCGAAGAAGGCGAAGACGGTCCCGTCGGCCGGAAAGGTGATGGCCACTGTTTTCTGGGATTCTCAAGGTGTGATTTTTATTGACTATCTGGAGAAGGGCAAAACGGTCACAGGACAGTACTACGCCGAACTATTGAGCCGATTTGACGCCGTATTAGAAGAAAAACGGCCCCATTTGTCTAAAAAGAAAGTGCTTTTCCACCACGATAATGCACCGGCTCACACTTCTGCACTCGCCACGGCTAAATTGGTCGAATTACGCTACGAACTGCTGCCCCATCCACCGTATTCTCCAGATTTGGCTCCGTGCGACTTTTTTTTGTTTCCGAACCTAAAAAATTCGCTCGCCGGGAAGAGATTCCAATCCAATAACGAAATAATTGCCGCCACGGAGGCCTATTTTGCAAACCAAGAGAAAACATTTTTGTCAACGGGGTTAAAAAAATTGGAGCACCGCTGGACCAAGTGTATTCAACTAAAAGGAGACTACATTGAAAAATAAATTTTATTTTTTGTAAAATTTTGGTGTTTTCATTTGTAGGCTAGGTACTTATCAAATGACCCTCGTATAGGCATATTCTTAAGCGTTTCGATAAGAAAATCATAGAAATCGCGATGAGAAATTTAAATTATTTTAAATATATTATAAGAATAATTAAGTCATACTGTGGGTTTAACAATAAAAAGCATGAATTGAACTGTATATACAAATTTAGATATTTATGATTAAAGATGATTATACTCCACTATAAATGACAATGATCTAAGGGCACAGTAACTGAAGCGGGCACAGTAACTGGCACACTTACCCTATATACCCCAAAAGTAGCAACATATGTATTTATGTGTGTGTATATATATATATATATATATATATATATATATATATATATATATATATATATATATATATATATATATATATATATATATATATATATATATATATATATATATGTATATATGAAACTATATATATATATATATATATATATATATTTATATATATATATATATATATATATATATATATATATATATATATATATATATATATATATATATATATATATATATATATATATATATATATATATATATATATAAACGTATATATAAATATATAAATATATATATATAAACGTATATATAAATAGATATCTCTCTATATTATATAGTCCTAAGCGTTATTTGTGTCACGAAGACCCCCTCGCCCCCCCCAGCCCCCTTCAGCCCCTCCTCAAAATAACGTAAAATTGTGATTTTTTTCTACGTTATTTTGAGTATGGTAGAGCCCCCCCCCTCATCACCCCTCGCACTCCCCTCAGACCCCCCTCAGACCCCCCTCATTTAAATGTTCACTTAAAAGTTTATTTTTTTCATGTAATTTTCATATGTTTTATTAATAAGGTAGTATATACAGATGTAACGTTTAAGAGTAACTTGGAATTCTTAATTTCTGAAATAAAAGAGTAAATTATTGAGAAAATTATATTAATTATATATAAAAATATATTTTATGTATATTTCATATATTATATAAAATTAATAATTTATACTTTTCATATGTTTTATTAATAGGGTAATATTTATAGATGTAACGCTTAAGAGTAGTTTTGAATTCTTAATTTCTGAAATAAAAGAGTAAATTATTAAGAAAATTACATTAATTATATATTAAGATATATTTTATTCTATTTTTTCCACATCACCTTGGAGGTAAATAGAAAGATGCGTTTTATTTTTAAGTGGTATCCCCAGTAAGCCTAATCCATAATGAATTGTATCCAAGATTTAAATCTTTAAGAATGTCGATGAAAATTGTTACTCAGAGGTTTTCGGGGTCATAAAAAGGATGCAACCACAGATATGTGAAGCTTACGAAGAAGTTGACGATCTCTAACATAATAAGATGGTAGATATTTGAGTCCCATGGAAGCAGCATGGAGATTACAAGAATTTCCTTTATGTGGTAGAAGTCACACCGTAATACGTTTAGCAATTCACACCGAAAAGAAACAAAATATAATTTTCGAAGAAAATAAAGAGAAAAAAGCTTTAGATAACTGGAAAACTACATTAACTTCGTGGTTTGAATTAAATAAAAAAGATAAAAATGCAAAAGATATTAAATACGTTAATATACCAAAATATTATATTTTTAAGAATAAAACTTGGATAAAACGTTAACGAGAACTAAAACATGTTGCTATAGGACGTTTAAATGTAGTATCTCCAAGAGATATTGAAAGATTTCATTTAAAATTAATTTTAAATCGTGTTAAAGGCGCAACATCTTTTGAAGAATTACGTACATTTGAAAATCAAACATATAATACTTACAAAGCAACAGCAATACAAATGGGTCTAATCGAAGATGATTTACAGATTGACAAAATTTTTGAAGAAGCTTGTAATATAATGTTACCTGTTCAATTGCGTAAATTTTTTACTTGGTTTTTAATAACAGATAACATTAATGGTAATACTATTTGGACAAAATTTAATAAATATTTTACAGAAGATTTTGACAATAATAAATATAACCGAGCTCTTCATCATATAAACGAAATTTTAAAAGTTGAAGAAATGTCTTGTAAAGATTTTGGATTACCTGAACCTGATGAAATTTTCGATACAAATAATGAAAATAATAAAGAAAATATTTTATTCTGTAAACAAATGTTTAATAATTACTATAATCAATTAAACACAGATCAAAAAACAATTTTTACACAAATATTAAATAATGAACATAAAATTAACTTTATTGATGGTCCTGGAGGTTCAGGTAAAACGTTTTTATATAAAACTTTAATTTATTATTTTTTGTCAATAGAACAAAAAATTATATCAATGGCTTGGACTGGTATAGTATCTATACTATTACCAAAAGGTATGACCAGTCATAAAACTTTTAGATTACCTTTAGATTTAAACAATATTGAAAGTGCATTTTTAAAATTCGAATCAGATAAAAAAAAATTTCGTGAAGTTTTTGCGATTATTTGGGATGAAGCGTGAATGATTCCACGTAAAGCTTTAGAAATTGTTGATAAAACTTTACAAGATGTTTGTAATAACAATCTACCATTCGGAGGAAAATTATTAATTTTAGGAGGTGATTTTAGACAAATTCTCCCTGTTGTTAAAAACGGTTGTAGAAGCACAATAATTCAAGAAACAATAAAATATTCAAATCTTCGGTCATTATTTAATATAATGTATTTGAAAACAAATATCCGTTCAAAAGATATCATGTTTGCTTCATTTTTATTAGATATTGGAGAAGGTAAATTTAATTCATTTGTTATACCTGATAGTTTTAAAACAAACGATGTTTGTTTTAAAATATATGAAAATATAAATTGTAGTATATCAATAAATAGAGTTATATTAACATCACATAATGAAGATGCAAATATTTTAAATAATAAAATTTTAAAACTATTAAATACTGAAGAAAATACGTATTATAGTTTGGATTATGCTACTCATAAAGATGTAGATTTATCTGATGATAACATCCATATTAATTACCCGATTGAAACTTTAAACAATATACGTGAAGGACTACCACCACATAAATTAAAACTTAAAATAAATACTAGTCTAATGCAATAAGAAATTTAAGTATTAACGATAGATTATGTAATAGAACACGATTAAAAATTACTAAATTATTTCAATACAACATAGAAGCAGAAATAATAACAGGTGAAAACTCTGGAAACATAGTTTTTATTCCTCGATTACATTAAACACTGGCAATTCTTCATCATTACCATTTATTTTATATAGAAAATAATTTCCTTTAATATTAGCGTTTACTATGACTATTAATAAATCACAAGGTCAAAGTTTTGATAGTGTTGGAATATATATTAGAAGACCATTATTTCCTCATTGTCAATTATATGTAGCATTATCAAGATGTAAAAATCCAGATAAAATTTTTATTGAAAATAATTCAGAAAATAAAGAAGAAATTATAAATATCGTTTGGAAAGAAATTTTAGATAATTAATTTTCAAATATTTTTCTTTTTAGAATATGTCAACTACACAGAACGAAAGTAAATTATAAAAAACAACAATATATTTATTCGTTATTCACTATCCTCTCTTAAAAAAATGATGGATGAAATCTGTCATCACAATAAGACTGTTTTGATTGGTTGTTGTTGACTCATTTGATTGGTCTATAAAGAATAGGCGCCAAAATATAATGTGTTTGAATTTTAAGATTAAATTCTTGAGTTGGAGTATTAAAAAATGGAATAATTAATGGAATATCCGTCCGTAACAATAGTATAAGAAAAATTTCATTATTTTATTTATCAAGATTACGTTATTATTGTATACTTTAAACTGATTAAAACAAACTTTTAAATTGAAATTAACTAACATGATCATGTTCATAACCTCAAAAAAAAAGAAAAAAATAACAAGAATAGTAATACGCGCGAAGCGCGTTGAATGTAGCTAGTAATAATAAATACATAATAAATTATTAGTTTTAGACTATTTAGAATATGAACAAAATTATATGGAATACATGATTAATTGAGAATCAGATAAAATTATTGAAAAAGATAAATTAAAAAACTAAATCATCAGTCAAAAAAAAACAAGAAAATAACAGAACAATAAAAATACAAAACTCAAAATTGGAAAACTTAAAGTTGACAAAATTTTGGAAGAATTTAAAAATCTTTCTTTACAATAATTGAATTTTGTTTTTTAGGTAAATTTTTATATAATTATTAATTAATTAATTTTTTGAATTAATTTTTAGTTAATTAAAACAACAATATTTTTTCTTTCATTTAGGAAAATGGAATATACAAATAACGTTGGAAAATTTTAAATAGCACATCAGAAAATATTAAATATAAAAAAAAAAGAAAGTAAAGAAACAATTCAAAAATTGAATAAGACATTTCGAAGAATTTAACTTATTATCAGGTGATTCAAATCATTTAATTATTAAATTTAATTTTACAAAATGTATATTATATTATAAAAAAATATACTTCTATTGTAAAAATTTTAATGTTTTCTGAAATTTTATAGTGACAAAGATAGTGGGATTAAGCCTACTGGGGATACCACTTAAAAATAAAACGCATCTTTCTATTTACCTCCAAGGTGATGTGGAAAAAATAGAATAAAATATATAATTTTCAATATATTTTCTTAATATATAATTAATGTAGTTTTCTCAATAATCCATTCTTTCGTTTCAGAAATTAAGAATTAAGAACGACTCTTAAGTATTACATTTGTGTTAACTATCATCGATAGAAAATATGAAAAATAACATATTAATACAACATATGAAAAATATCTACGTTGAAAATAAATAAATTATTTACTTGTCAAAATTGGGGGGTTCACGAGCGGAGCGAGTAAGGGGGATACCCCTGCTAGTATATATATATATATATATATATATATATATATATATATATATATATATATATATATATATATATATATATATATATATATATATATATATATATATATATATATATAAATACATCAAATGCAGCTTTTAAGGATCTATGTCAGCACGGATTCGATACTTTGAGGATTTTTCGGACTTTTAAAGACATCCTCAAAATTCCTTCGGTATGCAACGGTACTTTTGAGGATTTATATTAATACTTTCAACGCAGAGAGGGAGTTATTTCTTTAGTCAAGCATATACGAACTCTGGAGAAAAAAACTATAGATCCTCAAAAGTACCGGTTTCCGAAAGAGATATATATATATATATATATATATATATATATATATATATATATATATATATATATATATATATATATATTTATATATATATTTATAATCAAAATCGGGCTCGATAAACCCCTATATATAAAAAAACGGGCTTTATAAACCCCCTTCGAGAAATATATATATATATATATATATTGTAACGGGGTTCAATTGCGGAGAGGGTATTAATCCCTCTCAGGGGTTCGCGGGGTAATATACGGGTGTAATCTACGCCCGGGCAACTCACCGTGGTAGAATGACCTGTAGTCCGGCAGAAGCGCCTCGGCACAGGTTCCGAACACGCGAGCCCGGCTTCTATTGTAGAAAGCCTAGGCCGCCTTCCCCTAGAACCGGCGCTGCGCTCTGCCGCTGCTGCCAACTCCTGCCCGCGACCTACCGGCTGCTCGCTAAGACCTAGCGTTACCAGCGCAGCCGGCTTTTCCCGCGTACAACGCCGCTCGGGCTAACCTCTCGAGCGGCTATTGAGATACTTACACCCTGCTACCTTGTCCCCTCCAGGAGACGATGTGCTCGGCTAACTGCAGCTGCTGAAATGGGTAGAGGGCGGTATTCGGGAAATCATGCATAGGTTAAGGCGCGCTCAATAAATACTCGTGACTCGACAAGTTAAGATAAAAACAAGGTTTTAATACGAAGAAGATGGTCGCGCAAGGGGCGCGAAACCCGAACAAACTGTATTACAACCCGCGACAGGCCGAGACTTCAACTACCGCACGCACGCTCGCGGTTACGGCGGAGCCGCTTATCCGTGGGTGACGGGGGGAGAATGCACCATGCGCCCGTCACCAAGAAGCATCGATGCAAGTGTAAGCCCTACTTACTCGGGGCTGGCCAGCCATCGCACGCAATCTATATGGAGCTGCCTCTCTCTCCCTCTCGTGCTCGTTCTCGCGCTCGCGTTCTCTCTCTTTCTCTCTCGCTTCCACTCCTCCCAGTGGTGGCGGCGCGATCGCTCGATTGGCTGCAGTCGTGGCGGCGCGGCACGCACACAAAACTCTCCGATGCACCGAGCTCACTCACGACGCGACTTGTTGCGTGTCACGACGGTCAACAACATGGCCGCTCGTTCCCGCTCACAGCGGCGCGGCGGCTTCGTCTTCTTCTCCGACTACTTGGCGCTTGTTCCGCGTGGCGCTCTGCCGATCACGATACGTGCAAGCGCGCGAGATTCAAGTCTCGCGGCGCAGTGTACGTGATCCACTTACCATATATCGGCGCCCGTCACACCCCCCACCTAGATTCGGCGTACTCTGGACGCTGCATCGATCAGGAAGGAGATAGGGCGCTGATGGATGAAATGAAACGCGGACGACTGGTTTTGGGTGAGTGTCTTTAGACGTCGCAGGCTCGCTGTGGTTTCCCACCGGCCACGACGTAGGAAGGCGGAAAGGTCAGATGACTTTCCGAGGGCGCCCGCGTTCTCGCTGCGGTTGAGATGGGGCGGATAGGGCCACCGGAGCGGGCCGGAGTGGGCCTACTACCACTGCTCGGGCTTCCGGAGGCCTTCCGCGTTCTCTCGGCGGGCGAGCCGAGGCGGGCGCTTGATTGGGGACGGATGGGACCGACGGATTTGGCCCGAGTGGGTCTACTACCACTGCTCGGGCTCTCGCGGGTCTTCCGCGTCCCCTCCGTGGAAGAGATGAGGCGGGTGGTACCATCGGTGTCTGCTCGAGTGGGTCTACTACCACTGCTCGAGCACCCGGGGGCCTCCCGCGTCTCCTCGGAAGCGTTTCGTCCAAGAGGGCGTCGTCAGAGGGCTCGCTCATTGGCGCGGCCTCCGTGTCGACCGGCCCTTCCGGCTCGTCGGGTTCTGGCGGAGCAGAGTGGTAACTTTTCAGCTGTTCCGCGGCCACCACCTCTTCTACCTCACCGCCGGCGCCTACCAATCTGTAGGTGTTAGGTCCAAGGGCATCCGTAATCCAATACGGACCTTCGAACTTCGGCGCTAGCTTCGCCGCAATGCCCTTGGCGGCTGAGGATAGGGGATGGTTACGCTTCCACACTCTGTCGCCTGGTTTGAAAGTTGGCTCGCGCCTGCCGGCGTCATAATAGCCGGCTTGGCGTTCTTGAGCCGCGCGCGCTCTCGAAGCAGCGCGCGCGTGCAACTCTGGAAGGGCCTCCATTCGCTTCTTCCAGTGAGCCAAACTTTCTTCCTGAGCCGGGGCGTCTGCTGCTACCTCTTGCATCCTCCGTTGCGTGCCAGGAGGTTCTGGCTGTCTCCCATAGAGCATTAGGGCCGGGCTCATCCCGGTAGAACTTTGCTCCGCCGTATTCATGGCGAAGAGAAGTTCCGGAAGCTTCTCGTCCCATGTACTATGCCGCTCCTTAAGATAGGAAGCGACCATCGTCTTTAGGGTACGGTTGGCTCGTTCTACCGGGTTAGCCTGAGGGTGATAGGGGGGAGTGTGGGTGTGATGCACACCGCGCTCCCGCAGGAAGTCTTCCACGGCATGGTTCTTAAACTCGGTGCCGTTGTCAGACAGGAAGACTTCCGGGCAACCGAATCGAAGAAAGATCTTCCGACTCAGTTCAGCTATCACCGTCTTGGCGTTTGCTTTGCGTATGGGGGAGGCCTCCACCCACCTGGTAAAGAGGTCCTGGAACACCAGGATATACTCGCAACCTTTGGAGCTTCGAGGCCACGGTCCGATAATGTCTCCAGCTACGACCTGCCAGGGTTTGTCGATTATTCGGCGTCCCATGAGGCCGGCTGGAGCCCTTTGCTCCACCTTGAAGCGCTGGTACGTCTCGCAGTTTCGCACGTACTCCTGCGTATCTGCATAGTAGCGCGGCCAGTAATAGCGCAGCGCGACTCTGGCGAACGTCTTCTCTCTGCCGAGGTGTCCAGCGGTGGCGTCGTCGTGGCATTCTTGCAACACCTCGCGACGATGTTCTTCTGGTACTACCAGTTTCCAGGCATCGTCATCATCGCCGAGGGTTGAGTCTACCTCTGAGTTGGGGCGGTACCGATAGAGACTGCCTGCTACGAGTTTGTAGGTGGGGTAGTCATTGGGCTGCTCCTTGACCTTGGCGCACCACTCCTGATACCACGTGTCCACGGTGTCGGTGAACCACGAAACCGCGGCCACTTCTAGCCCATCCTCATCCTCATACATACGAGAGAGGGCGTCTGCCACGTGGTTCAAGGCGCCTTTGCGGTGTTCGACGGTGAACTGGTGGCCTTGCAGCTCCAATGCCCAACGAGCCAACCGGCTCGTGGGGTTTTTCAGTTGGCAGAGCCACCGCAAGCTGCTGTGGTCTGTCACTACCTTAAACTCGTAGCACTCGATGTACGGACGAAACTTTTGTATCGCCCATACCACTGCGAGGCATTCTCGCTCGGTCACGCTGTAGGTGCGCTCCGCCGGTGTAAGCACGCGGCTCGCGAACTCGATCACCCGCTCCTGCTCTTCCCATTCTTGAAGGAGC
Source organism: Torymus aiolomorphi (assembly GCA_036365515.1). Taxonomy (NCBI): domain Eukaryota; kingdom Metazoa; phylum Arthropoda; class Insecta; order Hymenoptera; family Torymidae; genus Torymus; species Torymus aiolomorphi. The sequence goes on from CM070877.1 coordinate 84,380,294, forward strand.
ACTGCCCCTAGGCCCACGTCGCTCGCATCCGTCTACACGATGTATAACCCCTCGGGGTGAGGTCGCTGCAGAACCGGCGCGGTCATCACCATCGCTCTCAGCAGCTCGAAAGCGTACTGCTGCTCCTCGAGCCACTCATACTTCTGGTTCTTCTTAGTCAGGTTTGTGAGCGGCTCAGCGATGGTGGCGTAGTTCGGTATGAATCTTCGATACCACGAGGTGGTGCCTAGGAACCTTCGCAGTGCCTTCAGGTTCGGGGGCGCTGGGTAATTCTTAATTGGTTCAATCTTGGCCGGGTTAGGCCTCGTGCCGTCCCGGTTAACCAAGAATCCCAGGTAGGCTACCTCTGGCTTGCAGAAAACACACTTATCTGCGTTAAGCGTCAATCCAGCGGCTACTAGCCGTTCTAGCACCATTCGGAGGCACTCCTTATGCTTCTCGAATGTCTCGGCGACAATAATGATGTCGTCGAGATAGACATAGACGTACGGCTCTAGCTCGGGTCCGAGCACCTGGTCTATGAGCCGCTGGAAGGTGGCGGGCGCGTTCGTCAGCCCATACGGCATCCGCCGAAATTGGTATAGCCCCATCCCGGGGACTGTAAAGGCCGTTATGGGCCGCGCTTCCGCTGCCAGAGGTATCTGGTGATACGCACTCGTAAGGTCGAGCGTGGAGATGAACTTCGCCTTCCTTAGTTTCCGCAGAATATCCTGCATATTCGGCAGGGGATAGGCGTCCGGTCCTGTGACTGCGTTTACCTTGCACAGGTCTTCACAGAACCGCCGTGTCCCATCACTCTTGCGGGTCATCACGATAGGGCTCGACCAACCGCTGCGGGAGGGCTCGATCACTCCTTTCTCAAGCATCTCCCGCACCTGGTGGTGCATCTCTTCTTGCACTTTATCCGAGACTGGATAGTGCTTCTGTTTGATCGGCCGATCGTCCCGCAGAGTGATCCCATGCTCCACGCCCTTTACGCATCCTAAGCCTGGCGGAAACTTGCTCAGGATGGCGTTAACCATTTCCTTCAGCTCCGCCCGCTGAAGGTCCGTAGCGTCCTCGAGCCCGATGGCGGACACTACGCTGGGATCGGGCATTAAGCTGGCTACCTCCAGCTCAACGTAGGCCTCTGAGTCCTTACAGAAGAGCCGATCCGTATCCGGGTCAAGTACAGCCCTGAACGCACGTACAAAGTTGACCCATAGATAGCAGTCTGCATCGGGCTGGGGCATAATGGCGACTCTAATCTCGCGAGTAAGCCCCCCCCACCGTGATCGGAAGAAACACGTGGCCTAGCAAGGGACTGCGGCTACCATCCGCGAGTCTCACACCTCGCTTTTCGGACGCTACGAAATCTCGTTTGAGCGCTGTGGTCAGTTGGAGGCCAACGGTGCCCATCACCGTTGTGGAGGCTCCTGGATCCAAGAGCGCTCGGAGATTGAACTCACCCACCTCCACCTGAACCCACCAACGCGTCTCAGCATCGGTTGGCTGGCCGACGGAGGCTTCCCTCGGTCATGAGGTGGGTAAGCTTCCGACTCCTTGGGGGCCGGGCGAAGATCGCACGCGGCCGCAGTGTCCTCGCACACTGGAGTCGGGTCAGGAGACGGTACCACGGGTACCGCCGGGGTAGACTCGAGTGGGTCTACTACCACTGCTCGAGCTCCCCGGGGGCTTGGGTCGGGGGCGACTTCTACCGATCGCCACCCTTCCCGTTTCCCGAACAATTCGGGCAGTACCTCGCCGAGTAGCCAATCTCCCCGCATAGGTGGCATTTCAGCGGCCTTTTCGGCTCTCCCGGGGGTCTACCCCCGGAGTTGGCGGGCGGCGTGACGTCCCCTCCCGGACGCGCGCCCTTGTCGCTTGGCTTTGGCGCCGGGGGCCTCTCTATCCCCGTTCGCCCAGGCGGCTGGTGACCACGCCCCTTACGCGGGACACCAGGTGCGTGCCTCGGTGGGGAAGTTCGCCCAGAACTCTCCATCCGGGGGTTCCCCATATCCGCGAGGCTTTGCTACAGGACCCTCCGAAGCATGTCCTCCAAACTCTCCTGCTTGGGGTTCTTCTCCTCTCTCACCGCTGCCACCTTGCTCTCCTTGCTCCCCCTCGGCCTGTGCTGGGTATCGCACGGAGGAGGGGGTTTGTACGCCATTTCTGGCAGCAAGGTGGATCCTGGCGGTGTGGGCAAGGGGATTGGTCTTCAATCCCGCGGGTTTTAAGGTGCTTTTGCACGGTCAGTGGTATCCTTCACAAGGTACCTACTGGATTACCACTGACTAAGGAAAATGCGAATTTTCCCAACTGGTGGTTTGGTCTCTAATCGCTAGACCAGTGTAACTCGCTTTTTAACCTGCTTGCTTGGAAGTTATGTCGCTTTTTGGGTATGCACGAATGTGGTTCGCTTGTTTGCGCAATATGCTAACGCTTTTATCGCATGCGCGACGATTCGGCGCCTGCGCAAGCGATAAAGTCGGTGCCGTAGCGATTTCGCGGACGCGTGAGCGGTTTGGCGGGGTTTCTCCCTTAGAGCAAGCGATTCCGCGGCCCCGAACGAAATTTCCACTTTTCCACCCTTTACGCCTGCGCGAACTCGAAGTTAGTGGTTCGCGCACCTCCCCGTGAGGTGTACTAGCGATTCCGCGTGCTAGGTCGAAATTTCCGTTTTTCGACTCTTTGCGCATGCGCGAACTCGAAATTCGTGGTTCGCGCACCTCCCAGTTAGGTGTACTACCGATTCCGCGGGCTAAATAAAAATTTCAATTTTTGGCCCTTTGCGCATGCGCAAACTCGAAATTAGTGGATGCGCGCACCTCCTGGTGAGATGCACTACCGATTCCGCGGTAGTGATTTTCCACTTCTTTTTTCGATTTCTGCGCATGCGCGGCCTCAAAATTGCTGCGCGCGCACTCTAGGTTACCTCCCGCGTCCGCGCTTACGCGTATTTCCCCAAAAATGCGGAAATTTCCGCTAATAACCCGAAAATGCGGAATGGGTACATAAACTGCCACTTTACGCCCCGGCGTGCACGTGAGTTGTCCCACAAAGAGATTGAGCGCTAGGCACCTACTGTTGCTTAAAAAAAAAATGTTAAATCAATAATTATTATTTAATCTCTTTGTTGACCTCACTAAGTACTTCAACAATGCTCGGCCTTCACAAGCAATGTCCTCGCTAAGTACGTGCAGGCCGGGTTATTCCCTCCAAGCAAGGTTAGGAACCACCAGTTGGTTACCCTTGCACACACTATACACTTTTATAATAATTAATTATCCCTCTCGATAATTAATTATTCGCACGCGAGTCTCGACCTGTTTAAATACTCGAATTATTCCCTAACCTATGCTTCCCAACACGTTAAGGGCGCCAGTTGTAACGGGGTTCAATTGCGGAGAGGGTATTAATCCCTCTCAGGGGTTCGCGGGGTAATATACGGGTGTAATCTACGCCCGGGCAACTCACCGTGGTAGAATGACCTGTAGTCCGGCAGAAGCGCCTCGGCACAGGTTCCGAACACGCGAGCCCGGCTTCTATTGTAGAAAGCCTAGGCCGCCTTCCCCTAGAACCGGCGCTGCGCTCTGCCGCTACTGCCAACTCCTGCCCGCGAACTACCGGCTGCTCGCTAAGACCTAGCGTTACCAGCGCAGCCGGCTTTTCCCGCGTACAACGCCGCTCGGGCTAACCTCTCGAGCGGCTATTGAGATACTTACACCCTACTACCTTGTCCCCTCCAGGAGACGATGTGCTCGACTAACTGCAGCTGCTGAAATGGGTAGAGGGCGGTATTTGGGAAATCATGCATAGGTTAAGGCGCGCTCAATAAATACTCGTGACTCGACAAGTTAAGATAAAAACAAGGTTTTAATACAAAGAAGATGGTCGCGCAAGGGGCGCGAAACCCGAACAAACTGTATTACAACCCGCGACAGGCCGAGACTTCAACTACCGCACGCACGCTCGCGGTTACGGCGGAACCGCTTATCCGCGGGTGACGGGGGGGGGGATGCACGACGCGCCCGTCACCAAGAAGCACCGATGCAAGTGGAAGCCCTACTTACTCGGGGCTGGCCAGCCATCGCACGCAATCTATACGGAGCTGCCTCTCTCTCCCTCTCGTGTTCGTCCTCGCGGTCGCGTTCTCTCTCTTTCTCTCTCGCTTCCACTCCTCCCAGTGGCGGAGGCGCGATCGCACGATTGGCTGCAGTCGTGGCGGCGCGGCACGCACACAAAACTCTCCGATGCACCGAGCTCACTCACGACGCGACTTGTTGCGTGTCACGACGGTCAACAACATGGCCGCTCGTTCCGGCTCACAGCGGCGCGGCGGCTTCATCTTCTTCTCCGACTACTTGGCGCTTGTTCCGCGTGGCGCTCTGCCGATCACGATACGTGCAAGCGCGCGAGATTCAAGTCTCGCGGCGCAGTGTACGTGATCCACTTACCATATATCGGCGCCCGTCACAATATATATATATATATATATATATATATATATTTATGTTTTATGTTAGTTTCCAGGACATTCCAGATGTTTAACGTTGGTTTCGGGGACATTTGTTAGTTTTGGGGACAGTCCCTGAATCTACATATGTTTAACGTCAGTTTTGAGGACATCGGCCCCCATAAGAGACATTATTTCTTTAGTCACGTATAGGTATACAGTAACATGGGGTCCTGGGAACTAACGTTATACAAGTTTATATATATATATATATATATATATATATATATATATTTAAACAGATGTATAGGTACATATGTAGACTCGTCCGCATAAGTCCCGATCCGTTTACGTATGTTGTCCACATAAGTATCGTTTGCATTAGACCCGTGTCTGCACAAGTCACGCTTGGCTAAAGAAATAACTCCCTCTCTATGTAGACACTCAAAAATGTCTGCACAAGTCGATGAAAATCCGCATAAGTACCGTTCCATTAAGGATGCGTCCGCATAAGTTACCTTTGATATATATATATATATATATATATATATATATATATATATATATTTCTCGAAAGGGGTTTATAAAGCCCGTTTTTTTATGTATATATATATATATATATATATATATATATATATATATATATATATATATATATATATATATATATATATATATATATGTATATATATATATAATTAATACTTACCTTAAACTGACCTTGAACGTCAAGGTTAATTTTGTCCTTCCTAGAGGTATTCCCAGGTCGACCTCATTAAATTGGCTGGTTGACCTTAAAATGACTTTGAAACTCCAACATATCAGACCTTTCTGAACGTAAAATTTTCCGCTCTTTCCATTTCCGGGGTCAAAAGTAGGGGTTCCCATTTTAAAAAATCACTTTGATCTTAAAATAACCTTGAAAATAGAGTTCAAGGTCAAGGACGTTGTTACCATTAGCTGACCCTCTTTGAACACTACAACTTTTGTATTTAAAGTTTTTTTCCATCTCCCTTACTTTTCAAGATATTTGTATGGGGCGATTAAAATGAGACACCTTGTATAGGATCAATACATTCTGAAGAGTCTTTATTAAATGATACAAAAAATCTAAAGAACTTACTAAATAATAGTAAAGTAATTTTCAAAAATGAAAATCAATCAAAAGATAGGTTTGATAATCAAGAACATAAAAAACATTTAGAGAATAAAAATCATCTAAAAATATTTGATAATCAAGAAAACCAAGAACAGCTTGAGAATAAAAGTCAACTAAAAGAATCCTTGGGTAATCAAGATCATAACGTAATAATCAATCTAAATAAAAATCCTAATAGAGTACACCAATTGCAGTTAGTTTTTAACTATCCTATCAAAGAAAAATCTAATAAAAACGTCAGAAAACTAAAATGGATATCTAATTATAAAAAATATTTAAAAGAATTATCAAGAATTACAAGATTAAAATTAAAATCTAAAGGTTACTACAATAAATTTACTATCAGAAAAAAGTTTAAAAAGGGAGACAAAACATGGCCTATTAAAGAACCAAATATGAATAAATTTCAAACGGATCAGCATAATAAGAATTTTCAACGCTATTAAAATGAACAAAATAATATCTTATTCAATTACGGGAATTAAGCAAAGACAATATTATAACAAATAATAACATAACATTTTTGTTTCAGGATATGGACAACATATTCAATATTAACATCTATCATAATCTCTTCTTACTTTTCCAAATTTAATACAGCAATAGAGAATTATAATTGCAGCTGAACTTTTCCATTGGAAGCAAAACCATCCTACTTTTTGGTCAACTAGAATATAACCCAAAGGTGATCCAGATTTTATCAAATATACAATTTAAAATTATAACCACTTATCCGTTTGTCTACAATTGTTCGTATCAACTTGTCAGAATTTTGTGAAAAGCAACTATATTTCCTAAGAAAATTAATAATTTTATAAAAATGTGATCGGAATAATATAAGTTTGAATAATGAAATTCTAAGAAATTTTTACGAAGAAAGCAAAAAGATTCATACATCAAAGATTTTAAAAATAATGTTACGACTAACAATAACATCGTTGACAATTAAAAAATATATATTGTTCGTTTCTTTTTTAACAACAACAAACAAAAATATTGCGATTACATATTAAAATACCTCAGTGAAACAAACAAAAGTTTTATTTGTAAAAATTATGTGTTATTAAATAATAGAAATATTTAATTAATTATTTAGTCACAAAGTAGAAAACATTTCAGGGATCAATTTAATAACTTATTATTCTATCTATCTTTGAATAAGAAAATATAGAACTAATCCAAAAGAAAAAGAAATAAAATCATTCCTAAACCATTAAATCCTAACAAAAATAATTTGACTGTAATTTTATGCAAAATCAGATTGTATTTGTCTACAAAAATTGTTCGCACTTATAAAAGAAATTTTATGAAGAACAAATGAAATGAATAATTCAGGTACTATGTTTACAATGCTAAGATTTAAATGGAATATATGTATTGAAAGTGATCAGTTCAGTCATATACTAACATGATCATCCTATAAGATACACTATTCTGCACTGTTTTGAGTACTTAATACATTTTTATACTCTAACGCACTGCATACCATCTAAAGCAAATACGTGAATGCTACCCATGCCAGGATTATGTCCTGAGTTCTAAATCGAACTTTTGAAATGGCTGAAAATTTTCAAAAAAAAGGCAATACAATGATGCATAAGAACAATAACAAGTCAAAATTCATCAAAATTACTCCAACCTCTTAACCTCCCTTTTTATCAAAAATACCTGCACATTATGAAATTTTTCTTTTGGAAATAATTATAATTTTTCTCAGTATACGGTTGAAAAATATTTTTTATAATGATAATATCAGAAACCCTTCAATGTTATTCTGAAACCTAAACAAAGAGAAAAAACCAAATATATCTTGTGCCAAATATCTCCGCAGGGAGGGAAGTGAATGATCACTTGAATCATTCCCTATATATTTGTCCTTATCTTGTATTCACTACAGAATTATTTAATATACACATTATTTAAAAAATTAGTCAATCAATTGTAATTTATGTAAATACTGCAAAACAAAATATCCTTTGCCTTTAGAGTTTAACGATTATTAATAAAAAAATTTTAATTGTGCGAAATTCTATATACAGTCAAGGTATGTATCTCTATGCAAAATTCTAATGTATAAATGCAAACCATATTAATTAAGGATATTTCAAGTTATTTTTACATCGAAAGTTTTGTAATTTATTTATAATTTAATTACAGATTCATTATAAAAACTTTTTCTCAGATACGCATTATAATAATTGAAAATTATAAAAAAGAAAATTCACTTTTAGAACAAATAGCCAAATATTACTAAAAAATTATATAATTAATCTGTTTACGAAATAAAATTGTACGATATGAACATTAGTTTCAAAATAACAGAATAGGAAAATTGCGATTGTTGCGACTTTTTATATTAAACAAGTTATTATTATGTATTTATTTTATAAGCGTTAATTAAGATTAAATGATTGTATTATTTTAAGAGTAACCCATAAGCGAAAAAGGTATTTTAAAATTCTAAAATGTAACAGATGCAAATCATCAAACTCAATCAGAGAATTATGCTTATTGTTACAATTAAAAAATTCTGTAACAGAAAATTACTGATGGTTTAACTATTCCTATACTTGTTGAATCTTTACGATATTCAATAGTCTAAGGGGGGAGGTGTTACGTTTGTGACGTATCCTTAAATTTAAATGTTACATTCATATTAGCATCAGTAATTTTCTTTGACCCACAAAATTATGTGATTGCAAACGACGCAGCATTTCGACAACGCAACAGCGTGACGTAGCGAGCCACCTACTTCGCGAAGGTGTACGCGCGTCAGAACTTTTATGTAGACTCAGCATCTCTCAACTTCGAAACCAAACGATTTATGTCGAAACGTTTATTAAATTTGTTTAAAAAGATGAATTTGATTCAGCGTTAAAATCATCTTCAACCTAATTATTTTGTATTATAAAAGAAGCGATGTGTGTCACGCAAATCAGTCACAGTAACAACCGTAATACAGGTGAACTGGCGAGCTCCGTCTGCCCCAGACGACATACGAGGGCATAATTCATTATAACGGAGCAACAACACACTAAAGTATACTAACATAAGCGAAATAATTGTACGAGCGAATATACAGTGACAGCATATATTGTGAGGGAAGTTCAATTAACTAAAAATTATACATCGAAGAAATTGCAAGCAGCAACAATATTGGTAATTATACCTTTCTAAATAAAATAAACTTTAAACCAAATATTATTCGTTATTTCCTTTATCCCGGACTTCACAGGAATATACACAACCAAATTTTTCACGCTTAACCCTTATATATAGTCAATGGTATAACAGTCAATTAAAGGTTTTTATCTTTGTGCGTAGGCAATATATAGGTACATATAGTATGTATTGTATTTTTTATTTTTGTCTTTTAGATTTTTTATTTTTATAACTACCTTGGTTTTTCTGCTTCATCCTTCTTACTTCAGTAAGCGGACGATCACCGGTCTTTGCTGTCAAACAATATACTTTATCGTTACACGTTTCTTTAATCCATAAATGAGTTTTTTGAATTCCAGGATACTTAGGAGTAGCAAGCCAATCAACATTTTTTACTTTTCTAAACTCTTCTACGTCGACGTCTTCTAAATGTATTATTTTAATAGCATTTGCATATTTTTGAACGTGCTCTACAAAATCATTAGCATTTTGAATGGATTTTTCATGAGGCTCTCGAAGATTAAGCGAAGTAGCATAATTTTGGAACGGTTCGATGTTAATGAGTACATTGAGTTACTATTTGTGCAACGTTTGGATAACTGTTTTGTTATCCTTATCAAGCACTACAATTTATTAAAATATGGAGATAAATACAAGTCAATAATTAAAATACATACAAATAAACAATTTGCTCGTCATTCTTACCTAAAATTACAATCATTATAATGTTAAGACATCGTCAAATTAATAAAATTGTGTTTTTGTTTATCTAAAAATATAGAAACAATAGTGAAAAATCAGACGGAAATCTTGCACAAAGGTGAGAAGTCAAATTGATTACAACTGTTACCTTGCTTTCTTGGTAAAAACAAAATAAACATCGTCAATTGTATTAAAAGCTATACACACTTTTTAACTCACATTAAGATAGGACAGTAACTGAATAAATTAACATATAATAAACCAAACAATAATAAATTAACACAAAGGAAAGCAAAGGCAGTCAGACTACGTTAAGAATATGTAAACAGAACTAATAAATTTGAATATAGTCAAGTGATCAATACCAACGTCAATTAACTACGTATATGACATGGTAATTGACACAGTATATCAATGACAACATTAAAATCTAATTAATTTATATTCTTATCTAAACAGGTAGATAAGGTCAGTTTAGTTAAAACTTTATTGTTAGTGTCCTAAAAATCAGTTTGTCAAAAACAAAAAGTAAAACCTTAAATTGTACCAATAAAAATAACAGTTATATTCAATTTATTTGATTCTTTTCAATTTGTTCAATAATTGGGAATAATGGTTGCTTAATTTCTGAGTGTCTTCTTTTATATTTATAGGATTGCCTTGTAATTTGATGTTAATCATTTCAGAAATTAATCTTTTTTTCCAACAACTTTCGGTATCAAGTATCTTAGCATTATCAAAGTTAAACTTATGTTTATAATTGTTGATGTGACTATTAATTACAAATTTTTTGTCATCATCTTTTTAGTATTCGCAATGTGTTCTTTTAATCTAGTATTTAACATGCGTTTACTCTCTCCTACGTAACTAGCATTACAATCATTACATTCGATTTTGTAAACAATATTCGTTTCCTCGTCTTTCTCCTGTGTATCTTTCTTTCTTTTTATGACTTTGCAGAGATTATTATTTATTGTTGGAACAGTTTTTATACCAAATTTCCTTAAATTATTGGAGACTTCTTCAAAGGTGTCTGGAATGTAAGGTAAACTTACAAGGAAAGTACCCGAACTGTCAAATTCAAAAAAATTCCAAACCCATATTAAAAAGTAGACCTCCATGCGAGATTCACGAAACCATTTTTTTTATCGGCTGAGAAGCGCTTTATAAGGGTTAAAATCACCCCTAAAGTTTACCCCCAAGAAACGTTTTTTTTTATACATCTCGGCTTCTACTTAACTTTTTTTAACGAAACAAAATGGAAAGAGTTTCTTATTAAAAAGTCAAGAAATCCGTGGTAGTATGAACATTAAGGGTTGCATCCCTTATTTTTTAGAGGGTGAAATTGTGTTTTTTTAAGAATAATTTTTGTTGTGAGAATTCATAAAATAATTAAAAATAGGTCAAAACATTATTTTTGCCAACTACAATAAATAAAAGTTGGTGTGTTTGGGCATTCTTCGCGAAACAACCGCTTAAGAGGTGGTAAACCACCCCTAACACAAATGAATTAGGTATATTTTTTTGGCAATTATTTTTTTCCTTAAAATGGGTTCTTGAAGTCGTTAATCGGAATCCACAGTTAGATCCACAATGAAAATTTGAAAATAGTGAATTCAATATGGCGAAAAATTTTTTAGAAATATTTTAAATTCCACGAAAAATAGTATGTAGACCCCCTAGCGGAAATTATATTATGTAAATAAGTATATAATAATGTAACAATGTTTTGTTATGTTCTTCTATTATTTATTATTTTTTTATCATACACTTGTTTATCGTACGATAAACAAGTGTATGATAATGTAGTTGTTTGTAAAAAAGTGTAAGAAAACGTAACAAATTGTACTTTTCTACTGGATTTCGGACGCTTTTACATTTTACCACAGTTTATACCATTTTTTAATAATTTCATACTTTTCCTTACATTTGTCTACGTTTTATTACTTAATTTGTACTCTTAATTCAAATTTTATAGGCATTCTTATACTTTCGTACATCTTTTTACATTTTATTATATATTTGTACTTTTAATTACATCTTTTTACGTTTATATACAAATTTTGATACACATTTTACATCGTATCACATATTTGTACACTTTTTTCAAATAGTTCATAATTATACTTTTATAATAATTTATAATTGTACTTTTATTTAAATAAAGGTATAAATAAAATATTTTCAAAGATGTAAAGAAAAAATACTAAAACGTAATAGAATGTAAATTATTATGTATTAGAAATATAATTAATATATGTTACAAAATGTAAGTTACTGTATAAAAGTTTAAATTTTTACAAATTCTTACAGATTTTTACAATTTATTATCTTTTAATACAAATTCTTATACAATTCTACCAATTTCTAAGCAGCACAACGACCAATTTTAAATCCTACGGGTCAGCCAACAGCAGACGGCAAGCTAGCTAATTATTCTGACGATCATGGATTATATGTTTTACAATAATGATATTCATGAAAAAAATGTTGTAAACATAGCGATTTTTTGCACCATGAACATGTTATAATCGCTCGTTTATCACAAATATCGCATATAATAAAATTAGAATTGAAGCAAAATTTTTTTGGGTTGCAATTTTTTCTGGCCTTTCATCAATGTAACCGGCGGCGTACCAAGCATATTTAAATAAATTTTGAAACCTGGGACTTGATAATTGATTATGTACTAATGAATGCATTTTGATTATATTATTTCTATCGTGTAAATTGAGATCCTCATTTGTTAGAAATATCATATCCGAAAACGTTCGAACGAAGTTCTTCCACATTCGAAAACCGTAAATATCAAGTGGTTGAAGTTCACTTGTTGTTCTTTGTGGAATTTGTAGAATCGTTAAGGTTTTATGTTCCGGTTTACTTTATAAATTATAACTAGGCAGTGACCTCTCCATGAATCAAGCAATAGGGTACTTGTTATGGTAGTTGATGGAAAATATACATCTTGCGCCCAAGTTTCAACATGTGCTTTAGTCAATTTACCTGATTTCGATGCCATTACATAAACATTTTCTGCTTCAAATAAATTTTTTCTGACTAAAGTTCCAAACTCTCCCTTTGGTTCTTGCATGACTAAAAAGAAGGGTGATAGAAGTTTTCCTTCAGCAGATACAGTAGGTTAGATAGTATAAGAATGAGTTGTCGAATGCACTGATTGCACTATACTCTCTACACTTTTATCTCCTCTAAGATTGAGGGTTCGACCACTGTGTATTTCGTAATTAAAACCACTTTGGTCGGAGTTATAAACACGTTTTGCATCATATTTTATGATAGAATTTTTTACTCTATTGCGAAATTCCTGTTTTTGTGCTGACCATTCTTCTGAATCATCTATAGATTTTTTAGTAATAATTTTTGTTATTTTTCGAGAAACGATATTAAATCGCCGTTTAAATTAATTTAACCAGTGTCTAGAAGCTTTAAATTCATTGAAGTTTAACTCTAATGCTTTTTCTTTTGCCATACGTCTTACATCAATGTCATGAATGGGTATTCTATTCGATCTGGCTACGTTAAATTTTTGTAAACAATATTCCTCAATTTTTTTCAATTTATCGATCCTTTTCCTCCTATTGCCACTTGATCTCTCCATCTATACAGCTGACGTGCTGTTCTTAATTTTTTGAATCGATTTTGGACTGTTTCAAATTTTAACTTGTTTTTACTACTTAACCAATACTCCACAGCTTGCTTTTAGTAGTCAAAATTAATACTCTCTGATTCGGTCCTACATTGATTTTCAGTTTCGGGTGTTATCATATCTTCTGCATCGATATCTTCATGTAAATCATCTGCAGGTATGTCATCGTAAGATTCGTAGGTATCATCATAATATAGAAATTCTTCCGTTTCTTCGTAAATACTACGATCATTTATACTTGATATTATAATATTATACACTATATTAGCAACATTTCTTTCAGCGTCATTAACAGGTAATTTCTTTTCTTGATCTTGAAACATACTGTTTAAAATAAATAAAACATTCATCGCATTTACCAAATTCATATTTATGGAAAATATTTTCTTTCTTCTTTTAGATACGTTGAGTCGCAGTGTAAACCTGTAAAAGTTTTAGTTATTATAGCCTTTTTATAGCCATAACAGTATAGGAATGTACAATAGTATGAATGTACAGTAAGTGTAAAAAGTATTCAGACATCCAAAACTTTTGAGGAAAACATTTTACTAAATTCCTTTGTAAGTGCATGGGAATTCGTTATTGTTTGTCAATGTTTTGTCTACAAGATACACTATTTTATTAGCATTAAATAGTTGCTAAACGTTATTATTATAAATAAAGTACTACTTCTATTCACTCGTATGAATATTTTTTACACTTAACTTAACTGATTAAATCGTCAGTATGTCATATTTTATATATTAGAATAACAGTAATGTAACAGTAATTCTAAAAATTAAAATCAAAACATAATTTTTACTATCATAAAATAATTCAATGCATGTATTAAGAGTAAAGTTTCACTATCAAAATATTTACAATTGGTACAATAAAGATTCTATAATAGATTTTTACTGAATTTGACTTTCTTAACTTCGGCCACTTGTTCAAAATTTATTGTATATTTTGACGAGTTTTATATTTAAAAATGCTGCATTTTATTTAACTTTTCAATATTATATCTATTATATCCTTCTATTAGAAATATTTTGAATAATTATGTAGAAGAAAGAAATTTCAATTATATGGTTACTTACGACTATTATTATTGTTGTTATCATTCAATTCAAATAGGATTTCATACTCGTAAGATGTTTACTTGCCATTTAAAAATATGATGCAAGTACCTCCAGACACTTATATTTTCAATTAATACCCATAAAATAATGTTGACATTGAATATTAATTTAACACGAGCGTAGAAAAACGTTCAGTAACGTATATTTGTTTTCGACTGACCGATGTTTCACTTATTTATGAATAAAAGAGGAGGAATCGGGAGATAAGCCATATCAATGCAAGTGTACGTAATCTTGTATATTGGGCAATAACCATGAATTGCTATAATTATCATTATATTAAAAATTTTGTTCATATTAATTTATATTAATAAATCATAAATAAACTTTTCTTATTAAAACCTATCATAATTTCAACAAGCATGAAAATCTCTCCTAGCTGAAATTATAAAATATGAAAGAAAATAAGAAAATACTTATAAAATGAAATAAATTGTCGAAAAATGTAAGAAATCATACGATACTGGATTTCGGGCATATTTAACAAGTTGTTAAAGTTTCTTACATTTTCTTTCAATTCCTTACGTTTTCTAAATATTTCCTTGTGTAGCTTATTTTTATGAAATTATAAGGAAGTATTTGTTAGAAAAATCTGGAAGAATTAATTTGTTAGAAAAATCTGTAAGAATTTGTAAAAATTTAAACTTTTATACAGTAACTTACATTTTGTAACATATATTAATTATATTTCTAATACATAATAATTTACATTTTATTACGTTTTAGTATTTTTTCTTTACATCTTTGAAAATATTTTATTTATACCTTTATTTAAATAAAAGTACAATTATAAATTATTATAAAAGTATAATTATGAACTATTTGAAAAAAGTGTACAAATATGTGATACGATGTAAAATGTGTATCAAAATTTGTATATAAACGTAAAAAGATGTAATTAAAAGTACAAATATATAATAAAATGTAAAAAGATGTACGAAAGTATAAGAATGCCTATAAAATTTGAATTAAGAGTACAAATTAAAAAGTAATAAAACGTAGACAAATGTAAGGAAAAGTATGAAATTATTAAAAAATGGTATAAACTGTGGTAAAATGTAAAAGCGTCCGAAATCCAGTAGAAAAGTACAATTTGTTACGTTTTCTTACACTTTTTTACAAACAACTACATTATCATACACTTGTTTATCGTACGATAAACAAGTGTATGATAAAAAAATAATAAATAATAGAATAACATAACAAAACATTGTTACATTATTATCCACTTATTTACATAATATAATTTCCGCTAGGGGGTCTACATACTATTTTTCGTGGAATTTAAAATATTTCTAAAAAATTTTTCGCCATATTGAATTCACTATTTTCAAATTTTTATTGTGGATCTAACTGTGGATTCCGATTAACGACTTCAAGAACCCATTTTAAGGAAAAAAATAATTGCCAAAAAATTATACCTAATTCATTTGTGTTAGGGGTGGTTTACCACCTCTTAAGGGGTTGTTTCGCGAAGAATGCCCAAACACACAAACTGTTATTTATTGTAGTTGGCAAAAATAATGTTTTGACCTATTTTTAATTATTTTATGAATTCTCACAACAAAAATTATTCTTAAGAAAACACAATTTCACCCTCTAAAAAATAAGGGATGCAACCCTTAATGTTCATACTACCACGGATTTCTTGACTTTTTAATAAGAAACTCTTTCCATTTTGTTTCGTTAAAAAAAGTTAAGTAGAAGCCGAGATGTATAAAAAAAAACGTTTCTTGGGGGTAAACTTTAGGGGTGATTTTAACCCTTATAAAGCGCTTCTCAGCCGATAAAAAAAATGGTTTCGTGAATCTCGCATGGAGGTCTACTTTTTAATATGGGTTTGGAATTTTTTTGAATTTGACAGTTCGGGTACTTTCCTTGTTAGAATAACTTTTGTGTGATCCCTATTATTGTTATTGTTATTAGAATTGTCATATTTAATTTTATTAACTCTATTTTTCGCATGATATTCAATAAAGTTAGCAGGGTAGTAATTATTATTTAGATATTCTTTTACCAGACAGATGTTTTTTTCCCAAAATTTTTTATGTGATAATAATAGTGCTCTGTCAACTAAATTGTAGACCATTGCCCTCTTTTGAGACATAGGATGGTGTGATTTGAAGTTTAAAAATCTACCTGAGAAGGTAGATTTTTTATACCAATCTGTAATAATTTTGTTGTTTTCTTTTATGAGATTCACTTCTAAGAAGCTGATTGTGTTGTTCTGTTCAATTTCGTGTGTGAATTTCAATTTTTCATGGTAACTATTGAAGATTTCCAATATATGTGAAATCTTCTCTTTGGGTAAACAAACAATAATGTCATCTACATATCTATAATAAAAAATTGGAACAAAATCAAGTTTTTTTAAACAATCTTCTTCTAGATCAACCATCACTATGTCTGCAAAGGTAGGGCTAATGGGACTACCCATTGGAGACCAGAATATTTGTCTATAATAATTTCCATTAAATTGAAAAAATGTATTGTTCGTTAGGAATCTAGAAGTCTCAATTATTTCGTTCAATGGTATGTTAAGATGTGTCATGTACTTGTATCCTTTTTCTAGGCCTTTAATAACCAATTCCTGGGGTACATTAGTAAAAAGTGATGTCACATCTAAAGAAATAATAGTATGATCATTAGAAATGATAATATCTTTCGTTTTTTCGATTAAATCAAAACTATTTTTCAGGTATGAATTAGGTTTAGGAATACTATAATGTATTAAAGAGTCTAATGTTTTCGACATTTTATAGGTGGGACTTCCAATACATGTCACAATAGGCCTTAAGGGACTCTCCTTTTTATGTATTTTTGGGAGTCCGTAAATCTTAGATAGAATTGTATTAGTTTGTGTTAATTCATTCTTATGGTATTTTTTGGTAAAGTAATTATTATCATTCCAACGATTCATTACTTTTTGAACAATTTTTTGTAGTTTGCTTAAAGGATTACATTTAACTTGCGTATAAGTACTTCTATCTAATAATAACACCTCCATTTTTCGGTTATATTGTTCATTGTCAATGGCAACAGTTACATTACCTTTATCGGCCATTGTGAAAAAAACATCATTAGTCTTTAAAAAAGTCTTGGTTTTCTTCAACCTTTGTGCAAAAATTCTATCTTCATAAGTAATATGCTTTTTCTTATTCATATGCCCCTTAATACTATTAATAATGTTATTTCTGATGGTTTCACTATTCTCATTGTTAAAATCATGAGAGTCAAGCATATTTTCCACATTTTTAATCATATCAACAATTGATTTTTGGTTATTTATGTTAACAACATCATTGAATTTTTGACCTAATGATACTACTTCAACTATTTCTTTTGGTATATCAATGTCTACTAATGATACTACTTTAACTATTTCTTTTGGTATATCAATGTCTGTTAAGTTACAAAACCATTTGTTTGTGTTCTTACTGTTTGTAGTGTTGTTTACAATATTATGATTATTTACTATTTCACTATTGTTTCTAACGATTCTATCAGTATTTTTGATTATGTGATTAAATTTCTTTATGTATTTATCATTGGACCTATTATATTCTAATGTTGATTTTTTATTTTGAGTTTCTATGAATTTGCTTAAATTATGGTGTGGTAACTTTTCTTCAAGTTTGTTTTTTACAATTAGTAATCTATTTTGTAAGTACTTAACATGAATATTAATATCCTCGATTTCTGTATTAAGTAGTTTAGCTTTAAATATTTCTAAATTTCTATTGAATTTTCTGTTAGCAGACTGACTATAGAATTGAAAATGTTTCAAATAACTGGAGATGTTATTAACGTGCTTGGGTTTAATATCACGTGTCCTACATTGAAGTAAGAAACGTCGTTTAGACTTAGCTTCTGTGAGTCTCTTGTTGATATGCATGTATTTCTTTAAAAGTCCCGTAGTCCATACTCCATATTCTTCTGTGATAATATTAAAAAAGGACGAAGGTTTGTCCACCGTTGTTCTTGTCATAGAGGTACTGTCCCATCTAGACCTCTAATAATTCAATAGAATTTCTTTGTCTGCAAAGGTAGGTCACTCATTATTAAATAGTTTTGGAAAGGTTCGATGTTAATGAGTACATTGAGTTACTATTTGTGCAACGTTTCGATAACTGTTTTGTTATCCTTATCAAGCACTAGAATTTATTAAAATATGGAGTTAAATACAAGTCAATAATTAAAATACATACAAATAAACAATTTGCTCGTCATTCTTACCTAAAATTACAATCATTATAATGTTAAGACATCGTCAAATTAATAAAATTGTGTTTTTGTTTATCTAAAAATATAGAAACAATAGTGAAAAATCAGACGGAAACCTTGCACAAAGGTGAGAAGTCAAATTGATTACAACTGTTACCTTGCTTTCTTGGTAAAAACGAAATAAACATCGTCAATTGTATTAAAAGCTATGCACACTTTTTAACACGGTTATAAACATAAGTTTAACTTTGATAATGCTAAGATACTTGATACCGAAAGTTGTTGGAAAAAAAGATTAATTTCTGAAATGATTAACATCAAATTACAAGACAATCCTATAAATATAAAAGAAGACACTAAGAAATTAAGCAACCATTATTCCCAATTATTAAACAAATTGAAAAGAATCAAATAAATTGAATATAACTGTTATTTTTATTGGTACAATTTAAGGTTTTACTTTTTGTTTTTGACAAACTGATTTTTAGGACACTAACAATAAAGTTTTAACTAAACTGACCTTATCTACCTGTTTAGATAAGAATTATAAATTAATTAGATTTTAATGTTGTCATTGATATACTGTATCAATTACTATGTCATATACGTAGTTAATTGACGTTGGTATTGATCACTTGACTATATTCAAATTTATTAGTTCTGTTTACATATTCTTAACGTAGTCTGACTGCCTTTGTTTTCCTTTGTGTTAATTTATTATTGTTTGGTTTATTATATGTTAATTTATTTAGTTACTGTCCTATCTTAATGTGAGTTAAAAAGTGTGCATAGCTTTTAATACAATTGACGATGTTTATTTCGTTTTTACCAAGAAAGCAAGGTAACAGTTGTAATCAATTTGACTTCTCACCTTTGTGCAAGGTTTCCGTCTGATTTTTCACTATTGTTTCTATATTTTTAGATAAACAGAAACACCATTTTATTAATTTGACGATGTCTTAACATTATAATGATTGTAATTTTAGGTAAGAATGACGAGCAAATTGTTTATTTGTATGTATTTTAATTATTGACTTGTATTTATCTCCATATTTTAATAAATTATAGTGCTTCATAAGGATAACAAAACAGTTATCGAAACGTTGCACAAATAGTAACTCAATGTACTCATTAACATCGAACCTTTCCAAAACTATTTAATCATGAGGGACAAAGAAATTCTATGGAAATAGCATAATGTTTTATAAGTCCACCCACACCATCTCCAGCTCCATTTTCGTGCTCAGTAGCAGAGAACAACCATTTTATATTGTATGGTGCTCGTTTTAATTTATATAATTGAAAGCGATTTTTGAAGTGGCTAGCGACACCGTCTGATACAATGGTAATTTTTTTTATATAATCACAACAATTCTGTTTCAAGTAGGTTATAATTTTTTCTACTGCTAGAAAAGCATACGCTGAATCATGTTTTCGGTCATCACTTATTACTGCGAAATTTTGTGTCGAATCCCCTTGATACGACACTGCTGTGAAAATAGAAATTTGATCATTAACTCAATGATTCCCTTGAACAGCTTTATTATGAATCACAGTCTAGTTTTCAGAGAAAACTATTTGAAGAACTAAATGATGTGGGTTTTTTAGCATTTTCTCTTTCTGCTTTTATAGATTTGCGTTGTATATTTGTCATATACATGTGAGTACTAACCTTCATGGTCCAAACCGAAAGTTTATCTTTAAAAGCAGAGTTGAGACTGTTTCTTTAATCAAGTTTCCATTATCCTATAAAGCATATGTAATTACTTATGTGCCTTCTATATCTTGCAGTTTTAAAATATGAAACGTAATTCTCTTAATTCCTGGGCAAATTTTACATTCTTGTAAATAACATAAATCAGATGGCTCAGAACACATTGTTGCTTTTATTATTTGTGACCGAATTTCATCCAACTCTGTAACATTACTCCCTTTGAAATTAATTAAGCTCGTAAGAAATAAATCATAATTTGTACAATAGATACAGATACAAACTTCTTTGATGGGGCTAAGTAAAACACATTTTGGTCGCAAACTATAAAACTTCGATTTACCAATTCTTAATTCCGGATAATTATTTTTAAATGCTTTCTACGTTGCTTTCAGACTTCGAGTAAGAAAACGTTTAACTTTCTTCTCTTTTTTATCATTTATTTTAACGGTAATAACGGCACTCTTATTAGGACTCTGTCTTGAATAATTAAAATCCTCATTCATATAATATTCGATAAGAATTTTTTCGGTGCTTTGATCAATTGGATGGCCTGTATATGCTTCTGGTTCCGAATAAACTCCTTTTTCTTGTACAAGACTTTTTCCTTGTTCTATCATGTATATTGTTATGTCGGGAAATAAGGATAAAATTTCAGTTTTTTTAAGGATAAGGGTAGCAAAATTAGAGTTCCTAATTTTGCTGATACTATAGATCACTTTTGCAATGCTAAACCAATATTTTGTACCCATTCTGTACAATGGCATACAGTTGATTCGTTTGTTTTTATAGAAACGTCATAAACATTGTTCAACTTCTCGTCGAGAGTATTAAACAATGTTGAAAGTATTTTTTTTTCTTCTTTTTTGCGTAATTTTCAATTGATTTTTCACGTATAAGATTTTTCCTCTTAAGAGGCGATACACATCCTGAGAAAAATGTACTTATGTCATTATTAAATTCTTCCATGCGTTCTGGAGTACTTGGAGAAAAATTTTCATCTATATTGATTCCTTTGTCGATAAAATTATTATTCGTTAAAAATTCATTGTCAGTGCTAGTCGCCAATTCTAAAGCATGCTTGTAACAATGTTTACACAGATATGTAGAGGGGGTCAACAATAAATCTGGATAGAGAAGCTTCAATGGATGTGCAAGATCCTCAAGTTTTTTGAAACGTACGGAATCAGGTTCGTAACAAATTTTTTGTGCTTATATAAGAAATCTGCACATTTGATTTTCTTCGTTGAATAACATCCAGACATCGTCGTTGAGTTAATAAGGTGAAATACATAATAATTTTCAAAAATATGATAGTTTTAAAAAATACCGGAGATGTAATACGTAGCAGAAACCGAACTTTTCTTGGTACATAAAACATCTAACGATAGCCATCTAGCGGACCTATATATAAGTACATAAACTCATACAAGTAGACTCGTGTATATATGTGTATTACTTACGTACGCACACATATAAAAGCCTTTTTATTGACTGTTTTTATTTGCTCTTTCGAGAAACATGAATTTTTCTAAAAAGTGCACTTTTCAGTGAAAAGTGCATGACTCGTGCATTATTCACTTTTTTTTTTTAACATAAAGAAGATGGAAGAGGCTCCAACCTAAATAAAATTATGTGTTATACGTTAAAAAACTTAAAAAACTGGTGAAGTAGGTGAAGTAGTTGAACTGTTTGAAAATTACATGGAGAAATTTTTTTTTGTAAGTAAGGATTTTTTCGGAATTTTGTTCGGCATTGCTGAACGCATGAAATTTTGATTGACACCAAATTTTGACAAAAAAATTAAAATATATGGGTCAAATAATTTTTGGAGAAGAACATGAATACTTGAATTCCAAAATGATCGGTGAAATACACATACTTGGTCCAACTGATTTGAGATGGATTCGACCACTAATAATATTGTAAATGAAATTTATGATAATTTATGATAAAGTGATATTGATTTTGAAAATAAAAAAATGTTGATGTACTTACTGTAAATAATAAAATATTATCAAAAATGAAAGAAGATCTAAAAGATGTAACGGTGAGAGTCCTCGCCGTCGGTGCGAGTCCGGACGCGAAGAAAAGCGGCAACGGCATATGGGTGCCGAACGCCGAACGAGAGAGAGGGAGAGCGGAAGAGAGAACGCGTGGACCGGCAGTAGAGTTTCGACAAGCGGAGAAACCATGTGCGCATCTGAAATAAGGGGACGAGGATAGAATTGGCCTAGTGAGAAAGCTAGTGGAGATATGATCCTATCACCTCGTGCCCAAGAACAGAGAGTACGCCGATCCGCGTTACGGGAAGTCACAAAGACGACGAGGCCAAGAGAGCACGAGGAGAAGACAGCCGCTGTAGGCACCCACCCTCTCGCCTATTCGGGCTGGATAACAGTACTAAGAGTGTCCACGACTTATAATTCAACGCGAAGGCTGGAAAACTAGGTAGGCTTGAGATCATTATATCTGAGAGCGAGTGCGCGAAGAAGCGAATTGTATTTTCTCTCTCCCGGATAACCGTACGATTGTTTTAGCGAGCCGAGTGCGAACGGCGAGTCGCGATCAGGATTACTGCGTTCGACTTGCGCAACATTTTTTTTTGTTTACATCTCTAGTTTTGACTGACGAATAAACGCCACTTTTACTTTACTCGATCTGTGTTCTCTCATTAATTTCCCGTGTTGCACCCTCCTAATCCTTGGCGTACGAAGAATTAACGTGACTGATTTATCGTGATATCGCGCCGGTTTGCAGGCGCGTAGAAGAGGCGAGTTGAAGCTCGCAGCACCTGAATACGAGAAAGATACGCAGAAGCGCGGCGTCAGTAGCGTCCGCTTTCGCAAAGGTAAGAATAAAACCGGCGAGTGTCAGCCCTGTTACAAAGAATATATTAGTGAGGATACAGTACAAGACAATAATAATGCTAATTTAGAAGAAGTTTGGCCAACAAAATTCATAAATTCTTCAACACCTAATGGACTTCCACCACATAAATTACAATTAAGGGGATGTGAGTACCGACGTCATTTTTCTAACGAGTACATCTCACGAAAATACCAATAGAATCATCCAAAAAAAAAATCTGAGTATAGTATTTACATATACGGAGGGCTTGACAAACGCGTTTTTCCAAAAAAATGATCAGAATTTATTTAATTAAATAAAAACCGTACTTTCGGTAAGTAGGAATCTGCAATTGACCTACTGTTCAAACGAGCATAGCTAACGAAAATGCTCATTAGCATTTTCTTTATTTTAGTGATTCTATTGAATCACTCAAAAAAATTTCTCAATATAGTGTTTACGTGTACGGAGCGCTTGACAACCGTCTTTTTCCAAATAAACGGTTGAATGTTGATTTAAAAAATATTGAAATTAGGGTTTTACATCATCTTAAAAACTGGTGCTATAGTTTGTAATGGGGTGAAGTTACGAGAGGGTATTAATCCCTCTCTGGGAGGTAAAGACGCAATATACGCGGCTGAGCCACTCAATCGGACGTACAATCGGAGCGGGCTTTCGGCTGCGCTCCTGCGTCGCGGCTCTCGCGGCGCTGAGACGGCATCTAGACATCACTTAGCCTTACCTGTACTGTACCGTACAACGCCGCGCAGGTTAAACCTTTAGTTCCTAGAAGTTGGCTCCCCATATAGATAATCATCATATATTATTATATCATTCGATTGAGCGTAAAAAATTATTTTAAAAAATGCAATCAAGACGTTTACGCATGTTTTAGTTTGTTAGATGATAAAAAAACGTTCGGGTGCTAGAAAAATTACAAGTTTTAATGTTTTCATAGAAAGATTGAGATAATGCGGCAATTGTCTCAATGGTAAACGATAGTTTTCAAAACGCGCAAACAGCACCCAGGATTCGTTTTGCAATAGACCTAATATTCATATAATTATGAAAATCGGTACTTTCAAAGAGATATAGTCTCTTTCATCAGAGTCTGGACAGCATGACTAAAGAAATAATCTCTCTCTGCGTGGACATTATTAAAGAGTCGGTAACAAGAGGAATATTATTTCTTTAGTCAAGTACCCCAGTTTATAATACTCGATTCACGAGCATACGCATGATCAAATAAATGAGGACGAGTCAGTCGTGACTGAGAAATTGAAACTTTTTTTACAGCATAAATAATCGGCGTATGACAAAACTAATTACGGATGCTGTTTGCGCGTGTTAAAAACTATCGATAACCATTCAAACAGTTGCCGCATTATCAATTCTTCAATGAAAAAATTGCAACTTGTAATTTTTCTGGCACCCGAACATTCTTATTTATTATCTAAGAAATTAAAACACGTGCAAACGTCTACTTTACATTTTTATTAATCATTTCTTACGCGCAATCGAATCATACAATAATATTTGATGATTTTTTAAAATGGGGAGCCAATTTTTAGGAGCTTAAACCTGAGCGGCTTTTGCTTACTCCCGTCGCCGATGTTCTCTACCGGAGATTCTCTGCGCGGCTTGCTGCAGCTGTAAAGGGAGAGGGCGGTATAAGGCGTAAAGCTAAATCGAATCATATGGAAGTAAAAGCAATTTACTATGAATGAAAATTGATGAGCGCACAGAGGGGCGCACATCCCAACAATCGACTGTCATAAACTAATTATGCGAACAGGCCGATACTTATCGCACGAAGCTGGCTGATTACGCAGCTGGCGTAACTCCCTCGAGAGGTGCTTACACACACACACGCACACGCACACACACGCACGCACGTACGTACACGCACATGCACGCACGCACGCACGCACGCACGTTTGTTCAGTTACTATAGAAAATAGCCTAAATAATTGACAAAAATAATTTATGTTCTCTTCTTACACTTTGATTTGCTGTTTGGATAATTCTTATAATAATAATATGCACATTTAAAAATCTGATATAAAGTAGGGGGTGAATATCGTTCATAATCTGCAGCATGTTTTTTTTCTTGTAAACACTGAATTTGAATTATTAAAAAAACGATGAATAGATATAATTATTACACTAACCTTAAGTTCGTCAGATGTCACAAGATTAACACTTAATATTCTCTCCTTAAAACTTGTAAGCGGATCTCTCGTTTGTCTAACTTCTTGTATTTCTTCCCTTGTACGATAACTTGTACCAGGATCTGACATACTATGCCCGCTGTATCGGTAAGTAAATGTTTCCATAACCAAAGGTCCTTTTCCAGACGTGCAATAATTTATAGCAAATCTCGTAGCTTCTCTTACTGCTAAAACGTCCATTCCATCAACCTATATACCAACAATGTAACACTGATCATTTATTTCTATTAATTTAATTAATCTTAGTATATAAATTAGAAAGTAAATAGAAATAGTTGTATAAGAAATTAGAAAGAAATAGAAATAGTTGTATAGTAAATTAGAAAGAAATTAAATTATCAATCAACTATATCAACATTACTGCTAGCAGAGCAATCAACATAATAAATTAAATTCAAATTTATTGATGAATAACTGCAACTTACTAGGAGACGCTCAGAGCTCCGGAACCCCAATTTTCTTACAACTAGCAGAGGTTGGTATAAACATTCCACAATGGAACTCTGTACAGCTATAGACCCCAACGCCTTCCCTGAAAAAAGTTGTAGCTATTCTGATTTTCCAAAAAAAAAGGGGAAATTTATGTAATATTTAATGTAATTTCCCTTTGTCCATTATTTGCGCTATAAGAAAAATACATCCAATGACTTATACTGTTAAAACATACATTAATTATGTAAAATATAAAGAGTCAAGTCAAATTATTCACTTAAAAAAATGTTATCACCTGAATACAACTTGTTCTGAAAATGTATGCGTCTGTAAACATAATCCTGTAGAGCGCAAAATTCTAAGAAATAAGTTCCTTTACCATTTTTTCATATGACTAGTACTTTTTTAGTAACTGATGTGTTTAAATTGTTTTTTTTTTAATAGAAAATGTATACCTATGTTTATAAGATGATATCTATAGATATATAATTCCTATTAAAAACAAACAATTTAAACACATCAGTTACTAAAAAAGTACTAGTCAGATGAGAAAATGGTAAAGGAACTTTTTTCTTAGAATTTTGCCCTCTACACGATTATGTTTACAGATGCATACATTTTCAAAACAGGTTGTATCTTCAATTTCTTGCGATATTTGTATTATTTCTGTTTTGTGCGCCTCCAATGTTGAATCCATTGGTTGCGCTACAACAAAAATATACCTAATGGCTTATATTGTTAAAATATTTATAAAATATGTAAAATATAACGAATCAAGACAAATTATTCATTTAAAACAATTTTATTACCTGAATATATTTAATTTTTTGCAATATTTGTATTATTTCTATTTTGTGCCTCCAACGTTAAATCAAAATGGCAGACCTTCTTTCCTCTTTTCATGAGGTCATTTGTTAGTATACAATTCTATTTTATTTTGAAGACAATATAAGGCTGTTGACGGTAATATAAGAGGATTGGTATTCAAAATCCAAATAATCCTCTTTTCTCGATACACTTGTTATTGGGTCTTAATGCTATTGCTGCTCTCTGACTGATGAGGTTCTCTGCTGCCACATCCCAGAAAGAGGAAGAAAAATACACACAAAGCATTCATTTTGCAAGTAAAAAGTAATAGTATGTTAAAAAAGTTTTCTCAAAAAATGTTGACTTATCTGATAAATACTGCCCCGGTGATACTTCTTTTGCTCTATGAACTATAGCAGCAGTAACGCATGACCTCTAAAGTTATTTCTAACGAAAAACTCTAGTTGTCTGGTATTCC
Organism: Torymus aiolomorphi; assembly: GCA_036365515.1. NCBI lineage: Eukaryota > Metazoa > Arthropoda > Insecta > Hymenoptera > Torymidae > Torymus > Torymus aiolomorphi. The sequence goes on from CM070877.1 coordinate 84,407,270, forward strand.
ATTCTAGTAAGCCTTTGTCGAGATTTGCTGTCACTGATATCCACCAACACAGCATTGGCAAACGGTTATATGTATAAATCGGCTGATCGACTCCGAGCTCCGAGCAAGGAGCAACTAATGTCAGAGCTGTCCGCTGCTCTGAAGTATAATGCTGGATTAGATTGCCAATTTTCAGTCTTCTTCGTCAGCTGTTCTTTAGCTACGTACGGTGATTTTAAAGAATATAGTAAGATATGTTCTATATGGGTAGCACTAGCGCCCTAAGTGAGAATCACAGGTTAAGTGCTCCTTTTATACTTACTGGCTGGTAAGAATAGCACTGTTTTATCGAGCAGCATTCATTTAAATACCTATACGTGTATCAGTTAACAGATAAATTTGATAAGAGCTTGCTAGAATGGAACACGAGACCACTACAGTTTTTTTGTTAAAAGTAACTGTAGAAGTCATGCGTTACTGCTTCTACAGTATTTGTCAGATAAGTATGAGACACCTTAAAATTTTTTTAATTATCTTTTTTAACATACTATACTTACATTTTGCTTGAAAAATAGGTTCTTTATGTGTGTTTTTTGTTCTTTTTCGAGGATGTGGGAGCAGATAAACTCATATGTCAGAGAGCAGCAATAGCATTGAGACCCAATGACAAATTTATCGAGAAAAGAGGATTATTTAGATTTTGAATACCAATCCTCTTCAGGTGCGCCTGCTACCTGAAATGGGGAGAATAGCAGGAGGGATGATAGATAGATAGATAGATAGACAGATAGATAGATATTTATTGTGTTATGCGCGCGCACAAAGAGTATATATATATATATATATATATATATATATATATATATATATATATATATATATATATACACACACACACAGAATAAATATAATATACAATAAAATCGCCAAAACTAGAATATAAAGACTTACTTATAAAGATGATATCACAGTCAAAATAATACTAAGGTAATCGATAGTTATATCACAGATCATATACTAATGAAAGATGATATCACAGTCACAATAATACCAGGGTTATCGGTAGTGATATCACAGTCGAAATTATAAGAAAATACTAAAAGCAGTAGGACAAGTCTCAGTGGCGAATACAATATTAAAAACACAATATTATCAATAAAAGCATTTTTATAATATAAGACTATAATTAAACTAAAACTGATGCATTCATCTAATACATTCATTCATCCACTCATACTTATAAATTACAGTCATGCAACTAGCCTAAGAATACAGGACAGAACGAATAAATAGTGTAAATGGGATAGTACAAATGTACAGGTAGCTATCCCGTTAGAGGTGACCTATTCTAGGTCAGATAAGTGCCTCTTTATGCACGCTTGAACCAACTGAGAGACGGTAGATTTCGAATCTCAGTGGGTAGAGAGTTCCATACATGCGCTCCTCGTACCTGGAATGATTTAATACCGTTCGATTTGCGCATCAGAGGGGGCTCAAGTTCTTTTATCACTCAACTTAAATTACCCCTGGGCACGTATCTAGTAAAGAGACCTACTAGACAGTCCGGAACATTCATATGCTCGATTTTCTACATCAGTACAGCCATAAAGTAGTGTCTCTTCGAATCGGTGGATAGCCAGCCCAATGAGGTTCTGTGAGGAGTGACGTGATCATCTCTCCTAAGTCCCACTACATACCTAACACGTAAATTCTGCAGGACCTACAGTTGGATTTTCAGTTCCTGAGAAGCATTCGACAGTACGACAGAACAATAGTCCAGGTGTGAGAAAAGCAATGCTTCAACAAGCCGTTTACGAAGAGTCTCGGTAGTATACATTCTGAAAAATCTCAGATGGTACATAATTCTATTGTACGTGTTAGTTATTTTATTTACCTGATTTTTCTAGGTTAGTCCAAAGTCCAGTACTGCACCTAGATTCTCAATAGAGTCGGAAAAGGGAACCTTAGTGCCACAGCCCATATCAATGCAGAACGAGGAATCACTTTTAACGCTATTAACGCATCGATTGCTACCGAAAACAATCACTTTCGACTTACCTGCATTGAGTTTGAGCGAAGCACCAGTTGCCCATTCTGAAACTGCCCTTGTTGCACGCTGGAACAATGCCCGCACCTAGTCTATCACGTCGAATTTGACAATAAACTTACAAGTCATCTGCGTATAATAGACGTTCACACCCAAAGGGCTGAGATCCCATGTCAGATCATTGATATAGAGGCAAAACAATAAAGTTCCTAGTACTGATCGCAGTGGAACTCCTAAATTGGTACTGAGCCATGAAAACTCCCCAGAAAATTTAGAGGATACGCGTTGCATCCTGCCTTCAAAGTAGGAGTTAATCCACAAGTCCACTTACTAAAATTAAACAGCAGAAGGATTGTCATCAGTTTTTTGTCCATGCCTATTCTTATGTTATTCGCTAGTTTAAGTAGGGACGTTTGCGTGGAGTTGAATCGTCGAAAGCCAGACTGTTTTGGGTCGACTATTTTTGAGGTCTCAAGATGCTCCATCAGCTGTGAATGTGCAATCTTATCCAGCACCTTCGAAAGAAAGCAGAGTAAGGCGATAGGTTGGAAATCCGAAGGAGATGACGATGCCTTACTTTTCTACAGAGGAACTATATTTGCTTTATTTCAGAGGGCTGGGAAGTCAAAGAGGAGTTGAAGAGTTTGACCAAGAGGTTGCCGATGACTTTGCGGAATACCATCTGCTTCACGTGCCGGCGATGAGAAGTGGGATATCATAATAGCTACACTGAGAGAAATTTGGGAGCGCTACAGTACGTGCGCGTACCACAGCGCCACCTTTCGCGAGGTGATAAGCGGTCTCGCTGTTTGGGTTGGCAGCAGTGTTGGAGGCGGCCGACAGCACTCTCGGTGTGAGAACGTCACAGTGCCAAACTGAAACCGCTGACACGCCATGAAACGAGTAGCACAGCGCTTTCACGAGTTTAGCGTTGTGGCGCTCTCGTTTTGGGATCGCCACGATGCCAAAGTGAGAACGCGACAACGCTAAATCATGAGAGCGCTGTGCGAGTAGTGGTAGTACTAACGCCCTCCCAAATTTCTCTCAGTGTACATTATTAAAATTTATAGGTTTAGAGGAAAAACCCCCGAAATTACCCATGGAGATAATTCTGCGACATATCTTACTGTCATCTTGCAGAGAGACCGACACTCCGGCAAAGTGGCAGTTAAGCTCACCCGGAGTAAATCCGTTCAGATCCTCAGTGTGCTTGGGTAATATCACCAGGCACGCAACTCTTTCCAAATATTATCATCTGATAGGGCATCTAAAAGTCTGGCTTGAAGGTAGGACGTCTTGGCGAGGTCAATTTGTTCGTCAAGTTGTTTTCGTATTGTGATAAATTCATCGTATAAAACTTGTTGCCCAGTCCGCTTGTTGCGTCTGTAAAGCATATCACGTCTACGGAGAAGCTGAGCTAGCCCTGCATCAATCCACGGTAGTCTGCCCTTTTTAGGAGCAATAATTTTCTCCGGGTCGAGAGTGTCTTTAGCGGCCGTCAGATTGGTGCAAAGACAGTCCAGAGCTTGCTCGGTGTCAACGACGTCAGAATCGAAGCGTGTCCAGTCACAGCAGCCCAAATGAGCCACGAGATCTTCAGGGGCTATATTTTTGTAGTCTATATAGGTAAAGTTGATCTTTTTTGGCACAACTGAGTTGAGCTTGATGGTAATATCTATAAAGTTGTGACTGCTGTGAAAGTTAGGAATGTTTTGGCCGTTGATAATTGTGTCATTGTCGTCGACGAAGATGACATCAATCCAGGTGCTAGATTTGCGCTTAAAATTCGTTGGGCCATGTTGGACCAGCTGCAGCGACAGTTCAGACACCAAATTGCGGACAAACTTCGCATCATGTCTGCCACGTTGGAGGTCGGCATTGAGATCTCCCATGATTATTTTATGACTATAGTCACCTGACACGGATCGCAATGTATTGACAAGATCCGAGTTTTTTAAAAACCGAGTTTAGGTTTGCCCTTCCGTTCAGTGCCGGAGGTACAAGAACCTCACAGCGCAAGTGTTCTCTCACGAACAATGATACTCCTCCGCCATTAACATTGCGATCCTGTCTAATAACTTTAAAACCGGGGGTCTGAATGACGTCATCCGAAATAGCCGAATCCAGCTAGGTCTCAACAATACAAGTAGGTCATAGAAGGGATATCACTTGGTAAGTAGTCATTTATGAAAATGGAAGCTGCAGGTAAGGTAATGTTCTCGCCAAAATGTGTGGGGCCTAAGTGTTGGGTGGTTAGTCCAATGATTCTATGTATATTGTTCATGATTTGACTGACTAGGTAACGAGTTGAAAGCCTAACTAGCAGGAGAGAAGCACCCCCTGAACCGCCTCGGGCTTCCCTGGTCTCAGTGCCGTGTGTGCTGCCGACACTCTTATTAAGCTGTTTATCATCCGTAATCCCTGATATCTATAGAGGGATGTACACTGCTCAGCACGGCGTGCGCGAAATCAATACGCTCAATATTGGCAGCTGCACAGACAAGAGCGCAGAATATCACAAGCCCATCGTGCTGCTCAGCATGCAGACCTCCTTTACAGCTTCGTTCAGACAGAATATTTATTAGTTTTTTGGGGTTGACAGAGTTTGTTTTTGATAATTATGTGCTATATTCGAAAATTGGCACAGGTACAGCTTGATGAGGAGAGTCAGAGTCAGAGACGGATTCCACCCCGGTCGCTATGCCAGTTATTAAATTACGGAAATTTTTATCAATATAATGGAGTTCCTCTAGAACGTTTCCTTCAAATCTTTTAAGTTTTGTTAATATCTTTTTGGTGATTTTGCTTTCTAATTTTGTGAAGTTATCATGAATTATTGTGTTAACATTATTTTCAAAATTATTTAATTTGATTTACAATTTACTATTATCCTCCTGGAAGTTTTGAGTGTGAACTAAAGAGTCGAGTTCACGAAAACCATCACATAGTGTCATCATTTGTGTCTGTAATGCTGGTAGATACTTTACAGATTCAACCAGGTCATCAAGTTTACGCGAAAGCAGCATCATAGTAGTAGTGCAACTTGAGGAAAGAAAAAAGATGGAAGTGTTAATTATAGAAAGCTGGGCTACAACCGTGCTGGCATCTGATTTTTGCGCATAATTAGATTTAAGTTTGGTGTTACTTGCACTATCGTTTTGTGACAGACCAGGAAGGCGTACCGACGGGTGCTTGTCTGAAGAATTGTTGCTACCATTCTCTTCCCCGGCAACATCAGCATCAACTTCAGCAGCTGCAGTTGAGTTGCAGTCGAGCAAAGCTGATCAGATAGTTGAAAAGAAGTTGGGAGCACCTGCTCGCTATTATTCCATCCAGCACTCGCTCCACTCGATGCGGGCGAGACACTGTGCGCCAGCACCACGGCATCCTGCTTGGCAGCTGCGTCGAAGACAGACGTAGTAGTATGCGCAGCGCTCGGGCGTGAGTGCTTCACTATAGCCGGCGTCGACGCGACGAAGGGTGGCCGGTGGTGGGGAGTCGCGCGAATAGCTGTCGGCGTGCCACGCTGAGATGATGTAAGCGGGGCACATGCGCTCACCTGACGGGTCTTGACTGCAGCAGCACTGCTCGATGGTGTGAGTACCTTTGGTGTCTGCTTACGCTGTGGCTTCGATGCTTGCTGCTGTTGTTGTTGGCGGCAGAGATTGCACAAGGCTTCCATCGTCTTGCTCGAGCATATTGTGTGGCATAGTTTCAAACAAAGTAGGCACGTGCTTGTAGAAGGGGTGGAGGAATCATCACACACAGGACACTTGACACCCATGATCCACAATTTTCTTCAAGATTTGATATGTGAAGAAGAGCGACGCCACCTGTCGGCTGTATTGGCAATTGATGATGATGCTTGGAGAGCAGTCCAATTTCCACGAAGCGACAAGCGATGATGGTACTACGCTTGCGCAGTGATGTAGGATTCGTAAAAATTCGCCGCAGGATTGCAACCAGCTCACACAAAGTTAACCTCAAAACTTGCATTTTATATGGACTCCTTGGATAAAAAAAAATGAAGCCTTGCAGTTTATACTCCAAGTGCAAGGGGCCTGCAGGAGTCCAGTTAAAACTGCAACAAGTAGAAACTCACACAGAGATGTTAGACACTGAAACAGTCTGCTTACTTGGAGGGTGATGTGGCGCACGACCAGTCAACTTACCGGGAGGGGAGAGAGAGGGGAGGGGGAAGCGAACTCGCTTGTCAAATGACTTAAACTGCCACAATTAATTTTCAACGGTTTATTGAAGCTAAAATGAAGAACTCTAATAAATGAAATTAGAATCAAATTAAAAATTGAACGATGGGAAGAGCCAACCATCAAAATAAAACAACTTCACATTCTATCTCCCAACGTTTCGCTGAACCATGTTGTCAGTCTCTTCCAACGCTTTTCAAAATCAAAATGAACAAAGAACATAAACTTACTATAATATCCACGACATATTAAAAAATATTTTTCTATTGTAGTAACAACTACATTGTCAACATCCCAACAGTGAGTAACATTGTATGTAAACTAAAAGACTAAATAAGGAAAGATTTGACTAGAATATATAGTCATTGCCACAACTGTTACTGCCCGCACATATTATACACATGTAATCTTAATTAGTCTATTATATTGTAAATTCAAAAACTTGGTATCCTCCTGTCTATTGATGGTATGATCATTAATTTTTATATGTAACATTTCTAAAATTCGTCTTTTATCAAAAATATGTTCTCTGTGTATTGTAACAGTATTTTCCAAATCAAACACATGGCTAGGATTTTCAAGAATATGTTTCAGGACAGGCATTAATTTATTATTATTAATATCTATCGAATAATCGATTTTTCCACACTTTTTGTGTTCTTGAATACGGGTTTTTAATGAACGTTTACTTTCGCCAATATGTACACTACTTCAACTACCGCAATTGAATTTGTAAATAACTCCTGTCTCTTTCCATTTGCAATTTTTATCTTTGTCTAATTTTATAATATTGTCCATTTTATTATTTATGAGAGGAACACAACAAATATTATATTTTTTAAAAACAGAATTTTTACAACCTACTCTAGATATATTCAATAGTTATAACTCACATCTACAATTTACTCATGAGGTTGAAGTTAACAATAGTATAAACTTTTTAGATTTAACGTTTATAAAAAATAACGGCAGAATTATTACTAATTGGTTTCAAAAGAAAACTAGTTCAGGTAGAATATTAAATTTTCATTCCAACCACTCGATACAGCATAAACGTAATATTGTGTCTAATTTATTTGATAGGGCTATTTTACTTTCTCATGATTCTTTTCATAATCAAAATATTGACATTGTAAAAAATATTTTAATGAATAATAATTATCCAACTGAATTTATAGATTCTTGCATTTCAAATAGAATTCGCTATCATAAATTTAAGAATATAACTATTAATAAATCCACTAATAATTCGGCTGAGCCGACCTTGACATTATCCTTGCCTTTTCTAAAAAAATTTTATTATACATGCGCAAAACTTCTCAAAAAATATAATATTTGTTGTGTTCCTCTCATAAATAATAAAATGGACAATATTATAAAATTAGGCAAAGATAAAAATTGCAAATGGAAAGAGACGGGAGTTATTTACAAATTCAATTGCGGTAGTTGTAGTAGTGTATATGAGGCGTTTCACGTCAACTGTCCCAGCGCGCGGCGCGCGAGCCCCAAATCCTGCTATTTCTAATTCATGTTTATGATACTAAAAAGTACTTTAAAAAATTGTTTGATAAGCGTTTTCTACGTATTTTTTCCTCAGCTTTCCAATGATGTAGGTAGTTTTTTCAAAATTTTCCATTTTCATCTTCAAAAACCCTTTCGCATTCTGTTTCTCGCACAAAACATCTCGGGCACTCTTTGGAAAATATTCTTTCCTACGTAAAAAATGCTCAGCTTTCGATCTAGAGGGTCAAAAAAATATTACAAATACACTTTTTGAGATATAACATGTTTTGTACTTTTTGAAGGTGAAAATGGAAAATTTCGGAAAAACTGTTTACGTCATTGGAAAGCTGAGGAAAAAATACGTCGAAAATGCTTATCAAACAATTTTTTTAAGTACATTTTAGTATCATAAACGTGAGTTAGAAATAGCATGATTTGGGGCTCGCACGCCGCGCGCTGGGACAGTTGACGTGAAACGCCTCATATATTGGCGAAAGTAAACGTTCATTAAAAACCCGTATTCAAGAACACAAAAAGTGTGGAAAAAATCAATTATTCGATAGATATTAATAATAATAAATTAATGCCTGTCCCGAAACATATTTTTGAAAATCCTAGCCATGTGTTTGATTGGGAAAATACTGTTATAATAGACAGAGAACATATTTTTGATAAAAGACGAATTTTATAAATGTTATATATAAAAATTAATGATCATACCATCAATAGACAGGAGGATACCAAGTTTTTGGATTTATAATATAATAGACTAACTAATTTTTGCAAGATATAACAGTATTTTCACGAGATATATTTAGATTAATGCGCATGCCCCGTTACTATGACTACGGACTTCGTTTGTCCTTTTCTAAATTTCTTGTAAGCTTACGTGTGTATAATATGTGCGGGCAGTAACAGTTGTGGCAATGACTATATATTCCAGTCAAATCTTACCTTATGTAGTTTTTTAATTTACATACAATGTTACTCACTGCTAGGATTGTTGACAATGTAGTTGTTACTATAAAAGAAAAATATTTTTTAACATGTCGTGGATATTATAGTAAGTTTATGTTCTTTGTTCATTTTGATTTTGAAAAGCGTTTGATAACCGTATGTTTTTAACGTTCATATATTGCTTGTATTGTTAATAAACAGTTCCCTGAAGAGGCTGACAACATGATTCAGCGAAACGTTGGAAGATATAATGTGAAGTTGTTTTATTTTGAGGGTTGACCCTCGCATCGTTCAATTTTTAATTTGATTCAAATAATGGAGGGTAGTCAGAATAACTATGTAAATGAAATTAGGATGGGATTCTGCCTGCCGGACAGGCTGAACAGGTGCGCGCGCTTTCGGGAGAGTAGCAGGCGCTCTCGCACTGGCCTAATGGAAGTATAAGAGACTGGGCGTACGCACGCGTTAAGCGCGTCCTACCTCATATACACGGGAGCGCACACGTACACGCAAGATTGTGGAAGTTCCGTCCGAGCCAGTGGAACGCTGCGCACGATCGAACTGCGTGTACATACTTGGAGGATCGCTATCGACGCTCGCAACTGGGTGAAAGCCTGCGCGCAGGACTTACCGGACTTTCTTCTCACTAGCCGAGGAGGTGGTCACGGCTTCCGTCATGGCACAGCGATATATGGCTGCAGATATCTCTCTCACGTAGGAAGAAGGGAGTGCTCGAGGGCGGCGTCGGTCTCCGTCGTCGGCAAGTGAGGGACGCGGCAACTCCAGCGTAAATTTCTTCTCTCCATCTATGCTTCGGCGACTGTCCGCTATCGAATCTCTCCTTTGGCCGCTGTCGAGGCGGCCGTTCTCGCACACCTTCCGCAGCACACGCATGCACCCGCGATATCATCTCTCGCTTTCCCACTTACGCACATCTTATATACCCGCGATTACTGTAGAAATTCTCTCTCACTTTATCGCAACTTCGAGCACTCTCTCCGTAGGCACTTGTGGCCGCAACTAGAAAAATATTACGGGGATACGCGTCCTACTATTCACGGCTGGGACTCTAGCTATACTGACGACAGACGATTTGTCGTCGCTCTCAATATCTTGTGCGAGTCCTCTGTCCTCGCGCAAGCTCCCACGTGTTTACGTCTGTTATTACCACGGCGATGTGAAGCTCACAGCTCGTTTCCAGCATATGCTTAGATTTTAACATTGCGGGCTGCGCACTTCCGCTTCAGGTAATAACATTTTTTTAAATAAATAATTTGTCTTGATTCATTATATTTTATATCATTTATGAATGTTTTAACAGTATAAGCCATTGCATATATTTTTGTTCTAGCGCAAACAATGGATTCAACATTGGAGGCGCACTAAACAGAAGTAATATAAATATCGCAAGAAATTGAAGATATTCATGAGATAAAATTTGTCTAAGTCAATTTGACTTGATTCTTTACATTTTACATAATTTTAGTATGTTTTAAAAGTATAAGTCATTGGATTGATTTTTGTTGTAGCATAAACAATAGTCTAAGGGAAAATACATTAAATATTGCTTAAATTTTCCTTTTTTGGACAATCAGAATGGCTTCAACTTTTTTCAGGGAAGGCGTTAGGGTCGATAACTATAAAGAGTTCCATTGTGGGATGTTACCACCAAACTCTGCGAGTTTTAAGAAAGTTGGGGTTCTGGAACTCTGAGCCTCTCCTAGTAAGTATGCAAAGGCTATAGTGGGATAAGAGGGTAAAAATGATTGACCATTCGAAAGTATATTATTAAAAACCTCTTTAGCCCAATTTTCAGCTCCCTAGGTGATGATTTAAGTCTCCTAATCTAAAAAACGTGATTTTTCGAAATTTTTTTTCCGCTCGATCCTTCCAAAAAATCTGAAAAAATTCACGGACGTGTGTTTTTGGGTAAGCAAACAGCCTGATTTTTTTCAGATTTTTTAAATAAAAATTGAGCTCAGGAAAAATTTTTTAATTTTTCAATGATTTTTTAGGTTATGTAGATAATATTTGGCTAACTTGTAAAGTCTTTTTGTGTATTTTTCCCCGTTCTTTCAAATGGCGGTGCCGAATTTGCGTTTTCGAGCCGGAATATAATCAAAATTCGAAAAAATCGATTTTTTAAACATTTTTCCTATGTTTTTGGCACATAACCTCAAAACCAATAGCTAAATAAGTGTTTATAAACAATTTTTTTTCAATTTCTTTCTATATCTTTATATCCCACTGTCAGAACTACCATTTTTGCATCAGATAATGCTCTAAAATTAAATAATAAACAGTTTTTTCGTGTTTTTACCATGTTTTTGGAACATAACCTCAAAGAATATTGTTCAATACGTGTTAGGACATATAAAAATATTCTAAAAATTTTTTTTAATGAAAAAAATTTTAGAATCGAGTATTATTCCGTCGGTAGCTACAAAGGGCCTGATATAGCCTTTTTCAAGCGCAGGGAAACTTTATATCATTGAACACTCTTAAATTAACTATTTTTATTCAAATTCATTTGTAGATAAATAAAAATGAGTAAATATTTCTAATAGAAATTAATTATTATAAAAATGTTACGAATATTTTTGTGCTTTTATTAAAACAATAAAATAATTATGTACCATTTCATATTTGACCTTTATTCTTGCGAGAATTGTTTTTAGACGTACTATTTGACAAAATTACATGAGTAATAATTTTTAATATTGAATTATAATAATATTTTTAATCCTCGTCACTATCTTCGTCTATTACAGGATAAATATCTGAAGTAGTAAATAATTCCGAAAGAACTTTTGCTGTTCTAATAATTTTTGACTTATATCTTGCATTACTGAGATAATATACGACTGCAGCAATGTGAGAACAGGATCCTACAGTTCGTAATCCATTGGTACAGTCACACGCATGGCGTAGGATACCGCTGAATCCAATTGAGTTTGGTTTGTATTCGATGTAGCATTTGTAAGTCTTACTGTTAATATGCCTGGACCTTATTAATACTTTAATGATATTAGGTTTGATCTTAATATATTCCAAATTGATATTGTTACTATCATCCATTAACTCAGCTAAATAACATACGGCTTGACCTAACTGATAGGTACCTGAAAAAAACCGCTGCCAATTCATTGGCAAGATGCTTCCTCCAACTAATTTATCGATTCCATTTTTTAAATGTAAAAAACAAAAGTAAATTTTTTACAACAAAACTTTATTAATAAATAAAACTGTTTTCTTTGTGGATCTTTGTTGTTTGTTAAACAATTTGACTGAATATAAAAAATATCTTTTTTGTTTTTTCATTTATGTATCCTATACAAACAATTAATTATTGTTATAAAAAATGTTAAAGAAATACATTAGTTTGAGAAAGAAAAGTATGTATTGGCAATAATCGAATAAATATTTGTTTTGAAACAGGTATTTAACTACTATCCTGCTCGACTTAGTGGTTTAAAGTTAATTCATCATTGTAACAATCATACAAATATAATAACTAAGTTATACTTCTTACAAAAGACAACGAATCGTTTTGAAATTTAACAGAGAGGAACTTTTCTTCATATTTAAGAATCGATATTTTTACGAAATATTTTTATGAAATTTCTACGAAATTCATATTTTGCAAGTCAATTATTATCGTTGCCCTAGTACACGTTGCCGCGGGACTCAATCTGAAATTACTTTCTCGGGGATATGCCGTAGTACACAATAATTATTTTATTTATATATGATATACAAATTAAATAGAACTATTGCATATTTTGCTCTAAAACTTTATATTTGTGTTTTGGGGCTAATTTGGAATGAGTAAAAAATTTTTTATCAACATAACCTCTTGAAATTTTAGCACAATGTTGTACTCGATAAGTGTAATAAGTGGTAAAAATTTTGAATCAATCAATCGAATATTCTTTTTAAAAATGCAAATATAAGAAATTTATAAAAAAATTTTAACCTCAAATATCATTGGTCACAACGGTCAGAATTTTTTGGGCAAAGCACTGACTCCTTAGACATAAAGAAAGCTAATTCTCTGCCAAATTTCAAAACGATTCATTGACTTTACTCCTGTTATCGTAAAGGAAAGAAAACGCACTTGTTTTCAAAAATAATTTTTTTCTCGGAAACAAATCAACATAACCTCTTGAAATTCTAACACAATGTTGTACTCGATAAGTGTAATAAATGGTAAAAATTTTGAGTGGAAAAATGAAAAAGTTTTTGAGATATTAATTCAACAATATAAACCATATTTTCATTAATAACAAATGACAGGCTAGAGATAATTTAAATTAAAAAAAAATAAATTGTAGGTAATTTAAAGGCCTTTTAATAAAAATTTAGTTTACTAAGTAATACTGGCTGAAACAAACTAAAAAATCAAAAAAACGAAAAATTCAAAATCGTTTTTTGGTTATAAAAAAAAAAATTGGTAAAATCAAAAAGTAGGTTATGCTCTCTGTATTCTACTCCGAAACGAAGAGAATAAGCCTTTTCCGATGTAAATCGGTCGATCGGTTCAAAAGTTATCGCCTGTACACACACACACACACACACACACGCGCACGCACGCACATACACTCACACACACGCACGCACGCACACGCGCACACGCACACGCATAGGCATACACACACACACACGAAAATTTTTTTAATCGAAAACAATGGATTTTAGCGGCAAAAGTCTTAAAACATGTTTTTGAACATTTTTTGTTTCAAAAGTTTTTTTCACCGTTATAAAGCTTCCTCTTTGAGAAAGCAAAATATTTTGAGATCTCTTTCAGTCATCTCCGGAATTTCTTGGGATGTTAGCTTGATCGTAGTGGTGCGCCGTCTAGACCATCAGGCTATCTCAGTTTCTAATGCTAAAGTATTTTCACTTTGATTAGAATTTAACATTCTTTTGATGATTATACCTTGTAAGCCACCGTCATCTTTATCGCTATTTTAACGCTTACCAAAAAGGTTGTTGAGAAAACATGCAATTCTACAATATGCACCAGCTTTTGGTAAAAGTTTATTATCTAATTACTGGTGAAGAAGTTTATACTTTTTACCAAGAATACCATGAGCAGCCTCTACGTTCTCATCTCAATTTCGTAACGTAACGAGATTCATTCGATTCAGTCGTACTCAAGTTGGGTCTATTTCCCTTTAAGGCAGGCATGAGAATCTTAAAGCCAAGACTTTTTAAATAAGGTATCACATTCCTAAAACCTCTATCTACAACGCAAACATCACCTTCTCTCATGATAGTTCTTATACCATCTGGATCATCTATTACTTTCTTCATGATGCTTGCATCATTTTCTGTGGCTAAAAACGGACCAGGGACATCAACAACGAATCCGTCTGTGGTGCAAATAGTGAATGGCTTGACCAAAGGATATTTCTTCTGACCTGAATATGACTTTCGTTGGTATTCATTATTTTTACATTTTTGGTGACGGAAGTAAGTTCCATCAAAAACCAAAACAAGCTCATTCGCTAATTTAAACATAAATTTTTTGCATAAATGGAAGTGTGATGACGTATGAGATCCTCCCTTTCAATACTTTTCACTCCAAAATATTTCGGTAGGAAATCTTTTTCAAATGAATTAATTACTGATTGATAAAAATGTGAAACTCTTATTCCGTTTTCTATTTCGAAAATAGACGAAATAAAATTATTCGACCATCCAGTTCGTAATTTAAATAAACATATAACCAGAGTTTGTGTAACGTCTCTAGAATGCGATGATCTCGTGGAAACTAATAATTTTTTCAGCTCTTGCAATTGATCAGTCGGAAGACCAGTAAAAGAGAATAATTGTTTTCCGCTAAGCTCTGATGATTTTATTTTATCTAAAAATGTTTCCGAGGCTAAATCTGATTTTTTTTTTAAATAAACATATTTCATCTGTAGTTAAAAAACTCGTGTTACTGTATATCTGTATTAGTTTCAGGACATCATCAAAAAATCGTTTTTTTATTAAATGCTCCGTACAAACTCGATTGCCATTTGGAATAAAGATTTGCATTTCTTCGAAACATTGCAGTCTTGCAGTCAATGGTACACGTGTCAAGTTATTTTTGTTTCTACAAATGCAACATGCTGTTTGAGAAATCATAGTTCTTTTAAGGGGCAACTCGGTGGAAGGTTTTTTTTTTCTACAGGTGGTTTTAATACTATCTCAAAAACGCTCCCTGAACTCTGAGAGCTGGGTATTTCCGTGCTTGACTGAGAACTCATTGGCTGACTTTGATCACTGGTTGAAGGTTCTACTTTTCGTGTGCCAAAAAAAACAAGTCTTCTACATTTATCGCAAAGTTTAAACCCAATGTCAACTTTATCTACATATAACTGCTCACAAACGGCTTCGACTTCACTAGCTGAATTAATGATCTTAATCTGAGCTGATATTTTACTGAGATTGCGCTTGAAGCAGTTACAACATTGGTCAGTTGCATCAAATTCATCCACGTTTAATGTAAAAACTAAAGTGGAAATTTTTAAGATATATTATGGGATCATGGATGTAATTAGAAAAAATATCGATGATTTTTAAACAGTTACTTGCGTAATAATCAATCTTTTTTAAAGTCATTAAGCCATTATGTAATTATCACAAAATTAATGAATTTGATTATTATTTCATATTAAAATGATTTTTTTCACCAAGAAATATAATGCACTTAAAACTATTTTGATAATAATTAATGAATGGTAAAAAATTAAATATTTCTTAAAATGTGGACAGTATTTTGTTTTTTGTTAGGTATTGTTCGAAATTGAGGTGACGATCTATTCTAATTGACTCGAAAGTACAAGTATAGACATAGATAATTTAAGCAAAACGAAACCTTTACAAAGAGAGAGAGAGCTTTTAATACACTCCTTTTAACGCACACCTTTGTAAGAATGAGATTATCTATACATAAATACTTTTTTGGCAACTTGCACGCGGAAAGCTAAGCAACATCTAGTGATTACAATCCCATACAATCACTAAAAAAAGAGATGTTCGAATCTCGAACATATTTATCAAAATGAAATACAAAATCTTTTTTTGCTTCCTCATAGAGGAAGCTTTGTAATAGTAAAATTTTAATTTTCTTTAAATTGCTCCAGAAACATGAATAAAGGTGTTAGAAGTTTGTGTCACATGATTTTAGAAAATGTCTGTATGGAAGTGTGTGTGTGTGTGTGTTTGTGTGTGTGTGTGTGTGTGTGTGTGTGTGTGTGTGTGTGTGTGTGTGTGTGTGTGTGTGTGTGTGTGTGTGTGTGTGTGTGTGTGTGTGTGTGTGTGTGTGTGTGTGTGTGTGTGTGTGTGTGTGTGTGTGTGTGTGTGTGTGTGTGTGTGTGTGTGTGTATACCGCATTATTTTCGGATCTACGCGGTCGATTTTAACCGGACGGGTCTCATTTTTTTTGTTTTTTGATTCCGAATTCGGGAAAAAAATAATTTTGTACGACTAACTGATTCGTTTTTGTTTTATGTCGAAATTTTCATTTCAAAAAATTTATATTTGATTTTTTTTAATAATTAGATTTAAATTTTATAATCGGATGGGTAGCGTTCAAAAGACCATAAAAAAACCTATATTTAAAAAAAAAAAAATTTCTCTAGCTATCACGGTTATTTTGTTATTAACAAAAACGTGTTTTTTTTTTTAAATGCTTATAACTCCCAAACTAAATGGTCAATTTTTTTGAGAAAAATCATGATAGTGGAGATTATGAATAGCTATAATCTGTATAAAATTGAATCCATTATGTTGGTTAGTTTTTGAGAAAAAAATTAAAAAATGAAAAAAACGTGTTTTAGGTGGCGACAATTTACGGGAGTAAAATTGTGTTAATCGCTTCAAAATTCCTTGTAGAGGTAGATTTTTGGTTGCCACCTGCACCTTTCTTTGGGATAGATGATTGGTTCATAAATTTCAGAGATTTTTGAGGTTAAAATTTTTGTAAGCTCTTTTTCGAATCGTAATTTCTCGGGAACGGCTGTATGTATCAGAATGGGATAGACAGCATTTAAAAGAGAATTAAAATACCTATATTTTCAAAACAAAAAAGTTTCTAGCTATCACGGTTCTTTGGCTATTAACAAAAACGTAAAACATGAAAAATGAAAAAAATGAGTTTTGTACGTCTAGCGATTCCGGAGGGAAAATTGTCGTAATTTCTTCAAAATTCTTTGTGGAGGTAGATTTTGGATAGCTCTTGGTCGAGTTCTTTGGGCAAAATAAGTGGTCCATAAATTTCAAACATATTTGAAGTTAAAATTTTTTAAACTATTTTTTAAATCGTAATTTCTCGAGAACGGTTCTATGAATCAGATACAGATTTCTAGAGAATTTTGTATGGGATATAGATATTATGTATGTGAATTTTCATCAAGATCGTACGATTACTTTTTGATATTCAAAATTTTCCTATTTTACAAAGTTATTTTATTTGTCGCCTGATAACTAGAGAAAACTTGTTTTAATTTTTTTTTAAATTGGGCGGAGATGTAGAGTGTATATTATTTATTATATGCATTTTTAGAGTAAAAGAATTCGTTTATGTATTTCAGAGATATTCGAGGTTAAAACTGATTTAGCCTTCTTTACAAATCATAATGTTTTAGACATATCTATACTAGAAAATAGAAATAACACGTGCTATGCGTGCGTGTTGTTCACTTGCTTTTGTTTTTTATTGAGGGTAATTTACAGCGCGATCAAGTTTCAACCACTTATTATACTCATTGAAGAATATATTTAGTTGAAATTTCAAAAGATTATCTTTATTTTTTACTCAAAATATCGAAATTTTTTGTATAGAACATTGAATGGGAAAAAGTTTGCATTTTACTTGCAGAATATGCCAGTATTTTTGTTGTAACATTTTTGGAAAGTCTCTTGACTGATTGACTTGATTGGTGACTTTATAATAAACATTTTGTTGTCATGCGATAACAATATTAAGAAAATCAACCAATAGTCCTAAAATTTTGGAGATATATTTTTTTTATATCTTCAAACTGAATTCGTTGCCCAATAAAATCGAACTATTACGACGAAAGATATTTGAGGTTTAAAATAAAACTAATTGAACATGTGATAATATTTAAAAAAAATTGATTTATAAAAATATCGGGTTGTCGCACGAGAAAAAGAGTAACAAGAATTAATTTTCGAAAAATATATATTAATTTATTACGAATATTCACAAAGAAAATTGGGTATGATACAATTAATTATTGTTATAAAAAATTAAAAAAAATTGAATAAATACATTATTTTGAGGAAGCTAAGTGCCAATGTATTGGCAGCGGTTTAAATATGCATTGATGGAAATTAGTAATTATCATAAAATGTGAAGTCTATAGAATACATTTGTATCATCGAGAGTGTACTACCTAATGCTGTGATATATATTTTGAATTTTTTATTTCTGAAACGTTTTTAAATAATAACAATAAATAAAATAAATAAATAAATAACAATAACAATAACATGTATACGAATGAACGTATACGAGGGTTTTATATTGATAGGGTTCGTCACCGAGAAGAAATGAATTGAGAATTTAGACTCCAAGAATCTATGCTTCCAACTTTTCTCGAAAGAATAAATTGGAAAGCAGAAAAAGTAGGAAATTGTCTTATTCGCAAATAAGACGAAGTAATTATAGGCAACGTAAAGTGTAGGCAATAAATGTAGGCAACGTATAGGTAAATATGATAGGCAAGGTGTAGGCAAAGTAATGTGTATGAAGCATATGCATAAAGCACCTCCCAAATCACCCAAAACACCCGGCGAGTGGGCACCCCAGGTCCCTATATGTATACTCTTAGGTGTATTTTTCATAGTAGGTTGCTCGTCGGTACTTGCCATCTGGCGGCTCACTCAGATACTACAATCCCGAACATAACATCTTCGGTAAAATTATGTTATATAAATATCTGAACAGGAAAAGAATCCCAATGAATTGATAGTTATAACTTACCGTTATAAAGTATTGAAAAAAAACAACTTATTTTTTTAAGAATACTTATTCTTTATTTTTAAAATCTTAGTATTTTAAATTCACATTTGTGTATATTTTTTTATGTATAAGTCACATAATTCAATTTTTATTTTTATTTTATATTATATTTGTAATCATAAAGATTACTAAGAAAGCGACCCTCAAAGGAAGGGAGTGTAAGCCGAATGGCTATGGCTTTAAATATCACATGTAAGTATATTTATTGGAAGCGGCAACTGAGATCATACAGCACATAAGAAAAATGATTTTATTTATATGAAAATGGTTACATGACATCATTCCAAAAACTTGATAATGTTGTTCTTCGATTCATTTCCTATCAGATCGTTTGACAACTCGGTTATGGAATAATTCAACTTCAAAGTTTAACTCTTATACACGGCTTCTTATTTTCAAAGTACCTATGACGAGGGGAAATCGAAATAAATATGGAGACAAAATCTTCTAGTTAAAAAGTGCGTGTTTTATTTTACCACTTTAGATACATCGCAGATTCTCGGGCTCACATTGTACTCGCGCTGAGCGCATCGTACCGACTGCCCGTTCGCTCCACTACGTCTCGCGTATCGCAAGAGCGCGGCGCCCTCTATATTAAACGGTTAACACCTTGACATCCTCCCACCTTTTGTGAGAACAATTATATCGAGTTCCAACAAAAGATTCACATTACCGATTACAAAAGTTTTCGCATTTTAATTTTCCAATCGCGCAGGCTTTCTGACAATTCGTCCACTTTTCGTGGTTACAAGTTTCGGTTTCGAATTATCCGCTTGAGGTGTACATACATCAACTTTTGGATCGCCTTTCTTTGATGTCGCTTTTTTAGTCAGAATTTCCGCTATTTCTGAATCCTTTTGCATGATCTCCAAAGGGTACAGTATTTGTATCGGACGTTTAAGTACACCATGCGCCGTTTTTAAAATGAATACTCTCGGAACGCCGTCTTGACCTTTAATTACAGTGGTTATACGAGCAAGTGGCCAGTCTATACGCCTACGATTATCATCTCCAATTAACACAACGTCTCCTATTTTTATATCTCGCTTTTCACGCTTTTTATTTTTCGAAATGAAACTACCCAAATACTCTGACCTAAATCTTACACGAAGTGCTTTTAAAACGCTTTGTCTGTATTTGAGCTTACGATTAAGTTTACTGTGACACATCATATCGCAATCTGGTGTACCGAACTCTTGAATTTCGCAAAGAAAATTCGAAGGCGACAATGGTTTCAGATCTTCCGGATCTTCTGAAACGTACGGTAATGGACGCGAGTTTATTATAGCTTCCGCATCGCACAACACTGTGGTCAAGCTCTCATAGCTCAGGCACGCTTTCTCCAGTACTTTGCGCAAAATTGATTTCAATACTCCAATTAGCCTCTTCCACCATCCGCCCCACCAGGGCGCTGAAGGAGGGTTAAAGTACCATTGAATCTGAGAGGCTGAACTGTATTTTTCTATCTTTTCCCTTAAATGCGTTAAAAGCTCCTGCAAAATTGGTCCCATTATCGCTATATATGTTGCGTGGACGTCCTCGCCTGGCTATAAACGAAAACATTCCAAAAATTCATCGGTGGAAAGCGAAGAGGTTAATTCAAAATGCACAGCACGGTAAATCGCGCATGTAAAAATGCATATCCAACTCTTCCCTCCGCCCCGCAAAAATAGAGGTCCCACAAAATCGACTCCAACGACCTCGAAATTGTGCGCCTCGCGAACGCGATTGAGTGGCAGAGGAGGCGTTTCACACTGTAAATTTTTTGCTTTTTGCTTTTGACAAATTACGTATTTGGATATAACTATTTTTGCTATTTTACGAAAGGAAATTATCCAAAATCTTTCGCGCAAATTGTTCATTATGATTTGACTACGTACGTGGCCCAGTTTTTCATGTGTCTCCCTTACTAATAAATAAACTACATCGTGATTAGAATCTAATAAAATTGGGCATAAAAAATTGCTATCGTCGTCTTGACTCGTAATTCTAGTTTTCAAAACATAAAGACCCTTTTCATTCAATGTCGTTTTGAACGATGATAGCTTATTTTTGTTTCTGTTAGTTTCCCGGCGACATCTGCCCCAACTAAAACGTCTATAACAGTATTAGACTCGTCGCTTACATCAGACAAATGAATATTTTTGATACGTAATTTTTCTATCCACTTTTCATTTGTAATACTTGAAACAGTATTGCAAATAATACTCTTATTCATTATCGTGAAATTACAAGCATAAGAATTCTCTAAATATTTCATACGGATCAAAAATAAATCATGTATCTCGCTCTTAGTCTGAACGCCGCCAAATAACGAATGCGAAACTTCTTGTTGGCCTGAAGCGACATAACCTAAATCTCTCGCGATATCGGTGCGAACGTATGAACGCTGCGAGCCCGGATCAATCAACACTCTCGCCGTTTTTTCGCCTTTATCTGAGAGTAGTTATAGTGGCACTATAGGGCAGACAAACAAACCCCCCACCACTCACCCATGATGAGTGTGGGGGTTTCCCCCATCACCGATTACCCTAGGAGAAGAGGGGGAATTCTCCACCAATGAGTAACCGGTAATGTAGGAAAGAAACGCCTGTCCTGTAGTACCACATATTTCTATAACTACTCCCCTTCCCATATTATTATTATTATTTAAAGGATTTCTAAAAGGAGTTCGGTAAATAAAAAACAAGCTTTTTATAAATTTTTTCTTTATTTCTTTTTATTCATATAGTGTACAATGTCGTCTATATGCCATGCTATTAAATCGTAAATTAACCATAAATTATCGCATGAAGATATATTTGAGGATACATTTTTTTTTTCTAATTTTTTCTCTGCGCTATCTAATATTTCTGCACCAAACGCATTTATTCCATCAAACATTGTTGTGAGAGGTAATACATCAGACTTGGTGAAATTTACATATTGCGATTCCTGATCTTTTTCTAATTGACTTTTCAAAAATTTAGAGATGCAACTTATTATAATTTTAATATTTTTTTGTACATTTGTCAAATATTTTACTCTTACATCTATACATCTAGTTACAGTTTTAAGATGATCAAACGTCACTTTCTTAAATACTAACCTTGGTCCGTACGGTTTCTTTTTTGGTGACTCGCCTCCTTCTTCTTTCCTTACATCTCGGGGTACAAGTTCGACGGCTTTGTCATTATAACTTCTGATGAACCTGATATTGAAACTGCTATGAAGCTGTTGTTCATCTTGCTTTTCAACACTATCTGTATCGACGTATTTTTCAATGTCCGGAAATTGCTCCCGGAAACACAGCCACTCTTCCACTGTAAAGCTTATTCCCACAAAGTCGTCCGTAAAAATTCGGATGATGGGTTGAAAGTCGGTGTGGCCTACACCAGAGTTTTCAAGATCCACGGCGATTTTCTCTGTGTACGATTTGTTTAGACCATATACAGTAGGCAGAACTTGGTGGCAATGGAATTTTGTAGCAGCCATCCTTGTTTTTTTATTTTGTAAGTAGTGAACAAGTCGGCTGAACTGATGAAATGGGCTGAGTACACCTCTTATATACTATTCATATTAGTAGAGAGGGTGATAAATGGTTGGGGGTAATTGTAGTGGGGGTGCTTTAGTGGTGGAAGATATGTATGGAAGGGGAAAGCTAGTGGTAGGGGAAAATACTTCTCTGAAGCTTGGAAACATAGTTTCTTACAATTTGATCATTTTTTTCCAAGTCTGTAGAAAAACATTGGAAAAAACGTCTGAACCCAATACCAACAGACATGTAATGTAAAAACATTATGCAATAATATCTACAGGTATCGGCATTTTGACTTTGTAACTGGTATGGGTTCCATCGAAATTTTCTAACGTTTCTGCGTATACGATTTATGTGGTCTAGAATATAGGGTGGTTTACCAAAACTGTCAAAGTACCAACCATTCCCGATCTTATCAACATAAATTGCCGCCCAGAGTAGACCAGGTCTATTATGTTTTTGTGTATTAAGCACATAAGCAACCGGTCTCGACCACGTCAGAGGTATCTGATCAGCTGGAAAAACCCCCACGGTATCCGACGAAACCAGCATTAGAATTTTCTGGATCTGGATATTGTTCATCGCAAAGACTGATAGGCGGTTCAAAGAGAAACTGCACGGTAGATGATTTCTTTCGTGTATTTATCCAAGTTTTCAACTTGAAAGCGTTGTTTAGAGCACAAGTATAGTTAAAATGATTCAATTTTATAAAATGCTGTACACAGTATTTACTTGTAGATAACAGTTTATGAAATGGCGGACAATCCGGATCAGTTTCCAAATTCTTCATATTTCATGTGGTAATTTTTCGCAAAACAGTCGTTTTCACATTACCGCGAACGTATATTTTATCAGTTCTTTTACAAATTTCTTCTAGATTTTTGTACAATACTTTTTCCGATACACCTGTGTCAGTCCAATCTAGCCCATGATGATGTTGTGTTAGCCAGTCATTTTGTTTTCTAGCATCATCGCACAAATGTGTTATTCTATTATTCGAGAAAACAATCCAATGACCGATAAAATCTTGATTCAATGCAACAACAGCCACCTCTTTTGGTACCGCACAATTTTTATGATCCTTACAAAACTGTATATCTATTACAACATCCATTATAGTATTCTTAGAGCTTCCCTGGTGTACAACCGGTAAACGACTAACCAGATAAAGTCTACACCACCTCTTTTTATACTCAAGTCATATTTACCCTCACTTCTTTAAAGCTATCCGCAATAGCCTACAAGAATTTGACGAGACGAATCAATTTCAAGTATATTTTCATATTCAGCATAAATTATGCAATTTACGGTGCTGCTTAGTGCATCCTCAAATCGGACATCTATTCTCACACTACCATGTTTTACTAAATTCCAATGCGTATCTAAATGTGCTGATAAATCAGGTGTTAAGTCAAAGGCAAAAAGACAATACCAGTCAGCATAATTTTCTCGTGGTATTGAATTACCATCATTCGAATAATGTACTCCTGTACCAGAAAATAATGTATGATATGCATCTACATACAAATTATTTTTTGTAAAATCAGGCTGTAGAGGCTTGGAGGGAACTTATACACCATCGATATAGAGACATAGATAATTTATTTTGAAATTTTTAAAATTGAAAGGATTTAAACTTTTATCACCATTAAACGCTTTATTTTCTACAAAACCAATGATAATTCTTTTTGGTAACTGTCCTAGAATGACATTGTCCAGAGATTCACTATGAACGCCACTATGCATCGTAATAGTTTTCACTTCTACACGAGTTAGAGGATATTTGGCCGTTGTCTGCGAAAGTATTTTTTCATGCGCCAATATAATACTAGGGCTAAGCTTCACTCGTCGAACGTATAGAGCAGCCTCATTAATTTTTACGGTGTAGAGACCCGTAGGATCCATTAGGCAAAACGCATCTTTCGAGCGCAAAAGTCTTACGCGCACCTCAACCCCGTTTAATAATAATCTATTTTGATTGAAAACATCACAATGTAGATTACCAACCATATCTATAGTTTTTTCATTGCCCATAACGTTCCGACTGTTTACGAGATCTTTGTTTTCGACACCTGTATCATCCATTCCTCCAGCGGTATCATTATACCATAGTACACTAGTGAGATGAGATTTTTTAGCTACAGAGCCGTAGCTTAATAAAGTTTCAATGTATGATCGATAAGCATAAGTGTTGTTGGGTAGGGAAACGGGTATTTGATTAAAAAATACATCAACTTGGTTAAATATCGAATGCATAAAATTATTTATCGGGCCAACATTTTTTAGAGTTTCTGCCTCTGTGCCCACGGGTGGTTTTTAGTTTAATAGTTACGCTAAGACTCAACAGAGTATGAGCAAGGTCGATGTATTCGCTAGTACCAGGTATAGAAAATCCTATTGGCGATCCATCAGCCAGTGAAGATATCGGCTTATATTGAACATAATTCGAATTTTCGATTGTCTGTGTCGGTGGG
Source organism: Torymus aiolomorphi (assembly GCA_036365515.1). Lineage (NCBI taxonomy): Eukaryota > Metazoa > Arthropoda > Insecta > Hymenoptera > Torymidae > Torymus > Torymus aiolomorphi. Next base: position 84,431,997 of record CM070877.1, read on the forward strand.
ATGCTGAATAGACTTAATTCAGATTTTAGACACGCACACGACCCACTATGAAGAAAAGCCATTATTCTTCAAAAATTTCTCTTACCGTTCTTATCTTTTTCTTTTTACTTTTTCTTTTTTTCCCTGTTTTATTCTTCTTCTTAATATTACGTTTTTTCTTTCGTTGAACTTTCGAATGTTTTTTGATGTTTACTATGGCAGAGGCAAGAGACGACTGATGCTTCTTCAGCCGACGCTTAGCTTTATATCCTGACCCATTTATCACCCTATCTAGTTTTTCTTCAGCTTTTCTTTTAAGATTATTTCCAGATTCTCGAGCATTATTATGAATCGATTCTTTGAAAGATTTTTTATTATTTGTGACATCATCTAAGATGTTTATCCCTGCACGTATAGCTTCTTTTCCGGCAGCTTTTCCTATAGCTCTACCGCTCTTTTTTAAAATAGGTAATTCGCTGCGGTATATACCCTTTAAGAAACCACCAACACCTGTTCCTTTTTGCATTGATGTAACTACTGTAATATAATTACTTAACGGGGTACTATCGTACCCACAGCCACTTTGGCTATCATAAAGTAATTCAAAATAATCCATCTTAAGCAGTTCTTTTAAAATGAAGTGTCACTGTCAACGTGCCGTAATCGAATGCTAAAGGTTCGTCGTCTTGACCCTTTATATCTATCGTGATTGACTGAAATGACGTAGATAAGAGGGATATATACATGGGTGTGCTATAATTTTTTATTTCAACACCGCTATATTTGTACTCGTGCAAATTTAGAGGCACAATACGTAAAAGAGGCGTGTGTACGTCACCGGTATTGTATGGCTCACAAATTTCGCTGTACACCCTTATTATAGGTAGTAAAGCATTGATCAATGCCGCGTGCTTTTCGCCGATAACTTTGCCGCTAATTTGTTGAAGGTTATTCTCATCAATCCCAAGAATTTCTAGTAGTTTGGGAGATAAAACTAAACTATGAAAGTATTCGTCACATTCGCTAGCACAAGTGCGTTCAATCTCTATAAATCCCCCGCGCTGAATCTTGAATTGTAGATAATTTTTTATATTGAATAGACTGTTTATTTCTTGTAAAAGACTTTCCATATCCTCGTATATCCCTGGAGATATATAACACACAACATATTCTTCTTCTTCTATATTATTACGTAATTCATTCGTTCTAGGTTTAATAGTCTTCATAGAAACCATTCCATCATCACTATTGAATGAAATATGTTGAAATGTGTGGGGAATCTGAATTTCGCAGAGAGCTATGGACCATTCACCGTGTAAACAGATGTTTTGAGGTAGTTGATTAGTAAAATGTGCTGCTGTGTTTTCGGGTAACACATGTGTACTATTATTACTAGATAATACCATCTAAAACTGATCCCTCATTTTACGTTTCTTATATTGCTCGCAGGAACCCACGAATTAAATTTGTCAGGATAACCTTTCCAGCTTACAAAATATTTTTTATTTTTACCAGCACCTTTCGTTTTCAGTATCTTATCTATTGCAAATAATTCTTCATTTAAATCTTTCCGAACTCTAGAAAGCTCTTCCTCGTAGAAGAAACCATCAATGGCCTCACCTTGAAGATCTTCCACACTATATACAGGAGGTTGTCTATTTGTAGATACACGTTTGATTCGGAATAATTCCAAGGTCCAGCCACCTTCATATGCTTTCTTGAACGGTACGTTTACACGACTGACTCGAACCAAGTCGCCCACCTTATATTTAGGGAGACGAGTTCGTGTCACTTTGTAACGTTGGGCTAGGTTATGACGTGCTTTGGCAGCATTATATAAATTTACACTAGCAGGAACCATTTTCGTGCCCGAATGCCACGAACATTGTAAGCATGTACAATTTTTTGTAAAACATCAATATACCTGTACGTATTTTTATGAGTAAAATACCTCCACGGACGACTTTTTAACGTTCTATTAAACCTTTCAACTACAGCAGCTTTAATGTCAGGATTGCGGACTACACGATATGCTATGTTATTTTTTTTCAAAACTTTTTGCATTTCCTTACCGATAAATTCTTTACCTTTATCGGTTTGAAGATATACAGGATATTGGGCTTTACACAGATTTAAAATATGCTCAAATGCTCTAGCAACACTTTTCGATGATTTGTCGTGAAGAGGTTGAACCCATGCAAATTTTGATAGTACATCTATAACAACAAGTAGATATGTATAATTGTCGTTATAAGTTTTTAACGATCTCAAGTCTACAAGATCTGCTTCCCACAAATCGAAAGGATTATATATATCACACGTTCTATGTGGAAAATGACGTCGTACAGGTTTGTGAAGAGTGTAGGCATCTTGTGTTTCAAGCCATTCGATAATTCTTTTACGTTTACGATTTTTATTGATTTTGTTCAAGAGATTGTAAGCACCAGCATAACCTGATGATTGCGGCAATCGGTAAAAATAATTATTTAGTACTTTTTCCATTTTTCTTATTTTTATTTCGAATGAATTTCTTAATTCTTTTTTTCACACTTCTCTTTACTACTCTCTTAACCTTTAGAGGACGGGGATTTGGGTTTACTGTTTTCTCTCACTTTTCTATAGAAATCGAGTTTTTGTGATGTCTCACATCTCAAAACTAACACATGTAAAGGGTCGATCATGGGCATGGCCCGTATAGGGGCCATCCCGTCCTCTAAAGGTTAATAAAGGATGAAAATTTGTCAAATGTAATTTTACTAATCATACAACAAGTTGTAACCAAAGCAACACTTTTTTCATCAGCTGTAGCTGTTTCAGAGAGCAATCATGCAAAAGCACGTTTCGCTAGCAAACGCTTTAGAACGATCGCCATTGTATGAATATGCTATATCATGTTCACGACAATAATAGTCAAGGGGATTAACACCTCTTTCTCCACGTTTCAATCTATCGTTCAACTTAGTACCAGGACCACAAAAATGATATCCAGGGACATGCACCTCGAAAGTTAAGAGATTAATCAAATTATCCACAATACACGTTTCAGGTTGTGTGGATAATTTTTCTTCTGTACTCATCATAGATGAAGCCATGGACGCTCTAGAATACGAATTTTTACCCCGTGCTCATCTGTTTCAATGGGTGTGATCTTTTTCTTGAATTTCCGATAACTCTTTTTTTATCAAAAGTGTTGCTTTCCTCGTCTTCACTCGTGCACTGCTCCGAATCTGTAGCAACAAGTTTCCAAGCTTGCTGATTTAATATGAACTCACGAGGTATACTCGCATCACGAAGTGCTTTGGCAAACTGATCATATCCTTTCGATAGCGGCTGTTTTCTACGTCTTACGGTGTCGTTGATCAAATCCAGTATATTTGCTCCTTTTACAGCACTGCCATCTATCGAAACAATACCTCTATCGTCTCACGTAATATCATTATAATTGCTTAGTCGTTGTAATATTTGTTCTGCTTTAAATTGCAGCTTTGTTGGTATACTATTTATTATATTATTTATATTTTTATCTAGAATCGGTTTCTTTTCATCCTCAACTTTTTCATTTGTAAGTTTGTCATCATCATTATTTTCATTGTTTAATATTTCACGCTGAAATTCTTTCGAGTCAATCCTTTCCTTATTATTATTGTAATATATAAAACGCTGTAATGTCTGCTGATACATTTTATATTTTTCATTGTCATCATGAATTGTTGGTGAATTCATAATTTTACTCATTTCTTCGTCAAGTCGCGATATAGCTGTGCCTGGTGTTTGTACAGTGTGTAATCTGTTCTTGATTGATAAATGTTTGTCTACACTATCTTCGGGAATCAAAATCATTCTTTTAGCGTGCTCCATAGTTTGATAACAGGCTCTAAGATGAGTGGTAAACAAGTTTGATACTTTATAATTAGATTCTTTTTAATTTTCAAACTTTTAATTTTCGAATCAGCTAATTTTCTTAAAATAAAAGCGTACTTTTTTAAATTCTTTTTACATTCAACATCCAGAGGTACATTACCATGCAAAATATTTAAAGCGCATTCACAAATAAGAATAATAAGTTCTTTACTCGCTTTTTGCAACAAAAAATGTCGTTGGCTTGTATTGAAACAGAGTATACCGTTTATAATTTCTAGATTTTTCTTTCTCATACGGCTACATGTACTCGAGCCCATTACAGACGTCTGACTGGTGCATTATTTCCTATTTCACTTGTTCTTATACCCTTCTTTGGCACGTATACGTACTGATATTCGTCAAACGGGAATATGGCCGTACGAAACCGACAATTATCAGGTGTATCCTGGCGTAAATCGAGCAATAAATACGAGTGTGCGTCTCGAGTAGCATGAAGACAAGCCTCCCGTAAAAATTGGGGGTTTTCAGGGCATATTTGACGAGCCAGATACTGTATCTGGGATTTATCTCATGGGTTTTTAAAAATAACTATATAATTCGAATTTAGAGAGATTTCACGCTGACCTTGGTGAAATAGATTTTGGGTGATAAATATTACGCTCAAATTATTATGATGACTGCCTTTCGTAAAGAGATTGGTAATCACGCCGCTACCACCTGATGATTCGCGCATCAAGTCATCGATAATTAACAATTTAGGCGTGGGGTCATAAATGTAATCAGAATTTTTGGGTAATCCTTCGTGAAATTCGATATTATCCCCAAGATTTTTGTAAGTTGATTGCCACTCAGAGTAGTAGACTATAATTCGATCAAAGCGTACATTACTCATAGCATCTAAGTATTTTAAAAAATTTTTAATGAATATGGTTTTTCCACATGATGTTGGGCCACAAATCATAGATGTACAGGGATGCTTCTACCGTAGATCCATGATAAAAACTATATAATTTTCCGTGAGGAGCACATCTTTTATAATTTTTCAACGCTAGCGTTAATGGCGGCGGCGAGCGCGGCGCGTTTGAGCAAGCTGATTGCGAAGAAACGAGCTAGTTTCGCGAGTGTTGAGCTTGTTCACCCGTATGACGCTTAATAATAAAATATTAGCTTTACTACACAAATAAGCTTGATGAATAAAGGGTAAGGAGTTCATGCAAAAAGAAGAAAAATTAGAAACATTGTATTTGGATTTGAAAGATAATTTATTCAATTATTTTTAAAAATACATTATAATTAGAACAACACACATACAACACACACACACGCACACACACACACACACAATTATTCTAAATCCATTTTAATATGATCAAAATAAAAGTTTTTCATAAGTTTAACATGAAGAGCACAAGCAGTTTTATATCGTCCATTGTGATTTGTGCATACTGTCACGATTTTCTGTTTGGTCTGCTCGTCATCCTCGTGGGGGTACCCCAATTCATGTATATCAACTACATTAAATCTAAAGCGTTTAACCCACTCTTTTGTCTGTTCAGCTCTAACATAAACTCTAACAGCATTAAGTAGTTCCTCTCAAAGAATTTTTCCCACATCAGTGTAGGGAACTTTGCCAGATTTCCATCTTAGCCCGTGGTAACAACGTTCCAACCATGTATTTTCTCTTTTGTACTTATCTGTGAGTCTCCTCCAATTATATGGTTCTTGAAATAAAATCACCACAGGTGCCGAACTTTCATCTAAAAGTAGTATGGCAAGCTCTTTGATAAAGGGTTAATTTACAGGCTGTTTAAACCCCTGCATATCTAGTAAGTATGCCATCTTTTAGATTTCTTTACGCTTTGACTGTCTGGAAAATACTGAATTGTAACCACACTTCCTACTTATTAAATATTTTTGTAACCATATGGGTAGCTTTTATCTAATCCCACGAATCGTCTCTTCCCATAAACTGGTTTACATATTTTACTCTCTTCTTGCGTTACAACATCGTGAAATTTAGTGCGTCTTATAGAGTCGAACGTTAGAAGAATAGGTGGTACTTCACCTGTAACTAGATCCCGTATAGACTCGAAATTAATTTTCTCACTGTTTGAATAATTTAATCGTATACCTTTAACTTTACATACACAGGATTCGTACCATCTGATTTTTTAATTTTGTACCCATAAAATTTTGGACCTCCAGGCACAAAAGATGTTATATAACTACCGGATCCATAACATGATAATTCATCCGTCATATCACCCAAAAGAGTACCTGTAGGTGGATACTCGTCTGGATCACCACGGCTTACATAAATGATCGAATCTGTATCATAGTATAAAACACGATCTCCTAGAGGCTGTAAATAGGTGTTAAGTTTAAGTCGGGCCCCCGCTGTAGTGCACCCGGCGATGACAACATTAATATAGGGTGATATTTCTGAAACCTCACCCCTATAGCATAATGAAACATATAGAGTATCGTCGTTTGCTGGTAGATAGGATATAACTATGATTTCTGAGCTAAGTAGCATTTACAAAAATCTTTGCGGCTCTGCTACAATTTCTGTTTTTGGCATATTTTCCTTCTGGTCAAATTTACCCCACAAGGAATTCAGGCAAAGTTTCGACACAGAACGTTTTTCCGGATTGGTGCTTATCTCGTTTTTATCCAATTTTATTCCTTCAACTTGTTCAAACTCTCGAATATATCGATCTATTGCACCTTGATCGTTATTACACTCTGAAGGAAAGCCTGATGCCAGTGTTTGTTGTTTAAAGAATTCATCAATATAACCTTGAAACAAACCATCTTCACCAGTGGCTGAGTTATACTGTGTCATTTTATACTGCCATATTTCAAAAACTTTTCGTATTTTATATCCGAATTTCACAGCTGTTTTTATTTCGTCAGATACCCACGTGCCTGTTAATGTCCTTTCGGCTTCATTTACATGATAACAGTCTTCTTGCACTTCGTCTTCAGCACATTTACGACATAGAGGAAAAATTAATTTTCCATGCATTTTTACAGGTAAAATAGGGTGATATAAATTTTGTGGTGGTAATATATCACACATAATGAGACCATCAACTTTATTGATATTATTTATATCACCCATAAAATCCAGACATTCATCTTCTACAACATATAATTTTGGATGACCCACAAGATATTTACCACGCTTACATATGTAAGGGTAAAGCGAGCAAATATCGATATACTTAATTTTTTCAGCATCTTTAACATCATAAACTTTAACAGTATTACCTGTTCTTCCACCAAAAAACGGATTTCTAGGGTTCAGCGGGTCATGCATTTTAAGTTTAGCTTCATTAACAAAGTTGCGTATAGTTTCGTTCACTGAGCACTCCTTATCAAACTCACATTCCCACGTTTCTATCAAATAATAGCTACCCAGTCTTATTTTACGTGATATTTTACAGGTTCGGTCATAACGATCTTCCATTGTTTCACTATCTGTTATTAGTCTTACACCTCTGTTAATACGATGACAACGTGGGCAGCCATGCCAATAACAACCATAAAATTGTAAAACGATACCTTTGCTATTAGACTGTTCAGGTGGAATAAATCCGTCGACAGTGAAACCTTCTGGAAGTCGTTTCTCATGGCAACGATCTACTTGTTCTATATTGGTATTCAATGACTTTTCCATCCATTTTAACCATAGCAATGCTTTAATTGATTGTTTATTTGCTCGCCTATAGCCAGATTGTAGTATAACGCCAATAGTTTCCGGTTTTAAGAAATTTTTTCTATACAGGCGTAAACATGATGATGCAATTGTTGAGGCCTCGGTGAAAGGTGCAACATTGGAACACTTTAAAAAAAGTCTCGCGAAAAGCTAAAGAGGCTAGTATTAAAATTTGAACGTCTTGTTTACAATATTTCAAAATTTCTTTTTCAAAATCGAAAATATATTTCTGTTGTTTCTGGTCGTTATACCACTCTATAAAACTTTCCCGATCTTTAGTATCCATAGTATTAGGTGAATAAGCATCAATCGGAGGCATTTCACCAACATAATTTTGGTTTTCATGTGTATTAAATAGATGCGGGAAAGTTTCTTTTTCAATCTGTGTTAAACCATAAGCTTTTGGTAATGCACTAAGCGGCATGTGAAAGTAATTTAAACTATATAAAAATTTAACATTCATAAACTCCATTACAACTATTTTTGTACCGTTTAGTATGACTGAAGGTTTAACACGTACATCTTTTCTCTCAGCCATATATTTTGAAATAAATTGACTATCAAAACCTTGTGCTTTATGTGCCAAGCATATAATCTGTTTGAATGAGCGCTTTTTCTCAAACACTAAATCAGTAAACTGTTTGACAGGATCGATTTTAAAAACATATTCTCGTATACCACATTGTGGACAGTACATAGAAATATCCGTGTCCTTATTACAAAAGCTACAAACCTGCTGCACTACACACAAATTCGGTACATGGATTTTAATTTTTTCATTACCCTCTACTCGTTCACATTGCTGCGTTTCGAAATCATAAAAGAAAAATAAAGTATTTGTGTGCTTAGTGTGTTGAACGTAACAGAAATGACTTGGTGGTAATATCTCATTACAAATTTTACAGTATGATTTCCCACATACATGTTGACCATATTTAACCCTAACAGTTTTACAGCATGTTCAGCAAACTTTTACGGCCTGACATTCTGATATTCGTCTGTCAAAAGATTTGGGTTTTTCGTGATTTTTATAACAATTATTACCGAAAAAGTCTCTATTACAAATTCCATAAGATAATTTAACATTTTACGAATCACAAGGTGGACTTTGGAAACATTTACTACATTTCTGCGAGCAATTATGATTTTCGAGTTTAGAGAAAATTTTGTTACACGGAATACAGTACCCTCTACTACCTGCTGCTGCAAGTAAATTTAGTATAGGTTGATAATGTTTTTTTTCCTCGTAATACATTATTCTTAAAGTGTGTCTGACTGTATTATTATTTACATCTAAAACAAAATTTGTACCATCATACAAGGGTCTGTCGCCACGTCCAAATCTTTGAAACGCGTAAACAACTATAGCAATGCCGCTTGTGGCAAAATAAATTTGAAACTTGTGAACCTCATTTAAGCCACAACTTGTTTCAGGAATAGTTACACATGCTGCACGCGCAAGGTTTTGAGCACATTCTTTTTGATAATTTTGTCTTTTCGAACGCCTAATTTTTTCCCACTCATTTTGGAGGTCACCTGTGCAAATCTGGCCACGTATAGCAAAAATATATGCAGCTACTAGAGATCTTGGCAAACATAAATTATCGTTGTTTGCAATCGTTAGTATGGATTTTTTAAAAACGGTTTCATGTGTTAAAGGTACACGTCCGTGCCCTACTGGGGCAGATACTATACTACAAGAAACTAACAGAGAATCATCGATTTCGAAATTATCGGAGCTTTGTGTGATACTCGCAAGTTTATGCCATAAGTCGTTAGGTGTAAAGTCACTTACACGTCTGAATGATATCCATGCAGGTCCATGAACAAGTCTCTCAGATTCCATAGTAACACCTATAAAATCTTTAGGACTTGCTCTGCTAGATAAATTTTCATACAATTCATACATGGCTCTCTCGAGCCATTGATATATATTTGCGTCAGAAGGTGGTGGCCTGATAGCAACATGTAATGATCGTCCGTGGAGACCAAAACGCCGATAATATTTCGTACTTTCATCAGTTATTATGATGTGTGGCTCATCTTCTTCTTCTATATTTTCTCCATTATTTTCTATATCTTCCTCTGTACTTTCTGTATCTTCTTCTGCACTGTCAGTATCTTCTGTTTGTTCACGTCCTCTTCCTCGCTGCAAATACTCGTCTTTATTTCGATAGTATTACAGGAATTAAGTTGTATAAAAGATATTTTTATAATGTACTCACTGTTTATCTCCTCGTCATCATTTTCTGAATCAGTGTCTGTGTTTGATAGTGATCGGGCACGATCACTAGTCTGGCTGACACTGCTACGGGTACTACTACTACTGGTACGGCTGACACTACTGTGGGTACTACTACTGCTCCGAGTGCTACAGCTGCTGCAGCGACTACTTGCCCTGCTATTGCTACTGCTGCTGCTCGATTGAAGGTCACGTAGCAGTTGGTCAGTTGTGTTTACTAGTAATAAAAATCATATTACTAACATGGTGATATTTTTGATAAGATTCCTTTTTAAAGTTAAAATGAATACCTTGTGAGGTGCCTGCAACAAGTTCCATGTCTATATCGATTGATGGTTCATCCGTATATTCAATACAATAAAAATTTTAATCTGAATGTTATTAAGTATTTACAATCGTTTTTATTATTTCATAAGGAACAAATCGAAAATTTTCTCACCATATGTAATGTTCTCAAATACAGCATCTTCGGTATTATTAAAAAATTGATCTAATTCTAAAAATTAAAAAATTGATTACTACCGAAAATATAAGAACTAACCATTTTTTTAAATTTAATGACATACCTTTATATACATTATGCTGCCTCATAATATCCACAGCAAATGGTGTCTCGTGTAAATTGCGAGAAATTAAATATCTCGCCAATATATCGATAGATTTTTTATTAAACCTATTGAAAATACCTCGTTTGTAAATGTATAATACTGTACGCATTGGACAGAGGTCTATGATAAATCGCAATTTTTTAAATAAGACTTCTTCAGAAAGTGTTTTTAATTTTTTGATCCATTGATCATTGCAAAATATTTTAATATTTGTGTGTCGTGAAACAGCTATATAATAAACTGATGTTATAAGCTTTAATAATTCTTTGCGTGATGCCATTTTTTACTTAGTCTCTTATAGCTCCTTCTACCAAGTTGTAGCGAACTGTGGGTTGTATAGCGCTAAACGCTGTTTATTTACCCTGAAAAGTACGCTCAAGTGGGTAAATTTTACAACTACTTTCGTTAACATATTGTTACTAAAAGCTTAACAACATTTAAATTCTTCGAAATCTTTGCGAGACCAGGTCTAAACGAAATTTAATAAGTTTAACTGTAAAAATCTAATACCATGTTATCTTTAAAACTGTATTACGAGACAAAAAAGTTATGTGCTCGCATTGAAATTCTGCAAATTCATAATAGAAGTTAATTATTTAATTTTGTACCAAATATAAGTTTTTCTTAAATCCAAGTTCATCATGTAATTCGATGTCGAAAGTACATCCCCTTTTAGAATAACCCCAAAATTTTGTCCATTTATCGCTCCGACGCATAGTTTTCGAAATATTTGCAAAAATTGACATTTTCGAACTTTTTTCAATAATGTACAATGTACACTCGGATTCTATGCAGAAAATACGTATTTTTTAGTGTAATCCCGGATTTTCAACCGTTTTTCTCTACGATACTAAGTTTGCAGGGTATTGGTATTGGTAAAAATCGATGCCTCCCCCCACCCTTTTCGATAATGTACTATGTGTCATTCATTTCTACGGCCAAAGTACATCCCCTTTTAGATAACCCCAACATTTTGTCCGTTTTTCGCTCCGACGCTTAGTTTTCGTGATATCGGCAAAAATCGATATTTTCGAACTTTTTTTCAATAATGTATAATGTACACTCGGATTCTATGCAGAAAATGCGTATTTTTTAGTATAATCCCGGATTTTCAACCGTTTTTCTCTACCATGCTAAGTTTGCAGGGTATTGGTATTGGTAAAAATCGATACCTCCCCCCACCCTTTTCGATAATGTACTATGTGCCATTCGTTTCTACGTCCAAAGTACATCCCCTTTTAGAATAAATCCAAAATTTTGTCCGTTTTTCGCTCCGACGCTTAGTTTTCGAGATATTGGCAAAAATCGATATTTTCGTACTTTTTGCAATAATGTACAATGTACACTCGGATTCTATGCAGAAAATGCGTATTTTTTTAGTGTAACCCCAGATTTTCAACCGCTTTTTCTCTATGTAAATAATAATATGTAATTATTTAAATAATAATCTAATAAAATATCCTCAGCAGGATTAAAATCTTTTTTAGAAGGATAAAGATTATATTATTGCACTAATGTGTTCCAGACATAAGCGGATGTTGATATCATTGTTTCTGCAAGCGTTTGTGGGAACAGGTGAAATAAGATTTTTTCTAACATATATGTATGTAATGAAATATCCTCTGCAGAAATAAAACCTTTTTTAGAAGGAAAAAGATTATATTTTTTACTAATCTGGTCCAGACGTGAGCGGTGGTCAAGATCATTTTTCTACAAACGCTTGTGGGAACAGTTGAAAAAAATATTTTCTGCACACGTTTGTAGGAACGAGTGTGCAGAGATTTTCACATTCGCGACTGTCTTAGCTCTGCAGTTTTGAATGATAGCACACAAATTATGGGAGGGAAGTCTCTGCAGCAACTAGTCTAGATCCAAGTGCCGAACTAGCCACATTGTCTCTCTACTGTTCTATTTTTTTTTTTTTTTCAACTTAGTTTTTGACAACTCTTTTCTTTTTTGTGCTAAAGTGAACTTAGTTTCTTCTGTTAATCGAAATATATAGATTTTGTGAAAATGAAGATTCTGAACGACGTGAATCTCGACATAATGAATTTAGATATTATGGACGTTGACATCCATGGCGAGCCGATGCCTGATTTATTGTTCAATCAGGATGAGAGAGGATTATTTCACCAATAAAATGAGGAGAAACCACATTGATTAAAAAAGTAAACATTTGTTAATCTTTAACGCATGTATTCAACCATTTTTAAAATTTTTTATATATTTTATTTTTAAATTTTTTATATATTTTATTTTTAAAGTATTAATAAATAGACTTATTAATAATTATTAAAATTATTAAAAATTTATTTATAATAAATAAGTTATTAAAAATTTTGTTTTTTAAAAAATTGAAAACCGAAATTTTATATTTTTAGCATTAGATTTCTAATATATTTTTTATTATCAAAAATTATTAAAAATTAATGAAATTTAATGAAAAATATTAATAATCTATTACTAAAAGTATAAGACTTAGGTTTTATTTTAATTTTAAAAAATAAAATTTTTAATAACTTATTTTTTATAAATAAATTTTTAATAACTTATTTTTTATAAATAAATTTTTAATAACTTATTTTTTATAAATAAATTTTTAATAACTTATTTTTTATAAATAAATTTTTAATAATTTTAATGATTATTAATATGTCTATTTATTTGTTGAAAATTAAAAAGATAAGGCATAATACATTAACAGCACACTCATGCGAGCGCTCTCATGAGAGCGCTAATTCATGTACCGCATCGGGCGTCATAGAGTCCGCGTCTGACACAGCCCGCTGCAGCAGGCAGACTACCCGCAAGTGCAGTCAGAGTGACTTACTCGGCTTGGACGCTCCCTCCACTAGTATCCGAGGAGTGGGAAGGCGTAGTCTAACTCGTGTCTCGCTGCAGTTGCAGCCAGTCTGCCTGCTGCAGCGGGCCGTGTCGGACGCAGGCTCTATGACTCGTCGGCGCATACGAGACAACACCCCACTTATAAATGCATATTTGTATATTTTTGTTATTTTTTTGTTTCAGCAGGAGTTACACATCCTCGACCGAGACTGTTCGAACGTGCCATGGAGATTGCAGCGATTATTATTATTAATAAAAAATATAAATATATTTTTTATGTTAAAACTACCGATTATTATTATTAATAAAAATATAAATATATTTTTTATGCTAAAAAGTGTTAATAAAAATATCCGTATTTATTTATAAAAATAAAGTTTTTAGTGGTGTTTTCAGGCTCTCTCTCTCTCTCTCTCTCTCTCTCTCTCTCTCTCTCTCTCTCTCTCTCTCTCTCTCTCTCTCTCTCTCTCTCTTTCTCTCTCTCTCTCTCTCTCGCTATTTTTTATTTCACAGTGGCACTTTGGGGCAGATGTAACCTAAGCCATTTCCCCTGATGGTGGGGTTTCCCCTCCCTCAGAGGGTAGTGGCTCAGGGTCACCCTGTATCATTACCCGCCTGGTGGTTCCCCCTCCCCTCCCTCAGGTGGATAGTGGTGGGGGGTTTGTTTGTCTGCCCCAAAGTGCCACTATAACTACTTCTGAGTACAGTCGAACGCGCAGTGTTTGCAACCGAACAATCGGCATCTCACAAAATGAAACTACATTACTTTCCTTAATGCACTTATCCGTTTCGTTTTTATCTACCGCTTGAACGTTCTCTTTTCCGGATACATTAGGGTACATCAAAAGTACGTGTCGTCTCGTACACCATTCGCATTTAATCTTAGATCTACACTTTTTAGCTATATGTCCGCGTCTTAAACAATAAAAACATGCATTCTCCTTCATAACAACATCTCGCCGTTCACTCATACTTAATTTACGAGCCGACTCACAATCTCGATTTTCGTGAGATGATTTACAGAAGATACATACTAACGGTTTATTTTCTTTTGTTACAAAAAACGCATTAGCAGTCGCAATTTCTTTCGTTACCTCTTCAGTCTTCGTTTTAGATTTCTTCGCCTTGTTCTGCTCCGTCGGTGCGTTGAATCCCTGCAGCGCCATCTCGATCCGCTCTTCGTTCTCCACCTCCAGCTGTAGAAATTCGAGAAGAGCCGTCAGCTTGTCTTTCACAGTGGGACAAACGGGACCCTCGGCTACCAAAATTCTCCTCCGGCTGAAATCACAACTAATTCAAAATTTTTTTCGATGAAAATCTTCCTTATTGCGAATACCATGAGGTGTGGTTGCACTTTTTTGACATGGGAAAATTTACCCATACAACTACACCATGGAAAGTAAAAAAAACTGAAAATTTTTGATAGAACACTAGGTTTCGGAATTTTTTGAGATATAAAAAGTAACAAATAAATTAATACCAATTGTAGAAACGTGATCTATACATAAACGACTAACTGAAATAATTTTTTCCGATTCCAATATTTGTTTTTGACCATGTTAAAGGTTGGTCATGGACATTTTATGTCCATCAAATAATTATTTGTAAAAAAAAGATTTCATCGGCTTAACAGTATCTTCACATTATTTAGAATAATACATTACTATAGCCCTTAGCGGGTAGTAGGCTAATATTTTTATTTGATAATGCTGCAATGTAGAAGCTATTTAATCTTGGTTTCAGATTCAAGGATAGTTTAAGAAAAGAAAAAATTGCAAATAAAAATTAGTTGTATGAAATTAATCAAAGTTAATTTTATACTTCCCATTTCAAAAACAGATTTTTTATTATTTACACAATTTACACAAGCGCTGCAGGAACTATTCTCCAACTTGCTTACTTGATGTGTACATATTCTTATATAATGGTAATATCCGCATACAACACCCAGTACTTAAATAGCTTCTAACAGCATCTTTTAATGACATATATTTAATATCAACTGATAAGAATTTTTCCATCGGTCTTACAGTCTTACAAATTAAATTAAAATAATTAATATTTAATTTAATTTGTAAGACTGTAAGACCGATGGAAAAATTCTTATCAGTTGATATTAAATTGCAGTCGACATAAGTAATATTTTTAATGATATATTTAATATCTATAACTTTCAGTTTCATCTATTTTTCTCTTCTTTTTTGTTATTTCGCTTGCAGATATATCAGAAATTTTGCTTTACTTATATATATATATATATATATATATATATATATATATATATATATATATATATATATATATATATATATCTTCACTGGTGGGGCATTTTGTAGATATCTAAATCCTTTATTTCTCTACTTTCTTCCAAACATTTTCTCTTCCTTGTCGATGGTCCTGGTGTTCAACCTCTCTGGCCTGTATTCATGATTTTTCATAAATCACTACTCTTACGTATCAAAATTCATTAAATACACAAGTCACTCACTCAGAAAAAAATACTTTCAAAAATTGTTTTAAAACTATGTAGCTAACCTATAAGCTAAATTTTCAATATTTTTCTACACACTTTGCTCTAAGAGCGTGTAAATGTTTATAATAGGAAAAGAAATATACATTTACTAAATAAATTGCATTGAAAAATTCAGATTCAATTACATTAAAACACTTCAGTTTAAATCCCAACGACCGTGGCGCTGAAACAACATTGAAGCGCGCTGGGAGATTTTAAACCACCTATGAGTATTTTACGTACATACCTTTCTATAAGTAGAGTAAGATACACGAGATTTATAACTCGAGAAAAGATCGTCTAGAATGTCAATGTATATTTACGTTATACATTTACTTATTGTATGCTGTAAAACATAAAATAATATAAGATTAATAAGATTAACAATAGTATAATGTCTAAAAGTGATATTTTGAGTGAAATCACTAAATATGCAAAAAAAGTAACTTCACAGTTTTAGCTGTATTTTCTAAACGAAATCGAATTTCGAAATGCAGTGGGAAGCATCATATTCAGCGGAAAATTTGCTATCAAAATAGTAAATAAAAAAAAGTCGATTTTTTGACCCCCCTAACCATGGCTTGTCCTCTTAAAAGAATGATGATGAAAATGTGAAGCTGCAATAAAACGTTTACGATTGGTTATGTCCATGTGAATGGGACCAATCGGATTGCATGTAGCAAACGTAAGGCCTTCGATAACTAAAGGTCATGGATACGTCTTCCCCGAGCCACGTTGTGACGTTTTCTTACGTCGAGTTCTCCTTTATTTATGTATTATTTCATCATTATTTTTATTCTTATAATAATTAAATTGTAAAAATTAAACTTGCTTTAACAGATAAGTAATAATAATTATTATTTTATAACAATCTTCTGTAGTTATTTACGATAGGGTATGTACTGTTTAGTAGTTCGATACTATCAAACAGTTTAATACAATGGCATACAAATGATCAAATTATTAAAATAATAATAATGATAATAAGAAATAATAATAATATCAAATAATTCATATTTAATTTACACGTACTCTGGACTGGCCAACTCTTTACCGCCCTTGTTGTAAAGAAAAAGTAAAGAATTCTTCAAACCACATGTTTGTCACCTCTGCCTTCAGCGTTGATCACATTTACATGAAATCTGGGCGATTCTTTACTTTTTCCCTACATGTGTATAATATGCTGTGAATCTTATAAAAATTGATTAAAAAAATACTAACAATAATTCAGATAGCTCGCCAATAAGATCGTGCTATTGGACGGTACACTGTTTGTGTAGAAAAAACCTATAATATTGAAATTCAGGCCCTGCCTTCCTGCGGACCTCGTTTCGCTTGCCGCACGCACTCCTCGTTGCTTATGTGCAAAAACTTCATGTTTACATGGAAAGCACGACCGCTACTACCCAGGGGGCCCTTATATCTTTACAAATAACTATTACATTTCAAATACTAATATATCATATTTCGATGCAGTATGCGTAAAATGCGACTTTACACATTCTGTAAATTTTTTAAATTGCTTTTATGTCCCCTCCGTATTGAAAAATATCGTTCGCTACACGTGCGAAAGATGATTTTACATTCGTGCTAGAATCAATACTTTCGCACTTGTATCTGAACATACTATTATAAAACACTTTGCTCCCAAAAAGCACTTTATTCGGTTATCTACTTATTTTATTTCAGCTATATCTAAGCATTAAGAATTGTTTTTGTAAGCTTACAACTTCAAAAACTGATTGTACATGAAAATGTAGAATGGAAAAAAAAATTTGGTTTTCATGTTATCTACAAATTTTGTACTTAATATTCCTGTGTAAAGTTAAATCTTATTGAAAAATACGCGAAAATCAACTATTTTGAAGCCTTTAATAATCGTTTTTATATGCCCAGTTCGTAAAGAATTGATTAATGAAAATTTTAAATGGTAAAAACTTTTGTTTAAATATTATTAACAGCTTTTGTATTTACAACTTTTGATAAGCGAAAATCAACTTTTTCAAAATGTTGTATTGAAAAATATTGCTCCCAACAACAAATTAAAGTTAAAATTGTAAAATAAAGAATCTGTTGTAGGTCCGCTCGTTTATCTGTCACTTTATTCCTTATGAGTACTCGCCAAGCAGGGCATTGACGCGCCCTTAGGTTAATTTACCGTTTTTCGACTTTTCTACATAATTATTATAATAGTAGTTCATTGCACTCGTTTTTCCTAACTCAATAATATGCCCCGATAAATTAAAATTTCCGGTAATTCCTGACAAAATATTTCATGTTGCCTTTTATAAAATTATTACGTTGATGTTCCATACACTGAAAAAAAAATTTATTCGATTCAAATAAATATATTTATTTGAAATTGAATTATTTGAATCAAATAAATGAATTATTGATTCAAATAAAATTTATTTGATTGAAATAAATATTTACTAAAAACTATAAATGTTTCACTGCATCAGCCTCCGAAATTTACGATTCATTTTCACTCGAACAAAGCCACTGAATGAGAGACGAAGTATTTTAATTATTATTCTATTGCATACGAAGAAAGTATGAGAAATTTATCTTTCATAATATTTGACAAGTTGAATTATATATTTAACTTTTTAACACTTTTACAGAATTTGGCAGTACGAAATCATTATTTGAAATGATTTTTTTATAGATGTATTTACTTTGTCATTATTGGTAAAAATATAATCTGTCATGAATAGATCATATTTCGTAAAAAATACAAGATTTCATGATACAATATGTAATACATCCATGTTATTTTTACAAATAATGGTTTACCAAGTACATTGATAAACATAAGCTTTATACATTATAGAGTTAATGATTTTTACAGCAAGTGTGCACAGAAGATGCATGGATCTGAGATGAGGAGAGTTTTTAACCGTTATCTTAATATTTTACTAAACATTATCTATCTGAAACAATTGGAATTTCATAAGATGTGACAGGAAGCGCACATTTGAATGTAACAGAGTCGAGAAATTTCAAAATTTTTAGAGTTAGAGGTACCTAAAAGTTTTAGTCCGCAATAGAATCAATTTAAGATTATATTTTGCTCCAGCCCGTCAAAATTCATAAAAATATGATAGTCTGTTTTTTTGTTTGTGTACCTGTGTAATCTTTACACTCAAGAACTTACATTATAAGAAAGCAGAAGCAGGTATTGTTTAAGTGAATAATAAAAATGATACTCACCACTAGCCGTCTTCTTGAGTATCGTTGAAGAATAAGAATGAGAAAAATTATTTTATGTATATAACTTTTCAAATATCTTCATTTTTGATATTTAAATCACGCGTGAAATAGTAGGAATCTAATCACTAAAAACAGTAAGTATAGTACAACCTATATAAAAGTGAAATTGTTTTATTGATATTATAAGTTAAAGAAACCCGAATCTTCGCAAAGTCGGGCCGAAAGACCACATTCCCTCGTGGCGCAAAGAGGGGAATGTGGTAGTTTCGGCCCGTTGTTGGGAAAAATCGTATACGTAACACGGGGATAAAGAGAGCCACTCCAGAGCAAATGTTTACCACCCTTTGCTTCGACTCGGGTGGCATTCATACGTACTCTGAACTGGCCAACTCTTCACTTCTCTAGTAACGTAATATATTATTTTACAACGCCGGGCCGAAAGCACCACATTCTCTCCCAGCGCAAAAACGGGAATGTGGTATATCCGACCTATTGTCGCGAAATAATGTATTACGCAACTAGAAAGTTACAAAGTTGTCCAGTCAAGAGCACACGTATAGTGTAATATGTGCTCTGAAGTGGTTCTCTCTCTATTCCCGTGTTGGAATTATGATTTTTTTGGCTGGCGAGAAAATACAACCTTCGCGATCAGATGTCAGGAGAGAAAGTGGTACTTTCAGCCCGCCAGGCAACAACATAGTATCTGCACTAGGGGAGTAAAATTGACCAACCCACATTTCGCGTTTGTCACCCTCGCCTTCGGCTTCGGTGGTAATTTACACGGGCTGTGGACTGTCCAAGTTTTTTCTTCCCTACTCTCTAAATTCGAATAAATAGAATTCACTCTGAATAAGTGAATAGTCACTTTTAATAAGTCTAGATCCGTTCACTTATTGAATACGTGAATGGATCTGCACTTATTAAAAGTGAATATTCACTTATTCAAAGTGAATTCCACTTATTCGAATTTAGAGGGTAGGTGCGTAATATACTACCTCCTCCATTTGTATTAAGTGTTTTTCATTAAAAACCTTCTTGAATATTGAAGGATGAGGAAATATCAATTTTATTATCATTCATTATTCAAAAATATGCAGTTTGCAGTACGAGTTGAAGGCAAACAAGCACGAGTCGAACGCGAGTAGTGCAATCACACACGGTCAAAAAGCCCATTTTTTGTGACACAGATTTGGATTTTCGCTGCGGTACTTTTGCGTCCGCTACTTCTACTCTTATGCCTGCTGCGACTTTACTTTTGCGCCCTGCACATTTGCGCCCGCTACGGCACTTTTGCGATCGCTGGTTTAAAATCGGTTACTTTTAACCTGTTTTTTAGGTTTAAAAAGCGCCAAAATCGTACCTGTATTACAAACACATATAAAGTAAACGTGTGTTGTTTCTTTTTTCCAAGAAAATTATTATTAGGAAGTATCGAAATAGTACTCTCTAAAGTTGTATTAGAGAAAAAACCACTAAATAGTACTCTCTAAAGTTGTATTAGAGAAAAAACCACTAATAACCACATAGAATTAATGAATATTCACTAATGAATTAGTAGAAAATTTCAGTATTTTAAATAGTAAACATTTATTATTTAAAATAGTAATAAGAAAAAAAATTTCTATTTTTTCAAGTATTTTGTTGTCGTTTAAATAAAAAATCAATTTAGCGGTGCTCTTTAGGCTTAAAACCCTCACAAATCAATATATGAGTCGCAAAAAATATGATGTGCATTTGGGGCTAGTGGGCCATTTCACCTCATGTGTTTGCAGTCTCCATTCTCGGTCTAAAAAGGTACAATTTACGTCCTAGGTACATAATATACTATTTAGCGAACATTTGAAAACCTAAGCGTGCGTAAAAGTAGTACAATACACATGGAGTTTCAAAAAGCCTTGCTGAGCTCAGGAAGAAATATGTACACGCTCAATTGAATGGTATCTTTTTTTTACAGACAATAATTCGACTATAAAAAAAATCATCAAAACAGCTAAACTTTAAAAACCACTCAAAAATGATTCCATATAAATTTTGGAAAAATAGAATATTAAGTTGTGTTTTATTCCAAAGAGTCAGGAAATACAAAACCTTAAGCCGGGGTTCGATAAACAGAAAATTCAAGCGGAGAACGCAAGCTTTTTGCATTTCTCTTTCACAATTAGAAAATGTTAATTTCGTGAAGCGCTATACGTGAGTTTGAAGTTGAGCTTAAAATATATGAAATACCGTAAATAGACAGGTTTGAGTTTTACCCTTTCCTACTATTTTCCTGCAATAGAGCAAAGCTCATAATTTTTACTCAATAATAGTAGAAAATTAAACCCTATTTTTTCGCAAAACAGTTGGTTGTTCTGACTAGCCACGATAAAAATTTTATAAAATATTTGAAATATTTATTATTTACGTTAAGTCACTGACTTTTTTATTTTATACAGTTTAATCTCAAATTTAAATTGTTCGAAATTTTTATTCTTAATTAAATGCGGGTTTAATTAACGATTGAAATTTTAATTGTTCATTGAAAATATTATAATATTTTCGAAACGCTGTCTTATAGTCATTTTCTTTTCTTTTTTATTGGATAAATATTAAAACCATATATTTTATTCCAGATTTATTTCTTAAAAATAGTTGTAAAAAAATTCATACATCTACCTACACCGTTTATTAATAATGGTCACGGCACGCTCGTCAGCAAAATAAACACTTCTGTGAAATGCGTTTTTCTGTTTTCTCCTCCCTCCTCTCCCCTCCCCATCGACACAGGCTCGCGATTCGCGCTCTCATTTGTGGTAATCTACGTTATAGTGCTAATGTTGAAACTATAGCGCCCTCCTAGCGCAGCGCCGAACGCGAATTGGTAACGCGTTCCCGCGTGTCACTCGCCTTAGTACAGAGCACCCGTGCGCACCGCAAAGATTAAAAGAGCATCGCAGCAGATTTTGTCTTTATCAGTGCATTTTTTTCGTTTTTATGTGTCTGTGCATGTGTAAGAGCGTATAAAAGAGAGTGAAGAAAAAAAAGATATAGCGAGAGAAAAAGTGAGTGAGAGTGCGTCTGTGTGTGAGAGAGGGAGAGAGAGTGAGAGTGCATCTGTGTGAGAGAGTCGCGGAACCGCGTCGGGGAATGGAGGCGGCGGCTGTAGGAAAAGCAGCCGGGATGGAGGCGATGGCTGTTGGGGAAGCAGCCGGGAAAGAGGCGATGGCAAGATCTGCAAGACCTCAAGAAGCACCAGCAGCGGCAGCACAAGGTTCTGCAACACCTGGAGGAACATCAGCAGCAGCAGCAGCATCAGGAGTCACAACACCTGGGAGAAAAGCACCAGCAGCAGCACGAGGGGCCACGACAGATGCAGCAACATCAGCAACACCAGCATCAGAGGCAACCGATTCTCTTAAAAGGTAATTGAAACATTATATTAACGAATTCGCGCTTTCTTCCTCTCACCCCCTTTTCCGCGAAATGAAATCCGTTGGTGCCGCGCCCATGCTATCCGCCGCCGCAGTCACGAAGCGCCGCGACCATGTTATCGCCGCCGCGCTGTACTCTCCCTTCCTGACGCCGGACCGTACACACGGCGGTTTCCGTTGCTTTCGCCATCCACGAGTCATTCCCTCGACATTTTGAATTTGTGTTAATGGCCGTAATGCCCGCTTCGGTTTGTTATATATATCAACGATCAGTACACGGAATTTTGCGCGCATGAATGTAGCTGGAAATGCGGCGTTTTGTCTTTGTATCTAAGTCTAGCGCGCTTCGTCTTGTACCGAAAGTCCGGTACCTTCATCCAGTGCAGGTCGTGATATCGTTTGTCGTTCCGCTTGGATTATAGGCTATATGATTTAGTTTAAACATATGTTTAACTTGGTTTTCAAATCTGCGGGATACTGGTTTTGATCGCGCATGTTAATCACTTAATGATCCGTATTTTATTCCGCCGACTGTTTGTTGAAATTAATGAATGAGTAAACATATTTTACATTTGAACTATATATTGTACATATAGGAACAATAAATTGAATCAGAAGAAGCTACGTGCCAATGAATTGGCAGCGGTTTTTGTTATTATTATTCAATCGTTACATTTCATACGTATATGAAATTACTCCCTTGAGATCGACCTCCCCCTAAAACGACGATGCGGCAGCCCGAGCAATAGTACATTTGGACACGGGTGGGGAAGTCGATTATTTAGCGAAGCTCGTGCAAAAAATCACACCAGCTAAATAATCGACTTACGCACTAGTTTCGAACGGTATTTTATACCACGAGCGCCGAAAAATCGTACCAAAGTTGTGATTTTGAGGTTAGAGGGGTATAAAAGCAATTTTATCAGCGTTGCGCTTTGCGCTATATGAAATACACTGAGAAAAAATTTTCTTTAAATAATTTTTTTCATCAAGTTTGAAATATATTTAAAATATTGCCTATGATCAAAACGATTACATTTTCTGATTCTGCATTAATCAACGAAATCAGTAGTAAAAATGCTCCTGAAAAAGTATTTCTCGGGTTTTATACTTAATCTCAGATGTGCTGATTACTTTTCTATTCATTACTTTTGTTATTCTATATTTACAACATTTTTTAGTAGAATTCTATCACGGAATTATTAAGTATGTTAAATTTGAGCGTCTTCGTAAATAATTATTGTTTTTATTAATGAATAATTTTACTGGAAATCTTCATGCAATTTTATTTGTCATTAGAATACTGGCAGTCACAGTTTCTTCTTGTGATAGTACTATTTACTTCTCCAAAATTAATTTTGTGCAATATTTCTTTGGTTTATATGGCATCGTTTATTTGGACATTTTTTATTTCATTTTAATTAAAACTTAATAAATATACGATATTCTACTTAGATGATTGTAAATACATTCGATTAACATTATATCTAGTAATAAGTTTTCGAAAGCATGAATTCCCTGATTTCACTATTCGGTCAGATTTGGTAATACAGACATAATTTCTCACCTCGAAATGACCCGCAAGTACTTATCCCCAACGCGTGAAATTCTCGTAGTCTATAGAATCGGCGCAATTAATTATATTTTGGAGTTGGAAAAGTCTTAATCTAACGAGACGTCGCATCAGTCGCTACTGACATAAAAAATTTTCTCTCGATGTGCGCGTATTAAAACCGATTAAATCTATGTGACCAGCTCCAACGGCGCGATGAGCTGTCGCGGATGTTCAATTCTTTTTACAGTGATTTGCTGATCATTATTTGCTTGTCAAATATTTCACCGCGTACGTAATCAAAAATGTTTTTCGTAAGATGCTCTTAATTTTGTATCTGTCATTGTATGGCAGACAAAGGTTTTGTACTAATAACATAATCGTATTACGAAAGGAAAATGGTACGTAAATATACGGCGCTTCACCATATTTTTCGACGCAATATGGGTTGTTGTATAAACTTGAGTATTTGATGCGTTTGTACAGCGTAATGTGCACGGCGTATTTCACTTCACACGGAGAAAACTCTCGCGACACAAGTGGGGCCTCTTTTCATCGCCGGGCGAGACGTACTGTCGCGAGCCTGCGCCCGCAGTTGTAGCGGCTAAGATGAAATTCATGCTATGTGGCATGGACTATTCATCTCATACGACCGTGAAGGCTGTAGCGGGGTTCTCCGTAGTTGCACACTATATTGTTCACAAGCATACACGAAAAATAGTAGGCGCACGGACGAGAGCGCTGCAAACGAGCGCGCCGCGACTTGTGCTGTCCTATCCCGGCAGACGGCGTGCACGCCCTTTGTCCGAACATGCATCTATGCGCGAGGATCTGTGTGCACTTTTGTACCGTGAATCGACTTGCAAAGGGCAGCTCCTTCGCGCATTACCCGGACATCTCGATGCGATTTTTGATCTTTAATAGCTTGCCATTGCACTTAAATCATAGATAAGGATTCACCATATAAGAATCTATTACATATAACTAATCCTTACATATAAATGTATTATGAAAATAAACAAATTGTATATATATTCATACATTTATTTACATATATTTATTTACATAATACATAATATGTAAAGCTTATATGACAATTCTTATTTATGATCTAAGTACAATAGCAAGCTATTAAAGACAAAAAATCGCATCGAGATGTCCGAGCAATGTGCGAAGTACGCGGGAGCTGACGTTTGCAAGGCGAGTCACGGTGTAAAAGTGCACGTGGATCCTCGCGCGTAGATGCATGGTCGGACAAAGGGCGCGCACGCCGTCTGACGATGCAGGCTAGCACAAGTCGCGGTGCGCCCGTTTGCAGCGCTCTCGGCCGTGCCTACTATTTTCCGTGTAATCGGTTTTCTCCGTATATAGATTCCTTCTGACACGCTTGTACAATTTCTATAATCGTTTTAGGGGCTACGCATTTCCGAGAAAAATAAAATTTTTAAATACATTCACCTTTGGTGGAGTTTACTCTTGTCGTTTTTTAAAATTATTTAACCACGTGAGAGCACGATTGTCCATTTGTAGTGTAAATTTTCCGTTTTCAAATTAGTGGTGCGACTTGTGCCAAGCCCATAGAATCGCGAGACTTGCTCATTTGACGCGTATAAAATTATGTGCCATTTGCATACGCTGTTTCTATACGCACTTTTTCTCGAGATATAAACTTAGTTATATTAGATATGCCTAATTTTGTTTAAAAACGGGGTCTTACACTCACTGTAATTTCGCAAATATTTACATTATTGAGACGAGTAATAATCATAAAAATAGTCGGAAAAGTCAATTTAAGCATTATTTTGTAAAAACAATTTAATTTATAAAGAAGTTACAAATATAGTTAACGATAGCATAAAAAACAGTTTAAAATATCACTTATAAAATCATAACAATAAAAAGTAAATGTTTATTGAACATTATCGAAATAATTTTTTAAACAAGGAGTTTTATTTTTACACGCAAGAAACATGTGACGTCGTACCTTGTCGTCTATGTATAAGCAGCCATAGTTCTGTTTTTTTTTTTACTTCTTTTTAAGTTTCCAGTTAGCTCCTACCCGGACTGACATTTGTCCAGAGTTCGATGAGCATTAAATGCCGCAGCTTTTCCGTGTACCTGTAGATTGCATGGGATAATCGCGACTGGAAGGAACGAAAAAGTAGTTTTTTCACACTCCGTGCGCGAAGTTCGCTTTCGCGCACGCTCGAATAAAAAAGCATGCGCTAAATTGAGTGTTCGATACGCGAGTGAGAAAGTGATTTTATCCTTGTGTGGATGTTTGCGCCCGAGCGAAGCGAGCGATAAAATAACTTTTTTGTCCTCAGCCCGCAAAATGACTATTTCGCAGCCCGTATAGAGGCCCCGAAATACACAATGTAAAACAATGTAATACATTTAGAATTTCACGACCTCCATACGGGACGCGAAAATTCATTTTGCGGCCTTCGGACAAAAAAATAGTATATGCTACCACGGACGCATAATGTAACATTCCCCTAAGTGCAAGTTTTGGCGGCCTCGCTACGCTTGGCCCTAAAACTCGCACTCGCCGAGAATGATACATTTTACGTCCTTGGTGCATAATATACTATTTTCGCACTTGTATCGAAAATAACGATTCTAGTTCAATCTTTAATTTTCGCACACGGTCTAAATAACGTACTCTACATTTGACACGTATGATATCTCGCGTTAAATATTTTTCACGCATTAAACAATCGTTTGACGTGAACTCAATTAGGTTTTCTTAGGGAGGAAATAAAATTAAGGACCAGAAATGTTAGTTTTAAATTGCGAACATAAAAAAAATATAAAAATAGTAGGGTTAAATATTAAACAAGAATAATTCTTATTTATGATAGTCACGTGTCCACGATATGTATATACTAACGCGGTTCTTTTAGGAAGGCGTGCGTGAATCTACGCCGTCACCCTGCGACACCGAGTGACCTCGGCGAGTATCGCACCCTTTTTGCAGCAAGGGAGGGTTCGTGTGCTCCTTATGCTGGTGGCGAGTGCGCCTTTGGCCGGAGTTAGGCAGCTACGGAAGCCCGTATGGCTCACGAGCGAGCGAGGCGCTCGCTTCGCAAGTGCCAGACACTAGTGCCGTGTTTAAAAAAAAAGAGCGAACTTTGCATTCTGGGTTACATTTGATTTGTCTTTTCACTATGCCTCTGTATGGCTCACGCCTTGAGCGAGGCGCTCGCTCGCGTCAGGCACTATAGTGCCGCGTATGAAACAAAAAAGAGCGTACTTTATGTATAATGCGAAATGCGGTTTCGGTTGGTTTTTGGCATCGCCGTATAATGTCGCCCCGTTGTTATATGTACGACAGATCGTATTAGATAGGTATACTTATATAGGTAAAACTTGACCTTCAATTTTCTTTAGTCGAAGAGTTGACGCTTTAAAAACTGTCTCTCAAAATCTGTCATGCAAATAGAACCGGCCTTAAAATAATGATAATCAAACAACTAATAAACAAATAATAAACAAATACTTAAAATATAAAAATTTCATGTTTACTTAATATGAAGTTATACACGGCGACATTATACAGCGTCGCCAAAAAGCAACCGAAAACCCAATCCGCATTATACACAAAGTTCGCTCTTTTTGTTTCATGCGCGGCACCAGTGCCTGGCGCGAATTAGCGCCTCGCTCAAGGCGTGAGCCATACAGAGGCGCAGTGAAAAACAAATCAACTGTAACCCAGAATGCAAAGTTCGCTCTTTTTTGTTTTTTAAACATGGCACTAGCGCTCCGGAATCTTTTTCGGAGGACAACCGCGTACAGTAAGCACGAGCGAGAACTTGCGCCCCCTTCTCTCTTCTGGCCCAGGGGCGCAGCGGATCCGCGAGCGTGTGACAGCGCCGAGTTTAAACGAAGCTCTCGGCACGAGCTCGTACCAACTCTTCTACCGAGAAAAAGTCGATTGTAAAAAATCAATATATTTATTTTAGTTTTGCAAATTGTAAGACATGCGGATGTCAGGTGGCAGAATATATATTACGTACAATAGAACGCTGAAAGCCCACTAAGCCGCTGATTGGATGCTCTCGGAGTAGTGTACGCTGCATTTATAGGTTTCTCACTGTCTTTTTTCCTGCATTTGAAAAGCATGCTGTACGGGTGATCATAATCTTAATGCTTTTGATGGTATGGTGGTTAGAGCAGTCCTACTTAGAGCGAATGACTAAATCGCCGATAGTTTAGAAAGTTCACAAATAGGATAATTTTATCGTCGATGCGTGCAGTGACTTGTATGTCGGAGAAACATCGACGCCTAAAAAGTCCAGTTATTCAAGAGATACTCATGCTTCCGATTTAAGGTTGCGCGTGCAATCGGGGTATGAGCACCGTTCGCGTGTGCTACATTTTGCACATATTTTGCGAGTTGATTTGACGCAACACGTAATGACGTATCAGCTAATGGGGCATTTAGTGCACGTGGTTATATGGAAAAGAGGGACGTATGAGAAAACGTTTCGACTCATTCAGGTGTATAATGTGGGCCTATCAAGCATTGTCCTTGTTGGTCGACTGCGAATTATACATTAAATTTTGTATGGCGATTTTGAAGCACCATAAATATTTAATAGAATATTGAGAACATTTTTTTATCTATTGAAAGTCACTTTTATTGTTATTTAATAATACATCGTAAATTATATTGAACAAAATAAATTATATCAAGTAAACGCGTAAATAATAAAACCAAATCTCAAAGTCAATTCTTCCTACACACAAAGTCCAGCGCTACAGAGAGAAAGATGTTCATAGATGATCTCGAGTTCGACTGCCCGTTCGACATTTAACCTTTTGGTTCTCAAATTTTTTTATTTAAATGTTACTTTGATCACATTTGTAGTAATTTTATTTATAGTTTTTTTTTTCGAGTACAAAAATACACTTTTTGAATAGTGAAGTTATTATCAATTCATTCTTAAACTTCGTAAATATATTTTTTTAATTAAAAATTTTGTAAATACTTCAACTGCCTTGAAATTATTTTAAATCTATTAGTAAAGGATATTTTGTTTAGTTATAAAAAAAATTTACTCTTATCACGGTTAATCTCAGGACTGATTTCAGCTATTAGTCCAAAAATGCATCGATATAAGTTGTAGAAATAAATAAATACGATGATATAATATCATTAATATTTTCAAATGTTCATCATTGCATTATATAAACGATTTTTGCACAGATAATAGTACTTTTCAAGACGAATACGGACGTCGATTATATCGGTTTGTTGGGGCGAAAATAGCCAATTTTTCCCGCAAATTTACTTTTTCACTTATTAAATAATGTATTATTTCGACGAATAATCATTGCAATTTTATAACTGTGGGACCAAAGCTCATTGGTATTTAGTAATTACAAAGCTCATTTCTATTTAGTAATTACAATTTATTTTTGTTATTATTTGTAATGTAATGTAATGTTTATTAAGGTGATGTGAAACTCTAATTTCAATATTTTTTTTAATCAACATTGAAAGGTTTATTTAGAAAAAGACGGTTGTCAAGCGCTCCGTACACGTAAACACTATATTCAGATTTTTTTTCTGCATGATTCTATTGGTATATTCGTGAGATATGCTCGTTTGAAAAGTAGGTCAATTGTAGATTCCTACTTACCGACAGTACGGTTTTTATTTAATTAAATAAATTCTTATCATTTCTTTTTGGAATAACACGTTTGTCAAGCGCTCCGTATATGTACCGTATATGTAATTAAGGTCTAAAGA
Organism: Torymus aiolomorphi; assembly: GCA_036365515.1. Lineage (NCBI taxonomy): Eukaryota > Metazoa > Arthropoda > Insecta > Hymenoptera > Torymidae > Torymus > Torymus aiolomorphi. The sequence goes on from CM070877.1 coordinate 84,461,697, forward strand.
CTCAGGGTCCAAACTAGTCCGGTCATATGATACAGAATTAAATTTTACATTCAGTTCAAAGGTACATGGTTGCCGCAGGTCGCAGATATTTAGAAGAGGATTAAAAATATATACACCATATTCTAATTTAGGTGTACCACGAAACAACGGACGGCGTCATCTTTTAACGGCAGCGAAGCGAGTCGTACAAGCGATTTAGCGCATTCCCCGCGTTTCGCTGTATGTTTCTCACCCTGCGACACTGAGTGATGTTAGTGAGCGAGCTCCTTATGGCTGGTGCGGATGCGTTTTCGGTGGCAGTCAGATGATGACTGTTTCTCACGAGAATCTGGCGCGATCTGGCTTCCTTCGCCGTTGGAAGGAAAAAAATTGTCTGCTCTTCGAAATATTTTTGGATTGCGCAAGAGTTTTTGAGGATAAAGGGAAGATTTTTCCTGTACCCTGACTGACTGCTGTAGACGGCGGCGACAGTTGCACGATAACAACCGCGCAGTATCAACCACGAGACCCAACTTGAATTTGCTATTCTCTAGTCCACGAATGCGGCAGGTCCACGAGTGAGCGATGTCGAAACTTCTGCAAAACTCTCTGCGAGAGCCTGTACCTACTCTCATACTAGGAAAAGTTGGGGAAATAAAAAAATACTTATTATTTTTTAATTCGTATGACCCGCGTGTGTGAAGCTTATAATTAAAATATATTTTTACGATTCTAATGTTTTTTGCTTGAAAGAGAAAGTTACAGATTGACGTAAATCAAAATTAAGGAAAGGATGAGGAAGGAATTTCTTAGCGGAATGGTTAGCGATTCGATGAATAATTAAACAATAAAGTTAGATGATAAAATAAAATAGTAGTTTCGGATCGTTACAGCTCGCGCAACTTTCCCCCTCTGTAAAAAAATAAACGAACCGATTACGTGAAGAGAGCGATCGTGTACAGACTCGGATAAGGACGCGCGAGGTTCTCGAGCGAATCACCTCAAACCTTCCTCTCGACCATTGTCAAGCTCAGGTCGTCCTCAATGGAGTTCAGGTGGAGGTGCTCACACGTGAGACCTCGCACGAAGTGACTCGTGAAGGTCTATCCCCTTCGTGTCGCTCCAAAACGTCTTTCGGAACATGACCGTCGCGTGGCGGCTCTAGTGAAAGGAGCGCACGTCTCCCTCGCTGATTGGCGCACCAGCGGCGCACGGCCGCCAAGAGGGGAACTAGCCTCGGTACGGACCTGAGAGCTAACGAGCAGCGCTGCCGGGCCTGCGGCCGACGGCACCGAGCTTCCGTGAAGCTTGTCGAGGTGTGCCAACGGTTCAGCTTTGGGGAAACAGTCGGGCCCCTGCTCGTTCTAGGACTGCATGGCTGCTATGCGTGCATTCTTTTTTTCTTTTACTATTAGCGGACGTGAAGGGAAAGATATACAAATTTATGAAATGTTAGTTTGAAAGTTGTTTTAATGAACAGTTAAAAATGACAAACTTAAGTGAATAATTCTATTTATTGTCCAAGGCTTCAAAAGTGTTACCGAGACGTTTTTATTTCAAAATAAAATTAACAATTTCTGGATTTCGACAGTTATGACGGTTAAGTTACTACTTTAAGCGTATACTGTATCTGTCTACATTTTTTACTTAGCAGCCAGGCGCTATAAACTATAAGCATGTGTAGTGCACTTCGACGCCGAAAAAAGGGCGAAGTAGGAAAACATGGGTCTGAAGTTTGCAACGTTGTAGTACAACGAAATGAAAAATTGATTTTATTTAATGTTTATAATGATAGTAATATCAATTTTACGTGTAGATTTATTGTTTTATAGAATATCAAACAACTTTATAACAAAGATTTAAATAAAGTTTTCATTGCTTGATAACTTTAATTAATTGTAAAAAAATTGTTTTATTGCACTCCAACAATGCAAAGTTCAGACTCACGAGATAAAACGGCTCATGCCTGACGTTTTCACCCCAACGATCCTACGCACGCGTTTCTTTTACTAACGAATGAACTGCAGCGATTGAGCGATTGAAATCAGTAATTGTCCCATAACTTTTTGTTGGTATAGAGTTTTGACTTGTTACACTGGATTTTTTTTTCATTTGAAATGCTCTAACAAACGAGAAAAACTTGGTTCGATAAGTAGGCTATCAAAGAATTCAAAGACCCCGTTTTTGGGCCAAGAAGTGTCCGACTTCCCATAGAATTGCTCATATACGAGATTTAGCGCAAAGGGTCAAAGCGAAAATACACCGATTCCACGAGCATTTTGAGTCGCGACGTAGAAACTTTATTGAAAACCCTAGCTGTACTTAAACGAAAAAGTCTAACAGTGCGATAGACTTAAGTATCGCGTTATTATTATACACATTAAGAAAACAGACCTCACTAATTTTCGTGGTAGTAAATAACCCTCTTTCATTCAATAATAGTTGACATCACGCAATTTTGAATGTTACTACATGATATCCTAGTAATTTGGGTTTCCCTCTTGTAAAAAATAAAGTATTTCGCTGAAAATCATCCATTTATGAACAATAGAGGTCATGATCATCCACTACCTTGTACGCTTCGAGCCAGATTTTATTTAACGTAATACTCGTGCCTAACCTCATTTTTTTCGTGCATCCGTTTATGGTAAGCAGTAGTATGCAAACGCTTCTGACAATCATCGTGCGATTTGTACACACCGTTTGCACCACTTACTGTAACTTTTCTATCTGAATATTTGCTATTAAATATTTTTTATTTACGAAGCGATCGCTCGCCGTGGAATCGAATAATGCACACGTATTTCGACCGTTTCAAATTATGAGCAAAAATCCTCCGACACAATGGATCCGAAAAAGCCGACGTGGCTAGGGTGAGGCTGGCTTCGGAACAGCGTTCACTGCATTTAGTGGTGCTCTGCTGTTATTTTTCGGTTGCTGCAAATTTGTATTTCGCGGGCAGTCCCGAGTCCAGTGTGCCTCTTGGGGCAGTAATGGCAAAACGGCAAGGGCAACGTAGATTTCTGCGGCGGTAAAGATTGAGAGCGTGTGTCTAGCTGCTCACAGCTATTCGGTTTCATTGTTCGAGATTGAGCAGTACAGAAAGATATGGAGTTTTTCGCGTAGTTTCGATTCACATTGCGCTGCTCCGTCTTGGCTTGCTCAATCTGCCTAGCACGAATAATTAATTTGTCGACGGTCTCAAAAGTTGACGAGTGTAATAATTTATTCGTTGACGGACGGAGGACCTCAGTCAAAATGTTGCTATTTTTTAACTGAACTATTTGTTGCTCCAGAGCATCCGGAAATAATCGATGCGCGGTAAGGCATTTCTACTCCAGAAAAAAAACGCCTATTTATTTTTTGTTCGAGACTGACCAAATAATTTCATCAAATTCGCAAAGGCTGCATCACAATTTCAAATCAATTCGCAAAATTTCGGCTACATTAAATTTAAATTCTTATATGCCACTCAAAACCAGCGCATTGAGTTTTTCTTTAGTGCAGAAGGCACAGGACGCGCACGCATGTGCGCCTCGGTATTTGTCGCGTCAAGACTTTGGTCACTCTTGCGCAAAAATTTTCCCGGATCCTCAATTGTGGCTAGCGAATTTGGATAATTGAAGATTGTTTCTGATGATTGCGCTAAGCAAGTATCTCCAATGATCCATATTTCGCTGCGTAAATGCGCATTATCGGTATACGCGACCGGTGGCGGATTCTGTGTAGCAGTTATAGGCACATTATTAACCGTGTCATTCACTGGCTGAATTTTGCGCAAAATTTACAAGCGCGTTCTGGCCCGGAACGACGCGATGATCGGTTTCAATTTTTTTCTGTAATAATATTGTATATATTGACATAATTGCATAAAATTTTTTTCATGATTTTTTATTAATTTTTTTCAAGTAGAACGGCTGATGGTGAAGAAGTGGCCGATCGCCCTCGTAAAAATAATTGCTCTCAGAAAGCAAGTGAGAGGCGATTTGAGGGCCGAACACTTCAAGTAAACAAAGTTAAGAAGGGTGAACAAATGTAATAAAACTTTTATATAGAGTCGATGTGGAAGTTACTGTGCCCTTCCCAGTTACGGCGCCCTATCTTTTAACACAGGGCGCGGTAACCGAGGCGCCGTAATTAAAAGCCGTATTCTTATGGGATATCAGTAATTGCCGCATGCAGCAGCCAAAGTTCATATTGATATTCAAACATTTATGGTTGATTTTGGGTAAAACATTAGTGTTAATCGATCAAGATATATATTCTAATTAATAAAATGAATTAAATGCTTAACATATTGTTCATTGTACGACTTTATACTCGACTAAATATCCGCGATGTTATGTTAACGACACAGTAATCCCCACCGCTACTCTAGCTTGATATGAAAATTTTAAAGATTGAAACCTTTAAAAATATATATGTAATTTTTAGCCTTTACCGTTGTGCTACTAGGCACTGTAATGGAACTGCTTTTCGTAGTCTCGTGTGTGTTAAAGATTGTGGTACAGAGAATTGCGAATGCTTAAAAATTCGAAAGAGGAAACCTCATTCGTCTCTTTGCCACCCGAACTACGATATTGATTTACAAATTGAGTTCCGAGAGTTTTCTAAAGAAGAAATCAAAATTAGGTGGTGGAAAATAGAGGAGCTCTACAACCACGCTGCCAAAAAGTAATTTTTTTTTATTTACATCTTTATATATCCAGTACCATTATGTATTAGTACGACTACCATTAGCTGCGTTCACCAAAATTACATTATTACTTCATAATAGAGAAAATCATGTTCGGATGTATTTTAGGTGTTAAAATTAAAATTAAAAATTTGTTTTTATATCTATTTTCTTCCTACTACTTATTCTTACTATTACTATTTCGTAAATGAAACATTATTGACCCATTGATTCTTTTATAATCACTTTTTATTTCTTTATTCGGTATATCATGAGAAAAAACTCAGAAAAAATAATTAACGAACTCTTGAGGCGTTTCACGTCAACTGTCCCAGCGCGCGGTGCGCGAGCCCCAAATCCTGCTATTTCTAACTGTTTATGATACTAAAAAGTACTTAAAAAAATTGTTTGATAAGCGTTTTCTACGTATTTTTTCCTCAGCTTTCCAATGATGTAGGTAGTTTTTTCAAAATTTTCCATTTTCATCTTCAAAAACTCTTTCGCATTCTATTTTTCGCACAAAACATCTCGGGCACTCTTTGGAAAATATCCTTTCCTACGTAAAAAATGCTCAGCCTTCGATCTAGAGGGTCAAAAAAAATATTAAAAATACACTTTTTGAGATATAACATGTTTTGTACTTTTTGAAGGTGAAAATGGAAAATTTCGGAAAAACTGTTTACGTCATTGGAAAGCTGAGGAAAAAATACGTCGAAAATGCTTATCAAACAATTTTTTTAAGTACATTTTAGTATCATAAACGTGAGTTAGAAATAGCACGATTTGGGGCTCGCGCGCCGCGCGCTGGGACAGTTGACGTGAAACGCCTCTCTTGTGTTTTCAATTAGAATTAATATAAAAATAGGTAAACTAGACAGGTACGTAAGACAAATGTATTAGGTTTCCAGAAGCAGCAAAAATGATTAGCCTCAAAACCACAAGGGAGCTGCTAAAACCCTACCGGTTGAAAGCTTTTCCACCGTACCCAAAGACACTGGAAGAATTTGGAGAGCAGTTAGACAGTGGAGGTTATGATAAACTGCTAAATTATGAGAAAAATAAAGAAACTGCTGTTACTGTTGAAGACAAAGAAGGCTACAGGCATATCCTCTCGTATGATGAAAGTCTGTTAGAAGAATTTTTCAAAGATATTCGTCACATCTTCGTCGATGGAACGTACCAGACTAGACCCAAGATCAAACATTACAGTCAACTATTAAATGTGTTGACTGTAATCAATGATTCCGTAAGAAATTTTATTTCTTATTCACTTAGTTCGAAGTAAACAAAAAATTATATTTATTTATTTTAATAGGCTGTCCCTATGTTCTTTGCACTCATGTCGAGGGCAACGACGGTAGCATACGAAGCTATTTTCACTAAAATGAAAAGTGTTCATGCATTCTCTAACTTAAGAGTAATCATGACAGACTTCGAGGCAGCAGAGAGAGCGGCACTGAAGAACGTGTTCGGAGGTGTTCAGTTGGCAGGGTGTAATGTGCACTTCGATAGGGTACTAATACTATATTATTTTATGAGAATATCTGCAAAAACTAGTCACAACTGCTAAGGTAAAATTCCCAGGGTATGAGCAAGTGTGGAGTACATTTCAAAGGAATCGTGTTTTTAAAATTGATAAATGAAATTTTGCTGAAACGCTTGAAAAACATAACCTTTGAAAGTTTATCCTTCTTATAAAAATAAATTTAAAACCTAAATTAAAAAGATTTCGGTACCAATGCATTATTAGTGCCGTAATTAATGCTAATAAATCGATATTATCATCATATTCATTCATGAATAATAATACTTTATTACTGCTGTTCAGTTATCGGTCTGATTTTTCGTTATTTGCAGGTACTGGGCATTTTACCTTTGTGTGGGTGTGGAGTATATAATGGGTCTGAAGTTTGTAACGTTGGAGTGCAACGAAATAAAAAAAATAATTCATTTTACTTCACATTTATGATAATAATATTAATTTTGCGTGTAGATTTGGTGTTTTATAGTATAAAATAACTTTAAAACAAAGGTTTAGATAAAACTTCCATTGTTTAAAAACTTTAATCAATCGTGAAAAATTATTTCGTTGCATTCCAACGATGCAAACTTCAGACCCATAGTATATATCTGTGTGTGAGCGCGTTCGTCGGATCGCCTATACATTATTACTTGTTTTGTTAATAATAAACTTATTAAAAATTCAATAATAGTGCGCCAGCTCCATAATATAATTATTTTTCCTTTTCCAGTTTAATATTCAGAATTACTATCTTTCATCTTCATTAAATGAAATTAAATTTTCATATAGTATCCGTAAAGTTCAACTTTACGGAGCGTTTTCGAGCCGTAAAGTGCTACTTTACGGACACATACATAAAATTAAAGTAGTACTTTACGGCCCGAAAGCAGTTCTTAAAATCGATCTTTGCGAACTTGTATATTTAATTCGTTATATATTGAAATATTTTATTTGTTGAAATCAATTTTCTTTAATAGGCTATCTATGCTCGACTAAAGCATACAGGCCTCGCAAAAGACCTTAAGAATGAAGAATTTACCAATATAATTCAATCGTTCATGGCACTAGCATTTTTGCCGGCCGAAAAAATACTTGACGAATATGAACACCAGAAGAAAGAGCTTAGCCAGGAGCATCAGAAGAAGCTCAAGAATTTTCTGGCTTATTTCGAGCGATATTGGCTCAAGATAGTAAAACCAGAAGGTTTTAGTATTTATCAATTGTCTCGTAGATCAAACAATTGCATAGAAGGTTTTCATCCAACTTTGAAAAATGGACTGGGCTTGTTGCCCATGCCATGTGACTTTGAATACTGAGTTTTAAAAGATATAAGTTTTTAACTATATTAAAATAATTTTTACAGAGAAACTCATAGTTATAATTGCTTCATTGCGTCGCAATTTTGAGCAACAAATGAACCTTTTAAAGGTCAAGAAACTACCACGCTACACAAGTGCTTATCGACAACATGCATTGCTTGAAGGTAATTATTTTTCAAAAATAGGCTTATTTTCTTAAAACATGAAAATTGACATTCAGTATTGTAAAGAAATTTATTTTTCAGCATGGAGACAACTGGAAGATCCGGATGCAAACTTTTCGGTTCCTTTATTCATAATGGCGATTGTCAAATTAAAAGGAAAAAATATTATGGCAATTTTAGATGAAGTCGCTAAAGATGCTCGTATTGCTGAGGAGTACGAGTTAAAAGAGACTCCCGAAATAACTCCTCTAGGTATGAAGGAAAACATTAGAGATATTTATATCAAAATAATAATTTTAATTACTAATAAATACTATTATTGTAGCCCTGGACGTCGACTACGATGCTTGTGTTCTCGAAGAAGAACTGTTCCCAGTTCGACAAGCCGCTCGAATTGCACGACTAGCAAGAAAAATTAACAGAACTGATAACCAGCAAGACGAACCAGCGATAATTACAGACGAAGGATATGCCGCATCAATTGATTCTGAACAAGAAACACAAGATTTAGACTATGAAACAGAAGCCATTCCATCAAAAAGAAGGAGAAGTAAGTGCAACTCTAAATACTGCAATATATAGTATTAATCCTATAATACGAAGAATACACTTTATTTTTAGTTATCTACGAACCACAAAACTCTGAAGAATCAGAACCCAACGAAAATGGTACGTCAACTTTTCAACTAATTTAAATGACATGTGATATTTTTACATTACATAATTATAATACTAATAATACATAATATAAATATTGTCTAAATTTTATAAATAATTATTTATTGATCTCGAAACTCAGAGCCAGAACCAGAACCAGAAATATTTGACGAACCACTGCCGATACCATCGCCAAAAACAATTTTACTGGCGAGGTGTAAGGAAACCGATGACAGAGGGGTGATGAACAATGACATCGAAACAGAGTCAATCTTGGATAACACAGATTAGTTCATGTAAATTTTTCAGACTAAACAATTTCTTTCAAAATTCATAACATACTATTATAGATTATTAATGACAAATTAAAATGATTATAGTTTCACAAATATCGATGGATGACTACAATGAGTATATGGAGAAGACTGGTAAACATTTATTTTTGCTTAGAGATAATAATAGAAAATAATTCCCTGTATTCTAACAAAAAAATTAAAACATTTATTTGAATGTCTTTACAGGAACAACTGAGCACGCGCAGAGGAAGGGCAAAATGAGCAAAAAAATGCGCGATAGGTTGAAGAAAAGGTAAAAATTCAAATTCGTAATATTTTTAAATAGGTTCGAGACGTTTGATGGATGGTGCTGTAATACAAGTGAAGCGATAGATATGATTTTAAAAAGACTTTCCTAACTTACATAGGAAGATTTCATCTCCAACACAGGTACTATCGCCTAAACAAAAAGGAACTAATGACAGGGGTAGGTTGGACTATCATATGGAAACCCAATCAATAATGGGGGAAATAGGTTGGGTTCACATTCAGTATAGAGATAAAAAAATTCATTGAAAATAGTATCTAAAAACATACTATTAATGATAACGAATTGGATTAATTACAGGATCCCCAACAACGATGGAAGGTAAAAACCAAGAGCAGATAAAACTGACACGTAAGTAAAAGCAGCTGGTGAAAGATAGATTTGTTAATAAAAGATACATTTTTTACATTAAACACTGCAACTATTCAAAATTTAATTTAATGTGTTAGCAGAAGCACCCGAGCAACCACGGCCAAAGGGCAAAATGAGTAAGAAGATGCGCGACAGGCTAAAGAAAAGGTAAAATGTTCAATTAATACTAAATATTGAAGCTTCCCAAATTTTAATAATTAATAAATTATAAGAACTGTTTAATTTACCAATGATCGTCTCATATTTTCGTCCTGTTGCTTGGTAGTTCTTTACGTTCATTTTTTATACACAAACTGCGAATTCAGATAGCATTGCATCGTAGTTTTCGTTAAGATTGTACCTAACTAGTTATTCAATTACCGAGCAATCGTCCAATATTTTCATACGTCAAAAAGTTCGCAGATTCCGAGCTCGCGCTTTTAGCGAGTCGATTCGCGAGGTCCACAGGAAGCCAACCGCTCGGCTCTTACGTGGCCCGATTGCTTAATTATTTTTCAATAAGTTCGTTTTTTTATAGGTACTGTGAATCTGGACGTGTAAATTACATCGTTTAATTTGTTTAAACTTTGGAGAACTCACGCGAAACTAGCTATTAAATCTCCCACATGCCGTGTCATATTACCGCTTAGCGAGTCGATTTGCGAGGTCGGCAGAAAGCTGATCGCTCGAATCTTACGTAGCCCCATTGCTTAGTAGATCTTTAAGTTCATTTTTTATATAGAAACTACGAATTCGGCTAGGATTACGGCGTAGATTACGTTAAAATTATACGTAACCATTTTTTTTAATTACCGAGCAATCGTCCAATATTTTCATACGTCAAAAAGTTCGCAGATTCCGAGCTGGCGCTTTTAGCGAGACAATTCGCGAGGTCCACTGGAAGCCAACCGCTCGGCTCTTACGTGGCCCCATTGCTTAGTTATTTTTCCATAAGTTCGTTTTTGTATAGGTACTGTGAATCTGGACGTGTAAATTACATCGTTTAATTTCTTTAAACTTTGGAGAACTTAAGCGAAACTAGCTACTAAATCACCCACCTGTCGTCTCATACTCCTTAGCGAGTCGATTGGCGAGGTCGGCAAGAAGCTGACTTCTCGACTCTTACGTGGCCCCATTGCTTGCTAGAACATTAAGTTAATTTTTTTATATAGGAACTGCGAATTTGGCTAGGATAGCAGCTTAGATTGCGTTAAAATTATACGTAACCATTTTTTTTATTATCGAGAAATCCTCATATATTTGTATACGTCGAGAAGTTTGCTGACTTCGAGCCCGCATGTTGGCGAGTCGATTCGCGAGGTCGGCAGGAAGCTGACTGATCGACTCTTAAGTGGTCCCATTGCTTAGTAGATCTTTAAGTTCCTTTTTTTTATATACGAACGGCGAATTTGGCTAGGATAGCAGCTTAGATTGCGTTAAAATTATCCGTAACCATTTTTTTATTATTGAGGAATCCTCCCATATTTGTATACGTCGAAAAGTTTGCTGACTTCGAGCTCGCATGTTAGCGAGTCGATTCGCGATGTCGGCAGGAAGCTTACTGATCGACTCTTACGTGGTCCCATTGCTGAGTAGATCTTAAAGTTCATTTTTTATATAGGAACGCCGAATTTGGCTAGGATAGCAGCTTAAATTGCGTTAAAATTATACGTAACCATTTTTTTATTATCGAGGAATCCTCCCATATTTGTATACATCGAAAAGTTTGCCGATTTCGAGCCCGCATGTTGGCGAGTCGATTCGCCAGGTCAGCAGAAAGCTGACCGTTCCACTCTTACGTGGTCCCATTGCTTGGTAGTTTTTTAAGTTCACTTTTTACATGCCAACTGCGAATTCGCGTAGAATCGCAGTGTAGATTTCGTTAACATTATATGTAACTAGTTATTTCATTACCGAGGAATCGTCCGATATTTTCATACGTCAAAAAGGTTGCTGAATTGCGAGTTTGACAAGTTGATTCGCGAGGTCAGCGGGAAGCCGACTGCTCGACTCTGACGTGGCCCTATTGCTTGATCGCTTATGCTATGAGTTCGTTTTTTATCAATGTACTTTGAATCCGGGTAGTATTGCAACGCAAATTTCGTGGAATATAGGCTCCCCTAGTTATTTAATCACCGACCATATATACATACGTCAAATATTTGCTGACCTTAATTCTTCGAGCTTTCCGAATCGATTTTCGTGATCGTCAAGAAGCATTGCTTCGTCGTTTGTTCTATAAGTTCGCTTTTTGATATGTACTGCGTATTACATTATACATATAATTTGTTCAAACTTAGAAGAAACAAGCAATTTTATCAACACCTGCCGTCGCACATTGACCTTGTCAAAAAGTTTGCTGATTACGAGCCCGCGAGCTTGGCGAGGTGTCTTCTGTGGCCCTCATTTTTTGATAGTTTGTAATGTAAGTTTTTCTTTTTATCGAGGTATTGCGAATACGGGTAGTATTGCAATGTAGAATCCGTTAAAATTAGGCTAACGTAGTTTATCTAATGCCAACTAATCGTCTCATATTTATATACGTCAAAACGTTTGCCGACTCCGAGCTTGCGGGCTTGGCCATACAATTCGCGTGATTGCCAGAAAGCCGATCGCTCAACTCATCCATTTTTTATCTAGGACCTGCATATTCGCGTAGTATTGCAACCTAGACTTTGTTAAAATTATACGTTTAATTACCTAGTTATTTAATTATCTACTTATTTAATTACCGAGAAATCGTCCCATATTTTTATACGTCTTAAAGTTTGGTGGTTCCAAACGTGCATGCAAATATGTTTGTGTATTAATGTTATATAATAATTGAACTATTTCATTTATATTTTTATGTTAATTATAACTATTTTAATTATTTTTGTCTTATTGTTTTTAGTACTATAGGTCTCTACGTCGGCATTCACATAATTCTCAGCGTATTAATACAACATGGATGACAGATTATTAATCGTTTTATGAGTCAGTATTTTTGGTTCTGTCTCAGTAACGTAAAATATATATTTTTAAGTATTTTATTTTGATTTTGATGTTTACTTGGTTTTTATGAGTGAGGTTTCTGTAAATAATTTGATCATAAGTTACTAAACTTGGGCTTGAATTGAGTTTGCTATCATAGCCTCTATCTGTAGGTTTTGTTCTAATCTGTGACACATTGTAATCATTTGCCTTGCTTCTTTTCGTTTTCCATGTTCATTCGTGTATTCATACTGTCACGAGCTCAGCTCGACCGTCAGCCGTGCCCTGACGTATCCGCTTCACGATAAGGACTAGACACTCGCGATGCTCTCGAGCAAGCATCGCGACGTTAGCTCAGTGGTAGAGTGCGGGCCTACAAACCTCGAGATCGTGCGTTCGAATCCCGCTCGTCGCATATTTTTTACGCGACTTATTCAGTCTGTCCTCTCATACGTAACAATACATATTAATGATATTCCAATATCGGTCATTATTCTCCGCGTAACTTAAACCTTTCTCTAAGAATGTATTTTTTCGTATCTTGTACATGCTTTGTATGAAATTTATTTTCACTTTATTAATAATCTGTTTTCAGCTCAAATATATTTCCAATCAAGTATCTTATCATTCTTTTTATTATCCTTTAGTTTTAATGGTCAAAATGGTAGTGTTTTATAACTGACTTTATCACTGCATTTTTTTCATTTCTTCACAATCATCATTATTTTCATAAATTCAAACACAGTATCGCTATCTCCCAACCAAAATCGTTCTACTTCTTCAGTAAATTTTTACTACGTCAATCTCTGTGGATTGGCGGTTGCCATGTTATGGATGCACAGCATCGGTGCTTGGGGATCGCTATTCGCTTAGTTGTTGGTGTAGTAGTTCTCGGTTAGAATGTGAAACCCATTGACTTATTCATCAACTCTTTACTACGTTAATCTCTGTGGATTAGCGGTTGCCATGTTATGGATGCGCAGCATCGGTGCTTGGGGATCGCTATTCGCTTAGTTATTGGCGTAGTAGTTCTCTATTAGAATGTGAAACCCATTTACTTATTCATCTATTCTTGACTACGTTAATCTCTGTGGATTGGCGGTTGCCATGTTATGGATGCGCAGCATCGGTGCTTGGGGATCGCTATTCGCTTAGTTGTTGGCGTAGTAGTTCTCGGTTAGAATGTGAAACCCATTTACTTATTCATCAACTCTTTACTACGTTAATCTCTGTGGATTAGCGGTTGCCATGTTATGGATGCGCAGCATCGGTGCTTGGGGATTGCTATTCACTTAGTTGTTGGCGTAGTATTTCTCGATTAGAATGTGAAACCCATTTACTTATTCATCAATTCTTTACTACGTTAATCTCTGCGGATTGGCGGTTCCCATGTTATGGATGCGCAGCATCGGTGCTTGGGGATCGCTATTCACTTAGTTGTTGGCGTAGTATTTCTCGGTTAGAATGTGAAACCCATTTACTTATTCATCAATTCTTTACTACGTTAATCTCTGTGGATTGGCGGTTGCCATGTTATGGATGCGCAGCATCGGTGCTTGGGGATCGCTATTCGCTTAGTTGTTGGCGTAGTAGTTCTCGGTTAGAATCTGAAACCCATTTACTTATTCATCAACTCTTTACTACGTTGATTTCTAAGGATAAAATTTGTTGTATTGTCGTTGCACAGCATTTGTGCTTGACGATCGCTATTCGTTTAGTTTGTTTTTGCCACAGATTTGTAAAAGATTTAATCTTTATTTTTGTGTAAAATGATGTTATTAGCAATAAAAAATTTTATCTCCGGGGATATGTCGATATACATACAATGCAACTTTTTTGGGTGGTAATTTTGTTAATTTTATCTTAAAAGAGTGAATATTACGTATATGACATATTCGAAATGCTTAGTAGATTAGATAAACCTTTCTTCTTATCTAATTTGGTGTTAGGCTTTTTCCACAAAATATTTTCAGTTTTTTTAAATGAATTATAGTGTACAGCGATGTCGGGCGATGCATATATCGTTCCGTTGTCGATGGCCTATATTTCAATAACTAGTCAACCTATTCTTATGAGCAAGTAAGATCAGATTGTCGAACAATGTGGTAATGTTTTTGTGGAAACTTCTTTCTTACTTCAATCTTTCTATTGCTATTTTCTCTATTTTTATAGTTTTTGTAATAAATAACGTTATTTATTTATGATATGCAATAATGCTGATATGTGGCAGCTAGTTCCTTCAGTTGCGGATCGGAATGGTTTCTGGTTGACGACTGGCGACTAGTTTTAGTATAAATGCGGTAAATATACTCGAGTTTTATTACAGAAACAATTTTGAATAGTCACTTGCGTAAATGTAGTATATGCTTCAGTAGAGTATGCATGTTTTATACGTTTTATTTGCAGGGGGTACTTGAAAATAATTTGAATTAAAATGAGTTTGTTGCATTGTATGTGATAATAATCATTACATTATATATTTCATAGCACTATGTGACATAAATCTGCACTTATGCACACCTATCCATGGCATAAATAGTCCATGGATATGCCATGGATAGGCGTAACATCAGATTTATGTAAACATGATATAAAATGTCGTACGACACTAGCGTCTTCACTAGATAACTTACAGCGCTGGTATTGTAACATACTATAATAAAATGTTATCGTTTTCACGCTGACTTATATTGTAATTTATTCTGATTTATGTGTAGGTAAGCAGCAGCAAACAGCGAGATGTAGGTGATAGATAGTCGAGTGCTATCACTTTGAATTTGCACTAAAATGGTTAGTTTATTTCTTATGTTCAGTTTTAATAATTAAACACTATTCTAATTTGTTTGTGATTTTAGGAGTGGATTAGGCCTATGCTTGAATCAAAACAGTATCGTTTTATCATTATTTTTATGTCCAAAGTAATTAAAAATTAGTCATTATAATATTTTTCATAGAGTGTTTTGATTAAAGCATGGGGATACCACGTTTAAAAAAAACGCGCCTTTCAATTTACCTCACGAGTGGTGTGGAAAAAATAGAGCATACTGTCAATCGATTAATTATACATGATTATGAATATCAATATATACATATATCTTGTTAATTTTATTTTGATATGTTATTTTTTTTAAGTTACGGCAAATATATGGTCTACTGTAATGTACTTGATTTCTTCTATTTACTAATAAAAAAAATAAAATTTTTATTATATTTTAATGTGTTAATTTATTTATGTTAAAACCTTATACACTACGAAAATACGTGAAAAAATATTAATTTATAAAAAGAAACAACATATGTTTACTTTATATGTTTATGTTTATATCACAGGGCACATAAATTATTAGATTACATACGTTGAAATTGAAGCTATTATCATTCATTATTCAAAAAGGCTTTTTATAAAATATACTTAATAGAAATGAGGGAGAATTTATTTTTCTTTAATGTAATATCCATAAGACGACTTTACTTTTACATAATTATACTTACGGTATTTAGTGATTAAAACGCGATTTGAATATGTAAGAAATGAATGTATTTGAAAAGTTATATAAATAGCATAATTTTTTTCATTCGTCATTCGTATTCTTCAACGATACCTGAGAAGTCTGCCAGTGGTACGTAACATTTGTATTATTCACTTATACAATACCTGCTTCTGTTTTCTTAATAAGGAACCTCTTGAATGTAGTTACACAAATACACAATAAAAAAATCGCTGCCAATTCATTGGCACGTAGTTTCCTCAAATTAATTTATCATTCTTATATGTGTAGTATAAATTTTAAATTTAAAGTACGTTTATTCATTATATCCTTTTTTTAATTATTGAAGAAATGAGTACCTTTATTATAAATAATTATGAAATTCCAATTGTTTCAAATGGATAATGTTTAGTAAAATATTAAAATAATAGTTTACAGCTCTCCTCAGCTCAGGTCCATGCATCTTCTGTGCACACTTGTTCTAAAAATCATCAACTCTATAATGTATAAAATTTATTTCTATCAACGCCATTTGTAAAAAATCATAACTTATATTCTCTTTCTATGCAATATAATAAGAATTAAAACACTTTATCTCCTATTCAGTGGTTTTGCTCAACTGAAAATAATTTGTAAATTTCGGAGGTTGGTTCCGTGAAAGGTTTGTGGAAAATTGACGTACTAATTTTATAAGAGCCAATATGAAATATTTTCAGGAATTAGCGGAAATTTTAATTTATCTTAATAATAAAATATTATTAAGTTAGGAATAACGAGTGCTCACATGTGGTCTGAGGTATTTCATTATTTATTCCTCCCACCGGGGCGGAAGTACCACGTTCCCTCCCGGCGCAAAAACGGGAATGTGGAATTTTGGCCGCGGTGGAAGGAAAAATAGTAGAAACTCCACGGGAGTACTACCCGAGTAAAATTGATTAGCCCCCATTTCGTCTTTGGCTCGGGTGGTAATTTACACGAGCTATGGACTGTCCAAGTTTTTTCCTCCCTAGGCGCCGCACTCTGTCTCCCTTCAAAATCACAACAGGAGAATAAAGACGGATACTCTAGAGCACATATTTCTCAATCCACACGTACTCTGAACTGGCCAACTCCTGATTTACCTATCTCACTGTACATTGTATATAATTCTATTACTCCTGTGGTGCCTACACAATTTACCGGTTGAAAATACAGCCGTCGTCTTGGGTCGCCGAGAACCGAAGTGATACTTGTGCCAAGAAAAAAACCATGTGTTGTTGAGCATAAAGTACCAGAATAATGTGAAAATTATGCCTCCCCTCGCCTCGCACATTGAATAATAATATAATAAGATTTTGATATTTACGCCTTTATGAAAATTTGATATTGGTATTTTAACTTTTATGAAAACTAAGTTACGGTATTTTTCCTCATAGCTTATTTTTGTTGTCGGCATTTTTCCCTATCGCTGTTCTCATTGTCGGTATTTTTCCCCATAGGCGCTTGTCGTTGTCGGCATTTTTCTCCACCGGCATTTGTCGTTATCGGCATTTTCCCCATCGCTGTTCTCGTTGTCGGTATTTTTTATTTCGATAATTTTTATTTCTGAAATTTCACTTTCGATATTTTGGACATTCGTTAAAAAAATTTTCGGAACATTTAATTTCTATAATTATACTTTCGGCATTTTCCCCGCTCGGTGAAAATTCTTTCTGAAGTTTCAACGGTCGGTGCGGTTGCTTGTTGCGATTTTACCCGATCGGTGGAATTCACTGTCTCAATATTTACCTTTAGCTAAAATCGCCTATCGGGATTTTCCCTGTCGGTGGTTTCCCCTGTCGGGATTTATAACTACCCCCTCATTTTCCAGCATTTTACTATCGAATGCAATTGTGCCCTCTTCAAAGTAATAAACGTATGAGAAATTAATGTCGCACAATTCTGTGCTATCGTCTATCGGAAGCCTCGAAAGAGCGTCACAATTTGCATTCGCTTTTGAACTAATATGCTCGATCTTGTACCTAAACCCTGATAAAAATATGCATATCTTTGCAGTCTATTGTCGGCAGTAATCGGAATCCCTTTCCGCGGACCCAAAATAAATTCTAACGCTTTATTGTCGGTACGCAGGGTTATTTCTTTCCAAAAAATGTACTGGTAGAATCGTTTGAACCCGAACACGATTGCCATTGCCTCTTTATCTTTAATTGCGCGTTTTAGTTCGTTTGTTGGGATTTTCTTGGACGCGTAAGCAATAGGCTTTTCTGTTCCATTTTTGTATCTATGCGAAATAATTGCGGATAGATCATAATCTGACGCGTCACATGCAACAATTATTGCTTCGTTGGGATCGTAATGAACTAAAATCTTATCGGAAATGAGTTCGGATTTTACCCATATAAATGCCCTTTCACAATTTTTATCCCATAAGAAATCGATTGCATTCGATAAGTCGTATAACGGCTTTAAATTATCTGACTTTTATCCAAGAATCTAGCGTAGAAACTTACGAGTCCCAAAAACGAAGCTAATTCTTTCGTGTTAGTCGGGCGTGGCGCGTTTACCATCGCTTCAACCTTTGAAGCTGCCTTATGTAGCTCGTCTTTATCAATAACGAATCCTAAAACTTCTATTTTCTTTTGCAAGAATTTACATTTTTTCTTGTTCAATCTTAATCCGCATTCTTGCAGTCTAGCGCAAACTTTCTCCAAATTTTCCATGTGTCCTACCTGTCACATAAATATTGTCTAAATACGCGATAGTATAATCAATACCCATCAAACAATCATCTAGTTTCTTTTGCACATCCGCACCCCCTCTGGTATGCGTTTATATCTGAAGAGACCTTTATGTGTCACGATTGTTAGTAAATTTAAACATTTTTCGTTGACTGGGAGTTGCATGTAACAATGCGTCATATCCAATTCCGAGAAGGAGTTTCCACCCTGTAATTTTGTAAATATGTCATCTATAGTATGAAGTGGGTATTTATCTATTATTATGTGTGGGTTTAACGTAATTTTGGAATCACCACAAATTCTAATACTCCTATTACTCTTAAACACCGATACAATAGGTGTTGCCCACTCACTCAGATCCTGTACAGGTTCTAGGTGGCCAGACTCTACTAAGTTTTCAATCTCCTTCTCGATCATTGGTTTTAACGCATGTGCTACGGTACGGCATTTCATCGCGATAGGGTGTACATTTTCTTTTAAATGAATTACCGTTTTACCTAGATTGTATAGCCCGGGTGTTTCACTAAAAAGTTCTTTATATTTATCTGCGAAGTAATTTGATACATTTTCGATTTCCATTTTATTTACAACTGCACTTAGCCCTGGTAAATTAAGTGGCCACAAATCAAACGCGGCAAGCCATTGACGGCCTATTAAAGCTGGTCCGGTAGCTGGTAATACAAAACATTCTAGTTTTCTAATTTTGCTTACAAGTTTTACCTCTAGATCCGCTAATTTACCCATTGGCTGGAGTGTACTGTTGTCATATGATTTTAAATTAAAATTTGTTCTTTCTATTTGTAATTCCCTAAAATGATCATCGAAAATTTTCTTTGAAATAACGGTCGTGTACGTCCCGGTATCAATTTCGAATCTTACGATTTTCCTATTATTAATAATTAAATTTATATACATTGGTTCAGCATTTTCATTTTTACATACATCATTCGATTTATTGCTAATATTATAAACGTTACTATTTTTTTCAAAGTCTATATTATTGCTTTCATCCTTACATTCATTCTCATTCGCTTCAAGCTTATAGAATTCCATCTTTTTCATCAAATCGATTTTCTCTTCTCCTTCTTCCACTGACCCTTCGTGCAGTAGATTTACCGATGTTTTCGATTTTTGTTATTTCGCCTGTTTAATTCTACAGGCACGCTCGAGATGACCTTGTTTATTACAGTACTTACACTTAAACTCGCGATACCGGCACTCGCTCTTTGTGTGATTTGCTCTACCACAACAGAAACACACTATACTGCTCTTTTCGGTATGCTGCGGCTGCTCGTCTGCTGCTACAGGCTGTCGCTCGGGGTCCCGTGTGCCATTTTGTCCTCCGTGCCGCTTCTCATTTTTTTCTGCCATGGTTTTCCTTTATTCTCGTTTCGCAAAATGTAGACATCCGACTTGGTATTTTTATGCTCTAATGCACTTAGCGAACCTGTCGCATTTTTAACAGCTGATTCTCTTGCTACAGCTATTTTTAGTGATGTGTCATAATTTAACTTTTCTTGTTCAAATAGCTTTACTCTTGTTTCCTTATTACGAAGCCCGCATACAAGTTGATCACATAGTTTATCTTTCAAATCCGTGAACCCACAGTTTAAAGATAACTTTTTTAATCTAGCTGTAAATTCAGCTATCGATTCGTCTTGCTCTTGTTTCGCTTGGTTGAAGACGCATCGCTCCATTGTTTGCGACGGTTGCAGGTGTAGATGGTCTGTCATCATCTTTACCAATTCCGCATATGTTTTAGTACTTAACTCGTCTGGCGCCGTCAGTTGTTCGAACAATTTAAACGCCTCCTCGTCGATGCGCGTTAACAGCGTTGCAACTTTTTGTTCATTATCTTCGATCTTTTTACTTATGAAGTAAAAGTCAAGCCTCCTTGCGAAAATTTTCCAGTCGTCTTTGTCGAGGCAATATTGCAATTTAACACTTCGAGAGTTGCTTCTTCGTCAAACTCTACTTCTCTCTTTTTTAACTCTTCTATAAATCGTGATTTGCTGAATCCTTTCTTGTTAAGTTCTGCTAATGTTACGTCAGACATATATAAGCGATTTACTCATCAATGCTTTACACTCCTATCGGTTTCGCCACAATCGTACCTTGCTACGATTACGTAATACATACGCGGCGCATGCTTCCTTTCCGGCACCTTCCTGCCCGGTGAGCACGAGTCTTTTTCAATTTGCTTTTTTTTTTACTCGCGTGATCTCCGAAATTCTTCGTCGCCAATTGTAATATCCTTTGGGTGAGGTTAATGATTTATTAACAAGCGTGTGTGGTTAATTAAATGCGGTAGTTTATTACTCGTTTAGTACAAAGCTAGCGTAGAGCTAGTAGCGTGTGTGTCGCGTATGACGGCGTTGACTCGACTCACTACTGTGCGATACAGTAGTTCATGGTGCTTCCCTTAACTATAGTGTATTTCGCTCTCACACATACTATACACCATTAGGTGTATGCATGACAAAAGTGAATGTGTAAAATATGAAAATTTTCAATACTAAATATCTCAAAAAGTAATTGTTCGATCTTGAAAATTAGCACACATATTATCACATACAAAATTGTTTATAAATTTGGAAATCGCCCAATTTGGAATGTCAAACCACTAAAATGTTGGATGTTCCGCTTATATCAAAATTGGCGCGTGTTCGACCTATATAGGCCAGTCAAATTAGTTTTTTCATGAAACCGAATTGTAAGCCGACCTTATCAAGCGGGTTATAATTGGGGAGGACATCAGGAACAATAACCCGGTGAATGAGTATAAAAATTTACATGGGAAACATTTTTAATTAACAATTGAATGCTCGGAAAAACAGTTTTTCGACTGCTACAAAAAAACTACTGACTTAACAGAAAAAAGTTCAAAGTAAACTTTGTAGATATTAAAAAGATCTATCAAACGCAATTTACAGATTTAAATTTAGTTAATTTGTTTATCTTCAAATAGCAAAAAACCGCTTAAAAAGGCCATTTTTACGATTATTTATTACTCTGTTAAAAATGTCGCTAGGTGCTTGATAACTCGTTTAAGTATAGCTCTTATAGCACTTAATAAGCAGTTAAAATTTCAGCTAAAAATATTTATTAGTTTTTGCATAATTCCATTTATTTATTAGATTTTGGTCATTTTTGCGTGATTTTTCCCAAGCCGTGCGACGTCTTACGAGGATGCAGTAAACGGATTTTGAAAGTTTAACATCTCTACTTTCACGAACAATGAATAGCTAAGCGATTTTTTCAAACTTAATTGTTTAAAATCGCAAAATAAAAAGAAGTCATTTTTTTGTTATAAATAAAAGCAATTGCGGCTCGACTATTGGTCGTAGATAACCGACAGTAGGTTCGTTGGAAAGCTGGCATTTTTTCACAAATTTTAAGGGGTCTACGAACCCTCTAAGTGCTCTGGGAGCCGAGATAATTTTTTTTTTTGTAAAAATCGCTGTGTCTTCAATTATTAATATTAAGAAACGAGACAGGGACGAAAAATCGAATTAATAGTTGTACTAACAGAAAAAAAATACTTCGTCACATTTACTGCAAAATTACATTGTCATAAATAATCACGAAGGCGCGGGTCTAAATTGGAGAAGGCTACAAGTGTCACGCGCAAAAACTGAGCGTAGGAACTTCAAATCCGACGCGCTCGAAATTTTTTTCATATCTCAGTATATAATTGACGTAAACCCTTCATTTTTTTTTTAATTTGGGGTAGCTCGCCAAAATATTAACATACAGTCTACTCATTTCCCTGAAAAAGTTTATTTAACAATACTTAATTAACAACAATTATTTTTATTAACTTTTTTCTGTTTTTTTCATAAATAAATAATTAAATACATATAATTTTATGCAATGGTACATATTATTAATTCATGAAACATACTTTTATATTACTCTGTGTATGTGAGTTTATGTGTGTGTGAGTAGATTTGAATTTTTCCGCGCTTTCATGTGTTCGGAAACGCATGTTCCGAAAGGCATCGGGGTGAAACCTTTCGTTAGATGCTTCGACACTTGTGCGCATGTCTCCGCCAAGGGGAGCGTTACTATACTTTCTCTTTTGACCGTTGTGCCAGTGTCGCAAGTCATCGAGTATAGAAGCATAAGCAGTATCGAATACAATTTTAGTATAACATACAGTGTATATTACAGTTTAATAAACAGTTTATAAGTGACATTTATTGAATCCTCGTAAGTGAATATATACAGTATTCTGATTTATATTGTAATTATCAAATATATTTATAAGTTATATATTACAGTTGCATTTGCTGTTTTTAAACGAAAATTCGGATTGTTTGGAATACAGTACCACAGCTATAAGAGAAAGACTTTATGAACTAGTGTTACCGCACCGTTGGTAAGTACATAAATGTTGTAATTGTTATTCATAGTGTTATTACGAAATCGGTAAATAATTTATTTGAAATTAGTGTTACGTGCAGATATACGTACGAATATAAAAGAGCGAAATAAGCCAGCCGTTCGATTAATAGAAGTCCTATTGGTATGGTGGCTTGATAGTAGCTTTTCTGACTTGTGCGTCGGCGGCTCCGGTTCGATCCCAG
The DNA here is from genome assembly GCA_036365515.1 of Torymus aiolomorphi. Classification (NCBI taxonomy): domain Eukaryota; kingdom Metazoa; phylum Arthropoda; class Insecta; order Hymenoptera; family Torymidae; genus Torymus; species Torymus aiolomorphi. Next base: position 84,484,734 of record CM070877.1, read on the forward strand.
GGTCCGACAATTTCTTATTCCTAAAAGTTGCTATAGCCCACTCGTAATTTTAGCAAAAATAATATTATTAGTTTAAAATAATTTTTATGAAAATTTTTTTGAAAAATATTTATTTTGGCATAGTGTAAACGGATGTCTAAATTATAATTTTTTTTTTTTAATATTTATAGTCAAATACAGTTTAATTATGAATACATTTTTATAATCAGATTTATTGATATATTTTTTTTGTTAATTATATGTTATAGTTAATTAAGTTTCAATAATTACAAAATTTATTGATACAATACATTATTTTTGTGCAGGTTGAAGTTTTCTTGAAAATGGAAACTGACGGCGCGAACATCTGTTTGCTGTGTGACAAACTAGTCAACCCCGAGCAGGCTCGAGTTTTCAAAGAGAAGGCTATAGCAACCTTAATTGATGCAAGTTTAAAGAGGAAGAACAACAAACATAAAAAAACTCCAAAAGTGTCAAGCATTAGCAATTCATACCAATTGTCATAGTAATTATGTTAAACAGTCAAGTATAAAAGCTGCCAAAAAACAAGCAAGTATTTTAAAAGTAACTGCGAGACAAAATACTATTGCTCTACAGCAATTTGATTTTAGCAAATATTGTATTTTTTGCGGGGAAGAAGCATCGCACGAGTACAATGCTAAAAGGGAAAAATATCCTAACGCGAATCTTTCGAAAGTCAAAATTGTTAGTAGCGACACTTTAAAGGGCAATATTCTAGAAAAAATTACTTCACGCCAGAACGATGAAACTTTACGAGATAACCTTCGAGAAGAATATACAGTTTTAAAAAACTTATTGAAAACGTAGATTTGGTAGAACGGGGCGCCCGTTACCATGATTTTTGCATACGAAAATTTTCAATTTTTAGACCGTCTCATAAAACCGGTTGACCTATGCGTAAAGATACATATGACGTTGTGGACTATATTATCTCTTATTTATGCGAGTTTAGTGATGAGGAGTGTCAATTTTCCATTGCAAGTATTTTAAGCGAATACAAAGAAGAAGAAGAAGAACTTCCTTGCAAACTTGACACAATTCGCAATAAACTAGTAGAATATTTTGGTGACGCAATTTCCGTTTATAAAGTAAAAAAAGATTTAGTTGTTTGTTTCGCGTTTGTAAGAAATAAGATTCTTTCTGCGAAATGGTACAACAATAAAAACTCAGATGTTAAAGCCGAACGCAAACGGGTTATTGATACAGCAGCGGAATTGCTTCTTGAAGATATAACATCGAAGTATTATGATACAGTTAATTATCCTGCGCCTGATCATTTTTTTGATAACATCAAAGATGACATACCACCGACGTTACAATCGTATTTCGATATTTTGATGAGAAGTAACAAAAGAAAAAATGAAATGTGGGATAAAAGAGTCATGACACTTTATCATATTATTATATCCTCCGTAAGACCTCGGTCATTTTTATCACCGATTTTATTGGGTTTGTCAACTATGATGTATAAAAAGCATGCATCGAAAAATCTCATAGATTCATTGGCTTATCTTGTATTATGTGCTTCCTATTATAAAACGCAGCTTTTTGAATCTTCTATAGTTTGTCAGCCCGAAACTTATGACTCCGGTGCAGCTTATTTTCAGTTTGTATACGATAATGCCGACCACAACACGTGCACAATAGATGGTCGGAATACTTTCCATGCGATGGGTGGTATTATCTGTGCAACTCCTGCCTCCGAAATATCAACAAATACTAAAATAGAACGCTTAGCTCGTATTCCTTCGGCTAATAACGTAGGCGCTTTTGGTTTCGTCCCACTTCAAAATTTTCAAAGAGGAGTGCACGCGGGGCTTAAAAATATTGTGATTGAAGATGTAACTATAAACAATCCAATAACGCAAAATCATGTAGAGCCGACAGATTTATTATGGTTTTATGGGAATTATATACGGCGAGAAAACTTGAGCGGTTGGAACAGTTTTATCGAGCAATGTACGCAGGTAAAACCTTTCAACATATCGAAAATAATTCCGGTCCCGTTCGTAAACGCCCCGCCCAGTAGTTATGACACAATTTTTACAGTTTTAATCGAAGCTAACGAAAAGTGTATAGCCCAAAATCAAAAACATGTTTTTGTAACCTTTGATCAACCGCTTTATCAAAAAGCTCGTGAAATTGTAGAATGCTTTAAGGGAACTTCAAATGAAATAAAAATTAATAAAATCGTTGTGAGGCTTGGAGGATTTCATATGCTCATGTCATTTCTTGGCGCAGTCGGATATGTGATGGACGGCAGTGGATTAAAAGATGCTTTTTGCCAGTTGTACGCTGAAGTTTCAGCTGAAAAAGCATTAAGTGGCCACGCGTATTCCAGAGCAATCAGAGGACACATTTTAATCCAAAATGCTTTATCACATATCATTTTTTCTACTATGAATCTATCGGAATCAGAAGTATTTGTTCTAAAGAATTTGCTCGAGTATGTAGGAAAATCGAAATTTCACACGTTGCTTGAACAAAATGATATTGAAGAAATAAGAAAAAAATTTGTAGATAAATTAAATTTGATTAAAGAGAACGGACCAACAGCCGAATTGTGGATTCAGTATTTTAAAATGATAGATCTTGCAAAACAATTTATTCAAACAATTTATTCTGCTTGAATAAATTGTTTTGCAAGATCTATCATTTTAGATATGTACAATCTTAAAAATATAATGGACGTAATAGAGTTTGATAAATTCAGTCGTTTAGGCTACTTTACTATTAGGCGAGTGGACAAATATCGATCCGGAACGTAGTCTGATATGATCATTGAACAAATGTTGATGTGGCCAATGTAAGTGAGTGGCGGCTTAAAACATGGACGCGGCATAACTGACAGTACATTATGTAAGTGGGTTTTATCAACGATCGTTTTAATCCAAGTTACAGATACTGTGGAGAAATTCTGTGATATTACTTACGCAACGTCTGATCAACATGTCGACGCAAGTAATTCTCGTATTAAGAGAGATTTGAAAGACTTTAACAAGTTAACAGAATTTTTTCAGAACCACAATCCATTTCCTGTAACGCACAATATAATATCTATTAGTAGTGGAATAGTAGGTGGCGATAAAATAAACTGCCACAAAGCATACGAGGTAGGTTTAGAATGTATTAAGAAAATTGTCGGCGGGAACTTTGGATCGATCAAATTGAAAAAAAAAAGACAAGGTATTATCTTCGAAGACAGTCACTTCATCGATAAAGATAGACAATGAAGTAGTAGCGATCGATCCTACATTGTTATTTCAAAGAATATCGCTAAATATTGAAAGCAAATCAGACATGCGAAAATTCTTACAATATGAGCTTGCTCCTTATCCGCTCCCACTTTTTGACGAAGGTGGTATGCGGAAAGGACGCAAGACTTCTTTCTACGACAATTTTAGTAAAATAACAGAGCTTCCACGAAATGAGCAGGATTAATATGTAATCGATGGCGGCTTTCTTCTGCATAAAGTTCGTTGGGATACGAATAATTCCATCGAATTTATAGTATAGCACTACGTTAATTACGCTATCAATAATTATAGTAGAAACTGTACTATAGTTTTCGATAGTTATCCCGACGGACTTAGCACAAAAAGTACAAAGGCCGCTGAGAGGTCACGGAGAGAAAATAAAAATTTGGGCCGTGAAATTGAATTTAATAGACAAACTGTTATTTCAATTTCACAGGACAAATTTTGAAGTCAAAACAAAAATAAAAAAAATTTAATGACATTATTGTGCGAAGAGTTCAAAAAAGAAAATTGCACCACTTTAGTCGCCGAGGAGGATGCAGATTTTCTTATAGTCACCACGACGGAAAAATGCAGCCTTACGTGGAGAACGTGGATCGTTGGAGAAGACATAGATTTACTGGTAATATTAAACAAACACAAACCGTATAACACCATCTACTTTTTAAAACCCGGCAAAGGAAATATACAGGACAGTATTTACGACAGCAATAGTTTTAAACATGAAAAATTACAGTATTTGCTCACGTTCCTTCACGCGTTCACAGGATGTGATACTACGTCTTGCTTTTTTAAGCAAGGTAAAAATAAAATTATCAATATTTTATTAAACGACAACGCTCTCCAACAACAGGCTCAACGCTTTTATGATCCCAATGCGGCGCCTGAAGCTTTAGCTGCGAGTGCATATGAAATTGTTAGCCGATTATATGGAACCAAAAAAGATAAAAAAAGTTTACATGAGCAGCGATATCTAATCTTCCAAAAGTCTTCGTTAAAAGGTTCCGCAAAACTTGAAAATTTGCCGCCTACTGAAGGTGCCACAATGCAGTATGCATTTCGCACCTATCTTCAAGTGCAGCAGTGGGAAGGTTTCACAAAAAATCCGACTGATTGGGGTTGGACAGAGCGACTTGATGTTTTACACCCCGTTCCCACACTAGAGCCGCTCATCCCAGACGAAGTACTGCGGAAAATTAGCTGTAGATGTGAAACGGGGTGCAAGAAAAAGACATGCAGCTGCCGAAAGCATGGCTTGCGATGCTCAAATATATGCTCATCATGCCATGGTGAAACCTGCACAAATGTGGAAGAAATGGTTATTGATATGGCAGATATCATGCATGATGATGCAGAATATGATGAGCAATTCGAAACCGAATGCGAAGTCCCGCCAAGTACACAAGAAACAAATGATGAAGAAGATCAAGAAGATGAAGAAGAAGAAGAAGAAGATGAAGATGAAGATGAAGAAGAAGAAATAGAAGAACATAATCAAGAACTGAATGAGTCAGTATCACGCCCAACAAAGGCAAAAAAACGTAAAATAACCATTTAAGTGTTAAATTTGCAATAAATGATTTTTTCAAAACAAATACATTATTTTTTATTATTTCATTAACTAGTAATAGACACCCCAGCATTTATCCATAACTAATTCATCTTTATTTATGAAAAAAACAGAAAAAAGTTAATAAAAATAATTGTTGTTAATTAAGTATTGTTAAATAAACCTTTCCGGGGAAATGAGTAGGCTGCATGATAATATTTTGGCGAGCTACCCCAAATTAAAAAAAAAATGAAGGGTTTACGTCAATTATATACTGAGATATGAAAAAAATTTCGAGCGCATCGGATTTGAAGTTCCTACGCTCAGTTTTTGCGCGTGATACTTGTAGCCTTCTCCAATTTAGACCCGCGCCTTCGTGATTATTTATAACAATGTAATTTTTCCATAAATGTGACGAAATATTTTTTTTCTGTTAGTACAACTATTAATTCGATTTTTCGTCCCTGTCTCGTTTCTTAATATTAATAATTGAAGCCACAGCGATTTAAAAAAACAAAAATTATCTCGGCTCCCAGAGCACTTAGAGAGTTCGTAGATCCCTTACAATTTGTGAAAAAATGCCAGCTTTCCAGCGAACCTACTGTCGATTATCTACGACCAATAGTCGAGCCGCAATTGCGTTTATTTATAACAAAAAAAATGACTTCTTTTTATTTTGCGATTTTAAACAATTAAATTTGAAAAAATCGCATAGTTATTCATTGTTCGTGAAAGTAGAGATGTTAAACTTTCAAAATCCGTTTACTGCATCCTCGTACGACGTCCCACGGCTTGGGAAATATTACGCAAAAATGACCAAAATCTAATAAATAAATGGAATTATGCAAAAACTATTAAATATTTTTAGCTAAAATTTTAACTGCTTATTAAGTGCTATAAGAGCTATACTTAAACGAGTTATCAAGCACCTAGAGACATTTTTAACAGAGTAATAAACAATCGTAAAAATGGCCTTTTTAAGCGGTTTTTTGCGATTTGTTGATAAACAAATTAACTAAATTTAAATCTGTAAATTGCGTTTGATAGATCTTTTTAATATCTACACAGTTTACTTTGAACTTTTTTCTGTGAAGTGAGTAGTTTTTTTGTAGCAGTCGAAAAACTGTTTTTCCGAGCATTCAATTGTTAATTAAAAACATTTCCCATGTAAATTTTTATACTCATTCACCGGGTTATTGTTCCTGATGACCTCCCCAATCATAACCCGCTTGATAAGGTCGGCTTACAATTAGGTTTCAAAGCAGGCAAAAAAAGGCTAATTTGACTGGCCTAATACCGGTGGATGACTGTCTGCCTAAATTTTTTTCCATCTATACACACACATACATACACACATACAAGCACACAGACACACACAAACACACACATATTCACACACACACACACACACACACACACACACACACACACACACACACACACAGACACACACACACACACACACATTCACACACAGACACATCCATACGGATATTTTTTAAAAATAGTATATTTTGATTCCAAATGTGCTATACAACATTCCTAACACATTTTCTTCAAAAATTTTGCTTCCTCCTAGAGGAAGCTTTGTAATAGTAATTTTCTTTATTTGTTGTAAAAACGTGTTATAATTGTTATCCGAGGTGTAGGAATCAAAATACACGGTTTTTGAAAAAAATGTCTGTAGAGATGTATGTGTGTGTGTGTGTACTCCTGGATCTCAGCTTCTACTCAGTCGATTTTAACTGGACTCTTTTTTTTTTGTTTTTTTTTTTTGTGATTGTGGGTTAAAAATCCGTTTTTTGATTGGGCCGATGCGTTTTTGTTTTATTTCGAATTTTCGATTTTCTCAAAATTGTTTTTGCTTTCTTTTAATGATAGGATCGAGATAATTTAATCGGATGCGTAGCATTCAAAAGAGAATTAAAATATCTATATTTGCTAAAAAAAATTTCTAGCTATCACGATTCTTACGTTATCAACAAATTTTAAAAAGCTTATAAGTCTCAAACTAACTGGTCAATATTTTTGAGAAAAATCATGATAATGCAGAATATAAATAGCTATAAACTGTAAAAATTTTAATTCATTCTTTTGGTTAGTTTTTGAGAAAAAAATTAAAAAATTTAAAAAATGAGTTTTCTATGTCCAACAATTACGGGAGTCAAATTGATTTAATCGATTCAAAATTCCTTTTAGAGGTAGATTTTGGATAGTTCTCGGTCGAGTTCTTTGGGCAAAATGATTGGTCCATAAATTTCAGAGATATTTGAGGTTAAAATTTTTTTAACCTTTTTTCCAAGCCGTAATTTCTCGAAAACGGCTCTATGTATCAAAATCAATAAAAGTGTTTTAATTGGTTGTTGTAAACTCATTTGATTGATCTATATAGTATAGACGCCAAAGTCTAAGATGTCTGAATTTTCAAGATTGAATTCTTGAGTTTAAGTATTCAAAACTGCTGAATAATGAAAATAGTTTAAGAGAAATATCATTATTATATTTATCAAACTTACGTTATTATCGTAGAATTTAAACTTAAACAAACTTTTAAATTAAACTAACATGATCATGTTCATAACCTCAAAAACAAAAAAAAATCAATAGATAAATAATACGCGCCAAGCGCGTTGAATGTAGCTAGTATATTATATGTTATATATTACACATGTATATATTATGTTAAACCTAGGGCATTCTTGCCCGTTGATCTAAATCAATAAATAAATAAATAAATAAATAATTAATAAATTAATACTTTTAAATCTTCATAAATGAATTTAATTATAATTGTCATAAATTTTTGCAAAAAAATTCAAATAATTCGATCCTATCATTAAAAAAAAACAAATAACAATTTTGAGAAAATCGAAAAAAAAAAACAAAAACGCATCTGCCCAATCAAAAAACGGATTTTTGACTCGCCATCACACAAACAGAAAACAAAAAAAATGATACCTGTCCGGTCAAAATCGACCGAGTAGAAGCTGAGATCCAGGCGTACACACACACACAGACACACACACACACACACATACACACACACACACATACACACGCACGCACGCACGCACGCACGCACATACACATCTATACAGATTTTTCAAAAACCATGTATTTTGATTCCTAACACCTCGGAACAAAAATATTATCCAAAATCTACCTCTACAAGGAATTTCAAAGCGATTAAGTCAATTTTATTAAAGTAAACGTGCTTCATACAAAACTCATTTTTTACATTTTTTTATTTTTTTCTTAAAAACTAATTGACAGAATCGATTCACGTTTTTACAAATTATAGCTTTATATTCTGCATTATCATGATTTTTCTCAAAAAAATTGACCGTTTTAGTTTGGGAGTTAAAAAACACGTTTTTGTTGATGTAATATATCTTGAGTGGGACAGTAATGAGAGTAGACGGAGATAATTAATAAGATGTTTATTATAAAAGGAATCGGTTGTACTTTACATATGGGCAAGACACATCCGCTCGGGATCGTGGTCTATGCAAGACTGGCACGGCGGGGCTTTGGTTCAGCCGATACATATCACGGTCGTCGGTAATACAGTTACCTATGCTACAGTTGATAACAAAAGAACCGTGATAGCTAGAAAATTTTTTTTAGGAAATATAGGTATTTTTTATTTTCCTCCAAATGCTACCCATCCGATTCAGATAACTCGACACACAAAAAAAAACAAAAAAAATGATACCTGTCCGGTCAAAATCGACCGAGTAGAAGCTCAGATCCAGGCGTATACACACACACACTGACACACATCTACACAGACATTTTTCAAAAACCATGTATTTTGATTCCTAACACCTCGGAACAAAAATTTTAACCTCAAATATCCCTGAAATTTTTGGACCAATCATTTCGTTCAAAGAACTCGACCGAGAAATATCTAAACTCTATCTTTACAAAAAATATTGAAGCGATTAAATCAATTTTACTCTCGTAATCGTTGGACATACAAAACTCATTTTTTTAAATTTTCTAATTAGTTTTCATTAATAACTTTATTAAATATAATTTATAAATTGGTTGTATTTAAAAATACAAAAAAGATATCGTGTGTGTGCGTGCGTGCGTGCGTACGTGTGTGTGCGCGCTAATAAATAAATTACAATTTTTTCTCAATATATTAGTATTTTATTTTTTTTTTATTTTTTTTTAGTATTTTTTTTTCTTTGAAAAAAGAAATTTTGGAAAATTGTCCAACAAATTTGTTCAACGTTTACGCAAAAACGAATTGATATTTTGATTTGAAACTTTGAAGGGGTGTAGAGTGTTATAAAACTTAGGGCAATGTCATCTTGATTTTACGCAATTTGCAAAAAAAAAATAATAGATTTTGTTATCATAATTATGTTTACTGCAGTGTTGATGGTTAAATGGCGTTGTAAGCGCACTTCTATATTACCCGTCATGTATCGTCTGATTGGCCGACTTGATCCGTCGGTTTTTATCAAATAAAAATGAAATACACCATGCTATACGAAATCAAGAGAACATTGCTCTAAATTTGATAACACTTTACCCCCCCCCCCCCAACCCCCCACACAAACTTTGAAGCCGAAATATCATTTCTCTTTTACGTAAACTTTGAACAAAATTGGACGACCTGACTGCGCCGTATGCGTATATATATATATATATATAGGTATATGTATAGGTCCGACTTCGCGGTTAGTGTGGGCAGTGTATATGCGTGTGCGCGCATGTGCATGTGGTGCAGCTCAGCTGCTCAGCTTGTCTGGCTCGTTGTAACTTGTTTGCGTAAGCGACACATCGCCGCGGATGATGCCAGAAAAAGGTTGGGCCGATCTTCGCGAAAATAAGTGAAAAAGTATCAGTGCGGAGTGAACACGAGAAAGCTGCCTACTCCATTTAACGTATAATCGCTAGGTACAGTGCTTCGCTTCCTCTCTGGCTCTCATCCACCATGTCAACCATGTGCGCACGGCAGTCCGGCAGGCGGCAGTCATCAATGTTTATCAGCAGTCATTGTGTCTCCTAGATTTCTATGGACCGATATTGATGTTGGTCGAGCTCTCAGCTAATTTAGTTGTGGTCTTTTCCTTGAGTAAGTATTATTTCAATAATACTAGCTTCTTTTTAATCTTGCAGAGTTTTCATCTTTTTTCCACAAGGGCATTTTGGTAAACTTTGAGCAAGGGTCAGGTAGTATTAGTTGGAAATGCAGATGCGCTTTTTCGACTTTCAAGTCCAAAGATTCCTTTCCGTTCTCTAAAAATATTTTCAGCTTTACACACATCATATTATGCAATCTGGGAGATTATATACCTTGTTCCAGATGTAAATAATCAGCAAGTATGGAGTTACAGCAGTTTCTATGTGTTTTTAAGGAAATTTTTAAGAACAAAGTCATTTTCTCCGTTCTGACTGATTCAGTAGTTCTGAAACTCAATATACAATGCCTCAGCATGCATTACATTGTGTATGAACATTCTGGTAAACTTTGAGAAAGGGTGAGGAGGTTTTAGTCGAAAATGCCCATGTGCCTTTTCAACTTTACGTTCCAAAGATCCATTTCCATTACCTACAAGTATCTTAAACTCTCCATACATAAAGGAATACATGCTGCGGGACAGTATATCAAGTTTCAGATCTACATAATCAGCAAGTCTGGTGATATTGCAATTTTTGTGCTTTTTCAGGAAATTTTTAAGAAAGAAAAGTAATTTCCTACAAACTGACTGATTTAGTAGATCTGAAACTCAATATACAAAGCCTCAGCATACATTACATTGTGTGTGAATATTCTGGTAAACTTTGAGAAAGGGTGAGGAAGTTTTAGTCGAAAATGCACATGCGGCTTTTCGACTTTTCGTTCCAAAGATCTATTTCCATTTCCTACAAGTATCTTAAACTCTCCATACATAAGGCAATACATGCTCAGGGACAGTATATCAAGTTTCAATCTATATAATCAGCAAGTCTGCTGATACTGCACTTTTTGTGCTTTTTCAGAAAATTTTTAAGAAAGAAAAGTAATTTCCTCCCAACTGGCTGATTTATTTGATATTTATTTATTTATTTATTTATTAAACCAGAGTAAGTACATAGGTATTACAATAATATCAATATACATTTTTACATTACATGCGTAACCCAGCAGAGGAAGTATTTCCTGTATGCTGGTCTGGTGACTTAAACTAACTTAAAACTAAATTGAAATATTGTCCCTGATTGTTTGTCGATCTTGTATCCCCGTAGCTAGCAGCTACGGAGTCAAGTCGACAACCACACATTATTCATGACTTTTCTTCTATCACCAATATCTAACCAACATTTGTCTTGCTGTTGTAAATGATTCCGTGGATGCGTTTCTGTCTCTTGCAAAGATGATTCTTTCGTAGCTGTTTAGTCTTGTTGGGCAGGTGAGTCCCACTGCACAGGTAACTCTGTAGTGTGGGAACATCAATCTGTGTTGGTTGGCTGAGTCACATTTACATGTTGATGTAAAAACAATGTCGTCTACTACTATGAGATCGTTGTATTTCGGGTGCTGTTCTAGAGTATACATTGAGTTTGTAAATAAAATTTGTAAATATGAAACTCAATATACAATACCTCAGCATGCATTGCATTGTGTGCGAATATTCTGGAAAACTTTGAGAAAGGATGAGGAGGTTTTAGTCGAAAATGCACATGCGGCTTTTCGACTTTTCGTTCCAAAGATCTATTTCCATTACCTACAAGTATCTTAAACTCTCCATACATAAAGGAATACATGCTGAGGGACAGTATATCAAGTTTCAGATCTACATAATCAGCAAGTCTGGTGATATTGCAATTTTTGTGCTTTTTCAGGAAATTTTAAAGAAAGAATAGTAATTTCCTCTAAACTGGCTGATTTATTTGATCTGAAACTCAATACACAATGCCTCAGCATACATGGCATTGTGTGTGAATATTCTGGTAAACTTTGAGAAAGGGTGAGGAGGATTTAGTCGAAAATGCACATGCGGCTTTTCGACTTTTCGTTACAAAGATCCATTTCCATTCACTACAAGTATCTTAAACTCTCCATACATAAAGGAATACATGCTGAGGGACAGTATATCAAGTTTCAGATCTACATAATCAGCAGGTCTGCTGATATTGCAATTTTTGTGCTTTTTCAGGAAATTTTTAAGAAAAAAAAGTAATTTCCTACAAACTGACTGATTTAGTAGATCTGAAACTCAATATACAATGCCTCAGCATACATTGCATTGTGTGTGAATATTCTGGTAAACTTTGAGAAAGGGTGAGGAAGTTTTAGTCGAAAATGCACATGCGGCTTTTCGACTTTTCGATCCAAAGATCTATTTCCATTACCTACAAGTATCTTAAACTCTCCATACATAAAGGAATACATGCTCAGGGACAGTATATCAAGTTTCAGATCTATATAATCAGCAAGTCTGCTAATATTGCAATTTTTGTGCTTTTTCAGAAAATTTTTAAGAAAGAAAAGTAATTTCCTCCAAACTGGCTGATTTATTTGATCTGAAACTCAATATACAATACCTCAGCATGCATTGCATTGTGTGTGAATATTCTGGTAAACTTTGAGAAAGGGTGAGGAGGTTTTAGTCGAAAATGCACATGCGGCTTTTCGACTTTTCGTTCCAAATATCCATTTCCATTACCTACAAGTATCTTAAGCTCTCCATACATAAAGGAATACATGCTGAGGGACAGTATATAAAGTTTCAGATCTACATAATCAGCAAGTCTGCTGATATTGCAATTTTTGTGCTTTTTCAGGAAATTTTTAAGAAAGAAAAGTAATTTCCTACAAACTGACTGATTTAGTAGATCTGAAACTCAATATACAATGCATCAGCACACATTGCATTGTGTGTGAATATTCTGGTAAACTTTGAGAAAGGGTGAGGAGGTTTTAGTCGCAAAAGCACATGCAGCTTTTCGACTTTTCGTTCCAAAGATCCATTTCCATTACCTACAAGTATCTTAAACTCTCCATATATAAAGGAATACATGCTGAGGGACAGTATATCAAGTTTCAGATCTATATAATCAGCAGTCTGCTGATATTGCAATTTTTGTGCTTTTTCAGAAAATTTTTAAGAAAGAAAAGTAATTTCCTCCAAACTGGCTGATTTATTTGATCTGAAACTCAATATACAATACCTCAGCATGCATTGCATTGTGTGTGAATATTCTGCTAAACTTTGAGAAAGGGTGAGGAGGTTTTAGTCGAAAATGCACATGCGGCTTTTCGACTTTTCGTTCCAAAGATCCATTTCCATTACCTACAAGTATCTTAAACTCTCCATACATAAAGGAATACATGCTGAGGGACAGTATACCAAGTTTCAGATCTACATAATCAGCAAGTCTGGTGATATTGCAATTTTTGTGCTTTTTCAGGAAATTTTTAATAAAGAAAAGTAATTTTCTCCAAACTGGCTGATTTATTTAATCTGAAACTCAATATACAATGCCTCAGCATGCATTACATTGTGTGTGAACATTCGGGTAAACTTTGAGAAAGGGTGAGGAGGTTTTAGTCGCAAAAGCACATGCGGCTTTTCGACTTTTCGTTCCAAAGATCTATTTCCATTACCTACAAGTATCTTAAACTCTCCATACATAAAGGAATACATGCTGAGGGACAGTATATCAAGTTTCAGATCTACATAATCAGCAAGTCTGGTGATATTACAATTTTTGTGCTTTTTCAGGAAATTTTTAATAAAGAAAAGTAATTTTCTCCAAACTGGCTGATTTATTTAATCTGAAACTCAATATACAATGCCTCAGCATGCACTACATTGTGTGTGAACATTCTGGTAAACTTTGAGAAAGGGTGAGAAGGTTTTAGTCGAAAATGCCCAGGTGCCATTTCGACTTTTCGTTCCAAAGATCCATTTCCATTACCTACAAGTATCTTAAACTCTCCATACATAAAGGAATACATGCTGAGGGACAGTATATAAAGTTTCAGATCTACATAATCAGCAAGTCTGCTGATATTGCAATTTTTGTGCTTTTTCAGGAAATTTTTAAGAAAGAAAAGTAATTTCCTACAAACTGACTGATTTAGTAGATCTGAAACTCAATATACAATGCATCAGCACACATTGCATTGTGTGTGAATATTCTGGTAAACTTTGAGAAAGGGTGAGGAGGTTTTAGTCGCAAAAGCACATGCGGCTTTTCGACTTTTCGCTCCAAAGATCCATTTCCATTACCTACAAGTATCTTAAACTCTCCATACATAAAGGAATACATGCTGCGGGACAGTATATCAAGTTTCAGATCTACATAATCAGCAAGTCTGGTGATATTGCAATTTTTGTGCTTTTTCAGGAAATTTTTAATAAAGAAAAGTAATTTCCTACAAACTGACAGATTTAGTAGATCTGAAACTCAATATACAATGCCTCAGCATACATTACATTGTGTGTGAATATTCTGGTAAACTTTGAGAAAGGGTGAGGAAGTTTTAGTTGAAAATGCATATGCGGCTTTTCGACTTTTCGTTCCAAAGATCTATTTCCATTACCTACAAGTATCTTAAACTCTCCATACATAAAGGAATACATGCTGAGGGACAGTATATCAAGTTTCAGATCTACATAATCAGCAAGTCTGGTGATATTGCAATTTATGTGCTTTGTCAGGAAATTTATAATAAAGAAAAGTAATTTTCTCCAAACTGGCTGATTTATTTAATCTGAAACTCAATATACAATGCCTCAGCATGCATTACATTGTGTGTGAACATTCTGGTAAACTTTGAGAAAGGGTGAGAAGGTTTTAGTCGAAAATGCCCAGGTGCCATTTCGACTTTTCGTTCCAAAGATCCATTTCCATTACCTACAAGTATCTTAAACTCTCCATACATAAAGGAATACATGCTGAGGGACAGTATATAAAGTTTCAGATCTACATAATCAGCAAGTCTGCTGATATTGCAATTTTTGTGCTTTTTCGGGAAATTTTTAAGAAAGAAAAGTAATTTCCTACAAACTGACTGATTTAGTAGATCTGAAACTCAATATACAATGCATCAGCACACATTGCATTGTGTGTGAATATTCTGGTAAACTTTGAGAAAGGGTGAGGAGGTTTTAGTCGCAAAAGCACATGCGGCTTTTCGACTTTTCGTTCCAAAGATCCATTTCCATTACCTACAAGTATCTTAAACTCTCCATACATAAAGGAATACATGCTGCGGGACAGTATATCAAGTTTCAGATCTACATAATCAGCAAGTCTGGTGATATTGCAATTTTTGTGCTTTTTCAGGAAATTTTTAATAAAGAAAAGTAATTTCCTACAAACTGACTGATTTAGTAGATCTGAAACTCAATATACAATGCCTCAGCATACATTACATTGTGTGTGAATATTCTGGTAAACTTTGAGAAAGGGTGAGGAAGTTTTAGTTGAAAATGCATATGCGGCTTTTCGACTTTTCGTTCCAAAGATCTATTTCCATTACCTACAAGTATCTTAAACTCTCCATACATAAAGGAATACATGCTGAGGGACAGTATATAAAGTTTCAGATCTACATAATCAGCAAGTCTGCTGATATTTCAATTTTTGTGCTTTTTCAGGAAATTTTTAAGAAAGAAAAGTAATTTCCTACAAACTGACTGATTTAGTAGATCTGAAACTCAATATACAATGCCTCAGCATACATTGCATTGTGTGTGAATATTCTGGTAAACTTCGAGAAAGGGTGAGGAGGTTTTAGTCGAAAATGCACATGCGGCTTTTCGTCTTTTCGTTCCAAAGATCTATTTCCATTACCTACAAGTATCTTAAACTCTCCATACATAAAGGAATACATGCTGAGGGACAGTATATCAAGTTTCAGATCTACATAATCAGCAAGTCTGGTGATATTGCAATTTTTGTGCTTTTTCAGGAAATTTTTAAGAATGAAAAGTAATTTCCTACAAACTGACTGATTTAGTAGATCTGAAACTCAATATACAATGCCTCAGCATACATTACATTGTGTGTGAATATTCTGGTAAACTTTGAGAAAGGGTGAGGAAGTTTTAGTCGAAAATGCACATGCGGCTTTTCGACTTTTCGTTCCAAAGATCTATTTCCATTACCTACAAGTATCTTAAACTCTCCATACATAAAGGAATACATGCTCAGGGACAGTATATCAAGTTTCAGATCTATATAATCAGCAAGTCTGCTGATATTGCAATTTTTGTGCTTTTTCAGAAAATTTTTAAGAAAGAAAAGTAATTTCCTCCAAACTGGCTGATTTAGTTGTTCTGAAACTCAATATACAATATTGCATTGTGTGTGAATATTCTAGTAAACTTTGAGAAAGGGTGAGGAGGTTTTAGTCGAAAATGCACATGCGGCTTTTCGACTTTTCGTTCCAAAGATCCATTTCCATTACCTACAAGTATCTTAAACTCTCCATACATAAAGGAATACATGCTGAGGGACAGTATATCAAGTTTCAGGTCTACATAATCAGCAAGTCTGGTGATATGGCAATTTTTGTGCTTTTTCAGGAAATTTTTAATAAAGAAAAGTAATTTCCTCCAAACTGGCTGATTTATTTAATCTGAAACTCAATATACAATGCCTCAGCATACATTGCATTGTGTGTGAATATTCTGGTAAACTTTGAGAAAGGGTGAGGAGGTTCTAGTCGAAAATGCACATGCGGCTTTTCGACTTTCCGTTCCAAAGATCCCTTTCTATTCCCTACAAGTATCTGAAACTTTCCATACATAATGGAATACATGCTGACGGACAGTTTATCAAGTTTCAGATCTACATAATTAGCAAGTCTGAAGATATTGCAATTAAACTCAACAATCGCATTACAGTGGGTAACCTTGAGTGAAGGGCTTCCTGTTACACACATCTTGGCAGCTTCATCTTTTTGCATATTATCCATGGAAGTTGATCTAGTCTGTATTCATTTTAATTCACTGTGACCACTTTGTGGGCTCTTCTTTGAATAATTATTATTTCAGTAATCTACTGCTTTCGACCATGGTATAGCTTCATTTTTTGTTTTAGTGTTTACATTATCCTTTCAGAAAAAGCAGCAACTATAAGAGGCGACTGGTCAAATTTAACAGGTCTATTCCTCATTTATTGATGTGGTTCATATTTATTTTGAATGATAGAAATCTTCTCTTATAATGCATTTCAGACATCTCATGTATTTTTAAGCTGATTTTATTTTTTTTGTAGGTATAATTTAATAAAAAAAAAAATTAAGTCCTGCAATTTCTCAGATTTAATTGGGGCACTGCTTATGTATTTTTTATAGAACTGTATTTTCATTTTTTTTATTAAATTACATGTACTTTCAAAAAGATAAAGTCAACTCAAAAATACATGGAATGTCTGAGATGCATTACTGAAGCCGGTTTCTATCATTCTTAGTCTTTTGGATTAAGTACGGACACATCACCTCAACGTAAATATCGATAACATTGAATGCTCAATGCATCTGCTAAATCTGACAAGTGGCTTTTATATTGTAGGAGCTGGATGAATTTTCTTATTAAGTTTTTAATTTTGGCCTGTATACTGTAGTGTAGTGTACTGTGAGTGTGTCTCAAAGTTCTATACATCTATAGCTTGTCCTGCCGTAACAATAAATCTGAGTACGTGTAAAAATTGTGAAAAAAGTTATTTTAATCTGTAAAATTCAGTTTAATTATAGTTGTTAAAGAACAATGAGCTTATCGATTAATTACCACCATTAATTGACTTTTAGAAGTTATAGTCAACTTTTCATAATTCTGGCAGGTTTCCAGAATATTTATTTAAGCATGATACTCTATAGATCTTTCGGACAGGCTCACACTACATGGCGCTTCAGATTTCATAAGAGAAAACCTATTTAATTAATTAGACTGAAATTTTCAAGATGAAAAGATAAATTAATCTTGCTCCTGTAATATAAAAGCCACCAGTCAGATTTAGCAGGTGTACTTATCATTCAGTGTTGTTGATGTTTAGTTTGAGTAAAGGTGCTTTACTATTTAATGTAAAAAAGTATAAGAATAATAGAACTCTTCTTCTATAATGTATTTCAGGCACCGTATGTTTTTTTAAGCAAATTTCATCTTTCTAGAAGTAGGTATAATTTAATAAAAAAAAAGTTGAGATATCCAATTTTTCAGATTTAGTCGAGGCACTGCCTCGGAATGCCCAAAAGAATTTTATATATTTTAACTAAATATATCAAATTGTATGAAATATGATCATAATGGGCATAGCACTGAACTTGTTTAAAATGTTTCTTTGTGCTCGCATTTTTTTAATTTTTCATCGATCTATCTCAATTGAGAACCAGCACTTAGGCACAATTAGAGGAGTATTTTCCCGCGATCCCGATGGAATCGGTTGAAAATTCATTGAGATAATCGATAAACTTGATTACATACGGACGTACAGACAAACCTTTCTTATTATAATAATTGTTGTAAAATTATATATATTAAGGAAGTCCATATCAACACATTGTCAATTTCTGTACCAAGATTGATACCTCGATTTTTTTTCTGTCTATTTTATAGCTACAATTTTATTAAAGTAAAATTTCTTTTTTTTTTTTAGTTGGATTAAATAAAGTGTAAATTAAAATAAAATAATTAACTTCTTTAGCAAGTCGTATTTCAGAAAGAAGTTTATATATATCGATGTTGATATATATATATATTTTTTTAATATATCAGTAATTTTATTTTAGGTGGGGGGCTTCGCCCCCCCCACACCCCCCTGAGTGGGGACTTCTCCCCCTACACCCCCACCAGGGGCTCTGCCCCTGGACCCCTCCCGGCGCCCCACAACAACCCGCCATACCACATTACCTATCAACAACAACTTTATTATTTCTTTTATTTTGTTTTAATTAGATGGGACCTTTCAAAATAATAACTGTATCCTCACGGATTTTCATTCATGGTCTCAAAATGATTTCGTAGATTCATTCGTCATCGAATATCATTTAATGTGTGATATCAGGAATATGGTTACGAGTCGTGAGGATTGAATATTATATTTGCTTATTCTTTGGCTCAATTTTATATTTAATCAAAAATTTAATCTTTGATTTTTAATTTTATTTTTAAGGTTTAAACTTGAAGAACTTCTATTAATCACATTGTTAATAGAAGATTAGATTATATACAATATTAGCTGCCTGTCTACGACCAATTTTTAGAAAATAATAATTTGTTTCTTGGACCAACTTAGAATAATTTTAAGTAAAAAAAACATTTAGGGATTTAATCTTTTAATTTTTGTTACTTTAACATGATGTAATTAAATATAACTTTAGATCTTATGATTTTTTTAGATTTTATGATTATATTTTTATAATTATATGATCTTTCGAATGTTATATTGATTTTTCCGATATTATTTAAAGCTATTGCATTGAATAATTCTTTGTCAAATCGAATCATGTTAAATAAGCGAAAATTGAATATGCAAAGTGTCGTATTTATAGGTTTAGATAATCAGGATTGATTGTACATTAAAATATTACTTGGAGAAAAGTTTTGTTTAGATGTTATCCATATATCTTTTGCATTTAATATTTTTGTGTAAAGTCAAATCGTTGAATAAGTGAAAATCGTCCGTTTTATGTATGTTTTGGCGTTAAAAATCGTTTGTTTGGATTTAACTTGTCGGGAATTGATTATACAAAAAAATTTTTAATAGGAAAAGTTTTGTTTTAATATTATCTATAACTTTTACATTCAACATTTTTGTGTAAAATCAAATCCTGTCAAGTTGTAGCCGAAAATCGTCCATTTTATGTATGTTTTGGCGTTAAAAATCGTTTGTTTGGATTTAACTTGTCGGGAATTGATTGTACAAAAAAATTTTTAATAGGAAAAGTTTTGTTTTAATATTATCTATAACTTTTACATTCAACATTTTTGTGTAAAATCAAATCCTGTCAAGTTGTAGCCGAAAATCGTCCATTTTATGTATATTTAGGCGTTAAAAATCGTTTTTATGAGTTCAACTCGTCAGGAATTGATTGTACAAAAAAATGTTTAACAGGAAAAAGTTTTGTTTTAATATTGTCTATAACTTTTACATTCAACATTTTTGTGTAAAATCAAATCCTGTCAAGTTATAGCCGAAAATCATCCGTTTTATGTATATTTAGGCGTTAAAAATCGTTTTTATGAGTTCAACTCGTCAGGAATTGGTTGTGCAAAAAAATTTTTAACAGGAAAAAGTTTTGTTTTAATATTATCTATAACTTTTACATTTAACATTATTGTATAAAATCAAATCCTGTCAAGTTATAGCAAAAAACGACTATTTTTGATGATTTTAGCGGTTTTTTCGCTATTACATTGTTAAATATTGTTCATAGAAAAAAATTCTCCATGTAAAAAAGACGTGTTTTAATTAGTTTTAGCAGATGCATTTGTTGTCTTTTGACGTAAAATTAATTTTGTTCACATTATGTTCAAAAATCGATTTTTTCAAATTTTTATTCGCTCTGGCGTTTTTTTATTTGTTGATCGATTCGGCTCGGTATAAGACTGGAGCTTACTTATAATTAGACGAGTATCTGGGCCAAAATTCGTTAAGATCTATTGGAAATTCGCAGAGATATTCCATAAACTTGACTACATACGAACGGACATACACATATACACCATAAAAAATGCCTAAAATAAACTAATTCTGGATGGAAAATAGTTTTTATGCAACAAATCGTTCGTTTTTGAAGTGTTACAATTTTCGCTCTAGTGAAAATATAAGGCTCTCCCGAGAAGCGGTCGTGCCTAAAAATAGCCATTATTTATTGCCTCGTAGATAGAGCGATAAATCTAGTACACCGCAGTTTTCATAAACAAAAATATCTTTCATAAAACAGGTTTTAAACAGAATGATTATCCAAAAAAATATAATAGATTTTTATGTTCAAAAACGTCTAAAAAAGATAAGATTTACAAAAAACACTACAAAAACTTCTAATGTTGACAACAAAGGCATCATTAGTTTACCTTACGTTAAAGAATTGGAACTTTTACAAAGAATTTTTCAAAAAATATAGTGTAAAAGTAGTATATAGTGCAAAAAACAAGTTAAATAACATTACAAAACTAGGAACAGATAAAAATGAAAATTGTAATTGTGCTAAGGTCGTATATAAAATAAACTGCAAAGATTGTAATGCGTCTTACGTTGGACAGACGAGTAGACGTTTGAAGGTTAGAGCAAAGGAGCACGCAAAAAAATATAATGACAAAGATCAAAATTCTAGATTATTTATGTACACAAAAGACAATAATCACTCAATTGATTTCCAAAATCTTAAAATACTAGACACCGAATTAAATAATGGAAAAAGACTCTTCTCAGAAGCACTATTTATCCACACACAATAAAATTATATGAATATGCAGTTTGAGATAACTAGATTACCTGCCGAATACAATACATTTATAAATAATATCGATTTTCTAACTTTGTAGATAGTATTATTGATGTTCTATTGTTCTGAAAGGGTATCAGGAGCGCACGTCTAGCTGGAGGTGTAGCCTAGCCTTTCGTAGGCCGGCATATACCACTATGATCAACACCATTAGCTCCACCTCTACCAATACGTGCAGCCCTATTACCTCTGTCTTTGCGCTAGCTCTGTCAGTGGCATCTCTTCAGCGCAGCGACCCCAGCCAGTGGTGTTATTCAGCTTTTCTTTATTTCTATACTAAAGAAATAATTCATATCAAATAATAAAATATGCGTCTTTAATATTTCAATTTGCTCAATTTTGCTCAGTTCTTCATTCATTTGCACATATCAAAATTTTGTCTTGAAGGCAAAAAACGCTAATAATGCGTTCTATTGTTTTTTACTGTTATTGTTTTCAATGTTTACATTATTTAAACATTGAGACATTATGAGCAAATTAAATGACATTTAGCACAATTTTTTTCTTGTCTATTGATTATTTTTTTGTAAAAACCAAAGAAATCGCCTCGGCTGGGGTAGCGACGCTCATTTCTCCAACCCGTCCGCATTTGAAAACCATTTTAACATGTATTGGTTATGACTGTGATGTTACGGCGGTGTATACGTACTTAATGCTGAGTATAAAAGCCGAAATTTTGTAACGAGTTGGTTGACGAGCGGAGTGTCTTCCCGCATAACCAAACTTGACAACTACGTTTCAATGTAAGTTAATTTCTAGTCATATCATTAATGTGATTTTATTTATCTATTGTGTTGTTAATATATATGTATAATTTTGTAATTTCAATAGAGTCCTGAAGAAGGTCATTAATAAAATGACCAAAACGTCGAAAAAAGTAAAATGTTGCTTTGTTTTTATTACCCACGTCTTTAAACAAAAGCACATTGCTGGTAGATAGGCCATTAGATTCAACGTCACAAATATATAAAGTGAGATACAGGATTTCCGTATCTATTTACCGGACTTCTCTTTCTATTAGATTTTCTTTGAATCGTTAAACTGTCTACTTTTATTTTCTATATTCTTTGCATTATCGTTTACTTTGTCGTTTATAACATTATCAAAATTTGTTTGATTATCTCTATTCGACTCGACAGTCGACATAGAAGATAATTGATTAGTTTCGTTTTCATCTGCATCATATTCGTTTATTTCAGATTCACTTTTATATATTTCATTTTGTATATGTTCATTTTCCTCAACAACTTTTACATGTCTGGCATTTATTACTCTATTATTTATGAAAACTCTTGAACCATTTTCACTGTAACATACTAATACACCTACTTTAGCTTTATCGTCCCATTTACTTTTCTTAAAGCTTCTGGAACTCTTACAAAGACTCTATTGCCATAGATTTTTAGATGTTCAACATTACCTTGCTGCTACTCCGTTTAACTCGTGAACGTAGGATGGACATGGCAATAATTGCATTCCTTTACTTTTAACAAAATCATAAATTTCTCGATTCAAACATTCTTTACTGTTATCACATTGTAATTTTTTCACCCTTTCATTGAAAATATTTTCAACTTGATTAACAAATTCAATAAAACAACTCGCGGTTTCTGCTTTACTTTTAATACAAAAAATTCTAGTGCATTTGCTATAATCATCAATAAAAGTCACAAAATACTTTTCGCCACCATAACCTAGTGTCTTATGTGGCCCATTCAAATCAGTCTGAATCAATTCCAAAATTTCGTTTGTTTCTGATATTTTATTTTTAAACGATAATTTGCCATTTTACTCTCTATGCAATTTGCACATTTTATTTTAATACTCTCGATTTTATCTGACAAACCTACTACTAATTTATTGTTCACTAATTTATGTAGATATTGGAAATTTACATGACCTAAAACCGTATGCCATTTTTTTTATCAGTTAAATTGACGCTATTTACATAAGTATCATTATTATTCCTTTTTGTTACATAACTTCTCATATAATATCAATTTTCTATTTGTTTAGCAACAGCTATTAATTCTCTGGAATGATTGTAAATTTTTGAATTTTCATTTTTTGCTATAATTGAACAACTTTTTGCTATCTTCGAGAAACTTAACAGATTTTGTTTAATATATTCGACATAGTTTTGTGTAATATATTCGACATTGCTTAAATCTACTTTGCTTACATTATAATAATTTTTAAAATACAATTTCATAGTTCCTATCTTAGTCGCTTTTAAAAATTTTCCATCTGGTAATTTTACATTGATTGGATTTTTTAGCTTTACATATTTATCAAAGAATTTACCACTTTTCACTATGTGATCCATGCACCCACTATTTAACAACCCTTTTAATTCACTTTCACTATCTTCAGTGTAGTCGTTGGCTGTTACTTGATTTACTTGGGGCGTTATCCATGATGCAGTTGACTTCGCTTCAGCTGACTTGTACTCGCCTTCTGGCCTGCCTGTCTCTCTGCTCTGGTCACGTCCTCAGTGTGATCTGCCTCGGTTGAAGCCTCTTTGGGTCCCTCGTTGACCTCTACTGTTGCCCCTCGTTGCCTCTGTTGCCTTGCTGGCCTTGCCAATAGTTCTTCTGGCGATGACCAACTCTTCCACATGTATAGCATATTCCTTGAGTTTTTGTTGAACATTACATTTTCTTGTCATTATCCATTTTATTCATATTTTTTTCTATTATCTTTGACTTAACATATTCGACTGTGCGTCCTTCTTCAGGAATAAAATCTATAAAGTCTCCAATATGACTATAACTTGGTGGTAGACTTTGATAAGATATCTCATTTTGTCAGCTTCATCCAATTTCCATCAGCTGTTTTAAATTCATTTACAGCCTTTTCAAAATCCACAAAGAAATCTTCTACTCGGTCATAATTTTTCAATTTAACTTCTTCTATTATTTCTCTCCATGTTATTTGCATAGCTGTAGATTTTATTAAATATATTTTATGAAACTTTTTTATCATTTCATATGCTACCGTACACTCTCCAATATATTCTAGTTGTTTATCTGTGAGAGCACTCATCAATATAGTTCTCGCTTAAAATCTTTTTTCATCCAGACATCTACTTGTTCAATACTTATATTTCTGGTTGTTTGTTCTTTGCATTCTTTATATTCTAGCAAAGTCATTAATCGTATCTTCTAACTTGAATAATTTACACCATCGAAAATAGGTATCATAATATCTTCGATTTTTGCTTGCTTAGCCGTCTCGATTTCTTTTACACTTATATTCCTGTATACTTTATTTTTAAGTACTACAATCTTCTTGATTTTCTTTAAAAATGCTTTTCGAATTTGTTTTTTTATTTGAATCCATTCATCGTTTTTATTTTCTGATTCGTGTTCTTGCTCTGACTTGATCTCGTCACTCATCTGTACATGTTTATAACCTATAAATTTTCCACGTGTTCGATACTTGCACTTTACCTCGCGTTCCACTTACCGAGTTTAATCCATTAGCATCGCGCTGTTCTCTTAAATATTTTTGAAAAATCCTTTTGTTTTCCTTTAGCTAACAGTTTACACTTCTCGTTTAAATATATATTTTTCAATTTCCATTGTTCTTAACTTATTCTTTTCACTTCAAACTTTTTTGTTTTTCTGATCACGTTTTTTCTTTCGTCATTCACGTTTCACTCAACAAGTACTTCTATTTAGATGCTTAATTTTTTACTTGACAAGTACTTTTATTTAATTGCACAATTCTACACTTTTATTTCCACGTGGCTTTTCTAGCCTCACTTGGTTTTATCCCCCCATTATATCTATAGAAATCGAAAGTTCATATAGAAGATAAGGAATTTCGGAACCACGTACCTGCTACCATGTTGGAATTTGTGATGAATAATGTGAGAATAAATATTAATAGAAGTAATAGAAAGAAGTTTGTTAGTGGCAAAAGCCAGTCGGCACCTCTGCCTACATCACAGTCAGAAAGTAGAGTGTATGAGAAACATTCTAAGTGCGCCACTCTTGCCTGCGCTTGTCACGTTGCACGAAATCGTCGCTAACCAAGAGATGGCGCGACAAGTACTAATTAGCTACAAGATCAAAATATAAGAGTGCCATCACAGTAGACTGAGCACAAGCTTTTATTAAGAAAATTGTGCCTGTGAAAAACTACAAAGATACGTTGTGATATTCTAAAAACTGATATTCGACGTTAATACTGCTGGAAAATAACTTTCCCGCACGCTCGCGGTCATATGTGCAGTCATGGCTTCGACGTAAGATTATATATAGATGCAGTCTCCGAGGAGCTCTCACTCGCCTTCAACCTCAGGATCCACAGACATGCGCTCGCGCTGCGCTCGCCGCAAACGCGCCCTACCTGTCACAGTCAGCCCATTATTAATGCCTTACGACTACGGGCTATGAGCTTCGATTTTAGTACTCGTAGGCTCATCCGCTGATTTGTTTACTGGTAAAGCTAAACCAATCAGTGTGGAAGTCTACGGGTACTAAGGTAGGTACCAAGGTAGGTTGTAGTCATAAGGCATAGAACATGCAATACTGAGTTGCTGTTATACGCAGGAGCGGGTGCGCTGAGCGCATGGATGCGTGCAAACAACCGAACCATTGGGTACGCGGCCCAATGCTGCGTCTACAGACACGGTGGCACGCGCACTCCAGTGTATAAAGCATAGGCTGCTTCACACATCAATGCTCATTGCGCTCACATGCACGTTCCCGTGTATCAGCATATACTTAGGCTCGGTCACACGTTACGAGCGCTCCCAAACTTTTGTGCTCTCTTCGCGCGTGGCCGCGCGCATTCGCGTCCGTTCACGTACAATCGCTGTTATCTGGCGGGAGCCCAAATAATCAGCAATCAAGTCCACAAAGCGCAGCACAGCGCTATATGTGTACACTCCTTTACACACGGGAGTGCAAGCGCGCCGCCGAGGTCGTGGACGCGGCCTCAAAGTGAGGCTTAGCTTAGGCCGTGTATGTAGTCGGCATACTTGGCTGCGCACTTACCGACGCCGACGACCAACCGAGAGTGACGCGCGCGTGTTACCGCGATACCAAGGCTGCTTCCCCAATCAAACGCGCGCGCGCGCTCGCAGATCCAACGCCGGGGTTGCTGCGCGCGCGCTCGCGCTCGGCATTAAAACAAACGGCGACGCACGAGCACGCTCGACTTTAAAACGAACGGCAACGCGCGAGCGCGTTCGACCGTAAACCCATCATCGCTCGCAAATCGGAATGCAGATGCGCAAGGCCGCGAGCTTGGAATATAGTCTAACCAGTACCGAGGTTAACTCGCTCGCGCTCAGCTGTGTATAAGCCAGCTTTGAGGACCTGGCCTGGAGCTAGAATACTTCTTACTGGAAGAAAAAAAAACAAAAATACACCAGCATCGAGGTTGACGCACTCGAGCTCAACTACGTACACAGCGTCGAGAGGCTTTTATTTATTAGATAAATATAAGTATTAAATGATAATTAAGTAATTACAATCATTTTAAAGAAATTGATACTTTGTGTGATTTTTTTTTTTGTATATTTTACAGACTTACAAGTTGGATTTTATAGATTAGATTATTTTATATATTGATGAAGAGTGGACAAAGAACTAGGGCGGCCGAACCCTTCTGCCCCTACACTCACCTGCTCCTCACTTCGCTCGTCGCCCCCCCCCTCTCCCTATGTAAAAACTTCGTTTTTACATAATAGGCACGACCGCAATGCTCAGAAGAATCTCATAATTTTATTATTGCAAAAATTGTAATACTTTATTTTTATCGTTTTTATCATTAAAATAAACATAAATACATCTGCAATAAAATTAAAATAAAAATTATCCATTTACTTTTACACATTTATTTCATTTTTTTTTTTATAAAAGGTAGGCATTATGTAAAAACGAAGTTTTTACATAGGGAGAGGGGGGGCGACGAGCGAAGCGAGGAGCAGGTGTGTGTGGGAGCCGGGGGGGTTGGCGTGTCGAAGACATTAAGCAAAAAAGAAGTGATAGAAATTGTACACCAAGAAAAAAATGGATCACTAAAGCAATAATTGTTTCGCAGGTGTAACAGATACAATAATTGCCATGTCATTAAAAACAATTGCGCCATATATCGCACTACCATTAGCATATTTATTCAATCTCTCGATAGAGAAAAATGTGTGGCCAGGGGCGCTTAAGAGTGCAGAAGTAATTCCTATATATAAAGCAGGAAATAAAGCAGATTTAACGAATTACAGGCCGATCTCACTTATTTAGAACATTGCAAAAATTTTTGAAAAAATTATTTATAATCGAATATATAATTTCCTAAAGGAATGTAACATACTTTCGAATATATATATATATATATATATATATATATATATATATATATATATATATATATATATATATATATATATATATATATATATGGAACGTGACTTATGCAGACACTTTCTGAACTGGTGCGAGACTTATGCTGACTTTGCGGTACTTATGCGGACGTCCGCATAATTTTTACGTGTTAATTTTACATAAATATTAACACGCGATGTCAACATAAGTCCTGTTTCATATATATATATATATATATATATATATATATATATATATATAATCAAAAAAACGGGTCCAAGAATTGTTCCTTGAGGCACTCCTGTGTCTAGTGTTCTTTCAGTACTAATTTTATCGTCAATTCTTACTTTTTGCTTTCTACCCGTTACATAGCTTTTTATCAATTCTAGTACACTGCCTCGTATGCCATATTTATCCAATTTTTCTAATAGTAGTACATGGTTTACTGTATCGAAGGCCTTTGCAAGTTCTATAAATGTAGTTATTATTGTCTTGCTTTTATCTAGATTTTTGTAAATTATGTCGGTTATTTTGCCCAGTGCATCCGTAGTTCCTATATTTTTTATAAATCCAAATTAGTGTTTCGAAAGAATGTTACATTCCTTTAGGAAATTATATATTCGATTATAAATAATTTTTTCAAAAATTTTTGCAATGTTCTAAATAAGTGAGATCGGCCTGTAATATATATATATATATATATATATATATATATATATATATATATATATATATATATATATATATATATATATATATATATATATATATATATATATATATATATATATGAATGATCTACTGTTAGATATGTCTAAGGACTCCATATTGTCTTATGCAGATGACACTGTCATCATCTCAGATGATAACACGTGGTCACAAGCACAGGAGAAGATAAATGCTTTATTAGATAAAGTAGCGACGTGGTTAGCATTTAATAAACTGTCTCTAAATATATCCAAGACTAAATTTATAACTTTTAGAAATTACTGCGACAGCGTTCCTTTAGATATGTATGTTGAAATACAAAAACAAAAAATTACAAGAACTGAAAGTTATAAATATCTCGGTATATATTTCGATTATAATATGAAGAGGCACAAACAATGAATATATAATAAATAGAACTAAATATTTGATCTTCATTTTTGCGAAAATAAGAAAATTTATCGATACTAAAACACTCATGAAAATATATTATGCTTTTTCTCATAGTATAATAAGTTATGGAATTATAGCTTGGGACGGTGCATACAAAACCCCCATAAATATACTGCAAAATATTCAAACAAAGTTACTAAAAATTATCAACAAAAATCGTTTTTCTACAGATAAACTAGTGCATATTAAACAAATATTCACACTAGAGTCAGTTATGTATCATTATGATAAACTTAAAAATACATATTTATTAAGTGAGTCTAAGACTAGAAATAAGAGTATAATACTACCAAAAATGAAAAATATATAGAGGCTGTAAAAACTTTTAATACTTTACCAAATAAATTAAAATGTTTAAATATAAGTAAAATAACTATTAAGAAAAACATTAAGAAATTTATAAAGTCTATGTAGATGTTTATTACCAATGTTGGGCAACTATTTGTTGTAGTTAATCTTGTAAATTTTATGGATATGTTGTTAAATTGGGATACTAGTTTTAAGTTAGTTTTTATATTATTCCAGCCTATGTAAAGGTAACTGCGCTTACCTCTATAGGGTTTACTTTTTGTAATCAATCTGGTTAAATAAATAAAAAAAAAAAAAAAAAAAACTAAAATCCAACGTGTAAATCTGTAAAATATACAAAAAAAAAATCACACAAAGTATCAATTTCTTTAAAATGATTGTAATTACTTAATTATCATTTAATACTTATACTTATATAATAAATAAAAGCACTCTCGACGCTGTGCACGTAGTTGAGCTCGAGTGAGTTAAACTCGACGCTGGTGTATTTTTGTTTTTTTTTCTTCCAGTAAGAAGTACTCTAGCTCCAGGCCAGGTCCTCAAAGCTGGTGTATACACAGCTGAGCACGAGCGAGTTAACCTCGGTACTGGTTAGACTATATTCCAAGCTCGCGGCCTTGCGCATCTGCATTCCGATTTCCGAGCGATGATGGGTTTACGGTCGAACGCGCTCGCGCGTCGCCGTTTGTTTTAATGTCGAGCGCGCTCGCGCGGCGCCGTCAGTTTTAATGTCGAGCGCGCTCGCGCGTCGTCGTTTGTTTTAATGTCGAGCGCGCGTTTGGTTGGGGAAGCAGCCTTAGTATCTCGTTAACGCGTGCGCGTCTCTCTTAGTCGGTCGTCGGCGTCGGTAAGTGCGCAGCCCAGTATGCCAATTACATACACGGTCTAAGCTAAGCCTCACATTGAGGCCGCATCCACAACCTCGACGGCGCGCGTGCCCCGTGTGTAAAGGAGTGTACACATATAGCGCTGTGGTACGCTTTGTGGGCTTGATTGCTGATTGGTTGGGCTCCCACCAGATAAGAGCGATTGCACATGAACGGACGCGAATGCGCGCGGCCACGTGCGAAGAGAGCACAAGCGCTGTTTCTCTCATTGGTCTCAGCGGGCGCGCACGCCTAAGACAACCAAAGAGAAGCGAGCGCGTTTGCTCTCTCCGCGCGCGGCCACGCGCACTCCCATCCATTCGCATGTAATCGCTCTTATGTGGCGAGAGCCTTGATGACTGAATCATGGATAGCAAGGGTACGCTCGTGCTTGGCGTTTGCACCATCGGTCGCCCAAACACCCTAATCCTATGGCATGGCTGATTCCCATCGATGTGTTCGTACGAGCGTTCCTGAGAACGAGAATTTGGGAACGCTCGTAACGTGCGACCGAGTCTTAAGTATATGCTGATACAAGGGAACGTACGTGTGAGCGCAATGAGCATGGATGTGGAAGCAGCCTATGCTTTATACACGGGAGTGCGCGTGCCACCGAAGCTAGACGCAGCATTAGGCCGCGTACCCAATGGTACGGTTGTTTGCACGCATCCATGCGCTCAGCGTACCCGCTCCCGCGTATAACAGCAACTCAATATTGCATGTTCTATGCCTTATGACTGTAACCTACCTTGGTACCTACCTTAGTACGCGTAGACTTCCACACTGATTGGTTTAGCTTTACCAGTGGACCAATCAGCGGATGAGCCTACGAGTACTAAAATCGAAGCTCATAGCCCGTAGTCATAAGGCATTAATAGCTTGCAACGTGGACTGACTGTGACAGGTAGGGCGCGTTCGCGACGAGCGCAACGCGAGCGCATGTCTGTGGATTCTGAGGTTGAAGGCGAATGAGAGGTCCTCGGAGACTGCATCTATATATAATCACACGCCGGAACCATGACTGCACATATGACCGCGAGCGTGCGGGAAAGTTATTTTCCAGCAGCATTAACGTCAAATATCGTTCTTTAGAATATCATAAAGTATCTTTGTAGTTTTTCACAGGCACAATTTTGTTAATAAACGATTGTGCACAGTCTACTGTGATGGCACGCTAACATTTAGTACTATATCCAACAATTTTAAAAGCATAAAAACTTACAACTCAATGCAAGCATGGTGCATAATCTGGAATCGTATTAGCCTTAAATACAGATTTCTGTCCATACCTCGTTTTCTGTATCTTTCATTTTCTAGCTTCTGTAACAGTGCAATCATTTCTTCTTTTTTTAATCTCTCCCGTCTGCTGCTCATACTCTCAACATCTTCTGATACACTTGGACTTCTTAAATTGACAACATTTTTATTTAATTTAGAGTTCATCGTGATATAGCCAGGAGGTTGCCTCCCCTCTGATGAGGCTCTGTTATAAAAGTACCAAAAATAGCTACCTAAAAATAATGTTCACATAATTATGTAATTTCAATAGTTATTATCATTTTACATTTACAATTCTATTACCTGCAGAACAGTTGGAGTGTTTAAGCTCATCATCTATTGAACTGCAGTGATCTATTGCAACTTGTATGGCTCCCTGCATTTTTTCAATATCATCAGAATTATTTACATGACTAGCCTTTCTGTAATAACTTTACTTCAGAATTATTTACATGAATAGCCTTTCTGTGATAACTAAACTTCAGAATTATTGGGTATACAAATAAGTTTCCGCCGTTTTCAAGAGATGGCTCCACCGACAAAATTACTTTGAAATCGTCAGATGTAAAATGTCACATAGAAAGTTTGGACACCTGGCAACAACATAACCTTAAAATACTATTGACTTTGTATTGGCAGTATACATTTTTTTTTGTTCGAAAATGTCGAGTTTCGTACCGAATAAGCGTCATTTGCGGAAAGTTTTGATTTATTTATTTCATTTAAAGAAATCTGCTGCTAAGGCGCATCTGTCGCTTGTAGAAGTTTACGGTGATGCTGCTTTAAGTGAGAGAAGTTGTCGTGAGTAGTTCAAAAGTTTAAAAATGGCGAGTTTTACGTGGAAGATAAAGAACGCGAAGGAAGGCCAGTCAAGTTTGAAGACGCTGAGTTAGAGGCATTATTGGACCAAGACTCATGCCAAACTGAAGAGCAGGGGCTTTATCGAGATAAACAAAATTTAAGTGCTGTTTTCATTTCTGGCCAATCAGCGAGCTGGAAATTTTTCAATATCCAATCAAATTTAGCAACACCTCGAAAATTTCGCTTTGTACCGAACACTCGATAAGGCCCCAGCTCGCAGAAAGCTTGGGAGTGACTCAACAAACGATTTCACACCGTCTCAAGACCACTGGTATGGTACAAAAGCAAGGAAATTGGGTTCCGCATGAACTGAAACTCAGAGACGTCGAGCGCCGTCTTTTCACGTGTAAACAACTTCTCCAAAGATAAAGTCGAAAGGGTTTTTTGCATCGAATAGTCACGGGAGATGAAAAGTGGATCTACTACGACAACCCAAAGCGTAGGAAATCATGGAGTAAGCCCGGCTATGTACCAACTTCAACGGCCAAACCGAATATTTATGGCAAAAGTTAATGTTGTGCATTTGGTGGGATCAGCTCGGAGTAATCTATTAGTAATCTATTATACGGGCTACTCCAGCCTAACGAAACTATCACTGGAGAACGTTATCAACAGCAACTGTTGCAATTGAGCAGAGAATTGAAGCTTAAACGCCCCCAATATGCCAAAAGACATGACAAAGTGATTTTTCAGCACGACAACGCTCGGCCACATGTTGCAAAAGTCGTCAAGGATACTTTGGAAGCTTTACAATGGGATGTCTTACCCCACCCGCCGTATTCACCAGACATTGCTCCTTAGGACTACCACTTGTTCCGGTCGATGGCTCACGCCCTGGTCAAGCAGTACTTCACTTCTTACGAAGAAGCCAAAAATTGGGTCGATTCATGGGTAGCCTCAAAAGATGAAGAGTTTTTTCGACGTGGCATCCGAATGCTGCCAGAAAGATGGCAAAAAGTAGTAGCCAATGACGGACAATATTTTGAATAAAATGTAACGTATATTTTTTTTTACAATGAATTGATAATTTTTATAAAAAAACGGCGGAAACTTATTTGTATTTACAATATTTACATGAATAGCCTTTCTGTAATAACTATACTTCAGAATTATTTACATGAATAGCTTTTCTGTAATAACTTTGTAGTCTGATAATTGTAACACTTGTTAATGCTCCAGGCTTTTTTTTCCAAACTTTTTTGCTTTGCAAAATATTGCAATAGCACAGTCCAGTACCTAATCTTTTATGTACATGATTGGTACATTCTTCTTTTTCAATAACTATATCACCATACAAAGCTAATTCATTTAAACTATTCCAGGTCTTACAATCTCCGTCAGATATTATTTTTGTGTTCATTATCTTATTTTTTGCCCCAGAGTGACTCCAAATTCTTTTGGCTGCCTTCGACTTCAATGGATTCTGATCAGCCTTCATAATTTATGTTGAATCGTACTTCCTTTTGGCTATCTCACAAGATTTTTCGATAAATACAATTTTCTTACTTCATTTCTTGCATTTTCCAGTACTCAAACATACACGACCTCACTGACATACAATTCATATCTAAACCCATACAAAGTCTTTCCAATGTTGCATACCTTGAGCCTGATAGTATTGACAGCCGGCTCGCTGCCGGAATCGATTCACCGGGTTACGCGGATTCGCGAGACGCGAGAACAGTAGGTAGAGATCAGCGACGAGAAACTACTTTAAAGATACTGATTTGATTCTTGACAACAGGAGTTGGAATAAAAAAAATGAAAAACACCTTTTTAAATCAACGTTTCGGACATTTTGTATTAATATGTCCCTCTTCAGGATACTAAAATATAAAATTATAATAATATTACATATATGTTAAAACAAATTAATTTTTAAACATTTTAAACAATTACGGAGAAACTTACAATTAGTCGTAGTCAGATTAGTTATTTGCGGGACGACAATCCGCTCGTCAATAACTAAACTCTTACATTTTCGTTGCTTTTATACTCGTATTTCGCACTACTACATATTAAGATAGTTGTTGGACGAGAAAGGGTGGAGCTAAGTGTCAATGCCGGTGCTAGAGTAGACAGAGCAGTAACAAGGCGACACGCATTGGAAGAAGCATATTAGAAGAAGTGGCTAGGGTTTGTATACTAGTGTATACCTGGCTAGACTATGTCTTACCTCCTTAATGCGTGCGTTCCCATTAACTCCCCTTTACCTCTGCGTGGCATTACTTATTATTGAGCAGAATTCAATATGTTTAATAAAGAAATTATAATCATTCGGTAGTTTAGTAATTTCAAACTGTCTGTTAAGATAATTTTGTTGCGTGTGAATATATAAAGCTTCGGAGAAAAGTCTTTTTGCGTTATTTGTTTCATTATCTAGTATTTTAACATTTTCCAAATCCATAGAATGATTTTTATCTTTTGTGTGTGTGTAAAATGACGAATTTTGGTCTTTATCGTTATATTTCTTTATATGTTCTTTTGTTCTCACATTTAATCGTCTGCTCGTCTGTCCAACATAAGACGCATTACAATCTTTACAATTAATCTTATATATTGTAGATTACTATTTGTAGATTATTACCTAACCTAAGATCTTCTATTTGTAGATTATTACCTAACAAAACTAAAATTTATCATTAGCCCAGTGAGAAATAAATTGAAAAAGAAACTTGAAAATATTTATTTCAAAAATTATAAAGTTGAAATCGAAAAGGATAGATACATGGAATCGCAAAACCATAATAATAATAGGGGCAATCACCTAATTGAAAACACACAGGTTGTTGAACTTAGCACACGAGATAATATATATGAAAAGTGGTGTGTGAATGTTTCTGACATTCAACTTCCGATTTATGTTATTGACACGTTAAAACTTGGAGAGAAATTTAATTTCAAGAAAAAGTTTGATAACAACCTAACATTACACTATATAAAGAACTTTGAAACTTTTGTAAATAATTATGTTGATGACGAAAAAACAACAAAAATAAGAGGAACCTTCTTAAATACGTTAAAAAAATTTTATAACAAAGATTTATCAAACCTTTCATATACAGACACAAAATTTAAAATTGATTTAGTTAAAACAAAAATGTTTATAAAACAAAATCCAGAGATTTTAATTACTAGAGCAGACAACGGCAACGCGACAGTTATAATAATAAAATCCTCTTATGTAGAAAAAACCGAAAACTTGTTTTTAGATCAAAAATACTACTTACAAATAAAAAAAGATCCGCTGCCTAGCTTAGAAAGGAGAACGAATGAATTAACGAAATGGCTAAATAAGATAGATTTTATGGGAAATGGTAAAAGATTGCCATCTGTATTACAAAAGTTTAATATTTCGAAAGTGTATGGGCTTATCAAAATCCATAAAATTGGTTTTCCAGTCAGGCCAATAATTTCTACTATAAATTCTCCGACTTATAACTTATCTAAGTTCGTTGCAAAATTTTTACAGAATAATTTAAAATCTCATGCCTCACATATTGACAACAGTTTTAAATTGATTGAAAAAATAAATAATATCCAAATTCCTCCTAACTATGAGATTATTAGTTTAGACGTGGTTAGTCTTTTCACAAACGTCCCGGAGATTTTGATGTGTAAGGCGATTGAGAAAAGATGGCCACAAATACACAATAAAATTAATATAACTCTTACAGAATTTTTGGAAATAATAAAGTTTATTTTTAATAATAATTATTTTCAATTAATAAAAAATTTTATAAACAAATTTTTGGATATGCGATGGGCAACCCCATAAGCCCGATTTTATCTGATATAGTCATGGATGATTTAGAAACTGAGTGTTTGAATAATTTAAACTTCCAACCAAAGTTTTATTTTAGATATGTGGATGACATTGTACTATGTTTAACTAAAGAAAAGATTGATTACACTTTAAATATGTTTAACACATACGACGAAAATTTACAGTTCACTATTGAACGAGCACACAACAATAGTATTAGTTTCCTAGATTTAAAAATAATAATTAACCTACACAGGCACATAATAACAAATTGGTATCGAAAACAAACTTTTTCAGGACGATATTTAAATTATAATTCCCACCACCCTCTACAGATAAAAATAGCTATTATTTATGGCTTAGTAGACAGAGCAATAAATTTATCACATGTCAGTTTTCATAAAAAAAAATTTATCGTTTATAAAAGAAGTATTACAAAATAATAACTATCCAAAAAATTTAATAGAATTTTATATAAATAAACGACTGAGAAAGATTAGAGACAAAAATATAGTTACAAACGAAAGGGACAAAAATAATAAAGGTATTATTTGTTTACCGTATGTTCAAGAACTAGAATATTTTAATAAAAACTTTTTCAAACAACTAAGTACTAATGTTGTGTATAGTACGAAAAACAAATTAAATAACATTATAACACTAGGCAAGGATAAGACTGAACACTCTAATTATCTAATGTAGTATATAAGATTAATAGTAAAGATTGTAATGCGTCTTATGTTGGACAGACGAGCAGACGATTAAATGTGAGAACAAAAGAACATATGAAGAAATATAACGATAAAGACCAAAATTCGTCATTTTACACACACACAAAAGATAAAAATCATTCTATAGATTTGGAAAATGTTAAAATACTAGATAATGAAACAAATAACGCAAAAAGACTTTTCTCCGAAGCTTTATATATTCACACGCAACAAAATTATCTTAACAGACAGTTTGAAATTACTAGACTACCGAATGATTATAATTTCTTTATTAAACATATTGAATTCTGCTCAATAATGAGTAATGCCACGCAGAGGTAAAGGGGAATTAATGGGAACGCACGCATTAAGGAGGTAAGACACAGTCTAGCCGGGTATACACTAGTATACAAACCCTAGCCACTTCTTCTAATATACTTCTTCCAATGCGTGTCGCCTTGTTACTGCTCTGTGTACTCTAGCACCGGCATTGACACTTAGTTCCACCCTTTCTCGTCCAACAACTATCTTAATATGTAGTAGTGCGAAATACGAGTATAAAAGCG
This sequence comes from Torymus aiolomorphi, assembly GCA_036365515.1. Lineage (NCBI taxonomy): Eukaryota > Metazoa > Arthropoda > Insecta > Hymenoptera > Torymidae > Torymus > Torymus aiolomorphi. Next base: position 84,521,875 of record CM070877.1, read on the forward strand.
ACGAAAATGTAAGAGTTTAGTTATTGACGAGCGGATTGTCGTCCCGCAAATAACTAATCTGACTACGACTAATTGTAAGTTTCTCCGTAATTGTTTAAAATGTTTAAAAATTAATTTGTTTTAACATATATGTAATATTATTATAATTTTATATTTTAGTATCCTGAAGAGGGACATATTAATAAAAAATGTCCGAAACGTTGATTTAAAAAGGTGTTTTTTCTAAGAAGCTAATGAGTTAAGTCGATCTGACGGAGGCGAGGATTAGAAATCAAAAATTCAACGATTTCATTAGAAAAGGCAACGTTTCGTTGGCTTGGTCTGCCAACCTCTTCAGGCTACAATTTTTTATTAAACAGAAAAAAACAATTAATACAATGTAATTAATAGAAACTAAAAACACTCGCGTAATACAATAATTAATACCTTAAATTATAACGTGTGTTACGTAGTACACATGAAGTCGATGTTAACGCAAAACATGAGATTGGTCAGTATTTATAGTATACACAGTAAAGGGTTGGTGTCTGTGTTTACAAACAAAACGCAGATACATATAGAACGAAAAATCAAACGACAACAAATTTAATTTAAAAGTCTCAATAAAGGAAAATAAGACGTATTTAAAAATTTAACGTCTTCTTTCTTATTTATGTTATTACTGTTGCACTTAATGTGGATCATTTCTGACAATATATGTTTTTTGTAATTAGCTTCCTGATCTAGAATTTTGGTATTGTCCCAGTCAAAATCATAGAGAAATTTATTCCTATGTTGTGGAACTACTGATTCTATGTTGTTATTTTTTTGATGTTCGTTAATTCTCATTTTTATTGTACGTTTAGTTTCTCCTACATATGACGCAGGACACGATTTACAAAAGAACTTATAAACTACGTTGGTCTTATCCCACTTTTTTGTAGGGTCTTTACCTAATTTTATTACAGAACTTAGACTCTTATTAACAAGAGGCAAAACACGGAAGTTATAAAGTTTGAGAATGGTTACAATTTTTTCAAAAATGTCATTGAACGGTAATGAAATATGGGATACAAATTCGTTTTGTACAATATTGTCTTTTTGGTTGTTCTCATATTTAATTTTGTAAAATCTTTTGTATGGATATTGTTTGATGAATCTCCGTGGATAATTATTATTTTTGAGTAATGTAGTAACAATATTTAGATTTTTCCTATGAAATTTTTTATTTGATAATAAAATTGCTCTGTCAACAAGGTTGTACACAATATTGATCTTCTGTTGTGGTGGATGATAGGAATGATAATTAATAAGTCTGCCGGAAGAAGTCGGTTTATTATACCAATCTGTAATAATCGTATTATTATGGTGGATTAAAAGAATATCTAGAAAATTGATTTTTTTGTCCTGTTCTAATTCATAAGTAAATTGTAACTTGTTATTATAGGAATTGAACGTATTTATTACGGTATTGATATGTTTTTTGTCGTTACACATAATCGTGTCATCAACGTAGCGGAAATAAAAAAGTGGAAGAATATCATGGTTTTCTTTCAAAATTTTTAGACAGTCAGTTTCCAAATCGTCCATCACAATATCTGCAAATAATGGCGATATCGGGGAACCCATAGGTGTACCATCAATTTGTCTATAAAATTTGTTATTGAAAGAAAAAAAGGTATTCGAAAATAGAAATTTTATACATGTAATAATTTCGTTGAATGGGATTTTGCATCTATTATGTATGGAATCAAATCTTCGATCTATAGTGTCTAATACTAGTTGTAGTGGAATGTCTGTAAATAGAGAAATAACGTATAAAGAGACGTAATAAAATTAGGTCAAGACCCTACAAAAAAGTGGGATAAGACCAACGTAGTTTATAAGTTCTTTTGTAAATCGTGTCCTGCGTCATATGTAGGAGAAACTAAACGTACAATAAAAATCAGAATTAACGAACATCAAAAAAATAACAACATAGAATCAGTAGTTCCACAACATAGAAATAAATTTCTCCATGATTTTGACTGGGACAATACCAAAATTCTAGATCAGGAAGCTAATTACAAAAAACGCATATTGTCAGAAATGATCCACATTAAGTGCAACAGTAATAACATAAATAAGAAAGAAGACGTTAAATTTTTAAATACGTCTTATTTTCCTTTATTGAGACTTTTAAATTAAGTTTGTTGTCGTTTGATTTTTCTTTCAATATGTATCTGCGTTTTGTTTGTAAACACAGACACCAACCCTTTACTGTGTATACTATAAATACTGACCAATCTCATGTTTTGCGTTAACATCGACTTCATGTGTACTACGTAACACACGTTATAATTTAAGGTATTAATTATTGTATTTCGCGAGTATTTTTAGTTTCTATTAATTACATTGTATTAATTTTTTTTCTGTTTAATAAAAAATTGTAGCCTGAAGAGGTTGGCAGACCAAGCCAACGAAACGTTGCCTTTTCTAATGAAATCGTTGAATTTTTGATTTCTAATCCTCGCCTCCGTCAGATCGACTTAACTCACTAGCTTCTTAGAAAAAATTTGGGAGTGCGATATTTTATTCATATTCTACATTAAAAAGGTGTTTTTCATTTTTTTTATTTTTTTTTTTATTCCAACTCCTGTTGTAATTAAAAAGGAAACAAACATCTATTGGTAGACTTGGCCATTAAATTCAAGAATCAAATCAGTATACGATCTTCTACCATTAGCTGAAAAAAACCACCATACTTTAAAGATAGATAGGTACACGCGAGACGCGGCGAGAGAGAACAACTGCGCGCACATACAAATCAGTCGATAGTAACTACTTACTGTCACGGCCGATGCCGTTCCAGGAGTCTCTTTCGTCTACCTTGCCGCTTGGGCTGACTGAGGTCCGATGTCAATGCAGGAAACACTGTAACTGCGAACTGCAGTAATCCGCAAGATCAAACGCTAAATCACTGTACTAGTACAACAAACTTAAATTAACTCTACTCTAAGCTATCGACCAACTAAAGGCTAGCGATATAGTTGCCGAGCTGCCCAAAAATGGAATGCTCGTGTCTCGTCCGACGACGTGTAAGGCGCCACAGCGCGGCGGAGCCGGGACTCAAACCACCATTCTCTCTCTCTCTCTCTCTCTCTCTCTCTCTCTCTCTCTCTCTCTCTCTCTCTCTCTCTCTCTCTCTCTCTCTCTCTCTCTCTCTCTCTCTCTCTCTCTCTCTCTCTCTCTCTCTCTCTCTCTCTCTCTCTCTCTCTCTCTCTCTCTCTCTCTCTCTCTCTCTCTCTCTCTCTCTCTCTCTCTCTGGACGGGTAAGTGTCGACATCATTTGCTTTCGCTCCTGCTTTATTTAAGCTTTACTGAAAAACTATTTCGCTCTTCGGAGTGCTTTTTTCACAGGAAAGTAGCTCCACCTGCTCTCAAGCTCCCCGTCTAAGGCCCCATGTTTTACATGATGTTCTATGAGCCAGGAGTTACTTTTCTGCAAACGACACTTACCCTAACCTCCGAGGCCGGCAAACTAAACAATCATTCGCGGATCTTGGCTGTCATCGTTGGTCAATCTCGGAAGGCTTATCGCTCCCACATCATCATAGTCAATTAACCATCGCTCCAACACTGCACCGCACTGCAAGCTAGCACACGATTTGCACTTCACCATAGCAACCAAACGGCAACTTTCAAATTCTCCAAGCTAACCCCAGCAGACAGTAAGCTGTCAATAACATCAGCAGAGGTGATCGTGTATTTGTTTTGCTGTGGAACATGGATGAGAAGTGCGCAGTGTGTGGTGAAACATCAGCGAGGCAGATAGGATTATGTCCGATATGTCGCCGGCCGTGCCACTCGAAATGCTCCGGTAAGCAAAAAGGTGCTCCATGCGACTTATGCCGCACAGTGGGCTAATTCGTTATTTTTTGTTCATAAATCGTAGAACATTTGACAGGAATAAGATACAGAAATGAGACAGGGATTACCTGAAAGGTAATTAAATTACCCAAATCGTAAAATTACTACCAATCGTAAAAAATTACCTTTTGACCTTGAAATTCATGAGCAAAGTCATAACATTATTAAAAAAATTGTTTTAATCAGTTCACAGAACACGTAAATGGTTTTTTTATTTTCTACTACATCAAGTTTCTTGCAGCTTTTGGAACGAGGAATCCGAAAATGACCTTGAGAATTTAAATTTAACTCAAGGTCAATGGTAAAAATAGACGTAAAGTTAGATGAAAATTTTAGCCGTTTTGCATATGCACACCCGTGCACACCCGTGCACAGACACGCACGCACACACGGACGCACACACGCACACACATACATATACACACGTGCACACATACACACACACACACACATGCACGGAAGCACATTTTTTAAAATAGGATATTTTGACTTCCAATGACTCAAAATAGACCAATAACTCTGTTGTCTTAGCTTAAAACTCTTTTTCGTCACTATTAAACTTAGCACTAAAACCCTTAAACCCTACACCGTTAAACCCTTAAACTCTAAACCCCTTAAACTCTAAATCCTTAAGCCCTAAACCCTTAAACCCTAAACCCTGAGACCCTAAACCCTTAAACCCTAAAACCTTAAACCCTAAACCCTTAATCCTTGAACCCTTAAACCTTAAATCCTTAAACCCTAAAATATAGTAATAATTACTATATTTTATATCAATTGTGACATATTTATTTTATGACGAATTTTAATATAAGTTTATCATTTTTTACTATAAGAAGTAACAAAAATTGCTACGGAACAAAGTAAAATTTAAAGCATCTATAATAAATATTAGTTTTATCTAAAATTTAGTATGCAATATAACAATATAATAATCTTTGCTACTTCCACTACATTCTTTTTATACACTTAATAATCTAATATTCACATGGTTAATAAATCTGTGTAATGTCAACATATAAATTCCCAGAACGAATGTAAATAATTATGCACTAAATAAGTACTATGTAGAGACAAAACACAAGCGCCAACAGAAATAATAAAGTACGCGTTAACGAGTGCGTGTGCTCGAATCAATTTTTTTTTAGATATTAATTATATAAAAAATTTTTAATGAATGCATTAAAAAGTTATATCAAGTTAATTGCGTTATTAATATATAAATTTGTATAGAAGTAACGATAGTGAATCTACAACTTCCAAAATTTGGTGATGCATCTGTCTCTGTGGGTCTGTCTCAGTTGTTAGTCTGTTCGACTGCTGTGCTAAACGCCCAGGTTCAAATTCCGATGTCACCAAAAATTTTTAATTTCTTTATTTCATTTATTCTTGTTTTGATATATTATGTCATTAATAGAATTCAATTTTAATTGTTATTAAATTAATAATTAATTTTGAAATTATTTCATTAATAAAATTCAATTTCAAATGTTATTAAATTAACTTCACTGATAAGAATTTTTCCATCGGTCTTACAGTCTTACAAATTAAATTAAAATAATTAATATTTATGGCAGTCAGATTGCCCTTGTTTATAATCACCCCCGCAGAATCTGAAATAAAAACTTAATTAAAATCTGGAAAAAACTTTGTTAGCAAAGGACGATCTGACTGCCCACCACTACCACATTGTCCGACGTTTCGAGCCTGCTCCGGCTCCTCCTCAGGGACTGAAATAAAACCCGCGATACACCTCCTTATATACCATGCACTCATACCCCCTTCTTTTCTCTTACCCCACCACCCTCCACATTCCCCTCTCCAACTTGCCATTCTCACTTAAATTAATAAAGAATGATAAATGTTATCTAATTTACTTGACTCTATCATTAAATTTACATTATTCCGATTTCTTAGAATGTGAATACTTTCAAGGCTTTCCTCTTATATTTATTCTTAATCCCCTGTTCCAAAATATCCACACTCCCAAAATCGAAAGAATGCAAACTATTTAAACAATGTTCTTTCAAACCCGATGCACAACTTGAGCTGCGTAAACTATATTGATGTTCATATATTCTCTTTTTCAAATATCTACCCGTTTGACCAATATAACAACCATTACAATCCCTACAATTAATTTTATAAACAACTCCCGATTTCAAACATTTATCATCCTTGTCTTTACAATTACTAAATAACCTTTCTAAATTATTATCATTTCTAAAGAAAACTTGAATATTATGTTTACTAAAATCCCTTCTAATCCTTTCCGACAAACCTCTAACATATGGTAAACTAAAATATGCATTCTTTCCATTTCTATTCCTTGTTTGATTATCTACCCGCTGCTTCAATCCACCATTATAAATTTCCCACACTCTCTCATCAATCATTTTATCAATAAATTTTACGGGATAACTATTTTTAATAAATGTTTCTCTAACTAAATTTAAATTCTTTTTTCTAAAATCTTTATGTGACAATTTAATCGCTCTGTCAATGACACCTTTGATCGCACCTGTCTTGTTTCCGAATTGGTGGTGAGAATCAAAATTTAAAAATCTACCTGACCATGTAGGTTTTCTATACCAATCTAATTTCACTCTATTATTATTACCTCTAATGACTCTAATACCTAAAAAACTCAATTGATAATCTTTCTCAACTTCTTTTGTGAATTTAATTCTATCATGGATAGAATTAAACACATCCACCATTTCATCCACAAAACATTCTGGTACAACTGCAAAAATGTCATCAACATATCTTTTAAAAATAATTGGCTGAAAAACCAACTTAGACAAAGCAATACTTTCCAATTTTTCCATTACTAAATTGGCTATAACAGGTGACAAAGGTGATCCCATTGGACAACCATATCTTTGTTCATATAGACTATTATCAAAAGAAAAAATTGTTATTAAATTAATAATTAATAAATTTTAAAGTATAAACAAAATGAGGTTAGGGTAAGTGTGTCAGTTACTGTGCCCATTAAAGTGATGTCCATAATATTTGAGTAATTAATTTTTTAATTTTTTTATTTTAGATCCTCTCAAGATCTTTATATGATAATCACATATTCTGTGAGCAGAATAAATATGTTCATAATGGGTTATTATGTGATAAATATTAAATAATTAATAAAATAATATCATAAGCCTTTGCATCAGTTACTGTATCCTCTAACTTAGTTACTGTTTGCTAGTTAGTGTAACAAAATATTGTATATATATAAAAAACAGCTAAAATTTTCATCTAACTTTACGTCTATTTTTACCATTCACCTTGAGTTAAATTTAAATTCTCAAAGTCATTTTCGGATTCATCGTTCCAAAAGCTGCAAGAAACTTGATGTAGTAAAAAATAAAAAAACCATTTACGTGTTCTGTGAACTGTTTAAAACAATTTTTTTGATAATGTTATGACTTTGTCCATGAATTTCAAGGTCAAATGATAATTTTTTACGATTAGCAGTAATTTTCCTATTTGGGTAATTTAATTACCTATCAGATAATCCCTGTGTCATTTCTATATCATGTTGCTGTCAAAAGTTCTACGATTTATGAACAAAAAAACAACGAATTAGCCCACTGTGTGGCGTACCAAGGAGCAGCCAAAGTCAGCGAGGATGCAGGTGAGCACACGTGCGTTGTTGTCACAACGACGTACGTCTAATACATCTATTGCTGCCGCCCCCCACCATCGCTCGCCTATCGGCTCGTCGACGGCGGCTGCCAAACCTCCTGCGCGGAACAGCAGCGCGAACGCCTCTCGCTTGCTGCGTGGTACCAGCGCGAAGTCTGCAGAGCGGGCTGTCGGAGTACAGGGGCCAGGACGACCAGAGGGAGGTGCCGAGCGGGTTAACTGCCCGCAGGCTCAGAATACACAGCTGAGTGACAGCGCCAGGCGGATCGGTGCAACTCAGCCCTTGCTATCCGCCGAATCGAGGAGAGGGGTAGAAAAGACTAAGCCATCGACGGACAAAAACATCCCGGCATCCTCCGTCACGTCTCACTCATTACCTCCACCGCAGGGGGATATAAACCTAGAGGGTGCTACGTATGTGTATACCCCTATGAGTACTCTGGATCATTTTTTCCAAAGGTTTGACATGATTCAGAAGCACCTAGACGATCTAAAGCTCCCCGAGAACTGGAGATTCGTATTGAGCGGCGATATTACTACTTCTTTGGATGAAAATTTAAATAACCACGCGCAGCTGCTCACACGGATCTCTGCTCTTGAGGAGCAAGTGACAAAGCAAACTATCTTATTTGATTCTGTTAATGCTAAAGGTGATCTGCTTCTGGAGAATAATTCTATATTAAACTCTAAACTTGATAAAGCACTTGACAGCTCTGAATGCGTCCAGTGTGCTCATAGGGGTACTGCGAAAGAGACAACATCATAAGAGCACGCGTGGTGCAGGCCCAGGACCGGTCCCCGAGAAGGGCGGGTGAGGCAGAGGGGGCTTGGTACCGGGATCCGGCGCATTATCCTCGTGTATAGTTAGGCTCGGCAGTTCGAGCCTGGTATGAGATGTAATGAGAGCCAAGCGCTCGCTAGATAATAATTTTTTCACCACGAATGATATAGACTCCGAATCGTATAGCCTCGTTTCGGCTGCTTGTGTGCCAAATGACAAAATTTTTATCAATGAGGTGTTGCCCCATGACAAATTTCAGGCATTTAAAAGCCTAAGGTCCATTGCCCAGGGGCTGGGCTTTAAATATATTTGGCACTCGGGTGGCAGATTCTTGGCAAGGCGAAAGGGTGGTGAGCGAGCGCATGTCTTTACCACTGCTACCGATCTGCAAGTCATTCTAACGGCGAGCCAGTCTACTTCCAAACAACGTCTGTCCAATAGTAAGATATCAAACTCTGTAAATATAACTAGAAACACCAATATGACTAATGTAAGGCAGGAAGTGGAACAGGTTGACGGGTCGGAGCAGGCATCATGACTGGGATCGACTGCTGCAACTATGCCGGGGAGTGGGGGTTCCGTCAAGGCGGGTTTTATCAACATCAACTCGATCAGGCCGCGTCTTGATAATCTACGTTTGTATCTTGCTGAAAATCCCTCTTACCACCTTTTTGGCATAGCAGAATCATGGTTGGGACGTCGATGACAGCGTCATGATCGTAATACAAATGGGGGCGGAGTTGCTCAGTATGTACGAAGAGATTTCAAAATCACAAAATTAGCATCGCCCAATACTCAGCGATTAGGAAGACCTTCCATACCTGAGTATGTATTTTGTAGTGTACAATAGGGCTCCAATGCACCCATTCTAGTCGCTGTCATCTATAGATCCACCCCACATTGCCATGCAAAAGGACACCGACCTTTTTGACGTCTTGCGAGATCTTTGCGGAGAGTACAGCCACAAATTCATCTTGGGGGATCTGAATGCTGATTTGTCGTTGGCATCCGATGCTGATGCATATACCATCAAAAATCTAGCTAAAGAGCTGTCTCTTCAAATTGTTCAGCACAGCCCAACACATCACAAATCTCCAATATCTCATACCTGGATTGACTTGATTCTGACAGACGAAAACGACGAAGTGCTTAACTATAAGAATGAATGCTTGCCCAGTTTCGGTAAGCACGCTATTATTGATGCTACTACCAATTATTTCGTGCCAGTACCCGTAAGAAACTCCTCCTCCTACAGAGACTACAAAAATATCTGCCCGAACACACTCAATGAACTGCTGGCAAGCTGCGACTGGGCGAGCATGAGTTCCGTTGAATCCAATCTGGAGGGAGCTTTACATTCTTTAAATTCTAATTTGAATTTTGCCATTAGTAGCTTAGCTCCTTTAAAAACTGTGAACCTTAAAAAAGAACATGCTCCTTGGACTGGTTCTGAGCTGAGGAAGTTGATCAACAAACGCAATGCAGCCCATAGACGTTACAAACGTACCGGGCGCGTAGCTGTGTTGAATGAGTTCCTCAGGCTCAGCAATGAAGTCGACTTACGCAACTCGCAAGAGCGTAACTCGTTCCTTCATAAACATCTCACAGACGCTCTTGATGATAACAAGGACATATGGAAGGAAATGCGTAATCTCGGCCTTCTACCAAAGCGTAGAGAGGATGATCTTCATGGCTTTACGCCGGGGGAGCTGAACGCTCACTTTGCGGGGGTCTCCGTGTCCCTTCTTGAAAACATTGACGAAGCAATGGACGTCATTTGGCCCTCGACTGAGGAGGGTCTTTGTTTTAAACCAATTGTTTTGAGTGAGGTAGTCCTTGCCATATCACACTTCTCCTCGCAGGCAAAGGGGGTGGACGAAGTTCCCCAGAGTGTGATCGTGAAAGTTTTACCTGTAATCGGCGAATTTTTAGTCAGGAGTTTCAATACCTCTTTTGCGCAGGGAGTTTTTCCGGGCTCTTGGAAGCAAGCACAGGTAATTGCTCTTAAAAAGAAGCAAACACCATCTACCGTCTCGGACTTTCGTCCTATATCATTACTTTGCTTCCTTTCCAAGGTGCTTGAGAAAATTGTCCATAACCAAATCACGGAGTATCTCAACAATTATAATTTACTAAATCCCCTCCAGGCCGGATTTCGGCAGCACCACAGCATTCAGACGGCACTTCTCAAGCTGACTGATGACATTCGTTTAGGCATTTACAACAGAAAACTGACGCTACTGTTACTTTTTGACTTTAGCAAAGCCTTTGATACTGTTGGAATATGTGAATGTTTCAACATGCAGCGCGCTGTACGCGAGGATAGGTACAATGGTATGCGCGCCTGCCAAGCGACGGCGGACGAAACACACACATGAGTGTCTCCCCACTCCAGTATGTCTGTATGAGAGTTGCGTGAGGCGAGAGAGCAGTGTAGCGCACTTAGAATGTTTCTTACGCTCTCGCTATTCAACTGCGATGTGAGCCGGACGTGCCGACTGGCGTTTTTGCCACCCCTATAAACTCTATATTTATCTCTCTCTATTAAATAATGGTTTCTTACTTTACCACAAACCTCAACACTATTAATTATCCAAACTTCAACATGGTAGCAGAGTGCCTGGTTGGTAAGTAAAAAAGAAAAAAGACTCTGACTCAATACAAGCCTCGGCGAGTATTGAGCCCCCCAATGGGCAGCCTTGCCGTAGCAAGAAAAAAGCACATGGCTCGTGAAAAATTAACTGTGAAGAATATTGAAGGAAAAGTGCAAAAGTAAGAAAAATACAAGTGTGAATAAATAATAGAATATGTCTATAAGTGATAGAAGAAAGAAATTTGAAAAATTTATGAATAATTCAAGCCGATGCGAGCAGATTAGATTTCTTGTGTGAAGCATGCTGCACGGTGCAAGAATAGAGCACGTGGCAGAATTTGAGGTTATACATGTGGTAAATGGACACTAAAGGAAAAGTAAAAACCAAAGAAGAAGGAATACGAGATAACTTTGAAGATGAAAGCGAAGAAATAATTGAGGAAAAGATTGCTGAAAAACGTTTTGTGAAAATAGTGCAGAAAATAATTACGCTAAATAAAGTAATAAAAGTGTACGAAGATATTAAATTAAATGAAGTCGAGATGGCTAAGCAAGCAAAAATCGAAGATATAGTGATTCCCATTTTTGATGGTGCAAATTATACAAGTTGGAAATTTCGCTTAATTACTCTATTAGAATATAAAGAATGCAAAGAGCAAGCCGAAAGAGAACGGGCTGAGACAGATGAAGCAGATGAATGGAAGAAGAAGGATTTAAAAGTAAGAAATATATGAATTAGCACTATTTCAGATAAGCAATTAGAATATATCTGTGAGTGCAAATCAGCTTATGAAATGATTGCAAATTTGGATAAATTATATGTGGCGAAATCCACGTCATTACAAATAATATGCCGAGGAAAAATTGAAGATATAAAATTAAAGAATTATGAAAATGTTGAAGAATTCTTCGTAGAATTTGAGAAAGCGGCGAACGAATTTAAAGCAGCCGGAGGAAAAATAGATGAAACTGAGAAAATGCGATACTTAATCAGCAAATTACAGTTATATTGGTGACTTTATAGACGTCATTCCAGAAAGAGAAAGGACAGTAGATTACGTAAAATCAAAAATCAAAGAAAAGAATTTAGTTAAAAATAATTCAGAAAAGAAAAGTAATTCAAGCACGTTCTCAACAAAGACAAACGGACAGTACTTTACGTGCGGCAAAGTCGGACATTATCAAAAGGATTGTTGGAAAGGCCAACAGGCGGCAGAGGCAGAGGTGCCCAATCATCGAGAGGACAAAGTGGAAACCAACGAGGCTACAATCGAGGCAGAGGACGCGGACGCAGTTCAAATCAAAACAAGTCAACGGACGAGCAGCAGGGTTCATCATCCGAGACGTGGTCAACACAAGTATGCGGCCTAGAAGTAAAGGACATAACAGGTTATAGCGTAAATAGAGAATGCAAAGGTAACGAAATAAATTGGTTATTGGACAGTAGTTTCACAGACCACATTATTAAAAGCGATAAATATTTTGAGAAGTATATAGTTTTAAAAGATCCGGTAAATGTAAAATTACCAGACGGTAAAATGTTAAAAGCGACGAAAATCGGTAATATAAAAATTAAAGTTAGAAATTATTATAATGAAAAACAAATTGATTTGAGTAATGTATATTATGTAGAAGGTAATAAGCAAAATTTGTTAAGCTTTTCCAGAATAACTAAAAATGCTACAATAACTGCACGAGACAGTAACGCTAAAATTTACAATAAATCGGAAGAATTAGTAGCTATTGCAAATAAAATTGATAATTTGTATTCTTTGAAAAGTTATGCACTAACGAATAAAAATAAAGATAAATATGTAAATTCAGTAATATTATCAGATAAAGAAAAATGGCATAGAGCACTTGGCCATGTAAATTTTAATTATAAAATAGTAAATAATAAATTAGTTGAAAGTTTACCAGATAAATTGGAAAAAATAGATATGAAATGTGCAAATTGCATACAAAGTAAAATGGCAAATATACCGTTTGACAATAATCGAACAAAAACGAAAGAAATCCTAGAGTTAATACACACTGATTTAAATGGTCCACATAGTACTACTGGCTATGGTGGAGAAAAATAGTTTCTTACATTTATTGGTGATTACAGTAAATGTACTAGAATCTTTTGCATTAAGAATAAGTCAGAAACTGTAAGTTGTTTTATTGAATTCGTAAATTTGTAGAAAATAAATTTAATAAGAGAATTAAAAAGGTGCAATGTGATAACGGTAGAGAATATCTAAATCGCGAAATTTTCGATTTTGTAAAATCAAAAGGAATAGAATTATTGACATGTCCGCCCTACGTCCACGAATTAAATGGTGTAGCGGAGAGATATAATAGATCAGCAATGGATATAGGTAGATGCTTAATGTGGGAAGCAAAAATTCATAGAAGATATTGGCCGGAAATAATGAAAACGGTAGCTTATTTAAAAAATCGAACAATTGCATACACGTCAGAGAATAAAAAACGAAATATATTGAATCTTTGGCTATAAAATACAACCTTGAAAATGCAAAATTATACGATACTCCAATGGAGAGTAATCTAAAATTAGAACAAGCAACTGAAATAGATGAAAGAATAAAATACAGAAATTTAATCGGCGAACTATTATATATCAGTACAGGCACAAAGCCAGATATAACATATAGCGTTAATTATTTAAGTCGTTACCGAAGTTGTTATGACCAAAGACACTTTAAATATGCATTGAGAATTTTGAAATACTTATTTAAGACTAAAGATTTAAAGCTAACGTACTATGATAATGTTAACAGCGAAGTATTAGATTGTATGGTAGATTCTGACTATGCAGGAGATAATGTAGATAGAAAATCTACAACAGGTTTTGTAATTAGATTATATGGAAATTTAATTTTTTGGAAAATGCATAAACAAAGTACAGTAACAAAATGTTCTACTTTTGCAGAATATACTGCTATGTCCGAAGCAGTGACAGAAATCTTGTTCATTAAGAATTTATTATGCGAATCATTTAACGTAAAATTTGATAAACCAATTAAAATGTATAAAGATAACTCAGGCGCAATTGCAATCGCAAAATTTGGTAACTTTATAAAAAACTCAAAGCACATTGAAGTGCAGTATCCCTACGTTAATGAAAACTACGAAAATGGAATAATTGATGTTGTAAAAATAGACTCAGAATTTAATCTAGCTGATATGTTAACAGAGAGTTTAGATAAGACGAAGTTTTTGAAAAATAGAAAAGCGTTGAGAGTGATTTGAAATAAAAGAAATCTATTAACGATGTGATACTTAAAATTACTGTATGAATGAATGAAAGAATGAACATTTAATTATAATGTTGAAAATTCAAGGAGGCGTGTTGGAATATGTGAATGTTTCAACATGCAGCGCGCTGTACGCGAGGATAGGTACAATGGTATGCGCGTCTGCCAAGAAACACACACATGAATGTCTCCCCACTCCAGTATGTCTGTATGAGAGTTACGTGAGACGCGAGAGCAGTGTAGCGCACTTAGAATGTTTCTTACGCTCTCGCTATTCAACTGCGATGTGAGTCGGACGTGCCGACTGGCGTTTTTGCCACCTCAATAAACTCTATATTTATCTCTCTCTCTATTAAATAATGGTTTCTTATTTTATCACAAACCTCAACACTATTAATTATCCAAACTTCAACAGATACCATCTCACGGACAAAACTATTACGTAAACTCTGTCGGCTAGGGTTTTTTAGATCAGCTCTCCTGTGGATCAAATAGTACTTACAAGGACGCACCCAAATGATCATTTCTAACAAAAGTGGCAATTCTGATTGGCTAGATACAAACATGGGAGTTTCGTAGGGTTCTGTTCTGGGCTCTCTGCTTTTTTGTCTTTACGATAATGACTTACGAGACGTACTTGACGATGACACTATTAAACATATTTTCTATGCGGACGACTTGCAAATTTACCTACACACTACCAAGGACGAAATCTTGGAAGGCATTGCTCGACTATCCAATGCGGCGCAAATGGTGGCTAGATGGGCGGAGAACTCTGGTCTGAAACTCAATACTGGCAAAACAAAAGCGATCGTATTTGGCTCCAGAGTTGGAATTAATCATACGAATTCGCTGGATTTGCCAGGCATTGGTTTGCAATCCGGGGAACTCATCTCATTTAGTAGCGAAGTTGCAACTTTCGGTGTTACACTTGATAGCAAATTAACATGGAAACCTCACATTGAACAAATTGCAAAGAAGGTTAATAAAGCCGTTTATAGTTTGAGGTTTATTAGGGCATGTACCACTGAGACCCTCCGCAAAAGATAAGTTGAGTGCCTTGTTCAACCGCACCTTCAATACTGTACAGTAGTCTATTTAGACGCATCAGACGAGCAGCGTGAGAAAGTGCAACGATTAAGCAATTCTTGTGTGAGATATGTCACCGGAGCTAAGAGGGATGAGTACATCACCCCCTATAGGAAACGCCTGGACTGGCTTCGCTTGGACTCACGTAGGCTCTACTTTGCAGCACTACTATTATACAAACTATTAAGGATACGTGAGCCATCATATTTAGCTGCTTTTTTCACGAGGCATAAGACTAGACCGACCAGCAGGGGAGTGCAGCCGGAACTTCAGTTTCCGGTGTTAAACTACAAAACGGGTGATAAGGCGGTTTTGGCCCAAGGTGTCCGCCTCTGGAACTCCCTCCCTCCCTCCATACGTTACCTACCCTCATTTTCATCGTTCAGGAGGGCGGTGCGTAAACATTTTATTGATCTCGATCATTAGCCTCTCTTGGTGGGAAAGGAGCTTTTTAGAAACTACTAGAAATAAGAAACCGTTTAATGTTAAACTAATTTATGACTCTGCCAAGTGGCATTATACTGTGATACAAATCTATCATATATAATAAACTGTGATACTATAGCATTGACAAAACTATTAGTTGAACTATAAAAGAAGTGTATTTATGTATTTGCGACTTGTTATATTTTATATTTTTATATATCTCTTTCTTGATTTTATTGCGTATTTTAAAAATTGTTTTTAAATTGACTCTGTATTATATGATTTAATATTGTATAAGTATTTTATTTGTTATTTATATGTATCAAGTTTTATCTTAAAGGCGAATAAAGATCTCTCTCTCTCTCTCTGTGTCTCTCTCTCTCTTTCTCTCTGTCTCTCTCTCTCTCTATCTCTCTCTCTCTCTCTCTCTCTCTCTCTCTCTCTCTCTCTCTCTCTCTCTCTCTCTCTTTGATCTGTGATTTTTTGACTAAGCGGCTGTGATACCTTACTGTGATATTTTATGAAATGATATTTTATGAAATGGTTAATGTATAACTGTAATTATTTTCCTTTTAGCGTATAGTACCAGCTGTGATATTTTCTCTAGTTTTATTTATTTATTTTGTCTTAATGAAGGGTCCTCGTGATTTTTAATGATTTTTATGTATTTTATTTTTATTTTATCATATGGTTCTTTTTTATTATTTTTTTATTATTTTTTTATCGTAATTGAAGGTCCTCGTAGACAAACATATTTTTATGTATAATTTATATATTTGTATCAGGTTGTATTACTTTTATTTTTATATATTTTTATTATATCTTATTTTACTGTATTTTATTTTAAGTTATACACTGTATAAATTCTGTATTAATTATTTTGCCGCGAAGGCAAATAAATCGTATCTATCTATCTATCTATCTATCTATCTATCTCTCTCTCTCTCTCTCTCTCTCTCTCTGTAATCGCGCATCAATCCATCTGCGACTACTGGATTAGCTGCCGGTAACTTACCGCGCGCGTGCGTGTGAGGTGTGGTGGTTTACCATAGAGCGCTCGCTACCGCGTCGTGTTTGTGATTTGCGCTGGGGATGAGCTCTCGTCAGTACCCCGCGTGCAACATTAGAATTGTGCGTGGTGACACTTCACTTTATGCCTGTGCAGCCTGCAAGCGCATCTTCCACGCCTCGTGCCTTGTACCTGCTGACTCCCTGCAGACTGGTGCGCTTCACTACTGCAGTACGTGTACCTCGCTCACCCAGCCAATAGCATCTGGAGCTAGCGTTGCCCACAGCAACTGCCTAGCTGACACGCCCATAGCCACTCCCCCGCGGCCATTACCGATCGCGACGTGCGAATACGACTTGCCGGCGGCTCCGCCTACCGACATCACTGCTGCAAAGAGGCGTGCGTCTACTCCCTCTCCGTCCATCACGCCGGCGCTAAAGACCTACTGCACAGGCATGGACAGAAATCCTGCTGCGTCTCAGTTGTCGCTAGATCTCCAGGAGGCGACTAGTGACTATGGCTCCCTCGTCAACGAAGTGACCAAAGCCGAGCTGAGCCAGGCGCCACCTTACATGCAGGCCTTCCTAAAATGTATCTCCCGCTCTCATGAGCGAATAGAAAATGCCGTCACTAGCCTACGCACGCGTCTGGAGGACACTGCGCGCAGGGCGCAGGCCTTCAATCTGTTGGCCGTACTGCTCCGTGCAGTGAGGCAATGGAAGATCGCTGCGAGGTGGTGATGAAGGGCATCCCGGCCTCTGTCGCGCTTTAGCCAGCTAAACTCGTTGCCGCCTTATTTCTAGCACTGAAAATCTCGCACCTGGTGCCGCTTGTGGTTAGCATGCGAGAGTGGAACCCCACTGCTCGTGCTGCCGGCAGCCCCCTGGGCACTGCGCCCGGTGCGTCAGCCGGCCCTGCGCAGCGTACGAGTGGCCTCTTTTTCGCTCTTGCTTCCCCGCAAACCCGCGATGCTGTCCTACACTGCTCTCCGGCCCTTCGCAATCTCTCGTGCCAGACTATTTTCGGTGCAGGGGGGTCGTCCCGGCTCTCATTGAATGCGCTCTAGGCCGCGCCGGTCTACAATATACTCAAGCGCGCGCTCGCTGTATATAAGACGTTTGGGTACGAGCGGCCTTTCGTCAGAAATTTAGTTGTCTGCATGCGTCCCTCCGAGACCGCTGCGCTCATCCCTATACGCTGCGCAACCGACCTCGATGGGCTCTTAAACACGTCTGATTGACGTCTACGGCCGCGACCGCCAGTGAACCGGCATGCGGGCACCATTGTCGCCGGTCACATCAATGTAAACCGCCTCTCCCTCACTCACTTTGCACTCCTTGAGGCTGAGGTATCGCAAACTCATTTTGATGTCTTGGCAGTAACCGAGACCTTCCTGTCGCCGGGCGACAATGACGCGCACCTTAGCCTCGACGGATTTAACTTCTTTCGCACAGACCGTCAGGGGAGGGGCGGTGGCGGTGCGGCATTTATGTACGTGACACCTTCGCCGCTCACGTTCTTGCAAGCTCTGACCCCTTCTTTAATAATACCCCTGAATTCCTCATCCTCGAAATCACCAACCATCTCACGAAGCTTCTTTTTGCTGCTGTATACCGCCAATCTCACGCCTCGTATCCTCTTCACTTTTTCAATTGCCTTTCTACATACCTTCCGCACTTCAACTCCCTCATAGTCACCGGTGACTTCAATATAAACATGGCCATCCCCACTGCACCTGCCACTATCCGCCTCAAAGACTACCTCGACTCAAACTCCCTCCATCTCATCCCTTCTGACCCCACTCATCATCAAGATTGGCGTGATTCGCACACCTGGATTGATCTCTTTATCACCAATTCCGATGACCAGGTCTTGGCCTACTCGAAGTCTCCTGTTCCTTTTATCGCGGGTCACGACTTCATCAAGCTTATTCTTGCTTGCTCCAAACTGCCACTCGTAGAGAAGTCCATTATGGCCCGCGATCTCAAGAGGCTCAATCCAGAGGTGCTGGATCGTGCCCTCCTGCAACATCTTCAGGCTGCTCACCACTTGCCATCTCCGTCTAACTCCTTCATTGCTACCTCTCCCACGTTAGAGCTTGTTTTGGGCCCCTGCCCGGCGGATGTCTGCGCTGCTGAGCGAGCACTCACGGGAGCTCTTATCGCATCGTACGACGCTGCCGCCCCGCTGCGTAAGCTCACGCTCTCGTCGCGGCGCAAGCCCTGGGTCAGCACCCAAATTAGGGCCCTAATGAGGGCTAGAGCTTACAAGATCGCGTGTAGCTTACGTGCGCCGGCTGATATGGCACGATTTCGCGCGCTCCGGTCTGAGGCTAGTAACGCACTCGACGGGGCAAAAAACCAGTACATTTCATCACGAATCGCGGATACGCCAACCGTCGAGGCAAAATGGCGGGAGCTAAAATGCCTTCATGTCTCCGGCTCAAAGGCGCCGTCACCGTTCCTCCACTTTGACAAAACGACTTTGAACGCGCACTACGCTGCCACTGTGAACATTCACCCGTCGGTCACTGAGCGCGACTTTGATATCATCGCTGCGCTTCCTTTCAATACTTCTCGTGACTCTCACTTTTGCCTGCGCCCTGTCACGGTTCAAGAGGTTGCCAACGCGCTTCAACGTAGTCATTCTAAGGCAGTAGGCTGTGATGGTGTCTCGGTACCTATGTTGAAGCTCTCTGTCCCCCGCGTGCTCCCGCATATCACCAACCTGCTAAACGCGTCCATCATTCACGCGACCTTCCCTTCCGACTGGGAAAAGGTGCTGATTCGGCCAATTGCCAAGAGCAAATCAATGAGCCAGCCGTCCGACACGTGGCCTATCGCTCAGCTCCCTGAGCTCTCGAAGGTGCTTGAGCGACTAGTACATGACCAACTGCAGGGGTATCTTGTGGTAAATGGTATTCTCCATCATCGGCAAGCGGGCTTTCACCGTGGGCATAGCACGCAAACTACGCTGTTGGGTGTGTTTGATGATGTTCGCTATGCCGTGGATAAACGTATGATTACTATCCTCATATTGTTCAACTTCTCCAAGGCATTCGACTCCATTCCGCACGCCCTACTGCTAGCCAAGCTGAGAGCCATCAACGTCTCCACGCATGCCCTCCACTGGTTTTTTAACTATCTCGTGAATCGCCTCCAAGCTGTCGTCGATGAAGGCGGCATTATCTCAAGTTGGCTGCATGCAGCGTCGGGAGTCCCTCAAGGCAGCGTGCTAGGTCCATTACTCTTTGCTATCTTTATAAACGACCTCCTGGCGGCCGTGCGATACGCCAAACTCATGATTTTCGCAGATGATACACAACTCTATCATCACTTCCTGCCAGCCGACTATCAGGGTGCCATCGCTCGCCTAAACCATGATGCTCAGGCTGTTGCAGATTGGGCCCGAACAAATGGTCTTCTCCTTAACCCCGGGAAGACTAAGGTTGTTTTGCTTGGTAGTAGCTACTACACGAGAGAGTTTGACTTCTCTGTGCTCCCGCAAATTGTGATTGACGGCGTCGCTCTGCCCTATGTCACCGAGGCGCGCAGCCTTGGAGTCACCTTTACCAGTGACCTAGACTGGCAGGTGCACGCGAGAAATGTGGCCCGAGCGGTGTTCGCAGGCCTTTTCACACTGCGTTTTTACCGTCACGCTCTCTCCAGGGATCTTAGGAAAAATCTCGTCGAAACCCTGATCTTTCCTCGCTTCGATTATGCCAGCCCAGTCTACAGTCACCTCGATAAAGAGCGTATCAAGAAGCTCGAGATGGCCCTAAACGCGTGCGTCCGCTTTGTAGTCGGAGGTCTAGCGTTGCGTGACCACATCACCCCCTATCGCCTTGCACTTGGCTGGCTCTCGGCTCGTAGAAGGCGAGAATACCTTGTGGGCATCCAGGCTTACAAGGTCGTTGCTAGCGCCTACCCCCCCCCCCCTTCTGCTCGATCGCTTCAACTTCCGGGTTGACACCGATGTCGCAGTGCGTTGCTCCGACAGGCTTCCGCCGCGTGCCTTTGAGCCGCCTACGCCGCGCACCGAAGCGTTCCGCAACTCATTTGCCCTCGAGGCCATGGCCCTTCTCAACTCGGTCAGCGTGGTGGAGTTCACCACCGAGAAGCTCGGCCTTTTCAAACGCACCTTGCGTGAAACGCTCTTCAACCGGGACGTCGCCGATTGGGAAAAACGGGTGAGGGACGAGGGTCTGCACCTTCGCCTACTCTACCAGCCTGACCTGCCCTACGCAGACCTTCGTGCGCGGCTCTAGCAGATTTGTGCTCTGTGCATGCTTTTGCACTATTTCTGCAAGAGTCAACTCTACTTTAAGTCTTAGTTTAGTTATTTATAGTTATTTTTAGTTCATTTTTAGTTCATTTTTCTTGTATTAATCTAGTTAGGGTAAATCCATTGCGTAGCGTACATTCTAAGGCGTCACCACCCGGAGTACCGTTAATGCTTCGGCCTATAAAGCGAGACTTCACCTACACTTACGCTCCGCTCGCTGTGTATGAACACACTGTTCACCGTGCGTTTATACTTGCTGTTCTGCGTCATTTATTATCACATGCTTTGTAATTACCAATATATCTTCCTCCTTCATCTGCTATTTTTCTGCCGCACTGTAATATTCATAACCTATATCTGTATGTTTTTCACTGAGCGCCAGACGGGGTTTTACTCCAAGGCGTCAAATAAAGTACAATCAATCAATCAATGAATCAATCCATCTCTCTCTCTCTCTCTCTCTCTCTCTCTCTCTCTCTCTGTCTCTCTCTCTCTCTCTCTCTCTCTCTCTCTCTCTCTCTCTCTCTCTCTCTCTCTCGTGCAACAGGCCGCGTCGGCATGCGCGGTTGATCTGATAGCCGGGTGTGTGAGTGTAGTGGCTGCCGGTGACGGCGGCTAAGACCTTCTCGGGTACCGTGCTTCTAGAAGAAGACAGCCAACATGACTACGGAATCGGCGAGGCTGACGAACTCTCAACGAGCCGGATCCGGTCGAGCTCCTTCTCCATTGTACCGGCGCCTTCGCGGAGTGAAGTTAGGGTGCCCCCAAACAGAGTTGGGTGAGATCCATCTGTAATTGATAGAGTTTTCCTGTGCTGAATATTACAGTCCATAATTTTAGGTTACGGGTAACCACACCAGCAAGGCCCCCAGATGCAGTGCGAGTTCTACATGGACATCAGTATTCTCATTAATGGGCTTCATGGAAGAATGGCGGTTGCATCGGGGGAGCTTCAGGATCATGCTGTGCCAGTCTTGGTTTCTTCTTGCCGCTTTCAGCCGGTATCAAGTAATCTTGCAGCAAAGGTGCAAAACGTTTAGAATCTCACTCCTACGGAATAACCTTGACTCTTTTCTTCTATGTTTGAAGGTGTCCATGGAACTATGTTGACGGCAAGGTAGAAGGTAGGTAGTATCCGTCAGAGACTGATTGGTATGTAACTTGCAGTCCTTGTTTTGTTTGTCTAATCACAGTCATATTTTCAGGAAATCGGAGGTCGTACACTACAGAGGGATAAAGTGGGAGTGTGCTGGGAGCCAGCGACACAGGCCTCACAGGGACCTAGCATAGGAGAAGGCTGCAGCACGCCTTCTTCAACATCAACAGGGACCTACGCCTCAGGAGATCGCAGTGCTCCTGGCTGATACAGGGGAATAGTTCTCGTTAGGATCTAAAGGATAAGTAAGTAATAATTAGTAGATTAGAAGGTAGTAGGGGCGGCTCTGGACCTTCTTCTCCAGATCCCTTTCCTTATTGGTAGGTTTTTCTAGTTTTCGCATACCATAGTTGAGTATGACTCCCTATGGGCAGCTCGCTAGGAGAGAGCTTCGGAGTCCGATCAACTAATCATTTTATTGTAACGCTCTCAAACTAGGGCGTTACAATCGTCACAATCCCCACGTATGAATGAGATTAGAGGAGCAAGTTTTTTTTCTTTGAAAATTTTGGTTGTACATTCTTAGCCTCACACTCATTGCAAACCTAATTTTCACATAATTTTTTTCCACATGATGAATGTACAAGTAAAAATTGACAATCAAAAATGCCATCATTTTCATTATTCTTCTCCTCAACACTCCTAGTCTCTTTCATTTTTTTCACTTGTCCTCTAGAATGAGAAGTTAGTTTGTTATTTATCAACATTTTTTGCTTTCTCAAAGAGAAAGCTTTGTAATGGTGAATATTTTCGAATCAAAGATTTTGATGAATGTCGATGATTTTGAGGTTCCTGAGTCAGAATAATAGGTTTCTAAAAAATGTATGTGGGATATTTCACATGAAGTCAGCAGCTCATACTTTTAAAATTGCTTAGGCTTGGCGAGTTTATTTTTTGCGAAAACTTAACTTTTGTAATTTTTTTACTCAAAATCCTGAAACTTTTTGTAGAGCACATTGATTGGAAAAAAGTTTGCATTTTACTTGAAGAATGTGGCCATATTTATTTTATGACCCATTTTGAAACTATCTGATTGTCTGCTTTTTAGTATACCTTCATCTAAAAAAAAAAACCGCTGCCTATTCATTGGCCCTTGGCTTCCTCAAACTTAATTTGCTTATTCCTTTAATGAATTTTTAATAACATAATTTATAATTTTTGCAACAATTTATGACATAATTATAATTAAATTCATTTATGACGATTAAAAATTATTCATTTTTAAATTATGTATAAAATATGAATAAAATAGGTATTTTTTTTTTTAATTATTTGTGAAAAACAGATAAAATAATTGATTGTAATATTATCGTCAAAACCTTTTTTTAAAATTCCTAAATAACCTTTACTTCAAATTATGTTTTCTTTGTGAAATTTCACATATAGGGCACTTGTCTAGTAATATGCCTGTCCGTATGAAAAAAAGGTTGAAAAAATTTTAGACCTCAAATATTTCTGAAATTTCTGAACTAATCATTTGGCCAAAGAACTCGACCGAGAGCTATCAAAAATTTACCTCTACGAGCAATTTCAAAGCGATTATGTCAATTTTACTCCCGTAATCGTTGGACATACAAAATTCATTTTTTTCACATTTCAATTTTTTTCTCAAAAACTAGTCAACAAAATGAATTCAAATTTTTACAGATTACAGCTATTTATATTCTGCATTACGATGATTTTTCTCAAGAAAATTGACCGTTTAGTTTAGGAGTTATAAGCTTATTTTTTAAAAAACACGTTTTTGTTAATAACAAAAGAACCGTGATAGCTAGAGAAAATTTTTTTTTAGAAAATATGGGTATTTTAATACTCTTTCGAATGGTCTATTCTATTTCCAATTCTGTTTGATTCAAATATCTCGATCATATCATTAAAAAAAAGCAAAAATCAGTTTTGAGAAAATCGAAAATTCGAAATAAAACAAAAACGCATCAATCAATCAAAAAACGAATTTTTGACCCGCCGTCACACAAAAAAGCAAAAAAAATGAGACCTGCCCCGTCAAAATCGATCGAGAAGAAGCTGAGATCCAGGTGTATACACACATACACACACACACACGCATACACACACATACATTCATACAGACATTTTTCAAAAATTATATATTTTGATTCCTAACACCTCCAAAAACAATTATAACCTGTGTTTACAATAACTCAAAAAATTACTATCACAAAGCTTCCTCTAAGAGGAAGCAAAAAATAGTTCGGCAGAATATTTTTTTGTTCCACAACATTTTTTCTGATTCTTTATTAAAAATCGTTTAAAACAAGCCCTGGATCGAGAATGGCAAACCCTCTTGAAAAAAGTTATATATTTTTTAAATATCAATAGAAACCAATAATTTGTATTTTTGAAAACCGGATAGATTTTAGAACATAATATTATTCATACATCTCATGTCATGGATCTCGTCACTGAATTTTGTCTAACAAGGAAAGGGCCCCAGGTGTACGTCACCGATTTTCTTCAAATTTTGATATGTTGTAGTGCATCCAAAAATATTTGACACGTGTTTTTTTAAGTGCCCACACGCTCATTTAAGGAGTGAAAACCGCCCTTAAAGTTCACTCCCAAAAACAGTTTTTTTTTATCTCTCCGGAACGAATTGGAATTTTTTGATGAAACAAAGTGGATATGATTCGCAATTGAAAAACGAATATTTGTGCAATATTTCTACCTAGAAGGATAGCATCCCTTATTTTTTATAAAAGAAAACCCTAAAATTTTGACAATGTTTTCGATCAAAAAATTACAAAATTGGTTGAATCCTAAAAAAATAATTGTATTATAAACAACTTAAAAAAATAAAGTTGACGTGTCCCGGTGTTTTACGAAAAATGCTTTTTACAAGGGGTAAACTACCCCTAAAACGGATATTATGCTATTTCAATATTAAATATGTATATATAAATACATTTTTTTCTTATTTATACTAGGTACTGTAACGGGCGCCGAGATGAGGTAAGGGAATCACGTATTCTGCGTCGCGAGATCCGAATCTCGCGCGCTTGCACGTATCGTGATCGACAGAGAGCGCCACGCGGAGCAAGCCAGAAGCAGATGGAGAAGAAGACGAAGCCGCTGCACCACTGCGACCTTCACGCATCGTGAGAGTTTTTGGTGTGTGTCCCGCGCCTCCACGACTGCAACCAAGGACCACCGCGCCGCCACCAGCGAGAGTGGCTGAGCGAGAGACAGCGAGAGGAAGAGAGAAAAAGAGACAGCACAGCATAGGCCGGGAACAGTGAGGCACGCTCTATCCCCGCCCCGATAGCAGCGAGAGCGAGAGAGATAGCTACCGAGCGCGATAGAGTCTGCGATGGCTGGCCAGCCGAGGGTAAGTCGCGCTTGATGTATGCGTTTTTATTGTCGCGGAGTAATCTGTTGCCGTCGCGCATTGGCGGCCGCGAGCGTGCGTGCGTAGTTTAAAGTCTCAGCCTGTCGCGTTTTATGTTAGTACTTGTTTGGGTTCGCGCCCCTTTTGCGCGATTAACCTAATTCGTAATAAACCCTTTCAATTTTATCTTAACAGTCGAGTCACGAGTATTTATTTAGCGTGCCTAACCTTTGAATCTTTTCCGAATAGCGCCTTCTACCCTTTTCAGCAGCTGCAGCTAGTCGCAGGCATTGCCTCATAGAGGAGCATGGGTAGCGGGAGTAAGTATTTCATAAGCCGCTTGGAGGTTATACCGAACGGCGTTGTGCGGGAAAGACCGGCTGCGCCGGTAACGCTAGGTCATAGCGGGCAGCAGGTAGTTCGCGGGCAGCAGGTAGTTCGCGGGCAGCAGTTGGCAGCAGCGGCAGAGCGCAGCGCCGGTTCTGGTAGAAAGCGGCTTAGGCTTTCTACAATAGAAGCAGGGCTCGCATGTTCGGAACCTGTGCCGAGGTGCTTCTGCCGGACTACAGGTCATTCTACAACGGTGAGTCGCCTGGGCGTAGAATACACCCGTATATTACCCCGCGAACCCCTGAGAGGGATTAATACCCTCTCCATAACTGAATCCCGTTACAGTACACAAAACTAATCAAAATTTAATAAATTAACTCGCTTAAAAAAAGTTAGCCCCTTCAGGGGGTAAACAACCTCTTATTACAATATTTGATTTTCGATCAATCAAAAAAAAGTTTTTTCGTGCAACTGTGATTAATTAATTCTAAGACTTATTTTTTTGGCAAATTAAATATATAAATAGGTATATTGGTCCCTTCTACAAGGGTAAACTCCCCTTATTTAAAATTCAAAAATTTAGATCTAAAAAAAAAAACTAAAAGGGAATAAATATTTTACTCTCCTACAATATTTAAATGTACTGATGTGTCCTGAATACAACTCGAAAAGTGAAATGTTTTGATAAGCATAAACAAATTTTTTATTTATTGCAGCTTTTTTACAACTGAAAAACATTAAACGATAACAAAAATTCTGATATTTGTAAAGATAGTGCACGCTCCTATTCATGTACTATGAATAAAAAAAAATCTTTTCAGAGTAATTTATTCCAATTTTACAATAAATGATCTGTAATAATATAAATAATTTTTAATAATACAAAAGAACACAAGGGCTTGTATATAGTTTCTAGATCATGAATGATGCCTTAATATTACTGAAAATTTGATTTTTATAATCTATACTTATTTTCATTATTCACCGACCTTCGACCGAAGATAAATTTGTACTTTTAACTCGTTCGTTTTATTTTTATTCGTTTATTTCGCTTCTGTTTTATAATCAACAGTCAGTTGTGTTTCATAGTTTTAAAACGTAAGACGTTCATTGTTTTAAAAGTTGCTTTTATTACTATTATATATACTGTACAGTTTTTTAAATAAGTTTACGAAGAAAAATATTAAAATGTTTTTAAGAGAGTAACTACTTGAGTTAAAGAGGTAAATATCTATTGCAAAATAACGTAATATTAGTTTTATTGTATCTATTCTTCTAATTATAAATAATACTCATATTCATAATACGCATACTCTCTGAAATCCGAGGTTGTTGTAAGGGTAAGAAAAAATACACGTAAGTAAACATAACTTTTAGAGGGGTGTCTATAAGCTGCTCAGAGCCTTCTTCCCAATCTGGGCTATTCGAGTCTAGATTTTCTAATCTACCATACTAATTCTGTAGGTCAACCTAATTTATACTATTTTAGTATTGTAATATCAAAATGTGATGTTACAACGTATTGTTATAATTATAAAGAAATATACGAAAGTTCTATGAAGTAATTCTATGATATCACCATTGGTCAGTAATATTTATCTTTTCAATAAACTCCCTGTATTTTGTATATTATATATCAAATATAAATTTAATTATTCCTTTTAAATCATTTTAAAAAACAGTTTTTGAATATCTTATAATATTTTACAAACATATATGTTATTGTATTTTCGATGAATATTTAAGAATTTTGTTCAAGTTCAGGAGTTATTTTTGTAAAAAATAATACTCCGGAAGGTAGATCTCACATGAATAAGAGCTTTGTGAAATTTCTTTAAAACGTTGGTATACATTAAGATTACAAAAATAATTTTTTAATAACAAAATAATATATTTTTAATACATATATTGTTTGTTGCATACTTTCTTTACAAATGGTTTGTTAATGAACACATTCACCTATAACAAAAATTTTCTTATTTGACAATTTTTTGCATAAACAAATCACAAATATTTTCTGAAAATTCTTTTTTTTTCGTCTTTAATATCTTTTGAAACTATCATTGACGAATAGAATAAATCGTATGTATTTAATATTTCTATCTGATATGTTTAGTAGAAGTTTAAGCGTTTAATTTTTATTTGAATGAACGTGAAAAATACAAACAAATTAATAATAACATAGGTGAAATCCATATTATGATTCCAGTGAAAGATTATAATCTGCGTATCTACTCATAAAATCTTTAAGATTTAATAAAAATTAATTTTTCCGTTTAAAAAAACACTTTAAAATAAGTAACTGTAAATTATATAATATTAATATGAAATAATTATTTTTAGATAAACAACTAACGATATGACTATTAACCCGATCAACGTTATAAATTTACTTTTACTGTCCTTTCAAGTAATGAATATAAAAGAATGACCTAATACAACAGAAGAAATTGCATTGAAGGATAGTGTAGAAAAATTTTTACTGGATTGCGTGAATGACTTTAACGATCCAGAATTCATTCAGCAAGAAACATTGGATTTTCAAGAGCCATTCAAAGATGTTGAGATGCAAATTGTTGAATATAATGATAGAATATGGGCAGCAGACGTTGATGACAGTTCACAAACATGTACTATGGATGAAGAAGATCTAACATGGGATTATAAATCTAAAGCTGTGGAGTACTGGAGAAGTGGTGCTACAAAAAATCTCACTCTGAAAACTGTACAACATAAATTTCGAAAAGTTAAGTCAATTACACAATTGAAACGATGGGCGCATGCCTTAAATAAAGGAGGCACCTACAAAGAAAAAATTGGAAGAATTGCTAAATTTGTGTTAGATAATTTTCGTTCTGCAATCGACGCTGGGCATATAATAGTTCATGACGTAGACTTACGAAAATGGGTTTTGCAGGCTCAAAAAATTATTGGAAACGAAGATATAAGGTTTAAAGCGTCAGATCAATGGTTAAAAAATTTTAAACTAGGGGGCTGCGCCCCCCAGCGTGCCTTCGGCACGCCATCCTCCCCGCCCCCCACACACACCTGCTCTTCGCTTCGCTCGTCGCCCCCCTCTCCCTATGTAAAAACTTTGTTTTTACATAATAGGCACGACGGCAGTGCTCAGAAGAACCTTATACTTCTATTATTGCAAAAATTGTAATACTTTATTTATCGTTTTCATCATTAAAATAAACATAAATACATCTACAGTAACGTTTAAATAAAAATTATCCATTTACTTTTACACATTTATTTCTTCTATTTTATAGAAGGTTTGCGTTTTAATTCTACATGTATAAGTATATTTAGATACATTTTTAAATATAGTCTATGATGTATATCAATTTAATATGTACTAATTGATATGATTAAAGTGTACATAGAAATATTGAATATAAGTATCATGATTGCAGGTATATTTAAAATTAAAAACATAGTTATCATAATTTTTATAGAAATCGTTTTTATGATTTATTATTTTTATTTATGAAAACGTTAAATAGAAAAAAAATTTGTTTCAATATTATCCACAACTTTTGTATTTGAAATTTTTGTAAATAGTCAAGTTCTATTGAATTATATGAGAAAAACTATTGTTTCATTACTCTCGATTAATAAAAAAACGTTAAAAAAAGAGAAAAAAAGAGATAAATTTTATTCAGTTCTAACGAAAGGTGGGGACTATAGCTGCTCACGAGTGTTCCTAATTACATATACTTATATATACAATGTCAATTACGAAAATATACTCGCGGCACATTCTCACATACATTAATGCCGCGAAACGAAAAGGTGAAAACTGCAGAATTAGGGCCGTTAGGCCCGTTACACGTAAAAAGTAATAGAGAACAGATATAGAAATAACATGGGTTGCTATATCTATATATGCGAGGAACAGCGAGGAATAAGCGCTGTTCCTCGTATATATAGATATACTAACCCATGTTATTTACTGTATCCGTTCCCTGCTCCTTTTTGCGTGGAACGGGCCTTACGAAAAAAACTCAACACTGATGCATTCGGCAAGACGGCAACGGCAATCTATAGTGTAGCGTGCACATGAGTACTATTGCAGGATTGTACTGCCGTAAGGACTACCTCGACTATATGTGCTACATGCGTCGCACACACACACAGCGGAAAAATGCATGCCGGCATGCGACTTGCGAGATGCGACCCGCGTGACCGTGAGCGCTCCCTGTGTCTACCTCAGTATATCTATATATATATGGTCGCGCGCGCTTTCTGCTTCATGCTATAATAAGCCCTAAAGTATTATACTGTGACTGCGAACTGCGCGGCGTGCGCACGTGTGTCCATGGTGTGTGATGTCAACAATCGCATTGCCTGGCTCCCGGCGTCCCCAACGATAACAGCGGCTGCTGTAGTACGCCGCCCTGGTGAATGTCGTCCCTTTAAGTTCGTTCGCAGGTTGCTGATAAGTAATTCGTCGGAGACAGGAAAGCAGTGTGTCAACGGCGAGAGCAGATTCGGTAAGCCCTTTCACGTTCCTAACCTCTATGATGGGTGAGCTGAAGGTACTTTTTCTTGTTGCAGGCATCTGTGGCAACAGGAGGAGTGTAAACAACGAACGCTGCTGCAGAAATATTATTGGGTGTAGAAATATTATCTGGGTTGTTTATTTATTAGTTATATGTGGTTTTTAGGTGCTCAACTTTCCTTGTTTGGCTCTTATATTAATGTCTATGTGTACATACAGTGTTATCACTCTCAGCGACTCTCAGGCTGGGGCTTTTTCCAGCAGTGAAACGAGTCAAGGCTTACACTAATCCTTGCCTTCTAGTTGTTAGCCAGAAGTATCTGGTGCAGCGAGTGAACTACAACCGTTGTTGCAAACTTTTCTTTTGTATGGTAATGTTTTTATTGGTGTCATCTAATTATAAGTCATATGTAGTTTTTAAGTGCTCTACTTTTCTCACTTGTCTCCCAGACTCAAGGCTGATCTGCTATTAATGTGCTTTGTTTATCCTTAGGCCGAGGCAGTCCATGACATTCAGACACAATTGACGGTCTCTGTTAGTACCTTCCTTTGGATAGCTGTTAGTTAAATAATTCTCAGCAGACTGACATCCATGGAGTAGTGCCAGCTTAGATCATCCAACCCTATTTTGCTGCTTCTGTGTCTCTATCAGTGATCTTCAAGTGTTAGTGCTTTAGAGTGTGAAGGGATACGTAATTAGGAACTGAGGGATATCATAAAAGTGCTGTGTATGTGTGTGTGTGTGTGTGGTTAAATGTGATACGGGTAGGTAGTTGGCTTTGGTAATATTAGCTCGTCTGGTTAATTATTAAGTTTGATCAGGGTATAAGAACTCACCTCTGGGTATCTGTTGTATTAAAATACATGATTATGTATTTCGCAGATTTTTACCCAGTGAGACTTGCCTATTTAGTAGTTTTCTACACACTGTAAGACTGACAAAATCAACTACAACATTGTTCTTTATGCACTGAAATTTACCATATTACAAAATTTATAGCTCATACACAAGTTTTTTTTTTAAATATAATATTACACAATTTTGATTCTTTTAGTTTAATCGCTTAGGTCCTGGGAACATAGTTAACGGGTTAAGCTGTGTAATCTTATATTAAATTTCTTAAATTTATTATCAAAACAGTAAGATAACAATTATATATTTTTACCAACCCATTTTTAATCATTTTTATAACTTTAATTCTACTACATTTTAAGTTCTCTAGATCATTTGACAAGAAATTATAAGTTCTGACAGCTTCTATGTTGGTTATTGTTTTACTTTTTTTTATTGGTGCCTGTACACTTCTATTTCTTGTAATGATAGAAATCCGATTCAAAACAAAATAATAATTTAAATTTTAAAGGGCATTCTTTAAACACAAAAGTATTTTTGTATTTAATTTTAATGATTTTATTTTGTAGATTATTTAATGATTTTGTACTATTCATATAGGTATAAAGCATCCCAAGCTATTATCCCATAATTTTTAATACTATTAAAAAGAGCGTAATATAATGTCAACAATGTTTTAGTTTGCACAATTTTTGTCTTTTTGTAGAAAACAGGGAAATAGTTATTTCGTTTTTTTACTTATTGTTCCAATGTGTTTATTCCATTAAATATTGTAATCAAATGTAATTTTGTATTTTATTGTTATGTTTTTGTAATTATGTTATCTTTGGAATGTTATATCGACTTTTCCGATCTTATTTATAGGCGATCTTATTTCCGATCTTATTTATTTTATTTATTGAATCGAATATTTGTGTGTCAAATCTAATTCTGTTAAATTATAAACGAAAATTGATTATATTAAGATAAAGGCGTTTAAAATCGATTTTTCGGATTAGCTCATTAGGAATTGATTGTACATGGAAATATTAATTTGGAAAACGTTTTGTTTTATTATAATCTATAACTTTAACATTTATAATTTGTGTGAAGTTAGATACTGTCAAGTTATAGCCGTAAATCGTCTATTTTATGTATATTAGGCGTTTAAAATGGATTTCATCAGATTAGTTCATTAGGAATCGATTGTACATGAAAATGTTAAAAGGGAAAACTTTTTCTTTTGTTATAATCTACAAATTTTACATATCTAATTTGTATAAAATAAGATCCAGTCAATTTATAGCCGAAAATCGTCCATTTTATGTATATTTTGGCGTTTAAAATCGTTTTTGTAAGTCTAACTCGTTAGGAGTTGTTTTTACATGAAAATGTTAAATATAAAAAAGTTTTGTTTTAATATTATCTATAACTTTTACATTTAATATTTTTGTGTAAAATCAAATCTTGTCAAATTATAGCCGAAAATCGTCCATTTTATGTATATTTTGGCGTTTAAAATCGTTTTTATAAGTGTAACTTACCAGGAATTCATTTTACACAAAAGTGATAAATAGGAAAAAGTTTTGTTTAAATATTATCTCCAATTTTTGTATTTAACATTTTTCTGTAAAATCAAATTCTGTCAAGTTATAGCCGAAAATCGTCCATTTTTTACCTTTTTTGTCGTTTTTCGCAGTTATCTTGGCAAATATTGCTTATAGAAAAAAGTGTCCAACAGAAAAAAGGTGTATTTTAATTAGTTTTAGCAGATAGACCTGTAGATATAAGCTTAAAATCAATTTTTCTAGTCATTAAGCTTAAAAAACGATATTTTGAAATATTTCTTTGTGCTCGCATTTTTTAAAGGACCCCGCACACAATGTATGGGAAAAAATCATTCGGTCAAATTTTGGGGGGTTTTGCCATGAGAACTTTTGTTCAGGACATCAAGATCTATCTTTTCCCCAAGTTTGATCCAATTTGACCGAATGATTATTTTCCATACATTGTGTGCGGGGTCCTTTGTCATCGATCTATCTCCATTGAGAACCAGCACTTAGGTATAATTAGAGGAGTATTTTCCCGCGATCCCGATGGAATCGGCTGAAAATTCATTGAAATAATCGAGGAACTTGCGTACATACTGGCGTACAGACATACATACATTACAGAAAACGCTTAAAACGCGCTCATTTTGACTGGCAAAGACTTTTCTTGTATCAAATTATTAGTTTTTGAAGTCAGACAATTTTCGCTCTGGTGAAATTATAAGGCTCTCCCGAGCAGCGGTCGTGCCTAAAAAGCCCATAGAATAGTCAGCAGAAAAATTAACAAATTCATAACAAAAAAAACTTTAGAGGGATCAGAACACTTACAAAAGGCAGCTAATGTTTTTGTTTCTGAAGTAAAAGAAATAATTAATATTAAAGGTATAGAATCTATTTTTAATTCGGATCAAAGTGGGTTTCAAATTGAAATGCATTCAGGAAGAACATTATCTATTGAAGGAGAAAGGCAAATCGAATGCCTTGTAGAATCTGTTAGTTCTACAACGCATAGTTACACTATTCAGCCCTTAATATCGAGTGACAGTAAGCTACTTTCTCCCTTGTTTATTGTATTAAAGGAAACTAAAGGCAATTTGGACCAAGAGTAGAAAGTACGCTATTTAAACCTTCAAATGTTTATGTAATGGCTTCTAAATCTGGCAAATTAACTTCAGGTACATGAAATTTACTATTATTATAACTTTTTACTTTTATTATACAAACATAAAAATATATAACGTGTATAAAAATGTATAAAAATGTATAACGTGGTTAAAAGATATGTATTTTCCCCACGTTGGTCATTCAAGTGTTTTATTAATTGACTCTTGGAGTGGACATTGTCCTGATGCAGTGAAGGAAGCAACACCTCCAAATAAAAATGTCGATGTTAAAATAATTCCAAAAGGAACAACCAGTAAAATTCAGCCATTAGACGTGGTTTGGTTTTAGGATTTGGAAAAATTACGTAAGACACTTTTCCGACAGTGTAATATTGATGAATGAAGATTTAGAACTGCATTTAAGAAATAACAATAAAACTTCAATCATTGGTTTATAATCAGTTATCATCCCCTCGATATGTGAACCTATTCAAATATTCGTGGCATAAAAGTGGCTACGTTAATGCAAAGCCGAGTAAATTTGATAATCCAGTAAAATTTGGCTTTGGAGTAAGAAGTAATTGTCTGTATATATACGATTACTAAATTGTCTGTCATCTACTTTGATTTGAACTTCTTTATAGTAATTTACCTTCAGCTTTTGTATAATAATAGATTACTTATTAAATTTAATTTTGAGTAGATATGAAGAATGCGAATAGAGTGTATTTGCAGTGTAAGCTGCTCCCATTGAAAATTCAAGGAAGTTAATATAAATGTTAATAAGCCTAGCTGTTAAAAATACTGTTGAAAATAGATGTTTAATGTATTTTTTATACTTAGACAAAATTCAGTGACGAGATCCATGACATGAGATGTATGAATAATATTATGTTCTCAAAT
Organism: Torymus aiolomorphi; assembly: GCA_036365515.1. Lineage (NCBI taxonomy): Eukaryota > Metazoa > Arthropoda > Insecta > Hymenoptera > Torymidae > Torymus > Torymus aiolomorphi. Next base: position 84,556,586 of record CM070877.1, read on the forward strand.
CCATCCGGTTGTCGGGAGAAGCGTTCGCTCACGCGCTCGCCTGGCAAGGCCTACCTCGTATCGGAGTGAAGGGGCAGCTCTCTCTCCTCTGCGCAGCGTCCCTACGTTGACGGCGCACTGTCGCACAGTGTTCTATTTTGAAAAAAAATGGACAAAATGAAATATCTCGCGAACGGATATCGATAGCCGGATGAATCCAACTGCATTTTAAAGTTGAACTAATGTACGATAAAGGAAAAATAGTCCAGTACTGATCATTTGACCCTGTGACCTTGGAAATGAAAAATGAAAGTCGAATAAATAACGTATTTTCGGCTTTTTCATTGTAGACTTTCTGGCTATCAATTTTTTCGATCAAAAAAATATGTACTTCTGTAGTGTTCGACGCAAGGAATCCGAATTTGATGTCAGAATTGTCCTATCGAACACCAATTTGTTTTTAAATCTGAAAACTCCATAAAAAATACGAAAAATTCACCCTGAAAAAATGGAGCATTATTGTGTAATTTCGACTTAAAATTCGGATTCAGCGAATCAAAATACATGGGTACATAAATACAAGTACACAAATTTGTAGGTGCATTATGAATTATTAAAATTTAAGGGCTACTAAAAAATGGCATTTTTTACAATATTTTCATGCTCTTTAATAAAATTGTATTAAATACAAGCGTTTGTGTACCCATGTATGATGATAAGCTGAACCCAAATCCGAAGTTGAAATTACTCAATAATATTCCATTACTTCCAGGGTGAATTTTTCATATTTTTTATGGAGTTTTCAGCTTTAAAAACAAATTCGTGTGCGATAGGACAATTCTGACATCAAATTCGGATTCCTTGCATCAAACACTACAGGAGTACATATTTTTTTGATCGGAAAAGTTGATAGTCACAAAGTCTACAATGAAAAAGCCGAAAATTCGTTATTTATTCGACTTTCATTTTTCATTTCTAAGGTCACAGGGTCTAATGATCAGTACTGGACTATTTTTCCTTTATTGTACATTACTTCAACTTTAAAATGCAGTTAGATTCATCTGGCTGTCGATATCTGTTCGCGAGATATTTCGTTTTGTCCATTTTTTTTCTGAATAGAACAGTGCGGTGCGCCAACATCTACTAGACCTAGACCCCTAGACCTCTGTGGGTTGAGGGAGCTGTCAGCACTAGGACCCTTAGCAGTGAAAAGTAGGATTAGTACTAGGTTAATTAGCATTAGTATTTGACTTTACAGGCTCAACACTGTGATATTAGTTGTAAGTGAACCGACTGAATTTTAACTCTCTGTGATATATTGTACTTGTATTTTATTTAAGTTTCTGTTCCAGTCTACGGTTATGCGCTTTGTGCTATCATTGCTATTAGGTGTTAGGGGTCCTCAACGATAGTGACAATGACATTTCGTATGTCTACTATGATAATGCCTCTGTATAGTTAATCTATGTTTTCTTTTTAGTCTTATTTTACTTCATTTTCTTTTGTTTTTAACTGTTTTAATGTACTCTTCACTATTCTTGTGTATATCTTTTTATTATTTTCTGTAAATATGTAATTATGTACACTCTGTATATTCATATTTTGCCGTGCAGGTAAATAAAATTTATCTATCTATCTATCTATCTCTGCTGCACTGTCGTACCACTCTCGCTCTCGTGCACCGCACTGCACTCGCGATCGCGATTCTCGTGCACGCTGAGACTGTCACGCTCTCTCCTTCTCTCTCCTCGCGAGAACAATTAGACAGCGCGGATAGAAGGCGGCTCTTCTCCGCGGCAGCGAAAGCAATACTGCCGGACTCTGTCTCTCGCTCTTCTTCCCCCTCGCGCAATATTGTCGCGAGTTTTTATTTCGGTGCTTATTGTGTGTCGTAGTTGCGCTCGGTACTTTTCGTACAGCTACACGTGCGCGCAACTACACACACACACACGTAAGCCCCCGGAGAAATACGAGGACAAGCCCGACTCTATTCGCGAATCCTCATGCCGAAATCGTCGACCTTGCCTTCTCCAAGGCCGCGGCATGTTTACATTTTCGAGCATCTATCCGTGTGTATATCCTGCGTTGGAGATCGGCTCAATCCGAACTCCGTGTTCGCGCACATATACACACCCAGACGCGCCTGCCGTTACAAAATATTATTATAAGCCTAGCTGTTAAAAATACTGTTGAAAATAGATGTTTAATGTATTTTTTATACTTAGACAAAATTTAGTGACGAGATCCATGACATCAGATGTATGAATAATATTATGTTCTCAAATCCATCCGGTTGTCAAAAAATGCAAATTAATGGTTTCTATTGACATATAAAAAATATATAACTTTTTCCAAAAGCCAACCTCGATCCAGGGCTTATTTTAAGCGACTTTTAATAATCAGAAAAAATTTTGACGAACAAAAAATATTCTGCCGTACTATTATTACTACTATACAAAATATTATTATAAGCCTAGCTGTTAAAAATACTGTTGAAAATAGATGTTTAATGTATTTTTTATACTTAGACAAAATTCAGTGACGAGATCCATGACATCAGATGTATGAATAATATTATGTTCTCAAATCCATCCGGTTGTCAAAAAATGCAAATTAATGGTTTCTATTGACATATAAAAAATATATAACTTTTTCCAAAAGCCAACCTCGATCCAGGGCTTATTTTAAGCGACTTTTAATAATCAGAAAAAATTTTGACGAACAAAAAATATTCTGCCGTACTATTTTTTCTTTGAGATGAAGGTATACTAAAAAGCAGCCAATCAGAGATTTTCAAAATGGATCATAAAATAAATATGTCCAAATTCTACAAGTAAAATGCAAACTTTTTCCCATCAATGTACTATACAAAATGTTTCAGGATTTTGAGTAAAAAAATTGCAAATAATAACAATTTTTCATGCAGAATAACTTTTGTAATTATTAAAATATTGGTCTAAAAATCTAGGAACATGTTTTTATTCATCAAAAACTGTAAACTTGCCAATCCTAATTGATTTTAAAATTATGAACTGCTAACTTCGTGTGAAATATCGCATGTATATATTGAAGGCATTTTGGCCTATCGGAGGTGGTACAGTGTGTATGACGTGTGTGTGTATAATCTCAGAGGAAGAGCCACTGAGTGAGGGAAGTCTCGGGCGTGCGTGGGTACCTCAACGCACCCGAGTTACCCCGAGTTTACACGGCTGATCGCCAGATAGTTGGTGCCTAGCGCACAGCGAGTGTTATACTCTCGCAAGCGGCCAGCCGAGAATTCGGTTAATATATGAGGTCGCGTAACGAAGATGTACTGACAGCGTCTCGGACAGGCGTTGGATATACGTATGTATGTCTTTTTGGGGGCGGGGCTGAGGAGGGAACTCATAAGACATCCACGGAGTGGTTACTGTCGAGGTTCCTACCGACTAAAAACCCCCCTCGTGATGGCTCTCGCGGCGTCTAGCTCCCACCGGAACTGCTTTTCAGTATTACTTCGGTGGAACCTGTTCTGATCACAGGTCATCCCTTGTCGAATACTGTATTTCTTAGCCTATCAGTATTTTCTTCTCATTTCTCTCTCCTTTTCTTCTTTAGTTTTGATTGCATTCCTGGTAAAGGTAGCTATCATGTCCCACTTGTCTTGCAACGTATTCATGACCACTATAATGTTTTCCTTTGGCAATAGCGCCCCAACTTCTGCGGCAACTTCCCTCCTATCTTGATCATGCGCGAAGCACGCGAATAAGGTGTGTTCCACGTCATCCTGTTTTACTCCGCATAGCCGGCAGTCACTGTTGGGCCTGTGTCCTCTTTTAGCCAGGTACGTTTCGAAGCATGCATGGTCACTGAGATCCTGCGTTGGGCGGTATTCCATTGCGCCATGTTTCCGGAGTACTCACTCTTTGATTCTTGGAATGAGCGTATAAGTCCATTACCCCTTTTCGGGTGAATCCCATTGCTCTTGCCATCGTTTGAGTAGAGTCTCTCTTGCTTTTTTCCGTATGCGATTCTTGACTTCTTCAGGCCCTGTCCCTGTCGCCGTTGATTGACTACCATCCGCTGATGATTCGCAGATTCATTTTGCGCTGCATTGCGCCCATACATTTTTCCACAATATATGGAGTAAGGCAATCTGCCCACGTCGGTGCCCCATACAACTGGATCGATTCGACCACTGTTAACAACAGTTGTCTGCATGCCGGCCATGGTCCTCCTACGTTAAGCATAAGTCGCAGCAGTGGCGTGCAAGCTACTGACGCTTGCGTTTCTGCTTCTTGTATGTGATGCTTGAATAACCATTTCCTGTCCAATCACACTCCCAAGTAATTTATTTCGTTCTTGAGGGGAATTGCTTCGTGGTTGATCTCGAATTGAGGTACCTTGTACTCCCCTGTTCATGTCACCAAGATCGTCTCGCATTTGCGAACTGTTAATTGCAGGAACCTGTTGGTCAGCCAGTTGGCAATTATCTTCGCTAACCATGCATCTGCTGTCAACACTATTAGTACCAGGTGATCGGCAAATCAGACCAGTGATACCCCAGCTGATAGTAGCAGCCTCAAAAGTCTATTGCACATGCAGATCCACAAGAACGGTCCCTTTATCGATCCTTCCTGTACTCCCGCCGATAAGGCGCTTGCTATCCTGCCTTCGTTGGCCACTATTACTACTTTCCTATCCTTGGGATAGCTGCTCATGATTCTGAGGAGGTGTTGGGGCTGAGTATCTTTTTCTCCCCTGACAGAGACTGGTAACCGTGCTCCCAGCTAGCAGAGTTGAGCGCATTTTTAACGTCTAGCGCTATTATGGCACAGAATCCTCCTGGGGTTGGTAGTTCGTAGAGACCCTCTGTGACTCTCTCTCTCTTCTACCTTCTTCAATGTATATTGGATAAAAAGCCCTTGCGGAAGCCAAACTGAGCTGGAGAAATCTCCGCGTTTCCCTCTTCTTCGCACACTTTTTCCATTCTATTAAGGATCAACCTTTCGAATAGTTTGCCAGGTGAGTCCATTATTCCCAATGGTCTGAACAATGGAGGATCGGCAGCTTACCCTTGGGTATCAAGATTAGTTTTTGTTTCTTCCATCTAGCCAGAAAGATTCCTTCGGCTAGGTTACAGACTCTCAGTAGTAACTCAGGGTTGTTTTTTACTACCAAGCGCACCACCTCGTTGGGAATGCCATCCAATCCTGGATTTTTGCCGTGAGTTAACCTGCTCGCTACAGCCTTTAACTCTTGGAGGCAGAAGGGCTCGCCTGCTTGCCCATTTTCTTCATTTGTGACGCTAATCGGGGGTCTCCCTTTGGGAATAGCATTTCCACTATCGCTCGTCGACTTAATTCGGCTTCCGGTACGTTCGACCCTTGCCACCTTCGGCGGAGTTCGCCCATTGTTGTCTTGTACGCCAAGCCCCATGGGACTCGGTTGATCGAATCGATGAGCTTCTTCTAGCTTCCGCTTTTGCTCAATTTATTAAATTGTTTCCTCAGGGTTCTTCTGGCTTCTTTGTATGCCACTTGTTCCTCTGCCGTATTTGCCCTGTTCGATTTCTAGCCCACTAGAATCGCCGTTATCGGTTATTCCACCCTCTTCTCAGTCCCGCCAGTTCTTCATATCACGAGTAGGCTGCTTTTCTGTGGTAAGTGGGCGGCCTCGTAACCGGACATTTCACCTAAGGCTATTTCACCGAAGGACACTTCACCGAAAGACAATTCATCGAAAAGACATTTCACCGACGGACGTTTCACCGACGAATATTTCATCGAAAAATAATTTCATCGAAAAGACATTTGACCGACGAACATTTCATCGAAAAGACATTTCATCGAAAAGACATTTCATGGAAAAGACAGTTTATCGAAAAGACATTTCATCGAAAAAATATTTTTCCCATGTCCTATTGAGTTCAAGACTTAATAAATATAAAACTGTATTTAATCATTAATCCGGTTTTGATGATTGATAATCGCACAATGATTCGGTTTTCACGATTTTAGATCGGTTTTGGCAAGTTAATAAAAAAACTAGTATAGTCGAAGCTGGTTTTGAAGTTTTTCTGTAGTTCGTTTTCGCTAAGAGAGTATTCATTTCTTTAATAAAGCTGCCCAAAGTCTAGGGAAAGACTCTATACTTATTAAAAACAGGTGCTCAGCAGGTTTATATAAATGTATGATTGTTTAATGTATGTATAAACAAAATTGGTGTGTTTATTGTGGATGAAAACTTATACACACACACACGACTTTGGGGACAATTCACAATTTTAGGGACGGTCCTCAAACTTTATTGATGCGGATGTCCAACTTCGGATACAAATCTGGGGTCAATAACCTTAAAGAGATTATTTCTTTAGTCAAGGGTAATAGGCGAACTTTGAGCTAAAAGTTTTATTGACGTTCCTATAATACCGTGTTTGTTAAACGAAAGTGTGTGTGTGTGTGTGTGTGCGTGTATGTGTGGGTGTGTGCGTGCATCCGTGCGTACGTCCGTGCATCCGTGCGTCCATGCGTGCGTGCGTGCGTGCGTGCGTGTACGTGTGTGTGCGTGTCGTTTTATCTCAGGATCTATTCGATCTATTTTAACCGGACAGGTTTCATTTTTTTGTTTTTCTTGTGTGAATTGGGGAAGGAATTTTGGATTTCTTTTCTCTCTAACTCGCTCATTTTTGTTAAAATGTTTAAGTAAAAGCTCTTAAATTGCGCCTGATGAGTGTACACAAAAATATCAATATTGATTAAATCTCCCTGCTGTCTTACATCATTATCGAATAGAATGTTTACATTGGTTTTTTCATAAATAAATAATTCAGAATGTTCCGTTTTCATTATAATCCTGCCACAAAATTGAATGTTTTCTACAGTATTTAAAGAAAAAGATATGTCGTAAGCATTTATTGTGTACATTACTTCTTGGTTTGGTGATAATGTTTTTGTTAGTGTGCCTTTGAATAAAACATCATATTTGTTATCTAAACAATTTTCGTTTGGAACGTGCGACCAAAATGCATAACAGGCTTTAGCGTCTATGCAATATCCTTCTGAGAATTTGCATGTCGTTCCTGAGTTTAAATGTAATTTACTATTATTTAAATTTACTTTTGCATACTCTTCCATAAGGGTAATTTTTATGAGAGCTTGAACAAGAACATTATCCCAACTTCCGTAATCATCCGCGTCGGTGGCTCGTGAACAAGATTTCCCTTCGATTTTTCCTGCGAGATCGATTCCTACTGTTTTGGTTTTGTTCATTTTTATATTCGCTATTGTGTGAAAGATGCCATATTTAAATATTCCCATATCGTGAATAAATTTACATTGTTCTGCGTTAATGACATATAAACATTCCTCTAGGCCGTTTTCAACGGCACCAAAATGGCTGAACATTCCGCAGTGATATATTGTTCGTCTTATTTCTATTTTGCATTGTATTACATGATTTGTTTTGAATTCCGCTAATTGTAATAATTCTATGGTTGTGTTAGATACTTGCAAATCTTCTTCATGGAAGTTACATTCTCCGGTATGCTCTAGGGAGTATGTTTTCACTACTGGGTCAGCAGAGCCGCAGTTGAACCAATTATGGCTTTGCTATATTTAATGAGGGTTATAATTATAAAAATTTTGAATAATGTTTTCGCCATTTCATAAAACAGAAAATTATTTTACGATTTTTTTTTTTAATTTACAAAAATTAATTTATTTGAATGTGCAGTTTTTTATTTTCCCTTGTAATCAATTGTGATATTGTTTTTTTTTCCTTTACTCTTAATATATCGAAAGAACCTTGATAATGATCTTTTTCAAGTTTACCCGGTTTTGACTCTTTAATTAGCCATACTTTATCGCCGTTATCAAATTATATTGGATTTGTGAATCTATCGTAATAATCTTTATATTTTGGTTGGTAAAGGCGCTTATGGTAGGGTGTTAATCATATGTGTATCTTGCATCTAATGGCCAATTGTCTACCAGGAAAGGTTTCGTTTAAATAAATGAACACCATTTATTCTTAAACGACGTTTCGGACACTTTTTTCGTGTCCCTCTTCAGGTAATTAAGTCAGGATGTAATGATAACGGGAGACAGTCCACATTTCGTCGACACATTGACGAAATGTGGACTGTCTCCCGTTATTATTACATCCTGACTTAATTACCTGAAGAGGGACACGGAAAAAGTGTCCGAAACGTCGTTTAAGAATAAATGGTGTTCATTTATTTAAACGAAACCTTTCCTGGTAGACAATTGGCCATTAGATGCAAGATACACATAATCTTTAGATTTTTGTTTTGAAGATATTAAATTTTCTCTTGCTATTTCAGCAACTTCTCTCATGTTTTTTATTAATTGTTCTAGGTATCCATTATATATAGGCAATAATTATGATTTCTTAACTGGCTCGCTAGATGGAATTCTAGCAGGAAAAGCAAAAACTATTTCGTACGGTATAAATTTATGGCTAGCGTGTACACTCGCATTATAATGAAATTGTGCGAATTCTAAAAGTTCATCCCATTCGCATTTTTTTGTGGACACATTTTTTAGCAATTTCAAAAACCCCCGTATACCGATTTTGAACACAATTTAAGCTTTTTTCTTACTCTTCATTACTATATTGTATCCGCCGCCCAATCTAAGCTTTCTTGGAACTTTTAACAGCCATATTGGTTCCGCCATCTTGAATTTCGAAAGTCCAATAACATAATCTTGATTATAAACCCCTGTACTCCAATTTCGAGAAAAATCTAAGCTTTTTTCGACTTTCAAACTGCCATATTGGATCCGCACTTTTGAATGTTGAAAGACTAATATCAAATCATGATCCGGAATTAATTCGAAAACCACCGCATACCAATTTTGAACAAGATTTATGCTTTTTTCTTACTTTTCATTGCCATAATGTATCCACCATTTTGAATTTCGAAAGTCTAATAGGAAAATCCTTATCAGCGACATCGAAAACCTCTGTATACTAACTTTAAGCAAAATTTAAGCTTCCCTTGAACTCTTGGCCGCCATTTGGAATTTCGAATGTCCGATAACAAAATCTTGATCGTCGATCTTGAAAACCTCTGTATTCCAATTTCTAGAAATACCTAAGCTTTAAGTTTTCAAATTTTTATCCTCTATATTTCATCCGCCATTTTGAATTTCGAAAGTCCAAATCTAAATTTTGATCAGGGACCTCGAGAACCTCTGTATACTAACTCTAAGCGGAATCTAAGATTTTTTCGAATTTTTAACCGCCATATTGGATCCGCCATTTTGAATTTCGAAAGTCCAATAGTAAAATCTTGATCAGTGACCTCAAAAACCCGTATGTAACAATTTTTATCAAAATCTGAGCTTTTTTCAAATTTATAATTTTCCTTCTTGTAAGCTTGTCTTGTGGTTTACTTCATCGAATGATCAAATTCATATATGAATTATATATAACAGATCGAGGAATCTCTATCGCGATCCGCCTTGAGGCCAAGAGTGCTAATCCTCATAGAGTTATTATAGATAGAGTAGGCAAGGAATAGGCCGCTCTTGTAAGTGGAAGCGTCCTATCGATAGAAAGAGAGAGGAGATCGGTGGGCCCTTTCTATCTCTGTGTCATAACGCATGCGCAGATTGAAACTGTAATTTCAACAACACAATTTCAAAAATTATAAACTTTTAAGAGAAAATGTTTATTTAAACATTTTTTGAGATTAAAAAGTTAAGAAATTCGATAATATAATAATATTCTTATAAAATTCAAATAAATATAGTTAACCCCAACTCTGTCAGCTGTTGCTATGGTTGCAAAACAGATACAGAAAGGGCTCTCTTATCTTCTTTCTCTGTCTATAGATGGGATGCTGTTTTGGCGGACTCCCCTACTTCATCTATAATAACTCTATGCTAATATCAGTAAGCGCCGGACTAATCTCTCTCTCTCTCGTAGCGTATAATCGATCAGAAGAGGCCACAATAGTGCCGGGACTTTACTCGTGATAAAACCAGCGTTGATAAAGCTCCAGAAAGCATTAACTCAGAGCATCTACGGCAAGAGCAGCAGTTTTTACTACAAGACTTATCGAACCCTGAGGGAGATTTGAGGGGGTACGAGGAGGGTCCAGGAGGGAGGGCGCAGGGGACCTCTGCCATGCACGAAATAACGTAAAAAACATCACAATTTTACATCATTTTAAGGAGGGCCTAAGGGAGCCTGATGGGGGGAGGGGGCGAGAGGGGTCTGCGTGACATGAATAATGCTTAGAACTATATAATATATATGAATGAATCTATGTATTTTTTTTCTTTAGTGGGCGTGGGGGAACAAGCTCCCCACCCAGTGGCCCTACGACACCGGAACTCCACCGGCACCGCGTGAGCATTCCCTCAGATCCGCTCTGATCCGCTCTGATCCGCTCTGATCCGCTGGGCCCGTCGCCGTTGCTGTCGTTATCCCTACTCCCCCGTCCCCTTAGCCTTGCGGCCAAGGGATTAGGGGTTCGGTCTCGACAGTTTATCCGCATTTCGATGTCCCTCTTTCAGGGCGCCCCATCTTCTTTGTCAGCGCGCGCACACTCGCACGCACACGCACGCACGCATGCACGCACGCACGCACATACACACACAGACCCATCTCTTCGCGCGTCGACCTTTCCTTCCCTCTAATCCAAGGGTCCGTGATTCCTCATTCGCTGTGTCTCCTCTTCTGTTTTTCGCTTCTTTGTGATTACGTGCCTGAAGTAGCACGCAATCTTGTCTCAAGATTCCGGTCCACGCAGCATGACTCCGACCAGTATCTCTGGCTCTAAGAGTGCGCCAATACGCTGTTGTAGTTCGAACCGCTCCTCCATGAGAATCTGCAGTGGAAAAACGCGTGTTCCGCGTCATCCCATTCAGCGCCACAGTCCTGGCAGCATGGATCGCTTCGCCTTTTATACTTAAACAAGTAGACGCCGAAGCACTCATGTCCACTGAGTGCCTGCGTGACCCAGTAATCGAGTCATCCGTGTTCTCGGGTCATCCACGCTTTGACGCTCCTAATAAGCGTATGTGTGCCACTCTTGCAGTAAGGCTGCTTGGGATTCCCTTTTGATATCCAGTAGGGAGGCTGTCTCATTCTCTCGTTGCTGCCTCTCCCACACGTTGACTCTTACCTTAGCAAGTAGCCATATCGGGGCTATTCCTGCGAGGAGCAAGGTTGCGCCAAGTGATATGGTACGATATCCGCTAATAACTCGAAGTGGTATTCGTCGCTGTACAGGAGCCATATTCTTCATGACTGCGCCCTTGTGCGCAAGGGCACCGCACAGAGGCGAGACGTAGAGTAGCACCCAGTGCACCACAGTCGCCAGAAGTGCTCGGCTGCCTCGTTTAAGTCCTCCCACATTGGGCATCAGCTGTTGTAGCGCTGTACCACACACATACACACACACACACATACACACACTCACGCACACTCACTCACTCCCTCACTCACTCACTCACTCTCGCTCGCACGCACGCACGCACGCACTCACGCACGAATTTAATGCACAAATTTAATATAAGAAACAATCGGTAACTATGCCACAGCCGTTAGGGCCTTTAAGTCGTAAGAGTCATTGGGCTGTGAGCCATTAAGTCGCTGTGAGGTAGTGGATCAAGGTTTCTACTAAGCATCTTAATATATATGTATGAGCGTTGGCCATTCAGTCGGGGTGGGTGTGTCCAAGAGGTGGCCGTAATGGTTTCCAGTACTTAATGTTATTTTTATTCTTTAAGTCACTCTGAGGTAGTAGTCAATTGTTTCCACTAAACCATTTACATATATATATAATAAAAATATATAAAAATCAAAATTTTCAAATATTCAATTGATTCTAACTTTTCAACCATTGAATATTTCGCTCTTAAACACTAGGGTTGTATTTTGGGGCTAATTTAGAACTAGAAAATCCAACTTTTAGCCATTTTAAAATTTCGACCTGTCACAGTTGACGTGAAGTTACCTATATATATATACATTTCGGAAACCGGTACTTTTGAGAATCTAATTTTTTTCTCCAGAGTTCGTATATGCTTGACTAAAGAAATAACTCCCTGTCTGCGTTGAGGGTATTAATATAAATCCTCAAAAGTACCGTTTCATACCGAAGGAATTTTAAGGATGTTCTCAAAAGTCCGAAAAATCCTCAAAGTATCGAATCCGTGCTGACATGGATCCTCAAAAGCTGCATTTGATGTATATATATATATATAAATATATGAAACGCTAGTTATGCAGACACTTTCCGAAATTTAAATAGACTTATGCAGACAGAGACCGACTTATGCAGACGTCAGCATAAGTAGAGAGATTATTTCTTTAGTCACGCTAGACTTGTGCAGACACTTGTATAAACGGTACTACACTTATGCAGACAGGTCACGTGGTCTTATACATTGGTGTCAGCATAAGTCCATGTTCATATGATTGTATATATATATATATATATATATATATATATATATACACATCAAATGCAGCTTTTAAGGATCCATGTCAGCATATATATATATATATATAAACTTAGTACACCGCTACCTTCCAGGACACCTACAGGTTTTCTGCAATAGAAGTAGGTATAAAATGTTAAACAGTATATAAGTGACTAAAGAAATAATATCCCTCAGGGTGTTGACTAACACCACGACGCCTGCGGCGCCCCCGTTCAGTTCCGCAGTATTTTACGTTGATTTCGGAAAAATTTTACGGAAAAAAACGTTGTTAAAGAAACCCTAAATGTCCTGAATAATACAAAAATGTCCTGAAAGGTAGCGGTAAACATATTCCTAATTCAGTACAGTCCTGAAAACATGCAAATGTCCTGAAACATAGCGGTGAACACATATATATATATATCATTGGACGGTATTTTGAGGATTTCATAAAGAATTTGTACAATAGTGGTGACACAAATATAAACATTGTTATAAACAACCAATAAACAAGCGCGTGACTAAAGAAATAATGACCCTAAGGTTATTGACTAACACCACGACGCCTTCGGCGCCCGCTTTTACGGAAAAATATCACGGAATTTCCGAAATCGATGTATTAACACACTATTGTGGAAACCGCTGAAAAATCCTCAAAATGCCTCTCGAGTGCTTTGGACTTTTGAGGAGACTCCTCAAAATGCCTACAAAATCCTCAAAATTCGGTATATATGACCTATATAATCCTCAAAATGCGTCCCAGATGTGAATATATATATATATATATATATATATATATATATATATATATATATATATATTTATTGTTCCGGATTCAACGTAATACCGAACCAGCACGAGCACTCCAGCTCGCGCCAGCTCGAGCTCGCCTACACGAGCTCGAGCCCGGAACCAGGCTCGCCCCAATCAGCGCTCTCCACGCGTCTCTCTCTGCGCCCCTCCATCTACCAAAGTACGCCGCCGACTCTTCGAAAGGCGCCGGCCGGCGTCAGTTCACGCGCGACGGCCAGAGAGAGAGAAAAGCAACACCTGTACGCCAAGAAGCACGACGGCACTTGAATAAAACCATTTCATTTCTCTACACGAAAACTTATTCATTTGTGAACCTCTCCAGTCCACGATCCCATCATACAACAACAAAAACATTTGGTCCTTCGAGCCGGATCGTGGGAGAAGCAACGTCAGCATCACCATAGATTCGAGGAGAATTTATTCTACGCCCTACGTCTACTCTCGAGTGGCGTAGGACTAGTTTTCTTCTTTTTCAGGTACGCATCAAAGTGTTCGTGGTCGTGAGTGCCGATTAAAGTTAGCTTGCTCGCTTGCTAACTTCGCGCGTACGTTGCTCTCTCTCTCTCTCTCTCGTTCAACGCCGTCGCGCGCACTCGGAAGCCACCTTCTAAGGCTTCCAAAGGGAAATAGCACATCAATTGCTATTCTCCCCATTTCTGAAAGCGCCTTGGAGTGTGTACCTAACGACTCCAAGACATTGCCAAGAGCGTGCGCTGTAAAGCCAGCTCTAGAGTCACCGCGTTCGTACGGTGACCGGCAGCCATCTTGTCTTGTAGCCAAGAGCGTGCGCTGTAAAGCCAGCTCTCGAGTCACCGCGTTCGTACGGTGACCGGCTAATATCAAGACAGGGACAACCAGCGTGCATTGTACACGCACGGGGTCCACAGCATTTCTACTCACGGACAGCCAGCGTGCATTGTACACGCACGGGGTCCACATCACTCAAACCACGTAGTACCCGCGTGGCGCCTGCGCTACGGGGTCCACATCAGCCAAGCCAAGGAGTACCCACGTGTCAGCGCTACGGGGTCCACGCAAGTCGAAGCAAGGACTACCCACGTGGAGTGCGAGCTATGGGGTCTACACCAGTCCGTCCATGGACTACTCAAGGAGCGAACGGATACACTGGCCTCTCTTCTGGACACAAGTATCGTTCCAATCTTATTTAAGTTTAAACTTCGTGAACTTGACCTTAGTTAACTTGAACTTGGCTTTTCTTAGTTTGAACTTGGAGTTATCATGTTTAAACTTCGTGAACTTGGCCTTAGTTAATTTGAACTTGGCTCTTCTTTGCTTGAACTTGATTTATAATGTTTAATTAACTTGAACTTGGCCTTAATTAACCTGAACTTGTCTTTAGTTATTCTGAACTTGGACTAACTGTAAATGAACTTGGGAATTATATCACTATTGAGTTTGAACTTGGGTGCAAACACTTAAAGTTGCAAAATACTTATAATTTGGACCTTGCAGTATCAATGTTTCCTGCTGATACGTCATCTGGACTGCAACTCGACTGCTGACAACGATCTCGATGCTTTCGTGATTCAACTGCTGACTTCGCAGCTGGTAGCTGCTGATTTTCACTTCGTGCAGCCAACATTGTGGATCATAAGCTGATTCATCGGCGGAACGTTAGCAGACGCAATCAACGTTGCACCTTCAAGCGCATCGTCACGTTTATACTCGCATAAGTATTACAACCTAGGTTAAGAATTCTCTTCACTAGTCATTGTTCTACTCTCGAGTGTGCAAGGGCAGTTAACTCAATACCAAAGTTCAAATAGTCAAATTAGTTACTAGTCTAATTAACTTGATCTCAAAATGGAGGCGTTTCATGATAAGCAGATGGCACTCCAAGTTAAAATTAATAACTCCTTTAAAAATTTCAAATCTAAGGGTAAAGATAATATGACGAAAGGTTATGCAAAATCATGTCTAACCGGACTTGAAACTAATTTTACGTCGTTTCGGGTAAATCACGAGAAACTTATGCTCGTTGAGGATATTGATCAAGAGCATGCCTATTTTACAACAAATCTCTATGATCTGGTTGAGGATAGCTTTTACCTCCGCAGAGGAGACTTTCTTGATTACTTAGAAACTTTTGAAACAAGAGATGCTGCTCAAGAATCTTCTAATTCGATTGCTGAGCCAGTGCCTCCAAGCACTGCTCGATCTACGAATGTTTCATTTCAATTGTTGCCAAAAATAGATTTACCTAAGTTTTCGGGGAAATTCTCGGATTGGGAAAATTTCAGAGACGTCTTTCGTTCAGTCATACATCGTCACGAAGACTTAACGCCTGTTTTAAAATTGCATTATCTTCGCACTCACCTTACGGGTGAGGCACTGGAGAAAATTAAGTCTCTTCCCATTGCTGGTGATAATTATGAACGCTCATGGACAACTCTAACCGAGTATTACGAAAATCAACGTCGTATTGTTAGTTCTCATATCTCGGAAATCTTCGCAGTCAAATCTATGAAGTCAGATATTTCATCGGAAATCAAACGGATTTATAGGGAAATTTTCAATCCCATCGCTAGTCTGATCTCTCTAAATAGAGTGGCTTCGTTAGGTAGTGATTTAATTGTTCATTTTACGTTGAATCGTCTTGATTTAAATACGCGTAAAGAATGGGAAAGGCATCTTGGTGATAGTGTTGATCCACCGACAATGGAACAACTTCAAGCCTTTCTTCGTAGTCAAACCCTCACTCTAGAAGCCATCGAAGCAGGTACTAGATCATCTTCAACTAATAACTCGAAAACACAATCATCTAATTCAAAACCTCGTAAATCAGAGCAAGATAATGCTCAGTCGGTTTATTCTTATCAGACTTCTCCGACGAATCCCTCAAAAAAGAAATGTTCATTTTGTAATCAATCACATTTTACAAATCGATGTGAACGGTTTCTCAATAAAACGGTTCCTGAACGAAAGGGATTAATTAAATCTTCAAATCTTTGTTACAATTGTTTAGGGACGCACAGTGTTAAAAATTGTACATCCACCTATCGATGCTTTCTTTGTAAAGCTAAGCATCACACTCTGGTGCACTCTGACAACAATCAAGCAATCAGTTCGTTGCAGACTGATCAGATTGACTCAGCGACCAGCACCTCTAGCCCCAACTGTGGCAATTTCGTCATCACAAAAGTTGATGATAAACCTGCTTCTCAAGCATTCATCACAAAAGTTGATGATAAACCTGCTTCTCAAGCATTCATCACAAAAGTTGATGATAAACCTGCTTTTCAAGCATTCATCACAAAAGTTGATGATAAACCTGCTTCTCAAGCATTCATCACAAAAGTTGATGATAAACCTGCTTCTCAAGCATTCATCACAAAAGTTGATGATAAACTTGCTTCTCCAGCATTCATCACAAAAGTTGATGATAAACCTGCTTCTCAAGCATTCATCACAAAAGTTGATGATAAACCTGCTTTTCAAGCATTCATCACAAAAGTTGATGATAAACCTGCTTCTCAAGCATTCATCACAAAAGTTGATAATAAACCTGCTTCTCAAGCATTCATCACAAAAGTTGATGATAAACCTGCTTCTCAAGCATTCATCACAAAAGTTGATGATAAACCTGCTTCTCAAGCATTCATCACAAAAGTTGATGATAAACCTGCTTCTCAAGCAGTCTCCCTCAATAGTGGAGACCGTACTAATTGTACAGGAGTACTCTTAGCTACCGCTAGGGTTAACGCCCTTGGTCCTAACGGAACCAAAATTCAACTTCGTGCGCTGATTGACCCCGGATCTCAAATCTCACTTGTTACACAAGCTATGTGTAACTTGCTATCTCTAAATTGTAGAACCAGTCACACGCACATCCAAGGTATAGGTGAAAAGACAGCTGCTGTTTCTTCTAAAGTTGCTCGTCTTACTATACAACCGCATTTCGATTCAGCTTTCTCCTTGGAAGTTGATGGCATTGTTTTGCCAAAACTCTCGTCGTCAAATTTAGGCGTTAGTCTTTTTTCTGTCTTTCAATCCCTACTACGCCATCACCCTCCGACTTCTGAGGAGGTTAGTGCTAGTGAGATTGGAAACATCAAACTCTGTTTGATCCACTTAATTCAGAAGGCTTATTTTAAGACTGAACTCCAGCAACTTTCGAGATCAGGAAAACTTTCGTCTAAAAGCTCACTTTTATCTCTAAATCCCATGATACAAAATCATTTACTCAGGGTGGGCGGTCGTCTGTCTCACTCTCTTTTAGAAGAAGATGCTAAGCATCCCCTTATCCTTCCAGCTGATTGTCATCTGACGACTTTATTGATAAGAGATGCCCATCAGCGTACTCTTTATGGTGGTGTTCAATTAACACTTGCCACTCTCAGACGTCAGTATTGGATAATTAAAGGACGATCTGAAGTCAAGAAAGTCATCAGAACTTGCCTCGCATGCTCACGCCATGCCGCTCGAGTTCCAACTCAATTAATGGGTGAGTTGCCAAAGGCTCGAGTGTGTCCTTCTCCGCCATTTGAGCGCTCAGGCGTCGATTACGCCGAGCCTATTCATCTGCGTCTCACTAAATCTACAGGAAAGGGCACGATGAAAGGTTACATAGCCATCTTCATTTGCATGGCAACCAGAGCCGTTCATATCGAGATAGTCGAGGATTATTCCAGCGAAGCGTTCATCGCTGCTTTCCATCGATTTACTGCTCGTAGAGGTCATTGTAAAGAGTTATACTCTGACCAAGGTACTAACTTCGTTGGGGCAGATGCTCAACTAAGGCAGATGGTAGACGCTTCGTCAGAATTCTCTGCTCGTGTTGTTCGGTCTCTTACTCAAAAGGGAACCTCCTGGATTTTTAATCCCCCCAGTGCACCTCATTTTGGAGGCATTTGGGAAGCCGCAGTTAAATCGGCGAAACATCATTTGCGCCGAGTCATCGGAGAACAAGTTCTTACTTTTTCTGAACTTGCTACACTCATGTGCCGTGTTGAAGCTTGCCTTAACTCCAGACCTTTAACTGCACTCACCGACGATCCAACTGACCTTGATTTTTATCACCTTCCCACTTTCTTATACAACGTTCATCATTTTTAGTTCCAGAAGAAAACGTCACCAACGTCAACGTTCCTCCAGGAAAGCGCTGGCTCCTAATTAGCCAGCTGGCCCAACACTTCTGGCAACGATGGTCAACGGAATATCTCACTTCTCTTCAGGTCCGTCAAAAGTGGAGGCAGCAGCAGGTTCCTATAGCAGTGGGCGATCTCGTGCTCATAAGGAATGAGCTCACTCCGCCAGCCAAGTGGCCGCTGGCCCGTGTCATCGCCATCCATCCAGGTAGGGATGGCATCTCCCGCGTGGTAGATCTACGCACCGCTACCACAACTCTTCGTCGCCCCATCATCAAGGTCGTTCGCCTCCTGCCTAAGGATTAGGTACCGTTCGCCAGTCTGGCGAAGGTGGGCGGAATGTTCCGGATTCAACGTAATACCGAACCAGCACGAGCATATATATATGTATATATATATATATATATATATATATAAACAGATGTATAGGTACATATGTAGACTCGTCCGCATATGTCCCGTTCCCTTTACGTATGTTGTCCGCATAAGTATCGTTTCCATTAGACCCGTGTCTGCACAAGTCACGCTTGGCTAAAGAAATAACTCCCTCTCTATGTAGACACTCAAAAATGTCTGCACAAGTCGATGAAAGTCCGCATAAGTACCGTTCCCATTAAGGATGCGTCCCCATAAGTTACCTTTGAGATAAATATACATATATATAAATATATATATATAAGATTTCTCATTTTAATCGCCCCAGGCAAATATCTTGAAAAGTAAGGGAGATGGAAAAAAACTTTAAACACAAAAGTTGTAGGGTTCAACGGGGATCAGCGAATGGTAACAACGACCTTGACCTTGAGGTCTATTTTCAAGATTATTTCAAGGTCAAAGTGATTTTTTTTAATGGGAGCCCCTACTTTTGACCCCAAAAATGGAAGGAGCGAAAAATTTTACGTTCGGAAAGGTCTGATATGTTGGGGTTCAAAGACATTTTAAGCTAAGTCGATTTTATAAAATGGAACCCCTTATTTTTGACCCCGGAAATGAAAAGAGCAGAAATAAGTAACAGACAATTGAAATTGTGTGTATTTATTGTAACGATGTGCGTTTTCTGCACCTCCGTGATAAAAGCAGCGACACGATGAGTTCATTTAACAAGCTATATGGCGGAGGGTGACGCGCGAGACCTCGACACTGAGCTCTGTGTACACGGTTGTACACATAGCTAACCCCGGGGTTTTGCTTCTGTCGAGGTACACCAACACACTCACGAAGCGAGCAGACGACGACAACGTACAGCAGTCGCACCTCCCTGGAGTCAGCACCGATGGCGAAGAGCAGCAGGGTTGAGAGAGAAAGACGGGGAGAGATGAGGCGTGATGAGCACCGAGCCACCTGTTCGCGCGGTCGCAGACGACGCACACGGTAACTAGCACTGTGCGCCGAATGCGAGCATGCCCACGTGTGCTCGGCCGCCATGATGCTCCACAGCAGCAGCCGAGGAGTCATGCCAGCCACCGCCGCACACACACGCGCCATCCACTACACTGCACGCACATCACGACACCGGCACCAACACACGCGAGCCGCGGAAGCTCGCACAGGCTGCGCGACGGCCACGAGGCCGACAACGACGCGAAATACAGAGAGACGGAGAGTGCGCAGCGGCGCATCAGTATGACTGAGGGGGATAGCGTGCGCAGCGGCACACCAGCATAAGAGGGAGAGAGCGAGCGCGAGCCGCGACGTATAAGAGCGAGAGGGAGAGCGCGAGCCCGGCTCGGTAGCCTGCGAGCTGCACACGACCGAGAGTATAGGAGGGAGAGAGATACGGCGCAGTGGCGCACAGACATACAAGAGCGAGAGAGAGGGAGCGCGAGCCCAGCTCGGCAGCCTGCGAGCTGCACACGGCCGAGAGTATCGGGGGGATTAGATTAGATTAGATTAAATAGTTTTTATTACTGTACATTGTGTTGTACAAAATTTACAATAGTTACAATAAATTTACAGAAATATGTTTAATATAATTATGAATTAACAGAATAATAGAATTTTTAGTATATATAATAACGATTGATAAAATATTATAATATTATTATCGCTGGTGAACAGAATCAGTCGGATAGAAAGAGATGACGATGAATATGTGTTTTGAAAAGCGGAATATGTGTGATTTTGCGCAGTTGAGATGGTAGTGAGTTCCATAGGTAGGCTGAGCTAACGTGAAATGAATTTTTTAAGGTATCAGAACTAAAACTTGGTATGTCTAGGGGTCTCATGTCACCCCTGACAGGGCGAGTAGCAACACGAAAATTAAATAAGGCTAGTAGGTATGGTGGTGTAGCAGTGTTAAACACACGACGTAGCAAATTTGCTGCAAAGTATTTTCTTCTCGCAGCAGTGGTTAACCAGCCCAACTCACGCCTGTAAGGGCTAATGTGATCACACCTTCTCACACCAAAGATATAGCGAATACCACAGTTGACTAACCTTTGGAGTTTAACATCAAGTACATCTGATATATCGCAGTAGACAAGACAGCAGTAGTCGATTATGGGGAAAAGCAGCATTTGAACTAGATGTTTGCGCAGTCTCAGATTAGTGCTTTTCCTGAAATGGTATAAGCGATACATGAGAGATCGTATACGACTACTTACGTGTAAAGCATGTTGTTTCCAGGAAAGTTTCGAGTCAAGGACTACTCCCAGGATTCTCAGCGAAGATTCATAGACCATCCTGGTGCCACCGATCTCAACAAAGCTTCTGACTACTGAGGGCAATTTATTTATGTAATAGGGAGTACCTATGACTATGGCTTTAGTTTTATCTACATTTAATCTAAGGTGATTTTGCATTGCCCAGCTCGTGATACGACCCGCGTTTGCACTCATCTTATTAGAGATGGAATCAAGGTCTTCTAAAGGACAGCATAGCATATATAGATTTGTAGATCATCCGCATACATAAGATGGGAAACATTGTGATCAAGGCAGAGTGATATGTCATTGACGTAAAGTGCAAAGAGCAGGGGTCCCAGAACAGAGCCTTGCGGGACGCCAGTATTGAGTTTTAGATATGAAGAACAGTTTCCATTATTGTCAATGACTGCCTGCTCACGATCAGTCAAATATGATGCAATCCAGCGGATGACCACTTTGGAAAACCCGTAATCAAGTAATTTCTTAAGAAGCCTGGCATGACAGACTGAGTCGAAGGCCTTGCTGAAATCAAATAGCAGAAGGAGAGTGACAAGTTGCTTATCCATTCCCAGCCTAATATCATCAGTCAGTTTAAGTAGACATGTCTGAGTACTGTGTCCGGTGCGAAAGCCTGTCTGAAGAGGGTCGAGGAAGAGTCTAGTCTCTAAGTAAGCTGAAATTTGTTGCTGTACCAGCCATTCAAGGGCTTTAGATAGGAAGCATAGAAGTGATATCGGACGGAAGTCGCTCAAACATGAAGGAGAGCTTACTTTATTCAAAGCAATTACGATAGACTTCTTTCAGAGGGAGGGAAAATGTGCTTCTCGCAGAGATTGGTTGAATATGCTGCAAATGAATGGAGCTAAGAAAGGAAGTGCAAGTCGAATCACGTGTTGGGGAATGCCATCTGGTCCTCTGGCTTGTGTGTTAAAGTGATTCACCGCGGCTATGACATCAGACACCTGTACTTCATCGAATGTGAATTGCTCTAGGTGGTTAGAGGAGGCCAGGGAATCCAAGAAGTCTGTAACTGGTGGAGTGTCTTGATCGTATGAGACACTCCTAAAATGAGCATTGAGTTCATTGACTGAGAAGGGTAGTGCAGGCGATTTCTTTTTCGGAGAGATGCCAAGATGTTCTAGCTCGCGCCAAATATCCTTAGGATCTGTTAGCAGGGAGAGACGAGTGTAGTGATGGTTTTGTCTCGCCTCCTCAATTTCTCGATGAGCTAGATCACGGGCCTGTCTATACGCGAGAAGGTCTTCTGCTATCCTTGTTCTGCGAAAACGTCTGTACAGACGATCGCGCTCTTGGATCAACATGCGATGGTCCATGTTGAACCATGGATGGCGAATTTTTGCTGGAGAGATGGTTTTTAGAGGGGCGAGTTTCTCTATTGCACTGTAAACGTGTTTTTGAAGGACACCGACACAATCTTCAAGCGAGGCCGGCTGTGCCACATACCAATCTAACCCTTTGAGATATTCTGTGAGAGTGGTTGCACAGATAGCTTTGTAATTACGATAAGAGAATGTGGGTTGAGTATGCTTGGGCATATGCAGATTGAGAGTGGCAGTGAGCAAGTCGTGACCATCGGCAAAAGGTGACTGAGATTTCCAAAAATCAACGACATTGTCCTGCTTGTCCACAAGGCAAAGATCGAGCCAGCTATCGGAGGTATCCCTATGATACGTGGCTCCACGTATGGGGAGAGAGATATTGCGCAGCGGCGCACATGTAGGAGGGAGAGAGAGAATCGCCGATCAGAGCACGACCGCCGCATCAAATGGAGTAAGAAAATCGCGACGCGCGCCGATACCTGCTGCCAACTTACCCACCGGCCGGTCTGATGTAATGAGTGTGAGAGAGAAAGAGAGAGACGCCACCGAGGAAGAAAACGGAAGCGAGCAAGCGCCGCTTCCTTCTTCTTCACTCAGTCCTGGATTGTCGCCTCGTGCACGTCTCAGTATAGTAGCTTTTGTCGTGAGAGTTTTCAAGTAATTTTGGAGAGTTTTGTGAATCGTAGTTAGCGGGAGAGCTGTTGCGTAGTAGTTGTCGGGAGAGTTCCGTTAATTGCAGTTGTGTGAGTAGCGAAGTAGCGTTGGAGAGTCCGGAGAGAGAGAGAGAGGGAGAGAGAGAGAAAGAGAGAGAGAGAGAGAGAGAGAGAGAGAGAGAGAGAGAGAGAGAGAGAGAGAGGCAGATCCATACGATTGACCGGCAAGCAACGGTAAGATTTCTGTAGCTGTCGTCGGGAGGCAATTGCTTTCCGCCCCCGACCCTCAATTTTAGCGATTTTGTGTTGGTGAAGTACGAGCGAAACTCCCAGCGGGAACACGTAGTGGCGATTCTCTCGCGTGCGCGCGCGATCAACCGCCGGGCGAGGCCCCGAGCGGCCATTTTCTTCACCGCGCCGCGACTCCGGGTTCACCCGCAGACAACTGTCCACCGCCAGAGAGAGAGAGCTTGGCTCAGTAAACGAAAGTTGATCTGAATAGTGTTATTAAATTTTTTTCTGTATTTTATTGTTTTTTGTTGTTCCTTTCCTTGTGTCGTTCGATTGCGGGGGTCGTCGGTTCGTGTAGTCCGTCGAGGCGCGAATGGCCAGCTACGTCGGACGCAGGGGTGCGTAATTTTCCTGAAGTCGCCGAGGGTATCGGTCGTACCAGGCCGTCGCAACACCGCCCGCGCCCAAGGGAGAGAGGAAGAGTCCACCGCCAGGCAAAGTGGTTGAGAGAGGGAACGCGTCACCGCCGTGGTCTGACGCCCCTAAAATAAATTTGACCGCGTCCACGCGTTGCCGTCCGGGAAACTAAAGTCTTTTGTGGGAAGGTGAGAGAGGCGCGACACTCAGTCGTGACTCTAAAGCCCTCAGGGCGAGGAAATAACGCTATAAAGGGGGGGGGGGTGGAAAATTTGCAGCGTAACATTATATATACAAATATAAAATATTTATATATAATTATATATAAATACACACAGTTTCAATTGTCTGTTACTTATTTCTGCTCTTTTCGTTTCCGGGGTCAAAAATAAGGGGTTCCATGTTATAAAATCGACTTAGCTTAAAATGACCTTGAACGTCAAGGTCAATTTTGTACTTCCTAGAGGTATTCCCAGAACGACCTCATTAAATTAGTTGGTTGACCTTAAAATGTCTTCGAAACCCCAACATCTCAGACCTTTCTCAACGTAAAATTTTCCGCTCTTTCCATTTCCGGGGTCGAAAGTAGGGGTTCCCATTAAAAAAAATCACTTTGACCTTGCAATAACCTTGAAAATAGAGTTCAAGGTCAAGGTCGTTGTTACCATTAGCTGACCCCCTTTGAACCCTACAACTTTTGTATATAAAGTTTTTTTCCATCTCCCTTACTTTTCAAGATATTTGCCTGGGGCGATTAAAATGAGAAACCTTATATACAAGGTGTCCCATTTTAATCGCCCCAGGCAAATATCTTGAAAAGTATGAGAGATGGAAAAAAACTTTAAAAACAAAAGTTGTAGGGTGCAAAGGGGGTCAGCTAATGGTAACAACGACTTTGACCTTGAACTCTATTTTCAAGGTTATTTCAAGGTCAAAGTGATTTTTTTAAATGAGAATCCCTACTTTTGACCCCGGAAATGGAAAGATCAGAAAGTTTTACGTTCAGAAAGGTCTGATATGTTGGGGTTTCAAGGTCAACCAGCTAATTTAATGTGGTCGACCTGGGAATACCTCTAGGAAGGACAAAATTGACCTTGACGTTCAAGGTCATTTTAAGGTAAGTTGATTTTATAAAATGGAACCCCTTATTTTTGACCCTGGAAATGGAAAGAGCGGAAGAATTTACGTCCGAATATGACCTTGACCTCGACCTTGACTTTAACCGTGATCTGGAAGGTTAATTTAAGGTCAAGTCGATTTTTTTAAAATCCCCTTATTTTTGACCTCGGAAATGGAAAGAGAAGAAAATTTTACGTTCAGATATGTACCGTTATATGGTGTCAAAGTTGGCCCTCTGGGGTCAATTAAGGGTCAAATCGTGCTTGAGGTCAATTGGGGTCAAATTAATTTTTCTAATCTGATGTGTTCTTACTTTTGTCAGCGTAACTCTGAAGGATTTTTGGGATTAATTTTCGGTATGAAAAGGTACTTTTCTTCTTGTTCTTTCTTGGTTAGGTTGGCACCATTGAAATGTACGGCTACGTCAAATGATATTTTTTAAGTACGAGTGACCGATTACTTTAAGGTAGTTATGTGGCGATGATTTAATGGTTTTGTTATCAGTCAATTATAAATATTCGAATTCTTTAGTTTGGTCAATTTGGGAATATTTTCATTTTTTTTAAAGAGTAATAACAATACTGCACTCGAAAATAGGTAGAGTTAGTTATTTTTAGTGGTGTCACTGTGCACAGTACAAATAAAGAAAACCTTTTGATTTCTTATTATTGAATAGCATACGGTAATGATTTCATGTGTTTATTAGAATAAATAACTTTTTCGCTCATTTCCGAAAATTGCCTTCTTAATTTCTTTTTATACATACAATTGAAGTGGAAAACCAAATTTCTTTTGTGGTACCATATTCCTTTTTGAGATGGCTGATTACACGCCCCAGGAGATTGTGAATATGATAAAAGTTGTTGGTGAATGTCATGATAATTATAGGGCTGCAGAAAGAAGCTATGCCGAGAAATATCCCAATGCCCGTCACCCAGATAGGAAAGCCATCAAAAGATTATTAACGCGAGCTGCACAAGGCTCCATCGTACGTAAGAGGCGTAAAACTGGAACGAAACAGCACATTGCGCTGGATGTGCGAGCTATTATTGCTGAAAATCCCCACATTTCAACACGAGATTTGCAACGAATGCATGGTGTTCCTAAATCAACAGTAAATCGCCTGTTGAAAACATCTAAATTTCACCCCTACCACGTTCGCCTTACACAAATACTAGAGGATGGAGATTATGCACGGCGTTTAAATTTTTGTCAATGGGCAAATAATCAGATACGTAGGGACCCTTTCTTTTTTGATCGAGTGCTATTCTCAGATGAAGCAAAATTTGATGATATGGGTGGTGTCAATCTTCATAATGCCCACTATTACGCTGAACAAAATCCTCATTGGCAACGAGATCATCGAATCCAGAGACGTTGGTCAATAAACGTGTGGGCAGGTATAATTGGAGATCATGTGCTGGGACCTATCTTTTACAATCAAAATTTGAATGGACAATTGTATTTGGATATTTTGCAAAACCAGCTACCTCCTCTATTAGAAGATATCCCACTTATCTTACGGCGGGATATGTGGTTTCATCAAGATGGAGCTCCTGCACATCGCGTTCGATCAGTCAAGAATTTTCTCAATGATATGTATCGTAATCGTTGGATTGGCATCGGCAGCCAAGTACAGGGGTGCCGCCTAGATCCCCAGACCTCACACCTCTTGACTTTTTTTTGTGGGGAGTAGTTAAAGGCAAAGTTTTTGCACATGCTCCAACAACCTTAGAGAACATGAGAGGAAGAATTATGGAAGCTTTCTAATCCATTTCAGTGGAAACATTGAGGAATGTTCAAGCAAGCTTCCGAAGAAGGATGCAAATGTGTTTCAGAGAGAACGGACACTTGATCGAGCATTTGCTGCCTTAGATCTTCAAATGACAGTCCGTTAATCAATTGGCCCTTTTCAGGGCCAATGATGTGCGAAATCCTTTCGGCAACCTCCACGCGGTACACATTGGGTAACGCTAATGTCGAGGGTAATCTTTCTAATTTTCGATTCATTTGAGGGAGAAAAAATACTTTTAGATTTCTAAGTAACTCATAAAAACAGTGAAATCCACTTCAAAAAAATTAATTTATTTATTATTACCCTTAATTGATCCCAGAGGGCCAACTTTGGCACCATATGACGGTACATATCTGAACGTAAAATTTTCTTCTTTTTCCATCTCCGAGGTCAAAAATAAGGGGATTTTAAAAAAATCGACTTGACGTTAAAATAACCTTCCAGATCACGGTTAAAGTCAAGGTCGAGGTCAAGGTCATATTCGGACGTAAATTCTTCCGCTCTTTCCGTTTCCGGGGTCAAAAATAAGGGGTTCCATTTTATAAAATCAACTTACCTTAAAATGACCTTGAACGTCAAGGTCAATTTTGTCCTTCCTAGAGGTATTCCCAGGTCGACCTCATTAAATTAGCTGGTTGACCTTGAAACCCCAACATATCAGACCTTTTTGAACGTAAAATTTTCTGCTCTTTCCATTTCCGGGGTCGAAAGTAGGGGTCCTGATTAAAAAAAATCACTTTGACCTTGAAATAACCTTGAAAATAGAGTTCAAGGTCAAAGTCGTTCTTACCATTAGCTGACCCCCTTTGCACCCTACAACTTTTGTATTTTAAGTTTTTTTCCATCTCCCATACTTTTCAAGATATTTGCCTGGGGCGATTAAAATGGGATACCTTGTATATATATATATACACACACACACACACACACACACACACACACACACACACACACACACACACACACACACACACACACACACACACACACACACACACACACACACACACACACACACACACACACACAGACACACACACACACACACACACACACACACACACACACACACACACAGACACACACATACACACACACACACACACACACACCCGTGTCGAGTTGCTAGTCTCGCATCAGGCGCCTCCCCAGGTGGCGGATAGGGGAAAGCTCGTCAGATATGAAGGGCACCGGGGAAATAAAATACCCGGGGTGGATCAAAACTGGCTAGGGGAAGGCACCCCAAATAACAAACCAACCATGGACGTAGTGAATGAGAGATACGCATTACCCCAAGTGGGTGCCCTCAATGGAGGGGTTAATCCCACCACCGATTCCGATCGGGTGAAAGCCCCGGTGGTCGGTGCAGGCTCCACGGATTTTGGGGGGAGCCACATACACTATACCAGGAATGAGATGGAAGAAGAAGACGAAGTAAGCCAGGATAGCGCAGATGCAGCTGCCTTCCGAACCCTACAAACAAAGGTAGAGGCTCTGGTGGACTTTATTGTAGATAAAAAGAACATTCACAATGAGCTCAAGTCAATGGCGAAGACTACCCAAAGAGCCTTAAAAGAATTCGTCAAAAGTCGAAAAAGTCATGAGTCTGGACAAGCTACCAGACCTACCAAGGACGGAACAAGCCAAACATCACCGCTCTTTCGGAAAGGGAAGGCGTCGGTAGTACACACCGAACGTAACCGCCCCTCACCGCCACCAGAGCCAAACGAAAAGAAGGCGAAGATACGTGCTTCCTCACAGATACCTGCAAAAAAACCGGAAGCTCAGATAAGACAGACCGACTGGGCAACCGTCGTAAGTAAAGGAACACGCAGAAGATATGAGAGACTCAAGACTGACGGCAAGGAGAAAGTAGTGCAGGCACATACCACGGTTAGGCGGAGGCCAGCTCGATCTGATGCCTTCAAAATAAGAAGGTGCGGTGAGACCACCTACGCCGACATCCTAGGAACTCTCAAAGGGGCACCTGAGTTGAAGGCACTGCAAGAAAGGGTCACGCGCATCAGGCGCACCAAGGCAGGAGAGTTGCTTTTGGAGCTAGACAAACCAAACATCGTGTCGCATGAACTGCAGACATTGGTCTCGTCTACCCTTGCAGGGTCAGCGATAGTACAAACGTTGTCCCATAAGGAGACAATCGAAATCAAAGATTTGGACGAGACAACAACAGCAGAAGAGGTAACACAGGCGATCACTTCAATTATCGGCCCCGAAATGATGACCGCTGGGGATGTTAGACTCCGGGCGTCTTACAGTGGCACTCAAGCAGCCAGCGTTATGCTACCTGTAGCAATGACAGAAAAGCTGCTGGAAACTAGAAAAATCAGAATAGGATGGGTCAATTGCCGGGTCCGGTTACGTGAAACAGTGAGGCGTTGCTTCAAGTGCCATGAAATCGGACACCTGGCACGGAATTCTAAGAGTGTAATTGACCGGTCGTCCCTGTGCTTCAAGTGTAAAACCGAGGGTCACAAGGCAGTGAACTTCCCGACCAACAACGAGCAGGTAACGATGGAGGTCGTAACAACAAACAACGATGGCTAAAGTGCTTCAAATCAACATGAACCACTGTGCAGTAGCTCATAACTTGCTGCCCCAATTGATCCGAGAGGAGAAGGCGGACATAGTAATCATCAGTGAGCAGTACAGGGACAAAAATGAACCAAACTGGGTAAGGGATCGTGCCAGCACGGCGGCCATCTGGGTATGCGGAGAACTCCACATATCCAAAAAAATGGACGTCCTTCAGCCCAAATTCACCTGGGTTGAAGTATCCGGTATAAGATTATACAGCTGCTACCTACCACCCAGTGACTCAATAGAAGAGTTCGAAAGATCCCTAGATGCTATCGTCACTAGCGTTAGAACCTCCACGATGCCAGTCGTAATCGGGGGGGACTTTAACGCTTGGGCAATTGAGTGGGGAAGCAAGAAAACGAACAACCGCGGCCACGCACTGCTTGAGACCTTCGCGATACTAGAGCTAGAGATTGCTAACATAGGGACAAAGCCGACCTACACTAAAGGACGAAAGTCTTCCATAGTAGATCTGACCTTTGTCGACCCCAGATTAAGTCGGGAAGGCTCATACTGGCAAGTCAGTGATCGGTACACTGGCAGCGATCACCGAGCTCTCACATACCAGCTCCACCCGACAGGCAAAAGAGCGAATATGACCCGGATGCCGAAGAGAGAGAAATGGGCACCAGCTACTTTCGACAGGGAAGCTTTTCTCTGCTTTTTGGAAGGAGCATCTGTCGAAGGAATAGCTGAGGTTAGGGCTCAAAGCCTCTCGGAGACCATCACAGCGGCATGCGATGCCTCGATGTCCACAAGGACGAACCACCGGGGACGCTTACCAGTCTACTGGTGGAACAAGGAGATTGCGGTAATACGTAAAGAGTGCCTTCGTGCTATGAGGCTGCACCAAAGAACAGTCCGTGGACCGCTGTATGATCAATTAACAACTAGATATGAGCAAAAGAGGAAAGAGCTGAAAATTGCCATCAAGACAGCCAAAAGAAAGTGTTGGCAGGACTTCTGCGAGGAAGTGGACAGTGACCCGTGGGGACGGCCGTACAAAACGGTCATAAATAAAATCAATCCCAGAGGTACCAATGCTCCCTCCTGTCCAACCTTTCTTGATAGAGTAGTCCAAAATTTATTCCCACAACACCAGGAACGGCAACATGGCACTGGTGTAACGAAAAGAATCGGTACAGCCGAGCCAACAGCAGTCACCGAATCAGAAGTGAAGATAGCGGCCAAAAAGATTGCCATAAGAAAGGCCCCAGGACTGGACGGCGTTCCTGGTTTAGCTATAAAGACTGCAGCTCTAGAAGTTCCTTGCATATTCAAGGACACTTTCAATGCATGCCTAAGTGAAGGAATATTCCCGACACAGTGGAATTAGATGTACGGAACGCGTTTAACACGGCCAGGTGGGATAAAATCATGCTCGCATTGGAAGACCTAAGCGTGCCACTGTACCTTCGAAGAGTAATTTCGAGTTACCTAACTGACCGCACGCTTCTCTATGATACCGACGACGGTATGCATTCTTATAAGATCACAGGAGGCGTGCCACAGGGCTCTGTACTAGGATCCCCAATCTGGAACATCATGTACGACGGATTGCTTAGGCAACTGCTCCCACATGGGGTGTCGATAGTAGCTTACGCAGATGATATTGCTCTCATTATCGTTGGGAAAACCATCGAAGATGTGCAATACCTCGGAGATACGGCAATCGAGGTAGTAGGAGATTGGCTGAGCGACCATGGACTCAGTCTTGCTGCCGAAAAGACCGAGGCAGTGCTCATTGCCAGAACAAAAAAGAGAGTCTACGCCACTTTCACGGTCAACGACGAGAAGATCAAGACAGGGGACACCATGAAGTACCTAGGAGTTACAATAGATGCGCGGATGTCGTTCAAAAACCACCTTAGGAACGCAGGATTAAAGGCATCAAAAGTGGCTCGAGCACTCGCAAGCATCATGCCAAACATAGGAGGGCCGAAGCAGCCACGACGGTTGCTTCTTTCATCGGTGGTTTATTCCGTGATTCTATACGGAGCCCCCATCTGGGCTAATGCTATACGTAGTAACCCAAGCTATGGTGCAGCTTGCCGAAGGGCCTGCAGGACAATCGTGCTGAGAGTGGCCTGCGCCTACCGTACCGTGTCAGACATCGCTCTCTCGGTAGTCACCGGACTGCCACCCTTGGACCTAATGGCATGTGAGAGAGCTGAGGTGTATCGTGGAGGAGTAATAAGAGAGGAGGACGAACTTGATCAGGGACCACGTCAAAACCGATGGTCCAGAAAGACTGTGGAAGAGTGGCAGCACCGATGGGATATAGCAGATAAAGGTCGGTGGACCCATCGGATTATTCCATGTGTCGTGGAGTGGACGGAGAGGAGACATGGACTCGTAACCTTTCATCTCACCCAGGTACTAACTGGGCATGGCTGCTTTCGCAGCTACCTGAAGAGAATTGGAGTGTACGAAAGCGCGGAGTGCCCAACATGTCCTGAAAGTGATGAGGACGTTGGACACGCTTTGTTCGTATGCCCCAGGTTTCGGAAAGAGAGAGAAAGGTTTCAGGCCTTATGGGAAGGCCCCCTAACTCCCGAGGGCATCGGGAGATGCTTACTCTCTTCACAGAGAGGATGGGATGCTGTGATTGGTCTCGTCACCGAAGTGGTGGACAGATTGAACTCCATAAGGCGAAAAGAAGAAAGAAGAGAAAACCGTCTCACAGAGGACCAGGCGGGGAAGAGGGCCGTAGAGGCTGCGACTGCCCTCCGCGAAGTAATGCCTAACGGCGGTTTCCGCGGTGGGAATTACAGTCGGGGGGAGGCCCTGCTATAGAACAACAGCAGGGGGTTTTAGTAGGTATTGCCAGAAATGGTCGAGTCCTACATAACATCTCGTATGCGTAAATGCATTTTTCCTAACCTCCTCCTCAAAAAAAAAAAAAAAAAACACACACACACACACACACACACACACACACACACGCACGCACACACACACACACACACACACACACACACACACACGCACGCACACACACACACACACACACACACACTAGAGGGCTTCGCCCCTGCTCGCGCCGCTCGGCAACCCCCATTATTAGAGATAAATATTAATAATAATGAATGAGGATTATCTTCTATTACATAATATCATGAAACACTTATTTTTTCATTTAAAATTTCTGTAAAGTTTTTTGAAAACATTATTCTTAACATCTATTAATTTTTAAAATACTAAGTATATTATATTTAACAAAATAATGCAGAATATATATGTAGTTCATTACGTCAGCTCTGATTTTATTTGTAACTTATTGATTATAAAATCCAGTAATATTCCAGTAAAATCTGAGTTCAGATTCCTAATCAGCGAATCAGGAAACTCACTATATACAATTTTTAACAAACTCGAGTAAAATTTAAATTTTTGTTAGTCATCTTAGGTCCACCAGTTTGAATTAAAATTTTCAGCAAAATCCAATAATATTTCAATATGTGTCCGACATCTTAGATCCGCCATTTTGAATTCTGAAAATCTGAATTGAGATTCGTAATCTACAAATCCCCTACATAAAATTATTAGCAAAATCCAGTATTATTTAAATATTTTACAGCCATTTTCAATTTTTAAAATCTGAGTTCAGATTCGTAATAAACGAATCGAGAAATCCCGTATATACAATTTTCAGCAAAATCCAGTAATATTTCAATATGTAACAGCCATTATCGATTGGCAATTTGGAATTCTGAAAATCTGAGTTCAGATTCGTAATCAACCAATCTAGAAATCCCGTACATACAATTTTCAGCAAAATCCATCAATGTTTGAATATTTGTCCTCCATATTCGATCCGCCATTTGGATTCTGAAAATCTGACTTCAGATTCGTAATCAGCGAAAATATAAACCTCCTATATACAATTTTTAGCAAAAGCCAGTATAATTTAAATATTTTTCAGCCATTTTGAATCTTTAAAATCTGAGTTCAGATCCGTCATAATCGAATCCAGAAATCCCATAGACGGAAAGAAGAATTCACAGCTGTAGCCCGTGACGCGCGAGAAAAAAATAGCCTGCCATATAGCATCGCCGAATGTCGTGACATATGCGTCTATGACTGTGACTGTGGTCATTTCGATGAACGGTGCCCGCGTGACACGGCTGTAGGCCGTGACTATCACTGAGTTCAAGCTTTAACGCGCACGGCGGCAAGCGTGAGTGGCACGTCTGACGACTGCGGCAGTCACCCCGTATAGCGTTACCTAGAGACCATTGTTGACATGCCTGAATGTCGCGCCGTCACACGGTGGCAGAGAAGGTACTCGCTTACTCTGTTATAACTCACGGCCTATAGCTCTGAATGCTTCTTTCCGTGTATATACAATTTTCAGCAAAATTCAGTAATATTTCAATACGTGGCAGACATTTTCGTTCCGCCATTTTGAATTTTCAATATCTGAGTTCAGATTCGTAATCAGCTAATTCGGAAACCCCATACATACAATTTTTTTGCAAAATCCAATATTATTTCAATATTTTACTGCCATTTTGAATTTTTAAAATCTGAGTTCATATTCGTAATCAGCGAATCCAGAAATTCAGTATGTTCAATTTTTAGCAAAACAGAAAAGTTCAATTTTTGACCGCCATCTTGGGTATGCCATTTTGAAGTTTCATAATCTGAATTCTGATTCATCATCATGCGAATCGAGAAATTTCCCATATGCAATTGTAAAATTCAGCAATATTTCAATATTTGGCAGCCATATTGAATTGGCAAAATATGAGTTCAGATTCGTAATCAGAGAATCCAGATGGGTTCCCTATATATAATTTTCAGCGAAATCCAGTGATATTTGAATATTTGGCCTCCATCTTCGATGCGCCATTTTGAATTCTGAAAATCTGAGTTCGAATTCATAATCAGTGAATCAAAATACCCAACATACAATATTCAGCAAAATCCAGTAATATTTCAATTTTTGGCAGCCATTTTGTATTTACAAAATCTGATTTTGTATTTAGAAATTCAGATATTTAGAAATTTTGTATTTACAAATTCAGATTCCTAATCAGCGAATCCGGAAATCCATAATATACAATTTTTAGGAAATTCCGGTAAAATTTCAATTTTTGGCCGTCATCTTGGGTCTTCTATTTTCAATTCTCAAAATCTGAGTTCAGATTCATAATCAGCGGATCCAGATACGCCTATATACAATTTTCAGCAAAATCCAATAATATTTGAATATTTGGCCTCCATCTTCGATCAGCCATTTTGAATTCTGAAAATCTGAGTTCAGATTCATAATTAGCGAATATAGAAACCTCCTATATACAATTTTTAGCAAAAGCCAGTATAATTTAAATATTTTGCCGCCATTTTTAATTTTTAAAATCTTAGTTCAGATCCGTCATAATCGAATTCAGAAATCCCGTATGTACAATTTTCAGCAAAATCTAGTAATATTTCAATTTTTGGAAGCCATCTTGGGTCCTCTATTTTGAATTTTCAAAATATGAGTTACGATTCCTAATTGCCGAATCCGGAAACCCACTGTAGACAATTTTTAGCAAACTCGAGATAATTTCAAGTTTTGTTAGTCATCTTGGGTCCACCAGTCTGAATTTTCACAATATATGTTCAGATTCGTAAGCAGCGAAACCAAAAATTCCGTATGTACAATTATCAGCAAAATCCAATAATATTTCAATATTTGACCCCCATTTTCGAATCCGCCATTTTGAATTTTCAAAATCTGAGTTCAGATTCGTAATCAGCGAATCCAGAAATCCCTTTTATACAATTTTCAGCAAATCTAGTAGTATTTGAATATTTCGCCTCCATCTTCGATCAGCCATTTTGAATTCTGAAAATCTGAGTTATGATTCGTAATCAGCGAATCCACATACCCCTTATATACAATTTCCAGCAAATTCCAGTAGTTTTTGAATATTTTGCCTCCATCTTCGATCAGCCATTTTGAATTCTGAAAATCTGAGTTATGATTCGTAATCAGCGAATCCACATACCCCTTATATACAATTTTCAGCAAATTCCAGTAGTTTGTGAATATTTCGCCTCCATCTTCGATCAGCCATTTTGATTTCTGAAAATCTGATTTGGGATTCGTAATCAGCGAATCCAGATACCCCTTATATACAATTTACAGCAAAATCCAGTAGTTTGAGAATATTTCGCCTCCATCTTCGATCAGTCATTTTGAATTCTGAAAATCTGAGTTGGGATTCGTAATCTGCCAATCCACATATTCCTTATATACAATTTTCAGCAAAATCGAGTAAAATTTCAATTTTTATTAGCGATCTTGCTTCCACCAGTCTGAATTATCACAATATATGTTCAGATTCCTAATAAGCGAAACCAAAAATCTCCTATTAAGGTAATACAAATTTCAGCAAAATCTAATAATATTAAAGTTGATAGAGGCACCCTCCATTGTTAATGTGAAATATAGTAATATATATGGGATCCTGTGAGGGCCAATACGTAGAAAAAAAACACAATTGTAGCTTCTGCGACGTTTCGTCAGCTTGATTACTACCTCTTCAGGCTTTATTAAAAAATATACAAAATGGTTAGAATTTATTTTACAGTTAAACCGAGATAATTAATTAACAATAATAATTAGACCAGGCTTACCACAACAAAAAATCTATGCTAATAAAAGATGACTTTATTAGCAACGTCAAACGAATAAAGTCAATGTTGTGGGAAACCGTACACATCTCTACTTATATATATACGAGTACGAGTCAGTTTGTTTACATATATAAAGTCATAATGGAAAGTTAACGAGCGATTTGTATACCTTATTTAAATTTTGTGTATCCTCTGTTTTGTTAACTGTATTTTTTGTACTATGATGTAAATTATTTCCGAAATTTTTCGTTTTTTGTAATCAACTTCCTTATCCAATATTTGTGTATTCTCCCAATCTATAATGGATATCGTTGGGGCCCAAATTTAACACCGTTCCTTACATAGACAAAACAGACATAGTTACTACAATAAAAATCTGGAATGTAAACTTAATAATCTGAAAATCAATAAGGAAGTAAAAGATGAGATCCGTGAAAATATTTCTAACACGATAAAAAATCATATTAACAAAGACACACACATCACACTAAAAAATAGACAATTTTCAAAGAAATTAACTGCAACTAGAAAGTTTCTGAAAGAAAATCCACATATTTTTTTACACCCTCAGATAAAGGTAATCTCACTGTGTGCATAAACACGACAGATTATTATAACAAAATGTACAAATTACTAGAAGATAAAAATACATATAAAATCATCAATAAAAATCCGTTGATCAAATTACAATCGCAAGTATATAAGTATTTGTCTTCTTGGAATAACAACAAATATCTACATAAACAATACCACCCATATCAACTAACTCAGACAGATACTTGTCTCCCTAGAGCTTATGGCTTACTTAAAATTCATAAAACCGATATACCGTTAAGACCGATCATTTCAACTATTGGTAGCCCAACGCATTTCTTATCAAAAACTATTCTCAATGAATTAAAAACCTGCATACCAGTGCCACACTCACATATCGACAATAGTTTCATATTAAAAAAGAAAATAAAAGAGGTTGTTATTCCTGATGAGTATGTGTTAATATCATTAAATGTCAACTCTTTGTTTACCAACATTCCTTGTGAATCGGTTTTACAAAGTTTAGATAGACGCTTTACATACATTCACAATAATTGCAGAATTCCGTTTGATGAAATTCGCAATGCAGTTAAATTCTTATTTGATAACACCTTTTTCACTTTTAATGACACCATATATAAACAAATATTTTGCAGACCTATGGGATCACCTATCTCTCCCTTATTCGCTGACATAGTCATGGAAAATCTTGAAAACGACTGTTTAGACACACTAAAAAGAAAATACAATATTGTCCCTCTCTTCTACTTTAGATATGTTGATGACATATTATTATGCATTAGAAAAGATGATTTGGAATTAACTTTAAATGTTTTTAATAATTATAATGAACACTTAAAATTTACACATGAAATAGAAGTTAATAATCAAATAAACTTTTTGGATATCAATCAAACCCTCATCAGATCAAACAATAAAATAATTACAAATTGGTACCAAAAACCAATGGCATCCGAAAGATTATCAAATTATAACTCTAACAACACCGTACAACAAAAAAGAAATATTATTTCTAACTTAGTGGATAGAGCGATTCTGTTATCTCATGAAGAATTCCATAACATTACCATTCGTAAAATTAGACAAATACTGTCCTTAAATGACTATCCCAAAACATTCATAGACAATTGCATTCAGAACAGACTTCGCAAAATAAAATACTCCAACAAAACGACATCGTCCAACAGGGATCTCCAACCTAATGTTTCTATTCCATTCCAAGAAGAATTTTTTCATAAATGTAGTAGAATTCTTTCCAAACACAATATACGCACGGTGCCACTCATCAATAAAAAACTTAATAACGTTATTAAGCTTGGGAAGGATAAACTTGAAAAAATGAATACGTGTGGGGTTTTATATAAGATCAACTGTAAGACCTGTCCTGCTACATATGTGGAAGAAACTAAAAGAGCTTTAAAAATTCGAATCAAAGAACATGAAAAAGATAAGAAAGACAAATCGATGATAGCTGTACATGCTCAAAACAACTCCCACATTATAGATTGGGAGAATACACAAATATTGGATAAGGAAGTTGATTACAAAAAACGAAAAATTTCGGAAATGATTTACATCAATAGTACAAAAAATACAGTTAACAAAACTGAGGATACACAAAATTTAAATAATGTATACAAATCGCTCTTTAACTTTCTATTATGACTTTATATATGTAAACAAACTGACTCGTATATATATATATATATATATATATATATATATATATATATATATATATATATATATATATATATATATATATATGTGTAGAGATGCATACGGTTTCCCACAACATTGACTTTATTCGTTTGACGTTGCTAATAAAGTCATATTTTATTACAATAGATTTTTTGTTGTGGTAAACCTGGTCTAATTATTATTGTTAATTTATTATCTCTGTTTAATTGTAAAATAAGTTCTAACCATTTTGAATATTTGTTAATAAAGCCTGAAGAGGTCAGTAATCAAGCTGACGAAACATCGCACAAGCTACAATTGTGTTTTTTTTTTTCTACGTATTGGCCCTCACAGGATCCCATATATATTACTATATTTCACAAATCTAATAATAGTTCAATATTTGACCACCGTATTTGAATCCGCCATTTTGAATGTTCTTAATCTGAGTTCAGATTTGTAATAAGCGACTCCAAAAACTCCTTATATACAATTTTCAACAAAATACAGTAATATTTCAATATGTGGCCGACATCTTCGATCCGCCATTTTGAATTCTGAAAATCTGAGTTGAGATTCGTAATCTAGAAATCCCCTAAATACAATTATTAGCAAAATCCAGTAATATTTCAATATTTTGCCGCCATTTCAATTTTTAAAATCTAAGTTCAGATTCGTAATAATAGAATCCAGAAATCCCGTATATACAATTTTCAGCAAAATTCAGTAATACTTCAATATGCGGCAGACATTTTCGTTCCGCTACTTTGAATTTTCAAAATCTGAGTTCAGATTCCTAATCAGCGAATCTCGATACCCCATATATACAATTTTCAGCAACATATCTATAAGAGATTAGCTGTAGTGGGGTAGGTGGGGGTTATGTGGAGGGGTAGGTGGAGGGGGTGTGGAGGGGGGTGGAGGGGCAGACGCCCTTCAAAATAACGTAAAATTTGTAAGAATTTAACGGTTAAAAGTGGAGGGGTGATGGAGGGGAGGTGGAGGGGTGGTGGAGGTGGTTGGATGAGAGTGGAGGGGAGTGGAGGGGGTGGAGGGAAGGGGAGAGGAGTGGAGGGCGAAGGGGGGGGAGGGGGTAGGGACCCATTTTTGCCCTTACGACTATATAATATAGGAAGAAATATATATCTACATTTCTCGTAAGGGGTTTATAAAGCCCGTTTTTTTATATATAGGGGTTTATCGAGCCCGATTTTGATTATGTAGCCCGGGCTTCATAATATTTCTAAATACAGGGGTTTATGCGGCCCGACCTAGAGTTTATAACCCCAGAGTCCATTATTTCTTTAGTCACTTGCCATAGGGAACTCCCGGCTGTAGGTACTAATATACAGGGTTGGGCTCCATAAACCCCGATAAGAGTGTCTATATATATATATATATATATATATAGCGAGTGAGGTCTGCGTGACACAAATAACGCTTACGACTATACGTATAATGTAGAGATGTATGTGTGTGTGTGTGTGTGTGTGTGTGTGTGTGTGTGTGTGTGTGTGTGTGTGTGTGTGTGTGTGTGTGTGTGTGTGTGTGTGTGTGTGTGTGTGTGTGTGTGTGTGTGTGTGTGTGTGTGTGTGTGTGTGTGTGTGTGTGTGTGTGTGTGTGTGTGTGTGTGTGTGTGTGTGTGTGTGTGTGTAAAATAAAACCGGCGTTTTGATTTTGAATGCGTGACGCCATTTTAGCAGGAAACTATAGCAAAATCCCATGTGTAAGACGAAGACAAACGATCGCGTCACTAAAGAAATAATGTCCCTATATATATTGACTTTTTGAATGCCGCATTCAAAACGCCGGTTTTATTTTACACACACACACACACACACACACACACACACACACACACACACACACACACACACACACACACACACATCCATACAGACATTTTTCAAAAACCATGTATTTTGATTCCTAACACCTCGGAACACAATAATAACATGTTTTTACAACAACTCAAAAACTTACTATCACAAAGCTTCCTCTAGGAGGAAGCAAAACCGAGCTCTTCATCATATAAACGTAATTTTAGAAGTTGAAGAAATGTCTTGCAAAGATTTTGGATCACCTGAACCTGATGAAATTTTCGATACAAATAATGAAAATAATAAAGAAAATATTTTATTCTGTAAACAAATGTTTAATAATTACTATAGTCAATTAACACAGATCAAAAAACAATTTTTACACAAATATTAAATAATGAACATAAAATTAACTTTATTGATGGTCCTGGAGGTTCAGGTAAAACGTTTTTATATAAAACTTTAATTTATTATTTTTTGTCAATAGAACAAAAAAAACCGCTGCCAATTCATTGGCCCGTTGCTTTCTCAAACTTAATTTTGTAATTCCTTTAATCAATTTTTAATAACAAAATTTATAATTTTTGCAACAAATTATGCCATAATTATAATTAAATTTCTTTTGAAGATTAAAAAGTATTAATTTTCAAATTTATTCATTCATTTATTTATTTATATCAACCGGCAAGAATGTTCCAGGTTTAACATAATATATACATATATACATATATAACATCACTAGTATTCTCGAAGCGCGCGGTGAGCGCTGTAATTTTATCGAAACTACACCACTTTTGTTTTTGTGACCTAGCAACCCGTTACACCCACCAACCAAACCCCTAATAAATTGATATAATAACTAATCCATCATTTTTTGAAGATAGGAGATAGAATTAAGGAGTTATAAGCTTTTTTGAAAAAAAAAAACGTTTTTGTTTTTGTTCATAACAAAAGGACTGTGATAGCTAGACATAAAATTTTTTTTCCAAATATAGATATTTTAATTCTCTTTCGAATGCTACCCATCCGATCCAGATACATAGAGCCGTTCTCGAGAAATTACGATTGGAAAAAAAGGTTAAAAAACTTTAACCTCAAATATCTCTGAAATTTCTAGACCAATCATTTTGCCCAAAGAACTCGACCTCTACAAGGAATTTTAAAGCGATTAAGTCAATTTTACTTCCGTAATCGTTGGACATAGAAAACTCGTTTTTTTCATTTTTCAACTTTTTTCTCAAAAACTAACCAAAAGAATGGATCCAAATTTTTAGAGCTTATAGCTATTTATATTCTGCATTATCGTGATTTTTCTCAAAAAAATTGACCGTTTAGTGTCGGAGTTATAAGCTTTAAAAAAAAACACGTTTTTGTCAATAACAAGAGAACCGGGATAGCTAGAGAAATTTTTTTTTAAATTATAGGTTTTTTTACGCTGTTTCGAATGCTACCCATTAGATTTAAATATATCGATTCTATCATTGAAAAAAAGCCAAAAACAATTTTGAGAAAATCGAAAATTCGAAATAAAACAAAAACGAATAGGCCCAATCAAAAAACAGATTTTTGACCCGCCATCACAAAAAAAAACAAAAAGAATGAGACCTGTCCGGTTAAAATCGATCAAGTAGAAGCTGAGATCCAGGCGTACACACACACACACACACACACACACACACACACACACACACACACACACACACACACACACACACACACACACACACACACACACACACACACACACACACACACACACACACACACACACACACACACACACACTGTAACGGGGTACAGTTACGGAGAGGGTATTAATCCCTCTCAGGGGTTTGCGGGGTAATATACGGGTGTATTCTACGCCCGGGCAACTCCCGGTTGTAGAATCACCTGTAGTCCGGCAGAAGCGCCTCGGCACAGGTTCCGAACATGCGAGCTCGGCTTCGATCGTAGAAAGCCTAGGCCGCTTTCCCCTGGAACCGGCGCTGCGCTCTGCCGCTGCTGCCAACTGCTGCCCGCGAACTACCGGCTGCTCGCTATGACCTGGCGTTACCAGCGCAGCCGGTCTTTCCCGCGTACGACGCCGCTCGGTCGAACCTCTCGAGCGGCTTTTGAACTTACTCCCGCTCGATGATCCTCTAGGAGGCTACGCCTCGACTAGCTGCAGCCACTGAAAAGGGTAGAGGGCGGTATTCGGGAAATCATGCACAGGCTAAGGTCTCCAAATAAGAACGCGTGACTCGACAGTTAAGATAAAAACAAGGGCCCTCAATTTATTAAAGAATAAGTTCGCTCGCGAAAGGGCGCGAGCTCCCGAACAAACTAATATGAAATTAAGACGCGACAGGCCGAGACTATTCTCGCTCGCTCGCTAATGTTGGTGACGGGAGGGAATATCCTCGCGCTCCCGTCACTACGCTGTGCCAGTACAAACACGCGAAAAGCAATCAAACGCTACTTACGCGGGGCTGGCCAGCCATCGCACGCAACCGTGATTCTCGCTGTCTCTCTCTCTTTCTCTGCTTCGGCCGGCTGTCGAGGGGCTATCTCTCTCTTCCTCTCTCTCCCACTCCTCACAGTGGTGGCGGCGCAAAGCTGCAGGCTGTAGTGGTGGAGGCGCACGCACGGGAACCCACTCGCAATTCTCCCACACGGGCACCGAGCTCCCTCACGACGCGACTTCTCTCTCTCGCGGTCACACACCTGTTGCCGCTCACACGGCGTACGACAAGATGGCTCTCTCATGCTCCCCTCTCGCCCGCGACACAGAGTCGTCGTCTTCTTCTCCGACTCCTTTTTGCTCTCCCCGCGTGGCGCGCTCCGAACCATGATACGTGCAGGCGCGCGAGATTCGATTCTCGCAGCGCTGTATCGGTGGTTCACTTACCTTACGTCGGCGCCCGTCACACCCCCCACCTAGATTTGGCGTACCTCGGACGCTATATCGATCAGGACAGGAAGAGGGCGCTGACAATAATGAAGAGCGCGGACTACAGATTGTCCTTTGTTTCATTTCTTTTTATTGGGAGGGGCACATGCCCCTACAACAGTTGTCTTCTTCGACGGGTGGTTGGCCCGGTTTGGGCACCTGCTCGCCCCTCTCAGGGTGGCTCGGCCGCAAACCGGGCAGTACCGCGGCATCGGCGCCGGACGGGGTTCTGTCGGGCCCTCCCTGGCTCCGGCCAGCTGGTCCTCTTGGCGCCGTGCTTCATCGAGACGCGCCCGGGCCTCTGCGAAGGCCAGCTCCTCGTCCCGGCGGCGGGTCTGGGCCGCCTTCAGCCGCTTCTGGTGGCGCTGGCGGGCCTCCTCCTCTTCAACCGTCGCCCTTCGTTGAGCCTCCCGGCGCTCTGCCAGCCAACCGACAGTGTGGCGCAACTCCTCCCTCTTGTTTTGCACCAACCGCTGCCACTTAGCGGCCTGCGCCGAGGACTCGGGGTGATGGGCGGTCCAGGCGTCCAGAGCCTTGAAGGCGGCGTCGTGGAGTCGCTGGCCCTCGCTCTCCGCTGCGCGGGCCCGCATCAAGGCCCGCTCCACTTCCTCCCAGGTCGTCGGAGGGGCCTCCGCGCCCCCCTTGGTTTGAGTGCCCCGTTCAACCGTGGGCACCCGGTTCCACCCCATGGGAATGGGTGTGCTGGGGGAAGTGGCGAGAGGGTCTCGCGGTGCGGAGACTGGGACGCCAGAACTCGCCCGGGTGGCAGCCTCCTCCTCGTCGTCCCACTCCTCTAAGACGGGGCGGCCCAGGCGGCCTCCTCCTCCCGCTGGCGCTCCCGGTCCAGGTGCTGCTCCCGGAGGAGGTGGAGGGCGGCCTCGACGGTGCCGTTGACGGCCGTCCCCAGGTTGAGGCGCATGAGCCGCGCCAGAACCTCTGCGAGGGTCTCCTCCGAGATCTCCAACATCTGCAACATGGAAGGAGAACATGGTGAGGCAGGGAGGTTGGTCGCTAGGACGCCGCCGGCACGCTGTGGTTTACCACCGGCCGCGGCGGGGA
The DNA here is from genome assembly GCA_036365515.1 of Torymus aiolomorphi. Taxonomy (NCBI): domain Eukaryota; kingdom Metazoa; phylum Arthropoda; class Insecta; order Hymenoptera; family Torymidae; genus Torymus; species Torymus aiolomorphi. The sequence goes on from CM070877.1 coordinate 84,600,397, forward strand.
AAGCGGATGGTTTATGTGGCTTTCCTCGGACGCCCGCGTCCTCGCTTTGGTGGGGGGATGGCGGGGGGCACCGCGGGGACGGATCCGAGTGGGCCTACTGCCACTGCGCGGGCCCCCGGAGGTCTTTCGAGCCGTCTTGGTGGGGGAGATGTGGCGGGAGGTGTCACCGGGTCCGGCTCGAGTGGGTCTACTACCACTGCGCGAGCACCCGGTGGTCCCCCGCGTCTCCGCGGAAGGGTCTCGTCCATCAGGGGGCCGTCGGAGGGCTCGCTCGTCGGCGATGCCTCCGCATCGACCGCCTCTTCCGGCTCTTCGGGCCCCGGTGAGTTAGAGTGATAGCTTTTCAGCTGCTCCGCAGCCACCACCTCTTCTACCTCGCCGCCGTTGCCTACCAGCCTGTAGGTGTTGGGCCCGAGGGCGTCCGTAATCCGATACGGGCCCTCGAACTTCGGCGCTAGCTTTGCTGCTATCCCCTTGGCAGCAGAGGATAGAGGATGGCTGCGTTTCCATACTCTGTCGCCGGGTTCGAAAGTGGGCTCGCGCCTGCCGGCGTCATAGTAGCCCGCTTGGCGTTCTTGGGCCGCGCGCGCGCGCGTAGCGGCACGCGCGTGTAATTCTGGAAGGGCCTCCATTCGCTCCTTTCAGCGAGCCCAACTTTCCCCTTGAACCGGGACGTCTGCTGCCACCTCTTGCATCCTTCTTTGCGTGCCGGGTGGTTCTGGTTGTCTCCCATATAGCATAAGGGCCGGGCTCATCCCGGTAGAACTCTGCTCAGCCGTATTTAGGGCAAAGAGAAGTTCCGGAAGCTTCTCGTCCCATGCACTATGTCGCTCCTTAAGGTAGGATGCGACCATCGCCTTTAGGGTACGGTTGGCTCGTTCCACCGGGTTGGCTTGAGGGTGATAGGGAGGAGTGTGGGTGTGATGCACACCGCGCTCCCGCAGGAAGTCTTCCACGGCATGGTTCTTAAACTCTGTGCCGTTGTCAGACAGGAAGACTTCCGGGCAACCGAATCGAAGGAAGACCTTCCGATTCAGCTCCTCTATCACCGTCTTGGCATTTGCTTTGCGTATGGGGGATGCCTCTACCCACATGGTGAAAAGGTCTTGGAACACCAAGATGTATTCGCAACCTTTAGAGCTTCGAGGCAGCGGTCCGATAACGTCTCCAGCCACGACCTGCCAAGATTTGTCGATAACGCGACGCCCCATAAGGCCGGCTGGAGCCCGTTGTTCTACCTTGAACCGCTGGCATGTCTCGCAGTTCCTCACGTACGCCTGCGTTTCTGCATAATAGCGTGGCCAATAGTAGCGCAGCGCTACTCTGGCGAACGTTTTCTCCCTGCCGAGATGTCCAGCGGTTGCGTCGTCGTGGCATTCCTGCAACACCTCGCGACGATGCTCTTCTTGGACCACCAGTTTCCAGGCATCTTCATCGTTGCCGAGGGTTGAGTCTACCTCCGGGTTGGGACGATACCGATAGAGACTGCCTGCTACAAGTTTACAAGTCGGGTAGTCGTTATGCCGCGCCTTCACCTTGGTGCACCACTCCTGGTACCACGTGTCCTCTGTGTCCATCGACCAGGACACTGCCGAGACCTCTACCTCCTCCTCGTCTTCATAAATACGAGAGAGGGCATCGGCCGCGTGGTTCAGGGCACCTTTACGGTGCTCTACCGTAAACCGGTGACCCTGTAGCTCTAATGCCCACCGAGCCAGCCTGCTGGTTGGATTCTTCATCTGGCACAACCAGCGCAGGCTACTATGGTCGGTGACTACTTTGAACTCGTAGCATTCGATGTATGGGCGGAACTTTTGAATGCCCCATACGACCGCAAGGCACTCTCGCTCGGTAACACTGTAATTTCGCTCTGCCGGCGTAAGGACGCGGCTTGCGAACTCCAGTACCCTCTCCTGGCCCTCTAACTCTTGGAGGAGCACGGCTCCTAGGCCCACATCACTCGCATCCGTCTGCACGATGTATGACCCCTCGGGGTGGGGTCTGTGCAGAACCGGAGCGGTCATCACCATCGCTTTCAGCAGCTCGAACGAGTGCTGCTGCTCTTCGAGCCACTCATATTTCTGGTTCTTCTTTGTCAAGTTGGTGAGCGGCTCAGCGATGGTGGCGTAGTTCGGTATGAACTTACGATACCATGAGGTGGTGCCCAGGAATCTTCGCAGTGCCCTCAGGTTCTGGGGCACAGGGTAGTCCCTTATTGGTTCGATCTTGGCCGGGTTAGGCCTCGTGCCCTCCCGGTTCACCAAGAATCCCAGGTACTCTATCTCTGGCTTGCAGAAAACACACTTTTCTGCGTTCAGTGTCAATCCAGCGGCCACTAGTCGTTCTAATACCCTTCGAAGGCACTCCTTATGCTCCTCGAACGTCTCGGCGACGATTATGATGTCGTCGAGGTAGGCATAGACGTTCGGCTCTAATTCGGGGCCGAGCACTTGGTCTATTAGCCGCTGGAAGGTGGCGGGCGCGTTCGTAAGCCCATACGGCATCCTCCGGAATTGGTATAGCCCCATTCCGGGGATGGTGAAGGCCGTTATGGGGCGCGCATCCGCCGCCAGAGGTATCTGGTGGTAAGCACTCTTGAGGTCGAGCGTGGAGATGAATTTAGCTTTCCTCAACCTACGCAAAATATCCTGCATGTTCGGCAGGGGGTAGGCGTCCGGTTCTGTGACTGCGTTGACTTTACGCAAGTCTTCACAGAACCGCCGCGTCGCATCACTCTTGGGCGTCATCACCACGGGGCTCGACCAACCACTGCGAGAGGGTTCTATCACTCCCTTCTCGAGCATCTCCCTCACTTGTCGGTGCATCTCTTCTTGCACTTTATCCGACACGGGGTAGTGGCGCTGTTTGATTGGCCGAGGGTCTCGCAAAGTGATTTCATGCTCCACGCCCTTTACACATCCCAGGCCTGGCGGAAGCTTGCCTAGGATATTTTCCACCATCTCCTTCAGCTCCGCCCGCTGAAGGTCCGTAGCGTCCGCGAGCCCGATAGCCGACACTGCCGTTGGATCGGTGGTCAAGCTAGCTACTTCCAGCTCGACCTGCGCTTCTGAGTCCTTACAGAAGAGCGTGTCCGTATCCGGGTCAAGTACGGCTCTGAATGCGCGTATGAAATTGACCCCTAGATAGCAGTCGGCATCGAGGTTTGGCATAATCGCGACTCGAATCTCGCGAGTAAGGCCCCCTACCGTAATCGGAAGGAAGACGTGGCCTAGCAAGGGGCTGCGGCTACCATCCGCTAGCCTAACGCCTTGCCTCTCGGACGCTACGAGCGTCTTTCCGAACTCCGTGGCCAATTGGAGGCCAACTGGACCCATCACGGTCGTGGACGCTCCTGGGTCTAACAGAGCTCGGAAAGTCGATTCTCCCACCTCAATCCGCAGCCACCAACGCGTCTCTGCGTTGGTTGGCCGGCCGACGGAAGCTCTTCCTCCGTCGGGCGGTAGAGGGGGGTTGGACTCCTCGGGGGCCGGGCGAAGGTCGTACGCGGCCGCAGTGTCCTCGCACACCGGAGTCGCATTCGGGCTCGGCGCCGGGGGCGCCGCCGGCGATGGCTCGAGTGGGTCTACTACCCCTGCTCGAGCTCCCCGGAGATCAGGGTTGGGGGCGATTTCATCTAATCGCCCCCTTTCCCGTTTCCCGAACAATTGGGGCAATATTTTGCCATGTAACCGATTTTTCCGCATGAGTAACAACTCAGCGGCGGTCTCGGCTCTCCCGGGGTAGTTCCTCCGGCGCCGGCCGGCTGCGCGGAGTCCCCTCTCGAACTCACGCCCTTGCCGTCCGGCTTTGGCCCTGACCGCCCCGGTGGCTTATAATTCCGCCCTCTCCGCGGACCAGCCGGAGCCTGCTTGGCCGCTTGGTCCTCCTTAGAGCTCGCCATCTCTCCGAAGCTCTGTTTCAGGACCCGGCGCAGCATGGCCTCCAAGTCTTCCTGCTTGGGATCCGGCACGCCGGCTGCCGCCGCGACCTTGCCCTCTTTGAAGTCCGTTCTGGGCTTCTTCGGCGGTTCGGCTCTTGCGGGTGGCTTATACGCCATCTCCGGGAGCAGCGTCGCTGATGGTTGTGGAGGGGGCCTGTAGGTTCTGGAGTTCTCCAGTGTCTGCTCCGCATCCACAGCCAACTCTAGGAGCCCCTCGACCGTATTAAAATCTGCCCTCCGCACCATAGCCTGCAGCTGTGGTCGGAGGTTACGGTGGAGCTAGTCAAGCTGCTGCTCCATCTTGGGCGGAGGCGATATTTTTCTGTTAATTGCGATGAGGAACGTGATGTAATCTCTCACGGCCTCTTCTTCGCCTTGTGTACGGTTATTCGCCTCCGCAATCAGCCGCTGCTGGAACCCTTTCGTCGTTCCGTACCAACGCCTCGCCGCTGATACGAAGTCCTTCCACGTGGTCCATTTCTTCTTCTCGTTGCGATACCACGTGGCCGCTGTGTCCGTGAACAGTTCCGACAGCGACGACAGCACCTCTTCTTCGGAGAGGTTTGCTAGGACTCGGCAATCTTCTAACCTGGCGAGAAATACTTCGATACTCTGGCTTTTTGCACCAAAGAATCGTATTTGCCATTTCCGCACTATCTGGCCTATGTCTCTCGAGTGAAAGACTCCTGACCTCGAGGAGTTGGCCGATGTGCCTGGCGCGGACTGGTTCTGCCAGCTCGAACCTCTCGTCGGATTTCGACGATTCTCCCCCTCCCAGGCTGGATTTACGTCCCGTAAATCAGTCTGGTCCCTAGGGAGAGCTGGCGGAGGTGAGCCTTGCCTTTGGTCCCAGCTCTCTCGTGCCCTCGACCCATAAAACGTGTCGTCGAAGTGCACTTGTTGCCTGCCGTCGCCGATTTTGGTGCTCGACGAGACCGTCGGCTGTCGCTGGTACTCTGTCAGTCTACTTTCCAGCGACCGGACTTTTGTTATTAATTCTAGTAATAACCGTCCGAGGTTTCGTGGCATGTGGAACTCTGTTCCGTCCGTTGATTGCAGATTCAATGTCTCATTACCTTGTACCTCTTCTGCGTTTGTGTGTCGTGGTGTTTCCGTGTTGGGCTACTCTTGACGTCTATTCTTCTCGGCATCTTCGTTCTGTTGCGCGTTTTCGCTGTTTTGGTTAGACGCGGTAGCCGTGCTTTGTTGGTTGTTTGGGTGCTGGGCTTTTTCCCTCGCCTTCCCCGTCGTTCTCTGCAATATCGCCACTATCTCTTCACTTTTCGATACCACCTCTATGGGGTGTATATCCCAACCGGTGGTTTCGACGAACGATCCTTCATCGTCCGTGATGACCTCCGGCATCATTGCTTCGCGAAGTTGCGTTCGCCTGGCGATCGCCTCGACGGGGTTGGCCGACTCTTCAAAGTCATGAGGCTCATATATACCCAACACCCATTTGCTCAGCCTGTCTAGCTGTGCGAATAGGTTGCCCCGTCGCCTCAACTCTAACTGCGACAGGTACCCATCAATCTCGCTCTGGGAGATTGATAACAACCACTCTTGCACGGCTCCCTCGACGTCGTAACCCATGACAGTCTCGCTCGTGTGTGTGTGCAAGGGTATTGATAGTTCAAGAGTCCGCAACTCTACTGTGCTTATGCACCGTCAGTGGTATCCTTCACACGGTACCTACTGGATCACCACTGACTGAGGAAACAACGATTTTCCCCAACTGGTGGTTTGGTCTCTAGTCGCTGGACCAATCTGTTCGCTTTTTAACCCGCTTGCTTGGAGGTTATGTTGCTTTTTGGTTATTGCGCAAACGTAATTCGCTTGTTTACGCAAGGTGCAAACGTTTTCATCGTATACGCAAACGATAGAAACGGTGCGCACGTGATTTCGCGGACGCGTGAGCGCTCTTACAGGGGTTATGCCGTTTATTGTCGATTGCAAATAAACTAGTTGGTATTTCCGACTTCTACTACCCGCGCAAATCGATTCGGCACCCGAGCAAACGAATCCGCGAAAAAAAAATCGAAATTTGCGTTTGACCCGTTCTGCGCATGTGCGGCACCAAAATTACTATATACAAAGTCTTCTCCAGCGCATGCGCAAACGATTACGCGTCTTAAAACAAAAATTCAATTTTTGACCCTTTGCGCATGCGCAAACTCGAAATTAGTGGATGCGCGCACCTCCTGGTGAGATGCGCTACCGATTCCGCTATAGTGATTTTCCACTTTTTAATTGCGGTTTCTGCGCATGCGCGGCATCGAAATGACTGCGCGCGCCCTCTAGGCTATCCCCTGTATCCGCGCTCACGCGTTTTTCCCCAAAAATGCGGAAATTCCGCTGATCACCCTGAAAATGCGGGATGGGTGCGTAATCTACTACTTTACGCCCCGGCGTGCACGTGAGTTGTGCAACAAAGAGGTCAAACGCTAAAAACCTATTGTTGATGAAAAAATGTTTATAAATAATGTGATAAATAATAAATAACTAATTGTTAATTAAACTCTTTGTCGCCCTCACTAGGTACTTCAACAATTACTCGGCCTTCACAAGCAAAGTCCTCACTAAGTACGTGCAGGCCGGTGTATCTCCTCCAAGCAAGGTTATGAACCACCAGTTGGTTACCCTCTTGCACACACTGTATAATTTAATTAATAATTAATTCACCACTCGAGAATTAATTATTCGCAACACGCGTCTCGGCCTGTTAAATAATCAAAGAAAGCGTTTTAATTCCCTAACCTGTGCTTCCAACACGTTGGGCGCCAGTTGTAACGGGGTGCAGTTACGGAGAGGGTATTAATCCCTCTCAGGGGTTCGCGGGGTAATATACGGGTGTATTCTACGCCCGGGCAACTCCCCGTTGTAGAATCACCTGTTGTCCGGCAGAAGCGCCTCGGCACAGGTTCCGAACATGCGAGCCCGGCTTCGATCGTAGAAAGCCTAGGCCGCTTTCCCCTGGAACCGGCGCTGCGCCCAGCCGCTGCTGCCAACTGCTGCCCGCGAACTACCGGCTGCTCGCTATGACGTAGCGTTACCAGCGCAGCCGGTCTTTCCCGCGTACAACGCCGCTCGGTCGAACCTCTCGAGCGGCTTTTGAACTTACTCCCGCTCGATGATCCTCTAGGAGGCTACGCCTCGACTAGCTGCAGCCACTGAAAAGGGTAGAGAGCGGTATTCGGGAAATCATGCACAGGCTAAGGTCTCCAAATAAGAACGCGTGACTCGACAGTTAAGATAAAAACAAGGGCTCTCAATTTATTAAAGAATAAGTTCGCTCGCGAAAGGGCGCGAGCTCCCGAACAAACTAATATGAAATTAAGACGCGACAGGCCGAGACTATTCTCGCTCGCTCGCTAATGTTGGTGACGGGAGGGAATATCCTCGCGCCCCCGTCACTACGCTGCGCCAATACAAACACGAGAAAAGCAATCAAACGCTACTTACGCGGGGCTGGCCAGCCATCGCACGCAACCATGATTCTCGCTGTCTCTCTCTCTTTCTCTGCTTCGGCCGGCTGTCGAGGGGCTATCTCTCTCTTTCTCTCTCTCCCACTCCTCACAGTGGTGGCGGCGCAAAGCTGCAGGCTGTAGTGGTGGAGGCGCACGCACGCGAACCCACTCGCAATTCTCCCACACGGGCACCGAGCTCACTCACGACGCGACTTTTCTCTCTCGCGGTCACACACCTGTTGCCGCTCACACGGCGTACGACAAGATGGCTCTCTCATGCTCCCCTCTCGCCCGCGGCACGGCGTCGTCGTCTTCTTCTCAGACTCCTTTTTGCTCTCCCCGCGTGGCGCGCTCCGAACCATGATACGTGCAGGCGCGCGAGATTCGATTCTCGCAGCGCTGTATCGGTGGTTCACTTACCTTACGTCGGCGCCCGTTACAACACACACACACACACACACACACACACACACACACACACACACACATACATACACACACACACACACACACACACACACACACACACACACACATCCATACAGACATTTTTCAAAAATCATGTATTTTGGTTCCCAACACCTCGAATATCAATTATAACATGTTTTTACAACAACTCAAAAAATTACTATCACAAAGCTTCCTCTAGGAGGAAGCAATTATATCAATGGCTTGGACTGGTATAGCATCTATACTATTACCAAAAGGTATGACCAGTCATAAAAATTTAGATTACCTTTAGATTTAAACAATATTGAAAGTGCATTTTTAAATTTTGAATCAGATAAAAAAAAATTTCGTGAAGTTTTTGCGATTATTTGGGATGAAGCGTGAATGATTCCACGTAAAGCTTTAGAAATTGTTGATAAAACTTTACAAGATGTTTGTAATAATAATCTACCATTCGGAGGAAAATTATTAATTTTAGGAGGTGATTTTAGACAAATTCTCCCTGTTGTTAGAAATGGTTGTAGAAGCACAATAATTCAAGAAACAATAAAATATTCAAATCTTTGGTTATTATTTAATATAATGTATTTGAAAACAAATATCCGTTCAAAAGATATCATGTTTGCTTCATTTTTATTAGATATTGGAGAAGGTAAATTTAATTCATTTGTTATACCTGATAGTTTTAAAACAAACGATGTTTATTTTAAAATATATGAAAGTATAAATTGTAGTATATCAATAAATAGAGTTATATTAACATCACATAATGAAGATGCAAATATTTTAAATAATAAAATTTTAAAACTATTAAATACTGAAGAAAATACGTATTATAGTTTAGATTATGCTACTCATAAAGATGTATATTTATCTGATGATAACATCCATATTAATTACCCGATTGAAACTTTAAACAATATACGTGAAGGACTACCACCACATAAATTAAAACCTAAAATAAATACTATTGTAATGTTAATAAGAAATTTAAGTATTAACGATGGATTATGTAATGGAACACGATTAAAAATTACTAAATTATTTAAATACAACATAGAAGCCAAAATAATAACCGGTGAAAACTCTGGAAACAGAGTTTTTATTCCTCGAATTACATTAAACACTGGCAATTCTTCATCATTACCATTTATTTTATATAGAAAATAATTTCCTTTAATATTAGCGTTTACTATGACTATTAATAAATCACAAGATCAAAGTTTTGATAGTGTTGGAATATATATTAGAAGACGATTATTTTCTCATGGTCAATTATATGTAGCATTATCAAGATGTAAAAACCCAGATAAAATTTTTATTGAAAATAATACAGAAAATAAAGAAGAAATTATAAATATCGTTTGGAAAAAAATTTTAGATAATTAATTTTCAAATATTTTTCTTTTTAGAATATGTCGACTACACAGAACGAAAGTAAATTATAAAAAACAACAATATATTTATTCGTTATTCAATAATAATAATAAATACATAATAAATTATTAGTTTTAGACTATTTAGAATATGAACAAAATTATATGGAATACATGATTAATTTAGAATCAGATAAAATTATTGAAAAAGATAAATTAAAAAAACTAAATAATCAGTAAAAAAAACAAGAAAACAACAGAACAATAAAAAAATACAAAACTCAAAATTGGAAAACTTAAATTTGACAAAATTTTAGAAGAATTTAAAAATCTTTCTTTACAATAATTGAATTTTGTTTTTTAGGTAAATTTTTATATAATTATTAATTAATTAATTTTTTGAATTAATTTTTAGTTAATTAAAACAACATTTTTTCTTTCATTTAGGACAATGGAATATACAAATAACGTTGGAAAATTTTAAATAGCATATCCGAAAATATTAAATATAAAAAAAAAAAAAAAATAAAAAAACAATTCAAAAATTGAATAAAACATTTCGAAAAATTTAACTTATGATCAGGTAATTCAAATCATTTAATAATTTAATTTAATTTTACAAAATATATATTATATTATAAAAAAATATACTTTTATTGTAACAATTTTAATGTTTTCTGAAATTTTATAGTGACAAAGACAGTGGATTAGGCCTACTGGGGATACCACTTAAAAATAAAACGCATCTTTCTATTTACCTCCAAGGTGATGTGGAAAAAATAGAATAAAATATATCTTAATATATAATTAATGTAATTTTCTTAATAATTTACTCTTTTATTTCAGAATTTAAGAATTCAAAACTACTCTTAAGCGTTACATCTATAAATATTACCCTATTAATAAAACATATGAAAAATATAAATTATTAATTTTATATAATATATGAAATATACATAAAATATATTTTTATATATAATTAATGTAATTTTATCCATAATTTACTCTTTTATTTCAGAAATTAAGAATTCAAAATTACTCTTAAATGTTACATCTGTATATACTACCTTATTAATAAAACATATGAAAAATACATGAAAAAAATAAACTTTTAAGTGAACATTTAAATGAGGGGGGTCTGAGGGGGGTCACGAGGGGGATCTGAGGGGGGGGGCGAGGGGGGCAGAAAATATTACATATATAAAAAAAAAAAACAATTCAAAAATTCAATAAAACATTTCGAAGAATTTAACTTATTATCAGGTAATTCAAATCATTTAATTATTAAATTTAATTTTACAAAATATATATTATATTATAAAAAAATATCCTTTTATAGTAACAATTTTAATGTTTTCTAAAATTTTATAGTGACAAAGACAGTAGATTAGGCCTACTGGGGATACCACTTAAAAATAAAACGCATCTTTCTATTTACCTCCAAGGTGATGTAGAAAAAATAGAATAAAATATATAATTTTTAATATATTTTCTTAATATACAATTAATGTAGTTTTCTCAATAATCCATTCTTTCGTTTCAGAAATTAAGAATTAAGAACGACTCTTAAGTGTTACATTTGTATTAACTATCATCCATAAAAAATATGAAAAATCTCAATAATCTATTCTTTCGTTTCAGAAATTAAGAATTAAGAACTACTCTTAAGTGTTACATTTATATAAACTATCATCCATACAAAATATGAAAAATACCATATTAATACAACATATGAAAAATATCTACGTTGAAAATAAATAAATTATTTACTTGTCAAAATTGGGGGGTTGACGAGCGGAGCGAGTAGGGGGTACCCCCTAGTATATATATATATATATATATTTCATATTTTTATGTTAACGACTTATGTTGACGAATTCTAGCACGGAAAGAGACTTATGCAGACTTTGTGGTACTTATGCAGACGTCTGCATAAGTAGGGAGATTATTTTTTCAGTCAAGCGTGATTTATGCAGACAAATTCTTACACGGAGCCGGACTTATGAAGACACTCTCTATAACTGAAACCCGACTTAGGCAGACAAGTCTGCATAAGTACCTATATCACAAACATATATATATATGGGATATTTCAGGTGAAGTGAGCAGCTCAAAATTTTTAACTCGCTGAAAATTGGTTTACTTCTAGTTTTTTATGAAAAAATAATGTTCCTAGAGTTTGAGATCGAATTATTCGAAAATAAAAAAGTTATGGAACAATGAAAATCAAATTTTTTCAAATTTTTGGTTAAAATTTAACTTTACTCATTTTTTTACTCAAAATCTTCAAACTTTTTGTATAGAACATTGATTGGGAAAAAGTTTGCATTTTACTTGTACAATGTGCCAGTATTTATTTTATGACCCTTTTTGAAAGTCTCTGATTGGCTGCTTCGTAGTATACCTTCATATTAGAAGAAAAAGTGTGCGACACAATATTTTTTGTTCGACAAAGCTTTTTTATTTTGTTTTTTAACAAACTGTAACACGCACCTTCAACTTAGACTGTTGCACCTTATTGAAAAAAGTTACGTGCTTTTAAATATAAAAAAATATCAAAAATTGGTATTTTTGACCGGTTAGTGGATTTAAGAAGTTAATATTATTCATAAATTCCATATGTTATGTATCGTGTCACAGAATTTTGTCAAAATATATATTAAATGTACTCCAAACATCTACGCGTGCAGCATCCATAAGAATAAAAAGAAATGAGGGAGTTACATATCAAATTTAGACAAATTACTATCTTTTAACATTCGTAAACAGTTTATGAAATTTACTATGAACTCCATACCTCTATATGCACTTTGTATAGATCATATTTAAGTATAATAAGGTGTTTAAAAAGGATAAATTTTTATTTTAGATGAGTTTTCTGAAACAAAAAAATTGAAAATCAAAAGTTAAAAGTTCTGTGGATTTGCCTATATACATTGAAATGCCAGACCGAGAATTTCAAATATTTACTGCAATTTTCAATCGCTTTTATTTAACTCAAATTTGTAATAATAACATGCTATTTGGCTATACTATGTTGCACAAAAAGTTTCATGTAAAAAGATGTTCTCATATTAAAGATATTAAATAGTGAAAAATTTTATGTCTGGTTTCCGATTCTAAAGTTTCTCCATTTCTCATCGTCAGACTTCGTTTTCTTACCACTTCCGGTTTCCCGTTTCAGCTTATATATAGGTATATATATAAATTCCCGTGTCTGAGCGACGACGACCTAACCTTACACATCGTTACACATATATATACTTCGAGTATGTTAGTTATGCTCAAAGTATATATACACAATAAATATCGTGGATCACCGATTTTTCATCGTGCATTCAATAACCTACAAAACATAATAAACTTTCTACATCTGAATAATGAACTACTAGAAGACAAAGCTCAACATTGCAAGTAATAAAACAACTTAATCATATCAATCAACAACAAAAATAATGATCAGATAAGTATCAAATGCCTAAATATTTATTTCAAATTTTTTAAATTCGTCGAGAAAAGAACATCGACTCTTTGTGTTGATTTCCAAAATTTTTTTTCAGATTTACATAACAAGAAGAATGATCTGTATTTATACACGATTGTACAAAAGAAGGAAACATCATTAGTTAAAGTTATATTTTTTAAATTAAATTGGCTAAAATGAAAAGACTATACAAGAACTAGAAGGACAGAAGTTTTTTAAACAACAAAAAGAATAAATTATCAGATCAGGTATAAGTCCAATTATTAGAACATGGAAATAGTGAGTGATAAGTTATAAAAAATGTACGATGAGTAAAAGTATATTTATATTTTGTATTTTATTTTATAACATTTATAAATAGAATGCGAAAATTGCTGTATTTAGTAGAATAGCAGTGTAGATATCAAAGATTCCAATAATAATTTTTAGTGGGACTTGTGCGATTTTTTACTTTTACAGATACAGATAATACACAAGAAGAGTTTTTCAAGTAATATTGGAGATATAGCCAATCATGTTGAGGAGTTCGAATTTTTACAAATATTACATAACAAGATTTTTTCGAGTCATTTTGGAGATATAGCCAATAATGTTGAGGAGTTGTAATTATATACTGTCTGAAAAATCTAATTTTGAATTAGCTAAAATGAACGATTATCCTCATGAACCTGGTGGTTATATTATTAATGGAAAAGCCTTTGTCATCTTCAAGCAGCTTAGTCGATATCAGTGCTATGCAGTTGTACATATTTACTCAAGCACCAATTAAGAGTGCTCCACCCCTGCGGCGGAAATAGGCAATAGCCAATCAGGAACCGCGAATTTTTCTGCACACATTACGCTTCGAATTTTTATTGAATCGGTGTAAAAATTATTGCATAATGTTCGTTGAACATTAATACACACGGGAAGACTCTTACATGTTAGCAAAAATTTTTGTAAACGCAATAAAAAAAACAAATAAAATTTGAGAGGTAGCGTAGTCTGCTTGGCGCGTAAGCGACATGAAGATGCGTCTACTGCGGCTGCGCCGAGCGGGAGTAGGTTTGTTCCCTCGTCGCGCGGTTGATTCAAATTCAGTTTTTTCCGTTAACGCAATATACAAATGTACAGTATTTTTAAAATAGGTATAATATTTTAATAGGCATAATAATTTATTACATTTACTAGGATGTTATTTTTTATTTAATTTTTATATAATAATATTCAATTTTTGTGTTTGGAGTAAAATGTGATATAATGATATCACATTCATCGAAAATAATAATATCACGTTCATCGAAAATGTGATATAATAATATCACATTTTCGTGTTTGGAGTATTAAAAATTTCTTATATATTTGAAGGCCTACACTCTCAAATCTACTATTTTAGATTCGATTCCTCTACATACTTAAAAAACGTTCTTATCACGGAGAAAATACTTAAATGTGAACTAAATAAGAAAGTACCGTGTCAACGGTAAAAAAATTGTGTCGCGTCAGCGTGGTAAAATTCAGTCGCTTCAAAATGCTTTTTATATCAAAATTTCGATAATTTTGATTATAGTCCGTCATTTCCAGGAAATTGTATATCGTTAAAAATTTACCATGTTCCATATCCCACTTAATTGAAAGTCTAAATTAAATTATAATATTTTCTCCGCATTTATGTTTTTTTTTTTTTTATTTTACTTCACATTTATCGTAGATTCATTACAGATATATTTCATAGATTCCTTATACATACGAGGGTCATTTGACAGGTACCTAGCCTCACCGCCAGATGGTGCCACTATTGCACCAGAAATACATTACAGTACAGTATTTTCCTGTAAACGGTTACAGACGAAATTTCAGCCGGATCGGAGTTGTAGTTTATTTTTGAGAGCGTGTGAAAGCAAATGTGTCCGTTGATTTTTGAAAAAATGGAGAAAGAACAATATCGGTCGGTGATTCGATTCTTGTTTTTGGAAGGGAAATCGCGCAGTGAAATTAAAGAACACTTGGATGCAGTGTATGGGGATGCTTCTCCTTCGATGGCGACCGTTAAATTTTGGTATAACGAGTTTCAACGTGGTCGTACGTCGGTTTTTGATGATCCACGCCCAGGTGCTCCGAAAACAGCCACTACGGAGGAGAATGTGACAAAAATATACGATATCGTTTTGTCAGACCGCCGATTAAAGGTGCACGAGATAGCTGCGATAGTAGGCATCTCAGAAGAACGCGTGTGGCATATTCTACATGAGATTTTAGGCATGAGGAAGCTGTCAGCAAGGTGGGTGCCGCGTTTGCTGACTGCAGACAACAAGCGCATCCGTGTGACCAGTTCAGAGCAGTGTTTGGAGCTGTTTAATCGCAATCCAAAAGAGTTTTTGGGTCGTTACCTGACCGTCGACGAAACATGGATTCACTACTACACTTCAGAGACCAAGGAGCAGTCAAAACAGTGGACCTTACCCGGTGAACCTGCTCGGAAGAAGGCGAAGACGGTCCCGTCGGCCGGAAAGGTGATGGCCACTGTTTTCTGGGATTCTCAAGGTGTGATTTTTATTGACTATCTGGAGAAGGGCAAAACGGTCACAGGACAGTACTACACCGAACTATTGAGCCGATTTGACGCCGTGTTAGAAGAAAAACGGCCCCATTTGTTTAAAAAGAAAGTGCTTTTCCACCACGATAATGCACCGGCTCACACTTCTGCACTCGCCACGGCTAAATTGGTCGAATTACGCTACGAACTGCTGCCCCATCCACCGTATTCTCCAGATTTGGCTCCGTGCGACTTTTTTTTGTTTCCGAACCTAAAAAATTCGCTCGCCGGGAAGAGATTCCACTCCAATAACGAAATAATCGCCGCCACGGAGGCCTATTTTGCAAACCAAGAGAAAACATTTTTTTCAACGGGGTTAAAAAAATTGGAACACCGCTGGACCAAGTGTATTCAACTAAAAGGAGACTACATTGAAAAATAAATTTTATTTTTTGTAAAATTTTTGTGTTTTCATTTGTATGCTAGGTACTTATCAAATGACCCTCGTACTATTATATTAAAATGAATTTCGCTTTAAAAACTGCATTGCGCAAATTGTGTTGATTCGAAAATGTTATTAGGTAAGTATGAAACTTTTGTTTTTATGAAAATGAAATTTTTACCGCTCGCTCGAAAATGAAAATATGGAGGCGGTTGTACGGGACGATTTCAGAGATATGCCCACGGAATTTATAACTTCAGAATTTACGTACAACGTCGACTTTCTTTTGCCATTGCGTAAGAATAAAAATTATTTTCCTATCCTCTCGTTCAAAAAAAAAAAAAAACATAAATAACTAACTTTATAACAAAGCAATTACAAATTGTAAACGCGTTTATTATCAAACGGAAACTGCAACGTTCCCTTCAAGATCGCGCTGAGCATGCAAGCACTAATTGCATAAGTCGCTAATCTGTTCAGACTTGCCGCGGCAAGTACGAAAGCTCATCCGAAACTTGAACGGCCACGCGAGCGTGCAATTCAAGTGCAATAAAAACTTTGTTAAAGCCGGCCCTCTTCCAGTATAACATCGAAGTAGGCCGAGGTCCTACTAAAATATCTTAGGTGAGATTTCACATGAATTCTCAGGTGAAACAACACCTCATGAAATGTCACGCGAAAATCTCAGGTGATTTTAAATTTACAGCTTTGTTATAACTGTAGTTTCTTAATAGCAGATCTTTCTCATTTTTAAACGTGCTTTTAGGTGTTACCATCCTGATGGTACATCGGAAAACACACGTTATAAAACCTTTTATATCTGTTTTAGCATTATTTAACTTGAAAAAATTCAGATGACGTTTCACCTGAGAATTCACCTGAAATCCCACTTGAGATTTTTTAGTAGGGGGATTACGTCGTACGAAATATTTTTCTCCATCCTCAGGCGATGCTCGGACAGCTGCAGCGACTACTACAAGTACGTCCTGACGTTCGTGTGCAGAGGATCGGCGGCCGTCGGCCTCGTAATGACTGCGACCAGGAATGCCTGCGGCACGTCGCACAGTGGGGCCACGAGCAAAAAAAAGCGCCGAAATTCGCGCTTGCCTCGAAAAATGCATAAAAAAAAAAGTTTGAGGCACGAAAGTATTCGTTGTAACCTATATTTTATTAAACCGTTTCCCCTGGTATGATCGTAATTGATATGTATATGTATATCAGGCATATATTGAGCATACATACAGTAACCGCATTAAAATGACATTTTCGTGCAAAGCTTTTCATTACTCGATGTATCTACCATAATAAAAATATATTTAACACACACACACACACACACACACACACACACACACATATATATATATATATATCATTAGATTATTATTAGACATACATATGAGTTATATCGGTTCGTGTATGTGTGTATATATGCATATATATAAATATTATCTTATATCTTAAAAATGAACAAAATTAAAAAAATGGATTTTGTGGTATGCGACACATACACGTATACGTACACACAAGGACAAACACGCGCGTACACACACATACATACACACACACACACACACACACACACAAATATATCCGTGGTGCTAAGGAAGAAGGGAACAAATCACTTGGAAAAGTTTTAGAGATATGGCGATTTAAATGATAAAGCTTAAATGCAACTGCTATAGTTGTCCTTTTTCAATTACGTTGTAACTACAGAATAATGAACTTTTTACCAAATAAAAACTTCAAAATATGGTCTATTAAACCTCAAAAAAAAGAAAAATGGCTTTAACTCGATTTTCATAAAGAGTGGATTAATTCCCATCTTCCTTGGCACCACAGATATATTACTTATTATGAAATCCACTATTTATTAAATATTGAACATGTAGCTGTGGTATAATACAAGTAATGCATATTATATTATATCAATAATAAGTAATATATAGTTGTGTGTGTGTGTATGCGCGTGTTTGTCCGTGTGTGTATGTATACGTGTATGTGTCGCATACCACAAAATTCATTTTTTTATTTTATTCATTTTTAAGATATAAGATAATATTTATATATATGCATATATACACACATACACGAACCGATATAACTCATATGTATGTCTAATAATAATCTAATGATATATATATGTGTGTGTGTGTTAAATATATTGTTATTATGGTAGATACATCGAGTAATGAAAAGCTTTGCACGAAAATGTCATTTTAATACGGTTACTGTATGTGTGCTCAATATACACCTGATATACATATATATCGATTACGATCATACCGGGGGAAACGGTTTATTAAAATATAGGTTACAACGAATACTTTCGTGCCTCAAACTTTTTTTTTTATGCATTTTTCGAGGCAAGCGCGAATTTCGGCGCTTTCTTTTGCTCGCGGCCCCACTGTGCGTCGACTCGAACTACTCAAACTTGAACTCCGGGGAGATCATCGATAACCGAGCCGCGAACGCGGAGAGCAGTCCGCGTCCTGATCCTACTGAGAATGAGCGACTGCAGCCGATTGATATCTCGTTCACTTTAAAAAATTTTTTTTTTAATGGGAACGAATGCGGGATCAGCTGGATTGATCGGATAGACGAGTGGACGACAATAGGGGTTTGGATTGGAATTAATCAAACGTGAATTTTGTTTCTTTAACGGATCGGTTTAATTCTTTTTTGCTTACGATTGAGTTAGAGTTACGAATTTCAATTTGTTAAGGAATTAAGAGCGCACGAAGTTGCTTCTTTCCTTGATTTGAAGGTAGGGTAGAGGTGCTACTAAGATTCGCGACAAATATTTCATATTTGTCATTTTTATATTGTTAAAATTTTATTTTATATAGAGATACAATATACTGTATTGTATATCCTTTCAGAACGTTTATTGATACTTTCAAATTTTAATTGATTTTAATGACAAGGATCTGATCACACAATAGTGTAATATCATTATTTGCATTTGTAAATGAAAATGTCAATGCGGAGAAAATATTATAATTTAATTTAGACTTTCAATTAAGTGGGATATGGAACATGGTAAATTTTTAACGATATACAATTTCCTGGAAATGACTGACTATAATCAAAATTATCGAAATTTTGAATTAAAAAACATTTTGAAGCGACTGAATTTTACCACGCTGACGCGACACAATTTTTTTACCGTTGACACGGTATTTTCTTATTTAGTTCACATTTAAGTATTTTCTCCGTAATAAGAACTTTTTTTAAGTATGTAGAGGAATCGAATCTGAAATAGTAGATTTGAGAGTGTAGGCCTTCAAATATATAAGAAATTTTTAATACTCCAAACACGAAAATGTGATATTATTATATCACATTTTCGATGAACGTGATATTATTATTTTCAGTAGATAAGCAACAGAGCTTCTGGATTCCCCCACTACTCTCCCACTGACTCAGAGAAGCGCTCTGATTGGTCGAGACGGACAGGTGCGAATTAATTACAGGTGAGACAGTGACGACATCGAACCTTCTCGAAGATTGCATGCTCTTACGTAATAGCATCCAAAACGTTTTGAAACGTTTGCGTATGATGTCAAATATGCGATGATGGGTGTCAAATTACAGAATCCAAGAAATAGCAGTTCAAGGTTAGGATATCAAATCCCCTCTAATTATTGGTAATTCAACACCTTCGTGCCCCCATCCCCCATCCCCCATCCCTGCATCGATAATGCAATTGCGCGAACGCATCCCCCATCCCCATCCTTGATTTGCGATGACGTCATTAAATATTACGCCACCCTATTAAATATTGCAAAATATTATGCCATATACACCTATGCATGTGTGTGTGAATGTCTACACATTCATTAACTTCTAATGAACATATATTGATGCCCACATATATGCAATGCCCCATCCCCCATCCCCGATTTGCAATGACATCATTAAATATTACGCTTAAATATTGCAAAATATTACACCATATGTGTGTAAAAGAATGTATGATCATTTTGATACATACTAGCGAACGTGTATTGATGCCCACGTACATGCGTTATCTATCGCACCTCCTCTTTGTTCCGATATTCGCACCGCGCGATTCTTGGAACTGGAGAGTATTTCAATTGCGCTCCCCTTATCCACTCTCTTTCGTTTTGTCTTATAAAATTTAGGATTATTAATTTGTTAATAATTTTATTTAACAATGTCAATGGGTAGAAGGCCCGATAATCACGTCTCATGAGGAACCAAATATTTCATTATTTTTTCGATATCTTGAGCCGTTTACGAGATATAGAATAAAATTAATTTTAGCATGAGTTTATTGCTGAGATTTCGCATACAATTTCTTATAAGCTATTTAATACTTTAATTTACGTATGAGATATGAGGAAAGAAAAATGAAAACAGTAATATTCAGTATAAGAAATGTTTATTAAGCACAATTTTTACATGTATTGCGTAATAATTTTACATTCATTTCAATTTATTTCATTGAACTGCAGCCCTTTATTAAACATAATTTTTTACAAGGAAGTTTTTCATATTATATTAGCATTGCATTGAATGCAATCTCTTCTTAAAGGTGGCACTACAGTTTCCATATAATTGTGCTCTCGACAACGTAGACATTTTAAAATTTCTTCATCACTTTTTAAATCTTCAGGCAGCTTATCCCACGCCTGCTCGAGACTATTTGCTCCGAACGTTGTGAGAAATGCCTTAGGCAACTGAGCAATATCTGTAGGACTCATAAACGACAAATGTTCAGTGCGAAAAAATATCTTGAGCGATCTTTCTAGTGATGGAGTATTATCATGATAAAATTTTCTGAGCAATAGTACATTCTTATATGCAAAATTTGCCTTATAAGCAAGTCTATGATGTGGGCATAGCTGCTCCAACACATCAAACTTGAGTCTCTGTAGTGATGGCCAGCGCATGTCACTCATATCATATGCGTTGAGGTTATATTGTTCAAGCCATTGTTTTTTCTCCAGGCCTTTAACATAAACAATACTTGCATCATGTAGACTGTTGCGTAGCACATTTTCGAGTTCTTCA
Organism: Torymus aiolomorphi; assembly: GCA_036365515.1. Classification (NCBI taxonomy): domain Eukaryota; kingdom Metazoa; phylum Arthropoda; class Insecta; order Hymenoptera; family Torymidae; genus Torymus; species Torymus aiolomorphi. The sequence continues at coordinate 84,621,111 of CM070877.1, forward strand.
TATGGCAATTCGCCAGAGCTCCATGATAAACCGTGATAATTACGCTCCAACCAGCAGTTTTGACTCTTATATTTTGCTGAAAGTCTACACCACGGTGTGGGTGGCTTGAAGGTAAACACCGCTGGTTTCACGTTTCCACTCAGAGGCACAATGGCTAATTCTTTGACAACAAATTCATTGATAGGTTGCTTGAACCCTTGCACATCCAGCACGTACTCCATGTTGACTGACTGATCAGATGGCTTTGCAGGGTCTTTTATACCTTCACCCCCTCCTTAGACTAATTTCTTAATATCCCCACTCATGGGATTATATTCAATAATACGATCGTGTAATATCAAGCAGTAAGCTGATGTCTGTGCTAGAAAATTTTCTTTAGCTTCGAATTCAAGACGAACGTCAACTGGAGCCTGCTTCAACGACTCATTCTGCTTTGAACAATCGATGACAATTAGAGGAGCATGCTGTATATACTCTCCTTTCTTGACCATAGGTTCTGCTGCCTCTTTTCCATAATACACACTTTGAAAGCTTACATACATATCATATAATAAAGCGAATTGATTTTGATCAATGTTAAGATTGAGATTTCCATAAGGATAGTATTGTGAATTGAGAAATAATTTCACATTACTTATATTGCAATGATCAAAGCGGCTAGCATTAGATCCACTTTGTCCTTTACGATTAGTCTGAAAGCCTAGAATGACGAATCGTGGTTTTTCCAGCTGATTCGATGTCTTTACAGTCCAAACATGCTTCGATGTGGTTGGGAGTAATGGATACTCGTATAGCTCCCAACTCCGGAAACTCATAGCAATCGATTTTTCCTTCTGTAGGTAATGAAGGAGACGTATTTTATGCTTGTCAGATAATACCACATACGGCATTAACCATTCAATTTTAATTAGATTAATTTTAAACTCTTCTGCTTGCGTTTGCACGATAGCATTTACATCAGTTTTGGATCCTGTTAGAACAAGCTCATGTTTGCAATTGAGTATAATTTTACGATAATCTTCCGCAAAGCCTAGAATCATACTAGCGGTATGGACACATCAAAGTAGCCAGCATTATTGGTGATTTGTTGAGTTTCTCCAATATCAATCCAGCCTGCGTTTTCCAAGTTTTGTGTAGGATTGAACGATACCAAACCTTTCATTAGACTTGTCAAGCCAACGTTTTTACATTTATTAATCTCTACAGCATTAATTTCATATCGGATTTCTTCGAAAAGATGACAGAGAGCATTATTTACAAGCTTTGTGTTGACTGCAGCTGTACCATCTGCCTTAGTTAATCGACCATGAATATGTAATGAACTACGTGAAGGTAGTAGACAGAGATCTTGATGTTGTATGGCGATACGAATTTCATCGCTGTTATTGAAAGCGGATGAAGTGTAAGGCTGATGTGGATGCACTTCATAATGAGCGACAGATTCGTCGAATTCCACGGGAGATTGTACGTTAATATGTCTTCCATCTTTGAAACAACAGAAAAACAGACAACTTATTTTTTCCCAACGTTTCTTCTGACCTAGAGGCCTAGGCTTCTTAGGAAGCGAATACTCTGTGGTGTTAGCTCTTTCACTGCTCGATGATAACTGATCTTCTGGAGACATGGTTTGGTCTTAATATAGCTTTTGCGGTTATATACGATTCCCATGATTATGATGCTGCTTTGATGTGTAGTCTGATTGTTATAATTTCTCCACGAAAATTCACAAAGTTTCCGTCTTGATCGACAATGCGCAACTGTATATTATCGATAGTATGAGCTGTAATTGGTAAATAAATAACTTGTGTTGGAATTTCAATGATCTTATAGCCTGGAGGAACAGCTGGAAAAAATTCATGTATCGTATGTACTTTCTGTCCGTTTATATAGGCTCCAGCTGTAATGTTGCATTCAACTCGCAAAGCGTTAACCTTGAGAATAGCTACAGGTAAATCTGATTCGTGAGTGATATTTGCTGAAAGAGTACGCTGTGTAAAACCTAATAATCTTCCAATAGAATCTTGCGGTTGAAAATCTATCGTATGACTGCACTTTATAGTACTGCGAAGAGTATTATTATTAGGTTTAAGGCTGAGTACTATGCCTTTAGGTGTAAGTATTTCCTGTAGATGGCGCTCAATGTCTTCAATCTCCCAGCTACCTGTCGGTAATGTCACTATCTCTTCTCCGACGTAAAACTTGTTATTTCCAATATCAATATTGGGTATTGAATTGAAGGTTAAAAGTTCAACCAATCCTAGAACGTATCTTTTATTTGCCAAGAGTTCAATTGGTGGAAAGTATTGAGCTTCTAGTATAGATGACGTTCCAGATAAACTTAGCATCAATGATTCACCCATGACTGCATAATTAATACTGACTATGTACAACATTTACATTGTTTTATATAGCCTCACTCAGAAACTTTAAACAGAGATGTCCACAGTTGTACGAGTTATAATCTTGATATCTATCGTGATTATACTTTACGGCGCTAACGCCCAGGTAATCCAGAAGTTCTACAGGTGGTTGAAGGTCTCCAAAACTATCAAAATACACAACGTTATTGCCTCGTTTTCGATAGGCTACCCAATGTGTGCCAAGTCCTCTTTCATCATCGAGATTAACGATCGCTGATTCGCGGTAATGTGGACCTTTTGCTGGTAATGTATTTCGCATGAATATACCTCGAAAGTATGAAATTTGCATAATACGAGCATACTTTATCAAGTCAGCATCAGTCAGTGCTCTATGAGGCAATTTTACATCGAAGTTTTTTTTTTGCCACATCCGCTGTAGGGTTTAAGATGGATACCGTAACCTGTTTTGTGTGGTTTAAGGTAGAGACCTTTACCAAGAGCAATAGCTTCCATCGCACTGTTATGTCTTTGACTTTCTTCAAGTTGCCGTTTAGCAGCTTTTGCATCATTTACTGCTTTAGCTATGCCAGCAGCGCCACCTGCCAGTGCACCAGTTGCACTTAGACCCGCAAATAATGGAATCAGAAAAGGTAGAAATCCACCGATTTTTCGTGGAACTGGTAGTACATGAGGAATGCGTACTTTGGCTTTACCACTAGCCTCCTTTACAGCATCTCGAGCACTTTTAAATGCAGCTTGAATTACCTTGTGTGAATCACTACTATGGGAAATCGGTTTTGAGGCTGCTTTAACTACTTTAGCGAGTGTAGTGGTTGGACTCTTTTTCAGCCCCATACCGAACTTTGATTTTAATTTCATAGCGTTTGTTACAGTATAAGCTGCTGCTTTCTCACCAATACTTGCGTCTTTAGCGAAAACACGTTTCCAGGCTTTATTTGCTAATACTCTATCAGCAGCGTTTCTAGCCTCAACGCTCTCTCGATTCCGTGAGTAGGCAATGTCGTGTCCTTTACAAGCTTGGTCTAACGGATTAATTCCAGGGTCACCTCGAGCAAGACGCTTTGCAAGTTTAGTCCCAGGTCCGCAGTATTGATAGCCAGGCAGATGTAATTCAAATGGAAGCTTATTGATGACTGTATTGACTAAGCCTCGACCTTTACGCGTATTGCGTTGACGCTGCTTATGCTCAATCATGATGTTAATACCTCGGAGGATAAATACATACTAACTGGAAATGTATATAAGTATGATGTATATATACGTTCAAGGTTAGTTTTCTTTGAGACGTCAAACATTGAACATGGAGTTTAAGGAGCAACACGTTAAACTACCTGTTGTGAATTTTGATAAATTAATGACGCAACAAAAATCAAAAAGACGTCATGGAGAATTACTTCCCAATAATATTAGAGCTGTATTCTGTGGTCCATCAAACTGTGGCAAAACAAACGCTCTACTCTCACTCATTACTCATCCTAGTGGATTAAAATTTTAAAATGTATATGTTTACTCAAAATCACTGGAACAGCCCAAGTACAAATTTCTCAAGCTTCTCTTGAAGCCTATAAATGGAATTAAGTATTTCCCATTCAAGGATCATGATGAAGTAATATCAATAGAAGATGTACTTCCAAATTCAATTATCATATTTGATGATGTAGCATGTGAAAAACAAGAAAACATTAAAAATTTCTTTTGTATGGGAAGGCACAAAAATGTAGACTGCTTCTGTCTATGTCAATCTTATGCTCACATTCCAAAGCATCTAATACGAGATAATGTTAATTTATTAGTATTATTTCGACAAGATGATATGAATTTAAAGCATGTATATAATGATCACGTAAACACAGATATGTCATATGCTCAATTTAGAGATTTGTGTTCAAGTTGTTGGAATAATGATAAGTATGGATTCCTTGTTATCGACAAAGAGAGGGCACTTGGTAGTGGTCGATATAGAAAGGGGTTCGATCCATTTCTTATAAATATAGCTGCCCCAAAGCAAAACCGATTAGTATGATTCCAATTGTTCATCAGACAATATGGCACACCTCAAGCAAGAGGAAAGCGTTCTCAATCAAATTGTAAAATCGAGAGAAGCAATTAAGTGAAAGTACAAGCAGTTGAGGCAAGATAAAACAGATGTAGAAAAGGTGTTGGGGGAAACATTTAAGCCTATTGTAAGTCCACTTGAAAAACTCGTTGATGCTGCACAAACAGAGAAAAAGAAAGTAATTAAAGAAAAGACCGAAGAGGAGCAAGAACCAAGTTATGTTCAAGAACTTAGCTCAGATAATGAAGATGAAGAGGAATCACAAAGTGATCTTGATGAAACTGTAAAGACTAAAAGAGTAGACGCATCATTTGAAACAGCTGAAAGCGGACAGGATGATGATGATGAAGAAACAGAATTTGTTAAAAAAACTTACCTACAGACCTTAGAAAAACGCCCCAACTCACTCGATAATATCTATGGGGTACGAATAGAAGATAATGTAATGAAAATTGGTGACTCACCTATAGATTTTACAAAAACATATGTGAAAGTTCAAAATGTAAACTATCCAAAAACAGCAGGTTTACTTCAATTACTCTTTCAGAAGCAACCTGACTTGATGCACATAGGTTCCAATGATATTGGAAATTATCGAAAAATCGTAGAAGTAACGAATGCTTTTAGAAGAAATTATAGTGAAACTCAACCTCTGCGTAAGAGTAACAGTAAGAAATATAAAGACTTCATAGGTTCCTATTTCGATAAATCAATAAACAGAAGTGTTAGTGGCTCAGGCCTCTTACCTAAATATAAGATTGCAAGAAAAGATATGCGTATGGACTATGTATACTGGGATGATCCTAACGAATTAGTTGATCGTCTTCGCTTACTCTTGGCTGAACTGGAAGCTGGCAATCAGAGCCACACAAATGAGATTCATTCAATCATTGAAGAACTCAAAGAAGCAGGTTACATACATTAAGATGTCTTCGAAGAGAGTTCACTTTGATGCTAAACCAGTTATTCGTGTGATGCATGTGTGGTCCTATGCCAGTCGAGCTGCACGTCACGGAGAATGGGAACAGATAGCACGTGATCGAGAGCGTTTTCGAATGCGAATTCAAAGATTATCTGGAATTATTACGCCTGTGCTCGTACATAAATATAATACATATTTGAGTATAAATTGATTGAACTCGATGGTATTGCAGTCAGTTGCAATATGAGTGTTGATGTATTCGGACGTAACCTCGAGCGAGGTGGAGGCAGTCGTGGTCCTCCAGGTGTTGGATTCAAAGTAACTTCTGACGGACAATACCACATTGACAGCAAGAGGTTATGTAACATTGCTGAGCCTACCCAACCAGGTGATGCTGTTAATTTGGATACTGTACAGCGCATAGTTAAAATGGAAATCAGAAGCTTGTATGAAGTAACTGCGAAATTACGCGGAGACTTGGATAATTTAGACGTTATTGTTGAGGCTCAAAAAAATGAAATTGATACGAAAGTCTTAAAATTGCAGTCATCAATTCAGAATATAGAAGATGTGAAAGCAGATAGTCAAGAAGCTTATATACGCAATTATATATTATCAAACAAGTCAATGTAGATCTTATAAATAGCTCTTCAATTATAAATTTATCGCAGTATCGTTCAACCACTCGTTGAGAATGGATTAATCAAATAGTACTGCTAACAGTAATATACCATACACAAAACTTTCTGACAACAGTCAAAAAGATAAACAAAAGAGCGAATCACAGTGGAAAAATTTTATGAATAAATTTTCTTCGAATACTTTTTCCTTGCCTGAACGACAAAATTACAAGAGATTTCAATAATTCAGGATGAAGGACATGCAGCAGCAAGTGGTTAAGGAGCTTCATACACCTGCCCGTCGAAATTACCGACGACGTAAGTTTATTGTACATGGCTTGGATGAAACATGGCAAGCTGATCTAGTGGAGATGCAGCCTTATGCTCGAGAAAACAATGGCTATAGATATATGCTCACTGTTATCGATGTATTCTCCAAGTATGCATAGGCTGTTCCTATAAAGCAAAAAACTGCCACTGATGTCACAGCAGCAATGGAGTCTATCTTGCAGCAGGGCCGCAAACCAACAAATTTACAGACCGATCGAGGCAAAGAGTTTTACAATGCTACATTTCAAAGTCTCATGCAACGATATGGAATTAATCTCTATTCGACATACAGTAATCTGAAAGCATCTATTTGTGAGCGTTTCAATCGCACCCTTAAGCAGAAGATGTGGATGCAATTCAGCTTGCGTGGAAAATATAAGTGGCTTGATATCTTACCCAATTTGCTAAAGGAGTATAATAACAGCAAACATCGTAACCATTGGAATGAAGCCTAAAGATATAACATTGACCAATGAGGCAGGAGTACTTGCAAAGTTTGCTCAACAGGCGAAAACAGTGAGAAAGCCAAAATTTAAGATTGGAGATATAGTAAGAGTTAGTAAGATAAAGCAAGTATTTGAGAAGGGTTATACACCTAATTGGTCAACAGAAATTTTTACAATAAATCAAGTGATGGCTACTAATCCAGTTACCTACAAGCTAAAAGACTATCAAGATCAACCCATTGCCGGTGGTTTCTATGAACAAGAACTGCTCAAAGCTAAATATCCAGACGTCTATCTTGTGGAGAAGGTGTTGAAGAAGCGTGGAAATAAGATTTATGTTAAATGGTTAGGGTTTGATAACTCACTATAATAGTTGGATAAGCAAATCAGATATGTAAAGGTTAAATAAATAAACATGTGATGTATATATAAGATAAATTCTTTTATTTATAAACCTTCATTTACAATCAATCTTCATTAATTTCAATAGTTTTATAATGCCCCCAAGGTAAAGTATTGTTACGTCCCGATTCGTGTATAGATTTTAAAGGTATGATTTTACACGATCGCGCACTTTTAACGAAAGTTCTACTTAGCTAAGCAAGGTAGTTGAGCTGCGTGGCTGGCTTGCGGTCGAGGCGGCGTCCCTTAGGGTAGGCCCCGATGATGGCGTTACGCGCGGGCTGGCTGTGCGAGGATCGTCTCGACGGAGACGTGCGTCCTTCGTCTCGTGGGCTGCTGTCACCACTCCCTGTGATCGGCGGGCAGGAAGACCCTCGTTTGCTCGGCTGGCTGCCTCTCTGGTCCAGCGTCGGCCCGTGGTGGAGATTCCTTCGGTCGCGGCGCGGACGAGATATATTTCTTTACTTTGAAGAATTTTCTTTTGACTCTTTATGCTTTTAGGAAGACTGCGATACGTTTTTGTAGGTATTCCGTGGATAAATAATAAGACAAAGACGATTGATTTTATGTTAAAATGTGGAGAGTAAAAAATTACAGAGTAGATATATATCGAGAGCTCGTCTCACGAGTGGACTGCCCTAGTTGGATGGTGGAGGTTGACTGACTGCTGACTGCTCCGCTCTGCTCTGCCTGGCTGGCTCTGGCTGCTGAAGAGAGAGCGAGTGGTGGGAGCGCTCCGGCTGTAGTGGGGCGTCCTTCCTATTGATCGAGCGGTGGGCGTGGTTTACGCTGGTTGGTTCTCCCGCTCTAGGCTTGGCTTGGGGACGCCGTTGCTTGATGATGGCATTCAGCTTGGCGTGGGGACGCCGTTGCTTGGCATGGGTTGGTGACGCCATCATGTCGGCTTGCTTTGAGATTCGGCTTACTCCCGATATTTTTATCTGCCTAAGCATTCTCATTCGATAATCAGTTGGGACACATCGTAATCACACTGATTACTTGGAAAGAGCATGCTTTCACAATGACGCTTATATCTAGAGTTCTGGCATTCGATGCTTTTGATTTATCTTAATGGGCATTCTTTCGCGGAAAGGGTGCCTTGGAGCATGTAATGCTTACAGAAGGTGTTTAGCTTATAGATTAGGTATGTTGGCGGTGCTTGAAGAGCGGACGTGCCTTTGTACTGTATATCTGATGATTAATTGCTCTATTTTACTTATGCGGCAGTTCGCTTGAGGAGCGGACGTGCCCGTTCTTATCTGAATGGTGCCTCGATGTGGCGAGAAAAGAATGTGTTTATAAGATTGCGAGTGCAATGCTTTGCACGAGGATTCTAAGAAATGGCTATCGTCACACGGATAATAATTCGGCAGTGCGTCTGAAGGGCGGACGTGCCTAATGTATTGAGATTATTTTTTTTTGTCGGCGGATCGACTTTACATACGGCGAGAAAAGAATGTGTGTACATAAAATAAAACGTGTTGCTCTGCACGTGCGTTCTTGGAAGGCATGGCAGATAATCCGATTTATTATAGGTTAATGAATTACGCATTCTTCTCCTTAAGATAATTAAATGTTAGTTAACTAAGATTGATTAATAATATGACGTGTGCATATGCGTATAGATGTAGGAGCATATGTGCACGTGTACAATGAGTGTAGATATATATATATAGGTGAGTGAGAGAGTGCGCTCTCGAGACTGTGTGAATGCATATGGTAAGCTGTAGGCGGGCAAGTTACCGACGGGTGGTAAGTAATCGGCTCGAGGTAAGTAGAGAGGATTACGAGTGAAGGTAAATGCTTGAAAGGGTTGAGAGGCTGGCAACTGGTAATGTGCCAGTTTGAGGTAAAAGGGTTGTAGAGCCGGTGGCTGATAAGGTGCCGGCTCGAGGTAAAAGAATTAATTAGATCTTCTGCTCTTTATCTTGAAATGAAAAAGATCGGAGTGCATACTCGCGTTCAGACGTTACAGTATCTGTTTCTCCAGGTATTAAGTATCGCTTATCATCGTAGGGACTTAAAGCTAACTTTTTTGTCTTACAGTTTTTACTACATGTGCTTTAGATTGTATTATACACTGCTCTCTGTGTTGTGTTGACAAATTTAATAAACAATCAACATAGTCATCAAAAGTAATGGTTCTATCAACAACTCCAGTTTTAAGACCTTTAACTTTTTTAACATGATCTTGTCCATTTACACGAATGCTGTACATTTTACTACGCAATCCAACAAATTCAGTCATAATTTGACCATTGCATTCATCTTTCATTAGGCCTACAACTTTCTTATTGACTTGAGGAATTCCAAAAATGTTATCAACTGGGTAGTCAGAAGTATCAAAATTTGAAATGTCACGTTTTATCACTTTATATATATCTTCATCATTTATTTCATATATTAAACTATCAGTATCGGTATACAACAGTTTGCAGCTATCCTCGAATTGTTTCTTCATGTAGTTGTAGTGAAAATCATATACTAAAGTCTTTGATAAATCCAATACACAAAGACCTACATAAATTGGCTTATTCATGTATACTTCTGTCTTCTCTAATTCTATGAGAACAAGGTTTTCATCGATGATTGTACGGCTATGGAATTCTGGTCGCGCAATAAGAGCTTCTGCTCCATATCGACCTTCCCATTTGGTCAGTAATTTAACATTAACTCTTTTTCTTACGTTTTCCATAGTCTTACCAAAAACGGCATTATTCATTAGCTTGTAAAGATTTTTCTCGAAGTCATTTTTAGCTTCTTGTCTCATTTTACTATTTAAATCAATGTATTCTTTAAGCCAAGGTCTCTGATTAAACTGTAATACTCTGTGAATTTTTGTAAGTTTTAATCCATTGGCTAAAGCTTGCTTTAAGTTACGATAATGAAGTACGTATCGCGATTTTGGTTCAACAGTTGTAAGCAATTTAGCTTGTGAGGAGCCTGGTGGTTTTTTATGTTCCGGACAAAATGGTAAGTCTTTGTGCGCATCATGTAAATTTTCTGGATATTCCAAATCGACTTCAAGTATATAGCCTATTGGAGCATCATCTGAAATATTAAAATTTATATGCTCTACATCTTCAATCCATCGAAAGCCACCATATGGCAATGCCTGTTGCATAGCCCAGCCGTAAAGATTGTTTACATCGAGATACATGAGATATTTGGAGTCCTTTTCTGCATCATAGTCACTACCCAGGTATTTGTTATTAGCTCGGGCATAGCGATTTGAACATTGGCTTACTCCACCTCGTATTCCACGCTCAATGAACATAACTTGATCAATATCAGTGAGCAACTCAAGCTGTATTTTGGTATACTTGAGCATGGCATCCCAAGTTAGACCTGGAGTTGTATAATAGTGTGCTGGATCCAAACCATAAGCTTTAAGACAGCTATTGCGAAAATTTTCGAATACTTCCGCTAAGAGTAATACATCTGTTTTTAAGTATAAATCTGAATATTCGCCTAAATTTGATATATTAAATGCTGTCCAAACATTTTTTGCATGTTCATAATCTTCATCTGATATGTGACAGATATTCAATTTACTATAGAATTCATCTTTCAATGGTAGTTTTGAAACATTAAGTTTTTCTTCAGAGTCTAAATAATCATAAGAAAATACTCCTTTTCGTTTGAGTAATTGAAATTTCTGTTCGATTAGCGGTTCATCTTGAGAAAACTCTTGCCGCAAAATATCAGTTTCGTCAAGATAAGATGACAGTTTGTCCAATGATGAAGCCATGAATCGAAAGGAATCAATAAATCTAAAGTTAATATCACTACCATCAATGTGTTTCGTGAATGAGATGAAGCGCTCTTAAATGTTTAAAGGTAACAAATCTACTCGTCCGGGAAAACTTTGAGAAATATCTTTAATGAGAAAGTGAGAATCATAGCCTGTTAAATTGTGAAAAATAACTGGAATGCTGCGTGAATCTTTATAATTTAGATTACAATCTTCGTGAGCAGCACCTCGATATCTGAAACATAAAATACACATTGACTGTAAAGTGTTTATTTGTGAGTGCGATATATATATATATGTGTGTGTGTGTGTGTGCGCGATATATATTAATCTTACCTTCCAGTGAGATGACAATGATCTCGAATACGCTTCTTACCTAAGGGTTCCCCATACATGTGACAAATTTTTGTATTTTGAAAAGCATGTTCTTGCTCCAAAGTTAATGGTTCCAATGGTAATGCACATTTGAATGCAGTCTCTACATTTTCAGCTAAATCTTGCAATTCCTTTGCAAACCATTCAGCAGGATTTGGTCCTCTATAGCTACGATAATATGATAAAGAATTATCATAGCTACATTTTAAGTAATATCCCACACTGAATGCCTCATGCTTTTGATAGGCGTTTCCATCTTGTATAGGTTTCAAGAGACACTCAAAATCTGCATAAATGACAAATGGTACTTTCTCTTTATTATTATAATTTTTAAATTTTCAAATTTGATCTCTTGGTGTAGGTAGATTAACTTTACACTTGTTGATTTGTGCACAATCTTGTTCATGTAGTTCTAATTTAATTTTACTATCAATATAATGTAAACATCTATCACAGATATATTTTTTAACTTTATACTGTGATACTTGTCTCGATATTAAGCGAGATAAGTCTTTGATCCAAACATAGTGAGATATAACTGAGTTATCTTCCTCCAGCTCTTCCTCCTCCTCATCTACATAATTATTTTGTATTAAAAGAAGGTTAACATGGATTTCTTTCTTACATGATATATGAAGTGGTACAACTTTGAATTTTCCATTACACTTTTTCAATATATAAACATTAATAGATATATTATTTTGTTTTTCAAATTTTGGAATTTGTTTTGGTCTCATAGGAAAGTCGATTCCCCTAAAATTCAAGTCATTTTCATAGGCTTTGTACGATGATACTCTATTTGCATTAAGGTGTACTGGATGTAAAGCTGATAGTATAGCCCACTTGAAACATTCATCGTCAAAATTGTGTACATTAACACATGCATGTTTTGCTTGTATTTGTGGGGGTAGACTAACGTATGAGCTACCTCGCATCGGAATATACTTGTTGATATTCACAGATAAATTAAGAATTTCACGAAGTGTCCAGCCAGAGTCTCTCTCTTGAAACTCCTCCATGTCTCTCTGAATGGGCTGTTGTACATTATCGGTGAACCACTGTTTCAAATCTGTTGTTGGTAAAATCGATTCAGCCTTGGTATTGAAATACTTGATTTCTACTGTCTCTTCATCAGCTTTTTTATAACATATTCAGCTGATAACACAGTATACACTTTAAGAGCCTCTTCCTTTTTTAAAGCATTATTTATTCTAGATCTAAACAATGCTGTAGCATCTTTCATGAATGCAGTAATATCCAAGTTTTTTAAATTTGTGATGACTCCAGATCGAAGCCGTTCATTAAAGGCACACTCCACATCTTGCCATCTTACTCTATCACTACGTCTTTCACGTAAACCTGCACCACTCTTTAATAAACACTTTAGTCTGTCTTGTACACCTTTGAGTAGACCAATAGTGGATATAAATTTTTGTTTTTCAGCGACACTTGTTGCATTTTTACGCAAAAGCAACCTCAAGAGTCTTAAATTCTTATTTCCAAGTTTAATCCACTCGATAACTTCCTCAGGATTAACTTGTTTATATGCTAGAAGCCTATAGGCTTCCAACATTATATTGAAAACGTTCTTACAGTCGTTTGCAGACATAGTGATCACTTAGAGATTCCGCTTTATACTGAAGGAATAGCAGCAGCAACGTCGTATTTATAGGGTGTTTATGACGCAAAAATTGATTGGAATCTCTGATAATCTCGTTCTAGAACCTTCACATAAACTGTTTACAAGATCCCCTTTTAATTTGATATTCTTTGCATACCAGACATTATTATTTCAATTCAAATTCTAAGAAGTGTTGATGAAGACTGCTTTATACCCTCCACCGCAAACACATAAAAATTCTTACAGAGGAGTTGTTGACAGGAAATGGCTGTAATTTTATACCTCTTCAATATGACACACTTGTTCATCATTCGAACTGTTGACAAAAGAGTTTACCCTTTGATATACCGCAAAAATTCTTTCCAAAGACTTGTTGACAAGAAAAGGCTGTAATTTGATACCCTTTCGATATGCCACATTCTTACCGTTATAAAATTTCATTTATGTCTCAATGTATAGTAAATTATTTTAAATCTCAGCAATAAACTCATGCTAAAATTAATTTTATTCTATATCTCGTAAACGGCTCAAGATATCGAAAAAATAATGAAATTTTTGGTTCCTCATGAGACGTGATTATCGGGCCTTCTACCCATTGACATTGTTAAATAAAATTTTTATTAACAAATTAATAATCCTAAATTTTATAAGACAAAACGAAAGAGAGTGGATAAGGAGAGCGCAATTGAAATACTCTCCAGTTCCAAGAATCGCGCGGTGCGAATATCGGAACAAAGAGGAGGTGCGATAGATAACGCATGTACGTGGGCATCAATACACGTTCGCTAGTATGTATCAAAATGATCATACATTCTTTTACACACATATGGTGTAATATTTTGCAATATTTAAGCGTAATATTTAATGATGTCATTGCAAATCGGGGATGGGGAATGGAGCATTGCATATACGTGGGCATCAATATATGTTCATTAGAAGTTAATGTGTACACATTCACACACACATGCATAGGTGTATATGGCATAATATTTTGCAATATTTAATAGGGTGGCGTAATATTTAATGACGTCATCGCAAATCAAGGATGGGGATGGGGGATGCGTTCGCGCAATTGCATCATCGATGCAGGGATGGGGGATGGGGGATGGAGGCACGAAGGTGTTGAATTACAAATAATTAGAGGAGATTTGATATCCTAACCTTGAACTGCTATTTCTTGGATTCTGTAATTTGACACCCATCATCGCATATTTGACATCATACGCAAACGTTTCAAAACGTTTTGGATGCTATTACGTAAGAGCATGCAATCTTCGAGAAGGTTCGATGACGTCACTGTCTCACCTGTAATTAATTCGCACCTGTCCGTCTCGACCAATCAGAGCGCTTCCCTGAGTCAGTGGGCGAGTGGTGGGGGGATCCAGAAGCCCTATTGCTTATCTACTATTTTCGATGAATGTGATATTATTATATCACATTTTACTCCAAACACAAAAATTGAATATTATTATATAAAAATTAAATAAAAAATGACATCCTAGTAAATGTAATAAATTATTATGGCTATTAAAATATTATACTTATTTTAAAAATACTGTACATTTGTATATTGCGTTAACGGAAAAAACTGAATTTGAATCAACCGCGCGACGAGGGAACAAACCTACTCCCGCTCGGCGCAGCCGCAGTAAACGCATCTTCAAGTCGCTTACGCGCCGAGCAGACGACGCTACCTCTCAAATTTTATTTATTTTTTTTATTGCGTTTACAAAAATTTTTGCTAACATGTAAGAGTCTTCCCGCGTGTATTAATGTTCAACGAACATTATGCGATAATTTTTACACCGATTCAATAAAAATTCGAAGCGTAATGTGTGCAGAAAAATTCGCGGTCCCTGATTGGCTATTGCCTATTTCCGCCGCAGGGGTGGAGCACTCTTAAAAGATTATGTCAAATGAAAAAAGCGAAAAGGATGTGTTATTGTGAAAATTTCAGCAAAAGAAATGCTCAGTTAATCTAATGTATGATTTACCCAGGATGGGAGACATCAAAAGTTTTATTTATACAAGAATATTAAGAAAGATTTGATTCTCAGTGATTATCAGTTCATAAACTGGTTATGTTTTTTTAACAAGATTATGTGTGGGTAATGATCAGTTATTAATTGACGTAGTTTCAATCAATAATAATTTCAAGAACTTATTCTAACTTATATCTCATAAAAGATTATGTCAAATGAAGAAAGCGAGAAGGGTGTGTTATTGTGAAAATTTCACCAAAGAAGGTGCTCAGTTAATCTCATGTATGATTTACCCAGGGTGGGATACGTCAAAAGTTTTATCTATACAAAAATATGAAGAAAGCTTTGATTTCCAGCGATTATCAGTTCATAAACTGGTTTTGTTTTTTTAACAAGATTATGTGTGGGTAATGATGAGTTAATAATTTACGTAGTTTCAATCAATAATGATTTCAAGAACTTATATCTAACTCATATCTCATAAAAGATTATGTAAAATGAAAAAAGTGAAAAGAATGTGTTATTGTGAAAATTTCAACAAATAAAAGTGCTCAGTTATTCTCATGTATGATTTCCCCAGGGCGGAAGACGTTAAAAGTTTTATCTATACGAGAATATCAAGAAAGCTTTGATTCTCAGTGATTCTGTTAATTTTTTATAATATTTTTTAATTTGCTAACGGATTGTGATGCAATAGTGTGATTAGATCTAGTACCCTTCTAAGTCTTCGATATTTACGATATTTATTTCAAATATTGGTCTCAGACTTGATTTGAGAATCAATTTTCTAGTTCAAGAAATTAAAATTTAAATAATCAAAGATCTCAGGAAATCGACTGATTAAAAGAATTTTTATCAATGAGCATCAACGGAGCAAGTAAATTTTTTTAGATAAGTATACTAATTGGCTAAATGCTAAGGGTTAAAATAATTTTAAAACATAAAAGAATTGATACTTTGTGAGAATTTTTTACTATTTTTTACAGATATATACAAGAAGATTTTTTTGGAATCATTAAAATCTCATAAGATGATTGGAAAAAGAATCAATAGAAACATCTTTGTATGAATATCAATGGGCAATATCGATCATGTGTCTTGATAGTATTAGATAATGTGGGATGATAATATGCATTTTTTTGCAAAGCTTTCTTTATTGTACAGTCTTGTGTCGAGTGAAGTAAATCTGTAAGCTTTTGTGTCAACGGAATATAGTTCAGTTCATCTTTGTTTTATACTTAAAGTAATTATTGATACAGAGCATCAATTTATTAAAACATTGAATAATCAATATGGATCCGGAATCAATACAACAAGAATTCGTGCAATGAGTTCATATTGTATGTGAGCAAATGTTAATAACAATGAAAATTTTAGCATAGAGAAAGACATATCGGCTATTTGTGAAATAACTTGTTTTTGTAACATAAAACCATGACGTTTTCCAGTCAAGCAAATTTGTGGACTTTTATGTCAATAAAAAATACAGATCATTTTGCATATTTAGATAAAAGTGTTGTTTAATACAGAGCAGAAATGGCTAAAATAAATTAAGTGGATAAATAAGTGGATTTATTAAAAAACGTATTTCAAAATAAATTGATGATGTGTCTCAGTAAACAATAATATCAGTGAACATCTTGACAGCTTTTTTTTACAAGGAAATTTTGAATTTCAAATGGACTGTACAGTACGATAAAAATATGCAATATAACACATGTTTGCGACATTTACAAAACATTGCTATGGATATTTGTATAATAAAAATCAAAATGATTCAGAGGAGTCATCAGTAAATATTTTTCTACACAAGATTCAGATAATAATTTCAAAAAGTTATATCTATACGAGAATTACAACTATATTAACATAAAAGAAGATATTAACGTAAAAATAAAGAAACTAAAAATTGATGAAGTTCATTGCATGTCAACGCACCAAAGAATAAATTATCAAGTATTTTTTGAATACATTAAGTGAGGGTTCATTATTTTGAGAAAACAACGCGCAAACATATTAGCAAACTGTTTAGACTGTATCTTATTTTCATAGATAACTTTGTTTGTGGTTTAAGTTAGTTGTTTTGATATGAGTTGAACATCTGATGGTGTGAATCAATCATTATTATCCATTGAGCCCACCAAAATATTATGTTCAAGTCTGTAAAAACACGCAACCTCCTGTAGAAAAAACAAAAAGAAATACTGCTGCAGATATTTCTCCAGCAGGGCCTTGTTCTACTTTAGGTGTTTTAATTATCGATGCTTTACTGGCTCTATGATTTCTAAAGGTAAACTAGCATTATTAAAACCCGGAAATAGTAAGATCCCTGGTTAAAATGCCCGTTAAGGTTCGGAATGAATCGGAACGGTTTTTTTTCCGATCCTTTCAGATCCATTAAGGACGCTTCCGAATCTATGTGGAGTGGAATATCCGGAAAATGGCGAACCTTTCCGAACCTTGTTAAAAATAGATTTTTACTTTCAGTACTATGAATCGCTGAATTACGAAAGTCTTTTGTCTACAATAATTTTTTTAACGATTTATTTCTCTATTTAAAAAATTGTAAACTTATCTGATCCATCCAGTTCCTTTCCGAAATATTTAAGATCAAAATAATTTCAATATACTCTTTAGAATAATGAAGATTTGAATGAAATACGTTGATTAGAGCAAGAATAAACAATTTATAGACTTTCTGAAACTTTCCGTTTTCATGCGAACCTTGAAAAATTAACCTATAATGTGATCCTTAACGATCTTTTAATTTTATCTATTATTATAAAGATAGAAGAGATGCTGATAGAAAAATAAAAAATACATAAAAATGCATAAGGAATCATTGTGAAAGCAAGTATAGCATAATATCAGTTTGTTAGATTTTTTTTGTACCTTTATGAACCATTACGAAAGTTTCTGGATTGTTATGAACCTATAAAAACTATACCGAAATCGATCGAATATCAATAAAGTTTTTCCCTTTGTCATAATATATAATTAATTCTAATAAGATTATCGTTTATATATAAAATGGTAATAACACATGAAGTATTTTTTTTATTTAAAACTGTATTATTGAACTTCAAAATTATTTGACATAACACCAACATAATTTACGATTCTTAATAAATATTGGAATAAATATTAATAGTTTTAGGTATTTGCTCCGAACGATTCCACGGTTACTAATAACCAGAAACATGATGGTTCACCAATGTCCTAAATTGATCGTAATGATTCATTATACTTCAACAATGTTCGGAACCTACTAATAGACAGGAAGATGATGGTTCACCAAAGTCCTGAATTGATTGTAATCATTAATTATACTTCAACAAGGTTCGGAGCGAACCATCTAATCCTGAATAAATATAACAAATTATTTCTAAACAAATCTTAATAGATCGGAAAGGTTCTAAAGAGATCATCAAAATTCATTACAGTTTACCTCCATATCATACGAGTATCGAAAATATAACTCTGATGCCAACACCCGTTTTAGAGTAATGGCTAAGGCGCTGGACTAGTAAGCTGAGGACTCAGGTTCGAATCCCGATGACAACAAAATTTTTTAATTACTTTATTTACACTTTCAGGCTTTCTATAATTTAATATTCTTATAAAATATGTTATAAATTAAAAATAATTAATTTTAATCACAATATATCAATTATTAATAAACATCTAAATAAACATTAAATTGGACATGACGTTAATATTTCCCTAATTATCCGCGAAAATCAGGATCATTTTTTTTCTCTGTATCCCTAATATTATTTATTAACAACTACTATTTATTAATAAATAATTATTTATGATTTATTATTTATTATTTATTAATAAATAATCGTTATTAGTATAAATATAAATTTAATTGAAACAAAAACGATTTTTTTTTTCGTGAGAAATTAATTAACAGCACTAAATAAATGTTTATGTAGGTTTCCCTACACGGAGCTTACTCGTATTTCATGACAGTTCCGAACGGTTCCTTGGTTATTAATAGCCAGAAACATGATGGTTCATTAATGTCCTGAACTGATCCTAATAATTCATTATACTTCAACCAGGTTCGGAACGAACCAACCAATCCTGAATAAATATACCAAATTATTTCGTAACAAAACTTAATAGATCAGAAAGGTTCTGAAGAGACCATCAACATTCTTAAAAGTTTACCTCCATGACAGTTCGGAAGAGTTCGAAAGAAATTGGTGCCAAAAACCGGAAAGGATCGGAAAGGTTCCTTAGATCCGGACATTTCCGAACCTAGCAGATCATTTTTACCAGGGATGTAAGATTTTCTCAGATTTTATTTAGAAGTACATCATGCTCAAGTATTTTATATCAAAAAGTTATATCCATACAAGAAAGTCCAGAAAGCTTTTATTCTTAGTGATTCTTAGTTCATAAAGTTGTTATGATTTTAATTTACAAGACTATGTGGGAGTTATTAATTTAAGTAGTTTCAATCAATAATAATTTCAAGAAGTTATATCTACTATAAAAGAATATCGAGAAAGATTTTTTTCTGACAATGATTCTTAGTTTATAAACTTTTGTTTTTAATTTTATAAGATGTGAAGCAAGTGATAATTTCAACAATTCCAAGTATTGAGAATCTCTCTCTCTCTCTCTCTCTCTCCCCCTCACCCTCTCCCTCGTCCCTCCCCCTCGCCCTCTCTCTCAACATCCGTCAAACTGAGTACCAAAAACTTTAATGAGAGCTTAAATATTTTTTTTAAACAATCAACACGTTTTTTATTAGATAATTTTTTAAGTACGTACTTACAACACAATTTGTCCAGTCCTTTCAATTCTTCTAGTCTCATCTATTCAATAAGCACTCTTTACAAATGATAATAATTTTTTTCATGACTGTAAAAATAATAATATTGTTAATATAAAACTTTCTGCGAAAGTATAAAATAAGGCAAGTATAGACGTTTTTTTTCTGTATAATATCTATCTATAAAATAATAATATTTATGATTTTGTAAAAGAAATCAAATAAATAGCAGTGAAAGTCTTTTACTTCTTTGAGTAATTGTATGCTGAATAAGTTATACGTAAGTAAGTACATTCAAATTATTCACTGCAAATCAGACAAACGAAAGTTGTGAAATCAATTATCGATAGTCAAGTAATGCAAACAACTCTCGGAAACTACTGTATGACTGTTCTCAGAAATGTATTCAAATTTGTTCATTCTTCTATACAAATTAAACACAAGAATGTACTGAAATCAATTTATTGTAGTCAAGTATCCATAATTTAACTTAACTGACATAATAGAACTTTTAGTGCCTTGCGTGTAAAATTACATTTTACGTCCACGTTGTAACTTCAAAAATATTCAGCCAGCGGGGATAAAGTACTACTTAACGCCTAACAGGCGCAATAGCTCACATAATACTCCTACAAAACTTTATAGAACCTACGCACTTTACGCCCGTGTTTTATTTCTAAAATTTATAAGAATTTTTTCTGATATTTACGAAAATCAAAGCCTATATAAAAAAATTACATAGTTACCACCACATCACCATTTTTCATTATGCTTTCTCAATTTTGAAATTTCTATAATATTACGCATCTTGGAAGGACAATAGAAGTCTATAGAGCTGCTCTAGCAGGGGTGGTCCTCCAATCTCCCATACATACTTGGCGGGCCCGACGATTTGCAATTACCCAAAATATTTATCCTTGTGTCCACCTTTTTTATGCGAGAATGAGATAAAAAATGCATATAAATTTATAGTCTACTTAGAAGTGCCTTATTAGATTTTACAAACCATTTTATAAGCCACCTACTTTTTATCCTTTTCCCGCGTGTAAATATCATATGAAATGTCATATGAGTATTTCAGACATCAGATCTCATATCTGATATCATGTATGTGATGTCATCTGCAATTTTATATATTATGGTATCTCATGAAATCACATATGAGATTTCATATGATATTTTCATGCGGGTTTGCACTTTTTATTTAAAAATAGAGTAATACATTCAACACGGATCGGTATTTAATATGTAGAAACAACCTGTTTATTCATTTTATTTGATCTTTAAACATATATGAATATTTATATGAAAATGACCATGTCTACACCTTAAACTGCAAAACGTCGGACCCGCCAAGTATGTATGGGAGATTGGAGGATCACCCCTAGTAGGGCAGCTCTATAGACCTCTATTGTCCTCCCTAGATGCGCAATATTATAGAAATTTCAAAATTGAGAAAGAATAATGATAAATGGTGATGTGGTGGTAACTATGTAATTTTCTTATATAGGCTTTGATTTTCGTAAATATCAGAAAAAATTCTTATGAATTTTAGAAATAAAACACGGGCGTAAAGTGCGTAGGTTCTATAAAGTTTTGTAGGAGTATTATGTGAGCTATTGCGCCTGTTAGGCGTTAAGTAGTACTTTATCCCCGCTGGCTGAATATTTTTGAAGTTACAACGTGGACGTAAAATGTAATTTTACACGCAAGGCACTAAAAGTTCTATTATGTCAGTCAAGTTAAATTATGGATACTTGACTACAATAAATTGATTTCAGTACATTCTTGTGTTTAATTTGTATAGAAGAATGAACAAATTTGAATACATTTCTGAGAACAGTCATACAGTTTTTTCAGGGAGTTGTTTGCATTACTTGACTATCGATAATTGATTTCACAACTTTCGTTTGTCTGATTTGCAGTGAACAATTTGAATGTACTTACATAATATTATATAATTGAAATAATTTTTGCCCACACGGACGTAAAGTGCGTAGGTTCTATAAGGTTTTATAGGAGTACGGGAGCTATGACGCCTCTTGGGCGTTAAGTAGTACTTTATGCCCGCTAGCTGAATATGTTTGAGTAGGTACGAAAAGTTGGGTTATATCAGTCAAGTTAACTTACGTGTACTTGACTACAATAAATTGATTTCAGTACTTTCTTGTGTTTAATTTGTATAGAAAGATGAACAAATTTGAATACATTTCTGAGAACAGTTATACAGTTGTTTCCGAGAGTTGTTTGCATTACTTGACTATCGATAATTGATTTCACAACTTTCGTTTGTCTGATTTGCAGTGAACAATTTGAATGTACTTACTTACGTATAATTTGTTCAGCATACAATGACTCAAAGAAGTAAAAGACTTTCACTGGTACTTATTTGATTTCTTTTACAAAATCATAAATATTATTATTTGATAGATAGATATTATACAGAAAAAACGTCTATACTTGCCTTATTTTATTAAACATAAATTGCAATTGAACTCGATAAGTCGGTTCGAGCCATGATCGGAACTTCATGCATATTTTTAATGAAAATATAGATTATATGTTACAGTTACATCCTAAGCTTGTGCCTTTAAAGGACTTCAATTACATATTTGTCAGGAAAAGGAATTATTTTGTAAGGTATTGGAGAAAAACACATCTTGAAATAATATATGTTCTTTTTACCTAAAATAAATAATGCTGCGCTGCTTTGACGCGCGCGTACAGTACCAACAGTTTTTTAATGATTAACTTTTCAAGAAGAAAAGCCATAATTGATTCTGAAAAATAAGCAATATAGAATCTTTTATTTATTTCAGCAATTGTGAATCTATGGAGAGATTATTTTGAATTTCGTTTTATTTTTTTATCACTAAAGTATTTACAATTTTAATTAATTTAGATTTGGTTGAAAAAATAATGTAGCTGTTCCGTAGTAAAGTTTCCCGAATAATGTATTGCCGGTTTCAAATAATAGAAAGACACTTTGTAATAAAACTAGGCTTTTATTTCTCTGGAGGACTACAGATGAATTGCAGCGCGGTGCTTAAGATACGGACTGAACGAGATACGGCGCTAGACTGACGCGCGTCGCGGGAAGGGGAGACAAAACGCTTTTTGTTTCTCTTATGTCGAGCGCTATGATTGGCTGTAGCGTGGACAACTCTATAAACGTAAGCACTTGATCTCCGAAAGTCCTACGCAGGTGGTGCTTGATAGACTTTACCGCAACCTTCCAAAGTCCACCCAAATGAGGGCTGGCGGGGGGGAATGAAATGCCACTCGGTACCAAGGTTTGATAGGGAATTTAAAACGGAACCGAATTCTAGAATAGATGCAGTGAATAGTTGCTTTATCTGATTATCAGCGCCTACGAAGGTGGTGCCCTGATCACTGTCCAAATGCTTGCACTGACCGCGGCGAGACATGAACCGATGAAACGCAGCAATAAAAGCTTCACTAGAGTAATCCTCGATGAGCTTTATGTGAGAGCTCGGGTGCACATGCAAATAAAAATTGCAATGTCATCCTTCAGTGTTCCCTTATCGCGTGATTTGGATAATAACATTGACGGAATCAGCGTAGTCGATAGCGGCTCGCTCGAAAGGATGACTAGAGGTGGCTCTCGGCGTAGGTAGATCGCGGAGTAGCGGGGTACGCATTTATATAGAACGGATTTTACGGCCGAGCGTCCTTGCAGTAGCCAGTACTGTTGGCGTAAAGTACAGAGAGTGAGTTGGGTGTCACCGTGAAGGGGTAGCTAGATGACACTGCCGAATCAGGAGCATCGCTGACAGCGACCGGTCAAAATACATGGATCCTTAGCCTCTTCTACTAGCGAGGATTGAGATAGCCTACCGCCAATCTTAAGTGGGCCCTGATGAATCATTGGGCTGAGTTTTATCAACTGACTTTTGCGATCTATCAATTGATTTGACTGAAGGGATTTCCATTCGTTTGGAAACGATATTTTTTGCTGAAGATGCACCTATAGGTGACGTGCATTTTCAATATCTTTACTAGATACAGAGCTGCAGTGCGATATAGTAGTGTCATCAAAGAAATTGTGACTGAAAAGTTGCGTTCCCAAGCGGCTAAGAGGGTGCGACATTGAAATGCGATGACGAATTTTAAGAATAACTCGCAGAACATAAGCCGTAATCCTAAATAACTTAAAAACACTTGAATATTTGTTAATTAATTCCCACATTTCAACACTAGACGCACACGAGTTGTCACTCTCAATATGTGTTTGATTCACAATTGAGGAGTGACTACTAACATTGGTATCAACTTTACCAGAAAGCTTATCGCTCGGCAGGCAAGGCCATGGAGCAGATGAATTGGTTAACCAATTGGGACCACTCCACCAGAGCCTAGAGCAGAGGAGCTAACATGGTTCGACGCCGCATGAGGCCATGTCAGTGGGATTGTCGGCTGATTTAACATGATGCCAAATTGCATTGGGGAGCAGCGTAATAATCTCGCGGCAGCGGTTCGCTATGAAGGTAGGCCAACGAGAACGATGGTCTCGTAGCCAGTACAGCACGTCTTGCGAAACAGATCATAAGTGAATCTGATCTAATTTGAGGTGCGTAATGCTTACAAAATGGTGAGTTAATTTCGTCAATATTTGAGCCGCGCACAACTCGAAGCGAGGTATGCTCATTCTTTTGATCGGAACGACTCTAGTTTTAGCCATCTGAATTAAAGTTCTTTACGACGCGAAAGTATAGCACGGCACCGTATGCGTGATTAGATGCATCGGCAAAATCATGCACTTGTGTATACTCGATGGATTCACAAAATTGGTTCCAACACGGGATTCTGCTAAAGCAGCCAGGGAGTTACGAGATCATCGGGAAGGAGATCATCCCAAGCTATTTTCAATAACCATAGCGACTGCATAAAGATTTTAGCCGTGACGGGATTAGCGTGCTGGCGATGAGAGTCAAGATGGCTGCGACGCCTCACCTTCGTCTGCCGGCCGTTCGTTGCTTGGCCGCGGAGAGATTACGCTCTAGGTGCGTTCTCAGCCGTCTGCTGCCTTTTCTCAGCGTTGGAAATTCCTCGTCGCAGAAGATTGACTGCCGATGTATACTGCCGGTGCTCCGTATCGCTGTTCTACCGCCATATCTCGTCCTCACTCTGTGCACGTGTTGAAGACGTAACACTGATGCGCTGCGTAATCACTCGACTTTCATCCGGCTCGAAGGACCAAATGTTTCGGATTAAAGTTTCCCGAATAATGTTTGGCCGGTTTGAAATAATAGAAAGATACTTTGTAATAAAACTAGGCTTTGATATCTCTGGAACACTACCGATGAATTGAATATGCGACAGTTCAGCCGCACTTAAGCTGCCGTCACACACAAGTCATTGGCATATTAAGCAAAGTATTAAAACGCGACCGCGAAGTACTGTCCGTCCGGCTTCTAACTATTTTTACTCTAATGTAATTGAATTCAAGACTGAATAGTTTTATAATAAACAACAACATTTACTTTACTTCTCTTCGTGAGTAATTTATCACCTTTGTTTCGCCGAAATCCCAATACTACTCCTAACATAAAAGCATGCTCGAGATTCTCTCTGCTCGGAATTAGAATACCAAAGTGGGTGACCACAACGTGAATACGGCAGAGCGAGTTCGCACGCAACAAGTTCGAGCAATGAAGCAATGCCATCACTACACCTGTGGCAGCGCATGTACCATCGTTACACTTGCGGCAGCCCATGTTGAGGACGCCGACAAGTACACCGCGGTCAACAGCACGTGGGAACGGAGAGCCCGCTAACAACTTAGTAAATAACCAATAACCCAAATTACCTAAGAACTTAGTAAATAACCAATAATCGAATAACCCAAATTGCCTAAGAAATTAGTAAATAACCAATAACTGAATTACACAAATTACCTAAGAACTTCATAAATAGCCAATAACCAAATAAGCCAAATTACCTAAGAACTTAGTAAATAAGCAATAATTGAATAATCTGCTGTATGTGTTTGAGGACAAGTGTTCTAAGAAGATAAGTGACTAAAGAAGTAATCTCCCTTATGTGTGGTATTTATAAGTATCCACACGCATAGAGAATGCGTGCGTGCGTGCGTGCGTGTGTGTGTGTGTGTACTCATTCCACTATCCGCTTATGTGCATCCAGTAATTAACATAACAGTAAAGTAACAGCAATTTTTTAATTTAAACAATGATTTTTTCTTACCCATATTCCAGGGACGTAATCACCTCTTGTGTAATACTCAGTACTGGCTGAAGCGCGGTCAACACTGGTACCCATTCCATAACCATTATTTTCGCAAATAAATATACATGGTATATTCCACAGTTTTGCCATATTATATACTTCAAATATTTGACCTTGATTTGCGGCACCGTCACCGTACAGAGCTAAGCAAACACCACCAGTATTCTGATATTTTTGAGCAAAAGCAATTCCAGCTCCGAGTGGCACCTAAAAAAAATAAGAAATTTTTTTCTTACCTGTATTATTTTATTTCAAAAAAAAAAGGTAGTCTACTAATGTAGCAATGAGATGATTAGGGATGCGGGTCCTGGATTTGGCTAAAAATGTGGGAGGTACTTCTTTATGACAAATAATGAGATACATGTCTGGGAATTTTGTGAATGGGCCTTTTGTTCCGAGATTCAAGCTATTTTATGTCTAAAATTACAATAATAATTTTTGATAAAAATGGGATCTCTCTTTAATTATAGGTTTTTGAATATTGCGGTCTTATAAATGGTCTAAAAAGTTTATAAAAGAAGGCAGAAAAAG
Source organism: Torymus aiolomorphi (assembly GCA_036365515.1). Lineage (NCBI taxonomy): Eukaryota > Metazoa > Arthropoda > Insecta > Hymenoptera > Torymidae > Torymus > Torymus aiolomorphi. Next base: position 84,647,587 of record CM070877.1, read on the forward strand.
CTTTAATTTGAGCTGTATTTTGTTAAAAAATGTCGATTTCTCAAAAAGTTATAGGCTATCAAAAATTGAGTACGAAGATAGCTTAAAATACCATCCGTTAAATGCTTGAAAAAAATAAGAAAGTTCGAGTCATTCTCTTACTCTATTTTTGATAGCCTTTTTGAGAAATCGACATTTTTTAACGAAATACAGCTTAAATTAAAGCTCTTTCTGCCTTCTTTTATAAACTTTTTAGACTATTTATATTACCGAAATATTCAAAATCTGTAACCAGAGAAAGAGACCCCATTTTTATCAAAAATTATTCATTTTAGACATAAAATAGCTTGGGTCTTGGAACAAAAGGACCATTCACAAAAACCCCGCGATACACGTCTCATTATTTGTCATAAAGAAGTACCTCCTGCAGTTTTAGCCAAATCCAGAACCCGTATCCCTGATCATCTCCTTGTAGGTTAGAAAAATTATTATGTTCAAAACATAATTTTCTTTTAGCATTGATGTTGTAGAATACTATAACCGTCAGGTAAAAATAAAGAGATATTAAATAGTACTTTTCGTACCATGGACGTAAAAGTTTATACCCACGTGTTACCGCGGAGCCCGAGGGCCGACGAAGTCGGCCCGATGGATCTGAGATCACACGGGTGTAAAGTATTTCGCCCCAGGTGCGAACATTATTTTTCGATGCTGAAGGCGTAAAATTGCATTTTTCAAAATTAGTACAGGGCGTAAAATTCGATTTTACGCTTACTGCATGGAAAAAGTAATTTTCAATTTATTGATTAGCTGCAGTTGCGAGCGTTTTCGCACTCAATAAAACTTGTATTTCGGTGCTCAGGTGTGAGCGACAATACGCTGAGTATGTGAGTTGACCGATCGATAAATCATTGCCAATTGTTAAGTATAAATAAATTTTGATAATGTAAGTGTTATATGATGGCCTTGCCGTCCAGTTCAGTGCTGCGTGTAGATAAAAAAGGGATAGAGAAAAAATACACAACAAATTATTTTGTCGATGATTTTAATGAATTTCCTCTTCAGGACTAATTTCTTTATATATAAGATGTTAGGTATAGATGGCCATGTTCCATACCACCAGTCAATGAACATGACTACATATATGTAATAGCTTATTTATGGAAAGAAATTAGTCCTGAAGAGAAATTTCATTAAAAGTTCGAAACGTTGACAAAATAAATTGTTGTATGTTTTTTTTCTTCATCCTATTTCCATCTACACGCAACGATGGACTGGACAGCAAGACTGACAGAGACCAATACTAACACTACAAGTAAAAGCTGTCGTTCAAGCGATCACCTTACTAGAAATGTTGATATTGTCCTTGAGTATATAAGAAGGATTTTTGCGTCCGACCGTCAACTCACACTGTAACAAAACTTCCATATATATATATATATAGATATATATATATATATATATATATATATATATATATATATATATATATATATATATATATTGTTTAGTCTAAGCCCTAGCTTTCAACAAAATCCGCGAAAGCCTCGCTTCGCTTGAATTTCTAGACAACAGGAAGTGAGATAGGAGAGTACTAGTCACTTACCGCGTTAAATATGACAAGAGCTACATATTTAGAAAAAGTACTGGTGAGCACACCACTACTCTCTCTCTCTCTCTCTCTCTCTCTCTCTCTCTCTCTCTCTCTCTCTCTCTCTCTCTCTCTCTCTCTCTCTCTCTCTCTCTCTCTCTCTCTCTCTATCACTCTACCTCCCTTACTCCGCGTAAGGAAATATACTCTGCCTATTCTTCCCTGAACAGTCGCGAGGAAGAAAGGACAGCAAGTCCCGCGCAACGCGAGAGAATTATTAAGTATATGCCACGTGTTTACAAAAGAGAAGACTTATTCCTTTTCGAGCGAGTTTCAACAATTATATAACCGAACAATGTTTATTATAAACCGCTGGTGTCAATTAGATTAAGCAATACATTGTGTAAATAGAGACTATGAAAACCCAAGTTGGATTATTCAGGGCACTACTTCATCACCATCCGATCCTTGCAACGATCTAAAAACCATCACGCGTCAGAATCCCTCCCTTTAGATGCTCCGATTCAATTATCAAAAAATAATTTGGTAGAATCGTCATTATATATGTATAGCTCCCTACATTACGTAGTTGTTCCAAAAAGCTTATACTCAGCCCCCTCGCTCCCTCAGCGCCACCTTAGCCCCCCATCAAAATAACGTAATGCGATTATTTATACGTTATTTTGAAGGAAATTCGCACCTAACCCCTCCACTCCCCCTCAGCGCCACCCAGCCACGCTCATCACTTTTTCGCCGAAATTCAACATCATTCAATCTCACATTACCATTATTGTGTAAATCCCTTTAGAGCTGAAAACATGAAAATCTACCTTTGAATAGATACGTAGGTAAGTAGATAGGTATGTAAGCAGGTAGATAGGTAGATAGCTAGGTTGGTTGGTACAAAAAGGTAGGTAGCGACGTAGATAGGTAGGTTGGTAGATAGATAGTTAGAAAACTTTTGCGTTATTAAGGTGGTCTTAATGGCTTCTGAGGCCAAAATTACCTGAAAAAAATAATTAAAATATAATTACTATAAAACAAAGTATATGTATTACTAATATAACTTATTACTGATACAAAATCTTAAGAGATAGGTCTCTAAACCCATTTTATGTCGAATTTTGTCACTCCATGGATTTTAAGGGGACAAGTCGCAAATTACTTGGAAAATATGTACCTATGGTACGAAGCACTGAAATGAAAAAATTTCGTGACTAACTATTTTCTTAATTGAGAAAACGATATAAATTCATGAAAATTCATAAAATTAAGAAAAAGAAAGTAGTTTTTTGAATTAAAATACCGCTGCTAATTCATTGGCACTTAGCTTCCTCAAACTTAATTTTTTTATTCTATTATATAAACTATTAATTTAAAAATTATATTGTAAACAATTATTAAATTTTAAAATTTTAACTTATTAAATTATTTAAAAAAAAAAATTCAAAATTTGTTATCCGAGCGACAACGAAAACGCATTTTTTCTTCTTCAAAAATTTCTCTCACGAATATCTCGAAAAATAATCCAGCAATCCTAATGAAATTTTGTACATATATTCTTTAACCAGATCCAGAAAAACAGGTATTACAGGTTTATTAATGTCGATATTGTTATAGAGGTACTCAGCGATTAAGTTTAGTGCGTCATTAGTAATTTTGTTCTTGAGAAAACCAAATTGTTTATCTGATATGGTTTTTGGTATTCATAAAAAAATTAGTTAGTCTTGCATGTATGATTTTTTCAAAACTTTTTGCAATATTAGAAGTAAGAGATATAGGTCTATAATTGTTTGGAGAAGACTTATCTCCAGTCTTGAAGATTGGGACGACTTCTGCTATGTTTAATGCGTTTGGTCAAACTGCTTTTGTTATACATTCATTAAAAATATGTTCTAGAGGTTTATCTATATATTGCAACGGTTGCTGCGCTCCCCTGCCGGACGTTCAGGAGTTCACTATGGTTCGGATGGGGGAAAAGGGAGTGTCAGGTGGCTTAAGAACAATATAATATGTAAGAGAATAAAAAAAGATGTTTATTTAACAAGAACTTATACTAAATAATAAATTAGAGTTGGTCTTTGACAATTTAATTTGATATGAAGCCACAAGTGATTGGCTGCGACCACATCAATTCGCCACCTGAAAAATATGAATAAAAAAAAACGTGCTTACTACGGCGTACTACGAAGCCTGCGGAGCTTAGAACTAAATAATATCGCAGCGCCCCCTCGCGGGACGGTCTACGTTACGCTAAGCCTCGATTCAACGCGTACGTCGACTTACGGTGGCGTCGGTGCGGTGAGTCTGCGTCACAGTCGTAAAGTCGGTATTCCTGTTCCTGTATCTACTGCACGTTAATGCCCTCTTTCCCTTAGTCACACGTCGCACACGTCGACTGAGGGAACGGCTTTGGGCACGCCAGCCGTGTGTACCTCGTGTGCTCACGACGATAGAATCAAGACTCGCTCCGCTTTTTCTGGCACAGGTCCGCATAGTCCGTGTTCCGCTAGTCACATGTGCGCACATCGACTAATGGATCAGCGACTTCAGGAATACGCCTTACGACTACCTCGTGTACTCACGACGGTAGAAACGGGGTGTAACTCGGTATTCCGGGCACAGGTAGAAAGGAGTCGTGTTCCTCTAGCCAAGTATGCACAGGTCAACTAGAGGAACAGCGGTTCCGAGTGCACGACCTGTGACTATCTCGTGTGCTCACGGCGGTAGAGACAGAGTGTATTCCAGAGTTCTCGGCTCAGGTACAGGCAGTTCGTGTTCCCATAGTCACGTGTGTGCACGTCGACTAAGGAATAGCGATTTCTGGTACACGTCCTGCGACTACCTCGTGTGCTCACGATGCCCAGTGGAATGAAACGATGAAAAGTGGACAAAAATCGAATTCCACGCCGTTTTAAATTGAGCCGAGCTCAATTTTGTTTTAAACTGATCCCTATATGACCACCTTCCAAGCTACTATGCGGATTTTCGACATTTGCTATTGGATATTTTTATATAACCAATTAAAAAAATAACTATTCGAAATCAGATATTTCGTGTAATTATCCTCCGTTCATACTACAATGTAAGCGTTATTCATGGGAACTTTTAATACTAAAGTTGTACAAACAGACCGATGAGACAGCGATCTTAACCTTGGAATTATTTCTCAAGGTCATTTAAGGTCGAAGCCTTTTTTTTACAATTTAGGTAGATAAATCAAATTTATCGAACAGATGTCGAGTAAACACTTATTGAAGACCTTGGACTCCACCTTGGCATCAACCGTCAAAGTCATCTCAAGGTCAAAACTTATTTATTACATTTTGTGTAGTTAACTTTGACTGAAAAGCGTTTATATGAGAATTTCCTCTGAGGTTGTTGAAGTCTGTAGTAAATCCTCATTCATGACCTTGAACACGACCTTCACATCATTCGTCAGTTATTTCATTTCCAAAATCTATGGCTTACCGTTTAAGGTGGATATTATCGAAGAAGAGCATTGAGTTCACAATATTGAAACAGAGAGTCGGGGAGACAAACAAATCTAGATAGGCTAGATAGTTGACAATTTACATTTACATTTTTTAGGGTTTAAAAGTTTCTTCCAACATAAAATATATATGAATAGATGTCTCAGAGTGTATCAAATACTTGTTTTTATATCTAGGCCATTTATGTTATTCAATTTAAATTTCTTTCAAATATATTTGTTGTATTTTGACTATAAATTAAAAAACTTATAGAAAGTATGTCATGTGTACATGGAAATCTTTATTTAAGGTGGTTCTTTCACGACTTTCCTAGTCAAAATACTGCTAAATAAAGAAGTTACCTAAAATTAGAAAAACCATAGCTGAAATGTGATTTATTTATTTATTTAAAATGATAGATAGTCAATATATAAAATAAAAAGTAAAATCATTTTATGAATCAGTATCCACTGATGATGACACATTAACAATAGACGCTGATATTAAGGATATGCGTGCAGAAAATAAATCTAAAATCCTAAGTTTTGAATTGATAGCAATCAAAAATGATGCTCAAGAAAAACAATAAACTCCAGTAAAGAAACGCCCTTCAAAAACTATTAATAAGAAATTTAGAAAGAAGTCAAAGCAAGACGAAACTGAGAGGGAACAACTAGTTAATATTGAAAAGAAAGCTAATAATAAATCAGTTCTATCAAAAAGATGTAGGACGACGATAAAAGAATTATTGAGCTACTATTTTTATTACTAGTTTCCAAATTTGGTAAATTATTTATTCAATGTTATTTGCATTGAAATAAACAATGCAGTTAAATAAATATTCAAATTGAGTCATTTTGTTAGCAACTACTTTTAGCTACATTACTTTTTGTTAATTAATATGCAAAGTTATATCAATTGAGAATATTAAAAACTTATTTATGTATAAAATGTGGCCTTGTCGTTTTTTCGGGAAAAATTTTCAACAAAATGGATTTAAGTCGTTTTACTTATTATGTCTGTACCATATAAAAGATAGGTATTTAAGTATATTAAATATAATGATATCTCAAATTTGAAAAAAATAGACTTAAGTCATTTTCCGGGCACCAACTGATATTATGATCCTCACATGCAGCTAAAAACAATCAATGTACCAAGTTGATGCCAGAGTCAAATTGACCCTTTGTGTTCTTCTTGGGTTAAAAGGGCTTCAAGGTTTTTGAGCTATTTTAGTGTCAATATTTTTCCAAATGATAGCCAATATTTATAATGTGTAATGTAGCTGGTAAGTTCTTGCATGGATTTATTTATTTCCTCAAAGTAAAATGGATACAATCAATAAGAAGGCTAATTTGTCTACGGTAAGTTGAAATAAAAATATTTCTCTAGTGAATTCAACTAAAGTAGAGAAATTATTAATTCATGTCCAGACATGAATAAAAATATTTCTCTAGTGAATTCAACTAAAGAAATATTTTTATTTCAACTTACCGTAGACAAATTAGCCTTCTTATTGATTGTATCCATTTTACTTTGAGGAAATAAATAAATCCATGCAAGAACTTACCAGCTACATTACAAATTATAAATATTGGCTATCATTTGGAAAAATATTGACACTAAAATAGCTCAAAAACCTTGAAGCCCTTTTAACCCAATAGCTGACTAGATGTCTATTTCTGAAAAAAAACTGACAATCGGAAAAGATTTTGTACCATTGACGATTGACGTGAAGATCGTGTTCAAGGTCATGAATGAGGATATACTACAGACTTCAACAACCTTAGAGGAAATTCTCATATAAATGCTTTCCTGTCAAAGTTAACCTCTCAAAAAGTAGTAAATAAGTTTTGACCTTGAAATGACTGACGATTGATACCAAGATGGAGTTCAAGGTCTCCAATGAGTGTTTACTCAACATCCGTTTTGATAAATTTCATTTATTTACTTAAATTGTAAAAAGAAGGCTTCGACCTTAAATGACCTCGAGAAATAATTCCAAGGTTAAGATCGCTGTCTCAATGGTCTGTTTGTACAATTTTGGTATTAAAAGTTCCCATGAATAACGCTTAGATTGTAAAGGTTGAATGGAGGATAATTAGGAGGAGAATAGTTATTTTTGTTTCCTCATAGAGGAAGCTATGTGATAGTAAAAAAAAAGTTTATGAGATAATGTGTTAGAAATGTTATTTAGTAAATTTGGAATCGAAATACACTATTTTTAGAAAATGTCCGTATGGATGTGTGTGTGTGTGTGTGTGTGTGTGTGTGTGTGTGTGTGTGTGTGTGTTTATGTGTTTGTGTATGTATGTCCGTATACACTGATATCTCATGATCTACTCGACCGATTTTAACGCGACAGTGATCATTTTTTTAGATTTTGCTTCCACAATTGGGGTCAATATTCTATTTTTGTAAAATTTAATTTTTTTTTTTTTATAGCCATTTTTTTATTTTCAAAACTTTTTTTTCGATTTTTTTAATATTTAGAACAAATATTGTTTATATATCATGAATTCTCTGTATGTAGGATAAAATTATCTACAATTTAAAAAAAAAAAGTCGGTAGCTATATTTCGTCATAAGTTATTGATGAAAACGTAATTTTTTGTAAATAGGTTATATTTCGAAATTAAAAAAAGATATTAACATGAATATTTTTTTGGTTATAAAGGATATTAAGTACTATAACTTACTAAATTTTTAGGTTTTTTTATTCATTCTTTTTTGAGAAAAAAAATAATTTATAAAAAAAGTGATTTTTTTGTCGTTCAATAACTATAGTAAAATTGGCTTAATCACTTTGAAATTCTTTGTAGGGGTAGATTTTGTATACGAATCGAGTGAGTTCTTTGGGCAAAAGGATTGATCCATAAATTTCGAAGATATTTGAGGTTAAATTTTTTTTCAATTTTTTTTTAAATCGTAATTTCTCGAGAACGGCTCTATGTATCTAAATGGGATGGGTGGTATTCGAAAGAGAAGTAAATTACCTATATTTTCTAAAAAAAATTAATTCTCTAGCTATCACGGTTCTTTTGTTATTAACAAAAACGTAAAAATTGAAAAATGAAAAAAAAAATGAGTTTTATATGTTCAACTATTACAAGAGTAAAATTGTCTTATTCGCTTTAAAATTCATTGTAGAGGTATATTATTGATAGTTCTCGGATGAGTTCTTTTGTCAAAGTGATTGGTTCATAAATTTCAGAGATATTTGAGGTTAAAATTTTTCTAGACATTTTTAAAACCTATTTCTTGAGGATTAATTTATAATTTTTTTTTAATTTAGTTTATAATTAAATTTAATTTAATTTATAAAAAGATAATTTTAGTTCATAATATCTCTGAAAATTATGAACCAATCATTTTGCCAAAAAAACTCTGCCGAGAACTTGGTTGGTAAAGGCGCTTATGGTAGAGTGTGAATCATAATTTTGTATCTTGAGTCTAATGGCCAATTGTCAACCAGGAAAGGTTTAAATAAATGAACACCATTTATTTTTAACCGACGTTTCGGACACTTTTTTCGTGTCCCTCTTCAGGTGCTATATTTAACAAAAACCATTTACATAATAAATATATACAGTATGTTGAACTTACAAATTTTAACACAACAAAACGTAGTTTTTACAATTCCAATTCAAAATAATTACATATTTATTAAACACTAATCACTTAAAAATTAATAAATCACAATTCGCAAGTTTTTTAAAAAACTTAATATTAATGTCGTGTTTAGTACCATAAATAAACTAAATAATGTAATAGTATTAGGAAAAGATAAAGAAGAAAAATACAATAAAAACAATGTGGTGTATAAAATCAATTGTAAAAATTGCGAAGCAACGTATGTGGGACAAACAGGTAGACGATTAAATGTACGAATAAAAGAGCATAGAAAAAAATATCTTGATAAAGATGATAAATCTTCCTTATTTGCGCACACTGAAAATAACAATCATACAATAGATTTTGACAATATTAAAATCTTAGATTCAGAAATTAATAACGGAAAAAGACTTTTTTCAGAAGCTTCTTCATTCATCAATAAAAAGATTATATAAACAAACAATTTGAAATCAATAAACTAGCGAAAGAATATAATATATTAATTAATAACTGCGAAATTTAGCTTAATATAACTCTTACTATGTATTAAAACTTTGTAAAGCCGAACGGGTATATTAGGAGAGCACGTTGGATGAGAATATAATATCCACCACAATATTCGTGTATGTTTTGAGTACCGTGTCATTAGGATGACTTACACTATGACGTGCTCCCTGATACCTCGCCTCGGCTCCGAATCGTTCAACGCTATCCCCACTTATCTCACATCGTTTTATATACTTTTATACACACAAAATATACACACACAATTATAGTAGATTAGTATATATAGACTGTTTGCCGAAAATTTAAGCATTGACGAAACGGACAGTCGCCCGTTATTATTACAGCTTGACGTAATGTAAGTATACTTTGTTATACATAATTTGTTTACAGTTACGAATTGTGATTTATTAATTTTTAAGTGATTAGTGTTTAATAAATATGTAATTATTTTGAATTGGAATTGTAAAAACTACGTGTTGTTGTGTTAAAATTTTTAAGTTCAACATACTGTATATATTTATTATGTAAATGGTTTTTGTTAAATATAGCACCTGAAGAGGGACACGAAAAAAGTGTCCGAAACGTCGGTTAAAAATAAATGGTGTCCATTTATTTAAACCTTTCCTGGTAGACAATTGACCATTAGACTCAAGATACAAAAAAAAATTCTGCCGAGAACTATCAATAATATACCTGTACAATGAATTTTGAAGCGAATAAGACAATTTTACTATCATAATAGTTGAACATCCAAAACTCATTTTTTTTTTAATTTTTAAATTTTTACATTTCTGTTAATAACAAAAGAACCGTGATAGCTAGAAAATTAATTTTTTTTAGAAAATATAGGTAATTTAATTATGTTGCGAATGCTATAAATTATATTCAAATACATAGAGCTCTAAATATCAGTTGCAAATTTATAGGCAATTGTGATATATATTTTATGTATGTGAATTTTTGTGGAAATGTATAATCTATAAAAATTTGAATAAATTATGTTGGAGTTTTGTTATTTCTGTCTTTCTGAAGTATTAAATTTTAAATATTGGAATTAAAAAATAATTAAAGGAATCAGTAAATTAAGTTTGAGGAAGCTACGTGCCAATGAATTGGTAGCGGATTTTTAATTGGTTATATAAAAATATGCAATAGCAAATATCGAAAATCCACATAGTAGCTTGGAAGGTAATCATATAAGGATTATTTTAAAACAAAATTGAGCTCGGTCTAATTTAAAATGGCGTGGAATTCGATTTTTGTCCATTTTTCATCGTTTCGTCCCACTGTGCGACGGTAGCAACAGAAGCTGTGCAGGTAATCGGAGGCGTCTTAAGGTTGGCAATACTCGAGTTCCTCACGTGTGCTCACGAGTGAAAAGCGGTATGTCCAGTCTATTAACCTGTGGGCACACAGTGTTAGTATACTGGTCAGCCTAGGTAGACGGTCGGTCACGGTCTCCCTCTCACCGGTGTGAGAGCTGCTTATATAGGTGAGATTTGTGAGAAGATGCGCGCCCCGGTATGATGTCGCATCAGTCGTGGGTGTGCGCGCGCCGATGTGGAGTCACGGCAGTCTCTGGACAAGGCGGGCCTACATGGGCCTACGTGAGCCCACGCGGCAACATTTGTGGAAAAAGCGAATTTACATAGAGCGGCGTGACCGCACGCGCGTACGATCGTGGACAAGGAGGAGTGGCGCGAACGCACGCGCGCATGTAGAGACTAGGGGGAGCTGATGCTCATACCTAACCTAACTCGGTGCCATGATAACAGTGGGTAGCTGTAGGTTAGTAACAAGGCACATGAGCATTGATCATCATTATTGAATTATTAAATCATTTTTGTTAATATAAATTAATTTATATGTTTAGTTAATTAATTATTTATATATCTTCCTATATTATATAGTTGTAAGGGCAAAAATAGGTACCTACCCCCCCTTCCACCCCCACCCCCTACACTCGCCTCCACCCCCCTCCACCACCCATCCACCGCGCCCTCCACTTATTACCGTTAAATTCTTTCAAATTTTACGTTATTTTGAAGGGCGCCTGCTCCTCCACCCCCTCCGACCCCACCACCCCCCTCCGCCTCCTCCACTCCCCTCCATGCCCCCTCCACACCCCTTCCACACCACCTCCACCATCCTCTCCACCTACCCCTCCACCTACCCCTCCACATACCCTTCCACCTGCCCGACTACAACTAATCTCTTATAGATATGTTGCTGAAAATTGTATATAGGGGGTTCCGAGTTTCGCTGATTAGGAATCTGAACTAAGATTTTGAAAATTCAAAATAGCGGAACGAAAATGTCTGCCGCATATTGAAATATTACAGAACTTTGCTGAAAATTGTATATACGGAATTTCTGGATTCGATTATTACGAATCTGAACTTAGATTTTAAAATTGAAAATGGCGGCAAAATATTTAAATAATACTGGATTTTGCTAATAATTGTATTTAGGGGATTTCTAGATTACGAATCTCAACTCAGATTTTCAGAATTCAAAATGGCGGATCGAAGATGTCGGCCACATATTGAAATATTACTGGATTTTGTTGAAAATTTTAATTCAAACTGGTGGACCCAAGATGGCTGCCAAAAATTGAAATATTACTGTATTTTGTTGAAAATTGTATATAAGGAGTTTTTGGAGTCGCTTATTACAAATCTCAACTCAGATTAAGAACATTCAAAATGGCGGATTCAAAGATGGTGGTTAAATATTGAAATATTATTAGATTTTGCTGAAATTTGTATTACCTTAATACGGGATTTTTGGTTTCGCTGATTAGGAATCTGAACATATATTGTGATAATTCAGTCTGGTGGACGCAAGATCGCTAACAAAAATTGAAATTTTACTCGATTTTGCTGAAAATTGTATATAAGGAATATGTAGATTCGCAGATTACGAATCCCAACTCAGATTTTCAGAATTCAAAATGACTGAATGAAGATGGAGGCGAAATATTCTAAAACTACTGGAATTTGCTGAAAATTGTATATAAGGGAAGGGGTATGTGGATTCGCTGATTACGAATCACAACTCAGATTTTCAGAATTCAAAATGGCTGATCGAAGATGGAGGCAAAATATTCAAGAACTACTGGAATTTACTGGAAATTGTATATAAGGGGTATGTGGATTCGCTGATTACGAATCATAACTCAGATTTTCAGAATTCAAAATGGCTGATCGAAGATGGAGGCGAAATATTCAAATACTACTGGAATTTACTGAAAATTGTATATAAGGGGTATGTGGATTCGCTGATTACGAATCACAACTCAGATTTTCAGAATTCAAAATAGCTGATCGAAGATGGAGGCGAAATATTCAAATACTACTGGATTTACTGAAAATTTTATAAAAGGGATTTCTGGATTCGCTGATTACGAATCTGAACTCAGATTTTGAAAATTGAAAATAGAGGACCCAAGATGGATGCCAAAAATTGAATTATTACTGGATTTTACTGAAAATTGTATATAACGGGTATCTAGATTCGCTGATTACGAATCCCAAATCAGATTTTCAGAAATCAAAATGGCTGATCGAAGATGGAGGCGAAATATTCAAAAACTACTGGAATTTGCTGAAAATTGTATATAAGGGGTATGTGGATTTGCTTATTACGAATCACAACTCAGATTTTCAGAATTCAAAATGGCTGATTGAAGATGGAGTCAAAATATTCAAAAACTACTGGAATTTGCTGAAAATTGTATATAAGGGGTATGTGGATTTGCTTAATACGAATCACAACTCAGATTTTCAGAATTCAAAATGGCTGATCGAAGATGGAGTCAAAATATTCAAAAACTACTGGAATTTACTGAAAATTGTATATAAGGGGTATGTGGATTCGCTGATTACGAATCACAACTCAGATTTTCAGAATTCAAAATAGCTGATCGAAGATGGAGGCGAAATATTCAAATACTACTGGATTTACTGAAAATTGTATAAAAGGGATTTCTGGATTCGCTGAAGTTACAAATAAAATCAGAGCTGACGTAATGAACTACATATATATTCTGCATTATTTTGTTAAAGATAATATACTTAGTATTTTAAAAATTAATAAATGTTAAGAATAATGTTTTTAAAAAACATTACATAAATTTTAAATGAAAAAATAAGTGTTTCATGATATTATGTAATAGAAAATTATCCTCATTCATTATTATTAATATTTATCTCTAATAATGGGGGTTGGCGAGCGGCGCGAGCAAGGGGCGAAGCCCCCCTAGTATATATATATATATATATATATATATATATATATATATATATATATATATATATATATATATATATATATATATATATATATATATATATATATATATATATATATATATATATATATATATATATATATATATATATATATATATATATATATATATATATATATATATATATATATATATATATATATATATATATATATATATATATATATATATATATATATATATATATATATATATATATATAAAAACTTGTATAACGTTAGTTTCCAGGACCCCATGTTCCTGTATACCTATACGTGACTAACGAAATAATGTCTCTTATGGGGGCCGATGTCCTGAAAACTGACGTTAAACATATGTAGATTCAGGGACTGTCCCCAAAACTAACAAATGTCCCCGAAACCAACGTTAAACATCTGGAATGTCCTGGAAACAAACATATAACATATATATATATATATATATATATATATATATATATATATATATATATATATATATATATATATATATATATATATATATATATATATATATATATATATATATATATATATATATATAAATATATATATATATATATATATATATATATATATATATATATATATATATATATATATACAAATGAAAATATGAACCTCAACAAAAACAAAAGTAATAAAGGTATTGAATATCTAATCCACAATAACAACAAGATAACAAAATCTCATAAAGTATCTGATAGTTTCAACACTTTCTTTAAGGAAATTGGTAAAAAACTTGCCCAAAAAAATCACAATTCCACCCAATGTGCAATTTGTATTACCAAAAAAAGGACAAAACAATATTTATTTCACCAACAGATATAAATGAAATAAATAAATATGTATTAGATATGAAGGACACAGCTGGAGGTCCGGACAACATCAGCACTAAAACTTTCAAACAAATTATTAAATATATATATATATATATATATATATATATATATATATATATATATATATATAGACATGTTTATCGGGGTTTATGAGGCCCAACCCTGTATATTAGTACCTACAGACGAGAGTTCCCTATGGCAAGTGACTAAAGAAATAATGGACCCTGGGGTTATAGACTCTAGGTCGGGCCGCATAAACCCCTATATTTAGAAATATTATGAGGCCCGGGCTGCATAATCAAAATCGGGCTCGATAAACCCCTATATATAAAAAACGGGCTTTATAAACCCCTTTAGATATATGTGTGTGTGTGTGTGTATATATATATATATATATATATATATATATATATATATATATATATATATATATATATATATATATATATATATATATATATATATATATATATATATATATATATATATACATTTCACGAAGTGGTTTATAAGTTTATAAAGCCCGTTTTTTTATATATAGGGGTTTATCGAGTCCGATTTTGATTATGCAGCCCGGGCTTCATAATATTTCTAAATATAGGGGTTTATGCGGCCCGACCTAGAGTCTATAACCCCAGGGTCCATTATGTCTTTAGTCACTTGCCATAGGGAACTCTGGGCTGTAGGTACTAATATACAGTCTTGGGCTACATAAACCCCGATAAGTGTGTGTGTGTGTGTGTGTGCGTGTGTGTGTGTGTGTGCGTGTGTGTGTGTATATATATATATATATATATATATATATATATATATTTATGTCGTTTATCGGTTTTGGAGAGTTTTTCTAGATATTATATACCAGTTTTGAAGAGCCTCTTCACACCGGCAGAGATATACATGACCGGTTTTGGAGAGTTTTCGGCTGTTTTCTAGAGTCTATAACCCCAGGGTCCATATTTCTTTAGTCACGTTAACATAGGCAACTCTGAGAAAACGAACTATACCTCTCCAAAACCGGTTGACCCAAATACTTATACATTCCTTTTACCAGATTTATGGAGCCCTTTTATACACATGAGCATATTTATGGAGCCCGTTTTCTTTTATGGAGCCCGGGTCTCATAAAATATTCTTATACGGCTTTTATGGAGCCTGATCTAGAGTTTCTATACCCAGAGAGGGATTATTTCTTTAGTCACTTGTATACGGGAACTCTGGGCGTAGGTACTAATATACAGGGATGGGCTCCATAAAGGGGTTAAGTGATAATTATATATATATATATATATATATATATATATATATATATATATATATATATATATATATATATATATATATATATATATATATATATATATATATATATATATATATATAAGTGATAATTATATATATGTATATAAGTGTTAACTTAACACTTAACCCCTTTATGGAGCCCATCCCTGTATATTAGTACCTACGCCCAGAGTTCCCGTATAAAAGTGACTAAAGAAATAATCCCTCTCTGGGTATAGAAACTCTAGATCGGGCTCCATAAAAGCCGTTTAAGAATATTTTATGGGACCCGGGCTCCATAAAAGAAAACGGGCTCCATAAATATGCTCATGTGTATAAAAGGGCTCCATAAATCTGGTAAAAGAAATGTATAAGTATTTGGGTGAACCGGTTTTGGAGAGGTATAGTTCTTTTTCTCAGAGTTGCCTATGTTAACGTGACTAAAGAAATATGGACCCTGGGGTTATAGACTCTAGAAAATGTCCGAAAACTCTCCAAAACCGGTCATATATATCTCTGCCGGTGTGAAGAGGCTCTTCAAAACCGGTATATAATATCTAGAAAAACTCTCCAAAATCGATAAACGACATAAATATATATATATATATATATATATATATATATACACACACACACACACACTTATCGGGGTTTATGTAGCCCAAGACTGTATATCAGTACCTACAGCCCAGAGTTCCCTATGGCAAGTGACTAAAGAAATAATGGACCCTGGGGTTATAGACTCTAGGTCGGGCCGCATAAACCTCTATATTTAGAAATATTATGAAGCCCGGGCTGCATAATCAAAATCGGGCTCGATAAACCCCTATATATAAAAAAACGGGCTTTATAAACCCCTTTCGTGAAATGTATAATATATATATATACTAATTTGTTTGAAAGTTTTAGTGCTGATGTTGTCCGGACCTCCAGCTGTGCCCTTCATATCTAATACATATTTATTTATATCTGTTGGTGAAATAAATATTGTTTTGTCCTTTTTTTGGTAATACAAATTGCACATTGGGTGGAATTGTGATTTTTTTGGGCAAGTTTTTTACCAATTTCCTTAAAGAAAGCGTTGAAACTATCAGATACTTTATGAGATTTTGTTATCTTGTTGTTATTGTGGATTAGATATTCAATACCTTTATTACTTTTGTTTTTGTTGAGGTTCATATTTTCTTTTATCAGTTGCCAAATTTTTTTACTGTTGTTACAAGTTTTCTCGAATGCTTTCTTATCATGTATCCATTTTGTTTTTGCAATAGACTTATTTAGTTTTTTCGTGTAATTACAATACCTTCTCTTTAATTTGTTTAAATAATGGACCTTAACGAACGAGTTATTAGGCAAAATATTTTATTTATGCCGATGTTTCGCGAGTGAATTTTACTCTCGTCCTCAGGGCACATAAAGTTAAATTCTACCGATTGGCATCGTTAAGGTCGAAATTTGGAACATGTAACGAACATTTTTGCAGGATCAGTTGGACCAATGTGATCCCTCCTTGCGTCTCACTTTCATTTTTGCCATAAGAACGTTGGATGCGTGAAACTTGAAGCAACACTTTCCCTTTAATACTGGATCTGTGGGATGCTTTTTAGTTGTGAATATAGCTTTTCTTCAGTTATACAAGATTTTACTATAGCCTTAGTAATCCATTTTTTTTGGAGTGTTTTTGGAATGTTTACGAGTTACCGTGGAATTGTTGATTACCGTTATTGAGCAATTGATCTGTGGCTTGGTTTGGGTTAGTTATTTCCAAGACAGAGTCCCAATTGACTTTACGACACTCTTTGTTAAAAGATTTGTAATTTATGTAAGAAGAGATTCTACTGCTTTCAGTTGTGGTTTTCTCTACCGTAAGTGATGCGAGCAGCAGATGGTAATCTGTGAAACTATTTCGTATTTTGAAAGAGTTGTAATTGGTGAGGCTGCTTCTCAAAAATACATTGTCAATACAAGATCCTTCCGTGATTTTATTCGGATTTGGTCTAGTTATTTTATTTTTTTTAAAGGGTATATAATTGTTTTCAAGTATATTATTGTGATGTTCGTTAACTAGTGTTGATTCGTTGTCAAGTAAATTAATATTGAAGTCACCAACTATACAATGATTTTAAGTGTTTATATTTTTGCTGAGAAATATCTTCAAAGAATTTATGAAATACTTGGCCTTATTTGGTAACATCTGTAAACTTCTGTTACCTTAACATAACTCTTACTCATTATCATGATTTTGGATGTTAAGAAGTTGATATCATTTACGTGGTCAATAACTGTCGTTTCTTTAATGTTGTTCTTTGTATACATGACTACTTCGTCAGCTTCATTAATTTTGCTTTCATTATAATGGATATTATAGTTTTTCATTGAAAAATAGTTGTAGTGAGATAAAAGCTTGGTTAAAGAGCATGCTGTAGTAACATCTGGTTTTGTTTGCAGTCTTTCTATGAATATTTCTAAATGTTTTAAACTAGTTTGCATACCTCTTATGATAAAATGAGCTATTAATAGATCTTTGATATCAACGATACATTTTCATTGAATGTTGGCATGTCTTGGAATTCGGTTTTCTTGTGTTCTTTGATTCTGTAGGTCTCATTCATTATTTTAAAATTGAGCGGGATTGTTTTTATCATTTATTGGCTGTCAGTAAGACAGAGCTGGATTGTACCCTAAATATCTTGGAATTACTGGCTTGAGTGGATATTCTGTATTGGAGATTTTATTTGTTCTTTTATATTTTAAATACTCACAGTTTTTAGTTTCAGTTGAAATATGGTCACATCTTTACTTGTTTTGAACTTGTTGTTGTGATAACAGCAGTTGATGCTTTTAAATTGGTCTCCAGTTGAATAGCCCTTTGTTGCATATTTGCCAATGCATTTTAGGCATATTTTTCCATTTTTGCATTTTGTAACGTAGTGTCTGGTTGTAGTCACCCTTAGGTCACCCTTACCGAGCTGGACCTTGTTCCAGTCACCTTGTCACTACTTCTCTTACCACCCGCTGCTTAAGACTCGATTCTCGAAGGGGTTCGGACAGAGTGCAACTACCACCGCTGAGCTCCAACATGACAAATCTCCGACGACGTATATCGCAATGATTAATATCCTGAAAACGTGTAAGAAGGTAGGACACTGACACGCGCACAAAGAAATTACACTCGCTAGTGAAAGCACAACGGGTAGTATTAAATAATTTTATTGAATTTGAGAAGCAACGGTAGTCGCCGTTGGAGCCCTTGCGCTCACTTTCTAGACTGGTAGCTGTCCTGAAACAGACACAAAATCACAAAATGGGCACTCAAATCACTAACTCTCGAATGATGGCTGGAATGGCCACGATTCCGGATGATCACTGCACCTAATAAAAACTCGAAAGTCCCCGGGTGTGATCAACTCCACAAGATCTGAAATATAAAGAGCTCAACCCACCGACCTCGAGCACCACGCGATATCACCTAATACCAGTCATCAGACGAACGCTTCCTACGGCGCACAGTGGGAACAAATCGTTTTTTTGTGACAAAATCATATATCACGAAATCGGCTAAAGATATCTTCAACTACTTTTTTTCAAAATAAAGGTGACAATTTGTAGAATATGGGAAAACTATACCCGATTTGGAATTTTGATGTCATAACCTTAAAAAAAACTTGCTTAAATATGCATATTTTCCAAAAAAATCAGAAAAAACGATCCAGAATTAAAAAAAAAAAAAAAATTTTTTAGTGATATGACATTTTTATGATGTATTTTCATCCGCTGAACACGAATATTTCTGTCCCATCAATCCAAAATCAAAGCATTTTTCATCAAAACAAGAAAAATGCGATATTTGACTATATATATATATATATATATATATATATATATATATATATATATATATATATATATATATATATATATATATATATATATATATATATATATATATATATATATAGATTTTTTTTTAATTTTTTGATTTTGGGGGTTGATGGGGCCGAAATATTCGTGTTCAACGGATGAAAATACATCGTAAAAGTGTCGCGTCACTAGAATTTTTTTTTTTTATTTTTGGATCGTTTTTTATGTCATTTTCTCGAAAATATGCATGTTTAGGCTCATGTATAAATATGTGTGTGTGTGTGTCTACGTGCGTGCGTTCGTGCGTGCGCGTGCGTGCGTGTGCGTGTGTGTGTGTGTGTGTGAGAGGTTTTTTTATGGAGGGGGAAGTGCTTTATGCACCGTAGGTATTATGTACCCATGTGTCGAACTGTACTGGACGTACGGACTAAACCCCTAACCTCATCGTCATTGACCTTTCGTTGCCCACGCGGAACCGCCGTTAAACATTACTTCGCGGGGACGGCCTCAGCTATTCAGCTCTTCCACGTTTTTAGTTTCCTCATTGTTTGTTACGGGGAAAACTCGTCTTTCTGCGCTCCTGCTCCTCTTCTCGGAATCTCTTCATAACGGCTATGGCGAAACCGCTGACCGCAGATCACTTTTGCTCCGTCGTCAACATCAATTTCACGAGGGTTTCTGGCTCAGGTGTTGATGCCAGTGTATCTTCCAGTTTCTTCCTCTCGTCAGTGTTGCGCTGGCACCAGAAGAATACATGTTCCGCATCTTTAGGCACTCCGCACTCCGCCGGGCACTGTGGTGTCTCCTCATGTTTAAACCGGTGAAGGTAGGCCCTAAGGCATCCGTAATTTGAGAGCACCTGAGTCAGGTAATAGTTGACTTCCCCGTGTTTACGGTTAACCCAGTCATTAACCTGAGAGATGAGACGATGTGTCCACCTTTCCTTCTCAGATGCGTCTCATTTCTTTTGCCATCGTTGGAGGCTGTCCTGTCTCATGATATTCTTTAGTTTCTCATGTTCTCCTAGGATGCTGCTTCGTTGCTCATATAGCTGCTTCCTCTCCACTGCCAGTATCTCAATGGGCATCAGGCCTGCGATGATACACACTGCATCATCTGATACCATTCGGAAGGCGCTGGATACCCTGAGAGCACTGAGCCGGTTGACGGCTACCATCTTGCGTCGATATTTCTCAATCCTGAGGGCTTTGCCCTAGATGGCTATTCCATTAGTGAGTATCGAAGTCACCACTGAAGCTAAAAGTTTCCATTGAGGTTGACGAGGTCCACCTATGCATTGGCCACTCTAGCTGCCTTGGCTGTAGCGTATTCTGCATGCGCCTTAAAGTTCAGCCTTGTGTCTAACATCACTCCCAAATACCTAACATTTGGCTGAGAGGTAATGGTGCATTGTCCCACGTCAAGGGTGACCGTCTCTACTTTCTTCCGACTCGTAAACAGCACAGTTTCGGTTTTATGGTCAGCTAGTTCGAGCCCAACTTTTCGCAAAAGTCTCCGAAGATGCGTCGAATTTCCTCCAAGTCCTTTCCAGTGATAATCAGCCCCGCGTCGTCCGCAAAGGCCAGCATCTCTGCTCCTTGTGGCAGCTGGATCTTAAGAAGATCATCATACATGATATTCCACAGAGGAGATCCTAACACCGAGCCCTGCGGGACTCTCCCAGTGATTTGATATTCTTTTGGACCATCTTCTGTGTCATACACTAGTAGCCGGTTCGTTAAGTAGCTTTTGATCATGTTCTTCAGATATGCCGGTACGTCTAGCTTATCCAGCGCCTGGCAGATGTTCTTCCACCTGGCTGAATTGAAGGCATTCCTCACATCCAAGGTTACGAGCAGACAATACTTCTTGCTCCCACCTTTCCACCGCTTTTCAGAGATAGCCTCATTCCCTTTACCGACTACTTGGTTGATGACGTCGATTGTTGATCTTTCCTTCCTGAAACGGTACTGGTTTTCTGCTCGGATATGTCCAGTAGCGGCCTAGATCCGGTTGAAAATAAAACGTTCCAGCGTTTTCCCGGATGAATCTAGCATGCATAATGGGCGATAGGATAACGGTTCCTCTGGTGGTTTCTTGCCCTTGGGTAAGAGTACAAGTTTCTGCCACTTCCATCGCTCAGGGAAAATTCCCTCTGCGAGGCATGTATTGTACATGTCTAGAAACGTCTCAGTTATCGCGTTGACTACCGTCTTCAATGCTACGTTGGGGATGTTTTCATTCCAGGCGCCTTGCTGTTTCTGATTCTCTTGTTCGTTCGAAATAAATCCTCTCGGGTGATCAGAGGGATGTGCTCATTTTCTTGCTTCACTTGATAGCTGAAGGGTTCTTGCTCCGGGAACAGAGTGCTGACGATCTTCTCGAGTTTTTCGAGGCATGTGGGTTGTTGTCTTGACTGACTCATGAGCCGAGCCATGACGACCTTGTAAGGTCTTCCCCACGGATCTTCGTCAACTTCCCCGAATAGCTCGGTCCAACTCTGCCGCTTACTAAGCTTTATAGCTTTGGTCAGTTTGGATCGAGCCAACTTAAATTTCTCCTCTGATTCAGGAAAAATGGGTTTTCCTGGCTAGCTCAGATAGCCTCCTCGCCTTATGGCACGGAGCTGTGAAATTCTATCACTCCACCAGTAGACTGGCTTGTGTGGGTTCCCACTTCGTCTCTTCGGCATGGCGGCATCGCAAGAACTTGTCACTTTCCGCATTACGTCTTCCACTTTTTCTTCGGCTGATGATCCCTCGGCACAGCCAGCCTCCATACAAAGATGCATGGCGTCAGCATCGAAGGCGTTCGCTTTCCAGCCGATGAACTTGTTTTTCTTTAGTGGTCGATTCTCTGACTCTCTCTGTTTTGCAACTCTCCAGGCTATACCACAATGCTCACTCAGTGTGCAGGTGTCAGACACCCTCCAACAGATATTACCTTTAAGAAGGCCGCTGCTGACGAACGTGAGGTCTATCATCGAACTGGCTTCACCTTTGATGAAGGTTGGTTTCTCCCCGTCCTTGAGCAGTACGAGGTCCAGCACTGAGAACGCTTCCAAGAGCGTTTGCCCTCTCTTCTTCGTCTCCTTGCTGCCCCATTCCACTGCCCAGGCATTGAAGTCATCCGCAATGGCCACTGGACTTCGGTTTCTGGCGTCTTCAACGATTCGGTCTAATATCCTCTCGAAGTCCTCATGAGGCATGTTTGGTGGCATGTAGCAGCTGTAAAAATATATGCCGCTGATCTTTACTCTCACGAATGCCTCCTCAGGATTCTTCATGACTTCTTCGACGGGATATTTACCACAAGTCCAGATGGCTGCTGAGTTCGCCGCGTCAGTCTTCCACGAGAGGCCGTCGAGGTTCCTGTATTGGTCAGCTACAATACCCACATCCACCTTCTCTTCTCGCACCGTCTGGATCAGCAGGTCTTGTGCTGCCTCGTAGTGGTTGAGGTTGATTTGTATTATCTTCAATGCCATTTTTGAAGCAAGTGTTGGTATGCCTTCTCGTATATTGGGCACCTTCTGGTCCCAGGTACGTGGTTTGTCTCCTTATTGCCAGCCTCTTTGCAGAGATCGCAACATGGTGTCGCCATACACGACTCCGCTTTGTGGCCTTCTACGCTGCACTTGATGCAGCATTTAGATTTCCGAGGTACATTTATTCGAGATGTGGCCATATTGCCAACATTTGAAGCACTTGGTAGGCCTCATAACTTCTCGTACTCGTACGCTCGACCAATTTACCCGCATCGTCTGCTTCCCGAGGAGCTTCCTGGCTGTCTGCGCTGGTAGCTTCAACAGAGCTGTCTGCATGTCGCCATAGGTCCATCCTCACTGATACCACTGCTTCTGAGGCGACGCTATGATCGTTCCCAAGTTCTCTCATCACTGCATGGTAGACTTCGTCCTTTGTGGTCGTTTCATCTAAACGAGTTACTTCTAGTGTTATTTCCGCTATTCGAGCGTTGATGGTTGCATCTTCGCCGAGTACTGTGCTCACCTTCTTGCCAATTTCTGTGACTTTGCCCTGATTATTCTTGTTTAGGATAAGAAGAACATCACCCGATAGCGTCTTGCGTACTCCGGCCACTGCAAGGCCAACATCCTGAAGGGTGTTGTCTTTTTTGACTTTGCTAAGGACATCAGTATACGTCTTACCTTCTGCTGACTTGATAACAAGGGCGTAGCGGCGCAGACGTCTGCTCCACTGTTAAGTTTGCTCCTTCTTCTTCGGACCCTTCTTCTCTTTGTTTTTCTTCCTTTTTGTCTTCTTCGTCTCTACCTTTTGCGATTCGGACTCTTTTGTTTGTTGAACTGGATCTTGCAAGACTGTCTCCATCTCTGAGTCTATTGGTTTCAAGTGGTTCGGTTTCATCCTCCTCTTGATTTTCCTCTTCTGTTGGTCCCCAGGTTGCAGAGGAGAGATCTCTTTCCGCTTGCCTGGTGTACCATTAGTCTCACCGCATTGGGCTTGCACCTTCACGACACCTGTGTCCTTTACCCGTGATGGTGTGGTTTGCTGCTCATTTGTCTTCATGGGTGCGGTGGTCATATCCAAGAATCCGCTGTCCAGCTCCTTTAGGCGACTGTACGTTACTTTGATGCTGTCCACCATCTTCTTAATTTCCTTGTGGATATTGCCCTTTGGTGCCATGAAGGCAATCAAGGCGCCCATCTGCTTTTCAAGGGAACTAAACTCCTTGTTCCACTTCTTCGTGTGATCCACATTTGGTGCTTTCACTTCTTCGTTCGTCTTTTGAGATGCAGTAGGGACCAAGCAATTATCCCCTTCTGCACCAGCCTGATTGCCTACATCGTGCATCCGGCTCCCCCCAAAATCCGTGAAGCCTGCACCGACCATCGGGACTTTCACCCCCGATCAGAATCGGTGGCGGGATTTTCCTCATTGTAGAGGATACCCGCTTGGGGTACTATATTTTCTAGCACATCTTCAATATTTGGTTTATTATTCGGGATGCCTTCCCCTAGCTAGTTTTGGTCCGCCCCGGGTATTTTATTTCCCCGGTACCCGTCATATCTGAGGAGGTTTCCCCTATCCGCCGCCTGGGGAAGCGCCTGACGCGAGGCTAGCAACTCGACACGGGTGTGTGCGCGTGTGTGTGTGTGGGTGGGTGCGTGCGTGCGTGCGTGCGTGCGCGTGTGTGTACGCCTGGATCTCAGCTTCGACTCGATCGATTTTGACCGGACGAGACTCATTTTTCACTTTTCTTTGTGCGATGGAGGGTCAACAACTTGTTTTTTGATTCACCGATAGGTTTTTGTTTTATTATATTTCAAATTTTCGATTTTCTCAAAATTGATTTTTGCTTTTTTTTTAATGATAAGATAAAGATATTTGAATCGAATGGATAGCATTCGAAAGAGCATTAAAATACCTATATTTTCTAAAAAAAAAAATTTCTCTAGCTCTCACGGTTCTTTTGTTATTAACAAAAACGTGTTTTTTTTTTTTTTAAAGCTTACAACTCCTAAACTAAACGGTCAATTTTCTTGCGAAAAATCATGATAGTGCAGAATATAAATAGTTATAATCTGTAAAAATCTGAATTCATTTTGTTGACTAGTTTTTGAGAAAAAAATTGAAATGTGAAAAAAATGAGTTTTGTATGTCCAACGATTACAGGAGTAAAGTTGACTTAATCGCTTTGAAATTCCTTTTAGAGATAGGTTTTGGATAGCTCTCGGTCGAGTTCTTTGGGCAAAATGATTGATCCAGAAATTTCAGAAATAGTTGAGGTTAAAATCTTTTTATCCTTTTTTCAACCAATCTAATGTAACAGCATCGCATAAGCGCTCAGTAGTCTTATTTAACATATTTTGTAATGAGGGAATTACTTCAACTTCTGTGGCAAGATAATTCGAAGGCTAACGCTCTATCATAGCGGCAGATATTTTTCTATAAGAGGGATATATAGCACAATTTCTACGCCTAGTGTTTTTTACTAAAGTTGAATAACTATTTTTATTATAATCATGTTCTAAATAAAAAGCTAAAGCTGAATCTTTTGTATGTTTTAATTTTTCTGTGTTAACATCAGACGATTCAAGTTGCCCACATAACTTAACAGCTAATTGGAAAAAATATACAATTATTTTTGCACGCCATCCATTTGTAAGAAATAACATCGCGACAAATCTCGCATTAAGGGGTAACGCTACTCTGGCTCGCTCTAAAATGAGCCTTTTTTCGTAATTTTTTGTGGAGAAATGAGTAGGTTGGTAGAAAAACTGTTAACAAGGGTTATAAATACACATTTCTAGAATGTATAAATTTTGTTTGTACCGCAAGCACGATTTTCGCGTTTTTTGAACCTATTAATAGAGCCGAAAGCGACTGCTTGTCGACCAGCGGGCGGTGAAAACTGAAAAGCGCCCGCTGCTCGCCGTAGTGGGCGGTAAAAATCGAAAAGCGCCCGCTGCTCGCAGTAGCGGGCGGTAAAAATCGAGAAGCACCCACTGCTCGCACTACCGGGCGGTAAAAACTGAAAAGCGCCCGCTGCTAGCGGGCGGTAAAGATCGAAGAGCGCCCGCTGCTCGCAGTAGCGGGCGGTAAAAAATCGAAATGCGCCCGCTGTCGTTTTTGAATAGAGTTTTTAAGATTATTTAAGAAAATCATCGATATTTTGAAAAAACGCAAAAATATATACTTGCGGTACAAAAAATATGGTGTGCACCAAGTGTGCACTCGTCTTCGGTTCGCAAACGCATTCGCCTTCGGCTCATGCTAGCTCTCCTACGACTCGTACTGCAACCCCACAATCGGTCTAAAAAACCCACTTTACGCCCTTGGCACACAATATACTATTATTGGCCCTTTGATACAAAATAGCGGCTGTACTCATAATAATCCAAAAAAAACTTTTTTTCGAGAAGGCTTCACCTCGGGAAACGTATTGTAACTGAAACCATTTTTGACCTGGAAACAAAAACCGAAGTTTTTATTAAGCTTAGACCAAAATACATAAGATGAAGTAGGATTTTTCCATAATATTGATTTTTAACAAAATGGTGGTGTTTAAAAAAAACTAAATATTTCAAAAATCCCCTACGTCATCTTATGAGGAATGTTATTGCAAAGTTACAGATAAAATTTCAAGTCAATCGGATGAAAAATGAGGACGAAACGTTTCCCGAGGTTTTGAAAAATATTGTTTCAAGATAAACGCGTTTAAAGTTTTGAAAACAATAAAAGTATGGAAATTTTTACTGTACCTTTGTACGAAACCAAGTGTACATCAATGCTAAGACCCTAAAGCATCATTTAAGAAAAAAAAAAACCGCTGCCAATTCATTGGCCCGTGGCTTCCTCAAACTTAATTTGCTTATCCATTAATTAAGTTTTAATAACAAATTTTTATTTTTTTTGCAACAATTTATGACATAATTATAATTAAACTCATTTATGAAGATTAAAATGTATTAATTTCTAAATTATGTATAAAATATGAATAAAATAATAGGTATGATGCTTTTTTTAAATTATGTGTGAAAAATAAATAAAATAGTTGATTGCAATATTATCGTCATAACCTTTTAAAATTCCTAAATAACCTTTACTTCCAATTATATTTTCTTTGTGCAATTTCACACATAGGGTACTTGTCTCTAGTAGTATGCCTGTCCGTATTTGTGTGCTCTTTCTGGAATTTCCTATGTAAGAAAAAGGTTCTAACCTTAAAAATAATAAATGGCTATTATAAAACAAAAGCAGGTACACAAACGCGGGCATAGCGCATAGCGCATATCATTTCCATTTTCTAGTATACTGTTACATCCGGAAACGTATTCTCATTTTAAAGAAAAAGCATTATTAGTATCAGATATTTTCTGACACATAAAAGCGAGAATACAACTTAATACGACGCAGCGTTCTGCTTATGCGACCTTGTGACGTATAGAGTCACCGATCCAGAAAGACAACGCATGCAATTTTTAACATACGGTCGAGCTAGAATCCAAGCCATCGAACTTCGTGGCAGTCGAAAGGCCACACATTGCAATGTTCAGCATTTCGCAAGTACGACGATCCAGAAAACTTGTAATACATAAGTTGTCAAAAGATGAATTCGATACGTCACCGGGCTCATCTTTAACCTAATTTACTTATGCATTAAAAAGCCTCCGCATGGGCCGCTCGCGTCAGTCACAGTGTACAAGGAAACTGGAGAGCTCCGTCAAACTCAGACAACATTCGAGTCAAGTTTTTATTTGTAAGCCTCGTCAAAGTAGCGAGCATAATTTATAATTTAATTACAATCGCAATTAAGCAGTTACAAGGCGTAACAACAATAATTATATCTCAACATTGTAACCAGCCATAGGAATTGGTAAATACATACATTACATTTCAATAAATAATATTATATAACCAATTACTGTTTTCAATTCATTTATTTCGGACTTAACAATACATAAACGCATTCCCGAATAATTGCGATTTTTTAAGAGGGCCAAAATAGTTTTAACCACAAATATCTCTGAAATTCATAAACGAATTCTTTTACTCGAAGAACTCTTCCAATAAATAATACACAAACTCTACATTTCCACCAAATTTCAAAGAAATTATAACAATTTTAATGTAGTTATATTGTGCGACAACAAAGAGAGTCATTTTCAAAAATACTAAAATTTTAAATATCAAACATCTCAAAAACTAACCATATAATCTGGATGAAATTTTACACAGGTATTACCTTTATCGCATACAAAATAGACTATAAATTTCAAGCTGATACATGAAGTCGTCATTGAGAAATTACGATTTTGAAAAAAACAGTAAAAGAATTTTAACCTTAAATATCTCTAAAAATCACGAGACAATTCTTTTACCTAAAGGACTTATACAATAATGTATAGACTATACATCTTCACAAAATTTCAACATGAATAAACCAATTTGTGTTTTCTCTAGTTATTATGCGACTAAGAAAATAACTTTGTAAAATACGAAAGTTTTGAAAATCAAATATCTCAAAAAGTAATCGTACGATCTTGATAAAAATTCGCACATATTACCTATATCACATACAAAATTGTCTATAAATTTGGAGCTGATACATAGAGCCGTTCTCGAGAAATTACGATTTGAAAAAAGGTTAAAAAAATGTTAGTCTCAAATATTTCTGAAATTTCTGGACCAATCATTTTGCCCAAAGAACTCGACCGAGAGCTATCCAAAACCTACCTCTAAAAGTAATTTCAAAGCGATTAAGTCAACTTTACTCCTGTAATCGTTGGACATACAAAACTCATTTTTTTCACATTTCAATTTTTTTCTCAAATACTAGTCAACAAAATGAATTCAGATTTTTACAGATTATAACTATTTATATTCTGTACTATCATGATTTTTCTCAAGAAAATTCACCGTTTAGTTCAGGAGCTATAAGCTTTAAAAAAAAAAAGTTTTGTACCGAGTAAGCGTCATTTGCGGGAAGTTTTGACTTATTTATTTCATTTAAAGAAGTCTGCTGCTGAGGCGCATCGGTCGCTTGTAGAAGTTTGACGTGGAAGATAAAGAACGCGAAGGAAGGCCAGTCAAGTTTGAAGACGCTGAGTTAGAGGCATTATTGGACCAAGACTCATCCCAAACTGAAGAGCAGCTCGCAGAAAGCTTGGGAGTGACTCAACAAGCGATTTCACACCGTCTCAAGACCATTGGTATGGTACAAAAGCAAGGAAATTGGGTTCCGCATGAACTGAAACCCAAAGACGTCGAGTGCCGTCTTTTCACGTGCGAACAACTTCTCCAAAGACAAAGTCGAAAGGCTTTTTTGCATCGAGTAGTGACGGGAGGTGAAAAGTGGATCTACTATGACAACCCAAAGCGTAGGAAATCATGGGGTAAGCCCGGCCATGTACCAACTTCAACGGCCAAACCGAATATTTATGGCAAAAAGTTAATGTTGTGCATTTGGTGGGATCAGCTCGGAGTAATCTATTACGAGCTACTCCAGCCTAACGAAACTATCACTGGAGAACGTTGTCAACAGCAACTGTTGCAATTGAGCAGAGAATTGAAGCTTAAACGCCCCCAAAATGCCAAAAGACAGGACAAAGTGATTTTTCAGCACGACAACGCTCGGCCACATGTTGCAAAAGTCGTCAAGGATACTTTGAAAGCTTTACAATGGGATGTCTTACCCCACCCGCCGTATTCACCAGACATTGCTCCTTCGGACTACCACTTGTTCCGGTCGATGGCTCACGCCCTGGTCAAGCAGCACTTCACTTCTTACGAAGAAGCCAAAAATTTGGTCGATTCATGGGTAGCCTCAAAAGATGAAGAGTTTTTTCAACGTGGCATCCGAATGCTGCCAGAAAGATGGCAGAAAGTAGTAGCCAATGACGGACAATATTTTGAATAAAATGTAACGTATATTTTTTTTACAATAAATTCATAATTTTTATAAAAAAACGGCGGCAACTTATTTGTATTTACAATATTTTAGAACCGAATAAGACACGCTGGAGTGTTGACAAAGAACAATAGTTCTATAAGGGCTGTATAAAAATGACACTATTTTAACATTTTTTTCTCAAGTATTAGTTCGGTGGCTTAAATATTTCTTTTTCATAATAGTTACTTAACTTCGAAAATATAGTCTAATTTTTATGTGATCTTTTAGTATGTTAGAAAAGTTACTGATGCTACCTTAAATTATTTTGTAATACTAAACTAATTAAAGATTAAATACTGTACAGAATTGATACGAAATCATTAAGTTACGATTATTAAGGTTATATTTATTATATTAACGTATGCATATTAGTTTTAAATTTAGTCCAAAAATAGTACTACGACGATACTAAAACAATACTAAATCAAGTTATGTATAACCCAGGCGGAAATGACTTTTGCGTAAAACTGTTAATAACTGTTATCAAGTATTACATATTTATTGTAAATAATTCATTTTGACTATTATTTATTGTTATTAATAGTGAATATCAATTATTTGAATTTATTGACACTCTCTAGAATTAATTTTAAGTAACAATTTTACGTTAATAGTATTTGTCGGTAGTTAATTATTAATCGTTATCATAAAATTATCGTTATAATCGAAATAAAATTACAAATTATACAACAATATTAATATTTAAGTGTTATTACCCATACAGCATGAAAGAAAACTGAAATAATTACATGAAATAATTCATGAATTAATACATTGAAATGATTTAGAAAGAATTTTAAAAGGAAAAAAAATTAATTTTAAATTAATTTTTAAAATAATATATGGAATCCTTACAAAATACTTTCAAAAATCATCCAAAAAAATAAAAAAAGTGTTACCAAAAAATAATTACACGAATTAATTCTGAAAGGACTTTGAAAAGATTTTTTGAAAGAATACATAAAATAATTTCGAAATTATTGCAAGTATTCTTTCATGCAATAATTCAGAAATAATTTCAGAAAGATACAAATTAATCATTCACAAAAATAATTCAATATCTATTCAAAAATCTTACATGAATTATTTGATGAAATCTTCTGGGAAACTCGTGTGAATTAATACAAGAAATAATTTTGAATTCTTTTGAAAAAGATTTTTAAAATAAAATTTTTTAAAACAAAATAGCAAAAAAAATAATTACACGAATTAATTCTGAAAGGACTTTGAAAAGATTTTTTGAAAGAATACATAAAATAATTTCGAAATTATTGCAAGTATTCTTTCATGCAATAATTCAGAAATAATTTTAGAAAGATACAAATTAATCATTCACAAAAATAATTCAGTATCTATTCAAAAATCTTACATGAATTATTTCATGAAATCTTCTGGCAAACTCGTGTGAATTAATACAAGAAATAATTTTGAATTCTTTTGAAAAAGATTTTTAAAATAAAATTTTTTAAAACAAAATAGCAAAAAAAATAATTACACTAATTAATACTGAAAGGACTTTGAAAAGATTTTTTGAAAGAATACATAAAATAATTTCGAAATTATTGCACGTATTCTTTCATGCAATAATTCAGAAATAATTTCAGAAAGATACAAATTAATCATTCACAAAAATAATCCAATATCTATTCAAAAATCTTACATGAATTATTTCATGAAATCTTCTGGGAAACTCGTGTGAATTAATACAAGAAATAATTTTGAATTCTTTTGAAAAAGATTTTTAGAATAAAATTTTTTAAAACAAAATAGAAAAAAAAATAATTACACGAATTAATTCTGAAAGGACTTCGAAAAGATTTTTTGAAAGAATACATAAAATAATTTCGAAATTATTGCAAGTATTCTTTCATGCAATAATTCAGAAATAATTTCAGAAAGATACAAATTAATCATTCACAAAAATAATTCAATATCTATTCAAAAATCTTACATGAATTATTTCATGAAATCTTCTGGGAAACTCGTGTGAATTAATACAAGAAATAATTTTGAATTCTTTTGAAAAAGATTTTTAGAATAAAATTTTTTAAAACAAAATAGCAAAAAAAATAATTACACGAATTAATTCTGAAAGGACTTTGAAAAGATTTTTTGAAAGAATACATAAAATAATTTCGAAATTATTGCAAGTATTCTTTCATGCAATAATTCAGAAATAATTTTAGAAAGACACAAATTAATCATTCACAAACATAATTCAGTATCTATTCAAAAATCTTACATGAATTATTTGATGAAATCTTCTGGGAAACTCGTGTGAATTAATACAAGAAATAATTTTGAATTGTTTTGAAAAAGATTTTTAGAATAAAATTTTTTAAAACAAAATAGCAAAAAAATAATTACACGAATTAATTCTGAAAGGACTTTCAAAAGATTTTTAGAATAAAATTTTTTAAAACAAAATAGCAAAAAAAATAATTACACGAATTAATTCTGAAAGGACTTTGAAAAGATTTTTTGAAAGAATACATAAAATAATTTCGAAATTATTGCAAGTATTCTTTCATGCAATAATTCAGAAATAATTTCAGAAAGATACAAATTAATCATTCACAAAAATAATTCAATATCTATTCAAAAATCTTACATGAATTATTTGATGAAATCTTCTGGGAAACTCGTGTGAATTAATACAAGAAATAATTTTGAATTCTTTTGAAAAAGATTTTTAAAATAAAATTTTTTAAAACAAAATAGCAAAAAAAATAATTACACGAATTAATTCTGAAAGGACTTTGAAAAGATTTTTTGAAAGAATACATAAAATAATTTCGAAATTATTGCAAGTATTCTTTCATGCAATAATTCAGAAATCATTTCAGAAAGATACAAATTAATCATTCACAAAAATAATTCAATATCTATTCAAAAATCTTACATGAATTATTTCATGAAATCTTCCGGGAAACTCGTGTGACTTAATAGATTTTTTAAAGAAAACATAACAATTCAGCAATCATGTCAAGAATTATATCACGAAATAATTCAGAAATAATTTCAGAATGATAAAAATTAATCATTCACAAAGATAATTCAATATCTATTGAAAATAATTTCATGAATTATTTCATGAAATGTTGCGGAAACTCACGTGAATTAATACAAGAAATAATTTAGAATTCGTTTGAAAAAGATTGTTACAATAAAATTTTTTAAAACACAATAGCAAAAAAGATATTTACACGAATTCTTCCTGAAAGAACCTTGAAAAGATTTTTTGAAAGAAAACATAAAATAATTCAGAAATTATTGCAAGTATTCAACACGAAAAGGGCAGCGTCCGTATATAAGAGGCATCGTATAATGTATTTATTTTGTTTTTAATTCGAATTTGTTTCAATCAAATAAGTCCTAATTAATACAATATTTAATAAACAAAACTTACTAAATAAGTATATACTAATTAAACAAAGTTAATATTAAAAAATAAAGAAATATTAGAAATAAATATTCTAATTTATTTTGTCAGTCATTTTGCACTATATAATGAAAAAAATGAAATGATTGGATAATGATCGGATTTAGTCGTCCATTGTTTTCTACATTCGTATGATCCTATTAAAGAACGTATTAAAATGTGTGGGGGTATATAATTTTTCGTTTTTGTGAACTAAGATAGATTGAAACATTTACTAATTGCGAAAAATATTAATTTGAAAAGTTAATGTAAGAATATAAAAACTTAAAATAAAAGGAAAAAAAACATTTAAAGATGAATAATATAGGTACTTAAAATAAGCAATATTTTTTATTATTATTCATAATAGTATTCTTTCAGTATGACAATGTTTAGAAGTCCCCTCAAAATCGACAGAAATATTATTTATACGTCTGCCAAGAGTAAAGAGCCTTTGACTCTAAAAGTTGATTCTAAATTGAAAACACTACAAATAATAATAACGTCGGTAAGGTAGAGCTCATTCTATTCATCTCTGCATTATATGCAATTATCATTTTTTTATTTTTATCGAATTTCGGGAAAAGAGCTCTTTATTGCCCTTCGTAATGACAAAAATACACTATGTGTAAATTTTCAAGTTATTGCTCGTTATAGATTTTACAGGAAACGGGTTGAAAAATCTTCTACCAGTTTTTTATGAAAAATAATGAACAGAATTTCTGAAAAATTTATAGGTGTATTATTTATGCAATTACGGAGTGCAGTGAAGAGCTTCATTCATCAAAAGTTGAATCTAAGATCAAAAAAATGTAAAAACTCATAACGTCGGTAAGGAAGAGCTCCTTTATACACACACATTTCACATCGACTTAATACAATATTTAATAAACTAAAAGTATTAAATAACTATGAATTAATTGATCAAAGTTAATATTAAAAAATAAAGTAATATTAAGAATAAATTTTCTAATGTATCGTATCACTCATATTGCAGTATATAATGAAAAAAATGAAATGATCTAACAAGCGAGCGATAGCGTAATGGATAGCGTATTTGCGTAGTACCCAAGCGACCCGGGTTCGAATCTCCATCATGTAAAAAATTTTTCTGCGTTTTTTCTGCGATAAAATAGTGTAAAATTATTAACAATGTAAATATATGTAAAAATAGTTAGAATATTATTTAAATAATATTCTAAATTATAAAAATGTACCTTCAAATACGGGATTATATATACCCTTCGAAATTTATTGTTAGTAATATTTACTAAATATTTTCTAATTAATTCACAATATTTATTCCTGAATCCTTCCAAAAATCTTTCATTGAAAGGATTCTGCAATAATACATGATTTTATAACCTTCGAAATTTTTTGTTAGTAATATTTCCATTATATTTTCGAATTAATTCACAAAATTAATTCCTGAATCCTTTCAGACATCCTTCATTGGAAGGATTCTGTAATAATACGGGATTTATCCTCTTCAAATTTCTTGTTAGTAATATTTCCATAATATTTTCTAATTAATTCACAATATTAATTCCTGAATCCTTTCATACATCTTTCATTGAAAGGATTCAGGAATTAATTTTGTGAATTAATTCGAAAATATTATGGAAATATTACTAAAAAGAAATTTCAGTGAAAGGATTCTGTAATGATGCTATGTCCGGGGTATTTTCCTTTCAGAATTATTTCAGGAAATAATTTTGAAATATCTTTTAGTAACCTTTTGGTAATAATCCATGAATCCTTTCAGAAATCTTCTATTGAATAAATTTTGCAATGATATTATAAATTATTTTTGAATTATTCCATTGAATTAATTCTGAAAGGAAAATACCCCGGACATAGCATTATTACAGAATCCTTTCACTGAATGATTTCTGAAAGAATAAAATTATTTCATGCATTCTTTCAGAATCCTTTCAGAATTAATACATGCTGTGTGGGTAGCGTCCCAAATCATGCATTCATAAACTGCAATTATAATAGCAATTAATTGAAAATAAAGATTATATTTAGTTATTAACAATTGTGTTCATAATTTATTTCCGCCTGAGAATATTTAGAGATAATACACTTTTACAGATTTGTCTTATAGCTTTTAAAATAAACATTAGTAACATTAAAAATAATTACTTTATTGAGCGCTTTTACTTTATGCAAAGATACTGCTTGTTTTATTATCAATAAACTAACATTCTACGAATAACGATGACCAACACAATATTCTGCAAATTCTATTTTCTATAATTTTGTATATCGAATATTTTATCCGTTTCTATTTCTTCTATTCTATCCGTTTCTATTTTCACGATCATCAAAAGTAAAATTTAATGACACTATTCTCATACAATAAATTTGATAGTAAATTACATTCAATTTAATTAGAGATATTTAGTTGACATTGTTAACAGAATCGTGCTACACAATCTTAAAATGGCATCCATAAAATATCCTAATATTCATACCAATTATGGTACCAATAAGTTAACTTATTAAAGATTGAATGTTTATAGATATCTTACTACTATCAGATATAAATTATGAATAAACTATCTTTATTATGATACCAATAAGTCAACTTATTAAATGCAGACTGTTTATAGATATCTTATTGCTATCAGATATAAGTTATGAATAAGCTATGTTCATCACGATACCAATAAGTAAATTTATTAAAGACTGCCTGTTTATAGATATTTTATTAGTTATTATAATCAGGTTAAAAATTAGATATCTTTTAAAGACATCGTAAGATAATATATTATAGACAGCAGTATAAAATGAAAGATTGATATCCATATTACGGTGTCGGAAAGTTAACTCATTACAGAAATCTGCAATAGGACATAAAAACGATATCTATAATTTATGATACGGTATGGCGGAAATACGAAATTCAAAGGTAATAAAAGTTTAATTGAAATAGTTGCTCTTGATAAAAATTTAGATAACAAAAATGTTCAAAACCAATTTATTTATTCAATAAATGAACTGTAATGGCTAAATATAGTTTGATATGCAGATTCTTATGTCACTCAGAGTGTATAACTATGTAAAAAATTGTCGCCGTTTATTAGGTTATAATAAATTAAGTTTTACTGAATTCAATTGAAATTATTTTACGTATGTTTTCCTTACATGTCTAAGAGAAAGAATCGTATGCTATTGGATACTTTAGATGTTTTACCCGCACGCCCGCACGCACGCACGCACACACACACACACATATATACACGTGCCTAAACATGCATATTTTCAAAAAACTGACAGAAAAAAAAATCCAAAAATAAAAAAAAAATTTTTTTCTAGTGACGCAACATTTTTCCGATGAATTTTCATCCGCTGAACACGAATATTTCGGCTCCATCAACCCAAAATCTCCAACAATCAAAATATTTCAGAAAAAATCGATATATATATATATATATATAGTCAAATATCGCATTTTTGTTGCTTTGATGAAAAATCCTTTAATTTCGGGTTGATGGGACAGAAATATTCGTGTTCAGCGGATGAAAATACATCAAGAAAATATCATATCACTAAAAAATTTTTTTTTTTAATTCTGGATCGTTTATTCTGTTTTTTTTTCGAAAATATGCATGTTTAGGCAAGTTTTTTGAGGTTATGATATCAAAATTCCAAATCGGGTATAGTTTTCGCATATTCTGCAAATCGTCACCTTTATTTAAAAAAAAAAGTAGTTTAAGATATCTTTAGCCGATCTCGAGATATATGATTTTGTCACAAAAAAAGATTTGTTCCCACTGTGCGGCGTCGTGATTCTGGAGTATATGCTAACCTTTCTGGTAGCGAGTTAAAATCAGAGAGAGTGACCGCTTCAACTCTCTCCAGCTCATCACCTCGCTTTCCTCCTCTCCCGAGGGCGAGCTCCCTTCCTAATTGGCACGTCCCTTTCCCTTAGGCTCATGACCGATAATCGTGAATCTTGAAAACTTAGA
Organism: Torymus aiolomorphi; assembly: GCA_036365515.1. Classification (NCBI taxonomy): domain Eukaryota; kingdom Metazoa; phylum Arthropoda; class Insecta; order Hymenoptera; family Torymidae; genus Torymus; species Torymus aiolomorphi. The sequence continues at coordinate 84,684,855 of CM070877.1, forward strand.
GCGGTCATAGGTCACTGCAGGGGGCATGCGCAATTACTCGCGTCGTTTGGCTATCCTTTTCATCTGCTATCGGCTGCGCGAACGCCGAACTTGAATTAGTGATGGTGTCAATCGTCCTTTCCCCCTTGCTGATGTCATACCAGCGTTCATTGTGCCCTCTCGTCGTCACGCGTGGGCGCAAGGCGCTTACCCTACGCAACGGTCCTTTACGCGGTCGCGTCACGCATCATACTCTCTATTTAGCGCGCTCAATTTCCCCCGCGCACGGCCCTTCTCGTGCACTCTCGTACTCCGCGACATATAGCGCGCACGCCGCTGGCTATTACCGGCGCAGCGAGCTACCGCTCTCCACTACTCGCTACCCACAGCCTTTCGCGCCGCGCGGTCTCTCCCACCTGCCACGCTCTCTCCCACTGCTCTATCCTACTCCGGCGGTGCTCATGGGCAAATAGAGTGCAGGTATGAGGCATGCCAGCGCGGTAGCAGCCGTCGCTCTCTTCCCTCTCACTGCGCGCGCTCGCGTCTCTCGTCTCGCAGTCCCCTCTCTTCGTCGCGCGTGCTCTTGCAGCCGTTCCCTTGTGTGCGGCCGTCCCCTAGTGCACGCGGTCGCTCTCTCGCTCTCTTCTACCACCCTCCCTCGATCCGCTCGACGCCCCCCCCCCCCCCAGATAGTACAAGTGCGAGTGTGCGTGTGCGCGTGCGCGCGGAGCGGCGCGCTGGCTTCCTCGGCGCCGACGTCAATAACATGGCTTCGGCGCACATGTCTATGGTCGGAGGCTGAAGTAGCCGACGCTACCTGTGACTATGTCACAATTTTTTTTGTATTATGTCCTACCCTGTCACAATTTAAGCAAGACTTTATATTTATGTCATCCTATGCCTTGCAGCACTGATGCCCGATGTATAGTTTGTTTTCGTTTTCTCTATTAAATTTGTAGGTATCAGCTGGGACTTCTATTATTGCATTTATTGGCTTATTTCTATTGTTTTCATATTTGTGTATACTGAAGAAAACATGTCAGAGTTTTCGAAATTTTGTTGGTTTATATCAACTTCTAATTTCGTCAAGACACATATCTGTTTCAATACATATTATTTTTAGCCTAGGGTGCTGGAAAGTTTCCTGTGATATTGTGTAGTCTTCTCCCATTTTTTCAGTTAATTTTTGTTCCATTGCTTCCTCATCAAATTTGTTTATACATCTTATTTGAATACTACCATCTTTCCTTTCTTTCATTTCTTTAATTGGCAATATTATCTGGTTTTGGATATTATTTTCTTAATGCACTAGTTAACTTTGTTTTGGAGATTTGATTTTTGGCAGTAATAACTCGGTTTGACACCTTTTCTTTATATAATTGGTTACCTGTTTTAACTGTATCAGCAAAGCGATTAAGCAAGTCATAGTACTCCATATTCTCGATGACCAACAAAATATTCATGTCAATATACTTTTTTAATTTCGTAATATAACTTATTTTCAAAAAATTACGTTTTCATTAATAACTTGTGACTAAATATAGCTATCAGCATTTGTCTTTCAAATTGTAGAAAATTTTATCCTGCATACAGATAATTCACAATATATATATACAATACATATATACAATATGTACAATATATACAATATTAGTTCTAAATATTAAAAAATCCAAAATTAAAATTTGTAAAATTGAAAAATGGCTATAAAAAAAATCGTCAAAAATAGACTATTGACTCAACTGTGTAATACCCCATTCACCCACCCACCCACCCACACACACAAATGCACGCACGCACGCACGAACACACATCCATACGGACAATTTCTAAAAATTGTGTATTTCAATTCAAAATGTGGTAAACAACATTCCTAACACATTTTCTTCAAATTATTTTTTTTACTATCACAAAGCTTCCTCTAGGAGGAATCAATTTCTTAAAATCGACAAGTATAGACATATATCGCCTTAAAACATCTTTTTGAACATTTTTGTCTCAAAATTCATTAAATTAAAAAAACTGTCTTTCACAATTAAAAAGCGTCCTCTATGAGGAAGCAAAAAAATTTCTATTTATATTTTTTGTTCTTTTTGGCCGCTTTTCTGCCACTACCAGTATCTGGCAGCTCAAGCGCCGTAACTAGCCTCAGAATCAACGGGTGCTGGGAAAGTATAAGGCTAACTATAATGAGAATTCTGGTACTTTGATCGATACTACATGATTTAACGAGAGATACATGCAAAAAGCTGAGAATGGTTTGAGTATGAGAAGTATGAGCCAGTATCAAGCCAGTACTGGGTCAATACTAGTTTAAGTATTCGTAAGGAAGTATAAAGTATAAAAAGTATAAAATATAATCGATGAAAAATATGAATAATTGATCAAAACAGTTTTGAAGTGGGGACCGTATTTTATCGATTGCAATGTAATTGTATAAATGGCCCCGATTTCGAAAGTGCTTTAATCGATTATTCATAATTTTTATCGATTATAATGTAATTTTAGTGCACTTTTTTATAGATTATTTTATACTTTTTAGCGGATTTTTCGAAGTCGGTTCGTTTCTTCCAAAAATTTTGTTATTATTAGTTTCATTTAAAACCGTAAATATTAGGAGCGGATATTTTATTTAACGGTTAAATTCCTGGGCTGCTATTTTTTTGAAAAATTCATAATCGATGACAGCAAATTAAAAAAAAACCTGAGTAGGAAGCAATTTAAAAGAACAACCAAATTTCAAATAATTTGAAACACTCATTCACATACGATTTCTAGTTTCTTTATGGAACTTATGACTCAAATCATAGCATACTTTAATTGATATATTTAAATATGCCGATGTTAATTTCATGTTTATTTATTGTACAGCTCACGCAAAGATTCCTAATGTCATCAAAAAAATCTTAACATTTTTTTTCAAATTATAGCCTGATCAGCTAATCTATTCGCTTAAAATAGGTAAGACTGAGGCGAGATTTTAATCTGAATATTCGGTGTCAAATTTCAAGATTGGCTTTATTTACATTTGCCACGTTTCATTCATATTAATCAATTTTATAACTAAAAATTATTATGTAAGAATTAAACTCTGATTAACTGATTATCCAATAGGATGGTTAGAAATAGAGGTAACAATGCTTTAGCCCACCACTTCGATATTAATCGCGGTCTTTCTTATAAAAATGGATTTAGATCAGCTCAAAGATAAATTAATGAGAACTAAATAACGCTTATAAAAATTAATTAAGACACAATTGTTCCCAAAGCAAATTTTACGCTGAAAACATTATTTGTTTACTAAGGGAATCTATACAATTTCAATGAGGTACTTCATCATTTTCATACGACATTAAGTTATGTTCAAGAATTATTGATGACGTCAATAAGTTAATTATTTTGACCAATGTTCAAGAACTAAGTTGCATAAAAAGTTTTATTCGAGTAATTTAAAATAAGAGCTTAAATATTTAGAATAACAAAACATGCAGAATATTAGGAAATAAATAATAAATACGAACAAAATTTATTTCGAGCAATTAAAAGAAATAAACAAATAATTATTTATTTGATATAATATTTAGTGATGTATTTCATAATTTTAAAGATGTTTTAACTGTTCGTGATAATTTTAACTCTAGTAAAGTATTTTTACCGCATCTGAATATAGAATTAGGTCAGTCCAGCGGCATAAGTAATCAAATAAACCGGTGCAAATAATTAATTTACGTTGTGTTTAAAAATGATAAAAATGTTGAGACACCAAACACAATTTACTTCAAATTATCTCTATTAACATTGTAAATAATTGAATATACATATACGTATTTGATCATTACCGTAGTCCTGAATATACCAATTTCTTATACTAAACGTTGAATATGAAAGTACTAATGTGCATTATATATTTTATTTTAATATCGGTAAAGAACTGAAAATTATTTTGAAACTCATACAAACACACGAAATAAGTATTTTATTAGTATTGTGAAGTCCTGAACACTGAGGAATTTACTCTTATATTTTGATTGATAATTAATAGTTAAATTACATTACCTTTTCCCCTTGGCGTAGGTTCTCGAAATGAATCAATCATACTTTTGGAATTAATTAGGATTTATTTATTGGTATAAGATTTCTTCTATAAATTGACCTGGCTAGTAATTGCCTTTACAATAACTCTATTTGATTTACTCGATTAATTTGTACAGAATATATGCGTTGATTGCGCGAGCAATTATTACAGATAAGTTATTGATTTTATTGATATACGAAATTCTAGTAATCTGATACGGCTCATATTGGCCTATATAAAATATTTGCTACTCATTTTGTCGGCCGGAGTGGTACGATGCTCGCGATCTTTTCACGAATAACTGACTTGTGTGGCGTATGTCGCCGTATTTAGTACATGGTTAAATTGGGTTAAAGGTGATCTTGATGCTGAGTCAAGATCATCTTATTTAACAAGTTTAATAAACAATTTTACGTAAAGTCGTTCGATTTGGAATTTGAAAAGTGCTGTGCGTACAAAAAAACTTCGACGAGCGTTTGCTTTCGCGAAGTCGGTGGCTTGCTACGTCATGCTGTTGCGTTGTCGAAATGCTGCATCATTTAAATTCGCAATCACATACTTTAGTGGGTCAAGAAATTACTGATGAGAATATGAATATCAAATGTAATTTAAGGATACGTCACGGATCTAATACCTCCCCCCTTAGACTGCTGAATATCATAGAGATTCATCAATTATAGGAATAATTGAACCATCAGTAATTTCCTGTTACAGGATTTTTCTAATTATAATCAAATGATAATTCAAATGATAAATAAAATAATGAAAATTCATATAATAAAAACAATAATAAAAATTCAATAAATTTAAACAAAATTTCGTATCGTCTATATATTTCTATAAAATAAATCAATTATTTTTGTTCCTAACACTAGACTACACTTAACCTATGGTTTTACTTTGTATCGCATGTTTAAGGCAGATTTTTCCTAGCGTTGAAATTGCAGTGCGGATCACTATGGAATAAACAAGTAATCTTACTTCGTTCGTACATAAATTTAATTTTATATAACAATTGATTAATAAAACGTTACGTAATAAATATAGCACACGTTATACATTATAATTTGTATAGGAATATATATCATGATTGTACATAGCATTTCGACAATTTAATTATTTTATTAACGGTAATATGTACTAATTTTTGTTTTGCTGTATTTAAAAAAAATAGAGTCATTGATTAAGTATGGAAATAATGTGCGTATTAAATAATTTTATAGTAAGTAAAAGGTGAGGAGAAATATATAGGGAATGATTCAAGTGATCATTCACTTCCCTCCCTGCTGAGATATCTGGCAAAAGATATATTATTTTTTCTTCTTTGTTTAAGTAGAATAACATTGAAGGGCTTTTGATATTAACATTAAAAAAATGTTTTAACAACTGAGAAAAATATTTTAATAATTTCCAAAAGAAAAATTTAATAATGTGCAGGTATTTTTGGTAAAAAGGAAGGTTGGAGTAATTTTGGTGAATTTTGACTTGTTATTGTTCAAAGTTATGTATTAACTTTGAACATCATTGTATTAACTTTTTCTGAAAATTTTCAGCCATTTCAAAAGTTCGTCTTAAAACTCAACATTTTTTCTGGCATGAGTAGCATTCACATATTTGCATTAGAGAGTATGCAGTGCGTTAAAGTAGAAAATTGTTTTACTCAATACAGTGCCGAATAGTGTATCCTGTAAGATGAACATGTCAGTATATGATGAAACTGATTACTTCCAATACATTATATTCGATTTAATCTTAGCAATGTGAGCATAGCTACCTGAATTCTTTCTTTCTTTTGTTCTTGAACTATTCACAAAATTTCTTTTATGAATGCGAACAATTTTTTTGTTATAAATGAATAGTGAAGCGAATGGCCTCGCTGCTTAGTGGTAAAGGAAAGACAGGGAAAACGGGAAAGAATAATAATTAGAGACAAATAATTAAAGGTCAAGATGGCGTCGGCGAGGAAACGACCTCCCGATAAGAGTAGTACAAAATATTACAAATGTCATTCAAAAACACCGTTGGCAACGGTAATTTGTATTATATGTGGAAATGCATATCATAATAGTGATTTCTATAGATTGAGCAACACAAAAGACATAGGAGATAACTTAGTGATCTGCCCGGAGCATGTGCATGTGGATAACATAACCAACAACGAGGAGAATGAGAAAGAGGAAAATTTGAGTGAGACAGCGAAAATGATAATAGCTCATATTAAAATGAAGCAAACCGATGAATTGAGAAGAGAAATCCTAGAGGAGCTAGAAAAAAAGACAATAGAAGTACAAGTGCAACAAATGGCGCAGAATCGTGATGTATTAGAAGATATACACGAACAATTATACAAACGGGAAGTTACATATAATGATTTGAAGTCTCTTAATCAAGATAGAAGAGCAACAGATAATCTGATCTTATATATGAATATAAGAGGTTTAAAAACTAATTTTGATAAATTGCAAATCTTGATTAAAAGGCTCAAAATCAAACCATATGTAATTGTATGTGCTGAAACCGGTAATCTAGAGCACTATCAATATTACAGACTAAATGGATACAATATATATTACAACCATAGCCATGTTAACAAATCAGATGGTGTAGTCGTATACGTAAAAAAAGATGTAAATCAGACAACGAATGTAAAAGAGCTGGGTAGGCTAAAAATACCAAATACAATTATAAAACTTAATAACAATAGTCAGTTGGAAATCTCAGCTATGTACAGATCACATGATCTGCATAATACAGAGTTCACTCTAAAAGTAAATCAATATCTGCATCAAAAGAGAAACGTTAAAAACCACCTGATAATAGGTGACTTTAATATTAACATAATGGTACAGGACAACATTAGTCAGAATTTTTTATATAATTTTCTTCAAAATGGTTTTTACCCTGGCTTTATTGATACGACTAGACCATATGATATAACTACTGATAGTGGAACATGTATAGATAATATTTATATAAAAACTAGCTCAATCAACACTAAAACTTTCAAATTAAAGACACTTATTACTCATCACTACCCGCTTTTCATAGGCATAAAAAAACCACTAATAGACGCAGGCATGGAGAATAAGAAAACTAGTTATTCATTAAACTATAAAAAATAGCTATTATAGCAAATCAAAAATACTGGAGGGATTACAAGCATATCGAGGATCCAAACGAAGCAATAGACCTTTTTATAGATGAAATAAAACATTGTCAAGAACTATCAATAAAAAGAATGGATTACTAGTGCATTACTAAAATCTTGTAAAAAAAGGACGAATTGTATAAAAAACTCAAAAAGAATCCAATGAACGATAGATTACAAAATGAATATAAAACCTATGTAAAATGCTTAAACAAAGTTATAAAAGATGCCAAAATAAAATATGATAAGGAACTTATAGAAAAAAACTCAGGTAATCCATGGCAGCTATGGAAAATTATAAATTCCAAACTTGGCAACAAAGGTAAAAAAGACAATATTATACGTGAAATCTATAATGAAAACATGGAGAGAGTAAAAGAACCATCCAAAATTGCAAATATCATGAATGACTATTACGGCAGGATGGGAAAAGAAATGAGTGACAAAATTATTGCTCCAAGTAACGATTCTTTTCAATTACCACCACGCAACATAAATTCAATATTTCTAAATTTTACAAATGAACACGAAATTAAAAGAATTATCCAAAATTTGAAATTCAAGAATGGGGAAGTTGATAAGATAAATTCTAAGACACTTAAACCAATATCTGATCATATAGCTGATCCCTTGGCACACATCTTCAATAAATGCATTGAAAAGTCAATATGGCCAGATGCCCTTAAAGCTGCTGAAGTGATACCAATTTACAAATCAGGGAAAAAATTATTAGTTAAAAACTACAGACCTATATCCTTAATTTCAAATATCGCAAAAATTTTTGAAAAGGTCATATACAAAAGAATCTTTAGTTTTATTAACAAACACAAAATATTAAGCGAAAAACAGTTTGGATTCATAAAAGGCAAAGGAACCAAAGATGCTTTAAGCTATATTACGAAAATAATTTATAATAACTTAGATAAAAGTCAGCCAATAATAGTCGCTTTTCTAGATCTTGCCAAAGCTTTTGATACGGTTGATCATAATATATTACTACTCAAGCTGCAAGCGTACGGGATAAGAGGCAATGCTTACGAATTGATGAAAAGCTACTTATCAAATAGAAAGCAGATAGTAAGAATTGACCAAAGCGGAAGTGAACCGATAACAGTAACTATGGGAGTGCCACAAGGAACAATCCTAGGCCCGCTGCTTTTTATAATATATATATAAATGATCTACTGACAACGATGCCAGAAAACTCAATTTTATCGTATGCTGATGATACAGCAGTTATATCGGCGGGTAAAACATGGAAAGAAGTAGAAAAGGAAATGAATCAAAATCTAAAAAAAGTAGCAATAGGGCTCGCATTGAATAAATTAACTTTAAATATAAGTAAAACTGTTTATATAACTTTCGGGAATTACTGCGACAGTGTTCCACAAAATGTTGATATCTTTATTAACAAAGAAAAACTAAAGAAAGTGGACTCGAGTAAATATTTAGGAGTGAATTTTGATTACAATCTAAAATGGGATGAACATATTAACTTCCTAATTAAAAAAACAAGCTACTTAAGTTTCATATTCTACAAAATCAATAAATTTATGCAAATAAATACGTTAAAAGTTATTTACTATGCCTTTTTTCACAGTGTTATCAATTATGGGATAATAGCTTGGGGTGGTGTCTATAAAAACAATCAACATTTGCTCCAAAATATACAGAACAGATTACTCAAACTAGTGTTCAAAAACACTTTCATGCAAAATAAACCAATGAATATTAAGCAACTATACACATGGGACTCTTTAAAATATCATTACAACGAAATGAAAAATTTATTCTCAAACTCAAATAGTAAGACTAGATATAAAGCTATCATATTGCCAAAAATGGATAAAAGAGTGAGCGATAAAAACAATTATATAACTGCAATAAAGACCTTCAATCTACTGCCAAACGAGTTCAAAACGTTAGAAATAGACAAAAGAGCCACTAATTACAAGTTAAAAAAATGGATTACGAATAATATTCCATGAGAATGATCCTTATATTTCCTTGAAAAGATTTGATACTTTATCAAATCAAGCATAGAACATATATATTTATTACTGTTTATTACTGTGTATAAATTTTATAATATTGTTAAAAAATGAAGATTATTTATCAAATAGTTTTAAGATTTAGTATGTAGTACTAGGTTTAAGGAATCTATTAGTATTAAGTATACTCCGGACCTGCAAACAGGGAATTTATTTCCCTCTGCAGGGTTACTATGTAATGTATGTGATACTCTGAATAAATAAATAAATAAAAATAAATAAATAAATAAATCGTCGCCTATCGTTTTAACTAAGGATCAGGTAAAAAAGAAACGATATCTCTTTTAAGAAAGTTTAGATGTTATGTCCCAGGCTACTAGAGTGAATTCATCAGTGATGTTCTAGCAACCCCCATCAGACCCCGGCACAATGGATGACTTGACGGCCTTATAAGCAGTAGAGATGGTAATTCTACTAGTGGATTTGGGTGCTGCCATCTAGTAGTATATATACGAACTAGACAACAGCAGCTTAACATGTAAGATTGGCCCAACGTTATATATAACTTTTTTTTTATGTGGACAAATACAGCCTGATTTTGCATAAAATTACAGTCAAATTATTTTTATCATGTGTTTGTTAGGGCTGTAAGGTTTAGGAATGTTTTTATTTCTTTTTCTTTTGGATTAGTTCTATATTTTCTTATTCAAAGATAGATAGAATAATAAGTTATTAAATTGATCTCTGTAATGTTTTCTTACTTTGTGACTAAATATTAATATTAAATAATTTTATTATTTAATAACACATCATTTTTACATATAAAATTTCTGCTTGTTTCATTGTTGCAAAATAAAAATTGAGGTATTTTAATATATAATTGCAATATTTTTGTTTGATGTTGTTAAAAAAGAAAAAGAAAATTATTGTAGTATTATTTCTATAATTTACCATGTGTGAATCTTTACGCTGTCTTCATAAAAGGTTCTTATAATTTCATTATTCAATTTATCTTATTTCGATCGCATTTTTATAAAGTATTAACTTTCTTGGGACATATATTTGGTTTTCACAAAATTACTAACAATTTGATACGAACAATTGTAGACAAATAATCAGTGACTATAATTTAAAATTGTAAATGTGGTAAAGTCTCGATCACCTTAGGTTTATATTCTCGTTGACCATGAAGCAGGACGAGTTTACTTCAAATGAAAAAGTTCAGCTACAATTATAATTCTCTATTGTTGTATTAAATTTGGAAAAATAAGAAGAGATTATGATAGATGTTAATATTGAGTATGTTGTCCATATCCTAAAACAAAAATGTTGCGTTATTATTTGTTATTATTAACAAGGCTTAATTTATTTGGATGTACCGTTTTTGCCTTTCCTTTATAATTTATTGCAATGCTATTATTTTCATCTACTTTTACTTTTAATTTATTTACTTTTAATATGTCAAAATGACCTTGATAATGATCTTTCTCAAGTTTACCCGGTTTTGGCTCTTTAATTAGCTATACTTTATCGCCTTTATCACATTGTACTGGATTTGTGAATCTATCGTAATAATTTTTAGATTTTTGCTTTGAAGCTATTAAGTTTTCTCTTGCTATTTCAGCAATTTCTCTCATGTTATTTATTAATTTTTCTAGATATCCATTAAAAGTGGGTAACATTTCTGATTTTTTTATTGGTTCGTTAGATGGGGTTCTAGCAGGATAAGCAAAAACAAGTTCATGTGGTGTATACATATTTATGGCTGGTATGTACACTTGTATTATAATGAAACTGTGCAAAATCGAAGAGTTCATCCCATTCATATCTTTTTGTCGAAAAGTCTTTTAAATATTCACATAAAGGGTGATGAGCCCTTTCTAATGAACCATTTGATTGAGGTGAGAAAGCGGTTGTTTCAATTTTCTCAAATTTGAATCTTTTTGCTATTTGTTTCATTATTTTACTTGTGAAATTTGCTCCTCTATCGGTTAGTACCACTTTTTGACATTCAAATATACATTTAAATCTTTTTATAAAAGCATCTGTAACCGATTCCGCTGTTTGATCTTTGAAACACACTAAGATTATAAACTTTGATAATTGATCCTGTATGGAAAAATATATTTATTATTATTTTTAGTATTGTTAAATGGACCTACAATATCCATTGCGATTTTATCAAATGTTTTTCTCGGTGTATCCATAATAATCATTGGTTGTTTAGTCTTTTACCGTTTTAATTTATTTCTTTGACAATCTTCATTTTTTTATTCTATTTTGAATGTCTGATTTTAAGCTCTGCCAAAAATATTTTTCCTTAAGTCTATTGTAAGTTCTATTTAAATCAGAATGTCCTCCTATCGTCGAGAAGTGGTATATATATATATATATATATATATATATATATATATATATATATATATATATATATATATATATCGAAAATTCTATCTCTGTCCTCAACTTTTACATATTCAATATTATTTAAACATGTTATTACATTTATATTTGTATTACTAAATGTTTGTCATAATATTTCCTATATCTCTAACCAACTTATATTTAAAATTTCTATATCTTTATAAATACTATAAATACATATATTTTTAGTAACTAATAATTCTTTTAATTGATTAAATAATTTTGTTAAAGTTTCTTTTAGTAATTTACATGACACAGATGTATCTATGTATAGCATGAATAATTTTTTATTCTCTATATCTATTATATCTATGTTATCTTTTGTAAATGATAGTTTTTGATGGGATTATGGGATTATTTATGGGTATTCTCTCGTAAATAAAAACACTTCAAATCTTTATTTAAACAAAACTATTTATTCTCATCCAACTTATTACTCTCTTCGACTATCGCTTCAAATCCTCTCTCGTCCAGTACTATACAAAACTTAAACTATTAATCTCAAGTAATTGAACACTTAATATATAAGCACTTGTGCTCTAGTCCGGCTCTCGCTCAGAAGTGACAAACGCGCGCCGGCGCTCGGCGAATCGCACTATACGAGGTGGTGGGGGGAAGAGGAGAGAAAGAGCGCGTATCGGTCAAACTCAGCGAACTGAGGATTCTACGCCCTTTTTCCAACACTCCCTCTCGTAGAATTTCCGGTCGCGTCTAGTCCTCTCTCTCGTCCATTCTGTCGTCGATTCTTATCTATTTATTCTCTGCAACATAACAACAAGAAAAGGTTATAATTTATTCAGAATAATTTAGGATTAGTCTCATCAATTTATCATGCAACGCAAAGGACAAGAGTTTAGTAAAGATATCTGCTATCTGCTCTTTAGATGGAACCCATTCTATCTTTACTATATTTCTGGCCTCATATTCTCTAACGCAATGCTCTTTGGTTTCAATTACATGACTCAATCTTTTATACTACTACTGACTTTTGAACTTTGAATCGCAGCATTATTATCGCACCATAAAGTCATTGGCAACATGTCTCTAATTAAAACTAATTTTATTGAGTTATGTAATGAAACTATTTCTCATCGAGACAATTCAATCTGATGCGTCGATAGTAATACAAAACGCTGCCTGTGAGTCTTTCACGCCATCGGGTCTCCAAACAGCCTGATGATGTATCTACTGGTGGGCAGTGCTCCTTTAGCATCTGCAAAAATAGCATCTGAAAATCCATACAAGTCTTCTGTTTTCGCTTCAAAAGTGATCCCGATATTTTTGGTTTGTTGTAGGTAACTGCATATACGTTTTACCATATTCCACTCGTTATCGGTAGGGTTGATTTGATGTCAGACACTGACTCACGATATGGGATATTCTCCAATATTATATTTCCATCTTGTCGACTTACCTTTTCCCCTCGGTCACGTCCACTTCTGTTTGTAGCATGGCTACACACCACAGTTGTGCGCCGAGGCCGCATTCATGAGAATGCCAGTCGTTTTATCAACTTGATCGTGTACTCTTCCAAGGTTAAGATTAATACCTTCCTTTACCCATCTGGATCACATTCGACTCCCAAAAGGTTCGACCCCTCGAGGTTCTTGCAGGTCCATCATTTCGAACTCGGACATCAATTATTTTTCTATCATGTCTAATTTGGATTTGTGGTAGCTGGAAATCAAGAAATTATCCACTTACAACAGTAAAATAAAAATTCATCACCTTCTCTCGAAGTTAACAGACATGGTTTAATTTCATGCACCGTTAGATCCATTCTTCTCGCTGTTTAGACGAAACCCATTCCATCGCCGGTAGCTCACCTTCAAACTATAAAATGCTCTTCCAATTTTACACACCTTGGCCCGACTCATCTCATCTGATACAATCATTTCTTTATACTTCTATATATATTTCCTCATCAATTTTACATTTAGGAATGCAGCCTTCACGTCAAATTGGTACACGTCAAAAATCACACACATTTATGCCAGCCAATCATGATCCAATAGCTCGTATGCAAGATACAAGTACATACGCCTCGCCAAGATCATAGAAATTTTTATCCTTGAAACCTCGTATCACAAGCCTCGCCTTGCGGTGACTTTCCCGTCAATCTCAATTTTTCATTTAAGATCCACTTCGAATCAACTATATATCGCATCTCTTTCCACCCATCGATTTTGGTCTGTCTACAGTTTTCCAGACATTGTCTTTATCCATTAATTCCAATTTCACGTCTATAGTTATATGCCAATCTAGCCTCTCGGACGAAGTCTACGAGTACTGAATTTCCATGTATATGATCATAGGATGCATTTAGTTGACTTTTTCTTAGATCTGTCTCTCTTTCGTTTTTGCTCTCCCTCTGGTTCTTAAATTTTCATTCTCGTCTACTGTCTCATCGAATTTAACAAACCCGCCGTTTTTGTTGATTAACTTCAAGGAGTTTGGCCAGTCTTTTATGCGACTTTTGTTGTATTCATCACCAAATACTTGCTTTTCATTGAAATGAACATTTCGCGTTTTATAGTGTTTTTCCTTCCTCTGTTTTCAGGAGCAGGTACCCCGTACCTTGATAGCCTTGTAATATAATTCTCCTCCCTAGCTGGTCAAACTTTGAACCGGCTTTCGGTTGTACTTTAATGTACGCAACACATCCAAATCGTTTGAGCTGCGTCAATTTTATGTTTGGTTCTGGATTGAACTTAATCAACGGTGCGACCGTGTCGATTAAGTTGTGCGGAGTACTGTTGTATACAAACACATCAAACAACAATTCTGTTCCAAATTTATTCATTACGTCAATAATTTTATCATGAGTAAACATAGTCCTCCGATCGCGTCTAAGATACCAAAATTCAACATCTCATCCAAGTATGCTTCTTACGCTAATCATGCATGATTCCAAACAGCCCGCAGTTTCATTTGTACCCTTAATGGCACAAGCCATGGCCAGTCTCGAACAATCGTCCACAAAAACGACGACAAAACGTTAGTCACTTAAGTGAGCCCTTAGACTCATAGTTCCCATAGCATCACCATGTGTGATTTAAAGTGGCCCGGTTGCTTCGTTTCTCGTCGACGAGAATAGCCATCTATTAAATTTAGGAGCTTGATATAAGTCACAAATAAAAAATTTCTCATTGAAACTTACTTCATTCACTTGCTTTAATTCAGATTTTGCTTTTGTATTTCTTCCAAATAATTTAAAGAAGCGTGATTCGGTCCAGCATGCCAAAGCATAACTCAATCACCTCATTTGAATGTTCAGATTTTAATTTACATTCTATGGTCTCTATCTCGTCAAAGTAATTTACTCACTCTTCTATCTTTCAATGGACATTTGAAATTTTAAAACTTAAGAGCCCAAGCTCGTTGTTTTCTTG
Source organism: Torymus aiolomorphi (assembly GCA_036365515.1). Taxonomy (NCBI): domain Eukaryota; kingdom Metazoa; phylum Arthropoda; class Insecta; order Hymenoptera; family Torymidae; genus Torymus; species Torymus aiolomorphi. The sequence goes on from CM070877.1 coordinate 84,699,864, forward strand.
TACATTAATTCTGAATTTTCTATAATTTTGAAACTAATTTTCCAGTTTTATTTACCTCGTCTAAAAATAAATTTTATTTGTAACGCTTCCAATTTTATATCTTACTTTATTATTTACAACGTATGCAATGATTTTATCAGATTCATTAAATAAATTTAAGTTTTCAATTTCGCTTTTAAGTTTTACAATCCTGAAAGGTTTCTTATAGATGCCTGATAAATACTTTACTTGATTTGAAATCTGCATCTTACTGTTATCGAAATAAATACTGAGTCTTTCGATCGATAAACTTACTCAGTGACCGTAAAATTCTCATTCAATGATTCTGTAGAAATTTCATTTTTTAATTTTTATAATTTTTCCCGTCTAAAGTTAACATTTATATATCACCGACTCCCTCTGATTCGATATTCGCCGTGCTGATTCTATTTGTACTTTGAATTAAAGCATTCGAAGCAATCGAAAATTTATAAATTTTAACAGTAAATGGAATTCTTGACTCGACCAGATATCTAATTTGTTTTCAGCATGCATCTCGTCAAAATTTTGCAACACATCAGTACAACAAATTTTAATAGTAAATGGAGCTCTTGAGTTGGCCAGATATCTAATTTATTTTCAGCATGCATCTCGTCAAAATTTTGCAACACATCAATACTTGTTCGCAACAATAAATCAGAGTAAACACTCATGTACGTTCATGTATGTGTTCTCTTCGATAATCATCTCGTCTAGTTTTGTAATCTTCTTATTGCTATATGAACAATTTTCTTATGTATGGCCCTCACACCATCTGCATGGGTAGCCGAGACCAGATCTGTATAAGTAGCAGACGAGACCAGCTTTGTCACAGACTGGAGCATGATTTCCCAGCTCTCTGTAGTGATAACATCTGCCTCAAGGACGGGCAAGTATTGCTGCGTCTTTCTCCCTCTCTTGCCCCGTCGACTGTCTCATCCAGTTGATTTCAGCGCTTGTTTTATCTCGTCTAGCTAGTCTCTCCTCATTAACTCGTCGAAGCTCTTCCAACTGAATAATATAATTTTTCAATTGTTCATAACTCAAACCCAAACTAGTAATTACTTTTATTTAGAAAATTAGTATCACGATTCTGCGATACATTCTCAACAATAGCATTAAATAAGATATCACGTATTTCGGTTTCACTCATGCTGCTTGCGTTTGGAATATTATTATGAGCTCTACTTATCTAACCCTTCGAATCGTTCTCAAACTGAGACGCACTTTCTTTCTTAGGAATGTATCAGATCGCGTACAGTTCCTTTCTAATAAACATGATTTTTAGGTTCACTTCGAACATTTCAATCTAATTTTTAAAAACAGTTCAGACGGATCTTTGATATGCATGAGTTTATTATGATAGGACGCATCAATTCTATTAATAATTATATCACGGACCATATATTTCTATTTCTCGTGTGTGTAATCGTCCAATACGCGTTCAGGCTTAACCTTTGAATCAATTACATAAAGTAAATCCATTAGTATTCTGCGAAAAATTCGAATTAAGTCGTACTCGTCAATTTATAGTTACATTTGATTTTTTGATTCAAAGTCAACTTTCACAGTGTCTATTTAAATACAAGTTTGCCGCGTCTCCGAATCTCTTGTGTATCAAAATTAGTACACTTTTCTTGTCCCCTAAATTTTCAATTTTATTTTGATTTGTTGCAGATTTTACCTCAAATTTATTTTGTATGGATCTCCCTTGAATCTTGTCCAACTTTTCTATGATATTTTGATTAAACTCTTGAAGCGTAACAACAGTGACCTCTTCTTTTTGCAACTCTTCACACCTTTTATTGAGCTAATCCAATTTCGCCTCTGTAGACAATGCATTATCAAAATAGATTTCAGAGCTATTAAATAGTTGCTTATTTAAGACGGCATCTTTTAATTTGTTTAAGGAATTCATAGTTTATATGAGCTTTACGATCTGATTTTATATGTAAGGCCTAACTTACCCAACGCATCGACACGCTTATCTGCTTCGACTGACTCATCTTTCTTATCGACATTTTTCTCATCCAATTTGTTTTTCTCCTCCACTTTCCTGTTCTCGTCTATTGTTTCTTTCTCATCTACTTGGCGTCTTATCCCCGTGCGGTACGTTAGGTACGTCTTTGACGTATCTGCCTTGAGCAGCGCGGCATCGAGAGTTGTGTGCACCTTGACCGTCAAGTTACTTTTCAGCATGCTGCATCGCTCTCCCTTCGATGTGGTGAACGTTGCCGTTGTAGTCGAGCGTTGCCGTTGAGTCAACGTTTGTAACCGAAACCACTACCTCCTCTCCTAGATCCTGCTCGGATACCTCATACAGCACGTCGATAGTCCTGAGCATCACTTCGATATTTCGTGTATCTAGAAAATTTCTCATTCTTAATCATTGGCAACTTTTCAACCTCTTCCAGCTGACAGTTTAACTCATCCAATACTGGTTAATTTACACATCGATATTTAAACTAATGAATCTATTCCATTATTATTAGAAACTTTTCGACCTTTTCTAATCAATTATTTATTTCATAGAATAATTTTCACGTCAATATTTAATTCATCATCCTATTTTAATTATTTACATGTACATGTTTTATATATTTATAGTACACTTAAGGTAGAAAATATTAAATTTCTGTTTTCCGGGAGTTTTCTAAATTTTGTCCAACATTTCCAAAATTTCCATTTTAGTATGCGCTTCCAAAATATCGCTTCCAATTTTAATTTTATATTTACAGAAAATTTTCTACCTTCTTAATTTTTTTAAAAATTATTTTTCTTTTCCATGTTTCAATTCGAAAATGTTTCACTTCAATATATATATATATATATATATATATATATATAATAATATAATAAAATAATAGTGGTATAAATAAAATAATAACATTTTTAAATTTAATAAATATATAATAAAATATTCATATGATATTTTAATATTATGATTTTCTTAACGATATTAGAATAATAACATAATATAATTGATCAAAATAATTTAAGAAAAAATATAAAAAAATAATTAATTACATAATATAATTAAAATTTACTTTAATTATACATTTAATGTAAATTACTTTTCTTAATGTAATTAACTATTATTTAGTAAAATATAAGATGGCTGAACAAGGTGATTCAAAACCTAGTCCATTAAGATGGGATCCTGTGCAAAATATGTATATTGAATTGCGAGTAGTATACAACACGCAAGAGAATTAGATGAATTAAACGAACAGTTACAGAATCATATAAATGAACAAAACGAATATGAAATACATTTAAATAATTATATCAATGAATATAATAACAATATTACTATGATACAAATACCATTAATTTGGGATCCAACACAAAATAAATACATAGAAGTATATAATTTAAAAGATGCTACAAAGTTAGACAAATTGAATGAAATAGTAGAAACCCATGAAAAAGAAGAAAATAAGTGTAATAACTATTATAATAATTTACTTATAGAATATGATTTAAATTATTTACAAAATTTAATTAAAAAATATGAAAAATAAAATAAATCAAAAGCAAACATAATATTTTTAATATACAATATAAACTCAATTTTTTAGTATAAAATATTTGAAATTTCACAAAAATGGTATTAAGTGATATTAATTTTTAATTTTATTATTTTACATTAACTTCTTTCAAGTATCCAATATGGTGTTTATAAGAAAAAATATATATAACAGAAAAAATAAAAATAAATATTTCCATATTATAAATAGCTTACAAAAACGTCACAGGATATGTTAAAGAAAATTTAATTAAAAATTTGAAAATTATTTTGTTACGTCTGTGACGTATCTCTAAATTCAATTTAACAATGCATATTTATCACCAGTAATTTTCTGACATACAAATGTCGTATATGCGAATTTTGACAACGTTGCTTTTTAATGCAAGCGGCATCACGCCGAAGCGAGCGAACTTTACAACGTTGACATTTTTTAATACGAGGCAATCGTGACGCAGTAGTAGGTCATCAAACTTGCGTATTATATTTTCTTTAGAATCAGCATTTCGCAATGCGACTACCGAATTTAATACGTTGCCAAATAAGATGATCTCAATCATCTTCAACCTAATTTAAGCGCTTAATAAATACGGCGACTCTCAATACACAAGTCAGTAATCGTGAACAGATCGCGAACTCCGTACAACTCCAGCCGACAATAGGAGTAGCGATTATTATTATACGGGCCAATACGAGCCACATCAGATTTCTTATAATTTCATATATCAAATAAAGTGAATATTCAGCTACAAAGATATCAGTCTAATTATTTACGAGAGTTCACCTCAAGGACGAAAGGTAATATAAACCACATATCAATTGAATATAATTCAAATACTATTTGAAGATAAACCATTCAAATTTCAATACACATATAAGAGTAGATTCCTCGACATTCAAGACTTAACAGTGGTTCCGGTACGAATCGAACAATCGTTCACTAGACTATTTCAAATTAAAGAATAAAAATATCTTTTCTTCGAAACTTAACAGTGGTTCCGGTACAAAGTCGAACGAAAGTTCGTTAGATCAGCTAAATCAAACTTTAAACGTTTTAAAGTAGATCAAATAAGCTCTTGAAAGACGAGGGAAATATTCTTATATAAACTAACATAAAATAAGTCCGAGCTTCACATTTTGCAGTAAGTAGTTGGGGCCATTCATTATAGCATGTATTGCCAAAACTACCAAAGATAAATGCGTACGGCTCGTCGAGTTATTAACAAGTATATAAATAAATAAGAATAATTTCTACAAAACAAATGACATTTTTGAAAAATATATTACGCAAAATACAAATACAGTCTAACACAGATTAGAAAATTGAAAAATAAAAATATTACAAACGAAAAAAGATACGACACTACAAGGAGTAATAAAACAAAGAAGTAAGAAAACAATTTTTAAAAACAAATTATATAACAAATTATAGCTGAAATAGAAAGTGAAAAGATAAATTTACAGAGTGAAATCAAGATATATTACGCGAAAAATAATAGCAGTCTAATACAAGTAAGAAATTGGAAAAAAATCAATAATAAAAAGATATAAAAGTAAAACCAAAAGAAAATACTACAATAGATAAAACAAAATATCATAAAGACAAATTATAATTACAAAAAATTAAGAACAACGATCACATAAATCGAAAATACAGCACGCGAAAAATAAACATAGAATAATGATCAACGTAGCTCAAGAAAACGAATAATAATATTAAACAAATTGATCAATTAAATAATAATTGCATAAATAAACATTACATTTTAAACAATAAAAGATAAAACACTAAAAACTAAGCAAATGGAAAAAATTTATAAAAGTGACAAATAAATAAATAAATTATATCGTGAAATAAACAATTACAAAATATATACAGAAAAATAGTGGAACTAATAATAAAAACATATTTTAAGAGATATATTAAGTATAGTATAAACAAAGAAGTAATATGTCATGTCAAATCAGAAAGGTATAGGAAATAAGGGAAACGAAGGGATTATAACCATACGGACTACCCAAAGAAATCCAGAACTTAAAAAACAAGTAAACGAGATAAATAAAGAAGCTAATATTAGAGAGTAGAAAGGTCACCTCCTAGTATAAGCTTGCCCAAAAATTCATCACATACTTACGTTAACGTACCAATTCACTCAAAAACAGAAGAAAATACGGAAAAAGCTTCAAGTCCAACGACTTCAAAAGCAGATCTTAACGTATCAGAAAAATCAGCCTCACCAATTATATCTAACTTAAAACAAAACGATAACATTACAGACTAAACAAAACTTAATAGATGATAACAAATCTACAGAAAATACAAATGATCTTTTAGTTCCGGGAATAAAACAAGATATATTATCACCAATTGCTTTTCACACACCAAGTCAGAATTTTACGTTTTTTGACGACTCAACACTTAGGAAACGACAGACAAAACGACTACACGGAAATAGAAGAAATACTACACGAACAAAGTTTGATTTTAGCCAGAGATAACAATTTGAATAATAACGACCGGGCTCAAATTCCAATAATTGAAAATTTAATAAATCTCGAACCAGAAATGGCAAATCAGGCATTAAAATTACCACTTAAAGAACTTGCAAAGTTAGTACCGGATTTTGACGGGAAAAATATCCAACCATACAAACCATACAACCGAAGAATGTACTTCGAGAGCAGCATTAAATCAAAATAATTCGGAAAACTAACAAATTCTTCTGGAGATGAGTGGACTAGAAGGATAAATAAAAAGTCACTCAAAGATAGCGCAGATATTAAAGTAGGTACATTTAATAGTGATGGTATCACCAACGGAGGGAAAGACACGGACATCGATTTATTGATTACAAAGAAATTAAAGAATATTACGGAAAACATGGAGAAAAATAAGGCAATAAATAAATCAGAAATTATAAATAATAACGAAATAAACTTAAGTGATTTTGAAATAAATAGTATTGAAAATGAAAAAATACAAGGAAGAATAGCAGCGACCAAAATTGCAATGTATTTTCTGAAATTAGAAAACTCACTGCAGTATATCGAAATAGAAAACCATTACACAAATAAAAAATGTAATTTACTTGTAGACAGTGGGGCTCAGTTAAATATTATCAAGGGAAATCAGATACCTTCTAATATAATTTTAGAAAATAGAAAAATTCATTTATCTGGTATTACAGATAAAACAATTGAAACATTAGGAGTAATTAAAATGAATATAAATGGACTGAATATTGATTTCCATGTAGCACCACCAAATTTTTGTTTACCTTACGACGGGATTTTAGGAATCAAAATTCTTACTGAACAAAAATTAAGACTAGACGAGGGCTATTTACAAATAAATCATAGTAATATCAAACTGAAAGCAGCCCATAAATTAAATCATAATCTTAATACAGTAACTGAAAAGCCACAAAAAACGGATAAAGAATTAAAATCAAGAATAACAATAGACAGAAGGAAGTTTTAAAGAAAATGTTAGAAAATACGGACGAAAAACAAAGCTTAATACCTATAATTCATGAAAATTGCGAACAAGTAATACAAACAAATGAAAAAACTGAAAATTTTCAAATTGAGGATGAAATGGAGAAATCATCTTGTTTAATATCTTATGAACTTGAGTTAATCAATAAAAATGAAGTAAATTCAGAAATAACATTATATGATGACGTTATGAAAATTTTAAATACGATTCCAATATTAGAGGCAGAAGGAAAGGATTTACAAAAAAAATGTTAAATGAAATTCTACCAGAAAATATAAATGATTTACATTATGAGAAATTTTTGGAAAATGACGAAAATAATATTAAGTCATTAATAAATAATATTAATATTGCTTCTGAAAATAATGACCAAGCAATCGATTTTGAGGAAATCGAATCAACAGATTATAAACAATTTTTGACAATAATGAATAAAAAGATTGAAGTAGATTTAGAAGATAATTATATTATATAATAAACTCTATGGAAATGAAAAAAATATGGCTTTATATCTTATGAAATAGACAATTTACCTGAAGGTTTTCAGATAACAGAAGACTTTAACATAGATGAAAATGAAATTTTAAATTTGGGATCAATAAATTTTATAGGAAAAAATGAGTCAGTACAAGATTTTAAAGAATATAATAGAGAAGAAAGATTATTAGAAAAAATATGTTACGAAAACTTGCCTGAAAATAGTAAAACAATGATTAAGGATCTAGTATTGAAAAATAAGGATATATTTTGGCTAGAGGGAGACAGTTTAGGATCATGTAATGTAGAACAACATGAAATAAATTTAACAGATGATAAACCCGTATACGTAAAGCAATTTCCTTTACCTCATAAATTAAAAGACATCGCGATAGAGGAAACTCAAAAATTAATAACAAATGACCTAGATCGAAACTCAAAAAGTGCTTTTAATGCTCCAGCATGGATTGTAGCAAAAAAAATAGCAGACGGAAAAAAACGATGGCGTTTAGTAATAGATTACAGAAAACTAAATGAAAAGACAGTTCCAGATCCATATTTACTCCCAAACATTACAGAAATATTTGATCAATTGGGAAAAACTAAGTTTTATCACGTTATAGATTTAAAGTCGGGATTTCACCAAATTCCTATGAAACCAAGTGATATACATAAAACTGCATTTAGCATCAACCCATTGGGACGTTTTGAATTTCGAGTATTACCTTTCGGATTAAGAAACTCACCGCGTACATTTCATTTTAAATACAGTCTTAGGCGATTTAATCGGTAAGATATGCTTCGTATTCATCGACGATATAATTATTTTTGGCGAAACTATGACAGAAGCCAACGAAAGATTCAATACAGTTGCACAAAAATTACGAGAAGTGAATTTAACATTAGAACCAGAAAAATGTGAATTTTTTAAAAAAGAAGTATGTTATTTAGGTCACATTATTAGTGAACACGAAATAAAACCTGATCCAAAGAAAATAGAAGCAGTAAAGAAATTTCCTACACCGAAAAATGTTAAAAATATTAGAGTTTCTAGGGCTTTCAGGTTACTATAGAAAATTTATAAAAAATTGCGCAAAAGTAACAAAACCCTTAAATATATTGCTAGAAAAAGACGTGAAGTTTCATTGGGAGAAAGACCAACAAAAAGCCTTTGAGGAAATTAAAGAATTATTATGCACAGCACCAATCTTAGAATATCCACGTTTTGATGAACCATTCATTATTACAACAGATGTTTCGAATTCTGCTTTAGGTGCAGTTTTGTCGCAAGGAAACATTCGCAAAGATCCAGCGATAGCTTACGCATCACGAAGTCTACATAAAGCGGAAACTAAATATCACACCTATGAAAAGGAAGCATTGGCAATAATGTTTGCCATAAAAACGTTTAAAAATTACGTATATGGAAACAAATTCACAATAGTTACTGATCACAAACCGCTGTTATGGTTAAGATCAGCTGATAATAATACAAGAGTCCAAAAATAGAGAATAAAACTATCAGATTATGAATTTGATATCGTATACAAACCAGGAAAACAGAACGCAAATGCAGATGCTCTATTTAGGAATCCAGTAGAGATATTTGTTATTACCAGAGCACAAAATAAGAAAATATTAAATAAAAATAACGAACAACCAAGAATTCTTAGTAATGATGACAAAATCAAAGTAATGAATAAAGATAGACAGAAAATTAAAGGAAAAAGGGGCAGACCTAGGAAAAATGACAAAAAAATGACTACGGGTAGAAAAGAAGAGAATTGAGGAAAACAAAGAAAATATACCGGAAATTAATAATATCATTTATTCTAAAAATTCTATACAATTTAGAAACGATAACATTGTTCATTTAATAAATTTAAAAGGAAAATCATTAGATAAAAATACTGAATTATTAATCAAAAGTAAAAACATAAAACCAAAACTATCACTTACAAAAGATAATATAGATATAATAAATATAGAGAATAAAAAACTATTTATGTTATTCATAGATACGTCCGTATCATGTAAATTAATAAAAGAAAATTTAGCGAAATTATTTAATCAATTAAAAGAATTATTAATTACTAAGAATATATGTATTTATAGTATTTCTAGGGATATAGAAATTTTAAATATAAGTTGGTTAGAAATAGAGGAAATATTAAAAGAAATATTTAGCAATACAAATATAAAGGTAATAATATGTTTAAATAATATTGAATATGTAAAAATTGAAGACAGGGATAAAATTTTTAACATGTATCACTCCTCTATGATAGGAGGACATTCAGGTGTAAATAGAACATACAATAGACTTAAGGAAAAATATTTTTGGGAAAACTTAAAATCAGACATCCAAAATGGAATAAAAAAATGCAAAGATTGTCAAAGAAATAAATTAAAGCGGAAAAAGACTAAACAACCAATGATTATCACAGATACACCGGGGAAAACATTCGATAAAATCGCAATGGATATTGTAGGACCATTTAAACGTTACTAAAAATAATAATAAATATATTTTATCTATACAGGATCAATTATCAAAATTTGTAATTTTAATATGTTTAAAAGATCAAACAGCAGAATCGGTTTCAGATACTTTTATAAACAGATTTATATGTATATTTGGATGTCCAAAGATAGTACTAACCGATAGAAGGACAAATTTCACCAGTAAAATAATGAAACAGATAGCTAAAAGGTTTAAATTTGATAAAATTGAAACTACAGCTTTCTCGCCGCAATCTAATGGTTCATTAGAAAGAGCACACCAACCGTTGTGTGAATATTTAAAAAATTTTTCTTACTCGCCCACCCGAAAGTACGTACTTCCGGCCCGCATCTCCGGGACGAAAGAGAAACTTTCGCATCTTATTTTAGACCAACCGCGCGCTCTGATTGGCTGCCGAAATTTCCCGACCCGCTGCGCTTGAGCGCCCGCGCGCATGAGCCACTCTGTCTCACTCGCACGTCCGAGCGCGAGTTCACGCGTACGAAATAAACAAAGGAAAGTGCACGGGTGACGAGAAAAAAGAGTTAGTTGAAATAAAAAGTGGTGTTGTTTGATCGTGGTCATGGTTTTTTTTCTTGTTTTCTACACGTACTCTCGAGTCGTGTAGAAACAATTAAGTGACGCACTACGTAAGTCCCAGCACTCTGGCTGCACGATATCCTACAGAAAAATGAATAGCTCGACACGCACTCTGACTGAAATTCTCTCGAGAAATGTAAAAATGAATTGTTATTTTCTACAAATTCTCTCGAGAAATGTAGCAATAAATTGCGTTCACATGCAGTGGTAGTGTCCGCGTTCTAACCTAAAACGTGCTTAACTAAACAAGTCAAGATTGAAAGCAATAAAATTACGTGCAATTTCTCAATTTCCATTGAGATAAAAAAATGTCTTTCAAAGAAACAAACACAGATGAATCCTCATCCGATGGTTCTGAAGACGAAGAAGAAATCTGGACTGAAATTATGAATTTTATGACAACAGCCGATGATCAAGTGTATTTAGCCACAGAGGTAATTCATTATTTATATATTCACTTCGCAATTAATACTCTTATACTTGGCTAATTTACACTATATTTTTAACATTCACAGGTAATACTTACATTTGGAATTTGTGGTGCACCCCGCTGTATATAGAAAATTCACTACACAATAGACAAATGATTTTCAATGGGATTATCGGTACAGCTACGACAAACACTCATCCAAAGCCATCGACAAGTACTACACCCAATGAAACTCACTCCGACTACCATTCAAATTGGTCGGATTCCAACAAGGAATTCACTACGAACCAGTTCCATCCAATTCCAAGTAAGCATAAAAATATTAATATACTAGATAAGTTTGCTCGATGCCACCTGTACTACTTTCATTCTTAACAAACTTTATTTCAGACCAATAACTCCACTTTACCACAGCCAGCAATAAGAAAATACTTACACCGGAAAACAATGAAAATCAATCCTCGACAAACCACAACAGTAAAAAATTTCTTTCAAAAACACCAGTGAAAGTAGGATTCAAAGATAAAGTAACTACTCAACCACCTCCATGTAAAAAAAGAATTCTTGAAAATTTAAATCCTCAAATTCAAGATGAAATGTCTCATTCGAAACCATTGACAAATACTACACCCGACAAAGATGAATCTGATTACAATTTAAATTGGTCAGATTTCGAAGAAGAAATCACTACGAACAACTTCAATTCAAGTTCGGGTAAGCATAAAAAATACTAATGTATAGAGTGGATGCCACCTGTACTACTTTTCATTTGTAACAAACTTTATTTCAGATCAAAAACCTACTACGACAACAAGCAATTCAACAACTCTTCAACCGCAAACCAACACCAATGAATCAAAAAGAATTCTTAAAAATTTAAATCCTCAAATTCAAGATAAAAATCAAAACCAAAATCAAAATAAATCACTGAATTCAGATAAAAATCAAAATCATGATCAGAATAACTCATTGAATGATGAAATAAATTCAACTTTAAACAAATATATTAAAATTAAAAATTGTACTATCAACGGCAATTTCATTGTAAATATTAACAATTACAAATCTGATAAAGAAAATCATTTGTAAAGAAAAAGAATCAAACAAAAATTTATTTTATATTGAGATTAATATATTGAAAGTTAAAATTATTAAGACCAAAGCTGATTAATTTAAATGTAAATCTTGTATTAATTATTGTATTAATACTTGATGTTAATATATTGAAAAAGTCTAAATTATTAAAATAAAACTTTATTGTACCTATTTCATGACCTTATTTCTTTCTTTTTTTAATGAATGTGTTTCTGATGCCCGCCCCGACCAGCAAAACCTCGGCTTCGCCTCGGTCCTGCAAATGTCGGGCGGGCATCAAACCATCTGTGTAACAGCGAAAGTAGCAGATGGCCAAAAAACCAGCTCTCCACGCCGGGCCGAAAGAATGAACAGTCGGTAATATCGACCGAGCTACCCAAAGCGGCCGACAGAGGCAGTACTATCGAGCGGGCCGAAAGAAAAACTAACACTCAAACACAGCTAGCAGACGACAACGCAATTTTATCAATTATTTAACAATTACAGAACGTACTTTCGGCCGGGGAGTAAGAAAAATAGTATACAATACTTGGACCGGAAATTGGATGCCCTGGCCGTGCGTCATAACGCCTTCGGCTTCGCCTCGGGCGTCATACGACGCACGGCCCGGAAATACAATTTCCGGCCCACGTATCGTAATGTACTATTTCTGCAAAAAAATATGAATGGGATGAACTATTAGATTTTGCACAATTTCATTATAATACTAGTGTACATACTAGCCATCAATTCGCACCATATGAACTAGTTTTTGCCTGTCCTGCTAGAATTCCGTCTAGCGAACCAGTAAAAAAATCAGAATTATTACCGACCTATAATGGATATTTAGAAAAACTGATTAATAATACGAGAGAAATTGCCTTAATAGCAAAACAAAAATTAATAGTGTCAAAAGAAAAATCAAAGATATATTATGACATATTTATTAACCCAAGAGAATTTAAAATGGGAGATAAAGTATGGTTGGTCAAAGAACCTAAACCAGGGAAACTTGAAAAAGATCATTATCATGGCCCTTTTGACATTATTAAAGTAAATGAAAATAATAATGTTGTCATAGACTATAAAGGAAAGGCAAAAACAGTCCATCCAAATAAATTAAGCCTTGTTAATAATAAAGAATAGTAACATAATTATCTTACAGGAACTGGACACCATGTATCTTTCAATCATTGTACTTCTAACGCTTTTTAAACCAAATCACGCAATTATTGGTTTCAATTGCGGTTCAGCAGATCCAGCAGTATCGGCATACTCATTAGTGGACACAGGAGAATGAGAGATCTACAGATATCAAACACAACGATAGAATTACTACAGTTAGCGGAATTTAAAAGTAGTAGAGTTATTCAGTGCAAAATCGAAATTTCTCGTACAATTTATAATTGCGGAATGTTTAGTCATCTAGGGCCTGTAGAAAACGGATTACAAGAATATTTATATGAAGTTAGTGCAGAAAGATGTAAATTTATTCATGAAACGGGAATATTTAAATATGATAACTCACACACTATAGCCGACATTAGAGTAAACGAAACAAAAACTGTAGGAATTGACCTCGCGGAAAAAGTAACAGAAAGATCGTGTTCAGGAGGGACATATGCTAATAGCTACGGAAGTTGGGATAAAGTTCTTGTTGAGGACATTATAAAAATTACACTTACCGAAGAATATGCAAAAGTTAATCTGAATAATAACAAAATACATTTAAGTTCAGGAACAGTTTGCAAATTCTCCGACGAACATTGCATAGATATACAAGCAGGTTATACATTTTGGACACATTTCTCAGATGAAAATTGCCTTAATAATAAATATGATACTTTATATAGTGGTACTGTAACAAAGACTTTATCTCGAAATAATGAAATTATCTATACTGTAAATACATACGATTTATCTTTCTCATTAACAGCGATCGAGGGGTGGAGGGGATGGAGGGGGGGGGGGGCAGACGCCCTTCAAAATAACGTAAAATTTGAAAGAATTTAACGGTAAAAAGTGGAGGGGTGGTGGAGGGGGGTGGAGGGGGGTAGGTACCCATTTTTGCCCTTACAACTATATAATATAGGAAGATATATACCGCGAGTGAAGTGGAGGCGGCGAGCCACGTACATGCGAGTGAGAGAGAGACAGAGAGAGAGACCAATCCCGCGCCGCGTGAGCCACACGAACGAGAGAGACAGCGAGCGAGGAGCCGGCAGCCAACCCGTCTGCCTGCCGATCCTGTCCAGCGAGTGCGGGAAAGAGACATAGAGCTCAACTACTGTGCGAGTGACAGAGAACGAGAGAGAGTCGAGGGCACCGGCTGCTCCTTCAAAAAGTAAGTTTTCTGCTCTCATCTCACGCGTTTATTGTAAAGGCTTGCACGGAAATCGCTGCGTGCAAGTTTTCTGTGCTATGTAAGTGCGGGTGTGTGCCAGCCCGCCGTATTTTAACACCGCGCGCGAGAACAGCAGCTTCGCCGCGCGCCGTAAGGTTCGCGCATTTAAACGACAACCGTCGCGCGCGAACAAACTAAGTGTTTTAATCAGCACGTGCGTCGTGTTTGTAGCAAGTTGTGCTTTGAATATACTGTCATATCTAGTTACTCGTCGCTTTGTCATTACAACCTGTCCTTCTCCCGGATACCGCCGCCTCCGCGGGAAAACGACTCCGCCGGTCGTTTTCATAGCTGAGTGTAGCGGCCAGGCGCTTTACTCTTCGAGCGCGCGCTTTTCACCCAGCGAAGTTCGCGTGCGATCTTCGCGTTGTTTTCGGGATTTTAGGAGCAGATCCCCCGGCAAGTCATTTTAGTCTGACACCCGCGGCACCGTGTTCTAGGGCATCGCTGGCCTGTGGCTTTTTGGGGTTTTCCCCCACTAGCCATCCCGTTACACTCTTGATTCTGCTATAATACGTATACTATTCTAGGTCTTCTTCAAAGTTACTAGAAAAAATAAATACTGTTTTGCTCTTTATCCAATTTTATTTTTTAATTAACTCTTATATAAACTTTTTAAAGCTTCTTTAATTTTCATAAGAATGTTGAATGTTCAATTTATTTTCACAATCGTTTGAAGTTGATGATTTACCTAAATATTTTGGAATCAATGCATATTCTCGAGATTTTTTTATGAGCCGAACTGCTACGGTTCCCAGCAGGTTACATGATTTAGAGAATCATTTAGATTTGGTTTGCGACGCATCTTATGTTCGTCACCAGAAAAGTAGTAATAACGCTTACCAGCGTAAGTCATATTCAGGCCAGAGAAAGACACCCTTGTGCAAACCGTTCACGATTTGCACGACTGATGGTTATGTGGTCGATGTGGCTGGGCCATTCACTGCTAACAAGAATGATGCTAATGGACTTGTTAAGATTCTGTGAGAAGGAGATACTTTCATACTAGGCAGAGGTTTTCGAGATGTAAGAAGTCTTTTAGAAGAATAAGGCTACAAAGTTTTAATGCCAGGTCTGAAAGGTTTATATATATGTATTTTTTACACATGAATAAGTTTTAATTTTTCAGATAAAAACCATTTAAAAACGTATTATTTTTAGGTAAGCGTAATCAATTGACAACGACACAATCTAATCAATCATGTTTGGTAACAAAAATTCGTTGGGTCGTTGAAGCCGTCCACGGTATCATCGGGCAAAAATTCAAGCTACTCCATCATCAGTTGCATAATAGTCTTTTGAAAAATGCAGGATTATACTCCAAAATTGCATGTCTTTTACACAATTTTTTTGGTAAAAGACTTAATTCAGATCCTGGTAGACTCGATCAAATCATTGACAGAATCAACGCTTCTAAGGATTTGGAAAATACGTTAGCTCAGGACGTTGAAGATAACAACTGGAGTAGGAAAACTGTACTCTTTCAGAGTCTATCATCTGCAGAGATATTGAATTTTCCTGAGATGACTATAGAAGATTTGAAAATATTTTTTACTGGGTCGTATCAGTGATCACAAGCAGTTTAGTTTCCTATGTATCGGAAATGCTAGAAGAGGATAATACACTTCGTTTGAGTTATGTAAAAGAACAACATGATATAATCAGGTTCGAAGTTCGTTCACGCCATATCAACAGCAAAGTTTACAAATCATATTTACAATATCGACCTGACAGCGTGGGACTCAACGGTATCAGACGTTATTGCTGTAACTGCGTTAATGGTAACAGAAATAAAGGGTGCTGCTCGCATACAGCCACCATAGTTTTTTACCTGTCTCATGCAAGATATTTATCAATTATTATTCGACCAGCTGAGATACTTAAGATAGTGACGAGGAGGATTAAAGAGACAATCCAGGAATCATTCTATATAATTAATATGAAAATGTATATATTTTATAAGGCACACGATTTCTGTAAAATATATGTAGTAATGAACAATTTTTTATTATATTTACATTTACATTTACCGATCATATTCAAACAAATTTAGATAATCTAAAAAAAAAATCAAGAAAATGACAAATAATACGCACTTTTATACAAAAAGTAGGGTGTTTTCGTTGAGTTCTGACTGATTTCGTACTCAAAAACATATCAGCCGTATCGGAATGTATCAAATATTGACAACGTATGTCCGAAAGTAATATATCTGTTTATGTAAGAGTTAGTAAAGGCACTGCCAATCATTTAAAGCCCATAAAAGGCCCAAAAATGGCTAAAAATGGCTAAAAGTTGGGTTTTTCGCATTTTTGAGTACGGCCCATCATTCCCAAAAATCTTAAAAAATTCTAGTACATAGAAAACATTAAAATATATAATTTTCCAGTGTATTTAGTCCTGTAGATATAAAATAAATTGAGAAAAAATGAATTTTAATTCTTTTTTAATTTTTTTAGGTTAGGTATTGAATGCGCCTCAAGCTAACAAAAATTGGGTAAAAAATACTATTCACAAGCTATACTCATATGTTTTTCAAAATGTATAACATCAAGAAACCGGAGAAAAAAATAATTTCCGAAAAATGCGGTTTTTGGTCCTTACTGGTATAAGGAGGGGAGATAGGTCCTCGGAAAAATCGTAGAAAATTCCTTTTCTACTATACTTATATGAAATCACTGTCATTTTTCGCTTTCATTAACAGTGGCATTTTACCTATCTTAACGTGGGGTAACCTTTCATTTAGAATTTTCTGTTGTAAATCTTTTCCTTCTGCCTCTAATCTTGGAATTGTATTTAAAATTTTTGTAACGTCATCGTAAAATGTTCTTTCCGATTTTATTTTTATTTCATTTTTATTGATTAACTCGGGTTCATAAGATATTAAACAAGATGATTTTCCAATTCTTTACTGAATTTGAAAATTCTCTGTTTGTTGATTCAACTGCATTTCTTGCTGAATATCTTTATGAATTATGGGTTTAAAATTTTTTGTTTCGGCCGTATTTTGCAGTATTTTCCTTAGAAATTCCTTTTGTTCTATCGCCATTCTTGATTTAAGTTTCTTATCCGTTTTATCTCCGTTTTCAGTTATTATATTGAGATTATGGTTAAGTTTATGAGCTGGTTTTAGTTTGATCTTATTATTATTTATTTGTAAATAACCCTCGCGTCTACTCTTAATTTTTGTTCAGTAAGAATTTTAATTCCTAAAATCCCGTCGCAAGGTAGACAAAAATTTTGTGGTGCTACGCGAAAATCAATATTTAGTCCGTTTATGATCATTTTTATTACTCCTAATGTCTCAATCGTCTTATCCATGATACCGGATAAATGAATTTTTCTATTTTCTAAAATTGTAGTAGAAGGTATCTGATTTCTTTTGATAATATTTAATTGAGCTCCACTATTCACAAGTAAATTACATATTTTACTTATGAATGGATTCTCTATTTCGATATACTGTAGTGAGTTCTCTAATTTCAGAATATACATTGCTATCTTTGTCGCTGATATTTTTTCTTGTGTTTTTCCTTCTTCAACATTATTTATCTCGGATTCATTAGTCATTCAAATTTATTTCACCAAAGTCCTTACCTTCAGATTTATTGACCGTCTGATTTTTCCTCCTGTTTTTATTTATATTACTCAATTTTTTTGAGTCAGCTTCCACTCCTTCATTGCAGTTCCTGCTTCCCATATTATTTTCATTTATTGTACCTATTTGAATGTTTTCATTACTTTTGAGTGCTTTTATATTAATCCGTCTAGTCCACTCATTTCCAGAAGAATTTGTTAGTTTTCCGAATTTTGTTGATTAAATTCTGGTCGCGAAGTACATTCCTCGGTTGTGTGATTCGTATTCTTACATATCTTACAAAATTTGTTTAATTTATTTTGCAGCATTTATTAATGCGTATATGATCAGTTGGTCCCCCCCACTAATACGTGTTGCCCGGGTATTTCGCCTGTTTCGCTGCCTCTCACTGTCTACGACATCCCCACCATACGTCTTACATGTACATACACTTTTGCGCACATTTTATGTATATAAGTCAACAAATTTGTAATTGATCTCATTGACGACCGGAATATCATTCCGAATAAGTTTTTGACTACACGTTAATTGTAAGTTAGTTTTAAGTTCTATCAATTGTGATTTTTGCAATTTGTAATTTGTGATTTATAACAATTTTTACAACTTTGTATTCTTTGTAATGTATTAGTACCTGAAGAGGGACGTAATAAAAAATGTCCGAAACGTCGTAACCAATTGTTTTATTTATTGTCTAAATAAACAATCACCGGGTAGTATGGCCATTAGCTTTACGAACAACAAATACAACACAATCTACCATTAGCTTCAAATAATCAATATACAACTAGAACGTTTGGCCAAAAAATACGTTGTCAACACCTCATACCATGGATTCACATTACAATGGAGGACCAACTCTCGCCATGGAAACATCTTCAGAATTAAGTACGTTATATAAATCACAAAAAGAGTTACTATCACACTATCTAAGAACACGTAACGACATTAACTTAAACTTAATCTTGCATCTAATTTTCAAAGTATTTAACTTTAACATAAAGAAAAAATTCCGTAATTTAAGCAATATATTGCACAAAGAAAACGTTTTTCGAGAGAGATTAAAATTTCTTGTAAATTGCAGATTTTTTGATGTTTTTCCAAAACATTTAGATTTTATTACAAAAAATATTACAAAAAAGAATATGTATTCAAACAATTGCAAAATAAAACAACAAAATTTAATCGAGAAAATGAAAAGACAACTGTTAAATATTGAAATAATAGATATACACATAATTTTAGCACGTTCAAAAAAAGATATTGTTGAAACAAAAAAATTGTTAGCATATCTTACTGACAAAGATATTGTCAATCTTTTTATTGAATACTACAACACAAAATTGAAATTTATTATCCCACCAATAAAAGAAATTTTTTAAGAAGCTTAACCCATTAACGCGCAAATGCACATTTTTGTGCACACATTTTCAAGTACAGAATTCTATTTGAAAAACAAAGTCATTTTCATCCAAAATCCTATATAGGAGGTTTTCGAGGGTGCTCTTTCAGAATCTGCAACTTATTTTGTAAAAAAAAGTCAGTAAGTGTATTATTTTTGAGTTTTTTAAAAAAAAAGTCAAAAAATTTAATAAATTTTTTTTTTCAAATCAATTTTTGTTACTGTTTCTGTTTTTGGATAATCATATTACTTATTCTATAACATTTTTTCGTAAAGTGTATTTTTTTCGAGAAAAAAAATTTTGAAATTATGCGTTACATAAACACACAAAACGTTGAATGGATTGAAGACTGTATAATCATCACTCTGCCACTATAAATATGTAGTAAAATATAGGGTTGCGCAGTTCTAACCATGGGGAGGTAGACGATGCAAGAGAACCTTCTTCTTTTTTTTATATATTTTTTTTATTTTTTATATTTTTTATATTTTTTATATTTTATTCTATTCTTTTGAATGTATAGAGAGAAAACAGTTTTTACAAAAATGTAAACCACACACCTTGGAGAGCTTTCTAGTTCTGACAGAACATTGTTTGTTAGAACAGTTTCTTTGACTTGCGGACTGAACGGCATTCCTGAATTTGTCATTACATGTTTTTTTTCCAAATAGCATTTAGCAATAGCCATACAATCATATTTAGTACCTATTTTTTTGCTCTTACCTGCTGTTGCAACATTGTACAAGACAGTGGCGTTGGTAATTGCTATTTGGATACCTCTGATAAAAATGATCCAAGTGACCCACTGTCTTGTACAATGTTCCAACAGCAGGTAAGAGCAAAAAAATAGGTACTAAACATGTTTGTATGGCTATTGCTAAAAGCTATTTGGAAAAAGAAAAACATGTAAAGCCCAAATTCAGTAATGCAGTTCAATCTGCAAGTCAAAGAAACTGTTCTAACAAACTAATGTTCTCTAAGAACTAGAAAGCTCTGCAAGGTGTGTGGTTTACATTTTTGTAAAAACTGTTTTCTCTCTATACATTCAAAAGAATAGAATAAAATATAAAAAATATAAAAAATATCAAAAATAAAAAAAATATATAAAAAAAAAGAAGAAGGTTCTCTTGCATCGTCTACCTCCCCATGGCAAGAACTGGGCAACGCTATATTTTACTACATATTTATAGTGGCAGAGTGATGATTATACAGTCTTCAATCCATTCAACGTTTTGTGTGTTTATGTAACGCATAATTTCAAAATTTTTTTTCTCGAAAAAAATACACTTTACGAAAAAATTTTGTAGAATAAAAAGTGCTTAGAATCATTCAAAGAACACGTATGATTTTTTTTTCAGAAGTTTTTGAGACATTTTTTGATTTTTCAAAAATGTTAAAAATTAAAAAATTCAAAATTGGTTCAAAAACTTCTGAAAAAATTCATACGTATTTTTTGAGTGATTCTCAGCATTTTTTTGTTCTATAACATTTTTTCGTTAAGTTCATACATTTCGAGAAAAAAAATCATGAAGTTTAACATTACGCTGTTTCACAAAATCCGCCATTTTGGAAAAACTAAAAGGGGAAAAAAGATTCACAACCAGTGTTTTGGAAACGCCAGACATTCGGACCGCGATTTCTGGCGGTAATATGATTATCCAAAAACAGGAATAGTAACAAAAATTGATTTGAAAAAAAAATGTTATTAAATTTTTTGACTTTTTTTTAAAAAAACTCGAAAATAATACACTTACTGACTTTTTTTTACAAAATAAGTTGCAGATTCTGAAAGAGCACCCTCAAAAACTCCCTATATAGGATTTTGGATAAAAATGACTTTGTTTTGCCAATAGAATTCTGTACTTGAAAATGTGTGCACAAAAATGTGCATTTGCGCGTTAATGGGTTAATAACATCTACTATAAGACTATTTGACATTGACGAACGGAGAGTTCTCCGTAATATTCAGGAAAAAATACAGACTTTCTGCCTGAAGAGGGACATAATCAATAATGGATGTCCGAAACGTCGTAAAAAAACTATTGTTGTTATTTGCCACCTTCTCACGACAAACTTTGGTAGTAATTTTGGCCACTAGCTACAATTAACAAGATTATTAGACCACTACCATTAGCTGCTTTCACCAATATCTACTATAAGAAATTCAATAAAAACATTGACAAGGGTAGATATAGTGTAAATGCGAATAATATCAGCCCAAGTCTAAATCATAACACGCAGGTGAACGAACTTTGTAGTAATATACAGGAAAAATGGTGTGTGAATGTCGCGGACGTCGAACTCCCGAAATACGTTATAGATGTTTTGAAACTCGGAGAGAAATTTAATTTCAATTGCCGTTTTGATAACTCATTGACATCGCATTACATTAAGAATTTTGAAATGTTTCTGAATATTAATTGCGACGATGAACAAACAAAAACGCTAAGAGGAACGTTTTTGAATCTTATCAATAAATTTTATAACAAAGAATTATCACGTAGCACTCACTTTGAAAAACAGTTTAAAATAGATTTAAATAAAACTAAGGAGTTCATAAAACATAACCCACAGTTACTTATAACTAGAGCGGATAAGGGTAATACCACAGTTATTATTAAAAAATCAGATTATTTAGATAAAACAGAAAATCTTTTTCATAATACCAAATACTACAAAGAAATAAAAACAAACCCTTTATCTAGTCTCGAAAGGAGAACCAATGAGTTAATCAAATGATTGAACAAAAACGATTTCCTCTGCTCCGGAAGAAAATTTGATTCAGTTTTACAAAAGTCCAACACAGCAAAAGCTCATGGCCTCATAAAAATACATAAAACCGGATTCCCTATTAGACCAATAATTTCAGCCATTAATTCACCACTATGTCATGTCTCAAAATATTTCACGAAATTTCTAACAAAAAATCTGAAACAACCTAATTCACATGTAGACAATAGCCTTAAATTAAAAGCACGTATAGAAAATCTAAAAATTCCTCTTGATTTTGAAATAATTAGTTTAGATGTTGTGAGTCTTTTCACTAATATTCCGGATTATCTAGTTCAACAAGCATTAGAAAAAAAATGGACGCAACTACATAATAAGATAAATATGAACTGCACGGAATTCTTATATTTAATCCATTTCATCGTTAGTAACAATTATTTTCAATTTAATGAAAAATATTATCAACAAATTTTCGGCTCAGCCATGGGTAACCCCATTCTGGCGGATATAGTCATGGAGGATCTAGAGATTTGTTCAATCAATAAACTCACGTTCAAACCTTTGTTTTATTTCCGCTACGTGGATGATATTATTTTATGTATACCTAAAAATATGATAGACCACACTGTAAATACTTTCAATGCGTATGACCAAAATTTACAGTTCACCTGTTAAGTGACATATTTTTTCGATTTTTTTCAATTTGCATTTTTAATTCACCAGTTTTACTCAGATGCATTCGTCAAATATTTTTCAAGCCTAATAAGTTTTAAGCGCAACATTCATACAAAGTACGAACGTTATCGGTTCCTCGCGACGACAGGAATGTGTTACTCAGCATCCTCACCCCTCTCGGAGCTTACCGCGAGAGAAATCCGAAACCCCTAGTCGGTGCAACACTGTTGCCAAGGGTATAGGACCCACGAGTGCGAGAGAGAAAATGCGTCGAGCAGGGAAGACCGTCGACGTTGCGACGGCGTCATCGACACGGCTTGACGAGGCAGTCCGCATCGAGAGCTTGATCGAATAAGTTGCGTTAAGCGAGTGCCTTAAGAGTTACAAGTAAGAAAGAGGAAAAGGGAGACAAGGATAGTGCGAACGATACCATTACATCTTGGAGCAACACATATAATTTGATCACCCTTACCATTATACATTATTGGATTTTACTAGAAGCGCCGTTATATCAAAAATCAAGGAAAACCAGGATTAATATTTTGCAACAAACCCACATTTCATACATTTGGATAATAACCAGTTCCGATTAATACGTAAAAAGTAAGTGTACTCTGATTTTTGATCTTAACGATAGAACATACATACATATACATAGTATCTCGCTCGAATGTATGTATATTTGCGTGTATATCGGCCGGGCGCATGCATCACAGAGAGGAGTGACTGTGCGTCATACATTTTTGTAAATTCATATTAACAAGGTGGCAAGCCAAATTCGGAATTAAGCAGTAATTTTCAGTGAATCTTATATTCCCCTTTGCGTAAACGATTCTTCTTATATATCGGGTTTCATTTACATGTCAGATTGAAAATAGATGCAAATAGAGCCGCAATTTAACGCAATACATCCCGTTTCGTCCCAGGCGGAAATAAGACTTACCAAATAATAATTAATAGCAAAAATATAATTTTTTATATATACCTTTTTACTTAATAACAATAGTTATTAATAGTTTTAAATTGTGTTGAATAAAGTTAAACTTTAAAATCATTCTTAAATCATTATTATATTAAATCATTATTAATTTGAACTTCAAAATCATTATTTTCAATCATCAAAAATTTACAACAGCTATTAAGAGTTATTTACCTTTTTTCTGATCAAATATTGAAATTTGTACAATGATCCAAAAACTTATGAAAGTAAATAACTATTTATAACTATTTATAACAGTTCTAAACTTTTATAAAAGTCTCAAATCCTCACCTTATAATCTGCCAATATCAGTTATAAACTTTATAAACTTTTATTATAGAAGATCATTTTCACCTGGGGTTTAATAAATAAAAATAAACTTTAAATTCAAGCAATCATTAGAATGCGACCGACCACATTTACAAGTTAATTTCTAATTAACAATTTTTATGTTCATAAAAATACGGAAAGATAATAGAAGAAAAATCAATTAGCTTCCTAAAATTATTCGATTCACTGGGCCATTGTGTAATTGACAGTAGTTAGATTCCAACCGAACACTGAAGTTCATGAGTCGCAGGCAGATCGAGTCGGATTCCCCTCTCACCGTAGCTGTCAGGGCCCCTAAAATAAAGTGATTAATAAGTATAGGAATGTATGATTTTCACATAGGAAAATAATGTACTGATCGTAGAACAACCTAGACGCGTCTTAACCTCAGTGATCATATTAAATCAATTCAATTGGGTTCAGTTATAAGAGTTTATTTGAAGAAAAAGAACGAGGTTGAAGTGTCTTTAAAGAAAAGAAATCATTAGATTATATGATATTATCAATTTGTTTATGTAGAAAACATCCTTTTTTTCCTAAAGTATCTGAATATTTTTATAAAAAAGGGGGTTAAACACATTAAAGCTTTTATTAAATCTATATTATTGTTTTTTGAGATAACTAAACGAGTCTAGCTTATTTTGGGGATCTACATATAGTAACCGATAATCGATGGTCAACCCCCACAGGGTTTTCTCGGTTTTTGACCTTTAAATATAAAACGTTGAGTGGTTGGTCAAAGTAAAGATACTTACCCCTACTCACAGAAGCGAAGCGACGACAGAGGACGGATACCCAGTAGTGTTGGGCGAAGGCGAGGGGAATATCCTCCAGGTGTCGTAAACTCTACCAAATTTTATCCAACCCTTAGCTTCCTTCTTCGAATTCTTCGCAAGTTAATATTTCCTGTCCCTTGTCCTCTCTCTGGATAGGGAAATGCAGATGGCAATTATTATTTTCCATTGAGGAGGCCAGATCCAAACAATTATCACCCTGCATCGTGCATTTCTCCCTGCGGGTCTGTCAAGGGTGAGGGAGAGATCAGTGCATTACCAGAAGGTCCCAGAGGCCTATCAGGCACAGAACCCTCTTATTGATCCACTTCGTCCACCCCCGAATTCTTCAATAGGACCCTGTCACTTGGAGGTGCAGAGTGCATGTGTGTCACAGTATACCTATATACATATACATGAATATCTAGTTATATAGTGGGCGGATCAATTGCAGACAGTCTTCTGAGGGTTATTGGATATCCTAGGAATGCTTCCCGTCTGGAAAAAAGGAAAGAAAACATCACCAAGAAACAGATCCTAATTTTATCATTACTGATATATATATATATAATTATCACTTAACCCCTTTATGGAGTCCATCCCTGTATATTAGTACCTACGCCCAGAGTTCCCGTATACAAGTGACTAAAGAAATAATCCCTCTCTGGGTATAGAAACTCTAGATCGGGCTCCATAAACGCCGTATAAGAATATTTTATGGGACCCGGGCTCCATAAAAGAAAACGGGCTCCATAAATATGCTCATGTGTATAAAAGGGCTCCATAAATCCGGTAAAACAAATGTGTGTGTGTGTGTGTGTGTGTGTGTGTGTGTGTGTGTGTGTGTGTGTGTGTGTGTGTGTGTATATATATATGTATAAATGCACGCGCTCCGGGGACACGTGCGAAGACTTATCTGACTAGTTGGAAACCCTTCTGCATTGCCCCCCTATCGGTGAGAATTTACCCGGGGTGCTCCTTTTCCTATTGATTCTTCTTATTTTCCTCCGATTTTCACCTTGATATCCTCGCACAAGTCAGATCCCCGTCGCCGTCGGTCGGATACTGTTGGGTGTGAGTCAACTGTTAGCCGCCTCCGCCTCCGACCGAGTATACATAGAGTACCGCGCGAACGAGGCCGCGCCGACCACCACAGAGTACATAGAGTACGCGGAGAGTCCGTGCGGCTCCGACGTTAGGGTGCGTCTGCATAGGTGTAGGGGAATCGAATCACACAAATCAGTTCATAGGTTCGACTATAAGTAATAATAGGAGTAAGTCATATTTCGGGGTACATTTAACAGGGTTAAAACACTTACCGAATTTTAAGTTAATAATAATCAACTCTAATATTAAGTAGTAATTGATAAAGGTCTTTGTATCGACGGAAATAATACACCGTTTTGTATTGGAAATAGTGATTACAATAAAGTTGCTTGTGTTCATTTTAATTAACGGATCGTGGATATTTATTTCTTTCATGCAATATAGATCAATATCCTATTTAACCTCTAATAACGTAACGATCCCTACCTTCTGAAGTTTCATTGATACCAATCCATATATCGAGGTGTTTATGGGGACATTTCGACGAAACATGTAAGAAGCAGAGGTCCTCCTAGAGTAAGGCGGACAGATGTCTTAGGAGCGTCATCCAAAAATATCTCCCATATATATACCCAATCCCGATTTGAGGTACAAGGGGAGAGTTACGATATTGCTTCACGAAATATCGTAACAAAAATGGTGGCAGAGCGTGGTTCGACGCTCTAACCTCTTGCGCTTATCTTTTGGAAATTTTCGAGAAACTAAATTATATGACCTTACCGGCCAATTGGCCGTTTCAGTAAAAATAAATAGTGTGAGAGTACATACGCACGTGCCCATATACATGCCAGCATAATTATATACACATCGTATTTTATTTTTTTTCATAATTAGAATATTTATATAACATATTTTATATTCGTATATTTATAACCTTATTGCTGCGTGTTTCCCGCACGATCGCTTTTTGTCCTTCGCCTGCTAAAAACAATTGCAACTTCAACCCTTGTTTTTGAGTGGTTGCCGTGAGTTCGGGGAGGGTCGCGGTTTTAACCCCTTAATTCAAACCTCGAGTGTTCCTGACCCCTCTCTATTACGGGCGATACCCATAATCATAGCGGATCAGGCAGTGATAATTCGGTGGTAGAAGGATATCAAACGCGATAAACATGGCGGGGGAAGACGAGACAAACGCAACTGCAAACGCGAGTAATGAATGTTCGCAATTAATGGTCACAATGGCGGGGACTATGGTCATGCAAGCCGTCATTGCAGGGATACCTTCGTTTGATGGTTCCAACATACCACTCAAAGACTTTCTTCAAGACGTACGGAACGCCGCGAGCGACGTACCCGAGGATAAGATCGGCGGGTTCCTTAAGAAGGTCTTGGGTAAACTTCGAGGATTGGCCCGGAATTCCACGTATGGCGTGACCTTTAACAACGTGGATGACCTCGTGAAGCACCTTAAGCGAAGGTTTGCTCCGGGAAAAACCTTCACGTATTATAACACTCAATTGAATGGGATCCGAATGTTACAGCACGAAACGGTTGGAGATTTTCGGCATCGCCTTAACATTCTATTGATGGGGGCAGAAAATGCTCTGAAGGAAGAAAAGGGCAGACAGTATGTCGACGCTATGATGGTACCCATGAAAGATGCCTCCATCGATATCTTTATCCGGGGGTTGCCATACACCATCAGTGCCGCGGTTGACACCTGTCACCCCGAGACCCTCGATGAAGTATATCTTGAGGGGGTACGGATAGAATCCCGTATCAAATCTCGGATACTATCAGACTCGCGAATGCCTGGAGCTTCCCAGTACAATGAAGCTCACGAATTATCCCAAAACTTTAAAAGGGCAGGAAGCTACTCCATGCCGTTCCAAGGACACTCTACCGAAGGGGTATCAAAAGCTCCTGCCTACATCGGATATATGGAGAATGTTGAAGCCAACCAACAACCTGAGGTTCAAACCCAGGCTCAGGGTCAAGAAGAATCAGAAGTTCCCTACGTTGGATATTTTTACGCAGGATCGCCAACAGAACAGATGCAAGGTGGAGGACCCAACGGACAAGTGCCAACAGGGGATCGGTCTCCCTTCAATCAATATACTAGAGGTAGAGGTGGATACAGGGGTCGGGGTCGAGGCTACTCACAAGGGACCTCTCGGCCCAAAGAACAAGTAGACCCAAGATTGTATCATCCAAATAATCAACAATCTCAGTCGGGTTTTACCCTTGGCCTTCCTCCATCCCATGGCCCACCGATCTCATACCCTTTGCAGCAGGGGTCTTTAAACTTCCAGGAGGCTCGTCCGGGAACTTCAGTGACGAGCCCAGCCCCTCCAGCGACAACCCCCCAGGCGACAACTCGGGAATCACTCCAGATGGTCCAACCCAATTCACAAGCTACTCAAACCAACACGGGGCCACGAGTGTTTCTGGCAAGAGCCCCGACGGGACAGCTGTCTGGATTGGTTCCTGCACACCAACTGGCCGAGAGGATGCGCGAGAGGATGAACCTACGGTAGTGCGAGTGAAGGTTCCCGAAGGCGCAAGGACGGACTTCTATTTATGGTAGACAACGGTGCTACGGTCAATCTACTCAAGATCGGAGCCTTGTATCCGAATGCGCTTGTGGACAATAACCAAGCAATCCCTTTGATCGGTATTAGCGACCAAACGGTAGAAACCCTAGGCACCGTCTCACGTACCATACGAGATAAACCAGTAATGTTTTTAGTTACATGCGACGATTTTCCTATCGATCAGGACGGTGTTTTGGGTAGTAATTATCTCAAACAAGAAAAGGCTGTCATCTCGTACCATTATAACACTTTAATGCTCGGTAGCGACGTTATGCACCCGATCCCGTTCATCGATCCCCCGGTTCCCCCTAAGCCTATAAATATGTGCGACACTGTTATTAGAGAGGAGGGGGGGAGCGTTGAAATGGACTCGATCATTCCAACGACTGAAGTGACGGATACCCAAAACCAACAAGGATTCAAGAATGAATCGCCCCCCAAGCCCGCTCCGATTCGATACACTATTCCCCGCAGGTCGCGCAAGGTGCTCAAGATTAACGTCATTAGTACGGACCTCAAGCAAGGATATCTACCTCTTCTAGACGTTGGCTACGACGACGTATACGTGGGAGAAGGGATCGTAAAAGTAGAAAACGACTGTTGTCACGTGATGGCTATAAATACCCGTGAAGACGATGTCGTCATTGAAGTGAAGCCCGGAGAAATCATCCCTTTCGAATACGCGGCCATGGACTTTGAACCAGGATCGGAAGATGATATTGAGGTATCTGCCAACAACCCTATCTTGGAAAGCTATAAGAGGACACTAGAGCTCAAAAATATCATTCCAATGGATCATCTAACCGACCGGGAAAAGGGTTATGTAGAGAAACTGATTGGAAATTATAACCATGTCTTCCTTTTGCCTGGAGACCCCTTGCCATGCACAGATGCCGTGGAACATTTTATCCCTACAGATACCAACAAACCCGTGAATGCAAAGCAGTACCGACATCCTGTATCTCACAAGGAATTCATCCAAAAGATATAGAGAAGAAACTCAAAGAAGGGATTATCGAACCCTCTAGTAGCCTCAGCAGCTCTCCCATATGGATCGTCCCTAAAAGACCGGACCCACAAGGAAAACCTAGATGGCGGATGGTTGTGGACTTACGAGAATTGAACCATAGCATACCTAGCTGATCTCTTAGATCAGTTAGGAGATGCTGTGTACTTTTCGGTGTTCGATCTAGCATCTGGATTCCATCAAATCAAAATGGCTCCAGAGGACAAATGGAAAACCGCATTTTCCACCCCTGGAGGACACTACGAATTCAATCGTATGCCGATGGGACTTAACAATGCCCCTGCCACCTTCCAAAGATTAATGGATCAGATTAAGCATGGGATCAACTGTAAAGAATTGTTGGTTTACATGGACGACGTAATTATCCACGTCAGAACTCTTGAAGAACACGATCACCGTGTGAGGAACTTTTTCAATCGATTAGCGGAGACTAAACTTGTACTCCAGCCCGAAAAGGTACATTTCCTGCGGAGAGAAGTAGCCTTTTTAGGACACATTATCAGTGCCAAAGGCACTGAACCAGATCCTGGAAAAATCCATGCAGTAAGGAACTTTCCTCGGCCAAAGACTGTGAGGAATGTGCGAGAATTCACAGGACTCACAGGCTATTATCGTCGATTTATCAAGGACAATTCCAAGATTGCCAAGCCACTGTACGAACTCCAGAAAAAGGACAAGGACTTCCTGTGGGGCCCGGCTCAAGATGAAGCCTTTGAAGTCTTAAAGGACAAACTATGTAATTACCCGATCTTAATATTTCCGGACTTTAACAAACCCTTCACTTTGACCACGGATGCCTCTGATGGAGCTATTGGAGCCGTATTGAGTCAAGAGAAGGGCCACTTTGATCATCCCATAAACTATTTATCGAGGATTTTGAACAAGGCCGAGCGTAACTATAGTACAACGGAAAAGGAATGTTTGGCCGTCTTATATGCTCTTAACCAGTTCAGGCCCTACCTGCTGGGACGCAAATTCACGTTAATAGAAGATCACGAGCCCCTTAACTGGATGCATAGCAGGCAGGATCCGGGGCAGAGACTTATGCGGTGGATGTTTAAATTCACTGGGTACGAGTATACATTCAAATACAAACCCGGGAAATTGAATTGTAACGCCGACGCACTGTCCAGAAACCCTGCAGATCAACCTGATGAAGATGAGATCAATAAAAATCTTCCGCAAATAAAAATCATGGTCCTAAAAGATCGAAAGGATGCGGGAAAACCTACTGATACAAAAGAACCAAAACCCCGAACCCCAACACAGGGAGCGGCCAAAGCCGGACCTTCAGGAGCTCAGGCACCGCCGTCTCGGGCACGAGCCGTCCTTGGACCCAACCGAGGCAGAGGAAGACCCCTGGGAGCCGTCACAAAGAAAACCGCACCCTTGTTGGATCATAGTACGGTAGCTCAACGCACCCGACTGAAGAAAAGACTCAATTCAGCAGACAAGGATGAAAAAGAAGAGACGGGAAATAAATCCTCAGGTAATCTACTCCTCTCTTCGACCCCAAAAGGACCGGTGATCAGTCCAAAGGATACTAATCGCCCGTCGATCGACGTTTCTATCCTACCCCAATTCGGCCGCACTTCTCCAATTATGTCCTCTTCAGACATGGAAGAATCAAACGAGGCAAGTGCACCGCCAATCTATGATCCTCGAAGAAGTGGACTCCGGCTTGATGACGAAATAGGAGAAGGATTAAAAGAGCAAACAAAGACTCAGTAGATACAGATGCAACAGGACCAACCACTGATCGGGTCGAAATCAAAGTTACGACTCCAGAACAGAGTGGATCTGAAACGGAAGGAGACGCATCCCCAGGTCAAGTTACCTTGAGTCAAGAGGAAGTCGCGGAATCTGCCCGGAAATTCGAAGAGAGCCTCCGAATTCTTATGGAAAAGACAAGGACAGAAGTAGAGGGCGAGGAGGCAGTTCATCTCGAACTCCCCTCTCACCTATCAGAAGGAAATGTGGTCGATGAAACCATTCGCGAGGCTCTCGATCAGTTGGATCCGTATGATGAGGAGCATCTCGACGATAACACACTTGCACAAAGGATAAAGGAACTCGTGGAACGCACTGCAGCCGTGACCGGATCTGAATCAGTAGGACCACCAAGTGGAGCAGAAAAACCAACCGGTGGGGGGGAGCCTAATACTCAGTCAGTGTGACGCCTCTGTCGTCAATGCTCCACCCCAGCGTGCCATATCTGTTACTCCTCACATCAGCACGGGACTCCCAGCTGCGAGAAGCACTCCATACCCCCCTAGCGGCACCAAATACATCCCGCATTTCCCGAGGCTGGATAATATCCGGGAGGAATCAGAAGTTTCCAAGCCAGTGAACCTCGAATTTCCCTAGCCGCCTGCTGACACCTTAGGACTATTCATGTCTATGCTCGGGCAACATCAACCTCTGAACCAATATGTGGATCCGGACCACTGTCAGGAGACAGTGTCGTCATCCTCGGAGCCTGAAGATGAATCGGAAAAGGAGCGACCTGCTATACCATTACCCCTGAAAAATAATGTTATCATCTCGCGGCAATGTCTCACCTATAAGAGAGATAACTATACTCACTTTTTGTCCAAGGATTGTGAGACTAGTAACTCCGTTTCACGACTACTGTCTGACATCGGAGCGGTGGATCTCAAAAATCTTAAGTTCAAAAAGGCAAAGCTAGGACAGATACTTATCACCCCATATAAGAACCATAACATCTTTTCCCTTGTAATCAAGGAAAGATACTACCATCCTATTGACGTCTCAGGCTTAAAACGCAGCCTGAAAAACTTACGAGGTCTTTTATTGAAAAATAAACCTGTCTAGCATCAGAATCTCGAGAAGGGGAGATTTCACCGACACATTAGACCCTGGGCTTCTCACTGAAATCATCGTTGATATCTTCAGCGGGACCCCAATCAAAGTCGTCATGTGTTACGGAAAGGTGAAATTGCCAGACAAGGAAGAACGATCGCGGATCCTCGAGGTGCTACATGATAGTCTAGTCAGAGGGCACAAAGAGATAAATCAAACGTACCGGAAAATCCGTGAACGCTATTATTGGCCAGGGATGCGCAACGATGTGTTGGATCACGTACGCGGCTGCCCAAGCTGTCAAGAACGAAAAATAGAACGGATCAAGACACGCGAGTCTATGATTATTACGGATACTCCCGTCGAAGCTTTCGATAAGATCTCGATTGACACCGTAGGGAAACTAAGGACCACTCCTCGCGGAAACTGTCACTTACTCACTATTCACCCCGTTTGAACTCGTCTTTGGAAAACTCGCTCGTTTTCCCATGAGCATACCAAAAGACGAAAAGTTACGTACCTACAACGTATATTTACAAAACTTAGTGACTTGGCTAAGTGAGCTGCAGAAAATGGCAGGGGAAACTTAAATTGCGAATAAGATCCGAAGCAAGGAACGTTACGACCAGAAGATTAAGAGCCTGAAGGGAAGGATCGGTGATTATGTATGGGTCTTAAAAGAGCCCCGCACGTCAAAATTTGACAGCTTCTACAACAAACCTCTGAAGATCGTCGAAATTTTGGGACGAAATAATGTAGTCCTCGAACTCCCGAATGGAAAAAGAGTTCGGAAACATACGGATAAGCTGAAAGTCGTCCCTCCACTGACTCCTCCGATTAATTTATTTGCATGAATTCCAGGTGTTACGCTTCTGCGCTTATTTCTCTCTCAACTATGCATCTACTGCTTGCCACCACCCTCTTCCTAGGACTGGGGACTTTGGTTACGGCGGATACCTATTACGATGTCACCCCCATACGAACCAACCGCGGGATCTACTACGAACGGACTCGTTCCGTCCGAGTACAAAAGAGCGATTGGAAAAACGTTATATACCTGGATATACCGGCTTTCATCAACACCCACCAACCCTCTAATAGTTATGACGCCAATCTTAAGAGGTGTGAAGCTTATTTTGACCAACATAGGTGCCATACTATTCTCAGCAAGGAGCTGATGGATGTAAAGTACCGAACGCTTCACAGCTTACATGAAGAAATCCGGAACCTAGTAGAAGGTATAAACGTCAAGGACCCCAATGTGCCACTCCCCCTTAAGGACATACGGTTCAGGAGGATGGCCCCCTTAGGAGTGATTGGGAGCATCAGCAAAGGACTCTTCGGACTTATCACGGAAGAAGACGCGGACTTGATCAACAAAAACATTGACCAACTTTTCCAGGATCAAACTAAGCTTACGAAACTCACCGAGGACAAAACACATATTTTAGCCGCAGATCTGGAAGAGCTCTGTAACATGACGGCGTCCCATCACGCCTTAGCAAAAGCGATGGAAATCCAACTGCGAGACAAAATGAACAACATCTCCAGGGACTCCGAAAAGACCCACTTCTTGTGGGAGTTCAACGCTTTCGCTCGACAAACTGAAGCAAAAATGGATCACCTCATATATAGCAACAGGGAGTTGTTAGCCATCTTAAACAACTTAATGGAACGAAAAATCCACCCACGATTGTTGAGAAAGGACACTATTCAGAACATCGCAAGCGACATTCGACAACTAGAGGACAATTTGGACCTTCCAATCCTAGCTCAGCATATTCGAGCCGAAGAAATTGCTCGAATCACCGCCATAGACGCCATCAATCACTCAGGAAGGGTCTTGGCCCGGTTAAGTATACCACTCACCGATAGAGCCTCATATGATTTATATAAATTGCACCCTGTCGCCATACCTCAACACATCCCAGGACACCCCCTAGGATCCGCCTGTGTTGTCCCTGAGTATGAATATATGATTCTCAGCAAAGACCAAAGGACATATCTCAAGGTTCGTCAGCATCAACTGAAGGACTGTCTCGACTCTCACTATGGGTATTTGTGTCCTACCCAGGGAGCCATCTACACCTCCGGGGGACACAAGGAATGTGAAATTGAGATGCTAACCAATCCTACAAAGGAATTTCTTTCATTGTGTAATATCGTCATGAGACCGGAAACAGTGACGCAATGGCGTTACTTAGGAACCGATGGCACCTGGTTGTTTTCCACCATGGAAAATGAGAGCATCCAAATATCGTGTCAAGGAGAAATCTACAAAAACATCAACCTGCAGGGAGTAGGGATACTGAGACTAGCTGAGGGATGTATGGGACGCACTCCTTACCTAACGCTAGTTTCTCTATTAACGCTATTGCGTCAGAACCTCCAAGACTCAATACATATACGACCCTGATTTTGGTCTGAATGTGACTGACCTTATACCGAATTTCCGGTCACGGGACAATTCCTCAAAGGACGATGTGATATTGGCGCAAGAAGCCTTAACTCAATTGCCATCTTGGGGGGGAAAGAAGGAATCACTGAAGAACATTATGGCGCAAATTCAAGAAGTCGGCCGACATAAGCGGGTCACCTCTTTTACCAATAATTTGATTTATAGTGGCCTGAGCATCCAAGGGATAATCACGGTGTGTGCCGTTTTGTACTTTGTCGCACGAACTTTTCGCCTAAAGGGAAGGATCCT
Organism: Torymus aiolomorphi; assembly: GCA_036365515.1. NCBI lineage: Eukaryota > Metazoa > Arthropoda > Insecta > Hymenoptera > Torymidae > Torymus > Torymus aiolomorphi. Next base: position 84,735,081 of record CM070877.1, read on the forward strand.
TCCAACCTCCAAACCTATTCCCAAAGGTTGTGACATCGAGATGCAGAAATTTGAATTGGGACGCCGCGCCACAGAAAATCCTAAAACCACTGCTACAGTATCCACTTCGTCGCTGCCCATTACAACCATTGACACCGAGTAGCATTAACCACCCCCGCCCCCTCTTCTTCCAAAGCATTCCATAGTGGACTTTCCTCTTTATAACATGGATTCGGTCCTGTCTACGCTATTGATCCAATTACAACAGATGGAGCAAACCATTTCCACTCAGATCAAGAATGAGACCCCCAAAACTCCAGCCGACACCGACAAGGATGAATCTACTGTAAGTGCAAAAAAGGAAAATGAGGAAGCGTCAGAATCCAAAAGCTCTGGTCCGAAGGTACGATCCGAAGCTCACAAGGTTTCGCCTAAAAGGGATAACCCCAAAATCGATAAGAATCGAATATTCTGCCAGTTACCCTGGGATCGACAGGCCATGCGAGGATCTGAAAGAAATCAACGCGAAAGAAGGATTGAACGTCGATTCTTTGCCCATTTTGCGAAGTTTGGAACTATGGAGTACTGCTACGCAAAGAAGGACCATCTCGGCAGATTATCCCATGGATTCGTCAGATATCACCACCATACTGATGCCAACCACGCCCTTCGTTCGAGCGACTCGTGCTACCGAGGCCGCCCAGTTCGACGTCAGTACACCATCACTAACAGGATAACCGAAAGGACTCAAGAACCATGCGGGTTCGCCATAGATGTTAGAAATTGGCACACTCATGTATCTACGTGTTTGCGGCAGCGGGCCCTGGGACATTTTTAAGAAAAAAATTGGGACTTTCCGTAACAACTTTCCTCTGCTTATTTCTTTCTCAATATATATATATATATATATATATATATATATATATATATATATATATATATATATATATATATATATATATATATATATATATATATATATATATCACCCCAAACATGCTTTTCCTCTGATCTTGTTATTACCCCTTTTATCTTAAGATAAAACACCATTAACCTATTTGTTTCAGAGATGTCCCAATTACCAATGATCCGATCAGCAGGAGAGAGCCCCGCGCAGGAGAACCGGGCTGAATCAACTATGCCTCTCGCCCTCCAAAGATTGGCAGCGGTGTGGCGGCAAAGGCAATCAGCTCTCTGCGCCCCCGTCGTTCATAACGAGGACGAACAGGAACCGGAAGACGTTCAGAATCCCGACCAGGAGATAGAAGATGCTATTGGGATCCGGTTAGTCTCTATAACTGGCAAGCCAGAGGAGCCAACAACTGGGGCATTTGAATACTTGGACTGTCGGTCCACCTGCACGCTGAAAAAGATGTTAGAAAAGGATGGGGCCGTGCACTTCTACGGGCCAGAGTTGAGGCAGAAAGCAGGACGCGGGAGCTTCATCCTGAAGGTCGAATTTAGGACTTTTGAAGACTGCATCAGGATATGCCAGAAGTACAGCGCGTGGGCATACGAAGACATATTGTCGGAGGAGGAGCAGGACGACGACCTTCCTCCTCCGCGAGAACCAGAGATGTCCCCACGTAGGGTGGTAGCCCCGGAGACGGGAGCGGGAAAATTCGCCCGATTGCTAAATAGCCACACGAGTAGGCAAATCGAAATGAGCGAACATGAGGCCGGGCGGCGTACAAACAACGTCGTCACCCCAAGGGAAGAGGAGATTGAGGTAGTCAAACTGTTCGGCTCATACGGGCCTATCGACTATTTCTTTAACCATCCCATCGGGGACAGAGGAGTCATTCAAACCTACATAAAATACTTCTCCAAGAGGGACGCAGACCAAGCCCTGACACGAGCTCCAGCACGATACGGGGCACGGCCCACAATCCCGCCGGTCGTCTCTCCCCAAGACAGGAGAAGATTTACGATCTACCACCCTATGTGCCGAAGAGAGGTAATCCGAAGATATATTTTTAATCACGAGTTGATCTGCCATCACCAGGCGGGGGCAGAGATCATCAGGCATCATGGATGTGGGTATACCATGCTTAGGCGGAGCCTAAAAGGACATTTAAAACTGTGTAAACGGGGTGCTAGCCCGTAAACCTCTAAAACCTTGTACATGTATATCTAAATAAATAGCTAACATGAAATATCGATGACAGAAATATCTTCTAGCTCTCGAAATTGAGACAAATGCATAGGTTTTATAGTATTGCATGGAGTTATTTCATGGGTTTTCTTTTATATACATAAATATATTTCTATAGAGCTTCAAAAAGTTTTTTTTACCTTCATAGTTTCCCCTAGAACATATTTCTGTCAAAGGAGGGGGGGGGGGGGGTTCAGAAATAGCGTCATCTTACAGGTTGTCTGCCGTGGACGGCAACCGTTCAATCAGGGGAGGGTGTTAAGTGACACATTTTTTCGATTTTTTTCAATTTGCATTTTTACTTCACCAGTTATACTCAGATTCATTCGTCAAATATTTTTCAAGCCTAATAAGTTTTCAGCGCAACATTCATACAAAGTACGAACGTTATCGGTTCCTCGCGACGACAGGAATGTGTTACTTAGCATCCTCACCCCTCTCGGAGCTTACCGCGAGAGAAATCCGAAACCCCTAGTCGGTGCAGCACTGTTGCCAAGGGTATGGGACCCACGAGTGCGAGAGAGAAAATGCGTCGAGCGGGGGAGACCGTCGACGTTGCGACAGCGACATCGACGCGGCTTGCCGAGGCAGTCCGCATCGAGAGCCTGATCGAATAAGTTGCGTTAAGCGAGTGCCTTAAGAGTTACAAGTAAGAAAGAGGAAAAGGGAGACAAGGATAGTGCCAACGATACCATTACATCATGGAGGAACACATACAATTTGATCACCCTTACTATTATACATTATTGGATTTTACTAGAAGCGCCGTTATATCAAAAATCAAGGAAAAACAGGATTAATATTTTGCAACAAACCCACATTTCATACATTTGGATAATAACCAGTTCCGATTAATACGTAAAAAGTAAGTGTAATCTGATTTTTTATCTTAACGATAGAACATACATACATATACATAGTATCTCGCTCGAATGTATGTATATTTATTAATAGTTTTAAATTGTGTTGAATAAACTTAAACTTTAAAATCATTCTTAAATCATTATTATATTAAATCATTATTAATTTGAACTTCAAAATCATTATTTTCAATCATCAAAAATTTACAACAGCTATTAAGAGTTATTTACCTTTTTTCTGATCAAATATTGAAATTTGTACGATGATCCAAAAACTTATGAAAGTAAATAAAAATTTATAACTATTTATAACAGTTCTAAACTTTTATAAAAGTCTCAAATCCTGACCTTATAATCTGCCAATATCAGTTATAAACTTTATAAACTTTTATTATAGAAGATCATTTTCGCCTGGGGTTTAATAAATAAAAATAAACTTTAAATTCAAGCAATCATTAGAATGCGACCGACCACATTTACAAGTTAATTTCTAATTAACAATATTTATGTTCATAAAAATACGGAAAGATAATAGAAGAAAAATCAATTAGCTTCCTAAAATTATTCGATTCATGGGGCGATAGTGTAATTGACAGTAGTTAGATTCCAACCGAACACTGAAGTTCATGAGTCGCAGGCAGGTCGAGTCGGATTCCCCTCTCACCGTAGCTGTCAGGGCCCCTAAAATAAAGTGATTAATAAGTATCGGAATGTTATATGAGGACACGTGTTCCATACAGTCCTGTATGATTTTCACATAGGAAAATAATGTACTGATCGTAGAATAACCTAGACGCGTCTTAACCTCAGTGATCATATTAAATCAATTCAATTGGATTCAGTTCTAAGAGTTTATTTGAAGAAAAAGAATGAGGTTGAAGTATCTTTAAAGAAAAGAAATCATTAGATTATATGATATTATCAATTTGTTTATGTAGAAAACATCGTTTTTTTCCTAAAGTATCTGAATATTTTTATAAAAAAGGGGGTTAAACACATTAAAGCTTTTATTAAATCTATATTATTGTTTTTTGAGATAACTAAAAGAGTCTAGCTTATTTTGGGGATCTACATATAGTAACCGATAATCGACGAACCCCCACAGGGTTTTCTCGGTTTTTGACATTTAAATATAAAACGTTGAGTGGTTGGTCAAAGTAAAGATACTTACCCCTACTCACAGAAGCGAAGCGACGACAGAGGACGGACACCCAGTAGTGTTGGGCGAAGGCGAGGGGAATATCCTTCAGGTGTCGTACACTCTACAAAATTTTATCCAACCCTTAGCTTCCTTCTTCGAATTCTTCGCAAGTTAACATTTCCTGTCCCTTGTCCTCCCTTTGGATAGGGAAATGCAGATGGCAATTATTATTTTCCATTGAGGAGGCAAGATCCAAACAATTATCACCCTACATTGTGCATTTCTCCCTGCGGGTCTGTCAAGGGTAAGGGAGAGATCAGTGCATTACCAGAAGGTCCCAGAGGCCTATCAGGCACAGAACCCTCTTATTGATCCACTTCGTCCACCCCCGAATTCTTCAATAGGACTCTGTCACTTGGAGGTGCAGAGTGCATGTGTGTCACAGTATACCTATATACATACACATGAATATCTAGTTATATAGTGGGCGGATCAATTGCAGACAGTCTTCTGAGGTTTATTGGATATCCTCGAAATGCTTCCTGTCTGGAAAAAAAGGAAAGAAAATATCACCAAGAAACAGATCCTCATTTTATCATTACTGATATATATATATATATATATATATATATATATATATATATATAAATATATATATATATATATATATATATATATATATATATATATATGTGTATATGTGTATATATGTATATATATCTGACTAGTTGGAAACCCTTCTGCATTGCCCCCCTTCTCGGTGAGAATCTACCCGGAGTGCTCCTTTTCCTATTGATTCTTCTTATTTTCCTCCGATTTTCACCTTGATATCCTCGCACAAGTCAGATCGCCGTCGCCGTCGGTCGGATACTGTTGGGTGTGAGTCAACTGTTCGCCGCCTCCGCCTTCGACCGAGTATACATAGATTACCGCGCGAACGAGGGCGCGCCGACCGCCACAGAGTACATAGAGTACGCGGAGAGTCCGTGCGGCTCCGACGTTAGGGTGCGTCTGCATAGGTGTAGGGGAATCGAATCACACAAATCAGTTCATAGGTTGGACTATAAGTAATAATAGGAGTAAGTCATATTTCGGGGTACATTTAACAGGGTTAAAACACTTACCGAGTTTTAAGTTAATAATAATCAAGTCTAATATTAGGTAGTAATTGATAAGGGTCTTTGTATCGACGGAAATAATACACCGTTTTGTATTGGAAATAGTGATTACAATAAAGTTGCTTGTGTTCCTTTTAATTAACGGATCGTGGATATTTATTCGTTTCATGCAACATAGATCAATATCCTATTTAACCTCTAATAACGTAACGATCCCTACCTTCTGAAGTTTCATTAATACCAATCCATATATCGAGGTGTTTATGGGGACATTTCGACGAAACAGGTAAGAAGCAGAGGTCCTCCTAGAGTAAGGCGGACAGATGTCTTAGGAGCCTCATCCAAAAATATCTCCCATATATATACCCAATCCCGATTTGAGGTACAAGGGGAGAGTTACGATATTGCTTCACGAAATATCGTAACATCACCGCAGAACTTCCTCAGAACAATGTCATAAGTTACTTAGATATAAAAATAATTGTAAACGAACAACAACACATTATCACGGACTGGTACCATAAAAATACATTCTCCGATAGATACTTGAATGACTTCTCACAACACCCCCAATGTAATAAAATAGCAATTATTTACAGTTTAATTGACCGCGCAATCAAATTGTCACACAACAGTTTTCATAACAAAAATATAACCTTGATAAAAGAACTACTTTTAAGTAACAATTATCCATTAAAATTAATAGAATTACATATAAAAAGTCGCCTAAAAAAACTAAGAAGCACAAATATCAATATTAGTAATAATAATAATAATAAAAAAAGGTTTATCTCCCTACCATACGTGAAAGAATTTGGAAAATTTCATGTTCTTATTGTTTAGGAAACACAATACAAATGTCATATATAGTACAAAAAATAAATTAAACAGTATTATTAACTTAGGAAAAGATAAATTAAAAACCTGTGATAATGTGAATGTTGTATACAAAATTAAATGTAAGGACTGCGATGCTTCTTATGTTGGCCAGACAGGCAGGCGATTAAATATCAGACTTAAAGAGCATAATAAAAAATATGCAATGAAGGATAATAATTCATCATTGTATGCGCACACCAAAGACACTAACCATACGATTGATTTTGCTAATACAAAAATTCTTGATAAGAAATAAATAGAGGTAAAAGAATTTTATCGGAAGCCGTGTTTATTCATATACAAGAGAAGTATATAAATAAACAATATGAAATTAATAATCTATCACATGAACATGCTTCATTAATTAAAAATTGCCAATTCATGTACCTATAACAGTATTAGACCCGTAGCTAGCAAGTAAGAGAGACCAGGAGCACACGTATTAGAACAGTAACCACTCCTAGCTCATATACACCACACTTAGCGGGACATTGTAATGCGTATATGATCAGTTGATCTCCCTCACTAATACGTGTTGCCCGGGTATTTCGCCTGTTTCGCTGCCTCTCACTGTCTACGACATCCCCACCATACGTCTTACATGTACATACACTTTTGCGCACATTTTATGTATATAAGTCAAAAAATTTGTAATTGATCTCATTGACGACCGGAATATCATTCCGAATAAGTTTTTGACTACACGTTAATTGTAAGTTAGTTTTAAGTTCTATCAATTGTGATTTTTGTAATTTGTAATTTGTGATTTATAACAATTTTTACAACTTTGTATTCTTTGTAATTTATTAGTACCTGAAGAGGGACGTAATAAAAAATGTCGGAAACGTCGTAACCAATTGTTTTATTTATTGTCTAAATAAACAATCACCTGGTAGTATGGCCATTAGCTTCACGAACAACAAATACAACACAATCTACCATTAGCTTCAAATAATCAATTATTTTGAAGCAGTTTAATTTTATGGCAATTATCGATTTGATGTCCGTTTTTCTTGCAGTAAGAGCATTTAGGTTATACTGTCAAATTTCTTAATGTTCTACAGTCTTCTAACGTTTGCCCAGTGTATTTACAATAGTGACATTTTAGGATTTATCTATTAAAATTTCCTCGATAGTTACTATTTGAATTATTTGAAAAATTATGGTTATTTTGATGGTTTGTTCGTATAAATCCGTTTCTATTTTGATCTCGATGTTCATAGGCTTTAGTTGAAGGGTTGTAGTTGTTATTCTGGAACGTATTTTGTTGATTATTATTCATTTTCCTACAAGTTTTCGCTGAATGTCCTCGTATGTCGCAAAATTGACAAATTTCTCTATTCTGAGAGTTTTGTTGTATGTTTTGCAGCATTAAAATCTTTGCATTCTCGCAATCCACGGCTTCGTGACCTTCTTCCGTGCATATCGCACACCACATCATTTTTCTTGTTACCGGACGGTATTTCATTACGTGCATTTATTGCACCTTTGACATACTACCGACGGGCAGTTTTTCATCGTGTTACTACATAATTCGCAAGACTCGGCGATGTTAGCACATTTTTCACACACATTCGGACTGTGACCTCTTTCCTTACATTTCTAGCAAAGTTCATATTTTATTATCATTGAACAAGTTATAACCATGTGACCCATTTCTTGCCAATATTGACAATGACTTCCTTTTAAGTGATTTAATTTAGAAGTATCTATCGAATATCCCCTTGAGCTGTAAAACTTACAAATAAATTCTATTTTATCTTTTGCGACATTGCGAGATATGACATGTGATCTCTATTTTTGCAATACGCACATGATGCGTTGAGACAAAATAGTGCTTCATGCTCAGTATCTTTGCAAATTTGACAATGATATATTCTTACGGTGTTTGTATTTGGTTTTTCAAAGTTATATAATATATTTGCGTTATCCTTCATCATGATTCTTTTTTCTGTATTGCTCTTTGTATTGCACTTTGTGCGGTTTCGTGTTCTCCTAATACAAATCGTATTTCACTTTTTAGATGGTCTTTGAAACAATTTAATATGTCTTTTTTAATATAGTTTTAAAAATTCTAAGATTTTCTTCTGTGATACCTGGTTCTAATGCTTTTAATTCCTTAATTTTATTACCTATTTCTGTAATATTGTTAGCATATTCCAATACTGTTTCATTCGGTTCTTGATTTATTCTAATCAATTTTCCGTATAGTGTATGTATATTTTCCTTACTCGGATAAATTTTCGGTATGGATTCAATTAAAACGTCAATAGTAGGAATATTAGGTTTTTTTAGGGCTTTATATGCTTCACCTTCTAATTTTATTTTCAAAAGTCGTACTAAGTTTCCTTCATCTGCGTTGGCAATAATGTATTTTGCCTGTTGAAGCCTTTCTATATATTCTTCAGGTTCCATGTTTTTCCCATCAAATTCCGGAACTATTTTTCCAACATCTTTGAGTGGTAGTTTAAGCTGTTGGTTTGCCATTTCTGTTTCGAAGTTTATTAAATTTCCGTTGATTTGAATTTCTACCTGTCTGTTATTTGTATTATTATCTCTAGCCAAAATCAAACTTTGTTCATTAAGCAATCCTCCTATGTCCGTGTAGTCGCGTTGTCTTTCGTTTTCTAAATATATTGAATCTTCAAAAAATGCAGGGCTCTGATTTGGTGTATTCGGTGTATGAAAATTAGTTGACGTTATAATATCCTGTTTTATTTCTGGAATTGAAAGATTATTTATATTTTTTTCAGGTATATCTTGCTCTTGTGTGGGTTTTGTAATATTCTAATTTTTGTTTAAAATAACTGAAGTTCATGAATCTGTTTCTTCTAATTCGTTAAGGTCTGTTTTTGAAATCGATGGAATTGAAACTATTTCCGTATTTTCCTCCGTTTTTGAGTGCAATGGTACGTTAGCATAAGTATGTGTTGAAAATCGGTTCAATTGTTTATTTGGAGGTGATCTTACAATTAAAGCTGTTGGTTTCCTTTCGAAAGCGTTTGTTTGGTTATTTCTATCATCTACTTGCTTTTTTAAATCTGAGTCACCTTGTGTCGTCTGGTTATAGTCATGACATATTACTCTTTTACCTATGCTATACTTAATATTTCTTTTTAAATATGTTTTTATTTTTAACTCAACTATTTTTTCTTTTGCAATTGTTTACTTGACAATATAATTTATTTATTTGTCACTTTTATATCTGTATCGCTTATGTTTGCCTTTTAATTAGTTTCATGATTTTTTTATATATATTATTATTTAAAATACAATATTTATTTATCCAATGATTATTAATCTTGAAACCTTTGTTTGATACTATTTTTAAATTTTCTTGTACCGCCGTTTTGTACCGCCCGGCTACTGACCTCGGATTCGCCTTGCGATTCGATCGCGACGATGCCGGATAGGGAGTGTATTTAACTCCAGATCATAGGCGGTGACTACAGAGGCGACCAATTCGATTCGGGTATACTCAGTGGGAAGGCCAACCCCAAATCCCAAACGGGCTGCTTCACACCAGCCGTGCGTGATTGAGTGCAATAGGTAACCCGACAGGTTGTTTCGCCTGTCCAGCATTACGGCTACGAAAGTTCGATTCCAAGTTTCGAGAATCCAAAGAATCTTCGAGGGTACGCATGGATTTTAAGAGCAGAAGAAGAAGAAGATAAAGCTGCGAAGGCTACGAGAGGAAGCAAACCTGGCTATCTTGGTAGACAACCAGGGCAGCGAAGCAAACCACGCATCATTACCTTCACAGGTAAACCAGTCTATGAAGCCTGAAGAAGATGACGATAACGCCCAGCCACCGAGGGAGTTTGAAGTTACGGCGATGAGCGACCCGCCGTCTGCGAAAACCCAGTCGCCAGCGGGTGCTGGGCCCGATTAGGGCTAGACTGATGAATTAACAGCCAGGATGCAAGGTAAAGACAATCTAACGAGAGTCTACATCACCTGCTTCCTGGTCATTATGAGGAAAATGCAGCCGATTACGAGCCAGGAAATGCAGCTCGACATGCTGCACCGGAATTTGAGGCCAGAACTCCAGAAGCTCGTAAGAAGAGCGAAACAGATCCGGCTTTTACAACCGGCGCCTGGGTGAGACGTACCAGGCGCCGGCTTGCCGGCTATACATGAGATAACGGCGAAGGAGAAGCCACTGGCCCTCACTATAGAGGAACTCCCTGCAGAGAAGCAGGTCTCCCCTACTTTTTAATACGAATCTGGCTGTCTTAGCGACCAACCAGGACAGCGCGTCGAATCCGGTACCACTAGCTCCACAGGTAGATCAGCCTGCGGAGCCAGAAAAAGAGCAAGCTTCCACCGAAGGTATATAAAGATTTTCCCCCCTGGCGACCGCCTGGCGCAGACTCGAGGCAAAGCCAAAAACTTCAAGAGAGCTGACCAAGGCCGTAAGGGACAAAGTTCTCCAGAAATTTTCAGGTTCAGCCGACGTCGGAGTTGAGTAAGGAGTCGAGTAAAGATGGGGGGTGTCACGGCCTGACGTACTGACGTCGGTAATTAGTAAGTTCGTGGTAGCGAACGCTAAAGGGCGCGTGATGCAGAATTGGAGCTGCATCGACAAGACGACGAGCGAGCCGGCGCGAGAGAGCCCGGCAGCCATCTTGTTGTTGACTCTCACGACAAAGACACGCGTAGAAGTCTGCTCCGCTTTATATTGCTTCTCCGCGTTGTATAATTAGTTTCTACGCCTGTTTAACCTCAGCAGTGTACATGCGAAGTACCCTGACGCCATTTGCGTAGTCCGAAAAATGTCACTTCACGTACTTACGAGGAAAATACGTGAAGTGTTCTGAGACAGTGCGACAGGACGATTCTACCTGCCGTACTGTCAATACAAAGCAATTTCCTCGTGCCGAACACCCACTCGCCCGGTATTGCCACAGTCTGAGGGACCATGAAGGACCACGCTACGAAGCCTGATGAGTCGCGAGGATAAATGCGAAGAAGCTAGGCCCAAAGTCTATTTTACCTAACATGGTAAGCGTGCATGCATCATCCACGACGCGAGTAATAACGCGTGTCCGCTAGCCCAGGCTCGTCGCACCTGGACAACGGCTTCGAGTAGGCGCTCTAGTGCGGAGAGAGCAAGTGTAAAGAGAGAGCATAGATCGCGGGCTCGCACACTATCAAGGTCGGACACAAGGTCGAACCACCGGCTATTTTAAAGCCGGTGAATGCGCACAACAGGTGCGCACACGTGCAGCTCCGCTGTCTACTCTCTCGCACTAATCCGTGTGTGCGTCGCGCGGCGATCGTGATCGCTCTCTCACATCGCCGCTTTACTCGGCGAGCGCGCGCGTAGGATACCGTACACGTGAGGTGAGCGTGACGTCAGCCTCCGAGACAGCTGACGTCTGAGAAAACGTGCTGAAATTATTATACTATTATAGAAATGATTCAGTCAATCCCGACTAGATCCGTTGGGAGCAAGCGCAAAAATTCATAACTACAAAGGTGTTGTGTAGTCCAATGCAACGTTTCGTGGACGGGTTTGTCGACCTCTTCAGGCTTTATTATCGCGTAGCGATTAGTAAAGTTGACCAATCGTCAAGTTGACTAATAAGTTAAGTTGACTAATAAGTCAAGTTGACTAATCGCTACGCGATAATAAAGCCTGACGAGGTCGACAAACCCGTCCACGAAACGTTGCATTGGACTACACAACACCTTTGTAGTTTTGAATTTTTACGCTTGCTCCCAACGGATCTAGTCGGAATTGACTGAATTATTTCTTTAATTACTGCAATGGGGAGTACAATCGTGAATACGATTAACCACACACTGGATTATTATACTATTCATCCACAATACTTAACTCTCTTACATTCAATAAACAATAGTCTTTTATTATTAACTTTATTTGCTCGAGTTATCATTTCGCGACCTTAGTCATTCCCCGTTTCCCGCTGCCTCCGCGGTCCTTACGTTAGAGAGAATGTATCCTTTTACATCTGAGTAGCTGGCACACGAACCAGGGACCTAGTAAGGAGTTCGAGTCCCTGGCAGAAATAAAGCGTAAGTCTCTGACTTGCGTGTTGCACGGTAAGTAACCAGATTAAGTTTAACATTGCGCGACGTTGTAGCGTCCGCTGCCAAGTCTGGCTATTGGGTCTCCGAGAGTTGAAACGAAGAACCCGGAGTTGAACCGCTAAGACGTGCAGGTGAAACGCGTCTAAGTCAAAATAACTACCCCGTGATAATTTCTTGTTTTTTTTTTCTTTTTTACTCTATTTCGAGAGTATGGCATGTAATGCTTCAGCTTCTTTTTCACATTGTCGTATATGACATCAGGGTGTTACGGTAATAAATATTCATAGAGTACCTTTAGGCCTTGAAGGTGAATGATTTCCATCAGTCTCTGACTGATTCCCTAAGACCTTTATAACTGATGTTATGATCGTTTAGTGACTTTTTCTAACATATTCCAATAGACATTATGCAGCTTCAATGGAAGTTTCGAACTTATCGTTAGCTTTATTTCGAACATTACCTTGAGAATTATCAAAAATTAAATAAGCTTGATAACGCATTCTTGACTCCAATTGCAAACCATGTGAACATAGCACACTTACCTTTGCGGAATGCAACATGCGTCATGAAGATTTTTCAGTTGTCACAAGTACTGTAATTGCAGCTAAAATTATTGTTAAAATTATATATGGATAATAAATTATTAATACTACGTGACAGTATAAAATAATAATAAAATTTATTGTAAAAAAAAACAATGTTCCAATATAAAACCGCTGCCAATTCATTGGCACGAGGCTTCCGCAAACTTAATTTACTGATATCCCTTTAAGGTTGTATTAGCTATATCGTCCACGTCAAAAGTTAGTCCATTACTTAAAATATCAACAATTTAGTATTAACGCTTTCTTACTTATTTTGGAGTTAACAGCTTTATCAAGGTACACCAGACAAAGAGTTTAAGCGCTCAAAACCGAAAATCGGATAACATTTTTTGAAGTATTTCGATTTATAAAAATCATATATCATAATAAATTTTTGATTTCATTCAAAATAATACTGTATCTTCAAGTTTTATTCAATACTTATTTTTTTGGTTTTATAATGTTCGGAGAATTCCTAACAGATCGAAGTCAAAAATAAAAAATATGTCTTGACTATTTACTAAACTAAGGTTTTCCAAAAAAGAGCTCAGTTTTTAAATTGACTGTACTCTTGAAAATGTTTAATTATTTGAAACAAAAAAAAATGTTTTATATTTCTGAGTTCTGCGATATATTCGAAATTCTTATTTGAACAATATAAGACCAAAAAAATAAGAATTGAATAAAATTTGAAGTTGCGGCATTATTTTGAATGAAATCGAAAACGTATGAAGACATACGATTTGTAAAGTCGATGAACTTCCAAAATTTTCGTCCGATTTTCGATTTCGAGGGTTTAAACTCTTTGTCTGGTGTATTTTTACAAACATATTAAACAAAAAGGGATAAATACGGTTTGATAATTAATTATTGATAATCTTTAGCAATGCTCACTCGTGACTTGGATTGTATAGCCAATACAACCTTAATTAATTTTTAATGCCAACATTTAAAATTATTGGACCGGTTTTGACACAATTCTAATTACATACATTTATAAAGATTAATAAGTATTAATTTTTAAGTTATGTATAAAATATGAATAAAACAATAGTTATGATTTAATATATGAGAATGAGAATAAAATAATTCATTATAATGTTAACTTCAAAACCTTTAAAAATTACTAAGTAACCTTTACTTCAAATCATAGTTTCTTGATGAAATTTTGCAAATATATTGCCTATGCCACACACAAAATTGTATATAAATTTCATGTTTATACATTTTTTTCATATAAATTTTATTCCAGAACCTCTGTATATTTTATAAAATCTTTTGCTGATTTCTTTTTCTCTGTACATAAAAAATATTAAAAAAAAAAAAAAATTAAAAATTATGTCAAGAAGTACACGACAGACAAAAAGAGTGTACAATTAAAAAAACCGCTGCCAATTCATTGGCACGAGGCTTCCTCACATAATTTACATTCCTTTAATTAATACATAATGCCAAAATTTAAAATTATTACACCAGTTTTTGACACAATTCTAATGTGACGTCCAAAGAACTTCACATGGCATTATATCATTGACGAGCGGATAGTGTCACGCAAACATTTGACATTGTATTAAATACATTATTATTACTGAAGAGGGACATAAAATAAAGATTTCCGAAACGTTGAAACTCAACTAACTATTGTTGTTCATTTCGACCCTTTTACATCAATGCGTTCTGGTAGTAACTAGGCCATTAGCTGCACCTCTACAAAAAAAAAAAAGAAAAAAAAAAATTATGAATTAAAATTTGTTTTCTTATAAAAATTTCTTTTGCGAAATTTTAAATATGTAAATTGAATTTTTAACGAATCAAATATTATTTTATTTACAATGTATTTAGTATTTCAATATTTAAAATTTATCCTACAACTGTCATTTTTTTAAGTTTAAAATTTTATGGATAATATATTAATAATATATATATTAATTAATTATTTATTAATAATATATTAATTTATTATTTATTAATAATTTAATTAATTTATTATTATTTTTTTTTTTATTAAATTTAACACAATTTCCAAATTTTGGAAATTATTATAATTATAGTTATTAATTATTATGATTAAATTTTTTTCTGATAAATATTATCTGGCGAAATTTTAAATATGTAGCTTCAATTTTTAACGAATCAAATATTATTATATTTACAACGTATTTAGTATTTCAATATTTAAAATTTATCATACTATTGTTTTTTTTAATTTTGAATATTTTGGTTTCAGAGTTTACGAAATTATTTAAATATTTTCATATTTATAACGCAATTAGTATTTCACTATTTCAAATTTGTCATACAACAATGGTGATTTTTTTAATAGTTTTGAATTTTTTTGATTAAGAGTTTATAAAATTAATTATATTCATAGTATATTCATAGTATATATTGACCCAAAATGAGCAATCTAAAAATCTAATTATGTTAACATTTTTGGAGGTAATTTAAAAGTAATGTCTTTTCATATAATTTATTTTTTATTTTATTTAACCAGAGTAAGTACAATTGATAAGTACATATTTACATTATACAAGATGTATAATCCAGCAGAGGAAAGTGTTTTTCTGTTCGCTGGTCCGGTATTCTTAAAGCTAACTTAACCTAAAATTCTAGATAAAAATATAAGTTTTATAACAAAATATAATATAACAGTGTGATAAACTTTTCAATATAAACACAGCTAGATTGTTCTTACTTCTATATGTTTTCTTTTACCCATTTCTTTAGTTTCCTTTTTTTACTATACTAGCTACTTTTAGCGCGCTTCGCGCGTATCATTTATCTCTTTGTTTTTTTATTTTTGAGGTTATGAACATGATCAAGTTTCATTTTAAAAGTTTGTTTTAAATAGTTTAAATTATACGATAATAACGTAAGTCTCATAAGTAAAATCATGAAATTTTTCTTATACTATTCAGTTTTAAATATTCAAAGTCAAGAATCCAATCTTCAAAATTCAAACATACTCGATTTTGGCGCTTAATCTATGTAGACCAATCAAATGAGCCAGCAACAACCAATCAAAACAGTCTTATTGTGATGACAGATTTCCTCCATCACTTTTTTAAGAGAGGATATGCTACTAATAGTTTTTAATTCATTAGGTAAGCGATTGAATATCATTATTGCTCTAATGAAACTGTTTTTAATGCTAATAGTTTTGAGCCTTTTAGGAATCTGAATACTTTTATTTCTTGTAGTTTTATTGGAGGTAAGATATATTGACTGTAACTCATTGTAATGATAAGCTATTGATTCATACGCGAAAATTTGGTCTAAGTACAATGGATTTTTATCAGTGATAAATTTATTTTTATTAACTATTTTTAGTAATCTGATTTGTAGTCTTTTGAGCAAATTGATACTGTTCGAATATGCACCTCCCCAGGCTATTATACCGTAGGAAATGATATTGTGGAAAAAGGCGTAATATACCATACGTAAGCAGTCTCTTGACATAATCTTCATTATTTTAAGGAGTAAAAAACGGACTCGAGACGAACCAATTTGTTTTGATGAATTTATTTCGCCAACGTTTCAAAAGTGTTTTTAACTTTCTTCATCAGGGCTGCGAAAGCATAGTTATAAAACATGTAGATTTATAAACAAAAAACAATATTAGACATAATATATAAAAAACATACCGTAAAAATAATATTAACACATATTAAGTTCGTCTACGAGGAGTTTAAATTTCTCCTCATAAACGCAACGTCGCCAATTCACTATCAAATACAATTACAGTTTTTAATAACATTCAGGAATTAAAATACAATACGTGTATAAAAGAATATTTGTTGAAAAATGAAGTACTGGTAAGAACTTACAAAGTTTATGACGTTCTGCAAACATAGTCAATTTTGGAAATGCCCAACTGTATTAGGACAACGCCAAAATGGCACTAACGATAAATTAAAATTAAGGAGTAATGAATAACTGTTAGAGTAGACAGGAAAGAGGTGGTGGAGGTCGGGAAAGGGAAATAGTGAGATACCGGTTGCCTCGGTCACACCGGTGGAACAGGAGCGCAAGTGATGAGGAGTAGTGGACGAGACCCATACGATTAGAATGCGGTGACTCTAGCGTATTAGGTGTGCCACCTCTCTAATCGCATGCTCACCTGATCCTACAGTGCGAAACAAGACAGTAAAGTGATGGAGAAAAGAGGTTGTAAACACGTAGAAGGCAATTGTAAATGTTATGAATTTAGATGTGTTGCTTCTTGATAGTATCTATTGTCTTTTTATATGCGTTTTTTAAGAAATGGGTATCTTCCATATGGTTGAGTGTATTATTGTAGAAGTGTATGTGCATTATCTCAGAAAAAGTGCGTTTAAAATAGTTCCGTTCTTTGTCTAGTATTCTGATCTTCTCAAAATTTATGGAATGTCCTGTCCTAGGTATGGCCAGCGAGTGCAGAATTTACAGAGCGTAATTTGACTGCTCTTTTATGTTCGTACACACGTTTCGTTTACTCATACCGATATATGTGGCAGAGCAGTTATTGCAGTTGATCTTGTAAACGATCCCATTAGTGTTTAATAAATCGAGACGGTCCTTTCCTAGTCTCATCGCTACTCCTCATCGCTTGCGCTCCTGTTCCACCGGTGTGACCGAGGCAACCGCTATTCCTCACTATTTCCCTTTCCCGACCCCCACCACCTCTTTCCTGTCTATCGTAACAGTTATTCATTACTCCTTAATTTTAATTTATCGTTAGTGCCATTTTGGAGTTGTCCTAATACAGTTGGGCATTTCCAAAATTGACTATGTTTGCAGAACGTCATAAACTTTGTAAGTTCTTACCAGTACTTCATTTTTCAACAAATATTCTTTTATACACGTATTGTATTTTAATTCCTTAATGTTATTAAAAACTGTAATTGTATTTGATAGTGAATTGGCGACGTTGCGTTTATGAGGAGAAATTTAAACTCCTCGTAGACGAACTTAATATGTGTTAATATTGTTTTTATGGTATGTTTTTTATATATTATGTCTAATATTGTTTTTTGTTTATAAATCTACATGTTTTATAACTATGCTTTCGCAGCTCTGATGAAGAAAGTTAAAAACACTTTCGAAACGTTGGCGAAATAAATTCATCAAAACAAATTGGTTCGTCTCGAGTCCGTTTTTTACTCCTTAAAATAATTAAAACCTACGAACGTATTTCAAACACTTCAAAATAATCTTCGTTAGTTTATAGAAAATAAAAATG
Organism: Torymus aiolomorphi; assembly: GCA_036365515.1. Taxonomy (NCBI): domain Eukaryota; kingdom Metazoa; phylum Arthropoda; class Insecta; order Hymenoptera; family Torymidae; genus Torymus; species Torymus aiolomorphi. The sequence continues at coordinate 84,753,075 of CM070877.1, forward strand.
AGATATTTAGTTTTGTTGTATACTGTAAGGGTTCGTAAGTAGGTTCTGTCGATAGGGGAGGGAAAACCAGGTTAGGAGTCACCTTAAGTACACTGGTAACTAAATGTGCATACACGATGAATGCGTGTTGAAGATGTCGATGCCGCTCGCTCTGTCGCTGATGTGACATGATTAATGAAACTGAATATTATTCCTACATATTATGGCATGGGCCGTACCACTGAATTTTGTTAGAGCATCAAATAGAACATTATATATATATATATATATATTTTTTTTTTCAATAATATTAGGCTTACACAATAAGCAATACCTAATTATGAATTAACAATAAATTAAGCTATAGAGTTTAATTACTATAAAGCTGTCAAAATAAAATCAGGCAACAGACAGTTATGCACTGTATATTCCAATAACAAGACACAAATATTGCTCTATTATAAATTTTATTTATAATTTTATATATAATTTTATTTATAATTTTATTTATAATTTGTAATTTTATTTTTAAAAAATTTACAATTTTTTTAAATATCAAGCAAAATTCGTAATTTCAATTTTTGATAACATGATTAATGAAACTGAATATTATGCCTACATCTTATGGCATAGATCGTACCACTGAATTTTGTTAGAGCATCAAATAGAACATTATAAATATCTATTTTGTAACGAAGTTCGAAAACCGCGGGCGAACTACCGCGCGCGCGTTCCTTTTCGGAGCGAAGCGATGAGGCGCAGGCGCGAGAAGGGTGGATCGGCAACGGCGCGCGCGAGAACAGCAGTCCGATTTCCACCGGTGAAGTGAGCGCTCGAATGTAATTCGACCGTCGATAATTCCACACCCGAGACAACTTTGGCCCCGCAGAACGTGAGAGTGAGAGAGAGAGAAAGAGTTCCACATCGCTTCCTCGAGCACGAGCTCCGCGGGGACGACCCCCGTCTCCTCTGCCCACGAGGTGACCAGAGAGAGAGGAAGAGAGAGAGGATCCGGAGGCGCAGCCCAGCGCGTTACACGTCGCCCGAGAACGAGGTGAGTGCCTGCAGGTCCCCGCGTGCATGCGAAACTCTACCTCGACGCGCGAGGTAGGGAGCGACGGAGACGAGTGGTGCACCTCGTCTCCGGGTGTGTGTGTGTGGACGCGGCATCCGCGACGCGCGCGACTCGCGAGGTATTTCGACCTCGCGAGAACTGAGCATTGCGGCGCGCTCCTGTCTTTTTACCTTGTTATAGTCGTTTCGTTACATGTGAATAAACGTGTCTTTGGTGTCGTATATTCAATAGGTCGCGAGTTATTATTTCGCTCCCTCCCCTTCCGCCCGTCATTCCTACGAGTACCTCGGATACCGCCGCCTCCGCGGGATCGCCGACTTCCTCGGCGATCATCTGAGCTCCGGGTACTTGCGCGTTTCCCACCTTATATAAAAGCGCGTAGAGTCACACAAAATATAAAATTCTCGGGTAACTTCTGAGTTACCCGGTTGTACACAGCAAGCGAACGGCATTGCACCGAGCGGGCGCAGAACCGGCAATTCTGCCAGGGCGCCGCTCGAGCCGCAACGTAGGTGATCGTCGTCCTCGACGAGCAGCGCCGAGGAAGACTTCGTCGTTGCGGAGCATAGTGAGCGAGAGAGAGAGCGTACAGGTAAGCTTTCGGCATAGCCGAAAACTCTCTCGCTCCGAAAAACATTCGCCCTGTTACAACTGGCGCCCGTACGTGTGGAGATAGGTATAGTAGAACACCGCGCGGCGCGTGTTTATAAACACGCGCGGGCTCTCGGCTTTCATCGTTTGACCGCGAGAGTGTATGCATGCGTGTACGAGAGAGAGAGCGTCGTAGACACTTGTTGTCTACGAAAAATATTTCGCACGGAGAATTATATTATATCGCGAGCAGAAACGAAAATAATTCGGGCCTCGCGATATATAGGCACGGTTCCACAAAAATTTTATGCTTTGCTTTTCTCCATACTAATCCGATATATGATCGATTAGTAAAGTTGTCTAACAATATAGTCAAACAACTGGAATATTTGTTATTTCCAGATCTTTATTTATTTATATTAGGATAAATAGTAGAAGACCGAAAGAGAGATTGACGTTACTAATAATTCATCAATAATTAATTGTGCAATTGCATGACTAATTAATTAATTGATTAATTAATAAAAACTGTTAACATAAATTAATAAAAATTATTCATAAAAATAATTAATAAAAATCATTTTTTTTTATAGTTGAAGATAAGTTAAAATTTTTTTTGTTGTAATTTTTGAAAGGAATTTAAAATAAATTCTTTTTTTTCTCTCTCTCTTTCGTGTTGCTCTTTATTATAGCTTCACCTATTAGGTGAATTTAGTTTGTTCTTTTCACAAACGATTAAAGGAAGCATCGTCGTACTTCAACGAGCGACGCAAATACCGAATGCATTCTCTTTCCACAATTTATCTTATTATTGTGTGGTGGAAAGAGAAAGCGAATTTCTCGCTAACTAAAGCTTTGCGAGAAGGTTTCGGCCTTAACCAAATCGCTTTTACATAAATAAAGCTCAAATAGGGGAAAAGCAAGCGCGATTCCTTTGGCGCGCGCACATTTTGGTGGTTTATCACGCTAATTAAGGCATTCAAAAATTTTTTTTTTTTGTCTTCTTTTTATTGGTTTTTGGAGTGATCCTCGCTTTCTTTCAATAACGACTGCTAAGCGAAGCGTCGCCGAATTTTATCGTGCGACGCAATTGCCGAACGCATTCCCTTTCCACAATCTATTTCTATTATTTTGTGGTGGAAAGAGAAAGCGAGCTTCTCGCAGACTAAAGTTTTGCGAGAAGATTTCGGCCGTGTTAATAAAAATTATTCTCCTTCTTCACTGTCAATTTCAATATCAATACAACGCGAATCAGATATTCAAGCGCAACCTTCCTTTTTGGTGGCGCGCTATCGTTTCTGCTCGCGAATTTACTCAGTGCGACAGATTGAGAAACAGTTTAAGTTTTTTTTTCTGTAACACGCGATTGTAAGCGCCCGTAGCTTAGGGAAATACGCACGCTCAATCGGCGCACTGAGTATCAAGGCACTGTACATTACGAAGCGTACGACCGGCGAACCGTTCCGCGACGATATTGGCGCGACTTTATTTCGCGATATTTTTGCACAACTAGCATCCAGTGAGAAAGCAACATGGCAGCACAAATAGCACTTGAGAATTGGTGTATGTGCCTCTCACTGGAAGAGATAGATAAGTATCTCACGGGGATGAAACTACAAACATCTGGCGCGCGATTCCAAAAATTGGATCGTGCGAGCAGATGGCTGCTGGGAGACTAATCAGTAGACGATTTCATCGCCACAAACGCAGAAGTCGATGAACACACGCAATGGGTCGAGAGGGTAAACCTCTGCCAAACGTTCATCGACAGAGTTTGCAATGGCGAAATCGAGACGCCATGGGCGCGCGGTTCAGACGAAAGTGAACCGCACCCGCTCGAGTACGTTCGCGACGAGGTCGCGATAAAATGCAAGCTTGAACAAACGCGCCTCGACATCGAGGCGCGCGCAGCCGAAAGAAGCTCAATGGAACAGGAGACAATAGATACAACCGAGAACACGGGGGACGGAGCAACAGGAACAGTTGCAGATACCCCAAAGAGCAGCAACAGACCCCAGCGGCAACAGATGCGAAGGATCTGCCAATACCTGCGGAGCTGAGCGCATTCTTAACTCAACTCACGCAGAGGGTTATGCAACTGACAACTACACAGTCCAAGTTGCAATCGACGCTGGAGAGCTTCACGCAGCAAGGAGCACAGGGCACCGCGTGCAGCACACGAATGGAACAAGCGCAGGGCGGACAGCGTCAGGTGGCCTTCCAGGATACTCTGACATTCAGATATCCGGAAGAACAGAACAATTACCTGCATACACCACCGACATCTCGCCAACCGCTCATCCTCCCCCAAGGGACACCGCACAGTCGTCTACTAAGCGGAGCTTGGGAGGGGGGGTCTCCCGAATCAGACGAATTCGAGAGAAATGCGCAGCGAACCGAACGCGCTTGGGGCTAGCACTCCGCGGCAAATAGGGCCGAATAGGAACAATCAGCGAGACGTCGGCAACATCGCGCGGAAGTGGGGGCTGAAATATACCGGCGAGAAAGGACAGAGCATCGACGTGTTTTTGAACCGCGTCGAGGAGTGTCGAAGCCTCGCGAAGATGTCGGAGGAAGAGATGTTAAGCTCTCTCTCTGAACATTTCGCGAGAGTCGCCGCCACGTGGGATCAGAACAACAAGACGAGCTGGGCCACGTGGAACGAATTCTGCGCGTCGGCACGCAAATGGTACGGCACCAAGCGCAGATTCCAGCAGCGGGTACTGCAGGAGGCAACAGCGCGCACACAGGGGAGGGAAGAATCGGTGCGCGACTACATCACCTGCCTGCTCTCGATCATGAAGAAGATCGAGCCACCCCTTCCGCTATCTCACCAGCTGGATACCTTACACCGCAACTTGCGTCCAGACCTCCAGCGGATGGTGAGGAGAGTAGACTTCGAGGACATCGACACGCTATTGGAGTTGAGTGTCGAGGCCGAGCTTACTCTCGAGGCGGAAAAATCTTACCGAGAGCCGCCGCCCCCGGAACAGAGCCTCCTCCCCGAGGCTGCCTATAAACCTCGGGGAAATAAGGAGAAAAATACGCCACTGAAAGTCGCAGCACTTCCAGGACACATGAACCCGCCAGTGAAGGAGGGAACGGGACAGAATTGGATCGCAACTCTGACCAAAATGCTCGCGGAAGAGGTGAGGCTGGCGCTACAGCCAGTGCTACATACGAAGCAGGTCTCACCGCCCCCTCGACCCCCCCCCCCCCCCCCCCAAGGGGAAAAAGAAGGGGGAAAGGGGAGAAAAGAGAGTCTGCGAGCGGCTCGCCCAAACGCGACTCGCAGCCTCGGCAAGCAGAGAGGAAGAAGTCGCCTGATACCAGCGCAGCGAAATCGATGGGTAACAATGAGGGTATTCATTGTTACGGCTGCGGTCTGCCTGGTTATCGGACGTACAATTGCCCTACGTGCGCGGGAAACGGGAAATCGGGGGCGTAGACAGAGTCACTACGTCGCCCGCCCCCAAGAAGACTCCCTCTGAAATCGCCGTCGACTACTAACTCCGACGAGGAAGCCAGATGGTGGCTCCAGGTTAACGTTGGGGGTTTCCGAATACACGCGTTGTACGATACGGGCGCGGTACGGACAGTTATGGGTTCAATTGGATTGCAATTAGCATCCGCGTGCCGAAGCCCGCTATTACCAAGCCACGGGAGGAAGGCAAAAGTTCCCGGGGGTCACACTGTGGCGATCGCGGGGTACGTAATGCTTCCCTTCGAGCTAGCAGGTATGAAGAAGGAGATTCGTGTCGCAGTTCTAGCGGACGAAACCTTAGAATGCTACCTCGGTGCTGATTTCATCCGAACTTTCGGGATGATTCACGATGCAGTGAAAAATCAGCTGACCGTGAGCGCGTCAGGACAAACTGTAGAGTTAGAAGTAGCCAGCGTTTCACTTGGCGAAACTCTAGAATTAGCTTCGATCGGTCTCGAGGAAATGACGGAGGTGCAGAAAAAGCAACTCCAAGAACTCCTCGATCAGTTGCTCATCAAAACGGATGAACCTCTCGGCCACACTACGTGGGCCGAGCACGAGATATCTGTTGGCTCGGCACGGCCGGTCAAACAGAAATATTATCCCGTCTCCAAGAAACTAGAGGAGATTATGCACTCTCAGGTACGTGAGATGCTGGAGGCGGGTATAATTGAACCCTCGACCAGTGCTTGGTCGAGCCCGGTAGTCATGGTGCGGAAGGCGCTCGAGAAATATCGCTTCTGCATTGGCTTCCGGAAGGTGAACGCGGTGTCCAGAGCTGATGCATATCCGCTTCCGTATATGGATGCGATTTTACGTAAGCTGCAGGGTGCGAAATACATTTCGACCCTGGACTTAAGCAGCGCGTATCACCAAATTCCACTGAAAGAAGAATTTCGCCCATTAACGGCGTTCACGGTGCCTGGACTGGGATTATTCCAGTTCACGCGCATGCCATATGGCCTTTCACAGGCAGGGGCGACATTTCAGAGGTTAATCGATAAAGTTATCGGTTCTGAAATGGAACCCTCCGCTTTCTCCTACCTCGACGATATAATTATTGTCACCGAGACGTTTGAAGAACATGTAAAGTGGCTTGGCCACGTCTCAGACGAATAAAGGAGGCTAATCTCAGGATTAATCGAGAGAAAAGCGTGTTTGGCCAAACAGAAGTTCGCTATCTCGGCGTACTCGTTAATCGGGATGGTTTTCGTCCCGATCCCGAGAAAATCGCGCCTATAGTAAACTACCCTGAACCACGCAACCTAAAACAGCTCCGGTATTTTCTAGGAATGGCGTCGTGGTACAGGAAGTTCCTGAAAGATTTCGCTACAATGGTCGAGCCCCTAACGCGACTCACCAAGAAGGATCGCCGATACGATTGGACGGATGAACAACAAGCCGCATTCGATCAGATCAAAGCTTTTGTTGCGTCTGCCCCAATTTTATCTCGCCCGCATTTTGAAGAATAATTTGTTCTTCAAACAGGCGCGAGAGTTATGTTAGTGGGTAAATTGGGGTGTTTTCCGATTCTCGGTGAATGGAATAAATAAACACCACACACTCACTCACAGATTCAATCAAAAGTATTCTTTATTAAAACACGTCTACAAGGCTTGAGGACCCGACAGAGACTAACTAGAGTATGTAATATTAAGTAGCTGCAACCGACTTCTTTTTTCTTCTTATCTCCAGATAGCCAGGAGCTGAGTAGGCAGCACGTGCACATTATGGAAGATCCGCTCGAAGGGTGTCACATTACTCCTCCATGCTGAAGTTCAATGATATCCTCGTCATTGGCTTGGCGGATAGGTTGGTTTTCAATCACATTGCGATTATTTCTCCTCTTATATATCAAGTATATTACTAAACTTAAAATAATCAATATCCCGATAATGATGCTAGATACTGACAGATGAAACTCAATTCTGGAAGGTTGCAACTTTGGTATAATTACTGTTGGAACTGTTAAAGTTTTCAATGACTCAAAATTTAATTGATCGTCTTTAATAATCATAGGCAAAATTAAATCTGGCTGCTTTATGTCTCCAAAATTTTTGTTGAGTATATGTTCTTCTATTTGTAGATCGTTTCCTTCGATCAAAAGGGTTCCTCGATGCATAATTTTGGTATTATTATGCGTAATGGTTGTTTCATAATTACTGGATATCAACGTTAAAGTATCGGACAAAGGATATGCTAGAAGTAAAGGCGTATTTATTTGAAAAGAAGTGGTTTCAATTTCTCTCGTGACGATTATCTGATACAAATAATTCTGCTTGTATATTTCTTGACATTTTTGAGCTGATAATTTGATTAAGGGTCCAAATAGCTTCCATGGCGTAGTGACGATTTCAGTTTGGTTATTATTATTAATTATAGAAAGTCTTTGGAATAAGGAGAATTCGATGGGGTTTAGGATGGGAATTTTTAGCGTGTAAATAATGAGGTCATGGATACATACGATTGAACCTTGGTGAAACGAAAATCCAACAGATTATAGTAATGCATTATTAATTCCTTTTTCGAGTAAATTCCTAATAGATGAGTAAGTATATCGACAATTTGTTCATAAGTCAACATTTCTAAATCAAACGTTTGATCTGAGAAAATAAATGAACACTTTATTTTACCATGCAAATTTAAGAAATTTTGTTTCTGTATTATGAGAGTAACGGCGGCTTCAAAAACATTTAATTTTTCGTTTTGTTGATCGAGAGCTGTGGAAATATTCCATAAATTTCGGTTAATTATTTCAGTGTTGTTATTTATACTTTTACTAATTTTGTTTATAATAGTGACTGATTTGTTGAGAACTATCATATCTTCCTGTTGTTGATTATCGAGTAGATTTAGGTAATTGTTGATTCTGTTTAAATCATTGGCATCCGGGTTTCCAAAAATATACTTAATTGCTGTGCCAAGTCCGTTTATCAAACCTCTTTTTAATCTAGTGTTCACTGGTGATATTTGCTGTAAATTTTGATGTGATTCCTCGCAGAGTAATTCGGCCTGTTTTAGTAAATTTGATTCCAATCGGGATGATGATAAATCTGTGACTTGTAACTTCAATTCGGAAGACAGTGTGGTATAGCTATCAAGGATACGATTATAAGTATATTTTAACGTCGTGATATTGATGTGAAAGTGCCCATGATGGAAATTTTGAATTATTCTCCCAATTCCATGGTGGTGATCGTAATGAGTGCTATGCTCATCTATCTCATTGCTCTTCACTAGTATGGTCAGAAGTATCATGATTAGTCCGGTCTTCATTTTCCTGCAAAAACGAAGAAACTTTTCTTATCCTCTTTGCATCCTTTATGTTATAACGACGCGGTTGCCCGTGTATGTAGCAATCTAAGGAGGGACCCTGTTGTTTTTCTACGAGAAGTTTCTGATATCGCGGCGCGGTCTTATCACATTGTTGTTGGTGTGTTTTGATACCAATTTCTTTATCTTCTAACGTTTTATCCGAATCAACTGGCAGATTTTGATTTTCGCGTTGTTTTCGATAGAGTTCCTCATAAAACGGTAAAATTTCTTTATCTTCTAACGTTTTATCCGAATCAACTGGCAGATTTTGATTTTCGCGTTGTTTTCGATAGAGTTCCTCATAAAACGGTAAAATTTCATTCTTTCGAAGCTCGTTATAACTTTCGATAGTATCTGCATTCGGGTCAATGACATGTTTATGAAGATCTTCGTACGGCCCGTATAACAGTGTAAATGGTGCATAATTTGTGTCTGAGTGTATACTTTGATTGTAGATCAAAATTGCGGTCGTCATGTGATTTTTTGTAGTCTCTCGTGGATTTTGATCGATTAGTATGCCTAATTTTTCCTTCAAGGTTGAATGTAGTCGCTCGATTGGTCCGTTGGAGGTGTGTCTATTGATGGTGGTCTGATGGTAGTCGATTTTATGTAATCCACAAAATTCCTTGAATACCGTAGAGTTGAACTCGCTTCCGCTGTCTGTAGTAATTTTATCTGGGAAGTTGTGGTGAGAGCCAAAATGTCTTAATTTGCTTATTACTGTTATTGCATTGCCATCAGGCAAATGATAAGCCTGAGCGTATTTCGAGAATATATCGATGATCGTCAGAAACTTCTGCTTGTTATAGTGGAATATGTCTAGATGTAAGTGTTGGAGGGGCCTATTCGCTATTATAGGTCCATACGTCTCCGTGATATATGGCCTTCTCTCGTATTTGTGTTCTAGACAGGTTTCGCATTGGTTGATGTAGTTTTGGATCATCCTCTCCATATTAAGCGTGTATAATTTCTTTTTGAAATGCGCTACTGTTTCTCTGATTCCATTGTGGGTCTTATTGTGATATTTTTCCAATTCTTTTAAGAAATTATTTCGGTTGGTTACAGTAGTGTACGTATTCGTTTTGACTAATTTTAATTTTTCGTTAAAATTTTCTTTCAATATTCTATAACTGATAATTTCTAGATCTTCGCTCTCAAAATAAATTCCATACTGTTTATTTGGTTTTACATTTTCGTTGAAAAATTTAAGTAACTGCGCTTCTGCGTCATTTTTGTTTATTTTTATTAAATATTGAATTTTTAATTTATCTTTTGTTGTTTTGATTTGGTAATCATTCCCTTTTTTGATTATGATGCTGTAGTTAAATGCATGTATATTTTTATCGGACACAGGTAGTGAGAATACTGGGTTTTCTTCGGCTGTATGAATCGTTGCGTCATCCTCGTCCTCGAACATTTGAGCTAGCTGTCGGTTGGTGAGAGAGGTGATATCGGACGCTTGTGGGAGCATAGAAAGAGAGCCGTCTTCGTCTTCTTCTTGATTGTTTATCTCGATTCTGCTTAAAGCGTCAGCAACTGTATTCTCACATCCTTTCTTGTACTTAATCTCATAATTATATTCTTCTAATTTCAGTCTCCAACGAATTAATCTGGTGTTAGGTGTTTTCAACGACCAGAGCCAAGTGAGTGGCTTATGGTCTGTTTCGATAATAAATTTTCGTCCGTATATATAAGGTCGAAAATATCGACATGCTTCAACAATTCCTAACAGTTCTTTTTCTATAGTAGAATAGTTCTGTTCTGCAGAATTTAGAGTCCTCGAAAAGTTGGATATTGGATGTTGTTCTTGGGATAAAACTGCCCCAATAGCGGTATTTGATGCATCAGAAGTTACGTGGAATACTTTATCGAAATCTGGATATCTTAATACAGGTGCATTAGTAATGAGTTCTCTAAGTTTGTTGAAAGCTTCAATAAATTTTTCATTTTTATAATCTACCTTGCCTTTTTTCTTGAGTGTGTCGGAGAGAGGTTTGGATATTTTAGCATAATTTTTTATGAATTTCCTATAAAAACCAGTAAGTCCTAAATATGTTCTTACTTCTGTTTGCGTTTTTGGTATGGGGTATTTTATTATAGCTTTAATTTTGTCTGGATTAGGCTTAATTCCTTCCGGGGTAATAATGTGCCCTAAGAACGGCACTTCTTTCCTCAAGAACTCGCTCTTATCTAATTGTATTTTTAATCCATGTTCTCTGAGTTCGTCAAAAATAAGTTTTATGTGTTGAAGATGTTCTTGGAGCGATTTAGAAAAGATAACGATGTCGTCCATGTACACAAAACAAAATTTGTGCAAGTATTTCATTAGAATTTTGTCCATCATTCGTTGGAATGTGGCTGGTGCGTTTTTCAAGCCAAATGGCATCCTGGTATACTCATAGTGGCCATTTTCGACGGTAAAAGCGGTCTTTTCTATGGAATTTTTCTCTACCGGTATTTGGTGGAATCCTTGAGCTAAATCTAGTGTCGAAAAATACGCACATTTTCCAAGATTTTCCAAAATTTCGTCCATACGAGGAAGCGGATACTTGTCCTCTATAGTTTTGTTATTCAATTTTCTGTAGTCATTTACCATCCACCATTTCTTTTTTTCACTAGCGTCTTGTTTTTTTGGCACTATCCAGACGGGTGATGAATAAGGAGACTCGCTCGGCCGAATTATTCCATCTTTTAATAATTTTTTTACTTGATTTTGAATTTCTTCTTTCAATGCGTATGGATAACGAAATTTTTTCACGTAGATGGGATCATCGTCTTTTGTTTTAATAATGTGAGAAACTGCTGTTGTAGCAGTAAGTTTTTCTTCTTCGTTGTAAAAACAGTCACTGTACTTGCGGCATAGTAATGTAATCTTATCCTTCTCCTCGCTGTTCATATGGATGGTTCTTATTTGAGTAGCCGACTCTTGATGATGATTCATCTTCACGCTTTTGCTCTTGCTTGGGATATTTTTTAAGTAATTAATTTCGAATTTACTCGTACTAAATATTTCATTTTTACAATCGATGTTCGCCTCCAATTTTTGAAGATCTTTGTGGCCAATCAAGCAATCATACGTTGAATGCCAGGGTGCGAGTAAAAATGTTATTGGCGTGTCGTCGCCTAACTCTTGTAAAACAGGAAAAGTTGTTCCCTTAGTGACTTTATGTATAGATGAAATTTCAAAATTGTGTGAAAATATGTAATTTGGAAGCAGTTTATTTGCTATACTCAGATTCATAATTGAAGATGTTGCTCCGGAATCTATTAAAATTTTTAACGGCGGGTTAAACGTGATTATATGCGGCAACTCTGGTGAATTTCCTATATTATTAAGATTTACTACTATCTCTTCTGATACTATGAGGTCTATCTGAAAATTTTCAGTATCATCAATTTCAGCCGTCTCATTAGCAAGATTTTGAGGCTGTTCTTCTGGGTAATCGCTTTCTTGTGCGACACAATTTTGTTGATCTTCTTGGTGATAAAGTTCTTCTGCTACAAAATTTGGAGGTCCCGTACTTCTGAAGAAATTATTTGTTCTAGGCGCAGAGTTATTTGGCAAACTATTCGGTTTATTAGTTTGATTACCACCCGGTCGATTGGTATTTCTTGTACTTATCGACATCGGCGTCGGTTGATAATTTTGACGTATTGCTTGATTATTATTGTTATTACTTTGCCTAAAGCTGTTGCCAAAATTGTTGTTTCCAAAATTGTTATTTCCGAGATTGTTATTTCCAAAATTGTTATTTCCGAGATTGTTGTTTCCGAAATTAGGTAATGCAGGTCTAAATGGGGTTTGCACTATGGCGGGTCGCGGTTGATATGAAATAGCAGCTTTCGAGGTACTCGGCGCGTTAAATAAATTTGCTTTCGGTTTACTTTCGTGTTGCCTCATATACGAAAGAAAATTAGCTTGCTGTTCGTGATTATCGTGTCTCCTACATTTATTTAAACAATCTTCAATATCGTTTAATTCGAAGTGTGTTAAGAATGAATGATAGGGTTCCTTTATTCCGTTAATAAAAGTGTTTTTATCAACGTTTTCATAAAATGAAATTTTCATATTAAGTAACTCTCTGTTTTCATTATTTAACTGAATGTGTTCTTTTAATCTATTTAATCGTAATTTTATTTCTTCAGCGTAATTTTCAAACGATTGATTCGCTTTTTGGTAACAAACACTGAGTTTATTAAATAATAGTTCTTCCGAACTCGCATCACTGTATATGTTCACTAAAAATCTTTTACATTCGGTCCAGTTTGCTGGATTATTTACTACTATTAAATCTAACGCTTCACCGCGTAATTTCGATTTTATAAGTGCATACAGAGATTCATTGACAAGTGGATCTGCTGTATAGAACATTTGGACAAATTTGTCACATTGTTGAATAAAATGCGATAACAATCTAGTACCGCCTTCGTACGTAGGAATAGCTTCGCGCCAAATAGACAAACGCAGCTTAAATTGTTCTAGAGTAATCTGAGGTGCTTGATTTTCGTTCGCCATGATTTATTTCATTAATTCACGAAACACTTCAAGGTCAATCGTATGAAGGGTTTAAGGGATAAAAGGAAATTCCAAAGACTTACAGACGAAATATCTTTGATGATTTCTTGGTGAGTCAGTGCCAAGTAGGTGGGTCTCGAAGCTGACGTGTAGATACTGCGATAGTGGGGAAAAATCACCGGCTGCCTCCTTGGTGAATATTCTCGTCCTGAAGTTGGAGAGGAATCCGAAGTTGGCAGTCTCGCAGTATCCTGTCCGCAGCGCCAGTTATGTTAGTGGGTAAATTGGGGAGTTTTCCGATTCTCGGTGAATGGAATAAATGAACACCACACACTCACTCACAGATTCAATCAAAAGTATTCTTTATTAAAACACGTCTACAAGGCTTGAGGACCCGACAGAGACTAACTAGAGTACGTAATATTAAGTAGCTGCAACCGACTTCTTTCATCTTCTTATCTCCAGATAGCCAGGAGCTGAGTAGGCAGCACGTGCACATTATGGAAGGTCCGCTCGAAGGGTGTCACATTACTCGAGCGATACAGGTATCGGCGCAGTACTTTTCCAAATAATCGACGGCGAAGAAAAAGTACTGGAGTTCGCGAGCCGCACGCTCTCATCCGCGGAACGCAATTATAGCGTGACGGAGAGAGAGTGTCTCGCGGTGATTTGAGCCATTGGGAAATTCAGGCCGTATATCGAGGGCTACCATTTTCGAGTGATCACCGATCATAGTAGTCTTCGTTGGTTACACAGCCTGCATAGCCCCACTGGGCGGCTCGCGCGATGGGCGCTCGAACTGCAAGGGCATAGCTTCGAGGTAGAACACCGGAAGGGCGCGCATAACCATGTCCCCGATGCTCTATCTCGCATGTTCGAGCGCGACGAGAGCGGAGAGTCACGACGATCCGACTTCGGGGCACATGGGGCGAGACAAGACGTATGACCGCGTTACGTGATTTTACTACTGGCCGCACATGTACAAGGCAGTACGTAAGTATGTACGCGAGTGTCTCGTCTGCCAGCAGTGCAAAGTCGAGCAACGCGCTCCCGCCGGGTTAATGGGAAAACGCGACATATCGCGCCCATGGCAGATGATCGCAGCCGACATGATGGGCCCTCTACCCAAGAGTAAACATGGCTTCGAATATATTCTCGTATTCGAAGATTTATTCTCGAGATGGGTAGAGGTTATTCCGTTGCGGAAGCAAACGCAAAATCGATCTTAAAAGAGTTAAAAGAGAGAGTGATTTTGCGCTTTGGCACACCCGAAGTATTTCTCAGTGATAATGGAACGGAGTTTAAAAACCGCGCCATCACCGAGTACTTGCAAGCCTTGGGGATACATCACATGGTAACGCCGCCGTACCATCCCCAAGAACCCAGTGGAACGAGTGAACCGAACGCTCAAAACTCGGTTAATCGCCTTTGTAGAGGAAAAACACGCCTCTTGGGACGAGAATTTACCCGAGCTCGTGTTTTCACTCAACAACGCTGACCATAGTAGTACTGGACTCTTGCCCGCAATGTTAAATTATGGGCGGCAACCTCTACCTCCGGGAACGGCCAAGAGAGCTCGTGACCGCGTGGCGGGAGAGCGAGCGAGCCAGGAGAGGGTCGAGGAATGGGCCGCGAGGATGAAATGTCTCGGTCAATGAAATAGGGCCGTGGCCGATCACATCGACGGCGAGCAAGAGCGACAGGCACATTACTACGATGCCAAACGCCGCGAACCCCTCTTCCAAGCAGGAGATTACATTTGGAAGAGAAACCGGATTTTATCGTCTGCTGCACAAGGAATCTCGGCGAAATTGGCACCGAAATTCACAGGTCCGTATGCGATAATAGCCAAAATCGGCGTTAACACGTATCGCATACGCGGACTCGATGCAAATGACGAGGAATTAGCCCACGCTGAACATCTGAAGTCTTACGTTGGCACAACGTCTTCAGATGAGGAGCAGGAGGAAGAACCTCAACCGCCGAGGGATGGCGCAGCGATTTTGGCGATGTGCGACCCGCCAGCAGCGAGCGACGGCGAGGGTAACTCGCAGGTAGATCGCGAAAACGACGGCGCCGCAGCAATCTCCGATCGCGTACCGCTAGTGAACCCTGCGAGCGAGAGGGAAAACTTACGTGCCCCTACTCCTCCCCCCAGGCGTAAACCCGGTCGTCCGAGAAAGGCGGTGCGTCTGGTAGTAAGACCGGCGGCTATACGCGTGATGGCGGCGAGTCCACAAAAGAACCTCGCGGCGAAGTCACGTGGACGACCGAAAGGTTCGCGCAACGCGGTAAACCTGCTCGATCCGACGACAATACTACCCTCGCGGACGCGTGCGCAGTCTCGCGCGGCACATTAAAATACATTTTGATTTTGGGACACCGGGGTCCAGCAGCCACCGGCTCCATAGGGGCGCAACCCCAATGTAGCCCAGTAATAAAGGCCAGGACGGGCTGTATCCTTGATACAATTGTCAGCTGCTTTTCTTCTTTCCTCTCCCTCCTATCCTAGCCTAGCATGCCCTTACCACCCTCGCGTGCGAACTTCGCAGGTCACATGTGCCGAGCGCCAACTAGAGGGTAATACGTCGCGTCTGGGAGGGGGGTGTAACGAAGTTCGAAAACCGCGGGCGAACTACCGCGCGCGCACTCCTTTTCGGAGCGAAACGATGATGCGCAGGCGCGAGAAGGGCGGATCGGCAACGGCGCGCGCGAGAACAGCAGTCCAATTCCCACCGGTGAAGTGAGCGCTCGAATGTAATTCGACCGTCGATCATCGCACACCCGAGACAGCTTTGGCCCCGCAGAACGTGAGAGTGAGAGAGAGAGGAGAAAGAGTTCCACATCGCTTCCTCGAGCACGAGCTCCCCGGGGACGACCCCCATCTCCTCCGCCCACGAGGTGACCAGAGAGAGAGGAAGAGAGAGAGGATCCGGAGGCGCAGCCCAGCGCGCTACACCTCGGCCAAGAACGAGGTGAGTGCCTGCAGGCGCCCGCGTGCGTGCGAAACTCTACCTCGACGCGCGAGGTAGAGAGCGACGGAGACGAGTGGTGCACCTCGTCTCCGGGTGTGTGTGTGTGGACGCGGCATCCGCGATGCGCGCAACTCGCGAGGTATTTCGACCTCGCGAGAACTGAGCATTGCGGCGCGCTCCTGTCTTTTTACCTTGTCATAGTCGTTTCGTTACATGTGAATAAACGTGTCTTTGGTGTCGTATATTCAATAGGTCGCGAGTTATTATTTCGCTCCCTCCCCTTCCGCCCGTCATTCCTACGAGTACCTCGGATACCGCCGCCTCCGCGGGATCGCCGACTTCCTCGGCGATCATCTGAGCTCCGGGTACTTGCGCGTTTCCCCCCTTATATAAAAGCGCGTAGAGTCACAGACAATATTAAATTCTCGGGTAACTTCTGAGTTACCCGGTTGTACACAGCAAGCGAACGGCATTGCACCGAGCGGGCGCAGAACCGGCAATTCTGCCAGGGCGCCGCTCGAGCCACAACGTAGGTGATCGTCGTCCTCGACGAGCAGCGCCGAGGAAGACTTCGTCGTTGCTGAGCATAGTGAGCGAGAGAGAGAGAGAGCGTACAGGTAAGCTTTCGGCATAGCCGAAAACTCTCTCGCTCCGAAAAACATTCGCCCTGTTACAATTTTCAATAATATTAGGTTTATGCAATAAGCGATACCTAATTATGAATGAAATTATGAGTCTGTAGCCTGATTTCATTTTGACAGCTTTATAGTAATTAATCTCTATAGCTTAATTTATTATTAATTCATAATTAGGTATCGCTTATTGTGTAAGCCTAATATTATTGAAAATAGATATAAATAATATTCTATTTGATGC
The DNA here is from genome assembly GCA_036365515.1 of Torymus aiolomorphi. Lineage (NCBI taxonomy): Eukaryota > Metazoa > Arthropoda > Insecta > Hymenoptera > Torymidae > Torymus > Torymus aiolomorphi. The sequence goes on from CM070877.1 coordinate 84,769,886, forward strand.
TCTAACAAAATTCAGTGGTACGGCCCATGCCATAAGATGTATGAATAATATTCAGTTTCATTAATCATGTTATCAAAAATTGAAATTATGGATTTTTCTTGATATTTCAAAAAATTGTAAGTTTTTTCCCTTTGCTCAGCCAGTATTGATCAAAACAGCATTTTGAAAGGTGTTCGAAGAAGAATACAAAAAAATTTGTCGAATAAAAAATATTTGGCCGCAGCCTCAATATCCTTCGATGAAGGTATACTAAGAAGCAGCCAATCAGAGACTTTCAAAAAGGGTCATAAAATAAATACTGGAACATTCTACAGAAAAAATGGAAACTTTTTGCCAATCAATGTTCTATACAAATAGTTTCAAGATTTTGAGTTAAAAAATTAATAATCTTGGATTTTAACCAAAAATTGTAAAAAAAATTGAATTTTCAATCTTGCATAGCTTTTTTTATTTTTGCAAATATCGACCTAAAATTTGAGAAACATTTTTTTTTTGATAAAAAACTAAAAGAAAACGAGTTTTAAACGATTTTAAAATTTGAGCTGCTGACTTCACCTGAAATATCCCATATATAATATATATATATATATATATTGCGGAAACCGGTACTTTTGAGAATCTATAGTTTTTTCTCCAGAGTTCGTATATGCTTGACTAAAGAAATAACTCCCTCTCTGTGTTGAAGGTATTAATATAAATCCTCAAAAGTACCGTTTGATACCGAAGGAATTTTGAGGATGTCCTCAAAAGTTCGAAAAATTCTCAAAATATCGAATCCGTGCTGACATAGATCCTCAAAAGCTGCATTTAATGTATTTATATCTGTATGGAACGTGACATATGCAGACAATTTCTGAACTGGTGAGGGAATGCTGACTTTAGAGTACTTATGCGGACGTCAATTTTTTGCATGTTAATTTTACATACAATAACCCGCGATGTCAACATAAGTCCTGTTCCACAAATATATATATATATATATATATATATATATATGTGTGTGTGTGTGTGTGTGTGTGTGTGTGTGTGTGTGTGTGTGTGTGTGTGTGTGTGTGTGTGTGTGTGTGTGTGTGTGTGTGTGTATATATGTATACAAAAAATATAATTACAAAATTCCCCAAAATGGGCAAGAAAATAAAGGCTCGATATAATCCAAAAAAAAAAGAACACGAGATGAAATTCTCTTACAAAATAACTTTTGCGCCGTAAACAGACTCATTTGTCCCCTGTGCTATTCACATGTTACCTACATAAACATATGTGCCTACGTGCATGTGCCCGTAGCGGTCACCGATGTGCCTCGGCAAAACAAGGTTAAATCCGAGCGCCGCGCCGGCAGTGCGTTGTTATGGTATTCCGAGTTCGCTTTACCTATCGTAAACTAAACGCGTCCGTCGTATGTGCGCTCGCCGAGAAAGACTTCCCGATCGTCCTCGAAAGTCACTCGCATTATAATGCTAGTTTTAGCGAAGACTATTAAAATAAAGCAAGAAATGATAGCGCGCGATGCTGATCTTTTCCACGTGAATTTTCCGAGATATTACGTCCGGAAAATTTCACTTTTTCTACCCGCGAATTGAATGCGCGCTACGTCTCGAATTCCCCGTACGCGAAATTTACGCTTTTCCGCACAACTTTTCCGAGATATGACGTCCGGAAAATTGCACTTTCACTACCCGGAAATTGAAAGCGCGCGACGTATTAAATTCCCCGCACGATAAAAAAAAGAATTAAATAAAATTATATTCAAAAAGAAAGAAAAGAAAACCGAACTTAATCACCCGATTTAATTCGCGTCGCGTGTATATATATATATTCTACCTACGGCGGAGATCCCCAAGTCAAAGGGCAACCCTGTCGTCCGTCTGTGGGCTCGCCTTGCGGCAAGTTCTACCAGGACCGAAAGAGAGGCTATGCCGTCCCTTATTTTCTACACCCCACTTCTGCGTCCCTAACGTACTGGTCGCCGAGTTGGGCGAACCAATTCGACTCGGTCTGGTTTATCCCGGGGGAGTAATCCCAGGCCTGGCGCGCACTAAAACTTACTTCAAAATAAACTCTTAATCATGAGGCGGGAGGTTCCGCCTGGGCACGAGGTTGTCCTCGTCGTGCTCGTACGCGCTGGTGGAAATTAAACTGTAACTGGAGCTGGAGATGGAGCTGGAGACTGAGATCTCCTCGTAGCGTGCGCCCTATATTTATATGGGAAAATCGCAGATGATAGATTATCTGATCACTTGCTCGGGAGGCTGCGCAATCGACTCATTTACATATACCGTAGGGTATAATTGCGTAACCTGCCCAGAATTCTCGCTTTATAATTGGTTTGATTCGCGAAATACTTTGTCCTGCTACTGGACAAAAATTAAGTACTTTGATAATTTATTAGTTAAAATATAAAAAAAAATTAGATGCTAGATATTTAAATTTATGCGAATATAATTTTTATTTGCGTATTTATATGGTATATTTACCAGAATAACTTAAATCAAATAATTAAGACAATCTGTCTCACTCGCACCCATGTTATTTCCCATTGTGCTATCCTTGTCTGATTTAATCAGAAAACACGTGGACTGGTATGTAACTATCTATTATAGTTACATGCCTCTTATTGTACTTATCTGCCACCTGTAATTGTACGGCGCGGAATTCAAAATTGGGTACTAATCATTATGTTAATATGTGGTCATGCGTGGTATGTTATAAAAGCGAGCTTGTATGTTATTTAATTGAGTATTTCTGGTTAATTATGCGTATTATATATAATTATTATTAAACAAAAAGGATTCGTAATTCAAAACTCCCGCCGTGGCCATTAGTGCTAGTGCACTCATCTCGGCACTTATGGACTGAGTTATTGCTCTATCACCTAGATGGCAGGTTGAGTATCACTTTTGGCAATTTGGGTCACAGTAAGGGATTTGCGTCGGTAAACAGAATTCCTTATAATTTTTATCATAAGTCATTATATATATGGGATATTTCAGGTGAAGTCAGCAGCTCAAAATTTTAAAATCGCTAAAAATTCGTTTACTTCTAGTTTTTCATGAAAAAATAATGTTCCTAGAGTTTGAGACCAAAATTTTCAAAAATAAGCCAGTTATGGATCATTGAAAATACAAATTTTTTCCATTTTTTGGTTATAATTCAACTTTAATCATTTTTTTACTCAAAAATTTGAAATTTTTTGTATAGGACATTGATTGGGAAAAAGTTTGCATTTTATCTCTAGAATGTGCCAGTATTTTTTTTTAGAACCCTTTTCGAAAGCCTCTGATTGGTTGCTTTTTGATATACCTTCATCAAAGAATATTGAGACTGCGGACAAATTTTTTTCATTCGACAAATTTTTTTTGGATTCTTCTTCGAAAACCTTTCAAAATGCTGTTTTCGTCAATATTTTTAGCAAAGGGAAAAGAGTTACAATTTTTTGAAATATATATATATATATATATATATGTAACTTAGTACACCGCTACCTTCCAGGACACCTACAGGTTTTCTGCAATAGAAGTAGGTATAAAACGTTAAACAGTATATAAGTGACTAAAGAAATAATATCCCTCATGGTGTTGACTAACACCACGACGCCTGCGGCGCCTCCTTTCAGTTCCGCAGTATTTTACGTTGATTTCGGAAAAATTTTACGGAAAAAAACGTTGTGAAAGAAACCCTAAATGTCCTGAAAGGTAGCGGTAAACATATTCCTAATTCAGTACAGTCCTGAAAACATGCAAATGTCCTGAAACATAGCGGTGGACAGATATATATATATATATATATATATATATATATATATATATATATATATATATATATATATATATATATATATATTTATCTATATATATTTGCTTCAAAAAATTGTAACTCTTTTCCCTTTGCTCGGCCAATATTGACGAAAACAGCATTTTGAAGGGTTTTCGAAGAAGAATCCAAAAAAAATTCGTCGAATGAAAAAAATTTGGCCGCAGTCTCAATATTCTTTGATGAAGGTATATCAAAAAGCAACCAATCAGAGGCTTTCAATAAGGGTTCTAAAAAAAAATACTGGCACATTCAATCAATGTCCTATACAAAAAATTTCAAATTTTTGAGTAAAAAAATGGTTAAAGTTGAATTATAACCAAAAAATGGAAAAAATTTGAATTTTCAATGTTCCATAACTGTCTTATTTTTGAAAATTTTGGTCTCAAACTCTAGGAACATTATTTTTTAATTAAAAACTAGAGCTGCTGACTTCACCTGAAATATCCCATATACATATATATTTTTTTTTAATGTAAGGCATTTATGACCGTTACAACACGTAACCAATGTGTTCGTTCCATCTCATGTTACTGTCAAAGACGATACCTAGATAGTTCGTACTTTCTACTCTTTTGAGTTTTATACTATTTATATTGATGTTTAGGTTTTTTGGAGTACTATCGCATTGATTACCAAATTCCATATACACTGTTTTGTCAGTGTTTAACGAGAGTTTATCCAGAGCTAACCATTTACATATTTTTCGTAAATAGTCATTCATTTTTTACTCCCCTTCATGCCATGTTTTAGCTGTTCATCCGCAGTATCATCCGCATACGATACGATTGTGTTTTCCGGCATGTCTAATAATAAGTCGTTGATGTACAGTATAAATAGTAACGGTCCCAATATAGTACCCTGTCGGACTCCCGTTGTTACTGATTTAAATTGGCTGGTTTTGTTGTTTAATTTCACTCTTTGCTGTCTATTTGTGAGGTAACTTTTTAATAGATTATAAGCACTTCCTCTTATTCCATAATTATACAATTTATCAAGTAGGATTTGATGATGTACAGTGTCGAATGCTTTAGCTAGGTCTAGGAAAGTTATAGCAATAGGAGTGCTAGTGTCAAGATTATTGTATATCATACTGGATAATTGAAATAGTGCATCTTTAGTACTTCTATTTTTCCTGAAACCATATTGATTTTTTGTTAGCAGATCGCATGCATTGATAAAGTTAGTAATTCTATTGTGAATAATTTTTTCAAAAATTTTTGCAATATTTGATATTAGCGAAATAGGTCTGTAATTGGTAGGGATATGTTTTTCGTTAGATTTGTGTATTGGTATGACTTCAGCTATTTTTAAAGCATCAGGCCATGTTGCCTTATCAAAACATAGATTACAAATGTGAACAAGTTGATCAACTATGTGGACACTTAGAATTTTTAATGTTTTTGTGTTGATATAATCAATTCCACCATTTTTATTGTCCATGTTGTTAATAATATTTAAGATTTCAATATGGTTTGTTGGAGTAATAAAAATACTTTTCCTGTTCATAGGTGGGAGTTTTATTTTCTCACGCTATTATCAATTATATAGTTAATGTTTTTGTTTCTTTTGCTATTTTTTCCAAGTTTTTGATTTAATACGTTCCACAAACTCTTTAGGTTTTTCAGCTTTGCCTGTATTTGCTCTTTGTCAAATGACTCTTTGGCTTTATGTATAATTTTCTTTAATATTAAATTAAACTTTCTATAATTCTCTCTTTTCTTTGGATTATTTGAATCTTTTTTCCATAATTTGTAAAGTTTCTCTTTGGTTACGCAAGATTTAATTATACCAAAGGTTATCCAATTTTTTCTTGGATACGGTATATTCTTTTTACAATCTTTTTTAGAATATTCAGCTTTACTTAGACATATTTTTATTTTACTAACTAGGTTATTTAGTGCTAAATTTGGCTCATTAATTAACGACAATTCTGACCAGTTAATTAATTTAGCTTCAGTCTTAAGTTTGTTATAATTTATACGATTCATTGCATGAATATCTTTTGTGGCTCTGATCTTATTTATAGACATGAAAATCGGAAAATGATGATTAAGCGGAATTTTTAAAATGAAAGTTTTATAGTTAATTTTATCTAGCTTAATAAAAATATTGTCGATGCATGTTCCTGAATTGTTGTTTCTATCAGATGGTCTGGTAATGTTACGAAAGCCTGAACAGTAACCATGCTCTAATAAAATATGCAAAAATTCTTGGTTGATTGATTCATGGTTAAAAATATCAAAGTTAAAGTCCCCTATTATGAGATTATTTTTATATTTGCTGTTATTATTTATCAAGTTCTTGAGTATTAATAGAAATTCCGTTTTACTAATGTCGTGTGATCTATATAGGGCGGATATCATAATTTCTTTATTATTTTCAATTGCAATTTTCGAGTTAATTATTTTGAGATTATCTATAGTTAATACTTCTGTCGCCTCAGTTATGTAATCGCTGACGTAAATCACCAGGCCATCTGATATATTAATTTTACTGTTATTGTAGTACATATTGTATCCCGGTATATTAAAATATTCGTAATGTTCTAGGTTCCATGTTTCAGTGCACACAATAATGCAAGGCTTTATCACGAGACTTTTTAGGAATACTAATAGTTTATGAAAGTTCGCATTTAAACTCCTTATATTTACATTTAAAATTACTTCATTTTCAAAAGCCATGCATCTATTGAGTTCACTAAGATCATCACAATTATAGTCAGTGTTAATTATTTCATTCTGTAAGTCCTCAATATTATATCTATATTTAAATTTTATATTTTGAAAATGCTCTTTTGGGCTCATATATATACTTCGAATACACTACGAATATTATAATTTTTCTAAACCCTTAAAACAAAAACTATTTAAAAGAAACAGAATTTTTGTATGAAAAATTTTCAATAGTGAAATATTAATTACTTTAAATATAAAAATATATTTGATTCGTAAAAAAAAAAACTTTACACATTTAAAATTTCTCAAATAGTTATTTATAGAAAAAAATTATATAACAACTTATGAGAAACATTGAAATTTCACTTACGTAGTGTGTTTGTCTTTTCGTACAAATAATAAATAATAATTCATATAGATAACTATTATTTTCCTTTTGAGATATGCTAAAAATGATTCAAAGTAGAATAAAGAAATAAAAAGAATTATAAGAACCTAAGAACCATACAAACTATAAGAACCAAAGAACTATAAGAACCAAAGAAATATAAAAACCAAAGGACTATAAGAACCAAAGAACTATAAGAAATAAGAACTATAAGAACTAAAGAACTATAAGAATTATATGAACTATAAGAACTGTAAGACCTATAAGAACTATAAGAACTATAAAAACTATAAGAACTATAAAAACCATAAAAACTATAAGAATCTGAGAAATACAAGAACTATAAGAATTATAAGAACCCGAGAACTATAAGAACTATAAGAACTCGAGAACTATACAGATTATATGAATAATAAGAGTTATAATAATTATAAAAGTTATTCATAATTGTAGGAAAACAAATAAATAAATAAATGGTTTAAATTGTTGTTGTATTATTTTTACATATTTCATAGCTATAGGACAATAAATTAGAATGACAAATTAAAGTATAAAGAAATTAAATTTCTTTGAATAATAAGAACTAAGTGAATTATCTATAATTATTAGATAAATAAGATACATAAAATACAATTTTGGAATATTCTTTTCAATTGTTGAAAATTAACATATATTCCATTTAGTCAAAACTTTACTGATATTATTAATATCTATTTATTTATATTTTTGAATATGGTCAGATCTAAAGTTAAACGAACATGGGAAGAGGATACGAATGTTCGAGAATGGCGATGAATGCAAATGGCTGAGTATGTAAGACGATACAGAGAACGAAAACGAGCTAATGCAAATGTAGATGTAAATTTAGTTCAATCAAATCTGTCAAATCGCGGTAGACTGAGACTTAGACAAACATCTGAAAATGAACCAATCGTTCAGGAAAGATAACCAAATTCAACAGCTGAAATTAGAAATCGTTCTAATGTTAATGTATAAATTTAGTTCAAGTGGTGGCGGACAATAACATTAGATTACGTGACAGAGAGCATGATGATGAGGGTAATGAATTTGAACGTCGACGGCGTCAAAAAAATGCAGAAAATAATGTATTGCGAAGATATAACATGGATAATTTTCAGGGTAATATCATTAATGAACATTATTTAGGGGAAATAAGCGTTCTTTGTAAACATTGCAATGCAAAACATTTTCAAACTGAGAAGGGAAATACAGGAGATACATTTAATGATTGCTGCGGTCATGGATCAGTTGAATTACCAAATATTTCAGATTTCCCAGATGATTTGCGATTGTTGCTTCAAAATAGTCATATAAGAAGTCGGACCTCTTTTGAGCGTATTCGAAACAATAACAGTTCATTTTCATTAGCGTCATTTAATGCTAATTTAGCTAATATGTCGTATGGCGGAAGAGCACCGTATTGTTTCAAAATACAAGGACAAATATATTATCAGATCAATCAGGCTTTATATCCATCGGATAATCAGAATTCTCAATATGGTCAACTTTTTATAATAGATCCGGAAATAGAAGAACAAGCAGTTGACTATAGAGTAGCCGCAAACTTAGGTACTGATATGGATATTATGAATAATTTCGAGCATATAATAAGACATCACAATATATTTGCTAGGTCGCACATGATGATGAAAGAAGAAATTGATCGTCAATAAGAACTATTAGATTCTAATACTGAGCATGAATTGCAATTATTATTTAGTTTAAAACCTGGATACGATCGAAATAGATATAATGTTCGAAGAAGTAACGAAGTAGCTACGGATTTTCTTACATCAGCTGATGCTGGTATTCCGGATTCGTATGTAACCATTCGAAATAAGGATACACGAGTATTACACTCAATAAATTCGATGGATCCGAACGTTGAGCCTATGGTTTATTCTCTTTTCTTTCCTCACGGATCCTTAAGTTGGCATAAGAATATTTAAAAAAAAAAGAAATGTTGTAATAAGTCGTGATAATGATAATCAATATGAACAACAAGGTCATCGAGTAACGAGAAGTGCTTAAGTATATTAAATACAGAATAGGTATTAGACCTGACATACTTACAAGGAAGGTATCCCAAGTGTAAGTCGCCGATTTGGATGATATTGCAATATGTTGAAGTACATTAAGAAATAAGAGACACACATTTTTTTTACGTGCTGATAGACACTTTAAGGGGGTGAAATTTACCCCTAAAGTTCACCCTCAAAACCAGTTCTTTTCAAATATTTGAAGAACAAATAAAGCTAGCTTAATGAAACCGACGCCAAAAATTGAAGAATAAATAAGGCTTCAAAATAGCATCACTTTCAATTTTAAGGGTAGCAAATCTATTTTTTTTTTTTTTTCAAGAAAATTAAGCTTTTTCAACATTTTTCGGATATAAAAATTACAATAAATTATATTTCGCCTTAAAACTGATTCCATTTAAAAGAAACTTAAAAAATAAAGTTGACGTATTTCGTGGTTTTGACCAAAATTATTTTTTAGGGGTACCTACCCCTTATTTATATTTTTTTCATTATTTCAGAAACAAATAAAGATATCTTATTAAGACCAACGCTAAAAATTTTAAAATCAAAAAGGCTACATATCTGCATCACTTTCAATTTTAAGGGCAGCAACCCCTATTTTTTTCACGAAAACTAAGCTTTTTTCATCAATTTTCGGCTATAAAAATTACAATGAATTATATACCTTCTTAAAAATCATTCCACTTAAAAGAATATTAAAATACAAAGTTGATCTGTCTCGTGGTTTTGGCCAAAATATATATTTTTGGGGGGTACTACCCCCTTTTGCTCTTAACTAAGCAATGGAAGATTAAATATAATTTTTTTTAAGCAGTCTTTACCCTAAATGTTTTTTTACGGTCACATGCATTCTTCAAAAAGTAAAATAGACATTCTTAACTGGCAAGAACCACCCCTACATAACTTATCATTCCCGCCGTAGATGACCATAAAATTTTGACTAATAACACAGGCAAACGGTATGTAATTTTAGTGGTTTCGGGCAAAACGAAATACTAATATATCATTAATTTTGCAAAAATAGTTTGATTAAACTATTTGTTTAAACAAATTATTCTAAAGTTTTTTCGAAAAACTAATTTTTAGTCGAATCCTACAAGAACAATAACATGTTTTTGTAAACTTTTATATCAACTGATGAGAATTTTTCCATCGGTCTTACAGTCTTATAAATTAAATTGAAATAGTTAATATTTATGGCAGTCAGATTGCCCTTGTTTATAATCACCCCCGCAGAATCTGAAATAAAAACTTAATTAAAACCTGGAAAAAAAACTTTATGAGCAAAGGACTATCTGACTGCCCGCCACCACCAAATTGCCCAATTGCCCAACATTTCGAGCCCGCTCCGGCTCCTCCTCAGGGATTAAAATGAAACACGCGATACACCTCCTTATATACCCATACCCACTTATTACCTCTTACCCCCACCACCATCCACCTTCCTCTCTCCAACTTTACATTCTCACTTACATTAATAAAGAATGATAAATGTTATCTAATTTACTTGACTCTACCATTAAATTTACATTATTCCGATCCCTTAGAATGTGGATACTTTCAAGGCTTTCTCTTTTATATTTATTCTTAATCCCTTCTTCCAAAATATCCACACTCCCAAAATCGAAAGAATGCAAACTATTTAAACAATGTTCTTTCAAACCCGATGTAAAATTTGTACTACGTAAACTATATTGATGTTCACATATTCTCTTCTTCAAATATCTACCCGTTTGACCAATATAACATCCATTACAATCCCTACAATTAATTTTATAAACTACTCCCGATTTTAAACCTTTATTATCCTTGTCTTTACAATTACTAAATAACCGTTCTAAATTATTATCGTTTCTAAAGAAAATTTAAATATTATGTTTACTAAAAACCCTTCTAATCCTTTCCGACAAACCTCTAACATATGGTAAACTAAAATATGCGTTCTTTCATTTTTATTCCTTGTTTGATTATCTGCCCGCTCCTTCAATCCACCATTATAAATTTCCCACACTCTCTCATCAATCATTTTATCAATAAATTTTAACAGATAACTATTCTTAATACTAAATTTAAATAACTAAATTTAAATGTTTCTTTAACTAAATTAGGTGTCATTGACAGAGCGATTAAATTGTCACATAAAGATTTTAGGAAAAAGAATTTCAAATTAGTTAGAAAAACGTTTATTAAGAATAGTTATCCGGTAAAATTTATTGATAAAATGATTCAATATTGAAGGTATGACGCCATTCAAGGAGCTCAATAATATGATTACATAGTAAAATTTTTTGAAATAATATAATCAAACATGTATTTTCTTAGGTATGATTATTAATTAACAATACTATTATTTGTAAAGTCATATGATTAATTAATTAAAGAATTTGCAAGGAATGATAATGTACACTTGCCCATAAGTTATGACTTATAACATAAAAATAAATTAACATATACAATTATTTTCAACTATATAAAGACAATTAATCAACGACGCATGAATACAAAAATCAAAATTACCAAAAATAATAAACGTATATATCATACGTCGATCCGATATTATTATCGACTGAAAACAATAACACATATGCTGTATTTATATACACCGGACGATGTTTACATAAAGAGTTATATGGTATCAAGTTCGTTAATAATAGGAAAATACATTGTGCTTAGTCTTTGGATATCTTCCTTTTTGTTAATACTATTTTTATTGTTTTTTATATAGATCATTTCGGAAATCCGTCTTTTTTTGTACTTGCTTTCAAAATCTACGACAGATGTATTTTCCCAATCGAATTGATGTCTATTTTCCAATCGATGTGTACTGACAACAGACTTTATTTTTGTTTGTTTTGTGCTCATTAATGCGCGTGTATAACGATCTTTTGGTTTCTCCTATATAAGTAGCAGAGCAATTAAGACAATCAAATTTATACACCACATTCGTACGATCCCATTTTTTAGTTATATCTTTACCTAACCGAATGATCGAAGACAAACTTTTATTCAATAATGGGATTGTACAAATGTTGTGAGATTTTAAAAACTTAGACTATTAAAATCTTTATTAAACGGTAAAGACAATTTTGGTAACTTTTCATAGTGATTTTTGTGTGTATTAGGTGTATCGCCATACTTAAGTTTTTTTAATCTGATTTCAATATGTTTTTCTATAAACCATATCGGATAATCATTATTACGTAAAATTCTCTTGATGAGTTTTTTATTGTCTACGTGAAAATTGGAATCCGAGAGTAAAAACGCCCTATGAACTAAGTTAAAGATAATATTCCTTTTTGCTGTGATGGATGGTTTGAGAAATAATTGATTACACGTCCAGATGATGTCGGTTTTTGATACCAATTTGTTAAAATTGTATTGTCACTTCTAATTAATGTCATGTCTAAAAAATTAATTTTGTTATAATCTTCTAGTTCATAAGTAAATTTTAGATTTTTGTCATAAGCATTAAACACTTTTATTACTGCGTCAATATGTTTTTTTTTGACACAAGTAAGCGTGTCGTCAACATATCTGCAATAAAAAATAGGGGTACAATCATACTGTAGTTGTAATTCTCGTAAGCAATGTTTCTCCAAATCATCCATTACAATATCTGCAAATAATGGCGAGATCGGTGAACCCATCGGGGTTCCATAAATTTGTTGATAGGCTTGACCATTAAAAGTAAAAAATGTATTATTAAACAAGAATGTCGTGCATTTTTTTAATTCATCAAGCGGGATGTTACAGCGATTGTGGATGGAAACCGCTCTTCTATCTAAACTATCCAGTACTAATTCGCATGAGATGTTTGTAAATAACGACGTCTAAAGACAGTAATGTGTATTCATCAGTTAATATTAAATTTTTTAATTTTTCCTTTAATTCAAAACTATTATTGATATGTGAACTAGGCTTTGGTATAGCATTCTGAAGTTCTAGATATAATATTTTTGATAAGGAATACGTGGGGCTATTAACTAATGAAACAACAGGACGTAACGGTACATCAATCTTGTGAATCTTTGGTAATCCATAACATTTCGCCAATGTCGTATCAGATTGAGTTAAACTATTTTTATGAAAATATTTGTACAAAAAACCTTTATTAATTAAATAATTTAACATACTGTATGTTCCATCTTTTAGACGTTTCAATGGATTTTTACTTATTTTTTTATATGTTTTTTCATCCGATAACAGATTCATCATCTTTTCATTATAGACAGATTTTTCCGATCGAAGACTCATGTTCAATATTGAAGGTATGCCGCCATCCATTTTTTATGTTAAGTACTTGAAGACGATCTTTGGAGGCAAAGGTGAAAAGATCTTGGGTGTTTTTTAGCAACGTTTCGTTGGCTTAGTACGCCAACCTCATCAAGCCTTTATTCAAACACAGAAATAAATTAACATATAAAATTATTTTCAACTATATAAAGACAATTAAACAACGACGCATGAATACAAAAATCAAAGTTACCCAAAATAATAAACGTATATATCATACGTCAATCCGATGTTATTATCGACTGAAAACAATAACACATATGCTGTATTTATATAAAGAGTTATATGGGATCAAGTTCGTTAATAATGGGAAAATACATTGTGCTTAGTCTTTGGATATCTTCCTTTTTGTTAATACTATTTTTATTGTTTTTTATATAGATCATTTCGGAAATCCGTCTTTTTTTGTAATTTCTTTCAAAATCTACGACAGATGTATTTTCCCAATTGAATTCATGTCTATTTTCCAATCGATGTGTACTGACAACAGACTCTTTATTTTTGTTTGTTTTGTGCTCATTAATGCGCGTGTATAACGATCTTTTGGTTTCTCCTATATAAGTAGCAGAGCAATTGAAGGGCCGGATGCAATAAGGGGGTTAGCGCTCGAAAACCCGTAAAAGTATTGTCCAAGTGACTAAAATTTCAATGTAGCCAAATTAATTTTTAAAAAATATCACCTTGTAGGGAATGAAAAGAAGTATTTTTACCTAGAAGGAATTTTTTTTATTCGACTTTCTTTTTAATATAAAAATTAAAAACTGAAAATTTTGTTCATCTATTTTTAATAGCTTTCAAAAACATTAATCGTCCAAACTTGGTCAAATATCATCGAAATATTTTGAAATTTGACAGGGACGTGCAGAATACTCCAGCGTTGCCTATGGGATTGATAAAAGGATGTAAATCGATAATTGTTAATAATTATTTAATTGCAAATATATTGCTATCGGTAATTACGTTTTCTTAACTTTAACGGAAAAAAGTATCGAGGGAGGTTGAAGCTAGGAAAAACTTCCAGCGAGACATTTGTTCCTTAATAGTCTAATAAGTTTCTGTCAAAGTTTCAAATTGATTTAATAATAAATGACTTAAATAGAGCGTTATTAATAAAGACGCACGCTAGCAACATCGGCGGCGCGGCGCGGCGTGAGCTCAGACTGCGTCGCACACGTTTTCGCAGTGGCATATCACGTTTATAAAAATTAAAGAATTGTTACGTTATTGTATGTGTGTGTATGTGTGTGTGTGTGTGTGTGTGTGTATGTGTGTGTGTGTATGTGTGTGTGTGTGTATCCTTATGATAGTATTAATGAACATATTAAATTTTAAAGTACAAATTTATTTATTAACATACTAACAAAATGTAATTATATGTACAGTGCGTTGACTTATAAACTGTGTTTTTACGTTATATAAAACATAATATCGTTACATAATAATTCGTTAATTTTTATAAACGTGATACATCAGTGCAAAAACATGTAAACACAGGCTTAGCTCACGCCGTGCCGCCGATGTTGCTAGCGCGCGTCTTTATTAATAACGCTCTATTTAAGTCATTTATTATTAAATCAATTTGAAACTTTGACAGAAACTTATTAGACTATTAAGGAACAAATGTCTCGCTGGAAGTTTTTCCTAGCTTCAACTTCCCTCGATACTTTTTTCCGTTAAAGTTAAGAAAACGTAATTACCGATCGCAATATATTTGCAATTAAATAATTATTAACAATTATCGATTTACATCCTTTTATCAATCCCATAGGCAACGCTGGAGTATTCTGCACGTCCCTGTCAAATTTAAAAATATTTCGATGATATTTGACCAAGTTTGGACGATTAATGTTTTTGAAAGCTATTAAAAATAGATGAACAAAATTTTCAGTTTTTAATTTTTATATTAAAAAGAAAGTCGAATGAAAAAAATTCCTTCTAGGTAAAAATACTTCTTTTCATTCCCTACAAGGTGATATTTTTTAAAAATTAATTTGGCTACATTGAAATTTTAGTCACTTGGACAATACTTTTACGGGTTTTCGAGCGCTAACCCCCTTATTGCATCCGGCCCTTCAATTAAGACAATCAAATTTATACACCACATTCGTACGATCCCATTTTTTAGTTATATCTTTACCTAACCGAATGATCGAAGACAAACTTTTATTCAATAATGGGATTGTAAAAATGTTGTGAGATTTTAAAATCTTAGATAGACTATTATAGTACATTTCGATACTAGTGCGAGGATTTGACTTTCCCCTCGTGTGACTGTTTGCACCCGAGCGAAGCGAGGGTGAAAAGGTCACACGAGGAGAAAATCAACTTCTCACACAAGTGTCGAACCGTATTTTTTGTTTTCAGTCGATAATAACATCGGATCGACGTATGATATATACGTTTATTATTTTTGGTAATTTTGATTTTTGTATTCATGCGTCGTTGTTTAATTGTCTTTATATAGTTGAAAATAATTTTATATGTTAATTTATTTCTGTGTTTGAATAAAGGCCTGATGAGGTTGGCGTACTAAGCCAACGAAACGTTGCTAAAAAACACCCAAGATCTTTTCACTTTGCCTCCAAAGATCGTCTTCAAGTACTTAACATAAAAAATGGATGGCGTCATACCTTCAATATTGAACACGAGTCTTCGATCGGAACCAGACTCCCTCACAACATCATCTTTCTTTGAACACATTAGACTAACACATGGAATGGATACATGTAAACTTCTTCAAAAATGGACAAGACTAAATCGACTACTGGCTAATAGCAATCACAACGATGCTATCTCCTTGAGTGCAGAAAATTTGGATTGACACCACAACACACTAAATATTTAAGTAAAAAGTTTTTCAATATAAGTTTTCACAGTGAGACGTGTAAAAAAAAGTTTAAAAATTTTGTGAAATATTTCACAACTATGTTGTTAAATTTAGAAATCAGGATATCAATTTTCATATAAAATTTATTGAGAAAAATCTTAACGTTAAAAAAAAAAAAATATAACACAGTCCCCGTTAGACATTTTGACTATAGAAAAGTTTTTCTTATTCACTTCTAATAAATCAAAAATTATACGTGAAAAATTTGATTCCATACATATGAAAAAGCTCGCCTCTTTAAAGTCGAACACAAATGTTATTAGTAATAAAAGTACTTTGCTTAAGAATTTAACGAATGTTCAAATTCCGTCGGATATTATTGATATTGTTTCACTGGGTTCAAATTTTAGCCGTATTTCAAAAATATCTAAGAATGATATTGTTAATACAATAAAAAATGTTGAAGACTGTCTCAATTCTGTACAGATTGACTATGATGAAAAAAATGAAATACGAAAAAAAGTCACAAGATCCTTAAAACAGGCTGTTGATACCGATGTAAATATACCATATACGGACAGAGCTTTGTAAGAAAAACTAAAAATAACAAAAAACTTTTTAAAAACACACAAAGAAATTTTCTTGACAAAAGCAGATAAAGGTAACGTAACGGTTTGTTTGGAAAAATCTGTCTATAATGAACAGATGATGAATCTGTTATCGGATGAAAAAATATATAAAAAAATAAGTAAAAATCCATTGAAACATATGGAACATACAGTATGTTAAATTATTTAAATAATAACGGTTTTTTGTATAAAAATTTTCATAAAAATAGTTTAACTCAATCTGATACGACATTGGCGAAATGTTATGGATTACCAAAGATTCACAAGATTGATGTACCGTTACGTCGTATTGTTTCACTATTTAATAGCCCCACCTATTCCTTATCAAAAATATTATATCAAGAACTTCAGAATGATATACCAAAGCTTAGTTCACATATCAATAACAGTTTTGAATTAAAGGAAAAATGAAAAAATTTAATATTAACTGATGAATACACATTACTGTCTTTAGACGTAAAGTCGTTATTTACAAACATCTCGTGCGAATTAGTATTGAATAGTTCAGATAGAAGAGCGGTTTCCATCCACAATCGCTGCAACATCCCGCTTGATGAATTGAAAAAATGCACGACATTCTTGCTTAATAATACATTTTTTACTTTTAATGGTCAAGCCTATCAACAAATTTATGGAACCCCGATGGGTTCACCGATCTCGCCATTATTTGCAGACATTGTAATGGATGATTTGGAGAAACATTGCTTACGAGAATTACAACTACAGTATGACTATACCCCTATTTTTTATTACAGATATGTTGACGACCCGCTTACTTGTGTCAAAAAACAACATATTGACGAAGTAATAAAAGTGTTTAATACTTATGACAAAAATCTAAAATTTACTTATGAACTAGAAGATAATAACAAAATTAATTTTTTAGACATGACATTAATTAGAAGTGACAATACAATTTTAACAAATTGGTATCAAAAACCGACATTATCTGGACGTGTAATCAATTATTTCTCAAACCACCCAGCACAGCAAAAAAAGAATATTAACTTTAACTTAGGTGATAGGGCGTTTTTACTCTCGGATTCCAATTTACACGTAGACAATAAAAAACTCATCAAGAAAATTTTACGTAATAATGATTATCCGATGTGGTTTATAGAAAAACATATTGAAATCAGATTAAAAAAACTTAAGTATGGCGATACACATAATACACACAAAAATCACTATGAAAAGTTACCAAAATTGTCTTTACCGTTTAATAAAGATTTTAATAGTCTATCCAAGGTTTTAAAATCTCACAACATTTGTACAATTCCATTATTGAATAAAAGTTTGTCCTCGATCATTCGATTAGGTAAAGATATAACTAAAAAATGGGATCATACGAATGTGGTGTATAAATTTGATTGTCTTAATTGCTCTGCTACCTATATAGGAGAAACCAAAAGATCGTTATACACGCGCATTAATGAGCACAAAACAAACAAAAATAAAAAGTCTGTTGTCAATACACATCGATTGGAAAATAGACATCAATTCGATTGGGAAAATACATCTGTCGTAGATTTTGAAAGCAATTACAAAAAAAGACGGATTTCCGAAATGATCTATATAAAAAACAATAAAAATAGTATTAACAAAAACGAAGATATCCAAAGACTAAGCACAATGTATTTTCCTATTATTAACGAACTTGATACCATATAACTCTTTATGTAAACGTCGTCCGGTGTATATAAATACAGCATATGTGTTATTGTTTTCAGTCGATAATAACATTGGATCGACGTATGATATATACGTTTATTATTTTTGGTAATTTTGATTTTTGTATTCATGCGTCGTTGTTTAATTGTCTTTATATAGTTGAAAATAATTTTATATGTTAATTTATTTCTGTGTTTGAATAAAGGCCTGATGAAGTTGGCGTATTAAGCCAACGAAATGTTGCTAAAAAACACCCAAGATCTTTTCACTTTTGCCTCCAAAGATCGTCTTCAAGTACTTAAGATAAAATGATTGATGAGAGAGTGTGGGAAATTTATAATGGTCGATTGAAGAATCGGGCAGATAATCAAACAAGGAATAGAAATGAAAAGAACGCATATTTTAGTTTATCATACGTTAGAGGTTTGTCGGAAAGGATTAGAAGGGTTTTTAGTAAACATAATATTCAAGTTTTCTTTAGAAACGATAATAATTTAGAAAGGTTATTTAGTAATTGTAAAGAAAAGGATGATAAAAGTTTAAAATCGGGAGTAGTTTATAAAATTAATTGTAGGGATTGTAATGGATGTTATATTGGTAAAACGGGTAGATATTTTAAGAGGAGAATATATGAACATCAATATTATTTACGTAGTACAAATTTTACATCGGGTTTGAAAGAACATTGTTTAAATAGTTTGCATTCTTTCGATTTTGGGAGTATGGATATTTTGGAAAAAGGGATTAAGAATAAATATAAGGGGGAAAGCCTTAAAAGTATTCACATTCTAAGGAATCGGAATAATGTAAATTTAATGGTAGAGTCAAGTAAATTAGATAACATTCAGCATTCTTTATTAATTCAAGTGAGAATGGAAAGTTGGAGTGGGCAAGGTGGATGGTGGTGAGTGTAAGAGGAAATAAGTGGGTATGGGTATATAAGGAGGTGTAACGCGAGTTTCATTTCAGTCCCTGAGGAGGAGCCGGAGCGGGCTCGAAACGTTGGGCAATTGGGCAATTTGGTGGTGGGGGGCAGTCAGATAGTCCTTTGCTAATGATGTTTTTTTTCATGGTTTTAATTAAGTCTTTATTTCAGATTCTGCGGGGGTGATTATAAACAAGGACAATCTGACTGCCATAAATATTAACTATTTCAATTTAATTTATAAGACTAAGACCGATGGAAAAATTCTCATCAGTTGATAGTAAGTTGCAGTCAACATAAGTAATGTTTTTAATGATAAACTTTTATGTGTTGTAGTGAATCAAAGAGCGAAAAATATTTATATTTTTTATCTGTGAATAATATATTTTGAAGGGGTAAAAATCATCCCTAGAAGTTCATCCCTCCTCCAAAACAGTGTATTATATATTATCACTAATTTATACTATTACGCAACAGTTTCTCTAAAATTTACTCACTATTTGTTACAAAATGACAATATTATCCACGGTTTTAGGTTCCCGGTAGTTGCGGCCGTTATTTTTTAGAAGGGTAACAGGGTTTTGTAACTTTTTCTTTCAAAATTGCGAAAATAATCAGTATTTATAAAAAATAAGGGTTGCAACTCCCATATGCACATATAAGGCGTTTCACGTCAACTGTCCCAGTGCGGCGCGCGAGCGCCAAATCGTGCTATATCTAGCTCATGTTTACGATACTAAAACGTACTTAAAAAAATTTTATGATAAGCATTTCCGACGTATTTTTTCCTCAGCTTCCCAATGGTGTAGGCAGTTTTCCCGAAATTTTCCATTTTCACCTTCAAAAAGTACAAAACGTGTTATATATTAAAAAGAGTATTTTTAATATTTTTTGTTACCCTCTAGATCGAAAGCTGAGCATTTTTTACGTAGGAAAGGATAGTTTCCAAAGAGTGCCCGAAAGATTTTCTGCGAGAAATAGAATGCGAAAGAGTAGACGCATCGCCTTTCCGGCGAGCGAGACTACGCCGTACAGCGCGCGGGCTGCGCTTACCTCGTTGCCTAATAATAATCTTTTATAATCTTGAATTCTTTACCTTTTTTTTTTTTATTCTTGAATAACGCATGGAATAATATTTTATTAATTATTTCATAAAAAAATAAAATTTTTAAATTAACGTTTGTTTTTCAGTGTAGATAATTTTTTTGTTTTTGATTTCACAGCTTTCTTAGGGAAGATTTTATACTCAGAACTAAGAGAGGTTTTTTTGAGCTTCAATGTACTTTCATCTATTGGAATAATAGCATGATACAGTAACGTGCCTGGTATAGTTTTAGCCTTGTTCAGTCTTGGTTTTATTTTCAAAACCGTTTCTTCATACGATTCTTTACTGCTATAAAAAACTTTCGTTTCTTTGCAGTAATCTTTAGCCCAGTTATACAGCTCTTCTGGCGTTAAAATATGATTACTAGAAGAAACTTGTAAACTCGCTCGTTTTGCACCTCTTTTTTGGTTCGCGCCTATACCATCGCACGCACCTTTGCCATGTGCTGTGGCATGAAAATGCCACTCAGCTGTAACTCCAAAATCTTTCTCGTGAAAAGAAGATTTTGAAAATTGAATTTATTTTTAAAATGCTGACCTGCTCCATCAGTCAAATAATAAACTTTCTTGACTGCAAAATTAGTTTTAAGATAAGATATTACTATTTTTTGATATTCATAAACGGCTATGGTATCATGATTTAAGTTGTCGGAAATCACAGCAATGCTTACATGTTTGAGTTCATCGTTTTGTTTATAGTACACTACAACTGTAGAAACTGTTGCTTGGTTGTTATTCCAGAGGAAGGATTGTGTAGAATTTTGTATAACGAAAGCATAATTTTCTGCAAAATCGCAAGACACAAGAAATTCTCCTTCTTGAAGATTGCTTTTTACATTATTTACAATAAGTGATTGTTTCTTAGCAAAAAAATCGTGAGTTTTTAATTTCATTAATTTCTCCCCCAGTATGTCCATAAATTCGTGCTCATTTACAGTTTTGGAAGCTATTGTACACCAATCTGTTTGAAACCACAATTGATACTCGATTTGAAAAATATCATTTTCATCAAAACATTTAAGTAAATGTTTTCGTAATATAGACGTATTGCGGCAATCCAAACAGTCACCCAAATAACATCTATCGTGTGAATCATTACACACAATTGCTTGGATGCAATCGTGAAAGTTTTTCAGGGGCAATTGGGTGTCTTTAGTTAAATTTTCTATGTCCATAGCACTTAGCATGAGCTTCACATTTTCGTGATGCCCACACATGCATACATTATGTGCACCGCTACTCCCAGCTAAAACACAATATGGTGGCCTCAATTCTGTAAATTTCGTAAAACCAATGTTAACGTACTCATTTTCTCTTTTATATAAATTCTACAATTCATTTAAGTTACCAAGCAGTAATCTATTTTGAATATGTTCTCTTTTGCCATTACTCTGTTTAATAGATAGATAATCTTTTGAACCCGGCATAATTCGACTTACATCATCTCTCTCATAAAAAGATTTGACAGAATTTACAGTATCAGCTGGAAGTAGTTTGCCACGTTTCTTAGCAGGTATT
Organism: Torymus aiolomorphi; assembly: GCA_036365515.1. Taxonomy (NCBI): domain Eukaryota; kingdom Metazoa; phylum Arthropoda; class Insecta; order Hymenoptera; family Torymidae; genus Torymus; species Torymus aiolomorphi. The sequence goes on from CM070877.1 coordinate 84,791,792, forward strand.
GAAAATATTCCGCTATTTGCTACCAAATCTTCCGCTTCACGAGCCTCCGGTTCACTGCAATTGAATTCTCGCATCAAGTTCTTACGAGACCAAAACTCCGGTGAAAGAGTTAATAGCTGAATTCTTTCTTGCTTATTTGTTAACTCTGAAAATTTTTTCTTAATTTGTTAGAGAACTGCAACACCAGCTTTATGATATTCATCATCGCACACCATTTTAGCTTTTTTAGCATCAGTTTGAGGTAAATTTGATTTCTGATTATAAATTTGGCATCGACAGGTTAAATATATTTTAGCATTTTAGGTACTAAAGGAAATGCACTTCTTAAAAGTGTTGGAAAATCAGTCAAATTCTTAGATGCAGAGTGATCATTTTTATTTAAAGGATTTATACATTTCAATTTCCAATGTGAATCCATTTTAATCGTTTATAACAGAAATGGTAAGCTTTTTCTTTGCTATCAACGACAAATTCGAAAAAATTCGAGGAGGAAAAAGATAAAAAGTTATGGTAATTATATACTTTTGACGTGACAATTTGCATACAGAGTAAAAAGTGTGGACGCCACCTACCGAATAAAAAATAAATGATTCCGTGTCGCACGGCAAACCGCGCTGTACCGCGCGTAGAATATGCTTTCGCCCTGCGGTGCATATAATCTTTCGCGTTTTATTTGCATAGCATAAAACATCTTGGACACTTTTTGGGAAATATCCTTTCCTACCTAAAAAAAGGATAGCTTTCAATATTACGGGTAAAACAAAATACTAAAAATATACTTTTCGAGATATAGAACGTAAAAAAAAAACAAAAAAATTATCTACACTGAAAAACAAACGTTAGTACAAGAGTTTGCACATATTGCTGTTAATTTGGAAATTTTATTTTTTTATGAAATAATTAATAAAATATTACTCCATGCGTTATTCAAGAATAAAAAAAAAAAACAGATAAAGAATTAAAGATTATAAAAGATTATTATTAGGCAACGAGGCGAGCGCAGCCCGCGCGCTGTACCGCGTAGTCCCGCGCGGCGGAAAGGCGATGCGTCTACTCTTTCGCATTCTATTTCTCGCAGAAAACCTTTCGGGCACTCTTTGGAAACTATCCTTTCCTACGTAAAAAATGCTCAGCTTTCGATCTAGAGGGTCAAAAAAAATATTAAAAATACACTTTTTAAGATATAACACGTTTTGTACTTTTTGAAGGCGAAAATGGAAAATTTCGGGAAAACTGCCTACACCATTGGAAAGCTGAGGAAAAGATACGTCGGAAATGCTTATCATAAAATTTTTTTAAGTACGTTTTAGTATCGTAAACATGAACTAGATATAGCACGATTTGGCGCTCGCGCGCCGCGCTGGGACATTTGACGTGAAAAGCCTCATATATAAATAGATATTGTAATCTTAATCTTCTTAATCATCTTAACTATATATAGAGTTAGGAAGATTAAAAAAATTAAGATTACAATATTTTTAATTTAAGGGTTGACTACGTTCAATTTAGGGGAAGACTAACCTTATATTAAATCAGACTTGTAGAAAAAAAGTAAGTGTTTGCGCACATGCACCTATATTTTTGTGTAATTATCTGATGGTAAAATTTGTGAAAATATATTTGTATTTGTAAAAACTGTTGCCTGGTTATTATTCCAGTGGAAGGACTGTGTAGAATTTTGTATAACGAAAGCATAATTTTCTACGAAATCGCAACACACGAGAAATTCTTCTTCTTCAAGATTGCTTTTTAAGTTATTTATAAAAAGTGATTGTTTCTTAGCGAAAAAATCGTGAGTTTTTAATTTTATTAATTTTCCCCCCCAGTATGTCCGTAAATTCGTGCACATTTACAGTTTTGGAAGCTATTGTACACCTATCTGTTTGAAACCATGATTGGTACTCGATTTGAAAAATATCATTTTCATCAAAACATTCAAGCAAATGTTTTCATAACATAGACATATTGGGGCAATCCAAACAGTCACCCAAATAGCATCTATCGTGTACATCATTACACACAATTGCTTGGATGCAATCGTGGCAGTTTTTAAGAGGCAATTGAGTGTCTTTAGTTAAATTTTCTATGTCCATAGCACTTAGCATGAGCTGCACATTTTCGTGATGCACACACGCGCATACATTGTGTGTACCGCTACTCCCAGCTAAAACACAATGTGGTGGCCTTAATTCTGTAAATTTAGTAAAACCAATATTAACGCATTCATTTTCTTTTTTATATAAATTATACAGCTCATTTAAATTACCAAGCAGTAATCTTTTTTGAACATGTTCTCTTTCGCCATTGCTCTGTTTAATAGATACATAGTCTTTTAAACCTGGCATGATTCGGCTTATATCATCTCTCTCATAAAAACTTTTTACAGAATTTACAGTATCATCTGGAAGTAGTTTGCCACGTTTCTTTACAGGTATTGAAAATACTCCGCTCTTCGTTACCAAATCTTTCGCTTCACGAACTTCCCGTTCACTGCAATCGAATTCTCGCATCAAGTCCCTACGAGACCGAAACTTCGGCGCGAGAGTTAATAGCTGAATTCTCTCTTGCTTATTTGTTGACTCAGAAATTTTTTTCTTTAGTTGTTCGAGAACTGCAATACCAGCTTTGTGATATTCATCATCACACACTGTTTTAGCTTTTTTAGCATCAGATAGAGATAAACTTGATTTCTGTTGATAAATTTGGCGTCGACAGGTTGAACATATTTTAGCATTTTCAGGTAGTGAAGGATATTCACTTCTGAAAAGTGTTGGAAAGTCAGACAAATTTTTAGATGCAGGGTGATCATTTTTATTTAAAGGATTTATACATTTCAAGTTCCAAGATGAATCCATTTTAATTGCTATAATAGACAAAAATGGAAAACTTTCTCTTTGAGAAAGCAAAAATATTTAAATCAAGCGTCACCAATGATTTAATAATCAAATGTATAAAAGTCGCAAGGAAATCAAATTGTTTAACTGCTATTGACAAGAAATTCGAAAAAATTCGAAGAGGAAAAAGATAAAAAGTTATGGTAATTATATACTTTCGATGTGATGATTTACATACAGTTTGAAAAGTGTGGACGCCACCTATCGAATGAAAAATGAATGATTCCGTGCCGCGCGGTGCCGCGCATAGGGACCGTCTTTTCAGCGCCGTGCGTCTACTCCTTCGCGTTCTATTTCTAGCAGAAAACATCTTGGACACTTTTTGGAAAATATCCTTTCCTACGTAAAAAATGCTCAGCTTTCGATCTAGAGGGTAAAAAAAATATTAAAAATATCGTTTTCGAGATATAACACGTTTTGTACTTTTTGAAGGTGAAAATGGAAAATTTCGGGAAATCTGCCTACACCATTGGAAAGCTGAGGAAAAAATACATTGGATATGCTGATCATAAAATTTTTTCAAGTACATTTCAGTATCTTAAATATGAGCTGGAAACAGCACGATTTGGCGCTCGCGCGCTGCGCTGGGGTAGTTGACATGAAACGCCTCATATGTGTTCTCACAACATAATGTAACGTTTAGAGGGGTGACGCATACAAATTTAAAAAATATTTTTATTTTCAGCATTCTATATATGTGTGTTGTAAAGATACTATTTCTGTATACGATTATTCTTATAAGTGTTTTATTATTTTAGCACTCAAAATGAAAATTAATCCTCTGAATGTTATTAATTTGCTGCTTGCCTATTTCCAAACACTTGATATTGAAGAAATAGAAATAAAAGACCACTTTCAAATGATACAGTTAGATTTAATGGAATCGTCTGATACCATAGGTGTTATAATGGAAAAATCGTTGAATTTTCAAGAAGAATATAAAGAATCAGATGCACGTATTGTGGAAGATGTTGATTTACATACATTTCCTTACGGTTCTGAATTACCTACTGATCGATGTACGAGAGATGAAGAACCATTGAGTTTTGAATACAAAAAAAGGGCTGTAGAATATTGGAGAAGCGGAAAAACAAAAAAGAATTTATCGCTTAAAACAGTTCAAAATAGATTCAGGAAAGTTAGTTCTGAAACACAGTTACATCGCTGGGCTCACCTAATCAATCAAGATGGAACTTACCGAGAAAAATTTGCAAGAATTTGCGATTTCACACTAGAAAATTTTAAAGCTGCTACTGAAGCTGGATTAATAATTCATGACAACGATTTAAGAAGATGGGCTCTACAAGCACGAAAATTAATCGGAAATGAGGACGTAAGATTTACAGCTTCAATACGTTGGCTTTCAAAATTTAAAAACTCCTATAGAATTGTTTCTCGAAAAATTAATAAATTTATCACAAAAAAAGTCTAGAAAATAGAAATGATTTGCATAAAAAAGAAGTAGAATTCGTAACAGAAGTCAAACAATTGATTAATGAAATAGGCGCTGACAATACGTATAATTCAGACTAGAGTGGTTTTCAGTTGTAAATGCATTCTGGTCGATCTTTTGCTTTTGAAAGAGGAAAGAAAGTACAGTGATCACATCAACAACTCATAGCTATACCGTACAGCCGACAGTTTCAGCCAAAGGGAAGTTACTGTCGCCATTATTTTTAATATTAAAGGAACGAAGCGGAGAATTCGGACCAATTGTCTCACAAAATTTGTTTGTGCCTACAAACGTATATGTTACATCCTCGACATCTGGAAAACTTAATTCAGGTAAAATCATATTTTATTAATTTCTAAAAATAAAACGTTAATTATTTCACAAGACACATTTAAATAAAATCAAAATCTGTAGAACTCTTTAAGGCGTGGTTAAAAGAGGTATATTTTCCTCAAGTTGGACTTACAAGCATGCTGCTAATTGATTCGTGGAGTGGTCATGTCCAACGGTTATACAGGAAGTTACGCCTCACTATAAAACACTACATCACAAGTTGATACCTGCAGGAACGACTTGAAACATCCAGCCGTTAGATGTATATGGATTCCGCACATGGAAAAACTATGTTAAACATTTTTCAGACCATGTTATGCTCAAAGACGAAGACTTAAATTTACATTTGAGAAATAATATAATTAAATTACAGTCTTTGGTTCATAACCAATTTTTATCTCCACGATATGAAAAAATCTATTTAAATATTCGTTGTATAAAAGTGGGTATCTTGTGAATCGACCAGGAGATTTCGATGACCGCGTAAGTTTCAGTTTCGGAAATTCCTGTGCAACGCATTGTGAGATCAATGGTTGTAATAACGTTGCAATTATTAGATGTTCGTGGTGTAAAAAATCTGTATGCTTAAAACACTTTTTTGAAGAATATCATTATTGAACAATTTACAATCCATAATGCCTCGAGCTATTAGACATAATATATAATACACTGTTTTGGAGGAGGGATGAACTTTCGGGGATGATTATCATCCCTTCAAAATGTATTATTCACAGACAAAAAATATAAATATTTTTCGCTTTTTGGTTTACTAAAACATAAAGTTTAAATAAACATGTTATTGTTCTTGTGGGATTCGACTAAAAATTAGTTTTTCGAAAAAAACTTTACAATAATTCGTTTAAACAAAAGTTTAATCAAACTATTTTTTCAAAATTAATGATAAATTAGTATTTCGTATTGCCCGAAAGCACTAAAATTACATACCGTTTGCCTGTAGTATTAGTCAAAATTTTATGGTTATTTACGGCGAGAATGATAAGTTATGTAGGGGTGGTTCTTGCCAATTAAGAATGTCTATTTTACTTTTTGAAGAATGCATGTGACCGTAAAAAACATTTAGAGAAAAGACTTCTTAAAAAAAAATTATATTTAATCTTCCATTGCTTTGTTAAGAACAAAAGGGGGTAGTACCCCCCAAAAATATATATTTCGGCCAAAACCACAAAAATTGTATTTTAATATTCTTTTAAGTGAAATGATTTTTAAGGAGATATATAATTTATTGTAATTTTTATAGCCGAAAATTGAAAAAAGCTTAGTTTTCTTAAAAAGAATAGGGGTTGCTACCCTTAAAATTGAAACTGATGCAGGTTTGTGGCCTTTTTATTTTAAAATTTTTAGCGTTGGTTTTATTAAGGTATCTTTATTTGTTTCTGAAATAATGAAAAAAATATAAATAAGGGGTAGTTACCCCCTAAAAACTAATTATGGCCAAAACCACGAAACACGTCAACTTTATTTTTTAATTTTCTTTTAAATGGAATCAGTTTTAAGGCGATATATAATTTATTATAATTTTTGTAGCCGAAAAATGATAAAAAAAGCTTAGTTTTCTTGAAAAAAATAGGGGTTGCTACCCTTAAAATTAAAAGTGATGCTATTTTTAAGCCTTTTTTATTCTTCAATTTTTGGCGTCAGTTTCATTAAGCTAGCTTTATTTGTTTTTGAAATATTAGAAAAAAACTGTTTTTGAGGGTGAACTTTTGGGGGTAGATTTCACCCCCTTAAAGTGTCTATCAGCACGTAAAAGAAATACGTGTCTCTTAATTTTTAATGTACTACAATATATTGCAATATCATCTAAATCAGCGACTTACACTTGGGATACCTTCCTTGTTAATGCACTTTTATTGGGCCGTAGATTATTTCAATAATGGATCGTAGATAGTTACGTTAAAGTAGAAAGAGATCGAATTGAATATATTCGAAAAAATCAAAAGCAGTTACGCGTTAAATCATATCAAGGTTTAGTTGATCATTTAAATCATACCGCAAATCAGGAGAATTGTCAAGTAGGTAAAATAGTGATATTGCCATCGACATTCGTTGGATTTCCTAGATATATGATGCAAAATTATCAAGATTCCATGGCTATATTTCGTAGTAAAGGGAAGCCCGATTTGTTTATTACTATGACCTGTAACCCTAATTGGAGGGAGATTCGAGATAATCTGCTATCAGGCCAACAGGCATCAGATCGTCTTGACATTTTTGCCCGAGTTTTTCACTTAAGAAAGAACATTTATTGTCTTTAATAAATCAAGGAAAGTATTTGGTGCTGTAGCAGCTGATGTACATGTTGTAGAATTTCAAAAGCGAGGTTTACCACACGCCCATATTTTGGTTACTTTAAAGGATGGATACAAGTTGACAACCGTTCAAGATATAGATAAATATATTTCTGCTGAAATTACTGACTCTGAGAATGATTCTGTATTGTACAACATAGTTGTTTAGAGTATGATACATGGTCCATGTGACAGCAGATGCATTGTTAACGATAAAATAGAATATATTTTTGAAAAATATACAACGTACTAATATTTTTGTAGCCGAAAATCGCTTAAGAAAATAAGATTTTGCTCTTTTAAAAATAGGAGTTGCAATCCTTAAAATTGAAAATGGTGCAGTTTTATAGTCTTTTTTATTATAAATATTTTAGCGTTGGTTTTATGAAGATGTCTTTATTCGTTTATGAAATATTCCAAAAAAATGTTTTTCGGAGGTGAACTTTAGGAGTAAATATTACTCTCTAAAAGTGGATATCGGCCGATAAAAAAAATACGTATACTATTATTTTTCCAAGCACTATAACATATTGCAATTTTATCAAAATCGGCGACTGACACTTAGGGTACCTTCCTTGTTAGATCAAATATATAAAGGACCCCGCACACAATGTATGGGAAAAAATCATTCGGTCAAATTTTGGGGGGTTTTGACCATGAGAACTTTTGTTCAGGACCTCAAGATCTATCTTTTCCCCAAGTTTGATCCAATTTGACCGAATGATTATTTTCCATACATTGTGTGCGGGGTCCTTTGAAAATATTACATTTCGATACTGCAAGGAGAGGAAAACTGCGTAAACATAACCTTATTTTTATCCGCCAAGGTTAGTGCATGTAGCCAAGCGCCGAATGCCGGATTCTCAGGCCGTTTTTGCCTGAGAAGGAAGGTACCCCAAGTGTCAGTCGCCGATTTTGACAATATTGCAATATGTTATAGTACTTGGAAAAATAAGAGTATACGCATTTTTTTATCGGCCGATATTCACTTTTAGATGGTAAAATTTATTTGGAGTATTTCATAAACGAATGAGGATATCTTCATAAAACCAATGCCAAAATATTTAGAATAAAAAAGACTATAAAACTGCACCATTTCCAATTTTAAGGATTGCAACCCCTATTTTTAAAAGAGCAAAATCTTATTTTTTTAAGAGATTTTCGGCTACAAAAATATTAGTACGTTGTATATTTTTCAAAAATCTATTCTATTTGGAAGAATATTGGAAAGTAAAGTTGAAATATCGAGGTTTTTGAAGAAATAATATTTTTAGGGGTAACTACCCTGCATTATATTTTTTTCATTAATTAAGTTTTCACGAGTTCAATAACCTTAAAATTCATTTAAATAAAGTGAGATTGATTAAAAAAAGGAATATTTATAAATTTAATTTTTATAATAAGGGTTACATCCCCTATCTTTTTGGTGCTAAATCTTTTTTCTTCGAGTATGAAAATTATATTATATAATACATTTTTTTAACTCGATTTAGTTAAAAGAATATCATAAACAACTTTTTATAAGAGTAATATCCCCCTACTTTGATCTAGTACCGTATTTAAAAAAATGAAAATCAAATAAAATAATTTGGAAAATGGTTTCTGTAAGAAATAATCACAGTTCAGTTTTTTGAAATAAGCAAAAAAAAAAATATTTTTAAGGAATAAAAACATACTAGATAAACAACTTGATAAAACACTCATTTGCCTTTAAATTTTTGTTAATTTTATTAATAATTATTAATATTAATAATACCCACGGGATCGACTGGAAGTATCCAACCATTAGATGTTTACGGATTCCGCGTATGGAAAAATTTTGTTAAAACAAACAAAAACATTGTCTGAAACATTTTTCACTCAATGTGATGTTCATGGATGAAGACTTAAATTTGCATACGAGAAATAATGTAATTAGATTATAGTCGTTAATTCTTAATCAGTTCTCATCTCCTCGATATCAAAATAATATTGCTATAATTCGATGATTTTGTCGCAAAAAATTGCTTTGTCTGAAACATTTTTTCGAAGATTATCATTATTGTTCTACTTATGTTCTATAATGATTTAATAGTGTTTGCACTAAAAAGTAAGGGATGTTATCTTTATTATAAAAAGTAAATTTATAAATATTCCTTTTCTTAAACAATCCCACTTTATTTAAGTGAATTTTAAGGTCATATAACTCATGAAAACTTAATTAATGAAAAAAATGTAATGAAGGGTAGTTACCCCTAAAAATATTATCTCTTCAAAAACCTCGATATTTCAACTTTACTTTTCAATATTCTTTCAAATAAAATACATTTTTAAAAAATATACAACTTACTAATATTTCTGTAGCTGAAAATTGCTTAAAAAACTAAGATTTTGCTCTTTTAAAAATAGGGGTTGCAACCCTTAAAATTGAAAATGGTGCAGTTTCAGTCTTCTTTCTAAATATTCTAAATATTTTGACGTTGGTTTTATGAAGATATATTTTGTAACGGGGTTCGATTAGAGAGGGTAATAATCACTCTCGGGGGTTCGCGGGGTAATATACGGGCGTACTATTCGCCCGGACGACTCGCCGTTGTAGAACCCCCCTGTGGTCCGGAGCGAACGCAGGTGCATGGGCCACGAGCTGGCGCGCCCGGTCTGCACTGTAGAAGGCCTAAGCCACCTTCTACTTGAGTCGGCGGCGCACTCGGCGGCTGCTGCCAACTTCGGCGCACGAACTCCCGGCTGCTACCTAACCTTACCTACTGCAGCCGGTGTTCCCGTACAACGTCGCGCAGGTTAAACCTGGGAGGTTTTACTTACATTCCCCATTGCCGATGTCCGCTAGCCTCGACTAGCTGCAGCTGCTGCAATAATGGTAAAGGGCAGTATTCGGGAAGGGAATCGGTTACTCGCAAATAACTGAGTCCAAAACGAATGTTAAAATCAAGGGTTGAATTTATTGATGGTAAAAGGGTTTGACGCGTAGAGGGGTGCGTGCACTAACAAATACTTAACAATGTTAACGCGTAGGCCGAGACTAGGACGTGCGGAACCTGCTGGTGCGCAGCAGGCTAAGCCTCACCGAGAGGACCGCAACCGGCCGCTCGCACACGCTGCCGCTGCCGCGGAGATACAGGCGCGGGGCGGCGGAGCACATGCCGACGGCTCATATAATACCAGGCAACACTTACATAAAAATGGTGATGGTGGAAACCGCGTGAGCAGGGGACGCCGACGGGCGGTCCGTCGAGCGGCTCGTTCTCTCTCTCTCTCTCTCTCTCTCTCTCTCTCTCTCTCTCTCTCCCCCCCCCCCCCCCCCCCCCCCCCCTCCCTCTCTCTCTGTTGAATCGGCGCTGCACAGAAGGACACTCGCTTGCAGTGGTGGAGGCGGGTGTGTGGCGGCTCGGGGACACTTCCGCAATTCGCGGACGCCAGGCCAGCCACAGACCGGGCTGTAGTGGCATCTCCCGGTCCCCGGGGGCTTCGAGTAATTTGCCCGCTCATGCGCCAGGTCCAGCTCGATAGCCGCTTTCTCCTCTGCCTTGCGGGTCTCGTCCCAGCCGGCTTAGGCCAGTCAAATTAGTCTTTTTTTTGCCTGTTTTGAAACCTAATTGTAAGCCGACCTTATCAAGTGGGTTATGATTGAGGAGGTCATCAGGAACAATAACCCGGTGAATGAGTATAAAAATTTACATGGGAAATGTTTTTAATTAACAATTGAATGCTCGGAAAAACAGTTTTTCGACTGCTACAAAAAAACTACTGACTTTACAGAAAAAAGTTCAAAGTAAACTTTGTAGATAGTAAAAATATCTATCAAACGCAATTTACAGATTTAAATTTAGTTAATTTGTTTATCTGCAAATCGCAAAAAACCGCTTAAAAAGGCCATTTTTACGATTGTTTATTACTCTGTTAAAAATGTCGCTAGGTGCTTGATAACTCGTTTAAGTATAGCTCTTATAGCACTTAATACGCAGCTAAAATTTTAGCTAAAAATATTTAATAGTTTTTGCATAATTCCATTTATTTATTAGATTTTGGTCATTTTTGCGTGATTTTTCCCAAGCCGTGGGACGTCGTACGAGGATGCAGTAAACGGATTTTGAAAGTTTAACATCTCTACTTTCACGAACAATGAATGGCTAAGCGATTTTTTCAAATTTAATAGTTTAAAATCGCAAAATAAAAAGAAGTCATTTTTTTTTTATAAATAAAAGCAATTGCGGCTCGACAATTGGTCGTAGATAACCGACAGTAGGTTCGTTGGAAAGCTGGCATTTTTTCACAAATTTTAAGGGGTCTACGAACTCTCTAAGTGCTCTGGGAGCCGAGATAATTTTTTTTTTTTTTTTTTTTAAATCGCTGTGTCTTCAATTATTAATATTAAGAAACGAGACAGGGACGAAAAATCGAATAAATAGTTGTACTAACAGAAAAAAAATATTTCATCACATTTATTGCAAAATTACATTGTTATAAATAATCACGAAGGCGCGGGTCTAAATTGGAGAAGGCTACAAGTGTCACGCGCAAAAACTGAGCGTAGGAACTTCAAATCCGACGCGCTCGAAATTTTTTTCATATCTCAGTATATAATTGACGTAAACCCTTAATTTTTGTTTTAATTTGGGGTAGCTCGCCAAAATATTAACATGCAGCCTATTCATTTCCCCGAAAAAGTTTATTTAACAATACTTAATTAACAACAATTATTTTTATTAACTTTTTTCTGTTTTTTTCATAAATAAATAATTAAATACATATAATTTTATGCAATGGTACATATTATTAATTAATTAGACATACTTTTATATTACTCTGTGTATGTGAGTTTATGTGTGTGAGTAGATTTGAATTTTTCCGCGCTTTCATGTGTTCGGAAACGCATGTTTCGAAAGGCATCGGGGTGAAACCTTTGGTTAGACGCTTCGACACTTGTGCGCATGTCTCCGCCAAGGGGAGCGTTACTATACTTTCTCTTTTGACCGTTGTGCCAGTGACGCCAGCCACAGAGAATAGAAGCATAAGCAGTATCGAATACAATTTTAGTATAACATACAGTGTATGTTACAGTTTAATAAACAGTTTATAAGTGACATTTATTGAATCCTGGTAAGTGAATATATACAGTATTCTGATTTATATTGTCATTATCAAATATATTTATAAGTTATATATTACAGTTGCATTTGCTGTTTTTAAACGAAAATCCGGATTGTTTGGGATATAGTACCACAGCTATAAGAGAAAGACTTTATGAAATAGTGTTATCGCACCGTTGGTAAGTACATAAATGTTGTAATTGTTATTCATAGTGTTATTACGAAATCGGTAAATAATTTATTTGAAATTAGTGTTACGTGCAGATATACGTACGAATATAGAAGAGCGAAATAAGCCAGCCGTTCGATTAATAGAAGTCCGATTGGTACGGTGGCTTGATGGTAGCCTTTCTGACTTGTGCGTCGGCGGCTCCGGTTCGATCCCAGGGTCCGTCAATTTTTTATTCCTAAAAGTTGCTATAGCCCACTCGTAATTTTAGCAAAAATAGTTTATTAGTTTAAAATAATTTTTATGAAAATTTTTTTGAAAAATATTTATTTTGGCATAGTGTAAACGGATGTCTAAATTATAATTTTTTTTTCTTAATATTTGTAGTCAAATACAGTTTAATTATGAATACATTTTTAAAATCAGATTTATTGATATATTTTTTTTGTTAATTATATGTTATAGTTAATTAAGTTTCAATAATTACAAAATTTATTGATACAACACATTTTTGTGCAGGTTGAAGTTTTCTTGAAAATGGAAACTGACGGCGCGAACATCTGGTTGCTGTGTGACAAACTAGTCAACCCCGAGCAGGCTCGAGTTCTCAAAGAGAAGGCTATAGCAACCTTAATTGATGCAAGTTTAAAGAGGAAGGACAACAAACATAAAAAACTCCAAAAGTGTCAAGCATTAACAATTCATACCAATTGTCATAGTAATTATGTTAAACAGTCAAGTATAAAAGCTGCCCAAAAACAAGCAAGAATTTTAAAAGTAACTGCGAGACAAAATACTATTGCTCTACAGCAGTTTGATTTTAGCAAATATTGTATTTTTTGCGGGGAAGAAGCGTCGTACGAGTACAATGCTAAAAGGGAAAAATATCCTAACGCGAATCTTTCGAAAGTCAAAATTGATAACTCATTTAAGTATAGCTCTTATAGCACTTAATAAGCAGTTAAAATTTTAGCTAAAAATATTTAATAGTTTTTGCTTAATTCCATTTATTTATTAGATTTTGGTCATTTTTAACATCTCTACTTTCACGAACAATGAATAGCTAAGCGATTTTTTCAAATTTAACTGTTTAAAATCGCAAAATAAAAAGAAGTCATTTTTTTGTTATAAATAAAAGCAATTGCGGCTCGACTATTAGTCGTAGATAATCGACCGTAGGTTCGTTGGAAAGCTGGCATTTTTCACAATTTTAAGGGGTCTACGAACTCTCTAAGTGCTCTGGGAGCCGAGATAATTTTTTTTTTTTTAAATCGCTGTGTCTTCAATTAGTAATATTAAGAAACGAGACAGGGACGAAAAATCGAATTAATAGTTGTACAAACAGAAAAAAAATATTTCATCACATTTATTGAAAAATTACATTGTTATAAATAATCACGAAGGCGCGGGTCTAAATTGGAGAAGGCTACAAGTGTCACGCGCAAAAACTGAGCGTAGGAACTTCAAATCCGACGCGATCGAAATTTTTTTCATATCTCAGTATATAATTGACGTAAACTCTTCATTTTTTTTAATTTGGGGTAGATCGCCAAAATATTAACATACAGCCTACTCATTTCCACGAAAAAGTTTATTTAACAATACTTAATTAAGAACAATTATTTTTATTAAATTTTTTCTTTTTTTTTTTCATAAATAAAGATGAATTAGTTATGGATAACTGCTGGGGTGTCTACTACTAGTTAATGAAATAATAAAAAATAATGTATTTGTTTTGAAAAAATCATTTATTGCAGATTTAACACTTAAATGGTTATTTTACGTTTTTTTGCCTTTGTTGGGCGTGATATTGACTCATTCAGTTCTTGATTATGTTCTATTTCTTCTTCTTCATCTTCATCTTCATCTTCATCTTCTTCTTCTTCTTCTTCATCTTCTTGATCTTCTTCATCATTTGTTTCTTGTGCACTTGGCGGGACTTTGCATTCGGTTTCGAATTGCTCATCATATTCTGCATCATCATGCATGATATCTGCCATATCAATAACCATTTCTTCCACATTTGTGCAGATTTCACCATGGCATGATGAGCATATATTTGAGCATCGCAAGCCATGCTTTCGGCAGCTGCATGTCTTTTTCTTGCACCCCGTTTCACATCTACAGCTAATTTTCGGCTCTACATGATTTTGCGTTATTGGATTGTTTATAGTTACATCTTCAATCACAATATTTTTAAGCCCCGCGTGCACTCCTCTTTGAAAGTTTTGAAGAGGGACGAAACCAAAAGCGCCTACGTTATTAGCCGAAGGAATACGAGCTAAGCGTTCTATTTTAGTATTTGTTGATATTTCGGAGGCAGGAGTTGCACAGATAATACCACCCCTCGCATGAAAGTATTCCGACCATCTATTGTGCACGTGTTGTGGTCGGCATTATCGTATACAAACTGAAAATAAGCTGCACCGGAGTCATAAGTTTCGGGCTGACAAACTATAGAAGATTCAAAAAGCTGCGTTTTATAATAGGAAGCACATAATCCAAGATAAGCCAATGACTCTATGAGATTTTTCGATGCATGCTTTTTATACATCATAGTTGACAAACCCAATAAAATCGGGGATAAAAATGACCGAGGTCTTACGGGGGATATAATAATATGACAAAGTGTCATGACTCTTTTATCCCACATTTCATTTTTTCTTTTGTTACTTCTCATCAAAATATCGAAAAACGATTGTAACGTCGGTGGTATGTCATCTTTGATGTTATCAAAAAAATGATCAGGCGCAGGATAATTAACTGTATCATAATACTTCGATATTATATCTTCAAGAAGCAATTCCGCTACTGTATCAATAATCCGTTTGCGTTCGGTTTTAACATCTGAGTTTTTATTGTTGTACCATTCCGCAGAAAGAATCTTATTTCTTACAAAAGCGAAACAAACAACTAAATCTTTTTTTACTTTATAAACGGAAATTGCGTCACCAAAATATTCTACTAGTTTATTGCGAATTGTGTCAAGTTTGCAAGGAAGTTCTTCTTCTTCTTCTTTGTATTCGCTTAAAATACTTGCAATGGAAAATTGACACTCCTCATCACTAAACTCGCATAAATAAGAGATAATGTCAGATGTATCTTTATGCATAGGTCGACCGGTTTTATGAGACGGTCTAAAAATTGAAAATTTTCGTATGCAAAAATCATGGTAACGGGCGCCCCGTTCTACCAAATCTACGTTTTCAATAAGTTTTTTTTAAACTGTATATTCTTCTCGAAGGTTATCTCGTAAGGTTTCATCGTTCTGGCATGAAGTAATTTTTTCTAGAATATTGCCCTTTAAAGTGTCGCTACTAACAATTTTGACTTTCGAAAGATTCGCGTTAGGATATTTTTCCCTTTTAGCATTGTACTCGTGCGACGCTTCTTCCCCGCAAAAAATACAATATTTGCTAAAATCAAACTGCTGTAGAGCAATAGTATTTTGTCTCGCAGTTACTTTTAAAGTACTTGCTTGTTTTTGGGCTGCTTTTATACTTCACTGTTTAACATAATTACTATGACAATTGGTATGAATTGTTAATGCTTGACACTTTTGGAGTTTTTTATGTTTGTTGTCCTTCCTCTTTAAACTTGCATCAATTAAGGTTGCTATAGCCTTCTCTTTGAGAACTCGAGCCTGCTCGGGGTTGACTAGTTTGTCACACAGCAAACAGATGTTCGCGCCGTCAGTTTCCATTTTCAAGAAAACTTCAACCTGCACAAAAATAATGTATTGTATCAATAAATTTTGTAATTATTGAAACTTAATTAACTATAGCATATAATTAAAAAAAAGTATATCAATAAATCTGATTTTAAAAATGTATTCATAATTAAACTGTATTTGACTATAAATATTAAAAAAAAAAAAAAATTATAATTTAGCCATCCGTTTACACTATGCCAAAATAAATATTTATCAAAAAAATTTTCATAAAAATTATTTTAAACTAATAATATTATTTTTGCTAAAATTACGAGTGGGCTATAGCAACTTTTAGGAATAAAAAATTGACGGACCCTGGGATCGAACCGGAGCCGCTGACGCACAAGTCAGAAAGGCTACCATCAAGCCACCGTACCAATCGGACTTCTATTAATCGAACGGCTGGCTTATTTCGCTCTTTTATATTCGTACGTATATCTGCACGTAACACTAATTTCAAATAAATTATTTACCGATTTCGTAATAACACTATGAATAACAATTACAACATTTATGTACTTACCAACGGTGCGATAACACTAGTTCATAAAGTCTTTCTCTTATAGCTGTGGTACTATATCCCAAACAATCCGGATTTTCGTTTAAAAACAGCAAATGCAACGGTAATATATAACTTATAAACATATTTGATAATTACAATATAAATCAGAATACTGTATATATTCACTTACGAGGATTCAATAAATGTCACTTATAAACTGTTTATTAAACTGTAATATACACTTTATGTTATACTAAAATTGTATTCGATACTGCTTATGCTTCTATACTCGGTGGCTGGTGTCACTGGCACAACGGTCAAAAGAGAAAGTATAGTAATGCTCCCCTTGGCGGAGACATGCGCACAAGTGTCGAAGCGTCTAACGTAAGGTTTCACCCCGATGCCTTTCGGAACATGCGTTTCCGAACACATGAAAGCGCGGAAAAATTCAAAACTACTCACACACACATAAACTCACATACACAGAGTAATATAAAAGTATGTTTAATTAATTAATAATATGTACCATTGCATACAATTATATGTATTTAATTATTTATTTATGAAAAAAACAGAAAAAAGTTAATAAAAATAATTGTTGTTAATTAAGTTTTGTTAAATAAACTTTTTCGGGGAAATTAGTAGGTTATATGTTAATATTTTGTCGAGCTACCCCAAATTAAAAAAAAAATGAAGGGCTTACGTCAATTATATACCGATATATGAAAAAAATTTCGAGCGCGTCGGATTTGAAGTTACTACGCTCAGTTTTTGCGCGTGACACTTGTAGCCTTCTCCAACTTAGACCCGCGCCTTCGTGATTATTTATAACAATGTAATTTTGCAATAAATGTGACGAAATATTTTTTTTCTGGTAGTACAACTATTAATCTGATTTTTCGTCCCTGTCTCGTTTCTTAATATTACTAATTGAAGACACAGCGATTTAAAAAAAAAAAAAATTATCTCGGCTCCCAGAGCACTTAGAGAGTTCGTAGACCCCTTAAAATTGTGAAAAAATGCCAGCTTTCCAACAAACCTACTGTCGATTATCTATGACTAATAGTCCAGCCGCAATTGCTTTTATTTATAACAAAAAAATGACTTCTTTTTATTTTGCGATTTTAAACAATTAAATTTGAAAAAATCGCTTAGCTATTCATTGTTCGTGAAAGTAGAGATGTTAAACTTTCAAAATCCGTTTACTGCATCCTCGTACAACGTCCCACGGCTTGGGAAAAATCACGCAAAAATGACCAAAATCTAATAAATAAATGGAATTATGCAAAAACTATTAAATATTTTGAGCTAAAATTTTAACTGCTTATTAAGTGCTATAAGAGCTATACTTAAACGAATTATCAAGCACCTAGCGACATTTTTAACAGAGTAATAAACAATCGTAAAAATGGCCTTTTTAAGCGGTTTTTTGCGATTTGCAGATAAACAAATTAACTAAATTTAAATCCGTAAATTGCGTTTGATAGATATTTTTAATATCTACAAAGTTTACTTTGACCTTTTTTCTGTAAAGTCAGTAGTTTTTTTGTAGCAGTCGAAAAACTGTTTTTCCGAGCATTCAATTGTTAATTAAAAACATTTCCCATGTAAATTTTTATACTCATTCACCGGGTTATTGTTCCTGATGACCTCCCCAATCATAACCCGCTTGATAAGGTCGGCTTACAATTAGGTTTCATGAAAAAACTAATTTGATTGGCCTAGCTCTGACGGATTGGATGGCGCGCTGCTCTTCCAATCGGCAGCTCCTGGCCTCCTCCAGTTCGTCCAGGCGTCGACGTGTCCCAACTCCTCCCTCTTGGAGGCCACCCTATGCCACCAGTGGTCGACGTCGGCATCGGCATCTGGGTGGACGGAGATATATCGGTCTAATGCCACGAACGCCTGGGTTCTGATCTGGCTGGCGGTGGCGTCCAGGGCTCGCGCCTGCAGGAGGAGGTTCACCACCTCATCCCAGGTAGCTTCTGCATCGCAAGGTCGACTAGTCGAGGCCTCTCCTCGACTGTCGTTTAGTGATGGAGCGTCTTGCTCCGGCGCGGTCGTGCGGCTATCACACGCGGCCACGCCCTCTTCGCCCTTCGGAATCTCTACTAGAGGAGGGGCGGGAGCGATCTCGACTACGCGCCCCACTTCCCGTTTTCCGTACAGTTCGGGCAGAACCGGGCAATATACCTGGGGCGACCGCATGAGTAGCAACTCAGTGACGGTCTAGGCTCCTTCGGAGGATTACCTCCGGGGCGTGCGGGTGGCGCAGAGCAATTCTACGAGCTTGGCGCCTTTTCCTCAAATTTGGTCTCGGAGGACTTCTTTGCCCCGCCCCTGCCCGGTGGCTAGTAACTACGTCCTCTACGCGGCCCAGCCGGCGTAGTCTTCCCGGAGCGCTCTCCTCCGGGGCTTCCAAACTCAGAAAGGCTTTGCTTTAGTACACGCCGAAGCATTTGTTCCAAGTCTTCGTACTTGGCGCCTTTCTCCCCGACCGCGGCCACTTTGCTGTTTTTAGCATCTGACTTGGGCCTTTTCTGCATGTCGGTGATTGCGGAAGACTTGTACGCTATCTCCGGCAGTAAAGCTGCTGCTGGCAGTGGCGGCGATCGAAAGGTCTTCGCATTTTCAAGCGTCTGCTCCGCGATAACTGCCAGCTCCAGCAGCTCCTCCACCGTGTTGAAGTCTGTTCTACGGACTATCGCTTGCAGCTGTAGTTCCGGGCTAGGAGGCGGCGATATTTTGCGGAGAATCACGATGAGGCACGTGATATAGTCCCTCACGGCCTCATCTGCCCCTTGCATGCGGTTATTGGCATCTGCCACTAACTGCAGCTGGTATCTTTTGGTTGTCCCATACCAGCGTCTAGCTACGATCAAGAACTCTTGCCACATGGTCCACCTTCCCTTCTCGTTTCGGTACCACGTGACTGCTGTATCCGTAAACAGCTCGGATTGCGACGATACCACCTCCTCCTCCGTGAGGTTTGCCAGGACTCGGCAGTCCTTCAGCCTTGCCAGGAACACATCGATACTCTGGCTCTTCGCGCCAGAGAATCGTATTTACTATTTCCTCACTGTTTAGTCTGTCTCTCGAGTGAAGTACGCTCGACCTCGAGAAGTTCCCCGTTCCTGGCATGCTGTAGTTCAGCCAGCTCGAACCTCTCGCCGAACTTCGGCGGGCATCCCCTGCCCAGGGTGCATTTACCCCTCGTAGACCAGCCTGACCATCTGGTCGAGCTGGCGGTGATGCCGGTGTACGGTGGATGGTGTAAGTGTCTGCGAACTGCACATTGTGTCCTGGCCTGCCGTCTGCAATGTGCGTGCTGGAAGCGGCGTGTCGCTGTTGGTCCAACACCAAGATCTCCAGCGACTTGACCTTTGCCATTAGCTCTGCCAATAGCCCGCCGACTTCCAGCGGGACGCAGATTTCAGAGCCATCCATGGTCCGGAGGCGTATCATCCCTCCTGTTTGCTCCGGCTGTTCGTCGCTATCCTGATTTAATCCACGGTTGCTCCGCCTATCGTCTGCTGTGTGTCGGTGGTCTGGCTCCGTCGAGTTGTTTCCTGCTCGCTACCGAATGTCATTATCTTCGTTGTTCTCCGCGTTGGCTGTGGCATTTGGGTGGGGTACGTGCTGGGTACTGGACGCGGCCTCTGCCGTCGTCCTATGCAGTATATCCAATATTTGCTCACTCTTAAGGACACAGCCAGTGGATGTATGTCCTAACTGGATGCTTCCATGAAGAGGCCACCGTCCTCTAAGAGAATTCTGTGTAAGAGGTTTTCTCTTAACGCCTTACGCCGAGCGATTACATCGCCTGGCCCCTCAGGCTCATCAAACTCCTCAAGTGCATACATACCTAGCACCCACTGGCTCAGCCTGTGCAATTTCTTGAACAGGACGTCCTGTCGCTTCAGTTATAATTTGCACAGGTAGCTGTCAACACCCACTCCTCCACAGCTTCCTGGATGTTGTAAGACATTATTGCGCTCGATAGTGTGTGTGCAAGGGAGTGTTATGCTCAATACTCCTACAATTTATGGCGCGTATGCACTGCCAGTGGTATCCTTCCCAAAGTACCTACTGGATTACCACTGGCTAACTAAGTAACGGATTTACAGCTGTTGGCTTCCGATCCGCCCGCTTTGTTTGTAAAAAAAATTTGCACGCTCTAAATCGCTGTTCCGTGCCTGGAGGTTTCATTTTCAATCCAAATCTTGGCTTTTTATTTCGCCGTTGACGGAATTAGCACGGTAAAAAAAAAATAACAAATAACAAAAAACAAAAAAAAAAATTTTAAAACTCAATTTCTTACCGTTTCGCGCACGTGGACGGAAGATTAGCGCACGTGCAAATGGGCTCGTTTCATGCGCAAACGAATTCGCGATGTTAACATTTAAATTTGAAATTTTTATGTGTTGCGCATGTGTAATCCAAGAGTTAACGTTGGCGAAAACTCACCCCCGCATGCGCAAACGAATCCGCGATAGCAAAATTTCAAATTGAAATTTTTATATGTGGCGCATGCGCAGTTCGAAAATTATCATGCGCGCAAATCTCACCCACGCATGCGCAAATGAATCCGCGATAGTGAAATTTTTATTTTGACTTTGTGAAGGCTAGGCGTACATAACCTCAAACTTACCGTGTGCGCAAACAATCATGTGACGCGAGCAAACGATTCGTGGAGCTAATTCCGTTTTTGTAATTGCAACAAATTGCAAGTTATAGCGCTATAAAACCGCGAAATTGTTATTAACTAATGGGCATCCCATTGCTTATCTCGGCGTGAACGTGAAAAAAACCTAAGTAATTACGCAAAATAATTTATATCATAAGTAATTGTTATAGATAAAAAAAATAAGTTAATAATAATCTATTTGTTATTAACAATTGCTCGGCCTTTACAAGCAATTATGCAATCTAAACCGTGCAACAGCAGTTTTCACTTGCACACACTGTACAATTATAAATAATTCCTATGCAACGCAACGCGAGTCTCGACCTATTAATATACGCTTGATTATTCGCGAAAGTAACCTACTCCTACTCTAAATGTGTCTTTCCAGCACGTAATGGGCGCCAGTTGTTACGGGATTCGATTAAAGAGAGGGTAATAATACCTTTCGAGGGTTCGCGGGGTAATATACGGGCGTACTATACGCCCGAGCGACTCGCCGTTGTCGAATCCCCCTGGGCCGGAGTGAACGCAGCCGCACGGGCCAGGAGCGGGCGCGCCCGGCTTGCACTGTAGGAGGCCTAAGCCACCTCCTAGTTGAGTCGGCGGCGCACGCCCTTGCTGCTGCCAACTTCGGCGCACGAACTTCCGGCTGCAGACTAACTCTACCTACTGCAGCCGGTGTTCCCATACAACGCCGCGCAGATTAAACCTGGGCGACTATACTTACGTTCCCCATTGCCGATGTCCTCTAGAAGGCTAAGCCTCGACTAGCTGCAGCTGTTGTAATAATGGTAGATGGCGGCATTCGAGAAGGGAATCGGTTACTCGCAAATGACTGACAAGGAAACGGATGGAGGTGTCCGCATCTGATTTTCCTGAATTTTTAATATGTTGTAGAGGACCGAAAAATAAGAGACACGTATTTTTTTTATCGGCCCAATCCGATATTAAAGGGGTGAAAACCGCCCTTAAAGATTACCGCCGAAAACGGTTTTTTCTTAATATCTTTAGTTCTAATTAATGTTTTGAAATGAAACAAATCGGAAAATTCTTCTCTTTGAATGACAAAACTAGCAAGTATAATTTGGTCCCCGGGGGTGGCAACCCTTACTTTATATATCAGAAAAATCTTATTTTTTAAACTATTTTTATATATAATATTTCCAATAATAGTTCATTATATTCTTAGGGACGAAAGTCGATCATTCGTCCCGGCGGAGCGATTGCCCCCCGAGGCGAAGCCTATCTGCTCAAAAATTCGAGGCCAATTCATATAAATACTAATCGAAAACGTGCAAGGCATGTAGAATTCATCTGCTTCGTAGCCGTTGCCATGTTTTTACTTCCCTCCCTACAGGCTTGCCTGTTCGAGTAGCGCGTTGAGTGTGGCAGCATTGTCGCTGCAAAAGTAGGCGCAGAAAAAATTTCATATTCGAATATGATATTTGGTCATTCAAAATGCGTATGTGTTGGCAACGAGCGAAGGGGTTTTAGTATCCGCTAACATTTACGACCCGAGCGAAGTGAGGGTTGTTGGTTAGAGGATGCAGAAAAGCCCAGAGCGAAAAATAAAACAATATTGAGTTCTTGAAAAATGTTATTCTTTATTAAAAAAAAATTTATTCATATTTTATAACAAAATTTATTTGCAGCTTAGTAATAATTATTTAGTGATTTTATTATTTATTATTAATCTATTAATAAATTATTTATTATTAATCTTATTTATTTGTTATTTTCTTTGGAATCATCAGTTCTTTGATAGTAATAGTTATAATTATTAGTAATATTGCCATTAATAGTACAGTTTTCAAATAGTACATTAGAATCTTTTTAAAAATGGTTGCACATTATTATTATTTATAGTGGCTGAAGAACTAGTGCTTTCTTGGATCTTCATTTTCTTCTTTGGTCCCGTAAAAGAAACATTGACTGGTGGTTTTTCAGTGAAGCGTTTACGAGGGATGTTACTTATACTTCTATTTGTCTGCAATGGTAATTGCTTTCCGTTCGCAGTGAAGAAATGCACTGATGGATCCAGTTCAACAATTTCTTGGTCATCGGATTGATCCATAGAGTCACTTAGATGTAATTTAGTAACTTCAGCAATTTGGTTTTCATGGTTATTTAAGAAATATTCTTTGTTCGTTGATAGCGAAGCATCAGTTGTGTTGTTTTTGCTTGTCGATGGTACAGCGAGCAAAGTATCAGTGTTATTAGAGTTATTTTCATTTATAATACCTTGAAAAATCAAATCTTTGGTCCTCGTAGAGTCAGCTACATACCCAGCAGCTACTGCGTCTGAATTCCAGCCTCCCAATTGCTTGATCATTATGATTAGCACCTGAGTTAGACAATAATGTGGCTGAGATTCTGCGATAGCAATGACCTGTATATCTTGATCAATCCTCTAATCCCAGAAAAGAAGCAATCATTGAAGGTGTTGAGCCAATCTTATTTTTCCCCATGACTTGTCAACTACATTTGCCATTCATATACTGAATAAAAAATCTATCTCTAAAATTATCTAAAGACCTTAAGGAGATATACTTCTTAACCTGTGAATAAAATAATGGTCCGATGACAAAGCTTCTATCAATATAAGTCTTTGTGTCTTGCACCGATACAATGAATTTATCATTTTTATCTTCAACATGAGTGTATTTCATGTTAATAAACTCAATACATCTCCACGTGCCACAGATGTCAAAAATGAGTAAAATCTGAAAAATTTATAAGAATTAAGAAGAATTTGTTTGAAGGTAAAAAAAGAAACAGAGAAAGATATATGTATGTATACGTATCCATAAATACATTTGGGCTTAAGTAGATATAATCATCTGCATTTTTCATAAATTGCATGATTTGATCCCAACATAATGCGAGTGATTTTTTTGCCTTAGGACCTTTGGAATTATTTTTGAGAATGGCTTTCAAGTTGAGATATCTGTTAATATCAATATTATGCTTCATGTTGAGCATTTTTTTTAGCATTGACCAAACACGCCATGGAGTATTTGGACCTACTTTTTTTTGCAAATCCTTGAAATAACAAATGAAGATACTTTCTTCTAAAGAATTTGCCTTGTTGTCATTCTTCCATTTCATGAATGTTTCATAAACAAAGTTGTAGCGATTAACAGATTTCGTAGGGATTATTTTGCTTCCTCAAAGAGGAAGCTTTGTAAGGGTGAAAAAAATTTTGAAAAAAAAAGTCTTCAAAAAGATGTTTTATGGTGGTATATGTGTATATTATTTGATTTTGATGATTTTTCGTTTCGTGGATGTGTGTGTGTGTGTGTGTGTGTGTGTGTGTGTGTGTGTGTGTGTGTGTGTGTGTGTGTGTGTGTGTGTGTGTGTGTGTGTCTGTGTGTGTGTGTCTGTGTGTGTGTGTGCGTGTGTGTGTATGTGTGTGTGTGTGTGTGTGTGTGTGTGTGTGTGTGTGTGTGTATTTAAACTCTTAATATCTCCGAAACTAATCAACCGATTCTCGTCCGGTAAAGCTTATTCCCTTCGTCTTGCGGCAAAAGGAAAGTACCCTGATGGATTTGGGATTTTATTGATTTTCTTTTGTTTTATAACCAAAAAACAATTTTGAATTTTTAGTTTTTTTGATTTTTTCGTATCTTATTGTAATTATTACATAAAATAATAAACTTCTCTTAAAAGGTATTCAAATTACCTACATTTTCTTTTTTTAAAATTTAAAATATCTTCACTCTGTCATTTGTTATTAAGGAAAACATTTTTATATTTCAAAAATTAATATCTCAAAAAATATTATATTTATCGATTTGAAATTTTAACCAGTTATTGTAGTAATTGAAGGCTATACTTGGCTAAAATTTCAAGAGATTATCTTCATTTGTTCCTCAGAAAAAAAATTATTTTCCAAAGAACAATTTTGAATTTTTAGTTTTTCCGATTTTTTCATATCTTATGGCCATCATTGAATAATATAATAAACTTTTCTTGAAAGGTATTTAAATTACCTATATTTTCCTTTTTTTAAATTTAAAATATCTTCAATCTGTTATTTGTTATTAATGAAAACGTTTTTACATTTAAAAAATTAATATCTCAAAAAATAATTTATTTATCGACTTGAAATTTTAACTAGTTATTGCACCAATTGGAGGCTATATGTGGTTAAAATTTAAAGAGATTATCTTCATTTGTTTTTTAGAAAAAAATTATTTTTGAAAAAATTTGCGTTTTCGTTGTCGCACGATAACAAGAGCAAAAATTATCCAATCGTCCTGAAATTTGGCACAGATGTAGCTTTTATATATCTGCTCATCGAGTTCGTTGCCCAAAAAAATTCGTCCACTACGAAAAAAGATATTTGAGATTAAAAATTTTTTGTTTAAATTTTTGAATTGCATTTTTTCGGAGAATACTTGATTTATCGACTTAAAACATTAACCACTTATTAAGCTTATAGAAAACCACATTTGGTTAAAATTTAAAGAGATTATCTTCATTTGTTTTTTAGAAAAAAATTATTTTTGACAAAATTTGCGTTTTTGTTGTCGCACGATACAAGAGCAAAAATTATCCAATCGTCCTGAAATTTGGCACAGATGTAGCTTTTATATATCTGCTGAACGAGTTCGTTGCCCAAAAAAATCGGTCCATTACGAAAAAAGATATTTGAGATTAAAAATTATTTGTTTAAATTTTTGAATCGCATTTTTTCGGAGAATACTTGATTTATCGACTTAAAACTTTAACCACTTATTAAGCTTATAGAAAACCACATTTGGTTAAAATTTAAAGAGATTATCTTCATTTGTTTTTTAGAAAAAAATTATTTTTGACAAAATTTGCGTTTTTGTTGTCGCACGATACAAGAGCAAAAATTATCCAATCGTCCTGAAATTTGGCACAGATGTAGCTTTTATATATCTGCTCATCGAGTTCGTTGCCCAAAAAAATCGGTCCACTACGAAAAAAGATATTTGAGATTAAAAATTTTTTGTTTAAATTTTTGAATTGCATTTTTTCGGAGAATACTTGATTTATCGACTTAAAACTTTAACCACTTATTAAGCTTATAGAAAACCACATTTGGTTAAAATTTAAAGAGATAATCTTCATTTGTTTTTTAGAAAAAAATTATTTTTGAAACAATTTGCGTTTTCGTTGTCGCACGATAACAAGAGCAAAAATTATCCAATCGTCCTGAAATTTGGCACAGATGTAGCTTTTATATATCTGCTAATCGAGTTCATTGCCCAAAAAAATCGGTCCATTACGAAAAAAGATATTTGAGATTAAATATTTTTTGTTTAAATTTTTGAATTGCATTTTTTCAGAGAATACTTGATTTATTGACTTAAAACTTTAACCACTTATTAAGATTATAGAAGACTATATTTCGTTAAAATTTCAAGAGGTTATCTTCATTTGTTTTTTTGAAAAAAATTATTTTTGAAAAAATTTGCGTTTTTGTTGTCGCACGATAACAAGAGCAACAATTATCCAATCGTCCTGAAATTCGGCACAGATGTAGCTTTTATATATCTGCTGATCGAGTTCATTGCCCAAAAAAATCGGTCCACTACAAAAAAGATATTTGAGATTAAAAATTTTTTGTTTAAATTTTTGAATTGCATTTTTTCGGAGAATACTTGATTTATCGACTTAAAACTTTAACCACTTATTAAGCTTATAGAAAACCACATTTGGTTAAAATTTAAAGAGATTATCTTCATTTGTTTTTTAGAAAAAAATTATTTTTGAAAAAATTTGCGTTTTCGTTGTCGCACGATAACAAGAGCAAAAATTATCCAATCGTCCTGAAATTTGGCACAGATGTAGCTTTTATATATCTGCTCATCGAGTTCGTTGCCCAAAAAAATTCGTCCACTACGAAAAAAGATATTTGAGATTAAAAATTATTTGTTTAAATTTTTGAATCGCATTTTTTCGGAGAATACTTGATTTATCGACTTAAAACTTTAACCACTTATTAAGCTTATAGAAAACCACATTTGGTTAAAATTTAAAGAGATTATCTTCATTTGTTTTTTAGAAAAAAATTATTTTTGACAAAATTTGCGTTTTTGTTGTCGCACGATACAAGAGCAAAAATTATCCAATCGTCCTGAAATTTGGCACAGATGTAGCTTTTATATATCTGCTCATCGAGTTCGTTGCCCAAAAAAATCGGTCCACTACGAAAAAAGATATTTGAGATTAAAAATTTTTTGTTTAAATTTTTGAATTGCATTTTTTCGGAGAATACTTGATTTATCGACTTAAAACTTTAACCACTTATTAAGCTTATAGAAAACCACATTTGGTTAAAATTTAAAGAGATAATCTTCATTTGTTTTTTAGAAAAAAATTATTTTTGAAACAATTTGCGTTTTCGTTGTCGCACGATAACAAGAGCAAAAATTATCCAATCGTCCTGAAATTTGGCACAGATGTAGCTTTTATATATCTGCTAATCGAGTTCATTGCCCAAAAAAATCGGTCCATTACGAAAAAAGATATTTGAGATTAAATATTTTTTGTTTAAATTTTTGAATTGCATTTTTTCAGAGAATACTTGATTTATTGACTTAAAACTTTAACCACTTATTAAGATTATAGAAGACTATATTTCGTTAAAATTTCAAGAGGTTATCTTCATTTGTTTTTTGAAAAAAATTATTTTTGAAAAAATTTGCGTTTTGTTGTCGCACGATAACAAGAGCAACAATTATCCAATCGTCCTGAAATTCGGCACAGATGTAGCTTTTATATATCTGCTGATCGAGTTCATTGCCCAAAAAATCGGTCCACTACAAAAAAGATATTTGAGATTAAAAATTTTTTGTTTAAATTTTTGAATTGCATTTTTTCGGAGAATACTTGATTTATCGACTTAAAACTTTAACCACTTATTAAGCTTATAGAAAACCACATTTGGTTAAAATTTAAAGAGATTATCTTCATTTGTTTTTTAGAAAAAAATTATTTTTGAAAAAATTTGCGTTTTCGTTGTCGCACGATAACAAGAGCAAAAATTATCCAATCGTCCTGAAATTTGGCACAGATGTAGCTTTTATATATCTGCTCATCGAGTTCGTTGCCCAAAAAAATTCGTCCACTACGAAAAAAGATATTTGAGATTAAAAATTTTTTGTTTAAATTTTTGAATTGCATTTTTTCGGAGAATACTTGATTTATCGACTTAAAACATTAACCACTTATTAAGCTTATAGAAAACCACATTTGGTTAAAATTTAAAGAGATTATCTTCATTTGTTTTTTAGAAAAAAATTATTTTTGACAAAATTTGCGTTTTTGTTGTCGCACGATACAAGAGCAAAAATTATCCAATCGTCCTGAAATTTGGCACAGATGTAGCTTTTATATATCTGCTGAACGAGTTCGTTGCCCAAAAAAATCGGTCCATTACGAAAAAAGATATTTGAGATTAAAAATTATTTGTTTAAATTTTTGAATCGCATTTTTTCGGAGAATACTTGATTTATCGACTTAAAACTTTAACCACTTATTAAGCTTATAGAAAACCACATTTGGTTAAAATTTAAAGAGATTATCTTCATTTGTTTTTTAGAAAAAAATTATTTTTGACAAAATTTGCGTTTTTGTTGTCGCACGATACAAGAGCAAAAATTATCCAATCGTCCTGAAATTTGGCACAGATGTAGCTTTTATATATCTGCTCATCGAGTTCGTTGCCCAAAAAAATCGGTCCACTACGAAAAAAGATATTTGAGATTAAAAATTTTTTGTTTAAATTTTTGAATTGCATTTTTTCGGAGAATACTTGATTTATCGACTTAAAACTTTAACCACTTATTAAGCTTATAGAAAACCACATTTGGTTAAAATTTAAAGAGATAATCTTCATTTGTTTTTTAGAAAAAAATTATTTTTGAAACAATTTGCGTTTTCGTTGTCGCACGATAACAAGAGCAAAAATTATCCAATCGTCCTGAAATTTGGCACAGATGTAGCTTTTATATATCTGCTAATCGAGTTCATTGCCCAAAAAAATCGGTCCATTACGAAAAAAGATATTTGAGATTAAATATTTTTTGTTTAAATTTTTGAATTGCATTTTTTCAGAGAATACTTGATTTATTGACTTAAAAACTTTACCACTTATTAAGATTATAGAAGACTATATTTCGTTAAAATTTCAAGAGGTTATCTTCATTTGTTTTTTTGAAAAAAATTATTTTTGAAAAAATTTGCGTTTTTGTTGTCGCACGATAACAAGAGCAACAATTATCCAATCGTCCTGAAATTCGGCACAGATGTAGCTTTTATATATCTGCTGATCGAGTTCATTGCCCAAAAAAATCGGTCCACTACAAAAAAGATATTTGAGATTAAAAATTTTTTGTTTAAATTTTTGAATTGCATTTTTTCGGAGAATACTTGATTTATCGACTTAAAACTTTAACCACTTATTAAGCTTATAGAAAACCACATTTGGTTAAAATTTAAAGAGATTATCTTCATTTGTTTTTTAGAAAAAAATTATTTTTGAAAAAATTTGCGTTTTCGTTGTCGCACGATAACAAGAGCAAAAATTATCCAATCGTCCTGAAATTTGGCACAGATGTAGCTTTTATATATCTGCTCATCGAGTTCGTTGCCCAAAAAAATTCGTCCACTACGAAAAAAGATATTTGAGATTAAAAATTTTTTGTTTAAATTTTTGAATTGCATTTTTTCGGAGAATACTTGATTTATCGACTTAAAACATTAACCACTTATTAAGCTTATAGAAAACCACATTTGGTTAAAATTTAAAGAGATTATCTTCATTTGTTTTTTAGAAAAAAATTATTTTTGACAAAATTTGCGTTTTTGTTGTCGCACGATACAAGAGCAAAAATTATCCAATCGTCCTGAAATTTGGCACAGATGTAGCTTTTATATATCTGCTGAACGAGTTCGTTGCCCAAAAAATCGGTCCATTACGAAAAAAGATATTTGAGATTAAAAATTATTTGTTTAAATTTTTGAATCGCATTTTTTCGGAGAATACTTGATTTATCGACTTAAAACTTTAACCACTTATTAAGCTTATAGAAAACCACATTTGGTTAAAATTTAAAGAGATTATCTTCATTTGTTTTTTAGAAAAAAATTATTTTTGACAAAATTTGCGTTTTTGTTGTCGCACGATACAAGAGCAAAAATTATCCAATCGTCCTGAAATTTGGCACAGATGTAGCTTTTATATATCTGCTCATCGAGTTCGTTGCCCAAAAAAATCGGTCCACTACGAAAAAAGATATTTGAGATTAAATATTTTTTGTTTAAATTTTTGAATTGCATTTTTTCAGAGAATACTTGATTTATTGACTTAAAAACTTTACCACTTATTAAGATTATAGAAGACTATATTTCGTTAAAATTTCAAGAGGTTATCTTCATTTGTTTTTTTGAAAAAAATTATTTTTGAAAAAATTTGCGTTTTTGTTGTCGCACGATAACAAGAGCAACAATTATCCAATCGTCCTGAAATTCGGCACAGATGTAGCTTTTATATATCTGCTGATCGAGTTCATTGCCCAAAAAAATCGGTCCACTACAAAAAAGATATTTGAGATTAAAAATTTTTTGTTTAAATTTTTGAATTGCATTTTTTCGGAGAATACTTGATTTATCGACTTAAAACTTTAACCACTTATTAAGCTTATAGAAAACCACATTTGGTTAAAATTTAAAGAGATTATCTTCATTTGTTTTTTAGAAAAAAATTATTTTTGAAAAAATTTGCGTTTTCGTTGTCGCACGATAACAAGAGCAAAAATTATCCAATCGTCCTGAAATTTGGCACAGATGTAGCTTTTATATATCTGCTCATCGAGTTCGTTGCCCAAAAAAATTCGTCCACTACGAAAAAAGATATTTGAGATTAAAAATTTTTTGTTTAAATTTTTGAATTGCATTTTTTCGGAGAATACTTGATTTATCGACTTAAAACATTAACCACTTATTAAGCTTATAGAAAACCACATTTGGTTAAAATTTAAAGAGATTATCTTCATTTGTTTTTTAGAAAAAAATTATTTTTGACAAAATTTGCGTTTTTGTTGTCGCACGATACAAGAGCAAAAATTATCCAATCGTCCTGAAATTTGGCACAGATGTAGCTTTTATATATCTGCTGAACGAGTTCGTTGCCCAAAAAAATCGGTCCATTACGAAAAAAGATATTTGAGATTAAAAATTATTTGTTTAAATTTTTGAATCGCATTTTTTCGGAGAATACTTGATTTATCGACTTAAAACTTTAACCACTTATTAAGCTTATAGAAAACCACATTTGGTTAAAATTTAAAGAGATTATCTTCATTTGTTTTTTAGAAAAAATTATTTTTGACAAAATTTGCGTTTTTGTTGTCGCACGATACAAGAGCAAAAATTATCCAATCGTCCTGAAATTTGGCACAGATGTAGCTTTTATATATCTGCTCATCGAGTTCGTTGCCCAAAAAAATCGGTCCACTACGAAAAAAGATATTTGAGATTAAAAATTTTTTGTTTAAATTTTTGAATTGCATTTTTTCGGAGAATACTTGATTTATCGACTTAAAACTTTAACCACTTATTAAGCTTATAGAAAACCACATTTGGTTAAAATTTAAAGAGATAATCTTCATTTGTTTTTTAGAAAAAAATTATTTTTGAAACAATTTGCGTTTTCGTTGTCGCACGATAACAAGAGCAAAAATTATCCAATCGTCCTGAAATTTGGCACAGATGTAGCTTTTATATATCTGCTAATCGAGTTCATTGCCCAAAAAAATCGGTCCATTACGAAAAAGATATTTGAGATTAAATATTTTTTGTTTAAATTTTTGAATTGCATTTTTTCAGAGAATACTTGATTTATTGACTTAAAACTTTAACCACTTATTAAGATTATAGAAGACTATATTTCGTTAAAATTTCAAGAGGTTATCTTCATTTGTTTTTTTGAAAAAAATTATTTTTGAAAAAATTTGCGTTTTTGTTGTCGCACGATAACAAGAGCAACAATTATCCAATCGTCCTGAAATTCGGCACAGATGTAGCTTTTATAT
Organism: Torymus aiolomorphi; assembly: GCA_036365515.1. NCBI lineage: Eukaryota > Metazoa > Arthropoda > Insecta > Hymenoptera > Torymidae > Torymus > Torymus aiolomorphi. The sequence continues at coordinate 84,824,007 of CM070877.1, forward strand.
ATCTGCTGATCGAGTTCATTGCCCAAAAAAATCGGTCCACTACAAAAAGATATTTGAGATTAAAAATTTTTTGTTTAAATTTTTGAATTGCATTTTTTCGGAGAATACTTGATTTATCGACTTAAAACTTTAACCACTTATTAAGCTTATAGAAAACCACATTTGGTTAAAATTTAAAGAGATTATCTTCATTTGTTTTTTAGAAAAAAATTATTTTTGAAAAAATTTGCGTTTTCGTTGTCGCACGATAACAAGAGCAAAAATTATCCAATCGTCCTGAAATTTGGCACAGATGTAGCTTTTATATATCTGCTCATCGAGTTCGTTGCCCAAAAAAATTCGTCCACTACGAAAAAAGATATTTGAGATTAAAAATTTTTGTTTAAATTTTTGAATTGCATTTTTTCGGAGAATACTTGATTTATCGACTTAAAACATTAACCACTTATTAAGCTTATAGAAAACCACATTTGGTTAAAATTTAAAGAGATTATCTTCATTTGTTTTTTAGAAAAAAATTATTTTTGACAAAATTTGCGTTTTTGTTGTCGCACGATACAAGAGCAAAAATTATCCAATCGTCCTGAAATTTGGCACAGATGTAGCTTTTATATATCTGCTGAACGAGTTCGTTGCCCAAAAAAATCGGTCCATTACGAAAAAAGATATTTGAGATTAAAAATTATTTGTTTAAATTTTTGAATCGCATTTTTTCGGAGAATACTTGATTTATCGACTTAAAACTTTAACCACTTATTAAGCTTATAGAAAACCACATTTGGTTAAAATTTAAAGAGATTATCTTCATTTGTTTTTTAGAAAAAAATTATTTTTGACAAAATTTGCGTTTTTGTTGTCGCACGATACAAGAGCAAAAATTATCCAATCGTCCTGAAATTTGGCACAGATGTAGCTTTTATATATCTGCTCATCGAGTTCGTTGCCCAAAAAAATCGGTCCACTACGAAAAAAGATATTTGAGATTAAAAATTTTTTGTTTAAATTTTTGAATTGCATTTTTTCGGAGAATACTTGATTTATCGACTTAAAACTTTAACCACTTATTAAGCTTATAGAAAACCACATTTGGTTAAAATTTAAAGAGATTATCTTCATTTGTTTTTTAGAAAAAAATTATTTTTGAAAAAATTTGCGTTTTTGTTGTCGCACGATAACAAGAGCAAAAATTATCCAATCGTCCTGAAATTTGGCACAGATGTAGCTTTTATATATCTGCTGATCGAGTTCGTTGCCCAAAAAAATCGGTCCATTACGAAAAAAGATATTCGAGATTAAAAATTTTTTTTTTAATTTTTGAATCAAATTTTTTCGGAGAATACTTGATTTATTGACTTAAAACTTTAACCACTTATTAAGCTTATAGAAAACCACATTTGGTTAAAATTTAAAGAGATTATCTTCCTTTGTTCCGCAGAAAAAAATTATTTTCCAAAGAACAATTTTGTATTTTTAGTTTTTCCGATTTTTTCATATATTATGGCCATCGTTGAATAACATAATAAACTTTTCTTGAAAGGTATTTAAATTACCTCTATTTTCCTTTTTTAAAATTTAAAATATCTTCAATCTGTTATGTGTTATTAATGAAAACGTTTTTATATTTAAAAAATTAATATCTCAAAAAATAATTTATGTATCGACTTGAACTTTTAACTAGTTATTGCACTAATTGGAGGCTATATGTGGTTAAAATTTCAAGAGATTATCATTATTTGTTTTTTAGAAAAAAATTATTTTTGAAACAATTTGCGTTTTCGTTGTCGCACGATAACAAGAGCAAAAATTATCCAATCGTCCTGAAATTTGGCACAGATGTAGCTTTTATATATCTGCTGATCGAGTTCGTTGCCCAAAAAAATCGGTCCATTACGAAAAAAGATATTCGAGATTAAAAATTTTTTTTTTAATTTTTGAATCGCATTTTTTCAGAGAATACTTGATTTATTGACTTAAAACTTTAACCACTTATTAAGCTTATAGAAGACTATATTTGGTTAAAATTTCAAGAGAATATCTTTATTTGTTTTTTAGAAAAAAATTATTTTTGAAACAATTTGCGTTTCCGTTGTCGCACGATAACAAGAGCAAAAATTATCCAATCGTCCTGAAATTTGGCGCAGATGTAGCTTTTATATATCTGCTGATCGAGTTCATTGCCCAAAAAAATCGGTCCACTACGAAAAAAGATATTTGAGATTAAAAATTTTATGTTTAAATTTTTGAATCGCATTTTTTCGGAGAATACTTGATTTATTGATTTAAGACTTTAACCACTTATTAAACTTATAGAAAACTATATTTGGTTAAAATTTCAAGAGATTATCTTCATTTGTTTTTTAGAAAAAAATTATTTTTGAAAAAAATTGCGTTTTTGTTGTCGCACGATAACAAGAGCAAAAATTATCCAATCGTCCAGAAATTTGGCACAGATGTAGCTTTTATATATCTGCTGATCGAGTTCGTTGCCCAAAAAAATCGGTCCACTACGAAAAAAGATATTCGAGATTAAAAATTCTTTTTTTAATTTTTGAATCAAATTTTTTCGGAGAATACTTGATTTATTGACTTAAAACTTTAACCACTTATTAGGCTTATAGAAAACCACATTTGGTTAAAATTTAAAGAGATTATCTTCCTTTGTTCCGCAGAAAAAAATTATTTTCCAAAGAACAATTTTGTATTTTTAGTTTTTCCGATTTTTTCATATATTATGGCCATCGTTGAATAACATAATAAACTTTTCTTGAAAGGTATTTAAATTACCTCTATTTTCCTTTTTTATAATTTAAAATATCTTCAATCTGTTATTTGTTATTAATGAAATCGTTTTTATATTTAAAAAATTAATAACTCAAAAAATAATTTATTTATCGACTTGAACTTTTAACTAGTTATTGCACTAATTGGAGGCTATATGTGGTTAAAATTTCAAGAGATTATCATTATTTGTTTTTTAGGAAAAAATTATTTTTGAAACAATTTGCGTTTTCGTTGTCGCACGATAACAAGAGCAAAAATTATCCAATCGTCCTGAAATTTGGCACAGATGTAGCTTTTATATATCTGCCGAACGAGTTCGTTGCCCAAAAAAATCGGTCCATTACGAAGAAAGATATTTGAGATTAAAAATTTTTTGTTTAAATTTTTGAATCGCATTTTTTCGGAGAATACTTGATTTATTGACTTAAAACTTTAACCACTTATTAAGCTTATAGAAAACCACATTTGGTTAAAATTTAAAGAGATTATCTTCATTTGTTTTTTAGAATAAAATTATTTTTGAAAAAATTTGCGTTTTTGTTGTCGCACGATAACAAGAGCAAAAATTATCCAATCGTCCTGAAATTTGGCACAGATGTAGCTTTTATATATCTGCTGATCGAGTTCGTTGCCCAAAAAAATCGGTCCATTACGAAAAAAGATATTCGAGATTAAAAATTTTTTTTTAATTTTTGAATCGCATTTTTTCAGAGAATACTTGATTTATTGACTTAAAACTTTAACCACTTATTAAGCTTATAGAAGACTATATTTGGTTAAAATTTCAAGAGAATATCTTTATTTGTTTTTTAGAAAAAAATTATTTTTGAAACAATTTGCGTTTCCGTTGTCGCACGATAACAAGAGCAAAAATTATCCAATCGTCCTGAAATTTGGCGCAGATGTAGCTTTTATATATCTGCTGATCGAGTTCATTGCCCAAAAAAATCGGTCCACTACGAAAAAGATATTTGAGATTAAAAATTTTTTGTTTAAATTTTTGAATCGCATTTTTCGGAGAATACTTGATTTATTGACTTAAAACTTTAACCACTTATTAAGCTTATAGAAAACCACATTTGGTTAAAATTTAAAGAGATTATCTTCATTTGTTTTTTAGAATAAAATTATTTTTGAAAAAATTTGCGTTTTTGTTGTCGCACGATAACAAGAGCAAAAATTATCCAATCGTCCTGAAATTTGGCACAGATGTAGCTTTTATATATCTGCTGAACGAGTTCGTTGCCCAAAAAAATCGGTCCATTACGAAAAAAGATATTTGAGATTAAAAATTATTTGTTTAAATTTTTGAATCGCATTTTTTCGGAGAATACTTGATTTATCGACTTAAATCTTTAACCACTTATTAAGCTTATAGAAAACCACATTTGGTTAAAATTTAAAGAGATTATCTTCATTTGTTTTTTAGAAAAAAATTATTTTTGAAAAAATTTGCGTTTTTGTTGTCGCACGATAACAAGAGCAAAAATTATCCAATCGTCCTGAAATTTGGCACAGATGTAGCTTTTATATATCTGCTGATCGAGTTCGTTGCCCAAAAAAATCGGTCCATTACGAAAAAGATATTCGAGATTAAAAATTTTTTTTTTTAATTTTTGAATCGCATTTTTTCAGAGAATACTTGATTTATTGACTTAAAACTTTAACCACTTATTAAGCTTATAGAAGACTATATTTGGTTAAAATTTCAAGAGAATATCTTTATTTGTTTTTTAGAAAAAATTATTTTTGAAACAATTTGCGTTTCCGTTGTCGCACGATAACAAGAGCAAAAATTATCCAATCGTCCTGAAATTTGGCGCAGATGTAGCTTTTATATATCTGCTGATCGAGTTCATTGCCCAAAAAAATCGGTCCACTACGAAAAAAGATATTTGAGATTAAAAATTTTATGTTTAAATTTTTGAATCGCATTTTTTCGGAGAATACTTGATTTATTGATTTAAGACTTTAACCACTTATTAAACTTATAGAAAACTATATTTGGTTAAAATTTCAAGAGATTATCTTCATTTGTTTTTTAGAAAAAAATTATTTTTGAAAAAAATTGCGTTTTTGTTGTCGCACGATAACAAGAGCAAAAATTATCCAATCGTCCAGAAATTTGGCACAGATGTAGCTTTTATATATCTGCTGATCGAGTTCGTTGCCCAAAAAAATCGGTCCACTACGAAAAAAGATATTCGAGATTAAAAATTTTTTTTTTAATTTTTGAATCAAATTTTTTCGGAGAATACTTGATTTATTGACTTAAAACTTTAACCACTTATTAGGCTTATAGAAAACCACATTTGGTTAAAATTTAAAGAGATTATCTTCCTTTGTTCCGCAGAAAAAAATTATTTTCCAAAGAACAATTTTGTATTTTTAGTTTTTCCGATTTTTTCATATATTATGGCCATCGTTGAATAACATAATAAACTTTTCTTGAAAGGTATTTAAATTACCTCTATTTTCCTTTTTTAAAATTTAAAATATCTTCAATCTGTTATGTGTTATTAATGAAAACGTTTTTATATTTAAAAAATTAATATCTCAAAAAATAATTTATGTATCGACTTGAACTTTTAACTAGTTATTGCACTAATTGGAGGCTATATGTGGTTAAAATTTCAAGAGATTATCATTATTTGTTTTTTAGAAAAAAATTATTTTTGAAACAATTTGCGTTTTCGTTGTCGCACGATAACAAGAGCAAAAATTATCCAATCGTCCTGAAATTTGGCACAGATGTAGCTTTTATATATCTGCCGAACGAGTTCGTTGCCCAAAAAAATCGGTCCATTACGAAGAAAGATATTTGAGATTAAAAATTTTTTGTTTAAATTTTTGAATCGCATTTTTTCGGAGAATACTTGATTTATTGACTTAAAACTTTAACCACTTATTAAGCTTATAGAAAACCACATTTGGTTAAAATTTAAAGAGATTATCTTCATTTGTTTTTTAGAATAAAATTATTTTTGAAAAAATTTGCGTTTTTGTTGTCGCACGATAACAAGAGCAAAAATTATCCAATCGTCCTGAAATTTGGCACAGATGTAGCTTTTATATATCTGCTGATCGAGTTCGTTGCCCAAAAAATCGGTCCATTACGAAAAAGATATTCGAGATTAAAAATTTTTTTTTTAATTTTTGAATCGCATTTTTTCAGAGAATACTTGATTTATTGACTTAAAACTTTAACCACTTATTAAGCTTATAGAAGACTATATTTGGTTAAAATTTCAAGAGAATATCTTTATTTGTTTTTTAGAAAAAAATTATTTTTGAAACAATTTGCGTTTCCGTTGTCGCACGATAACAAGAGCAAAAATTATCCAATCGTCCTGAAATTTGGCGCAGATGTAGCTTTTATATATCTGCTGATCGAGTTCATTGCCCAAAAAAATCGGTCCACTACGAAAAAGATATTTGAGATTAAAAATTTTATGTTTAAATTTTTGAATCGGATTTTTTCGGAGAATACTTGATTTATTGATTTAAGACGTTAACGACTGATTAAACGTATAGAAAAGTATATTTGGTGAAAATTTCAAGAGAGTATCTTCATTTGTTTTTTAGAAAAAATTATTTTTGAAAAAAATTGCGTTTTTGTTGTCGCACGATAACAAGAGCAAAAATTATCCAATCGTCCAGAAATTTGGCACAGATGTAGCTTTTATATATCTGCTGATCGAGTTCGTTGGCCAAAAAAATCGGTCCACTACGAAAAAAGATATTCGAGATTAAAAATTCTTTTTTTAATTTTTGAATCAAATTTTTTCGGAGAATACTTGATTTATTGACTTAAAACTTTAACCACTTATTAGGCTTATAGAAAACCACATTTGGTTAAAATTTAAAGAGATTATCTTCCTTTGTTCCGCAGAAAAAAATTATTTTCCAAAGAACAATTTTGTATTTTTAGTTTTTCCGATTTTTTCATATATTATGGCCATCGTTGAATAACATAATAAACTTTTCTTGAAAGGTATTTAAATTACCTCTATTTTCCTTTTTTATAATTTAAAATATCTTCAATCTGTTATTTGTTATTAATGAAATCGTTTTTATATTTAAAAAATTAATAACTCAAAAAATAATTTATTTATCGACTTGAACTTTTAACTAGTTATTGCACTAATTGGAGGCTATATGTGGTTAAAATTTCAAGAGATTATCATTATTTGTTTTTTAGAAAAAAATTATTTTTGAAACAATTTGCGTTTTCGTTGTCGCACGATAACAAGAGCAAAAATTATCCAATCGTCCTGAAATTTGGCACAGATGTAGCTTTTATATATCTGCCGAACGAGTTCGTTGCCCAAAAAAATCGGTCCATTACGAAGAAAGATATTTGAGATTAAAAATTTTTTGTTTAAATTTTTGAATCGCATTTTTTCGGAGAATACTTGATTTATTGACTTAAAACTTTAACCACTTATTAAGCTTATAGAAAACCACATTTGGTTAAAATTTAAAGAGATTATCTTCATTTGTTTTTTAGAATAAAATTATTTTTGAAAAAATTTGCGTTTTTGTTGTCGCACGATAACAAGAGCAAAAATTATCCAATCGTCCTGAAATTTGGCACAGATGTAGCTTTTATATATCTGCTGATCGAGTTCGTTGCCCAAAAAAATCGGTCCATTACGAAAAAAGATATTCGAGATTAAAAATTTTTTTTTTAATTTTTGAATCGCATATTTTCAGAGAATACTTGATTTATTGACTTAAAACTTTAACCACTTATTAAGCTTATAGAAGACTATATTTGGTTAAAATTTCAAGAGAATATCTTTATTTGTTTTTTAGAAAAAAATTATTTTTGAAACAATTTGCGTTTCCGTTGTCGCACGATAACAAGAGCAAAAATTATCCAATCGTCCTGAAATTTGGCGCAGATGTAGCTTTTATATATCTGCTGATCGAGTTCATTGCCCAAAAAAATCGGTCCACTACGAAAAAAGATATTTGAGATTAAAAATTTTTTGTTTAAATTTTTGAATCGCATTTTTTCGGAGAATACTTGATTTATTGACTTAAAACTTTAACCACTTATTAAGCTTATAGAAAACCACATTTGGTTAAAATTTAAAGAGATTATCTTCATTTGTTTTTTAGAATAAAATTATTTTTGAAAAAATTTGCGTTTTTGTTGTCGCACGATAACAAGAGCAAAAATTATCCAATCGTCCTGAAATTTGGCACAGATGTAGCTTTTATATATCTGCTGAACGAGTTCGTTGCCCAAAAAAATCGGTCCATTACGAAAAAAGATATTTGAGATTAAAAATTATTTGTTTAAATTTTTGAATCGCATTTTTTCGGAGAATACTTGATTTATCGACTTAAATCTTTAACCACTTATTAAGCTTATAGAAAACCACATTTGGTTAAAATTTAAAGAGATTATCTTCATTTGTTTTTTAGAAAAAAATTATTTTTGAAAAAATTTGCGTTTTTGTTGTCGCACGATAACAAGAGCAAAAATTATCCAATCGTCCTGAAATTTGGCACAGATGTAGCTTTTATATATCTGCTGATCGAGTTCGTTGCCCAAAAAAATCGGTCCATTACGAAAAAAGATATTCGAGATTAAAAATTTTTTTTTTAATTTTTGAATCGCATTTTTTCAGAGAATACTTGATTTATTGACTTAAAACTTTAACCACTTATTAAGCTTATAGAAGACTATATTTGGTTAAAATTTCAAGAGAATATCTTTATTTGTTTTTTAGAAAAAAATTATTTTTGAAACAATTTGCGTTTCCGTTGTCGCACGATAACAAGAGCAAAAATTATCCAATCGTCCTGAAATTTGGCGCAGATGTAGCTTTTATATATCTGCTGATCGAGTTCATTGCCCAAAAAAATCGGTCCACTACGAAAAAAGATATTTGAGATTAAAAATTTTATGTTTAAATTTTTGAATCGCATTTTTTCGGAGAATACTTGATTTATTGATTTAAGACTTTAACCACTTATTAAACTTATAGAAAACTATATTTGGTTAAAATTTCAAGAGATTATCTTCATTTGTTTTTTAGAAAAAAATTATTTTTGAAAAAAATTGCGTTTTTGTTGTCGCACGATAACAAGAGCAAAAATTATCCAATCGTCCAGAAATTTGGCACAGATGTAGCTTTTATATATCTGCTGATCGAGTTCGTTGCCCAAAAAAATCGGTCCACTACGAAAAAAGATATTCGAGATTAAAAATTCTTTTTTTAATTTTTGAATCAAATTTTTTCGGAGAATACTTGATTTATTGACTTAAAACTTTAACCACTTATTAGGCTTATAGAAAACCACATTTGGTTAAAATTTAAAGAGATTATCTTCCTTTGTTCCCCAGAAAAAAATTATTTTCCAAAGAACAATTTTGTATTTTTAGTTTTTCCGATTTTTTCATATATTATGGCCATCGTTGAATAACATAATAAACTTTTCTTGAAAGGTATTTAAATTACCTCTATTTTCCTTTTTTATAATTTAAAATATCTTCAATCTGTTATTTGTTATTAATGAAATCGTTTTTATATTTAAAAAATTAATAACTCAAAAAATAATTTATTTATCGACTTGAACTTTTAACTAGTTATTGCACTAATTGGAGGCTATATGTGGTTAAAATTTCAAGAGATTATCTTTAATTGTTTTTTAGAAAAAAATTATTTTTGAAAAAATTAGCGTTTTCGTTGTCGCACGATAACAAGAGCAAAAATTATCCACTCGTCCTGAAATTTGGCACAGATGTAGCTTTTATATATCTGCTGATCGAGTTCGTTGCCCAAAAAAATCGGTCCACTACGAAAAAAGATATTCGAGATTAAAAATTTTTTTTTTAATTTTTGAATCAAATTTTTTCGGAGAATACTTGATTTATTGACTTAAAACTTTAACCACTTATTAGGCTTATAGAAAACCACATTTGGTTAAAATTTAAAGAGATTATCTTCCTTTGTTCCGCAGAAAAAAATTATTTTCCAAAGAACAATTTTGTATTTTTAGTTTTTCCGATTTTTTCATATATTATGGCCATCGTTGAATAACATAATAAACTTTTCTTGAAAGGTATTTAAATTACCTCTATTTTCCTTTTTTAAAATTAAAAATTCTTCAATCTGTTATTTGTTATTAATGAAATCGTTTTTATATTTAAAAAATTAATATCTCAAAAAATAATTTATTTATCGACTTGATCTTTTAACTAGTTATTGCACTAATTGGAGGCTATATGTGGTTAAAATTTCAAGAGATTATCTTTAATTGTTTTTTAGAAAAAAATTATATTTGAAACAATTTGCGTTTTCGTTGTCGCACGATAACAAGAGCAAAAATTATCCAATCGTCCTGAAATTTGGCACAGATGTAGCTTTTATATATCTGCTGAACGAGTTCGTTGCCCAAAAAAATCGGACCATTACGAAGAAAGATATTTGAGATTAAAAATTTTTTGTTTAAATTTTTGAATCGCATTTTTTCGGAGAATACTTGATTTATTGACTTAAAACTTTAACCACTTATTAAGCTTATAGAAAACCACATTTGGTTAAAATTTAAAGAGATTATCTTCATTTGTTTTTTAGAATAAAATTATTTTTGAAAAAATTTGCGTTTTTGTTGTCGCACGATAACAAGAGCAAAAATTATCCAATCGTCCTGAAATTTGGCACAGATGTAGCTTTTATATATCTGCTGATCGAGTTCGTTGCCCAAAAAAATCGGTCCATTACGACAAAAGATATTCGAGATTAAAAATTTTTTTTTTAATTTTTGAATCGCATTTTTTCAGAGAATACTTGATTTATTGACTTAAAACTTTAACCACTTATTAAGCTTATAGAAGACTATATTTGGTTAAAATTTCAAGAGAATATCTTTATTTGTTTTTTAGAAAAAAATTATTTTTGAAACAATTTGCGTTTTCGTTGTCGCACGATAACAAGAGCAAAAATTATCCAATCGTCCTGAAATTTGGCACAGATGTAGCTTTTATATATCTGCTGATCGAGTTCATTGCCCAAAAAAATCGGTCCATTACGAAAAAAGATATTTGAGATTAAAAATTTTTTGTTTAAATTTTTCAATTGCATTTTTTCCGAGAATACTTGATTTATTGACTTAAAACTTTAACCACTTATTAAGATTATAGAAGACTATATTTCGTTAAAATTTCAAGAGCTTATCTTCATTTGTTTTTTTGAAAAAAATTATTTTTGAAAAAATTTGCGTTTTTGTTGTCGCACGATAACAAGAGCAACAATTATCCAATCGTCCTGAAATTCGGCACAGATGTAGCTTTTATATATCTGCTGATCGAGTTCATTGCCCAAAAAAATCGGTCCACTACGAAAAAAGATATTTGAGATTAAAAATTTTTTGTTTAAATTTTTGAATTGCATTTTTTCGGAGAATACTAGATTTATCGACTTAAAACTTTAACCACTTATTAAGCTTATAGAAAACCACATTTGGTTAAAATTTAAAGAGATTATCTTCATTTGTTTTTTAGAAAAAAATTATTTTTGAAAAAATTTGCGTTTTCGTTGTCGCACGATAACAAGAGCAACAATTATCCAATCGTCCTGAAATTCGGCACAGATGTAGCTTTTATATATCTGCTGATCGAGTTCATTGCCCAAAAAAATCGGTCCACTACGAAAAAAGATATTTGAGATTAAAAATTTTTTGTTTAAATTTTTGAATTGCATTTTTTCGGAGAATACTAGATTTATCGACTTAAAACTTTAACCACTTATTAAGCTTATAGAAAACCACATTTGGTTAAAATTTAAAGAGATTATCTTCATTTGTTTTTTAGAAAAAAATTATTTTTGAAAAAATTTGCGTTTTCGTTGTCGCACGATAACAAGAGCAAAAATTATCCAATCGTCCTGAAATTCGGCACAGATGTAGCTTTTATATATCTGCTGATCGAGTTCATTGCCCAAAAAAATCGGTCCATTACGACAAAAGATATTCGAGATTAAAAATTTTTTTTTTAATTTTTGAATCGCATTTTTTCAGAGAATACTTGATTTATTGACTTAAAACTTTAACCACTTATTAAGCTTATAGAAGACTATATTTGGTTAAAATTTCAAGAGAATATCTTTATTTGTTTTTTAGAAAAAAATTATTTTTGAAACAATTTGCGTTTTCGTTGTCGCACGATAACAAGAGCAAAAATTATCCAATCGTCCTGAAATTTGGCACAGATGTAGCTTTTATATATCTGCTGATCGAGTTCATTGCCCAAAAAAATCGGTCCATTACGAAAAAAGATATTTGAGATTAAAAATTTTTTGTTTAAATTTTTGAATTGCATTTTTTCCGAGAATACTTGATTTATTGACTTAAAACTTTAACCACTTATTAAGATTATAGAAGACTATATTTCGTTAAAATTTCAAGAGGTTATCTTCATTTGTTTTTTTGAAAAAAATTATTTTTGAAAAAATTTGCGTTTTTGTTGTCGCACGATAACAAGAGCAACAATTATCCAATCGTCCTGAAATTCGGCACAGATGTAGCTTTTATATATCTGCTGATCGAGTTCATTGCCCAAAAAAATCGGTCCACTACGAAAAAAGATATTTGAGATTAAAAATTTTTTGTTTAAATTTTTGAATTGCATTTTTTCGGAGAATACTTGATTTATCGACTTAAAACTTTAACCACTTATTAAGCTTATAGAAAACCACATTTGGTTAAAATTTAAAGAGATTATCTTCATTTGTTTTTTAGAAAAAAATTATTTTTGAAAAAATTAGCGTTTTCGTTGTCGCACGATAACAAGAGCAAAAATTATCCAATCGTCCTGAAATTTGGCACAGATGTAGCTTTTATATATCTGCTGATCGAGTTCGTTGCCCAAAAAAATCGGTCCATTACGAAAAAAGATATTCGAGATTAAAAATTTTTTTTTAATTTTTGAATCAAATTTTTTCGGAGAATACTTGATTTATTGACTTAAAACATTAACCACTTATTAAGCTTATAGAAGACTATATTTGGTTAAAATTTAAAGAGATTATCTTCATTTGTTTTTTAGAAAAAAATTATTTTTGAAAAAATATGCGTTTTTGTTGTCGCACGATAACAAGAGCAAAAATTATCCAATCGTCCAGAAATTTGGCACAGATGTAGCTTTTATATATCTGCTGATCGAGTTCGTTGCCCAAAAAAAACGGTTCATTACGAAAAAAGATATTTGAGTTTAAAAATTTTTTGTTTAAATTTTTGAATCGCATTTTTTCGGAGAATATTTGATTTATTGACTTAAACCTTAACCACTTATTAAGCTTATAGAAAACCACATTTGGTTAAAATTTAAAGAGATTATCTTCATTTGTTTTTTAGAAAAAAATTATTTTTGACAAAATTGCGTTTTCGTTGTCGCACGATAACAAGAGCAAAAATTATCCAATCGTCCTGAAATTTGGCACAGATGTAGCTTTTATATATCTGCTGATGGAGTTCGTTGCCCAAAAATATCGGTCCATTACGAAAAAAGATATTTGAGATTAAAAATTTTTTGTTTAAATTTTTGAATCGCATTTTTTCGGAGAATACTTGATTTATTGACTTAAAACTTTAACAACTTATTAAGCTTATAGAAGACTATATTTGGTTTAAATTTCAAGAGATTATCTTCATTTTTTTTTTAGAAAAAAATTATTTTTGAAAAAATTTGGTTTTTGTTGTCGCACGATAAAAAGAGCAAAAATTATCCAATCGTCCTGAAATTTGCCACAGATGTAGCTTTTATATATCTGCTGAACGAGTTCGTTGCCCAAAAAAATCGGTCCAATACGAAAAAAAGATATTTGAGATTAAAAATTATTTGTTTAAATTTTTGAATCGCATTTTTTCGGAGAATATTTGATTTATTGACTTAAAACATTAACCACTTATTAAGCTTATAGAAAACCACATTTGGATAAAATTTAAAGAGATTATCTTCATTTGATTCTTAGAAAAAAATTATTTTTGAAAAAATTTGCGTTTTCGTTGTCGCACGATAACAACAGCAAAAATTATCCAATCGTCCTGAAATTTGGCACAGATGTAGCTTTTATATATCTGCTGATCGAGTTCGTTGCCCAAAAAAATCGGTCCATTACGACAAAAGAGGTTTGAGATTAAAAATTTTTTTTTTTAATTTTTAAATCGCATTTTTTCGGAGAATACGTGATTTATTGACTTAAAATTTTAATCACTTATTAAGCTTATAGAAGATTATATTTGGTTAAAATTTCAAGAGATTATCTTCATTTTGTTTTTTAGAAAAAAATATTTTTGAAAATATTTGCGTTTTTGTTGTCGCACGGTAACAAGAGCAAAAATTATCCAATCGTCCTGAATTTAAAAATCATAATGAATTGGGGGGGGGGGTCCAGAGTTTCGACGATTCACTATAAAATTGAAGTCAACTATAGACGTTTTTCCGTTCGACTGTGATAATGCAGATAGTTCTAAATTTCGAAATTCTAAATTACGAAAATCATTATTTCGATTGTAAAAGTTCATCTTCTGTCCAAAACATTGAATTTCATTACTACGATTTCACAGCAAATATAACCTGTTTCTAATGATTTATTACGAAATATCTATATGTACCCCTATTAAATTCTATTGCTTCCTCATAGAGGAAGCTTTGTAAAGGTGAAAAAAATTTTGGAAAAAAAATGGTCAAAAAGATGTTTTAACGCGATATATGTGTATATTAGTGGATTTTGATAATTTTTGCTTTCGCGTGTGTGTGTGTGTGTGTGTGTGTGTGTGTGTGTGTGTGTGTGTGAGTGTGTGTATGTGCGTGTGTGTGTGTGTGTTATACTCTTCATATCTTCGAAACGAATCAACCGATTTCCGTCTGGTAAAGCTTATTCTCTTCATTTCGCGGGAAAAGAAAGGTACTCTGATGGATATGAGTTTTTATTGATTTTCTTTTGTTTTATAACTAAAAATCGATTTTGAATTTTCAGTTTTTTTTATTTTCTCATATCTTACAGCCATTATTACATAATGTAATAAACTTTTCTTGAAAGGTATTTAAATTACCTATATTTTCTTTTTTTTTTATTTTAAATATCTTCACTCTGTCATTTGTTATTAAGGAAAACTTTTTTATATTTCATAAATTAATTTCTCAAAAAATATTTTATTTATCGACTTGAAATTTTATCCAGTTATTACAATAATTGAAGACTATATTTGGTTAAAATTTCAAGAGATTATCTTCATTTGTTTTTTAGAAAAAAATTATTTTAGAAAAAATTTTCGTTTTCGTTGGCGCACGATAATTAGAGCAAAAATTATCCAATTGTCCTGAAATTTGGCACAGATGTAGCTTTAAAATATCTTCAGATCGAGTTCGTTGCCCAAAAAAATCGGTCCATTACGAGAAAAGATATTTGAGGTTAATAATAAAAAAAGAAAATTTTCGAATCGCGTTTTCTCAAAGAATACTTGATTTATCGACATAAAATTTTAACCATTTATTAAATTTATGGAAGACTATATTTGGTTTAAATTTCAGGAGATTATCTTCATTTGTATTTTAGAAAAAAAAATTTGCGTTTTTGATGTCGCACGATAACAAGAGCAAAAATTATCAAATCGTCCTGAAATTTGGCACAGATGTAGCTTTAAAATATCTTCAGATCGAGTTCGTTGCCCAAAAAAATCGGTCCATTACGAGAAAAGATATTTGAGGTTAAAAATTAAAAAAGAAAATTTTCGAATCGCGTTTTCTCAAAGAATACTTGATTTATCGACATAAAATTTTAACCATTTATTAAATTTATGGAAGACTATATTTGGTTTAAATTTCAGGAGATTATCTTCATTTGTATTTTAGAAAAAAAAATTTGCGTTTTTGATGTCGCACGATAACAAGAGCAAAAATTATCAAATCGTCCTGAAATTTGGCACAGATGTAGTTTTTATATATCTTCAGATCGAGTTCGTTGCCCAAAAAAATCGGTCATTACGAAAAAAGATATTTGTGGCTAAAAATTTTTTTTTTTTAATTTTCGAATCGCGTTTTCTCAAAGAATACTTGATTTATCGACTTAAAATTTTAACCACTTATTAAATTTATAGAAGACTATATTTGGTTAAAATTTCAGGAGATTATCGTAATTTGTTTTTTATAAGAAAATTATTTTGAAAAAATTTGCGTTTTTGCTGTCGCACGATAACTAGAGCAAAAATTACCCAATTGTCCTGAAATTTCGGCACAGATGTAGCTTTTAATACCTTCAGATCGAGTTGGTTGCTCAAAAAAATTGGTCCATTACGAAAAAAGATATTTGAGGTTAAAATTTTTTAAAAAAATTTTCGAATGGCGTTTTATAAGAGAATACTTAATTTATCGACTTGAAATTTTAACCACTTATTACACTCATTGAAAACTATATGTTGTTCAAATTTCAAGAGATTATCTTCATTGGTTTTTTAGAAACAAATCATTTTAGAAAAAAATTTACGTTTTAATTGTCGCACGATAACAAGAGCTAAACAGGAGCACTTTCGATGATCAATTTCAAACTTTTATAACCTTGGAAGGAATCGATATTTTTTGTTCTTTAAAAACGCAAATGAAAGCTCGTTTTCTCTAGTTTTATTTTCTCTACTTGAAATTATATTTAAGACTTTCTAAAGTTTAATAGTTGCCATTTTTAGAGAAGGTTTTTTTCAACACTTTCTTCAAAATAAAGCTAAAAGTTCCCAGAACTTTGGTTATTTTTAGCGTTAGGGTCTAATATTGCAGCTTTCTTCATATTTGTACATCCAAAAACGTATACCACAGTTTAAGCTGAATCCGGACCCATGACCCTCTCCTTGTTAGTCTAACCGTACATGATAAAGTATTAAATTTTAAATATTATAGAAGTAAAAATTAATTAAAGGGATCAATAAATTAAGTTTGAGGAAGCTACGTGCCAATGAATTGGCAGCGGTTTTTTGATTTATTACTGCTTGGGCCTCCTTGTCAAAATCACGAATCATTTCCTCTTCGTCAGTACTTTCATCGGATGAACAGTCACTCAAATTATTCATTGTTGTAAATAATAATTTTCACATTTGACAAACTAACAAGTTTTGCGAACAATGATGACTAGGTTAGAGACTCGTGGTGTATGTATATGTTTGACGGCATACTTGGAGTTTACGGCACTCGGATTTGAACAGAATCACCACTAAGACAAACGATCTCATACAGAATAGGTTATCAGCATGGTCGAGAGAGCAGGGAGGGAAGTACACCCGGCACTAGGTGGCGCACATATAGGGAGGGAACTTCGACTTTCGACGGAGGTAAGTGGGGAGGGAAGACGAATTTTTGATCAGGGTAGGTAGAAAAATTAATTGATTATAATAAAAATCATTTTTGGGCTTAAAATAAAAAATTAAAGTTGACGTTTTTCAGGGTTTTTGGAAATACAAGCGTTATCAGGGATAAACAACCCCTTTGGCGCAAAATACTTTCGAACCGTTAAAATAAATATTTTATGTTATGTAATGGGTCGTTTATTTTTATTTGGGCTAATTTTTTTTTATGGGCCAAATTTCCTATTATTAAAGGGGTAAAACGCACCTCTAAAATAGGTTTTTACTAGATATCAAAAGTTCAGATTAAAATTTAAAATGGAACAAAATGGAAAATATTTCTCTTTGAAATGCCAAATTAGCGTAGAGTAGCAACCCTTATACCTTATTTCGGAAAATCTTTATTTTTTTTAATTATTTTTGTATATGATATTTGCAATAAAATTAAATAATTATTGTTAAAATTAACAATCAAAGTTGACTTGTTTCAGGATTTTTTCTAATAACAGCATTATCGGTGTTTAGCAGCCCCTTGGGCGCGGAATACTTACAATTAGTACCATTGAAATAAATATTCTGAGGTGTATGATGTGTATATTGAAAATAAATAATCACGAATATTTTATTTATTTCAGATTGATTTGTTTATAGGCTCAATTTTCTATTTAAAGAATAAAAATCACTGACAATGAATTTGATAATTTCGTTATTTTAACGTTCGACAGTATGAATGATATTAATGCGATTGAAGCAACGGAAGAAGAAACATTAGATTTTCAAGAGAAGAATGTGCGGAAGTCACCAGATATTACACAGTGTAAAACGTCTTAAATCCATTTCGTTGAAAAATTTTGCCGGAAAAACGATAGGGCCACATTTTATACATAAATAACTTTTTAATACTCTTAGTCCATATAACATTGTATATTAAATAACAAAAAGTAAAGTAGCTAAAAGTAGTTGCTAACGAAATGTCTCAATTTGAATATTTATTTAACTGCATTGTTTATTTCAATACAAATAACATTGAATAAATAAGTTACCAAATTTGGAAACTAGTAATAAAAATAGTAGCTCAATAATTCTTTTATCGTCGTCCTACATCTTTTTGGTAGATCTGATTTATTATTAGCTTTTTTATCAATATTAACTAGTTGTTTCCTCTCAGTTTCTTCTTGCTTTGACTTCTTTCTAAATTTCTTATTAATAGTTTTTGAAGGGCGTTTCTTTACTGGAGTTTATTGTTTTTCTTAAGCATCATTTTTGATTGCTACCAATTCAAAACTTTGGATTTTAGATTTATTTTCTGCATGCATATCCTTAATATCAGAGTCTATTGTTAACATGTCATCATCAGTGGATAATGTTTCATAAAATGATTTTACTTTTTATTTATATATTGACTATCTCTATCATTTTAAATAAATAAATCACATTTCAACTATGGTTTTTCTAATTTTAGGTAACTTCTTTATTTAGCAGTATTTTGACTAGGAAAGTCGTGAAAGTACCACCTTAAATAAAGATTTCCATGTACACATGACATACTTTCTATAAGTTTTTTAATTTGTAGTCAAAATACAACAAACATACTTGAACAAAATTTAAATTGAATAACATAAATGGCCTAGATATAAAAACAAAAGTATTTGATACATTCTGAAACATCTATTCATATATATTTTATGCTGGAAGAAACTTTTAAACCCTAAAAAATGTAAATGTAAATTGTCAACTATCTAGACTTGTTTGTCTCTCCGACTCTCTGTTTCAATATTCTGAACTCAATGCTCTTCTTCGATAATATCCATCTTCAACGGTAAGCCATAGGTTTTGGAAATTAAATAACTTTGACGAATGACGTGAAGGTCGTTTTCATGGTCATGAATGACTTAGAGGAAATTCTCAGATAAACGCTTTCCTGTCAAAGTTAACTACTCAAAATGTAGTAAATAAGTTTTGACCTTGAGATGACTTTGACGGTTGATGCCAAAGTGGAGTCCAAGGTCTTCAATAAGTGTCTACTCAACATCTGTTCGATAAATTTGATTTATCTACCTAAATTGTAAAAAGAAAACTTCGACCTTAAATGACCTTGAGAAATAACTCCAAGGTTAAGATCGCTGTCTCACCGGTCTGTTTGTACAACTTTCGTATTAAAAGTTCCCATGAATAACGGTTAGACTGTAAAGTATGAACGGAGGATAATTACACGAAATATCTGATTTCGAATAGTTATTTTTTTAATTGGTTATATAAAAATATCCAATAGCAAATGTCGAAAATCAGCATAGTCGCTTGGAAGGTGATCATATAGGGATCATTTTAAAATAAAATGGAGCTCCGCTCAATTTAAAACGGCGTGGAATTCGATTTTTGTTCAGTTTTCGTCGTTTCATCCCTCTCTCGAGAGTCTCGCTCGGCGCGCTATTTGAAAAGGCCATGCTCGAGGCCCGTGCAATTATTAACTTCTAGTTAATACTACGCGCTATTGCCGAGGAATATACGCGCCCGTTATAATTTATTCGTTTATGAAATATTCCAAAAAAACGATTGTCGGGGGCTAAAGTTTAGGGGTAAATTTGACCCCCTAAAAGTGAATATCGGCCGATAAAAACAATACGTATATTCTTATTTTTCT
Organism: Torymus aiolomorphi; assembly: GCA_036365515.1. Classification (NCBI taxonomy): domain Eukaryota; kingdom Metazoa; phylum Arthropoda; class Insecta; order Hymenoptera; family Torymidae; genus Torymus; species Torymus aiolomorphi. Next base: position 84,843,775 of record CM070877.1, read on the forward strand.
AAGTACTATAACATATTGCAATATTATCAAAATCAGCGACTGACAGTTGGGATACCTTCCTTGTAAGTATATAGGTATACATATTATGGGTCAATTCTTCTTGCATTTTCATATCATGACATATTGTTTAGGGCTTACAATAATATCGATAATATCAGCATTGAATACATGAATTCAATATCTGATATTGAATATTATTGTAGTATTTTATTTATGTGATTTATAAATACTCTGTGAAATAAATCTTAATTAGAAATCTTATATTAAATAATATTACAATATTTTTTAATACTTTGTTATTAAATCAGTATCCATGTGTTACTTATCAAATATTTATAATAACCCAAGCAGAAATAAAACTTAGCAAATAATTATTAATAAGAATATATAATTTAAAAAAAAGTTTATAACTGTTAATAACTGCTTATAAAGATAAGATTTGAGACTATAGTAACAGTTTATAAAAGTTATCAACAGTTTTTTTCTGTTATGAACAGCTAAAAAAAGTTCATAACAGCTATAATTTTTTTTTTAAACTTTTTTAAGCCACGGTGCATAACCATAAAACCAACCCGTAAAAAGTTATTATCAGTTATAAACTTTTTTACTTAATGATAATAGTTATTAGTAGTTTTAAATAATTTTGAATGAATTTAAACTTTGAAATCATTCTTAAATCATTATTAATTAAACTTTAAAATTATTATTTTCAATTATTAAAAATTTATCATAATTAGATCTTAATAAAACAAGATAGGTAAAGTAAAAACAAGAACATACATCGCACCCCTGCTTCAAAGCTCCTCTTATCGGCCCTTCCCACTTTACCTACTGCGCAATTTCAGACATTTTATCATAATGTGTACACTCTGAAAAATTAAAACATTATGAAAAAACATTGTGATAAAAAATGAACAAATTTAAAAACGAATACAGTAACATCAGAAATGGTAGATAGGGGCGCGCGAAGCGCGCCTGTGCTGCCTAGTTTACAATTATTGAAAAGCATAGGTTTACAAATTAATTATGAAATTAATTTCCTAGATATTACTCTAATAAAGTATTACAAGTTTCAACGGTGATTCTACATTGATTAGAAGCTAGCTAATACAAAAAGTTATTAAACATAATGTTTGAGTTTTACAGAAAATAAATAATACAAATTTATAAATATATGAGATCTGTTGTAAAAATATAAAACTAATCGATAAAACTTAATGTTATACAAGTGTTTGCAATATTATCGCAAATATAGTTATCATTTATTAATTGCATATATTTTAGAACATATTAATACGGTGGTATAAAAGGATTTTATTCTATGTTGAATGAAATATTATTATATATTATTTCCAATCATAAAACTTATAAAAAATTTATAATTTTTATGTTTATTTATCGTTTAACTAACTAATTATGCGTTTAAGCTTTAAATGTGCATATTTGCAATTGTAAAGATATAAGATTATTTGAGAATGGCATTATTAATATCCCACAAGGAAAATTTAATAAAATAAATAAATTTATCTATAAAAAATATGCTTCCAATTTATTAATTTAAAATTATTATTATATGAATATGTAGAGAAATTTTATTGAAAATATTTTTGAAAATATTTGCGTTTTTGTTGTCGCACGATAACAAGAGCAACAATTATCCAAACGTCCTGAAATTTGGCACAGATGTAGCTTTTATATATCTGCTGATCGAGTTCGTTGCCCAAAAAAATCAGTCCATTACGAAAAAAGATATTCAAGATTAAAAATTTTTTTTTTAATTTTTGAATCAAATTTTTTCGGAGAATACTTGATTAATTGACTTAAAACTTTAACCACTTATTAATCTTATAGAAAACCACATTTGGTTAAAATTTCAAGAGAATGTCTTTATTTGTTTTTTAGAAAAAAATTATTTTTGAAACAATTTGCGTTTTCGTTGTCGCACGATAACAAGAGCAAAAATTATCCAATCGTCCTGAAATTTGGCACAGATGTAGCTTTTATATATCTGCTGATCGAGTTCATTGCCCAAAAAAATCGGCCCATTACGAAAAAAGATATTTGAGATTAAAAATTTTTTGTCTAAATTTTTGAATTGCATTTTTTCGGAGAATACTTGATTAATTGACTTAAAACTTTAACCAATTATTAATCTTATAGAAAACCACATTTGGTTAAAATTTCAAGAGAATGTCTTTATTTGTTTTTTAGAAAAAAATTATTTTTGAAACAATTTGCGTTTTCGTTGTCGCACGATAACAAGAGCAAAAATTATCCAATCGTCCTGAAATTTGGCACAGATGTAGCTTTTATATATCTGCTGATCGAGTTCATTGCCCAAAAAAATCGGCCCATTACGAAAAAAGATATTTGAGATTAAAAATTTTTTGTCTAAATTTTTGAATTGCATTTTTTCGGAGAATACTTGATTTATTGACTTAAAACTTTAACCACTTATTAAGCTTATAGAAAACCACATTTGGTTAAAATTTAAAGAGATTATCTTCATTTGTTTTTTAGAAAAAAATTATTTTTGAAAAAATTTGCGTTTTCGTTGTCGCACGATAACAAGAGCAAAAATTATCCAATCGTCCTGAAATTTGGCACAGATGTAGCTTTTATATATCTGCTGATCGAATTCGTTGCCCAAAAAAATCGGTCCATTACGAAAAAAGATATTTGAGATTAAAAATTTTTTGTTCAAATTTTTGAATCGCATTTTTTCGGAGAATACTTGATTTATTGATTTAAAACTTTAACCACTTATTAAACTTATAGAAGACTATATTTGGTTAAAATTTCAAGAGATTATCTTCATTTGTTTTTTAGAAAAAAATTATTTTTGAAAAAATTTGCGTTTTTGTTGTCGCATGATAACAAGAACAAAAATTATCCAATGGTCCTGAAATTTCGCACAGATGTAGCTTTTATACATCTGCTGATCGAGTTCGTTGCCCAAAAAAAACGGTTCATTACGAAAAAAGATATTCGAGGTTAAAAATTTTTTGTTTAAATTTTTGAATCGCATTTTATCGGAGAATATTTGATTTATTGACTTAAAACATTGACCACTTATTAAGCTTATAGAAAACCACATTTGGGTAAAATTTAAAGAGATTATCTTCATTTGTTTCTTAGAAAAAAATTATTTTTGAAAAAATTTGCGTTTTCGTTGTCGCACGATAACAAGAGCAAAAATTATCCAATCGTCCTGAAATTTGGCACAGATGTAGCTTTTATATATCTGCTGAACGAGTTCGTTGCCCAAAAAAATCGGTCCATTACGAAAAAAGATATTTGAGATTAAAAATTATTTGTTTAAATTTTTGAATCGCATTTTTTCGGAGAATATTTGATTTATTGACTTAAAACATTAACCACTTATTAAGCTTATAGAAAACCACATTTGGGTAAAATTTAAAGAGATTATCTTCATTTGTTTCTTAGAAAAAATTATTTTTGAAAAAATTTGCGTTTTCGTTGTCGCAAGATAACAACAGCAAAAATTATCCAATCGTCCCGAAATTTGGCACAGATGTAGCTTTTATATATCTGCTGACCGAGTTCATTGCCCAAAAAAATCGGTCCTTTACGACAAAAGATATTCAAGATTAAAAATTTTTTTTTTAATTTTTGAATCAAATTTTTTCGGAGAATACTTGATTTATTGACTTAAAACTTTAACCACTTATTAAGCTTATAGAAAAGCACATTTGGTTAAAATTTCAAGAGAATGTCTTTATTTGTTTTTTAGAAAAAATTATTTTTGAAACAATTTGCGTTTTTGTTGTCGCACGATAACAAGAGCAACAATTATCCAAACGTCCTGAAATTTGGCACAGATGTAGCTTTTATATATCTGCTGATCGAGTTCGTTGCCCAAAAAAATCAGTCCATTACGAAAAAAGATATTCAAGATTAAAAATTTTTTTAATTTTTGAATCAAATTTTTTCGGAGAATACTTGATTAATTGACTTAAAACTTTAACCACTTAATAATCTTATAGAAAACCACATTTGGTTAAAATTTCAAGAGAATGTCTTTATTTGTTTTTTAGAAAAAAATTATTTTTGAAACAATTTGCGTTTTCGTTGTCGCACGATAACAAGAGCAAAAATTATCCAATCGTCCTGAAATTTGGCACAGATGTAGCTTTTATATATCTGCTGATCGAGTTCATTGCCCAAAAAAATCGGCCCATTACGAAAAAAGATATTTGAGATTAAAAATTTTTTGTCTAAATTTTTGAATTGCATTTTTTCGGAGAATACTTGATTTATTGACTTAAAACTTTAACCACTTATTAAGCTTATAGAAAACCACATTTGGTTAAAATTTAAAGAGATTATCTTCATTTGTTTTTTAGAAAAAAATTATTTTTGAAAAAATTTGCGTTTTCGTTGTCGCACGATAACAAGAGCAAAAATTATCCAATCGTCCTGAAATTTGGCACAGATGTAGCTTTTATATATCTGCTGATCGAATTCGTTGCCCAAAAAAATCGGTCCATTACGAAAAAAGATATTTGAGATTAAAAATTTTTTGTTCAAATTTTTGAATCGCATTTTTTCGGAGAATACTTGATTTATTGATTTAAAACTTTAACCACTTATTAAACTTATAGAAGACTATATTTGGTTAAAATTTCAAGAGATTATCTTCATTTGTTTTTTAGAAAAAAATTATTTTTGAAAAAATTTGCGTTTTTGTTGTCGCACGATAACAAGAACAAAAATTATCCAATGGTCCTGAAATTTGGCACAGATGTAGCTTTTATATATCTGCTGATCGAGTTCGTTGCCCAAAAAAAACGGTTCATTACGAAAAAAGATATTCGAGGTTAAAAATTTTTTGTTTAAATTTTTGAATCGCATTTTATCGGAGAATATTTGATTTATTGACTTAAAATATTGAACACTTATTAAGCTTATAGAAAACCACATTTGGGTAAAATTTAAAGAGATTATCTTCATTTGTTTCTTAGAAAAAAATTATTTTTGAAAAAATTTGCGTTTTCGTTGTCGCACGAGAACAACAGCAAAAATTATCCAATAGTCACGAAATTTGGCACAGAAGTGGCTTTTATATATCTGCTGATCGAGTTCGTTGCCCAAAAAAATCGGTCCATTACGACAAAAGATATTCGAGATTAAAAATTTTTTTTTTAATTTTTGAATCGCATTATTTCGGAGAATACTTGATTTATTGACTTAAAACTTTAACCACTTATTAAGCGTATAGAAGACTATATTTGGTTAAAATTTCAAGAGATTATTATCTTCATTTGTTTTTTTAGAAAAAAATTATTTTTGAAAAAATTTGCGTTTTCGTTATCGCACGATAACAAGAGCAAAAATTATCCGATCGTCCTGAAATTTGGCACAGATGTAGCTTTTATATATCTGCTGATCGAGTTCATTGCCCAAAAAAATCGGTCCATTACGAAAAAAGATATTTGAGATTAAAAATTATTTGTTTAAATTTTTGAATCGCATTTTTTCGGAGAATATTTGATTTATTGACTTAAAACATTAACCACTTATTAAGCTTATAGAAAACCACATTTGGGTAAAATTTAAAGAGATTATCTTCATTTGTTTCTTAGAAAAAAATTATTTTTGAAAAAATTTGCGTTTTCGTTGTCGCAAGATAACAACAGCAAAAATTATCCAATCGTCCCGAAATTTGGCACAGATGTAGCTTTTATATATCTGCTGATCGAGTTCCTTGCCCAAAAAAATCGGTCCATTACGAAAAAAGATATTCGAGATTAAAAATATTATTTTTAATTTTTGAATCGCATTTTTTCGGAGAATACTTGATTTATTGACTTATAACTTTAACCACTTATTAACCTTATAGAAGACTATATTAGGTTAAAATTTCCAGAGATTATCTTCATTTCTTTTTTTAGAAAAAAATTATTTTTTAAAAAATGTGCGTTTTCGTTGTCGCACGATAACAAGAGCAAAAATTATCCAATCGTCCTGAAATTTGGCACAGATGTAGCTTTTATATATCTGCTGAACGAGTTCGTTGCCCAAAAAAATCGGTCCATTACGAAAAAAGATATTTGAGATTAAAAATTATTTGTTTAAATTTTTGAATCGCATTTTTTCGGAGAATATTTGATTTATTGACTTAAAACATTAACCACTTATTAAGCTTATAGAAAACCACATTTGGGTAAAATTTAAAGAGATTATCTTCATTTGTTTCTTAGAAAAAAATTATTTTTGAAAAAATTTGCGTTTTCGTTGTCGCAAGATAACAACAGCAAAAATTATCCAATCGTCCCGAAATTTGGCACAGATGTAGCTTTTATATATCTGCTGACCGAGTTCATTGCCCAAAACAATCGGTCCTTTACGACAAAAGATATTCAAGATTAAAAATTTTTTTTTTAATTTTTGAATCAAATTTTTTCGGAGAATACTTGATTTATTGACTTAAAACTTTAACCACTTATTAAGCTTATAGAAAAGCACATTTGGTTAAAATTTCAAGAGAATGTCTTTATTTGTTTTTTAGAAAAAAATTATTTTTGAAACAATTTGCGTTTTCGTTGTCGCACGATAACAAGAGCAAAAATTATCCAATCGTCCTGAAAGTTGGCACAGATGTAGCTTTTATATATCTGCTGATCGAATTCGTTGCCCAAAAAAATCGGTCCATTACGAAAAAAGATATTTGAGATTAAAAATTTTTTGTTAAAATTTTTGAATCGCATTTTTTCGGAGAATACTTGATTTATTGATTTAAAACTTTAACCACTTATTAAACTTATAGAAGACTATATTTGGTTAAAATTTCAAGAGATTATCTTCATTTGTTTTTTAGAAAAAAATTATTTTTGAAAAAATTTGCGTTTTCGTTGTCGTACGATAACAAGAGCAAAAATTATCCGATCGTCCTGAAATTTGGCACAGATGTAGCTTTTATATATCTGCTGATCGAGTTCATTGCCCAAAAAAATCGGTCCATTACGAAAAAAGATATTTGAGATTAAAAATTATTTGTTTAAATTTTTGAATCGCATTTTTTCGGAGAATATTTGATTTATTGACTTAAAACATTAACCACTTATTAAGCTTATAGAAAACCACATTTGGGTAAAATTTAAAGAGATTATCTTCATTTGTTTCTTAGAAAAAAATTATTTTTGAAAAAATTTGCGTTTTCGTTGTCGCAAGATAACAACAGCAAAAATTATCCAATCGTCCCGAAATTTGGCACAGATGTAGCTTTTATATATCTGCTGATCGAGTTCCTTGCCCAAAAAAATCGGTCCATTACGAAAAAAGATATTCGAGATTAAAAATATTATTTTTAATTTTTGAATAGCATTTTTTCGGAGAATACTTGATTTATTGACTTATAACTTTAACCACTTATTAACCTTATAGAAGACTATATTAGGTTAAAATTTCCAGAGATTATCTTCATTTCTTTTTTTAGAAAAAAATTATTTTTTAAAAAATGTGCGTTTTCGTTGTCGCACGATAACAAGAGCAAAAATTATCCAATCGTCCTGAAATTTGGCACAGATGTAGCTTTTATATATCTGCTGAACGAGTTCGTTGCCCAAAAAAATCGGTCCATTACGAAAAAAGATATTTGAGATTAAAAATTATTTGTTTAAATTTTTGAATCGCATTTTTTCGGAGAATATTTGATTTATTGACTTAAAACATTAACCACTTATTAAGCTTATAGAAAACCACATTTGGGTAAAATTTAAAGAGATTATCTTCATTTGTTTCTTAGAAAAAAATTATTTTTGAAAAAATTTGCGTTTTCGTTGTCGCAAGATAACAACAGCAAAAATTATCCAATCGTCCCGAAATTTGGCACAGATGTAGCTTTTATATATCTGCTGACCGAGTTCATTGCCCAAAAAAATCGGTCCTTTACGACAAAAGATATTCAAGATTAAAAATTTTTTTTTTAATTTTTGAATCAAATTTTTTCGGAGAATACTTGATTTATTGACTTAAAACTTTAACCACTTATTAAGCTTATAGAAAAGCACATTTGGTTAAAATTTCAAGAGAATGTCTTTATTTGTTTTTTAGAAAAAAATTATTTTTGAAACAATTTGCGTTTTCGTTGTCGCACGATAACAAGAGCAAAAATTATCCAATCGTCCTGAAAGTTGGCACAGATGTAGCTTTTATATATCTGCTGATCGAATTCGTTGCCCAAAAAAATCGGTCCATTACGAAAAAAGATATTTGAGATTAAAAATTTTTTGTTAAAATTTTTGAATCGCATTTTTCGGAGAATACTTGATTTATTGATTTAAAACTTTAACCACTTATTAAACTTATAGAAGACTATATTTGGTTAAAATTTCAAGAGATTATCTTCATTTGTTTTTTAGAAAAAAATTGTTTTTGAAAAAATTTGCGTTTTCGTTGTCGTACGATAACAAGAGCAAAAATTATCCGATCGTCCTGAAATTTGGCACAGATGTAGCTTTTATATATCTGCTGATCGAGTTCATTGCCCAAAAAAATCGGTCCATTACGAAAAAAGATATTTGAGATTAAAAATTATTTGTTTAAATTTTTGAATCGCATTTTATCGGAGAATATTTGATTTATTGACTTAAAACATTAACCACTTATTAAGCTTATAGAAAACCACATTTGGTTAAAATTTAAAGAGCTTATCTTCATTTGTTTTTTAGAAAAAAATTATTTTTGACAAAATTTGCGTTTTTGTTGTCGCACGATAACAAGAGGAAAAATTTTCCAATCGTCCTGAAATTTGGCACAGATGTAGCTTTTATATATCTGCTGAACGAGTTCGTTGCCCAAAAAAATCGGTCCATTACGAAAAAAGATATTTGAGATTAAAAATTATTTGTTTAAATTTTTGAATCGCATTTTTTCGGAGAATATTTGATTTATTGACTTAAAACATTAACCACTTATTAAGCTTATAGAAAACCACATTTGGGTAAAATTTAAAGAGATTATCTTCATTTGTTTCTTAGAAAAAAATTATTTTTGAAAAAATTTGCGTTTTCGTTGTCGCAAGATAACAACAGCAAAAATTATCCAATCGTCCCGAAATTTGGCACAGATGTAGCTTTTATATATCTGCTGATCGAGTTCCTTGCCCAAAAAAATCGGTCCATTACGAAAAAAGATATTCGAGATTAAAAATATTATTTTTAATTTTTGAATAGCATTTTTTCGGAGAATACTTGATTTATTGACTTATAACTTTAACCACTTATTAACCTTATAGAAGACTATATTAGGTTAAAATTTCCAGAGATTATCTTCATTTGTTTTTTTAGAAAAAAATTATTTTTTAAAAAATTTGCGTTTTCGTTGTCGCACGATAACAAGAGCAAGAATTATCCAATCGTCCTGAAATTTGGCACAGATGTAGCTTTTATATATCTGCTGAACGAGTTCGTTGCCCAAAAAAATCGGTCCATTACGAAAAAAGATATTTGAGATTAAAAATTATTTGTTTAAATTTTTGAATCGCATTTTTTCGGAGAATATTTGATTTATTGACTTAAAACATTAACCACTTATTAAGCTTATAGAAAACCACATTTGGGTAAAATTTAAAGAGATTATCTTCATTTGTTTCTTAGAAAAAAATTATTTTTGAAAAAATTTGCGTTTTCGTTGTCGCAAGATAACAACAGCAAAAATTATCCAATCGTCCCGAAATTTGGCACAGATGTAGCTTTTATATATCTGCTGATCGAGTTCATTGCCCAAAAAAATCGGCCCTTTACGACAAAAGATATTCAAGATTAAAAATTTTTTTTTTAATTTTTGAATCAAATTTTTTCGGAGAATACTTGATTTATTGACTTAAAACTTTAACCACTTATTAAGCTTATAGAAAAGCACATTTGGTTACAATTTCAAGAGAATGTCTTTATTTGTTTTTTAGAAAAAAATTATTTTTGAAACAATTTGCGTTTTCGTTGTCGCACGATAACAAGAGCAAAAAGTATCCAATCGTCCTGAAATTTGGCACAGATGTAGCTTTTATATATCTGCTGATCGAATTAGTTGCCCAAAAAAATCGGTCCATTACGAAAAAAGATATTTGAGATTAAAAATTTTTTGTTCAAATTTTTGAATCGCATTTTTTCGGAGAATACTTGATTTATTGATTTAAAACTTTAACCACTTATTAAACTTATAGAAGACTATATTTGGTTAAAATTTCAAGAGATTATCTTCATTTGTTTTTTAGAAAAAAATTATTTTTGAAAAAATTTGCGTTTTTGTTGTCGCACGATAACAAGAACAAAAATTATCCAATCGTCCTGAAATTTGGCACAGATGTAGCTTTTATATATCTGCTGATCGAGTTCGTTGCCCAAAAAAACGGTTCATTACGAAAAAAGATATTCGAGGTTAAAAATTTTTTGTTTAAATTTTTGAATCGCATTTTATCGGAGAATATTTGATTTATTGACTTAAAACATTAACCACTTATTAAGCTTATAGAAAACCACATTTGGGTAAAATTTAAAGAGATTATCTTCATTTGTTTCTTAGAAAAAAATTACTTTTGAAAAAATTTGCGTTTTCGTTGTCGCACGATAACAACAGCAAAAATTATCCAATAGCCACGAAATTTGGCACAGAAGTAGCTTTTATATATCTGCTGATCGAGTTCGTTGCCCAAAAAAATCGGTCCATTACGACAAATGATATTCGAGATTAAAAATTTTTTTTTTAATTTTTGAATCGCATTATTTCGGAGAATACTTGATTTATTGACTTAAAACTTTAACCACTTATTAAGCTTATAGAAGACTATATTTGGTTAAAATTTCAAGAGATTATCTTCATTTGTTTTTTTAGAAAAAAATTATTTTTGAAAAATTTTGCGTTTTCGTTGTCGCACGATAACAAGAGCAAAAATTATCCGATCGTCCTGAAATTTGGCACAGATGTAGCTTTTATATATCTGCTGATCGAGTTCATTGCCCAAAAAAATCGGTCTATTACGAAAAAAGATATTTGAGATTAAAAATTATTGGTTTAAATTTTTGAATCGCATTTTATCGGAGAATATTTGATTTATTGACTTAAAACATTAACCACTTATTAAGCTTATAGAAAACCACATTTGGTTAAAATTTGAAGAGCTTATCTTCATTTGTTTTTTAGAAAAAAATTATTTTTGACAAAATTTGCGTTTTTGTTGTCGCACGATACAAGAGCAAAAATTATCCAATCGTCCTGAAATTTGGCACAGATGTAGCTTTTATATATCTGCTGAACGAGTTCGTTGCCCAAAAAAATCGGTCCATTACGAAAAAAGATATTTGAGATTGAAAATTATTTGTTTAAATTTTTGAATCGCATTTTTTCGTAGAATATTTGATTTATTGACTTAAAACATTAAACACTTATTAAGCTTATAGAAAACCACATTTGGGTAAAATTTAAAGAGATTATCTTCATTTGTTTCTTAGAAAAAAATTATTTTTGAAAAAATTGGCGCTTTCGTTGTCGCAAGATAACAACAGCAAAAATTATCCAATCGTCCCGAAATTTGGCACAGATGTAGCTTTTATATATCTGCTGATCGAGTTCCTTGCCCAAAAAAATCGGTCCATTACGAAAAAAGATATTCGAGATTAAAAATATTATTTTTAATTTTTGAATAGCATTTTTTCGGAGAATACTTGATTTATTGACTTATAACTTTAACCACTTATTAACCTTATAGAAGACTATATTAGGTTAAAATTTCCAGAGATTATCTTCATTTGTTTTTTTAGAAAAAAATTATTTTTTAAAAAATTTGCGTTTTCGTTGTCGCACGATAACAAGAGCAAAAATTATCCAATCGTCCTGAAATTTGGCACAGATGTAGCTTTTATATATCTGCTGAACGAGTTTGTTGCCCAAAAAAATCGGTCCATTACGAAAAAAGATATTTGAGATTAAAAATTATTTGTTTAAATTTTTGAATCGCATTTTTTCGGAGAATATTTGATTTATTGACTTAAAACATTAACCACTTATTAAGCTTATAGAAAACCACATTTGGGTAAAATTTAAAGAGATTATCTTCATTTGTTTCTTAGAAAAAAATTATTTTTGAAAAAATTGGCGTTTTCGTTGTCGCAAGATAACAACAGCAAAAATTATCCAATCGTCCCGAAATTTGGCACAGATGTAGCTTTTATATATCTGCTGATCGAGTTCGTTGCCCAAAAAAAACGGTTCATTACGAAAAAAGATATTCGAGGTTAAAAATTTTTTGTTTAAATTTTTGAATCGCATTTTATCGGAGAATATTTGATTTATTGACTTCAAACATTAACCACTTATTAAGCTTATAGAAAACCACATTTGGGTAAAATTTAAAGAGATTATCTTCATTTGTTTCTTAGAAAAAAATTATTTTTGAAAAAATTTGCGTTTTCGTTGTCGCACGATAACAACAGCAAAAATTATCCAATAGCCACGAAATTTGGCACAGAAGTAGCTTTTATATATCTGCTGATCGAGTTCGTTGCCCAAAAAAATCGGTCCATTACGACAAAAGATATTCGAGATTAAAAATATTATTTTTAATTTTTGAATAGCATTTTTTCGGAGAATACTTGATTTATTGACTTATAACTTTAACCACTTATTAACCTTATAGAAGACTATATTAGGTTAAAATTTCCAGGGATTATCTTCATTTGTTTTTTTAGAAAAAAATTATTTTTTAAAAAATTTGCGTTTTCGTTGTCGCACGAAAACAAGAGCAAGAATTATCCAATCGTCCTGAAATTTGGCACAGATGTAGCTTTTATATATCTGCTGAACGAGTTCGTTGCCCAAAAAAATCGGTCCATTACGAAAAAAGATATTTGAGATTAAAAATTATTTGTTTAAATTTTTGAATCGCATTTTTTCGGAGAATATTTGATTTATTGACTTAAAACATTAACCACTTATTAAGCTTATAGAAAACCACATTTGGGTAAAATTTAAAGAGATTATCTTCATTTGTTTCTTACGAAAAAATTATTTTTGAAAAAATTTGCGTTTTCGTTGTCGCAAGATAACAACAGCAAAAATTATCCAATCGTCCCGAAATTTGGCACAGATGTAGCTTTTATATATCTGCTGATCGAGTTCATTGCCCAAAAAAATCGGTCCTTTACGACAAAAGATATTCAAGATTAAAAATTTTTTTTTTAATTTTTGAATCAAATTTTTTCGGAGAATACTTGATTTATTGACTTAAAACTTTAACCACTTATTAAGCTTATAGAAAAGCACATTTGGTTACAATTTCAAGAGAATGTCTTTATTTGTTTTTTAGAAAAAAATTATTTTTGAAACAATTTGCGTTTTCGTTGTCGCACGATAACAAGAGCAAAAATTATCCAATCGTCCTGAAATTTGGCACAGATGTAGCTTTTATATATCTGCTGATCGAATTCGTTGCCCAAAAAAATCGGTCCATTACGAAAAAAGATATTTGAGATTAAAAATTTTTTGTTCAAATTTTTTAATCGCATTTTTTCGGAGAATACTTGATTTATTGATTTAAAACTTTAACCACTTATGAAACTTATAGAAGACTATATTTGGGTAAAATTTAAAGAGATTATCTTCATTTGTTTCTTAGAAAAAAATTATTTTTGAAAAAATTGGCGTTTTCGTTGTCGCAAGATAACAACAGCAAAAATTATCCAATCGTCCCGAAATTTGGCACAGATGTAGCTTTTATATATCTGCTGATCGAGTTCGTTGCCCAAAAAAAACGGTTCATTACGAAAAAAGATATTCGAGGATAAAAATTTTTTGTTTAAATTTTTGAATCGCATTTTATCGGAGAATATTTGATTTATTGACTTAAAACATTAACCACTTATTAAGCTTATAGAAAACCACATTTGGGTAAAATTTAAAGAGATTATCTTCATTTGTTTCTTAGAAAAAAATTATTTTTGAAAAAATTTGCGTTTTCGTTGTCGCACGATAACAACAGCAAAAATTATCCAATAGCCACGAAATTTGGCACAGAAGTAGCTTTTATATATCTGCTGATCGAGTTCGTTGCCCAAAAAAATCGGTCCATTACGACAAAAGATATTCGAGATTAAAAATTTTTTTTTTAATTTTTGAATCGCATTATTTCGGAGAATACTTGATTAATTGACTTAAAACATTAACCACTTATTAAGCTTATAGAAAACCACATTTGGGTAAAATTTAAAGAGATTATCTTCATTTGTTTTTTTAGAAAAAAATTATTTTTGAAAAAATTTGCGTTTTCGTTGTCGCAAGATAACAACAGCAAAAATTATCCAATCGTCCCGAAATTTGGCACAGATGTAGCTTTTATATATCTGCTGATCGAGTTCCTTGCCCAAAAAAATCGGTCCATTACGAAAAAAGATATTCGAGATTAAAAATATTATTTTTAATTTTTGAATAGCATTTTTTCGGAGAATACTTGATTTATTGACTTATAACTTTAACCACTTATTAACCTTATAGAAGACTATATTAGGTTAAAATTTCCAGAGATTATCTTCATTTGTTTTTTTAGAAAAAAATTATTTTTTAAAAAATTTGCGTTTTCGTTGTCGCACGATAACAAGAGCAAGAATTATCCAATCGTCCTGAAATTTGGCACAGATGTAGCTTTTATATATCTGCTGAACGAGTTCGTTGCCCAAAAAAATCGGTCCATTACGAAAAAAGATATTTGAGATTAAAAATTATTTGTTTAAATTTTTGAATCGCATTTTTTCGGAGAATATTTGATTTATTGACTTAAAACATTAACCACTTATTAAGCTTATAGAAAACCACATTTGGGTAAAATTTAAAGAGATTATCTTCATTTGTTTCTTAGAAAAAAATTATTTTTGAAAAAATTTGCGTTTTCGTTGTCGCAAGATAACAACAGCAAAAATTATCTAATCGTCCCGAAATTTGGCACAGATGTAGCTTTTATATATCTGCTGATCGAGTTCATTGCCCAAAAAAATCGGTCCTTTACGACAAAAGATATTCAAGATTAAAAATTTTTTTTTTAATTTTTGAATCAAATTTTTTCGGAGAATACTTGATTTATTGACTTAAAACTTTAACCACTTATTAAGCTTATAGAAAAGCACATTTGGTTACAATTTCAAGAGAATGTCTTTATTTGTTTTTTAGAAAAAAATTATTTTTGAAACAATTTGCGTTTTCGTTGTCGCACGATAACAAGAGCAAAAATTATCCAATCGTCCTGAAATTTGGCACAGATGTAGCTTTTATATATCTGCTGATCGAATTCGTTGCCCAAAAAAATCGGTCCATTACGAAAAAAGATATTTGAGATTAAAAATTTTTTGTTCAAATTTTTGAATCGCATTTTTTCGGAGAATACTTGATTTATTGATTTAAAACTTTAACCACTTATTAAACTTATAGAAGACTATATTTGGTTAAAATTTCCAGAGATTATCTTCATTTGTTTTTTTAGAAAAAAATTATTTTTGAAAAAATTTGCGTTTTTGTTGTCGCACGATAACAAGAACAAAAATTATCCAATCGTCCTGAAATTTGGCACAGATGTAGCTTTTATACATCTGCTGAACGAGTTCGTTGCCCAAAAAAATCGGTCCATTACGAAAAAAGATATTTGAGATTAAAAATTATTTGTTTAAATTTTTGAATCGCATTTTTTCGGAGAATACTTAATTTATTGATTTAAAACTTTAACCACTTATTAAACTTATAGAAGACTATATTTGGTTAAAATTTCAAGAGATTATCTTCATTTGTTTTTTAGAAAAAAATTATTTTTGAAAAAATTTGCGTTTTCGTTGTCGCACGATAACAAGAGCAAAAATTATCCGATCGTCCTGAAATTTGGCACAGATGTAGCTTTTATATATCTGCTGATTGAGTTCATTGCCCAAAAAAATCGGTCCATTACGAAAAAAGATATTTGAGATTAAAAATTATTTGTTTAAATTTTTGAATCGCATTTTTTCGGAGAATATTTGATTTATTGACTTAAAACATTAACCACTTATTAAGCTTATAGAAAACCACATTTGGGTAAAATTTAAAGAGATTATCTTCATTTGTTTCTTAGAAAAAAATTATTTTTGAAAAAATTTGCGTTTACGTTCTCGCCAGCTAACAACAGCAAAAATTATCCAATCGTCCCGAAATTTGGCACAGATGTAGCTTTTATATATCTGCTGATCGAGTTCCTTGCCCAAAAAAATCGGTCCATTACGAAAAAAGATATTCGAGATTAAAAATATTATTTTTAATTTTTGAATCGCATTTTTTCGGAGAATACTTGATTTATTGACTTATAACTTTAACCACTTATTAACCTTATAGAAGACTATATTAGGTTAAAATTTCCAGAGATTATCTTCATTTCTTTTTTTAGAAAAAAATTATTTTTTAAATATTTGCGTTTTCGTTGTCGCACGATAACAAGAGCAAAAATTATCCAATCGTCCTGAAATTTGGCACAGATGTAGCTTTTATATATCTGCTGAACGAGTTCGTTGCCCAAAAAAATCGGTCCATTACGAAAAAAGATATTTGAGATTAAAAATTATTTGTTTAAATTTTAGAATCGCATTTTTTCGGAGAATATTTGATTTATTGACTTAAAACATTAACCACTTATTAAGCTTATAGAAAACCACATTTGGGTAAAATTTAAAGAGATTATCTTCATTTGTTTCTTAGAAAAAAATTATTTTTGAAAAAATTTGCGTTTTCGTTGTCGCAAGATAACAACAGCAAAAATTATCCAATCGTCCCGAAATTTGGCACAGATGTAGCTTTTATATATCTGCTGACCGAGTTCATTGCCCAAAAAATCGGTCCTTTACGACAAAAGATATTCAAGATTAAAAATTTTTTTTTTAATTTTTGAATCAAATTTTTCGGAGAATACTTGATTTATTGACTTAAAACTTTAACCACTTATTAAGCTTATAGAAAAGCACATTTGGTTAAAATTTCAAGAGAATGTCTTTATTTGTTTTTTAGAAAAAAATTATTTTTGAAACAATTTGCGTTTTCGTTGTCGCACGATAACAAGAGCAAAAATTATCCAATCGTCCTGAAAGTTGGCACAGATGTAGCTTTTATATATCTGCTGATCGAATTCGTTGCCCAAAAAAATCGGTCCATTACGAAAAAAGATATTCGAGATTAAAAATTATTTGTTTAAATTTTTGAATCGCATTTTTTCGGAGAATATTTGATTTATTGACTTAAAACATTAACCACTTATTAAGCTTATAGAAAACCACATTTGGGTAAAATTTTAAGAGATTACCTTCATTTGTTTCTTAGAAAAAAATTATTTTTGAAAAAATTTGCGTTTTCGTTGTCGCAAGATAACAACAGCAAAAATTATCCAATCGTCCCGAAATTTGGCCCAGATGTAGCTTTTATATATCTGCTGATCGAGTTCATTGCCCAAAAAAATCGGTCCATTACGACAAAAGATATTCGAGATTAAAAATTTTTTTTAATTTTTGAATTGCATTTTTTCGGAGAATACTTGATTTATTGACTTAAAACTTTAACCACTTATTAAGCTTATAGAAGGCTATATTTGGTTAAAATTTAAAGAGATTATCTTCATTTGTTTTTTAGAAAAAAATTATTTTTGACAAAATTTGCGTTTTTGTTGTCGCACGATAACAAGAGCAAAAATTATCCAATCGTCCTGAAATTTGGCACAGATGTAGCTTTTATATATCTGCTGATCGAGTTCATTGCCCAAAAAAATCGGTCCATTACGAAAAAAGATATTTGAGATTAAAAATTTTTTGTTTAAATTTTTGAATCGCATTTTTTTGGAGAATACTTGATTTATTGACTTAAAACTTTAACCACTTATTAAGCTTATAGAAAACCACATTTGGTTAAAATTTCAAGAGAATGTCTTTATTTGTTTTTTAGAAAAAAATTATTTTTGAAACAATTTGAGTTTTCGTTGTCGCACGATAACAAGAGCAAAAATTATCCAATCGTCCTGAAATTTGGCACAGATGTAGCTTTTATATATCTGCTGATCGAGTTCATTGCCCAAAAAAATCGGCCCATTACGAAAAAAGATATTTGAGATTAAAAATTTTTTGTTTAAATTTTTGAATTGCATTTTTTCGGAGAATACTTGATTTATTGACTTAAAACTTTAACCACTTATTAAGCTTATAGAAGGCTATATTTGGTTAAAATTTAAAGAGATTATCTTCATTTGTTTTTTAGAAAAAAATTATTTTTGACAAAATTTGCGTTTTTGTTGTCGCACGATAACAGGAGCAAAAATTATCCAATCGTCCTGAAATTTGGCACAGATGTAGCTTTTATATATCTGCTGAACGAGTTCGTTGCCCAAAAAAATCGGTCCATTACGAAAAAAGATATTTGAGATTAAAAATTATTTGTTTAAATTTTTGAATCGCATTTTTTCGGAGAATATTTGATTTATTGACTTAAAACATTAACCACTTATTAAGCTTATAGAAAACCACATTTGGGTAAAATTTAAAGAGATTATCTTCATTTGTTTCTTAGAAAAAAATTGATTTTGAAAAAATTTGCGTTTTCGTTGTCGCAAGATAACAACAGCAAAAATTATCCAATCGTCCCGAAATTTGGCCCAGATGTAGCTTTTATATATCTGCTGATCGAGTTCATTGCCCAAAAAAATCGGTCCATTACGACAAAAGATATTCGAGATTAAAAGTTTTTTTTTAATTTTTGAATCGCATTTTTTCGGAGAATACTTGATTTATTGACTTAAAACTTTAACCACTTATTAACCTTATAGAAGACTGTATTTGGTTAAAATTTGAAGAGCTTATCTTCATTTGTTTTTTAGAAAAAAATTATTTTTGACAAAATTTGCGTTTTTGTTGTCGCACGATGCAAGAGCAACAATTATCCAATCGTCCTGAAATTTGGCACAGATGTAGCTTTTATATATCTGCTGAACGAGTTCGTTGCCCAAAAAAATCGGTCCATTACGAAAAAGATATTTGAGATTAAAAATTATTTGTTTAAATTTTTCAAACGCATTTTTCGGAGAATATTTGATTTATTGACTTAAAACATTAAACACTTATTAAGCTTATAGAAAACCACATTTGGGTAAAATTTAAAGAGATTATCTTCATTTGTTTCTTAGAAAAAATTATTTTTGAAAAAATTGGCGTTTTCGTTGTCGCAAGATAACAACAGCAAAAATTATCCAATCGTCCCGAAATTTGGCACAGATGTAGCTTTTATATATCTGCTGATCGAGTTCCTTGCCCAAAAAATCGGTCCATTACGAAAAAAGATATTCGAGATTAAAAATATTATTTTTAATTTTTGAATCGCATTTTTTCGGAGAATACTTGATTTATTGACTTAAAACTTTAACCACTTATTAACCTTATAGAAGACTATATTAGGTTAAAATTTCCAGAGATTATCTTCATTTGTTTTTTTAGAAAAAAATTATTTTTTAAAAAATTTGCGTTTTCGTTGTCGCACGATAACAAGAGCAAAAATTATCCAATCGTCCTGAAATTTGGCACAGATGTAGCTTTTATATATCTGCTGAACGAGTTCGTTGCCCAAAAAAATCGGTCCATTACGAAAAAAGATATTTGAGATTAAAAATTATTTGTTTAAATTTTAGAATCGCATTTTTTCGGAGAATATTTGATTTATTGACTTAAAACATTAACCACTTATTAAGCTTATAGAAAACCACATTTGGGTAAAATTTAAAGAGATTATCTTCATTTGTTTCTTAGAAAAAAATTATTTTTGAAAAAATTTGCGTTTTCGTTGTCGCAAGATAACAACAGCAAAAATTATCCAATCGTCCCGAAATTTGGCACAGATGTAGCTTTTATATATCTGCTGACCGAGTTCATTGCCCAAAAAAATCGGTCCTTTACGACAAAAGATATTCAAGATTAAAAATTTTTTTTTTAATTTTTGAATCAAATTTTTTCGGAGAATACTTGATTTATTGACTTAAAACTTTAACCACTTATTAAGCTTATAGAAAAGCACATTTGGTTAAAATTTCAAGAGAATGTCTTTATTTGTTTTTTAGAAAAAAATTATTTTTGAAACAATTTGCGTTTTCGTTGTCGCACGATAACAAGAGCAAAAATTATCCAATCGTCCTGAAAGTTGGCACAGATGTAGCTTTTATATATCTGCTGATCGAATTCGTTGCCCAAAAAAATCGGTCCATTACGAAAAAAGATATTCGAGATTAAAAATTATTTGTTTAAATTTTTGAATCGCATTTTTTCGGAGAATATTTGATTTATTGACTTAAAACATTAACCACTTATTAAGCTTATAGAAAACCACATTTGGGTAAAATTTTAAGAGATTACCTTCATTTGTTTCTTAGAAAAAAATTATTTTTGAAAAAATTTGCGTTTTCGTTGTCGCAAGATAACAACAGCAAAAATTATCCAATCGTCCCGAAATTTGGCCCAGATGTAGCTTTTATATATCTGCTGATCGAGTTCATTGCCCAAAAAAATCGGTCCATTACGACAAAAGATATTCGAGATTAAAAATTTTTTTTTAATTTTTGAATCGCATTTTTTCGGAGAATACTTGATTTATTGACTTAAAACTTTAACCACTTATTAAGCTTATAGAAGGCTATATTTGGTTAAAATTTAAAGAGATTATCTTCATTTGTTTTTTAGAAAAAAATTATTTTTGACAAAATTTGCGTTTTTGTTGTCGCACGATAACAAGAGCAAAAATTATCCAATCGTCCTGAAATTTGGCACAGATGTAGCTTTTATATATCTGCTGATCGAGTTCATTGCCCAAAAAAATCGGTCCATTACGAAAAAAGATATTTGAGATTAAAAATTTTTTGTTTAAATTTTTGAATCGCATTTTTTTGGAGAATACTTGATTTATTGACTTAAAACTTTAACCACTTATTAAGCTTATAGAAAACCACATTTGGTTAAAATTTCAAGAGAATGTCTTTATTTGTTTTTTAGAAAAAAATTATTTTTGAAACAATTTGAGTTTTCGTTGTCGCACGATAACAAGAGCAAAAATTATCCAATCGTCCTGAAATTTGGCACAGATGTAGCTTTTATATATCTGCTGATCGAGTTCGTTGCCCAAAAAAATCGGTCCATTACGAAAAAAGATATTTGAGATTAAAAATTATTTGTTTAAATTTTTGAATCGCATTTTTTCGGAGAATATTTGATTTATTGACTTAAAACATTAACCACTTATTAAGCTTATAGAAAACCACATTTGGGTAAAATTTAAAGAGATTATCTTCATTTGTTTCTTAGAAAAAAATTGATTTTGAAAAAATTTGCGTTTTCGTTGTCGCAAGATAACAACAGCAAAAATTATCCAATCGTCCCGAAATTTGGCCCAGATGTAGCTTTTATATATCTGCTGATCGAGTTCATTGCCCAAAAAAATCGGTCCATTACGACAAAAGATATTCGAGATTAAAAGTTTTTTTTTAATTTTTGAATCGCATTTTTTCGGAGAATACTTGATTTATTGACTTAAAACTTTAACCACTTATTAACCTTATAGAAGACTGTATTTGGTTAAAATTTGAAGAGCTTATCTTCATTTGTTTTTTAGAAAAAAATTATTTTTGACAAAATTTGCGTTTTTGTTGTCGCACGATGCAAGAGCAACAATTATCCAATCGTCCTGAAATTTGGCACAGATGTAGCTTTTATATATCTGCTGAACGAGTTCGTTGCCCAAAAAAATCGGTCCATTACGAAAAAAGATATTTGAGATTAAAAATTATTTGTTTAAATTTTTCAAACGCATTTTTTCGGAGAATATTTGATTTATTGACTTAAAACATTAAACACTTATTAAGCTTATAGAAAACCACATTTGGGTAAAATTTAAAGAGATTATCTTCATTTGTTTCTTAGAAAAAAATTATTTTTGAAAAAATTGGCGTTTTCGTTGTCGCAAGATAACAACAGCAAAAATTATCCAATCGTCCCGAAATTTGGCACAGATGTAGCTTTTATATATCTGCTGATCGAGTTCCTTGCCCAAAAAAATCGGTCCATTACGAAAAAAGATATTCGAGATTAAAAATATTATTTTTAATTTTTGAATCGCATTTTTCGGAGAATACTTGATTATTGACTTAAAACTTTAACCACTTATTAACCTTATAGAAGACTATATTAGGTTAAAATTTCCAGAGATTATCTTCATTTGTTTTTTTAGAAAAAATTATTTTTAAAAAATTTGCGTTTTCGTTGTCGCACGATAACAAGAGCAAAAATTATCCAATCGTCCTGAAATTTGGCACAGATGTAGCTTTTATATATCTGCTGATCGAGTTCCTTGCCCAAAAAAATCGGTCCATTACGAAAAAGATATTCGAGATTAAAAATATTATTTTTAATTTTTGAATCGCATTTTTCGGAGAATACTTGATTTATTGACTTAAAATTTTAACCACTTATTAAGCTTATAGAAAACCACATTTGGTTAAAATTTCAAGCGAATGTCTTTATTTGTTTTTTAGAAAAAAATTATTTTTGAAACAATTTGCGTTTTCGTTGTCGCACGATAACAAGAGCAAAAATTATCCAATCGTCCTGAAATTTGGCACAGATGTAGCTTTTATATATCTGCTGAACGAGTTCGTTGCCCAAAAAAATCGGTCCATTACGAAAAAAGATATTTGAGATTAAAAATTATTTGTTTAAATTTTTGAATCGCATTTTTTCGGAGAATATTTGATTTATTGACTTAAAACATTAACCACTTATTAAGCTTATAGAAATCCACATTTGGGTAAAATTTAAAGAGATTATCTTCATTTGTTTCGTAGAAAAAAATTATTTTTGAAAAAATTTGCGTTTTCGTTGTCGCAAGATAACAACAGCAAAAATTATCCAATCGTCCCGAAATTTGGCACAGATGTAGCTTTTATATATCTGCTGACCGAGTTCATTGCCCAAAAAAATCGGTCCTTTACGACAAAAGATATTCAAGATTAAAAATTTTTTTTTTAATTTTTGAATCAAATTTTTTCGGAGAATACTTGATTTATTGACTTAAAACTTTAACCACTTATTAAGCTTATAGAAAAGCACATTTGGTTAAAATTTCAAGAGAATGTCTTTATTTGTTTTTTAGAAAAAAATTATTTTTGAAACAATTTGCGTTTTTGTTGTCGCACGATAACAAGAGCAACAATTATCCAAACGTCCTGAAATTTGGCACAGATGTAGCTTTTATATATCTGCTGATCGAGTTCGTTGCCCAAAAAAATCAGTCCATTACGAAAAAAGATATTCAAGATTAAAAATTTTTTTTTTAATTTTTGAATCAAATTTTTTCGGAGAATACTTGATTAATTGACTTAAAACTTTAACCACTTAATAATCTTATAGAAAACCACATTTGGTTAAAATTTCAAGAGAATGTCTTTATTTGTTTTTTAGAAAAAAATTATTTTTGAAACAATTTGCGTTTTCGTTGTCGCACGATAACAAGAGCAAAAATTATCCAATCGTCCTGAAATTTGGCACAGATGTAGCTTTTATATATCTGCTGATCGAGTTCATTGCCCAAAAAAATCGGCCCATTACGAAAAAAGATATTTGAGATTAAAAATTTTTTGTCTAAATTTTTGAATTGCATTTTTTCGGAGAATACTTGATTTATTGACTTAAAACTTTAACCACTTATTAAGCTTATAGAAAACCACATTTGGTTAAAATTTAAAGAGATTATCTTCATTTGTTTTTTAGAAAAAAATTATTTTTGAAAAAATTTGCGTTTTCGTTGTCGCACGATAACAAGAGCAAAAATTATCCAATCGTCCTGAAATTTGGCACAGATGTAGCTTTTATATATCTGCTGATCGAATTCGTTGCCCAAAAAAATCGGTCCATTACGAAAAAAGATATTTGAGATTAAAAATTTTTTGTTCAAATTTTTGAATCGCATTTTTTCGGAGAATACTTGATTTATTGATTTAAAACTTTAACCACTTATTAAACTTATAGAAGACTATATTTGGTTAAAATTTCAAGAGATTATCTTCATTTGTTTTTTAGAAAAAATTATTTTTGAAAAAATTTGCGTTTTTGTTGTCGCACGATAACAAGAACAAAAATTAGCCAAGGGGCCTGAAATTTGGCACAGATGTAGCTTTTATATATCTGCTGATCGAGTTCGTTGCCCAAAAAAAACGGTTCATTACGAAAAAAGATATTCGAGTTTAAAAATTTTTTGTTTAAATTTTTGAATCGCATTTTATCGGAGAATATTTGATTTATTGACTTAAAACATTAACCACTTATTAAGCTTATAGAAAACCACATTTGGGTAAAATTTAAAGAGATTATCTTCATTTGTTTTTATAGAAAAAAATTATTTTTGAAAAAATTTGCGTTTTCGTTGTCGCACGATAACAAGAGCAAAAATTATCCAATCGTCCTGAAATTTGGCACACATGTAGCTTTTATATATCTGCTGATCGAGTTCATTGCCCAAAAAAATCGGCCCATTACGAAAAAAGATATTTGAGATTAAAAATTTTTTGTTTAAATTTTTGAATTGCATTTTTTCGGAGAATACTTGATTTATTGACTTAAAACTTTAACCACTTATTAAGCTTATAAAAGACTATATTTGGTTAAAATTTAAAGAGATTATCTTCATTTGTTTTTTAGAAAAAAATTATTTTTGACAAAATTTGCGTTTTTGTTGTCGCACGATAACAAGAGCAAAAATTATCCAATCGTCCTGAAATTTGGCACAGATGTAGCTTTTATATATCTGCTGAACGAGTTCGTTGCCCAAAAAAATCGGTCCATTACGAAAAAAGATATTTGAGATTAAAAATTATTTGTTTAAATTTTTGAATCGCATTTTTTCGGAGAATATTTGATTTATTGACTTAAAACATTAACCACTTATTAAGCTTATAGAAAACCACATTTGGGTAAAATTTAAAAAGATTATCTTCATTTGTTTCGTAGAAAAAATTATTTTTGAAAAAATTTGCGTTTTCGTTGTCGCAAGATAACAACAGCAAAAATTATCCAATCGTCCCGAAATTTGGCACAGATGTAGCTTTTATATATCTGCTGACCGAGTTCATTGCCCAAAAAAATCGGTCCTTTACGACAAAAGATATTCAAGATTAAAAATTTTTTTTTTAATTTTTGAATCAAATTTTTTCGGAGAATACTTGATTTATTGACTTAAAACTTTAACCACTTATTAAGCTTATAGAAAAGCACATTTGGTTAAAATTTCAAGAGAATGTCTTTATTTGTTTTTTAGAAAAAAATTATTTTTGAAACAATTTGCGTTTTTGTTGTCGCACGATAACAAGAGCAACAATTATCCAAACGTCCTGAAATTTGGCACAGATGTAGCTTTTATATATCTGCTGATCGAGTTCGTTGCCCAAAAAAATCAGTCCATTACGAAAAAAGATATTCAAGATTAAAAATTTTTTTTTTAATTTTTGAATCAAATTTTTCGGAGAATACTTGATTAATTGACTTAAAACTTTAACCACTTAATAATCTTATAGAAAACCACATTTGGTTAAAATTTCAAGAGAATGTCTTTATTTGTTTTTAGAAAAAATTATTTTTGAAACAATTTGCGTTTTCGTTGTCGCACGATAACAAGAGCAAAAATTATCCAATCGTCCTGAAATTTGGCACAGATGTAGCTTTTATATATCTGCTGATCGAGTTCATTGCCCAAAAAAATCGGCCCATTACGAAAAAAGATATTTGAGATTAAAAATTTTTTGTCTAAATTTTTGAATTGCATTTTTCGGAGAATACTTGATTTATTGACTTGAAACTTTAACCACTTATTAAGCTTATAGAAAACCACATTTGGTTAAAATTTAAAGAGATTATCTTCATTTGTTTTTTAGAAAAAATTATTTTTGAAAAAATTTGCGTTTTCGTTGTCGCACGATAACAAGAGCAAAAATTATCCAATCGTCCTGAAATTTGGCACAGATGTAGCTTTTATATATCTGCTGATCGAATTCGTTGCCCAAAAAATCGGTCCATTACGAAAAAAGATATTTGAGATTAAAAATTTTTTGTTCAAATTTTTGAATCGCATTTTTCGGAGAATACTTGATTTATTGATTTAAAACTTTAACCACTTATTAAACTTATAGAAGACTATATTTGGTTAAAATTTCAAGAGATTATCTTCATTTGTTTTTTAGAAAAAAATTATTTTTGAAAAAATTTGCGTTTTTGTTGTCGCACGATAACAAGAACAAAAATTATCCAATGGTCCTGAAATTTGGCACAGATGTAGCTTTTATATATCTGCTGATCGAGTTCGTTGCCCAAAAAAACGGTTCATTACGAAAAAAGATATTCGAGGTTAAAAATTTTTTGTTTAAATTTTTGAATCGCATTTTATCGGAGAATATTTGATTTATTGACTTAAAACATTGACCACTTATTAAGCTTATAGAAAACCACATTTGGGTAAAATTTAAAGAGATTATCTTCATTTGTTTCTTAGAAAAAAATTATTTTTGAAAAAATTTGCGTTTTCGTTGTCGCACGAGAACAACAGCAAAAATTATCCAATAGTCACGAAATTTGGCACAGAAGTAGCTTTTATATATCTGCTGATCGAGTTCGTTGCCCAAAAAAATCGGTCCATTACGACAAAAGATATTAGAGATTAAAAATTTTTTTTTTAATTTTTGAATCGCATTATTTCGGAGAATACTTGATTTATTGACTTAAAACTTTAACCACTTATTAAGCGTATAGAAGACTATATTTGGTTAAAATTTCAAGAGATTATTATCTTCATTTGTTTTTTTTTTAAAAATTATTTTTGAAAAAATTTGCGTTTTCGTTATCGCACGATAACAAGAGCAAAAATTATCCGATCGTCCTGAAATTTGGCACAGATGTAGCTTTTATATATCTGCTGATCGAGTTCATTGCCCAAAAAAATCGGTCCATTACGAAAAAAGATATTTGAGATTAAAAATTATTTGTTTAAATTTTTGAATCGCATTTTTTCGGAGAATATTTGATTTATTGACTTAAAACATTAACCACTTAATAATCTTATAGAAAACCACATTTGGTTAAAATTTCAAGAGAATGTCTTTATTTGTTTTTTAGAAAAAAATTATTTTTGAAACAATTTGCGTTTTCGTTGTCGCACGATAACAAGAGCAAAAATTATCCAATCGTCCTGAAATTTGGCACAGATGTAGCTTTTATATATCTGCTGATCGAATTCGTTGCCCAAAAAAATCGGTCCATTACGAAAAAAGATATTTGAGATTAAAAATTTTTTGTTCAAATTTTTGAATCGCATTTTTTCGGAGAATACTTGATTTATTGATTTAAAACTTTAACCACTTATTAAACTTATAGAAGACTATATTTGGTTAAAATTTCAAGAGATTATCTTCATTTGTTTTTTAGAAAAAAATTATTTTTGAAAAAATTTGCGTTTTTGTTGTCGCACGATAACAAGAACAAAAATTATCCAATGGTCCTGAAATTTGGCACAGATGTAGCTTTTATATATCTGCTGATCGAGTTCGTTGCCCAAAAAAAACGGTTCATTACGAAAAAAGATATTCGAGGTTAAAAATTTTTTGTTTAAATTTTTGAATCGCATTTTATCGGAGAATATTTGATTTATTGACTTAAAACATTAACCACTTATTAAGCTTATAGAAAACCACATTTGGGTAAAATTTAAAGAGATTATCTTCATTTGTTTTTATAGAAAAAAATTATTTTTGAAAAAATTTGCGTTTTCGTTGTCGCACGATAACAAGAGCAAAAATTATCCAATCGTCCTGAAATTTGGCACAGATGTAGCTTTTATATATCTGCTGATCGAGTTCATTGCCCAAAAAAATCGGCCCATTACGAAAAAAGATATTTGAGATTAAAAATTTTTTGTTTAAATTTTTGAATTGCATTTTTTCGGAGAATACTTGATTTATTGACTTAAAACTTTAACCACTTATTAAGCTTATAAAAGACTATATTTGGTTAAAATTTAAAGAGATTATCTTCATTTGTTTTTTAGAAAAAAATTATTTTTGACAAAATTTGCGTTTTTGTTGTCGCACGATAACAAGAGCAAAAATTATCCAATCGTCCTGAAATTTGGCACAGATGTAGCTTTTATATATCTGCTGAACGAGTTCGTTGCCCAAAAAAATCGGTCCATTACGAAAAAAGATATTTGAGATTAAAAATTATTTGTTTAAATTTTTGAATCGCATTTTTTCGGAGAATATTTGATTTATTGACTTAAAACATTAACCACTTATTAAGCTTATAGAAAACCACATTTGGGTAAAATTTAAAGAGATTATCTTCATTTGTTTCGTAGAAAAAAATTATTTTTGAAAAAATTTGCGTTTTCGTTGTCGCAAGATAACAACAGCAAAAATTATCCAATCGTCCCGAAATTTGGCACAGATGTAGCTTTTATATATCTGCTGACCGAGTTCATTGCCCAAATAAATCAGTCCATTACGAAAAAAGATATTCAAGATTAAAAATTTTTTTTTTAATTTTTGAATCAAATTTTTTCGGAGAATACTTGATTAATTGACTTAAAACTTTAACCACTTAATAATCTTATAGAAAACCACATTTGGTTAAAATTTCAAGAGAATGTCTTTATTTGTTTTTTAGAAAAAAATTATTTTTGAAACAATTTGCGTTTTCGTTGTCGCACGATAACAAGAGCAAAAATTATCCAATCGTCCTGAAATTTGGCACAGATGTAGCTTTTATATATCTGCTGATCGAGTTCATTGCCCAAAAAAATCGGCCCATTACGAAAAAAGATATTTGAGATTAAAAATTTTTTGTCTAAATTTTTGAATTGCATTTTTTCGGAGAATACTTGATTTATTGACTTAAAACTATAACCACTTATTAAGCTTATAGAAAACCACATTTGGTTAAAATTTAAAGAGATTATCTTCATTTGTTTTTTAGAAAAAAATTATTTTTGAAAAAATTTGCGTTTTCGTTGTCGCACGATAACAAGAGCAAAAATTATCCAATCGTCCTGAAATTTGGCACAGATGTAGCTTTTATATATCTGCTGATCGAATTCGTTGCCCAAAAAATCGGTCCATTACGAAAAAGATATTTGAGATTAAAAATTTTTTGTTCAAATTTTTGAATCGCATTTTTTCGGAGAATACTTGATTTATTGATTTAAAACTTTAACCACTTATTAAACTTATAGAAGACTATATTTGGTTAAAATTTCAAGAGATTATCTTCATTTGTTTTTTAGAAAAAAATTATTTTTGAAAAAATTTGCGTTTTTGTTGTCGCACGATAACAAGAACAAAAATTATCCAATGGTCCTGAAATTTGGCACAGATGTAGCTTTTATATATCTGCTGATCGAGTTCGTTGCCCAAAAAAAACGGTTCATTACGAAAAAAGATATTCGAGGTTAAAAATTTTTTGTTTAAATTTTTGAATCGCATTTTATCGGAGATATTTGATTTATTGACTTAAAACATTGACCACTTATTAAGCTTATAGAAAACCACATTTGGGTAAAATTTAAAGAGATTATCTTCATTTGTTTCTTAGAAAAAAATTATTTTTGAAAAAATTTGCGTTTTCGTTGTCGCACGAGAACAACAGCAAAAATTATCCAATAGTCACGAAATTTGGCACAGAAGTAGCTTTTATATATCTGCTGATCGAGTTCGTTGCCCAAAAAAATCGGTCCATTACGACAAAAGATATTCGAGATTAAAAATTTTTTTTTTAATTTTTGAATCGCATTATTTCGGAGAATACTTGATTTATTGACTTAAAACATTAACCACTTATTAAGCTTATAGAAAACCACATTTGGTTAGAATTTAAAGAGCTTATCTTCATTTGTTTTTTAGAAAAAAATTATTTTTGACAAAATTTGCGTTTTTGTTGTCGCACGATAACAAGAGGAAAAATTTTCCAATCGTCCTGAAATTTGGCACAGATGTAGCTTTTATATATCTGCTGAACGAGTTCGTTGCCCAAAAAAATCGGTCCATTACGAAAAAAGATATTTGAGATTAAAAATTATTTGTTTAAATTTTTGAATCGCATTTTTTCGGAGAATATTTGATTTATTGACTTAAAACATTAACCACTTATTAAGCTTATAGAAAACCACATTTGGGTAAAATTTAAAGAGATTATCTTCATTTGTTTCTTAGAAAAAAATTATTTTTGAAAAAATTTGCGTTTTCGTTGTCGCAAGATAACAACAGCAAAAATTATCCAATCGTCCCGAAATTTGGCACAGATGTAGCTTTTATATATCTGCTGATCGAGTTCCTTGCCCAAAAAAATCGGTCCATTACGAAAAAAGATATTCGAGATTAAAAATATTATTTTTAATTTTTGAATAGCATTTTTTCGGAGAATACTTGATTTATTGACTTATAACTTTAACCACTTATTAACCTTATAGAAGACTATATTAGGTTAAAATTTCCAGAGATTATCTTCATTTGTTTTTTTAGAAAAAAATTATTTTTGAAACAATTTGCGTTTTCGTTGTCGCACGA
Source organism: Torymus aiolomorphi (assembly GCA_036365515.1). Classification (NCBI taxonomy): domain Eukaryota; kingdom Metazoa; phylum Arthropoda; class Insecta; order Hymenoptera; family Torymidae; genus Torymus; species Torymus aiolomorphi. The sequence continues at coordinate 84,874,406 of CM070877.1, forward strand.
TAACAAGAGCAAAAATTATCCAATCGTCCTGAAATTTGGCACAGATGTAGCTTTTATATATCTGACGATCGAATTCGTTGCCCAAAAAAATCGGTCCATTACGAAAAAAGATATTTGAGATTAAAAATTTTTTGTTCAAATTTTTGAATCGCATTTTTTCGGAGAATACTTGATTTATTGATTTGAAACTTTAACCACTTATTAAACTTATAGAAGACTATATTTGGTTAAAATTTCAAGAGATTATCTTCATTTGTTTTTTAGAAAAAAATTATTTTTGAAAAAATTTGCGTTTTTGTTGTCGCACGATAACAAGAACAAAAATTATCCAATCGTCCTGAAATTTGGCACAGATGTAGCTTTTATATATCTGCTGATCGAGTTCGTTGCCCAAAAAAACGGTTCATTACGAAAAAAGATATTCGAGGTTAAAAATTTTTTGTTTAAATTTTTGAATCGCATTTTATCGGAGAATATTTGATTTATTGACTTAAAACATTAACCACTTATTAAGCTTATAGAAAACCACATTTGGGTAAAATTTAAAGAGATTATCTTCATTTGTTTCTTAGAAAAAAATTATTTTTGAAAAAATTTGCGTTTTCGTTGTCGCAAGATAACAACAGCAAAAATTATCCAATCGTCCCGAAATTTGGCACAGATGTAGCTTTTATATATCTGCTGATCGAGTTCATTGCCCAAAAAAATCGGTCCTTTACGACAAAAGATATTCAAGATTAAAAATTTTTTTTTTAATTTTTGAATCAAATTTTATCGGAGAATATTTGATTTATTGACTTAAAACATTAACCACTTATTAAGCTTATAGAAAACCACATTTGGGTAAAATTTCAAGAGATTATCTTCATTTGTTTTTTAGAAAAAAATTATTTTTGAAAAAATTTGCGTTTTTGTTGTCGCACGATAACAAGAACAAAAATTATCCAATCGTCCTGAAATTTGGCACGGATGTAGCTTTTATATATCTGCTGATCGAGTTCGTTGCCCAAAAAAAACGGTTCATTACGAAAAAAGATATTCGAGGTTAAAAATTTTTTGTTTAAATTTTTGAATCGCATTTTATCGGAGAATATTTGATTTATTGACTTAAAACATTAACCACTTATTAAGCTTATAGAAAACCACATTTGGGTAAAATTTAAAGAGATTATCTTCATTTGTTTCTTAGAAAAAAATTATTTTTGAAAAAATTTGCGTTTTCGTTGTCGCAAGATAACAACAGCAAAAATTATCCAATCGTCCCGAAATTTGGCACAGATGTAGCTTTTATATATCTGCTGATCGAGTTCATTGCCCAAAAAAATCGGTCCTTTACGACAAAAGATATTCAAGATTAAAAATTTTTTTTTTAATTTTTGAATCAAATTTTATCGGAGAATATTTGATTTATTGACTTAAAACATTAACCACTTATTAAGCTTATAGAAAACCACATTTGGGTAAAATTTAAAGAGATTATCTTCATTTGTTTCTTAGAAAAAAATTACTTTTGAAAAAATTTGCGTTTTCGTTGTCGCACGATAACAACAGCAAAAATTATCCAATAGCCACGAAATTTGGCACAGAAGTAGCTTTTATATATCTGCTGATCGAGTTCGTTGCCCAAAAAAATCGGTCCATTACGACAAAAGATATTCGAGATTAAAAATTTTTTTTTTAATTTTTGAATCGCATTATTTCGGAGAATACTTGATTTATTGACTTAAAACTTTAACCACTTATTAAGCTTATAGAAGACTATATTTGGTTAAAATTTCAAGAGATTATCTTCATTTGTTTTTTTAGAAAAAAATTATTTTTGAAAAATTTTGCGTTTTCGTTGTCGCACGGTAACAAGAGCAAAAATTATCCGATCGTCCTGAAATTTGGCACAGATGTAGCTTTTATATATCTGCTGATCGAGTTCATTGCCCAAAAAAATCGGTCTATTACGAAAAAAGATATTTGAGATTAAAAATTATTGGTTTAAATTTTTGAATCGCATTTTATCGGAGAATATTTGATTTATTGACTTAAAACATTAACCACTTATTAAGCTTATAGAAAACCACATTTGGTTAAAATTTGAAGAGCTTATCTTCATTTGTTTTTTAGAAAAAAATTATTTTTGACAAAATTTGCGTTTTTGTTGTCGCACGATACAAGAGCAAAAATTATCCAATCGTCCTGAAATTTGGCACAGATGTAGCTTTTATATATCTGCTGAACGAGTTCGTTGCCCAAAAAAATCGGTCCATTACGAAAAAAGATATTCGAGATTAAAAATTATTTGTTTAAATTTTTGAATCGCATTTTTTCGGAGAATATTTGATTTATTGACTTAAAACATTAACCACTTATTAAGCTTATAGAAAACCACATTTGGGTAAAATTTTAAGAGATTACCTTCATTTGTTTCTTAGAAAAAAATTATTTTTGAAAAAATTTGCGTTTTCGTTGTCGCAAGATAACAACAGCAAAAATTATCCAATCGTCCCGAAATTTGGCCCAGATGTAGCTTTTATATATCTGCTGATCGAGTTCATTGCCCAAAAAAATCGGTCCATTACGACAAAAGATATTCGAGATTAAAAATTTTTTTTTAATTTTTGAATCGCATTTTTTCGGAGAATACTTGATTTATTGACTTAAAACTTTAACCACTTATTAAGCTTATAGAAGGCTATATTTGGTTAAAATTTAAAGAGATTATCTTCATTTGTTTTTTAGAAAAAAATTATTTTTGACAAAATTTGCGTTTTTGTTGTCGCACGATAACAAGAGCAAAAATTATCCAATCGTCCTGAAATTTGGCACAGATGTAGCTTTTATATATCTGCTGATCGAGTTCATTGCCCAAAAAAATCGGTCCATTACGAAAAAAGATATTTGAGATTAAAAATTTTTTGTTTAAATTTTTGAATCGCATTTTTTTGGAGAATACTTGATTTATTGACTTAAAACTTTAACCACTTATTAAGCTTATAGAAAACCACATTTGGTTAAAATTTCAAGAGAATGTCTTTATTTGTTTTTTAGAAAAAAATTATTTTTGAAACAATTTGCGTTTTCGTTGTCGCACGATAACAAGAGCAAAAATTATCCAATCGTCCTGAAATTTGGCACAGATGTAGCTTTTATATATCTGCTGATCGAGTTCATTGCCCAAAAAAATCGGCCCATTACGAAAAAAGATATTTGAGATTAAAAATTTTTTGTTTAAATTTTTGAATTGCATTTTTTCGGAGAATACTTGATTTATTGACTTAAAACTTTAACCACTTATTAAGCTTATAGAAGGCTATATTTGGTTAAAATTTAAAGAGATTATCTTCATTTGTTTTTTAGAAAAAAATTATTTTTGACAAAATTTGCGTTTTTGTTGTCGCACGATAACAAGAGCAAAAATTATCCAATCGTCCTGAAATTTGGCACAGATGTAGCTTTTATATATCTGCTGAACGAGTTCGTTGCCCAAAAAAATCGGTCCATTACGAAAAAAGATATTTGAGATTAAAAATTATTTGTTTAAATTTTTGAATCGCATTTTTTCGGAGAATATTTGATTTATTGACTTAAAACATTAACCACTTATTAAGCTTATAGAAAACCACATTTGGGTAAAATTTAAAGAGATTATCTTCATTTGTTTCTTAGAAAAAAATTGATTTTGAAAAAATTTGCGTTTTCGTTGTCGCAAGATAACAACAGCAAAAATTATCCAATCGTCCCGAAATTTGGCCCAGATGTAGCTTTTATATATCTGCTGATCGAGTTCATTGCCCAAAAAAAACGGTCCATTACGACAAAAGATATTCAAGATTAAAAAGTTTTTTTTAATTTTTGAATCGCATTTTTCGGAGAATACTTGATTTATTGACTTAAAACTTTAACCACTTATTAACCTTATAGAAGACTGTATTTGGTTAAAATTTGAAGAGCTTATCTTCATTTGTTTTTTAGAAAAAAATTATTTTTGACAAAATTTGCGTTTTTGTTGTCGCACGATGCAAGAGCAACAATTATCCAATCGTCCTGAAATTTGGCACAGATGTAGCTTTTATATATCTGCTGAACGAGTTCGTTGCCCAAAAAAATCGGTCCATTACGAAAAAAGATATTTGAGATTAAAAATTATTTGTTTAAATTTTTCAATCGCATTTTTTCGGAGAATATTTGATTTATTGACTTAAAACATTAAACACTTATTAAGCTTATAGAAAACCACATTTGGGTAAAATTTAAAGAGATTATCTTCATTTGTTTCTTAGAAAAAATTATTTTTGAAAAAATTGGCGTTTTCGTTGTCGCAAGATAACAACAGCAAAAATTATCCAATCGTCCCGAAATTTGGCACAGATGTAGCTTTTATATATCTGCTGATCGAGTTCCTTGCCCAAAAAAATCGGTCCATTACGAAAAAAGATATTCGAGATTAAAAATATTATTTTTAATTTTTGAATCGCATTTTTTCGGAGAATACTTGATTTATTGACTTAAAACTTTAACCACTTATTAACCTTATAGAAGACTATATTAGGTTAAAATTTCCAGAGATTATCTTCATTTGTTTTTTTAGAAAAAAATTATTTTTTAAAAAATTTGCGTTTTCGTTGTCGCACGATAACAAGAGCAAAAATTATCCAATCGTCCTGAAATTTGGCACAGATGTAGCTTTTATATATCTGCTGATCGAGTTCCTTGCCCAAAAAAATCGGTCCATTACGAAAAAAGATATTCGAGATTAAAAATATTATTTTTAATTTTTGAATCGCATTTTTTCGGAGAATACTTGATTTATTGACTTAAAATTTTAACCACTTATTAAGCTTATAGAAAACCACATTTGGTTAAAATTTCAAGCGAATGTCTTTATTTGTTTTTTAGAAAAAAATTATTTTTGAAACAATTTGCGTTTTCGTTGTCGCACGATAACAAGAGCAAAAATTATCCAATCGTCCTGAAATTTGGCACAGATGTAGCTTTTATATATCTGCTGAACGAGTTCGTTGCCCAAAAAAATCGGTCCATTACGAAAAAAGATATTTGAGATTAAAAATTATTTGTTTAAATTTTTGAATCGCATTTTTTCGGAGAATATTTGATTTATTGACTTAAAACATTAACCACTTATTAAGCTTATAGAAAACCACATTTGGGTAAAATTTAAAGAGATTATCTTCATTTGTTTTTATAGAAAAAAATTATTTTTGAAAAAATTTGCGTTTTCGTTGTCGCACGATAACAAGAGCAAAAATTATCCAATCGTCCTGAAATTTGGCACAGATGTAGCTTTTATATATCTGCTGATCGAGTTCATTGCCCAAAAAAATCGGCCCATTACGAAAAAAGATATTTGAGATTAAAAATTTTTTGTTTAAATTTTTGAATTGCATTTTTTCGGAGAATACTTGATTTATTGACTTAAAACTTTAACCACTTATTAAGCTTATAAAAGACTATATTTGGTTAAAATTTAAAGAGATTATCTTCATTTGTTTTTTAGAAAAAAATTATTTTTGACAAAATTTGCGTTTTTGTTGTCGCACGATAACAAGAGCAAAAATTATCCAATCGTCCTGAAATTTGGCACAGATGTAGCTTTTATATATCTGCTGAACGAGTTCGTTGCCCAAAAAAATCGGTCCATTACGAAAAAAGATATTTGAGATTAAAAATTATTTGTTTAAATTTTTGAATCGCATTTTTTCGGAGAATATTTGATTTATTGACTTAAAACATTAACCACTTATTAAGCTTATAGAAAACCACATTTGGGTAAAATTTAAAGAGATTATCTTCATTTGTTTCGTAGAAAAAAATTATTTTTGAAAAAATTTGCGTTTTCGTTGTCGCAAGATAACAACAGCAAAAATTATCCAATCGTCCCGAAATTTGGCCCAGATGTAGCTTTTATATATCTGCTGATCGAGTTCATTGCCCAAAAAAATCGGTCCATTACGACAAAAGATATTCGAGATTAAAAATTTTTTTTTAATTTTTGAATCGCATTTTTTCGGAGAATACTTGATTTATTGACTTAAAACTTTAACCACTTATTAAGCTTATAGAAGGCTATATTTGGTTAAAATTTAAAGAGATTATCTTCATTTGTTTTTTAGAAAAAAATTATTTTTGACAAAATTTGCGTTTTTGTTGTCGCACGATAACAAGAGCAAAAATTATCCAATCGTCCTGAAATTTGGCACAGATGTAGCTTTTATATATCTGCTGATCGAGTTCATTGCCCAAAAAAATCGGTCCATTACGAAAAAAGATATTTGAGATTAAAAATTTTTTGTTTAAATTTTTGAATCGCATTTTTTTGGAGAATACTTGATTTATTGACTTAAAACTTTAACCACTTATTAAGCTTATAGAAAACCACATTTGGTTAAAATTTCAAGAGAATGTCTTTATTTGTTTTTTAGAAAAAAATTATTTTTGAAACAATTTGCGTTTTCGTTGTCGCACGATAACAAGAGCAAAAATTATCCAATCGTCCTGAAATTTGGCACAGATGTAGCTTTTATATATCTGCTGATCGAGTTCATTGCCCAAAAAAATCGGCCCATTACGAAAAAAGATATTTGAGATTAAAAATTTTTTGTTTAAATTTTTGAATTGCATTTTTTCGGAGAATACTTGATTTATTGACTTAAAACTTTAACCACTTATTAAGCTTATAGAAGGCTATATTTGGTTAAAATTTAAAGAGATTATCTTCATTTGTTTTTTAGAAAAAAATTATTTTTGACAAAATTTGCGTTTTTGTTGTCGCACGATAACAAGAGCAAAAATTATCCAATCGTCCTCAAATTTGGCACAGATGTAGCTTTTATATATCTGCTGAACGAGTTCGTTGCCCAAAAAAATCGGTCCATTACGAAAAAAGATATTTGAGATTAAAAATTATTTGTTTAAATTTTTGAATCGCATTTTTTCGGAGAATATTTGATTTATTGACTTAAAACATTAACCACTTATTAAGCTTATAGAAAACCACATTTGGGTAAAATTTAAAGAGATTATCTTCATTTGTTTCTTAGAAAAAAATTGATTTTGAAAAAATTTGCGTTTTCGTTGTCGCAAGATAACAACAGCAAAAATTATCCAATCGTCCCGAAATTTGGCCCAGATGTAGCTTTTATATATCTGCTGATCGAGTTCATTGCCCAAAAAAATCGGTCCATTACGACAAAAGATATTCGTGATTAAAAATTTTTTTTTAATTTTTGAATCGCATTTTTTCGGAGAATACTTGATTTATTGACTTAAAACTTTAACCACTTATTAACCTTATAGAAGACTGTATTTGGTTAAAATTTGAAGAGCTTATCTTCATTTGTTTTTTAGAAAAAAATTATTTTTGACAAAATTTGCGTTTTTGTTGTCGCACGATGCAAGAGCAACAATTATCCAATCGTCCTGAAATTTGGCACAGATGTAGCTTTTATATATCTGCTGAACGAGTTCGTTGCCCAAAAAAATCGGTCCATTACGAAAAAAGATATTTGAGATTAAAAATTATTTGTTTAAATTTTTCAATCGCATTTTTTCGGAGAATATTTGATTTATTGACTTAAAACATTAAACACTTATTAAGCTTATAGAAAACCACATTTGGGTAAAATTTAAAGAGATTATCTTCATTTGTTTCTTAGAAAAAAATTATTTTTGAAAAAATTGGCGTTTTCGTTGTCGCAAGATAACAACAGCAAAAATTATCCAATCGTCCCGAAATTTGGCACAGATGTAGCTTTTATATATCTGCTGATCGAGTTCCTTGCCCAAAAAAATCGGTCCATTACGAAAAAAGATATTCGAGATTAAAAATATTATTTTTAATTTTTGAATCGCATTTTTTCGGAGAATACTTGATTTATTGACTTAAAACTTTAACCACTTATTAACCTTATAGAAGACTATATTAGGTTAAAATTTCCAGAGATTATCTTCATTTGTTTTTTTAGAAAAAAATTATTTTTTAAAAAATTTGCGTTTTCGTTGTCGCACGATAACAAGAGCAAAAATTATCCAATCGTCCTGAAATTTGGCACAGATGTAGCTTTTATATATCTGCTGATCGAGTTCCTTGCCCAAAAAAATCGGTCCATTACGAAAAAAGATATTCGAGATTAAAAATATTATTTTTAATTTTTGAATCGCATTTTTTCGGAGAATACTTGATTTATTGACTTAAAATTTTAACCACTTATTAAGCTTATAGAAAACCACATTTGGTTAAAATTTCAAGCGAATGTCTTTATTTGTTTTTTAGAAAAAAATTATTTTTGAAACAATTTGCGTTTTCGTTGTCGCACGATAACAAGATTAGCTTTTATATATCTGCTGAACGAGTTCGTTGCCCAAAAAAATCGGTCCATTACGAAAAAAGATATTTGAGATTAAAAATTATTTGTTTAAATTTTTGAATCGCATTTTTTCGGAGAATATTTGATTTATTGACTTAAAACATTAACCACTTATTAAGCTTATAGAAAACCACATTTGGGTAAAATTTAAAGAGATTATCTTCATTTGTTTTTATAGAAAAAAATTATTTTTGAAAAAATTTGCGTTTTCGTTGTCGCACGATAACAAGAGCAAAAATTATCCAATCGTCCTGAAATTTGGCACAGATGTAGCTTTTATATATCTGCTGATCGAGTTCATTGCCCAAAAAAATCGGCCCATTACCAAAAAAGATATTTGAGATTAAAAATTTTTTGTTTAAATTTTTGAATTGCATTTTTTCGGAGAATACTTGATTTATTGACTTAAAACTTTAACCACTTATTAAGCTTATAGAAGACTATATTTGGTTAAAATTTAAAGAGATTATCTTCATTTGTTTTTTAGAAAAAAATTATTTTTGACAAAATTTGCGTTTTTGTTGTCGCACGATAACAAGAGCAAAAATTATCCAATCGTCCTGAAATTTGGCACAGATGTAGCTTTTATATATCTGCTGAACGAGTTCGTTGCCCAAAAAAATCGGTCCATTACGAAAAAAGATATTTGAGGTTAAAAATTATTTGTTTAAATTTTTGAATCGCATTTTTTCGGAGAATATTTGATTTATTGACTTAAAACATTAACCACTTATTAAACTTATAGAAAACCACATTTGGGTAACATTTAAAGAGATTATCTTCATTTGTTTCTTAGAAAAAAATTATTTTTGAAAAAATTTGCGTTTTCGTTGTCGCAAGATAACAACAGCAAAAATTATCCAATCGTCCCGAAATTTGGCACAGATGTAGCTTTTATATATCTGCTGACCGAGTTCATTGCCCAAAAAAATCGGTCCTTTACAACAAAAGATATTCAAGATTAAAAATTTTTTTTTTAATTTTTGAATCAAATTTTTTCGGAGAATACTTGATTTATTGACTTAAAACTTTAACCACTTATTAAGCTTATAGAAAAGCACATTTGGTTAAAATTTCAAGAGAATGTCTTTATTTGTTTTTTAGAAAAAAATTATTTTTGAAACAATTTGCGTTTTCGTTGTCGCACGATAACAAGAGCAAAAATTATCCAATCGTCCTGAAAGTTGGCACAGATGTAGCTTTTATATATCTGCTGATCGAATTCGTTGCCCAAAAAATCGGTCCATTACGAAAAAGATATTTGAGATTAAAAATTTTTTGTTAAAATTTTTGAATCGCATTTTTCGGAGAATACTTGATTTATTGATTTAAAACTTTAACCACTTATTAAACTTATAGAAGACTATATTTGGTTAAAATTTCAAGAGATTATCTTCATTTGTTTTTTAGAAAAAAATTATTTTTGAAAAAATTTGCGTTTTCGTTGTCGCACGATAACAAGAGCAAAAATTATCCGATCGTCCTGAAATTTGGCACAGATGTAGCTTTTATATATCTGCTGATCGAGTTCATTGCCCAAAAAAATCGGTCCATTACGAAAAAGATATTTGAGATTAAAAATTATTGGTTTAAATTTTTGAATCGCATTTTATCGGAGAATATTTGATTTATTGACTTAAAACATTAACCACTTATTAAGCTTATAGAAAACCACATTTGGTTAAAATTTGAAGAGCTTATCTTCATTTGTTTTTTAGAAAAAAATTATTTTTGACAAAATTTGCGTTTTTGTTGTCGCACGATACAAGAGCAAAAATTATCCAATCGTCCTGAAATTTGGCACAGATGTAGCTTTTATATATCTGCTGAACGAGTTCGTTGCCCAAAAAAATCGATCCATTACGAAAAAACATATTTGAGATTAAAAATTATTTGTTTAAATTTTTGAATCGCATTTTTTCGGAGAATATTTGATTTATTGACTTAAAACATTAAACACTTATTAAGCTTATAGAAAACCACATTTGGGTAAAATTTAAAGAGATTATCTTCATTTGTTTCTTAGAAAAAAATTATTTTTGAAAAAATTGGCGTTTTCGTTGTCGCAAGATAACAACAGCAAAAATTATCCAATCGTCCCGAAATTTGGCACAGATGTAGCTTTTATATATCTGCTGAACGAGTTCGTTGCCCAAAAAAATCGGTCCATTACGAAAAAAGATATTTGAGGTTAAAAATTATTTGTTTAAATTTTTTAATCGCATTTTTTCGGAGAATATTTGATTTATTGACTTAAAACATTAACCACTTATTAAACTTATAGAAAACCACATTTGGGTAAAATTTAAAGAGATTATCTTCATTTGTTTCTTAGAAAAAAATTATTTTTGAAAAAATTTGCGTTTTCGTTGTCGCAAGATAACAACAGCAAAAATTATCCAATCGTCCCGAAATTTGGCACAGATGTAGCTTTTATATATCTGCTGACCGAGTTCATTGCCCAAAAAAATCGGTCCTTTACGACAAAAGATATTCAAGATTAAAAATTTTTTTTAATTTTTGAATCAAATTTTTTCGGAGAATACTTGATTTATTGACTTAAAACTTTAACCACTTATTAAGCTTATAGAAAAGCACATTTGGTTAAAATTTCAAGAGAATGTCTTTATTTGTTTTTTAGAAAAAAATTATTTTTGAAACAATTTGCGTTTTTGTTGTCGCACGATAACAAGAGCAAAAATTATCCAATCGTCCTGAAAGTTGGCACAGATGTAGCTTTTATATATCTGCTGATCGAATTCGTTGCCCAAAAAAATCGGTCCATTACGAAAAAAGATATTTGAGATTAAAAATTTTTTGTTAAAATTTTTGAATCGCATTTTTTCGGAGAATACTTGATTTATTGATTTAAAACTTTAACCACTTATTAAACTTATAGAAGACTATATTTGGTTAAAATTTCAAGAGATTATCTTCATTTGTTTTTTAGAAAAAAATTATTTTTGAAAAAATTTGCGTTTTCGTTGTCGCACGATAACAAGAGCAAAAATTATCCGATCGTCCTGAAATTTGGCACAGATGTAGCTTTTATATATCTGCTGATCGAGTTCATTGCCCAAAAAAATCGGTCCATTACGAAAAAAGATATTTGAGATTAAAAATTATTGGTTTAAATTTTTGAATCGCATTTTATCGGAGAATATTTGATTTATTGACTTAAAACATTAACCACTTATTAAGCTTATAGAAAACCACATTTGGTTAAAATTTGAAGAGCTTATCTTCATTTGTTTTTTAGAAAAAAATTATTTTTGACAAAATTTGCGTTTTTGTTGTCGCACGATACAAGAGCAAAAATTATCCAATCGTCCTGAAATTTGGCACAGATGTAGCTTTTATATATCTGCTGATCGAGTTCATTGCCCAAAAAAATCGGCCCATTACGAAAAAAGATATTTGAGATTAAAAATTTTTTGTTTAAATTTTTGAATTGCATTTTTTCGGAGAATACTTGATTTATTGACTTAAAACTTTAACCACTTATTAAGCTTATAGAAGACTATATTAGGTTAAAATTTCCAGAGATTATCTTCATTTGTTTTTTTAGAAAAAAATTATTTTTTAAAAAATTTGCGTTTTCGTTGTCGCACGATAACAAGAGCAAAAATTATCCAATCGTCCTGAAATTTGGCACAGATGTAGCTTTTATATATCTGCTGATCGAGTTCCTTGCCCAAAAAAATCGGTCCATTACGAAAAAAGATATTCGAGATTAAAAATATTATTTTTAATTTTTGAATCGCATTTTTTCGGAGAATACTTGATTTATTGACTTAAAACATTAACCACTTATTAAGCTTATAGAAAACCACATTTGGGTAAAATTTAAAGAGATTATCTTCATTTGTTTCGTAGAAAAAAATTATTTTTGAAAAAATTAGCGTTTTCGTTGTCGCAAGATAACAACAGCAAAAATTATCCAATCGTCCCGAAATTTGGCCCAGATGTAGCTTTTATATATCTGCTGATCGAGTTCATTGCCCAAAAAAATCGGTCCATTACGACAAAAGATATTCGAGATTAAAAATTTTTTTTTAATTTTTGAATCGCATTTTTTCGGAGAATACTTGATTTATTGACTTAAAACTTTAACCACTTATTAACCTTATAGAAGACTATATTTGGTTAAAATTTCAAGAGATTATCTTCATTTGTTTTTTTAAAAAAAAATTGTTTTTGAAAAAATTTGCGTCTTTGTTGTCGCACGATAAAAAGAGCAAAAATTATCCAATCGTCCTGAAATTTGGCACAGATGTAGCTTTTATATATCTGCTGATCGAGTTCATTGCCCAAAGAAATCGGTCCATTACGAAAAAAGATATTTGAGATTAAAAATTTTTTGTTTAAATTTTTGAATCGCATTTTTTCGGAGAATACTTGATTTATTGACTTAAAACTTTAACCACTTATTAAGCTTATAGAAAACCACATTTGGTTAAAATTTCAAGAGAATGTCTTTATTTGTTTTTTAGAAAAAATTATTTTTGAAACAATTTGCGTTTTCGTTGTCGCACGATAACAAGAGCAAAAATTATCCAATCGTCCTGAAATTTGGCAAATTTGTAGCTTTTATATATCTGCTGAACGAGTTCGTTGCCCAAAAAAATCGGTCCATTACGAAAAAAGATATTCGAGATTAAAAATTATTTGTTTAAATTTTTGAATCGCATTTTTTCGGAGAATATTTGATTTATTGACTTAAAACATTAACCACTTATTAAGCTTATAGAAAACCACATTTGGGTAAAATTTTAAGAGATTACCTTCATTTGTTTCTTAGAAAAAAATTATTTTTGAAAAAATTTGCGTTTTCGTTGTCGCAAGATAACAACAGCAAAAATTATCCAATCGTCCCGAAATTTGGCCCAGATGTAGCTTTTATATATCTGCTGATCGAGTTCATTGCCCAAAAAAATCGGTCCATTACGACAAAAGATATTCGAGATTAAAAATTTTTTTTTAATTTTTGAATCGCATTTTTTCGGAGAATACTTGATTTATTGACTTAAAACTTTAACCACTTATTAAGCTTATAGAAGGCTATATTTGGTTAAAATTTAAAGAGATTATCTTCATTTGTTTTTTAGAAAAAAATTATTTTTGACAAAATTTGCGTTTTTGTTGTCGCACGATAACAAGAGCAAAAATTATCCAATCGTCCTGAAATTTGGCACAGATGTAGCTTTTATATATCTGCTGATCGAGTTCATTGCCCAAAAAAATCGGTCCATTACGAAAAAAGATATTTGAGATTAAAAATTTTTGGTTTAAATTTTTGAATCGCATTTTTTTGGAGAATACTTGATTTATTGACTTAAAACTTTAACCACTTATTAAGCTTATAGAAAACCACATTTGGTTAAAATTTCAAGAGAATGTCTTTATTTGTTTTTTAGAAAAAAATTATTTTTGAAACAATTTGCGTTTTCGTTGTCGCACGATAACAAGAGCAAAAATTATCCAATCGTCCTGAAATTTGGCACAGATGTAGCTTTTATATATCTGCTGATCGAGTTCATTGCCCAAAAAAATCGGCCCATTACGAAAAAAGATATTTGAGATTAAAAATTTTTGTTTAAATTTTTGAATTGCATTTTTTCGGAGAATACTTGATTTATTGACTTAAAACTTTAACCACTTATTAAGCTTATAGAAGGCTATATTTGGTTAAAATTTAAAGAGATTATCTTCATTTGTTTTTTAGAAAAAAATTATTTTTGACAAAATTTGCGTTTTTGTTGTCGCACGATAACAAGAGCAAAAATTATCCAATCGTCCTCAAATTTGGCACAGATGTAGCTTTTATATATCTGCTGAACGAGTTCGTTGCCCAAAAAAATCGGTCCATTACGAAAAAAGATATTTGAGATTAAAAATTATTTGTTTAAATTTTTGAATCGCATTTTTTCGGAGAATATTTGATTTATTGACTTAAAACATTAACCACTTATTAAGCTTATAGAAAACCACATTTGGGTAAAATTTAAAGAGATTATCTTCATTTGTTTCTTAGAAAAAAATTGATTTTGAAAAAATTTGCGTTTTCGTTGTCGCAAGATAACAACAGCAAAAATTATCCAATCGTCCCGAAATTTGGCCCAGATGTAGCTTTTATATATCTGCTGATCGAGTTCATTGCCCAAAAAAATCGGTCCATTACGACAAAAGATATTCGAGATTAAAAATTTTTTTTTAATTTTTGAATCGCATTTTTTCGGAGAATACTTGATTTATTGACTTAAAACTTTAACCACTTATTAACCTTATAGAAGACTGTATTTGGTTAAAATTTGAAGAGCTTATCTTCATTTGTTTTTTAGAAAAAAATTATTTTTGACAAAATTTGCGTTTTTGTTGTCGCACGATGCAAGAGCAACAATTATCCAATCGTCCTGAAATTTGGCACAGATGTAGCTTTTATATATCTGCTGAACGAGTTCGTTGCCCAAAAAAATCGGTCCATTACGAAAAAAGATATTTGAGATTAAAAATTATTTGTTTAAATTTTTCAATCGCATTTTTTCGGAGAATATTTGATTTATTGACTTAAAACATTAAACACTTATTAAGCTTATAGAAAACCACATTTGGGTAAAATTTAAAGAGATTATCTTCATTTGTTTCTTAGAAAAAAATTATTTTTGAAAAAATTGGCGTTTTCGTTGTCGCAAGATAACAACAGCAAAAATTATCCAATCGTCCCGAAATTTGGCACAGATGTAGCTTTTATATATCTGCTGCTCGAGTTCCTTGCCCAAAAAATCGGTCCATTACGAAAAAAGATATTCGAGATTAAAAATATTATTTTTAATTTTTGAATCGCATTTTTTCGGAGAATACTTGATTTATTGACTTAAAACTTTAACCACTTATTAACCTTATAGAAGACTATATTAGGTTAAAATTTCCAGAGATTATCTTCATTTGTTTTTTTAGAAAAAAATTATTTTTTAAAAAATTTGCGTTTTCGTTGTCGCACGATAACAAGAGCAAAAATTATCCAATCGTCCTGAAATTTGGCACAGATGTAGCTTTTATATATCTGCTGATCGAGTTCCTTGCCCAAAAAAATCGGTCCATTACGAAAAAAGATATTCGAGATTAAAAATATTATTTTTAATTTTTGAATCGCATTTTTCGGAGAATACTTGATTTATTGACTTAAAATTTTAACCACTTATTAAGCTTATAGAAAACCACATTTGGTTAAAATTTCAAGCGAATGTCTTTATTTGTTTTTTAGAAAAAAATTATTTTTGAAACAATTTGCGTTTTCGTTGTCGCACGATAACAAGAGTAGCTTTTATATATCTGCTGAACGAGTTCGTTGCCCAAAAAAATCGGTCCATTACGAAAAAAGATATTTGAGATTAAAAATTATTTGTTTAAATTTTTGAATCGCATTTTTTCGGAGAATATTTGATTTATTGACTTAAAACATTAACCACTTATTAAGCTTATAGAAAACCACATTTGGGTAAAATTTAAAGAGATTATCTTCATTTGTTTTTATAGAAAAAAATTATTTTTGAAAAAATTTGCGTTTTCGTTGTCGCACGATAACAAGAGCAAAAATTATCCAATCGTCCTGAAATTTGGCACAGATGTAGCTTTTATATATCTGCTGATCGAGTTCATTGCCCAAAAAAATCGGCCCATTACGAAAAAAGATATTTGAGATTAAAAATTTTTTGTTTAAATTTTTGAATTGCATTTTTTCGGAGAATACTTGATTTATTGACTTAAAACTTTAACCACTTATTAAGCTTATAGAAGACTATATTTGGTTAAAATTTAAAGAGATTATCTTCACTTGTTTTTTAGAAAAAAATTATTTTTGACAAAATTTGCGTTTTTGTTGTCGCACGATAACAAGAGCAAAAATTATCCAATCGTCCTGAAATTTGGCACAGATGTAGCTTTTATATATCTGCTGAACGAGTTCGTTGCCCAAAAAAATCGGTCCATTACGAAAAAAGATATTTGAGGTTAAAAATTATTTGTTTAAATTTTTGAATCGCATTTTTTCGGAGAATATTTGATTTATTGACTTAAAACATTAACCACTTATTAAACTTATAGAAAACCACATTTGGGTAAAATTTAAAGAGATTATCTTCATTTGTTTCTTAGAAAAAAATTATTTTTGAAAAAATTTGCGTTTTCGTTGTCGCAAGATAACAACAGCAAAAATTATCCAATCGTCCCGAAATTTGGCACAGATGTAGCTTTTATATATCTGCTGACCGAGTTCATTGCCCAAAAAAATCGGTCCTTTACGACAAAAGATATTCAAGATTAAAAATTTTTTTTTTAATTTTTGAATCAAATTTTTTCGGAGAATACTTGATTTATTGACTTAAAACTTTAACCACTTATTAAGCTTATAGAAAAGCACATTTGGTTAAAATTTCAAGAGAATGTCTTTATTTGTTTTTTAGAAAAAAATTATTTTTGAAACAATTTGCGTTTTCGTTGTCGCACGATAACAAGAGCAAAAATTATCCAATCGTCCTGAAAGTTGGCACAGATGTAGCTTTTATATATCTGCTGATCGAATTCGTTGCCCAAAAAAATCGGTCCATTACGAAAAAAGATATTTGAGATTAAAAATTTTTTGTTAAAATTTTTGAATCGCATTTTTTCGGAGAATACTTGATTTATTGATTTAAAACTTTAACCACTTATTAAACTTATAGAAGACTATATTTGGTTAAAATTTCAAGAGATTATCTTCATTTGTTTTTTAGAAAAAAATTATTTTTGAAAAAATTTGCGTTTTCGTTGTCGCACGATAACAAGAGCAAAAATTATCCGATCGTCCTGAAATTTGGCACAGATGTAGCTTTTATATATCTGCTGATCGAGTTCATTGCCCAAAAAAATCGGTCCATTACGAAAAAAGATATTTGAGATTAAAAATTATTGGTTTAAATTTTTGAATCGCATTTTATCGGAGAATATTTGATTTATTGACTTAAAACATTAACCACTTATTAAGCTTATAGAAAACCACATTTGGTTAAAATTTGAAGAGCTTATCTTCATTTGTTTTTTAGAAAAAAATTATTTTTGACAAAATTTGCGTTTTTGTTGTCGCACGATACAAGAGCAAAAATTATCCAATCGTCCTGAAATTTGGCACAGATGTAGCTTTTATATATCTGCTGAACGAGTTCGTTGCCCAAAAAAATCGGTCCATTACGAAAAAAGATATTTGAGATTAAAAATTATTTGTTTAAATTTTTGAATCGCATTTTTTCGGAGAATATTTGATTTATTGACTTAAAACATTAAACACTTATTAAGCTTATAGAAAACCACATTTGGGTAAAATTTAAAGAGATTATCTTCATTTGTTTCTTAGAAAAAAATTATTTTTGAAAAAATTGGCGTTTTCGTTGTCGCAAGATAACAACAGCAAAAATTATCCAATCGTCCCGAAATTTGGCACAGATGTAGCTTTTATATATCTGCTGAACGAGTTCGTTGCCCAAAAAAATCGGTCCATTACGAAAAAAGATATTTGAGGTTAAAAATTATTTGTTTAAATTTTTGAATCGCATTTTTTCGGAGAATATTTGATTTATTGACTTAAAACATTAACCACTTATTAAACTTATAGAAAACCACATTTGGGTAAAATTTAAAGAGATTATCTTCATTTGTTTCTTAGAAAAAAATTATTTTTGAAAAAATTTGCGTTTTCGTTGTCGCAAGATAACAACAGCAAAAATTATCCAATCGTCCCGAAATTTGGCACAGATGTAGCTTTTATATATCTGCTGACCGAGTTCATTGCCCAAAAAATCGGTCCTTTACGACAAAAGATATTCAAGATTAAAAATTTTTTTTTTTAATTTTTGAATCAAATTTTTCGGAGAATACTTGATTTATTGACTTAAAACTTTAACCACTTATTAAGCTTATAGAAAAGCACATTTGGTTAAAATTTCAAGAGAATGTCTTTATTTGTTTTTTAGAAAAAATTATTTTTGAAACAATTTGCGTTTTCGTTGTCGCACGATAACAAGAGCAAAAATTATCCAATCGTCCTGAAAGTTGGCACAGATGTAGCTTTTATATATCTGCTGATCGAATTCGTTGCCCAAAAAATCGGTCCATTACGAAAAAAGATATTTGAGATTAAAAATTTTTTGTTAAAATTTTTGAATCGCATTTTTTCGGAGAATACTTGATTTATTGATTTAAAACTTTAACCACTTATTAAACTTATAGAAGACTATATTTGGTTAAAATTTCAAGAGATTATCTTCATTTGTTTTTTAGAAAAAAATTATTTTTGAAAAAATTTGCGTTTTCGTTGTCGCACGATAACAAGAGCAAAAATTATCCGATCGTCCTGAAATTTGGCACAGATGTAGCTTTTATATATCTGCTGATCGAGTTCATTGCCCAAAAAATCGGTCCATTACGAAAAAGATATTTGAGATTAAAAATTATTGGTTTAAATTTTTGAATCGCATTTTATCGGAGAATATTTGATTTATTGACTTAAAACATTAACCACTTATTAAGCTTATAGAAAACCACATTTGGTTAAAATTTGAAGAGCTTATCTTCATTTGTTTTTTAGAAAAAAATTATTTTTGACAAAATTTGCATTTTTGTTGTCGCACGATACAAGAGCAAAAATTATCCAATCGTCCTGAAATTTGGCACAGATGTAGCTTTTATATATCTGCTGAACGAGTTCGTTGCCCAAAAAAATCGGTCCATTACGAAAAAAGATATTTGAGATTAAAAATTATTTGTTTAAATTTTTGAATCGCATTTTTTCGGAGAATATTTGATTTATTGACTTAAAACATTAACCACTTATTAAGCTTATAGAAAACCACATTTGGGTAAAATTTAAAGAGATTATCTTCATTTGTTTCTTAGAAAAAAATTATTTTTGAAAAAATTGGCGTTTTCGTTGTCGCAAGATAACAACAGCAAAAATTATCCAATCGTCCCGAAATTTGGCACAGATGTAGCTTTTATATATCTGCTGATCGAGTTCCTTGCCCATAAAAATCGGTCCATTACGAAAAAAGATATTCGAGATTAAAAATATTATTTTTAATTTTTGAATCGCATTTTTTCGGAGAATACTTGATTTATTGACTTAAAACTTTAACCACTTATTAACCTTATAGAAGACTATATTAGGTTAAAATTTCCAGAGATTATCTTCATTTGTTTTTTTAGAAAAAAATTATTTTTTAAAAAATTTGCGTTTTCGTTGTCGCACGATAACAAGAGCAAAAATTATCCAATCGTCCTGAAATTTGGCACAGATGTAGCTTTTATATATCTGCTGATCGAGTTCATTGCCCAAAAAAATCGGCCCATTACGAAAAAAGATATTTGAGATTAAAAATTTTTTGTTTAACTTTTTGAATTGCATTTTTTCGGAGAATACTTGATTTATTGACTTAAAACTTTAACCACTTATTAAGCTTATAGAAGACTATATTTGGTTAAAATTTAAAGAGATTATCTTCATTTGTTTTTTAGAAAAAAATTATGTTTGACAAAATTTGCGTTTTTGTTGTCGCACGATAACAAGAGCAAAAATTATCCAATCGTCCTGAAATTTGGCACAGATGTAGCTTTTATATATCTGCTGAACGAGTTCGTTGCCCAAAAAAATCGGTCCATTACGAAAAAAGATATTTGAGGTTAAAAATTATTTGTTTAAATTTTTGAATCGCATTTTTTCGGAGAATATTTGATTTATTGACTTAAAACATTAACCACTTATTAAGCTTATAGAAAACCACATTTGGGTAAAATTTAAAGAGATTATCTTCATTTGTTTCTTAGAAAAAAATTGATTTTGAAAAAATTTGCGTTTTCGTTGTCGCAAGATAACAACAGCAAAAATTATCCAATCGTCCCGAAATTTGGCCCAGATGTAGCTTTTATATATCTGCTGATCGAGTTCATTGCCCAAAAAAATCGGTCCATTACGACAAAAGATATTCGAGATTAAAAATTTTTTTTTAATTTTTGAATCGCATTTTTTCGGAGAATACTTGATTTATTGACTTAAAACTTTAACCACTTATTAACCTTATAGAAGACTATATTTGGTCAAAATTTCAAGAGATTATCTTCATTTGTTTTTTTTAAAAAAAATTATTTTTGAAAAAATTTGCGTTTTCGTTGTCGCACGATAAAAAGAGCAAAAATTATCTAATCGTCCTGAAATTTGGCACAGATGTAGCTTTTATATATCTGCTGATCGAGTTCATTGCCCAAAAAAATCGGTCCATTACGAAAAAAGATATTTGAGATTAAAAATTTTTTGTTTAACTTTTTGAATTGCATTTTTTCGGAGAATACTTGATTTATTGACTTAAAACTTTAACCACTTATTAAGCTTATAGAAGACTATATTTGGTTAAAATTTAAAGAGATTATCTTCATTTGTTTTTTAGAAAAAAATTATGTTTGACAAAATTTGCGTTTTTGTTGTCGCACGATAACAAGAGCAAAAATTATCCAATCGTCCTGAAATTTGGCACAGATGTAGCTTTTATATATCTGCTGAACGAGTTCGTTGCCCAAAAAAATCGGTCCATTACGAAAAAAGATATTTGAGGTTAAAAATTATTTGTTTAAATTTTTGAATCGCATTTTTTCGGAGAATATTTGATTTATTGACTTAAAACATTAACCACTTATTAAGCTTATAGAAAACCACATTTGGGTAAAATTTAAAGAGATTATCTTCATTTGTTTCTTAGAAAAAAATTGATTTTGAAAAAATTTGCGTTTTCGTTGTCGCAAGATAACAACAGCAAAAATTATCCAATCGTCCCGAAATTTGGCCCAGATGTAGCTTTTATATATCTGCTGATCGAGTTCATTGCCCAAAAAAATCGGTCCATTACGACAAAAGATATTCGAGATTAAAAATTTTTTTTTAATTTTTGAATCGCAGTTTTTCGGAGAATACTTGATTTATTGACTTAAAACTTTAACCACTTATTAACCTTATAGAAGACTATATTTGGTTAAAATTTCAAGAGATTATCTTCATTTGTTTTTTTTAAAAAAAATTATTTTTGAAAAAATTTGCGTTTTCGTTGTCGCACGATAAAAAGAGCAAAAATTACCCAATCGTCCTGAAATTTGGCAAAGATGTAGCTTTTATATATCTGCTGATCGAGTTCATTGCCCAAAAAAATCGGTCCATTACGAAAAAAGATATTTGAGATTAAAAATTTTTTGTTTAAATTTTTGAATCGCATTTTTTCGGAGAATACTTGATTTATTGACTTAAAACTTTAACCACTTATTAAGCTTATAGAAAACCACATTTGGCTAAAATTTCAAGAGAATGTCTTTATTTGTTTTTTAGAAAAAAATTATTTTTGAAACAATTTGCGTTTTTGTTGTTGCACGATAACAAGAGCAAAAATTATCCAATCGTCCTGAAATTTGGCACAGATGTAGCTTTTATATATCTGCTGAACGAGTTCGTTGCCCAAAAAAATCGGTCCATTAAGAAAAAAGATATTTGAGATTAAAAATTATTTGTTTAAATTTTTGAATCGCATTTTTTCGGAGAATATTTGATTTATTGACTTAAAACATTAACCACTTATTAAGCTTATAGAAAACCACATTTGGGTAAAATTTAAAGAGATTATCTTCATTTGTTTCTTAGAAAAAAATTGTTTTTGAAAAAATTTGCGTTTTCGTTGTCGCAAGATAACAACAGCAAAAATTATCCAATCGTCCCGAAATTTGGCCCAGATGTAGCTTTTATATATCTGCTGATCGAGTTCATTGCCCAAAAAAATCGGTCCATTACGACAAAAGATATTCGAGATTAAAAATTTTTTTTTAATTTTTGAATCGCATTTTTCCGGAGAATACTTGATTTATTGACTTAAAACTTTAACCACTTATTAACCTTATAAAAGACTATATTTGGTTAAAATTTCAAGAGATTATCTTCATTTGTTTTTTTAGAAAAAAATTATTTTTGAAAAAATTTGCGTTTTCGTTGTCGCACGATAAAAAGAGCAAAAATTATCCAATCGTCCTGAAATTTGGCACAGATGTAGCTTTTATATATCTGCTGATCGAGTTTATTGCCCAAAAAAATCGGTCCATTACGAAAAAAGATATTTGAGATTAAAAATTTTTTGTTTAAATTTTTGAATCGCATTTTTTCGGAGAATACTTGATTTATTGACTTAAAACTTTAACCACTTATTAAGCTTATAGAAAACCACATTTGGTTAAAATTTAAAGAGATTATCTTCATTTGTTTTTTAGAAAAAAATTATTTTTGAAAAAATTTGCGTTTTCGTTGTCGCACGATAACAAGAGCAAAAATTATCCAATCGTCCTGAAATTTGGCACAGATGTAGCTTTTATATATCTGCTGAACGAGTTCGTTGCCCAAAAAAATCGGTCCATTACGAAAAAAGATATTCGAGATTAAAAATTATTTGTTTAAATTTTTGAATCGCATTTTTTCGGAGAATATTTGATTTATTGACTTAAAACATTAACCACTTATTAAGCTTATAGAAAACCACATTTGGGTAAAATTTTAAGAGATTACCTTCATTTGTTTCTTAGAAAAAAATTATTTTTGAAAAAATTTGCGTTTTCGTTGTCGCAAGATAACAACAGCAAAAATTATCCAATCGTCCCGAAATTTGGCCCAGATGTAGCTTTTATATATCTGCTGATCGAGTTCATTGCCCAAAAAAATCGGTCCATTACGACAAAAGATATTCGAGATTAAAAATTTTTTTTAATTTTTGAATCGCATTTTTCGGAGAATACTTGATTTATTGACTTAAAACTTTAACCACTTATTAACCTTATAGAAGACTATATTTGGTTAAAATTTCAAGAGATTATCTTCATTTGTTTTTTTTAAAAAAAATTATTTTTGAAAAAATTTGCGTTTTCGTTGTCGCACGATAAAAAGAGCAAAAATTATCCAATCGTCCTGAAATTTGGCACAGATGTAGCTTTTATATATCTGCTGATCGAGTTCATTGCCCAAAAAAATCGGTCCATTACGAAAAAAGATATTTGAGATTAAAAATTTTTTGTTTAAATTTTTGAATCGCATTTTTTCGGAGAATACTTGATTTATTGACTTAAAACTTTAACCACTTATTAAGCTTATAGAAAACCACATTTGGTTAAAATTTCAAGAGAATGTCTTTATTTGTTTTTTAGAAAAAAATTATTTTTGAAACAATTTGCGTTTTTGTTGTCGCACGATAACAAGAGCAAAAATTATCCAATCGTCCTGAAATTTGGCACAGATGTAGCTTTTATATATCTGCTGAACGAGTTCGTTGCCCAAAAAAATCGGTCCATTACGAAAAAAGATATTTGAGGTTAAAAATTATTTGTTTAAATTTTTGAATCGCATTTTTTCGGAGAATATTTGATTTATTGACTTAAAACATTAACCACTTATTAAGCTTATAGAAAACCACATTTGGGTAAAATTTAAAGAGATTATCTTCATTTGTTTCTTAGAAAAAAATTGATTTTGAAAAAATTTGCGTTTTCGTTGTCGCAAGATAACAACAGCAAAAATTATCCAATCGTCCCGAAATTTGGCCCAGATGTAGCTTTTATATATCTGCTGATCGAGTTCATTGCCCAAAAAAATCGGTCCATTACGACAAAAGATATTCGAGATTAAAAATTTTTTGTTTAACTTTTTGAATTGCATTTTTTCGGAGAATACTTGATTTATTGACTTAAAACTTTAACCACTTATTAAGCTTATAGAAGACTATATTTGGTTAAAATTTAAAGAGATTATCTTCATTTGTTTTTTAGAAAAAAATTATGTTTGACAAAATTTGCGTTTTTGTTGTCGCACGATAACAAGAGCAAAAATTATCCAATCGTCCTGAAATTTGGCACAGATGTAGCTTTTATATATCTGCTGAACGAGTTCGTTGCCCAAAAAAATCGGTCCATTACGAAAAAAGATATTTGAGGTTAAAAATTATTTGTTTAAATTTTTGAATCGCATTTTTTCGGAGAATATTTGATTTATTGACTTAAAACATTAACCACTTATTAAGCTTATAGAAAACCACATTTGGGTAAAATTTAAAGAGATTATCTTCATTTGTTTCTTAGAAAAAAATTGATTTTGAAAAAATTTGCGTTTTCGTTGTCGCAAGATAACAACAGCAAAAATTATCCAATCGTCCCGAAATTTGGCCCAGATGTAGCTTTTATATATCTGCTGATCGAGTTCATTGCCCAAAAAAATCGGTCCATTACGACAAAAGATATTCGAGATTAAAAATTTTTTTTTAATTTTTGAATCGCATTTTTTCGGAGAATACTTGATTTATTGACTTAAAACTTTAACCACTTATTAACCTTATAGAAGACTATATTTGGTTAAAATTTCAAGAGATTATCTTCATTTGTTTTTTTTAAAAAAAATTATTTTTGAAAAAATTTGCGTTTTCGTTGTCGCACGATAAAAAGAGCAAAAATTACCCAATCGTCCTGAAATTTGGCAAAGATGTAGCTTTTATATATCAGCTGATCGAGTTCATTGCCCAAAAAAATCGGTCCATTACGAAAAAAGATATTTGAGATTAAAAATTTTTTGTTTAAATTTTTGAATCGCATTTTTTCGGAGAATACTTGATTTATTGACTTAAAACTTTAACCACTTATTAAGCTTATAGAAAACCACATTTGGCTAAAATTTCAAGAGAATGTCTTTATTTGTTTTTTAGAAAAAAATTATTTTTGAAACAATTTGCGTTTTTGTTGTTGCACGATAACAAGAGCAAAAATTATCCAATCGTCCTGAAATTTGGCACAGATGTAGCTTTTATATATCTGCTGAACGAGTTCGTTGCCCAAAAAAATCGGTCCATTAAGAAAAAAGATATTTGAGATTAAAAATTATTTGTTTAAATTTTTGAATCGCATTTTTTCGGAGAATATTTGATTTATTGACTTAAAACATTAACCACTTATTAAGCTTATAGAAAACCACATTTGGGTAAAATTTAAAGAGATTATCTTCATTTGTTTCTTAGAAAAAAATTGTTTTTGAAAAAATTTGCGTTTTCGTTGTCGCAAGATAACAACAGCAAAAATTATCCAATCGTCCCGAAATTTGGCCCAGATGTAGCTTTTATATATCTGCTGATCGAGTTCATTGCCCAAAAAAATCGGTCCATTACGACAAAAGATATTCGAGATTAAAAATTTTTTTTTAATTTTTGAATCGCATTTTTTCGGAGAATACTTGATTTATTGACTTAAAACTTTAACCACTTATTAACCTTATAGAAGACTATATTTGGTTAAAATTTCAAGAGATTATCTTCATTTGTTTTTTTAGAAAAAAATTATTTTTGAAAAAATTTGCGTTTTCGTTGTCGCACGATAAAAAGAGCAAAAATTATCCAATCGTCCTGAAATTTGGCACAGATGTAGCTTTTATATATCTGCTGATCGAGTTTATTGCCCAAAAAAATCGGTCCATTACGAAAAAAGATATTTGAGATTAAAAATTTTTTGTTTAAATTTTTGAATCGCATTTTTTCGGAGAATACTTGATTTATTGACTTAAAACTTTAACCACTTATTAAGCTTATAGAAAACCACATTTGGTTAAAATTTAAAGAGATTATCTTCATTTGTTTTTTAGAAAAAAATTATTTTTGAAAAAATTTGCGTTTTCGTTGTCGCACGATAACAAGAGCAAAAATTATCCAATCGTCCTGAAATTTGGCACAAATGTAGATTTTATATATCTGCTGATCGAATTCGTTGCCCAAAAAAATCGATCCATTACGAAAAAAGATATTTGAGATTAAAAATTATTTGTTTAAATTTTTGAATCACATTTTATCGGAGAATATTTGATTTATTGACTTAAAACATTAACCACTTATTAAGCTTATAGAAAACCACATTTGGGTAAAATTTAAAGAGATTATCTTCATTTGTTTCTTAGAAAAAAATTATTTTTGAAAAAATTTACGTTTTCGTTGTCGCACGATAACAACAGCAAAAATTATCCAATCGTCACGAAATTTGGCACAGATGTAGCTTTTATATATCTGCTCATCGAGTTCGTTGCCCAAAAAAATCGGTCCATTACGACAAAAGATATTCGAGATTAAAAATTTTTTTTTTAATTTTTGAATCGCATTTTTTCGGAGAATACTTGATTTATTGACTTAAAACTTTAACCACTTATTAAGCTTATAGAAAACCACATTTGGTTAAAATTTCAAGAGAATGTCTTTATTTGTTTTTTAGAAAAAAATTATTTTTGAAACAATTTGCGTTTTCGTTGTCGCACGATAACAAGAGCAAAAATTATCCAATCGTCCTGAAATTTGGCACAGATGTAGCTTTTATATATCTGCTGAACGAGTTCGTTGCCCAAAAAAATCGGTCCATTACGAAAAAAGATATTCGAGATTAAAAATTATTTGTTTAAATTTTTGAATCGCATTTTTTCGGAGAATATTTGATTTATTGACTTAAAACATTAACCACTTATTAAGCTTATAGAAAACCACATTTGGGTAAAATTTTAAGAGATTACCTTCATTTGTTTCTTAGAAAAAAATTATTTTTGAAAAAATTTGCGTTTTCGTTGTCGCAAGATAACAACAGCAAAAATTATCCAATCGTCCCGAAATTTGGCCCAGATGTAGCTTTTATATATCTGCTGATCGAGTTCATTGCCCAAAAAATCGGTCCATTACGACAAAAGATATTCGAGATTAAAAATTTTTTTTAATTTTTGAATCGCATTTTTCGGAGAATACTTGATTTATTGACTTAAAACTTTAACCACTTATTAACCTTATAGAAGACTATATTTGGTTAAAATTTCAAGAGATTATCTTCATTTGTTTTTTTTAAAAAATTATTTTTGAAAAAATTTGCGTTTTCGTTGTCGCACGATAAAAAGAGCAAAAATTATCCAATCGTCCTGAAATTTGGCACAGATGTAGCTTTTATATATCTGCTGATCGAGTTCATTGCCCAAAAAAATCGGTCCATTACGAAAAAAGATATTTGAGATTAAAAATTTTTTGTTTAAATTTTTGAATCGCATTTTTTCGGAGAATACTTGATTTATTGACTTAAAACTTTAACCACTTATTAAGCTTATAGAAAACCACATTTGGTTAAAATTTCAAGAGAATGTCTTTATTTGTTTTTTAGAAAAAAATTATTTTTGAAACAATTTGCGTTTTTGTTGTCGCACGATAACAAGAGCAAAAATTATCCAATCGTCCTGAAATTTGGCACAGATGTAGCTTTTATATATCTGCTGAACGAGTTCGTTGCCCAAAAAATCGGTCCATTACGAAAAAAGATATTTGAGATTAAAAATTATTTGTTTAAATTTTTGTACCGCATCTTTTCCGATAATATTTGATTTATTGACTTAAAACATTAACCACTTATTAAGCTTATAGAAAACCACATTTGGGTAAAATTTAAAGAGATTATCTTCATTTGTTTCTTAGAAAAAAATTGTTTTTGAAAAAATTTGCGTTTTCGTTGTCGCAAGATAACAACAGCAAAAATTATCCAATCGTCCCGAAATTTGGCCCAGATGTAGCTTTTATATATCTGCTGATCGAGTTCATTGCCCAAAAAAATCGGTCCATTACGACAAAAGATATTCGAGATTAAAAATTTTTTTTTAATTTTTGAATCGCATTTTTTCGGAGAATACTTGATTTATTGACTTAAAACTTTAACCACTTATTAACCTTATAGAAGACTATATTTGGTTAAAATTTCAAGAGATTATCTTCATTTGTTTTTTTAGAAAAAAATTATTTTTGAAAAAATTTGCGTTTTCGTTGTCGCACGATAAAAAGAGCAAAAATTATCCAATCGTCCTGAAATTTGGCACAGATGTAGCTTTTATATATCTGCTGATCGAGTTTATTGCCCAAAAAAATCGGTCCATTACGAAAAAAGATATTTGAGATTAAAAATTTTTTGTTTAAATTTTTGAATCGCATTTTTTCGGAGAATACTTGATTTATTGACTTAAAACTTTAACCACTTATTAAGCTTATAGAAAACCACATTTGGTTGAAATTTAAAGAGATTATCTTCATTTGTTTTTTAGAAAAAAATTATTTTTGAAAAAATTTGCGTTTTCGTTGTCGCACGATAACAAGAGCAAAAATTATCCAATCGTCCTGAAATTTGGCACAAATGTAGATTTTATATATCTGCTGATCGAATTCGTTGCCCAAAAAAATCGATCCATTACGAAAAAAGATATTTGAGATTAAAAATTATTTGTTTAAATTTTTGAATCACATTTTATCGGAGAATATTTGATTTATTGACTTAAAACATTAACCACTTATTAAGCTTATAGAAAACCACATTTGGGTAAAATTTAAAGAGATTATCTTCATTTGTTTCTTAGAAAAAAATTATTTTTGAAAAAATTTACGTTTTCGTTGTCGCACGATAACAACAGCAAAAATTATCCAATCGTCACGAAATTTGGCACAGATGTAGCTTTTATATATCTGCTCATCGAGTTCGTTGCCCAAAAAAATCGGTCCATTACGACAAAAGATATTCGAGATTAAAAATTTTTTTTTTAATTTTTGAATCGCATTTTTTCGGAGAATACTTGATTTATTGACTTAAAACTTTAACCACTTATTAAGCTTATAGAAAACCACATTTGGTTAAAATTTCAAGAGAATGTCTTTATTTGTTTTTTAGAAAAAAATTATTTTTGAAACAATTTGCGTTTTCGTTGTCGCACGATAACAAGAGCAAAAATTATCCAATCGTCCTGAAATTTGGCACAGATGTAGCTTTTATATATCTGCTGAACGAGTTCGTTGCCCAAAAAAATCGGTCCATTACGAAAAAAGATATTCGAGATTAAAAATTATTTGTTTAAATTTTTGAATCGCATTTTTTCGGAGAATATTTGATTTATTGACTTAAAACATTAACCACTTATTAAGCTTATAGAAAACCACATTTGGGTAAAATTTTAAGAGATTACCTTCATTTGTTTCTTAGAAAAAAATTATTTTTGAAAAAATTTGCGTTTTCGTTGTCGCAAGATAACAACAGCAAAAATTATCCAATCGTCCCGAAATTTGGCCCAGATGTAGCTTTTATATATCTGCTGATCGAGTTCATTGCCCAAAAAAATCGGTCCATTACGACAAAAGATATTCGAGATTAAAAATTTTTTTTTAATTTTTGAATCGCATTTTTTCGGAGAATACTTGATTTATTGACTTAAAACTTTAACCACTTATTAACCTTATAGAAGACTATATTTGGTTAAAATTTCAAGAGATTATCTTCATTTGTTTTTTTTAAAAAAAATTATTTTTGAAAAAATTTGCGTTTTCGTTGTCGCACGATAAAAAGAGCAAAAATTATCCAATCGTCCTGAAATTTGGCACAGATGTAGCTTTTATATATCTGCTGATCGAGTTCATTGCCCAAAAAAATCGGTCCATTACGAAAAAAGATATTTGAGATTAAAAATTTTTTGTTTAAATTTTTGAATCGCATTTTTTCGGAGAATACTTGATTTATTGACTTAAAACTTTAACCACTTATTAAGCTTATAGAAAACCACATTTGGTTAAAATTTCAAGAGAATGTCTTTATTTGTTTTTTAGAAAAAAATTATTTTTGAAACAATTTGCGTTTTTGTTGTCGCACGATAACAAGAGCAAAAATTATCCAATCGTCCTGAAATTTGGCACAGATGTAGCTTTTATATATCTGCTGAACGAGTTCGTTGCCCAAAAAAATCGGTCCATTACGAAAAAAGATATTTGAGATTAAAAATTATTTGTTTAAATTTTTGAACCGCATTTTTTCGGAGAATATTTGATTTATTGACTTAAAACATTAACCACTTATTAAGCTTATAGAAAACCACATTTGGGTAAAATTTAAAGAGATTATCTTCATTTGTTTCTTAGAAAAAAATTGTTTTTGAAAAAATTTGCGTTTTCGTTGTCGCAAGATAACAACAGCAAAAATTATCCAATCGTCCCGAAATTTGGCCCAGATGTAGCTTTTATATATCTGCTGATCGAGTTCATTGCCCAAAAAAATCGGTCCATTACGACAAAAGATA
Organism: Torymus aiolomorphi; assembly: GCA_036365515.1. Taxonomy (NCBI): domain Eukaryota; kingdom Metazoa; phylum Arthropoda; class Insecta; order Hymenoptera; family Torymidae; genus Torymus; species Torymus aiolomorphi. Next base: position 84,904,970 of record CM070877.1, read on the forward strand.
TTCGAGATTAAAAATTTTTTTTTAATTTTTGAATCGCATTTTTTCGGAGAATACTTGATTTATTGACTTAAAACTTTAACCACTTATTAACCTTATAGAAGACTATATTTGGTTAAAATTTCAAGAGATTATCTTCATTTGTTTTTTTAGAAAAAAATTATTTTTGAAAAAATTTGCGTTTTCGTTGTCGCACGATAAAAAGAGCAAAAATTATCCAATCGTCCTGAAATTTGGCACAGATGTAGCTTTTATATATCTGCTGATCGAGTTTATTGCCCAAAAAAATCGGTCCATTACGAAAAAAGATATTTGAGATTAAAAATTTTTTGTTTAAATTTTTGAATCGCATTTTTTCGGAGAATACTTGATTTATTGACTTAAAACTTTAACCACTTATTAAGCTTATAGAAAACCACATTTGGTTAAAATTTAAAGAGATTATCTTCATTTGTTTTTTAGAAAAAAATTATTTTTGAAAAAATTTGCGTTTTCGTTGTCGCACGATAACAAGAGCAAAAATTATCCAATCGTCCTGAAATTTGGCACAGATGTAGATTTTATATATCTGCTGATCGAATTCGTTGCCCAAAAAAATCGGTCCATTACGAAAAAAGATATTTGAGATTAAAAATTTTTTGTTCAAATTTTTGAATCGCATTTTTTCGGAGAATACTTGATTTATTGATTTAAAACTTTAACCACTTATGAAACTTATAGAAGACTATATTTGGTTAAAATTTCAAGAGATTATCTTCATTTGTTTTTTAGAAAAAAATTATTTTTGAAAAAATTTGCGTTTTTGTTGTCGCACGATAACAAGAACAAAAATTATCCAATCGTCCTGAAATTTGGCACAGATGTAGCTTTTATATATCTGCTGATCGAGTTCGTTGCCCAAAAAAAACGGTTCATTACGAAAAAAGATATTTGAGGTTAAAAATTTTTTGTTTAAATTTTTGAATCGCATTTTTTCGGAGAATATTTGATTTATTGACTTAAAACTTTAACCACTTATTAAGCTTATAGAAAACCACATTTGGTTAAAATTTAAAGAGATTATCTTCATTTGTTTTTTAGAAAAAAATTATTTTTGACAAAATTTGCGTTTTTGTTGTCGCACGATAACAAGAGCAAAAATTATCCAATCGTCCTGAAATTTGGCACAGATGTAGCTTTTATATATCTGCTGATCGAGTTCGTTGCCCAAAAAAATCGATCCATTACGAAAAAAGATATTTGAGATTAAAAATTATTTGTTTAAATTTTTGAATCACATTTTATCGGAGAATATTTGATTTATTGACTTAAAACATTAACCACTTATTAAGCTTATAGAAAACCACATTTGGGTAAAATTTAAAGAGATTATCTTCATTTGTTTCTTAGAAAAAAATTATTTTTGAAAAAATTTACGTTTTCGTTGTCGCACGATAACAACAGCAAAAATTATCCAATCGTCACGAAATTTGGCACAGATGTAGCTTTTATATATCTGCTCATCGAGTTCGTTGCCCAAAAAAATCGGTCCATTACGACAAAAGATATTCGAGATTAAAAATTTTTTTTTTAATTTTTGAATCGCATTTTTTCGGAGAATACTTGATTTATTGACTTAAAACTTTAACCACTTATTAAGCTTATAGAAGACTATATTAGGTTAAAATTTCAAGAGATTATCTTCATTTGTTTTTTTAGAAAAAAATTATTTTTGAAAAAATTTGCGTTTTCGTTGTCGCACGATAACAAGAGCAAAAATTATCCAATCGTCCTGAAATTTGGCACAGATGTAGCTTTTATATATCTGCTGATCGAGTTCATTGCCCAAAAAAGTCGGTCTATTACGAAAAAAGAGGTTTGAGATTAAAAATTTTTTTTTTTTAATTTTTGAATCGCATTTTTTCAGAGAATACTTGATTTATTGACTTAAAACTTTAACCACTTATTAAGCTTATAGAAGACTATATTTGGTTAAAATTTCAAGAGATTATCTTCATTTGTTTTTTTAGAAAAAAATTATTTTTGAAAAAATTTGCGTTTTCCTTGTCGTACGGTAACAAGAGCAAAAATTATCCAATCGTCCTGAAATTTGGCACAGATGTAGCTTTTATATATCTGCTGATCGAGTTCATTGCCCAAAAAAGTCAGTCCATTACGAAAAAAGAGGTTTGAGATTAAAAATTTTTTTTTTTAATTTTTGAATCGCATTTTTTCGGAGAATACGTGATTTATTGACCTAAAATTTTAATCACTTATTAAGTTTATAGAAGATTATATTTGGTTAAAATTTCAAGAGATTATCTTCATTTTGTTTTTTAGAAAAAAATATTTTTGAAAATATTTGCGTTTTTGTTGTCGCACGATAACAAGAGCAACAATTATCCAATCGTCCTGAAATTTGGCACAGATGTAGCTTTTATATATCTGCTGATCGAGTTCGTTGCCCAAAAAAATCCGTCCATTACGAAAAAAGATATTTGAGATTAAAAATTTTTTGTTTAAATTTTTGAATCGCATTTTTTCGGAGAATACTTGATTTATTGACTTAAAACATTAACCACTTATTAAGCTTATAGAAGACTATATTTGGTTAAAATTTCAAGAGATTATCTTCATTTGTTTTTTTAGAAAAAAATTATTTTTGAAAAAATTTGCGTTTTCGTTGTCGCACGATAACAAGAGCAAAAATTATCCAATCGTCCTGAAATTTGGCACAGATGTAGCTTTTATATATCTGCTAATCGAGTTCATTGCCCAAAAAAATCGGTCCATTACGAAAAAAGAGGTTTGAGATTAAAAATTTTTTTTTTTAATTTTTCAATCGCATTTTTTCGGAGAATACGTGATTTATTGACTTAAAATTTTAATCACTTATTAAGCTTATAGAAGATTATATTTGGTTAAAATTTCAAGAGATTATCTTTATTTTGTTTTTTAGAAAAAAATATTTTTGAAAATATTTGCGTTTTTGTTGTCGCACGGTAACAAGAGCAAAAGTATCCAATCGTCCTGAATTTCAAAATCATAATGAATTGGGGGGGGGGGGGGTCCAGAGTTTCGACGATTCACTATAAAATTGAAGTCAACTATAGACGTTTTTCCGTTCGAGTGTGATAATGCAGATAGTTCTAAATTTCGAAATTCTAAATTACGAAAATCATAATTTCGATTGTAAAAGTTCATCTTGTGTCCAAGACATTGAATTTCATTACTACGATTTCACAGCAAATATAACCTGTTTCTAATGATTTATTACGAAATATCTATATTGTTCCCCTATTAAATTCTATTGCTTCCTCATAGAGGAAGCTTTGTAACGGTGAAAAAAATTTTGGAAAAATAATGTTCAAAAAGATGTTTTAAGGCGATATATGTGTATATTAGTTGATTTTGATAATTTTTGCTTTCGCCTGTGTGTGTGTGTGTGTGTGTGTGTGTGTGTGTGTGTGTGTGTGTGTGTGTGTGTGTGTGTGTGTGTGTGTGTATGTGCGTGTGTGTGTGTGTGTTAAGCTCTTCATATCTTCGAAACGAATCAACCGATTTCCGTCTGGTAAAGCTTATTCTCTTCATTTCGCGGGAAAAGAAAGGTACTCTGATGGATATGAGTTTTTATTGATTTTCTTTTGTTTTATAACTAAAAAACGATTTTGAATTTTTAGTTTTTTTTATTTTTTCATATCTTACAGCCATTATTACATAATGTAATAAACTTTTCTTGAAAGGTATTTAAATTACCTATATTTTCTTTTTTTTTAATTTAAAATATCTTCACTCTGTCATTTGTTATTAAGGAAAACTTTTTTATATTTCATAAATTAATTTCTCAAAAAATATTTTATTTATCGACTTGAAATTTTAACCAGTTATTACAATAATTGAAGACTATATTTGGTTAAAATTTCAAGAGATTATCTTCATTTGTTTTTTAGAAAAGAATTATTTTAGAAAAAAATTTCGTTTTCGTTGTCGCACGATAATTAGAGCAAAAATTATCCAAATGTCCTGAAATTTGGCACAGATGTAGCTTTAAAATATCTTCAGATCGAGTTCGTTGCCCAAAAAAATCGGTCCATTACGAGAAAAGATATTTGAGGTTAAAAATTTTTTTTAAAAATTTTCGAATGGCGTTTTATAAGAGAATACTTAATTTATCGACTTGAAATTTTAACCACTTATTACACTCATTGAAAACTATATGTTGTTCAAATTTCAAGAGATTATCTTCATTGGTTTTTTAGAAACAAATCATTTTAGAAAAAAATTTGCGTTTTAATTGTCGGACGATAACAAGAGCTAAACAGGAGCACTTTCGATGATCAATTTCAAACTTTTATAACCTTGGAAGGAATCGATATTTTTTGTTCTTTAAAAACGCAAATGAAAGCTCGTTTTCTCTAGTTTTATTTTCTCTACTTGAAATTATATTTAAGACTTTCTAAAGTTTAATAGTTGCCATTTTTAGAGAAGGTTTTTTTCAACACTTTCTTCAAAATAAAGCTACAAGTTCCCAGAACTTTGTTTTTTTTAGCGTTAGGGTCTAATATTGCAGCTTTCTTCATATTTGTACATCCAAAAACGTATACCACAGTTTAAGCTGAATCCGGACCCATGACCCTCTCCTTGTTAGTCTAACCGTACATGATAAAGTATTAAATTTTAAATATTATAGAAGTAAAAATTAATTAAAGGGATCAATAAATTAAGTTTGAGGAAGCTACGTGCCAATGAATTGGCAGCGGTTTTTTGATTTATTACTGCTTGGGCCTCCTTGTCAAAATCACGAATCATTTCCTCTTCGTCAGTACTTCCATCGGATGAACAGTCACTCAAATTATTCATTGTTGTAAATAATAATTTTCACATTTGACAAACTAACAAGTTTTGCGAACAATGATGACTAGGTTAGAGACTCGTGGTGTATGTATATGTTTGACGGCACACTTGGAGTTTACGGCACTCGGATTTGAACAGAATCACCACTAAGACAAACGATCTCATACAGAATAGGTTATCAGCATGGTCGAGAGAGCAGGGAGGGAAGTACACCCGGCACTAGGTGGCGCACATATAGGGAGGGAACTTCGACTTTTGACGGAGGTAAGTGGGGAGAGAAGTCGAATTTTTGATCAGGGTAGGTAGAAAAATTAATTGATTATAATAAAAATCATTTTTGGGCTTAAAATAAAAAATTAAAGTTGACGTGTTTCAGGGTTTTTGGAAATACAAGCGTTATCAGGGATAAACAACCCCTTTGGCGCAAAATACTTTCGAACCGTTAAAATAAATATTTTATGTTATGTAATGGGTCGTTTATTTTTATTTGGGCTAATTTTTTTTTATGGGCCAAATTTCCTATTATTAAAGAGGTAAAACGCACCTCTAAAATAGGTTTTTACTAGATATCAAAAGTTCAGATTAAAATTTAAAATGAAACAAAATGGAAAATATTTCTCTTTGAAATGCCAAATTAGCGTAGAGTAGCAACCCTTATACCTTATTTCGGAAAATCTTTATTTTTTTTAATTATTTTTGTATATGATATTTGCAATAAAATTAAATAATTATTGTTAAAATTAACAATCAAAGTTGACTTGTTTCAGGGATTTTTCTAATAACAGCATTATCGGTGTTTAGCAGCCCCTTGGGCGCGGAATACTTACAATTAGTACCATTGAAATAAATATTCTGAGGTGTATGATGTGTATATTGAAAATAAATAATCACGAATATTTTATTTATTTCAGATTGATTTGTTTATCCCTTTCGTGCATATAAGGAACTGACAATCATAACGTTTCTGTAACTAGAAAATTTCGATGTCCGGCATCGAGCTGAATCCAAATCTGGAGTCAGATTTTCGAAATTATAATAATTGGGCCCAATACCGAGGGGGCCCACTCTCAAAATGCAAAGTTTTGAAAAATAAAAAATACCATCGTATTCTACACAAAATTTTAAGAAGAAATCATTCTTGTCATTTTTTTGATAAGACACACCAATTTCGAGTAAAAAATTATTGAATTTCTAGGATATCGGACCCCTGAGTAAAAGCAGATGTATGTTTTATCATCCCGTGCATACAAGAGACTCAAACATCAAACCAAGCGAAATAAAGTCTTTCTATGGAGTTTTGGGGTAGCTGATGATGAATCTGGGGTCATATTTCCGAAATTACAATAATTGGGCCCAATACCGAGGAGGCCCAATCTTAAAATTGATAATTTTGAAAAACAAAAAATACCAACGTATTTTGCGTAAAATTTCAAGAAGAAATTGTTTTTATCATTTTTCTGATTAGACATACCAAAAGTTTACGCTTACATCATCAACATTTTGAACTGATAAATATTTGGAATATTACAATTTTTTACTCGAAAATAGACTGTCTAATCAAAAAAATGTCAAGAACGATTTCTTTTTAAAATTTTCCATAAAATACGATGGTATTTTTTATTTTTCAAAATTCCGCATTTTAAAATTGGGACCTCTCGGTATTGGGCCCAATTATTGTAATTTCGGAAATCTCACACCAGATTCATCATCAGCTACCCCAAAAATCCGTAGAAAGACTTTATTTCGCTTGGTTTGATGTTTGAGTCTCTTGTATGCACAGGATGATAAACATACATGAGCTTTTGTTCTGGGACCCAATATCCTACACGTTCAATAATTTTTTACTCGAAATTGGTGTGTCTAATCAGAAAAATGATAAAAACAATTTCTTCTTGAAATTTTACGCAAAATACGTTGGTATTTTTTGTTTTTCAAAATTTTCAATTTTAAGATTGGGCCTCCTCGGTATTGGGCCCAATTATTGTAATTTCGGAAATATGACCCCAGATTCATCATTAGCTACCCCAAAACTCCATAGAAAGACTTTATTTCGCTTGGTTTGATGTTTGAGTCTCTTGTATGCACGGGATGATAAAACATACATCTGCTTTTACTCAGGGGTCCGATATCCTAGAAATTCAATAATTTTTTACTCGAAATTGGTGTGTCTTATCAAAAAAATGACAAGAATGATTTCTTCTTAAAATTTTGTGTAGAATACGATGGTATTTTTTATTTTTCAAAACTTTGCATTTTGAGAGTGGGCCCCCTCGATATTGGGCCCAATTATTATAATTTCGAAAATCTGACTCCAGATTTGGATTCAGCTCGATGCCGGACATCGAAATTTTCTAGTTTCAGAAACGTTATGATTGTCAGTTCCTTATCTGCACGAAAGGGTTATAGGCTCAATTTTCTATTTAAAGAATAAAAATCACTGACAATGAATTTGATAATTTCGTTATTTTAACGTTCGACAGTATGAATGATATTAATGCGATTGAAGCAACGGAAGAAGAAACATTAGATTTTCAAGAGAAGAATGTGCGGAAGTCACCAGATATTACACAGTGTAAAACGTCTTAAATCCATTTCGTTGAAAAATTTTGCCGGAAAAACGATAGGGCCACATTTTATACATAAATAACTTTTTAATACTCTTAGTCCATATAACTTTGTATATTAAATAACAAAAAGTAAAGTAGCTAAAAGTAGTTGCTAACGAAATGTCTCAATTTGAATATTTATTTAACTGCATTGTTTATTTCAATACAAATAACATTGAATAAATAAGTTACCAAATTTGGAAACTAGTAATAAAAATAGTAGCTCAATAATTCTTTTATCGTCGTCCTACATCTTTTTGGTAGATCTGATTTATTATTAGCTTTTTTATCAATATTAACTAGTTGTTTCCTCTCAGTTTCTTCTTGCTTTGACTTCTTTCTAAATTTCTTATTAATAGTTTTTGAAGGGCGTTTCTTTACTGGAGTTTATTGTTTTTCTTAAGCATCATTTTTGATTGCTACCAATTCAAAACTTTGGATTTTAGATTTATTTTCTGCATGCATATCCTTAATATCAGAGTCTATTGTTAACATGTCATCATCAGTGGATAATGTTTCATAAAATGATTTTACTTTTTATTTATATATTGACTATCTCTATCATTTTAAATAAATAAATCACATTTCAACTATGGTTTTTCTAATTTTAGGTAACTTCTTTATTTAGCAGTATTTTGACTAGGAAAGTCGTGAAAGTACCACCTTAAATAAAGATTTCCATGTACACATGACATACTTTCTATAAGTTTTTTAATTTGTAGTCAAAATACAACAAACATACTTGAACAAAATTTAAATTGAATAACATAAATGGCCTAGATATAAAAACAAAAGTATTTGATACATTCTGAAACATCTATTCATATATATTTTATGCTGGAAGAAACTTTTAAACCCTAAAAAATGTAAATGTAAATTGTCAACTATCTAGACTTGTTTGTCTCTTCGACTCTCTGTTTCAATATTCTGAACTCAATGCTCTTCTTCGATAATATCCATCTTCAACGGTAAGCCATAGGTTTTGGAAATTAAATAACTTTGACGAATGACGTGAAGGTCGTTTTCATGGTCATGAATGACTTAGAGGAAATTCTCAGATAAACGCTTTCCTGTCAAAGTTAACTACTCAAAATGTAGTAAATAAGTTTTGACCTTGAGATGACTTTGACGGTTGATGCCAAAGTGGAGTCCAAGGTCTTCAATAAGTGTCTACTCAACATCTGTTCGATAAATTTGATTTATCTACCTAAATTGTAAAAAGAAAACTTCGACCTTAAATGACCTTGAGAAATAACTCCAAGGTTAAGATCGCTGTCTCACCGGTCTGTTTGTACAACTTTCGTATTAAAAGTTCCCATGAATAACGGTTAGACTGTAAAGTATGAACGGAGGATAATTACACGAAATATCTGATTTCGAATAGTTATTTTTTTAATTGGTTATATAAAAATATCCAATAGCAAATGTCGAAAATCAGCATAGTCGCTTGGAAGGTGATCATATAGGGATCATTTTAAAATAAAATTGAGCTCGGCTCAATTTAAAACGGCGTGGAATTCGATTTTTGTTCAGTTTTCGTCGTTTCATCCCTCTCTCGAGAGTCTCGCTCGGCGCGCTATTTGAAAAGGCCATGCTCGAGGCCCGTGCAATTATTAACTTCTAATTAATACTACGCGCTATTGCCGAGGAATATACGCGCCCGTTATAATTTATTCGTTTATGAAATATTCCAAAAAAACGATTGTCGGGGGCTAAAGTTTAGGGGTAAATTTGACCCCCTAAAAGTGAATATCGGCCGATAAAAACAATACGTATATTCTTATTTTTCTAAGTACTATAACATATTGCAATATTATCAAAATCAGCGACTGACAGTTGGGATACCTTCCTTGTAAGTATATAGGTATACATAATATGGGTCAATTCTTCTTGCATTTTCATATCATGACATATTGTTTAGGGCTTACAATAATATCGATAATATCAGCATTGAATACATGAATTCAATATCTGATATTGAATATTATTGTAGTATTTTATTTATGTGATTTATAAATACTCTGTGAAATAAATCTTAATTAGAAATCTTATATTAACTAATATTACAATATTTTTTAATACTTTGTTATTAAATCAGTATCCATGTGTTATTTATCAAATATTTATAATAACCCAGGCGGAAATAAAACTTAGCAAATAATTATTAATAAGAATATATAATTTAAAAAAAAAGTTTATAACTGTTAATAACTGCTTATAAAGATAAGATTTGAGACTATAGTAACAGTTTATAAAAGTTATCAACAGTTTTTTTCTGTTATGAACAGCTAAAAAAAGTTCATAACAGCTATAATTTTTTTTTTTAACTTTTTTAAGCCACGGTGCATAACCATAAAACCAACCCGTAAAAAGTTATTATCAGTTATAAACTTTTTTTACTTAATGATAATAGTTATTAGTAGTTTTAAATAATTTTGAATGAATTTAAACTTTGAAATCATTCTTAAATCATTATTAATTAAACTTTAAAATTATTATTTTCAATTATTAAAAATTTATCATAATTAGATCTTAATAAAACAAGATAGGTAAAGTAAAAACAAGAACATACATCGCACCCCTGCTTCAAAGCTCCTCTTATCGGCCCTTCCCACTTTACCTACTGCGCAATTTCAGACATTTTATCATAATGTGTACACTCTGAAAAATTAAAACATTATGAAAAAACATTGTGATAAAAAATGAACAAATTTAAAAACGAATACAGTAACATCAGAGATGGTAGATAGGGGGCGCGCGAAGCGCGCCTGTGCTGCCTAGTTTACAATTATTGAAAAGCATAGGTTTACAAATTAATTATGAAATTAATTTCCTAGATATTACTCTAATAAAGTATTACAAGTTTCAACGGTGATTCTACATTGATTAGAAGCTAGCTAATACAAAAAGTTATTAAACATAATGTTTGAGTTTTACAGAAAATAAATAATACAAATTTATAAATATATGAGATCTGTTGTAAAAATATAAAACTAATCGATAAAACTTAATGTTATACAAGTGTTTGCAATATTATCGCAAATATAGTTATCATTTATTAATTGCATATATTTTAGAACATATTAATACGGTGGTATAAAAGGATTTTATTCTATGTTGAATGAAATATTATTATATATTATTTCCAATCATAAAACTTATAAAAAATTTATAATTTTTATGTTTATTTATCGTTTAACTAACTAATTATGCGTTTAAGCTTTAAATGTGCATATTTGCAATTGTAAAGATATAAGATTATTTGAGAATGGCATTATTAATATCCCACAAGGAAAATTTAATAAAATAAATAAATTTATCTATAAAAAATATGCTTCCAATTTATTAATTTAAAATTATTATTATATGAATATGTAGAGAAATATTATTGCAACTAAATTGTGTTATCAAATTTAAAATTATAACAGTTAAATAAATATGGGCCTTACAAGTTTTAAAATTGGAAAATAATATTTAGTCGCAGGGTAAGGAGATAACAATAATAATAAATTTATTATCGGTAAAAAAAAGAAAAAAAACATAGACTACAAGATCATTACAGAGTATATATAAATACAAGATACATGTGCGCAGTACAAAAATAGAATACGATCAAAGATATATAAAAAGAAATAAATAAATAAATAAAATAGCTCTCAGTTTTAGAGATTCTAATTATCACAGCATTTAGTTACTAATTACTACATATTAAAATAATAAATATCACAGATTTTCTCAAATAAGTATATAGTACTTCTTCAGAATAAGTAGACAATGTCAAGTCCGCAGAATGACTAGAGATGTCAGTCTAATTAATCTAAAATAAGTAAATGGTTTTTGAGAGCGCTTTTAAAACGAGGCAACGTCGGAAGGTACTTAATTTCTGCTGGAAGGGAATTCCATGGACTGGGGAATTCCTTGGGTCAGGAAGGACCTGCTACCAACCTTGGTGTACACCCGTGAAATCTCAAGGTCTTCAGTAACTTTCCTTGCCGGGCGCTTGGACTGGCGCTTAGTGAACATTTTAACGAGGTAAGACGGACTATGAAAATTAAAAACTTTGTAAAGAAGAGTGCCAGTGAAGTACACTCTTCTTGTATCAGTGCGCATCCAGTTCAAACGCGTACGGTAAGGAGTTAAATGAACATCCCGCCTTAGTCCAAATATATATCTGATACAAGAATTCTGCAATCTTTGAAGTCTAGTTTTCTGTTCGTTTGTGGTGTCAAGTAATATGGTACAACAGTAATCAAGATGCGGGAAGATCAGTGCCTCAACAAGACGCTGGCGAAGTAGCTCGGAAGTGCACGATCGTATAACGCGCAACGTATATAAGGCTCGATACACTTTATTTATAACTTGATTAATGTGTGGTATCCAAGAAAGAGTACGACCGAGCACCTCCCCGAGACTTACAACAGTCTCCGAGAAGGGCACAGTGATACCCGGTCCCAGCTCAACCCCTGTCAGTCTCAGTTTATCAACCTTTCCAACTGTAGATTTGGGAGCGAACAAAATAGCTTGTGTTTTACTGGGGTTGAGACAGAGACCAGATCTCGCCGCCCATAGAGACACGTCTTTAGCAGCTGCAGATAGCTTGGCGACTCCTTCCACAACTTGATCCCGTGGTACTTGTATATATATTTGTAAATCGTCGGCATAGAGTATATGCCCTATGCCATTGCTGTCAAAGAGTTTTTGGACGTCGTTGATGTATAAGCAGAACAGCAGGGGGCCCAGCACAGAGCCCTGTGGAATATCCAAATTGGTAGTAACCCACTGAGAGGTTCCCGACTTAGTCACAACTTGTTGTTCCCCACCCTAGATATAAGAGTGTATCCAATAGAGCACTGAGCGTGAGAACCCCATACTATGCATTGTGCGCAGCAGTTTTGTCGGCGAAATCGTGTCAAAGCTTTACTGAAATCAAACAACAGCGCAATCGTTATATCTCGTCTGTCAAAACTCGATCTAATGTCTTCAGTCAATTTCAGTAACGCGGTAGAGGTGCTGTGATGCTTACGAAAGCCAGCCTGTAGCGGATCAAGAATACCTTTGCGAGCTACGAACTCCAGAAGCTGTTCATGCACAAGTTTTTCAAGGACCTTAGAGAGGAAGCTCAGTGACGCGATGGGACGGAAGTCCGATGGCGATGATGGCGCTGATTTCTTCTTCAGTGGGATCATCTGAGCTTTTTTCCAGGCCTTAGGAAACATACCATTAAGCAGCGAGCAGTTAAATATTTTTACAAGCAAAGATCCCATTGAAGGTAGAGCTTTGGCTATAACACCTTGCGGGATATCATCCTCCCCTCGAGCCTGAGAAGAGAAATGAGAAACCGCCAAGACAACATCATTAAAAGAAACAGGACTGAAGGAGAATCCATCAGTCGGCGAGTTTTCCAGCACAGTCAAGGCATCGTCCAGATTTTCAGTGGAGGAGAATGACACCTGCGCAAAGTGTTTGTTAAGCGTCTCTAAGGAGAAACCATGGAGGTCATTAGCCACTTCCGGAAGAAGTCCAAAGTTGCGCATTTCAGCCCAGATGTTCCCGTTGCGTTCAAGGGTTTCAGTAATCTTGTTGCTGATAAAATTGGAGCGCTCACGTGATGTGGCCTCCAAGACTTTCTTGCGCAGCCCAAGAAATTCATCCAGAAAATAAGGATCACGAGTCCCCTTAAACCGTCTTAAGGCAGCATCACGTTTTAGTCGTAAAAGAACCAAGTTCGCATCAACCCAAGGGGGCTGACGCTTTTTGGGCGTTACAGTCTTTTCAGGTCCAATAATATTAATGGTCGCTGTATGTTGAGTTAAATATGAATATTGCTCTCCAATTGTTTATTTTGAAATATAATGGATCGATCCGAAGGAGGCAGGTAAAAAGAAAAAACAAGTTTTTACTTTAAATTTGTGCAACGTTTCGTTGGCATGGTCCGCCAACCTCTTCGGGCTTATTTTACCTAGCACATAACGTCAATGAACGTCAACGTCAAAGATTTTCAGTAAGGCAGTGCAGTAATGTTTGTAGATCGGGCAAGCTCGCGTCCAACAGTCACAATCAGCCAACATGGAGTTCAAAACTTATGCGTTTATCTTATTAAATAATCTGTATGTGAATGACTCACTAATAGGACTAGGATTACTCAGATCAAGAACCACATCAATGATGTTATGACGATTGTGATAGGGGGCCGGTTGATTGTCAGATGATAGAACTGTGGTGTTTATGACGACGAAAATTACATCAATCCAGGTACCAGAATGCGTGGTAAAGTGCGTTGGCCCATGATCTACTACCTTTAACCCCAATTCGCCGGCCAGATCAAGGAGGAACCTAGCATCATTCGAGGCGGAAAGTAGATTCACGTTAAGATCTCGCATAATGATTTTATTATTATAATTATCACTGTGTAGTTTTAAGTCATTCAATAACGGGGTAGAAGTTTTTCTAAATGGTACGTCAGGAGGACTGTAAATAACACTGACAAAAACAGGATTAGACTTTCCAGCTTGAATGGTACCCATGAGGTACTCAGGTATTACCCTTGACTGTGGAATCCGACTGTGCCAATCTCGTGAATTTATATCCATTTTTAATATAAAGAGCAACCCCCCCCCCCACCTTGTAAATTCCTGTCCTGCCTGACCAGCGAATAGCCGTCGATAATTAAAAGCTGTTCATCAAGTATAGGGCCAAAACGCGTCTCAGCCACGCCAAAGATGTCATAAGACGGATTGTCCAGGAGGAACTGCCACATCTCCTCAATGTGTGATTTCAGTGTGAACGCATTGAGGAAACCTGCCCTTAGACCCTTCGCAGACTTATTAGCTAAAGGAACATCTCCTCCATTTAGTCAGTCTGTTTGATTTGAGGCTGAGGATATTCCTACACTAACGGATTGGTAAGATTTTGCAATAGCGCTGAGATCTGCGGCCGACGCAAATACATGCGCCCTTTCACCATCATTTCACTTGGCCAAGAAAGAGCCCTTCCGGTGCCAGATGTATTTAAAACCAAGGCCTTTGGTAACCTTTTTCGAACCTTGAAAAATATTAAAAGTATTCATAGTAAGGGCTTCATTTATGTAGATGTTTGTATTGATGATCTTAGAAGGGTCAGCTTGGCCAAGGGTTGATAGGTCGAGGTCACATGTGTCCAATAAATTAACGCTTTTCTTGCCGCAATTATTTTTTTCACTACATCATGAGATCGCACTCTCACAAAAAGTGGAGGGGGGCGGGTGTTACTCGTGATATCAGAGCTGTCCCTCTCTTTCCGAATGGCAGCGCGACAGGTTGCAATATCCTCAGCCGTGACTGTCGGAAGAAGCGGTTTCAAAATAGCAACAGCAGTTTTTGTGTGACCAAATTCAGAATTACTAATGATGTTAGTTAACACAAGTTCACAGTTGCTATCTGAAGGTAGCTTGAGCTGTGCTTTGGACGCGTGTACAGTTAACGACGAACGTGACTCGATAATGCCGACATTAGAATTGAAATTAGTTTTAAATACACTGTCTGGAGACCTAGTTTCAGATGTTTCAATATTTTTGACAGAGCATTGTCTGCAGCCTTGAGAGTGCAGACCACTGTCATAGTTAGACATAATCTGTGCCATAGAGGAGCATGATACTTCAAGGGCATACAATTTTGTTAACATTTCGTCATTTTTAGAAGAATTTATAACAATCGCAGTTTTTAGAGCAACACTATTCTCGAGAAGCAGCCTGAAGTCAGCATTTAAGTTGTTTAACAAGATATTCTGTTTTTTCACAGTTTCCTCGAGAGGAGAGACCCTCGTAGCCAACCTCTCGCTGTCCGCAGTGTCAGCACAGCTAGGAGACCGGGAGACGTGAGACTCCAACTCTCGAGAGATTTTAAATCGCCAAGCTGCCTCTCGAGCATGTCGAAACGTTGAAACAGAAAGTCCAGAGTGCTAACCGGGATAAGAACATTTGTTACCCCCGTCAGGTCGGCGATCCGATTCGCCTCCTCTTGCGATGACATCGCTGCAGTAGATAGCCTGGAGAGATTGCCCGTCAGATTGGGTTGTGGTATGGGCGCTTGAAACGCAGCAACCCACTCGGCAGAAATGGAAAAGTTGATGTTGTTGGTGGCGTTGTTGATGTTGTTGTTGATGGTGTTGCTGGAGTTGTTCATCATATCATCCTTGCTTGTTTGCGATGTGCTGAAGGTTGGCCTTGACGAGTCATTGACCGTTCTAGTTGGAGCCTTCACCGCTGCGACCCACTTTGCAAGAATAGGCCCCTTCGAGATGACAACCGGGTGTGCTGGCGTAGACGATAATAGCGGTGCCTTGGGCAGGTGTTCGAGTGACTTTGTCATGTCCTTGTCCTTCACGGCTTTCTTGATTAATTTAGACTGTGTGCGCAGGAGTTTACACACTTTACAGATGTATGCGCGGGCAGCGAGACTATTATTCAGCAACTTCTCGACTGGAGTCATAATTCGACATATGTCGTGATAGTTTTTTTTTGCACTCGGAGCAGGTCCTGATAATTGCATTTTCCCTATCCACTTTTTTACAAACAGCACAAGATTTAGGAGCCATTTCAGTGTAAAGTGGATAGTTTCTCGAAAGGAAGAAATTCTATTGCCGGTTGACGTGTGGCGAGAAATTCAAATTCGAATATAGCCAGGTCCGCGGTTTGTTTTGATTAGATTGATGTGTGACAAACTATATGGACTGGCTTACGAAGTTAGGTGGCGCGAATAAGTTATTGACCTCTACTCCGATCGTTGGTGTGCTTTTCAGCAGTGCGAAAAGTTTTGTTTGACGATGATCCTGTTCGCCGCCGCTTGATTCCGCCGATGATGATGGTGAGATGAGATGAGTGATGTACAAAGTGAATTGCAGTTGAAGTGCAAAGATTTCAGCAGTACTAAGCCGTTTGACGCAGAGTAGAGCAGACCAGAAATTAAGAGTTTATCTCGACTTCCAATGATTTTTTACTCATTCACTTGTACACACCAACGCAGCACAACCTCGCGCACATTCTGCACAACACTCTTAGATTTTTTTTTTTTTAGATTTACGTTCAAAAAGATGAAAGAAGACGGAGCCGTACTATCACACGTCAACACCCTTCGCGCTACCTGGCGAGAAATGAGAAGGTTTCCTTAAGCCATTTCGTCCCAAATATCCATGATTTTTTTTGAGTTTTCAGCGTTATAACTTTTTACATAAACGACCCAAAAAAAAATGTAAAAGCACCATTTCCGATAGTTCGAAGCCTTCTCTTTCGAATGTCGTAGGCAGAATTAGGCTACGACTACACTAAAAAAAGTTATAACAATTGATTGCAAAAAAAAATCCGAAATTTTCAACATTTTGTTTTCAGAAATGTGAATTTTCAACATGAGAAAGTTGTACTAGATCATCGCATTTGCTGTAAATCGTGGAGTTTTTATGTTCTCTTTAAAACCCCGTTGGATTTTTTTTTTAAATTCAAGATGGCGGCGGGCGTCAAAATGGCACCCTAAGTATAGAAAAGGCGCTGCCAATTCATTGGCCGTGGCTTCCTCAAAATTAATTTGCTTATACCTTTAATGAATTATTAATAACAAAATTTATAATTTTTGCAACAATTTATGACATAATTATAATTAAATTCATTTATGAAGATTAAAAATTATTAATTTTTAAATTATGTATAAAATATGAATAAAATAATAGGTATGATTTTTTTTAAATAAGTGTATGAGTTCCTCTCCATATTGTAAAAAGTAATAGGAATAATTCAAAAGTGGGAGGACAACCCTGGTTTCACAACAATAAAAAACTCAAATATTAACAAACATCGGCGACGTTTCGTCTTTGGTGAGAACCTCTTCAAGCCTTTATTAAAACAAAAAATACAAAAATATTGATATATAAATATGTGAATCATAACAGTTTTTTGTCTATTACAATAAAATAAAAACGATGGTCATATCATAATTATTATAAAAATAATCTTACAATAAGAGACAAGTACGTCTCTAGTCACATGTTACGTCAGTCTATGAAAATTCTAGATGATGCGATACATATACTGCGAGTGCTCCTGAACTTTTAAAAAATACGGTTTAACAGTTGTACCTCTTATGACAAAAAAGCTAAGTAGTATCATTAAGCTAGGTAAAGATAAGCTTGACAAATGGAATGAGACGAATGTTGTATATGAAATTCAATGTAATGATTGTAATGCTGCAAATGTGGGTCAAACGAAGAGAAATCTAAAAAAGAGGATAGATGAACACAAATAAACCCCGTCAGATAAATTGTTACCTATTCCTACACATGTAAATAATTTTTGTCATAGTTTTAATTTTGAAAATGTAAAAATTTTAGATAGAGAACAAAATAGGTTTAAGAAATTAATTTCTGAAAGTTTATTTATTAATATTAATAACAATAACATCAATAAACAAGAAGATTTTAATGTAATTAGCAAACAGTATTATAAATTAAACAAATATTTAAACAATGGTGATTCTCAAGATTTGTAAGCTCTCTCTTCTTTTTTAGATCAGTGTGAGTGAATAAGTGAGCTCGGGTATCTCCGTAAATATTCGGGAGCACTCGCAGTATATGTATCGCATCATCTAGAATTTTCATAGACTGACGTAACATGTGACTAGAGACGTACTTGTCTCTTATTGTGAGATTATTTTTATAATAATTATGATATGACCATCGTTTTTATTTTATTGTAATAGACAAAAAACTGTTATGATTTACATATTTATATATAAATATTTTTGTATTTTTTGTTTTAATAAAAGCTTGAAGAGGTTCTCACCAAAGACGAAACGTCGCCGATGTTTGTTAATATTTGATTTTTTTTATTGTTGTGAAACCAGGGTTGTCCTCCCACTTTTGAATTATTCCTATTACTTGATTTTTTTTTAAATTATGTGAGAAAAATAAATAAAATAATTAATTGTAATATTATCGTCAAAACCTTTTAAAATTCCTAAATAACCTTTACTTCAAATTATATTTTCTTTGTGAAATTTCACACATAGGGTTCTTGTCTCTAGTAGTAAGCTTGTACGTATTTGTGTGCTCCTTCTGGAATTTCCGAAGTAAGAAAAAAGTTCTAACCTTAAAAATAATAAATGGCTATTACAAAACAAAAGCAGATATACAACACGCGTGCATCGGCGCATAGCGCATGTAATTTCCGAATAATTGCGATTTTTAAAGAGGGCCAAAATAGTTTCAACCTCAAATACCTCTGAAATTCATAAACAAATTCTTTTACTCTAAGAACGTTTTTAATAAATAATATACAAACTCTACATCTCCACCAAATTTTAAAGATATTAAAACAATTTTAATGTACAATTTTAAATCCAACGTGGATATGTATCGCACATTCTGCAGTTTGCGCAAGACACTTTCCATGTATGGCAACGGGTACGCGTCTGGCCTTGACGCTGCGTTCACTTTTCTGACATCCAGACAGAAACGGAACTTCCCCTTGGACTTGCGTACCACGGGGCTTCACTAGCCGCTTGTCGAGGGTTCTATTATTCCCGCGACTAGCATTTCCTCCACCTGTTTGTGCATCTCTTCCTCGAGTTTCTGAGATACAGGGTAGTACTTCTATTTTATGGGTTTTGTAGATCCGACTTCTATTGCATGCTCGACCCACGAAGTACATCCTAGTGGTGCCAGGCTATTTCCGATCAGCTGAGCTACTAACACTTCTGCCTCTTTGCGCTGTTCCTCTGTTGGGTCCGCCCACCCTATAGCTCATACGGACACGGTGTTGTTTGCGGTTATGGAGGCTACTTCTAACTTTACGCTTGCATCGTCATCCTTGAGATGCAGCGTGTTGTCTGTGGGCTCTAAGACGACGCTAAACTTCTTAATGAAGTTTACCCCAAGTAGCACTCCGTGTCCAGATCTGGCATTATTGTGACGCGCACGTCTCTGCACGCGCCAGCCACGTCCATAGGCAGATACACATAGCCAACCACTGCTATGCTTTGCCCGTTTGCCACCCGTGCCGTTAGGCCGCTGGCTGGGATTAATCCTTTTCCACAGGCCGTAGCGAGCTGTAGGCCGATGGAATTCATCCTAGTCCAGGAAGCTCCCGTGTCGAAGAGTGCTCGTAGCCTGTAGCCGGCTGCACCTACTTGAAGCCACCATCGCAAGCAAGATTCTTGGTTGACTTAATTCGGTCGAGTCACGAGCACTTCTTCGCTCTCCCCTTCAGACGATTGGACCGAGTTACCCTCGGTCTCTGATGAGAGAGCTGGGGGCGGGCATGTGGCCATTTTTATCTGCCCCCTGACCGTTTCCCTGCTGGTTTCCGGCAGCATTGGATTTGGTATTTCCTCCCCTTTGCTCATATCCGGGTCCCCTTCGGTACTCTGGCCTTTGTGAGGATCCGTTATTTCTCGAACTTTGCGGCCTAGCCTGGTGGGTCGAGCTATTACCCCACAAGGCTGGTTTGGAACATACACACCCTCCTTCTGCCTATTATCCCAGTTACCCTTCTTCATAGGTTTTCTGATTGGCGGCGGGCTAGGCTTTTGCCCCCTGTTCTCCTCGGTGCCTTTCTTTCTCAAGGTCGATAAGCATTCGACCATGATCCGAAGGAACATAGCCTCGAGGCTCTCTCGAGGCTCGTACTGTTGGTGCCCCATCTCCGCCACCCCTGGATTTTACTTTTTCCGCTGATCCGTAGGCGGCTCCGTCGGCACGTAGGCAAATTCTGGCAAGTATGTGCGCTCGGGCGATGGTGGCGAGTGACATACCTTATCTGCCGTGAGCCCTAATTCGGCTTCCCGGGCCAGATCCAGGAGTCCTCGGTAATCCGTAATTTGATTTCGCATTACCATCTTTTGTAGTTCCGGCCGCATGTTCCGATGCAACATGACTATCTGTTGAGCAATGCTAGGCACCGGAACCAACTTGAGGATCATGGTTTGGAGATTTACTACGTAATCACGCGTGAGTTCATCGCTGCCTTGAGTCCTCGCGTTTATTTCCGCAAGGACGTGTTGCTGATGTCCCCTGTCCCGGCCATACATATGAGTTATGGCCTCTTTGAAATCTGGTCACGATCGCCATGTATGACGATTACTCCGGTACCAGGTGGCTGCTGCCCCCGTTAGGAGCTCTGACAACGATGAAAGCACCCCGTCGTATGTCAGATTAACTAGAGTTCTGCATTTCTCTACTCTCGTGAGGAATAACTCGACGCTCTGCTCCTTTAAGGACCCTAAGAACTTGATGTGCCATTTTCGGACTATCTGACCCACATCACGGTTCGTCTGCTGAGGCAAATACGTATGCCTCTCAGACGGGTCCTGGGTCGCGCCATTCCTTGTCTGGCGCTGGGAAGAATTTCTGGCATTATTCCTCCCAGACTCTGTTGGGGACAGGAGACTCGGGCTGCTGTTGTTGAACTTTGCATACGTGAACGTGTCTTGGAAGTTCACGTGCGGTGATCCTCGTCTACGGCCCGTGCTTGGGGGTTGAACTCCCTCCAAGTGCGTACTTGAGGTTAGACATCGAACTCCTTGCAGTGTTCGCACACTCTCATTAAGCTCTTCAATCTCCTCGACGAGAGTTTTGATCACCGCCAGCAGCTGCTCCGATAGTATGCTGTCTCGCACTGCTATTCCAGCGGTTCACGACTCACGCTGTCGCGGCCACTGCAGGTTTTGTGGCTACGGCGGGTTTCACGATTGCTGCCAGAACCCGTGCTACCCATTTCGTGCCAAGAACGACTCTTCTTCATGGTTGCGCTGGTGTTGTCGTTGCCTGCACTGCTCTTCCAGGAGCGCTTGCTGCCGCTGCTGCTGCTCCTGCTGCCGTCGCTGCTGCTCCTGCTGTTATTGCTGTTGCTCCCGTCGCTGCTGCTCCAGCCTTCGTTGCTGTTGCTGTTCCAGTTGCTGTTGCTGCATTTGCTGCTACTGCAGTTGTTGCTGTTGCAGTTGTTGCTGTTGTAGCTGTTGCTCTTGGAGCTGTTCCTCGGTTTTGGATGGAGATGTCCCGGTTGGTGCTGCAGAGCTCAATAGCTCTGTTCCAGAACCCTCCTGGCCGTTTGCCCCTTCCGCTGGCTCCGCCATTGCATTATGTGCTTGTGGTGGGGCGTTCATCATCCTCGGAGTCTCCGAGAGTTTCTGCCTCACTATCGGAACATTAAGGAGGGTGGCGAACGGGTGCGGAAGGTCCGGATCGGTATTTGGATCCTCAATAGTCGACCCAGACTTGTTCATCAAAGTTAAGTCGATGAACGCCCTTCTGGACTGCCCGCGTTTTGCAAAAGCCTGCTACTCCGACAGCTCCAGCTCTGGCACGAAATCGGCAGCACTGTAATCGCCCATAAGCCAGTTGATCTTTGTCAGCATATTCGCTGACTGCAAATCTGACTGCTGTAAACCAAGGGCTTGCATGGCCTCCTTGATCTCCTCTTCGGGCTGTGTATACGCCCAATTGAATATCGCAGATTCCGCTAACTGTGATGAGCAGGCCATGGCGTCAATTGCCTGTGCACATCCCCACGAACTTATTTTACTAGCGCGAGTAGTATCCGGATTGATGTCAGAGAGAATTTGCCTTTTCAACCCGTGAGCTAGCTTTTACAACGCGAACCCGGGTTATTTTCTAAGAGCTACGGCGGTAGCTCTTAACCTCGATAACGCACGAGGGTTTCCCGTATGCGGCTCTAAAAAAATTAAAGCTATTTCTCTAATTAATTACTATTTGTAATTAATTACGCCCAACGACTCGCACTTGTAATTTTAAAATAAATATATGTGAAAAATATATATATATGTGTCAAAACAGACAATAACATAAAAACACAAAAATAAATATAATTTTCACCTAAAAAAAATAAAAAAACAATTTTAAAGTTCGAGGGGACTTTTGCGCTCGAGTTTTTACTCGAGCGCACAGTCAACTTTTTGCTCCGAGAGTGCTTGCCGACTTTCTCTCGATTTCCCACGAACTGCACCAGAAAGAAAAAAAAATTTTATTTTCCGTCCAAAAAAAAAATAATTCGTATAGGAAAGACGAGAGAAAAAAAAGAAAATTATCGAGTCGAGAAAATAATTAATTAAAAAAAAATTAATTATCGCTGAAAAAATAATTGTCGTTATGAAAAAAATTTTAATTGTTATAAAAAAAATGTTAGTTGTTAAAAACAATTACAATATACAACACAATATAAAAACAATATACAACACACTATTGTATACCTCCGGAACGAATTGGAATTTTTTGATGAATCAAACGCCAGATTATTGGTTCTAAAAAGACGCTTATATGGGCATGAACATTATGCTAAGGGGCTGCAACCCTTATTTTTTATAAGAGTGAATGTGTGATTTTTTTATCGTCTATTTTGGCACAGAAATTATTAAAATTTCTGAAATTGATTCAAAGCTGTACTATTATCAAGTAAATCAATAAACTAAATTCACGTGTTGATGAATTTTTGAAGAAATTCATTGTAAGGAGTACCTTACCCCAAAAACAGTTTTTTTTATATCTCCGGAACGAAATAGAATTTTTTGATGAATCGAACACCAGTTTATTTGTTATAAAAATACGCTTATATGGGCATGAACATTATGCTAAGGGGTTGCAACCCTTATTTTTTATAAGGATGTATTCGATTTTTTAACGTTTATTTTGGCATAGAAATTCTTAAAGTCTCTGAAATTGATTAAAAGTTGAACTGTTATCAAGTAAATTAAAAACTAAATTCACGTGTTTTTGAATTTTTCAAGAAATTCATTGCAATGGGTGACTTACCCCCAAAAACCGTTTCTTCAATATCTCGGCAACGAATTGGAATGTTTTAATCAAACAAACGTCAGTTTATTTCTTATTAAAAGACTTCTTATTTAAGGCGTTACAATTTCTAATTTGGTAAGCATTATTGTGACTTTTTGAACATTTTCTATCATACAGAAATTGTTAACATATCTCAACCAGAACTCTCTGATTGCAATAATTTTTGGATATGCCGTAGTACATTAAAAAATAAGTAACACGTATTTTTTTTTACCTGCTAATAAGCACATTTATGGGGTGAAAAATTATTTTAAAAAATTTATTTTTTTTAAACACATTTCTTTCACAAGAACTACAAAATAATCTTATGGAATTAAAAAAAAATATTTCATATTAAATTTATAATAAAATTTATTTATTTTATAATAAAATTTCCTTTAAACCATTAGGCTTTTTTTACATGTGCAATGAAATATCAATATTTTTTGAAAAATTTATGCTGGTAATTAGGAATTAAAAAAAGAAAAGTGGCACCTTCTTGTCGAGAAAAATATTAAATTAACGATAACTATCCCCAAATGTCAACCTCGGTAGGAAATATTTTTAATATATCTGGATTTCTAATTAATATTTTGCTACGGGCAAATTAAAATCTGTTTTTTATTGAAACCATATTTATATTATAAAAATGGAATTAATCGTGTTATACGTAATAGATTAAAAACAAAAAATATTAAATCTTTATGGGAAAAATATAATATTCAGACCTGGAAACGCACTTCTTAGTAGATTTTGTATTCTAATATTCTACAAATGTTTTGTAATGAAAAGAATCGGAATTTCCATATAAAAATTTGGATAAGCTGTAAGTAGTTTAAATAAAGCGTAGCCGTTTTTAAAGATTTGCATTTGGGGTCGAAACCACTTTTCTTACACGTCTATGCCGAGCCGCGAGGAGAGTTATGTGTTTGACGTTTTTATAAGATATATTTTTTATATTTTGCTACATTCTGAACTATCTAAACAAATTACTTAAAACACATAATAGATCATTTATTATATATTTTTTAATTCGTTATTTTTGAGTATCATAGGTTATATTGAATTTCGAGAAAAGTGAGATCGCACGACATATGATTTGAAAACTGCATAAAACATGAATAAAACATGCATAAAACGCAAATTATTATTATCGACACGCTCTTTGCATATTTTAGTACTGCTTGGTTACATAATTATGAGAAATTATATGTAATAGCTACACATGTTAAATATATTCATATTATGTTCCTCTAGTCACAAAGAAAACTTCTGGGTATGCGAATCGTAATTCATCGTGCAATATCCTCCTTAACAATAAGCGCCGACTTATAAATTTATATCGTTTTAATCAAACAGTAAAGAAGCAAATTCTAAATAAATGTATACATATATACACACTTACACACATGCACATTTGTGTTTGTGAGCATATCACCTTTATTGGATGAAGTTACAAAAATAATCATTGTTCCCCTGTTATGCAAATCAGGTGCCCGTCTACAAATAATACGTGAATATAAAATAAAGCTAAAAACTAATGAATGAGTAAGCTTACGGAAAAAACTGACCGAATATGTGAGTGAGCAGAAAGCATTAAGCATCAGACCGCGAAACAACTCTTTCCTTATTATTGTAAATTGGGCGAGAAATAAATACTTCTAAATATTTATATTTTACTAGTTATTTACATTTTATATTTATTCGTATTTTCTATTTTGCTTGTCACCTGATAATATGTATCGGTAGGAAGACATACGTCCCAAGCTACTTTAATAACGTAAAGTTAACGTTTCTGTCCGAATAAGTTCTTTACAAAAAAGTTATAAGGAATTTTATTATATTGGTGCGAATCAACTTTATATCTCATTGAAAGCAGCAACTAATAATAATAACAAATGTGTAAGTTGAAGAACGTGTACATGAAATATTGGACTATTTTGTATTTTCCTTTTAACTACGTAAGTATTTTATGAAATGTTATTCAGCTAATATCATTTGAGTTTAATCTTTACTCGCATAAATTTATTTATCAATATTTTAAAATTCTCAATTTCATTAAATTTTATTAATTTTAATATGTGAAGAGTCTGAAAATCGTGCAAATATCTTGAAAATTGAAGATTAAGTTTTTTAAGAGTTGACATATTTTAAACATTAATTTTCAACGACTTTCAACGTATTTATACGATTTTCGAAATCTATACGTTTTTTCACACGACAAATTCAACTTTTGATTGACAGATTAACAAAAAATCCAAATGGAAAAATTTTAAAATTGGTAAATGAGTCATTTCTCTCGGCTGAAAATATAAGGCCTCAGTTGTTACATCGTTATCATGTTCGTAGTTAAGACAATTTTACTGTTACAAATCATTCATGAATTTCTACTTTTTTGTTAATCCAATATTTCTGTTGTATTTGTCATCATCTTATATGCATAGAGTTTGAAAATCGTGCAAAGACTACGAAAATTACAGATTTTGGTTATAAATATATTGAATTTTTTAAACCTTAATTTTCAACTTATTCACGCCATTTTCGAAATACGTATTTCGACACGAAGAATCTAACGCCATTGACAGATTATCAATAAAATCCAAGCATAAAAGGGTTCGCTATAAACGAAAAAAAGTATAAATAACTTTTTTTTTCATTAACATTTATGAAACTGCGCGATGGCTTTAGGGGTTAAGGTTTAAGGGTTTAAGGGTTAAGTGTTTAAGGGTTAAGGGTTAAAGGTTTTAAGGGTTTAAGAGTTTAAGGGTTTCAGGGTTAAGGGTTTAACGATTAAGAGTTAAGGGTTTAACGTTTAACGGTTTAAAGTTAAAGGGTTTAGGAATACCATTGATGATATTCATGATATCAGTTTTCCACAATTTTTTGCATTTTTCCACAATTTTCAGTCACTTACAGTGATTTGCACAAAATGAGAGGATAAAATGATCGAATGGACAGTGTATTCTTATTCAATGAGTCAAAATACATGGGAATATGACTCAACTGGGTTCGAATACCCTCTACTATTCACTGATGGACTTCATAAATCCAGTTTTCCGCAATTTTCCGCTTTTATGGTATAATTTACACAAAATCAGGGACTGATGGAACCAAACGAACAGTGGATTCGTGTTCAGCACGTCAAAATACATAAGGATGTGATAGTTAGTGTTCTGTGACAGACCACTTTTTTGTGTGCCTGTCTAATTTAAAGCTTCGAAACACTGGCTAGCAAAGTTCGAGGCTGCTCATAGAATAGTATCTAGAAAAGTGAATAAGTTTGTTACCAGAAAAACAATAGAAAGCATTTCACAAATAGAATGGAAGGCAGATGCGTTTGTTACCGACGTTAAATCGTGTGCATCAGCAATTGGAATCGAGAATTTGTATAATTCTGATCAATCTGTATTCCAAATAGAAGTGCACTCTCGAAGAACAATAGCAGCTAAAGGAGAAAAGTAAGTGAAGTGTGTAGTGCCGTCAATATCATCTACCACATACAGTTATACCATGCAGCCGCTTATATCAGATACAGGACAACTACTATCACCACTTTTTCTTGTTTTAAAGGAAACCACTGGTCAGTTTGGACCTATCGTAGAAGCCAGCTTATCCAGGTCAGAAGATGTTCACGTAGAAGCGTCTAAATCTCGAAAGTTAACTACAAGTAGGTAGATATTTTTAATTTTATTTAATACCATAGTTAATAAATTTACAAATAAAGTTATTATAATTTCAGATCTGTTTAAAATTTGGTTGGAAAAAATATTTTATCCAAATGTAGGTCCTAATACAGTATTGTTAATTGATTCTTGGAGCGGCCACTGCGATAGAGATATAGAGGAAACAATGCTACCAAATAAAATTGTTAATGTCAAAAACATTCTAACGGGAACAACGAGTAAAATCCAACCACTAGATGTGTATGGATTTCGTATGTGGAAAGATTTTGTTTGTAAATTTTCAGATAACGTAATACTAATGAATCATGATTTAAATTTTCATAAAAGAAATGAAATCACAAAACTACAATCGTTAGTACATAACCAATTTTCTACACCAAGATATGTTAATCTATTTAAATATTCCTGGTTTAAAAGTGGCTATATAGATGAAAAACCAGAAATCTTTGAAAATCCAGTTGATTATAGTTTTGGAGATTCCTGCAATATTCATTGCGAAGTAAAAGGATGTACAAATGTTGCCGTTATACACTGTGGTTGGTGCAAGAAATCTTTATGTTTTAAACACTGCAGGCTGCCGAGAGCCCATGCGCGTGCATGAGTGAGAGAGAAAGACCGCGCAGCGGCGCTCGTGTGTGCATGAGAAGGAGATACGGCCATAGGCAGCCTGCATGCTGTACACAGCCGTGCGTATGAGTGAGTGAAACAGGTAGCTCAGCGGCACTCGTTGATACGAGAGTGAGAGAGATCGTGCAGCGGAGCTAGTGTGAGGGGGTTGAGAGAGAAAGGAGGCCATCAGCAGCCTGCGCGTTGCTCGCGGCCGTGTGAGAGGGATGCCCGCGAGACATTAGCCATTGTAAGAGTGAGAGAGAGCGATAGAGAGGCGAAAGATGCAATCAAATGGGGGGGGGGGGATTGACTGAGCCAAGTCACGGAGGCGCACATGCGAATAAAGGTGCGCCGCCACATGCGCCGGTATTTAAATCCGACACGTATGTTTAAACCGCGCGCGCAACAGGTGGCAGCAGAGACCGGCTTGTATTTATGACGACACTCACCAGTGATGGGCCACCGGAGTTCGGAAAGGGGAAATAATAACTAGATCTAGTTATTTTCGATCAGTGCTCAGTTCAAGGCAGAGAATTTGCTTTAGTGAGTAACCAAGTGTAGGCGCGACGTTGCAACGTGTATTTCAGTCAGGGCAGGCTAATTAGGCTAGCCCTATCCCCATGCTGCATTCTCAGCAAATTCTCTGCCTTGAACTTAGCACTGGTCGAAAATAACTAGATCTAGTTATTATTTCCCGTTTCCGAACTCCGGGGGCCCATCACTGGCACTCACCTTCCACCGAGGGAGAAGCTAATCAGTAGGGCTCGGGTATTGTCCGGCCATCCTAATTGGAGCGTAGACTAGGAAGCCGGCGCGGCGACAGTCCTCGCGCACCACGTGAGGCAGGCATTAGCACTATCGCACTATCTACCGCCCTAGGAGTGAGAGAGAGGAACAACTCGCGGCCGAGGAAGAAGGCGGAAATCGTGTGAGCGTCTTCATCACGCGCCCATTCCGTTTCTAGCAGTCGTGCTGATCACAGTTGTGCTCAGAGTAATAGTAGTGTTCGAGAAAGAGAGTAATTGAGGACGTGTGGAGGAGAAAAGTATTGTAATAGCAGATAGCGAGAGTAGTGTTAGCAGGACGTCGGTGAGTAGAGTGCGAGTTCTGAGTGTGATTGAAAGGTTGAGCAGCGACCGGCAAGTGCGCCAAGGAGATATTGCGCCATCGTATCGCCCAGAGCTGACGGTGAGTCTTCATGTTGCTATTGTCGGGTAGCTGTTACTGTTTGCCCCTCCGACCCTCTATATACATCTTTTGGTGTTAGCGAGCGGCAGTTCCGAGCGCGGAGTGCAAATGCGGTGTCTCTCTCGTGTGTGCGCGAAGCTCGAGCGCGTGTGGGCCAGTGCGTGGCCATTTTAATTTGTGTCCGCTAATTGTAATATCTACCGACCGTGCGTCAATTGTAGGCCGAAACCTCGCAGAAATAAACTCACGGTTAAGTTTGAAATTAATGCCGTAAATCTTTTTCTTTTTTCTGTGTTTGTGTCCAGGCGTTAAAGATAAGAGCGCCTGTGTCCCTCGTTCAACGAGATTCTCTTTGTGTGTTGTGACGTTTCCACTTATCGCTAGTTTGTCGCCGAGGGTTCCGACCGCCCCCAGGTCCTCACCCCGAAGCCACGCCCGAGATCCAGAGCGAGTCAGGGGGCAACCGTATCGAGGAAGTTTTGTATGCGCGTTTTCGTCGTGGCCTGGCGCCCTTCAATTAAATTCGGTCACGCGATCCACGCTCTAGTATTAAAGAGTCATAGGTTAGAGGACGCGATTTTTTTTCTGGAGTTAGTACAAGAAATTGGTAGTAACGCGATAGTGTAGCCCTCAGGGCGAGTCAAGACGTGGTGCTTAGGGGGCAGAAAAAGTGCCACGTACATAACAGAAAAATTTAGAGTAAGATTACGACGCGAAGCGAGCCACACGAGAGAGATATTTTGTGAGTCGAGTCTACTCACACCAACCATACGTGATATCTATCTATTATTATTATTATTATTATACGTACAGTTCATTTAATTATCAAAATTGTTTGGGTGCGGTGTGGGGGGGATAGCGAGTCCCAGCATTACTCAGCGGATAGTGCGCTGCTGCAGTCAGCCATTTTGACAAGCGAACTCTCAAATCAGGCTGGAGTCAGGCGGTGTCCCGGTCGCCCTGAAAGTCCCAATTGGTGGAAATTTTTTCTTTTTCGCTGCGGCATTCGGCGTGTCTCACCATTACCGCCCTATTAAGCCCAGAAAATACTTTTTTTTCGAGTTTCAATAGTATATTGTGTACCAAGGGCGTAAAGTGGGCCTTTTTAGACCGAGTGTGGGGTTGTTGTACGAGTCGAAGATTGGCTAGCACGAGCCGAAGGCGAGTGCGTTTGCGAACCGAAGACGAGTACTGCAACCTCACGAGGTCAAAAAACCCACTTAGTCCTTGGTGCACACCATATTTTTTGTACCGCAAGTATAGATTTTTGCATTTTTTCAAAAACGACAGCGGGCGCTTTTCAATTTTTTACCGTCCGCTACTGCGAGCAGCGGGCGCTTTCCAATTTTTACCGCCCGCTGGTCGACAAGCGGACGCTTTCGGCTCTATTAATAGGGTCAAAAAACGCGAAAATTGTGCTTAAGGTATAAAGTAGTATATTATGTGCCAAGGGCGTAAAGTGGGCTTTTTTAGACTGAGTGTGGGGTTGCAGTACGAGTCGAAGGTGAGCTAGCACGAGCCGAAGGCGAGTGCGTTTGCGAACCGAAGATGAGTACTGCAACCACACGAGGTCAAAAAACCGACTTAGCCCTTGGTACACACCATATTTTTTGTACCGCAAGTATAAATTTTTGCGTTTTTTTCAATTTACTAAAGTGTGGCTAACGTGAATTGCTTTTAACTCAAGAACCAAGATTGTATTAAATATTTTTAGCTTTAATATTTGCTATTTTTTCAAAATATCGATTATTTTCTTAAACAATCTTGAAAACTCCATTCAAAAACGATAGCGGGCGTTTTCGATTTTTACCGCCTACTACGGCGAAGCGGGCGTTTTTCAGTTTTGATCGCCCCTTACGACGAGCAGCGGGCGCTTTTTGATTTTTCGCGCCCGCTACAGCGAACAGGGCCCTTTCTACATTATGTGTGTTCTGTCTGTTCTGTGCGTTCCGGCCTACCTACCCGTTCTGTCTGTGTCGCTACGGAACAAAAGTAAAGTCGACGGTCTACTTTATTTGTAGTTCATGGTGCTCCGTTTTCCAAACGCGAAGTTTCGACGAGGACATACGTAGCCTGGTGCAGATACCTCCGGGAGTTAAAATCACTAAAAAGATATAGGTTATAAATTACATTAGTAGTATCTTCGTGAGTTTATCAAATAATGTCTTCATGAGTTCATCATATGGTAACGTACCAAAAAAGTTTGTCTCTTGTTTTTTCATCTATCAATTTCTTTTAATACTGTTTTTACTCAAATGCGTTAAATTTAAAGCCAATATTCTATAATTTCAGATTTGTTACCTATTGAGATGAATTGTCATTGATGTTACAATCTAGATAATTATTGTAAATTTAAAATAAATTTGGGATGGTCATTATTATTCTTGCACTACACTAAAATGAATAAAAGACAGAAAATAATAGTATTATGTTATGCTTTCAACGAATTATTGCACTTGAACATTCTGCTGAAAACGTTGAAAAAGAAGTAAAAGAAACAAACGAGAAGGTGGTGGGTGAAACCACATTTACATCCAAGCTTAAGGAGCATATATGGAGCATATAATCATTTACTCATTTATTTTGCATTGAATGATGCACAAGAATTTTACGATTTTATGCATTTAAGTTTAGATCATTATATAACCCTATTGAGTTTCGTAAGACAAAAATTAGTAAAGCATAGTCCAAGACTGCCGTTAAGTCTTGATGTTCGGTTGGCTGTGGTGCTCCAGTATGTATTCAAAATGTTAATGCTTATATTATATGTTAATTACGTAATCATGTATGATCTTGAAGTTTAGTTTTTTAGCTCATGGAGGGTGTCCAAAAAGTGTATCGTGGATTTTTCGAATCGGAAAATCAACTATTTATACTTTGATTCCTGAAATATACAGAGTTATAGCCCAAGAATTGATACATAGATATGTTCAATTATTTGACAGAAAGAAGTGGTTAAGTATAGCTGAAGATTTTGAATTGAATTCACATTTCCCTAACTGTTTGGGTGCTCTTAACGGAAAACACATACAGGTTGAAAACCCCGCAAATGCAGGTGCAACCTGTAAGAACTATAAAAAATTTCACAGCGTGGTTCTTATGGTAATGTGTGATTTGAAAAAACGATTTACGTGGTTCAACTTTGGTGATTTTGCTAAGTAGTTTGTAGTTACTAACATTTATGTTACCAAAAACAAATTTTATCATGGACAATTTTATCGTGTTGCAGGATCTTATAGCGACCCAAGTATTTTCATTGCAAGTGATTTGTATTCTAAACTGGAACGTAACGACGCAGATATTCCACCACCAAGAAAATTACCAAATTATGAAATACAAACAAATTTTGTCATTATGTGCGATGAAATAT
Source organism: Torymus aiolomorphi (assembly GCA_036365515.1). Taxonomy (NCBI): domain Eukaryota; kingdom Metazoa; phylum Arthropoda; class Insecta; order Hymenoptera; family Torymidae; genus Torymus; species Torymus aiolomorphi. The sequence goes on from CM070877.1 coordinate 84,937,063, forward strand.
TTGGAATGTCAAAACATATAATAAAGCCATATGCTCGTCGAAAGGATCTTAGTAAGGAAGAGAAGATATTTAACTGCAGATTATCAAGAGCTCGTATATCAATAGAATGTGCTTTTGGAATAATTACTGAAAAATGGCAGATTTTGCAAAGTTCACTAAGCTTTAGTCTACTTTATTGTGACACGATTATTTGTGCACTTATGGGGCTGCATAATTTTGTTTTATATCAAAATGATCCTGATGACAGTCATGAAATTATTGAAGACTATATAACAGTGGACGAAAGAAATGATGCGTTACTGCCTACAATTATGAGAAACCGTCTTAAAGATTATTTTTCTTCATCTGCAGGATCAGTTTTTAGGCAAGAAAAGTACATATAAAATAATATTGGTAAGTTTATATGCACATAATTATGATTTGTTATTACTTTTTCCTTGCTGACGTACTCTATCTGTATGTATAATCGCTCTTCCAGACCTGTGAACAGGAAAGGTGGTTTTCCTAAGTCGGGTTACAGCATTTTGTAAAAATGATGTAATATAAAACAATGTATTTACTTTGAAATGAACTATTTACTATTTACTATGCACAATGAAACTATATTTATTTCTGATTTTTGCAGATTATCCAGAAAGATGACGTAAGGTTTTGTATATAGAATTACAAGAAGATAAAAAATTAAAATGTAATTACAGTGTAAAATAGTTTTTTACATGTATAGTTATGTGTTACGCAAGTTGAAGACATTAAAAAGCCATATTTTTTAGTACAAAAAATTGTTTGTGTTAAGTACTTGAAGACGATCTTTGGAGGCAAAAGTGAAAAGATCTTGGGTGTTTTTTAGCAACGTTTCGTTGGCTTAGTACGCCAACCTCATCAGGCCAACAATAATAAACGTATATATCATACGTGTATATATATATATTAGTCGATAATAACATCGGATCGACGTATGATATATACGTTTATTATTGTTGGCCTAATGAGGTTGGCGTACTAAGCCAACGAAACGTTGCTAAAAAACACCCAAGATCTTTTCACTTTTGCCTCCAAAGATCGTCTTCAAGTACTTAACATAAAAAATGGATGGCGTCATATCTTAAATATTAAAAAATTGTTTATTATTTTAAATTATGATTTCCTATATTTATTAATTATATTTAATACACCAGAAATACACTTCAGTACATTATTTGACTTGACCATTTTCAGAGATTCTATAACTGGTATTATATAATTTATATCTGTTTCTTCAGCTTCTTCTGACATCTTATCAACTATCTTTGTAGTTTTATTGATAGCTTCACATATCTTCATCTCTACTTTATTTACTTCGAACTCTTTTTTTTTTGTAAATTCATCTAAAGGTGGCCTCGGCAATGATTCAATATTTGTTAAACTTGCAAGTGAGGATGGTAAGTTTTCATGTTTACTAAATTGTGCTTCACTTTTAGACACATTTTCTGATTTTTGACTAACAGTTTGTTCCGATGCTTGTTTGTTTTTACTTTCATCATGATAACTAAGTTTGTGTTTAATATGACTTTTTAAAAAGTTCATTCTTTCATACAGATACCAGATTGGGTTTCCTCCATCCATAACATCTTTGTGAGCTCATGCATCTGATTTCCTAAGGTTTTTCCATTTCGATTTAATGATTGAAGCCATTACTAAAAAGAAAAAATTTTAACTAAGAGAACAAATAACTTATCAATTATTTTACAAAATATTTATGCTATTACATACAACGTGTATCTAATTCCAAATTTTCATTAATATTATTAGCAATACAGCCAAACATTTCATTCTCCTTTTTTCATCTGAATAACCTTTAAGAGACTTATTATAAATAAAGGGGTTTTCTTCAATTAACGTTAATAATAAATGAATTTCCTTTGAGATCTCCATATTACTATATTTTTACTTTTAATATACATTCATTAATATTAACTATAAATACTGATCAGTTGGTTAGTTAGAATAAAAAAGAAAATGTATACTATAGCATTTTACAGGTAGAAACAAAAGACGACGTAATATGAATTATACTTCTCTTGTTTATCCGTTCACACGCGCGCGGGAAATATTATTGTAATAAAAAGTTTTTAGCAACTAAAAATGGCTCTAAGATCGGTATTGGCTCGTGAAATAGGTAATATTAAAATGATGTCTCTTAAGGAAAAATTAATTATTCTAAAAAATTGCGAGAAAACTAAAGAAGAAAATGAAGAAGAAAATATGTATTTTACAATAACGATACTGATGACTGATGCTATAAATACCTAAAATTTTTAATGATATTTACAGAGGTACCATTGAATAATAACAATTTAATATATAAAAAGCTATGGCTATGGACAAGTGGTAAAAATTGCGGTTATTTTGAGATGGAAAATTTTGATGCAAGAGATTATATCACGATTTTTAATAAAAAATTTTTTAATAAAATGAAAAGTTTGAATATCAAAATGAATAAATCAATAGTCTGCATTATAGAAAATGACCTTCCATTTGTGAATAATGAGAAAGTCAAGAACTTTTACAAAAAACACTGGAAAAATGATATTTATAAATTAATTCTACCTGGGAATTTGCAATTAAATATGACTTCAATTAAAGAAAATTTTGATTTGCTTCACTATGAAGAAAACAATTTAAGAAACAGTATTTACAATAAAGATCAGAAAAACAATTCAAATATTCTTGAGGCGTGGAAAAAAATTGCACTTGGCCCAAAAATACAGTATTTTTATGAAAAAATCAAAGAAGAGGTATTTCAATTTTTTCTATTATTTACTATATTTGTCATAATTTTATTTAATAAAACTTAAACTTTGATTCTTATTTCTAGGTCATGCAAACAATGAAAGATGATTTTGTGGATGAATTGTCAGATCTTGATTTTTAATAAGTTTTTTATCAGTTCAATGTAGTTTACTTTGATGATATACAAATGTCTTGTAGCAATTATTTATTTCATAGTTTTTACAGATTTTTAGAACTCTAACAATTTGCATAAATTACATGTCTGCAACATTTTATTTATATATTAAAAACTAATTAAGGGGGTCAGACACCTTTAAAATTTCTTCAAAATGACCTAAAAAAAATAAATTTTCATAATCAGAAATATTTAGAAGTAATATCCTAAAAATATATTCAATTTGTGATAAAATGAGACCCAAAAAAAAATTTTTGATCGATTTTAACCAAATATATGGCCATTTCAAAATTTTTGCTCTGCCGTCGACTCCAGATTCAGGAACTCTACATATTTTAATTGGAAAGTTCCTAAAATTTTGGTATTTTATATGACTATTGACTGAAGAGTTGTACGTATCCAATTTATTTGATTAAATAATTTTTTACGGTCAAAAATGGCTAAAAAATCTTAAATTTAAGTGAAATTCAGATTTTTTAGCAATCTTTGACCGTAAAAAATTATTTAATCAAGTAAATTGGATACATACAACTCTTCAGTCAATAGACATATAGAATACCAAAATTTTAGGATTTCTCCCATTAAAATATATGCAGTTCCTCAATCTGGAGTCGACGGCAGAGCTCAAAATTTTACATTATGTAGAAAACAGCTTTAAAGATAAAATTACTAAAATACTTCTTTATTTCTTAACTCCATCTCTGCCCTGAAATACAAAAAAGTATTGTTTTTACCTCAAAATATTTTACATTTAGAACAAATATTCTGGTACCTCAGTATACGGTCCATCAGACTTGTAAGCTATGAGCATGCGCAACAGTCATATCCACATCAGTCAGTCAAGTTTGTTAAGTGGTTTAATATGTAGATCCTAAAATTTTTCGCTTTTCTAAAACTAAATTGACCTCTAACACCTTAAAATAACTGTTCAACGCTAAGATAAATACAACAATTTGTTAACAAAACTATGATGTTTCTTGAAATTGTTCCAAATAATTAATAATTTCTACTGTACAGTTGAACTTGTCTTCTTCACGAATACTTCGAAATCCTTCTTTTATTAAAGGCATGTATTTTTCTATTATCTTTTCCTCTTTGCTCTTTTCATTTTCTTCATCTATTAAAGCACTGATCTTACGGGAAACGTCAACATAAGTGGATAAATCACTTTCAGGATCGTGACTCATTTGTTGCTTTTTGGAATTTATAGCATTTTGACGAGTTTTCGAAAAGGTGTGGTTTTCTTCTATAATTTTTCTCTTATTTTTGTTTTCGTTGTTGGAATTGTAAAAAATTGAAGATACCATATCTCTGTGTGTTACGTGAGGTATTAAAAATTTCATATCTTTGAAATATGTCCATTTACTTATATAACTGGTACTAGCAGCTGATCTAGATGATATACATGATTTTTCTTTTTTGTATTCCTCACAGAATTTCCGGTATAAAGTATTCCATTTCTTACTGATATAATCTTCTACAAAAATAACTTTTCTCTATTCCTCGGGCGGAAGTACGCATTTTCGCCGTTTGTTAACACTAGAAGAAGAGGCACTTTTGCCCACTGCGTACGTCATTTGTTTCACGCGCGACCGAAAGCTCTGTGAGTAATGTTTTGAATAGCCTAATCCCGTATACTATACAACGGATTGTGACTTTACCGCGCGGAAGTCCGCGACTTCGGCGCGGAACTGTCTTGCATCGGGAGCGTGGTGCTCTCAAGAAAGATGGTCTACTATGAATTCGTGTTTATTTATTTAGAAATATCCTCTCTCTCTCTATCTCTCTTTATCTCCCTCTATTTTAGCCTATTGGCGGAACATTATGATATTCGTATAAGTATTTTTATACATATCTTATTTACCACATGTTCTCTTATTTATTATTTCAAAGATTCTCTTTTTAGTTTTCTTTTGCATTGTTATATTTTTGATAAATCTTTTATACCTCTTATGTATTTTACGACATAATGAACTAAATTGTTATTGTATTCTATTGTAATTGACTGAAATTTATAATTTTATACCTTTTAATGTATTTTCTAATTTTTTCCAAACAGGCAGAATAAAGATTTATCTATTTATCTATCTATCTCTCTATTCCTCTTTCTCTTGATTCAGATGAGTATGTAATAATCTGCTTGTTCATGTATTTTCAATGTCCGCCCCAACTAGCAGCACTCGCTACGCTCGTGTTGCAAATGTTGGGCGTGCAAATTAAAATAAAATTGAAAAGATAGCCTGCAAACTACAAGAACGACGTGAAGTCGCTAACGCTATCAAAACATAGGGCGAAAGTAAAAACATGACTGCGCAGAGTTGATGTCACCAGGAAAGACGATGATTTACGACTTTTCTAGACTAATTAATTAACGTACTTTCGCCCGGGAATAGAGAAAAATACTATTTCTTACACGGGGGTTAAATGGAACTCCTGCATGAACGTGATATGACGGCCTCGGCTTCGCCTCGGTCGTCATATCACGTGCCTGCGAAAGTTCCATTTTCCGCCCTTGTAAGAAAATCTATTGTTTTGTTATTTGAATTTTCAATTGAAGTATAAAGAATTAATACCTACCGGATAAGAATATGTCATGACATGAATGGATCGTTTTGGAAATCTCATCAAATATTTGTTTTTTTACAGTAATAACATTTAACTTGCTTTTAATACTTTTATCATAAATAATTGGTTCCTTCTTAACCATAGAAATAATTATTTCTATGATAGAAGCCTCAATAGCTGATTCAATGTCTTCATGTTCCATTGATATTGTTGGTTTTTGGACTTGCTTTCTCAACAACAAAAAAGTAGCTAATGGTGTGACAATAACTCTCAATAGAAAACAAATCTGAAATTATAGAAAATTTGCTTTAAATTTAATGTATTTAGTAAAAACAGTATTAACTTACATTTTATATGTAATATAACCATTTGATGAACTAATGAAGACACTATTTGATAAACTCACGAAGATACTACTAATGTAATTTATAACCTATATTTTTAGTGATTTTAACTCCCGGAGGTACCTGCACCAGGCTACGTATGTCCTCGTCAAAACCTCACGTTTGGAAAACGGAGCACCATGAACTACAAATAAAGTAGACAATCGACTTTACTTTTGTTCCGTAGCAGAACACACATAATGTAGAAAGGACCCAGCGGGCGGGAAAGAGTTTTTCCCGCCAGCTACGGCGAGCATCGGGCGGGAAAAAGTTTTTTCGCCATACCCTGGCCGAAAGTACCACATTCCCTCCCGGCGCAAAAACGGGAATGCGGTATTTTCGGCCCGGGTATGACGAAAAATAGTATACGCACCACGGGAGAAAAATTGGCCAGCCCATAGCTCGTGTTTGCCACCCTCGCCTTCGGCTCGAGTGTCAATTTACACGAGCTATGGACTGTCCAAGTTTTTTCCTCCCTAGGTGCGTAATATACTATTCCCGCCCGCTGGTCGGTAAGCGATCGCTTTCGGCTCTATTAATAGGTTCAAAAAACGCGAATATCGTGCTTGCGGTACAAACAAAATTTTACGTCGATTTTACTGATTTTGGAGAGTGCCATCGTTGCAGAAAAATTTACTATACGTTACTTATATTCTCATCGTCCATTCTAGGTGGACAAATAAGGTAATCACCAGAATAAATTTATATTCATATATATTAAATTTATATTTGTGCATATATCCTCAACTAGAGAAAAAATCAAATACCACCGCCCGGTGAGACACGATCGGTGACGTAGCTGCTCAGCAAAATCAAACCCTGCGCTGGTGTGTTTCCAAAGCGCGAAAGGAGAAGCAAAAGCCCTTTTTGGCTATATGGGAGATTGAGATTGAGGATTTAAATTTTAGTTTTCTTTTTTTTCGTTTCCGGGTTCGCGGATCCCTCCAAGCGACAGGAAAGCCTCTTTTGAGGCTGCCCGCGTGGAAATTTTTTTTTTTCAAAAGCTACCATCCATCTCCGCCTGCATGCGAATTATTCCTAGGTTGTAAATTACTGGCGCGAGTGGGTCAGAGGGCAAAAGCGGGAAAGTGTATCAAGCAAGTAAGGAGAAAAACCATCAGAAGAAAATGAAGAGGTTATTGTAGATCAGAGAAGTGAGAGCCATGAATCTGGAGATTCTACGCCTGATACCCTGCCAGCTTAAGGAGATGCTAAAGGATAAACAGCTGAGCACTCAAGGAGATATGGGCGCGCGTCAAGATCGACTGTTACGTGCCAGCATGAGAGAAGCTGGTCTGCAACCCCATGAGATACCGCGGTATGAGAACGACCGATTAGAGAGATCACATCAAGACAGGGAGCCGACGAGTGAGGAGGAGATGCCTGAACACCAGAAGCTTAAAAAATGGCGAGGCAGGAAGCCCAAGGTGACCAGGGAAGAAACCGAGGAGAGCGCTGTGACGACGGACGATGGATCACAAATGAGCTCGTGTCTGAAACAGATGGAGATTAACGAAATTGTGGGACTAGTACGGCCTGTCACCTCGACTTCAGGGATTGTTGCGAAGGGAACGCGCACCGCCAGCTATTCGACAGCTACCCTACCCACGATTGGAATATCCACCGCCAGTGATGCGACAACCTCGTTAACTACAGCATTTCCCGTCCGCACCATGGCCCAGCGGGGTGAGGCAAACCCCTTGCAGGACCCCTTGCACTGTCTTAGAGTCGCCCCGAAGTTGCAGAATTACTGGATGGGCAAAGCAAGACGATGACAAATGAGCACGCTGGGAGTACAGTACATGCCTACCATCACCACGCCTCGCAGAAGAATAGCCACGGAGGTAAGCCTCGGCCACGGAGTATCGTCAACGCAACCATCGCCGCTGACGCAACCACCCATGGCCTCAGTCACAGTGCCGTCCGTGTCAGAAAGTCCAAAGCAACAGCTAATAGCGCCGTTCACCCGCACTTCAGAGTCAGTCCATGAGGATTTGTACGCCGATGGATGGAACAACGGAGAAGGGACATCAAGCGAGGTAGAAGAAGTAGATGCTTATACGAGGGCGAGGCTTACGCAAATCGCTACGAGATTTGCAACTACTAAGCCACGAGAAGGACGAAACGTCGAGTCGAGGAATGTGCAAGCGCCGACCGAAGCTGCGCGTAAACCACGCATCACGCCCCAGCAAAGGAACATCATATCTCCGCGATGGTTGATCCAAAACGAATTTAGTGTAAGGAGCAAGACTCGCACCAATCCGCCTCGAACTGCCAGAGGAAGTGGGTTAGAAGAAAGAGAGATAACAACGAAGGAGGAGGTCGCAAAGCGACAGACAACGTCCCCGTCGGACACGCAGCCCATCGGAGAGCAGCTCGTCGTTAGAGAGCAGCGAGGATGACAGCTCATCCAGCAGCGGAAGCCGCAGCGACGAAGTGAATTGGAGATCACGGCGCAGACACCGAGATGCGAGACGAAATTGGAAGTGCCGACGAGAGGTGCAAGCATGGAGAACACAATTCTCGGGGGAAGATAAAGAAGGCCCCGAAGAATTCTTGACCATGCTATCGGTATAGCGAAGGAAATAGAGCATGGCGGATAAGGACTTGTTGCAAGCCTTACCGAGCGTTCTGGCCAAGAGCGCGTTACGGAGGTACCTCACGAACCAAGTTACATGCCCGCACGTAAGCCAAAGGGGAAAACATCACCAACTTCCTGTTATGTTTCAGGTATATCGTTGGGCATTTCAAACGCCCGCCGCCGGATAGAAAGCTAGTGAAAATCGCATATAAGAATACTCTGCCAGAATACAGAGCAGCCCTTTTCGACAAGAAGGTGACGTCGCTGCAGATGATCAAGGACTATGGAGTGAAGTTAGAACTCCAGATGGAGATAGTTCGGAGACACTCGCCGCCGAAACCAAAGGATAAAATGAAGGCGCAGGGAGCCGCGTTCGAGAAGAGTAATCGCACCGCCAAAGTGGCAGCAACGGCCGAAGTAGAGGGAGACACGAGCACCAGCGAGGAGGAAACGGCTGCCCGTGGACCTCGAGTCAAAGGGAAGAAGGGTAAACGGACCAAAGGAGAGAAGACGCAGGAAGAAGTTGCCGTCGTGGATTCAAAACGGCTACCCGCTATTCGCCGACAATGGCTCTACCACCGCCTACATCGCAAACGAGTAAAGACACCGCCCCGCCATCGAGTAATCCGGCAACCTATGGGAGAAACGGCGGCGATCAACGACGAGGGAGGGGGAAATACAATCGTGGACGAAACTACAGGCCCCCAATAGACGATGGAGCACGTTGAAACGACGACAACGCCCGATTCGTGGGGGTATGTTACATCTGTGAGGAGATAGGACACTGAGCGAATCGGTGCCCTCGGAGGGAGCGTAACGTGTGCCACCAGGTAGGACATTGGAAATAAATCGGGACAAGTGCGAGTTTTGCTGCTCACGGGTCACCTATTTGGGATTTTTGCTCGACCATGAAGGCCTCCGCCCCGACCCAAAGCGCGTCGCGGCTCTGCTGAATTACCCGACACCTACGAACTTACGCCAGCTGAGAGGATTTCTGGGGATCGTAAACTGGTATGAGCAGTTCATAAAACATTGTGCGGAATTGAAGGTGCCTCTGTTGAAGCTATTGCGGAAAGCGCAGAAGTGAATCTGGAGAGAAGAACAGCGAGAGGCTTTCGACGAGTTGAAGAGGGCTCTCACGACCGCCCCGGTGCTCGCCCGCCCAGATTTTAGCAAACCTTTTATAGGTGCAGTGTTGGTGCAACAATACGAAGATGACGAACACCCAATCCTACACATCAGCCGCGCGCTGAATCCAGCCGAGCGACACTATACCATCACCGAACGAGAGTGCTTAGCCTTCGTATGGTCCCTGAAGAAGCTACGCCTCTACCTCGAAAGCTATGTTTTCACAGCCGTCACCGACCACAGCGCCCTCAAGTGGCTGAGAACCATGAAAGAGCCAACAGGCAGATTGACGAGGTGGGCCCTAGAGTTGCAGCAATGGGATTTTGACATCGTCCATCGGAAAGGCACGATGCACAAAGTCCCAGACGCCCTTTCACGGATGTTTGATGAGGATAATGTAGAGGTGGCAGAACTGGGGGAGATCACCCCGACCAGTGGTACGTCCAGAAGCGACAAGATGTTGCCCAGTACCCGACGAAGTATGCTGATTGGCGGGTGGAAGACGAACTGCTGTATAAATATAAGAAAGATCCCCTGTTGGATCCAGTAACCGATGGCGGAGAAGGGTGGCACCTAGTGGTGCCCCTAGAGAAGCGAGAAAGAGTACTGCAAGACAGCCACTGCATCACGTCTGCCGGCCATTTAGGAGTCGAAAAAACCTACGATCGAGTGGCTCGCGAGTATTTTTGGCCCGGGGTGTACCGAGATGTCTACGATTTTGTACGCACATGCGAGAGTTGCCAGCGGTATAAGAGTTTGCAGCAAAGCCCCCAAGGAATGATGGGAAGACGAGTGGTAGAGCACCCTTGGTGAGTCGTAGCCGCCGATATGATAGAACTATCTCGCAGCAAGAGCTAGTACAAATACGTGTTATTGATGCAGAATTTATTTACGAGGTGGCTGGAGCTGAAGCCTCTGAGGAAGGCAGATGGGAAAACGGTATCGCGAGCACTAGAAGAACTGATATTATTTAGGTGAGAAACGCCCAAGTATCTATTGACGGATAATAGCAAGGAATTTGACAATCAGGTGCTACGGAAGACGCTAGAAGAATACAGAATCCGTGATGTAACAACTCCCCCATACGATCCTCAGGCCAACCCCGTGGAGCAGACCAACCAAACCCTGAAGACCATGATTGCCACGTTTGTTGACGGAAATCATCGAAACTAGGACGCTCATCTCCACGAGTTTGGCCATGCGATCAACACCGCGCTGCAAACCAGCCTTAAGACATCGCCTGCTTTTTAAGCGCCCTAAAGGATCTAGTAGCAAAACTGTTGAATAAAGGACACACAAAATGGATAGAATAAAAGAGTTTATTTAAAAGACTTAATCTAAGATACAGTATGACTACACTGGGCGCGGGCCATTCTCGGTCTACCGACAAGTTTGCAGGAGCGTCGCGCTCGCCCGTCGGCTTTCACACGTATGGGGTGGGGAGACACACATGTGTACATACGTGTGTCTCGCGCTATACAATATAATATGTATATTCTCAACAGGCCTCCTTACATTTATATTGTACTATTTTATCATTTTCATTTTACATTTAACAATTCTCTGAATTTAACAAACTTATCTTTACATAATGCTTTCGTGAATACATCGGCTATATTATTTTCTGAGTCGATTTTTACAATTTCAATCTCTTTGTTTTTAACGCCCTCGTGTACATAATGGTAATGAATCTCAATGTGTTTTGAATTTTTCGTAAAGTTTCCAAAGTTCGCTATATTTATCGCACCTCAATTATCTTCATAAATCTTTATTCGTTTTTCAATATCCAAGTCAATCGTTTTTAATAATTCTTTTAGATATTTCAATTCGCTTACTATTTCAGATAATGCAACGTACACTGCATATGTCGAAGCCTTCGTTATACATTTTTGTTTTCGCGACTTCCAATCAATTACATTCCCACAAACTCGAATTACATAACCTGATGTAGACTTCCTATCAACATTGTCTCCAGCCCAATCTGCGTCTACATAGCCATCAATTATTTCACAATTTTTATTTCTCTTATATTGTAAACTTAATTTTTTCGTTAAATACAAATACTTCAAAATTCGTAATGCATATTTCCAATGTGTCTCGGTGTAACAATTTTGGAATCTACTTAAGTAATTTACGCTATGACTAATGTGTGATCGAGTGCCAGAACTAACATATAATAATGCGCCAATTAAATTCCTATATTTTATATTTGGTTCGAACTCTTTGGAATTTTCAATTTTTAAATTTGTCTTCATCGCAGTGCTATACAATTTACTATTTGTTATATTATATCTCTCGGACAGTGCTTCTATATATTTTGTCTGATATAACTTCATTTCATTTTTATTATAATCGTAATCTACTTGAATTCCAAGATATTCTTTTATTTCGCCTAAATCTTTCATTTTAAATTTATCTGACAATAATTTTTTAATCTTTTGAATTTTCAACTTATCTTTTCTGCAAATTAGCAAATCATCTACGTAGATTAGTAGGTAAATAATATTGTCTCCTTCATCGAGAACATATAAACACAATTCTACATTATTTTTCTTGAAACCTATTTTTGTTACATACTCGTCAAAGCATTCATACCAATCTCTTGGGCTTTCTCTTAATCCATACAAAGCTTTATATAATTTTAACACTCTTTTCGTGCCATCTTCATAACCTTTAGGTTGATTAACATATACCTCTGTAGTCACTTTGCCATTTAGAAATGCAGTTTCAACATCCATTTGCTCTATTATTAATCTATTTTGACAACAGTATGAAAGAAGTATTTTTAATGTTTGACTCTTAGCTACTGGAGCGTATATGTCATCAATTACATCAGTTTGCTGAAAGCCTCTTACAAATAGTCTAGCCTTATATCTATTATCTGATTTCTTAGCGTAAACCCATTTCATATCTAGTACTTTTTTCTTTCTTTTTTATCAACTAACGACCAAGTTTTATTTTTATTAATACAGTCAATTTCTTTATCCATGGCTTCTTGCCAATTACTCTCTTTACTATTCATCGTCTCCTCAAATGTACAAGACGTATCTACTCTACAGTATCTTACATAAATATTATAGCTTTCCTTTTCTGGGTATCTTATAGGACTTTTCTTATCACGCGTAGATTTTCGCGGAACTTTCAATGTTGCGTTTTCTGTATCTTTACATTTTCCCGAAGGTTGATGTAACGATAAATTATTCTTTTATTTTACTTTACCTTGTTGCTCTTCGGATTCATTCGCGTTTTCAAAGACATTATCCGATAAATCATCGTTTGTACTTGCATCACTTTCTGTACTATCATCGTTATCAATATTATCTTTATAATCAATACCAATGCATTTAACATCTCTTTCTATAATATCCACATGCCTTACAACAATTATTTTATTATTTATAAGTACTCTATAGCCTACATCACTATAACCTAACAATATTCCCATTTCAGCTTTTTGATCCCATTTAGACAATCTTTTTTGTTCCGGTTTTCTTACAAAAACTTTACTCCCATACAACTGTAAATGTTCGACATTTGGTCTCTTTCTAAAAAATATTTCATAAGGTGTTTTTCTTTCAATCGTATTTGCTAACGTACGATTTTTCAAATACGTCGCGGCACATATTATTTCTGGCCAGTAGCATTTGTGTACTTTTGCCTCTGATAGTAAACATCGCGCTTTATCCATTATTGTTCTATTAAATCTTTCAGCTGTGCCGTTTAATTCGTGCACATACATCGGACAATTATTAATAATAATACCATTTTCTTTGGCAAATTTATAAAACCGATTATTTAAGTATTCTTTCCCGTTATCACATCTCAATATTTTTATTCTTTTTCCGGTTAAATTTTCAGTTTCATTTACAAATTGAAATAAACAATCAAAAACTTTCTCTTTAGTCTTTATGCAATAAACTTTAGCTATTTTACTATAATCATCAATAAAAGAAACGAAATATTTTTCTCCGTTAAACCCAGTAGTTTTAAAGGGACCGCATACATATGTATGTATAATTTCTAATATATCTTTCGCTTTTGTTCTGTTATTAGTATCTTATTTTCAATACAAGTTTTACATTTCATAAATTCAGATTCAAGTTCATTTGGAACGCCCGTTAATAACTGCTGTTTACATATCGTATCCAAATATCTAAAATTTACGTGACCTAACACTCTATGCCATCTTTCCTTTTGACTCATGTTATTATTCTGTTCGGCACTATTTACACAACTTATATTCCTTGCCAATTTACTGTTCATCTTATATGTATCATTAAATTTAAATGCTATTGCAGTTAATTTATTATCACTATCTATAATTTTTGCAACTTTTCCTTTCAAAATTACCGTATTCTTATTATTCGTTAATTTTCCAACACTTATTAAATTAGCATTCATTTCCTTAGCAAAATAAACATTGTTAATATTAACTTTATTTTGCTTCCCGAAGGTGACAAAATAAAGAGATAGAGTTCCTATCTTTGTAGCTTTTATAGCTCTATTATCACCGAGATAAATATTTACCGGTTCTTTTAAACTGATACATTTTTCAAAATAATTTTCGTTATTTATAATATGATCAGAACATCCGCTATCGAGTATCCACTCTATCTCGCTCATACCTGACCTATTCGTTTCGTTTGTGTACACAACGTGTGTCGACGCTATCCATGCGTTCGCACCTTCGCCGCTCTGTTCGCTCGTGGTGGTTCCTTGTTGTCCATGGAATTTTCCGCGTCCTCTGCCATAATGGTCTCTTCCCGCTATGCCTCGGCTGTGACCACGTGTCGATCCTCTCCATGAGCTGCCGTTGCTACCTGCTTGTCCTCCATCTTGGCAATCTCGTGCGAAATGACCAGGTTTTCCGCACTTATAGCAGTTTCCCTTTCATACAGTAAATACATTCGTACTTCTCTCGTTATGCTCTTTTCGATTCTTCATTTCAGCTAGCTTAATTTTGTTACTTATGTAATCAGCCGTTTGTTCTTCTTCTTTCAATGTATCAAGCAAATCACCTATATAACTGTATGATTCTGGTAACGTGTTGAGCATATAATTCAATTTTTCTTTTTCGCTTATTTTAGCACCCGCGCCTTTTACCTCATTTACCGCTTTTTCAAAATCACTGAAAAATGCCTCGGAATCACTATAGTTTCTCAATCTTAATTTCTCCAGTCTATTCCTGCAGACTATTCATAATTTTGTATGCTGTTTCTTCTTCACAACCAAATACTAATTGTTTATCTGATATCGCACTATAAATTATATTTATTGCTTTCAAATCATTCTGTTTCCATTCTTCTACTTTGTCTGTTTCACTCTTTTCTCTTTCTATCACAATTTCACATTTTTTGAGCTTCATGTACATTTGGATCCTCCTTTTCCACATACTGTAGTTACCGCCATCGAATACTGGTATTGTTATATGTTTTCTATCCATTTCGTCTTCTTGATTATTCCTTCTTGTTCAGAATCTTTCTTTTCTTGCTTGACCTTCGGTGTTGTGGCTTCTTCCTTCGACTTGAGCGTTCCTTCGTGCTCGGAGTCTTTTTCTTCCCTTTTGTCAGGCGTCTTGATATAAGCACTCTATCTTTTCCCGAAGGTTAAGATAGAGAGCTGAGAAAGAACCACTGACCTGCTACCATGTTCAATAAAGGACACACAAATTGAATAGAATACAAGAGTTTATTTTAAAGACTTGATCTAAGATACAGTATGACTACACTTGGCACGGGCCATTCTCGGTCTACCGACAAGTTTGCAGGAGCGTCGCGCTCGCCCGTCGGCTCTCACACGTTATGGGGTGGGGAGACACACATGTGTACATACGTGTGTCTCGCGCTGTACAATATAATATGTTGAATGTATAACGCCATCCATTTTTATATTAAATAGTTGAGGACGATCTTTGGAGGCAAAATGAAATGATCTTATTTCTTTACGGCAACGTTTCGTTGGCTTGGTACGCCAACCTCATCAGGCCTTTATTCAAAACACAGAAATAAATTAACATATAAAACTTTTTTTTAAAGACAATTAAACCACAAAGTGTAAATACAAAAATCCAAATTACCGAAATTATAAACGTATATATCATACGTCGATCAGATGTTATTCTCGACTGAAAACAATAACACGTACACTGTATTTATATACGCTGGACAATGTTTACATAAAGAGTTATACAGCATCAAGTTCGTTAATAATAGGAAAATACATTGTACTTAGTCTTTGGATATCTTCCTTTTTATTAATACTATTTTGATTGCTTTTTATATAGATCATTTCGGGAATCAGTATTTTTTTGTAATTGCTTTCAAAATCTAAAATGGATGTATTTTCCCAATCGAACTCATGTTTGTTTTCTAATCGATGTGTACTGACAACAGACTCTTTATTTTTGTTTATTGTATATTCATTAATGCGTGTGTGTAACGATCTTTTAGTTTCTCCTATGTATGTAGCAGAGCAATTTAGGCAATCAAATTTATACACCACATTAGTACGATCCCATTTTTTGGTTATGTCTTTGCCTAACCGAATGATCGAAGACAAACTTTTATTCAATAATGGGATTGTACAAATGTTATAAGGTTTTAACATATTAGATAGACTATTAAAATCTTTGGTAAACGGTAAAGACAATTTTGGTAATTTTTCATAGCAATTTTGGTGCGTATTATATGTAGTTTTTTAAATCTAATTTCGATATGTTTTTCTATAAACCACATAGGATAATCATTGTTACGTAAAATCTTCTTTATGAGTTTTATATTGTCTAAGTTAAAATTAGAATCTGTGAGTAAAAACGCCCTATCAACTAGGTTAAAAATAATATTCTTTTTTTGCTGTGTTTCAAAAACGCATAATGATATTTTCTTTACAAAAGCAGATAAAGGCAATGTAACGGTTTGTTTAGAAAAATCCATCTATAACGAAAAGATGGTGAATCTATTATCGGATGATAAAACATATAAAAAGATAAGTAAAAATCCACTGAAACGTTTAAAAGATGGAACATATAGTATGTTAAATTATTTAAATAATAATGGTTTTTTGTACAAAAATTTTCATAAAAATAGTTTAACTCAATCTGATATGACACTGGCAAAATATTATGGATTACCAAAGATTCATCAAATTGATGTACCGTTGCGTCCTATTGTTTCATTAGTTAGTAGCCCCACGTATTTCGTAGCAAAAATAGTATATCAAGAACTTAAGAATGCGATACCTAAGCCTAGTTCACATATCAATAACAGTTTTGAATTGAAAGAAAAATTAAAAAATATAATAATAACGGATGAATACACTTTACTGTCATTAGACGTAACGTCGTTATTTACAAACATCTCGTGCGAATTAGTGTTGGATAGTTTAGATAGAAGAGCGGTTTCCATCCATAATCACTGTAAGATCCCGCTTGATGAATTAAAAGAATGCACCGCTTTTCTGTTTAATAATACGTTTTTTACTTTTAATGGTCAAACCTATCAACAAATTTATGGAACCCCGATGGGTTCACCGATTTCACCATTATTTGCGGACATTGTAATGGATGATTTGGAAAAGAATTGCTTACGAGAATTAGAACTACATTATGACTGTATCACTATTTTTTATTACAGATATGTTGACGACACGCTTATTTGTGTTAAAAAACAACACATTGACACAGTGATAAAAGTTTTTAATGCTTATGACATAAATTTAAAATTTACTTCTGAACTAGAAGAGAATAAAAAAATTAATTTTTTAGATATGACATTAATTAGAACTGATAATAAAATTTCGACAAATTGGTACCAAAAACCGAGATCATCGGGACGTGTAATCAATTATTTTTCAAATCATCCAACACAGCAAAAAAAGAATATTATTTTTAACCTAGTTGATAGGGCGTTTTTACTCTCAGATTCTAATTTTCACTTAGACAATATAAAACTCATAAAGAAGATTTTACGTAACAATGATTATCCTATGTGGTTTATAGAAAAACATATCGAAATTAGATTTAAAAAATTTAAGTATGGTTATACATATAATACGCACCAAAATTGCTATGAAAAATTACGAAAATTGTCTTTACCGTTTACCAAAGATTTTAATAGTCTATCTAATATGTTAAAATCTTATAACATTTGTACAATCCCATTATTGAATAAAAGTTTGTCTTCGATCATTCGGTTAGGCAGACATAACCAAAAAATGGGATCGTACTAATGTGGTGTATAAATTTGATTGCCTAAATTCCTCTGCTACATACATAGGAGAAACTAAAAGATCGTTACACACACGCATTAATGAACATAAAATAAACAAAAATAAAGAGTCTGTTGTCAGTACACATCGATTAGAAAACAAACATGAGTTCGATTGGGAAAATACATCCATTTTATTCTGATTTCCGAAATAATCTATATAAAAAGCAATCAAAATAGTATTAATAAAAAGGAAGATATCCAAAGACTAAGTACAATGTATTTTCCTATTATTAACGAACTTGATGTTGTATAACTCTTTATGTAAACATTGTCCAGCGTATATAAATACAGTGTACGTGTTATTGTTTTCAGTCGAGAATAACATCTGATCGGCGTATGATATATACGTTTATAATTTCGGTAATTTTGATTTTTGTATTTACACTTTGTGGTTTAATTGTCTTTAAAAAAAAGTTTTATATGTTAATTTATTTCTGTGTTTTGAATAAAGGCCTGATGAGGTTGGCGTACTAAGCCAACGAAACGTTGCCATAAAGAAATAAGATCATTTCATTTTGCCTCCAAAGATCGTCCTCAACTATTTAACAATATAATATGAATATAATATTCTCAACAAAAACACATAGATGAGAGTAGTCAAAGGCAGAGTAAATATTATAATCGAGGTAAGAAAGTAGTGGAATACACCGTAGGAGATAACGTTATGCGCTGCATGCACGTTTTATCGAACGCCGCCCAGGGTTTCTCCGCAATCCTCGTACCGAAATATGAGGACCCGTACGAGATAACCGCGAAATTATCACCGACCGTGTATTTGTTAGAGATGGATGGTAGTAGGAGAAACGCAAAGGTGCCCGCAGAGTAGAGTAGGGGTAGAAGCATGCCGGCGAACGGGCGACCGGAAACGCGGCCTCGTTTTCCCCCCTCATTCCCCCCCAGAATTTTGATTTAGCAAGCTGCTGTATGAGAGCGATGTGTTCTATTTTCTGATTGTTTTTTTTGTGTTTTTTTTCTTTACCCCCTCCTAGTAGGTACATCATGCCGAGACGTTCTCGACTTCACCGCCCCGGTTCAGCCACCGCCCGAGAGAGGGAGAAGAGAGAGAGAGAGAGAGAGAGAGAGAGAGAGAGAGAGAGAGAGAGAGAGAGAGAGAGAGAGAGAGAGAGAGAGAGAGAGAGAGAGAGAGAGAGAGAGAGAGAGAGAGAGAGAGAGAGAGAGAGAGAGAGAGAGAGAGAGAGAGAGAGAGAGAGAGAGAGAGAGAGAGAGAGAGAGAGAGAGAGAGAAGTCGCTACTGCCGGAGAGAGGGAGACTGACGAGGCAGTCGGCTCTGGAGCTGAGGCTCCAGGAAGGGGAGACGGAGAGGCCAAAGAGGAACAGAAGGCCCTCCCCGCCATTGCACTAGAGCCTTCGACCTCCACCTCGAAGAAGACAGAATCTCCCGAATCCACCGCCTGGCCGATCTTGCGCCGTCCGTATGCACCGGCACCAGCCGAGGTCGCTAGCCTCGAGCTGGTGCAGGGTGCTGCGGGCTCGCCTCAAACTGCCGCCCCAGATGACGAGGTAGAGAAGAGTGTGGAGGCGAAAGAGAGCTAGGCGGCTGAATTGGAGTTAGAGGAGTGCTTGGCGAAGGTTAAGTGTCCTCAGAAACCGCCAGCTCAACCACCGGCGGCTCAACAACCGACGGCACCGACCACCCCGGCCCCCAACGCCCTCCCCATGTGGGGGGAGATTAGGTTACGCCACAACACAGGCGCAAATAGAAAGGCGTACAACCCGAGGAGGCAGCTGCAGATGGACGATTATGAACCGCAGCACTTGCGGCGTCGCCAGTCGCCATCCCCAGCTGCCTCTCAAGGGCAGCCGCCAGCAACACCCCAACGTCGATCGTCACTACCGCACGAGCCAACGTCCACCTCACGCACGGGCACGCCGGCGCCGCGGAGACCCATCAAAGTCACGGGAGTGATTTTTGGTGGATGGAAACCGGTGTCGGTAGACCTGGTGCGCGATTCGCCCGGAGGCGTATGTTTCAACTGTTGGCAACGAGGGCACAGTCATCGCAGGAGACCGCCACCGAGAACGCCAGCGTGAGTGGGATGCTCAAGGAGGCCAAGAGGAAGGGAAGGAAGGGCAGCCGAGCCGTGGTGAATGCCGCACCCGGGAGAGAAGCACCGGCCACCAACGTCGGCCAGAGCCGACTTCTAACCGCCACCACCCGGAAGAGAGCCCAGAAGTGCCGGCGGGCATCACCACCACCGCCCTCCTCGAACCCAGCAGCCGCCCCGGAGACTATGCAGTATCTGGCGCAGATCCTCTGGGATACTAGGGACGTGGTACCAAAATTGCGACACCAGATCTTCTTGGTAGCTCTGCAAGATGGGGCAGACCCGGCAAGAGAAGTCCGGTCACCCCCAAATCGCCGTCAGTAAAGAGAGCACAGCCACCGCCCGAGTGAAGGGGAATGATACCGCCGGAGTGAGGTAGATGAAGGGAGCAAAGGAGTGTACCGCCGGTGGTGCAGAAGACTAGAATGGACTACCGCCCTCACGCATAACACCACTTATAGGAGTAGTAAGTATCATAACGGACATAAAATGCAACCGTGGGCGGATGTAA
Organism: Torymus aiolomorphi; assembly: GCA_036365515.1. NCBI lineage: Eukaryota > Metazoa > Arthropoda > Insecta > Hymenoptera > Torymidae > Torymus > Torymus aiolomorphi. The sequence goes on from CM070877.1 coordinate 84,957,508, forward strand.
CTATGTTGTTTCAGGAAAACCAGCTCGGAGAGGGTAGCTGTGCAGCCGCCGCATATCCAATAACGTTTTAATTCTTTTATTTTCAGGTATGGAGGAGTGAGTCGGCTCGACAACTTAGTCATATTATAATTGTAATTTAGTTAAGGATTAAAATCAATGTATGTAGTGAGGTGTCGGAGGGGAGGGTGATTGCCGATCTACCCAAACAGTAGCCGCTCATCGTAAACCGTTGGTTTTGCCAGGATTGAGATGTAGTCCAGAGCTCTCAGCCCATTCAGCCACCATTCGTGCTGCATCAGATAGCCGAGCCATGCCCTCCAAAATTTCATAGTGGTATGCAGGTAAATTTGGAGGTCGTCTGCGTAGAATATATATTTGATCGTACGTTCGTCAAGTATGTCATGTAGGTCGTTTACGTATAGACAAAACAGCAAAGGACCCAGGGCGGAACCCTGTGGAACTCGCAGATTAGTTTCTAGCGAATCAGAATTTCCGCTTTTATTGGAAATTACCATCTGGGTGCGATCTTGTAAGTATGATTTAGCCAACAGGAAAGCCGACCTGGAGAATCCGAGCTGGTGGAGTTTGCGCAAGAGTTTTGTCGGTGAAATCGTGTCAAAGACTTTCCTGAAGTCAAACAGTAGCAGAAGCGTCAGTTTTCTGTTATCTATGCCCATACGAATGTCATCGGTCAGCTTAAGAAGTGCCATCTGTACGCTATGGTGCTTACGGAATCCGGCCTGGAGAGGATCAAGTATATTATTGTCTTTGAGATACTCCGTGATTTGGTAGCGGGCAATCTTCTCGAGCACCTTGGAAAGGAAGCAGAGCAGCGCAATCGGACGGAAGTCCGATGGTGTAGACGAAGTTACATTTTTCTTGTGGGCAATTATCTGCGCCCGCCTCCAAGAGCCCGGAAAGACTCCCTGTGCAAAAGAGATGTTAAAGATTTTAACCAAAAACTCGCCTATAACCGGAAGAGCTTTCACGAGGACCTTTTGGGGAACCATGTCTGCCTCCTTTGTCTGTGAGGAGAACTGAGATATTGCAATCACGACGTCCTTCAGGTCAACTGGTTTAGAAGAAAAACCTTCATCACTTGCAGATAATAGTCCATTGCAACTTCGATGTTTTCGAGGGGGGACATGGATAACCCGGCAAAATGAGCGTTCAACTCCCCCGGTGTAAGACCGCGAAGATCTTCCTCTTTTCGTCGAGGTAGAAGGCCGAGGTTGCGCATTTCCTTCCAAATATCCTTGTTTGCATCAAGAGCGTCTGAAAGATGTTTGTGAAGAAAGGAGTTACGCTTTTGAGCGATACGCGAGTCGATCTCGTTGCTGAGCCGAAGAAACTCATCGAACAGCGACGCCCGCCCAGTACGCTTGTAGCGTCTGTGAGTTGCACTGCGTTTATCAATGAGCTACCTCAGCTCGGGACCAAGCCAAGGAGCATATTTTTTACTGAAATTTACAGTTTTTAAAGGTGCTAAATGATCGACAGCTAGGTTCAAAAACGAAGTTAAATTATCTAAAGCCCCCTCCAAATCGGATTCGATAAAATTTGTGCCGACCCAGTCATAGCGTGCAAGCAGTTCATTTAGTGTGACAGGACATATATTTTTATAATCTCTGTAAGAGAATGACTCTTTTACAGGGGCTGGCACAGAGCTTGCGATGGTAGCATCGATGATGTTGATGCTGTGGCATGTTTGCCGAAACTGGGTAAACATTCATTCTCGTACCCTAGCAGCTCGTCATTGTCATCTACAAGAATCAAGTCAATCCACCTGTGAGATATTGCAGTTTTATGGTGAGTCGGGTCATGCTGCTCAATTTGAAAAGACAACTCTTTGGCCAAGTTCCTAATAGTATATGCACCTGGATCAGTTGCCGACCACAAATCAGCATTCAGATCCCCCATGATGATTTTGTGGCTATACTCGCTGGCAAGATCGCGCAAAACATCAAATAGATCAGTATCTTTCTGCATGGCAATGTGTGGGGGTCTATAGATAACACCGACCAAAATGGAGGAGAATCACGATTCTGTACGCGACAGAATAAATAATCAGGAATTTCCGGTCTTCCCCATCCAAGAGTATCAGAAGATGCCAATTTCGTAATACTAAAATCGCCGCGTACAAACAGGGCAACCCCGCCAACATTTATATTGCGAACCTGCCTGATCACCGAGTAACTCCCCTCGATCCGAATGAGAACGTCGTCGACAATCGGGCCCAGCCATGACTCCGCTACACCAAAGAGGTTATAGGAAGGATCCTAAGCCAGGAACGTGCGAACATTATTTATTCGCGGTCTAATAAAATTTATGTTTCGAAACCCCGCCTTGAGCGGGCACTCAACTTGAGAGGGCCTCCCCTCTACCGTCGACAGAAGTCGGCAGAAGTCAGGCCCAGTCATGAGGCATGCTCAGACTCGACTACCTGTGCTGCTCCCTGCCTCTTTTGTTGTTGTTTGTATTGTAAATACAAATAAGTTTCCGCCGCTAAAATTATCAATTTATTGTAAAAAAAATATACGTTACATTTTATTCAAAATATTGTCCGTCATTGGCTACTACTTTTTGCCATCTTTCTGGCAGCATTAGGATGCCACGTCGAAAAAACTCTTCATCTTTTGAGGCTACCCATGAATCGACCCAATTTTTGGCTTCTTCGTAAGAAATGAAGTGCTGCTTGACCAGGGCGTGAGCCATCGACCGGAACAAGTGGTATTTCGAAGGAGCAATGTCTGGTGAATACGGCGGGTAGGGTAAGACATCCCATTGTAAAACTTCCAAAGTATCCTTGACGACTTTTGCAACATGTGGCCGAGCATTGTCGTGCTGAAAAATCACCTTGTCATGTCTTTTGGCATATTGTGGGCGTTTAAGCTTCAATTCTCTACTCAATTGCAACAGTTGCTGTTGATAACGTTCTCCAGTGATAGTTTCGTTAGGCTGGAGTAGTTCGTAATAGAATACTCCGAGCTGATCCCACCAAATGCACAACATTAACTTTTTGCCATAAATATTCGGTTTGGCCGTTGAAGTTGATATATGGCCGGGCTTACCCCATGATTTCCTACGCTTTGGGTTGTCGTAGTAGATCCACTTTTCATCCCCCGTCACTATTCGATGCAAAAAACCCTTTCGACTTTGTCTTTGGAGAAGTTGTTCGCACGTGAAAAGACGGCGCTCGACGTCTCTGGGTTTCAGTTCACGAGGAATCCAATTTCCTTGCTTTTGTACCATACCAATGGTCTTGAGACGGTGTGAAATCGCTTGTTGAGTCACTCCCAAGCTTTCTACGAGCTGCTCGTCAATTTGGCATGAGTCTTGGTCCAATAATGCCTCTAACTCAGCGTCTTCAAACATGACTGGCCTTCCTTTGCGTTCTTTATCTTCCACGTCAAACTCGACGTTTTTAAACTTTTGAAACCACTCACGACAACTTCTCTCACTTAAAGCAGCATCACCGTAAACTTCTACAAGCGACCGATGCGCCTTAGCAGCAGATTTCTTTGAATGAAATAAATAAATCAAAACTTCCCGCAAATAACGCTTATTCGGTACAAAACTCGACATTTTCGAACAAAAAAAATTGTATACTGCCAATACAAAGTCAATAGTATTTTAAGGTTATGTTGTTGCCAGGTGTCCAAACTCTCTATATGACATTTTACATCTCACGATTTCAAAGTAATCTTTTCGGTGGAGCCATCTCTTGAAAACGGCGGAAACTTATTTGTATAACCAATAACTACGTCATTCGGCGAGTTATTCTTGAGCAGACGTTGTTTAGGAGCAGACTGGCACACCATTTGAATGGCTTGCAAGTCGGCAGCTGAAGCGAACACATGCGCTCGCTCTCCTCCCTTGCATCGAGCCAGAAACCGGCTACCCGCATGCCAGATTTGAAGCCCAGCCCCTGAGCTATGGGCCTCAAACACTTAAATAAAAATTTCTCTCGAGGCAGCATTTCGTTTACAAAAATCTTAAATCTCGGCATGCAGGCAGCAAAGTCTAGTCTAAGCAGCTCGGACCTAATATCCGACGATGTCAAGTAATGATTGGATAGCGCACGCTTAGCTCGCATCCTCCCTGACAAGGTCCGCGCTCCCAAGGTTCACTACACAAGAGCGCGGGGCTCCTGAACGCAAAGTCGAGCGGTCCCCTGCCTCTCCTACCTCCTCAGACAGGCCTCGGGACTGCAGATCACGTGCTCCAAGGACATTTTCCCTTTGGAGAGAGGGAAGGACGGTGCTGAGAACCGCGAAGGCAACATCATTTCAAACCTCGCTAGCTATTTCACATTCTCTTATTATACACCGTTTAATATTACCTCATATGACTCAGCACTGCAGTCCCCAGAACCCGCGACAGGAACCTCAAGGTATGGCCGAGAGGCCGGGAAACACGATTGGCAGTGATTAGTTATAGTTGGGTTAGAGCCACCAGCATCATGTGGGCTAATATCTCTGTTGCAGACGCCATTTTGCGCATTGTCAAGCTTAGATTTAAGTATTGTTTTCCTCGAGAAGCAGCTTGCATATCACATTCAGACTTTTTAATAAAATATTTTGGTTACTAATTAGCCCCTTCAGCGCTGAGACCCGCGTGGCCAGCTCCGTAACAAAAGTGTTATTTTCTAATTGAGGAGACGCGGTGGCCATCATAGGCGACACGGGTCTCCGACTCTCGAGTGCGTTACGCGTAATCGTTGGTACGCGAAATCGTTGGAACAGTAGATCCATCGTGGTCAGCGGGATTAGTAAATTCTCCACTCCCTTTTGCTTAAGTTCTGCCAGTGATGAAGTGCTCTGGTGTGAAGACGTCGCATGAAGCGAGTCACTTGGCCGAATACTGGTATCGTTACCGGGTGATATAGGCGGCTGCGAGACAGTGACCCTTACAGCGCTATCATTCCGCTGAGTTTCGGGCGCCTGCGGGCAGAGAGAAAGAGAGTGCAGCGGCGCTAGTATGAGTGGGAAAGAGAGAGACGGCCGCGGCAGCAAGTAAGCTACCGAGAGCTCATGCGCGTGTACGAGTGAGAGAGAGACCGCGCAGCGGCGCTCGTGTATGCATGAGAGGGAGATACGGCCTTAGGCAGCCTGCATGCTACACACAGCTGTGCGTATGAGTGAGTAAGAGGGGTAGCGCAGCGGTGCACGTTGATACGGGAGTGAGAGAGATCGCGCGGCGGCGCACGTTGATACGGGAGTGAGAGATCGCGCAGCGGTATTAGTTTGAGGGGGAAAGAGAGAAAGGAGGCCATCAGCAGCCTGCGCGTTACTCGCGGCCGTGTGAGGGGCGCCCGCGAGACATTAGCCATTGCAAGAGTGAGAGAGAGCGATAGAGAGCGAAAGATGCAATCAAATAGCGGGGGTTGACTGAGCGAAGTCACGGAGGCGCACAGGTGAATAAAGGCGCGCCGCCACTGCGCCGGTATTTAAATCCGACATGTATGTTCAAACGTCTTTTGGTGTTAGCGAGTGGCACCTCCGAGCACAGAGTGTAAGTGCGACGTCTCTCTCGCGTGTGCGCAAAGTTCGAACGCACGTGGGTCAGTGCGTGGCCATTTTGATTTGTATCCGCGAATTGTAATATCTACCGCCCGTGTGTGAATTGAAGGCCGAAACCTCGCAGAAATAAACTCACGATTACATTTTAAATTAATGCCGTAATTCTTTTTTTTTCTGTGTTTGTTTCCAGGCGTTAAAGATAAGAACGCCCGTGTCCCTCGTTCAACGAGATCCTCTTTGTGTGTTGTGACGTTTCCACTTATCGCTAGTTTGTCGCTGACGGTTCCGACCGCCCCCAGGTCCACATCGTGAAGCCACGCCCGAGATCCAGAGCGAGTCAGGGGGCAACCGTGCCGAGGAGGTTCTTTTTACAGGGTAAAAATTGTAAAACAGCTGAAAAGCAGCGACAAACCAGTAATTCGTGCTAAATCGGGATCGAAGCACCAATTACTGGCAAATTAAAAAGAAAACCAGCCAGGGCGTTTTGAAACCGTGCGGCTGGTATCTAACCCTCTGCAACTCGAAGTGAAATTCAGAGTGTGGAGGTTAGGTAGGACTATAATATATTATAAATTATTTATATATATATATATATTTATTTGTAAATTAAGAAGGTGCGCCTTAGGGAACGATCCCTTAAATAGAAACCGCACGCACAACCACACTCTGAAATACACATTCAAGCGCGTGTAAAGGAGACGCCAAACGGAACAAGAATCCAAAATGGCGCAGAATATAGAGGAAGCCATCGGAAATTGGTGCCAATGTTTAATGGCAAAAGAAGTAGACGACCATCTACAAACACTGAATTTAAAAACCAGCGGCTCCAAATTTATAAAGATGAACAGGATGTCGCAGTGGCTGCTTGGAGTATACGAACCGGAGGATTTTCAAATGGAAGAAGGGCAGGATGAATATTCCCTGCTCATAAAGAGAGAAAACCTCCGGACTAGGTTCATTCAAGAATACAGCACGGAAGACCTTCCACCAGCATGGGAGAACATAACGGGTGAAGCCATGGACGAACCACACGCGTTAAATCATGCTGGCAGAGGACAATACGACAAGAGCCAACCTTGAGGCAACAAGGTTGGCAATAAAAGGAACCGCGCCCCACAGCCGACAGAAAAAAAAATAACAGGCGGTAAAACCACAGAAAATCCAAGCCAACAGGACTCTGGCAATTTAGTAAACCAAAGTTCTGTGGTAGACGATACGATGCTGGCACAGTTTTCCGAGCCGATGGCAGCGATGACATCCGCATCCGGCATGAAGTTCCTGGTGCCAGAAGCATTTTGAGAGTTCTGCGGTAACATGATGCAGGAAAACAAAACATTGCATGCAACCTGCGCAACACAAGGAGCAGCATCTAGCACCAGGATGGAAGACGACCGGACCAGACAACGGAAGGAACACGTGCGCCTACAAGACACATACACGTGTCAGTACCCCGTCGATCCGCATCGGGACGGAGCATCGACCCCCCAGGCGCATTTAGGTGACAGGACCCAGCCACTGTTGGGCAACCGTGGCAGAACCTGGAGGGAGGGGGGAGGATTCTCGACGAACGAAACCTCCGAGAACCTCGGCGCCAGTGGAGTCAAAGATTCATCGTTGAGAAGGCGAACCTTCCCCATTGTTGACGTCGGACTCACTGTCCGGAAATGGAACGTGTCTTTCTCCGGGGAAAGAGACCAGAGTATAGAAGTCTTCCTCGAAAAAGTAGAAGCGTGTCGTGGATCTACCAGTCTGACGGAAGCTGAGGGGTTTTAAGACCTGCCTGAATTATCGAAAGGAGTAGCAGTCATGTGGTTCCAAGTAGAGAAACACAGATGAATACATGGTCAGACTTTCGTTTAGCAGCTCGTCGTTGGTATGGAACCGGTTGGTACTAGCCGAAGCGACAGCCAGGACGCAAGGAGAAGATGAATTGTCGAGAGATTTCATAACTTGCCTCCTGGTAATAATCAGGAAGATGGAGCCAATTCCGAGCCAAGAAATGGAGCTCGACATGCTGCACAGGAATTTGAGGCCGGAAATCCAGAAGCTGGTGAGGAGAGCTGACTTCCGTGACATCGACGAATTCCAAGAGATGGCACGCGAAGCGGAGATGACTCTCGAAACGGAAGGGCTTTTCCGACCTCCACCGCCTCCCGATTTAACCATGTTACCGGAGGCAGCGTACAAAGCCAAAGCAACAAAGTCTGTGAAGCCAAAGCTGTCCGGTACGGAAGCCGGAGTGCATGGTGGCTCCGCAGACGAAGAAACGCCCCCAGACCAATCGATTCTGGCGGAAATTTCTAGGCTAGAAGCCGAATTGAATGAGATGAGAAATAAACAGAACTCTTGTCAATTCGGCAATAGCCCTAGCAGAAAAAGCGATTATCGCCAAAATAAGGGCAAACCGCCGGCAAAGGCTAAAGAGAGCAAAGACGAACAGAAACGACCCGCAACCGGTGGCGGCAAGAGAAGTGAAGGTGGCGGAGAGACGAGCCACAAACCCAGCGGACCTGCCGAGCCGATTAAGTGTTGGGGCTGCGGCAGGATATGATATCGCCGCTCGTTTTGCCCCGAGTGTTCGGGAAACGAGAATCGGTGCGATTAAACGGGTCCGAATCCGCCGAGACCATGAAAGAGGCCCCTGACCTGGTAGCGACCGCTAGCCAGGTCAAGACCGAGCAACGCTCAGACGAAGTGAAAGTCAAGCAAAGGACACTTCCATGAAGGAGCTCGAACCCAGCTCCAATCAGATCCTAGTACAACCCGAAGAGTTGCGTTGGTGGGTACAAGTGGGAATCGGAGGCTTTCGCATTCGCGCGCTGTATGATACCGGAGCATCGAGAACAGTGATGGGATCGCTCGGGTTACAGTTATCAACAGAATGCGGACGTACGTTCCGACCAGCCTCTGGAACGGGAGCCAGAGGTGCTGGTAATAATTTGCTCCGCGTAACGGGACACGTGGACCTCCAGTTCGAGTTGGGCGGGATCAAAAAGGACGTTCTGGTATCCGTAATACCAGATTTGGAGGTTGACTGCTATGTCAGCTCCAATTTCGTCCGTGCGTTCGAGACACTGCATGATCCCGTGGAGAACAGGTTAATAGTGTGAAAATCCGGAAAGAGTGTCGGACTAGAACTAGCCTGTGTCTCCACGTCAGATCCAAAAGATCAGACAAAGATCAGGATCGCCTCCATCGACACGATGAAAGCTTCTTCAGCGGGTCTCGCTGATATCACGCTGGAAGAGCATCAGCGCTTACAAACCCTTTTAACAAGATCTCTACCAGCAGGAGGCGCTCCACTCGGCTGCACTAATTATGCCGAGCACGAGATAGACGTTGGCAAAATTCGACCAATCCGGCAGAAACAGTATCCGATTTCTAGAAAATTGGAAGAAAAAATGCATCGACAAGTTCGGAAAATGCTTGCAGCTGGATTGATCAAGCCTTCGCCGAGCCATTGGGCCAGTCCTGCTGTCATGGTGCCGTAAGCTGGCAATAAACATCGTATGGTGATAGATATGAGAAAAGTAAACGCGGCCGCAAAGGGAGATGCATACCCGCTGCCAAATATGGATCAGATCTTGCGGAAGCTTCAAGCCCCCCGCTATATATCGACTTTAGATCTGAGCAGCGCGTATCATCAAATACCTTTGAAAGAAGCGTCGCGCGAAATAACTGCGTTCACAGTGCCAGGTCTTGGACTCTTTTAATTTACAAGAATGCCTTATGGATTGTCGAACGCAGGAGCCACCTTCCAGCGTGTGATAGACAGAGTAATAGGACCTGAATTAGATCCATACGCGTTCTCTTACATAGATGACATCATCATCGTAACAGAAACATTCGAAGAACACCTAACGATGCTAGAACGCGTATTGGCAAGGATTAAAGAAGCAGGCCTCACGATCAACCGGGAGAAGAGCGTTTTCCGTAGAACTAAGGTGAAGTATCTCGGTGTCCTCGTCAACCGAGACGGGTTCAGACCGGACCCGGATAAGATAGCTCCGGTTATGCAGTATCCCGAGCCTAAGAACCTTAAGCAACTAAGGCGCTTCCTCGGTATGGCATCGTGATATCGGAAATTTCTTCCCGAATTCGCCACGATCGCCGACTATCTCACACGCCTAACAAAGAAAAACTTCAGGTACGTGTGGGAAGAGGAATAACAACGAGCCTTTGAACACATCAAGGCACTCATAGCCTCAGCTCTGGTCCTCCACCGTCCAGATTTTAACTCGCGATTTGTAATACAAACTGACGCCAGTGATTCTGGTCTGGGAGCTGTATTGCTCCAGGTGATAGACGGTCAGGAGCGACTCTTGGAGCTTGCGAGTCGCTCGCTGTCTAAGGCTGAGCGAAACTACTCAGTAATGGAGAGAGAGTGTCTTGCCGTGATATGGGCTATCGAGAAATTTCGGGCAAACGTAGAGGGATATCATTTCCTCGTAGTGACCGACCATAGCAGTTTGCGTTGCATTCGGTCACTGCGTAACCCGACAGGTAGACACGCAAGATGGTCGCTTAGGCTGCAGATGCACAACTTCGATGTCGAGCATTGCAAAGTGAGCCTTAACTGCGTGCCGGATGCCTTATCCCGTATGTATGAAGAAGACGAGGATGAAGAGCAACCAGTCGTAGGTGCCGTCTCGTGGGCAGTAACCACAAATAACGAGTGGTACCTCGGCTGGCAGAAGAAGGTGTTAGAGGAACCTAATACTTTCCCACGATGGAAAGTATTAGGCGGTCAACTCTACATGTACCGACCTAATCCGGACATTGAAGAGGATTTAGGATTGGATGACAACGACTGGAAATTAGTAGTTTCGAAGGAGGAAAGGGAGAAGGTACTTTTAGAATGTCACGACGACCCCAATGCTGGCCACCTCAGAAGAGAGAAAACATACATATATCAGTAAAAGAGCACGTAAGAGCTTGCCTAGTATGCCAGCAGTGCAAGGTAGAACAGAAACCCCCTGCAAGTCTTATCGGACGTAGAACCATACATAAGCCTTGGGTAGTCGTCGCTGGAGATATTACCGGACCTTTCCTCCGAAGTAAATCCGGATATGAATATTCCTGGTATTTTAAGATTTATTTACTCGATGGGTCGAGTGCATACGTAAAGCCAACGCCAAGACCATCCGAAAGGAACTTGAAGAAAGGATCGTCTTGCGTTATGGCACGCCGAAGGTATTCCTTTCCGACAACGGAACGGAGTTTAAGAACCAGGTACTCGACAAATACCTGGCCGAGATTGGAACTCACCACTCTCACACTCCACCTTACCATCCACAGGCTAATCCTGTCGGGAGAGTGAACCGCACTCTCAAAACCAGTATTATGGCGTTTGTAGAGGGAAACCATAATACTTGGAGTGAAAGATTGACTGAGCTCATGTTCGCGCTAAACAACGCCCCTCATAGCACCACTGGCAAGTCACCCGCAATGTTGAACTACGGAAGAGAGCCAGTGCCTTCTGGAACAAAAAGGAGGGAACAAGAGCAGGCAGACGAAGAAGAATCGGCCCGAGAGGGCGAGGTCGCCTGGCTAGAAAGGATGAAGAATCTCGGCAACTTGTTAGATGACGCAAGCCATCGATCACGAGAAGAGCAAGAGCGCCACGCCGAGATCTACAACGCCAGGTGGAGGGAGCCCAGGTTCGAGGTCGGAGATCGAGTCTGGAAGAAGAATCGAGTGTTATCATCGGCTGCTCAAGGAGTGATGGCGAAGTTGGCTCCAAAGTACGTTGGCCCTTATGAGATTTTGGAAAAGAAAGGGCCTAACACGTACTCGTTAGTGGATCAGGACTGAGATGTTGAAGACCTGGTCCATGCGGAATACCTGAAGCCATACTTCGCCGAGAAGGAGTCCGAGGACGACTACGCCACTCCAGATGACGAAGAAGATGATGTCGACGCCCGACCACCGAGGGAAGAACAAGAAACGGCAATGAGCGACCCGCCACTTGCGAGAACCGAGTCGCCAGCGGGCGCTGGGCCCGATCAGGACGAGGGTGGTATAGCGACTCAAGCACGCGGAAGAGGTAGGCCCCGGAAGACTGCAATAGTCATAAGAAGACCCGCTGAGACTCCTCCCCCACCAACCAGCCCCGTTCCTGTTGCGAGCGAGCCCCCAAAACGACCTCGCGGCCGACCGAAAGGTTCGCGGAATCGCGTACTAACCTGCGACCCCGTTTCGACGTCCCCCCCGGAGAATACGCGCGAATGCGAACTACGGATTCCGAGGATAAACGCTATCTTTTCCTCTGTCCACAGGATGCGTGTTGGGCAACTGAGTCAGCAGCAGCTTCTAGAGTTGGTAGGCCAGCTGCTAACACAGGTGCAGCCGACGACTCCGACACCTGGCCGTATAATACCAGGTGCCGGATTACCTGCCATCGGAGAAGTCGCGGAAGGGTCCTCCGTAACCATAGAGGAACTGCCGGCAGGGGAGCCAGTAGTTCCTTCGCCAACGCGGTCGATATTGAGACGACCGAAGACCGTGATAGACGTCACTACTCTGGCAGTTAGCCAGAATAGCGAGGTCGAAGAGGAGTCGTCGACTCCACAGGTAGTGGAGCCTGTGGAATCAGAAAAGCGGAAGAGCTGGGCCAGCGAGGAGAGCCTCGCCCACGATACTCCGCAGGTACAGGAGCCTGCGGAAAATAGCGAGTCGTGTAAGTTGTCAGGCCGCTCCCCCATATCGGGCGCTTGGATGGAACTCGAAGCCAACTTGGTAGCATCTCGAGAGCTATCCCAGTTGGCTAGAGAAAAGGAAGAAGCCGTCATGAAGGAGTGGAATAACTTCCACGATTATGAAGGGGCGAGGGACCACACCGAAAAGTGTTTTAACCTGGTTCTGGGCCACAAAGAAGAACTCGCGGCGGCAGTCAAGTTTCGCCGACAGCGAAGCGAGAGTAGGGCTCGCGAGGCTCGCGAAAGTCGCGAAGCCTAGGAGAAAGCTCGATGCCTCCGCGAGGCCAAAGAAAAAGAGATGGCCCGGATCCAGGCCGAACTCGCAAGGGCCAGGGCAGAAGAAGAGAAGGCAGCCAGGGGTAGGAGGAGGCCTGCCCCTGGTAGGGTAATAACACCCGTAAAAGAGCCCCGTTCGAGTAGACCGAAAAACCGCCAGAGTAGTAGCTCCAGGAGACGACCTTGGGTCGCCAACAAGATCGGGCGTCCATCCCAACGGACTCAACTGGACCTCGGAGGGCCCTTTCCTCTGGTCGGCGTCTACCCGGAGAAACTCGGACATCCAGATGGTGCTTCTTTTGCGGGCAACCCAACGTCCGCAATCCAGCGACGTGCCCTAGAGCGGCGAAGCACGACCCATTTTATTATCGGCAGAAGTACCAACCGAATTTCGGGCGATGAAGCGGCGTTGATTGTTTTTTGTTATTATTCTTTGAATAAAATCCTTTTTATTTTTCTATGAAAGTCGCATTCGCTTGAGTACTTCTAGAACCTAAACCCTTTTCAGGTATTAGCGACGCCGGATTAAATTGCAGAGTCCCATATCAGGAGATAAGTGACATCTGGGTGGGGGGTATCACGGCCTGCTGTACCGACGTCGCGTATAAGCCGTAGTTGAAGTAACTCATGCGTGCAAACGCGAGATGACGCGTCGATGCAGAATCTGAGCTTCATCGACGTGATGACTAGCAGACCCCGGCGAGAGAGAGAGCGACCATCTTAAAGTTCGCTTTTGGAGAAGGAAGCACGCGCCCGAGTACGCTCCGCTTTTATTCCGGAATTCATAAAGAAAGTATTAGCTTTTTCGCCCGCAAAGCTCGCTAGTGATAGTGCCGTGCCCACTGAAGATTTCACACAAGCTTCCGTATTTCATCGACGAGTACTTGCGCCGCTGGACAGGGAGACGTCAATCAATCGTGCGACAGGCGAGATCAACCTGCCGCACAATCTTCATCGTCGCGAAACCCCGGCTACGAGACAGCTGAGCACGCAGTCAGAAGAGAAGGACGATCGTCACGAGTCCAGTTAGACTGCGCTGTAGTTTTCGATAGTTAAGGTAAGCGTGCACGTATCATCCGCGCCGCGAATTAGCTCCGCGTAACCGCTTGTTCAGGCTCGTCGCATCTGGACAGCGGCTTCGAATAGGCTTTCTCGTGCGGAGAGAGCGAGTGTGAGGAGAGAGTGTGGACTCGAGGTTAGCACTCTATCAAAATTAAACGCAAGGTCAAACTACCGGCTATTTCAAAGCCGGTGAGTGCGCACAACAGGTGCGGACACGTGCAGCCCTACCATCTACCCTCTCTCTCACACGTATACGTGTGTGTCGCGCGGCGATCGCGACCGCTCTCTCACTTCGCCGCTTTACTCGGCGAGCGCGCGCGTAGGATACCGCACACGTGCGGCGTATTATACCTCACGTGCGCGGCGTGAATTACCGCGAGCGTGACGTCAGCCTACGAGACAGCTGACGTCTGAGATAACGTGCTGGCGCACCGTTTAGATAGGGAATACGAGAATCTAAATTCACTTCTTTTATATTACTGATCTATTACTAAACCTCAACTTCTTTATTTAATAAACCATAGTCTTTTATTATTAATTTTAACTGTTCGAGTTATTATTCCGCGACCTAGTCATTCCTCGTTCCCCGCCGCCTCCGCGGTCGTTACGTTGGTGAAAACGTATCGTTTATAACTGAGCAGCTGGCACACGATCCAGGAACCCGGTGAGGAGTTCGAGTCCCTGGCAGAAATCAAGCGCGAGTCTCCAACTTGCGTGTTGCACGGTAAGTAACCAGATTAGGTTTAGCATTGCACGACGTTGTAGCGTCTGCTGCCTAATCTGGCTTTTGGGTCTCCGAGAGTTGAACCGGAGGACCCAGAGGTTCACAACTAAGGCGCGCGAGAGAAACGCGTCTTAACCCTAATAACCACCCCGTGACAACTGTCGTCATCGGGGCTACATATGAAATAACAAGAAAGTTGAATAAATAATAATAAAAATAAATTATATATTAAGTCGGTGCAAAATTGATTAACTGACCTTTAAAAAAAATATGAGAATTACATAGTAATTTAGGCGTTACTTCGTCAATATATAACCGTCATGGCTGTACAGCTTATTGAAAATATCATTAGCTGACTAAAAACATATGGAAATTAAGAACGTTAATGTGTAAATCAAATAATCAAAAAGTGAAAATTAGGATAAAACGCAATTCTTACCATTATTCTCCGCATCCGGCATATCGTGACTAAGCGAGGGCGGCGAAAATTGCGCTTTATATACTGTTTCGTAGAAATTAAACGAAAAAATTTGAATAAAGGAAGGGGTAAATTAAAGGATAGTTAGAAGCACGCGTATATGTTAATACATTCAAAAATTCAAAAAGAGGCGCGACCGCTTCGGAGCAGACAGAAAGGCCGACGTGAGGAAGACACTAATATTAAATGGGGAAGTGTGAATGTGTGTGTCAATGTGTGAGTATACGATTCGTGCGCGCAGCTAATTCCACGCGTCGCACCTATACTCAGTGAGGAGAGTAGAAGGACGGGGGGAGCGAAAGTCGGAATACTTCCTTGCGCTACATGATCACCTAATACCCATGCGACCGATAGGGCTCACAAATGATTAACAATTTTTACTACGACGTGGCTTTTTGTTGTTAAAATGAGCATTAATAAGTTTCAGAGAAACCTTATATATAACTTTTAAAAAACGCGTATTCTCAATTTTATTAAGACCATTTGGTTGTTGATGTATATGTAACATTTCAGAAAAAAGGCGTTTAAACCTATTGTTTTCCACATCCAAAATCTTGCATTTTCAAAGACAAACTTGTGACCGGTGGAGGCGATGTGCTCCGATACGGCCGAATGGTCAAGTCTCTTTCTGATAGCATAATCATGTTCCTATAATCTTTTTTTGAATTTTCATTTCGAAGTGCCTACGTAAGAGGCTTTGCAATCTTTGCAATTAATTTTGTAAACTATATTTGGAGTGTTTTTTTTTTTTGCACAATTTATCCTAGCCTAGTTTTATGTAACTATTTATATTGAATTTATTTATATTGCTATTGATAATCATTGGTTTTTGAAATTTTCTATTTTTAAGGGCTTTACTGACATTGTAGTTCAATTTTTTAATGTACGAAAAGACAATGAATTTAGGATTATTGGAAAGTTTTTTAAGAATAAGTTTTTTAGTAGAAAAGATGTGAGCGAGCCTTTTCTTAATATGTTTAATCACATTAATCGGGAAGTTATTAGCTGTGAGCAGTTTTTTGATAATCTGGAGGTTTTCTTCATGGAAAGATTTATCGGATAATTTAATTGCTTTGTCGACTAAACGGTAAATAATAGCAACTTTCTGTAAGAACGGGTGGTGGGAAAGGAAGTTTATATAACGGTCCGAGTCTGTAGGTTTCCGATACCAATTCATAATAATTTTATTATTATCTAAGCTTCTAATAATATTAATATCAAGGAAACTAATTCTATTATTATTTTCAATTTCATGCGTAAATTTTAAATTATCATCAAATGAATTAAAACTGTTAAGGATCTCAAGAATTTTAATAGATCTAATAATCAAAAAACAATCATCGACGTATCTTTTGTAAAAAATAACGTCGTTATCAGTAGATTTTAAGCATGCATTTTCGAGCAATTCTAAAACAAGATTGGTGAATCAAGGGCTACTACCCATAGGAGCGCCAAGGATTTGTTGGTAGAATTTATCGTTAAATTGAAAAAAAGTTGAATCGAGGAGGATCTATATACCTTCTAAAAACTCTTGTTTAGTGATGGGGAGGATATTGCCAAAATAATGCCATTTTTTACTAAGAGCAGCTAGGATGGCTTTTTTTTAGAGTTTTGTGAAAAGTGAAACGACGTCAAATGAAACTAATTTGAAATTATTAGGTAAATAAAAATTGTCTAAAACAACTTTCAATTTTGTGCTGTTTTTTAGGTAAGATTTATCAAGAGTGTAAGTAGGACTGTTAATGGCTGAAACTATAATGCGAACCGGAAAATTTTCTTTATGAATTTTTGTTCAAGTATATGCTCTCGGGAGATTAGTATTTTCGATGTGAGAAATCGAGAAGGGAGAGAAACATTCGTCGCATCCAACACCTTTTTTAGACCATCTGTTTAATAGGTCCTTAATGAAGTTTTGTAATTTATTAATTGGATTAGATTTTATTGGCTTGTAATATTTTCCGTCATTGAGGGCGTTTTCAACCTTTTCTATGTAATCTGATTTGTTCATAACAACGATAACATTACCTTTATCGGCTCTAGTAATAAAAAGATCGGGGTTGGAATCTAGAAATTCTATGGTTTTATTAAATTTAGTCAGAATGATTTTATCTTCAAGATCAATATGATTTCTATTACGGATAAAAGTATTGATTTGATTAATAATGATAGTGCCTATATTTAAGTTAATAGCTTTGTTCTGTACAGTAGACTCTATATTTTTAAAAAATTGAAAAAAAGTATTTATATTAAGATTGGAAGTAAAGTTAAATTTATCTCCGAGGCATAAAGTGTCAAAGGCAAAGGCAGGAATAGAAACGTAGAAAGATTAACCAGCCATTTATTTTTCTCGTCTTCACAGTTTGTCTTATTTACACTATTAGGCAGAGGCAAGGATAAATGAGAATTCAAAACCTTGTTATTGTCGACAATAGTATTGTTAGAAGGAACCGTAGAAAGACCAACGGTTATATTGTTATTATAATTTCTATCAGAGGAGACTATAGGACTGCAACCAACTTTATTATTATCAAAGATACTAAAATCTAAACATTCTTTCGTATATTTTTGTAAGAGGTTGTCGAGTTTGTTAATCTTAAAGTATTTGTATTTATTGTTTTGGTTTTTATAAAGATATTGTCAATGTTTGAGCCATTATTGCCATTATCTGACGGTCTGGTTATACTCTGGAATCTAGGTATAAAGCCTATCTCTACGAAATTATTCAAGTATTCCAGACTTATAATATTCAGATGAAGTAGGTCTATATTGAAATCACCCAAAATTAGATGATTTTTTGTATTGTGCTTATTTTTTAGGTAATCATGTAAGTTATTAATAAATTCGATTTTCGATAGATCATGTGATCTATATAAAGCTAATACTTCGAGTTTTTGATTTTTATTCATTATGATGCAGGAGTTCAAGATTTTAAGCTTACCTATTTCAATTACTTTTGTATATTCTGTTATGCTGTAATCAGTATATATTACTATTCCATCTGACTGATTTAGCCTACTGTGATTATAATACATTTTGTATCCCTTTAAAGAGAAGTAAATGTAGCATTTTAAATTCCAGGTTTCTATGCACACCACAATACATGGCTTAATCTCAAGACTCTCAATAAATATCTGAAATTTATTAAAATTAGTATTTAGGCTTCTAATATTTAGATACAAAATATTATCTTTCTTTGTTTTAATTTATTTATTGAGAGCAAAGAGGTCATTAAAGATCTTCTCCTCCGCACCGTTTCTTCTTGTATCGTTTCCGCATAATCTATGTTTTGATCCATTTTAGATTCGCTAAGTTTTGGTTTACGTTTGTTCCGGTGTCTTATTATTTGATAAGTGAGACCGAAGTATTCGATATGCAGTTAAAGCTACTTATAGCAGACTTAATTTCGGCCGGTAACTTACCGACTGTTGGATTCGAGTTTAGTACTTGCGACTGTCTATTTATTTTACCTACATATCTTGGAATGTAAGGCCTTATTGGATAATCTGTTTCTGCTATCCACTTCCTTATCTTGTATTTCATATCCTTACATTTTTCACATGTTATTGACCACGTGTTTTGCATCATACTTTGTTTTAAATTGGTTATTACTATACTTACAATTTATGCAACCGAGTTGGTCTGAGGTGGTGCATTGCGATGTATTATATTTTCCAGCACATATATGGCAGGCTTTCTCGTTACGGCAGTTTTTGCCACTATGCCCGAATCTTCCACATTTGAAACATGGGGTTACATTCAGGTGATCGGACGCTTGGCAATTTTGATATCCGATGTGAATTCTGAATTTAATATTCACTATTTGCTTGTACGCTTCGGCTGTTACTTCTATTAGTATGTTGTTCAGATTTGTTTTTTTCATCTTGAAATACGTGTATTATTTTACATTTACCTTCTGGGTGTTTAAAATTCCTTCGGGTTATATCTTGTTCTATATCTTTATCTTCCATGTTTTGAAAATTATCAAATCCTAGTATTTTTATTCTAGGATTACTAATGAGTACTAAACTCTTTCGATTTTAAAAAATGCAGTGTACTTTAGTTTTAACATTTTTTCAGTTTGTAATAAACTTTACTCATTTAAAAAGCTTATTGTTGCTTTATTTATGTTCTTTATTTGCACGTTTTTTGCTTGAGCTGTTGGGATTTTGTTTACATAGTGCGCTATGTACATTTTTATATCTAGTTCCTCTTCTTTTTTATCGATATTTCTTCTCTTTACTATTAATTTTGGTATTCTCTTTACTAGAGGTTTCTCATTTACTAGTCCATCGGCGAAGGACTTTTTTCTTTGTTGTCATTTTCTTTGTTAATTATTTGTTTTAGTAACAGATTGTTGTTTTGCACTTCTGTGCACTTAGGTTTTTTAGCGTATTTTTGTCTATTTTTGTCTCCTTCTGTAGTGCTATTAACTGCCTTATTTACTTGAGTTTTCAGTTCTTCTATTTTGGCTAGTAGTTGCAAGAGAATCATTTTGTTCATATTATTCATTACTGTGTCATTTTTTATTTCATCCACATCTGGCGTAGCGCTTTCAATTGAGGTTATGTCGATGTCATCATGATTTGGACAGATTACAAACACTTCACTCACTTTTATTGTATTGTTTAACTTGACAAATTCCCTCGTGCGAAAAACGTTTTCACATAATACAGACCCAACAACTGCCACTTTCGGTTTCGGGTACATATAAGATTTTTCTGGAGGCTTGCCTCGTGGCTGCAAGCCTTTCTGCGCCATTTTTTTCGAATGATGAATATATACTGCTGCATTTAGAGTACAGGCTGTCAGATACATTTTAACACCTCTGATATTCGTCCGTCAGATTTCCGTATTGAAGGTATATCTATATATTAGTAACTATAGTTTCTTTAGTCAAAGATCAAAACAAAACAAATATTAAAATATTACTACTATGAAACCAATGTACTCTAATCTGACGGACGTTTAGCAAGAGCCACATTTTAATGATCAAGCAGCATTAAGCAATAATGCACGGGTTTTCTCTTTCGCAGCAAGTTATATAACAATAATTCGTAGGATAGAATACGTAATAAATGTTTGTAAAATACTTGCAAAGTATAATTATAACTTGAAAAAAAAAAAAAAAGAACAGAATGACTATTTAAAGTCCAAGAAGCACATGTCAATACTATTTAATGTATGAAGTTATTTTATAAATATATGTGAACAGGCCATAGTAGTTTATGCCTTTTATTTTCTTGTAATGAATCAGCTCATTTGTTTTAAATCTGTTCTTGTTAAGAATAATATAATCAAATATATACATAATAATAATAATCTATAGTATTTAACCAAATTCAATGTTTTTTGGTTGAGAGTAATATGGGAACGTCCGCCAGAAACCAGCTAGCCGGCGCGACCAACGTATTTTTTGCGTAAAATGCGCTCTGTTCAACTCGCTCGTAATCGTATACTACATCTGCAAGAAAAAAACAAAAGACATATATCGATAGATTTTTTCCTGTTAGAAATACAACTTAAGCTACAAAATCCTAAATTTTCAAGTTGGAGAAACGACGGATTCAAAAGTAATAAGATTAAAAAGACAGTGGCGTGCCTTTGCAGGTCTGTATCTATTATGCTTCTATCGTTGCACTGGCTCGTGTGATCGTTTTGGCCACTAGAGGAACTGAAGTAACAGAGCTGTTCCCAGTACTTAATAAAGCTCTTTTGAAGTTATTTATGAACTTCCGAAAATTTGTTTTTTCTCAATATTTATTACATTCCGATAAAAAAGTTTGTTAAAATGTCTAAGATTTTCAATCGCTGCTGTAATCCTTTTGATGAAACAAAGATTTCGCCTAAATTGAGGTTTGTTTGAGATAAAGTGAAAATACATCTATGACCAGCATTGGCCGAATTCCCATCTCTACGAGTACATGTCTCCCTACTACCTCGCGCCTGTCGCTACCGCTGAAAATTGCGTCCCCCACCAGTACTATAGTCACTTTGGATTAGTATTGTCTGTTATATACTCCTGACTTACACAAACATATACACTCAGTATATAAGGCCAAAATTTTTAATCATTAAACATTGACAAGTGGGGTCTCTCCCTGTGATGTACGTCCGTTGACTAAGTTTTTATGTAAGTTTTATATTGTAATATGTTGTAATCGAAGTTATTGTTGTAAAAAAGCATACATGTGTATTAATTTGTAAAATAATTTTGTTAAAATTAGCTCCTGAAGAGGGACCTGCAATAAAAAATGTCCGAAACATCGATTAAAGAAAATATATAGATGTGTTGTGTTTTATTGCAAGCTTTGCCATAACAATCAACACACCACTTGGTAGATACGGCCATTAGGATCAACTATACTTATTATTAAACAACTCTACCATCAGCTTCTACAACTAAGTTAAAGTGAAAGCTTGTTTTCCGTACTTGGAAAATAAGGGAAAAATATGTGATTCTTGTAGACTAAAATTTGATGCAGAAATTGACAAAGAAAATGAGGTGTCAACGGAGGATTCTAAAGAAATTATTTTCAATTTTAAAAAATCGTTTAACGATGAAAGTTTGTCCAAAAATAAAAAAATGTTGCTTTTGAAATGACTCCTAAAAAACTGGAGCTCTCGTCAAAGAGCTAAATTTTCTAATACATCTCATTGGCTCGCAACGAAACGTAAATTATCAGATAGCCATTCCTTTTTAACTGACAAAAGGGGAAACAAAAATATATCAAGGGATACTCAAAAATATATCAAGGGTATAACAAATAATTGAATATTAGTTGATTCTTTACAAGAAAATAGAAAGCATTTATATTTATTGCCAATTCAGATGTATTTATAAAATAACTTCATATATATTAAAGAGAATGGACGAGCGTATCTTGGATTGTAAAAAAGTCATTCTGATTTTTTTTTTAATTTAATATTTATTTTTGCTAGTATTCTAACACAAAAATACAAGTTATTGTTATATAACTTGCAGTGAAAGAGGAAACCCATATAGTAGTAAATTTAAAGACATATAATATTTGACATCGATTTTTTCCTAATTCAAAGGTATTTATTTGATAATAATTTAGTAGCACTTATTTATATCACTTGCAAACTATACATATCAAGTTCAATAGGACAGTTTCGATAATTTTAATTTAGGCGTTGCTCAACCCGCTAGTGTATTATGTATGCTGTCACGGGGGGAATCACCAAGGCAAGACGAAACCTTGGTGAATCGCGGCACCTGAAAAAGGGAAAAATGTCGCTGATAGAAAGAACCAGAAGACTGAAAGTCACTGCTAAGAAGAACGGAACGAGTGACAAAGAGAGCTTAGCAGTGGCGACGAAGAAAATAGCGACGATGACATTCGGTAGACGAAGAAGACGAACAAGGCCGCCACGTCAGAAAAGAGGAAACAGCGTAAACAGTGAGTTCGTACCATAGTAGTCGAAGCGAAAGTTCCAAGGAATTGTTGGATGAAGAAATGAAGACCTTGATATGAGGACAAGGACGACTGTCGACAAGGTCAAGGACAGCCCTAAGATCTCATTTGAGAACCTTAATACAGGGGCAAGGACGACCGTCGACAAGGTCAAGAACAGCCCTAAGGTCTCATTTGAGAAACTTAATACAGGGGCAAGAACGATCGCCGATGGGATCAAGGACAGCCCTAATGTCTCATTTGAGGACCTTAATATGTGACGATGCCGGGTAGGGACTAGATTACCTCCAAGTTATAGGCGGTGACTATAGATATGACCGATTCGATTCGAACATAATCCAGGAGAAGGCCACCCCGGAACGCATTGCCTCACACCAGCCGGGCGTAATTAGGTGCACGGGTAGCTCGACAGGTCGTTTCGCCCGTCCAGTACTACGGCTACGGAAGTTCGATCGCGAGTTCCGGGAATCCGAAGAATCTGCAAGAGTACGAACGGCTTTTAAGCAAGAAAGAAGAAGAAAGAAGTAGAAGAACGCGGAAAAGAAGATGCCCACATCCGACCACCGAGGGAATCAGACGGCACGGCGATGAACGACCCGCCATCTGCGAGAACCCAGCCTCCAGCGGGCGCTGGGCTGGATCAGATCTGAGAAACATTATTGGACCAGATCGGATAACCGACTCCATCACTGTCGCCTGGCCGGATCGTACCAGGTGCCGGTTGGTCAACCATGGCAGTGAGATGACCTTACCACCGCCTGCTCCAGAGGAATGCCAGTCTGTAGAGCCGAAAAGGGAATAGGCCAGCAAAGACCGCGAGATGAAATGCGCCAAAACTACTCCGCAGGTAAGTGAGTCTGCGGAACAGGAAGAAGAATCGACAGAAAGGACGCTAATTCTGGCAAACCTAGCTCTCTTGGTGATCAGCCAGGGCAGCGAAGTGAGCCCCGTGCTACAGGCACCACAGGTACACCAACCTGTGGAGTTAGAGAAAGAACTAAACCTTCAGCTCCGTCGCCTGGCTGGGACGTACCAGGCGCCGGCTTGTCGGCTATGCATGACGTAGCGACCAACGAGAGGCCACCGACCTTCACCATAGAGGAACTACCTGCAAAGGAGCAGCTCGCCTCTGCCTTGCCGCAACGGCAACTGCCAAGATCGCGAATGCAAACTTTACCGTCTTGGCGACCAACCAGGGCAGCGAGGCGAATCAAATACCACCAGTTCCACAGGTAGATCAGCCTCTGGAGCTGGAGAAAGAGCAAGCTTACACCGAAGCTTAATACACAATAACTAGAGGAGGAAGAAGATTCTCCCCTGGCGACAGCCTGGCACAGCCTCGAGGCTAAGCTCAAAATCTCGAGAGAGCTTACCAAGGCCGCAGGGACAAAGCTGTCCCCAATTAACCAGGTACAGCGGACGTCAAAGTGGTGTGCAGTGTCCCATCTGGAGATAAGCAACGACTGGGTATCACGGTCTGCCGTACCCACGTCGGTAATTAGTAAGTTCGTGGTAACGAACGTTAGATGGTGCGTCGATGCAGAATTGGAGCTGCATCGACGATATGACGAGCGTGCCGCCGCGATAGCACCCGGCATCCATCTTGTTGTTGACGCTCACGACAGACACGCGTAGAAGTCTAGTCCGCTTTATATTGCTTTTCCGCGTTGTATAATTAGTTGCTACGTCCGTTTAACCTCCGCAGTGTACATGCGAAGTATCCTGAGGCCATTTGCGTTGTCCGAAAAGTATGACTTCACGTACTTACGTCAAAAATACGTGAAGTGTTCTTAGACAGTGCGACAGACTGATTCTACCTGCCGCACTGTCAATACAAAGCGACTTCCTCGTACCGAACACCCGCTCGCCCGGTATTGCCACAGTCTGAGGGACCATGAAGGACCAAGCTACGAAGCCTTACGAGTTGCGAGGATACACGCGAGGAAGCTAGGCCCCAAGTCTATTTACCTAACATGGTAAGCGTGCACGCATCATCTGCGACAAGAGTAATAACGTGTGACCGCTCCTCCAGGTTCGCATACATATTGTACTCCTCGGCAGCGGATTCGATTAGAAAACATTGCTGAGAGTGCCAGTGCGGAGGGAGAGGAGACCCTTGGCTCTCGTACCACCGAAGTCGGTGACAAGGTCGAACCGCCAGTTACTTCAAAGTTGACGAATGCGCAGAACAAATGCGCGTACGAGCAGCGCCACCATCTACCCTCTCTCTCGCACTTATATGTGTGTGTATTGCGCAGCAATCGCGACTACTCTCTCACCTCGCCGCTTTACTCGAGCGCGCACGTAGAATACCGTGCACATGTGGCGTATTATACCTCATGTGCGCGGCGTACATTACCGCGAGCATGACATCAGCCTCCGAGACAGCGTCTAAGTACTGTGTTGGCGCACCGTTAGATAGGGTATTCTAAATTATCGACTTAGTCCTTTATTATTCAATCCGTTTCACGACTATCTAAATTCACTTTACAAACTCTTTTACTAAACCTTCATCTTTATTTAATAAACAATAGCCTTTTATTCTAAACTTTAACTGCTTAAGTTATTATTTAGCGACCTTAGTCATTCCCCGTTCCCCGCCGCCTCCGCAGTCATTACGTTAGAGAGAACGTTTCGTTTTACATCTGAGCAGCTGGCACACGAACCAGAGATCCGGTGAGGAGTTCGAATCTCTGGCGAGAAATAAAGCGCAAGTCTTCGACTTGTGTGTTGCACGGTAAGTAACTAGATTAGGTTTAGCATTGCACGACTTTGTAGCGTCAGCAACCTAATCTGGCTGTCGGGTCTCTGAGAGTGGAATCGAAGGACCCGGAGTTGAACCGTTAAGACGTGCAGGTGAAACGCGTCTTAGCCAAAATAACCACCTAGTGACAATATGTATGCTAGGGACCTGCCGTACGCAAACGCTATTCAGCAGTCGTACCGTCGCTTATCAGGGTGGATATTATTGTGGATATCATCCAAATTCAAATAGTCAAGAATCTTCAGTTTCTACGCCAATTATCAGCAGTAAATAAATTTTTGATGATAGTGAAATTTTTGTAAATGAAAGCTATGAGACTTTAAGTTATTTAAAATTAAAAATTCACCTGTCTAAATGTTATAAACTGTGAACAGTAAAATGCGACAATCATATATCATTAGGAAAAGACAACAAATTAATGATGTATTAGATTCGGAAATACCGAGTAAAATTATGAAATTTTATGACTTAACGAGTCCTAAGTTCAACAAAAACACAGTGTACGAAACATGTGATAAATGGCTCGAAAATATTAAAATAGCTTCCGAGAATTGTTCAAGTTTTCGTGAAAAAGTACGGTTGCTAACTCTTATTCCAACTGATATTTCTAAAAACTATTTACTGTCAGTTATACCCAATGCAACTAAATATCTGATTCATGAAGCGCGAGCACTAGTGAATGATGGAGATATCTACAAACAGCCTTGAACTTACATGGGCCATTCTTTAGATAGTGACATTGTGTCGAAAGTCAAAGATTATTACTTAAACGATGATTTTAATTGCTCTCGTCAGAGTGCAAATAAAAGTGACACAATGTCCGTTAAAGAGGATGACATGAAAACTAAAAAAGTTAAGCGTTTTCTGACTCGTATCATGAAAGAAATGTACACATTATTCATAGAAATTCTATGATTTAAGGCCAAAATAGGTTGTGCCACATTAACCCAGCGATACGTGTCTTTACGTCTATTGTGAAAATTGAAATCTTATGTTAATAACTTGACAGAATTATAACAAAAACAAATCTAGCGAATCGAAAATATTTTCTTAGTTATTTTGTTCTAAAGATGATATGAAGTGCGTATTAACAGAATGACAAAAATGTTCAAATTAAGATGGTTATAATTTGGAAGTAATCTCATTAACAGAATATCTTCGTGAAGAAATCACTTATAATATTTGGAAAAAATCAGATTTGCTAAATAAAACTGATACAATAGAAAATTTTTTAAAATCATTAAAAAAGCTCGCACTCACTGCAAGCCCTCGTAAAATGATAAAAGAAACTCAGCGCGTTGCAATAAAACAAATAAAAACTTTAGCAAAAAATAGTAAATCTCAATTGGTTATACATGTAGACTTTGCAGAAAATACGAATTGAAATTCAAATCTATCATAGGAGTAAAAACCAAATACCCATATTTACTTCAGTTTGTTATTATGGAAATGACACAACAATCAGTTATGTAACAGTTATGTAACAGTTGTGTAACATAATAGACGAGGAGGTGAAAAGGGGAAGACTTACAGTAATCGGCCAGGGGAAGCTGCTCCTGGCATTCTCCCTCTCGTCTCTCTCTCTCTCGTCTCTCTCTCTCTCTCTCTCTCTCTCTCTCTCTCTCTCTCTCTCTCTCTCTCTCTCTCTCTCTCTCTCTCTCTCTCTCTCTCTCTCTCTCTCTCTCTCTCTCTCTCTCTCTCTCTCTCTCTCTCTCTCTCTCTCTCTCTCTCTCTCTCTCTCTCTCTCTCTCTCTCTCTCTCTCTCACTCTCTTTCTCACTCTCTCTCTGTCTCTCTCTCTCTCTCTCTCTC
The DNA here is from genome assembly GCA_036365515.1 of Torymus aiolomorphi. Taxonomy (NCBI): domain Eukaryota; kingdom Metazoa; phylum Arthropoda; class Insecta; order Hymenoptera; family Torymidae; genus Torymus; species Torymus aiolomorphi. The sequence continues at coordinate 84,984,279 of CM070877.1, forward strand.
GTTGCTTGCCGTGACTCGGGGATGCCGACGGTCGCCAATGCTCGGGGCTCTCGTGGCGCTCGGACTCGGTGGCACGAAGTACCCGGCTCGCCGATGCCGCACGAGGCTGGGTGACGATCTGGCGGGCGGTGACGAGGTCTGTCACACAAGAAGTCCCACACGCGCAGGAATGGCGAAGGCGGCTATAAAATTGCTCCAGAAAAGCGCAGGGGTAGCAGATGCTCGCGGTAATTAGCGGATGCGCGCGACACAGCTGTCAACTAGCGAATATCGACCGTGCCGCACATTCCGCTTTTTGAAAAGCTGTTTTAGAAGAATGTAAAACTTCAGGATAAAGGAATAACGAAAAATATAGAAAATTAGAAGAAAGTCGAGAATTACAACAAAGTTAAAGAGACTTAATAAAACAAAACTATTAGAAGAAGAACTTGAAAGAGGCTGCATAGAATTATGTGCGAAGAAAAGTTCGGATGGAAGGAAAAAGACTTCATGACGATCAACACCACCGCAGCAGAAAACAGATGATATCATTCAAAAACATGCTACATCTGACAAACCTGAGTTAAAAACACAACGGTCAGATGTCGCCCCGAAAATGGAGGAAACCTAAAGGTGACAGATACCACAAAAAGAGACGGAGACACTAAGAGCAAAAATGCGAGTGATTTCTCTAGTTCTTATGCTACTACCTCAGGCGAGAACACACAAAAAGATGAAAATATCTGTGTGGATCTCAACAACCCAAAATGGGTGAGTGTTTTGAACTATTTGAATTCATAACAACTGCAACAATCTAATCAACAAATAAACTTCAACAAGAACACTAAACAGAAAATAACCAGCTGTACAAAGAACTTAAAACTAATTAAAGACAAAAAACACCGGAGCATGACAACAACGTCTAAAATCAAAAAGACAAGAAGTTATGGTGTCGGAACATTTGAGAAGTACCATTTCAAAAACGAAATATCACCAGAAATCCGCAGTTTTGCCTATGTGAAGTATCAATCGCTTGGCATATATATTTTTCTAAAGCTAATTCTCAAAAGTTTTTAGTATTTTAGATTCAAACATGTACCTGAACTTGATTATGCAGAGATGTATTATAAGATGTATTTACACATATATTTGCGCTTTTGTAGTTAATTGCAAATAAACTTTATTCTATTCTACTCTATTCTATATATAATTAAGAAATTTTTATTTTATTAAAAAAATCGCGCAACTTTGATCGAAAAGATGTAAAGTGTAACAATGCCACTTACTAAAATTTATCAAGAGAGGGATAAAAGTAATGAATATTAACCTGTGCTCCGACGATACCATTCCCTCCATAAAAGTTTTTGGCATACATGTGCATAGAGCCACCTTTTCCGCGTGCATTACCACTCTGACGTCCAGTTAGTTCTGCTAAAACACCTAGTGGCGAAACTCCCATAAGATAAGTCCAGCCATGAGCTCTATAAGCCGTAATTACAGAGTCTTGTGGCCGAAGCGCAGCTACCATACCAACAGCGCATGCTTCCTGAAAGTTAATAATATATATATAAACATTTTTAAATAAAATAAGTATCAATAATAGTGTACCATTTGGTAACCTATTAATTTAATTTAGATTAGTCTAACAGGTGACTTCCACTACGTACTCCTTATAATCAACTGTTCTAAACATAGGAACTTTATATTTTTATTAACAATTAAATAAAATAATGCTATAATCGTGATGAGTTGATTTCGCCCTCCATTGTAGAAATATACTGAATTTGATTTGGTTTTCAATCCGATCCGACGCCAATGTATTAAACTAAATAATTGTTAAATAAAACATTTAGTTTTATTTAACTTAACACCTTGGCCCCAGGTCAGATCGAAAACTAAACCAAGTTCAGTATAAAATTTTATTTCATCAAGCAGGAAATTTGGAATGGCGAAACAAATTTTCAAAAACTGTTTCCAAAGATATTTGGTATGAAAATCCGCTATTGTTGAGAAAATTGTGTAATTTATATAATCACGATTGCTGGGGATCAGAGTAACTGCGGGTGGGAAAACTTTACTATGCAGTAGTTTTCCTCCAAGTGGACTAATACACAATATTCTTATCCAGACACATACGCAATCAAAAACTCAAAATCTCAAGAAAAGATTTAAAATACACTTTATTTAGACTATTTAACTTACTATCAAATCTTACATATTCAAGGGCGTCAACTACGCGCGCTTCGAACCAAATTCTAACTTCACTTGCGTTAGCGTGAAAGGTAGAGCACAATTCGCGCAACGGGACGATTCAAGACTCGTAGCTGTAGTTACACGCAAAATTACTCCAATCGGTACTATTCTCCTCACGAACAGGGTCAGAATTGCAGCTTCAGCTACACGCAGTCTACAGGGGGAAGGTTCGATATTGTATTTCGCGGACACGAGCGCACACACACACGCGGGTAACTAGACGGAAGGAAGGAATTGAAGGGGACTTACTATTGCTGCGGCCAGGAGAGCTGTCGACGCGGCTGTATCTCTCTCTCTCTCTCTCTCTCTCTCTCTCTCTCTCTCTCTCTCTCTCTCTCTCTCTCTCTCTCTCTCTCTCTCGCTCTCTCTCTCTCTCTCTCTCTCGCTCCTCGTCCTCAGCAGCGGACACTCCTCGGTACAGCACGGCGGCAGGAAGAGGTTGTAGCTGCAGCGAAGGCATGTACCATCACTTTCTAGTACTAAGTCTTGGGCACTCTCGGACGAGACGCTCGGCGATGCTTAATGAGCGCGCGCGGCAGAGCAAGTGCGGGCTGGCAGTCGACCGGCAAGCGCGTTGCGATCTCGGGCATGTTCGTCGGTGCTCGACTGCTCTCGTCCACGGCTGGATAGGCGATCGCGGCTCGCTGGGAGTCTTGTGCAGCAGCGGCGCTGGCAACCTCGCGCATGCTCAATCGTAGGCGGCAGCGGCAACCACGGCGCAGCAACGACGATGCCCGGCGCGTGGCTAAGTCCGCGAAGCGGCTGCTGTTGGCCGCAGCTTCGGGGTATGGCCCGCGGGCCGAGGGGAGGGGGGGCGTTAGGGAGCGGGGAAGGAATGCGCGTGTGCGGAGCGGGTCATCTGACGCTGGTGAATAAACACCACGTCACAATATCTCCAAAAATATTTAACGTATTTTCATAAAATTTATATTAGTTATTAAACTTATGAAGTCCTTTAATCTGTGAAAATGTCAAAATACTATTTTTATTTGTCTAATCAACTAAGGGCGGAGCTACGATGGAAGAACACGCTACAATAAAAAAAAAACCTTTTTTATATACTTGAAAAAAGTGCTTTTTTGCAACCTGGAGAACCGGCATTATTCAGTGGTGAATAGGGGTACAAAGTTGAAAAAATAGTGTAAAATTAAAACATGTAATGGGCGCATACATCAACAATAAGAATAGTCGCGTATAGACGTGCAGCGGTTTCTGAATGACGCGCGAGTTATGTGGCAAGCCCCGGTGGATCACCAAGGAAAGATAACACTCGCCAAAGTAAGTAAGTAATCGAACAAATGGTGTTGATTAGAATAATGATTTATTAAAACGTCGTTACAGGTTGGATGCCCGACAGAGACTGGCGATCGTCGATGCGAAGTGCAGTAAGAGAGTATAAAGAGAGTATATGTATAAAGTATATATGAAAAGTATATATTGCATCTTCATTGTCTTCTGGCTTCTCTTTGTCCATGCAGATTCCATTCGGAGCGATAAGGAGGCTGGCTGGACGATGCGTCTAAGTACCTATGTAGTGACTCATATAACTCGCGCTTGCATGTGCCGCGACTCGTCGCGTCGTCCAAATCTTTCTTTGGAACTATCCATACGGGGGATGAGTAGGGCGAGTTGCTTGGTTGAATAATTTCTTTGTCTAACAGTTTTCTGATTTGAGATTGAATTTCTTCTTTTAAATGGTATGGGTATCTAAAACTCTTTACATAGATAGGGTGATCGTCCTTTATTCTTACATTGTGTGAAACTGCAGAAGTCGCTGATAGTTTTTTTATTTTCATTGTAGAAACAGTCTTTGTGCTTCTGGCACAATGATGTAATTTTATCTCTTTCTTCTTCGTTCATCTCTCTATATAACATACAGATAAGAACTGATCATAATCAGTTCTTATCTGTAACTCTACTCCTTGATGATGATTCACTTTAACATTTTTATGATCGTCCGGTATATTTTTAAAGTAATTTATTTCAAATTTAGATGTGCTAAAATTTGAGTTTTGTAATTAATATTCGCTTCCAAATTCTGCAAATCCTTATGTCCGATTAAACAATCGTACGTACAGTGCCATGTTGCTATTAAGAAAGTTATAGGTGTGTCGTCACCGTATTCACGTAATATAGGAAAGGTAAGCGCATGTGTACCTTTTGTCGTTTTGTGCACCGATTTAATTTCGAATTCGTAGGGAAATATAAATTTTGAAAATAGTTTATATGCAATTTCTGGATTGATAATGGATGATGAGGCTCCAGAATTGATGAGAATTTTAAGAGATGGATTTGTCGTTATTATGTGTGGTAATTCGGATGAATTGCTAATCGAATTTAAATTTATCACGTCGGTTCTCTCGTATCGGCAGTTATCACTCTTGTCGTTTTCTTGATTAAATTCTTCATGGTCTGGTTCAGGTGAGTCACTTTGATAATTGATTGCTTCCTCTTCTCTTTGTTCTTGTTGATGATGCAACTCTTCAGCGATAAAGTTTGCTGGTCCTGTGCTCTTAAAGAAGTTCGTTCTTGGTTTAAAGTTATTTTGTGCTGGTGAATTATTTGATCTATTTGTTGGATTAACGCCTCGTTTGTTAGTATTTCTTGTACTAACTCACATTGGTGTTGGTTGGTAATCTTGTTGTCTTGGCAGATTATTATTATTTTGACCAAAATTGTTATTACGATAATTTGTGGGGATAAATCCAGATTGTGTTTGTGCAAATGCGGGTGTCGGTTGCAAATAAAATGGATTTACATCTCTTGAAGTACTTGGTAAATTATTTGAAGAGTGAATAATTTTTGGATTACTATTAGTCGCAAATGGGTTTGTACTTTTAGCATTGATTGTACCGAATACGTTGGGCTTAGGTTTGTTATCACGTTGTCGTACGAAATTGAGGAAAGCACTTTGTTGTTCATGGTTGTCGTATTTACGGCATTTTATTATGCATGCCTCAAGGTCGTCTAAATCAAAATGTAGCAAGTGAGAATGGTAAGGCTCTTTAATACCATTTATAAAAGTACTTTTGGCTACGTTTTCATAAAATGTATTTTTAATACTTATAACATTAGCGTCTCGATTATTTAACTGTATGTGTTCCTTCAATTTATTTAGCCTGCTTTTGATTTCGTCCGCGTATTTTTCGTATGACTAGTTTGACAATTGGTAACATACACTTAGTCTATTAAACAATAACTCCTCCGAACTTGGGTCACTGAATCTATTAACTAAAAGCGTTTTGCACGCGGCATATGTTGCCGGATTATTCGCGACAATTAAATCTAGTGCTTCACCGCGAATCTTTGATTTGATTAATGCGAATAATGCCTCGTTTGTTGCATTATCTGCAGTCGCTACATTTTCTACGAATTCGTCGCACGTTTGTATAAAGTGCGATAGGAGTCTTGTACCTCCTTCATATATGGGGATCGCATTGCGCCATATCGTAAGTCGCAATTTAAATTGTTCTAACGTAAGATTTTGTTGATTATCTCCGTTATTTGCCATTTTGCTTTATCTTTGATTACGCTTCCCGTAAAATCAATTGCACTTAAAAGGATTGGGTTGGGTAGGATATAGGAAATTTCAAAGACTTACTAGTTTGTCTTTAATGATTCCGGGTGAATCTCTGCTTACAGGTGACTCCAATCTCGAAGTAGTATAGGTTCCGTGATGATGGACGTTGAAACGTCAACTGCTTCCTCGCTGAAGATTTCCGTCACCAGGTTGAGGGAGAATCTGAGTTTTGCAGCTTCACGGTTCTGTCTCCGCAGCGCCAGTTATGTGGCAAGCCCCGGTGGATCACCAAGGAAAGGTAACACTCGCCAAAGTAAGTAAGTAATCGAACACAGGGTGTTGATTAGAATAATGGTTTATTAAAACGTCGTTACAGGTTGGATACCCGACAGAGACTGGCGATCGTCGATGCGAAGTGCAGTAAGAGAGTATATTTATGAAGTATATATGAAAAGTAGATATTGCATCTTCATTGTCTTCTGGCTTCTCTTTGTCCATGCAGATTCCATTCAGAGCGATAAGGAGGCTGGCTGGCCGATGCGTCTAAGTACCTACGTGGTGACTCATATAACTCGCGCTTGCATGTGCCGCGACTCGTCGCGTCGCCTGCCACGCGACGCGTTCGAGAAGCGATACAGCCTGTATCCAGGATTCTTTTCAATTTCTATACGATATGATTTAATTCAATTATTTGCCTACTGTAATAAATTCCAAATGTAAGTATCTGCAATATAAGAAACGCACACGCACACGCACACACACCCACGCACGCATGTACGTACGCACGCACGCACGCATGCACGCACGTACGCATCCACCTACCCACACGCACGCACGCACGCACGCACATAAACGCACACGCACACGTGCACAAGCTTTACGAACGAGCTTTACCAACAGAAACTAAGACTAACTAGAACTTCGCATTACTTTCAAGATTTACAACTGCATGCAGTATCCTAGGAATAGTCATTTTAAATTGACTTCCGTGGCAACGTGTACTAGAACATATCCCCAAGTGAGTAATTTTAGATTGACTCCTGCGGCACCGTGCACTAGGATATATCCCCGAGAAAGTCATTTTAGATTAACTCTCGCGGCACCGTGTACTAAGGCAACCCTAAAAATTCACCTTTAAAATACGAATACATTCGATGAATTTCATAAAAATGTGAAATATCTATGGTCAAATCAGTCAGATTTTTTTGGACAAAGAAATGAATTTTTAGGTATAAAAAACTCACCTCTCTGCCATATTTTGTGATGTTATGTTTCCAAGCCAGAGTAAAGAGAGAGAGAGAGCAACTGCGCGGAGATAAAGAGGGTGAGTGTGCTGTATAAGTGTGTAGTGAGAGAGAGAGAGAGAGAGAGAGAGAGAGAGAGAGAGAGAGGGAGAGAAAGAGAGTGTGTGAGAGAGAAAGAGAGAGAGAGAGAGAGAGAGAGAGAGAGAGAGAGAGAGAGAGAGAGAGAGAGAGAGAGAGAGAGAGAGAGAGAGAGAGAGAGAGAGAGAGAGAGAGAGAGAGAGAGAGAGAGAGAGAGAGAGAGAGAGAGAGAGAGATTGATATCGATTTATTTCACCAAGGCATAGGCCGAATGGCGCAATAAATAATTACATAAAAAATTACAAAATTAAAAATTAAAAATTAAAAATTAAAAGAGAATGTTTTTAAAAATAGTTATATAACTTTGTGAATGTTATATGAATTTGGTTCCGGTACGAATCGAACATTAGTTCACTAGACTGTTAAAAATAAAAGAATAAAAATAACTATTTTTCGGAACGTAACATTGGTTCCGGTACAAATCGAACGTAAGTTCATTAGACTCATAATGAGTAGACCGAAATAGTGAAAAGCGAATTGTATTTGGTTATATAAATAACTTTATTTGTTTGAAACTAACATAGAATAACTCCGAGCTTCTCGTTTTGCAGTAAGAAGTTGAGATGATTATTGTAGCATAATCATTTAAACTTCGGAAGATAAACGTGTACGGCTCGTCGAGTTATTAACAACAAATTTCATAACAAACTATAAGTGAAATAGCAAGTGTCAAAATAAGAGTACATATTGAAATCAAAAGATATTATACGAAAAAAATAGCAGTCAAAGAAAATAAGACAAGTGAGAAAAAAATCAATAATAAAATATTGAAAAGGAAAAATAATAAAACAAAAGAGAAATATTACAATATATAAACAAGAATATTAAAATAATAAACAAAGATTATAGGAAAAAGATTAAGAATAATTGCCAAATAAGTTGGAAATATATACGGGAAAAATAAAGAATAGAATAAAGGGTTAAACGTAAGAAAGGAAATTGAATAATAATTTAAAACAAAAATTATTAATCAAATAATCCATGTATAAATAAATAGTGTATTTAAATAATAAGATATAAAAGCACTAGAAAAATAAAGTAAACGGAAAATAGAAGTGGTGGAGATACAAAAGCAGCAAATAAACAAATTATAAAATCATATAAAACAATTACAAAAATATAAGTAAACACAAGAAATAGTCGAAATAATAATAAAAAGATATTTAAAAAGAAATATTAAGTATAGCACAGGCATAAGAGTAATATGTCATGTCATATCAGAAAAACGCAAGAAATAAGGGAAACGAAGGGATTTTAACCAGACAGACAACCCAAAGAAATGCAGAGCTTAAAAAGCAAATAGACGAGAAAAGTAAAGAAGCTAATATTTTTGGAAGGAAACCGAGAGTACCAAGATCACCTCCGAGCATAAACTTGCCTAAAAATTTATCATATACTCACGTTAACTCAAAAACAGAGGAAAAAACGGAAAAAGATTGAATTCCAACGACTTCAAAAGCAGATCTTAACGTATCAGAAAAACCAGATTCACGAATTACAGTTACCTTAGAACCAAACGAGAACATTACAGACTCTACACAAGACTTAATAGACGGAAACAAATCTACAAAAAATATAAATAATCTTTTAATTCCGGAATTAAAACAGGATATTACATCACCAATTAATTTTCATACACCGAAGTCAGAGCCCTGCATTTTTTGAGGATTCAATATATTTTGAAAACGGCAGGCAAAACGACTATATGGACATAGAAGGATTACTTAATGAACAAAGTTTGATTTTAGCTAGAAATAATAATACAAGTAATAACGGACAGCCAGAAATTCAAATAAACAGAGATTTAATAAATCTCAAAACAGAAATGGCAAACCAAAAGCTTAAAGATGTCGCAAAAATAGTTCCGGAATTTGATGGAAAAAATATGGAACCAGAAGAATATATAGAAAGACTTCAACAGGCAAAAGACATTATTGATAACGCAGATGAAGAAAACTTAGTACGACTTTTGAAAATAAAATTAAAAGGAGAACCATATAAAGCCCTAAAAAAAGCAAATATTACTACTATTGACGTTTTAATTCAATACATACGTAAAATTTATCCGAGTAAGGAAGATATACATACACTTTATGGAAAATTGATTAGAATAAATCAAGAACCGAACGTAACAGTATTGGAATATGCTAACAAGATTACAGAAATAGGTACCAAAATTAAAGAATTAAAAGCATCAGAACCAGGAATTACAGAAGGAAATTTTACAATTTTTAAAACCCAATTAAAAACAGACATATTAAATTATTTTAAGGACGGTCTAAAAAGTGAAATACAATTTGCATTAGGAGAACACGAAACGATACAGAGTGCAATACAAAGAGCAATAGATCTAGAAGCAAATACAGAAAAAAGAATTATGATGAGAAAAGATAACACAAATATATTATATAGTTTCGAAAAACCAAATATAAATACCGCAAGAGTAGATCATTGCCAAATTTGTAATAATTCTGAACACGAAGCACTATTCTGCGACAATGCATCATGTGTATATTGTAAAAATAAAGATCATCTATCATATTTCTGCAATGTCGCAAAAGAGAAAATAGAATTGATTTGTAAATTTCGCAGTTCAAGGGGACATTCGATAGATACTTGTAAATTAAATCACTTAAAAGGAAGTCATTGTCAATATTGCCAAAAAATGGGTCACACGGTCACAACTTGCCCACTAATCAAAAAATATGAACTCTGCTGGAAATGCAAGGAAAGAGGTCACGGTCCGAATGTGTGTGAAAAAAGTGCCAGCGTCGCCGAGCTTTGCAAATACTGTGGTAACGCGAGCCACACGATGAAGAATTGCCCGTCGGTCGTATGCCAAAGGTGCAATAAATCCGTACACATAAAGAAGTATTGTCAAGTAACAAGGAAAATGATTTGGTCTACGATCTGTGCGCTAGAAGGACACGACACTTCGGATTGCCAGACGGCAGGAGTTATGACTATGCAAGGAAGGCAACATCAATTTGGAAATAAAATAACTTGCCGAATTTGCGAGGAGGTCACGCATACAGCAGCATATTGCCCAGATCGGAACACAAATTCAAAAATGAATACCAATTACCCAAATATTAACCCAAACTATAGAAACTTAGAAAATAAATACACGTATCATACACAAAGCAATTCAAGAAATACAAACGAATTCAATAAAACCCAACAGCAAAATTATCACCCAAGAAATACGAATTTTAACAAGCAAATAAATACACGAAACGGGAAAAAACAATACTGTCAATTTTTCAAAATGTCAGGACACGAGATAGTAAATTGTAGGAAATTACAGAAAACAGAGATGATACCAACTTGTGCGTACTGTAAAATAAAGGGTCATACAATGGAAAACTGCTTTATATTGAGAGGTATAGAAAGTAGGATAGAAAGGTTTTGCAATATTTGCAAAAGCACAACGCATTCTTTAGGAGAATGTTTCAAAAAACCAAACTATGAACAAAAAAATTCGGAAAACTAATAAATTCTTCTGGAAATGAGTGGACTAGAAGGCTTAATAAAAAACCACTCGAAAATAGCGCAGATATTAAAATAAATACAGTTAATGATGATAAACTCATAAACAGCAATGAAAGGAAGGTTACGGACATCGATTTATTAGTCTCAAAGAATTTAAGTAATGCAACTCAAAATATTACAGAAAATCAAACACTTAATAAAACTGAAAGTACAGATGCCATTGAAATAAATTTATTTGATCCTGATGAATCTGAGATAAATAACGTTGAGAACGAGCAAATACAGGAAAGATAACAGCGACAAAAATTGCAATGTATTTTCTAAAATTGGAAAACTCGTTGCAGTATATTGAAATAGAGAATCCATACACAAGTAAAGTGTGTAATTTACTTGTAGATAGTGGAGCTCAATTAAATATTATAAAAAGAAATCAGATACCTTCTAATATAATTTTAGGAATCAATAAAATTCATTTATCGGGTATCACAGATAGGACAATCGAAACACTAGGAGTAATAAAAATAAACATTAATGGACTAAATATTGATTTTCATGTTGCACCACAAAATTTTTGTCTACCTTACGACGGAATTTTAGGAATCAAAATTCTTACTGAACAAAAATTAAGACTGGACGAAGGTTATTTACAAATAAATGATAACAAAATTAAACTCAAACCAGCTCACAAACTAAACCATAATCTTAATATGATAACGGGAAATTAAAAAAAATTGGGTGAAGTAAAGAAATCAACAATAACGATGCAACACAAAGAAATTTTAAGGGAAATACTGCAATTTGCAGTATTTTACCGATGAAACAAAAAAATTAAACCCTACAATTCATAAAGATAATCAAAAAGAAATACAATTATTGAACAAACAAACCGGGAATTTTCAAGTTGATGAGGAAGTTGGAAAGTTATCCTGTTCAATATCTTATGAACCCGAGTTAATCAGTAAAAATGAAGTAGATATAAAATCGGAAATGACATTTTACTTATGACGTAATAAAAATTTTAAATACAATTCCAATATTAAAGGAAGAAGAAGAGGAAGATTTGCAACAGAAAATGTTAAATGAAATTTTATCAGAAAATATAAATGATTTACATTACGGAAAAATTCTGGAAGATAGCGAAAATAATATTAGGTCATTAATAAATAATATTAATATTACTATTGAAAATAATGATCACACAATTGATTTTGAGGAAATCGGATCAACAGACTACAAACAATTTTTGACAATAATTAATAGGAAGATTGAAGTAGATTTAGAAGAGTATAATAAACTTTACGGAAATGAAAAAGAATATGATTTTATCTCTTATGAAATAGAAAATCTACCGGAAGGGTTTCAAATAATAGAGGACATTAACACAGATGAGAATGAGATTTTAAATTTAGGATCAATAAATTTTATAGAGAAAGATGATTCAACACAAGATTTAAAAGGGGTTACTCGAGAAGGAAAATTATTAGAAAAAATACGTTATCAAGAATTGCTTGAAAATATTAAAACAACGATTAGGGACCTAGTTATGGAAAATAAAGATATATTTTGGTTAGAGGGAGATAGCTTAGGATCATGTAATGTGGAGAAACATGAAATAAATTTAACAGACGACAAACCCGTATATGTAAAACAATTTCCTTTACCACACAAATTAAAGGAAATAGCAATAGAGGAAACTCAAAAATTAATAACAAATAATCTAGTAAGAAACTCAAAAAGTGCTTTTAACACTCCAGCATGGATTGTAGCAAAAAAACAACTAACAGACGGACAAAAACGATGGCGTTTAGTTATAGATTATAGGAAACTAAATGAAGAAACAATACCAGATCCATATTTACTTTCAAATATTATAGAAATATTCGATCAACTAGAAAAAACTGAATTTTATCATGTCATAGATTTAAAATCGGGTTTTCACCAAGTACCTATGAAACCAAATGATATACATAAAACAGCGTTTAGCATAAATCCTTTAGGACGTTTTGAATTTCGCGTATTACCTTTCGGATTGAGAAATCCGCGTGCGTTTCAAAGAGTTCTGAATACGGTTTTAGGCGATTTGATCGGTAAAATATGCTTTGTGTTTATCGACGATATAATCATTTTTGGGAAAATTATGAAAGAAGCAAACGAAAGATTTAACGCAGTAGCACAAAAATTACAAGAAGCATATTTAAAATTAGAACCTGAGAAATGTGAATTTTTTAAGGAAGAAGTTTGTTATTTAGGACATATTATAAGCAAACATGGTATCAAACCCGACCCAAAAAAGGTCGAAGCAGTAAAAAACTTCCCGACACCAAAAAATGTTAAGAATATTCGAGAGTTTTTGGGACTCTCAAACTACTATAGAAGGTTTATAAAAAACTATGCAAAAATAACTAAACCTTTAAATATTTTACTAGAAAAAGATGAGAAATTCATTTGGGGAATAGATCAAGGAAAGGCTTTCCACGATGTGAAAGAAACACTCTGTAAAGCCCCAGTTTTGCTGTATCCGCGGTTTGACGAACCGTTCATTATCACGAGCGATGCTTCGAATTTTGCTTTGGGTGCAGTTTTATCTGAAGGCGAAATAGATAAAGATCCGGCAGTAGCTTACGCATCAAGAAGTTTACATAAGGCGGAACTGAAATATCACACATACGAAAAGGAAGCTTTAGCTATCATGTTCGCAATAAAAACGTTTAGAAACTATATTTACGGAACAAGGTTCACAATAGTTACAGATTATAAACCACTTTTATGGCTAAAATCAGCTGACAACAATACTAGAGTGCAAAAATGGAGACTCAAATTATCAGATTATGAATTTGATGTTATCTACAAACCAGGAAAACAAAAGGCAAATGCAGATGCATTATCACGAAATCCGATAGAAATATTCGTAGTTACAAGAGCACAAAAGAAAAGAGAATCAAATAAAAGTATAGAATTAACGAGCAAATGAGTCATGACGACAAAATCAAGATTTTAAATGATAATCGGATAGAAATGAAAACAAAACGAGGTAGACCAAGGAAACCAAATAAAACACATACCAGAAATAATGGAAAAAGAGACGAAAGTACTACAAATAATATAATTGAGAAACAAAAACGCGACAATGTAGTATATTCAAAAAATTCAATTCAATTCAGAAATGACAACATCGTACATTTAGTAACACAAGATTATAAATCACTAGACGAAAATACTGATTTATTAATAAACAATAAAAATCTAAAAATAAATACAAGTCTAAAAAAGGAGGAAATTGATATTATTAATATTGGAAATAGGAAATTATTTATTTTATGCCTCGATATATCAATGACATCAAGCATCGTTAAGGAAAATTTAGTAAAGTTATTCAGAATATTAAAAGAAATATTAATTAGAAAAAAAAAATATCTATTTTTAGTATATCAACAAATAGTGAAATTTTAAATATAAGTCAGATAGAGATAGAAGAAATTTTAAAACAAATTTTTAACGACTCGAATATAAAAATAATATGTTCAAATAATGTCAACTATGTATAAAATACAGATAGAGACAGAATTTTCAATATGTATCACTCTTCTACAATAGGAGGGCATTCCGGTGTAAATCGAACTTATAACAGAATTAAAGAAGAATATTTTTGGGAAAATCTAAAATCGGATATTCAAAACAGAATAAAGAATTGCGATGACTGTCAAAGAAATAAACTAAAACGAAAAAAAACCAAACAACCTATGGTTATAAGAGACACACTAATAAAAACATTTGACAAGATTGCTATGGATATAGTAGGACCAATTAATATTACAAAAAATAACAATAAATATATATTATCTATTTAGGATCAATTATCGAAATTCATAATTCTAACATGTTTAGAAGATCAAACGGCAGAATCGGTATCAGATGCCTTTATAAAAAAATTCATATGTATTTTTGGATCACCTAAAATAGTATTAACGAACAGCGGAACAAATTTTACTAGCAAAATGATGAAACAAATAGTAAAAAGATTTAAATTTGATAAAATCGAAACAACAGCTTTTTCCCCACAATCTAACGGGTCTCTAGAAAGAGCTCATCACCCATTATGTGAATATCTTAAAAATTTTTCAACAAAAAAATACGAATGGAAGGAATTTTTAGAATTCGCACAATTTCATTACAATACAAGCGTACACACTAGCCACAAATTTACACCGTACGAAATAGTTTTTGCTTCTCCTGCCAGAATTCCATCTAGCGAACCAATTAAGAAATCAGAATTATTGCCTACATATAACGGATACTTAGAAAAATTAATTAAATTTGAAATTGCTGAAATAGCAAGGGGAAATTTAATAGTTTCAAAGAAAAAATCTAAAAATTATTACGATAAATTTATAAACCCAGTACAGTTTGATAAGGGTGATAAAGTATGGTTATTGAAAGAGCCAAAACCAGGTAAACTTGAAAAAGATCATTACCAGGGCCCTTTTGACATATTAAAAATAAATGAAAATAACAGTATCACTATTAATTATAAAGGAAAAGCAAAAACCGTACACTCAAATAAATTAAGTCTTGTTAACGGCAAAAAAATAGTAAGACCACTTTCTGTTTTAGGAAATGGAGAAAATATTATTAAAAATTTCATAATTTTAACCTTCATCAAATATCATAAAGCCATAATTGGATTCAACTGCGGCTCTGCTGATCCAGCAGTAAAAATATACTCCTTAGTGGATACCAGGGAATGCGATTTCCATGAAGAAGATTTGTAAGTATCTAATACAACTATAGAATTATTACAATTAGCGGAATTCAAAACGAGTAATGTAATTCAATGTAAAATAGAAATAAGACGAACAATATATCACTGCGGAATGTCCAGTCATTTAGGTCCAGTTGAAAACGGTCTACAAGAATATTTATACGACGTTGGCGCGGAGCAAGGTAAATTTATTCATAATACAGGAATATTTAAATATGACAATTCTCACACAATAGCGAATATTAAAATAAATGAGACTAAAACAGTAGGCATCGATCTAGCAGGAAAAATCGAAGGGAAATCTTGTTCAGGAGGCACCTACGCGGATGATTATGGAAGTTGGGATAATGTTCTTGTTCAAGGCCTCATAAAAATTACGCTCATGGAAGAATATGCAAAAGTAAACTTAAACAATAATAAATCACATTTAAACTCGGGAATGACATGCAAATTCTCGAACGAACGTTGCATAGACGCGCAAGCCGCTTATGCATTTTGGTCGCATGTTCCAAACGAAAATTGTTTTGACAACAAATACGATGTTTTATTTAAAGGCACCGTAACAAAAACATTATCACCAAATCAGGAAGTAATGTATACAATAAATACTTATGATATATCTTTTTCTTTAAACGCTGTAGAAAATATTAAGTTTTGCGACAGAATTATAACGAAAACAGAACATCCTAAATTATTTATTTATAAAAAAGTAATGTAAACATTTTATTCGATAATGATGAGTCAACAGCGAGATCTAATTAATATAGATATTTTTGTGTATACAAATGCGAAATTTTTACATGTAGAAAAACATTTTCGGGCGCAATTTAAAAGTTTATATATAAATATTTTAACAAAAATGTGCGAGTTAGAGAGAAAAGAAATCCAAAATTACTTATCCTTCACATCAAATTTCCCACATGAATTTGCCTATAATGTTATGCAGAAGCCAGGATACATTGCTAGACTTGCAGGAGAGGTGGTACACATAATAAAATGTACCCCGATTAACGTAAAAATTCACCATACTAAGGAGTGCTACGAGGAACTTCCCGTAATATCAGGAAACACTACTTGGTTTCTGACGCCGAAAACACATATTTTAATCAGAACAGGAACACAGATCGAGTGCGATTCAATAATTCCACCCTATTATAAGGTAGACAATAACTGGATAAGTTTGACGCCTACGCCTAGGAAAATAGAGAAAAATATCACTGTTTTCAAGCCTAAAATTATCAAAAACTGGATACCGGAAAAACTGAATTCCTTAGCAACAAGTGGGATATACACACAACAAGATCTGGAAAAATTCGAGGAAAGATTACTCTTTCCAATGGAAAAGAAATCCATCGTAAACACCATAGCAAAATTCACACAAAGTGCAAATTCTGCAAAAGATGACTTGATGAGAAATTTTCTAACAGAAAAAACACTCACTCATATTGCTGAAAGTACTTGGAATAAAATAATAGAAAAATATAAAGAATATGGAACAATAAGCTCAGGAATCATTATGACATTAATAATAATGCAGTTAACAAAGATGATAGTGGATCTGATAATAAGAGGATATACACTCCAAAAACTATACGGATGTTCCAGACATTTATTTGGATCAATATTCACATCTGTAACACACCTATTAGTAGTGTTGAACAAGATAACTGATACGGAAGGACAACATTTTAGAAATAGAATAGATATGGTGAGCGAACTTGAAAATACTTGGACATAGTAGTAACGAAACCTACCATATCTATGCCATTAAAGGAAGATCATTCTACAAAAATAGAAGAACACGAATTACAAGAGTTCAAACCAAGAGTTATAAATCTAAGACCCTTACCACCCCTTCCACCACGTCCCATTGTAACCAACTCTACAAATTCCACATCCACATCCCAGAAAAAATCCGAAGGAGAACTTTTCGGAATTTAACTGATACAAACGATAAAAATATAAAATATTTTTTTTTTTATTATAAAGAGCTCTTAAATGTCAGTCTACGTAGCAAGAATTATTCACCGTTTTAAAGGGGAAGGGAAGTGAATGATATTAAATCATTCTCTAAAAAGAACAAATTGGTAACCGTCAGACCAAAACATAAAGAAAATTATAGAATCATACTACAAAACTTTCATATACGAAATCAAGCAAAGAAATAAAACAAAACCACAAACAATTCTACTACAATTGTAA
The DNA here is from genome assembly GCA_036365515.1 of Torymus aiolomorphi. Taxonomy (NCBI): domain Eukaryota; kingdom Metazoa; phylum Arthropoda; class Insecta; order Hymenoptera; family Torymidae; genus Torymus; species Torymus aiolomorphi. Next base: position 85,001,866 of record CM070877.1, read on the forward strand.
AATAATAAAATTAAAAGAAAATCAATCTTTTAAACATTTATCAAACAAAACGTAAATCAGTGATTTTTCAACACACAGAATAATGTACACGCGAAAAATTAACTTCGATACGACCAATGGTCATGATTTTGTCAATCAAAGTATTAATTGTTTAGACCACAATTTATGAGAAATTCATGTCGATCTAAAACTGACGAGTATTATTATTATTATTATTATAATTATTATTACTAATATTACTATTACTATTATAAATCGTATTACTATTTTTATCATTAAATCAAATTTTGTAACGGAAAATCTCTGATACATTTTGTTGAATCTCTACGACATTCAACAGTCTAAAGGGGGGAGGTGTTACGTCCGGAGACGTATACTCATTTTAAAGAAAACGCATTATTAGTATCAGATATTTCCTGACACATAAAAGCGAGAATGCAACTTAATACTACGCAGAGTTCTGCTTATGCGACCCTGTGACGTATAGTCACCTACTCAGGAAGACAACGCATGCAATTTTTACCATACGGTCGAGCTAGAATCCAAGCCATCGAACTCCGCGGCAGTCGAAAGGCCACACTTTGCAATGCTCAGCATTTCGCAAGTACGACGACCCAGAAAACTTGTAATACATAAGTTGTCAAAAGATGAATTCGATACGTCACCGGGCTCATCTTTAACCTAATTTACTTATGCATTAAAAAGCCTCCGCATGGGCCGCTCGAGTTAGTCACAGTGTACAAGGAAACTGGAGAGCTCCGTCAAACTCAGACGACATTCGAGTCAAGTTTTTATTTGTAAGCCTCGTCACAGTAGCGAGCATAATTTATAATTTAATTACAATCGCAATTAAGCAGTTACAAGGCGTAACAATAATAATTATATCTCAACATTGTAACCAGCCATAGGAATTGGTAAATACATAAATTCCATTTCAATAAATAATATTATATAGTCAATTACTGTTTTCAATTCATTTATTTCGGACTTCACATATATAATCAGATATAAAATAAAATATAATAAAAAAAACAATAATATAATATATTAACAGCAATTCAACGCCCGTACAGCTTAGATACATTTTTTAACAAGGTATAAGTTTATCACAGTGCCCATTAACATCTTCAATGTATTTCAAAACGACATCGCGCTTTCGCCTTAGTGAATTTATATTCATATGAGAAACTATGAGGTGATCAGTGCTGGGCGTAGAAGAGGTTGACGAGGTTGACGACGAATCAACTTGCCGTCAGATTAACTTATTCAAGTCTGACTCGGAAGAAATTGATATAACTTCAGAATCGGAGTTTTTACGTACGAAGATCTGCTCGTTTCTAACCCTTTCATAATTACGAGCCTTTGCTCGAGCTCTAACTAATCTTAGTAACTTATGCACTTCTTTGGAAAGAAATTCGTTGAGAAAGACCTTATTTTCTGCAAGATCTGACAGATTAGGGAAGATGGCAACGACAGGGATGTTCCCTTTAAGAATCTTAAGCCTCATAACCTCATTTCGAACTTGCACAGATTTGAACCGCAGTATGAGCGAGAACGACGTAAGAACAGAGGTACCGCCATAAGGAGTGCTAGAGATCTCATTCTTTTTAGCACTATTTAGCTTCTTAATACTAATTATATTGCCTAGAAATCTAGTGGCTCCAATGAAATTAAAAATACTGGTTACCATTTCTTCATATGATAACTGACCTCGAGTTGGCCAACGTGATACAACAATTACCGCGGTTGACTCATGAGGTTGAAAAGTTTATTCGACTACCTGCTGCTCAAGAGCCTGTAATCGAGCGTCAACTTGACTAAAACGCACCGATGTAGTTCTAGCGACCTCGTTTAGCCTAGATTCTAGTCCCCTCATGTGCGTGAACATGAACTCGTACATCCGAGACATCTTGGCTTCACTATCCAAACTATTAAATCGTGACATTTCATCTGAAACTGCTGTTGCCTGTGGATGTTATTCAGGCGCTAGAGAGAGAGAGAGAGAGAGAGAGAGAGAGAGAGAGAGAGAGAGAGAGAGAGAGAGAGAATGCGAGAGATACAGAGAGAGGGCGAGTAAAGACGCGAACGAGCATAGTTGCCGCCGTCGGTATGCCAACAACGGGTGATAAAGAGAGCGAGCGGCGGAGCCGACCGCGGCGATAGAGAACGAGCGTAACTGCCGCGACGCGTTTCGTTGTCACACCACCCGAAGGCGCCACTGTACGGGCAAGAAGGAGGAAGAAGGCCGGCGGGTAGAGCAAGCTGCCCCTTAGGTGAGGGAGGAGATTCACGCGCAAGCAGGAGAGACAGCAGCGATTCTCGCAATGTGAGCCAACGCGCAAGGACGCCCGAGCATTCCGGATAGTTTTCCGCGTGGCCGTGCCCTTGAGATCTTTCGGTGTGACAAAAACTCTAGAAGAAGATTTATGCGGTTGTGCTACTTCGTGGACGTGTGTGGGAAGCGGGGTCAGGGTACCGAGCGAGAGCGACGACGCAGAGAGAGAGGCCAACGGCGAGAAACGTACGAAGGAGACGAGCGGTTGCAGCCACGAGAGAAAGACGCACGTAGCCACGAGTCCGTGGCCAGGAGACGTCGAGCGGTGTTAAGGTAGGAAGGTACGTACGTGTAAGGCCCTCAGCTTTCTGGCCGTCGTACTTGAGGCGAGCTACCCATAAAGAACGAGAGTTCATCGGGCAGAACGGGCGCATATAGAAGTGGGTTAAGGGGCGGGGTATTTCTAAGAGCAAGATAAAGTGAATGCGTGTGCGGGCGGTATTTTTGGACGGATAAAGACGGTGCGTGGGGAAGTTACGGCGAATTTATTGTCGATTTACTGATAGGAAGGGAGAGAGTGACACAGAGATAGATAGACAGATATATATTTATTGTGTAAGGATCACAAAGTGAGAGAGAGAGAGAGAGAGAGAAGACGAGCGCGCCGCTCGGCGCGAGTCGAGGGGGCGCTTGAGAGAATCGGCGTGGGTCGCGTATGTTTCCGAGAATCAGCGCGCGTCGAATTTAGGACGCGGGCGCGAAGCGTGCAACGTGATAAAGAGTGCGAGTGAGGCGAAAACAAAGAGAGAGATAAACGGTTTGTGAAGACGGGAAACAGAGTGACAAAAAGGAGAGCGGATGCTCCACGCGGCGGCACGGGAAGGAGCCGAGCAGCCAATTTCGGCGAGCGCGCTTGCACACCGGTGCTGAAGCCCTTAGAACGGAACAGCGAAAGAGAAGAAGAGAGGCTATAGAATAGGCTGCGGGTAGAGAATAATGCGGAAATTAAGGGGATGCCATACTCGTACCATTACCGATCGAGCAATTCACACAGTTTTAAGCTGATTAAAAATAAAATACGTCGAATCACAAAAAATCAAGAGAATACTCTTCTGTGTTTTTTAACGTTCTATCATCCAGTCGAAATTTGGAGTCGAAATATCAAGTCGTTTTTGCAAAAACTTTGAACAAAACGAAATTTAATTTCGTTCAAAGTTTTTGAAAAAACGGCTTGATATTCCGACTCCAAACTTTGACTGGGTGTTAGAACGTTAAAAAACACAGAAGAGTGTTCTCTTGATTTTGTATGATTCGACGTATTTTTTTTTTAATCTGATTGAAACTATGAGAATTGGTCGGTCGGTAATGGTACGAGTATGGCATCCCCTTAAGAGGGAGTAAATGTGGAATAAAGCAGTAGGGTTTAGCGGAAGCGTGTAAATGGGGATATGTAATTCAGTTGGTTATTGATAAAGAAAGAGAGGGTTCGCGTAGTCAATGCAGTACCGTAGTGAATTAAATGAGGTAAATGCAAGTGTTTTTAGTCCGTAAAGTGATATGAATAAAGAGACATTTATTTAATTACTTTGTATGAGTTTGCACGCTTTATTTCTGAGTTCCCTTCAATCCACTATTTCAGGTGAATCGACGGCCGAGCGAGGATCATCACGGCGAATCTCCCTTTGGTAAGTGACGAGAGTAGGTGAGACGCAAGAGTTATTTGCCAGATACCGGGCAATCCCTTTATTCGAATAGGGAGAGAAAGTATCACGTCGCAATTTCAAAACGATTCATTGACTTTTACTCCTGTTATCATAAACGAAAGAAAACACACTTGGATTCAAAATAATTCTTTTATATAAAAAAAAATATCAAGATTTCCCTTGAAATTTTAACAAAATATTGTGCTCGATAAGTGTAATAAGTAGTACAAATTTTTAATCAATCAATAGAATATTCTTCAGAAATAAAAATGCAACTATAAGAAATTAATAAAAAATTTTAACCTCATATATCGCTGGTCACAACAGTCAAATTCTTTTGGGCAAACAACTCGATTCTTAGATATAAAAAAGCTACCGTTCTGCCAAATTTCAAAACGATTCAATGACTTTTATTACTATAAACCTAAACGAACCTATTTTCAAAAATAATTTCTTTCACGAAAACAAATTAACATAACCTCTTGTAATTCTAATACAATTTTGTACTTGAAAAGTTTAATAAGTGGTAAAAATTTTGAGTCGATCAATCGAATATTCTTTTTAAAAATGTCAATATAAAAAATTTATAAAAAATTTATAACATCAAATATCTTTAGTCACAACAATCAGATTTTTTTAGGCAAAGAACTCGATCCTTTGTAACGGGATGACTTCTGGGGTAAGATCCCAAAAAGCCACAGGCCAGCGATGCCCTAGAACACGGTGTCGCGGGTGTCAGACTAAAATGACTTGTCCGGGAATCTGCTCCTGGAATCCCGAAAACAACGCGAAGATCGCACGCGAACTTCGCTTTCCAACTAATTGGATCGCTGAGTTAAAAGCGCGCGCTCAAAGAGTAAAGCGCGCGACCGCTATGCTCAGATATGAAAACGACCAGCGGAGTCGTTTTCCCGCGGAGGCGGCGGTATCCGGGAGAAGGTTAGGTTAAGGTCGATAAATGAAGAATAGCCTCAATTATTTCACAGCACAATAACAAGGTCTATTCTAATTAATCATTTACTCTGCACCGGTAAGGACGCACGATACCGTTTTCTTCGCGGACGATCAAATTAACTCGCGTACGCGCGGTTTGACAGCACGAGAGAATCTGATTCAAAAATGAATCGAGCGCGACTTTGCAACCGTCAAAGTCGCGCAGCCCCCCGCGCAGATCGCGAATGCATCGTTCGAGCGCTGTCAACAAATGCTCGAGATGCGTGAATTCGCGGAAACGAGAGTCAAACGAGTTCGATAGAATACGGAGAACCGAGATTCTTATTTTCTCCGTATTTTATCTTGGAACTCCGTTATACCCCTCTCCCTTCTTGAGAGCCTGGAACTCCGTTATACCTTAGATATAGAAAATTTCCCTGCCAAACTTAAAAGGATTTATTGACCTTTACTCCTATACAAAAGTAAACGAACTTATTTTCAAAATAATTTCTTTCTCGGAAACAAATCAACATAACTTCTTATAATTTGTAACAGGGTTTCTGAATGAATTAGTCTAGATGAATGAATTGGTATAATGAAAATATATTTATTTTACAAATGAGGCGTTTCACGTCAACTGTCCCAGCGCGCGGCGCGCGAGCCCTAAATCGTGCTATTTCTAACTCATGTTTATGATACTAAAATGTACTTTAAAAAATTGTTTGATAAACGTTTTCGACGTATTTTTTCCTCGGCTTTCCAATGACGTAAGCAGTTTTTCCAAAATTTTTCATTTTCATCTTCAAAAAGTACAAAACATGTTATATCTCAAAAAGTGTATTTTTAATTTTTTTTTGACCATCTAGATCGAAAGCTGAGCATTTTTTACGTCGAAAAGGATATTTTCCAAAGAGTGCCCGAGATGTTTTTTGCGAGAAATAGAATGCGAAAGCGTTTTGGAACATGAAAATGGAAAATTTCGAAAAAACTACCTACATCATTGGAAAGCTGAGGAAAAAATACGTCGACAACGCTTATCAAACAATTTTTTTAAGTACTTTTTAGTATCATAAACATGAGTTAGAAATAGCACGATTTAGGGCTCGCGAGCCGCGCGCTTGGACAGTTGACGTGAAACGCCTCAAATACGGGTTACTTAGAAATAATAATCCCAACTGCCAATTTCTGTCGTCTCTGTTCCTCCACTGGTTGACCTCTTGACGAGAATGCCCGTTAGCTTGCGGTCACGAAATCTACTCACAAGGGGGTCTGTGATCGTTGTCTGACACTTCCGTGGGCCTGGCCTCTCGGTGGACCAGCACTGTCCTGGGACGTCGCAAGAGGTCCCGAAGATCGATGGCGACGAGGGTACGGACCGGTGGTCGCGGCGGGAGTTGGAGATGATGCGCACCGGGAACGTGACGGTCGATCATAACTCGCTCGATTACTCGAGGCACGCCGGCGCAAGCAAAATGGCGGCGCGCGCGCTGCCCCGTCTCACCGGACACGAGATGTTGAGACCGCCGCACGACGCTACAGCCCCGGCGTTCACCGCAAGGCGGCTCGTTCTGGGTCGGCGTGCGTACGTTTACCCAGGAGGTGTCTCCGTGGAGCCCGGAGTTCCTTCGCGGTTAACACTCACCAGCACCTAGTAACGTCTCACGTCGCGATACTTGCCATTTCAATTTGTAACTCCTACAAAGATTAAGGCCTGGTTCCTTGGAAAAATGAATGGTGGCTCAATTGCGGTTTCTACAGGACTCCCCGGCTCTCTCTTCTTCGTCCCGCAGAATGCCTCGGTTCCGCCCCCCCCCCTATTCGATCCCCATCGCGCTGTCGTCCCTCAATTTCGGAGCATGGTTTCCCTCCAAGCGGGTTCGCGACCAGGTAGCCGACCCCTCGCTGGGTCTAGGTAGCAACCTGGACGAGGGAGAGGGTAGGAACCGCGTGTGCACATACCTCGACCCGAGCAACCCCCCTGTCGCGACATTATCTCGAGCGCGAGACATTCAAAATCCTCGAGTTCCATGCGCCAGCACCGCACGGCCGTGGCTATTATATTACGCCGCCTGTGCTGTGTGCCGGCGTACCGCTGCTTGCGCCCAGCTGTGCCAAGCCGTAGCCGCGCAATCAGCTTACCACCGACGCGCAGCCTAATGTTCGCGCCCCACCATCGCCGCGACGCTGCGTGCCTGCCTTAAGGCAGTAGCTGGCCGGTGCCGCTCGCGCCCGCCTTGAGCTCTCCCTACCCACGTGTTTCGCTTGTGATCAGTTGTTCCTGCGAGTGCGCCTTTTCACCTCCTCGCGTCTCGTCGCGTGAATGTTGCTTGCAGGGCTCCGGGGCTGCCCGCGGCCATCCTAAGTGCGCGTTCTCCTGCCCCTACCTCGGCGACGCGCAGCTCCGCCGTCGCGCACGCGCCACACTCCCGGGTTGCGTAATTAGGTTAGGTCGGATCTCGGAAGTGTCATGACGATAACTACTGGTGCAGTATGCATTCAGGAAATGCCACTGCACCATCAGAGCCCCCCACCCACCCCCTAAACCAACGATACTTCCAGTATCAGTTGGTTTTGTAGAGGTGTGGTTAATTAAGGAAAGACTTATTTAATGTAGTGATATAGTAAAGAGTTTATTGAGACTTAGTTCACGGCGCTCCCTTGCGCCACGCGCGAGGTGCTTCTCGTTCGGCGTACAAAAGTAGAGAGAGAGAGAGCAGCGTATCGTTCGCTGCTCCTCGACTTAGATGCTTGCTCACGCACACACTATAAGGAAGGGGAATGGTACATGTTTACGTTCGGACTCATGCGACATTGCGCGCTCACACATACCTACTGTATACATTCATGAGTACGATATAGATGTACACTATTTTCAACACGCCTCCTTACATAAATATTGTACACTTTTAATTTACTACATGATATTCAATAATTCTCTGAACTTTTCAAATTTATCTTTACACAACGCTTTTGTAAAGATATCGGCAACATTATCATTAGAGTCAATTTTAAGTATTACAATTTCTTTTACTTTCACGCTTTCATGAACGTAGTGATAATGTATTTCTATGTTCGAATTCTTAGTAAGGTTTCCATAATTCGCTATATTTATCGCGCCTGTGTTATCCTCAAATATCTTTACAGGATCAATCAATTCTACATTAAAGTTTTTCATTACCTCTATTATAAACTTCACTTCACTAACTGCCTCAAATAAGGCTACATAATGTGCATAAGTTGAAGCCTTTGTTACAGTTTTTTGTTTTCGCGATTTCCAATCGATTACATTCCTAAATACTTTAATAACATATCCAGATGTGGATTTTCTGTCAACATTATCACCAGCCCAATCTGCGTCTACACAAAAACCTATAATTTCGCAATTTACATTCCTTTTATAATTCATCTTTAAAGCTTTAGTTAAATACAAGTATTTCAAGATTCGTAACGCATATTTCCAATGAGTCTCATTGTAACTATTTTGATATCTACTCAGATAATTTACACTATAACTTATATCGGGCCTTGTACTTGAACTTATATATAATAATGCAACTATCAAATTTCTATATTTAATATCTGACTCGCATATTTCAGCCTTTTCAATTTTTAGATTCGTTTCCATAGGAGTGCTATATAATTTACTATTCTGCAATTGATATTTATTCGCTAATGACTCTATATACTTAGTTTGACTTAATTTCATATCACAATTACGATAATCATACTCTATATTAATACCAAGGTATTCTTTAACTTCTCCTAGGTCTTTCATCTTAAATTTTTCTGACAAGGCTCTTTTTAAATTTTTAATTTTCTTTATACTCTTACTACAAATTAACAAATCATCGACATATATTAATAAGTAAATTTGATCTATACCCTCACCTAGAGTATATAAACAATAATCTACGTTACTACTTTTAAATTTTATCTTTGTCAAATATTCATCCAGATTTATACCATCCCCTTGGGCTTTCTCGTAGTCCGTACAATGCTTTACGTAATTTACAAACCCTGTTTGTTCCATCGCTATAACCTTTCGGTTGACAGACATATACCTCCGAGCTTACTTCACCATTTAAAAAAGCAGTAACTACATCCATTTGTTCTATAATTAGACCAAACTGACAACAAAAGGAAAACAAAATTTTTAAAGTTTGCATTTCAGCAACTGGAGCGCATATGACGTCAATCACATTTGTCTGTTGAAATCCTCTTACAACTAATCTCGCTTTATATGTATCATCATATTTCCTACTATAAACCCATTTTACATCTATTACCTTTTCATTTGGTATCCTTTCAACTAATTCCCATGTTTTATTATCTTTTAAACTTTCTATTTCTTTATCCATAGCTTTTATCCAGCTCTCACTATCATTACTACTCATCGCCTCCTCAAATGTATATGAAGTATCTACTCTGCAGTAATTTACATAAATATTATTCGAAATATTTTCTGGATATCTTATTGGACTTTTTCTATCACGTGTAGATCTACGTGGAACTTTTAATAGTTCTATATTTTTCTTATTTGCTACTTTTGGTTCCTGTTCATCATTCTCATCCGCGCTTTGAAAATCATTATCATCGCTTAAATCATCATCACGATCATTGTGTTCTCCTCTAAATGACTCGAGAGTCGAAGTAGAAGGAGATGTATATTTTGACTCTACATCATCAAGTCCTATTAATTTTACATCTTCCTCTACTACATCTACATGTCTAGCAACTACCATTTTATTATTTGTTAGAACTCTATATTCTACATCACTATATCCTAATAGGATTTCCATATCTGCCTTTTTATCCCATTTAGAATTTCCTTTTTGTTCCGGTTTTCTAACAAAAACTCTACTCCTGTACAGACGTAAATGTTTGACATCCGGCCGTTTCTTAAAAAATATTTTGTACGGAGTTTTTCTCTCTATCGTATTAATCAAGGTTCGATTTTTCAAATACGTCGCTGCACATACTATTTCAGGCCAATATCGTTTATGTACTTGTGCCTCTGTAAGTAAACAACGCGCCATATCCATTATAGTTCTATTGAATCGTTCCGCGGTTCCGTTTAACTCGTGTACATATACTGGGCAAGTATTCAAAATAATATCTTTTTCCCTTACGAATTTATAAAACCGATTATTTAAGTATTCTTTCCCATTATCGCATCTCAAAACTTTTACTTTCTTTTCAGTTAAATTTTCACATTCATTAATAAATCCAACTAGGCAATCAAAAACTTCGTCTTTAGTTTTGATACAATAAACCTTCGCGATTTTGCTATAATCATCAATGAAAGAGACAAAATAATTTTCTCCATTAAATCCTGTAGTTTTAAATGGACCGCATACATCTGTATGAACTATCTCTAAAATATCTTTAGCTTTTATTCTATCGTTGCTAAATGGCAAATTATGCATTTTATTCTCTATACACGTTTTGCACTTTATAAATTCCGTTTCAAGTTTATTCGGAATACCCGTTAATAACTCTTCTCTACATAGTGTATTTAGATACCCTAAACTTACGTGTCCTAACATTCTATGCCATTTCTCTTTCAAACTCATGTTATTATTGCTATAGTCGGCTGTGTTTACAAAATTCTCTCTATGTTTCAAGGTACTCTTTATCTTATAAGTTCGATTTTCTTTGTATGCTACAGCTATCAATTTATTATTTTTATCTATTATCCTTGCTATATTTCCCTTTGAAATAATCGTATTGTTATCTGTTAATTTCCCAAAACTGATTAAGTTTGTATTCATTTTTTCGGCATAAAAAACATTACTCATATTAACTTCATTCTTTTTACCAAACGCGTCAAAATAGCAAACTACATTACCAATTTTCATTGCTTTTATATATCTATTATAGCCTAAATATATATTTACCGGTTCTTTAAGATCAATACATTTATCAAAATAGTTGACGCTATTTATTATATGATCGGTACATCCGCTGTCCAGCAACCACTGTATCTCATTACCTAGCCTACCTTGACTATAGTTATTCTGCGCCGCATACGCTGTAGCTATCCACGCGCTCGTACCTTCGCCGCTCTGCTCGCTCGTGCTGGCTCCTTGCTGACGGAAGTTTCCGCGTCCCCTGTTGATGTTGCCTCTTCCTCCTCGGCCTCGACTGCGGCCACGTGTTGAGCCTCACCATGTTGTGCCGCTTTGTCCTGCTTGTCCTCCATTTTGGCATTCTCGTGCGAAATGCCCGGTTCTTTCACATTTGAAGCAACTTCCTTTCTGATCCTTCATTGCAGCGAATACATTTGACCTTTGTTCGCTGTGCTCGTTATTATTTTTCATTTAAGCTATCTGTATTTTATTTTTCACATACGATGCTGTTTGATCCTCTTCTTTTAATGTGTCTATTAAATCGCCAATGTAACTGTATTGGCTCGGCATCGTGTTCAACATGTAATTTAGTTTTTCTTTTTCACTTATTTTTGCACCTGCGCTTTTTAATTCATTCACTGATTTTTCAAATTCACTGAAAAATGTTGCTGTATCACTATACTTTTCTAGCCTCAATTTTTTCAATTTATTTCTACACACAATTTGTAGTGCTGTAGACTCTTTCAAATACATATCATCCAATTTCTTTATTATATTGTACGCCGTATCTTCTTCACACACACATACTCCAATTGTTTGTTGGAAATGGCACTGTAAATCAAATTTATGGCCTTTAAATCCCTTTCTTCCCAGTCTTCTTTGTCTGCAGCAACTCTTGCTCTGGTTATCACTACGTCACATTTTTTCAACTTTAGGTACATCGTAATCCTTTTCTTCCACATACTCTAGTCTTCTCCATCAAACACCGGTATCGTGACTTCCTTTTTCTCCATTTCGTCTTCTTCGTTCTTGAACGTTCCTTCGTGTTCGGAATTTTCTTCGTGCTTGACCTCCAAGGTCGTTTCTTCTTCAATAGATGTCTCGAACGTTCCTTCGTGTTCGAACTTTTCTTCTTGCTCGATTTTCAATTTCGGTTGTTCTTCCACATACGTTTCATACGGTGTTCACATACGCGGCACTTTAATTATCACTATACGACTCGAGAGTCGATATAGAAGATAATGGAAAAACACTTACCACTCACCTCGTGGCAAACCAACCACGGCTCCTGCTACCATGTTGAGATGTGGTTAATTAAGGAGAGACTTATTTAATGTAGTGATATAATAAAGAGTTTATTGAGACTTAGTTCACGGCGCTACCTTGCGCCACGCGCCAGGTGCTTCTCGTTCGGCGTACAAAAGTAGAGAGAGAGAGCAGCGTATCGTTCGCTGCTCCTCGGCTTAGATGCTTGCTCACGCACACACTATAAGGAAGGGGAGAGGTACATGTTTACGTTCTGACTCATACGACATTGCGCGTTCTCGATACGGTCGCGCGCTCACACATACCTACTGTATATATTCATGCGTACAATATAGATGTACACTATTTTCAACAGGTTTAACTCGAATAAATAACAAAAAAAATGTCACTCATCGTCTCGATCACCTTCGGTCGTTTAACCTGCTAAGGTCGAAGCCAGGATGGCGTCTCTCTCGACTGTCTCGAATCTCACCAAAGAGTCGATGAACCCCTGGATAGCTCGCATTTCCACGACAGTGATTGCTACACGTACCGTCCTGGCTCGCAGCGCCGATGGACTGTCCCGAAGGGACTGAGCCAGCCTCTGAATCGCCTTCACCCTCTTCAGATCCAGCCTTGGTACGTCCGAGGTTGGTGGGAGCCCAGACGTAGGGCCACTGCCACCTCCGGCCTACTCCTGAGGGAGCGGTCTCGCCCATCACGACCAGCAGATGCTACCGACTCCGCCGGCCCCTCCTGGTTCTACTGGACTGGCCTAGCCCGAGCCAACTCTTGCTTGTGCGGCCCGAATCCTGGCGAATAACTCCGGACGAGTGTTCGCCGCCGCATAGTCCGCCTGATGGCGCCGCTCCGGCTCCCTCAGCTCTCGGGGTCGGTGCACTGGCCCGCACCCTTGGAACTGGGTGCCAGTAGTCTTGGCGTTCATAGGGGGCGTCATAAAGCTGCTGCCAATGCTCGAACCGGCCGGTACGGTCACCACTGATGCCAGTGTTGGCGGCTGGGGTGTAGCAGCGCGCAGCAATTGACCGGGCCCTGGCAGCGGTGACGATGCCCTTGAAGACGTCGGGGACAGGTGGGCCGAGACGTAATCGTCCCGTTCCAACTGCCGCCTCGATGCCGACGACTGCTGTCGCCACCTACGACGTCCCCGTCTCGATGTGGCCGACTCGGCCGAGGCATCGGGAGGACTCACAAGAGTGACTGGGGAGGGCCCCGTAGAGGAGCCCCACTCTTGCCCTCGTGCTGATCAGCTTGAGACGTAGGCCGCCGGGATCGGGGCCTCCACAAACGTGGCGGGAGCCCTCACCCCGAAGGGGGCTACTCGGCCACGCGCTGGGGCCACCAGATCGACCAGGTCGGCTAACTCCCGTTCTGCTGCTCTGCTGGCGTCGAGGTAGGTAGCTCCCGCCTCCTCCAGGAGCGACGCCTCCTCCTCGGCGCTGATCTCCACCTCCATGGGGGTCACCTCCGCGGCGTCGGATTCGGGTGTTGGCTCAGCCAATAACCTCCTTTTCTCCTCCTCCACTGCCATAGGTCCCGCGGCTGACTGGTCCGCCTCTTCTTCTTCTTCGATCCTGGGGATGACTGCCGTCGGGATTTGGGAAGGGCCCTGCTCTTCCCCATCTTCAGGCTGCCGCGGTATCCGGGGCAGTGTCGTGGTCACTCCGGTGGTCACCCAGCGTTGGTCTGCAGGTCGCCCTCCCCGGGTTGAAGAGAGGCACTCCCCCCAGTGCCAAGGCTAGCTGACGCTGGTGTTGAATCTCGTCCTCGATCTCTCTCAGGTAGATCGATGCTTTGTATCCTTCCTGCGACTGATCAAGCGCGTCAGTCATCCCCATGGATGAATTTCCCCCCTGCATGCACCCTTCATATTGATACGTCACAAACCTCACCATCACCACATGCACATTTAGTCTCAACGGGGCATATATCGCCTAAGCTGGGATACCTGGACCTTGGAATTTTCCCGCTTGTCTGACACCTTGAGTTGATATGTCTCCGGGCCTAGGACTACCTCGATCTCATACGGCCCCTTGTCTTTGGGTGCCAGTTTCCCCGAAAATTGCGTCGCCCCGCACGATAAGGCATGATTCTCCCTTCATACCAGGTCGCCGACATAATACCTAGCTACCTTCCGGCCCTTATTGTACGCCTCCGCTTGCTTCTCGTGGGCCTCGTCGAGATGCTGGCTCACAAGGTCACGGAGAGCGTCTGCCCAAGTCTGGAGGTCTATGCGATTAATTAGTTCTATCCCTTCCACTTCCCTCTGGAGACTTTTAACGGGTCGCGGATGCCGTCCGAAGTTCAAATAGGCAGGGGAGACTCGCGTAGAAGCTTGGGTCGGTGTGTTCAGGGCGTGTCGGAATTCATGCAGGTGTTGGTCCCAGGTACGGTGGTTCTCTGTCACGAACATCGCGATCATAGTTTTCAAGGTCCGATTACATCGCTCGACGGGGTTAGTTTATGGGTGATAGGGAGGAGTGGTTACATGCATCAACCCATAGGTGGTCAGGGTATCGGCCAAGGTTTTGTTGGCGAACTCCTTTCCATTATCCGTGAGTAGATAGCCCGGAGTGTCCCACCGAAACAGAATCTACTCCTCAAACGCCCGTGCCACTGACTTTCCGTCGGCTATTCGTACCGGCTTCATCTCCACCCACTTGGTAAACAGGTCTTCAAATACAACCAGGTATCGAAATCGCTAACTACTGGGGGAAAATTCCATCAAGTCGGCTGCTACCACCGCCCATGGCCGCTCTATGTTCCGACGGCCCATCGTGCCCACCGGTCCTGTCTGGTTCGACTTGTACTGCTAGTATAGTCGGCATGTTTTCAAGAATTTATGTACGTCATGCCTTGCCCCCGGCCAGTAATACTCCCTGGCAACCCTATCATACGTCTTATCTATGCCCAGATGCCCCGCTGCCGCCTCGCAGTGGGCATCAGATAGAACTCTGTCTCGATATTCCGCCGGCACGACCAATCGCCACCCCTCCTCGGAGTATCCCACTGGGTCCAGAAGTTCATCCTGCCAGAAGCGATATAACCTCCCCTCTTCCACGCGCCACGGGAGAAACTTATTCGGGAATTGGGTGACGTCTTCAAGTTTCTTTAAATACCAAGGGTCCGCGACCTCCTCGAATTCCCGCGATAGGGCATCTGGGACGTGATCGATGGCCCCCCTTCTATGCACAATCTCGAAGTCCCACTGCTGCAACTCGAGCACCCAGCCCATTAATCGCCCGGATGGTTTTTTTAAGTTATGTAACCACCGGAGGGCAGTATGGTCCGTGATGACGGTGAAATGGTATCCTTCCAGATAAGGACGGAATTTTAAATCGATCATTTTACCGCCAAACACTCTTTCTCGGTGGTGGTGTATTTCATCGCCGAGGCCGTCAGCACCCGGCTGATGTACCCAACTGGGTGCTCACCGTCCTCGAATTCCTGAGTGAGAACCGCCCCTAATGCGTCATCGCTTGCATCGCACTGAACACAGAAGGGGAGACTGAAATCAGGCTGGGTAGTACGGGAGCTCTGGTGAGAGACCATTTCAGTCTCGAACGCCAGTTGCTGTTTTTCCCCCCAATTCCATATCAGTCTCTTTTGCAAAAGCTTTACAAATGGTATTTTTATTTCCGATTAGTTTTCTATAAATCTTGCATACCACCCGATCATTCCTAGAAACCGTCGCAACTGTTTCACATTCCGCGGGGCTGGATACTTCACAATAGGTTCCACGTGTTCCGGGTTGGGGTGAAGGCCGTCCCGATCTAGAAGATAACCTAAGTATGCCACCTTACAGCAGCAGAATTCGCATTTCTTCCTATTCACCGTAGTCCTGCTTCCACTAGTCGCGTCACGAGCACCCCTACCCACTTTAGGTATTCTTCGAACCCTTCTGTCACGACAATGATGTCATGTAGGTACCCGAACACGAACGGCTCAAATTCCGGCCCGAAAAGCTGATCGATCAACCGCTGAAAGGTTTGGGGAGCATTTGTCAGCCCGAATGGCATCCGCCGAATTTGCCACAATCCTGACCGCGGTACTGAAAACGCGGTATATTTCTTGCTTTCCTCCTCCATCGGAATTTGGAAGTAGGCTTGCTTCAAATCGATCTTAGTGATATATCTCGTGAGCCTTAACTTATCGAGAATGCTATCTAGGTTCTGACTTCGGTATGCGTCCTTTTTAGTCATCCGATTCACGACTCGATAGTCTACACAAAATCGGTATGTTTTATCCTGCTTCGTCACGATAACCGGCGCGCTACTCCATTCACTCCAAGATTTCTCTATAAAACCTAGCTCCCTCATTCTTTCCACCTCGTCTACCGCTACCTGCCACATCTTCGATGATAACCACCGAGGCCGATGTTTAATCGATTCTACCCCCAGTACATCGATTGTGTGAGAAGTTAGGGTTGTACACCTGAATTCGCCGTCCTGCTCTGGAAATAATCTCCCAACCAACTGTTCCACCATACTCTTTTCCTTTTCGTCTCATTCCGACAATCCCGCGCACTCCGCGAATATCCGCCCATGTGTCTGGGGTATCTCCTCACGATAAAACTCCACCCAGAACCCGTCGCGACACCGCCATTGCCCCAGTTTCCAACTCGTCTCGATCTCAAACTCCTTACAGAAATCGATACCCAGCACCAGATCATGACAGGGAATTGTGGTGACCCTAGCCGTCAGTAACCCCGGTAATCCACCTACGTCGAGGGACAGCCGGAGTAATCCCTCCACTGCTGAGGTCTGACCTGTGATAGTTCTTATGTGTGTACCCGACGCCTGTAATCTATCCCGGAATCTACTCGCCACCTTTAGGCCTACCAAGGTTACCATTGCTCCTGGGTCTAATAGGGCTCGATAGGGGGTACCTTCTATCATGATCTATAAAAATTGCCTCTCGTCTTTCATCGCATCGGTGACTCGTACTTCGTCGTCCCATTCCGCGATAGTTAGGCTGATATTCGTTTTGTCGAGGCGGTTATTGCCCCCGCCCCCCCGCGGCTCGCCAGTGCGATCTCGGTGTCGGGTAAAATACACAAGTCTATGTTCCCACCGATCCGCGGTCGGAAGTCCCTTGCGTCCGGGTCTAGGGGTGACTTCGTGTGGCCAATTCCCTTCCCTGGAGAACTTATTTTCACCGGCCCTGGTTCGTGCGCGAATCCTCTAGCCCATGCCTGCCTACCCGGTCCTGCGTCGCTATTTTCTAATCGCCCTAAGACTGCCAGACCCCCCGCTGCCACTGCCGCCGCACTCTCTTCGCGGAGCGCGGCCTCCATGCCGCCATCCGACGCCCGTGAGGTGCAGTCCCGGCCCCGAAGGTCAGTCGAGTCTCAGCCCCTTACCTCCACCTGGACCTTGTCACAAGCGCTTCCTGCTTCGGTAATACTCCTTTTCCATTCAGTTATCTTTATCGCCTTTGGCCCCTGTTCGGTTCCCACGCCCCCAAATTTCAATTTTCCGTCAGAGCCTTCCGTATTGGCTCGCAATCGGGGTACGTTTTTATGTTCCGTCCAGGTCAGTGGCACCCGACGTACCTCTCCGAAATCCCTGTTCCGTCGGAGGGTCGAGCCGGGCACTCGAACGCCCGATGCCATCTTTCCACAGCACCCACACAGCTTTTCGGGACATTCCCTCGCGAAGTGACCGACCACATTACAGCGATAGCACGCCCCAGGTTCCGGCCGTTGGTCATTGCCCCGTCTCAACGGCCCGTATCGGCTCCTCTCGTCGCAACTTAGTCCCTCACCGATATACGTTCCGCGGCCCTTGTTCGATGGTCTCGAACCTGGGTTTTGTTCTCCCCTGGCAGGGTTTAACGTAGTTCCCGTTCTGGATTTCTTATCGTTTTCCCGTGGTTTTCCCCCGATACCGGACTGCTTTCCCTTACCTCCGCGGCTGTCGCCTCATTACCTGACTCGACCAATTCAACTATCACGACGTTCTTTACCCGTGTTGGTTTCGCGCCCCCCAAGTAGGCCGACCCCGGAACCCGGCACTTGTCCCTTGGCGGAGGTCGTTGATAGCGTGCATCCAGATCCTTCAACCGTTCTAGTTTATACCCCACTGACTCCATCTCCGCCAGGTTCCGTACTTCGTGCCGCGCCGTGAACCGGCGATACTCAGGTAGCAGGATCCGGAACACTATCCGCGTTAGTTTCCCTTCTAACGGTGGGTGTTTGAACGCGCTCACGATGAGCTGGAAACAGGATAAGAAATTCGAAATGGATTCCTGTTCCCCCTGTCTACACCAATATAACTCATCCATTAGATCCTCCTCGTCGAGTCTATCCAAAAGTCGATACCGGAACGCCTGTTTGAACTGCTTCCAGCTCTTTAATTTTTCGCGCGTTGCCCGGAACCAACGGCCCGCCGTATGTGAAAACACCGCCGGCAGTGCTGTCAACATCTCCTCGTCACGAACGCCCATTGCTTCACGCCATTCCTGCAATATTTCCAAAAATTCTGTGGTTTGCATCTGGTCCGATTCTCCGGTAAAAAACAGTTTCTACGCCTGAAGTGATTTTACGTACTGCACCCCGCGTCCTACATCCAATCTATTTCCCTTCCTATGATGTCGCCGAAGTCCTTTTCCGTTCCCTTCGTCCTCGTCACTCGAGGTGGAGTAACGTGATCGAGGTGTTAGACTACACCGTTGTAGCACCAGGGATTTCCTCCGTCCTCCGGATCTTTGTTTCCCTCTCTCCATACCCGAATCGCTGCTGCTAGTGGCGTCCGGGCTATAATACTTCATTCCCCTGTCTCAACGTAAGTCACTTACATGTTTCGGGTAATCTTGGACCTCTTCCGCTTCCGCCTCGGACCATGAGCTTGCTCTTACTTCTCGCTGTTCCGAGATTCTTACCTGCCGCGATTCCTTCCCGCCGGGTATTCGATGGTGTCCTATTTCTGGTCCTACGCTAGCCCGTCTCCTTACCCCTGTCGCGATTGTATCCTTCACGACTACCGCGTTCCCCGCTACACCAGGTGGCCTGCCTGCCGGTGACTGAACGCCCTCCACCAGTCCCGATGTGATATTAACCGGTTCCGGGTATTCCTGTAGCCCTAGCCCCGACAGCACCTTCATTAACTGAGTCACGCTCGTTGTCAGCGCCGCTAGCTGTTCCGCCGTACTATCGCGATGGTCAACGTTTGCGGTGATTGACGGTTCACCTTCACCCTGAGCCGTTGCTACTATCGCCTGGTAGTCGACTATCAGTTCCGGAGGCCCCTGTGAGCCTCACATAAGATATAAAAAAGCTACTTCTATGCCAAATTTTAAAACGATTCATTGACCTTCATTCCTGTTATCGTAAACGAAAGAAAACGTACCTATTATTAAAAATAACTTCATTCTCGAAAACAAATGAACATAACGTCTTGTAATTTTAATTCAATTTTGTACTCGATAAGTGTAATAAGTGGTAAAAATTTTGAGTCAATCAATCGAATATTCATTTTAAAACAGCAATATTAAGAAACTTATACAAAATTTTTAACATCAAATATCTATGAATACAACAATCAGATTTTTTTGGCAAAGAACTGGATGCTTAGATATAAAAAAGCTTCTTCTCTTAATTAAATAGTAGAGGACCATCTTTGGAGGCAAAAAATTGAAAAGATCTTATTCCTTTATTCAAAACATAGAAATAAATTAACATATAAAACTTTTTTTAAAGACAATTAAACAATAAGGTATACGAGGGTCATTTGATAAGTACCTAGCCTACAAATGAAAACACCAAAATTTTACAAAAAATAAAATTTATTTTTCAATGTAGTCTCCTTTTAGTTGAATACACTTGGTCCAGCGGTGTTCCAATTTTTTTAACCCCGTTGAAAAAAATTTTTTCTCTTGGTTTGCAAAATAGGCCTCCGTGGCGGCGATTATTTCGTTATTGGAGTGGAATCTCTTCCCGGCGAGCGAATTTTTTAGGTTCGGAAACAAAAAAAAGTCGCACGAAGCCAAATCTGGAGAATACGGTGGATGGGGCAGCAGTTCGTAGCGTAATTCGACCAATTTAGTCGTGGCGAGTGCAGAAGTGTGAGCCGGTGCATTATTGTGGTGGAAAAGCACTTTCTTTTTAGACAAATGGGGCCGTTTTTCTTCTAACACGGCGTCAAATCGGCTCAATAGTTCGGCGTAGTACTGTCCTATGACCGTTTTGCCCTTCTCCAGATAGTCAATAAAAATCACCTTGAGAATCCCAGAAAACAGTGGCCATCACCTTTCCGGCCGACGGGACCGTCTTCGCCTTCTTCGGAGCAGGTTCACCGGATAAGGTCCACTGTTTTGACTGCTCCTTGGTCTCTGGAGTGTAGTAGTGAATCCATATTTCGTCGACGGTCACGTAACGACGCAAAAACTCTTTTGGATTGCGATTAAACAGCTCCAAACATTGCTCTGAACTGGTCACACGGATGCGCTTGTTGTCTGCAGTCAGCAAACGCGGCACCCACCTTGCTGATAGCTTCCTCATGCCTAAAATCTCATGTAGGATATGCCACACGCGTTCTTCTGAGATGCCTACTATCGCAGCTATCTCGTGCACCTTTAATCGGCGGTCTGACAAAACGATATCGTGTATTTTTGTCACGTTCTCCTCCGTAGTGGCTGTTTTCGGAGCACCTGGGCGTGGATCATCAAAAACCGACGTACGACCACGTTGAAACTCGTTATACCAAAATTTAACGGTCGCCATCGAAGGAGAAGCATCCCCATACACTACATCCAAGCGTTCTTTAATTTCACTGCGCGATTTCCCTTCCAAAAACAAGAATCGAATCACCGACCGATATTGTTCTTTCTCCATTTTTTTAAAAATCAACGGACACATTTGCTTTCACACGCTCTCAAAAATAAACTACAACTCCGATCCGGCTGAAATTTCGTCTGTAACCGTTTATAGGAAGATACTGCACTGTAGTGTATTTCTGGTGCGATAGTGGCACCATCTGGCGGTGAAGCTAGGTACTTGTCAAATGACCCTCGTAAATACAAAAACCAAATTATCCAAATTATAAACGTATATATCCTACGTCGATCAGATGTTATTCTCCACTGAAAACAATAATACGTACACTGTATTTATATACGCTGGACGATGTTTACATAAAGAGTTATACAGCATCAAGTTAGTTAATGATAGGAAAATACATTGGACTTAGTCTTTGTATATCTTCCATTTTATTAATACTATTTTGATTGCTTTTTATATAGATCATTTCGGAAATCAGTCTTTTTTTGTAATTGCTTTCAAAATCTAAATGTATTTTCCCAATCGAACTCATGCTTGTTTTCCAATCGATGTGTACTGACAACAGACTCTTTATTTTTGTTTGTTGCACACCAAATGCAAGACAAGTCTTGTAATTTTGACACTTCGTAAAGAGTCCTTCGAACGTTTGAAATTTACGGCTTATATGCTCCCGACCGTCCAATCTGTTCAACGGAGTCGCTACTAGTGGGCCACGTAACGGAGCGAAATGAAAACTGGTAGCGACTCCTATGAACAAATTGGAAGGTTGAGAACATATAAGCCATGAATTACAAACGTTCGCAGGACTCTTTACGAAGGGTCCAAATTACAAGTTTTGCCTTGTCATTGGTTCCCTCTTGGCATTGGGGACTCAGAAGTTTACGCCATATGGGCGTTAAATAGAATTGATTTTATTTCAAACTCTTGATAAACCTCGATAATATAGGATAGGATAAAATCGAAAAAAAATCTGCGTGAAAAATTAATACAAATATAATATTCCTCAAACGTTGTCATATGTTGGACGAATATTGCTGCAATATTACTTTTAGGTATAGCTTTATAATATTCCTCATTTAATATTCCTCACGTATTGTTTAATCCTGTAGGAATATTCCTCTAACATTGCTAAATTAAGGAAATAATCGGTTCATAAATATTAAAAAAAAAGAAAATATTTGTGAAGAATTATTTAACCGTGGACAAATATTGCTCCAATATTACTGCACTTGATCCCCTAATCTATCAGCCTGAAAAAACAATGGAATAACGGAAATAGCGGTTGGCAGCAATATTGTCTCACGGTTGCATACATATTTACTAGGATTGGGGGAATATTCATGAATCTGCCGAATATGCCAAAGCAACTTTGAGGCAATATTGCTCCAACAATCAGTGCTATAGGGGAACTGACCATAGTAGTCGGAAATGGTTATGCAATCTGCATAATTCCACCGGATGCCTAGCGCGGTGGGCGTTTCAAATACAAGCGTATGACTACGACGTCGGACATTGTAAAGGCTCATTAAATCACGTGCCTGACGCACTCTCTCGCATGTTTGAACGCGAGGAGGCACCAGACCTCGCGTCAATAGGTATCTCAGAAGAGACAAATGACGCCTGGTATAAGCGCATGTTCGCAGCCGTCGGACAAAATCCCGGTGACTACCCGTGGTGAAAGATGGTTCACGGGTGCCTCTATAGCTACCGCCCGAATCACGCGGTCGAAGATTTGCTCGAAGATGAGGACGCCTGGAAACTAGTGTTGCCATTAGAGCAAAGCGAAAAAACGATGCGAGAAAGCCACGCAGAACCTACTGCGGGCTACTTAGGCCGAGCGAAAATGCATGCGCGTGTCACGCTCTATTATGACTACCCTCGTTGCGCAAAGATGTCGCTGACTTTATGCGGAACTGCTTGATTTGTCAGCAGTGCAAAGTGCAGCAGACAGCATAGGCTGGCCTTAAAGGCAACTATCGCGCACAACGCCCGTAGCATCTTGTCGCAGTGGATATTATGGAACCCTCCCCAACTCGAGGTTACGAGTACCTACTGACATTTCTGGACTTATTTACTAAGTCGATTGAAAGCGTGCCAATTCGCAAGGCAAACCTACGAACCATCTAAAAGGAACTGGAAGAGCGGATCCTCCTAGGCTTTGGAGTACCCGAAGCTTTTCACTCCGACAATGGAAAAAGGCTCTTGACTCTTTTCTAACAAGTTTTGCATACGATGATTCCCTCGTATCACGCGCAGGCGAATCCTGTAGAGCAAGTGAATCGCAGGTGAAAACCATGATCACCGCTTTTCTCGAAGAAAACTATAAGGAATGGGATTTGCACATCCCCGAATTAAACTTCGCATACAACACTGCGATGCAGGAGTCGACGAGGTCAAGACCAGCTTCTCTGAACATGGACCGACAACCAACTCTGCCCGTTTTCTTGAAACGTCGCGAAGAGCGCGCACTGGAAGAGCTTGCAGAAGCAGCTGAGCTTCAGCGCTGGCGCACGGTGTTGCAGATGTTGCAAGACGTACAACAATCCGCTGCAAAGAACGATTCAGCAGCGCAACAGCGACAGTCGCAATATTGTAATGCGTCATGTCATGACGTTCACTTTAAAGTGAAGGACAAGGTGTGGATGCGAAATCGCATTCTCTCCTCGGCAGCACAAGGGGTAGCAGCGAAGTTAGCGCCGAAGTACGCCGGTTCGTACGTAATCACAGCCAAGCTTGGCTCGATATGAACGAGCTACGAGACTTCGACGGAAAGAACTGTGGCAAGGTCCACGTGGAAGACCTTAAACCCATACCATACTACGAAAAGGTTGATTTTACCGTTGATGCAGGGAGTTCCACTGACGTTAACTCGCACGCGACGACCAGGCTAGAAAAAATCTCGGCGACGACGGATTTCTGAATGATCTGGCAGCAAGCGTCCGCGAGTAACGGTAGGCGCTGACGAGCGAAAGCCGCGACCACTCGTGACAAGCGCAAACGTGTTGAGAATGTGATACATATATATTGTACCAGCGCAATTAATATGTGTCGCCGTGTCTGCCGGAGCTAGACACACACATGTACGCCACCTCACTCCGTGTACATGAGAGAGTATCATGATATGCGTGATTCTGACTCGCGCCGAGGATTTACCTAATAGACTAAGTTACTTTTTAATAAACATTTTATTTTACGGTAGTCTTCCTCTCTTAATTTCCAAAGCCTTACCCGTTTTTCAACATGGTAGCGATCTGTGGTTTGCTCGGGTAAGTGTAGCTTTTTTATCTTCCAAGTGTACTCTCGAGTCGCTTGGAGATAAATCAACGGCCATAAACGTGACTAAGGAAAAGTCTGAGCACGAAGGAACACTCAAGATAATGGAAGTAGCTACAACATTGGAGATCAAGCAAAAAGAGAAAATGGCAGGATGATGTGATATTACGATTCCAGTATTTGATGGACAGGATTACAGTATGTAGAAAAAGATAATTATGTCGAATAATTATGTATTTCAAATTCAAGAAACGCAATGAGGTAACAAGAAGAGGGAAAGCAACTACAGATACAGATGACTGGGATGAAAAAGAATTAAAAACAATAAATCGCATATATAGTACAATCTCAAATAAGCAATTGGAGTTTGTGTGTTTAGAAGAAACAGCCTACAAAATTTTGAAAAAGTTGGACAGTATGTATTTAAAGGAATCAACGTTTACAAATTAGATGCAGGAACAGACTAGAAAAAATGAGATTAAATAATTACAGTGACTACGAGTCATTTTTCAGTGAATACAAAAGAACAGTTAATGAGTTGAAAGGCGCCGGTGCGAAAGTGAGTGAAAAAGAGAAACTGAGTTATATGCTCAACATGTTGCCAGATTGATATAGCTATATGAGGAAATCCACGGAACGTTTAACTGTTTTGTTACTTTTTTCTTAAAGTAATTTATTGTTGCTATTAGCAGAGCGTGCGAAGCACATAAACGAGACAAGATGAACAATCTTCAATTTTTACGTAGAAAACCAGTCAAGTATTCCATATTAGTGTGCCACGCATGCTCAAGTCTGGGGATGTAAAAAACTGTCGAAAAAAGTCCACTTTTTGGAAAAAGTGGAAAAAGTGGACTTTTTTGGACAGTATTTTACATCCCCAGACTTGAGCATGCTTAGCACACTAATATGGATTACTGGACTGGTTTTCTACGTAAAAATTGAAGATTTTACAGCTTGTCTCGTTTATGTGCTTCGCACGCTTCACTAAAAGCAGTAATAAATTACTTTTAAAAAGAAAGTATCAAAACAGTTAAAGGTTCCATGGATTTCCTCATATATGCGACTTAATTGATACTCTAAAGGAAGAAGATCAAACGGCTGATTACAACGAAATAAAATAAAATAAGCTGAAGTGAAGAACAGAAATGAGCATAGTAGTAAAGAGACAAACGTTTTTATGGCAAAGAGAGGCCAAAAAGGAAATGGCTTCAAATGTGGTAGAAGCGGTTATTATGCCAGCGACTATAAAAATGGCGGCCAAGCGGGTCGAAACGGCGGAACATGGCGAGGATCGACGACACGTGGGCGCAGCCAAGGCAGAGCCGGAAGAGGAAGTTACGGTAGAGGTCGCGGAAACCACCGAGGAAAACGTGGTAAACATGGAGCCGGTACGGGTGAGCAGAGCAGAGAAGGCGTGAACTCCTGGGTAGCAACGGCGCACGGCGCACAGCAGCGAGACAAACAGGTTATGTGATAATGAAATAGAATGGTTACTCCATAGTGGTAGCTCCGATCACATAATTAAAAATGATAATTATTCTGAAAAGTATATATATTTAAAAGAGCCATTAAATATTTATTTAGGAGATAATAGATCAGTAGAAGATACCAAAATAGGAAATGTAGTAACTTACTTTAACGCGTTTGATAATGAAAGTAACGTAACTATTAATAATGTATTACATTTTATGCAAAAGATATGAATGTAAATTTGATAAGCTACGGAAAATTAACAGAGAAAATACTATTATTTGTATAGGAAAGTTTGCAAAGGTTATTAATGAAAATAACAAAGTCGTAGCAATAGCGGTCAAAGAAAATAGAGTTTGTAAGATGAAAAGTAAATGAATATTAACGAGACTTGTGTAAATAGTACCGGACGAAATAATAATATGAGTCAAAAGGAAAGGTGGCACATGGTGTTAGGTCATGTGGATTTAGGTTATTTGAATACGAAATGTAAACAGCAGTTGCTGGAACATGTTCCCAGTGATCTTGAAACAGACTTTATGAAACGTAAAACTTATATTAAAAATAAAATGCACAATTTACCATTCGAGAATACCAGAAGTAGAGCGAAAGAGATTTTAGAAATTATATATACGGATGTATGCAGTCCACTAAAAACTACGGGATTTAACGGGAGAAAATTATTTTGTTTTTTTCATTAATCATTATAGTAAAATTGCTAAGATTTCTTGTATAAAATCGAAAGATAAAGTTTTTGATTGCTTGGGGAGATATGTGAATGAATGTGAAAATTTAGCAGAAAAGAAAGTAAAGATATTAAGGGGGTCAGACACCTTTAAAATTTTCTTCATAAAATGACCTGAAACAAATAAATTTTCATATTAGAAATATGTAGAAATATGTTAAATATATTCAATTTGTGATAAAATGATACCCAAAAAAAATTTTGATCGATTTTAACCAAATATATGGCCATTTCAAAATTTTTGCTCTACCGTCAACTCCAGCATATATCTGCATATATTTTAATGGTAGAGATCCTAGAATTTTGGTATTTTCTATGACTATCGACTGAAGAGTTGTATGTATCCAATTTATTTGATTACATAATTTTTGACAGTAAAACATTATTTAATCAAGTAAATCGGATACATACAACTCTTCAGTCAATAGACATATAAAATATCAAAATTTTAGGACCTCTCCCATTAAAATATATGCAGTTCCTGAATTTGGAGTCGACGGCAGAGCCCAAAATTTTACATTATGTAGAAAACAGCTTTAAAGATAAAATTACTAAAATACTTCTTTATTTCTTCTTCTTTATTTCATAACTCCATCTCTGCCCTGAAACACAAAAAAGTATTGTTTTTAGCTCAAAATATTTTACATTTATTGGGACCTTGAATAAGTTCTCGCTGTTTTTTTTTTTTGCGAAAATTGATGCTTTATTTAAAGTATGTAGTAAAAAGCATGTCACTCAAAATATTACCCATCACTAGTCACAACCTCCTCCCATCTTTCTGGCAATTTACGGATTCCATCTCGGAAGAACTGCTCGTCTTTTGAAGCTATCCAAGAATCGACCCATTTTTTGGTATCTTCATAAGAATGGAAGTGCTGCTCTGCCAAGCCATGAGCCATCGACTGGAACAAGTGGTAGTCGGAAGGAGTAATGTCTGGGCTATACGGTGGGTGAGGTAGGACATCCCATTGAAGCGCCTCCAAAGTTTCTTTGACGACTTTTGCAACATGTGGCTGAGCATTGTCGTATAACAAAACCACCTTGTCGTGTCTCTGCTCGTACAGCGGCCGTTTTTCCTTTAGGGCTCGGCTCAAACACATCAATTGCAGTCTATAGCGATCTCCCGTGATAGTTTCGTTCGGGTTCAGCAGTTCATAATAAATTACACCCTGCTGATTCCACCAAATGCAGAGGAGAAGTTTCGAACCATGGATATTTGGCTTTGCGGACGATGTTGATGCATGGTCGGGCTTACCTCACGATGTTTTACGCTTAGAATTATCGTACTGTATCCACTTTTCATCGCCAGTCACGATACGATGGAAAAAACCTTTCCTTTTCTGCCGTTGAAGCAGCACTTCACATGTGAGAAAACGCCATTCGACGACTATCGGCTTCAACTCATACGGCACCCAATGTCCTTGCTTGTGGATCATTCCTAACGTTTTCAAACGTTTCGGAACTGTTGTCTCATCTACTCGAAATCATTTTGCAAGTTCAGCTAGCGTACGATATAAGTCATCACTTAGTAATTCCTCCAATTCTTCGTCTTCAAACTTTTTTGGTGCACCAGTACGTTCTTTATCTCCAAGATCAAAATCGTTATTTTTAAAGCGTCGAAACCAGTCTCTGCAAGTCGTTTCCGACAGAGCATAGTCACCGTAAGCTTCAACAAGAATCCTGGGCGCTTCAGCTGTAGATTTTTTTTTAATAAAATAGTGCAATAAAATTCCCCGCAACTACTCTTTACTTGGCACAAAACTTGACATTTTTGGTAGTAAGAACAAAAAACGCTGTTTACACTATGGCGAACTAACATACACTTAAGTTCAAGCTCACCGACAGTACTTCCTTATAGATGCATTAGCATCTGAAATTAAATATACTTAGTCCTGGTAACGCCATCTGTCAGGAAACAGCGAGAACTTATTCAAGGACCCAATAGAATAAATATTCTGGTATTTCAGTATACAGTCCATCAGACTTGTAAGCTATATGAGCACGCGTAACAGTCATATCCACATCAGTCAGTCAAGTTTGTTAAGAGGGTCGGACACCTTTAAAATGACAAAAAATCAATTTTCTTTATTATATATTTTACTAAAACAACATTTGTAGAATATGTCCCAATTAGTTTTAAAGCATTATCAATTTTTGTTTTAAGAATATATACAAAAAACTGATAAAGCTTTTCATTTGTTTTTTGTTCAAATTACATTTTACTCCTTGTATACATATTTATACAATCATATATTATTTCTACTAATTTTTTTTTTATTTCACTGTTCTTAATATATTTAAAATTCTCACTCTACATATCTATATATACTTTAAAAGATCCAAAAATAATATTTTAAACATTAATATAAAGATAAAAAATAAATATTATAATTTATGGACGGTATTTTTGGCAAAAATAAAAATTTGAGTTTAAAACTTATATAGCATTTAAGTTGGCACCGTAACAACCTGACTTATCAATGACAGCCTCTCACAGGCTCACAGCTCACTCCTTTATTGTAACAGAGCTGATTTTAACCTATGTAAAAGTCCGCAAGAAATGTAAACATGCACAGCTGTCATTTCATATAAATACTGTGATATCAGCATCAGCACCTTTTGTATGCAAAGTGTTGTTCTTAATTTTCATTGTTTCCAACGGATTTGGGAGTAAACATTTAGTGTATTATAATACGTAAAGGTATTTTAAATCAGTTTTTAAAAGTGTTTGAATAATACGTGTGACAGTTGAATTAAAGTTTTAGAAATAGCTTTTAGTACTTGAACTTTTATTGGAAACTTTATACTTAAAATAACAGGGATTGATACTAAAGAATAATTAAGTCTATATTGACTATTACAAAAAACATTTAGTGTACAGATTTAAATCAACTTTTAAAGGAAGCGAAAGATATGCTATTGTGCAGAAAGATGTTATGGAAACTTCGCTTCTGCCAGAAAGCTACCATTATCAGCCAATGCCTGAATCTCACTATGATATAATTGATATTTTATTTTCTGAAGTAAAAACAGTTATGCACTGCAATAAATATGTATCAGTCGTATTCTCTTTATTAAGTAATAATATTATATGTGAAAAAGAATAGTGAAGGAGAAGTAAAGAAGTTCACCTAATCAGACATTAAAAGAAGATCAATATAGGAGTGTTGCTGCTATAAACATTTTTTTCAAGCATTTGGCTATGGCGATACTAGCTTCATAACATGCATGAAGGATTTTGGATTTCTCAACATATTCTTTATTTAGCTCAATATATGTATAAGAATCTAATATATGTGATAAAGATTATTAAAAACATATGGATTTAAAAGCACCAAAGGGTCTGCATGTTAAACCACTTAAAAAACTTGACTCACTGATGTGGATATGACTGTTACGCGTGCTCATAGCTTACAAGTCTGATAGATCGTATACTGAGGTACCAGAATATTTGTTCTAAATGTAAAATATTTTGAGCTAAAAACAATACTTTTGTGTATTTCAGGGCAGAGATGGAGGTAAGAAATAAAGAAGAAGAAATAAAGATGTATTTTAGTAATTTTATCTTTAAAGCTGTTTTCTACATAATGTAAAATTTTAAGCTCTGCCGTCGACTCCCGATTCAGGAACTGCATATATTGCTTCCTCAAAGAGGAAACTTTGTAACGGTGAAAAAAATTTTCGAAAAAAAAGTCTTCAAAAAGATGTTTTATGGTGGTATATGTGTATATTATTTGATTTTGATGATTTTTGATTTCGTGGATGTATGTATGTGTGTGTGTGTGTGTGTGTGTGTGTGTGTGTGTGTGTGTGTGTGTGTGTATGTGTGTGTGTGTGTGTGTGTGTGTGTGTGTGTTTGTGTGTGTGTGTGTGTGTGTGTGTGTGTGTGTGTGTGTGTGTGTGTGTGTGTGTGTGTGTGTGTGTGTGTATTTCAACTCTTAATATCTCCGAAACTAATCAACCGATTTTCGTCGGGTAAAGCTTATTCCCTTCGTCTTGCGGCAAAAGGAAAGTACCTTGATGGATTTGGGATTTTATTGATTTTCTTTTGTTTTATAACCAAAAAACGATTTTGAATTTTTAGTTTTTTTGATTTTTTCGTATATTATAGTAATTATTACATAAAATAATAAACTTCTCTTAAAAGGTATTCAAATTACCTACATTTTCTTTTTTTTAAATTTAAAATATCTTCACTCTGTCATTTGTTATTAAGGAAAACATTTTTATATTTCAAAAATTAATATCTCAAAAAATATTATATTTATCGATTTGAAATTTTAACCAGTTATTGTAGTAATTGAAGGCTATATCTGGTTAAAATTTCAAGAGATTATCTTCATTTGTTCCGTAGAAAAAAAATTATTTTCCAAAGAACAATTTTGAATTTTTAGTTTTTCCGATTTTTTCATATCTTATAGCCATCATTGAATAATATAATAAACTTTTCTTGAAAGGTATTTAAATTACCTATATTTTCCTTTTTTAAAATTTAAAATATCTTCACTCTGTCATTTGTTATTAAGGAAAACTTTTTTATATTTCATAAATTAATTTGTCAAAAAATATTTTATTTATCGACTTGAAATTTTAACCAGTTATTGCACTAATTGAAGACTATATTTGGTTAAAATTTCAAGAGATTATCTTCATTTGTTTTTTAGAAAAGAATTATTTTAGAAAAAATTTTCGTTTTCGTTGTCGCACGATAATTAGAGCAAAAATTATCCAATTGTCCTGAAATTTGGCACAGATGTAGCTTTAAAATATCTTCAGATCGAGTTCGTTGCCCAAAAAAATCGGTCCATTACGAAAAAGATATTTGAGGGGGGGGTCCAAAGTTTAGACGACTCACTAGAAAATTGAAGTCAACTATAGACGTGCTCGGTTTCGATATAAGCTACTGCAGATTGTGCAAAATTTCGAAATTCTAAATTACGAAAATCATATTTTCGAATGTAACAATTCACCTACCGTCCAAAACATCGAATTTCATTAATAGAATTTTAATAGGGATATAATAAACATATTTCGAAATAAATCATTAGAAACAAGTTATCTTTGCTTTGAAATCGCATTGATGAAATTCGATGTTTTGGACAGTAGGTGAATTGTTAGATTCGAAAATATAATTTTCGTCTTTTAGAATTTCGAAATTTTGCACAATCTGCAGTAGCTTATATCTAAACCGAGCACGTCTATAGTTGACTTCAGTTTTCAAGTGAGTCGTCTAAACTTTGGACCCCCCCTTTGAGGTTAAAAATAAAAAAAAAAAATTTTCGAATCGCGTTTTCTCAAAGAATACTTGATTTATCGACTTCAAATTTTAACCATTTATTAAATTTATGGAAGACTATATTTGGTTAAAATTTCAGAAGATTATCTTCATTTGTATTTTAGACAAAAATTATTTTAGAAAAAATTTGCGTTTTTGCTGTCGCACGATAACAAGAGCAAAAATTATCAAATCGCCCTGAAATTTGGCATAGATGTAGTTTTTATATATCTTCAGATCGAGTTGGTTGCTCAAAAAAATTGGTCCATTACGAAAAAAGATATTTGAGGTTAAAAATTTTTTAAAAAAATTTTCGAATGGCGTTTTATAAGAGAATACTTTATTTATCGACTTGAAATTTTAACCACTTGTTACACTCATTGAAAACTATATGTTGTTCAAATTTCAAGAGATTATCTTCATTTGTTCCGTAGAAAAAAAATTATTTTCCAAAGAACAATTTTGAATTTTTAGTTTTTCCGATTTTTTCATATCTTATAGCCATCATTGAATAATATAATAAACTTTTCTTGAAAGGTATTTAAATTACCTATATTTTCCTTTTTTAAAATTTAAAATATCTTCACTCTGTCATTTGTTATTAAGGAAAACTTTTTTATATTTCATAAATTAATTTGTCAAAAAATATTTTATTTATCGACTTGAAATTTTAACCAGTTATTGCACTAATTGAAGACTATATTTGGTTAAAATTTCAAGAGATTATCTTCATTTGTTTTTTAGAAAAGAATTATTTTAGAAAAAATTTTCGTTTTCGTTGTCGCACGATAATTAGAGCAAAAATTATCCAATTGTCCTGAAATTTGGCACAGATGTAGCTTTAAAATATCTTCAGATCGAGTTCGTTGCCCAAAAAAATCGGTCCATTACGAAAAAAGATATTTGAGGGGGGGGGGGGGTCCAAAGTTTAGACGACTCACTAGAAAATTGAAGTCAACTATAGACGTGCTCGGTTTCGATATAAGCTACTGCAGATTGTGCAAAATTTCGAAATTCTAAATTACGAAAATCATATTTTCGAATGTAACAATTCACCTACCGTCCAAAACATCGAATTTCATTAATAGAATTTTAATAGGGATATAATAAACATATTTCGAAATAAATCATTAGAAACAAGTTATCTTTGCTTTGAAATCGCATTGATGAAATTTGATGTTTTGGACAGTAGGTGAATTGTTAGATTCGAAAATATAATTTTCGTCTTTTAGAATTTCGAAATTTTGCACAATCTGCAGTAGCTTATATCTAAACCGAGCACGTCTATAGTTGACTTCAGTTTTCAAGTGAGTCGTCTAAACTTTGGAGCCCCCCTTTGAGGTTAAAAATAAAAAAAAAAAATTTTCGAATCGCGTTTTCTCAAAGAATACTTGATTTATCGACTTCAAATTTTAACCATTTATTAAATTTATGGAAGACTATATTTGGTTAAAATTTCAGAAGATTATCTTCATTTGTATTTTAGACAAAAATTATTTTAGAAAAAATTTGCGTTTTTGCTGTCGCACGATAACAAGAGCAAAAATTATCAAATCGCCCTGAAATTTGGCATAGATGTAGTTTTTATATATCTTCAGATCGAGTTGGTTGCTCAAAAAAATTGGTCCATTACGAAAAAAGATATTTGAGGTTAAAAATTTTTTAAAAAAATTTTCGAATGGCGTTTTATAAGAGAATACTTTATTTATCGACTTGAAATTTTAACCACTTGTTACACTCATTGAAAACTATATGTTGTTCAAATTTCAAGAGATTATCTTCATTCGTTTTTTAGAAAAAAATTATTTTAGAAAAAATTTGCGTTTTTGCTGTCGCACGATAACTAGAGCAAAAATTACCCAATCGTCCTGAAATTTGGCACAGATGTACCTTTTAATATCTTCAGATCCAGTTGGTTGCTCAAAAAAATTGGTCCATTACGAAAAAAGATATTTGAGGTTAAAAATTTTTTAAAAAAATTTTCGAATGGCGTTTTATAAGAGAATACTTTATTTATCGACTTGAAATTTTAACCACTTGTTACACTCATTGAAAACTATATGTTGTTTAAATTTCAAGAGATTATCTTCATTCGTTTTTTTGAAACAAATCATTTTAGAAAAAAATTTGCGTTTTAATTGTCGCACGATAACAAGAGCTAAACAGGAGCACTTTCGATGATCAATTTCAAACTTTTATAACTTTGGAAGGAATCGATATCTTTTGTTCTTTAAAAACGCAAATGAAAGCTCGTTTTCTCTAGTTTTATTTTCTCTACTTGAAATTATATTTAAGACTTTCTAAAGTTTAATAGTTGCCATTTTTAGAGAAGGTTTTTTTCAACACTTTCTTCAAAATAAAGCTAAAAGTTCCCAGAACTTTAGTTTTTTTCAGCGTTAGGGTCTAATATTGCAGCTTTCTTCATATTTGTACATCCAAAAACATATACCACAGTTTGACCTGAATCCGGACCCATGACCCTCTCCTTGTTAGTCTAACCTTACAAGATAAAGTATTAAATATTAAATATTATAGAAGTAAAAATTAATTAAAGGGATCAATAAATTAAGTTTGAGGAAGCTACGTGCCAATGAATTGGCAGCGGTTTTTTAATGGGAGAGGTCCTAAAATTTTGGTATTTTATATGCCTATTCACTGAAGAGTTGTATGTATCCAATTTATTTGATTAAATAATTTTTTATGGTCAAAGATTGCTAAAAAAACTGAATTTAACTTAAATTTAACTTGTACCTACAACTCTTCAGTCAATAGTCATATAAAATGCCAAAATTTTAGGACCTCTCACATTAAAATATACGCAGTTCCTGAATCTGAAGCCGACGGCAGAGAAAAAATTTTGAAATGGCCATATATTTAGTTAAAATCGATCAAAAATTTTTTTTTTTTGGGTCTCATTTTATCAAAAATTGAATACATTTTTAGGATATTACTTCTAGATATTTCTGATTATGAAAATTAATTTTTTTCAGGTCATTTTATGATGAAAATTGTAAAGGTGTCTGACCCACTTGAGTGGTTTAACATCTAGATCCTTTGGTGCTTTTAAATCCGTATGTTTTTAATAATCTTTATCACATATATTAGATTCTTATATACTGAGGTAAATAAAGAATCTGTTGAGAAATCCAAAATCCTTCATGCATGTTATGAAGCCAGATCGCCATAGCCAAATGCTTAAAAAAAATGTTTATAGCAGCAACCCTCCTATATTGATCTTCATTTAATGTCTGATATGCTGAACTTCTTTACTTGTCCTTTTCTTTTTTCTTTTGTCTTTTTGCTTCCTCATAGAGGAAGCTTTGTAACAGTAAAATTTTAATTTTCTTTAAATTGCTCTAGAAACATGAATAAAGGTGTTAGAAGTTTGTGTCACATGATTTTACAAAATGTGTGTGTGTGTGTGTGTGCGTGCGTGCGTGCGCGTGTGTGTGTGTGTATGTGTGTGTGTGTGAGTGTGTGTGTGTGTGTGTGTGTGTGTGTGTGTGTGTGTGTGTGTGTGTGTGTGTGTGTGTGTGTGTGTGTGTGTGTGTGTGTGTGTGTGTGTGTGTGTGTGTGTGTGTGTGTGTGCGTGTGTGTACCGCTTTATTTTCGGATCTACGCGGTCGATTTTAACCGGACGGGTCTCATTTTTTTTGTTTTTTGATTCTGAATTCGGGAAAAAAATAATTTTGTACGACTAACTGATTCGTTTTTGTTTTATGAAAAATTTTTCATTTTCGAAAAATTTATTTTTGAGTTTTTTTAATGATTGGATTTAAATTTTATAATCCGATGGGTAGCGTTCAAAAGAGCATAAAAAAACCTATATTTAAAAAAAAAAAATTTCTCTAGCTATCACGGTTATTTTGTTATTAACAAAAACGTGTTTTTTTTTAAATGCTTATAACTCCCAAACTATATGGTCAATTTTTTTGAGAAAAATCATGATAATGGAGATTATGAATAGCTATAATATGTATAAAATTGAATCCATTCTATTGATTAGTTTTTAAGAAAAAAATGAAAAAATGAAAAAAACGTGTTTTAGGTGGCGACAATTTACGGGAGTAAAATTGTGTTAATCGCTTCAAAATTCCCTGTAGAGGTAGATTTTTGGTTGCCACCTGCACCTTTCTTTGGGATAGATGATTGGTTCATAAATTTCAGAGATTTTTGAGGTTAAAATTTTTGTAACCTCTTTTTCGAATCGTAATTTCTCGAGAACGGCTGTATGTATCAGAATGGGATAGGTAGCATTTAAAAGAGAATTAAAATACCTATATTTTCTAAAAAAAAAAGTTTCTAGCTATCACGGTTCTTTGGTTATTAACAAAAACGTAAAACATGAAAAATGAAAAAAATGAGTTTTGTATGTCCAACGATTCCGGAGGGAAAATAGTCGTAATTTCTTCAAAATTCCTTGTGGATGTAGATTTTGGATAGCTCTTGGTTGAGTTCTTTGGGCAAAATAATTGGTCCATAAATTTCAGAGGTATTTGAGGTTAAAATTTTTAAAACTTTTTTTTAAATCGTAATTTCTCGAGAACGGTTCTATGAATCAGCTACAGATTTCTAGAAAATTTTGTATGTGATATAGATATTATGTATGTGAATTTTCATCAAGATCGTACGATTACTTTTTGATATTCAAAATTTTCCTATTTTACAAAGTTATTTATTTGTCGCCTGATAACTAGAGAAAACTTGTTTTAATTTTTTTTTTTTTTAATTTAGCGGAGATGTAGAATGTATATTATTTATTATATGCGTTTTTAGAGTAAAAGAATTCGTTTATGAATTTCAGAGATATTCGAGGTTAAAACTGATTTAGCCTTCTTTCCAATTCGTAATTTTTTGGATATATCTATACTAGAAAATGGAAATAACACGTGCTATGCGTGCGTGTTGTTCACTTGTTTTTGTTTTTTATTGAGGGTAATTTACAGCGCGATCAAGTTTTAACCTTATTAGATTCATTGAAGAATATATTTGGTTGAAATTTCAAAAGATTATCTTTATTTTTTACTCAAAATATCGTAATTTTTTGTATAGAACATTGATTGGGAAAAAGTTTGCATTTTACTTGCAGAATATGCCAGTATTTTTGTTGTAACCTTTTCGGAAAGTCTTTTGACTGATTGACTTGATTGGTGACTTTATAATAAACATTCATATGTGTAATAAACGAATATATGTAATACAGAGTTTGGTAATTTGTTCAAATTTATTTTTAAGTTTTCAAAATATTATGGATTTAAGATATTACCCAAAGTTGAAGTTGCACGCGATAACAATATTAAGAAAATCAACCAATAGTCCTAAAATTTGGGAGAGATATATTTTTTTTATATCTTCAAACTCAATTCGTTGCCCGATAAAATCGAACTATTACGACGAAAGATATTTGAGGTTTAAAATAAAACTAATTGAACATATGATAATATTTTGAAAAAATTGATTTATAAAAATATCGGGTTGTCGCACGAGAAAAAGTGTAACAAGAATGAATTTTCGAAAAATATATATTACTTTATTACGAATATTCATAAAGAAAATTGGGTATGATACAATTAATTATTGTGATAAAAAATTTAAAAAAAAATGAATAAATACATTATTTTGAGGAAGCTAAGTGCCAATGTATTGGCAGCGGTTTTTTTTCTTGTTCTTTTTTTGTTTTTTTTTTTTTCATTATTCTTTTTCACATACAATATTATTACTTAATAAAGAGAATACGACTGATATATATTTATTGCAGTGCATAACTGTGTTGACTTCAGAAAATAAAATGTCAATTATATCATAGTGAGATTCAGGCGATGGTTGATAATGGTAGCTTTCTGGCAGAAGCGAAGGTTCCATAGTGTTTTTCTGCACAATAGGATATCTTTCGCTTCCTTTAAAAGATGATTTAAATCTGTGCACTAAATGTTTTTTGTAATAGTCAGTATAGACTTAATTTTTCTTTAGTATCAAATCCCTGTTATTTTAAGTATAAAGTTTCCAATAAAAGTTCACGTACTAAAAAGCTATTTCTAAAACTTTAGTTCAACTGTCACTCATATTATTCAAACACTTTTAAAAACTTATTTGAAATACGTTTACGTATTATAATACACTAAATGTTTACTCCCAAATCCGTTGGAAACAATGAAAACTAAGAACAACACTTTGTATAAAAAAGTGCTGATGCTGATATTACAGTGTTTATATGAAATGACAGCTGTGCATGTTTACATTGCTTGCGGACTTTTACACAGGTTAAAATCAGCTCTGTTACTCTAAAGGAGTGAGCTATGAGAGGCTGTCGGTGATAAGAGAGGTTGTTACGATGCCAACTTAACTACTATAAGTTTTAAATTCGAATTTTTATTTTTGTCAAAAATACCGTCCATAAATTATATTATTTATTTTTTATCTTTATATTAATGTATAAATTATTATTTTTGGATTTTTTAAAGTATATATAGATATGTAAAGTGAGAATTTTAAATATATTAGGTGCAGGGAAATAACAAAAAAATTAGCAAAAAAAATCCGATTATATAAATATGTATACTGTAACGGGCTAAATGCTGTCCTCGGTGCGCTATATCTCAAAGCGGACTTGCCGATGAACGGCGCAGCAATTGACAGGCGCGAGCACTTACTCATGCCAACCCTCGACGATTAGCGGCCCGCCAGCTCCGTGAGCTCGACCGCGCTGCTCTCTCTCGCTCTTTCGCTGCCGCGATCGAGTGTGGCTCTCTCTCCCTCTTCCTCAACTACCGGCGAACGCGGTTCTCGGAGCCATGCTGCGTCTATCTCTCTCACTCTCGTGCACTACACTGTCGCACCTCTCTCGCTCTCGTGCACCGCACTGCACTCACGACCGCGACTCTCGTGCACGCGGAGACTGTCGCGCTCTCCTTCTTTCTCTCTCCTCGTGAGATCAACTCATCGCGGATAGAAGGCGGCTCTTCTCCACGGCAGCAAAAG
Source organism: Torymus aiolomorphi (assembly GCA_036365515.1). Lineage (NCBI taxonomy): Eukaryota > Metazoa > Arthropoda > Insecta > Hymenoptera > Torymidae > Torymus > Torymus aiolomorphi. The sequence continues at coordinate 85,040,412 of CM070877.1, forward strand.
CAATACTGCCGGGCTCTGTCTCTCGCTCTCCTTCCCCCTCGCGCAAGGTTGTCGCGAGTTTTCATTTCGGGGCTTATTGTGTGTCGTAGTTGCGCTCGGTACTTTTCGCACAGCTACACGTGCGCGCAACTACACACACACGTAAGCCCCCGGAGAAATACGAGGACAAGCCCGACTCTATTCGCGAATCCTCATGCCGAAATCGGCGGCTTGGCCTTCGCCAAGGCCGCGGCATGTTTATATTTTCGAGCATCTATCCGTGTGTATATCGTGCGTTGGAGATCGGCTCGATCCGAACTCCGTGTTCGCGCACATATACACACACAGACGCGCCTGCCGTTACAATACAATGCGAAAAATTGTAATGTGAACAAAAAACAAATGAAAAGCTTTATTATTGTTTAGTGTATACTCGTAAAACAAAAATAGATAATGCTTTAAAACTAATTGGGACATATTCTACAAATGTTTTTTTAGTAAAATATGTAATAATAAAAAAAAATGATTTGTCGTCATTTTAAAGGTGTCCGACCCCCTTAAGATGCGATAATGGCAAAGAATATTTAAATAATAGTTTTTATAAATATGCAAAAGAAAAGGGTATTATCGTAAATAATTGTTCAGTGTACGTACAGGAGTTAAACGATACCGCGGTTTTGGCCCGAAATAGTCTGCGCGACGGCGTACTTGAAAAACCGTACCTTAGCAAATACAATAGAGAAAAAAATGCCCTACGAAATATTTTTTCATAAAAGGCCAGATGTTAAACATTTACGACTGTACGTTAGTAAAGTATTTGTAAGGGTACCCGAACAGAAAAGAGTTTCAAAATGGGAGAAGAAAGCAAATATGAGAATTTTATTAGGATATAATGAATTAGGCTATAGAGTCTTGATAAATAATAAAATAGTAGTAGCTAGGCACATGCCTAGCTACTACTATTATGTATTATTACTATTATTTATTATGTAGATATAGTAGAAAAAGATGTAAAGTGCATTGGTCTTGATAGCTTTGATAGCGACAATGAAAGCATCACGAGTACAAGTAATAATGATCAAATTGATGATGATGTCTTTGAAAGCGCGGATGAATCAGAAAAAAGAGGGATAAAATAAAAGAAAGAAAAAAAGAAAATGAACTAAAAATTCCACGTAAATTCGAACAAGAAAGGAAAAGCCCGGTAAGATACCCAGAACTAGAAAGTTATAATATTTTTGTTAATTATAGCAGAGTAGATATACCTTGTACATTTGAGGAGGCGATTAATAGTAAAGATAGTAATAATTGGGTAAAAGCAATGGATAAAGAAATAAGTTGTATAAATAAAAATAAAATTTGGACATTAGTCGATACGGAGCAAGATAAAAAGGTACTAGATGTTAAATGGGTCTATGCAAGAAAGCCGGATAACAGATATAAAGCTAGATTAGTTGTAAGGGGCTTTCAGCAAACTGATGTAATTGATGGCATATACTCTCCAGTTGCTAAAAATCAAACACTAAAAAGATTATTTTCATATTGTTGTCAGAAAGGTTTAATAATTGAGCAGATGGATATCGAAACTACTTTCTTAAATTGTAAAGTAACTACGGAGGTATATGTTAATTAACCCAAAGATTATGAGGATATTACGAATAGAATATATAAATTATCGAAAGATTTGTATGGATTGCGAGAAATTCCTAGGGACTGGTATGAATGTTTCGATGAGTATGTTACAATACTAGACTTTAAGAAAAGCAATGTAGAATTATGTTTATATAAGTTTGGAGAAGGCGAAGACATTATTTATATATTAATATATGTGGATGATTTACTAATTTGCGGAAAAGATAAAAAGAAAATACAAAATATAAAGAAATTATTATCGGATCGATTTAAAATGAAAGATTTAGGCAACATAAAAGAGTATCTTGGGATAAACGTAGATTATGATTGTCATAAACATGAAATGAAATTAAGCCAAACGAAGTATATTGAGTCGTTAGTTAGTAAGTATAAAATAGATGATAGTAAATTATATAATACACCAATGGAAACAAATTTAAAAATTGAAAAGGCCGAAGAATGTGTAACAGATTTAAAATATAGAAATTTAATTGATGTGTTGTTGTACAGAAGTTCAGGTACGCGACCTGACATAAGTTATAGCGTGAATTATTTAAGTATATTCCAAGATTGTTGTAATGAGACTCATTGCAAATATGCATTACGAATTTTGAAGAACTTATATTTAATGAAAGACTTAAGCTTGAACTTCAGTTAGCAAATTGATATACATAAAAGAATTGTTAAAAATGTTTGATTTGAATATAAGTAAGCTGATAAAAATTTATGAGGATAATTTAGGTGCAATAAATATTGCTAATTACGGTTATTTCACAAAGAACTCAAAGCATATTGAGATTCATTACCACTTTGTTCACGAGAATGTAAAGGATAAATTGATTGATATAATTAAAATAAATACGAATAATAACATTGCAGATATTTTTACGAAAGCGTTGTGTAAAGAAAAGTTTGAAAAATTCAGAATGCAAATGAATGTGAGATAAAGGATATGCAAAATGTAATGATAAAAATGTACAATATAAATGTAAGGAGGCGTGTTCAGAATGTGATACATATATATTGTACCAGCGGAACTAATATATGTCACCGTGTCTGCTGGAACTAGACACACACATGTACGCCTCCCCACTTCGTGTAGGTGAGAGAGTCGAGTGATATGCGAGAGCCGCGAACGAACGGCGCTACCGCGTGCCAAGAGTTAGATTCATGCCCCGAATCCGCGTAAGGCCTAAAGGCTCTCGAAACGCAGCCACAACTAACCGCGTAGCGACACCCTCCCTCCAACGTAGGCACGCTGCGACACACCGAGCATGACACTAACCCCCTAACCTCATGCCCTACCAACAAATCTAGTAACCAACCCTTTCCTCCAACAGGCCCAACCATCCCGGAGTGAGCCGCTAGAGCATACGCGTAGGGCGCGAAGAACCATAACTCAGCAAGACTGCGTGTCTGCGAGCCACTAGTGCAAAGAAAGTCCTGCGAGGCACACCCGAGTGCGTTGGACCTCGTAGGGCCGGCTTGTATAAAAAGAGTTCAATAAATGTTGTAAAAGGAACCCGAGTTGCTTACTTTTTTTCTTTCCCTTTCTGCGCTCTTAAAGCCTATTGCATGGTTCGTCGAAGCACTATCCCTCTATTGCATGTTGCATGACGGAGAGATTATCTCGAGCTGGTACATCGCCCGTAATCAGCATCTGGGGGAGGGGCGTATGACGGAAAATCAATCTCCGTCATTTTTCACTCTCTTCGTATCTTCGTATAATCATTGTACTAATTCCTTCAGTTAGGTGCAGACGACGCGGAAGGACGCTCGGCCGAGAGAGAAACAGGGAGAGAGAGAGGGAGAGAGAGAGAAAGAGAGAGAGAGAGAGAAAGAGAGAGAAGGAAAGAGAGAGAGCGAGAGAGAGAGAGAGAGAGAGAGAAGCGTGAGCGGCCCGCTTTGGCACGGGCAATTAGATTCATTTTGGATAGGGTACGCGCTCCTTGCCCCTACTAGAGAGCATTGTTTTCAGCGAGTAACCGCGAGTGCACGGAAAAAAGTTTGTACTCATTCTGACCGACAACATCGGTCATTTTGACCGATCTGGCATCGGTAGACGGTGGTCGGTTAAATCGACTGACCGCCTCTAGCCATTTTAGCCGACCAACGAGTAGTAGTATCTGCGAACCAGTCATTCAGCAGAACTCACAAATGAATTCAGCTATTACTACTAAATTGTTTAGCGAATACAGTAGTGCACTATAGCCGAGATTTCCAAATCATGATTATTTATCCTAACCTCAAATATAAAGAAGTTTTAAAAATCGGGCTATTTATTACTGTAATAAAAATGCAATAAAAATAATAAAACATTAGAGAATTTCCGATAAAATTAATAATAAAAATGACAAAACTGTACCTTAAAAATTTAATTGATAATAAAAATAAATTATGGCATAGTTTGAATGAATTTTGTTATATTTGTATGTGAAAATAATGTATTCCCGGATGAAACTATAATATGCGATCTAGTATATTCACGCGGGTTATTTAATTATTTAAACAATTGAAGGATTTTACAAATTTTTAACAGTAAACTTATCAGTACGTATACATATATCGTTACAAATACATGTATATATACTCTAGAAGTAAACACAGTTCAGATAAAAGTTATAAAGAAGCAAAACTGTTTAAATTTGTATAATATAGAAAAAATTACTAAATAGAAATGAGATTTCGGGAAGATATCATTATGTTTAGTAAATAATGATTGCAAAAGGAATGGTAATTTAATGAAAAATTCTTGCAATTTATTGTATATAGTAAATGCTGTATTTAGTAGTAAGCTGAATTCATATGTGAGTTCTACTAAATGACTGGCCCGCCGATACTACTAATCGTTGGTCGGCTAAAATAGCTACAGGCGGTCGGTCGGTTTAACCGACCACCATCTACCGATGCCAGATCGGTCAAAATGACCGATGTCGTCGGTCAAAATGAGTAAAATTTTTTTTCCATGTGGTGCAACCGAGTGTGAATGTATGAGTGGGTGAATGGGTGCACCCTGCAACGATTCTCTGACTTTCACCGAGGCGACCGAGAGCGAGCGATGCACCAGGTGCTGGTGCGACAAGACGGCCGACGACAGCGATTCACGCATCCATTGTAAGTGCCGGATGAACTCTTTTCTCTCTTTCTCTTTATCTCTCTACCTCACGGTGACTCGGGGTTCCTTCACGCGGTTTCCTCCCTTTTCCTAGTTCGTTGAATAAAGTGCCATATGGTTTTTATCTAATTTATCGCGTGTGATTATTTACCCTACCCCGTTCTCCCATAATTAAATCCTTCATTTATATATGCATGCGGCGTGCATTGCACAAGGTGTGCTAGCCTCGCTGTCGTATGCACTATTTTTTTGGTGATAACTGCCGACTAGCCGGGAAATAATTTATCCGTTACAGTATATAATAATAGATAATAATATAAGAATTCGTGCAAAATTCAATGTTATTTATTTATTTATTTACTAGAGATGATACAAAAAAGTTGCATAGTACAGTTAGTATCATGGATATAAAAGATTTATCAATCATATCGAAATTAATTTTTTTAATATTTTTGGAGCTGCGTTGTAGACCTTTACCAAATAATCTCAATATTTATGAAAATTTTCTTAACATATTTCTTAGCAGAAGAAATACTTTAATAAAAAGAAAAAATTATATTTTGATAAACAGGTTATAAGTAACATGAAAAAGTAATAAAAAAAAATGTTAGAAAACTGACAAAATTAAAACAAGAAAACGTGCATGTTTAGGGACTTGCGAATGAGAATAAGTAAGTCTAGAATGGTCAAATTGTTGGTTTTTGGGTGTTCTTTTATAAGAGGAAGTTATTTTTCATGCGTATACATAAGAACTAATATTGGTCTAATTACAAGTTAATTTAATTAATTTATTGACTCGAAGGAGCGTAATAATAGCTGATTTAGGAGTTTTTTGTGATGAAATGGATTTTTACAAAGAAATCACTTCTTGCAACATTCTGAGACCAAATCCTCCCCTTTTTACTCCTCAAAAGTGACGAATTTTAGGCCGCTTACTCTCGACTCCCCCCGCTCTGCCCCAGTCACCGTCCACTCCCCCCCTGCTCCTCATCCGGTCACCATCTGCTCCCTCCCGCTTCCCAAAGTAACGTAAAAACGTCTATAGAAACAGTATTCTTTTATGTTGCCGCAACGCATGCATCTCCCCCCCACCCCCCGCTGCCCCGCTCAACAGCCTCTCCTCATCGCACCTTTTTACTATTGATCGTAGTTGTCCATCCTTTTGCTTGCCTTTTTATGTCTCAGAAATTAAGAATTTTGGACTGATTACCATCCAATCTCCTTTTTGGTCGTTATCTCTCACATCCGCTTATTTATTATAAACGCTTGTGGACATAAAGAGAGAAAGAGGCAGAGAGGGAGAGAGAGAGTTAGAGATCGAGGGAGAAAGCGAGAGAAAGTTAGAGATAAACAGAGAGAGAGAGCGAGAGAATTAGAAATAAACAGAGAGAGAGCGAGAGAATTAGAGATAGAGAGAGAAAGAGAGCACGAGAAAATTAGAGATAGAGAGAGAAAGCGAGAGAAAGTTAGAGATAGAGATAGAGAAAGAAAGAGAGAGCAAGTTAGAGATAGAGCTAGAGAGCGAGAGATTTAGAGATAGAGAGCGAGAAAGACTGTGCCTTACATAGATAACACATAAATCTATGGTGTGAACGATCTAAACATCATCATCGGTTATCACAAATGCTGGGACGCATTACATACGAATGGATACCTCGATACCTCGAGAGAGAGAGACAGAGAGAGAGAGAGAGGAGGGTAAAGACTGACTGCTCACTCCCCCGACTACTCCCAGTGTCTTCCCTTCATGCTTTTCCTCACTTTATACATAATAGAACTAAAAGTAGGAAAATCGCTCTAACCTCAAATCAGTCAGGATACCATTTTTTCACGAGACGAAGAGAATAGGCTTTCCGACGAAAATCGGTCGATTTATTTCCGAGATATAGTCATACACACACAGACACATAACACGCAGACGTACACAGTCCCGAAAAAAAATTTCTCAAAATCGACAAATATCGACATTGTCGCCTTAAAACATTTTTTTGAATATTTATGTTTTGAAAATTTTTTTCGGCGTTACAAAGCTTTCTCTGTGAGGAAGCAATAACGTTAATAAAATTCCTTGTGAAATTTGTCGCATGGCAATCTTATAGATGAAATATATGGCATAAGTATAAATATTAAATATAAAGAATTTTATGAAAGAATAATTTTCGCTCCTCAAAATTCAGACGTTTTCGAAATATTATTCAAAATAAATGGCAATCAACGAGAATATTTAAGATCAACGCGATTATGAGCGGGGTTTGGTTCAGGTGTTTGCCTTCGGGAACAAACGCCGGTTAGGGGCGTAGGTTTGAATCCCTGTCAGTCCGAATTTTTCGGAATCACTTCCAAAAAGATGTTTCCCAAATTCTTCAAGCGATAGGCTGGGGAGATGGATGCGCTGAGTGCACTTATCAACTGTCTATTAATGAGGTTAGTACGGGGAACTTGTCTAATCTGAAAAAATACACAAATATAACAAATATTTGGTCGCGTCGACGACCGTGTCAGACAACCCGGGTAATAGAGAGGTGCGACAGTATCCGCAGGCAGGTGGTGGATGAAGCCATCTTAGCAGCGGGCAGCCAGTCGCACATGTAGTGCAGCAGCCTAAATCGCCGACACCGACGCCGCCAACAGGTTTGAGCGGCAAAGGCACGCCGTTTTTTTTTAGGGGGCGGTGTTTTGTGTCTAAGAGAGTAGGGCACAGCCACAGGGCGACTGCTGTCGCACCTCTCTATTGCCCGCGTTGCCTGACCCGGTCATTAGCGCGAACACGTCCACTCTTTATTTTTTAAGACTTTTGAATAGAATAGAATAGAATAGTCATTTATTGTAAATAAATAGCATTTACAAAGAGCATGTCAAAACATTCGTGTATAAACTAGAAAATTTAGTTGACCAGAAAATAAAATACACGACAGTGACTATTACCGTAAAAAAAAAACTTAAAAGACCGCTGACATAGCCAGGTCGTACAAAATAAGACTTATAAGTAGAAATTAAAAATTACCTAAGATACTAATCTCACTCACATTCACCACTCACGCGAACAAATACATTCATTCGTGTAAATTGAACGACACACTGCATAAATTAACATACGAAGTCCCCCATTTTGCGAGGGGTTAATCGAAATCAAGGAGGTGCCTTCTCACAGCAGTTTTGAACCTCCTAAGCGATGAAAGATTCCTAACCTCAGCAGGCAGAGAATTTCATAGGTGCGTACCACGTACACTGAAAGATTTTATTCCAGTTTCAGTACGCATCGGTGGTTCTGTCAATTCTTTAATTTCGCCCCTAGTTGCAATCCTGGGCACGTACCTGGAGAAAAGACACTCCAGATAGTTCAGGGTATGCATAAGCAAGATTTTGTACATGAGTACCAACATGAAATATTGTCTCCTGGTATCTGTGCGAAGCCAGCGCAGAATCGAGTTGAGTTTTGGAATGAAAGGCACCCTTAAGGCTCGATCGCGCAAAAGAGACACAAATCTGTGCCGGAATGCCATTCCACATATGGGCAGTGCTTATTGCGAACGAATATATATATCAAAATTAGTGCGTATCCCAGCGACAACTAAATCTAGGTGAGAGCAGCGTCTAGACCTCGTTTTATTTGACTGACGGAATTCAAATTTATTTAATACATAAGACGGTTGTACTTTACCTAAAATGTTTGCCACTAAATATACGCAAATAAAGTCGCGGCGCGCAATGAACTTCATAAGATCATTAGCGGAGTAGGCGAGAGTGATATGCTTAAATCGTTTTAGGCCTGAGACGAAGCGCAATACGGCATTCATACACCTTTGTAGTTTCACGAAATGTTCGTTGGAAAGGTCTAGGAGCAAGCCACAATGGTAATGGGAAAATGGGAAGACTAACGCCTTTACTAGCAACAGTTTTGTTGACCTCGGTATTTCTGTAACCAGCTAAGTTTACTATCCAAGGCCAATCCGAGGATTTTTACTGAGTACACACGCTGACCATCCGGGATGGGCTCTGGCAAGTTTAAGGAACGAATGCGACAGATAAAGCCTGTAGACGAACCAGATAGCCTGGGTCTTCTTTGCATTGATAGAGAGACCGTTATCAGCGGCCCATAGTGCCAGTCTCTCAAGATCGTCGTTCACCCGCTGTATGGTATTGTGCAGATCATTGAACAAAAAACGAATATATATATATATATATCTCTCTCTATATTATATAGTCGTAAGCGTTATTTGTGTCATGCAAACTCCCCTCGCCCCCCTCGCCACCCCCCTCAGTCCCCCTAAAAAATAACGTAAAATTGTGATTTTTTCTACGTTATTTTGAGTATGGTAGATCCTCCCTCGCCGCCCCTCGACCCCTCAGACCCCCATCAGACCCCCCTCAGACCCCCCTCATTTAAATGTTCACTTAAAAGTTTATTTTTTCCATGTATTTTTCATATGTTTTATTAATAAGGTAGTATATACAGATGTAACGTTTAAGAGTAATTTTGAATTCTTAATTTCTGAAATAAAAGAGTAAATTATTGAGAAAATTACATTAATTATATATAAAAATATATTTTATGTATATTTCATATATTATATAAAATTAATAATTTATATTTTTCATATCTTTTATTAATAGCGTAGTATTTATAGATGTAACGCTTAAGAGTAGTTTTGAATTCTTAATTTGTGAAATAAAAGAGTAAATTATTAAGAAAATTTCATTAATTATATATTAAGATATATTTTATTCTATTTTTTCCACGTCACCTTGGAGGTAAATAGAAAGATGCGTTTTATTTTTAAGTGGTATCCCCAGTAGACCTAATCCACAGTGAATTGTATCCAAGATTTAAATCTTCAAGAATGTCGATGAAAATTGTTACTCAGAGGTTTTCGGGGTCATAAAAAGGATGCAACCACATTAATTCAATTAATCAAAAATTAATGTTAATGTTTGATGGTAATTTAGATTCAGGTCATTATGATATTAAAATGTTCTAATGATAATAAGGTAAAAGTACCAATAGATGGACGCTTAGTGAAGCTAGAATTTTCATGTCATATTTTAAATGCGAAATATTATTAGAAATGCATAGAATCAGTAGCCAATAGAATTATTATTACTTTTTACTTGCGAAAAAAGTATTTAATTTGTGAAAATAAGCTTTTATAATAAAAAAATTAATTAAATTATGAATACACTGCTTATACTAGTAGTTGGACCGTGTTAAAAAGTCATGTACTAGTGGTCGAAATTGTTAGTCCCAATACTTGGACCATATAATTTGTACTCTATATTTATATTGATTTTTATGTAAAAATAATAAAATCGCTAAATTTTGAACTGGAAATACTTTTTAACACTAAATCAATCGTTAAGAATATGAAATTACAGCAAATCAATGTATAATAATCATATTATGGTTTTCCAACCTACTAACTCTACCAATACGTAGGAACCCTAACCATCAAAACATCGGTGAAATACATAGGGCCAAGTATTGGGACATGACGTTTAAACTGTACTAGTAGATAACCTTGAATTATTTTTATTAAAAAACAATAATTATTAGGCTCCTAACGACTGTAATTGAATTCGATGCATCTTAGAAGTGTCTTAAAACTTTCAAGAGTAAAGATTAACTTCAAATTTATTTAAAAATACCTAAAAGGCGAGTCATGAATCCTTACGAAAGCATTAAGGACCTCTCATAGAAAGCCGTGATCCCCGCGAGTAGCATGTTCAAATCGTCTTTTTAAGTATTAAATTTTCACTAAGAGTAATAATACTATTTAAACAATAAGCATTAATTATTTTAGGATCATCTTATAGAATAAAATATTATCCAACTACTACACATTCTTTAAAGTAATTGAATATTTATCTAGATGGTCACATACTGGGCACTGGCCACTCATTGGTACTTTTACCTTATACAATCAAAAATTATAAAAAAACAAAATAACCTAGAAATAGATTCTCAAACCAATATTAATTTATTTAATCAAAATGTTAAGACTGATATTCAAACAACTAAAAGTAATAAAATTAAAATTAAAATGATTGGTGATGGAAATTGTTTATTTCGTTGTTTTGCATACTTTTTATATAATAATCAAAATCTTCACCATAAAATAAGATTAAATATAGTTAAATATATTATAAATAATTGGAATATTTATAAAAATTCTATATTAGGAAATCAATATTATAAAAAGTACTAAAAAGTAATGATTATGAATTATTAATGTCTCAAAATGGAATTTATGGAAATGAAATTGAAATTAAAAGTTTTGAAGAAATGTATAATATCAACATTATTGTACATTTAAATAATACTAATAATATATATACTTTTGGTAACAATTCAAGTAATCAAAAATTAACATTATTGTTTAATGGTAATCTTGATTCAGGTCATTACGATATATTAGAATATTTAAATGGTAATATTAAATCAGAAATTACAAAATTTTAAAAAAATACACGTAAACGAAAAATAGATTTTCAGATAGATGCTACAATTTGTAATAAAAAATTAAAATTAACGATTAATTCCAATTGTAATAAACGTAAAAAAATTAAGGAATTAAATAGTTCATCTTACTTAAGCGAAATGAAATATAAATGTTCTTTTTATTCAGCAGTATTTTGGAACGAAGAAAAAAAAAATCAAATTGTTGTCAAAATGGTAAAATAGTACTTTCACCATTAAGTAATTATGACGCAAAATTAAAAGATTTATTATTAAATGATCAAATTTTCAGATATCTAATTCGATATTACAACAATATTTTTGGTTTTGCTACATTTAATGCTAATATTAAATATGAAAAAAAGAAAGCCATTTATAATTTAAAAATTCAAGGTCAAATTTGTCATACAACACCAAATACATTAATACCAGTTAATAATAAAGAACCATGATGTGGACAACTTTATATATATGATAATGTAACAGCCATTGATAAAAGATTGAGTAAAAACGAAAATTTAAGTAAAGAGCATTTAAAATTATTAACTAAGTGTTAAATAATAATCCATATGCTAAAAAAATATAAACATTTACATGAAATATCAAATTTTAATAATATGTCAAATTATAAAATGTATTTCATTCGTAAAAATAATAATCAAAAACATGGTTATAATGCACCTTTAACATCAGAATGTGGAGCTATAATAGTTTCACAAAACGAAATACCAGAATATTATGATATATGTATTTATCCAAAACATGTTTCTAATAATCAAGAAATTACTTATTTAAACAAATTATCACATCATGTTGATCCAATGGTTTTTCCATTATTTTTTCCATCTGGAGAATTAGGTTGGAGTATTGGATATTTAAAAAAACCAAATACAAAATCAAATGAAAATCTTACTGCATTACAATACTATTTGTACCGATTAGCATATAGACCAAACTGTAAAATTTTTAATCCATTATTATACGGTGGTAGATTAACTCAACAATTTTTTTTACATGCTTATATTACTGTAGAAAATAATAGAATGAATTATTTTAGAAGTGATCAAAAACATTTTCGTGTAGAATGTTATCAAGGCTTTATTAGACCACGTAATAAATAGTGCTGCTAACATTTCATCAAATTTTAAGAGTAAAGAAAAACTTGGAAATCCTTTTATACTACCAGCTATGTATATCGGTAGTCCAAGGTATATGCAACAATATTATCAGGATGCTATGGCAATAATGAGAAACACAGGAAGACCTGATTTATTTATAACAGTTACATGTAATCCTAAATGGAAAGAATTCAAAGAAATTTTAATAAATTTTCCACGAAACACAACTCCTAATGACATTCCCAATATTACTGTTCGGTTATTTCATGTAAAATTAATGTTATTAATTGATGATATAATTAAACATCAAATATTTGGTAATGTTATATCATATATTTATACCATAGAATTTAAAAAACGAGACCTTCCTCATGCACATATTCTCATAACATTACACCCAAACAATAAATTACTTTCTCCTGAAAAAATTGATCAATATATATCTGCAGAAATTCCATCTATAAATGATGACGAAGAATTACATAAATTAGTTATTAAACATATGCTTCATGGCCCTCATACTGATAATTCACCATGAGTTGACAAAAATAAACCAATATGTAAAAAAAAAATTTCCAAAACCATTCACTGATTTTACAAAATTTCAAAAAAATGGTTATCCTAAATATATGAGAAAAAATAATATTTCAGAGAATTTAACATACAAAATTAAAAATAACCAAAAACCAGTCACCGTAGATAATTCTATGGTTGTACCATATAATAATTTTTTATTAAAAAAATATAAATGTCACATAAATGTTGAGTATTGTGCTTCTATTCAAAGTATAAAGTATATTTTTAATTATATTCATAAAGGTTGTGACAAAGCACTTTGTAAATTAAAAAAAATAAATACAGATAATGAAACAGATGCACATGATGAAATTACTCAATTTATAGATGGTAGATATTTGAGTCCCATGGAAGCAGCATGGAGATTACAAGAATTTCCTTTATGTGGTTTAAGTCACACCGAAAATAAACAAAATATAATTTTCGAAGAAAATAAAGAGGAAGAAGCTTTAGATAACTGGAAAACTACATTAACTTCGTGGTTTGAATTAAATAAAAAAGATAAAAATGCAAAAAATATTAAATACGTTAATTTACCAAAATATTATATTTTTAAGAATAAAACTTGGATAAAACGTCAACGAGAACTAAAACATGTTGCTATAGGACGTTTAAATGTAGTATCTCCAAGAGATATTGAAAGATTTCATTTAAAATTAATTTTAAACCGTGTTAAAGGCGCAACATCTTTTTTTGCGATTATTTGGGATGAAGCGTCAATGATTCCATGTAAAGCTTTAGAAATTGTTGATAAAACTTTACAAGATGTTTGTAATAATAATCTACCATTCGGAGGAAAATTATTAATTTTAGGAGGTGATTTTAGACAAATTCTCCCTGTTGTTAAAAATGGTTGTAGAAGCACAATAATTCAAGAAACAATAAAATATTCAAATCTTTGGTCATTATTTAATATAATGTATTTGAAAACAAATATCCGTTCAAAAGATATCATGTTTGCTTCATTTTTATTAGATATTGGAGAAGGTAAATTTAATTCATTTGTTATACCTGATAGTTTTAAAACAAACGATGTTTGTTTTAAAAAATATGAAAATATAAATTGTAGTATATCAATAAATAGAGTTATATTAACATCACATAATGAAGATGCAAATATTTTAAATAATAAAATTTTAAAACTATTAAATACTGAAGAAAATACGTATTATAGTTTAGATTATGCTACTCATAAAGATGTAGATTTATCTGATGATAACATCCATATTAATTATCCGATTGAAATTTTAAACAATATACGTGAAGGACTAACACCACATAAATTAAAACTTAAAATAAATACTATTGTAATGTTAATAAGAAATTTAAGTATTAACGATGGATTATGTAATGGAACACAATTAAAAATTACTAAATTATTTAAATACAACATAGAAGCAGAAATAATAACAGGTGAAAACTCTGGAAACATAGTTTTTATTCCTCGAATTACATTAAACACTGGCAATTCTTCATCATTACCATTTATTTTATATAGAAAACAATTTCCTTTAAGATTAGCGTTTACTATGACTATTAATAAATCACAAGGTCAAAGTTTTGATAGTGTTGGAATATATATTAGAAGACCATTATTTTCTCATTGTCAATTATATGTAGCATTATCAAGATGTAAAAACCCAGATAAAATTTTTATTGAAAATAATTCAGAAAATAAAGAAGAAATTATAAATATCGTTTGAAAAGAAATTTTAGATAATTAATAATAATAATAATAAATACATAATAAATTATTAGTTTTAGACTATTTAGAATATGAACAAAATTATATGGAATACATGATTATTTTAGAATCAGATAACATTATTGAAAAAGATAAATTAAAAAAACTAAATCATCAGTCAAAACAAGAAAACAACAGAACAATAAAAATACAAAACTCAAAATTGGAAAACTTAAAGTTGACAAAATTTTAGAAAAATTGAAAAATCTTTCTTTACAATAATTGAATTTTATTTTTTAGGTAAATTTTTATATAATTATAAATTAATGAATTTTTTGAATTAATTTTTAGTTAATTAAAACAACAATATTTTTTCTTTCATTTAAGACAATGGAATATACAAATAACGTTGGAAAATTTTAAATAGCATATCAGAAAATATTAAATATGAAAGAAAAAAAGACAATTCAAAAATTGAATAAAACATTTCGAAAAATTTAACTTATTATTATTAATATTAATTCAAATCATTTAATTATTAAATTTAATTTTAGAACATATACACGGTGACCCATTTTAATCACTACACCCGGATTTTTCGGATCCTAAGACAGATAGGAAAAAATGATTCAGACAAAAGTTGTAGGGGACGAAGGGGGCCAAACGATGGTCCTAACAGCTTTGACCTTGAACTTGACCTTCAAGGTTATTTCAAGGTCAAGTGGTTTTTTTTAATAGGAACACCTATTTTTGACCCCGGATTCGGAAAGAGCGGGAAATTTTACGTTCAAAATCATATTGAGACATTTTTTTTCAAGGTCATTTCAAGGTCATTTCAAGGCCAAATGAAGGTCGAACTCCGAAAAATCTATTTTAAGTCGTTTTTTCCATAAGTCACAGGCTGAAGTGGTTCAAACTGATCGTAGGTTTAATAGGGAAACCCACACACCCAAAACTTTCACATCCTAGTAAACAAATATCAAACTTGCACATCCGAACCCCATGCTCTTCATAGCCTCACATGCTAAACTGTTACACCAGACATCCCCCAGTCCCACACATCTCTACCCCATGTCTGATGTTTGTTTAACGGAAACTTCAAGATCATTAAAGCTTCTGTTGTAAATGTGTCAACCTTACGTTTAGCGCTACCCAGAAACAACGACGTGGACGTAGTAAGGATTGTTTCCTTTGGGGTGCTTGATGAAAGTGAGTCCCCTTGCCTCTCACTGTTCAGGGTGCTTGATTTAAGTGAGTCCCTTCGCCTCTCACTGATCGGGGTGCTTGATTAAAGTGAGTCCCCTTGCCTCTCACTGTTCAGGGTGCTTGATTTAAGTGAGTCCCTTCGCCTCTCACTGATCGGGGTGCTTGATTAAAGTGAGTCCCTTGCCTCTCACTGTTCAGGGTGCTTGATTTAAGTGAGTCCCTTCGCCTCTCACTGATCGGGGTGCTTGATTAAAGTGAGTCCCCTTGCCTCTCACTGTTCAGGGTGCTTGATTTAAGTGAGTCCCTTCGCCTCTCACTTATGTGTTTATCTAACCTCGAAGAAAATGTTCGAAATTACGACCATTTGCTTCCAGGCACATAGTCAAACGCCTTTGGAAGTGGCGAACGGTGTTTAGCAAAGTTTGCCTTGGAATGGCAGCGCATGCTCGACGAATTCTGTCCATCATGTCTACTCTTGTGGTGGGCCTTTCCTCAAAAACGGCATTTTTTAAATACCCCCATAAGTAAAAATCTGGTGATGTAAGATCTGGTGAGCAAGCAGGCCATTCAACCGGACCACCTCGACCAATCCATCTGTTACCATACTGCTCATTCAAAAAAGTCCTGACTTTTCTTTTTAAACAATGACATTTTTTTACAGCTCATATCTTTAATTTACTCATAACTTTCAAAAGAATAAAGATACAACATTTCTTTTTTGTACAAAAATCTTGACGGAACATAAATTATTTGTAAATGTGCCTTTAATGATTACATTATCAATATTAGTATTTCTCAAGTTTGAACGGCAATAATTCACAATATTTAAAATAAAAGCAAGTTTTAGTATTATGTGCAGTTCAAATTAGAAATAATTTAATGATTATTACTTTATTATAAAACTTACAATTACAAAAGTGTGACAATCGGAGTACTTTTGGCAAATACACTTAGTCAGATAAAGTTACCATAATTTAGGAACATTTTTCTTTTTTGGTCGCGACCGTATACGGGCAAATATTATAATTATTAATATTTTTTATACCATTTCACTATTCAAATTTAATAGTAATTAATAGCTGGCTCTGAAATGGCTGACTATCCGCCCAACGAGATCGTTGACATGATGTTGGCTTTAGGAGAAAGCCGAAGTAATTATCGTGCTGCGGCAAGAATTTATGCTGAACGCTATCCAGACAGACGACACCCTGATGCTATGGCTATCAGACGTTTAACTCAAAGAGCTCGTGGTGGACACATGGTTCGTCAACGTAGGCGCCATGAATATGATGAAAATGATAATCGGGCTGTGACTATTCTGGCAATAATTCATCTTGACCCACAGATAAGCGCTCGTCGAATCGAAAGGGAAATCGGTCTTCCAAAAAGTACATTTTTAAGAATTATGAAGGTGCTTAGATATCATGCGTATCATATTACTCTGGTCCAAGAGCTACAGTTTGCTCATTTTCAACAGCGTATTGTGTTTTGCCAATGGGCTTTACAAATGATAGAAAATGATCCAGACTTTTTTAATTTTGTTCTTTTTTCTGATGAGGCAAAATTTCAAAGTGATGGGGAATTGAATAGACATAATTGTCATTACTGGTCTGATGTTAATCCTCATTGGGTCAGAACTGTAAACCATCAAAGACGATGGAGTATTATGGTATGGTGTGGGATTATTAATGGATGTGTGATTGGCCCTTATTTTTTCGAAGAAAATGTTAATCAACACACGTACTTAACGCTAATAAGAGATGAACTACCTGTATTGATGGAAGATGTTGACTTAGAAATGCGACGAAGAATGTGGCTCCAGCAGGACGGCGCAACACCACATTTCGCTCGAATTGTCAGGACTTTTTTGAATGAGCAGTATGGTAACAGATGGATTGGTCGAGGTGGTCCGGTTGAATGGCCTGCTTGCTCACCAGATCTTACATCACCAGATTTTTACTTATGGGGGTATTTAAAAAATGCCGTTTTTGAGGAAAGGCCCACCACAAGAGTAGACATGATGGACTGAATTCGTCGAGCATGCGCTGCCATTCCAAGGCAAACTTTGCTAAACACCGTTCGCCACTTCCAAAGGCGTTTGACTATGTGCCTGGAAGCAAATGGTCGTAATTTCGAACATTTTCTTCGAGGTTAGATAAACACATAAGTGAGAGGCGAAGGGACTCACTTAAATCAAGCACCCTGAACAGTGAGAGGCAAGGGGACTCACTTTAATCAAGCACCCCGATCAGTGAGAGGCGAAGGGACTCACTTAAATCAAGCACCCTGAACAGTGAGAGGCAAGGGGACTCACTTTAATCAAGCATCCCGATCAGTGAGAGGCGAAGGGACTCACTTAAATCAAGCACCCTGAACAGTGAGAGGCAAGGGGACTCACTTTAATCAAGCACCCCGATCAGTGAGAGGCGAAGGGACTCACTTAAATCAAGCACCCTGAACAGTGAGAGGCAAGGGGACTCACTTTAATCAAGCACCCCAAAGGAAACAATCCTTACTACGTCCACGTCGTTGTTTCTGGGTAGCGCTAAACGTAAGGTTGACACATTTACAACAGAAGCTTTAATGATCTTGAAGTTTCCGTTAAACAAACATCAGACATGGGGTAGAGATGTGTGGGACTGGGGGATGTCTGGTGTAACAGTTTAGCATGTGAGGCTATGAAGAGCATGGGGTTCGGATGTGCAAGTTTGATATTTGTTTACTAGGATGTGAAAGTTTTGGGTGTGTGGGTTTCCCTATTAAACCTACGATCAGTTTGAACCACTTAAGCCTGTGACTCATGGAAAAAACGACTTAAAATGGATTTTTCGGAGTTCGACCTTCATTTGGCCTTGAAATGACCTTGAAATGACCTTGAAAAAAAATGTCTCAATATGATTTTGAACGTAAAATTTCCCGCTCTTTCCGAATCCGGGGTCAAAAATAGGTGTTCCTATTAAAAAAAACCACTTGACCTTGAAATAACCTTGAAGGTCAAGTTCAAGGTCAAAGCTGTTAGGACCATCGTTTGGCCCCCTTCGTCCACTACAATTTTTGTCTGAATCATTTTTTCCTATCTGTCTTAGGATCCGAAAAATCCGGGTGTAGCGATTAAAATGGGTCACCGTGTATATTATATTATATAAAAATATACTTTTATTGTAACAATTTTAATGTTTCCTGAAATTTTATAGTGACAGAGACAGTGGATTAGGCCTACTGGGGATACACTCAAAAATAAAACGCATCTTTCTATTTACCTCCAAGGTGATGTGGAAAAAATAGAATAAAATATATAATTCTCAATATATTTTCTTAATATATAATTAATGTAGTTCTCTCAATAATCCATTCTTTCGTTTCAGAAATTAAGAATTAAGAACTACTCTTAAGTGTTACATTTGTATAAACTATCATCCAAACAAAATATGAAAAATACCATATTAATACAACATATGAAAAATATCTACGTTGAAAATAAATACATTATTTACTTGTCAAAATTGGGGGGTTGACGAGCGGAGCGAGTAGGGGGCTACCCCCCCCCCCCTAGTATATATGAAACGCTAGTATCTGGGACTTTTCGTGTACGTAACGCCAACTTCGGGGATTGTCGAGTGACTTCCAGTCAGCCTGGAAGACTTCTATACGTAACGCTAACTTCCAGGATGCCTTAAGCTAACTGTCACAACATGAAAACATTACTTTTTTTAGTTATTTTCTCATATTTCCGGTACTAAAAGTGGGCGCCGCAGGCCCCCTGCGAATCACAACATACTTAGGGTCATTATTTCTTTAGTCAAGCATCAAATTCCCCTCTTAAAGGCTTATTTCACAACATGTGTAAGACACTGTTGTGAAACCCACTTTACTTTTTCTTATGGAGTACCAGAAATTACACATACACACATTTATATATATATATATATATATATATATATATATATATATATATATATTTGTTTTAACAGATTTATGGAGCCCTTTTATACACATGAGCATATTTATGGAGCCCGTTTTCTTTTATGCAGCCCGGGTGCCATAAAATATTTTTCTCGGGCGTTTATGGAGCCCGATCTAGAGTCTATAACCCCAGGGTCCATTATTTCTTTAGTCACTTGCCATAGGGATCTCTGGGCTGTAGGTACTAATATACAGGGATGGGCTCCATAAACGGATGGGGGGGATATATATATATATATATATATATATATATATATATATATATATATATATATTTATCTGCAACGGTTCGTTCCGGGACGTTTACACTATACATCGCTGTTATTTCCGGGACGCGCTGTTTTTTCCGGGACGTCCCGGAAATTTTTCTGTACGTAAGCGTTATTTCTGGGACGCGTCTAGAGTCAATAACCCCAGGGATATTATTTCTTTAGTCACGCGCTTATATAGGGAACTCTGAAGAGATAAACTATAGGACCCTGTAGATTACCAGAAATAACGTGTATAGGTCTTTATATATATATATATATATATATATTCCTATAATATATAGTTGTAAGAGGCTTGTAGGGTACCCAGCCCCTCCTCCCCCATCCACGCCACTCCGTAACAGCCCCTCATCAACCCCTCCTCAAAATAACGGAAAAATGAGATTAGAAATAGGAGTTTTTAGTATTACATTTGCTCCTCAAACCCCCCCACCTCAAAATACCTCCACCCCCTCCTCTTAATATTGTATTGTTTTTCTCATTTTGTTATACATTCCATATATATTACGAATGATTTGATATTGTTAATATTATTGATGTTGTTTCTATATTATTAAATAATTATAATATCAAATGTTATCAATTATAAGGTCAAGTTTAAAAAATTTGTATAAGTTCCCCGTTCCTTTTTGCATGTAAAAAGCCTTAATCACATCAGGGTATGGCTTTAATAACGTTTCCAATGATTATAGTTTAATCTAATAATAATACATTAAGGGGGTCAGACACCTTTACAATTTTCCTAATAAAATGACGTGAAAAAAATTAATTTTCATAATTAGAAATATTTAGAAGTAATATCCTAAAAATATATTCAATTTATGATAAAATGAGACCCAAAAAAAAAAATTTGATCGATTTTAACCAAATATATGGCCATTTCAAAATTTTTGCTCTGCCGTCGACTCCAGATTCAGGAACTGCATATATTTTAATGGGAGAGGTCCTAAAATTTTGATATTTTATATGACTATTGACTGAAGAGTTGTACGTATCCAATTTATTTGATTAAATAATTTTTTACGGTCAAAAATTGCTAAAAAATCTTAAATTTAAGTGAAATTCAGATTTTTTAGCAATCTTTGACCGTAAAAACTTATTTAATCAAATAAATTGGATACATACAACTCTTCAGTCAATAGACATATATAATACCAAAATTTTAGGACCCCTCTCATTAAAATATATGCAGTTCCTGACTCTGGAGTCGACGGCAGAGCTCAAAATTTTACATTATGTAGAAAACAGCTTTAAAGATAAAATTACTAAAATACTTCTTTATTTCTTCTTTATTTCTTAACTCCATATCTGCCCTGAAATACAAAAAAATATTGTTTTTCGCTCAAAATATTTTACATTTAGAACAAATATTCTGGTACCCCAGTATACGATATATCAGACTTCTAAGCTATGAGCACGCGTAACAGTCAGTTTGTTAAGTGGTTTAACATGTAGATCCTTTGGTGCTTTTAAATTCATATGTTTTTAATAATCTTTATCACATATATTAGATTCTCATACATATACTGAGGTAAATAAAGAATGTGTTGAGAAATCCAAAATCGTTCATGCATGTTATGAAGCCAGTATCGCCATAGCCTAATGCTTGAAAAAAATGTTTATAGCAGCAACATTCCTATATTGATCTTCTTTTAATGTCTGATAAGGTGAACTTCTTTACTTGTCCTTCATTATTCTTTTTAACATATAATATTATTACCTAATAAAGAGAATACGACTGATACATATTTATTGCAGTGCATAACTGTTTTTACTTCAGAAAATAAAATGTCAATTATATCATAGTGAGATTCAGGCAATGGCAGATAATTGTAGCTTTCTGGCAGAAGCAAAGGTTCCACAACATTTTTCTGCACAATAGCATATCTTTCGCTTGCTTTAAAAGTTGATTTAAATCTGTACACTAAATGTTTTTTGTAATAATCAATATGGACTTAATTTTTCTTTACTATCAAACCCTGTTATTTTAAGTATAAAGTATCCAATAAAAGTTCAAGTACTAAAAGCTATTTCTAAAACATTAATACAACTGTCACACGTATTATTCAAACACTTTTAAAAACTGATTTAAAATACCTTTACGTATTATAATACACTAAATGTTTGCTCCAACATCCGTTGGAAATAATGAAAATTAAGAACAACACTTTGTATAGAAAAGGTGCTGATGCTGATATCACAGTGTTTATATGAAATGACAGCTGTGCATGTTTACATTGCTTGCGGACTTTTACATAGGTTAAAATCAGCTCTGTTACAGTGAATCCACATTGCATGCCATATGCCGTATGCCGTATACCGTCAGAAAAAAAGTTGTTGTCTGAAATCTATAGGATTTATAACTCTATGGTTATAAATCCTATATGAATTGTAACCATAGTTATAAATATTATAGATTTCGGACAACAACTATTTTTCTGACGGCATACGGCATACGGCATGCAATGTGGATTCACTGTTACAATAAAGGAGTGAGCTGTGAGCCTGTAAGAGGCTGTTGTTGATAAGCCAGGTTGTTACGGTGCCAACTTAACTGCTATATAAGTTTTAAAATCAAATTTTTATTTTTGTCAAAAATACCGTCCATAAATTATATTATTTATTTTTTATCTTTGTATTAATGTTTAAAATATTATTTTTGGATCTTTTAAAGTATATACAGACAGATATTTAGAGTGAGAATTTTAAATATATTAAGAACAGTGAAATGAAAAAAAAATTAGTAGAAATAATATATGATTATAAAATTATGTATGCAAGGGGAAAAATGTAATTTGAACAAAAAACAAATGAAAAGTTTTATCAGTGTTTTGTGTATATTCTTAAAACAAAAATAGATAATGCTTTAAAACTAATTGGGATATATTCTACAAGTGTTTTTTTAGTAAAATATGTTATAAAAAAAAAATAGATTTTTCGTCATTCTAAAGGTGTCCGACCCCCTTAATACTATAAATATAGTGTATTTAACATGACTAAAATAATTTTTTTTAACAAAATGTTGATATTTTAGAAATAGCACAAACAATTATTGATAATAAATCCCTATCTTTTTGTTTTCTTAACAAATTTTTATTATCAAGGTCTCATTTTATTCTTTCACGGGGACTTGCCCAAGGAAAAATTCAAAATTATTCAAGACCCAGAAAGTTATAACCAATTGAAGATAATTATTTTTATAACCTCATTCGTGATTTTTATTTATTTATTTATTTATTTATTTATTTATTTATTAACCAGAGTAATACAAAATTACATTACAAAAGTAGTCCAGCAGAGGAAGTCATTTCCTGTATGCTGGTCTGGCATATAATAAACTTACAATCTAAACTTACAATCTAATACATTTCTTTTAGAGCGTATTTGTTATCTCCTGTAACTTGGCTACAGGGAGAAATAAATTTTAACTATAAATAAAACTATATCACTAGCACTCTCACCAATATCTTATTAGCATAGATCTCGCAGTTGTAGGTGTTTCTGTTGTTGCATTCTTGTTTTTTGCATAAATTATCCTTTCATGTTTGTTAAGTCGAGCTGGGCATGTAAGCCCAACTGCACAAGTGACCCTATAATGAGGGAACATGTCCCTGTGTTGGTTACTCGAATCGCATTTACAGTTTGATGTGAAAACTATTTCATCTATTACTACTATATCCTTGTGTTTTGATTGTGCATCTAGTGGGTACATTGAATTAGTAAAAGTTTGCTTGCCTCTAATTCCTCTATCAAAATAAAAAAGTGCTTTGTTAGATCCTAGGTAGTTAATATCACCATATGTCATACGGATATTGTTTGTAGTTGTTTTGTTTCCTGGTTCTGTTGTTACTGGTTTTTGTAGTAATTTAATGCTATTTTCATTGGCGATATTGTCAATCATATCATATATTTTTTCTATTCCATTATGTTCAATTTTGGTGGGTTTTTTTATTTTTTCCTTGATTTTCAGTTGTATCAGTGCTTTTTAAGAAATGGGTATGCTTAATTCCACGTGTTTTAGGATCATGGCAATAAGGACAATTTTTATTATATATTATTGTTAGTGGATTACTGTTCGAATTGGGCAACTTAGTAAATTTTCTTATAAAAGAATATACTTTTTTTGGTTGTTTAATTTTTTCTTCCGTCTCTGTAGTAAATAACTGGATTATACGGTCTGCGATTATGTTTATATTTTGCAAGTATCTATCATTATTGAATTTTTTTAATTTGGTGAAGTTATAATTTGTCATTCGTTGGTGTGAGTGAAATTGGTGTCGTATGCATTTGGTTATCGAACAGATGTATGTTCTAGTATCTAATAATAATGCGTCAAGCATAGTCTTATCCACATGGACTTCCGATGTTAGACAGCCATACTTGACGGTTGTTTTCCTTCCTTTATATTGTAATATTAGGGCATAGCCCTTTCTAGTGTATTTTACTTCATGTAAGATTGTTCTGATTTTATTGCAGTCTATTCTAATTTCTTCTGTTGCTGTGTGTTCATAACTTGTTGATCTTAGTTTATTTTTATCCATTCTCTTAGTTTAATTTTTCTGTTGTTTTTGTTTGTTAGTGTTTTGAGATTGTTAGGCAGACTGTTATAACAAGTAATGGCCCTTAAATAACTGATCTTGTTACTTATTCTTTTGTTTTGTTTTGGAACTATGATGCATTTCTTTCTCGTGATGCTATTTGAATTTATAAAGTTTTCTTTTAAATCTTCGTAATGATATAATAGAGATTCGTAAGTGAATTGTTGATCTAAATTTAGTGGCTGTTTTCCATTTATAAAGTTATTTTTGTTTATTATTTTGAGAATTCTGTACTGTAGAGTTTGAAGTGTTCTAGTTATGTTTATGTATGCTCCTCCCCATGCAATTATGCCATAAGACATGATACTATGAAAAAGAGCGTAATAAAGCATCCTTAGATTTTGTTGCGATACTATTTTAGTTAGTTTATAAAAAATAAAGATTAAATATTTCGATTTATTGTAAATATTTGTGATGTGGTTTTCCCATCTCATGTTACTATCAATGGTTATTCCTAGGTATTTGGTACTGTCAACTCTTGTTATTTGTTTTCCTTGTATACAGATATTTAAATTTCCCGGAGTGCTGTTTCGTGTACTTCCAAATTCCATGTAGACTGTTTTATCAATGTTTAAGGATAGTTTGTTTAGAGCCAACCAGTTAGATACTTTATTGCGGTATAGGTTCATTTTTATTTCTATTTCTAGCCATGATTTTCCTTTTACAATTATTGCAGTGTCATCAGCAAAAGCCAATATTGAAAGTTCTGGTATAGTTTGAAACATGTCATTTACGTAGATAATAAATAATAATGGTCCTAATATTGTTCCTTGAGGGACTCCCATTTGTATTGTATCGAATGTGCTATTTGAATTATTTACTTTTACTCTTTGTTTTCTGTTATCTAAGTAGCTTTTTAGTAGTTTATAAACTTTACCTCTTATTCCATAGTTGTATAGTTTATTGAGAAGTATCTTATGATCCACTGTGTCAAAAGCCTTGGCAAGATCAAGAAAAGTGGTTGCTATAGGTTCACTTTGATCTATTTGATTGTATATTAAGCTTATTAGAGCATTTAGTGCATCTTTAGTGCTTTTATTTTTTCTGAAGCCGAATTGTTTCTGTGACATAATTTTGTTTTTATCTAGAAAGCTTAGTAACCGATTGTGTAATAATTTTTCAAATATTTTTGCGATATTGGAGATAAGCGATATTGGTCTATAGTTGTTTGGTAAATGTTTTTCTTTTCCTTTGTATATCGGAATGACTTCAGCTACTTTTAGTGCATGTAGCCAGACAGCATGTTCTATGCATGTGTTGTAGATGTCTACAAGTGGTTTGCTGATGTGTTGTTTTAGTGTTTTTATAACTTGTGCATCTATTTCATCTATACTTCCTTTTTTATTCTTTAAACTTGTGATAATGTCATTCATTTCAATTTGGTTAGTTGGGAATAGATACATGGTTTTGGGATTCATGGGTGGCATTTGTAAATTTTCATTTTGAGTAGTTACTATCTTCTCACTCATTTTTCTTCCTATATTACAAAAGTATTCATTCATCTTTTCTGCTAGTTGAGTTGAGTCAGTGATTTTTATATTGTTATTTTTTAGGTAGTTTATGTTATTATTAGTATTGGTTTCTTTTCCAAGTTTTTTATTAATTATCTTCCAGAGATTCTTTTGGTTATTTTGGTTCTTTTCTATTTGTTTTTTATCATAGCCATTTTTTGCTTCGTTTATGGTTTGGTTTAATATTTTTACATAATTCTTGTAAGTATCTTTTTTTGATGTATTTTGTGGGTCTTTTTTCCATATGTTGTATAATTTTTCTTTCGTTTCACATGATGTAATTATGGCTTTGGTTATCCAGCATTTTCTGGGTGTAGATTTTATTTTTTAATTGTTATTAGTTGATTCAGATTCATATCTACATTTTTTAATTTTGAGTATCAGCTGATCTAGTGCATTGTTTGGGTCTGTGGTTATGGAGATATCTTCCCAGTTAATGTTATTACTTATAGTTTTTAGTTTGTTATAATTTATTGTTTTGTAATTGGTTTTGTTATCATTTTTTTTTTATCTTCTTTATAGGCATTAATATCGGGTAATGATCATTAAAAGGTATTGTTATCGTATAACTTTTGTGCGCAATTTTATCAAGTTTTAAGTAAATATTGTCTATGCAAGTTCCTTTACCAATGTCGCTGTTTGCTGGTCTAGTTATTTGATTGAATTCTGGGTGATATCCATTTTCTAATAGGATCTGTAAAAACTCTTGGTCTATTATTTCATTACTGTTTATGTCTATGTTAAAGTCACCGATTATTAGGTTATTTTTAAATTTTTTGTTCATTATCAACAGTTCTTTGAAATATATTAAAAATTCTGTTTCCTTTAAGCTATGACATCTATATAATGCTGATATTAGTATTTGTTTGTTATTATCCATTATTATTGTTGAATTTATTATTTGAAGTTTGTTTATTTCAGTTACCTCAGTTGTTTCAATTAATTTATTGTTATGTATATAATGACTCCATCATTCTAATTTATTCTGCTATTATTGTAAAATATTTTGTATCCATTTATATTGAAGTATTCATGATGATCCATATTCCAAGTTTCAGTGCAAATTATAATACATGGTTTTACTGTAAGGCTCTTTAAGAATATTAGTAATTTATTATAGTTGTGGTTCATGCTTCTTATATTTATACATACAATGAGTTCTTTTTCAATATTCAGAAGTTTGTTAAGTTGACTTACTGTATCAACTATTATTTCATTGTTTATAATTTTCTCTGTTTCATCCATTTCTGCTTCTTGTATTTGTGAATGTTTGTCCAATAGTGGTAGGTCTCTGAAAGTTGATTGTCTAATTCTATTTATCATCGGTGTTGAAGTTGTCTCATTAGTTGGTACTGTAGGTTCCTCTTCATTTACTTTATCTGTATGTTTTGTGTTTTCTACTTTACCAAAGTATCTTTGATAAGTAGGTTGTAATGGATAATCTGTTGCTTCTATGTATCTTTTTATTTTATTTTTTAAAATTCCACATTGTTCACTATCAATTGCACTATGATTTACCTTATAATTTGTTTTATATTTTTTATTACTATAGTCACAGTTTGCGCACTTTAAAGTGTTACAATTGCATTTACTTGCTTCATTTGGTCCGGCACATTTAAAGCACATAACCTTGTTCGTGCATTTTTTGCCACCGTGTCCATAGCCAGCACATTTATTGCACGGATTTGTATTAATAATGTCATAGGCTCTGCAATTTTGATAGCCTATTAGAATTTTGCTTCTATTTTCCTTTATATGTTTATATATACTAGAAGTTACTTCTATTATTGCACTATTTGATGTTTGGTTTGTGAAAATATGTAGCACTTTGCACTTTTCATCCATGTTGCTGAAATTTCTTTGGTTTATGTCAGTTTCTACTTCTTCTTTGGTTGAGAAATGCTTATCTATTCCTATCACTTTCATTGTAGGTGTATTTATTTGTTCTTTTTCAATTTTAAAGTTTTCGTTTAGACTATTTTTTAAATTTAATTCTATTTTCTCTACACTTTCTACGTTCATACAGTTTATTATCACAGTGTCCTTGATTTTAGTATTAACATTTTTTGTTTGTACTGTTTTGTCATTAGTTATGTAATTGCACACAGTTTTAACGATATTTGTTTCATCTTTGCCGTTGGTTTTCTTGATGATGAGCTTTGGTACTTTTTTATTTTTTGGCTTAATATTGCTTTGTGTAAGAACATTTGCATATGTTGCCCATGGTTGGTTTTCATTTTTGTTATTTTTTTCTTTTTCTTGGATTGGTAGTTTATTAAGTAGTTCATTTTTTTCTTGCAGTACCTGAACTATTTGTTTTAATAATTTGTTTTCTACTTTGTATTTTTCATTTTCACTTAGTTCTTCATAGATGGTATCGTTTAGCGTTTTTCCTTTATTTGACTCTAGATCAATTTCGTTTAATATCTCTTGCTTCTGTAGTTCTCTGTCTTCACCTTTGTATTGAGCTATAAAAGCAGCAGCAGGTCCTTTCAGTTCACCATATGGTAATTTTGAGGTTAGTGTAAAGTTAGGGTGATCTTGGCAGATGATAAATGAGTTGCTTAGAAATTTCACAGGCACACCAGCGTTATATTTTGTAACTACTTCGTTTGTGTGTTGAAATTCACCGCATAAAATACACACTACTGCACCAACTTTTTGAGTTGAGTGACATTTATAAAATTTATTTAACGTAGCATCGGGCGGCTC
Organism: Torymus aiolomorphi; assembly: GCA_036365515.1. NCBI lineage: Eukaryota > Metazoa > Arthropoda > Insecta > Hymenoptera > Torymidae > Torymus > Torymus aiolomorphi. The sequence goes on from CM070877.1 coordinate 85,069,229, forward strand.
CTTGCTACCCGACGCCATGTTGGCGAATTGATTTTATAAACAATTATAGCTACCTTAAATGTTATCAAATGTATTGGAGGGTGTACGTAAGCGCTGTGCGGTACTGTGCTGTGCGATGCTGCGTGATGCCCGTGTTATTGGTGCGTTGGCTACTTACGGAACTACTTTTCTGATTGGTCGGTATTTAAACATCAACCAATCAGCGGCGTAGTTCTATAAGTAGCCAATGCACCAACAGCATCGGCATCGGAAACGCACCGCACAGCACAGTACAGCGCTTATGTACACTCTTCCTAAGGTCACGCTTAAAAAATTTGTATAAGTTCGCCTTTCCTTAAATGTTATCAAATGTATTGGATGGTATATGTAAGCGCTGTGCGGTACTGTGCTGTGCGATGCTGCGTGATGCCCGTGTTATTGGCGCGTTGGCTACTTACGGAACTACATTTCTGATTGGTCCGTATTTAAACATCAACCAATCAGCGGCGTAGTTCTACAAGTAGCCAATGCACCAACAGCACCGGCATCGGAAACGCACCGCACAGCACAGCACAGCGCTTATGTACACTCTTCCTAAGGTCACGCTTAAAAAATTTGTATAAGTTCGCCTTTCCTTAAATGTTATCAAATGTATTGGATGGTATATGTAAGCGCTGTGCGGTACTGTGCTGTGCGATGCTGCGTGATGCCCGTGTTATTGGTGCGTTGGCTACTTACGGAACTACATTTCTGATTGGTCCGTATTTAAACATCAACCAATCAGCGGCGTAGTTCTACAAGTAGCCAATGCACCAACAGCACCGGCATCGGAAACGCACCGCACAGCACAGCACAGCGCTTATGTACACTCTTCCTAAGGTCACGTTTAAAAATTTGTATAAGTTCGCCTTTCCTTTTTACGTGTAGTCTTAATGTAAGCCTTAGTCATATTAGGGTATGCCTTTAATAACGTGACACATAATGTAGGACACAAAATAGAACACACCCTCATATGATTGTGATATTATGGATTTACCAAATCTAAAGTATGGAAACGTAGAGAACGCAATAAACAATTTGATGCGATTGGGGGGTTAAATATTGTTTCACCTAAAGATAATGAAAGATTTTTTCTTAAATTACTGTTGAACCACATAAAAGGTGCTACTTCTTTTAAAAATTTACGAACATTTAATAACGTCTCATATGAAACATATAAAGAAGCAGCACTTGCTATGGGTTTAATAGAAGATGATTCTCAAATTTATATTATTTTTGATGAAGCAAGTAATATCATGCTTCCTTTTCAATTACGAAAATTCTTTGCATGGTTTATCTTAGCTGAAAATATTCAAGGTAATTTAATTTGGAATAAATTCAAAAAATTTTTTACTGAAGAGTTTAAAGAAAATAAAGAAAATAATGCTTTGTCACACATTCAAAATATATTACAAACTGAAGATAAAAGTTGTAAAGATTATAGTTTACCTGAACCAATAATAAATAATATCGAAGAAAGTCCTGAAAATTTAGCAAACAGTAAAAATCTTTTTGAAATTTTGTTTAATCAATTAACTACTAATCAAAGATTAATTTTTAATGAAATTATAACTCACAAAAATAAAATTTATTTTATTGATGGACCTGGATGTTCAGGAAAAACTTTCATATACAAGACTTTAATATATCACTTTTTATCTTTGAATAAAAAAATTTTATCTATGGCTTGGACAGGAATCGTATTTTATTACCTAGAGGAATGATCAGTCATCGTACTTTTAGACTTCCTTTAGATTTAAACAGTATTGAAAGTGCTTTTCTAAAATTAGAATCAGATAAAAAAAAATTACGGGAAGTAGATATTATAGTTTGGGATGAAGCATCAATGATCCCAAAAAAAGCTTTGGAAATTGTTGATCAAACACTCAAATTGTTGATCAAACACAAGATATATGTTACAGTGATGTTCCATTTGGTGGTAAATTGGTAGTTTTAGGAGGCGATTTTAGACAAATTCTGCCAGTCCTAAAACATGGTTACCGAGACAGTATAGTACAGGACACAATCAAATTTTCTCATTTATGGCCTCTCTTTAAAGTTTTAAAATTAACTGAAAATATTCGCTTACTTAATAATATTAGAGAAGGTCTACCACCACATGAATTAAAATTAAAAATAAATGCAATTGTAATGTTAATTAGAAATATAAGTATATCAGAAGGAATGTGTAATGGTACACGCTTGAAAATTACAGGTTTATTTAATCACAATATTAAAGCTGAAATAATTACGGGGGAAAGAATTGGTGAAGAAGTTTTTATACCACGAATAACATTAAATACTGGAGATTCTTCTTCATTTCCGTTTACACTTTTTAGAAAACAATTTTCAGTTGCATTAGCTTTTGCTATAACAATAAATAAATCTCAAGGTCAAAGTTTTAATTCTCTAGGTATTTACATTAGACGACCTTTATTTTCACATGGCCAATTATATGCTGCTTTATCCCGATGTAAAAATCCTAACAATATATTTATTGAAAATCTTTTAGAAAATTCATCAATAATTAATAACATTGTTTGGAAAGAAATTTTTGACATTTAATCTACACTTTTTAATAAACTTTTTCAAAAATTATTATTTTTTTTTATATATATTTTTATCTAAATGTATACAGAACAAAATAAACCCAACTAAATTTATATCAATAATCATTTTATTTATAATATTATTCTTTTACGAAAGTATAAGACATGTTGTAATTTCTTATAAGCATAATATCATATAAATAATCTGATTATTTTATTACATATAATAAAAAAAATTTCAATATAAATATATTTGTATGAAATATTTTTTTATTAAATTTAATAAAGACGGGAATAAATTTTCATTACATTAATTAAAAATTATTAATACAAATTATTTAAAATTAATTAAAATTGATAAAATTTATTAATGAAGATTGATTCACATCTTCCATGGTGGAGGAAGGATGGGATAGGTTGGAGTCAAGGAGGACGGAGGGACGACTCATAGTTTTTAGTGTTATTGACGATGAATTCCATGGTCGTGTTTAGGCTTATTATATAAAAAATGATTAACAATAATCTTATATTATTTTGGCATGTCCCATTATCCTATCTAATTATTAATATTTGTTATATAAAACACCTAAGCACAATAAAATCAAAAATTCAACGCGCATATAACAGTACCTCAGTGGTGGTGTGAAAAACTGTTAACTTTAGTAAATAACACGCTAAGAAACTGACTACACATTAAAACACATAATAATATGAGCATGACCTTACACTATTAGGCGTAATAAACAGCGCCACAATTTTTATAAATTTTTTGCACACACAAGTAAAACAGTAAATGTATATGTACTGTACACATATGTATACGAGGTCATGGTGAAAAACCGGCACTTAAAATGCTCAGAGAATCGTTCTACAATATAGGCACGCAAAATTAGGAAAGAATTGTTTCTAAATAGAAAAAAATAGAAAAAAACATCGTAGTATTTCTAGATTTTAAACAACAAAATTGAGTTTCCAGTTGTATTAAATTTTACTATATTTTTTTTAACAATTCACGCTAAAAATGGGGGTTGGCGAGCGGAGCGAGCAGGGGGCGGAGCCCCCTAATATATATATATATATATATATCTATCTTACCAGATTTATGGAGCCCTTTTATACACATGAGCATATTTATGGAGCCCGTTTTCTTTTATGGAGCCCGGGTCCCATAAAATATTCTTATACGGCGTTTATAGAGCCCGATCTAGAGTTTCTATACCCAGAGAGGGATTATTTCTTTAGTCACTTGTATACGTCTGTGTTGTATAAATCTGGTAAGATATATATATATATATATATATATATATATATATATATATATTTTTTGTATATATAGGTATTTTGAGGATTTCATAAAGAATTTGTACAATAGTGGTGACACAAATATAAACATTGTTATAAACAACCAATAAACAAGCGCGTGACTAAAGAAATAATGACCCTAAGGTTATTGACTAACACCACGACGCCTGCGGCGCCCGCTTTTACGGAAAAATATCACGGAATTTCCGAAATCGATGTATTAACACACTATTGTGGAAACCGCTGAAAAATCCTCAAAATGCCTCTCGAGTGCTTTGGACTTTTGAGGAGACTCCTCAAAATGCCTACAAAATCCTCAAAATTCGGTATATATGACCTATATAATCCTCAAAATGCGTCCCAGATGTGAATATATATATATATATATATATATATATATAAAGACGTATATACGTTATTTCCGGTAATCTACAGGGTCCTATAGTTTATTTTGTCAGAGTTCTCTATGGCAAGTGACTAAAGAAATAATGGACCCTGGGGTTATTGACTCTAGACGCTTCTCGGGAATAACGCTTATATACCTTTTTCTTTTCCGGTAATTCCCGGGAATAACAGGCGGGTTCAGGAAATAACGCTTATATACAGTTTTGGTTACCGGAATTAACCGTAAAAGATACACATACACGCGCACGCGCGCGCATACACACACACACACACTAGGGGGCTTCGCCCCCTGATCGCTCTGCTCGCCAATCCCCATTTTTAGTGCGAATTGTTAAAAAAAAATATTATAGCAAAAGCTAATACAACTCAAAATCGTTTTCTAAAATATGTATAAACTGAATTTTCTTTTTAAAAATGTTTTTTTGTCTAAATTTGCTAGATATGCTCGAATATTCATTCAGTGAATAATCACAAAAATTTGGATCAAATAAATATGGAAACTTATTTAAGTTTTAATTATATATAAAAATTGATTATTTTAAAAAATATAATAATGTAATTTAAAATTAATCTTATAATTATAGTTGCGGATTATATTTCATATGAAGATAAATATTGATAATAATGAATAACCCCCTATTAAATAATATCATGAAACATTTATTTTTTTCTTTTAAATTTTCTATAATGTTTTTTAAAAAAATTATTCTTAACATTTATTAATTTTTTAAATATTAGGTATATTTATATTTAACAAAATAATGCGTAATATATATCTAGTTCATTACGTCAGCTCTGATATTATTTGTTATTTATTGATTATAAACTAATTTTTCAGCAAAATCGAATGGATCCACGCGCTGGCAGCCTCTCAGAATCCCAATCCCTTTATAAAGAAAAGATTGTCACATTACGCTGTATTCCGCGCGCATCTCATGACAGTATCATGGCGTCGTGTAAGAGAGAGAAGGAGAGAGAGTGAGAGAGAGACAGAGATAAATTTGGGACGGAAAACGAGTGAAGGCGCGCGGAGGGCGTCCAACTTCTACTACTTTAAATTTGTCGACGAGCAGTGGAGACTTGAAATGGTCAAAAGCATGGGTTAAGTCTATCACCGCTAGCATCTTTAACTATTGCATAATACCTTTTAAAATTTGTTATTGCCTCTATTAGCATGGACTACGAAGCACATAAACGAGACAGGCTGCAAAATCTTTCATTTTTATGTAGAAAACAAGTCCTATACTCCATATTAGTGTGCCACGCAGGCCGCAGACTGGAGATGTATAAAACTGTCTAAAAAAGTCGCTGTAATAGATTTAACGACTTTTTTAATCAGCGATTTCTAATCAGCGAATCCGGAAACCCACAATATACAATTTTTAGCAAATTCCGGTAAAATTTCAATTTTTGGCTGATATCTTGGGTCCATTATTTTGATTTTTCACAATCTGAGTACAGATTTGTAATCAGCGAATCCAGAAACCCCTTGTATACAATATTTAGCAAAATCCAGTATTATTGAAATATTTTGCCGCTATTTTGAATTTTTAAAATCTGAGCTCAGATTCGTAATCATCGAATCCAGAAATCCTAATATGAGAATTCAGAAATCCCCCACATAATATCGGAAAATTCAGTAATATTTCAACATTTGGCCGCCATTTTGAATTGGCAAAATATTAGTTCAGATTCCTGATCAGCGAATCTCGTAAAACCCTATATACAATTTTCAGCAAAATCCAGTAATATTTAAATATTTGGCAGGCATCTTCGATCCGTTATATTGAATTTTCGAAATCTGAACTTATGCGAATCCAGAAATCTCCCATATACAATTACAGAATTCAGCAATATTTCAATATTTGGCCGACATTTTGATTTGGCAAAATTTGAGTTCAGATTCGTAATCAGCGAATCCAGAAACTCCGTATATACAATTTCCAGCAAATTCCAGAAATATTTGAATATATGGCTAATATCTTAGATTCGCCATTTTGAATTCTCAAAATCTGAGTACAGATTCCTAATAAGCGAATTCGGAAACCCTCTATATATAATTTTTAGCAAAATCGAGTAAAATTTCAATTTTTGGTAGCCATTTTGGGTCCGTCAGTTATAATTTTCTAAATCTGAGTTCAGATTCGAAACCAGCGAACCCAGTAACACCCTATATACAATTTTCAGCAAAATCCAATAATATTTTAATATTTGGCCGCCATCTTCGATCCGCCATTTTGAATTTTTATAAGCTGAATTCAGATTCGTCATCATGCGAATCCAGAAATCCCCCATATACAATTGCAAAATTCAGTAATCTTTCAATATTTGGCCGCTACTTTGATTTGGCAAAATATGAGTTCAAATTTGTAATCAGCGAATCCAGATACCCCTATATACAATTTTCAGCATAATCTAATAATATTTCAATTTTTGTCCGCCATTTTGTATTTACAAAATCTGCGTTCAGGTTCCTAATGAGAGAATCCGGAAACCCATAATATACAATTTTCAGCAAAATCCATTAATATTTGAATATTTGGCCTCCATCTTCGATCCGTCATTTTGAATTCTGAAAATCTGAGTTCAGATTCATAATCATCGAATCCAGAAATCCCGTATATATATTTTTCAGAAATATCCAGTAATATTTCAGTATTTGGCCTCCATCATCGATCCGCCATTTTGAATTCTGAAAATCTGATTACTGATTCATTACCAGCGAATCCGGAAACACACTATCTAAAATTTTTAGCATAATATGAGGAATGGATTAAGTATGGTGGGATAGGTGGAGGGGTAGGGGGAGGGGTCGGTGGAGGAGGCGTGGAGGGGACATGGAGGGCGGTGGAGGGGAGAGGATGGTGGTGGTGGGGGCAGGGGGGTGGAGGGGCAGACACACTTAAAAATAACGTAAAATTTGAAAGAATTTCACCATAAAAAGTGGAGGGGAAGTGGAGGGGATTAGAGGGGAGTGGAGGGGGTGGAGGGGTAGGTACTCATTTTGAGCCTTACAACTATATAATATAGGAAGATATACAGGATATATATAGGATATATACATCAAGACGTATCTGCGTAGAGGTGATGACTACAATGACGCCGCACCGATGGGGCATCGTTGATGCAAAGATAAAAGAAGCTAAGTCCATTCGGAATGCCCTGTAGAACGCCAAGGCATGTTAAAACTTATCGAGAAGTTTTGCTCGAAGCCAAAGCGACAACTTGTTCTCTGTTAGAAAGGTACGAATGGACCCACGCGCTGGCAGCGTCCCAGAATCCCAATCCCTCTATAAAAAAAAGATTGTCACATTACGCTGTATTCCGCGCGCATCCCATGACGTAGTATCATGGCGTCGTGTAAAAGAGAGAGGGAGAGAGAGAGAGTGAGAGAGACAGAGATAAATTTGGCGCGAAAAACGAGTGAAGGCGCGCGTAGGGCGTCCAACTTCTACTACTTTAAATTTGTCGACGAGCATTGGAGAATTGAAATGGTCAAAAGCACGGGTCAAGTCTATCACCGCTAGCATCTTTTATTATTGTATAATACCGTTTTAAAATTTGTTATTGCCTCTATTAGCATGGCCTGCGAAGTACATAAACGAGACAGGCTGCAAAATCTTTAATTTTTATTTAGAAAATATGTCCTGTACTCTGTAATAGATTTAGCGACTTTTTTGACAGTTCTGTACATCTCCAGGCTGCGGCCTGCGTGGCCCACTAATATGGATGGCAGGTCTGGTTTCCTATGTAAAAATGTAATATTTTGCACCCTGTCTCGTTTATGTGCTTCGCGGGCCATGCTAATAGCAGCACTAACAAATTTTAAAAAAGTATTAGACAATAGTTAAAGGTATTATGGAGTTACCCAAAGCGCGGCAATAACGAGCCCGCGCGCCGTTACTGTGAGTCGTTCTCCGAGTCAATTCTGGCAGGACGCGAATATCGCGGGACAGCCGTCGGAAAACCAGATGGGCGGAGGGTTGCTTAGGCCCATCAACCCCCGCCTGTCATCGGTAAATCCGGTAGTTACGTTCAATCTCGACAAGGGGAGGAGTGTCGACAATTCTAGCCAGCGTGAATGTGGCAGTTGCGATCGCGCGCAGAAGCGTGAAGTGCATCGTGACCTACAACAGAGTGTGGACTCCGAAATACCCTTGCGATTATCAGTGAGCGGTCGCGACGCCGATATAACCGAGAGGCGGGAGGTAATTGCCGACGCTACTCACTCTAGTGCACGGAGAGAAATTCTCTAGTTAAAATTACTAGAGTCTATTGTAATCTCGTCACAGACTGCCCAAAGTGAACTTTTTACGAGATTTTTAACACATTTTACCATGCACTATTGTAATTTTTATGAGTATATTGTAATTTTTATGAGTATATTGTAATTTTTATGATTCACATACGAAAATTTGATAGATTTTTATAAAAAATTACAACAGTACCTTGTAAAAAGTCGACTTTGGGCAGTCTGTGAGGAGATTACAATAGACTCTAGTAATTTTAACTAGGGAATTTCTCTCCGTGTGGAGATTGGGAGGAACAAAGAGGCTGAGCGCGGCAAGCAGGGCTCGACACATGAAGCACTGCGTGCTGACGACAAAATCGTCATTAGAGAGTGTGGCAGAGCAGCGCTGATGAGTCAGCTGAGCACCGGCCAGGGGTGCGAGCAGATCGCGGAGATGGTTTGGGAGAATCGGAACCTAGTTACGGTTAGACTGGGGGGGGCGGAGATATAGAGCCTTGATAAATTCAGGGGCTCTGGTCTCGCTGATCTGTTAGTCTCTGCTGCAGCGACAGGACTTCTGTTATTAGATCTACTAATAATGTCCCGACGTCTTTAGGCACCTGGAATTCTGTTCCATTTGTGGACCGGAGACGCAGCATCTCTTCAGGCTGTGATTCCGGTCCATCATCAACTCTCTCTCTCTCTCTAAATCCGTCTTCGCCGTTGAGATCGTTGAGGTCTTCATCTGCTGCGTTGTTCGCGTTGTCGCTTCTCCTCGATGACTGGTCCGTGTTCCGGGCGCCTGGGTTACGTTCGACGTCATCCGTATCCTGCGGTTTTTGTGGGTGTTGGCCTAGTCTTGTTGCCTCTCTCGTTGTCTTGAGAACAACCTGTAAGATTGCTTCACTCTTGATGATCACCTCCAGTGGGTGTTTGTCCCAAGTGGATATTTCCACGAAGGTACCATCTTGTTTAGCGGCGATTCTACGGATGAGCTCCTCTCGGAGTTGTATCCTCCGAACTATAGCATCATCCGTGCCTGCTGACTCTTCAAAGTCTTCCGGCACGTAGATCCTCAACACCCACTGGTGCAACCGCTCCGAAAGGCGGAATACCGAGATCTGTCGCTTCAATTCGAGCCGTGACAGGTATTCGTCGATCTCACTTCGAGAGATCGACTGTAACCACTCTTCCACGGCCGCCTCAATATCGTAACCCATGACGCCAACAGTCGCAAGTCGTGTGTGTGCAAGGGGATTGCTCTTCAATCCAGCGAGCTTTACTGTACTTTTGCACAGTCAGTGGTATCCTTCACAAGGTACCTACTGGATTACCGCTGACTAAGAGTAAATACGAATTTCCACAACTGCTGGTTTGGTCTGTACTCGCTAAACCAAGGTAATTCACTTTTTAACCTGCTTTCTTGGAGGTTATGTCGCTTCCTGAGTATTGCGCAAACTTAATTCGCTTGTTTGCGCAATGTGCAAACGTTTTTATCGCATGCGCAAACGATAAAATCGGTGCAGTCGCGATTTCGCGGATGCGTAAGCGTTTTCGCGGGGTTATATGTCTTTAATTGCGCGTTGCAAATAAACTAATTGACTTTTTAGCTTCTACTTCCTGCGCAAATCTATTCGGCACGCGAGCAAACGATCCCGTGCCGAAAAATCGAAATTTGCGTTTTCCGTGCACTGCGCATGCGCGGCACTAAAGTCACTAGGTGCGATAGATCCACCAGCGCACGCGCAACCGATTCCGCGTCCAAAACCAAAAATCTAATTTTTCGACCCTTTGCGCATGCGCAAACCCGAAATTAGTGGATAGGCGCACCTCCCTGTGAGATGCGCTAACGATTCCGCGATAGTGATTTTCCACTTTTTTTTCCGGTTTCTGCGCATGCGCGGCCTCAAAATTACTGCGCGCGACCTCTAGACTGTCCCCCGCGTCCGCGCTCACGCGTATTTCCCCAGAAATGCGGAAATTTCCGCTAACAGCCCTTAAAATGCGAAGTAGGTGCGTAATCTGCTACTTTACGCCCCGGCGTGCACGTGAGTTGCCGAACAAAGAGATCACGCTAAAAAAAACCTATTATTGATAAAAAAATGTTAATAAATAGTGTAATAAATAGTAAATAAATAATTGTTAATTAATCTCTTTGTTGCCCTCACTAAATACTTCAACAAATGCTCGGCCTTCACAAGCAATGTCCTCGCTGAGTACGTGCAGGTCGGGTTATTCTCTCCAAGGAAGGTTATAAACCACCAGTTGGTTACCCTTGCACACACTGTATAATTCTTATAATAATTAATTATTCTCGCGATAATTAGTTATTCGCTACGCGAGTCTTAACCTGTTGAAAAAAAAAATCAAATTACTCCCTAACCTATGCTTCCCAACACGTTATGGGCGCCAGTTGTAACGGGGTTTCAGTTATGGAGAGGGTATTAATCTCTCTCAGGGGTTCGCGGGATAATCTACGGGTGTATTCTACACCCGGGCGACTCACCGTTGTACAATTACCTCTAGTCCGGCAGAAGCGCCTCGGCACAGGTTCCGAACATGCGAGCACGGCTTCTATTGTAGAAAGCCTAGACCGCTTTCTACTCAAACCGGTGCTGCGCTCTGCCGCTGCTGCCAACTGCTGCCCACGAACTACTGGCTGCTCGCTATGACCTAACGTTACCAGCGCAGTCGTTCTTTCCCGCACAACACCGCTCGGTCTAACCTCCAAGCGGCTGATGAGATATTTACACCCTGCTACCTTGTTTCCCCCAGGAGACGATGTCCTCGGCTAGCTGCAGCTGCTGTACTGGGTAGAGGGCGGTATTCGGGGAATCATGCATAGGTTAGGCGCGCTAAATAAATACTCGTGACTCGACTATTTAAGATAAAAACGAACGATTTATTCGAGCCAAGTGATCGCGCTAAGGGGCGCGAAACCCGGACAATGTGATAACATAAAACGCGACAGGCAGTGACTTTTACCCACGCACGCACGCAGCCGCCGAGACGCGACGGCGACAGAGTTCGCTCGCGACAATTAAAACGCATACATTGAGCGCGACTTACTCTCGGCTGGCCAGCCATCGCAGACCCTATCGCGATCGACAGCTATCTCTTTCGCTCTCGCTGCTATCGGGGCGGCGATGGAGCGTATCTCACTGTCCCCGGCCAATGCTGTCGCTGTCTCTCTCTACCTCTCGACGGCTCTCGCTCGGCCACGCTTGCTGGTGGCGGCGCGGTGGTCCTCGGTTGCAGTCGTGGAGGCGCGGTACACACACGCAAAACTCTTAAGATGCGCGGAGCTCACGAACGACGACTTTTCGCGTGTCACGGCGGTCAACAACATGGCCGCGGCGGCTTCGTCTTCTTCTCCATCTGCTCCTGGCTTGTTCCGCGTGGCGCTCTATCGATCACGATACGTTCAAGCGCGCGAGATTCGGATCTCGCGACGCAGTATGCGTGATTCCCTTACCTCATCTCGGTGCCCGTTACAATAAATATTGAGTAATTGGTTTTCGGTTCATGGGTTTTGTGTATATCTGTTTATTGATGTTGGCTTTTGTGTTTATAGGTTTATACATTTTGGGTTCATGGATTTTTGGTTTATGGTTTTATGGGTTTTCGGTTTATGGTTTCCAGGTTATTGAGTTATTTTAAATGCTGGCTTTATGGATTTTGTGCTTTAGGTTTATGGACTTTGGATTATGGGTTTTGTGTTTGTAGTTTTATGGATTTCGGGTTTATGGGATTTGGGTTTATAAGACTTTAGATTTTGGGTTCTGTGTTTATACGTTTATACATTTTGGGTTTATGGATTTTTGGATTATACATTTTGGGTTTATGGATATTTGGTTTACACATTTTGGGTTTATGGATTTTTTGTTCATACATTTTGGGTTTATGGATTTTTGGTTTATAAATTTTGGGTTTATGGATTTTTGGTTTATCGTTTGATGGGTTTATGGATTTTTGATTTATCGTTTTATGGGTTTTTGGATTATGGTTTTTGGGTTATTGGGTTCTTTTCAGTTTTGGGTTTATGGGTTTCGAGTTTATGCATTTTTGGCTTATGGTTTTATGGGTTTTGGGACTATGAATTTTGAGCGTATTATTTATATGAAATAAGTAATTCAATAGGTGAATTTAAAGTTGAGTGCTCATCAAATGACGGATTTCTGAGATATGGATTTTCAGATTTGGGTTTTTTCGCAGTATTCACTTGTTTTAGACGGGTTTCTAGTTAAATTAAAACAAGAATCAGCAATTTTTATAAAGAATTGAGCGGTCACAAGGAGTGATCATTTTATCAATAATTTCTATTTACGAGCTGAGCCGTGGACGATCGAACTTGGAAATTGTGCCTACATTCCTTTCTCTGACACCGTCACTAGCGTCGGTGTTGTTCTAGATGCTAAGCTTTCATGGAAAGCTCACATAGACCATGTGACAAAGAAATTTAATGGCGTGATATTTGCTCTGCGATTTTTCCGTAGATGTACTACCGAGACCTTGCAAGTCGTTAAACAGCTCGCAACCGTACAGCTGTTCCCACATCTCGATTATTGCTCGATACTTTTCCTTGATGCATCTCTCAAGTAGAGGAAAAAACTACAAAGACTGCAGAATGCATGTGTGAGATATGTGGTAGGTGTGGGTCGGGATGATCATATTTCACCTCATAGAGCAGTTCTGGGCTGGCTACACACTGACACGAGGAGACACTATTTTATGGCAGTGATGATCTATAAAATCATGCGTATGCATAACCCGGACATTTTATGAGTCTCCTCACTAGATACGTACCCAGATCTGTTACTAGGGGTCAAATTAAAGAATTATGAGCTCTCCTGATGCGCACCGATGCTGGATTAAAGTATTTCAGTGTACGAGGTGCGCATCTCTGGAATTCCCTGCCTACTGAGGTTAGAAACCTTTCATCGCTCAGTAGGTTTAAATCTTCCTTGAGAAGGCATCTCTTTCATCTCGATTAATCACTCCCGCAATGGGCGATTTTTGTATGTTAAATTATTTTATGTGTCGTCATATACACGGTTTTATTGGTATGAATGTATTTATTAGCGTGAGGGATGAGTGTAAGTGTGAGATAAGTATTGCAAGTATTATTTTAGCTGTTTATTTTAGTTCAATTATTTTTACGATCTGACTTTGTCAGTGATGTTTTATATTTTAAACTATTAACGAAATAGTCATTTCTCATGTACCATACAGTATTCAACTAATTTCTTCTAGCCATTTGTACCTGTGATATCACTGATTACACTATTTGACTTACTATTCAGTATTATTAGATTTAAGAAAAAACTGTGATATCGCTGCATTGTTTTATTTTATAGACTAAGAAACACTAGTTGGCTACATGTACATGATATTTAAAATTTATTTTATTTTGAAATTCGAATTATTGTATTGGATGGCGCTTTTAAATTGATGTGATTTGTAATACTGTTTGTAATCCATTTACAATAAATGACTATTGTTATTATTATTATTATTTAGAGAGAGAGAGAGAGAGAGAGAGAGAAAGAGAGAGAGGAGCATCGAGACTCGCGTTTGTCAATGATCAAGTACGTATCGGTATTGATTTCTCGTTCTACCGAAGAGGGCCCTTCGTAAACATGAAAAAACTTAGCGATTTTTTTGTCGTTCGCATCCGATTGCGGTTGCGCTTTGATTAATACTAAATCTTTGTCTCGGAAAGTAAAATGTTTCTTATCTTGATTCTCGCGTTGCACGCGGTTTTCTAACGTTTTATGCGACCGATCGCGGGCTAAATAAATTTTTTGTTCGTATGTCGCTTCGGTCGCTGGTGGTATATTGATCAATTTTACCCACACATGAGTTGGCCGAGTATTCTCAGGAGCAATTCTACCGAGGTGAAGCCGGACGCTTCGTGATGGGTTTCGTTAATTATTTTCTGTATGATATATAGGTACTTTGCCCATCCCGTGTGTTTTTCTTTTATAAAAGTGCGGAAAAAACGCCCGAGTTCTCGATGAACGCGTTCAACCGGATTGCTTTGCGGGTGCCTTATGGATTAGAATATTGGCTTTATGCCCTCTTTTTCTAATCCTTTTATCCATTTCTTCGAAGTAAACTGTTTTCCATGAACCGATAGAATCCTCTTAGGTCTACCGTACGTCGGTATATATTCCCCAAAAATCTTTCGGATCACAGTAGCAGTGTTAGCTTTTTTTATAGGATACACTACAACGAATTTACTGAATGCATCTATCGTCGTTAATAGATGCTTGACGACATCGATTGAAGTCGGCAAAGGCCAGTAAAAATCGATGGATAAAAGGTCGTTTGGTGCATTTGTTAGAAACGGATGAACTTGTTCGTCGTACCTACGCGTTAGGCACTTCTACTTTTAGCAAATATCGCATGTTTTCAATATTTTACAAAACTAATTTTCGCATATATAGCGCGAAAAAATGTTCAGTTACCACTTTATAAGTTTTCCTCCTCCTATATGCCGTAGATTAGATTTCAGCGCAAGTCTCTAAGCATTTTTTCTAGCATTTAGACTAATAATTAAAATGAAAAGGTTTAAATCAGATCTAGTCCATTCCATTTGCTTTAATAATTTTATTTTGTTTATGAATTATTTTGATACATTCAGATTGAAACCAACTAATTTTTATAATCGGTTGAAATCGGTTTTAATGATTTAGATTGGTTTTAACACGATAATATCCGATTATAACATCGAATTCAGACCAATTATACTTGTAATTAGATTATATTCTTCTAAGTTGAATGATATAGCAGAGGTCATTATTAAATGCATTAATGAAGAAGATTTAGTTATTATATATTAAATTAAGAATTCATTATTTTTACTAATTAATAATCTGTGACGTCAAAAGAACTTTACATGGCATTATGTAGTAACATGAGACGTTGTAACTTATATTACTTTGCTCCCTTTTTTGAAAGACTCGCATCTTCTACCAGGGATGGAGCTTAATTCTATTTATTTTATTACTAATCTTTAATTTAACTTGAAATTGACGGACTAAAGTTTAACTAATTCGCAAATTAATAAAATCTAAATGAGTCTAATCAGTTTCAGAGACAGTTGCACGTGTTTGTTAAAAGACTCTGGTGCGCATATTAGTTTTACAATTGAGTGAACATTGAAAATACTTATTCAAATGGAAATTAGATTTTAAGATGATCAAAAATAAAAGGAATTAAGTTATCTCAGAGGCAGTTGCGCATAACTTTCAAAGGCTTTGGCGCATGTATTAATAACGAAACTTGAAATAAAACTTGCATGAAACTTGAATAATTTTTAATAATCTCAGAGGCAGTTGCACGTAATATTGAGAGGATTTGGTGCATGTATTAATTTAAATAAAATTTGAATAATTAATTCTCGTTATCGAGTTAGGTTAGGTTATACAAAAGGGGGAGACTGAGAGATTAGATAACATGTAAAAGTCTTTAGGTGCTGTGTCCTTCAACTAAATACACGGGAAAACAGTCGAGTATAAAGGTCTATAGGTACTCAGTCCTTCAACGAATATAGTCTAGGGAATTATGCTTTAATGCTAAGGTCTATAGGTACGAAGTCCTTCAAGCCAAAACATGAATATGTGGGAAAAGGAACAGATAAGAGGCGGTTATAAGGGAAGAGGTGTGGGTTAGGTAAAGTGTAAAAGTTTATAGATACTGAGTCCTTCCACTAAATGCATGTGGAAACAGGCGAGTATAAGGGTCTATAGGTACTGAGACCTTCAACCGAATATACTGTGAGGAATTCTTTTTTGATGCCATGGTCTAAGTCCTTCAACCGAAAACATCAATGAAGGGAAAGAGGAAAGGCAGAGAAAGGTTTGAAATAAAAGGCTTGGGGAACTGGCTACCTACTTTTATTATAATTCAAAAGGTTTTACCAGATCGAGATCTCGGACTGATATGATTTTTACAGTGCGGAGGGGCTAGTTTTATTAGGAAAGCTCCTCCTTCGAAAACCGCGGTGTCGTATCAGAAGTCGGGGTTCGGGTGCGTCGTCGAATAGTAGATGATGCGTGCTGCGGCCGCTCTGATATTTTTCGAATATTCATATATTGCAATGTTAAATGAGTTTGGTGGGAGAAAGCGGGGCCCAATGGTGCGGGAGCGATATCCCGTCCAAGCGCCACAGGGTAGTCGAACGGGGAGCACCCTATGCTTCAATACAGAGAGCAGGCGCTCATCCCTTCTCTAGGATATTTTTGGGCGGCTCCTATTCTTCATCAAGAGTGAGAGAAAACGCTATACGTTGCACGACGAAGAAGGAAGATGAGAGAGAGAAAAGATATTCTTGTCTCTCTCACTCTACGTTTTTTGTGAAGTTTTCTCAATAAATTTTATACATTGTTTAAAATTATTGGAAATCATAGGTTTACAAATTAATTATGAAATTACTTTACTAGATATTGCTCTAACAAAGCACTAAATCTGACTTTAATTAAGAATTTTGAGTATTTATCGGCTGTAATCTCTCTCTCTCTCTCTCTCCCTCTCACTCTCGCTCTCTCTCTCGCTCTCTCTCTTGCTCTCTTGCTCTCTCTCGCTGAGACAAGACCCGCTAACCTTGGACCTGTCAGATAACGTCAAGATTCTCATTATTTAGCCTAAGCCTTGTTATCATCCAGCCCAGCTACTCGTGTGTCTTCACGCGACGTGACTGCGTATGCTGCTGTGCTGCTAGTATCTGCTTACGCGCACTCGCCCGAGCATTCGTATGTCCCCGAGAGAGTGCCCGGTTTGGAGCGTACGTCTTGTCCGCAACCACACGGTCTTTGCCACCTGTGTAACTTGCCAGCGTTACTTCCACTCGAAGTACCTGCCTACGACCGGCCCGTTGCCGCGCTGCACCAGGTGCACTGTCAACAGCGCGGCTACCAGAGAACCCACCTATGCCACTGAGAGTGGCTTCGCTGCCGCGGCTGATGCCAAGCCCCCGTGGCCATCATCGCCTTTGTCCAGCGAACCGGCACACTTGGCCACGCCCACCGCTGGCCAGCACTCATCGAAGAGGCCTGCCTCTACTCCCTCTCCGTCCGTCGCGCCTATGTCAAAGGCGTACTGCCCAAGCTCTACTGCTATTGCGCTGTCGGCTCCGCTAACAGTCTTCGACGAGATGAACCAGGAGAGCGTGGCCTGTTACCGCTAATTCTCAGTTCTGAACCCCCCCCCGCCACCCACTCTTACCAAGTCTCTTACCGTATCCTTAAAAATCTCAACACTGAATTACTTGACTATAAACTCCTCAGCCACCTAGCCGCACTCTCCCTACTCGCTCATACCCCTCACCAACAACTTCATTCCCTACTCCACTTCAGCTGAAGTTGTCATGGGCCCCTGCCCCACGGATGTCTTCGAGGTTATACGCCGGCTAACAAAAGTCTCTGCGTTTGACGCTAGCACACCACTCCGCTCGATCGTTCTCTCCTCCCGCCGTGAATCCTAGGTGAGTGCCGAATTGCGATCACTCATGCGCGCTCACGAACGCATCTACAGAATAGATCGCACTTCATGCTCAGCGGCGGACCTGCAGAGCTTTCAATCAGCTCGCGCGAGTGCGTCAAATGCTCTCGACTCGGCAAAGAACCGCTTCATTGCCTCTCGCCTTGAAGAGGCACCCAGCCCAGACGCCAAATGGAGAGAACTTCGGCGTCTCCGTGTGTCTGGTGCCAGCAACCCCTCACCTTTCCGCTATTTCGATGCGGTAACTCTAAACGCGGACTGCGCGGCGACCGTAAACCGTCATCCACCAATCACAGAACTAAACTACAATATTATAGCCGAGAAACCGTTGTGCATCACACTCGATCAACAGTTTTGTCTTCGCCCAGTCACCAAAACCGAAGTCCTTCAGGCCATAAACCGTTCGACTTCAAAGGCCTCGGGACTTGACGGTATTTCGGCACATGATCAGACTAGCTATGAAAACAGCACTCATCGATTTCACCTCCCTCATTAATTCCCTGAAAGCCCTCATACGCCCATTAGCGAAAACTAAAACCTTGCGACTACCATCAGACACGCGGCCTATCGCCCTCCTCTCGGAGTACTCCAAGGTGCTCGAACGCCTGGTCCATGATCAATTATCCGGCTACCTCGAGGTCCATGGCCTCCTCTATCCGCGCCAGGCCGATTTTTGACGAGGCCATAGCTCCCAGACCGCTCTCCTAGGTATGCTTAAGGACGTGAGGCAAGCCAACGACAACAGAATACTCACTATCCCAATTCTGTTTGATTTCTCGAAGGCCTTTGACTCTATTCCCCATGCATGCCTGCTTGCCAAGCTAAGGTCCCTAAACATGTCTGGCTATGCGTTGCGATGGTTCTTCAATTATCTCGCCGATCGCCTCCAGGCAGTCATCGAAGAAGGTAGCTCCATCTTGGACTGGCTCCGCGCGTCATCGGGCGTTCCCCAAGGCAGTGTCCTAGGACCGTTACTATTTGCCACTTACATCAATGATCTGCCCGCGGCACTGTCATTCGCCCGCATCATGATTTATGCCGATGACACACAAGTCTACATACACCTTTTCCCAACGAACATCCATGAAGCCATCGCACGCGCCTCTGTCGATGCTCAGGCGGCCACTAATGGGGCCAGAGAGAATGGGCTCCTAAACCCTCTCTTAAACCCTCTCAAGACCAAGGTCATGATCCTGGGCAGCGAGCTCTACAACACCAGGCTTGACCTCAACACCCTTCCAAGGATTACGATTGATGGCCACGCGCTACCGTACGTATCTGAGGCACGCAACCTCGGCGTCGTTATCATACCAACTGTTTGGAAATTATCATGATTTCGAATTTCCCGCGGCTTGCTCACCACAGATATAACTCAGCAGGCGGTCGCGCGACGGCAGCACCCATCAGCTGCCCACCAGGTTCTCACGCAGCAGTGTCTCTCACACGGAAACTTCTCATACGGCGGTGATGCTCATGCGGTGCCTTCTCACGGACGCTCGATGCTTCGAGCACACGACGAGGCAGCATCTCACGCAACCTCTACTGCATTTTGGCGGCTGTTCTCAAAGAGGAAACTTCACTCGTGTTCTCAACTGGATTTTCTCATCTGGCGAAACTCACCTGCTTCGGTATTATCGGCTTTCTCTCACGTATTCTGGAGTAATATAATCGCTGCGAAGCCAGGCAATCACTCACACATGCGGCCATTTTATACAAAAGTGCGCTGCTATAACAAGTGCATAACCGGGCGATATAGTAGTAAATACTCAGGCACAATTAGATCAATAATATCTAATCGTGTCATATCATTGAAAACTCTTTCACAATGAAATCAATAATATTTGATTGTGTTGCTTACTGTATGGTTAGCACTCTCATCAGTGACTCGCAACGTAATTCAGAAAAACTCATCTACACTCACACAGAAAACACGCTCTCAAATTGTAACACTCAAACACTCAACCAATTTATTGCAACATTCGTAAATGGTTATTTATAATTTATAGATAGTTATTATAATATATTAGAGTTTAATTTATTCAAATGTTGTTCAAATTTATTTCTAAGACACACAGTATGTAACTCACTTATAAATTATGGTAAATCTCAAACACCAACCCTTGATTGGAAACCGCAAGCGAATGAAATCACTCGCAGGATCTACAGCGCCCTCTACACCCTGCGCTTCTACCGTCGCTCACTTTCGAGATCGCTGAGGAAAAGTCTCGTGGAAAGCCTGGTCTTCTCACGCTTCGTCTATGCAAGTTTTACCACCACCTCGACAAAACACGCATAAACAAGATTTAGGTCACGATAAAGGTCTGCGTGCGCTTTGTCGTCGGCCGACTCCCTTTCTTGTTGCATGTGACCCCCCACCTACTCGGACTACACTGGCTCTCCGCAGTCAGGCGTCGTGAGTACTTTGTAGGCACCCTAGCCTACTCTGTGGTTGCGAATGACATCCCCGCATACCTCACCGAGCGTTTCCGTCGGCGGCAGGTCGTGAATGTAACTGTGCACCGCTCCGAAAGGCGTTCGTCGTAGCACAAGCACCCTTTCACCCTTGAAGCCATGTCCCTGTTAAATTCAGTCAACGTCACTGATTTTACAACACAATCATAACGCGGCTTTAAGCGTTTTCTTTTCGAAACTCTTTTTGCAAGGGACATGGCTGACTTTAACGAGAAAGGTCATTGCATCCCCCCGCGTCCCTTTTGCTCTTTCCTTTCCACTTTCCCATTTGCTATCCTTACATTTTTCCCTCCTCAGCCCCACTACCGCGCTTCCAACTGCGTCTCTTCTTGCCGCCGTGCGCTTCTTTGCACTGCGTTCACTAATTCTCCATTGTATATACTGTCTCGCTTCTCATTTAGTATTTAAGTCCAAAACTGTATGCGCCTTCCACTATTGCTCTGTGTTCCATATCTTATATTTTTTACATTTATTATATCTTTTATATGTTTTTTATTGTTTATATTGCTTTCATAAGGCCTTAATTTTTATATTTTTATAACATGTTATTTCTATATTTTATATTTTTTATATCACTTGTATTTATCTTCCCGCGCCAGACGCGGTTAAACCCCAAGGAGTAGATAAATCTCTCTCTCTCTCTCTCTCTCTCTCTCTCTCTCTCTCTCTCTCTCTCTCTCTCTCTCTCCCTCTCTCTCTCTCTTGCTCTCTCTCGCTGAGACAAGACTCGCTAATCTTGGTGACCTGTCAGATAACGTCAAGATTGTCATTATTTAGCCTAAACCTAGCATTTTAAGTGCTATGTATCTTTAATTTTAAGTTTTAATGTATAGATAATGCGTCCTGTCATTTGCAAAAGTATAACTCAAGTAATTTAGCTAATCTGTCAATCGATTTGGTTTATCACGTAGTGTCAAGACCGATATTCTTACCTATACGCCAAAACGAACGCACCTATGAGGAGAATAGCATGCGCAACAGAGTTTATGAATCGGCTCGATCTTGTTGAAGCCATACATGATCAACACCTCAAGCGTCTTGATGATGAATTGTCCGTGCTTAAAGCGGATGCAGCAAGATTCACCACTCAACATCAAACTTCAGAAAGCTGCGAAATGCTAGGCACGGGTATCTGGACGGATGTCCAGATCCTCTTAGCGACATCGATATTATGAAGAAAGTACTTGACGCTATTACACTTTCTCATCTCAACTAGCACATCATGGTCACACGTCTGTGGTCTTCAGTCTCATCTACTGCTGCAGTTTCTACAGACCAGAACCGCAACAGCACGTGCGGCTTTGTCTGCAAATTCGTGTCGGAAAGTGCGTGCGACACGGTCATTGCGCACAGCAGCAGGCTCGGCGCTCTTACTTGCATGTGTTTCTGAGGCCACTGCTACCCAAACACATTTTTCATCTTTGGCGGAAAGCGTGTACAACCGCCAGAAACTTAAATTATATGAGGCCACGCATTCAACATTCACAAATTTTTATGCGTGAAACGCGCGATACTGCTCCGATCAGTATAAATTGTGAGACCGACTTAGCCACCCTCAAGCCTCGCGCTTCTAATAACTGAAATAATGCTGACTAGCCTGTGCGTTCTCGCTCAAATGACTCTCTCTCGGTCAAGCACTCTAACGTAAATCGTCTGAAAACGCTTCTTGAAGCACATGATACATACAACGATTACGATATTATGGCTGTGCCGTGACGTTTCTCATTCTAATTGAAAGTGACACTGTTATCGTCTTAAAAGGATTTAATTACTACCGCTTAGATAGAGTAGCTATGGAAGGAGGCATCGTAGGCCTCCATGTTCGCAACTATTTTAGCGCACTCGGATCCGTTGTATGACAACCCTACTAACGTCAAGAAGCAAGAATTTCTTGTTGTAGAATTAGCGTCTGGCTCGAACAAAATACTCTTCGCGGTTGTCTAAAGATGTCCACACGCAGCAAATCCGATTTATTTTTGCGATAGTCTAGCCGAACTTCTTCCCTCATATAACAATGTGATTATTACGGGAGACTTTAATATTAACATGGCCCTTAAATATGGAGACTGATTTTCTCAATTCTAGGATTAATACTAATAAATTATATCTTGTGCCATCGCAGCCAATTCATCATGGCATTTATAGAGATCGCTCTTCACATACGTGGATCGATCTTTTTATCGTTCGTGAGGCAGCTTGTCTATTGTCTTACGAGAAGTCAGATGCTCCCTTCATGACCGGGCACGACTTAATTGAAATTAAATTACGTTTCGACAAACCACCACGTTGCAGCAAAAAAGTTACTACTCATAAATTACATACTACTGCCCAACCTACAAGGAAATTATGACGCTCAATCGCTTTAGTTAACCTTGGACTTTTCGACAACTTTGCTGTCCTCGGCTATCGTTGGCGCCTACGATACCCACGCACCAAAGCGTGATATGATCGTATTGTCTAGCCGCAAGCCTTGGGTCTCAGAAGAAATGAGACATTTTATGAAAGCTCGTGACTCTGCATATAAGCGCGCCACCATATCAAGAATTAACAACGATCTGATATGCTTTAAACAGTTACGTAGCAGTATTTCTAATATAATCGACACTGCAAAAAAAGAATATATTTCAAACAAATTAGTGAATGCCCGCGATGCTCTTGCTAAGTGGCAGGAACTCCGAAAATTCGCTCTCTAGGCATTATACGACCGAAGGGGCAGATGCGGAGCCTATTACACCCGTTGATCTTGTCAACCCTGCAGACGAACCGACTCTTCCAACACATGTCTTCAGCTTCAGCACGGTAACATCTGACAAAATTGGGACTGTCATAAACAGGTCATCTTCAAAAGCCACAGGCGATGACGATATTTCGACGACAATGCTCAAACTGCTACTACCATTTTTACTGAACCCGATCGCAGTAGTTTTTAATCAGTCTCTACAGTACGGCATCTTTCCAATATAGTGGAAGAAATCTCTTCTGTTTCCACTTGCTAAAAAGTCCACGCTACAGTCACCCTCAGATACACAACCTATAGCCAATCTCTGTAAAATTTCGAAGATGCTCGAATGGATAGTACACGACCAACTCTCAGAATATCTAGAGGAAAATAAACAGTTAGATCCACGCCAGGCTGGTTTTCGCAAAGGACACAGTACCCAAACAGCTCTCCTCAGGATATTAGAGGATGTGCGACTGGCTATTAATAAGCGAAAAATCACTGGCCTTATTCTGTTTGACTTTTCCAAAGCTTTTGATTCAATACCGCACGATCTACTGCTGCGCAAGCTTCACCGACTGGGCTGCTCTACTGAGGTCTTAGGCTGGTTCTATTCATACTTCAAGGGATGTATCCAAGCAGTTCGAGATGATTCTGGTAATATATCAGCGTGGACTCATGTTACAGCTGGCGTCCCACAAGGCAGTGTCCTAGGACCGCTGCTGTTCACAATATTCATCAACGATTTGCCACAGTGCCTCGAGAACTCACGCCACATGATCTTCGTAGATGATACTCAGATCTATCACTCATTTTTTCCGAATGATCATAACAAGGGTGTTGCAGCTTTGAGTCGCGATGCGACTGCAGTAGCTAACTGGGCTGCTGCTAACGGCCTCATGCTTATTGTAGAGAAGACAGAAGCTATCATCCTGGGTAGCAAAATTTTCAACGAACGGTTAAATCTAGACTCTATCCCAAAAGTGACTATTACTAGAAGAAAACTACCGTATGAACGTGAAGTCAAGAGTTTAGGAGTTTGGCTCACACTCTCCTTGGACTGGACCAAATATGTCAATATGTGTCTTCCAAAAATTTATCGATCGCTCTACTCGTTGAAATATTATAAACACGCTTTAACGTGATCCCTCCGTCGGAATCTAGTCAAGAGCTTGGTAATGCCACATTTCAACTACGCCTGCGTTGTTTACCACGATCTCGACAAAGCCAAGAACTGAAATTGTATCGTGCCCTCAACGCGTGTATCTGATTTGTATATAGCAATATTCCGCGCCGTGCCCATGTAACGCAGTACCGTCTGGAGCTTGGCTGGGTTACTCCTACAAGTCATCTAGATTATTTCGCGGGTTCACTTGCCTTCAATATTATTTCGCACCGTTCTCCCTCATATTTAGTAGACAAATTTTCAGTAATTAACTCTGATATCTATCAGATCTTCAAGCCATCTTCCTGTGCAAACTCTTTATTATCCTCCGTCTCGTACCGAAGCTCAAAATTCTTCTTTCACCTACCGTGCATCAAGTATTATTAATTCTACCTCTCCTACTCCGTTCACTTACTCTCGCTTTGGTGCCTTTAAATCTTCACTGTTTTTCTACTTATTAGGAGATGGAAGAGACTGGCAAAACCGTATCGAACGTGAAGGCTTAACAAACTTTTATACGTCCGCGTAGTGAACTCGCGGGGTCTTTCCCGTCGACTTGGAGATACTGATGCGAGTGCAGTTCGCGATCTTGTGAATGTCTTGCGCCTCGCATATTTGCGTTTAACAATAATATTTTTATTACTGTATGTTATAACTTTTCTTTCCGTATAAAAATTAATCAATAAGCGTGCGATCACTAATCTGTATGCGACAATGCTAACTCGTCCTTGTAAACATTAATCTATAAGCGTGCGGTAAATAGTTCATGCATATGCGGCGATACCACTACATATTACGTTCTATATCAGTAATTAATATTTTGATACTCTCACTGCTTTATATTTTTCACTGTTATTTTGTATTATTCTGTATATTATATTGTATATTAAATGTATCTCATTGTAATTACTTGGTGCCAGATTGGGTTATACCAAGAGGCCGAATCAATAAATCTAAATAGATTAGAGCGGAGAGAATTCTCCACCTCTCTCTCTCTCTCTCTCTCTCTCTCTCTCTCTCTCTTTCTCTGTCTCTCTCTCTCTCTCTCTCTCTCTCTCTCTCTCTTTCTCTCTCTCTCTCTCTCTCTCTCTGTCTCTCTCCCACGGGTTCACTGTACACCGAACTACTTCAAGATAACCGTTTTCCTATCTTCCCGTTGGGCTTTAAACCCCCTCTCCGTTCATACCCTCACCATCTCGCGGATAACACGGAATGTCACTAGCAGTCAATATTCAATCACAATATAATATGATAAAAATAATTTATGAATCAATATAAATAATTTGTTTCAGTTTGTACCTGCCCTGAATAAAGATGACAAAAACCTCTAACAATTTTTTCCTTATATAAATTTCCAGCAGCTGTTTCCATTCGGCGAACTGTATGTAGTTGTTTATAATATTTAAGTGCATCATCTTTTGTTACAGTAACTTGAGTAGACGGACCGCTATCTAATTTATGAAGTCGAAAAGGTTTCGTTTCAAACGTTGCTTCAGAGACATAATTTTTACTAAAGCTTATAAATAACTGGACCTAAAAACATTTTACAAGAATATTAATAAATATTACCGTATAATATTATATGTAAAAGTAATATATATTTCCCAAAAACTATACTTTAAAGGGATGTCATATCCAAAGTTTCAACCAACCGCCACTTCAGATATAAGCGATAGCGTCAGACGCAAGGTATGGAAAGTCAGACACTTTCAAGATTAATTACAGGATTTCTCCTAAAATGCATATTTTTCCAAGTAATATCAATACAAGGCGAGATATACCATTACCGCAACCATAGAACACTCATGCCATTTGCGTACTGGAAAAGCAATTCTTTTGCGTCCAAGTAAAGCGAAGGTAAAAAAATCACTCGAGGTTAAAATCACCTTCTTGCTTGTGAATCGAACAGTATTCTTTGACACAATGTGTGCAAAGTTTGATTTTGCGTACACTTTTATATTCAAGCGTGTGCGAAATTGAGCTTTGCGTATAGAGTGTTAAAAAAAATAAAGTGTTAGTAAAAGCTATACCTGGTACAAAAGTATTTAAACCGGGTTATCTTATTGCGGGCACCAGGTGTTTAAAAATATTATATGCAATACATGTGCCAAATGATTAATTGTAGCCCCTTTATTTGTAGCCCGCGTTATGCTCGAACGTCGAATTTGGCCCATGCGTGAATATCTCACAATCACATTGCGGTATTTTGTACGAACATAAATCTCAAACGCGATTTCCTCCGCATCATCCCAAGGAAACCAGGAAACCTCCGTATTTGCTGGCTCCGTGGCCCTCAACACCGCTTTCAAAAGCCGCTCAGGCAAAGTAGCACCCAAGCTCACACGCGAACACCCATTAAAAGTCAATTCGACACGCATCTCCACGACGGACAATCGGCTTATATCACGTTTTTTCTCTCGCCTTTCACGCGAACATAAAAGTCTCCCCATCGTCGTCTTATGCCACTACATCTAACCATGATAATGGCTAATTACGAGACACACGTTTACTCGCTGTCGTGCTCATGCTCACGCTCGCGCGATCAAAATTCACGTAACTCACTAATCCCTTCGCTTAAACACTGCACGCGCCCGTCCTATTCCCGAAATTGTTTGAGCGCTCGCTGCCGTGCGAAGGCAAGCGCGGCGCCCCGCTATTCCAAACAGCGCACCCGGCTCAGCGAAGTCGGTAGCTTCTCGATGTGCGCGATCATGTTGCGAGTCGCGCTACCCAGAAAAGGGGGAAAGGGAAAATCGCTTTTCTGCACAGCTCCTACTGATTCCCTCGCGCACTTAATTAGCATGCACATTCATACGCACACACACACTTTTTATTGTTGTCCCACGTTGGGCCGCCATTTGCGACAAGATATTTCGCGCAAACATAAATCTCGCAAGTCCCGATTACCCGTGCACACAACGATTTAACTCGCACTCGAAAAACTTATCTCCTCGCCGAATTTATAAGGCACCAGACGAGGATACTTCACACGCGTTATGACCGGCTTGAAACTCACTCCCAGATTTGGGTGGTCCACGTCTCCTGCTTGGGTAGCAGAGCTCACAAATCGCTCATTTTTTGTGTCACACCACGGGGTCGCTGCACGGCGTCGGTGCCAGGAGGGCCCTCCCAACTTCCTCGCTTCCTTTCCCGGTGGGAAGCAAATACTCTACCACCGACTCGCGTTCTTACTAATTCTCTCTCTCACTCTCTCCCTCTCCCTCTCCCTCCCTCCCTCCCTCCCTCCCACCCCCTGTCTCTCTCTCTCTCAGGCAAGCAGGCAGGCAGAGAGAGAGCTAGGATGAG
This sequence comes from Torymus aiolomorphi, assembly GCA_036365515.1. Lineage (NCBI taxonomy): Eukaryota > Metazoa > Arthropoda > Insecta > Hymenoptera > Torymidae > Torymus > Torymus aiolomorphi. The sequence continues at coordinate 85,096,900 of CM070877.1, forward strand.
TGTTTATAACATGTGTAAATCCTATCTTTAGAAATTCAAAATTTGAAAGTTATGTATAATTATATATAAACCTTGATATATATAATCATATGTAATCATACATATATATCAAATTTGGTTGTGCGCGTGCGTGTGCGTGCGTATGTACGTGTGCGTGTGTGTATGTGTGTGTGTGCATGGGGATGTGTGCGTGTGCGTGTGCATGTGCGTATGTACATACACACGATCGTACACTATACTTATTTAACATCAAATTCGATATAGAATACTATTACGTCATATATATTACCATATTATATACCCGTATATAATTATATATAATTTATATATAATCATATATAACTTTTTCTGACCACAGTCGAACAGTAATATAATAAATATGTATATATAAAATAAATTTTTTCCATCCCGTATTAATCGAAAAATAAAATGGTTTCACCCGAAAATATGATTTTGATATAATTGCTGTTTATATATGCATTGATATACAAAGATATATCAATTCGGATCATAATGAGGGAAACCGAGTCATAATATAGGCTGTGTAAAGAACCTTTTTATACGTCAAACTTATCTTTTTACTCAAATTTCGAGGCAAGCACGAATTTCGACTGTTTTTTTTGCCCGCTGGACCACTGTAGCCGGGAGGACCACAGAGAGGTGCCGTGCGGGCCAACTTCCCGCAGGCGCCAAACACACAGCTGCGTACTAGCGCAGGGCACATCGCTGCTACTCAATCTTCACCATCAATCCATCTTAATCATGTGGAGAAGAGAATGGTGGAACCATCGGCGGACCAATTTCCCCAAACCACGACCCCATCCGTCACTTCCCTCGCACTACTCACCGCAGGGGGAGGGAAAGTGGAAGGTGCTACATATGTTTATATTCCTGTGAGTAATCTAGACCTCCTTTTTCAAAGGTTTGACATGATCCAGGAGCAGTTGGATCGTCTAAAACTCCCTACGAACCGGCGACTTGTGTCGTGCGATTTTACTACTAGTGAGAACAACTCACAGCTGCTCACACGGATTTCCGCTCTTGAAGAGCGGGCCACTAAGCAAACAACCTTATTAGAATCTCTTAACGGCAAGTGTGATCTGCTCCTGGCGAAGAATTCTGCATTTCAAACTCAACTTGACAACACACTCAGCAGCTCTGAATGCGTCCAGTGTATACGCAGGAAAACCACAGAATTAGATTTCGGACAGCCAAAAACCAACCGCATAGTACATGACTCTGATAGCTCCATCCATTCTGCCAGCAACAATTTACTACAATTGTACCCCTCCTGGCGGCCGGATCCCAGGGCCTCCTTATCGGGTTCGGAATATTACTTGTACACCACATTTTAAAAATAAACAAATTAATTTATACTCAAAATTTTAAATTAACTGTACATAAACATTTAAAATAAAAGCCCAGCGAGGAATTAAACACGCATGAGGACACTGCCCGTGGCCAATTAAACATAAGACTAGCATATGGCTAAAATGGAAAATTTTTAGATTAGACCTATATTTTTGCCATTTCGAAGATGGAAAAAATACGGTTAAATCTCCAGACACGAAGACCTTTTTGGCTTTTCATTCTACCTGATTGGTTAATCATTATGAAAAACGAACGATATGCAAATGCGGTTTGCGACCATCGATTTCAGTTAAAAAAAAATAGGCGAGCTCTAATTAACTATAGCAATTTAGCCGATATTGTGGCCCAAAGCCAGGACTCGAGGCCTTTTTCAGCTTTTCATTAGCCTGGACTGCTTGAACTTTATGAAAAATTATGATACGCAAATGTGTGTGGCAGCCATCGATTTCTGATAAAAAATCAGGCATGACTTTCTACACTGGCCGTTAGATCAATGTTTTTTGTTGTATGAATGTGGATCAGGATAGGAGTGAACTGGAAAGGTTCAGAATTGAAATCCCTTTTGTGTAGAGAAAAGTTGATTTATTGAAATTGCCGTTATCGTAAAAACTGTACAGTATGAGAGCTGCTATTCGCGCGTTACTGTCTTTTAGCCGTTGCGTGCTGAACTGGATGCCGGCTGGCGCAGCGAAGCGCCGTCAGCCGACGACGTAGTAGTGGGAGGGGCGGCAGATTGACGCGTGGAGAGAGAGAGACGCTTTCGGCGTTGAACGTTCGAGACGTTGAATTTCGAACATTCCACCCACCTTAGTTGAATTGGCAAAAGGACCTCGTTCCGCTGGATGGAGGCATACGACCTTGGTGATGGGGCGAAGTAAATTTGTGGTGGCCGTACGTAGATCGACCACGCGGGTGATACCATCACTCCCTGGGTGGATGGCAATGACTCGTGCTAGTGCCCATTTGGAGGGTGCAGTGAGCTCATTCTTTATGAGCACTAGATCGCCCATTGCTCCTGATCACGGCTGTAACCTCCACTTCAGACGGGCCTGCAGCAATATCAAATATTCTGAGGACCATCTCGTCCAGAAATGTTGCGTCAGCTGACTGGTCATAAGCCAGCGCTTTCCGGCTGGAACATTGACACCTGTGAGATCTCCTTCAGGCACTAAAAAATACGAACGATGTATAAGGAAATGTGATGGAGATGAAAATTTTAGATCAGAAAGGTCATCCGTGAGAGTAGTTAAAGGCTTTGAGTTAAGGCACGCTCCAATTCGGTACATAATTGTAGCAAGCTCCGAAAATGTGAGAACTTGATCTCCTATGACATGGCGTAAGTGGTGCTTAGCCGATTTAACTGCGGCTCCCAAATGCCACCAAAATGAGGTGCACCGGGAAGGTTGAAGATCCACGAAGTTGCTTCTTGAGCAAGAGACTTAACAATTTGACACAAGAAAGTAGACGAAGTGTCGATCATCTGTTTGAATTAAGCATCTGCACCTACGAAGTTTCTTCCTTGGTCAGAGTATAACTTCTTACAATGACCGCTACGAGCGGGGAATCGATGGAATGCTGCTATAAATGCTTCACTGGAATTATCCTCAACTATCTGTATGTGGACGGCTCTAGTAGCCATACAGATGAATATAGCAATAAACCCTTTCATTGTGCCTTTACTCCTAGTTTTAGTGAGACGAATCGCCACAAAGACTGCATGATGATCTTAGCGGTGATTACAATGGGAGCTAACCATCCCATGGGGTCGAATATACGAGCTATTCTAGAGAAAACAGCGTTTCCTAAATGGCAATTCAATTGGAACATCTTCGATGTGAAAACTGAACCAATCGTTATTAGGACGTCAGTTGTGACGTGGTGCTTCCCAGTCACTGGAAAAGACGCGCGAGAGTACACACGCACACGTGTTTATTCCGCTTCCTAGTACCCTTCCCCTCTGCCCGCGGCACGTACCCCACTAAAGCTGCGGCCAGCAACAGCCATTACGCCAATGTAGTCCGCACGCCGAGCGTCGCCGTCATTGCACGGTTGCCACGGTTGCTGAGAGAAGAGCCTGAGTGGAGTTGCCAGCGACGCTGCAGGGCAAGACACTCTGCGAGTCGCGATCGCCTAACTGGCGGTAGACGAGAGCAGCCGAGCGCCGACGATCGTGCCCGAAGTTTCCGACATGCTCGCCAGTCGAACGCGGTCCGGCACTTGCTTCACCGCGTGCGTGCCCGCAACAGTTCCCATATACGCTGAGTGCCGTCGTCCGTGCCGGTTTTTTGTGCGGCAGAGCGCGAAAGTACGTTCCTGTCTGAATCGGTCCACCTGCTGCATCCGTCTGTCTCCCTGTCGTCGTTGCCACCGACCAAGACAACGGTGCAGAGCTTCCGTGGGGGTCTTCAGCTTCAGCCGAGCAAGAGAGAGAGAGAGAAAGAGCGATCAACGAGTGACTCTTCTGGCCACATCCAAGTAGTAAATCTCCTTCTGTGTTTCCTACCTTCAGTCCAAATTACCGCGTGTGTGTGTGCTCGCATCCGTAACGTTTTAGTGAACCCCCCTCCCGCCCCCCGTTCTTTTGCACGTAGCTGAAGCTACCACTGTTCGAGTTCCTTCGTGGAGTAGTAGTGTACCGAGCGCATTTAGATTGCGTGTAGCTAAAGCTCCGTAGTTAATACTGTTTGTTAAGGAGCAAATCGTGCTCAACCGCCACGCTAGCTGAAAGTGAATTTGGTACGAAAGCGGGCGTACCTGGCGCCCTATATCTTGTATAATAGTACTTTAGATCGTTGTAACTTCAATAGAAATAAAACTTATATTTTATTTAACGTATATCTTCAGAGTACTCAATTATTGCGTGCGTGAGTATGTGTAATTGGAATCTATGTGGAAACTTATTAGTCACTTGGTGCAAACTCTACCGTCGCGTAGGAGTTTTCCATTCGCGGTTGCCCTGATCTCCGGCAATCGTAATAAATAGCGCCCAACGCGAAGCCACGGGAAAGGCCGTGGCTGAGTGAATTCGGAATCGCGTTTCGCCATTGCGGTGCGCGCACACACGGGGAAGACGGTGAGGAAAGCTCTCTGGCATCCATTTTGTGGCACCATCCGCGACCGCGTGTTCGATGATTTTGCAATTGAAATCAGTTCGAATGGCATTGCAATAGCTAGAGCTTCATGTTTATAATTGCGTTTAGAATTTTTTCTAGAATAAAATCTTGTAAAATAATTAATAAATTTCAAGTAATCGGATTTAATTTGGAATTCGGGGATTTAATGATTCGAAGTTTTGCGTGAATATTATTTCCCTTGTTTGAGAAAAATTCCCTTTCATTAAATTTAAATTCTGATTTTCGTTTTTTTTTTGTTGTGAAATTTATGCGGGATTTTGCGATTATTTCCGCGCGTAAATAAATTAACGCAGAACTGTGTATGCTGTAGCTTTGTAACAAAACGTACAAGTGTATACAATTTTCCTTTTTTCTTTTTTTTTCGTGATTACGTTCTGCCACGCGACAGTAACCTCAATGAGAGATTGCGTGAAGTTTCTGTTCGTGGAGGTCGGCAAGTTTGAGCGAATCACGTTTTATAAAATAGTTTTTGGATTTTTGCTTGGGGGTTTTACATGGATTTTTGTACCTCACAACTTATCTCAGCTAAAAATTCCTTTCCTGATTCCGGTCTACAAAAGCGTCGCGTAGAGGAAAACTTCGAGCCTTCGTGTATTGTTTTCATTACCGGAGCGAGCATTTGTTTTGAAATTCTGTCGAGTTGCTCGCGCCGAATTTGTGTTTGTCGAGTATTTCGAACTTTGCGGTGGACGTTCGGAATTTAAATTCCGTTTGGATTTAATTAAAAAATTCGCTGTAGATTTCGTTTTATTTTTGCCGCTAGTATTTCAATAATGAAAGGTAGCATTTTCGTTCAGAGATTAAATTAGGTTTTGGTTTGGTGCTTTTTCGAATTTGAATTGTTCTTTTCCAAATCACCTTCGCGTAACTCTTTAGAAGTTTAGACTTGAGTAGTTATTCTGCCGTAGTAAATTTGATTATTTTAAGATTTCATGGTGTTGCTGAAGCTTGCGAGAGTTTTAAAAATTATTTCGTAAATAATTTGGAGTGGTGTTGGTTCCCGAGAGAGCGTTTTAGCAGTTGGAGTAAATTCAAGTCGGTTAGGTTTCAACCTACTTGCTTTCGTTCCAAGTGTGAAATTATTTCCCTTCAGTCAACCTTTCCTTTTCACTCACAGCATAACCTCTGCTCTCTCTGTTTGCTGCATACAACTTCTTGCATTTACCTGCTCGGCTTGCGCTTATAATATATTACTTTTGAGTGCACTTAGTAATAATTGTAAATTATACAGTGTCATTTAGCTTGAGCTGAGCAGCAGTGCCGCCGAGATACTGAGCAGAGGCTAACTGAGATTCCACTTCGTATTTCTTTGGCTTTATTTCGTGTTTTTTTTTTTTAGAAGATGGACGCGACGCACGGTGGCATCGGCTTGGATGGCGATGATTTGATGTGCGCTGATCTAGAGCTAGAAAAGCGAGCCCTGCGCAACACCATAAATCGCATGCCAGATGGAATCGTTATTCTTTTGGCGCATCAGCAAGGGATAAATGTGGAAGCGGACATTATGATAGTGCGCGATCGGCTGCAGCCTTACCACATGCAACGTCAGTTCGGACCAGAAGCAGGACCGTGGCAGTCGGATCGAGACGAGAGGCAGGTCGCAGCGCACGAGTCTATACACAATTCCTCGATGGCAGAGAGCAATGCCTCGGTCGGATATGGAGCACTGGGAATCCATTCTTCGCTGCCGTCGGCTCAATCAATGGGACGGTTTCGGGACCCATTACCGATGAGCGAGCCATCGCAGAATTTTGTTGCGCAGATTCACTTCGATATCGAAGCGCCGCACTATGTGTTATTGGTGAAAAATTTGTGCAAAAATCAAATATTTTGAAATCAAAAAAAGATATGAAGATGCGGTAACCGGGATTTTAAAGGTAAAGAGGTCATCTTTAAAGGAAAACTATTGACTAAGACCCTATCGTAAGCCAGGCGCTTAAAAAACAATAAAACTACCAAGTTTTTTTATTTCTTCTGGTTTTTCGTAGATAGAGGTCTTTTGAAGAAGAATTTGGTAAATAATAAAAAGAATTCTCTCTCTCTCTCTCTCTCTCTCTCTCTCTCTCTCTCTCTCTCTCTCTCCCTCTCTCTCTCTCTCTCTCTCTCTCTCTCTCTCTCAATATCCCTCAATATCTATTCAAAATCGTTTCATTAATTATTTCATGAAATCTTCCGGGAAACTCATATGAATTAATACAAGAAATAATTTAGAATTCTTTTGAAAAAGATTTTTGGAATAAAATCTTTTTTAATAAACTAGTGAAAAAAATATCTACACGAATTCTTTCTGAAAGAACCTTGAAAAGATTTTTTGAAAGAAAACATAAAACAATTCATAAATCATTTCAAGAATTATATCATGAAATCATTCAGAAATAATTTCAGAAAGATACAATTTAATTATTCACAAAAATAATTCGATATTTATTCAAAAACCTTTCATGAATAATTTCATGAAATCTTCCGGGAAACTCATGTGAATTAATACAAGAAATAATTTAGAATTCTTTTGAAAAAGATTTTTGGAATAAAATTTTTTTCGTAAAATAGTGAAAAAAATTTATACACGAATTCATTCTGAAAGAAACTTAAAAAGATTTTTTGGAAAAAAAACATAAAACAATTCAGAAACCATTTCAAGAATTATATCATGAAATAATTCAGAAATAATTTCAGAAATATACAAATTAATCATTCACAAAATAATTCGATATCTATTCAAAAACCTTTCATGAATAATTTCATGAAATCTTCCGGGAAACTCATGTGAATTAATACAAGAAATAATTTAGAATTCATTTGAAAAAGATTTTTGGAATAAAATTTTTTTTTAGTAAAATAGTAAAAAAATGTCTACACGAATTCTTTCTGAAAGAACCTTGAAAAGATTTTTTGAAAGAAAACCTAAAACAATTCAGAAATCATTTCAAGAATTATATCATGAAATAATTCAGAAATAATTTCAGAAAGATACAAATTAATCATTCACAAAAATAATTGAATATCTATTCAAAATCGTTTCATGAATTATTTCATGATATCTTCCGGGAAACTCATGTGAATTAATACAAGAAATAATTTAGAATTCTTTTGAAGAAGAGTTTTCGAATAAAAATTTTTTAGTGAAATAGTGAAAAAAATGTCTACACGAATTCTTTCTGAAAGAACCTTGAAAAGATTTTTTGAAAGAAAACCTAAAACCATTCAGAAATCATTTCAAGAATTATATCATGAAATAATTCAGAAATAATTTCAGAAAGATACACATTAATGATTCACAAAAATAATTCAATATCTACTCAAAATCGTTTCATGAATTATTTTATGAATTCTTTCGGGAAAATCATGTGAATTAATACAAGAAATAATTTAGAATTCTCTTGAAAAAGATTTTTGGAATAAAATTTTTTTTAATAAAATACTGAAATTCTCTCTCTCTCTCTCTCTCTCTCTCTCTCTCTCTCTCTCTCTCTCTCTCTCTCTCTCTCTCTCTCTCTCTCTCTGTCTGTCTCTCTCTCTCTCTCTCTCTCTCTCTCTCGTGTCTATACTCGTTAAATAACCAAATTTCTTACGGATATTATATACTCAATACTCATGTATATTAAGAGCGCTACTTAGAAATAACTTTACACCATATTCTCGTGCGTGTATTATATGTAAACAAGTGATACGCACACGTACACGCATACGTATACCCATACCCGTACACACACACACATATGTATGAGGCATTCTCTGTCAACGCGACACCCCCTCTGCCCAGAACAATTTTAATCCAAATGAGGTCTACCTAGGCTCAAATGAAAGCTCTTGACTTCTACTTTCGAACGCCGTCTGGCGATTCCGAAAATTCAAAATGGCGGATCCAATATGGCGGCTGAAAGTCTCCGAATGATGGAAAAACAAGTTTTTCTTCACTCTAATAGCGAATCTGACACGAAAATTGTTATTTCTTGCCACTAATATGAAGTTAGAGACATATTTTCTTACTACTACCATTCAAACCGAGCGGTTAAAATTATATTTCAAGGTCATTTTGAAGGTCAAAAGTTATTTTCTGGATTTTCGGTCTAGTATTCCACGTACCTAGTAGAAAACTTGATTACGATCATAACTAGACTTGACCTTCGATCATTTTTCAAGGTCATGATTTCTGTCTGCATAATTAATGTTTTGTTGAACGTAACCTCCTATGAGACATTTGTTCCTTTGTGCATATCGTGGGACCGGCGATCTAAAAATTTCATGTATAAAATCCTTAGAGAAGATAAAGTTCCACAATAGAACTATCAAGTAGTTTTAGCATAACCCATTCTGAACCACGTGGAGGTACTACTTCTCTCAGAACATAAAAAAAATTAAAAAAAAGGATGATAAAAAATAGAAAAACTTGAATATTATAAAAAAAATTCAGTATATTTTCCCATTGAAAATTAAAGTAGAACAGATACAGACTTAGCAGCATCCGAGTACCTTTTCATGATAACTTTCCCGTCACTTGATAATTGAAAAGAATGATGTTTAAGAATCTGTGGGACAGGTAATGCATCTTGAAACCTACGATTGAGTTTCCTTTTGAATTTATCATGTTCAGTCTGCGTAAAATAAAAAATCCTTATATTTTCAAAATGATTTTTAGCCCACTTCACAAGAGATGTGTGCGTCAGAATAGCATCTTTCGGTTTCGCCTTCAAGCTAGCTCTATAAGCTTCTCTTTTAAATATTGCACCAAGACCATCATAACAGCTTTTACCATGAGCAGTGGCGCAAAAATGCCACTCTGCCTCACTACCAAAATCCTTCTCATGATGAAGAAGATTTGCTATCTGAAAGCGGTTCTTGAAATGCTGTTTTGCTCCATCTGTCACGTAAATAATCTTTTTAAGTTTTTTTACTTTTCTCTTAATTTCTGGAATCAATAAATTCTGAATAGTATAGACAGAAGAAATGTCATGCTTCAAACTATTCGACAAGAATACACAACTTTCATGCTTCAGCTCTGAATCTTCTTTATAATAGTAAATAGCTGGAAAAACAGTGCACTGGTCATTATTAAAATGGAAGGCTTGAGATGCATCTTGAACTGCAAAAGAGTAATTCTCAGAATAGTCGAACATTACCAGAACTTCTCCATTGCCTAGATTACTTTTTGTTTGAGCAATGAAATTACCTTGTTCTTTGGCAATACATGAGTGGGGTTTGAGTATCGCCAATTTGGCATATAATTCATCAACAAATTCTTCAACTGGTAGAGTTAAATTCTGCAAAGTTGATCTATCCGTTCCTGACCACGCACAGTACTCAATTTGTGAGATATTTGCCCCATCCAATATTTCAAGTAAACGAGACGTAAGATTTTCAGAACCAGGGCACTTCGAACATTCATCCAAGTGACAGTTAGGTGTAGGATTCTTACACATAATTTGCTGTAAACAATCTTTATAACTACAAATGGGTTCTTCTTGATTTTTCGTGAGCTTCTGAATATCGATTGCATCCAACATCAATTTACAATTTTGATGAATGGTGCAAACGCAGACGCTATGGGTTCCTCTAGCACCAGCAAGAACACAATGTTTTGGTCGTAATTTCGCGAAAGTACTGAATCCTACTTGCACTGTTGGTTCTGCTATCTTGAATAATTCGTAAAGTTCTCGTAAATCGAAATATAAAAGACGTTTCTGCACCTGAGTCCGCTTTCCATCAAAAAATAACAGAGACAGTATCTTTTCGACCCGGCATCATCCGACTGTGCAGATCGTTATTATAACATTCAACAATGACTTCTATTACTGCCTTTGACAAAGTTTTACCATGTTTAACCGTTGTTGTAGCTAAAATACCTCCATCGGCTTTGAGTTTTTTCGACTTTCTTACTAAATGTCTTGATGTATTGAATTCACGGGAAATTCGACTAATATTCCAAGTTGATGGGGCGATTGTAAGTATAGTTAGTTTCAAAGGGTCATTAACTGCTAATCTAGAAAACTTTTCTTTTAATTCTGAAAACATGTCTTCCAATTCGATTTCTCTAGCTGATCGTGTAGCTTCTTGAACAGATTTATCAATACCAGTGTTTTCTGATGTCGTCTCTATATCCATGTTTTCATATTCGTTGTTGCCTTCGTTATCTCTTGTACCAATAGATGAAATGGGAGATCCACATAACTTTCTACACTTACTACAAATTTTTGAATTATCTGGCAAATCTGGAAATCTTCATTTAAGTTGTTCGACAACAAGCGTAAATCATTACCTATGTGACCCTTACCATTGAGAGGGTTGATACAACGATCGGACCGTGCTACAGTAGACATATTCAATCCATCTAAGTAAGTGATAATACTCGAATATAATAACGTAGGACTGTTAGAACAGGTACTGTGAAAAATGTCTTCGAATTCATTTGTATCCTCCCGAAAATCGATGGGAACTATATGTACGAAACGTTTAGGAAAGATAATGCACGAAATATAGAACCACAGATAAACCAAAGAGTTAGAGTAACAGCCGCACTAAACTTTTAGAGAAGCATCGGTACTTAAAGAGTTTCGAAAGAGGAATAAAAAAAGTTAGAGAGATTTTAGAAATGTTCTATTGTAAAGTTTAATTGCAGGGTTATCAAAAAGTATGGGACCCCCGTATTTTCCCAGAAACGATATTTTTTGAAAAAGCTAAGGTCATACCGTAAGTAATTTTCAACGAGGATTTGTCTGGTCTGATGACCTTGAATCTGACCTCGTCGTTGACCTTCAAAGTCAATTCAAAAATTGCAAAATTCAAAAATTTTGCCATTTTTGATCGCATTGTATACGTGTATAGTCACACGGTCTTAAACCAACTATAGCATCCACGGCGTCACGTCGGTTTTTTTCTCTCAGTGCGTATACTGCACGATTTTTGTGCAGGAGGAGCACCAAATCAAAAAAGCAGTAGCAGCACAAATGTGTTGTACCATTGCCACACTTTTTAGTGCTTCTTCTGCCCTAAACTTTTGTACTCCTGAAGAACGATGAAATAGATTAAATGCGGAACAATTTTAGTGCAACATTTGCTCTAAAATGAGAGAGTAAAGGACTTAATGTTTACTTACGAAACAATTCTTGCATTTGGTACTGATACTCTACGCTAACGTGTTTCTTCTCCACCAAACTATTTTCAGTGATTCTGAAATGTTTCAAAGTGTGGATATAACCACAGTTTTTCTGTTACTGTTCCGAATTAGAACCGATTGATAGCATGAATTGAAGAAGTATCACTGCGAAAGAATCGGTTTATTAAAATTAGAACTCACCATGAAAATGACCTTGAAAAATGATCCAAGGTCAAGTCTAGTTATGATCTTAATCAAGTTTTCTACTAGTTTCGTGGAATACTAGTTCGAAAATCCAGAAAATAACTTTTGACCTTCAAAATAACCTTGAAATATAATTTTAACCGCTCGCTTTGAACGGTAGTAGTAAGAAAATATGTCGCAAACTTCATATTAGTGGCAAGAAATAACAATTTTCGTATCAGATTCGCTATTAGAGTGAAGAAAAACTTGTTTTTCCATCATTCCGAGACTTTCAACCGCCATATTGGATCCGCCATTTTGAATTTTCGGAATCGCCAGACGGCGTTCGAAAGTAGAGGTCAAGAGCTTTCATTTGAGCCCAGGTAGACCCCATTTGGATCAAAATTGTTCTGGGCAGAGGGGGTGTCGCGTTGACAGAGAATGCCCCATATATATATATATATATATATATATGAGGCGTTTCACGTCAAATGTCCCAGCGGGGCGCGCGAGCGCCAAATCGTGCTATATCTAGCTCATGTTTACGATACTAAAACGTACTTAAAAAAATTTTATGATAAGCATTTCCGACGTATTTTTTCCTCAGCTTTCCAATGGTCTAGGCAGTTTTCCCGAAATTTTCCATTTTCGCCTTCAAAAAGTACAAAACGTGTTATATCTTAAAAAGTGTATTTTTAATATTATTTTTGACCCTCTAGATCGAAAGCTGAGCATTTTTTACGTAGGAAAGGATAGTTTCCAAAGATTGCCCGAAAGATTTTCTGCGAGAAATAGAATGCGAAAGAGTAGACGCATCGCCTTTCCGGCGCGCGGGACTACGCGGTACAGCACACGGGCTGCGCTCGACTCGTTGCCTAATAATAATCTTTTATAATCTTTAATTCTTTACCTGCTTTTTTTTTTATTCTTGAATAACGCATGGAGTAATATTTTATTAATTATTTCATAAAAAAGTATAATTTCAAAATTAACAGCAATATGTGCAAACTCTTGTACTAACGTTTGTTTTTCAGTGTAGATAATTTTTTTGTTTTTTTTTTACGTGCTATATCTCGAAAAGTATATTTTTAGTATTTTGTTTTACCCATAATATTGAAAGCTATCCTTTTTTTAGGTAGGAAAGGATATTTCCCAAAAAGTGTCCAAGATGTTTTATGCTATGCAAATAAAACGCGAAAGATTATATGCAAGGCAGGGCGAAAGCATATTCTACGCTACGCGCGGTACAGGGCGGTTTGCCGTGCGACACGGAATCATTTATTTTTCATTCGGTAGGTGGCGTCCACACTTTTTACTCTGTATGCAAATTGTCACGTTAAAAGTATATAATTACCATTTGTCGTAGATAAGAATTTGTCGTTGATAGCAAAGAAAAAGCTTGCCCTTTCTGTTATAAACGATTAAAATGGATTCACATTGGAAATTGAAATGTATAAATCCTTTAAATAAAAATGATCACTCTGCATCTAAGAATTTGACTGATTTTCCAACACTTTTAAGAAGTGCATTTCCTTTAGTACCTGAAAATGCAAAAATATGTTTAACCTGTCGACGCCAAATTTATAATCAGAAATCAAATTTACTTCAAACTAATGCTAAAAAAGCTAAAATAGTGTGCGATGATGAATATCATAAAGCTGATGTTGCAGTTCTCCAACAAATTAAGAAAAAATTTTCAGAGTTAACAAATAAGCAAGAAAGAATTCAGCTATTAACTCTTGCAGCGGAGGTTTGGTCTCGTAAGAACTTGATGCGAGAATTCAATTGCAGTGAACGGGAGGCTCGTGAAGCGAAAGATTTGGTAGCAAATAGCGGAATATTTTCAATACCTGCTAAGAAACGTGGCAAACTACTTCCAGCTGATACTGAAAATTCCGTCAAATCTTTTTATGAGAGAGATGATGTAAGTCGAATCATGACGGGTTCAAAAGATTATCTATCTATTAAACAGAATAATGGCAAAAGAGAACATATTCAAAAAAGATTACTGCTTGGTAATTTAAATGAATTGTATAATTTATATAAAAAAGAAAATCAGTACGTTAACATTGGTTTTACGAAATTTACAGAATTGAGGCCACCATATTGTGTTTTAGCTGGGAGTAGCGGTACACATAATGTATGCGTGTGTGGGCATCACGAAAATGTGAAGCTCATGCTAAGTGCTATGGACATAAAAAATTTAACTAAAGACACCCAATTGCCACTGAAAAACTATCACGATTGCATCCAAGCAATTGTGTCTAATGATTCACACGATAGATGTTATTTAGGTGACTGTTTGGATTGCCCCAATACGTCTATATTACGAAAACATTTACTTAAATGTTTTGATGAAAATGATATTTTTTAAATCGAATATCAATCGTGGTTTCAAACAGATAGGTGTACAATAGCTTCCAAAACTGTAAATGTGCACGAATTTATGGACATACTGGAGGAGAAATTAATGAAATTAAAAACTCACGATTTTTTTGCTAAGAAACAATCACTTTTTGTAAATAACGTAAAAAGCAATCTTCAAGAAGGAGAATTTCTCGTGTGTTGCGATTTTGCAGAAAATTATGCTTTCGTTATACAAAATTCTACACAATCCTTCCACTGGAATAACAACCAAGCAACAGTTTTTACAGTTGTAGTGTACTATAAACAAAACGATGAACTCAAACATATAAGCATTGCTGTGATTTCCGACAACTTAAATCATGATACTATAGCCGTTTATGAATATCAAAAAATAGTAATATCATATCTTAAAACTAATTTTGCAGTCAAGAAAGTTTATTATTTGACTGATGGCGCAGGTCAGCATTTTAAAAATAAATTCAATTTTCAAAATCTTCTTTTTCACGAGAAAGATTTTGGAGTTACAGCTGAGTGGCATTTTCATGCCACAGCACATGGCAAAGGTACGTGTGATGGTATAGACGCGAACCTAAAACAAGGTGCAAAACGAGCGAGTTTATAAGTTTCTTCTAGTAATCATATTTTAACGCCAGAAGAGCTGTATAACTGGGCTAAAGATCACTGCAAAGAAACGAAAGTTTTTTATAGCAATAAAGAATCGTATGAAGAAACGGTTTTGAAAATAAAACAAAGACTGAACAAGGCTAAATCTATACCAGGCACGTTACTGTATCATGCTATTATTCCAATAGATGAAAGTACATTGAAGCTCAAAAAAACCTCTCTTAGTTCTGAGTATAAAATCTTCCCTAAGAAAGCTGCGAAACCAAAAACAAGAAAATTATCTACACTGAAAAACAAACGTTAATTTAAAAATTTTATTTTTTTATGAAATAATTAATAAAATATTATTCCATGCGTTATTCAAGAATAAAAAGAAAAACAGGTAAAGAATTATAAAAGATTATAAAAGATTATTATTAGGCAACGAGGCAAGCGCAGCCCGCGAGCTGTACCGCGTAATTCCGCACGCCGGAAAGGCGATGCGTCTACTCTTTCGCATTCTATTTCTCGCAGAAAACCTTTCGGGCACACTTTGGAAACTATCCTTACCTACGTAAAAAATGCTCAGCTTTCGATCTAGAGGGTAAAAAAAAAAATTAAAAATACACTTTTTAAGATATAACACGTTTTGTACTTTTTGAAGGCGAAAATTGAAAATTTTGGGAAAACTGCCTACACCATTGGAAAGTTGAGGAAAAAATACGTCGGAAATGCTTATCATAAAATTTTTTTAAGTACGTTTTAGTATCGTAAACATGAGCTAGATATAGCACGATTTGGCGCTCGCGCGCCGCGCTGGGACAGTTGACGTGAAACGCCTCATGTATATAAGGGAGCATCCAGCAGAAACGGGCCTCCGAGCGCGCGCGGTGCCTTTTTTCGCGTAAAAGGCGCTCTGTTTAACTCGCTCATAATCGTATGCTGCGTCTTTGAAAAAAAAACCAAGGACCTATATCGATAGATTTTGTTCTGCTCTTTCCAACTGCGCCATTGTTTTTATTGCGAAACGCGTTCTTCCGGACGAAAACTCGAGTTGAATATTGAAAACCATTTTTCTCAAAGTATATCATGTTTTTTTTTCAAAATAAACTACACCATTGGAAAGTACAACTCTTAAGCTTCAAAACCCTATCTTGGAGAAGTTGGAGAAAGAAAGGGTTTAAAAGTAACAACATGAAGAAGACAGCGTTGAGGGTCCGCGCGAGCCCCTTGCGCCCGTGCGTACGGCACGTTTAAGTACACGCTCTATTCAATTCGCTAATAATCGTGTACCAAGTCTCTGAAAAAAGAACTAAGGACATAAATCGATAGATTTTTTCCTGCTCTTTCCAATGGTGCTATTATTTTTATTCCGAAATGCTTCCTTCTAGTTGAAAATTCCATTTGAATGTTTAAACTCTATTTTTTCAATAAAATATCAGTCTTTTCTTCAAAATGAATTAAATTCTTCAAAAGTACAAGTCTTCAACTATAAAATATTATATTTTTAAGTTGAAACATGAAAAGTTCAAAAATAGTAAGATCAAAAAGACAGCGGCTGCCCGAACTTTTTACGCTATGCTCAAGGGCGGATTAATATACGCGATGTGCTACTTCGCCCTTTCTTTTTTGTAAATATAAAATGTTTTGTAATTTACAATGCCAATGCGTGGACATAATTTTGTGGACAAAATTTGAAAAACATAATATATTAATCATAAAAATATCCATGAACGCACTGAAAGCAGTGAAACAGAAATTTAAAATAACCTTATAGATTGTTTAATCTGGCATAACAATATTACCTTTTCCTTTAGATTCTAATTTTTTTACATTTTTTTTGATTTTATAAGAATTGTCCTTTTTGCGACATCCGCTTCTTTCTTTGTTTGAGTTTTAAGTACTTTTTCTTTTTTGATCGGTGGATATAATTGAGAATCTTCTGACGCTGAAAATCTTTTAAGTTCTAACTTTTTGGCATCATTTAATAATTTAATATAATGAAACAATTGAGTTCCAGGTATTGTCTTAACTGAGGCTAGCCTGTTTTGTAGCTTTTCTGTAGCCTTTAAGTAATCGTCTTTCGATGAAAAAAGCACTCAATATTTTTTTAAATACTCAGTTGCCCATTTGTATAAATCTTGGGGCGTCAATATATAATTGTCGGATACTTCCCGTAAACTTTCTCGTCTGGCATTGCTATTCACGGAAGCACCTATTCCATCACATGCATTTTTTCCGTGGGTTGTTGCATGAAAATGCCACTCAGCATCAACAGCAAAATCATCATAATGATGAAGAAGATTTTGGAAATTGCGTTTATTTTTTAAATTTTGCGCAGCTCCATCAGTAAAATAAATAACTTTTCTAACTAAATCGAAAGACTTTTTAAAGAAATTAATTATAATTTCTTGTATTAGATAAACTGCAACAACGTCATGAATTAAACTATCTGAGAAAACTACCATGCTTTTGTGTTCAATTTTAGATTCTGATCCTTTATAGTAAATGACTATTGTAGCTCAACTACATTGATTATTATTATAATGAAATGATTGTGCTGCATCTTGTGCTATAAAAGCATAATTTTCTGAAAAATCTAGAGAAATTAAAAACTCTCCTTCAGATAAGGATTCTCTCAAGAATTGAAAATAAGAAGACTGTTGTTTAGAAATAAATGAATGAGTCTTAAGTTTATACAAAAGAGGAAAAAAAATATCGATAAATGAAGACTTAGAAACGTTTTCAGTTTGCAATGTTGATCTATCGGTAGTTTTCCACATTTGAAACTTTATTTCATTAATCTCAGAGCTTTCGAATAATAATTCTAAATCATTTTTTAGAGGTTCGACACCAGGACAATTTTCGCACATATTTAAATAGCATTTCGCTGTTGGACTTTTACAAACTATTTCGGCTATGCAATCTTTATAAGTGTTCATTCTATCAAAAGAAACTCCTGGGTTTCTTAAACCAACTAACAGAAGTTTAACATTTTGATGATAAACGCAAACACACACTGAATGTGTCCCACTGCTACCAGCTAAAACACAATATTTAGGACGACATTCGGCAAATTTACTGAATCCTATTTTCGATCCAGGATACTGTTGCTTGTATTTTAAATATAGTTCTCGAAGATTGTATAAAACAAGCCGTTTCTGGATGTAACTTTTTGTGCCATCATCATTTTTTATACATTTGTTATCTTTATAGCCTGGCACTTCGGGTACTAATCCCGAACAGAAGCATTTCGGAATAAAAATAATAGCACCATTGGAAAGAGCAGGAAAAAATCTATCGATATATTTCCTTAGTTCTTTTTTCAGAGACTTGGTACACGATTATTAGCGAATTGAATAGAGCGTGCACTTAAACGTGCCGTACGCACGGGCGCGAGGGGCCCGCGCGGACCCTCGGCGCTGTCTTTTTCATGTTGTTACTTTTAAACCCTTTATTTCTCCAACTTTTCCAAGATAGGGTTTTGAAGCTTAGAGTTGTACTTTCCAATGGTGTAGTTTATTTTGAAAAAAAACATGATATACTTTGAGAAAAATGGCTTTCAATATTCAACTAGTTTTTCGTCCGGAAGAAAGCGTTTCGCAATAAAAACAATGGCACCATTGGAAAGAGCAGGAAAAAATCTATCGATATAGGTCCTTGGTTTTTTTTTCAAAGACGCAGCATACGATTATGAACGAGTTAAACAGAGCGCCTTTTACGCGAAAAAAGGCACCGCGCGCGCTCGGTGGCCCGTTTCTGCTGGACGCTCCCATATATGTATATATAATTGAATTATAATCTAGGCCAAATAGTGAAAGGACAAAATAAAACACATTGATTGCTTAAAATTACCATAACTTCGCGAAAAATGGAACCAAAAACATTTTGTTGGAGATAAAATTAAAGATTTTTTACTCAACTTTTTGACAAATATATTTTTTGTTAAAGTGTGAATGGTTTCAAAAGACCTATCTATGGAAAACCAGAAAAATAAAAATAAAAAAAATTGGAAGTTTTAGTGATTCTTTAAGAACCTGGCTTACGATAGGATCTTAGTCAATAGTTTTCCTTTAAAGGTGACCTCTTCACTTTTCAAATCCCGTTTACCGCATCTTCATATCTTTTTTTGATCTCAAGATATTTGATTTTTTCACAAATTCTTCACCAATAACATACAGTGCGCCGGGAGCGTCCGGAGGTGTAAATAGTGTAGGTAGTTTAGCTGAAGCTGAACGTGCTCAGGTGCCGACGGATCGTCGAGTTAGCATAGTTGCTCCCGGCGATTTTCCAGTGGACAGCTGAGGGGAAAATCAGCCTAGGGTTCAGTCGACCCTGTTTCCGATCAGTCCTCATCATTCACACAATAATAGTGACTTTAGAGAAAACAGTATCGACTTAACGGGCACCATTCACATCTCGAACTCGTACCTTCTGAATTCGAGGCCAGAGTCGGCGTGGGTGAGCGGACAGAGGAGTGCAGCGATGGAGCACACGTCGTCCCTTCATGGGCCAAATGTGCAAGAGTGCAACCTCAGGGCCACGAGTGTTGCACATAGCGGCACAGCGGTTTCTACAGCTGCACAATTGTCGTCAGGTTCTGCTCCAAGCTCAAGCTTCAATCGTTGCGATCCGACGGACTATTTAGTGCCTGTGCCCGCAAGTGAGCACTTATTGCATCCGAGAGTTTCGCAGTCGAACCTATTACAGATTAGTTCGCAAAGTAGGATAGTGCAGCAATTAGGCTCGCAGCATAATTCGGCGTCGTCGTATAGATTACCCGAATTTTCACAGAGTTGTCAGCCAGATCTTCGAAACGTGCCGATGTATTCGCAAATTCACATGCCGAGGACGGAGTATGATCCGAGACTATCGCAGATGCCTGCACCAACTGTGAACTACGCTAGTGGACGGTATGTGTCATCATCGGCGTATCAGCAGATTCCTGGATATTTTCCGCATTATTCGTCGTTGCTTCAGCTAACTTCAGTCTATCCAGCTCACACTCAGTATAATATCTCTTCGTCAGTACCTTTCCACATGTAGCTCAGGGGAGCTATAGTATGCTGCCGACGGGGCCTCAGATGTATGAACCTATGCATCAACCATTCGCTCCACCGAATACAGTTCCGCCTCGTCCGTCGGCTCCGGGAAGAATTGATTTTGTGAATTCCGGAACATCATCCCGATTTTTCCGCCCTTGAGCGATCTTCACTTACGAGGGAGAAACATACCACTGAGTAGTTTGTAAAGTGGCACATTACCTTCAAAAGAGATCGGATAAAGGACCCGGAAGGTTTCTTAGCGAATTTAGTTTCGCAGAGAATATCAATTCTGGAAATCATATGAAGACCTTGTTGAAGCCTTTCGCTTGCAATATAGCTTTGAAGATGTGCAAGAGAGACTTCGTAAAGAATTAGAAGGTCGCACTCAAGGACCAAATGAATCGATCTCGACCTATCTATGCAAAGTGAGCGATTTGCTCGATCAGCTGAAGCCGCCGCTGACCTTGCATGAACAGCTGGATCGAGTGTACCAGAAACTGCACCCCTCGTATCGAATAAGGTTTGATCGGAAAGACTTCGAAACTTTCCCAGAATTGCAGAAACTTGGCAAAAAGGAAGAGCTTTATAGAGCTCAAAATAGAGCTTACAAGCCACCGCCATCACTGGCAGAATCATCATTTCCGTCCTGTGCATAAATATCACCGAAAACTCAACGCGCAGGAAAAGTAGCCGTGATAGAGCCGGCCAGTCTTATCGATACTCCTTTACTTGATGCAGTGCCGATGGATGTAGCTCCAGTATCGACGACACCGCAAGATGCAGCTCAAAAGCCACCCGGACGAGCAGACAAGTTAGACTCCAAGAAACCTTTCAATAAACGTCCAGATCGGCAGAGTCAGAGCAAAGTACGTGCTGTAAGTAACGTGAAGATCGACTCGCCGCCGTCAGAACCTGTGACAATGCAAGTCGTTCCACTGAAGCTGAAACACGAGGATATGCAACGGCGCAAGGAGAACGAGCCATGTTTTCGATGAGGACAGGTTGGACATTGGCTCAGAGAGTGTGTTAATGCTGCAGTGTGCCAAAACTCTGGCTCGCCAAATGCCACGTCGAGAACTTGCGCCAAGTGCACTGCTAAGGCGGGAAACGAATAAGCGGAGAGAATAGAGGAGCCGACTCTCCTCCGCCTTCAAAGATCACGACTTCTACAAAAGAAGCGGAAATCATGGGAAGCAGCGATAAGTCTAAATCTGCAGCTATACCAGATGAAGTCGCTGCGGAAGCTACAAAGTGTCAAGTGCTAGCTCCAAAATCATTAATTATGAGCAGTCCGATGGGACGCATTGAGCCGTGCCTCTTCTACAACATAGAGTTAAATGGTATGAAGTTGTTGGCGTTACTGGACAGCGGAGCCTGATGTTCTTACTTTGGGAAGGGCTTCAGCGCCAAGTTGCTGATAAGCTTGAGCTCCTTCTGTCCGCTGAACACATCGCTGATGGTAGCACAGTACCAGTACAAGTTATATTAAATGTAGAAATTACTCTCCCTGAAATGAAGCACTCTATGTCTTTCTGGGTATCGGATGAGTGTATCTTCGGAATCGACTTCAAACATCGTTTTAAGCTGAAAATCGATTACGAAAATAATACTTGGTCAACTCCGAGAGGCATAGTGCGTCAATTTTTTCCATATGGGCATGATCCGACTATTTTTCCAGCTTTAGCTAGTGTTGGTGGACTGGGCAGAGCGACAGTGGATCAGCAACTGAAAATTGACAAGATTAAACGGAGACTTACCCCTCTTACCTCTGCGACATTAGGATTGGCCAATGTCGCTCCACACTTCATCAATATTCAGGGACACGAGCCGATTCGCGATGCGCCCCGAAAATATTTGCAGAAGATGCTGAAGGCGGCGTGGGATGAAGTCAACAGGATGTCAGCTGAAAGTATAATTGAGCATTCAAACGGGCCGTGGACAAGCTGCCCCGTTTTAGTACCAAAGTCGATAGACACGTTTCGATTTTGTATAGATTATAAGCGAGTAAATAAGGTGATAAAAGCTTTAGCTTACTAGCTGAAGAACATGGATGAGATCCTCGACAAGCTCAGAACAGCAAGGTATATTACTAAGTTAGATTTAAGCCAGACTTATCGCCAAATTCCCCTAGATCCCAAATGCAGAGAAGCTACAGCGTTTTCAGTGCCAGGGAGAGGACTGTTTCAGTTCCTGCGACTCCTGTATGGTTTAACCAATGCACCGGCTGTGTTTCAACGCATCATGGACGAACTTCAAAACGGAGTGGGAGCCGTATGTGTTTGCCTATTTAGATGATGTAATCATCGTCGCGCCAACTTTCGAAGAACATATGAAGTGGTTGGAGGCAGTTCTCGAAGCGTTGAAGAAAGCAAACCTTCAGATCAATCTTCAAAAGTCGGAATTCTGCTGTGCAGAAGTGAAGTGTCTCGGATACATCATCAATGAAGATGGTCTGAAGGCGGATGAAGAAAAAGTGCGTCCGTTTCTTGAGTATCCAGCACCCATAAATCTTAAGCAATTACGTCGATTTTTGGGCATGATAGGCTGGTACTCTAGGTTTATAGCTCGATTAGCTGAATATAAAGCTCCCATATCGCAGCTATTGAGGAAAGACGTGCGATGGCATTAGACTGAGGAGCAGCAGGAGGCGTTTGAGAAGCTGAAGCTCGCACTCACTCAGGCTCCAATGTTAGCAAGGCCTGACTTGTTGCTGCCGTTTTCGCTGCAGATGGATGCCAGCGACTACGCCATCGCTCATACATGTATTTAGTGGAGAGGAGCTCCCATTTATTTTGTAAGTAGAACTCTTTCTCGTACAGAACGGAACTACATAGTCACCGAGAAGGAGTGTCTGGCCGTTTTGTGATCGGTCCAGCGGTTGTTCTGTTGTGATTGCACAACCTCTGCGATCCAACTGGCCGACTTGCGCGATGGAACACGGCGCTCCAAATGTACAACATCGATTTAGTCCACAGGAAAGGAGCGCTATACAAAGACTCGATGCGTTGTCACGAGCGTGGGAAGGCACGTACGAAATCGCAGCTGTAGCTAGTAGCACAGACGAAGATCCATGCAATCAGAAGAAACTGAAGGATGTCGAGAGAAATCCAACAAGGTATCCAGATTGGAAAGTAGTTCATGGACTTTTCTATGCACATCGATCAAACAAGAATGTCGATCCTTTACTTGCTGATATGGATGCATGGACATTGGTGCTCCTTGCAGGAGATCGCGTGAAAGTTCTAGCTGAAGCTCACGGCATGCCGCAAGCTGGCCATATGGGAGTAGAAAAGACTTTCACCTGAGTAGCGAATTATTATTATTGGCTAGGGTATCATCGAGACGTCTGTAGCTATATAGCTCAGTGTCAAGAGTGCCAAGCTCATAAAGATTCGCAACAGGCGCCAGCAGGCTTGATGACGAATCGTAATATTGAAGGGCCGTGAATCGGAGTGGCCGCCGATATTGTGGGTTGTAAGCCTCCGTCAAGAAGTGGAAATAAATATGTCATCGTGTTCGAAGACTTATTTACTAGGTATATAGAGCTGAGGCCGTTACGGAAAGCAGATGCCAAGTCCATGTTGAAGGCGTTGGACGAATTAATTATCAATTGTTGGGGTTGTCCGCGCGTGCTTCTCACCGACAATGGCACCGAATTTGCTAATAAGATGGTGACCGATCGGTTGGCGGAGTATGGAATAGTGCACTCCACCATTCCACCATATCACGCACAGGCGAACCCTGTCGAACGAGTCAATCGAAATCTCAGAACTATGATCAATAGTTTTCTAAAGGAAGATCATAGACTAGGATCTCCATCTGGTGGAGTTAGGATTCACGCTGAACACCGCTGTTCATTTGTCACTGGGGGTTTCGCCGTCGTTTATGAACTTTGGTAGGAATCCTATGCCCTCTCACCTTCTCCGCAACCACCGTGAAAATCCTCCGCCTATACTTTCCCCAGATTTAGAGAAATGGAAGAATAGAAGCAGTAGATTACCAGCGCTGCACGATTTGGTCAGACGTCATTTGGACAAAGCTACAGCTACACAGGCTAAGTATTATAATGGGAAGCGTAGAGACGTGATTTATCAACTAGGCGATTTGGTGCGACGGCGCAATCACGTATTATCTTCAGCTGAAGAACGATTCGCCGCGAAGCATGCCCCTATGTTTGTAGATCCGGCGAAAGTGATAAAAGTTTTATCGTTGGTCGTGTACTTAGTGGAAGATCTCCAAACAAGGAAAACGATTCAGGTGCTTGTGAACGATCTTAAGCGTGTCCTGCCTCTGTAGCTCGAAGCCCAGCCTTATCTGTTTCAGAACACGATGAGCAGCCACGGCGAACGGCCGACCTTTCAAGGGCTCCCAGCCCTGTTGATAGGGCGAGCAGGCCGAAGACTTCTCTGCCAGCAGGAGAGCTTGCCGACCTGGAAAAGAGGAAGGCCCCGGAAGCTCCACACGAATAGAGTAGCCTCCACGCGTCCCGCAGTCAACGCCACCGCCACCGCGACATGCGATGCCACCATCGTGTCCACCGTCGAGCTGCCCATCCTACTCGCCGCTTAGCACGCCGTCGCCGACGCGACGTGCACTAGCAGCTGGCATACATAGGGCCACCGGCCTGTATTGAGCAAATGGTGTCGCTACCCACGCACCACGCAGGCAGCAGCCGCACAGGTTGCTGGAACTGCGGCAGATTTGGCCACAGCTGGATCGACTGCACGCTGTCGCGGCTGCGCTTCTACCGCATATGCGAACGCCTCGAGTGCTCGATCGCATCTTGCCCATCGTGCTGCGAGGAGTGGGGGTGATATCGTTTACAGGAGCTCGAGGAAGATCGTCCCCACTTGGAGGAGCTGCGTTCTAACTAAAACTGTTGTTTTCTTTCTGACTTAAGCTTTAGACTTTATAATTGTTCCTTTGTAAGAAATTGTAATTTTGAGTGCGAAGTTGGATAAAGGTGCAGCCTCAAAATGTTGTTTGAAAGTTATTTTTCCTTTATCTTCCCGCCCTATCCTATCTTGCTAAAGCTCAAGCTCACGTTATCAAAGGTAAAACAAAATCTGGTAAAGTAAAATCACGAATTAAGTCACCGTTGGCATCGGATTTTGTTTAACAGTCGAATTCATGAAGCCCGCGGATATCACAATATAATATATATCATTTGTTGTAGCATCAGCTTGGATACTCAAGACTGACAGAGCACTGTTCATGAGAGCTGTAGTAAGAAGAGCGGCCAGGTGAGTTTTCAGAACTTTTACTATTGTACTTTGGGAGTGAATGATATGATATTGGAGCGATGAGCGAATATCAAAAGGCGGGCAAGTCCCCATGATTGTACGTTGTTATAATTGCGTTTTGGGGCCAGGGCACGCTAGCTAGGGAACACACCAACAGCGCGTACAATCACATAGCTATTGAGAGCAGCCCAGTCCAGGAGGACATTGATGCCGCTAAGATACACTACACACCCTTATAGCTAGCATCGGCTAGTTTAGAATTAAGTAGCTAAGGTGGTTAGGGAAGTAAGTAGTTAACAATGAAGATAATCTACCGACTACTTCGGTTAAGGGTGGGGGACTTGTGACATGGTGCTTCCCAGTCACCGGAAAAGACGCGCGAGAGTACACATACACGTGTCTATTCCGCTCCCTAATATCCTTCCCCTCTGCCAGCGGCCCGTACCATAGTAAAGCTGCGGCCAGCAGCAGCCGTTGCACGAACATAGTTCATCGCCGTCGCTGCGCGGTTGCCGCGGCCGCTGAGAGAAGAGCCTGAGCGGAGTTACCAGCGCCGCTGTGGCACGAGACACTCTGCGAGCCGCGATCGTCTGACTAGCGGAAGACGAGAGCAGCCGAGCGCCGACGACCGTGCCCGAAGTTCCCGACATGCTCGCCAGTCGACCGCCGTCCGGCACTTGCTTCGCCGCGTGCATGCCTGCAACTGTTTCCGTGTACGCTGAGTGCCGTCGTACGTCCCGGTTTTTTGTGCGGCAGAGTGCGAAAGTGCGTTCCTGTCTGAATCGGTCCGTCTCCATGCCGTCGTTGCCGCTGACAAAACAACGGTGCAGAGCGTCCGTGGGGGTCTTCAGCTTCAGCTGAGCGAGAGAGAGAAAGAGCGATCAACGAGTGACTCTCCTGGCCGCATCCAAGTAGTAAGTCTCCTTCTGCTTCCTTCCTTCAGCCGAAATTACCACGTGTGTGTGCGCTCGCGTCAGTGACGTTTTAGTGAACCCCCTCCCGCCCACCGTTCTTTTGCGTGTAGCTGAAGCGACCATTAACCGAGTCCCTTCGTGGAGTAATAGTGTACCGAGCGGATTTAGATTGCATGTAGCTAAACAACGTAGTTAGTATTGTTTGTTAAGGAGCAAATCGTGTTCAACCGCTAAAAGTGAATTTGGCACGGAAGCGCACATACCTGGCGCCCTATATCTTGTATGATAGTTCTTTAGATCGATGTAACTTTAATAGAAATAAAACCTATATTTTATTTAACGTATATCTCCCGAGTGCTCAATTATTGCGTGCGTGAGTGTGTGTAATTGAAATCTTTGTGGGAACTTATTAGTCACTTGGCGAACACTCTACCGTCGCGTAGGAGTTTTCCATTCGCGGTTGCCCGGATCCCCAGCAATCGTGATACAGTCTATACCTAAAATTGGTACAGCTGTTTTGTCTCTGAGGCAAATAGAAAAATTGAATCTGCAGCTAACATATTCAAGTGTAAACAAGATAGTATTTCGACATTAGTTGAGGTCCACTTTCGAAGATTGAGGTGGCCTTGTTTAAAGAGGTGAATTAACTCATCGTGTTTCAGCAAAGCTTCTTGATTTCTGATCGAACAACTTCAGCTGCGATTCGATAAGTTTTGCCATAGTCTTCGGCTAACTTCAAAAGCGTGCGTATGGCTAGAAAAGGCGAATATTTCAATCCATACCTCACTGCAGTCAATCGATAAATTTGAATGAGTTCACTGTTGTTAAAACGCCATCAAATCGACTGAAAGGTTTGATCGAATTGTTCGACACCAATTTGGCTGAACATTTTCTTCACGTCAGCGGAAGAGGCGATCTTATACCTACACCAGACACAGATCAAAGCGACGGGATTTTGCAGAAGATTAGGTCCAACCTATATAAGATCGTTGACTGAAACTACTGATTTAGTTTTACTAGAGCCGTTAAAAAAACTACGTAATTTGGTTGTCGTACTTGTTCCCTTCCACACACCATGATGTGGTAAGAAGGCTTGAGAGTTAGATAATGAATCAGAATTCAAAGAGAGGGCCATATGACCGAAGTCAATGTACTCTTTTATGAATTCTGTATAAGCTATTTTCAATTTTTCATCCTTAGCGAAGTTTGCTTCGAGGCGATTAAGTGCGCATAATGCGGCAGAATGAGTTTCCAAGATGAGTAGAGCTCAGATTTTCTCGATTTTTCCATGGAAGACTTATTATATATCGACCTGATTCATCTTGCCCAGAGGTTTTTTGGTAAAAATCATCGCAGGCTTGTTCATCAGGCGAGTAAGATATTGTGTCGACTGTTATTTCCTCTACCCTCCAAAAAACTTGTACGAGCTCCAAAAGTTTGGCTTCATGCTCACATTCGTTTGAGCAATGAATAGATAACAAATCTGGCCCGCTTTCTGGGGGTGACGAGGAGAGATAGCCTATTAAAAGCCAGCCACGTTTAGAACTTAGTGCTGTCGGCTGAAGACTTTGAGCCTTAACGACTTGGTTTTCAATGATTTGCGCGTAAACGCTAGCACCGAGACGATATCAATGCAAGACGTTACGAAATACATGGGGTCTGCTAGATGCAGCCCTCTTAAGTATTCGAAATTAAAAATACCACCTACGACGGGAGGCTTATAAGAAGATAATTTTGGCAAGACAATGGTGTCGAAACGAATAAGTCGAATTGAAATAAGGTTATGTAAAAAGACAAGCTACCTTAGAAGACACGGCAGCTGTCTTTTCTCCTATACCTTGAATATGAGTGGGACTGGTTCTGCAATTTAGTAACAATTGATTACACAATGCCTGTATAATAAGAGATATTTGAGAATCAGGATCAATCAACGAGTGCACTTGAATTTTGGTTCCATTTGGACCAATGACGTTGACCCTAGCGGTAGCCAAAAGTACACCATACATTTGGTACTAATACCAGTATTTAGAGAGGCTGCTTGATAAGCAGGTTGAATGTCATTAGAAACGACAAGGTTGCCACAGTTAGGGCTTGAAGAGTTTGACACTGAGCCAGCTTGATCAGACGTTGTCGAATTATTAGACTGATTAGACGAATATCCATCGGTGTGCACTAGAGTGTGATGCTTTAGCTTTGCAAAGAAAGCATCGATACGAGGAAGTACAATTTTTTATATGGTGCTTCCCTAATCAATTAAAACAAAGATTAGACGGCTTAAGGAGCTCTTTCCGCTCAGAAATCGTCTTATTGAAAAATTGTTCACATTGATTTATGTAATGCGGTTCATTACATAGCAAACATTTCCTTTTCTGATTATTTTTCGCGCTTTGAGGCGATGCCTGATGAGAATAAGCCGCATGAGCATTGTCATGTTCTGGCTTTCGAGATTTTTAATTAGTAGATTGAGTTTTAGGGTTCAAAGACGATTTAGTACCGGCTTCGATGGCCTCTAGAGTGAGGGTTTGACTTGGAAGAAAAGCTTGAAGTTGCTCCATTGTGGGTGGGTCGACACTTTACGTGTATTTAAATCAAGACGATTTAGCGTCAAGTGAGCGATTAAATCACTACCTAACGAATCAGCTCTATCAAGAGAGGCTAGTCTAGCGATGTGATTGAAAATGTTCCTATAAATATGCTTGATTTCAGATCATATATCTGACTTCATAGATTTGACCGAAAAGATTTCTGAAATATTAGAGCTAACAATACGGCGTTGATTTTCGTAATATTCGATTAAGGCTATCCATGCTCGTTCATAATTATCACCCGAAATGGGAAGAGATTTAATTTTCTCAAGTGCATCACCTGTAAGGTGAGTGCGAAGATAATACAACTTCATAACGGACGATAAGTCCTCGCGGCGATGAATGACAGAGCCAAAAACATCCCTAAAATTTTCCCAATCAGAGAATTTACCTGAAAATTTTGGTAAATCTATTTTTGGCAATGATTGAAATGAAACATTCGTAGACTGAACAGAAATTGGAGTAACCGTACTAACGGTTGAAGTAGAGGCGCCTGTACCAATATTGGCGTTTCCCAAGATTTCCAATGAAATCAAGAAACTCATTTTTCCGGTCAAAAAAACTATCTTCAACTAGGTCAAAAAGACCACTTGTGAAATAAGCATGTTTCTTATCAAGATCCTTGAGATGCAAGATTTTCTCATGATTCACTTGAAAGGTAGTGTAATATTTCTCAAGACCGGCTAGGCGCGCCTCGGCATTACCCATAGTCATGTTGTCTTTACCCATAGATTTGAAATTTGGAAATGAATTGACGAGTTTAGCTTGGAGCAATATCTGCTTACGGTGTAACTCCTTCATTTTGAGATCAACAGTAATTCGATTAGCAACTAACTTGACTATTTAATCTGTGGTATTGCGTTAACTACTATTGCACGCTCTAGAACAGAGCAAGAAATAGTGAGGGTAATTACAGTTAAGCCTTAACCTAGAAAAAAAAATGAACGCAATGTTGATTACTGCTGCAGTTGCTCCCCCGCTGAATCAGTAGATGATGATCCACAACGTTGTCTGTACGGCAGCAAGACTCCAACTGGCAGTAAATTTAGCTATCCCTGCAGCGTAGTCAGCTGTTGAATCAGGAATGAATCCAGGGAAGAGCTAGCAATTGAGGTTGCAGTCAAGATGGAGGATCAGCAAGCAGTAGGTAAGTTGTGATCCGCAGTTGAGAGCAACAGTGCCTCGTGTTGGGTGCAGTTGACATCCAATGAAACTGCAAGATCGAGTAATATATGTATTTGCTAGGACAGAAAATTGCATTCAAGGACCACAAAATTATCTTCGTGACGGAAGTTCAACGTTAAATCCAAATTCAGTTTAAATAAGATTAAACTCAAGAGAAATAAATCCAATTTCAAATTAAATAAATTCAGTAATATTAATCAAATAAACTCAATCTCGTGTTGTTTGAGAATGCCATAATTTATAAGTGAGCAACATGCTGTGGGTGTTACAAATAAATTTGAACAACACTTGAGTAAAATTAAACTATAATATTATAAACTGTCTATAAATTAATTAACGATTACATGTTTTCAATTACAATTGTAGTACAAAGTTGAATAAAATTGGATATAAAGTAGTTATAAAAATGAAGGTGGTCCTACACCTAAAAATTTTCAAAAAATCAACTTTTTTTATTGAATTTAATTATATATGTTATTCTCAACCTAAAAAAACTAGTTTGGATCAAATATTAAAAAAATTAAAAATGATATGGTTAAAAGAGCTTACTATCTTGAAAATGACGAAAAAATTGATTTTCCTTTTTTATTTGCCTTTTCTTATAGGTTTCTGATGTACATAGGAACACGTTTACTTGTATGTGTTTTAAAATATAAAAAAAAATTATTTAAGACTTATTAGTATAAGAATTATAAAAGAAAAATAATTAAATTTAATTAACTCACTATAGGATATATAATTCAATTCAGAAGATTTATGAATTGCAATAAGTGTCAAGATGTATCTATACACATAAAAGCGACAAGCCTGCTGACAAGAGTACAGGCTTAAATCAAAGATATATTTCATATTTAATATGTGTAATCAAGTGATCATTGAAAAAATGGGCTTATCGGCTTTTATGTACTTATATACTTTTGTCTATGACAGTGATCGCTTCTTAAGTTTCGATTTGGATGATTGGGATTTCATATTTCATAAGACCTGGCGCATATTCTACATTTATCTTAGTATTATAAATAATAATCTAACTCAGTACAATGTGTTAAAAAATGATTCAACAGTGCATGAATCAAAAGTACGAAAGAAAAACAGATTGAGCAGTAACTTTTAATGGAACGAATGCTGCTAGCTTAGCAATAACTTTTAATGGAACGGATGCATGCAAGGTACCAGAGCTTCTGTTTTAACCATTTTATATGGGACAACAGATAACAGATATACAGCAAAGTGAGTTTCAAAAAGGAAAAGATGGGGATCAAATGGCTGATTATTTTTGGAGTTTTATGGTATTTTTCTCTACAGGCTTATTTCTCAAAATGTCATTTTTTAAAGTTTGTCGTAACTTTTCTCTGAGACCAGTCGATGAATTTTCATGAGACAAAGTGCAAATTGTTCCTAATTTATGTAGTTATGGGTGTAAGAGTTGCAATTTTAATAATAAGTATTTTGTTTCATGGCAAAAATCGTAAAAATTCAAAAAAATGCAAAAAATTATTGCAAAAAAATCAGTTTTTGCCATGAAAAAAATACTTATACCTAAAAACCTTAAAATTGCAACTCTTACGTCCATAACTACATAAATTAGGAACAATTTTCACTTTGTCCCATGGAAATCCATTATGCGGTCTCAGAAAAAAGTTAGAAGAAACTTTTTTTCTTGAAAATGCTATAAATGAGGATAAAATGAGTTTAAGGACCTGTACCTTGGTTCATTTTATTCAAAATAAGTTATGTTTACAATATATTTTGATTATTTTATTATAATAATAATTTTTATCATTTTCTTAGGTAATTTTGGCCAGAAAGGCCTATAGGTGTAAGACCGCCTTAATATAAAATTGGATGTGTGTAATTGTTACAATAAATTGGTTGAGTGAGTGTTACAATTTGAGAGTGTGTTTTCTGTGTGAGTGTGGATGAGTTTTGCTGAGTTACGTTGCGAGTTACTGACGAGAGTGTTAACCATACAATAAGCAAAAAGGACACAATCAAATGTTATTGATTTGATTGTTATTGAGTCTCCAATGAGATGACACTATTAAATTTTATTGATCTAATCGTGACTGAGTACCTGGGTTCGCAGCGATTGCATTACTCCGGAATACATGAGAGAAAGCCGATGATACCGAAGTAGGTGAGTTGCGCCAGATGAGAAAATCCAGTTGAAAAAACCAGTGAAGTTCCCTCGATGAGAACCGCCGCGAAAATACAGCAGAAGCCGCGTGAGATGTTGTCTCGTGGTGCGCTCGAAGCAGCGAGCGCCGTTGAGAAGATGCAATCTGTGTAGCCCTGCCGTACGAGAAATTTCCATGTTGCCGGCTATACCGTGTGAAAGAGACTGCTGCGTGAGAACATGCCGTGTGAGACGACGCCGTATGAGATGTTCATGCTGAGAGCGAGCGACCACTTGAGTCTATACACCATGAGAATTGTCGAAGGTGTGAGTTTCTCCACGTTGCAGACCGTGACATGGAGAGAGTTTGTCTGAGAGTGATTTGAGTGAGAGCATCCGCCTTCTTCCTTGCCTCGTTGTCACCACGGCGAGGGTTAAATCAGCGTCTCTCCCATTTACAGGCGGAAGAGTAAGAGAGACAGCATGAGTTCGTGTGCACCGCGATAGTAAGTATAACGTCTCAGCTGCTCTGCATCGACGCTGCGCTGTGCTACCGCGCCGCGGCGACGCAGTGAATATAGCAAATTCACGCAGCGGTGAACCAGTAAGTATAGCCAATTCGAGCGCGACCGCGGGAAGCTTGAAAGTTGCGCAATTCCCAAACACGCGTAATTATTAATATTACAAAGTAGAGACTAGAAGGACTAGTCGACAATCGCAAGGATGAAAATCAATAAAATTGGAATGATACGTGGGTTCACGCAATGGGCCGATGTATCCGTGCGCTATTCTTGTGCGCCGCCGGTGAACTCGTACGGTAGCAATGCAAGCTGAGCCGGTGAACTCGTCTGCGTGTTGATCCGTTGCACGATTATGCGTCTTGATACATGATTGTGTCTCGTGCGGTACGATTGTGCCTCTTGATACACGATTGTGCCCCGTGCACGTAACACTAATTATAATACGCTAATATAATATCTACACGTACCACTAATTATATATATATAACACTAATTATAATATTAGGTTTCAAAACAGGCAAAAAAAAGACTAATTTGACTGGCCTATAGTAAATTAGCTTACGATTTCGCAAAAAAAAAAGTTATAACAATTTAAAACAAAAAAATGCCAATTTTTTCGACATTTTTCTGTAAAATCGTATATTTTGACATAGAAAAAGATAATACTGATCATTACCAACACTATTAATCGTGTATTTTTTATCAGACCTTTATTTTGCCATTAGAATTAAGGCGGTCTTACACCTAGTGGCTTCTGAGATCGAAATGCGCTATAAAAAAGAAAAATGTAGTTTAAACAAAATACAATATATATATATATATATATATATATATATATATATATATATATATATATATATATATATATATATATATATATATATATATATATATATATATATATACACTATTTCTGATAATATGGCCCAAGACTTAATCTGTAGACCAATTTTACTCAGAGCTATAGCATTTTTAATTTTTTTCAATTGGCGTAACTTTAAAAAAAAAACTATTCCATTGATTTTCATGGGAGAGGAACTAAATTACTTGAAATTCATGCAGTTATGGCAGGAAGAATTGGAAAAATAAAATTTCTGAAAATTAATATTTTTTTTATGGAAAAAACTGCTTTAAATTCATGAATTTTATGAATTTTTATGTTTTTTTGTGGATTTTACTATTTTAAAATTATTTAATAAGATATTTTTCATATTTCCAACTCTTCCTGCCATAGATAAATAAATTTCAAGTAATTCAGGCCTTCTCCCATCAAAATCAATGGAATAGTTTTCTTTTTAAAGTAACGCCAAACTTTAAAAAATGACATTTTGAGAAATAAGCCTACAAAGAAAAATACCATAAAACTTCAAAAATAACCAGCCATTAGGTTCCCAATTTTTTTTCCTTCATGAAACTCAGTTTCCTGTATACCTAAGATATGTTCTTCTATATAAATATGTTGAAACAGAAGCTCTGGCACCTTGCATGCATCCGTTCCTTTAAAAGTTATTGCTAATCTAACAGCATGCGTTCCATTCAAAGTTATTGCTAACAATCTGTCCTTCGCTTTTGTACTTTTCATTCATCCACTGTTGAGTCACTTTTTAACACATTGTACTGAGTTATATTATTATTTATTATACTAAGATTAATGTAGAATATGCAGCAGGTCTTATGAAATATGAAATCCTAATCGCAACTTAAGAAGCCATCACTGTTATGGCCAAAAGTACATAAATACATAAAAGCCGATAAGCCCATTTTGTCAATGATCACTTGATTACGCATATTGTATATTAAATATATCTTGAATTCAAGCCTATATTATATATTTATTGTGTGCTAAGCAGGCTTGCCGCTTTTCTGCGTAGATACATCTTGACACTTATTGTAATTCACAACTCTTCTGAGTTGAATTATATCCTATAATAAGCTAAACTCAATTATTTCACTTTCATCTTTTTTAGAAAAAAGATGTATTTATTTTTATCCGTAAATAATTATTACAGCTTCTTCCTTCGAATACTTAACTAAATCCACTTGTTTTTCTGTATTAACTTTCATACAGCAATCTCATGCATCTTGAACTGAAGCTATAATTTCCAAATTTAAACAAAACTGTCACTGCACGCTTGTATTATAATCACAATTATAATAGTATATTACATATATATCGTCACATATAATTCATTAAATTTTCAGTCCTAAATTCACTTATGAATACAAATAATGAAACATTATGAAAAAAATCTTTCTATTTGAGGAAGCCAAAACTCTGCAAAACAAACTGTTGAAATCACATAGTTATGTATCTCTGCTCATTTGAGCTTTTGAGCTGTCAGCTGTGCGGCTGTGCCACTGTGTTTACACTGGCATTAGCTATATATGAGGCGTTTCACGTCAGCTCTCCAGGCGCGGCGCGCGAGCGCGAAATCATGCTGTTTTCAGCTTGTGTTTGAAGGGCTAAGATGTATCTAAAAAAAATAATCCCCAAGTGATTTCGATGTCTTTTTTCCTCAGCTTTCCGATGGTGCTATTAGTTTCTCAAAATTTTTCAATTCTAAGTATTTCTTGAATAATATCTCGAAAAAATCAAAAAATCCCTATGTAGAAAAAGGCTATATCCATGTAAAATTTCCTCCTCTTTCGATCTAGCAGGTCAAAAAAAATATTAAAAATATAGTTTTTGAGATGTAACACGTTTTATGTTTTTTTGAGGTTAGAATTGAAAAATTTTGAGAAAATAATAGCACCATCGGAAAGCTGAGGAAAAAATACATCGAAATCACTTGGGGATTATTTTTTTTAGATACATCTTAGCCCTTCAAACACAAGCTGAAAACAGCATGATTTCGCGCTCGCGCGCCGCGCCTAGAGAGCTGACGTCGAACGCCTCATATATAGGTATAGGTACAAAAGGGAGTATTAATATAGTGAATTGCTGTCAAATTTCGGTCACGGAATGGTCACCTTACTAGAAGCAGAAGTGGGAAATGGTCACAAGACGATTCCACTGGATTTCGAATTCCACAATATGGTTTATTTAATTTTTATAATAAATACTGTATGTGAATTTAATTATTTTTTGTATCCTTATATAAGGAGATATATAAGTATATACTTATATAAATAATGTTTTTTGATATTTTATAACACATTTAAGTAAATAACGTTTTCCTATCAGAAGTCTATAAAAAGGCAAAAAACAAGAAAATCAATTTTCTCGTCATTTTAAAGATAGTAAGCTCTTTCAGCGGTTTATTTAAAATTTTTTTAATTATTGATCCAAACTATAGTTTTTTTAGGTTGGAAATAACATATATAATCAAAAAATTCAATAAAAAAAATTTGATTTTTTCAAAATTTGTAGGTGTAAGACCGCTTTAAAAAGAAAAAATGGTTGCTCCAAGATGGCGCCTGAAAGTGATGATTTTTTATTTTCTCGCAGAAATATCAACTGTTTCACCATTATGCGAGCATCTATCAGTATATAACGATAGAATGAATGATAAATATGGATAAAAAAGTTATGATCATGGTTTGTGAATATCATTCTGACTTCAAAAAACTTCATTCCTAATCTCGAATTTTATTCAATACCTAAAAATAATTGATTCAAAATCATTGTTATCGCATTCTTTAGGCGTCAATATATATTTTGCCGTTGCTTGACTCTCACCGCGGGAAGGTAAACGCCATTTGGAGTCTTTTTTTTTTATTTTTTCTCTTTTTTATTTTATTTTAAAATTTTAATTTTTTAATTTTTTTTTTATTTTATCATTTTTCTTCACTTTCCGGCGCCATCTTGGAGCAGCCTTTTTTTTTAATTCTATTGGGAAAGAAAGATCTGATAAAAAATATGCGATTAATTACTTTGGTAATGATCAGTATTATCTTTTTCTATGTCAAAATATACGATTTTAACGGAAAAATGTCGAAAAAATTGGTATTTTTTTTGTTTTAAATTGTTATAACTTTTTTTGCGAAATCGTAGGCTAATTGACTTTACGGCATTCGAAAGAGGAGATACGAAACTATTGATATATGTTCATTTGATTTTTTTTAACGACGTTTAGTAAAAAAGTTACAGGGCAAAATGTTGTGTTTAATTTTTATCCATTTGGGATAAAAAGGGTTAAACATTTTGGAAAATTATCGTACGCAAATATGCGTTGCAGCCATCGATTTCTGTTGAAAATTCTATATCGGAATATATTACCAACATACATATTTCCAATATTTTCCGAATATTTTTCCAATATATTCTCAATATTCTATTATGTTAGGTTTAAAAGAGTTTGGCGGAGGTTTAAAACGAGGAAAAAAAACATCATGTCCTGGCTTTGGGGTACGGGATTGAAAAATCTATTTGCCAGTAAAAGCTCGATCCTATTTTTGTAATTGGAATTCTTGCTGAAAGTATGGCTTAAATTATGGCTAGAGGTATGGCTGAAAGTATGGCTTAAAGTACGGCTGAAAGTATGGGTTAAAGTAGGGCTGGAAGTATAGCTGAAAGTATGGGTTAAAGTGTGGCTGGAGGTATGGCTTAAAGCATGGCTGGAAGTATGGCTGAAAGTATGAGTTTGGCGGAGGTTTAAAACGAGGAAAAAAAACATCATGTCCTGGCTTTGGGGTACGGGATTGAAAAATCTATTTGCCAGTAAAAGCTCGATCCTATTTTTGTAATTGGAATTCTTGCTGAAAGTATGGCTTAAATTATGGCTAGAGATATGGCTGAAAGTATGGCTTAAAGTACGGCTGAAAGTATGGGTTAAAGTAGGGCTGGAAGTATAGCTGAAAGTATGGGTTAAAGTGTGGCTGGAGGTATGGCTTAAAGCATGGCTGGAAGTATGGCTGAAAGTATGAGTTAAAGTACGGCTGGAAGTATGGCTTAAAGTATGGCTTAAAGGGATGTGAGTACCGACGTTATTTTTCAAACGAGCATAACTCACGCAAATATCAATAGAATTATCCAGAAAAAAATCTGCATATAGTGTTTGCATGTACGGAGCGCTTGACAGACGTCTTTTTCCAAATAAATGTTTGAATGTTGATTTAAAAAAATATTGAAATTAGGGTTGCACATCCCCTTAAAGTATGGCTTAAAGAATGGGTGGAAGTATGGCTGAAAATATGGCTTAAAGTATGGCTGGAAGTATGGCTGGAACTATGGCTGGAAGTATGGCTGGAAGTATGGCTGGAAGTATGGCTGGAAGTATGGCTTCAGGCATTCGAAAGAGGAAATCCGAAACTATTGATATATGCACATTTGAAATATTTTTAACGACGTTTAGTAAAAAGTTACAGGGCAAAAAGTTGTGTTTAAATTTTGTCCATTTGGGACGAAAAGGGTTAAGATGTCCATAACTGTAATAAAAAGCTAAAACAGGTCTCGTCTCCTGGCTTTGGGATAGAATATCGGCGAATATACCAGATAGTAAAAGCTACGGCTGTTTTCATCTGAACAGAAAACAATGGCTGTAACGCTCATTTGCAGTGTCCGTATTTTGGGGAATTAAAACTATATAATCTAAAGGCCAGTGTAGAAAGTCATGCCGGATTTTTTAACAGAAATTGATCGCTGCCACGCACATTTGCTCATGATAATATTACAAAAGTTCAAGCAATCCAGACTAATGAAAAGGCCTCGAGACCTGGCTTTGGACCAAAATATCGGCGAAATTTCCATAGTTAATTAAAGCTCGCCTATTTTTCCACTGAAATCGATGGTTGCAAACCACATTTGCATATGGTTTGTTTTTCATAGTGATTAAGCAATCAGTTAGAATGAAAAACCAAAAAGGTCTTCGTGTCTTGAGATTTAACCGTATCTTTTCCATTTTCGAAATGGAAAAAATACAAGGTTAATCTAAAAATGTTTCATTTTAGCCATATCTAGTCTAATGTTTAATTGGTCACGGGCAGTGTCCTTACGGGTGTTTAATTCCTCGCCGGACTTTTATTTTAAATGTTTACGTACTTTTAATTTTGGGTATAAATGAAGTTTCTTATTTTTGAAATGTGATGTACAAGGAATATTCTTTCATTTTTAATCAATAAGTATGATAACAACAATAATTAATTAATTATCTTATATTACCTCAGTATTTGTGATTTAGCTTCTATGGTGCATACTTCATATTTTATTTTTTATCTACCACTTATAGTCTGTAAAAATCCTATTTAATCAATCATCTTTTTTATTTATTATCTGTTTTCATTGCTTAAATTAGTTTGGCCTCAAAGTTACAATTTGGTCATGTGTATACGATCGTAATGGTAAATAATATAATTTTCCTTTAAAAGCTAGGTCCTTTAAAAATAGGAAGGGAGCCCCTCTTGAATTAAAACTTAGTTAAGACCTCGCACGTGTGTTTCTTCCTATGTGTATTGGCAGTTAAGACAATGCTTCTATTAAATTAAGCCTGCAGAAAGGCAGTGTCAGAACATAACACGCACATGCGCGACACGAGCTCAACTACGGCCGTGTATCCGCGCGCTACGGTTAATACGACGCGACGTGACTCGCACTGGCGCCATCTCTGGACACCTCTGCAAATTTCTGCCCTTTGTAAACATTGCTCGCTAGCCTACGTGTTACGTTGTACGCTACAGTAATTATATATACATGAAATAAATAGGTATCGATGAAAACATCACAAATCTCATGTTATTATGTTATATGAATGAACATCTAGTGTCTATGCTTGATTTAGTTGTGATCAGCTATTGCATGCTGAACTTGCCTCTTGTATGCTAGTCTTATTTTCGAAAGTGTGGCGTTTTCCGTGTTTCGCTTTCTCGAACGCGAGTTTTTCGTCCAAGCCCAAGTGAAATATTCAATTTTCAAACTGCACTGAATAAGTATTATTACATGAAATGCTATCGGGTAAAGGTGGTATAGCCTCCAAATTGAATAAACTACAACACACTAATACACAAGCCGTACCAGATATATTTTTCAAAAAAATAATTTTTTTACTTTTTTTGTTTGGCATCTTATGATAATTTTGATAGTGCCATTCGATTCCTTGGGTCCGAAAACACAGACTTTGATGAATTTATCAATTTGGCTGAGAGAAAATGTCGTGTATGTTTTCGAATGGTAACCCGGTATACTATAAATATACACTATTTATAATAAACTGGCCCAAGGCTTAATCTGTAGACCAATTTTACTCAGAGATATTGCATTTTCAATTTTTTGTCATTGGCGTTACTTTTTGAGAAAAATATTCCATGGAGTTTCATGGTAGAAGGCCTAACTTACTTGAAGCTCATGCAGTTATGGTCCGAAGAGTTGAAATTATAAGATTTCCTGAAGGAAATAATTTTTGTATGGAAAAAACTGCTTTTAATTCATGAATTTAACGAATTTTTACGTTTTTTATGGTTTTTAACATTTTTAAATTATTCTTTTCAGAAAATGTTATACTTTCAACTCTTCAGGACATAACTACATAAATTTTAAATAATTTAGGACTTATCCCATGAAAATCCATGGAACAGTTGTTTTAAAGAGAAACGCTAAACTTTAAAAAATTAAATTTTGAGAAATAAGCCTACAAATAAAAATACCATAAAACTTCAAAAATAATCAGCCATTAGATCTCCTACTTTCTTCCCTTCTTGAAACTCACTTTCCTGTATACCTGAGATATGTTCTCCCATATAAAATGGTTAAAACAGAAGCTCTGGCACTTCTCATGTGTTCATATATTATAATGTTATCCGAGCAACATCCGCTACACTAAAAGTTATTGCTAACAATCTGTACTTTTCGGTACTTTTGATTAATCCATTATTGAGTCACTTTTTAACACATCGCGCTGAGTTATATTATTATTTCGAATACTGGAATAAATGTAGAATATGAACCAGATCTTATGAAATATGAAATTCCAATCAAAACTTAAGAAGACAAAATTATCATAGCCAAAAGTATATATCCAAAATTACTTAATTATGTATCGATTAATAAAAAAAAGCAATAGCGCGTACATTGTAGTGTAGCTTATGTATCAGTTTCAAAAAGAGTAACTGGAAGTCTTTATAGGTGAGTGATTAGAGCGTCCGACTGCCGTGCCAAGGGTCCCGAGTTCGATTCCCAGTGTCTGCAAAAATTTTTTCATTTCTAAATTCAATGTTTTTCTTTCATATATATATATGTAGAAAAAGAAAAAATGTGCTGTGACGTCGAATGTCACTTAGGGTTTTTATGTAGAATTAAACGATTAATTTTACGCTCCTTTTTAGGCAGGACTTCGTCCTATACCAAGGTTGGAGCCAGTTAATAGGGAATAAACTCCTTCTAATAGGTTCTGACTTAATTATTAATTATCTCGATTCTACCAGTGCTTATAGTTCTTGATTTAAGATCTAAAACGGTCTAAATAGATAAACTAATCCGAAAGCATAAGAGCCCGGTATAACCAACTCGAAAGCATAAAGCCCGGTAGAAAAATTAATCTCAGAGGTAGAACCGCATAATATGCAGAGACTTTGGTGCATGTATTAATCTTTATAGTTTAATCTCAGAGGCAGTTGCGTATGATATTAGAGGTTTGGTGCATGTATTAATGTCGAAACGTACCCGAAAACATAAAAACCCGATAGAACCAACCCGAAAGCATAAAGCCCGGTAGAAAGATTAATCTTAGAGGCAGAACCGCATAGTATTCAGAGGTTTTGGTGCATGTATTAATCTTTAGAGATTAATCTCAGAGGAAGTTGCACATGATATTAAAGGTTTGCTGCCTGTATTAATTTTGAAACGTACCCAGAAGCATAAAAAGCCCGGTACAAAAGCATAGATATCTATTTTCGACAGCGGGATTTCATCAAATCGTTTAACTAAAGGCACTATTCAACAACTAAATATTGATACTGTTAGGCAAAGTAACTCAATAGATAGCTTAAGGTAAAGTTTAAATAATTAATGTTGGTTACTAATTTCCAACCCTTAATTTTACCGGCCTCCCTGATTTTATTCCCATGTCCTACTCGGAATCCTTCGACACAGTGGTGTATTATTTTAGCGCTGGTAATACTTAGACCAAAAATTAATCGGTATTACTTAAGCCATATTATAACACTTTACTGTGAGGGTGGCATGTAGAAAATCACTATTATCTATGTAGGACCGGCGCTACTTAGACCTCGTATGATCAGTAGAGCTTAGGCCATATTAAGATAAGTGATCACTGTGTCCAACGACCGGCAGTAACTTAAAGTAAAGACCGCCCATGTAAATTGCCAGGCTGGTAGTACTTAGACCAAAATTGATCGGTACTACTTAAGCCAGCGCAAAAGGGGAAGGAAAGGAGACGAAATATTACCCCAACAATAGAGAGAAAAAAATTTTTTACGGTGTCTCTGAGTGGTAGTGGAAAGGGTAATGCATGGACGTTGGCACTTGCTTAGTTTATGATAACCGATGCTACTTACAAGGAAGGTACCCCAAGTGTCAGTCGCCGATTTTGATAATATTGGAATATGTTATAGTACTTAGAAAAATAAGAATAGACGTATTTTTTTATCGGCCGGTATTCACTTTTAGGGGGTAAACTTTACCCCTAAAGTTCACCCTCGAACATCGTATTTTTTTAATATTTCATAAACGAATAAAGATATCTTCATAAAACCAACGCCAAAATATTTAAAATAAAGAAGACTGTGAAACTGCACCATTTTCAATTTTAAGGATTGCAACCCCTATTTTAAAGAGAGCAAAATCTCA
This sequence comes from Torymus aiolomorphi, assembly GCA_036365515.1. Lineage (NCBI taxonomy): Eukaryota > Metazoa > Arthropoda > Insecta > Hymenoptera > Torymidae > Torymus > Torymus aiolomorphi. The sequence continues at coordinate 85,138,999 of CM070877.1, forward strand.
GCTTCTAAGGGATTTTCAGCTACAAAAATATTAGTACGTTGTATATTTTTTAAAAATGTATTCTATTTCGAAAAATATTGAAAAGTAAAGTTGAAATATCAAGCTTTTTGAAGAAATAATATTTTTAGGGGTAACTACCCTTCATTACATTTTTTTTATTAATTAAGTTTTCATGAATTATATGACCTTAACATTCACTTAAATAAAGTGAGATTTATTAATAAAAGGAATATTTAGAAATTTACTTTTTATAATAAAGATAACATCCCCTACTCATCATCCATGAACATGACATTGTCTGAAAAATGTTTCAGACAATGTTTTTGTTTGTTATAACAAAATTTTTCCATATGTGGAATCCGTAAACATCTAATGGTTAGATACTTCCAGTCGTTCCTGTAGGTATTAATATTCAAATATTTTTTTATTTTCACTCCATTACATTAACAAAAATCTAAAGGCAAATGAGTGTTTTATCAAGTTTTTTATATAGTACGCAGTTTTTATTCCTTAAAATAGTAGATATTCTTACACGGGGGGTGTTGGAGGTTGTGGATGGGTTTAAGTAAAGGATTACATTGTCGGCGTACAAGACTAGAAAGAGAGAGTAGCGCGTCGCTCGCTGCTTCTCGAGCTACCTTCTTCCTCACGGACACACACTAGGGAGGAGAGACTTACATGTGTGCATACGTGTGTCGCGCGCTGTCTGTATTGTAATGGAACTTGGACTCGCTGAGGTTCCTTTCGCACAATGTATATGTATCACATTCCCAACAGGGGGAAAATGGAACTTCCGCACGTACGTGACATGGCGGCCTCGGCTTCGCCTCGGCCGTCATGTTACGTACATACCGAGTTCCATTTTCCTTCCGTGTAAGAAACAGAATTTTTCTCTATCACAGGGCGAAAGTACGTTCACTATTTAGTCGGAAAAAGTTGAAATCACCGTTGCTATAACCTTTCAGCTGACAGTTGCGTTGCGCGGCCATGTTGTTACTTACGTAAGGCCAGCTGGTAGCATCGCTGCGCTCTTGTGGCTATTCTACGCAGTGCTTGCAGGTTAGATGATTTGCCTGGTCTGCTTGCCTGCTCTTTCCCATTGTGCGTGTTTATGTGTGGCCGATGCCCGCCCAACATTTGTAGTACGAGCGTTAGCTAGTGCTGCTGGTTGGGGCGGGCATCGAAAATACATGAACAAGCAGATTGTTACATATATATGTGAGTCAAGAAAAGAGGCATAGATAGAGAGGATATTTGCAAATAAATACACATTAATTTATTAATAAATAGTTCAATTTTCAGTCTCTATTTTTATAAAAACATTTATCCACTTTCATGTCAATAAAATAGTCACTTATATTTATTATAGTTTTTTAACCTTTTCTATAATCACGAAGTATCTTATGACTATTTATTGCAATTTTCGAATGAATACCTTGATAAAAGCATGCGCGGTGTATCCGGCGTAAAAATTCAACGGAACCATTTAGCGAGAGAGAGGTTTCTTTCGTGAATGTCTCTCTTGCTTTCACGAGCTTCAATGGTTCCGTTTAATTTTTTGAAACGCCATGGGATAGCACCCTCACAGGCTTAAATGCGTTCCGCCTAATTTTTCTGATGCACATTATTCCTTAGCTGATTCTACTTGCACGACAGATTTCTATAAATAGGTATATTGTTTTGCTTTGACCTTTGACTAAAGAAAGTATAGTTAGTAACATATAGAATCCATTCAATACACAATCTGTCATACGAATAGCAGAGGCGATTATTCTTTTCACTCATAGATTTACGCTAACCTGTCACATTAATTCACTGTTTCTATTAATAAAATTAATTTATGTTATAAAAATAAACTATAAAAACAACTTCATCCATATGCACTCAAACTTTCTGTCCACATTACCATATGTAAACTTTATAAGAGTGCTCTTGAAAAAAACAGTCGATTAATATTCCAATTATTTATATTAATGTTTTGACACAATGAGACAGCACTGAAAGATCAGTGCGTACTTAATACTTGATTAACTAATATATCTAGTAACCTTTTTCTCTTTGTTAACTGCGTTAAAGAGCAATCAACTGTTAGCTATTATTTATTTTCTCCCCTATTATCTCCTTGGTTATAAATCCTTAAAGCTGAAAAATACAGACAAAGGATACAAATCTTTTTCAAAAATTACTACAAATTTTATTGAAAATATTTATACCTATCTGATAGATATGACACTCCCTACTCTTGTCAACACAGAATTAAATTTATAAGCTTTCAGATTCTATTTTCCACAGAATTTTTATATACTCGATCATATTTTTCCTTTAATTATCTATTTGATGCCAAATTTTGATTTGCCTTGATAAAAGCATACGCGGTGTATCAGGCGTAAAAATTCAACGGAACTAATATAAAAATTGTTAAATATAATATTTAGCTTTATGCAAAAATAATTAATATAATTTTACAAAAATATTAGACGCTGTTAAAGATTGTAAAACTAAACAGTTGAACTTAATGTCATACAAGTGTCTGCAGGATTATTATAAATATCGCTGCTATTTATTAATTATATATGTTTTACTTAACGTTAACGCAGTGACATGAAAGATTTCATTCGAGGTTACATAAAATATTGTTTCTGATTATTTCCAATCATAAAATTTGTAATTTTTACATTTATTTGTCACTTAATTAAATAATCATTTATTTAAGCCCCAAATGGGAATTTTTGCAATTGATGGAAAACGAAATTATTATAAGAATAAAATTATAAGATTTTACAAGAAAAAACATTAATAAATCAATGAAGTTTATAAAAACAATTATATTTAAAAATTTTAAATTAAAATTGAATATTATATGAAAATATAAAAAAAAGTTATTGCAGACGAATTGCGTTATTAGAAATTAAAAATCTAAAATAGTTAAATAGATATAGGCTTTACAAGTTTAAAATTGGAAAGTAATATTTCGTCGCAGGGTAAAGAAATGAAAAGGTTTCCTTAAAAAGTGCATCTTTGGTGCCTGCATAGGCTACGCAGAGTCCTAGGGGGAGATAAGATTTTCCAGATGTGCGGTACGGGGTGCATAGAGTGGCCCTGAAAATAGTAGATTATGCACCAAAGACGCAAAATGTATCGTTCTTGGCGAGGGAATGATACATTTTGCGTTCGTGGTAGCATATACTATTTTTTTGTGCAAAGGCCGCAAAATGACTTTTCGCGGCCCGTATAGAGCCTGCGAAATACTTAATGTATTTTGTAGCCTAGGCCTTACATTTAGTATTTCGCGGCCTCTATTTTTGTGGCCCATAGGCCACAAAAATTCATTTTGCGGCCTGAGGACAAAAAATGTATTTTGTGGCCTAGGCCTTACATTTAGTATTTCGCGACCTCTATACGGGCTGCAAAAATTCATTTTGCGGCCTGAGAACAAAAAAGAATGTTTTAATATTCATTGTCAAAATCGTTTTACAATTACTATATTGACGGTAAAACAAAATACTAAGATCTGATTTATTTAATCTAGTTATAGTTTAATAAAGTAGATATAAATATTGTGAAACGAAAAGAGTTTAAACAATAAAGATTTATAAACCTAAAAATTAATTTAAACAAAGACTTGGAACAAAAATATTTTTTGTAACACATGCACGATTTTCGGCGTTTTCCGCCCTAAAAGAAGGTCCTAAAGTGACTCTTTTGCGACCGATTGGACAAAAAAATCTATTCACGCCCGAGGCGGGCGCAAAAATCCATTAGCGCCCGGCTCGGGCGCTCAACGGGCACTAATGGTTTTTAGCGCCCGCTAATCTAAAATTCCGTAAAATCGTAAAAATTAAACTTAATCCACTATAAATTTGTGAATGCATGTATTTTTATTACTTTTTTTTATTCAGAAATATATCCAATATACTATTATTTAATAATTAATCTATAAAATATACAAATTGAAAAACAACGGTTTACATATAATTTAATAATGATTTCATTTTTCAACTTTATATAAAAGATTTTATAAAAAATTTGTTTTTTTAAATATTCACATTGATGTTGAATTATAATTAATTCTAATATCTTTACAATGACTGAAATTGAAAAATTTATTCTCATTGGTAAAACAATTTAGTCTTGCTTTTTAGATTCTAAAACGCCGAAAATCAATACATGAGTCACCAAAAATATGGTGTGCACCTAGGGCTTAGTGGGCCTTTTGACCTCGTGTGTTTGCAGTACTCGTCTTCGATTTGCAAACGCACTCGCCTTCGGCTCGTGCTAGCTCACCTACGACTCGTACTGCAAAATCCACAGTCGGTCTCAAAAGGCCCACTTTGCGCCCTAGGTACACAATATACTATTAGAATACTTATAAAAATACAATGAGAAATTTATATTTTAACACTAACTTATATTGTAAAAAAAGGTGTTAGTTCAATAACAAAGCAGATGAATCTAAAACATCAATAAACTATAAAAAATTATTCAAACAGCAGAAAGAGAAGACTGGAATATGATAGTGTCAGTGATCGATCCCAACGAAGCAACGAACATATTGATAAACAAGATAAAAAGGCGTATAATGTTATCAACTTTCTGTATTAATAATAAAAAAAAACTAACTAAAATAATACCTAGAAGTAGATGGATTTCCAAAGCAATTATAATATCGTGTAATAAAAAAGAATTACTATATAAATATGGAGAGCAGACCCAAATAACGATACAACAAAGGCTGAATACAAAAATTATGTTAAGATATTAAATAAGGTTATTAATGAAGCCAAATTATTGTTTGACCGTAAACAAGTTCAACAAAATAGCAGTAATCCAAGAAGTTTGTGGAAAATTATAAATTCTAAATTAGGCAAAAATATAAAAAAAAATATAAAAAAAGCGACAGTATAAACCAAATATATGACATAAATATGCAAAAAATTACTAATCCAACGGATATAGCAAATACAATGAACAACTACTTCAATAATATTGGCAATGAACTAAGAGAAAAAATTCAACAACCCCCTAACACCGTCATCCGATATCCAAAGATGAACCCTAAAACTATCTTTTTAACGCCAACAAATTGTCATGAAATTGCTAATACCATTAATAATATGAAATTGAAAAACGGGGTAGTTGATAATATAAATGTTAAAACACTTAAAACTATCCTACACTATATTGTTCCACCTATGGTACATATAATTAACCTATGTATCGAAAAATCGGTCTGGCCAGATGTGTTAAAAACAGCAGAAATTAAACCAATATACAAAACAAACAACAAAACTTCGCATCGAATTATCGACCAATATCTTTGATTTCTAACATTGAAAAAATATTTGAAAAAATAACATACAAGAGAATGATAAATTTCATTAACGAATGCATAATTATATCAGATAGACAATATGGTTTTCTTAAAAATAAAAGTACAAGGTATGCCTTGGATCACCTGATGAACATAATATATAATGGACTAGACAATAGTTCTCCAATTTCAATTGCATTTCTAGATCTTGCAAAAGCTTTTGACACTGTAGAGCATACTATACTACTAAACAAATTTTATTGTTACGGGATAAGAGGCAATATGCATAAACTTATAACAAGTTATTTAAATAATAGAAAGCATAGAGTAAAAATAAATGAATACATAAGTGAATATAAAACTATAACCACTCGAGTTCCACAGGGAACAATTTTGGGACCGTTGCTGTTTATTCTGTACGTAAACGATCTATTACAAGATATGCCAGAAAACAGTATAATGTCATATGCTGATGACACTGCTGTTATATCAACAGAGGAGAACTGGAGTGAAGTAACGCTAAGATCAAATAATCATCTAAATAAAATTTCTACATGGCTCGCACTAAATAAGCTCTCACTGAACATAGACAAAACAGTCTCCATGACCTACGGGAATTACTGCGACAGTATTCTTTATAGTCTAAATATACAAATTAATGGAGAAACATTAAACAGAGTTAAAAATTCCAAATACCTAGGTATTATAATAGATCAACACATGAGATGGAATAAGCATGTTGAATACATAATAAAGAAAACAAAATATTTAACTTCCATATTCCTATTCCACAAAATAACAAAATTTATGACAATAGAGACATTACAAATGATATATTATGCTTTCTTCCATAGCGTTATTAGCTATGGGATTATAGCTTGGAGTGGCGCATTTGCAAATAACATTAATTTACTACAAAGTCTACAAAACAGACTACTGAAAATAATAAACAAAAGCAATTTTGTAACACACAAAAACCCTCGAAATCTTGGGCAGCTATTTGCATATGACATCATAATATATCATTATAATGCGCTAAAAAGTAAATATTTATATTCAACTAGCATAACAAGAAATAAGAGCATTCAATTACCCCTAAAACACAGAACAGTGAGTAATTAAAATAGCTATCTTAAAGCGATCACGGTCTTTAATAGGTTACCAAATGAACTAAAAATTCTAAATGATACTTCTTTGAAGAAAAACAAGTTAAAAGAGTGGATTACCAAAAATATTTAGTGATAAGTGAATAATAAATTGATTACAATTTCAGGATAATTGTTTGTGTTACTACAAAAAAAAAGTTTTTAAGTCCAAATATATATTTTTTGTTAAAAACGCATCGTTTTCACTATATTTGCGTCTAGTTGACAATTTTAGACACTGTAACGGATAATTAATTCTCCGGCTGCTCGGTAATTATCCAGCTACAAATATAGTGCATGCGGCGGTGAGGCTAGCTCACCTCGTGCAATGCACGCCGCATGCGAATCTTAATGATTGAATTATTAAGGGAGAACGGGGTAAGGTAAATAACCACTCGCGCGTGTAAAGTAGAGTCTTACGTTTATTAAACTAATCGGGGAAAAAGGGACACCTTGCGAGGCGCAGCCCGCTGGCGCAGAAGGAGGCCCAAGTTGCCGCGGGTCAGAGAGAGATGAGGCGACCCGGTACTTACAACGAGGCGTAGTATCGCTGTCGCCGACCTTAGATCGCGCCAGGTCCAACCCCTGGTGCGTCGCTCGCTCTCGGTCGCCTTGAGGCTGAAGAAGGCCACGGAGTCGCGGCCGGGTGCTCACAAACACACACTCTCACTCTCACGGGGAACGCGTCGCCAAATCACGATATACACTTCCGTACTTGGAGCGAGGGGCGCGGGCGCTATCCCAAACGAGACTAACTCCCTCTCCAGAGTCTAAGCAGGTCGCGCGCGCTCCTCGCGTGCTCTCTCTCTCTCTCTCTCTCTCTCTCTCTCTCTCTCTCTCTCTCTCTCTCTCTCTCTCTCTCTCTCTCTCTCTCTCTCTCTCTCTCTCTCTCTCTCTCTCTCTCTCTCTCTCTCTCCCCCCCCCTCCCTCTCGCTCTCTCTCTGTATCGGCCGAGCGTCCTTCCGCGTCGTCTGCACCTGGAACATAGTCTGGAAAAGAATCAATACAATTATCATACGGGGAGAGAGGAAAATGACGGAGAATAATTTTCCGTCATAACATATTATAAAACTGTTATATTAATATATTTTATCTTTAGTTTTAGTTTCTAGTTTTTACGTTCAAATTTTGTAAATCTCGACCGCCCAGCGAACAGGTAACTGAGTTTATCTCTGCGGGATTTTACTTCATGTAAATTTTGGTTGAAATAAATAAATAAATAAAAATAAATAAAATTCTTTTTTTGATAAGTGTTCGTATCACATACCGTTTATTTTTTATCAATTGAATCAAATTGATAAGTTAGTCATCTTCCTTATCTTTGCTCGAATAGCCGTTAGATTCATTATTAAAATTAACATACCGTTTATATTATAAAACATTAAACCTTTGATTTTCAAATTATATATCTAAGATAATAGTATAAGTGTATAAGTGCAAAACTGTATTTTATTATCCGGATACTATAATTAATATAATTTTAGATTATAACAATATTTTTAATTAAATTTAAATTATTATTCATTCCAGTAGAAACATAAAAAATGAACATTATTTTAGATCTAATGTGAAATATTGATTAGTGCTTTTTCTTATTATGAAATTATTCACGGTTGTTTAAAGAGAGCAACCAACGGTATAACCTAATGTGTAGGGTTGCATATATGGGAGGGGGTAGTTAAAATATAAATTTTTTTTGGGTTAAGTTAAATACTTATACATTAAAAACGCAATTAACTGTTGAAAATTAAGGATAAGATAAAACAACTTTTTTTTAATAACATGAAAACAATCATGACATGACACCCCCTTACTAAAACGGTTGTTAGGTATCAAATGAATACCTTGGAAGTACAAAATAGGAAATCATAAAAATACTTTGGCTTTATGGGACAGATGAGTTGCCTTATATTATGCTTAGTTGCTTTTAGTGTTAGCAGTCTGTTGTGCCTTTGAATCTATCTTAGGTGAGATAGTTTGAGAGTTGGCTTAAAATCCTTTTATGTCCCAAGATTCCTCTTCACCTTTAGTATGAGTACCAGTTGGTATCGGTGAGTATCACTTAGTGCTGGTGTAAATAGTTTTAGTGGGTTTTAAAACGTGCTTGATACTTCCTGTGGATATTTATCTACACAAGGTCGATGGATGTTTCCATCTATCATTGGTTGTAACTTGAACAATGTTCGGTGGTCCTGTTGGGAATAATTCTTGAATTTTCAGGTACAGTAACACTTTCACGTCACAAAGAATTTTGAATAGGATATATTCCTAAATTCAGTATGGTTTTGATGACGACATCACGGCAATTGATAAAGTAACCGCAAGGTTTCTGTATCCAAGACAAGGTTTCTGCATCATAATCTCCAAAGCACTTTATATAATCCTTTAATCAAAATCATGAAAGAGATAAAATAAACTATTCTTATAAAATTATTACTATAAAATTTTAAATTTATTTATATAAAATTCGTTTAAAGACCAGCACTAATCAAACTGAGAATCATATTAATATCAACTATTATGTAAGAGATAAACTTAAACACTTTTGTATTACGTAGATATATAAATTGTTACAATAATCTATATGAAATGGAGTACGCTATTTTCTATTTTAGAATAATGAATTAATATTTAAGAGTGGACATTAATTTTGTCACTCTTAAGTGAGATACATAATATAATAATATAATATCTTTAAGATGTAAGAGATCTTAAGGGATGTCCAAAAGTAGTATAACTAGGACAGTTCTGCGACCCCCCACCACTCGGCCATCGGCCGACCTGTGTAGCGTTCTGATAGGTTGAGACGGGGAGGTGAGGCTCCGCCCACTTTCGAGAATCTTCTACCCTTCTATTTGTAATGGCGTCATCGAATAAAATTTATTCGTATTTTATTGTCACATTTTTGCATGAAGGTCAAATGTTTATTTACGAGCGACTCCCGACGGCGGGCGGCGGCGGCGCGCGCGCGGGGACTAGCATCTTACCGCGGTGACAAGCTGGATGACCGCGGGGATGAGCTGATTCGCGCGGCGGGCGCGCGGAGATGAGCAAATTACCGCGGTGGCTAGCTGATTTCCGCGGTCATTAGCATACACCGCGTGTAAGTATATTTACTGCGTTGATGAGCTGATTTTCGCGGGCATTAGTCTATCGTCGCTGCTAAGATATTTACCGCACGTTTATTTTTTCGAGGTGGCCTGCATTTTGATGTGACTAACTCAGTAAGTGTATTTCGGCTATAGCATGCTGAACTATCGCATCTCTTCGTTGTTTCGATATTCGTAGTTGCCTTATCGCTATTAATTTTAAGAACTCCAGAGTATTTCAATAGCGTTCTCCTTGCAATCGTTTCCTGACAATGACTCACAAAACTAAATAGTATTTCATAGAATTGTACCCGGTAAATCGAAATACTGTTTTGCTTAACTGCATCTACAAACGATAAGAGTGACGGCGTCGATGGAAACCCTAGATATAATACTTATTGAAGTGGCCCATACAAAGGAGGCAAGACGAAGAGTATTAAACTCTTGCCAGCAACCCCGACACGGGCGACGTCATCGCATACTGTGCAGGTTGAAACGTGCCTTCTAGTACGAGTATTCATTAGTCTATCGTCACTGGTAAGATATTTATCGCGAGAGAGCGAGTGAGAGAGAAAGCGAGAGAGAGCGAGAGAGCTAGAGAGAGAGAGAGAGAGAGAATTTTCGAGGTGGCTTAAATGTATGATGTGACTAACTCAGTAAGTATATTTCGGCTATAGCATACTGAACTGTAACTTGGTTGGCCCGACACAACAGGATGCATAGTTTTTATCTCGAGTGTGTTTCATGTGTCAATAAGGTCGTATTTTTACGACACTGTTCCATGCACGTACGCGCGCGTGCACGTTTGACGAAGTGTTGTTCCTTTTTCACATCTGCAGTGCGTGTATAGTGCCGTTAGTCTTTTCGATGCCCACCCTTTTTTCATAGATGTGTATTTTGAATCTCAGTAATGTTTCGAACAAAATGTGCCCACGAGGTGGACGCTGACGCAAACTTCGACGAGATGCTACACGTCATCGCATGCTGTGCAGGTTGAAACGAGCCTTCTGGTACGAGTATCATCTTGCACGAGCGCTCCTTCTTATTGCGCCTCGCCCGATCCAAATATTTTAAAATTATTAATAAAAATTTTAATTGACAACACCAATGGACTTAACCGTTAGCGAGCTGCAGAACTAAACACAATTTCCATTTATTTCAGTTTAATATATATAAAATCTCAGCATGTGTATTGCATAAAGTATGACTGATAGGAGTTTATTAATGTTTATAAATAATTCACATACACACAACGTAGTTTTAAATGTACATCCATGTCAATAGCCCCATTTTTCAAAAGCTACTGAGAAAGAGAGAGAGAGCGAGAGAGAGCGCGCGCGCAAGAGAGAGAGAAAGAGAGCGCGAGAGAGAGCGTGAGAGAGAGAATTTTCGAGGTGGCTTGCATGTATGATGTGAATCTAACTCAGTAAGTATATTTCGGCTATAGGATGTATAGTTTTTATCTCGAGTGTGCTTCATGCGTCAATAGGGTCGTATTTTTACGACGCTGACCCATGCATATACGTGCGCGTGCACGTTTGACGAAGCGTAGTTCCTTTTTCACATCTGCAGTGCGTGTATAGCGCCACTAGTCTTTTCGATGCCCTTGTTTTTCATAAGATGTGTATTTTGAATCTGAGTAATATTTCGAAGAAAATGTGCTCACGGGGTGGACGCTGACGCAAACTCCGACGAAATGCTACACGGGCGACGTCATCGCATGATATGCAGGTTGAAACGTGCCTTCTGGTACGAGTATCCGATGAGAGTGAGGGCGCTGATGCAGGAAACCTTCGAAATAATAATTATTTAATAGGTCCATACAAGGCGGCAAGACGGAGAGCATTTCAGTCGTGCTCGGAGATGAGAGCAGAACAGCCGTGTCTTGCCACAGTCAAATATCAGAATATACACAGCATTTTAGTATACGGGCGTATAAGTATACAGGCCTTATAAATCCGACGAGGGAGCTGGAATTCATTCATTGTGCAACGAAGTTTTAAGTGATCACTATGTCCGCGTTTGACTGTAAAAAACTTGTGAATATTATGCTAGAAGCATATGAGCTTTTTTTTAGCCTATAAAAAAGTAAATCCTGAAGAAATTACGAAGTGGATTAAACTAGGCAACCAGAATCTAAGAAACTTGAGGAGGCTTTCGCTTAAAAATCAAAACACTGTTGCAGAAAAACAAAGTTTTATGTTCAAGGCATTCAAGGCAGACTCAAGCGTTTATTAAAGAGTGGTGCGGGTTTGCGTGAAACAAGAAGTGACAGAGTAAAATGGCAAAATGTGGAGTCTGCTTTCGATGATCGTATTAAATCTGGAGCGATTACCAACTTAAAAAATTTAGATATAACTAGATTTATGAAAGACGCTCAAGCATTATTTCAATCTCAAATGAAAAATGTTTTGAAAAAAGAAGAGGCTCTCAAAGTGCATACTATCTTGTCAGCTGAATACATCGTAATAAAAGCTGACAAAGAGATAGTAGATATCAAGTATTTTAATACAAAGGCGAAGCCGATTTTACGAACAACTGATTTAAAGCAATGGTTTACTGAGAATGTTCAACAGCGCATTGAAAAAGATATGGAAGAATTTCAGGTGAGATTTCGGCTGGACACTTCGACAAATTCTTAATTTAGCTGTATACATCAATAAATATAATCCAATGCGAGGAGGCTCATACATCAGTCTACCCCAGCAAATACAAAAGAAGCATGCATGTATCAATGTACAGAATTTCGATGATGCATGTTTCAAGTGGGCAATACTGTCAGCTTTGCATCCAGCATATAATAAAGCAAATACTAGCAGAGTATCAACATACAAGATTTATGAGGATGAATTAAATTTTAAAGGAATAGAATTTCCCGTGAGCCCCAAACAGATTCCAAAATTTGAAAAACAAAATAATATCTCGGTTAACGTTTATATTTTAAAAAGGTCTAGTGGAAATTTTAAAATTGCGCAGCTTCACATAACATCATGTAAGAAGGAAACACACATCAACCTTCTTCTTCTACAAAACTATTATGTAGATGACGAGGAAAGTAAACAGGAAGAGGAAAACTTTGAAAATGATTTATCGATATTCCACTATGTTTGAATCAAAGATTTATCGCGTTTAGTATGTACACAACTTTCAAAACGTGATGGTCGAAAATATTTTTGTGATCGGTGTCTACATTATTTCAGAAATGATTCTAAATTGAACTTACATGAACAAGATTGTATTAAACTCAACAAGTACAAAGTAACTTTGCCTACACCAAGAGACAAAATTTTACAGTTTAAAAATTTTAATTATAAAGAAAAAGTGCCATTCGTCATATACGCAGATTTTTAGTGCCTTCTAAAAGCTGTGCAAATTGAATTGGAAATGCTTATCAAGAACATGAAGCATTTAGTATTGGATATTATTTAAAGTGCAGTTACGATGACTCTCTATCTCACTACAGTAGCTACAGAGGAAAAGATCCTGCTAAATGGTTTGCAGAGCAGCTGCAAAGTCTGGTAGAAAAATTTGAGAATATCTTCAAGTTCATAGCACCAATGGAAACATTAAATTTAAAACAAGAACAAGCATTTCGAAATACATCATTATGCCATATTTGCGATAAGCCTTTAGCAGAGAAGCGTGTACGAGATCATTGTCATCTGACTAGAAGGTATGGTTAAAAGAAAATTAAATATGTTTCAAGCAGAAATTTTACATTTTTCTTATGTTTTAGGTATCGAGGTGCTGCTCACGAAGATTGCAATTTAAATTATAAAGATTCACACAGTATTCCAGTGGTATTTCATAATTTAACTGGCTATGACTCACATTTTCTCATAAAGGATATTGCCAATAGATTCCCTGGACGAGTAGATCTTTTACCAGTGAATAAGGAACGCTTCATCTCATTCACCAAGCGCATTGAGCGAAATGATATTAATTTTAAATTCATAGATTCTTACCGATTCATGGCAGCATCCTTAGATAAATTGTCATCATATCTCGAAGAACTTAATCTTTTGTGGCAAGATTTCTCTCAAGATGCAGAATATGCACCATTTACTAAAGAGAAATTTGAATTACTTAAGCGGAAAGGAGTATTCCCTTATGATTATGTGGACTCAAAAGAAAAACTAGATGTTTCCGAGCTGCCATCAAAAGATGAATTCTACAGTAAATTAAATGACAATCCAATATCAGATAAAGATTATGAGCATGCGAAAAATATTTTGACAGCATTCAACATATCGAATTTGGGTCAATATTCAGATTTATACTTAAAAACAGATGTTCTACTTTTGGTCAAAGTATTTGAAAATTTCCGCGACAGCTGTCTGAAAGCTTACGGCTTAGATCCAGCACATTATTACACAACTCCAGGCTTAACTTGGGATGCTATGCTCAATATACTTACATATATTGATCAAGTTATGTTCATTGAACGCGGTATTCGAGGTGGAGTGAGTTAATGTTCCAACCGTTATGCTCGAGCCAATAACAAATACATGGGCAATGATTATGAAGTAGATAAGGAGTCCAAATATCTCATGTACTTTGATGTAAATAATCTCTATGGCTAGGCTATGCAACAATATCTACCCTATAGTGGTTTTGAATGGATTGATGATGTAGAACGAATAAATTTCAATATTCCGGATAATGCCCCAGTTGGCTACATACTTGAAGTGGACTTGGAATATCCAGAACATTTACACGATACACATAAAGATCTACCATTTTGTCCAGAGCACAAGAAACCACCGGGCTCCTCACAAGCTAAACTTCTCACGACTGTTGAGCAGAAATCGCGATACATTCTACACTATCGCAATTTGAAGCAAGCTCTAGAAAATGAATTAAAACTCAAAAAAATTTATAGAATACTGAAATTTAATCAAAGACCCTGGCTCAAAGAATACATTGATCTAAACAGTAAAATGCGACACAGCTAAAAATGATTTTGAAAAAAAATCTCTACAAATTAATGAATAAATACTGTTTTTGGAAAGACGATGGAAAATGTGCGAAAAAGAGTTAATGTTAAATTACTAACTAAATGGGAAGGTCGATATGGAGCAGAAGCTCATATTGCACAGCCAGAATTTCATAGCAGTACTATCATCGATGAAAATCTTGTTATTGTAGTGTTAGCAAAAACTGAAGTGTATATTAACAAGCCAATCTACGTAGGACTGTGTGTACTTGATTTATCAAAGACTTTAGCATACGATTTTCACTACAAATATATGAAAACGAAATTTGAGGTTCGTTTTGTAAACTACTATATACTGACACTGACAGCTTAATATATGAAATAAGAAATGATGACATTTATGAAGTGATTAAGAACGATATTGCAAATTTTGATACTTCGGACTATTCATCTAATAATGTATTTGGAATTCCACAAGCCAATAAAAAGGTTGTAGGATTAATGAAGGATGAGTGCAATGGTTGTATTATGACAGAATTCGTTGGACTACGTAGTAAAATGTATAGCATACGCGTCAATGGCCAAGACCGCATGAAAAAAGCTAAAGGTGTGAAAAGTGGAGTTGTCAGCAAAACCATCAATTTCGACGGCTATCTTCAGTGTTTACTAAATTCAACTACACAATACAGACAGCAGTGTATCATACAGTCTAAAGCTCATGTAGTGCGTACTGTGAAACAAACAAAATTAGCTCTAAGTCCACACGACAATAAGAGATATCTCATACCAAATGAAACAGATACTCTGCCGTGGGGGCATTATAAAATACACGAAATAGATGAAGATTGATTGTATGTATATAATCAACTTTCATGTAATATATGTGTGTGTGTGTGCACGCGTGTCTGCGTATGACGGCAGTGAAATGCGGCGTCTGTGAACGCATGTAAATGTACGCGCGTGCGTGTGTGTGTGTGCGCGCGCGCGGGCGCTGCTTTAAATTTATGTAATCATAGTTTGTAAATTCTTGCGTATTCATACTTGTATTTTTACTATGTAAGTTTTTTTCTTAATAATAATCTGATCGATCGATTAAAATTTTTTACCAAAACAACTGTTATCATTTATCGACCTCACACTCTTCCAGTAAATTATCCAATCCTCTTTGTTTCCTTAAAAAAGAAAATAATAATAGTCGAGTTTCATTTTTGTTCACACACGCACACGCATGACTAGCACGATGAAACGAGTTGCTTGCAAGTCTATCCCTGACTTTCTTGGAATAGTTATCGATATTTACGCGCTGATCGTGTTTCTCTCTTTTGTACAAAACTTATCAACGCGTACTATATATATATAAATGAAATAAAATATTGGGCAATAAATAAAGAAAAAACTATCATTTTTTTTATTCGGCATTTATTTATTTATTCAATCTTTACACATCTGATTTTCTTATCCAACTATTGTGTGAATTGTCAAATCCTACACGGAGAGAAATGTGTAGCTAATATCGCATGGAGCGGCTTACTATTCTTCGGCGCGCCTCTCCATACTATATTCGCAACCACTCCGTGCGATTCTAGCATAAGAGTTATGGAAATAGCGCATAGCTCATGCGTTAATCGCATGGAGACGTTGCAAATGGAGCGTAGGGGGCGCTGCGAAAACGGCGTGACGAGAGTCCATGCGTTTATAGCTACAATTTTCTCTCCGTGTAACCATTTAACATAAATCTGATTTCCTCGCTTCTTAAGCACCTTCTCCACAAGATAGACGTCTGGATAATTAGCCTTGAGCAGCTCTTGTACATAGAAACCGCCAGCAATGGATTGATCGCGATAGTCTTTTAGCTTGTAAGTAACCGGATTAGTAGCCATAACTTCACTGATTGTAAAAATTTCTGTTGACCAATTAGGTGTATAGCCCTTCTCAAATACTTGCTTTATCTTACTCACTCTTACTTTTTCTTCAATTTTAAACTTTGGTTTTGTAACTATTTTTGACTGTCGATTAAACCTCGCAAGTATTTCTGCTTCATTGACTAATGTTATATCTTTTGGTTTCATTCCGGTTGTGCGATGTTTGCTGTTATTATACACTTTTAGCAAATTAGGTAAGATATCAAGCCACTTATACTTTCTACGCAAGCTGAATTGCATCCACATTTTCTGCTTAAGTGTACGATTGAAACGCTCACAAATAGATGCTTTAAGATTACTGTATGTCGAATACAGATTAATTCTATAACTTTGCATGAGACTTTGAAATGTATCACTGTAAAATTCTTTACCTCGATCGGTTTGTAAATTTTTTGGTTTGCAACCCTGCTGCAAGATAGACTCCATTGCTGCTGTGACATCACTACCAGTCTTTTGCTTTACAGGAACAGCCCATGCATATTTGGAAAATGCATCGATGACAGTAAGCATATACTTATAGCCGTTGTTTTCTCGAGCATAAGGCTGCATCTCCACTAGATCAGCTTGCCATGTCTCATCTAAACCACGTACGATAAACTTGCGTCGACAATAATTTCGACGTGCAGGCTTATGAAGCTCCTTAACTACTTGCTGCTGCATTTTCTTTACTCCGAATTACATACTGTATTCCTAATAATTTCGCATCTAGCTCAGCTCGATCAGCCTCAACTATAAGATCTAAAGTGTCCAAATCTTTTCTTATTTTAGCAATAACTTCATGCAAGCTCTTAATTTCCATTCCAACTATATGCTGCAGGGTTTCCAGATTAACAGCATCGCCTGCTTGAGTAGGCTCGGCAACGTTACATAACCTCTTGTTATCAATGTCGTGTTGTTCGTCAGAAGTGACTTTGAATCCAACACCTGGAAGGACCTCGACTGCCTCCAACTCGCTCGAGGTTACGTCCGAATACATCGACACTCATGTTACAACTGATTGCAATACCAACAAGTTAAATCAATTTATACTGTTGCACAAATATGTATTATATTTATGTACGAGCACTGGTTTGATAATTTCTGATAGTCTCTGAATTCGCATTCGAAAACGCTCTCGATCACGTGCTATCTGTTCCCATTCTCCGTGAGGTGCAGCTCGACTGACATAGCACCACACATGCATCACATGAATAACTGGTTTGGCATCAAAGTGAACTCTCTTCGAAGACATATTAATGTATGTAACCTGCTTCTTTGAGTTCTTCAATGATCGAATGAATCTCATTTGTGTGGCTCTGATTGCCGGCTCCCAGTTCAGCCAAGAGTAAGCGAAGACGATCAACTAATCCATTAGGATCATCCCAGTATACATAATCCATACGCATATCTTTTCTTGCAATCTTATATTTAGATAAGAGGCCTGAGCCTTCACTAGGTTTTGTCTTTGGTGATTTATTGAAGTAGGGAGCTATATAATCTTTATATTTTTTACTAGTAGACTTACGTAGAGGTTCTGTTTCACTGTAATTCTTCCTAAAAGCATTCGTCACTTCTACGATTTTTCGATAATTTCGTATATCATTCGAACTTATATGCATCGAATCTATAACGTTTCTTGATTTTTGCTCTTCTGATGCTATTTTAATAACTTTTCTCTTTTTTGCAGCATCAACAAGTTTTTCAAGCGGGCTTACAATAGGCTTAAATGTTTCATCTAAAACTTTTTCCACATCAGTTTTGGTTTGCCTCAACTCCTTGTACTTTCGCATAATTGCTTCTCTCGATTTTATAATTTCATTGAGAACGTTTTACTCTTTCTGAAAATGTGCCATGCTAACTGATGAACCATTGAAATCATACTAACCTATTTTATTTCAAGGTAGCTATATTTATAAGAAAGTGATCGAAGCCCTTTCTATATAAACCCGTATCAAAGGTCCTATCTTTGTCGATAACAAGAAAGCCATACTTATCATCATTCCAGCAGATTGAACACAAATCTTTAAATTGACTATATGACATATCTGTATTTACACGATCACTATATACATGCTTTAAATTCATATCATCTTGGGGAAATAATACTAATAAATTAACATTATCTCGTACTAGATGTTTGGGAATGCGTGCATAATATTGACATAGATAGAAACAGTCCACATTTTTGTGACGTCCCATACAAAAGAAATTCTTGATGTTATCTTGTTTTTCACAGGCTACATCATCAAATATCATAACTGAGTTTGGCAATACATCTTCTGCTGATATTACTTCATCATGATCTTTGAATGGAAAGTACTGAATTTTATTTATGGGTTTCAAGAGAAATTTAAGAAATTGGTTTTGGGTTGTTCCAGTGATTTTGAGTAAACATACAAATTTTCAAATTTTAATCCGCTTGGATGAGTAATAAGAGAGAGTAGTGCATTAGTTTTGCCACAGTTTGAGGGTCCACAAAATATACTTCTAATATTATTGGGAAGTAATTCTCCATGAGGTTTTTTTGATTTTTGCTGCACTACTAAGCTGTCAAAGTTTATAACTGTCAGCTTGACGTTTTGCTCCTCAAACTCCATACTTTATCTTTGACGTCTCAAATACAACTGACTTTGATTACCTAACTACAGCATACTTATACACATTTCAGCTTAGTACGTATTTATCCTCCGAGACGTTAACATCATGATTGAGCATAAGCAGCGTAAACGGAAAACTCATAAAGGTCGAGGCTTAGCAAATACAATCATTAATAAGCTTCCATTTGAATTACATCTGCCTGGTTATCAATACTGCGGACCAGGAACTAAACTTACAAAGCGTCTTGCTCGAGGTGACCCTGGCATCAATCTTTTAGACCAGGCTTGTAAAGAACACGATATAACCTACTCTCGGAATCGAGAGAACGTTAAGGCTAGGAACGCTGCTGATAGAGTATTAGCAGATAAAGCCTGGAAACGTGTTTTTGCTAAAGACGCTAGTATTGGTGAGAAAGCAGCAGCTTATACTGTAACAAATACTATGAATTTAAAATCAAAATTTGGAATGGGGTTGAAAAAGAAGCCAAATACCACACTAGCTAAAGTAGTTAAAGCAGCCTCGAAACCGAGCATTTTTAGTAAAAATTCGCGCAAAGTTATTCAAGCTGCATTGAAAAGTGCTCGAAATGTTGTGAAGAAGGCTGGCGGCAAAGCAAAAGTACACATTCCTCGCGTACTAGCAGTTCCATCGAAAATTGGAGGATTCCTACCATTTCTGATTCCATTACTTGCAGGCCTAAGTGCAACAGGTGCACTAGCAGGTGGCGCTGCGGGTATAGCTAAAGCAATAAATGATGCAAGAAATGCTAAACGTCAACTTGAAGAAAGTCGAAGACATAACAAAACGATGGAAGCTGTTGCACTTGGTAAAGGTCTCTACCTTAAACCTCATAAAATAGGCTATGGCATCTATCTAAAACCCTATAGTGGACATGAACTTAATAAAAAAGGTAAAAAAAAACTTTGATGTAAAATTGCCCCACAGAGCACTGACTGACGCTGACTTGCTAAAGTATGCTCGTATTTTACAAATTCCATACTTTCGAGGTGTATTCATGCGAAATACATTACCAGCTAGTGGTCCACGACACTACGAGTCAACAATCGTTAATCTCGATGAGGAACGCGGACCTGGTACACATTGGGTAGCCTATCGGAAAAGAGGTAAAAGTGTTGTGCATTTTGATAGTTTTGGAGACCTGCAGTCACCTTTAGAACTTATGCATTACCTAGGAGTTAACACTGTAAAGAATAACCTCGAGAGATATCAAGATTACAGCGCATATAACTGTGGACATCTTTGTTTAAAATTTTTGTATAAGGCTATATAAAACAATATATATGTTATACATAGTCAGTATTACTTGAGCAGTCATGAGCGAATCATTGATGCTAAGTTTATCTGGAACGTCATCTGTACTAGGAACTCAATATTTTCCACCAATTGAACTCTTGACAAATAAAAGATACGTTCTAGGGTTGATTGAACTTTTAACCTTTAATTCAATCCCCAATATCGATATTGATAATAACAAGTTTTACATGGGAGAAGAGATAGTGACATTACCAACAGGTAGCTGGGAAATTGAAGACATTGAACGCCATCTACAGGAAATACTTACACCTAAAAGCATAGTACTCAGTCTCAAACCAAATAATAATACTCTTCGCAGTATAATCAAGTGCAGTCATACAATAAATTTCAAGCCGCAAGATTCTATTGGAAGATTGTTAGGCTTTACGCGACGTACTCTTTCAGCAAATATTACTCACGAATCAGATTTACCTGTATCTATTCTTAAGATTAACGCTCTACGAGTTGAGTGCAACATTACGTCCGGAGCCTATATAAACGGACAGAAAGTGCATACGATACATGAATTTTTTCCAGCTGTTCCTCCGGGCTATAAGATCATTGAAATTCCAACACAAGTTATTTATTTACCAATTACAGTTAATACTATCGATAATATACAGTTACACATCGTCGATCAGGACGGAAACTTGGTGAATTTTCGTGGAGAAATTGTAACAATTGGACTACACATCAAAGCATCATCGTAATTATGGGAATCATATATAACAGCAAAGTTGGCAAAAGCTATATTAAAAGCAAATCATGTCATCAGAAGATTAGTCGTCAACGAACAGTGAAAGAGCTAACAACTCAGAATATTCGCTTCCTAAAAAGTTTAGGACTGCAGGTCAGAAGAAACGCTGGAGAAAAATAATTTGTCTGTTTTCCTGTGATTTTTACAATCAAAAGAGATGGACGATATATTAAACGTACAGTCATCTGTGGAATTCGATGAATCTGTCGCTTATTATGAAGTGCATGCACATCAGCCTTACACTTCGTCAGCTTTCAATAACAGTGATGAAATTCGTATCGCCATACAGCATCAAGATCTCTACCTTCTACCTTCACGCAGTTCATTACATATTCATGGCCGATTATTAAAAGCAGATGGTACCGCAGCAGTTATCACAAAGCTTGTAAACAACGCCCTCTGTCATCTTTTTGAAGAAATCCGATATGAAATTAATGCTGTAGATATTGATAAATGTAAAAATGTTGGTTTGACAAGTCTAATGACGGGTTTGATATCGTTCAATCCTACGCAAAACTTGGAAAACGCAGGCTGGATTGATATTGCAGAAAGTCAGCAAATAACCGATAATGCTGGCTACTTTGATGTGTCCATACCACTAAGTATGATTCTCGGCTTTGCGGAAGACTATCGTAAAATTATAGTCAATTGCAAACATGAGCTTGTTCTCACAAGATCGAAGAATGATGTAAATGCTATTGTGCAAACGCAAGCAGAAGAGTTCAAAATTAACCTTATTAAAATTGAATGGTTAATGCCACATGTGCTATTATCCGATAAGCATAAAATACGACTCCTTCATTACATACAGAAGGAAACTCCCATTGCTATGAGTTTCCATAGTTGGAAGCTGTATGAGTATCCATTACTCCCAACCACATCGCAGCATGTTTGGACAGTTAAGACATCGAATCAATTAGAAAAACCACGATTCTTCATTTTAGGCTTTCAGACCAATCGTAAAGGACAAAATGGAGCTATCGCTAGCCGTTTTGACCATTGCAAAATAAGTAATGTGAAACTATTTCTCAATTCTCAATACTATCCTTACGGAAATCTTAATCTAAATATTGATCAAAATCAATATGCTTTATTATACGATATGTATATTAACTTTCAAAATGCGTATTACGGAAAAGAAATTGAACCTATGCTCAAAAAAGGGGACTATATACAAAATGCTCCTTTAGTTGTCACTGACTGCTCAAAACAGAACAAGTCGCTGAAGCAGGCCCCAGTTGATGTTCGTCTTAAATTTGAAGCTAAAGAAAATTATCCAGCACAGACATCAGCCTACTGCTTGATTTTACATGATATTATCGAATATAATCCCATAAGTGGAGATATTAAGAAATTAGTCTAGAGATTTTGGTGCCACCTTTAAGAAGAGATTGTATTTAATGTACACTTTAATGCTAATATAATATGAAAACTTATACAACACTTGTAAAAAATTATGTTTAATAAACTTCATGAATATCATATATTACTGTTTTAATTTCTTTTACCCATAGATCCCTTTGGAAATCATCGAATAAATTGCTAGCGTGAAGTATTCGCTTATAGCATGCGGTGTATAAGCTTGTCCACGCGACCGATGCGCACACGGCATCACACGATGAGCGCGCCGCGGTGATCAGCTGATCAGCGCGGTAAATATCTTACCAGCGACGATAGACTAATGCCCGCGAAAGTCAGCTCATCAACGCGGTAAATATACTTACACGCGGTATATGCTAATGACCGCGGAAATCAGCTAGCCACCGCGGTAATTTGCTCATCTCTGCGCGCCCGCCGCGCGAATCAGCTCATCCCCGCGGTCGTCCAGCTTGTCACCGCGGTAAGATGCTAGTACCCGCGCGCGCGGCCCGTCGCTCGTAAATAAACATTTGACCTTCATGCAAAAATGTGACAATAAAATACGAATAAATTTTATTCGATGACGCCATTACAAATAGAAGGGTAGAAGATTCTCGAAAGTGGGCGGAGCCTCACCTCCTCGTCTCAACCTATCAGAACGCTACATAGGTCGGCCGGTGGCCGAGTGGTGGGGGGTCGCAGAACTGTCCTAGTTATACTACTTCCAAAATAATGTGATACATACTATGATATTTCAAAACGGTAAAATCTTCAAAACTGAATTTAAACCACAGTTTCCTGCATGCTTTAGTTGATTTTGCTGAACATCTTTAATTTCTGAATCTATCGAAATTTAATTTTTATAAGCATTTTGTCTGAATTTGCTTAATTGATAGGTATAATTTGCTTTGGTTATACGTAGTTTGAGATTTGCATTCTTCCTTATGTCATAAAATAGGTTGTGAAATATTAAACCGATTTTTAGTATCGCAATCACTCTCCTGTCGATAGTTGATGTATTAATAAATATCGATACATGTATCTTGTAGTAAAATTAGTGCTCAATTGAAATCCTTCTTAATCTGATTATTTCTTTATTTTAAGTAATGGAACTACTGTTTTTATCTAGTTTTAAAAACACGGAAGGAAGTTTTGCGTCATACAAATAGCTTTCTTTTCTGTTATAAGAAGATTTACAGCAATTAAGAATTATTGATTCTGGCTGACTTGATTGAGCAGTGTCGTTTTCTGGGTTACTTATCTTTGAAATGGAATTACAAATTGATATAGAATTTTTAGATGAATCATCATTTTTGTGCGATATACGTTTTGCATTTATTAAATTTTTGTAAAGAAACTTTATCTGCCTCACAATCGTTGAAATTTTCACATTATTACTTTGGTTGTTTGGTAACGAAACTTGGAAGTTTTCTACTAGATTATCGTTTTGAGACATATTAATTTGTATATAATCAGAATTTGAAAGCGAGTTAAGAATTGCAAATTAATTTTTTCGTTTTCATGAAAGGAGTTATTTAGAGATTTGTGTCTTGATTGATTAAGAAAAACTAGATTTTCAGTTCATTTACTCAAATCGATTGGTTTATTTCTCTATAGGGGTAGAAATAAAAAACCAGTCCTTGACCGCAGTGAACTATTAACGTTTATTTTTGCCGACGTTTCGGGCACTTATCTGTGCCCGTTTTCAAGGCTGTAATTACACAATTTACTAAATAAATTTACAAGTTACACTCACATTATATAGACGAATATCTCACAGCTTTTTAACAACTCACCAAACGCAAATAATTAACTTGGTTACAATACGCAGGTGATTGACCGCGTCAAAATAAATACATAGTTTATTTTGTTTCGTAGTGAGACTCGTCGTCGTCAATTTCTCGGAACGTTAAAGCGCCAGGCGCGAGAGCCGCAAGTATTTATACTAAATATTGCGCAAGTCCTTGGGGGGGGGGGGGGGGATCAGTGGAGGTGATACTATCCACAAGTTTCTTATGAGTCTTTTTTTTATACTTATATTTTTTGATTAAATTTATGCCGTGTTTGTAACAATTTTTTAAAAATTCAATATCAGTTTTTCTATTAATTATTATTTCTCTATATTTAACTTTACTCATGTATGGTTGTTCTTGAGCTATTAATTACACATATTTTGCATTTCAGCTAACCTTGTGCCTTGTTTCTGAAGAATTATTTTTATTGATACCTTCATTGAAAATTCTGACTCTGAATATTTCCTTTACTCAAAATACTACTTATTTGTAATTATTTTTGAATAGTTAATCTTACTATTTCTTTGAGTTCAAAAAGAACTTGAATATTTATTTAAGTATGTCTAAGATTTTCTGTCTATTATTTTATTTTGAAAAATTGTATTATATAAATTACTATTACATAAAACAAAAATATTATTGATCAGTTTTAATATTTGAAATACTTAGATATATTTCTATATTTATTTATTGTTGTTAGTGAGAAGGGCTCAATAGATACGATTCTGGTTGATTTTTGTGAGCGAATACTTTTCCATTGATTTTCAATAGAATTTCTGTTATGATCTTCTTTATGACATTAATATTATTGACGAGTGTAATAATGAATATTGTTTAGCTGCATGTCCAAGTTTAAAACAATTTTCACAAGTTGTGGAAGAAACGTTATCTAATTTAATTTGACACTGGAAATTGACATGTTCCATCTCTGGACTCATGTAACATGGACTTACAGATTGTTAGTGATTCTAATTTTTATTTGATATGTCTAGCATTATGAACTGTTTGAATAAATGTATCAGAAATTTCAAAGGTATTAGTAATTGTTTGATTAAGTTTTTCTACAAAATTTACTTCTAAAATAGCTTTTACTATAGTTGTAAAAAGGGAAAAGTTTTCATCAATCTTATTTTTATATTGATAGTAGTTTGTAACTTGATTTCAAGGTATTGTGATTTTATTTGCAAATGTTAGAACCTTTTTTCGCCTTTGAGGTGATCAACAGTTTCTAGCGATTCCTTTAATAGGTTTACCAAATTATCTATTTGAACTGTCATTTTATTAGATAGGTGAATTTTAAAATTTTCGTTTTATTTAGAATTGTTGTAATGTTGAGGTACAGTGGAGGATAAATAAGTGAATGTTAGGCAGAGTTGATGAATAAAGAAGTATAATTAAGTCTACGTTGGTTACATGTGCTCTATACGTTTGCACTACGTGACGGTCGACAAGCGAGAGAGAGAGAGAGAGAGAGAGAGAGAGAGAGAGAGAGAGAGAGAGAGAGAGAGAGAGAGAGAGAGAGAGAGAGAGAGAGAGAGAGAGAGAGAGAGAGAGAGAGAGAGAGAGAGAGAGATTCTGTACGCACGGCGCTTGCGCACCTCGAGTAAGCCGCGCCTCTGAAGTACGAATAGGTGGCGCCACTAGGATCACGCATTAGCTCTAGATATATTTACCATAATTCAACACGCCTCCTTAAATTTATACTCTAGATCTTTACAAAATTTTCTTGTTATAATTACATTTTCTTTGTTCAACTTTTGTTTACAATTTTAAATCAATTTTAACACTGTTCTATTCTTAACAAATTTTTTCTTGTCTAAACTCTTAGTTACTATATCAGCTATATTACAGATTGAATCAATTTTAACAATATCTATAATTCCATTTTCATAATTTTCGTTAATGTAATGATATTGCACTTCGATGTGCTTCGAATTTTTGGTAAAGTTTCCGAACTTTGCTATTGCTACTGCACCTGAGTTGTCTTCGTATATTTTTATGGCATTTTTAAATTTTACATGAAACGATTCACTCAACAAGTTTCTTATGAATAATACTTCTGTCACTGCTTCCGACATAGCTGTACATTTCGCAAAAGTCGAACATTTTGTAACCGTATTCTGTTTATGAGTTTTCCAAAAAACTAAATTTCCAAATAATCTTACTATAAAACCTGTTGTTGATTTTCTGTCTACACTGTCGCCTGCATGGTCAGAGTCTACCATGCAGTCTAATATTTCGCTACTTTCATAGTTACAATTATACACGTTAATTTTAGGTCTTTTGTTTTGACTAAATACTTCAGAATTCTCATAGCGTATTTAAAGTGTGTTTCATCGTAACAACTTTGGTAACTTACATATAACAATTCTCCTATCAAATTTCTGTACTTTATAGTTTCATCACTTTCGCTAGCTTGATCTAACTTAAGGTTAGTTTCCATTGGAGTATCATACAATTTTGCATTCTCCAGATTGTATTTTTTGGCCAAAGATTCAATATATTTAGTTTGACTTAAAGTTATCTTCTATTCCTATATATTGTCCAATTTTTACAAGATTTTTCATTGAAAATTTTTGCATTAAATTATCTTTTATTTCATTTATTTTAATTTTGTCTCTACAGCTAATTAACAAATCATGTACAGAGAGTGTATACATATTGGATCTTTGCCTGCATTGTTCACATACAAACAGTAATCATACTTACTTCTCTCAAAATTTAAACTTTTTACATATTCGTTAGAACATTCATACCATACTCGAGGGCTTTCCCTGAGTCCGTACAACGTTTTCCGTAGTTTACAAACTTTGTTTTTTTCAAATTCATAGCCTTTCGGTACATTCACACACACTTCGGATTTCACATTCCCATTCAAGAACGCCATTGCTACGTCCATTCGGTCTATGAACAATTTATTTTTACAAGAATAAGACAACAAAATTTTTAATGTTTGCATTTTTCCTACAGGAGAATAAACATTCTCAACGTATTCTTTCTGTTGAAAACCTCTAACAACTAATCTAGCTTCATATGTGTTATCATTTTTCCTTTTATAAACCCATTTAACATCAATTATTTCTTTATCTATAGGTCTATCTACAATTTCCCATGTGTCATTTTTAACTAAGCTTGATATCTCTTTATTCATTGCAATTTGCCATTCATGACTTTTTTTTTAGTTTAACGCCTCCTCAAATGTACAGGAGTATTCGCCTCTACGTAATTTACGTAAAGAAAGTGTGAAACGGGATTTCCAAATCTATTTACTGAATTTTTCTTTCTGCCAGATTTTCTCGGTACTTTTAGATCTTGTCTATTAGTTTCGGATTCGTTACTTTCAAAATTCTCACAATTGTCGTTGTTTGTTTGATTATTATTAACACCATCACTATATATTTCTTCTCCTCTACCAGACTCGAGAGTCATAGTAGAAGGAGATTGATTATTTTCGTACCCTTCATTTTCTAAATTTACAATTTCACGATCCTTTTCATCATCAGATTTTTCTAAGCAAATTAATTCAATATTTTGTTCAACGACTTCAACGTGTCTAGCATTAATTACTCTATTATTTACAAGAACTCTATAACTATTTTCGGTACATCCTACTAGTACGCCTAATTCTGTTTTATTATCCCATTTGCTTTGTCTTAACGCTTCTGGGACTCTTAGAAAAACTCTATTACCGTAAATTTGTAAGTGTTCAACATTTGGCCTTTTGCCAAAGAATATTTTATAAGGAGTCTTGTTTTCTTTTGTGTTAGCAATGGTTCTATTTTTTAAGTAAGCTATGGTTTTCATTACTTCCAGCCAGTATCTCCTATTTATCCTAGCTTTTCTAATCAAACACCTACCTATGTCCATAGCTGACCAATTATATCTTTCCGCTACGCCATTTAATTCATGAACGTAGGGTGGACAAGGTTTGTAATTGAATCCCTTTGAATTTAATAAACTCATAAATATCTTTGTTTAAATATTCTTTCCCATTGTCACATTGTAACTTTTTTACTCTTTTAATAAAAATGTTTTCAACTTGATTGACAAATTCTATAAAGCAAACAGTTTCTGACTTATTTTTAACGTATAGTGTTATATGGTCCATTTAGATCAGTATGTATTAATTCCAAAATTTCACTACTTTTTGAGATCAAATGACAGATGTCATTTTTAAATGGTACATTTGACATTTTACTCTCAATGCAGTTTGCGCATTTCATATCAATATTTTCTATTTTACTTGGCAAGCCTATTGCTAATTTATCATTCACTAATTTGTTTAGATATTGAAAATTGACGTGACCTAATTCCCTGTGCTATCTCTCTTTTTCAGCTAATTTTAGGTTATTTACATATGTTTCATTTGGTATTCTTTTATTTACAAGACTTTTCATAAAGTACAAATTTTCCGTTTTATATGCAATAGCTAATAACTTTCTATATTTATTATAAATTTTGGCATTTTTATTTCTGGCTACTACTGTACAATTTTGAGATATTTCAGATAAACTTAATAAATTTTGCTTAATTCCGTTTACATAGTATACATTATTTAAAACAATATTTGAAACGTTATAATAATTTTTGAACTGTACTTCTATGTTGCCTGCTTTGGTAGCTTTTAAGATTTTTCCATCCGGTAATTTAACATTTATAGGTTCTTTCAAGTTTACATAATTATCAAAAAATTTATCATTTTGTACTATGTGATCAGTGCACCCACTGTCTAATAACCATAGTAATTCGGTATAGTTTTGGTTAAATTCGCATCCTGTTACCTGATTAATTTGCGGATTAACTACTTGTGTTACCCAAGCTTCGGTTGAGTCTGCTTCTGTAGTTGTTGCTGAGCGTTGTGCACCAGACGCTTCGCCTCTCTGTTGATCTGGATGTCTGCCTGCGCCTCGCCCTCTGCCAGGTTGAGCGACTCTGCCTCGGCTGTTGCTCCGGTATGACGTATATGAAATCTCCAATGTAGCTGTAGTTTGGTGGTAATACTCGAATTAAGTATCTCATCTTTTCGGCTTCTTCTATATTTCCACCAGCTGCCTTGAACTCGTTCACTGCCTTTTCGAATTCCACAACATAAATTGATTAAAAGTTGTACTGTTATCAAGTAAAATAAAAACTAAATTCAGGTGTTTTTGAATTTTTGAAGAAATTCGTTGCAAGGGACGACTTACCACCAAAAACAGTTTTCTCAATATCTCGGTCAGAAATTGGAATGTTTTAATGAAACAAACGTCAGTTTATTTCTTACTGAAAGACGCTCACGTGGACGTGACTTTAATGCTAAGGGGTTGCAATTCCTAATTTGGTAAGGGTTATTGTGACTTTTTAAACGCTTTTTATCATACAGAAATTGCTAAAATATCCCAACAAGAACTCTGTGATTTCAATAATTTTTGGATATGCTGAGTACAGCATAAAATAAGTAACACGTATTTTTTTTATCTGCTAGTGAGCACATTTATGGGGTGAAAAATAATTTTTAAAACGCTATTTTTTTAAACACATTTCTTTCACAAGAACTACAAAATAATCTTATGAAATTAGAAAAAAATATTTCCGTATAGTAAATAAAGTTTCTGTTAAATCATTAGGCTGTTTTTGCATGTGCAATGTAATATAAATATTTTTTGAATTATTCTTGTACATAAAGTTTATGATTATAATTAGGAATTAAAAAAAGAGAAGTGGCGCATTTTTGTCGAGAAAAATATTAAATGAACGATAACTACCCCCAAATGTCAACGTCGGGAAGAAATATTTCTCATATATCTGGATTTCGAATTAATATTCTGTTGCAGGACATTAAAATCTGCTTTTTATTGAAACCATATTTATATCATATAAATTGGAATAATTCGTGTTATAAGTAATAGATTAAAAACAAAAAATATTAAATCTTTATGGGACAAATATGAAATTGGTGAAAATTACCCTTAAAATTCAGACCTGGAAACGGATTTTTTAGTACATTTTGTATTCTATAATAATATTTTATCAATGTTTTGTAATGAAAAGAATCGGAATTTCCATATAAAAATATGAATAATTTGTAAGTAGTTTAAATAAAGCATAGCCATTTTTGAAGGTTTATATTTGGGGTCGAAACCACTTTTCTTACACGTCTATGCCGAGCAGCGAGGAGAGTTATGTGTTTGAAGTTTTTATAAGATATATTTCTTATATTTTCCTACCTTCGGAACTATCTAATCAAATTACTTAAAACACATAATATATAATTTATTATATATTATTTAATTCGTTATGTTTGAGTATCATTGGTTATATTGCATTTCGAGAAAAGTGAGATGGCACAAGATAATGATTTGAAAACTACTTGCATAAAACGCAAATTATTATTACCGTCACGCTCTTTGTCTGCATATTTTAGTACTGCTTGGTTACATAATTATGAGAAATTATATGTAATAGCTACACATGTTAAATATATTCGTATTATGTTCCTCTAGTCACAAAGAAAACTTCTGGGTATGCGAATCGTAATTCATCGTGCAATATCCTCCTTAACAATAAGTACCGACTTATACGTTTATATCGTTTTAATCAAACAGTAAAGAAGCAAATTATAAAAAAATTTATACATATATACACACTTATACACATGCACATATGTGTTTGTATGCATAACACCTTTATTCGATGAAATTACAAAAATAATCATTGTTTCCCTGTTATGCAAATCAGGTGCTCGTCTACAAATAATACGTGAATGCAAAATAAAGCTAAAAACTAATGAATGAGTAAACTTACAGAAATGACTGACCGAATATGTGAGTGAGCAGAAAGCATTAAGCATCAGACCGCGAAACATCTCTTTCCTTATTATTGTAAATTGCGCGAGAAATAAATACTTCTAAATATGTTTATTTTACTAGTTATTTACATTTTATATTTATTAGTATTTTGAATTTTGATTGACACCTGATAATATGTATCGATAGGAAGACATACGCCCTAAGCTAATTTAATAACTTATAGTTAACATTTCTGTCCGAATAAGTTCTTTACAATAAAGTTATAAGGAATTTTATTATATTGGTGCGAATCAACTTTATATCTCATTGGTAGCAGCAACTAATAATAATAACAAATGTGTAAGTTGAAGATCGTGTACATGAAAAATTGGACTATTTTGTATTTTCTTTCTAACTACGTAAATATTTTATGAACTGTTATTCAGCTGATATCATTTGAGGTTAATCTTTACTCACATAAATTTATTTACCAATATTTTAAAATTCGCAATTTCATTAAATTTTATTTTTTATCGTGCAAATAACTTGAAGATTAAGGATTTAGTTTTTTTAAGAGTTGACATATTTTAAACATTAATTTTCAACGACTTTCAACGTATTTATACAATTTTCGAAATCTATACGTTTTTTGACATGACAAATTCAACTTTTGAATGAGAGATTAACAAAAAAATCCAAATGAGAAAATTTTAAAATTGGTAAATGAGTCATTTCTTTCGGCTGAAAATATAAGGCCTCAGCTGCTGCATCGTTATCATGTTCGTAGTTAAGACAATTTTACTGTTACAAATCATTCATGAATTTCTACTTTTTTGTTAATCCAATATTTCAGTTGTATTTATCGTCATCTTATATGCATAGAGTTTGAAAATCGCGCGAATACTCCGAAAATTACAGATTTAGGTTATAAATATTTGTAATTTTTTAAACATTAATTTTCAACTTATTCACACGTATTATCCATACGTATTTCGATACGAAGAATCCAACGCCATTGACAGATTATCAACAAAATCCAAATTTAAATAATTTGCACATCCGTAAACACGCGTACCATATATGTATATAGCTTGTTATGACATGCCATAGCAAGGGTATAACTACTCACAATATTTAAGGTGGCTTGGGTGGATGGTGCCCTATCTAGCGAGGGGCCCAGGGCAGCTTATAAATTGTTTACTTACATAACTACTTTAACCGGTCTAAATATTACGATATATTAGTATTTATTTTAAAAAGAGTTCATTATGTATAAAATAAGTGACCAGGGAACAATTTACTTTTTTCTTGTTTACCCCCCTCACGAGTTCCCAACATTTAGACAGCCCTGATATACCACATGTGGCAACACCGCGAATTTGAATGTTTACGTTTTTACTTGGCTTTTGTAAAAATGCCGTACGATGTACATGGAAGAGTTGGAAAACAGAAAGGAAAATTTATAAAGAGAAGTGTAAAAAAGAAAATTGAAAAATTTCTTGTCAATTCGAATAGAAACGCAGAGCAATGTAATGGTTCTCCAGAGGTAAAAGTAGTTATAGTGGCACTATAGGGCAGACAAAAAACCCCCCACCACTCACCCATGATGAATGTGGGGGTTTCCCCCACCACCAATTACCCTAGGAGAAGAGGGGGAATTCTCCACCAATGAGTAACCGGTAATGTAGGAAAGAAACGCCTGTCCTGTAGTACCACATATTTCTATAACTACTCCCCCTCCCATATTGTTATTATTATTTAAAGGATTTCTAAAAGGAGTACGGTAAATAAAAAACAAGTTTTTTTATAAATTTTTTCTTTATTTCTTTCTATTCATATAGTGTACAATGTCGTCTATATGCCATGCCATTAAATCGTAAATTAACCATAAATTATCGCATGAAGATATATTTGAGGATACATTTTTTTTTTCTAATTTTTTCTTTGCGCTATCTAATATTTCTGCACCAAACGCATTTATTCCATCAAACTTTGTTGTGAGAGGTAATACATCAGGCTTGGTGAAATTTACATATTGCGATTCCTGATCTTTTTCTAATTGACCTTTCAAAAATTTAGAGATGCAACTTATTATAATTTTAATATTTTTTTTTACATTTGTCAAATATTTTACTCTTACATCTATACATCTAGTTACAGTTTTAAGATGATCAAACGTCACTTTCTTAAATACTAAGCTTGGTCGGTACGGTTTCTTTTTTGGTGGCTCGCCTCCTTCTTCTTCCCTTACATCTCGGGGTACAAGTTCGATGGCTTTGTCATTGTAACTTCTGATGAACCTGATATTAAAACTGCTATGAAGCTGTTGTTCATCTTGCTTTTCAACACTATCTGTATCGAGGTATTTTTCAATGTCCGGAAATTGCTCCCGGAAACACAGCCACTCTTCCACTGCAAAGCTTATTCCCACAAAGTCGTCCATAAAAATTCGGATGATGGGTTGAAAGTCGGTGTGGCCTACACCAGAGTTTTCAAGACCCACGGCGATTTTCTTTGTGTACGATTTGTTTAGACCATATACATTAGGCAGAACTTGATGGCAATGGAACTTTGTAAGTAGTGAACAAGTCGGCTGAACTGATGAAATGGGCTGAGTACACTTATATACTATTCATATTAGTAGAGGGGGTGATAAATGGTTGGGGATAATTGTAGTGGGGGTGCTTTAGTGGTGGAAGATATGTATGGAAGGGGAAAGCTAGTGATAGGGGAAAATACTTCTCTGAAGCTTGGAAACACAGTTTCTTACAATTTGATCATTTTTTTCCAAGTCTGTAGAAAAACATTGGAGAAAACGTCTGAACCCAATAACAAGAGACATGTAATGTAAAAACATTATGCAGTAATATCCACAGGTATCGGCATTTTGACTTTGTAACTGGTATGGGTTCCATCGAAATTTTCTAACATTTCTGCGTATACGATTTATGTGGTCTAGAATATAGGGTGATTTACCAAAACTGTCAAAGTACCAACCATTCCCAATCTTATCAACATAAATTTCCACCCAGTGTAGACCAGATCTATTATGTTTTTGTGTATTAAGCACATAAGCAACCGGTCTCGACCACGTCAGAGGTATCTGATCGGCTGGAGAAACCCCCACGGTATCCGACGAAACCCGCATTAGAATTTTCTGGATCTGGATATTGTTCATCGCAAAGACTGATAGGCGGTTCAGAGACAAACTGCACGGTAGATGATTTCTTTCGTGAATTTATCCAAGTTTTCAACTTGAAAGCGTTGTTTAGAGAACAAGTATATTTAAAATGATTCAATTTTATAAAATGCTGTACACAGTATTTACTTGTAGATAACAGTTTATGAAATGGTGGACAATCCGGATCAGTTTCCAAATTCTTAATATTTCTTGTGGTAATTTTTCGCAAAACAGTCGTTTTCACATTACCGCGGACGTATATTTTATCAGCTCTTTTACAAATTTCTTCTAGATTTTTGTACAATACTTTTTCCGATACACCTGTGTCAGTCCAATCTAGCCCATGATGATGTTGTGTTAGCCAGTCATTTTGTTTTCTAGCATCATCGCACAAATGTGTTATTCTATTATTCGAGGAAACAATCCAATGACCGATAAAATCTTGATTCAATGCAACAACAGCCACCTCTTTTGGTACCGCACGATTTTTATGATCCTTACAAAACTGTATATCTATTACAACATCCATTATAGTATTCTTAGAGCTTCCCTGGTGTACAACCGGTAAACGACTAACCAGATAAAGTCTACACCACCTCTTTTTATACTCAAGTCATATTTACCCTCACTTCTTTAAAGCTATCCGCAATAGTCTACAAGAATTTGACGAGACGAATCAATTTCAAGTATATTTTCATATTCAGCATAAATTATGCAATTTACGGTGCTGCTTAGTGCATCGTCAAATCGGACATCTATTCTCACACTACCGTGTTTTACTAAATTCCAATGCGTATCTAAATGTGCTGATAAATCAGGTGTTAAGTCAAAGGCAAAAAGACAATACCCGTCAGCATAATTTTCTCGTGGTATTGAATTACCATCATTCGAATAATGTACTCCTGTACCAGAAAATAATGTATGATATGCATCTACATACAAATTCTTTTTTGTAAAATCAGGCTGTAGAGGCTTGGAGGGAACTTGTACACCATCGATATAGAGACATAGATAATTTATTTTGAAATTTTTAAAATTGAAAGGGTTTAAACTTTTATCACCATTAAACGCTTTATTTTCTACAAAACCAATGATAATTCTTTTTGGTAACTGTCCTAGAATGACATTGTCCAGAGATTCACTATGAACGCCACTATGCATCGTAATAGTTTTCACTTCTACACGAGTTAGAGGATATTTGCCCGTTGTCTGCGAAAGTGTTTTTTCATGCGCCAATATAATACTAGGGCTAAGCTTCACTCGTCGAACGTATAGAGCAGCCTCATTAATTTTTACGGTGTAGAGACCCGTAGGATCCATTAGGCAAAACGCATCTTTCGAGCGCAAGAGTCTTACGCGCACCTCAACACCGTTTAATAATAATCTATTTTGATTGAAAACATCACAATGTAGATTACCAACCATATCTATAGTTTTTTCATTGCCCATAACGTTCCGACGGTTTACGAGACCTTTGTTTTCGACATCTGTATCATCCATTCCTCTAGCGGTATCATTATACCATAGTACACTAGTGAGATGAGATTTTTTAGCTACAGAGCCGTAGCTTAATAAAGTTTCAATGTATGATCGATAAGCATAAGTGTTGTTGGGTAGGGAAACGGGTTTTTGATTAAAAAATACAGCAACTTGGTTAAATATCGAATGCATAAAATTATTTATCGGGCCAATATTTTTTAGAGTTTCTGCCTCTGTGCCCTCGGGAGGTTTTACATTTAGTTTAATAGTTACGCTAAGACTCAACAGAGTATGAGCAAGGTCGATGTATTCGCTAGTACCAGGTATAGAAAATTCTATTGGCGATCCATCAGCCAGTGAAGATATCGGCTTATATTGAACATAATTCGAATTTTCGATTGTTGTCTGTGTCTGTGGGATGCTGAATTGACTTAATTCGGACTTTAGACACGCACACGACCCACTATGAAGAAAACCCATTATTCTTCAAAAATATCTCTTACCGTTCTTATCTTTTTCTTTTTACTTTTTCTTTTTTTCCCTGTTTTATTCTTCTTCTTAATATTACCTTTTTTCTTTGGTTTAACTTTCGAATGTTTTTTTATGTTTACTATGGCAGAGGCAAGAGACGACTGATGCTTCTTCAGCCGACGCTTAGCTTTATATCCTGACCCATTTATCACCCTATCTAGTTTTTCTTCAGCTTTTCTTTTAAGATTATTTCCAGATTCTCGAGCATTATTACGAATCGATTCTTTGAAAGATTTTTTATTATTTGTGACATTATCTAAGATGTTTATCCCTGCACGTATAGCTTCTTTTCCGGCAGCCTTTCCTATAGCTCTACCGCTCTTTTTTAAAATAGGTAATGCGCTGCGGTATATACCCTTTAAGAAACCACCAACACCTGTTCCTTTTTGCATTGATGTAACTACTGTAATATAATTACTTAACGGGGTACTATCGTACCCACAGCCACTTTGGCTATCATAAAGTAATTCAAAATAATCCATCTTAAGCAGTTCTTTTAAAATGAAATGTCACTGTCAACGTGCCGTAATCGAATGCTAAAGGTTCGTCGTCTTGACCCTTTATATCTATCGTGATTGACTGAAATGACGTAGATAAGAGGGGTATATACATGGGTGTGCTATAATTTTTTATTTCAACACCGCTATATTTGTACTAGTGCAAATTTAGAGGCACAATACGTAAAAGAGGCGTGTGTACGTCACCGGTGATGTATGGCTCACAAATTTCGCTGTACACCCTTATTATAGGTAGTAAAGCATTGATCAATGCCGCGTGCTTTTCGCCGATAACTTTGACGCTAATTTGTTGAAGGTTATTCTCATCAATCCCAAGAATTTTTAATAGTTTGGGAGATAAAACTAAACTATGAAAGTATTCGTCACATTCGCTAGCACAAGTTCGTTCAATCTCTATAAATGCCCCGCGCTGAATCTTGAATTGTAGATAATTTTTTATATTGAATAGACTGTTTATTTCTTATAAAAGACTTTCCATATCCTCGTATATCCCTGGAGATATATCACACACAACATATTCTTCTTCTTCTATATTATTACGTAATTCATTCGTTCTAGGTTTAATAGTCTTCATAGAAACCATTCCATCATAACTATTGAATGAAATATGTTGAAATGTGTGGGGAATCTGAATTTCGCAGAGGGCTACGGACCATTCACCGTGTAAACAGATGTTTTGAGGTAGTTGATTAGTAAAATGTGCTGCTGTGTTTTCGGGAAACACATGTGTACTATTATTACTAGATAATACCATCTAAAACTGATCCCTCATTTTACGTTTTTTATATTGCTCGCAGGAACCCACGAATTAAATTTGTCAGGATAACCTTTCCAGCTTACAAAATATTTTTTATTTTTACCAGCACCTTTCGTTTTCAGTATCTTATCTATTGCAAATAATTCTTCATTTAAATCTTTCCGAACTCTAGAAAGCTCTTCCTCGTAGAAGAAACCATCAATGGCCTCACCTTGAAGATCGTCCACACTATATACAGGCGGTTGTCTATCTGTAGATACACGTTTGATTCGGAATAATTCCAAGGTCCAGCCATCTTCATATGCTTTCTTGAACGGTACGTTTGCACGACTGACTCGAACCAAGTCGCCCACCTTATATTTAGGGAGACGAGTTCGTGTCACTTTGTAACGTTGGGCTAGGTTATGACGTGCTTTGGCAGCATTATACAAATTTACACTAGCAGGAACCATTTTCGTGCCCGAGTGCCACGAACATTGTAAGCATGTACAATTTTGTAAAACATCAATATACCTGTACGTATTTTTATGAGTAAAATACCTCTACGGACGACTTTTTAACGTTCTATTAAACCTTTCAACTACAGCAGCTTTAATGTCAGGATTGCGGACTACACGATATGCTATGTTATTTTTTTCAAAACTTTTTGCATTTCCTTACCGATAAATTCTTTACCTTTATCGGTTTGAAGATATACAGGATGTTGGGCTTTACACATAGTTAAAATATGCTCAAATGCTCTAGCAACACTTTTCGATGATTTGTCGTGAAGAGGTTGAACCCATGCAAATTTTGATAGTACATCTATAACAACAAGTAGATATGTATAATTCTTATTATAAGTTTTTAACGATCTCAAGTCTACAAGATCTGCTTCCCACAAATCGAAAGGATTATATATATCATACGTTCTATGTGGAAAATGACGTCGTACAGGTTTGTGTAGAGTGTAGGCATCTTGTGTTTCAAGCCATTCGATAATTCTTTTACGTTTACGATTTTTATTGATTTTGTTCAAGAGATTGTAAGCACCAGCATAAGCTGATGATTGCGGCAATCGGTAAAAATAATTATTTAGTACTTTTTCCATTTTTCTTATTTTTATTTCGAATGAATTTCTTAATTCTTTTTTTCACACTTCTCTTTACTACTCTCTTAATAAAGGATGAAAATTTGTCAAATGTAATTTTACTAATCATACAACAAGTTGTAACCAAAGCAACACTTTTTTCATCAGCTGTAGCTGTTTCAGAGAGCAATCGTGCAAAAGCACGTTTCGCTAGCAAACGATCAGCTTTAGAACGATCGCCATTGTATGAATATGCTATATCATGTTCACGACAATAATCGTCAAGGGGATTAACACCTCTTTCTCCACATTTCAATCTATCGTTCAACTTAGTACTAGGACCAAAATGATATCCAGGGACATGCACCTCGAAAGTTAAGAGATTAATCAAATTATCCACAATACACGTTTCAGGTTGTGTGGATAATTTTTCTTCTGTACTCATCATAGATGAAGCCATGGACGCTCTAGAATACGAATTTTTACCCCGTGCTCATCTGTTTCAATGGGGTGTGATCTTTTTCTTGAATTTCCGATAACTCTTTTTTTATCAAAAGTGTTGCTTTCCTCGTCTTCACTCGTGCACTGCTCCGAATCTGTAGCAACAAGTTTCCAAGCTTGCTGATTTAATATGAACTCACGAGGTATACTCGCATCACGAAGTGCTTTGGCAAACTGATCATATCCTTTCGATAGCGGCTGTTTTCTACGTCTTACGGTGTCGTTGATCGAATCCAGTATATTTGCTCCTTTTACAGCACTGCCATCTATCGAAACAATACCTCTATCGTCCCACGTAATATCATTATAATTGCTTAGTCGTTGTAATATTTGTTCTGCTTTAAATTGCAGCTTTGTTGGTATACTATTTATTATATTATTTATATTTTTATCTAGAATCGGTTTCTTTTCATCCTCAACTTTTTCATTTGTAAGTTTGTCATCATCATTATTTTCATTGTTTAATATTTCACGCTGAAATTCTTTCGAGTCAACCCTTTCCTTATTATTATTGTAATATATAAAACGCTGTAATGTCTGCTGATACATTTTATATTTTTCATTGTCATCATGAATTGTTGGTGAATTCATAATTTTACTCATTTCTTTGTCAAGTCGCGATATAGCTGTGCCTGGTGTTTGTACAGTGTGTAATCTGTTCTTGATTGATAAATGTTTGTCTACACTATCTTCGGGAATCCAAATCATTCTTTTAGCGTGCTCCATAGTTTGATAACAGGCTCTAAGGTGAGTGGTAAACAAGTTTGATACTTTATAATTAGATTCTTTTTAATTTTCGAACTTTTAATTTTCGAATCAGCTAATTTTCTTAAAATAAAAGCGTACTTTTTTAAATTCTTTTTACATTCAACATCCAGAGGTACATTACCATGCAAAATATTTAAAGCGCATTCACAAATAAGAATAATAAGTTCTTTACTTGCTTTTTGCAACAAAACATGTCGTTGGCTTGTATTGAAACAGAGTATACCATTTATAATTTCTAGATTTTTCTTTCTCATACGGCTACATGTACTCGAGCCCATTACAGACGTCTGACTGGTGCATTATTTCCTATTTCACTTGTTTTTATACCCTTCTTTGGCACGTATACGTACTGATATTCGTCAAACGGGAATATGGCCGTACGAAACCGACAATTATCAGGTGTATCCTGGCGTAAATCGAGCAATAAATACGAGTGTGCGTCTCGAGTAGCATGAAGATATGCCTCCCGTAAAAATTGGGGGTTTTCAGGGCATATTTGACGAGCCAGATACTGTATCTGGGATTTATCTCATGGGTTTTTAAAAATAACTATATAATTCGAATTTAGAGAGATTTCACGCTGACCTTGGTGGAATAGATTTTGGGTGATAAATATTACGCTCAAATTATTATGATGACTGCCTTTCGTAAAGAGATTGGTAATCACGCCGCTACCACCTGATGATTCGCGCATCAAGTCATCGATAATTAACAATTTAGGCCTGGGGTCATCAATGTAATCAGAATTTTTGGGTAATCCTTCGTGAAATTCGATATTATCCCCAAGATTTTTGTAAGTTGATTGCCACTCAGAGTAGTAGACTATAATTCGATCAAAGCGGACATTACTCATAGCATCTAAGTATTTTAAAAAATTTTTAATGAATATGGTTTTTCCACATGATGTTGGGCCACAAATCATAGATGTCCAGGGATGCTTCCACCGTGGATCCATGATAAAAACTATATAATTTTCCGTAAGGAGCACATCTTTTATAATTGTTTAACGCTAGCGTTAATGGCGGCAGCGAGCGCGGCGCGTTTGAGCAAGCTGATTGCGAAGAAACGAGCTAGTTTCACGAGTGTTGAGCTTGTTTACCCGTATGAGGCTTAATAATAAAATATTAGCTTTACTACACAAATAAGCTTGATGAATAAAGGGTAAGGAGTTCATGCAAAAAGAAGAAAAATTAGAAACATTGAATTTGGATTTGAAAGATAATTTATTCAATTATTTTAAAAAATACATTATTAGTAAGAAGCTCCATATGGAGAGACAGCCCTCCCCCCTCCCCCCTTCCGCCGGTGTAGTCTCTCCATATGGGGATAGCGTAAGTTTGGGTCCGTATAGCGCGCCCCCACCACTCGTCTACGTTCAAGAGGGTGATGTAGAATTGTCCCTTCCCCCAAAGGCCCCCTTTCCTCCCGGAATTATACACTATAGTGTTATAGCGTAAGATAAGGAGATATGTGGGATTTTAGGAATATGGGTGATGTGCATAGGTTGTTTTATTTTTTATTTATTTTTATTTATTTAAGGATTATACATGTTTATTTGCAGACTTAATATATACAAATTTTTGTATACATACAAATACACACAAATTTTTCTATTGTTTTGGCGGTGATGGTGGTACACTATGTGTACGAATCATTAAGGCACGGCCGCCTAGTTCATCAGTCAGGTCCATTGTAGTTTTCATATCGGCGATGCAGTTGAAAGCAGGATTGCCGAACGGTACAAGCTTGACAATCATGTCGTGTGCTAGAGATTTCTCTCCGTCCGCGTTTTGTGCCCCTTTTGTTCTCCATGCACCCTGTAGAACGTTCTTATGTAGTGCATTGCGGAACATACCAGATGCAAAATGGAACATGCTGTAAACAAAATATTAATAGCGTTAAGATTTTATATTTTAAAATTATTTAAATTTTATTTTGATTATGAAAAAATATTAAGCAGTAAAAATTTTATTTAAGAATTTAAAAATTAAAAAATATAAAAGAAATGTTATTTTTCGATTAAAAAAGTCTACATTTAAGAAATTATAAGAAGCAAATTTTATTTTGATTATGAAAAAATATTAAGCAGTAAAAATTTTATTTAAGAATTAAAAAATTAAAAAATATAAAAGAAATGTTATTTTTCGATTAAAAAAGTCTACATTTTTAAGAAATTATAAGAAGCAAATATATAAAAGCAAAATTATTTAAGAAAAAAAAGCAAATTTATAACACACGAAACATATACTTACTACCCTTGAATGTACACCTGCAAATCGAATAATTTCTTTGATATCCTCAGTACATCCTTCTTTGTCACCTTGGCTCCGTTTCCGTCTAATTTTGGCTTTTTCGATAGACTTCCGTGTGATCCACTAGTTATTTGAATTGTACCGTAAAACTCCTCTTCTTTCAATTCGAATAAAGGTGTTGTTAATATTTTTTCGTTTATTTTTAAAATTTGTTCGGCCCACTTATAGTCCGATTGAACCGATTTCCAGATTGTTTTTTTGTGAATACCACTATGTAGTCGCTCCGCACAATCTATTATAAGCATCGTCAGTTCATATGCCTTATAAGTCTTTATGTAAGGCAACGTTAGTTCAGAGTTTGCTTGCGTGAAAGGACTGCATATGCGTTTTTTTCGTTTATGGCTTGTACCAGCAGAAGGTTCGATTACGCTGGAGTCATCATCATCATCATCATTCATGTTTGCAGAACTACGTTTTACGCGACGGTGGCCAATGGGGTCTATGTTTTTTTTTAAATTAATTTCGAGCACTTTGCTTTCTTCATTTAAACTTCCGATCTCGTCTGTATTCGTTGAATTCAAATTTTCGAGAATTTCATTCACTTCCAGCACTTTAAACGATTCACGATCACTTTCCATTGCTTCACTGTTTTTGTCTTCTATCAAACTCTCATGATAGAGTTTGTCAATATCTGCAGGGTCTAAATTTTTTAAAATTTCATCTACCACATTTAATGGGATTTCTGTATTTGCTGTAGTAGATGGCTCGACTTTTTCATAGGCATCAGAAACCAGCTCGTATAACCAATTGTCATTAACTTCAGCACTATCACCTTTCAGCATCTCATCTACAGATATCTCGAAATTTTGCGCAGCATTTTTCACACTATTATCACTATCGCTTTCAAGAATCTGATCGACAGCTTTCTCGAAATTCTGCGTAACAGTTGGCTCACTATTCACATCTTGGCACAGAAACTCATCTAGGAAGCTCTCGAAATTTTGTGTCTCGTCGGTGCCTAATGAGGGTAGCTGGCTCGCTTTCTCTTCCGTGTTGCCGGGTTGGCCTGTGTATTGGTACGCAAGTGGATTAAAAATTTCGATGGAATCTGTTATAAGATTTCCGAGTTCGAAAAGTTCCATTTTTGTGGAGATGCTTCTGTTACCCACGAAAACGAAATTACAAATGGGACGATCC
This sequence comes from Torymus aiolomorphi, assembly GCA_036365515.1. NCBI lineage: Eukaryota > Metazoa > Arthropoda > Insecta > Hymenoptera > Torymidae > Torymus > Torymus aiolomorphi. The sequence goes on from CM070877.1 coordinate 85,182,222, forward strand.
TCTTCTTCTTCTTTGGCAGGATACCTCGGGGTGGGGAGGTGAGGGAAATTGCAGTCTTATCAACGGCCCTTGGAAAAAGATCCGCAGCTGTCTATCGGTGGCCAAGCGTCTTGGGGAAAATATGCTGTTGTGTCGTAAAACCGCACGATTTGCTCCGTATTGGTCTGAAGAAGCGTTGTCTTATCGTTTTTGTGGAGCGCAAAGGACATGTGGTGGCGAGAATATTGGTAAACGTGGAGATTGCGGGTGTTTAGGAGCGTAAATGGAAAGCTGTGATAGACAACGGCCATAGCGGTGTATCCGATTTTCTTAATCCACTCTACCCCCCCCGATAACCGTTAATCTGTATGCTACCGCTCAAAAAGAGGGGTGCACCTGGCTCTTGCTACTCAAGGCTGTAGGTGAAAAAAAATGGGGAAAAAACTGTTTGTGTTGAATAGCTCGTGTACCTACACCTTTTCCTTGCGGTATCGACACTATATTGGGTATTTACCATAGTGTTGTATCCAAAAAATTTTCGTATATAAAGCACTAGTTCGGGGTTAAATGAACACAGTCTGCTTAAATTCGAACAGTGCTAGAGTTCCGCGATGAGAAACATAAGCGAGGATAGTTTGCGTATGGTGATTTTCCGCATCGCGATTGCGTTGAGGTATAGGAATTCGAGAGTTTATCGACGGTGTGATTTCGAGTGGCGACGAAGAGTTCGACGTATGGTGTGTGTACAATTAAAACGCGAGTTAAACTATTTGCTGTCATGCTCGAGTTTTCGTGAAATTGCGCGATTTCATAGAATTTTCTTTCGTAAAAATGAACTGGCGGTGCGAGCTACGGCTGAATACTTGACAGCTGTGCAGATGACACACATACCTGGTCTCCAAAATTTAATGATTCAATATGAAGAATATTGTGGTAAGTTTTGAACACTGATTAGATATTTATTTAAAAAAAAAAAACAGTCGTAAGATTTCCAATTAGTCATTATCAACAGCTGTGTTGAAAATTGTAGTTTATTCTTATTAAAAAAAAAAAAGTGTAAATAAAACAGATATTTACATTTATAATTTTATAAAATTTTCCGGCCGTAATTTATGGGACCGCAATAGTACGCTATTTATGCAATGTGATTTTAAGAACGATTTGTTTTTTAAAAAAGATTATAATTTAAAAAATGCAAAAAATAAATAAGCCTTTTTTATGTTTTATAATGTTGCGCATTTATCTCGATATTTACACTATTACGGTGTATTTAAAAAAAAAAAGACTATTGTTTTTAAAATATACGATTAAATAACCTGTTTTATTCAAATATTTTCGTTGGTACATGTGTATTTTATTTGTTCTAATGAAATTTAAATACAATTTTTATTTTTACAGCTCTTGACTCTTTGTTGAATGACGACTCCGATGAGTATGAAATCGATGTTGTCGCGGGTGGGCACTGGAGTAACGAGGACGCAGAGAGAAATGATTCCGGTACGAGCGATAGTTGCTCAACATGCTATGAACCTGTTGCTGAAAATTCTGTGCAAAGGCCGGAAAGTGTAACGGAAGAGCAAGTCGTTGAACACACAGACGAAGATTCAGCGCAGCGTCTAGAAATATCTATGGAGCAGGCCGAAAGAGCACCTATAGAAGAGAGTGAAGAAGAAGAAGAAGAAGAATCGGCTGAGCACATAGAAGATGAGCAGCAGCAACAGCAGCAACAAGAACAGGACGATATCGTTGAAGAGACACCCGAAGAGGACAATATCTCATCGTCAGAGTGCGAGTACGAGAATGATGGGGACGACTCGAGGATCGCAGGTCATACAGCTGGGGGGCGTTTAAACAGAACGTTGTTAATGAACTATTTAGAGCCAACTGTGCAGGTGGCTCAAGCAATTAGCAACGTTGCACAGGCCAATGCCTTCCAAGACCCTGGTTACTTGGGAGAAACGGACGAGGCCGAACCCTCGACTTCGACAAATAGAAGACGGCCGAGGGCCTTGAGAATGCATGATTTTTATACCCGGCGCGAGAGAGAGCGAGATCGATCCTACCATCAAGTCATCGATAGAACGCGAATGACTTACCATCGATTCGACGCAAATAGGCTCCTTGATCGTCGTATAAATGAGTGTAAGTAGAGAGAATTATAGTTTATTTATAAAAGTTATTTCTCGTGTGATAGAGTGTTTTTTTTTATAAAGTAATTCGTCGCGAAGAAAACGGTGTGGACACCGTCGCGCGCCACGATTCGGCGACTCTCGAAGTATATGTGGAGAGAATCCGTTACTGTCGTCGCGCGCAAGAGTTGAGATGGTTTCGCACGCGAATACAAAATCAAAACTCTCCGCTCTACACAGAGAGTGATTTGGAAGATTTATTGGACAGAGTGCACGAAGCATTTGACGGGCATCCAGAAGAATAATAAAATTAAAAAAAAGAATTTGACATCATGATTTTATATTTTCCAACTAATAAAAAATGAAAAATTTTTGTTATTCGTCTTGTTTTTATATTATTATCCTTCTTTTATAGCGTACGTAGAGAGCGAGTCTTCTCTCAGCGCGATAACATCGGGGACCGACAGCACTGCTGGTCCTATGCAAACAGGCGGTGGTAGAGACAATACTAGCGGCGAGCGTGTAGTCGAAGATGTGGCAAACGACAATGCGATAGAGCCGCCAGGTACCAGATTTATGGTGAGCGACGAGAGAAATCATTATCTTCAGCGGTTTCGCGTAAATGCCCGCAGATTTACACTACGAGTCTTAAATCCGCCGGAAAATTTCAACTTGATTTTATGGATGGAGTTAGCAATGCGAGACATTCACGCGTTTTTGATATCTTTAGGGGATTTTGATGATTTGTTGCGTGTAGCCATTAGTAGCGAGTACTTTACTCAGGGTAGTGCGGGAATGTCTTTACGTCCGATCGCTAATTTTACACATGATGATTTGTGGGAGCTTGTAAGTAGTGTGGTTCAAAGTAACGCAGAGTTTCATGTGGATGAAAGTTTTATTTTAGAAGCAACGTACGTTAAAATGCCGGTGGGTCAGGGCCGCAAACGGAAAAAATTAAATGTAGATGTAGTTGGACAACGGTCGTTAGTCGCGATAAAAAATGCCGATAATTTGTGTTTGCCTCGGGCTTTAGTAGTGGGTGAGATGCATGCAGAGACAAAAACGAACGTGACAAAAGAGACAAAAAAATTATGGACAAATATTCGCGATGGAAGACGACCGCTCCAAAAAGAGAAAGCCATAAAGTTGTTGCGCGACGCTAAAGTAGTTGTACCATCGACTGGATGCGGTTTTCGCGAGATTAAAAAATTTCAAGAGTATTACGCGAGACGTGGAATAGCAATCGTTGTATATGATAGGGGGACGTTTGGTTCCGGAGAACAGCCATTTTTCGATGGCCGTCCCATGATAAACGTTGATAATCCTACTGTGATAAATTTATATCATGATGAGGAGAACTTTCATTTCGACACTATATTAAATTTAATAGGTACAGCGCAAAGTAAATTTTTTTGTCAATATTGTAACAAGCGCTATCATTATGTGGACCAGCACACTTGTGCGTCGGTTTGTGCATGTTGTTTTGTGACGCCAGCTTGTAAAGCAGAGGGTGCGGTAGTGGAATGTCAAGATTGTAAGCGAAATTGTTTAAGTGCGCGTTGTTATAATAATCATAAAACAGAGGGGTCGTACAAATCGAGAAATAAGAACATTTGCGATTTGATAAAAATGTGTACTGTATGTAACAAGCGTTTTCACACTCATCGCGGTAAACACGAGTGCGGGATTTTCTATTGTAAGCTCTGTCGAATAAGACATTCGACCAAAGCCTGTGTTTCATAAAGCCTGTAACTTCCTCGGGGTGGCCTAAAGATAAGAAATATCTATATGTATTTTATGATTTCGAGACGCGACAAGAGGATCCGTACAAGAATCATCCGACGACGCTCGAGCACGTGCCTACACTTTGTATCGCGCAGCAGGTATGCACAGATTGCATACAAAACGACAATATGACCCAGCGGTGCGACACTTGTGGCACGCGTGAGCACGTGTTTAAAGAAAAACCCGTAACAGAATTTCTAAACCTGTATTTACGAGAAAAAACAAATTTTCAAAAAATTTTATGTATCGCGCACAATGCCGGAGGTTTCGACGCGCAATTAATTTTGAGAGAGATTGTCGAGACGCGCAAAGATGTTATACCTGCACTTATACTTAACGGTCGAAACATTGTGACGCTACAATGTGGGCGAACAACATTTAGCGATAGTTAGAATTATTTTCACATGAAGTTGAGTGCATTGCCAAAGGCGTTTGGGCTCCCACCGAGTGCTAAGAAGGGGTATTTCCCTCATTTCTTTAATACTGTGAAGCATGCTGATTACATCGGTGTACTACCGAATGCTCGGTATTACGCGCTGGATTCTATGTCTGAGCAGGAGCGTTGTGTCTTTTACGAGTGGTACAATAAAATACCGCACGACTATGTTTTTGATTTTAAGAAAGAGATCGAAGATTATTGTCGTATGGATGTTGAAATTTTGAGGCGCGCGTGTATAGCCTTCAGGGAAATATTTTTAAACGTCGGTAACGTTTGTCCGTTTACCGAGGCGTCAACCATAGCGAGTGCGTGCTCTTTAGTCTATAGAAAAATGTTTTTAAAACCGCAAACTATTGGTATTATGCCGCCGCGTGGATACCGTCGAAGTGACAATCACTCGCAAAAGTCAATCGAGTGGTTGCTTCAGTGCGAGCGCGAATTTGGTAGAGAAATAATTCACGCCGGTCGAGCACGTGAGTACCGTCTTCCCGAGGGTTTTTTAGTAGATGGTTATTTGCCACCAGTCGACAACTCTAACGAAAAAGGTATTGTATTTGAATACGAGGGTTGCTACGTGCACGGATGTCCAAAATGTTTCGTACAAAATCGTGATAATCGTCTAGTGTTTGGTAATACTTTCGATGAGGCATACGAAAATACACTCGTCAAGTTACACAAAATTCGAGTATTCGGCTACGACGTTATGTGTATTTGGGAATGCGAGTTTGACAATATTAAACGCGACAATCCTGAAATTGTGGAATACGTGAAAAATCATCCGATAATGAGTCGTATAACGCTGAATCCGCGCGATGCTTTTTTTGGGGGACGTACCGAGAACATAATACCATTTTACAAGGTAAAAGATGATGAAAAGATAAAATATACAGATATTTGCTCTCTCTATCCGTATGTGTGTAAGCGAGGCAAATTCCCTGTCGGTCATCCGTGCTTACGGGCGGTGATGATAACAATCTGAGTCTTGTGGAGGGATTGGTTAAGTGTAAAGTCTTACCACCACGCAACTTATATCTACCACTACTTCCTATGAAAATGCATGGTCGTCTTTTGTATGCCCTCTGCCGATCCTGCTGCGAAGAAGCGCGTGAAAACGACTGTAATCACGAGGAAATTGCCGATCGCGAATTTACAGGTACTTGGGTCGCGGACGAACTGCGGAAAGCTATTGATCTCGGCTATCGTGTGACGAGTATCTACATTATTTGGCAATACGAGGTAACGAGATTCGACGGTGAGAGTGGGGGTCTCTTTGCCGAGTACGTAGATACATTTTTGAAAATTAAACAAGAGGCGAGCGGTTGGCCGGAATGGTGCACGAATGAAGAGTCAAAAAGACGTTATTTAGACGAGTACAAGCAAAACGAGGGGATCGCATTGGAAAGAGAAAAAGTCGTTAAAAACAGTGGGTTACGAGCTGTCGCCAAACTCTGTTTAATTTCATTCTGGGGTAAATTCGGTCAACCGTCAAACTTGAAACAAACAGAGATTGTAAAAACCCGTGAGATGTTATTGAGTCTTCTAACGTGTCCGGATAAAGAAGTGTTGAGCATTTTACCTGTGAATGATGAAAACCTATTTGTCAACTGGCAATTTCGCGAGGAAGCCGTGGCTCCAGCCCCGCACACAAATGTTGTCATAGCTGCCTATACAACGGCTCAAGCGCGATTAGAACTATACAGTCACATGGAGAAGCTAGGCACACGGCTGTTGTACTGCGATACAGACTCGTGTATTTTCGTAAAAGATGAAAACAAACCCGAGGAATACGAGCCACCGTTGGGTAATTTATTAGGTGAGATGACGGACGAACTCGAGTGTTACGGAGAGGGTACTCATATCGACACAATGGTCTCCGCGGCGCCAAAATTTTATGCTTATCGCGCGATCACACCCTCGGGTACAACTGTAGAATGTTGTAAAGTTAAGGGAATAAGTTTAAATTTCAAAAATTCTTTAAAAATAAATTTTGACTCTATAAATGCCCTAGTCGTGGACAATTTTGACAACAAAGAACAGGAACCTGGCGATAAAAACATGATCAAAATTAATTTTAAGTCTATCAAACGCACTTGTACACACGAGATTGTAACGCATGACGAAGTCAAAACATTTGCCACGGTTTTGAAAAAAGGCGCTATATATCTGCCAGTCAGTCCTTACCGTTTGGTTACAAATGTAATTGATTTTAAAATTTCATTGAAAATAAAAAAATCTACAAAAATTAAAAAAAAAAAAGACTAGACTTATTTTCTCACCACCACCACTACCCCTCCAGTTTTAAGTGTCTTAAAGAAATAGATTCTCAACAAAAGCAAATATCACTGAGCATAACTTTGTAACATTATACACTTTTATTTATCGTACCATTATTATATAATACACAACTATTTATAAAAAAAAGTTATTTGCCACTAAATTCGACACTCGAACGACCTTTGTAAATCATAAATAGTTCATACTTATTCGCGGCGTCCTGAAGGCTGGTGAAGAAATTTTCATCTTGAACAAGTGCTTCCGAAACTCTTTTTCCCATGAACACGTCAAATTCACTCTCTAATTCAGCCACAACTTTTACTCCGAATTTGGTATTCACAGCCTTCAAGCTTGTTACCGTATAAAGATGTCCTTCGGTGAGATCGATCAACCTTTTCGTTGGGACGAATCCTTCATGGGCGATCGCGTTTAACTTTGAAAGATCCATCTGTAACAAAATATTTGCTGATTAATATTAAATTAAGAAAAAAGAATAAAGAATGAAATACCTTTTTTCAATAATAAGATGCTTACCTTAGAATTCTTAAAATCTATTTTCTCGATTCGTTGATAGAGTGAGGATTGCGAGGTTTTCTTTCGAACCTTTGGCGAGGATCTGCCGGAATTAGACTGTCGGATGCTAGAAGTGAGACGTTGGAAGCGGGACGTGGGAAGCGGGACGTTGGAAGCGGAACTTTGGAAGTATGATGCTGAAAGTCTGCTGTTGACTGTAGAAGTGATAAGTTTGGACTAACGCAGCGATCAGGCTTATCCACGGGAGTCTAGCTTAATACTGAGTGATTAGTGCGCCGCCACCGCTACCGCATGATGGGTGCGCGCGCATCGGATCACGCCGCCGCCGCCAGCGCAAATCACGTCTAGGTGGTGGGATGGTCGACTTCTGAATTAGTAACGGTCATGGACACGACGTGGAAACATCCTTTCACCTGCATTTGCGCAGGCCCTACGATGGCCGGAAAGTCGGTTTTTGTCAAGAGGTTTCTGACACACCTGCCCAAAACGTGTAACGTACGTTTTGATCGAATTCTCTTTTACTACGGAGAGTGGCAAGAAACATATGGGACTGACTACAGGCCAGGAGAAGGACAGAGAATCGAGTTTCGAGAAGGTGTGCCACAGCCCAACGACTATTCTCGCGACAGCGATAAGACAAAATTGATCGTTCTCGACGACTTGATGCGCGAGTCTTGCACCAGTGTTGTACTAGACCTCTTCACGAAAGGTTGTCATCACAAGAATATAAGTGTAATTTTTATAACGCAAAACATTTTTCACAAAGGTCAGAATCAGCGCGATTTGTCACTCAACTCCAATTACATTGTACTTTTCAAAAATCCGCGAGATCGTGCTCAAATTCAGTATCTGGCGCGGCAAGTTTACCCCGAAGACCCAAAATTTTTGCAAGAGGCTTACACCGATACGTGTACACAGCCGTACAGTTACTTGTTGCTAGATATGAAACAGGATACTCTGGATGAATATCGGTTTCGTACCAACATCTTTCCTGACGACGCGACAAGTACGCGTACGTCCCTAAATATTCGTCAAAGTAAAAATTAATAAAAGTGAGTATGGAAGTGTGCAGCAGTCATTTTCATCGTAGCGATGGCCGGGATAACATCGTCACCAGGTAAAAAGTTCTCAAAGAAACGAGTGGCTCTCTTGAACGCTCTCTGTCACGCTGACAGTCGGCAACGTAGAGCGCTGCTCCATACGGCCGATAAAGATTTGGTCAAGTGTATCTGCGAGTGCGCGTTGAACGTACTACAAGGTGTTGTAAAGCTGAAAAATACGGAAAAGAGACGTCTAAAGAAACATAGAAGTGTCCTGCGTAAGTTGACAGGCGAGACTGGCAATATCGGCTGGAGAAGCAAGAAACGCACAATACTTCAAAACGGTGGTTCGTTTTTACCTATTCTTCTGGGGCCTCTGATAAGTACGGTATTTTCAAAGATTTTAGGTAACTAGACGATGGATCGGGCACGTAAAATGATCCTCGTTCCAGCCAATCCATCGTCTAGCGAGTCGACCTCATCCAGTGTTACCAAATCGCCTGTTAAAGACAGTGCTGACAACACAGTGCAAACTTCGGGTGATCATTTATCGCGTTTGGACTCGGATATGTTTGAGATTTTAATCTCGAAAAATTTTTCGGACGAGCGTGAAAAGTGTAAAAATTACTTGCAAGTGCTCAGACGTTACTTATTCTTCAAAGAGAACGAACGTTTAGACGACAAAGACAGTGTGCACGAAATTGACGAAATCCAAGCCACGTTACACCACCGACAGAAGAGAATATTCTGGAGAGTATTCCTAAAATTTACTCCAAAAGGGCTCGTATGCTATTGAGACACTGGCGCACATTTGACTCCGACCGCTTAAAGTGGAATAGCGCAGGAAACGTCATCATTGATGGAAAACTTGTCTCTCAGTCAAATATCGCAGAATTGTTGAACCACGTTGTAAAGAAGAAGAAGAAGAAGAAAAAACGAGACGAAGAGGAGGAGGAGGAGGAACCAACAGGCAGATTTCAATTCGCCAAATTCATCGGTAGTACCGACACACCGAATAATCTTGTCGGTAATGCAGATATATTAAAAATTGCCAACAGATTGACAGCTCCTTCGAAGACAGCGAAACGCCGAATACAAGCACCAATAGTCTCCTCGCCAGCATTGACCAGACACGCAGCAAGAAAAAAGTGGTTAAAACTAGTCATCTGATGTCTTATGAAAATCAATATTACGAGCCTTCGCACGAGGCTGGTTACGCAGGTGCACACAATCTCATACGTGTCAATACGCAAGGTAAATCCATCTCGAAGAAAGAGAAGGAGCGTATACACGAATGGCTGAGTAATCAAGATGCCTACACACTTCATAGGCCAATACGCAGAAAATTTCCAAGATTACGATACAACGTTACAAACATTGACGACGTTTGGGAAGCTGATTTGTGTCAACTGTCATCACTCAAAAATGAAAATGACGGTTATATCTATCTATTGGTCGTTGTAGATGTACTCAGTAAGTTTTGTTGGGTGGAACCGTTACGCGACAAGTCGGCGCAGACCGTCGCAACGGCTTTTGAAAAAATTTTTAAACGGTCCAACGGTCGCCTTCCTGTTTATTTACAAAGTGACAAAGGTAAGGAATTCGTACGGTCAGCTATATAAAATGTTTTGAAAAACCGTCGCATACGCTTTCGAGTAGCAAGAAATCCCGACATCAAAGCAGCTGTCGTCGAGCGGTTAAATCGTACGATCAAAGAACGTCTTTGGAGATATTTCACACATAGAAACACACACAGATACATCGACGTAATACAGAAAATTGTCAGTGCTTACAACAACACTGTACACTCGACCATAGGCATGAAACCATCACACGTAGACTTGTAGAATGCGGCACAAGCCCGAACCAATCTACAAAGACGGCGCACCAAACAAAGACCAGTGAAATACCCTAAATACAAGGTCGGTGATTACATTCAAATCAGTCGCTCAAAGGGAACCTTCGAGAAAGGATTCGAAAAAAATTACTCCGAAGAGATATTCAAAGTTTGTCGTGTCTCACAGAGACAGCACATTTATCTGTACGAGATACAGGATCTAAACGGCGAGAATATCGACGGTTTCTTCTACACCGAAGAATTGACTCGTGTAGGCTCTAGTCGATTAACAGCTGAACAAGAATTTAAAATCGAGCGCATCATTCAATCCAAAGTACAGGGGAAAAAGAAGCAGCTGCTGGTAAAGTGGGTAGGATATCCAGAAAAGTTCAACTCTTGGATAAAAGCTACAGATCTCAAGTCCGTTTAGCAAGATGAACAACAGTGACGAATTTTATCTAGTATTACCCAGCAACAGTAGTATGACGTATTTTCCGGAAAATACTACCACCTGTTTTACAACGCATCTGGCCCGTGAAATCAGATTAACAGGAGACTGGCAAGTTGGACTAGCAGAAATTCACGTACCCTGCACAATCATGCATATTCAAAAATCCGAATCTTTTTACACATTTAAACTAGGCTCGGCTAAACTGAAACCTTTGGAAAATAACGTAATTTGTAATTTTCCGTACGCGGTGTACGATACTGCTGCTTAACTCGCGGAAGAAATCAATAGAGTACACATTGTACGCGATCATCAACAACTCATCCCAACGGATTTTCAGAAAGGCTACTACGATTTGAGATGAACCTGTGATTGCGCAGAACCACATTAAACAACGTTTAACGAAAAAATACGTCGTATCTTTGGTTTTGAGGATACTATTCACAGACAGACGGGCACATTTATTACCTCCAAAACAGGGAAAGATAGAAACGTGGGTACCAGACCTGTATGTCTGGCGCGTGCTATCCCCGATCAACTGTACGTCTACACAGACATTTGCGAGCCTTATACGGTCGGCGATACTCAAACAACACTGCTTCGCATAGTTTCCTTGGAGAATTCAAGATATAAATTTGGCAGCAACCTCGTAAGGCATTTTGCGCCTATACATTACATTTCGCTCTTACAACATACTTTTCACAACATTGTCATCGATATAAGAGACCAACACGGCCGACGCATACCATTCGAGTATGGAACGTTGACCGTGACGCTTCATTTTAAGCGTAATCGGTAAAATTACCCTCTCGCAAAAAATGAGTCATTATATCACGTACTACAATCAACAAACCGGCGGTGGTATCGGCGTGAAAAACGTTTACGCTGGTTCAACCTATCAGCGTGGGTCTGGAATTGGAAGTTTCATCGGTGCGATATTTAGAAAAATTGTCCCATATCTGAGTAGTGGTGCTAAAGCTGTGGGTAAAGAAGCCGTTCGCGCAGGTCTAAACGTACTCGATGACATAGCCAATGACGGTGTGAGTTTCAAAGATTCGGTCAACACTCGTCTTCGAGAATCTGGAAAAAATTTAAAAAGGAAAGCCGAAAAGAAGGTCTCGGAAATGATGAAAGGGCACGGATATAAATCAACGACAGTTAGACGGAAGCGGCAGTCTACGAACAGTCGTGTGAGAGCACGCAACGCATCGCGAAGGAAAAGAGTCAAGCGATTAAGAAAAGCCAAAACTGGTAAGAAGACTAAGGCCAAAAGGAGAAAGAACAAGAAAACCGTTAGAAGTGCCACAGATATTTTTGGGCCTGCGTAAATATGGCATACTTACACGCGTGCAGTGGAGACGGAATGAAGAGTGAGCTAGACCTCTTTAGCCTCCCTCTCACTCAGACATCTATAGAAAACAGTGCTTTTCTCCACTACAAACCCGTGTCATCGCTCAGTAATGACAGCGATTCACCGCTCGAATTTCTGGTGCCCAGTTCTACCGAACACTATATTGATCTTGCGCACACCATGCTACACGTCACCGTGCAGATTTTACCAACTTTTACAAATGTAAAAGTTGGACCTGTCAATAATTTTATTCACTCATTGTTTGATCAAGTGGATACATTTTTCAATCAAAAATTGGTTTCACCGCCAAACAACGCTTACCCATATAGAGCATACATAGAAACTTTACTGAACTACGCCCCACCCGCTTTGCAGTCTCATTTAACGCCTGCTTTGTGGTACGCTGATTCAGCAGGTAATATGGATGCGAACTCGACCGTTGCACGCGGCGCACACACGGCTAACATCGGGCTCCTTAACCGTCAATACTTTACGCTTGGAGGTAAATCCGTCTATCTAATTGGGCATTTGCACTGTGACGTGTTCAATCAGCCCAAATTTCTCCTCAACGGCGTAGAAATGAGAGTGAGACTAGTGCGTAGTAAGGACGCCTTCTGTCTCATGGATTCATCGGAAAATGGAAAATTTTCCGTCAACATAAAGGAAGCAACGCTTATCGTACGTCGAGCTAAAATTAGTCCAGGTGTATTTCTCGCTCATGCCAATGCTCTAGCTAAGAGCACGGCAAAATATCCCATTACCAGGGTTGAAGTAAAGGCTTTCACTATGCACAGTGGTGTCATGGGAGAAACGCTCGATAACGTTATTCTAGGACAATTACCGAAAAGAATCATCGTGGGTTTTGTGAAAAACAAAGCATTTAACGGCAATCGCCAACTGAACCCGTTTAATTTTCAACACTTTAACGTAAATTTCTTATCACTCTACGTTGACGGTGTACAAATCCCGAGCAAGCCCCTTCAACCACGCTTCACAGGTGATAATAAATTGTACATTGATTCTTTCCACACTCTCTTCAGCGGCACCGGCATTCACTATCTCAATGAGGGGATCGACGTTAGTCGCGTTTCTTACCCGTCAGGCTATTGCCTGTTTGCATTCGATCTAACACCTGACTTATCCGCACATTTTTCCTCTCACTGGAACCTCGTGCGCTCGGGGTCTCTACGAATAGAAGTCCGTTTCGAGGAGGCAATAACCGAAACGGTCAACTGCATTATTTACGCTGAATTCGACAACGTACTGGAAGTAGATTCCAACCGTCAAATCATCACAGACTTTAACGCATAAGAGGGGGAAGTGCTCAGTAGCGGGGGAGAAGCGAATATAAGCCGATGAATCCCACCGCCAGCAGTCCAGCCGGCTTTTTGCTTCGTGACGAACACATCGACATTTCCCATCATGGATTACGTAATAGAAATTCAGGGATTGAGAGACAAGGATAATAATTTTTTACCCAAGGAGGTTGTCGTTGTCTCTTTGCAAGGGGGCATCTCGGGACATTGGATAATAAGTCCACCTCATACATACGATGAGATGCCTAAGGAGGCTAGAACGACCAACGATTATCTTTCATCGAAAATACTTGGAATACACTGGTTCGAGGGTGATATCGGCTTACGCAAACTACAGCACTATTTTTACAACATTGCCAGAAACGCTGCTAAAATCTATGTAAGAGGCAGCGATACAAGTCGATTCGTTCAATCCATGATGACACGCAGTATAGTTGACATCGAAGACTACACCAGCGAAGGTTTCACAGATATGCAGAGAAAATTCCAAAGTGAACAAGTATGTATCGCTCACGGCTGTATGGATAATCCGTATAAAAAGTCATACTGCGCTCTCCAACGCGCACATGTACTCAGAAGGTGGCTTTACTCACTACTACCCGAAGAGAAGCGTACAAAATTACCGGAAAGAAGCAGCGACCTGTTTTTTGACGCAGTAGAAAATCTCATCTGGGGTAGAAGAGGCCGCATCAGATTTGGAGGAATCGGAGGCAGGGACGAAGTCGACGGCGCAAGTGGGACAGAATACGAAACAACCGAGGAAGTACGCGAAGAACATGAACACGAATCAGATAGCGAGAGCAATGAAGGGTCTGAAAGCGAAAACGATCGGAGTGTACGCGGCTGATAGGATTCCAAACGTGATGGCGACTCCAACTGCCATTGTATGCAATACGGATGATCACACGAGACCAGGTTCACACTGGGTAGCCATTTACATAGACAAAAATCGATTTGGAACGTACTTTGACAGTTATGGCTTCCCACCTGTTTCAAGACACCATCTCCAACGACTCAGAAGAAACTGCAAAAATTTCCGTTGGAACGTCAAGACGCTTCAAAGTACCGATTCAATGTGCTGCGGCCAATATACTATCATGTTTTTGTATCACATGTGTCGGGATGGTGGCCTCGATACCTTTTGTCGACTCTTTACGCATGACACAATAAAGAACGATGCATTAGTTATTAATTATTATAAAAAAATATTCAATAGAAATAAGTATAAAAAATGTAAAAAAGCATTCGCTTTTTCAAACGAACGTTCTCGTGGTTCTGGCATATGTAATCAATCATGTACTCCTAGATTAAGGTATGTCTAATAAAAATCAATATTTAACCGTCAAAAGAGTTTCGGCTTTTTTTTTTCTAGCTCTGTCCTTTTCGTTTTCCATCGACTTTTTCCACTGAGTCTTGATACGTTTCTCTAATCTAAAATAACGGTTTTTTCCTCTCCCCTCCCCCATTATCCTCAAAAAAGCGATGGTGGGGATTGACCAAAAGAACAGTCAAGCACTCAACGCTTGCCAGTCGCAGGCAGCTTCTGCTCCTGAATAGTTGGCGAAAGAATTGTACGCGATTAAAATCAGTGTTGAAAAATGGAAAACTGCCACGGAAAGCCCGGAACTCTCGCAGAAGTGCCCAATGTTCTGCTAGCCACTACGTACGCTCTCAACAAATCCAACACAAAAAGAGTCTGCGTAGGACTAGAACACAGTCACTGATACTATCAGTCAGTTATCAAGTTTATTACATCTGAACCCTCTTACAAAAATGTCACGCTCAACGAAAATAGCTGGAATGATTTGCAAGACCGATTCGATGCAATCACAGCTTATTTTGGTGACGCTTACACGTTTTATGAAGACTTCGGAAGACCATCTAAAATTTTTTGGACAACCACGATTTAAACTTTACATCGACATACGGTAACAAATCCATCACAATCGATGAGCGGCCACATTCAACACAAGACGTAGACGAAGAGCCATCGTGCAAGAAGAAGAGAAAATATTTCAATAACCCACCAGGCATCGTGATGCAAGAAACAACTTTCGAAGGTCTTCGAAAACAGGGTAATTTAATCAACCTTCGCTTAGCCATGCTCAAGCAACGAGTTGGTAAAGTCAATCGCACCCTTGACTACATACTCGCATACCTGAAAAATAAACTCCAAGAAGAAACCGCAGACAACATACAGATCATTCTCAAAGACTTTAAAGCGTTCAAACAATACTACACCAGTCACAAAATCGACATAGAAACGTTCATTTCTGAAAACATGGTCGACGACGACAACGATAAGTATAAAAGTGAAGATTTAAATATTGTTCTTGCCAAAATTCACGCTTTCGATCTGCCTATGGTTGCTAAAGACATACGCGATTATTTATTGTCTAAATGAATATTGCATAAATTTTTCGCATACACTACACTCCATATATAAAACAAATTTTTCAAGACACGCTATAAACATCACACCCATCCAAACTCCTCTTCTGTAAGGTATACACACTATTTTCTTATCTTTGCCGCTCTCTATCTCCTTCTCTCTCTCTAGCTCTCTCGACCAGTCTCTCTCTCTCCAGCCCTTTTGACCTCTCTCTCTCTCTCTCTCTCTCTCTCTCTCTCTCTCTCTCTCTCTCTCTCTCTCTCTCTCTCTCTCTCTCTCTCTCTCTCTTTCCTGCTCTCTCGACTGATCTCTCGCTCTCTCTCTCATTCTCTCTCGACCGCTCCCTCGCTCTCTCTCTCGTTCTCTCTCGACCGCTCTCTCGTTCTCTCTCTCTCGTTCTCTCTCGACCTCTCTCTCTTTCAAAAGGCAGGCAAATGATTACGATAAATATCATTGCAACCCTACTCAGCTCATCAGTCGTTCACATCATTCACGATGGAGAAGAACTACAGCAAAAACTCAGATCGTACACCTCTCATCAAGGAGGAAAAAAAATCCGTCGCTCAACACTGGAAAGAAATAAAAGAAAAATACTCCACGAATACACACTCTGCACCAGAACGCCATGGATACAAGAAATTCTAGTTCATACTTACATCAGTTTATAATAATTTATTTACTATGTATAAATATTCTGTTTTGCTAAATAAATTGTAATATGCAAATATTATATTTTCTATTCAAAACATCCTATAAACACAATCCCATCCACACTCCTCTCTCCCCCATAAAAATCCATAGGCAAGTGGCGATAAGAAACGAAAATGACCCGCACCTGTCTTACTCGGAGCATGAGGGAAAGCGGGTAAATCAATATCGACGGGCCCCCTCATCATAGACGTGTGGTGGGGGGTGCGCTATACGGATCCCAACTTACGCTATCCCCATATGGAGAGACTACACCGGCGGAAGGGGGGAGGGGGGGAGGGGCTGTCTCTCCATATAGGGCTTCTTACTACTTACATTATAATTAGTACAACACACATACAACACACACACACACACACACACACACACACACACACACACACACACACACAATTATTCTAAATCCATTTTAACATGATCAAAATAAAAGTTTTTCATAAGTTTAACATGAAGAGCACAAGCAGTTTTATATCGTCCATTGTGATTTGTGCATACTGTCACTATTTTCTGTTTGGGCTGATCGTCATCCTCGTGTGGGTACCCCAATTCATGTATATCAACTACATTAAATCTAAAGCGTTTAAGCCACTCTTTTCTCTGTTCAGCTCTAGCATAAATACTAACAGCATTAAGTAGTTCCTCTCAAAGAATTTTTCCCACATCAGTGTAGGGAACTTTGCCAGATTTCCATCTTAGTCCGTGGTAACAACGTTCCAACCATGTATTTTCTCTTTTGTACTTATCTGTGAGTCTCCTCCAATTATATGGTTCTTGAAATAAAATCACCACAGGTGCCGAACTTTCATCTAAAGGTAGTATGGCAAGCTCTTTGATAACGGGTTCATTTACAGGCTGTTTAAACCCCTGCATATCTAGTAAGTATTCCATCTTTTAGATTTCTTTACGCTTTGACTGTCTGGAAAATACTGAATTGTAACCACACTTCCTACTTATTAAATATTTTTATAACCATATGGGTAGCTTTTATCTAATCCCACGAATCGTCTCTTCCCATAAACTGGTTTACATTTTTTACTCTCTTCTTGCGTTACAACATCATGAAATTTAGTGCGTCTTATAGAGTCGAACGTTAGAAGAATAGGTGGTATTTCACCTGTAACTAGATCCCGTATAGACTCGAAATTAATTTTCTCACTGTTTGAATAATTTAATCGTATACCATTAACTTTACATACACAGGATTCCCTACCATCTGATTTTTTAATTTTGTACCCATAAAATTTTGGACCTCCAGACACAAAAGATGTTATATAACTACCGGATCCATAACATGATAATTCATCCGTCATATCACCCAAAAGAGTACCTGTAGGTGGTTCATACTCGTCTGGATCACCACGACTTACCTAAATGATCGAATCTGTATCATAGTATAAAATACGATCTCCTAGAGGCTGTAAATAGGAGGTAAGTTTAAGTCGGGCCCCCGCTGTAGTGCATCCGGCGATGACAACATTAATATAGGGTGATATTTCTGAAACCTCACCCCTATAGCATAATGAAACATATAGAGTATCGTCGTTTGCTGGTAGATAGGATATAACTATGATTTCTGAGCTAAGTAGCATTTACAAAAATCTTTGCGGCTCTGCTACAATTTCTGTTTTTGGCATATTTTCCTTCTGGTCAAATTTACCCCACAAGGAATTCAGGCAAAGTTTCGACACAGAACGTTTTCCCGGATTGGTGCTTATCTCGTTTTTATCCAATTTTATTCCTTCAACTTGTTCAAACACTCGAATATATCCATCTATTGCACCTTGATCGTTATTACACTCTGAAGGAAAGCCTGATGCTAGTGTTTTTTGTTTAATGAATTCATCAATATAACCTTGAAACAAACCACCTTCACCAGTGGCTGAGTTATACTGTGTCATTTTATACTGCCATATTTCAAAAACTTTTCGTATTTTATATCCGAATTTCACAGCTGTTTTTATTTCGTCAGATACCCACGTGCCTGTTAATGTCCTTTCGGCTTCATTTTCATGATAACAGTCTTCTTGCACTTCGTCTTCAACACATTTACGACATAGAGGAAAAATTAATTTTCCATGCATTTTTACAGGTAGAATAGGGTGATATAAATTTTGTGGTGGTAATATATCACACATAATGTGACCATCAACTTTATTGATATTATTTATATCACCCGTAAAATCCAGACATTCATCTTCTACAAAATATAATTTTGGATGACCCACAGGATATTTACCACGCTTACATATGTAAGGGTAAAGCGAGCAAATATCGATATACTTAATTTTTTCAGCATCTTTAACATCATAAACTTTAACAGTATTACCTGTTCTTCCACCAAAAAACGCATTTCTAGGGTTCAGCGGGTCATGCATTTTAAGTTTAGCTTCATTAACAAAGTTGCGTATAGTTTCGTTCTCTGAGCACTCCTTATCAAACTCACATTCCCACTATTTTATCAAATAATAGCTAGCCAGTCTTATTTTACGTGATATTTTACAGGTTCGGTCATAACGATCTTCCATTGTTTCACTATCTGTTACTAGTCTTACACCTCTGTTAATACGATGACAACGTGGACAGCCATGCCAATAACAACCATGAAATTGTAAAACGATACCTTTGCTATTAGACTGTTCAGGTGGAATAAATGCGTCGACAGTGAAATCTTCTAGAAGTCGTTTCTCATGGCAACGATCTGCTTGTTCTATATTGGTATTCAATGACTTTTCCATCCATTTTAACCATAGCAATGCTTTAATTGATTGTTTATTTGCTCCCCTATAGCCAGATTGTGGTATAACGCCAATAGTTTTCGGTTATAAGAAATTTTTTCTATACACGCGTAAACATGATGATGCAATTGTTGAGGACTCAGTGAAAGGAGCAACATTGGAACACTTTAAAAAAAGTCTCGCGAAAAGCTAAAGAGGCTAGTATTATAATTTGAACGACTTGTTTACAATATTTCAAAATTTCTTTTTCAAAATCGAAAATATATTTCTGTTGTTTCTGGTCGTTATACCACTCTATAAATCTTTCCCGATCTTTAGTATCCATAGTATTAGGTGAATAAGCATCAATCGGAGGCATTTCACCAACATAATTTTGGTTTTCAGGTGTATTAAATAGATGCGGGAAAGTTCCTTTTTCAATCTGTGTTAAACCATAAGCTTTTGGTAATGCACTAAACGGCATGTGAAAGTAATTTAAACTATCTAAAAATTTAACATTCATAAACTCCATAACTATTTTTGTACCGTTTAGTATGACTAAAGGTACATCTTTTCTCTCAGCGATATATTTTGAAATACATTGACTATCAAAATCAGTAAACTGTTTGACAGGATCAATTTTAAAAACATATTCTCGTATACCACATTGTGGACAGTACATAGAAATATCCGTGTCCTTATTACCAAAGCTACAAACCGGCTGCACTACACACAAATTCGGTACATGGATTTTAATTTTTTCATTATCCTCTACTCGTTCATATTGATGCGTTTCGAAATCATAAAAGAAAAATAAAGTATTTGTGTGCTTAGTGTGTTGAACGTAACAGAAATGACTTGGTGGTAATATCTCGTTACAAATCTTACAGTATGATTTCCCACATACATGTTGACCATCTTTAACCCTAACAGTTTTACAGCATGTTCAGCAAACTTTTACGGCCTGAAATTCTGATATTCGTCTGTCAAAAGATTTGGGTTTTTCGTGATTTTTATAACAACTATTACCGAAAAAGTCTCTATTACAAATTCTACAAGATAATTTAACATTTTACGAATCACAAGGTGGACTTTGGAAATATTTACTACATTTCTGCGAGCAATTATGATTTTCGAGTTTAGAGAAAATTTTGTTACACGGAATACAGTACCCTCTACTACCTGCTGCTGCAAGTAAATTTAGTATAGGTTGATAATGTTTTTTTTCCTCGTAATACATTATTCTTAAAGTGTGTCTGACTGTATTATTATTTACATCTAAAACAAAATTTGTACCATCATACAAGGGTCTGTCGCCACGTCCAAATCTTTGAAACGCGTAAACAACTATAGCAATGCCGCTTGTGGCAAAATAAATTTGAATCTTGTGAACCTCATTTAAGCCACAACCTGTTTCACGAATGGTTACACATGCTGCACGCGCAAGGTTTTGAGCACATTCTTTTTGATAATTTTGTCTTTTCGAACGCCTAATTTTTTCCCACTGATTTTGGAGGTCACCTGTGCGAATCTGGCCACGTATAGCAAAAACATATGCAGCTGCTAGAGATCTTGGCAAACATAAATTATCGTTGTTTGCAATCGTTAGTATGGATTTTTTAAAAACGGTTTCATGTGTTAAAGGTACACATCCGTGCCCTACTGCGGCAGATACTATACTACAAGAAACTAACAGAGAATCATCGATTTCGAAATTATCGGAGCTTTGTGTGATACTCGCAAGTTTATGCCATACGTCGTTAGGTGTAAAGTCACTTACACGTCTGAATGATATCCATGCAGGTCCATGAACAAGTCTCTCAGATTCCATAGTAACACCTATAAAATCTTTAGGACTTGCTCTGCTAGATAAATTTTCATGCAATTCATACATGGCTCTCTCGAGCCATTGATATATATTTGCGTCAGAAGGTGGTGGCCTGATTGCAACATGTAATGATCGTCCGTGGAGACCAAAACGCCGATAATATTTCGTACTTTCATCAGTTATTATGATATGTGGCTCATCTTCTTCTTCTACATTTTCTTCTTTATTTTCTGTATCTTCCTCTGTACTTTCTGTATCTTCTTCTGCACTGTCAGTATCTTCTGTTTGTTCACGTCCTCTTCCTCGCTGCAAATACTCGTCTTTATTTCAATAGTATTAAGGGAATTAAGTTGTATAAAAGATATTTTTATAATGTACTCGCTGTTTACCTCCTCGTCTTCATTTTCTGAATCAGTGTCTGTGTTTGATAGTGATAGGGCACGATCACTAGTCTGGCTGACACTGCTACGGGTACTACTACTACTGGTACGGCTGACACTACTGTGAGTACTACTACTGCTCCGAGTGCTACAGCTGCTGCAGCGACTACTTGCCCTGCTATTGCTACTGCTGCTGCTCGATTGAAGGTCACGTAGCAGTTGGTCAGTTGTGTTTACTAGTAATAAAAATCATATTACTAACATGATGATATTTTTGATAAGATTCCTTTTTAAAGTTAAAATGAATACCTTGTGAGGTGCCTGCAACAGGTTCCATGTCTATATCGATTGATGGTTCATCCGTATATTCACTACAATAAAAATTTAAATCTGAATGTTATTAAGTGTTTACAATCGTTTTTATTATTTCATAAGGAACAAATCGAAAATTTTCTCACCATATGTAATGTTCTCAAACACAGCATCATCGCTATTATTAAAAAATTGATCAAATTCTATAAATTAAAAAATTGATTACTATCGAAAATATAAGAACTAACCATTTTTAAAAATTTAATGACATACCTTTATATACATTATGCTGCCTCATAATATCCACAGCAAATGGTGTCTCGTGTAAATTGCGAGAAATTAAATATCTCGCCAATATATCGATAGATTTTTTATTAAACCTATTGAAAATACCTCGTTTGTAAATGTATAATACTCTACGCATTGGACAGAGGTCTATGATAAATCGCAATTTTTTAAATAAGACTTCTTCAGAAAGTGTTTTTAATTTTTTGATCCATTGATCATTGCAAAATATTTTAATATTTGTGTGTCGTGAAACAGCTATATAATAAACTGATGTTATAAGCTTTAATAATTCTTTGCGTGATGCCATTTTTTACTTAGTCTCTTATAGCTCCTTCTACCAAGTTGTAGCGAACTGTGGGGTGTATAGCGCTAAACGCTGTTTATATACCCTGAAAAGTACGCTAAAGCGGAGAAATTTTACAACTACTTTCGTTAACATAATGTCACTAAAAGTTTAACAACATATAAATTCTTCGAAATCTTTGCGAGACCAGGTCTAAACGAAATTTAATAAGTTTAACTGTAAAAATCTAATACCATGTTATCTTTAAAACTGTATTACGAGACAAAAAAGTTATGTGCTCGCATTGAAATTCTGCACATTCATAATAGAAGTTAATTATTTAATTTTGTACCAAATATAAGTTTTTCTTAAATCCAAGTTCATCATGTAATTCGATGTCGAAAGTACATCCCCTTTTAGAATAACCCCAAAATTTTGTCCATTTTTCGCTCCGACGCATAGCTTTCGAGATATTGGCAAAAATCGACATTTTCGAACTTTTCTCAATAATGTACAATGTACACTCGGATTCTATACAGAAAATGCGTATTTTTTAGTATAATCTCGGATTTTCAACCGTTTTCCTCTACGATGCTAAGTTTGCAGGGTATTGGTATTGGTAAAAATCGATACCTCCCCCCACCCTTTCGATAATGTACTATGTGTCATTCGTTTCTACGGCCAAAGTACATCCCCTTTTAGAATAACCTCAAAATCTTGTCCGTTTTTCGCTCCGACGCTTAGTTTTCGGGATATCGGCAAAAATCGATATTTTCACACTTTTTTTCAATAATGTACAATGTACACTCGGATTCTATGCAGAAAATGCGTATTTTTTAGTATAATCCCGGATTTTCAACCGTTTTTCTCTACGATGCTAAGTTTGCAGGGTATTGGTATTGGTAAAAATCGATACCTCCCCCCACCCTTTTCGATAATGTACTATGTGCCATTCGTTTCTACGTCCAAAGTACATCCCCTTTTAGAATAACCCCAAAATTTTGTCCGTTTTTCGCTCCGACGCTTAGTTTTCGAGATATTGGCAAAAATCGATATTTTCGTACTTTTTTCCAATAATGTACAATGTACACTCGGATTCTATGCAGAAAATGCGTATTTTTTAGTGTAACCCCAGATTTTCAACCGTTTTTTTCTCTATGTAAATAATAATATGTAATTATTTAAATAATAATCTAATAAAATATCCTCAGCAGGAATAACATCTTTTTTAGAAGGATAAAGATCATATTATTGCACTAATGTGTTCCAGACATAAGCGGTTGTTGATATCATTGTTTCTGCAAGCGTTTGTGGGAACAGGTGAAATAAGATTTTTTCTAACATTTATGTATGTAATGAAATATCCTCTGCAGAAATAAAACCTTTTTTAGGAGGAAAAAGATTATATTTTTTACTAATCTGGTCCAAACGTGAGCGGTGTTCAAGATCATTTTTCTACAAACGCTTGTGGGAACAGTTGAAAAAAATATTTTCTGCACACGTTTGTGGGAACGAGTGTGCAGAGATTTTCACATTCGCGACTGTCTTAGCCCTGCAGTTTTGAATGATAGCACAAAAATTATGGGAGGGAAGTCTCTGCAGCAACCAGTCTAGATCCAAGTGCCGAACTAGCCAGATTGTTTCTCTACTGTTCTATTTTTTTTTTTTTTTTTCAACTTAGTTTTTGACAACTCTTTTCTTTTTTGTGCTAAAGTGAACTTAGTTTTTTGTGTTAATCGAAATATGTAGATTTTGTGAAAATGGAGATTCTGAACGACGTGAATCTCGACATAATGAATTTAGATATTATGGACGTTGACATCCATGGCGAGCCGATGCCTGATTTATTGCTCAATCATGTGCTCGATGATGTGCTCGATTTAGAGGAGGAACGTGCAGCACAAGTGCGTGAGGATGCTGCTCTCGCCGATCTACTGGGGGACGAGGACGACGACGACGACGACGGCAATGAAGAATATGAAGGATACTATACGGACTCTGATGCGGGAATCAAGATAGACAATATTGATCTCGATCGTATGCCTGTTGAAGTGATATCAGAGTCCGATGAAGACGATGATGAAGACGAAGAAGAAGTACAACAACCGATCGATGTAGACTCTGATGCTAAGACCATCGAAAATGTTCGGGACATTGATGTGCGCGATATTGACTACGATCCTGCAATGGATATAGATAACGACGACGACGACGACGACGACGACGACGACGATAACAATATAGAAGAGGCTGTTAAATGTGAGGTGGCTATACGTCAGCTCTTAAAAGTACGGAAATCGTATTTTGATTCCGCGAAGAGACTTTTAAAATTACAAATACAGAAGGAGGAAAAAAAATACGCGCACGCCTCGCACGAATGCAACGGCGCGTTCGGCGGAATCGACATCGAATAAACGATGTACCGCGTCGACGGCGTGATATGTGTTTTGGGTGCGGTAAGCCATTTTGGCTTCAAACGGTGCTGGATCCGGTGTGCAATGTGTGGTGATTGGTTGTGTTCTGATTGCAACGAGGAGTCTCTACATTGCCAGGACGAGAGAGGATTATTTCACCAATAAAATGAGGACAAACCACATTGATTAAAAAAGTAAACATTTGTTAATCTTTAACGCCAGTTTTTAAATTTTTTATATATTTTATTTTTAAAGTATTAATAAATAGACTTATTAATAATTATTAAAATTATTAAAAATTTATTTATAATAAATAACTTATTAAAAATTTTGTTTTTTAAAAAATTGAAAACCGATATCTTATATTTTTAGCATTAGATTTCTAATATATTTTTTATTATCAAAAATTATTAAAAATTAATGAAATTTAATGAAAAATATTAATAATCTATTACTAAAAGTATAAGACTTCGGTTTTATTTTAAGTTAAAAAAATAAAATTTTTAATAACTTATTTTTTATAAATAAATTTTTAATAATTTTAATGATTATTAATAAGTCTATTCATTTGTTGAAAATTAAAAAGATAAGGCATAATACATTAACAGCACACTCATGCGAGCGCTGTCATGAGAGCGCTAATTCATGTACCGCATCGGGCGTCATAGAGTCTGCGTCTGACACAGCCCGCTGCAGCAGGCAGACTGCCCGCAAGTGCAGTCAGAGTGACTTACTCGGCTTGGACGCTCCCTCCACTAGTATCCGAGGAGTGGGGAGGCGTAGTCTAACTCGTGTCTCGCTGCAGTTGCAGGCAGTCTGCCTGCTGCAGCGGGCCGTGTCGGACGCAGGCTCTATGACGCTCGTCGGCGCATACGAGACAACACCCACTTATAAATGCATATTTCTATATTTTTGTTATTTTTTTGTTTCAGCAGGAGTCACAAATCCTCGACCGAGACTGTTCGAACGTGCCATGGAGATAGCAGCGATTATTATTATTAATAAAAAATATAAATATATTTATGTTAAAACTACCGATTATTATTATTAATAAAAATATATATATATTTTTTATGCTAAAAAGTGTTAATAAAAATATCCGTATTTATTTATAAAAATAAAGTTTTTTTAGTAGTGTTTTCAGGTGCTCTCTCTCTCTCTCTCTCTCTCTCTCTTTTTTATTTTAGAGTGGCACTTTCGGGCAGATGTAACCTAAGCCATTTCCCCTGATGGTGGGGTTTCCCCTCCCTCAGAAGGTAGTGGCTCAGGGTCACCCTGCATCATTACCCACCTGGTGGTGGGGGGGTTCCCCCTCCCCTCCCTCAGGTGGATAGTGGTGGGGGGTTTGTTTGTCTGCCCCAAAGTGCCACTATAACTACTGGTAAAAATTGAGGTTAGTTCCGATTCCATTAAACACAAGTAGATTTAATATAAATATATGCAAATAGATAAAAAAACTATAATTGATTTCTTTAAAAATTAAAATTACATTTTGCAAATAATATAACTCTTCTTATTTTGTTACTTTACTGATAATAGCAACAAGGAAACTCGAAGCAAGAATTTATTACATGGACGAAGAATAATAGATATGGAAAAATTAACTGATGGTATGTGGTGCAATATCTGTAATAAACGACTATCTCTACGCTACTTAGTAAATGAACAGCAGCTAGGAATAGTGAGCAAGTGGCATGTGAAATGTCAATATTGCTTGCAAATTGTAGAAGGTGTAACATCTAAAAAATCAGCATAACCTTATCATGATTCAAATTTAAAGTTGGCTATAGGTACGTTGACAAGTTAATAAGTTTATTGATCAATAATATTAATTTAATAAATATAATATGTTCTCTTTTTGTACATGTAGGTATGCTTGATGCTGGTATAGGAGAAATAAAAGTCAATACTTTCATATCTACTTTAAACATTCAAGTTGTCAGCACTAAAACATTGAAAAAGTATGAGAGACATGTAGGAAGTGCTATCGAAGAAGTAGCCAAGGATTCATGTAGAGTTGCTTTGTAAAATGAAAAAACATTAAGTCAACAGTATCAGGAACATAAGTACGGTTGAAATCATCAATTTGAGAATTATTATACGTATCACCTGAAAATGTTTAGAAAAAGCTTCTTTTATTTTTAAGAATTAGAAAAATTTATTTGAAATCTATGAATTTTCCTACAATGACTTTTTGATTCAAATATAAAAGTTATGGTTTGAAGAAATCTTGTCAAGGTACTAATGTAACATTCATTTTTGTTTTTGCGGGCTTTGGAACGATTTGGGGTTGTCTCTAGTCCCTTGGCCCGATCGAGGTCGCGACTTGGCAGAGCGCTTGGTTGCGCCTGCAACTCGGATCTTGATAGACGCAGCTGAATCATGAAGCGACGACATTTGCACTCGCAGCTGGTGCAGCTCGTCGAGCAGCAGTCTCACTTCTTCGCTTAAGCGTCTAAATTTCTCCTCCTCCAATTTGCGCGTCCGATTACATTTACACTCGCAACGACGCTCAATTTCTGTTTGCGTTGATGCGTCACAGAGTTGCGAGATAATCGGCGTGCTGTCCGCCAGTTGTGCCGTCACCAGATTGTCGATCTTTCTCACGCTGTTCCTTGGAAAGCTTGGCTGTTCTTCGTCTTCAGGAGTCTGAGAGGCGGTAATACAGCCGTCCGCCTCCGATATATTCTCCAAGCGGCTTATATCGGACGTTCCGGACAGGGGGAAGCTTGGAGAATCTTCCCTCCCCCAGGCTGCATTTACTCCGTCGTTTTGTGCTTGTGAGTATTCAGCACAGCTGTTCGGTGCCTTCAGGCAGACTGTATACGCCAAGCGACGTGGAGTATCAGACTTCGCGAACAGGGGGAAGCTTGGAGGATCTCCCCTCCCCCAGGCTGTGCTTACTCCGACGTCGATTTCGTGGATGGACGCTGAAATTGCTGGCGATGGTAAAGTTGCGGCACAGCTGTCCGAAATCCATGAGCGGTCTGCATTCCCCGAGCGACTCGCGTTCTCGGATCCTTTGGACTGGGAGGAGATCGGGGAATCTCCCCTCCCCCAGGCTGTGCTGCACTTTAGTTGCATCTGCACCTCACCCGGTCCTCCCGCTGGAGTTAAAGGGCTCCATAGTAACGTGAGAGCCTCGTTTCTTACGTCGGGAGGACTGCCTGCTCTTTGATCCATGATCTGCAATACATGTGTGTTCATGGATCTCAGCAAGTTGTTGTCGACTGCTTTGTTCGACGTCAATTGCTGAAACAGGCTGTGGGTCGAGGGATCTGCGTTGTAGTTCGTCTCTGGAGCTCTACTTGCGTTGAGGATCGTTCCGTTGACGTACTTATTCCTCAATTCGAGTCTCCTTGTGAACTGCTCAATTGCACTTCCACTTATTTCTTGTGTGAAGTGGGAGGGGTTGTAATTTCCCATCAGCCATTGAGTGATTCGCCTAGAATCCCCCTTGATACATCCAGTGCTTCTTCAATTTAGAGCTATATTTGCTTCTATTACAGCTTGGAAGCTCAACTCTAGATTTTTGCGCCACTGCTCCATCGATTCGGCTAGTTCTTCTGAGGTCGATGATTCCATCTTCTGAAGCTAGACCGATTATACAAAAATTTGGCGACTAATTGTGTGTGTGCGCAATTAACTGCTGAGATTCTCTCTCGAATTGGCCGTCTGTTACGCAAATTACAATGTTAGAATCCTAACTACCACGCACAATTGTCCGAAGCCGCTCGAGAACGACGTATCTGGATGCAGCTAGCAAGGGAGAGAGCGTGGCAATTCCAAAAAAAAATTTTTAGCGAAGATACCGAATTGACTAAATCCCGCAATAAAAAAAAAGGAATGAAAGTGTTCTCACTTTCGACCGGCTGCACGCACAGGCACGGTCACTCTACTCCAAAAAAAAATCGCGTGAAAATCGCTTAAAATCTCGCGTCAAAAAGAAGGAATTTAATTTCGCCACATATGACGACGAAAACAACTACAACGTCGTTTAAATGCTCTCGCCCTGGCTTTACAGCAGTTTAAAAGGCTCGGGACGAGTATACACAATACTGCCCGAGCATAAACATAAGCACCTACAAAAACAAGTAATTTGCTGTTTTGTGTTTATGTTTCTATGCGCGCCGCGAGTCTTCTTGTCTGTTTGTTTACGCCCGGCACCCCGACTTGGCGAGTTTAAATCACTGCGCCTATCAGCTATAACGGCTTATGGCCAATGGCCGTCTGCTGATTAGTCCAGTGCAGTGATTCGCGCGCGGGCGAAACGCGATTTGAATAGGCCGGTCTCGAATGTACCAGCCGCTAACCTTCTCCTTAAACCCAACACGTTAGGACGCCATTGTGACGCGCGGACTAAAAAAAGACTTTACAGAAAAATAACGCGATGCGATGCGCTCCGACAAGAAGACGGGATCCGCCGCTCGGCGCGGGCGGATCAAGGTATCTATTTTCGCTGGACCGGTGAACGCACCACCGGCCACTCGCCGCTGCGAGTCGAAAATACACAAATAAATCGCTGCGCGGGAAGTACAAAGAGGCTTACCGGGAGAGGAGTGCACTCCTCTCGTCGCTCGCTCACGAATCCGCTCCTGCGTCAGGCCTTATCCTCCGGTCGACTTCGGAGTGTTCAGGCCGAGTCCTAACGTCCAGCGTTCACCTACAGACGCTTCGGACCCCAGGAGTGGCTCGGATTGCTCACGTGCGCTGCTCTTCGTGGTCGGTACGTGTACGGGCGCTGCTCTGCACCGGTGAGGACGCACGATACCGTTTTCTTCGCGGACGATCAAATTAACTTGCGTACGCGCGGTTTGACAGCCCGAGAGAATCTGATTCAAAAATGAATCGAGCGCGACTTTGCAACTGCCAAAGTCGCGCAGCCCCCCGCGCAGATCGCGAATACATCGTTCGAGCGATGTCAACAAACGCTCGAGATGCGTGAATTCGCGGGAACGAGAGTCAAACGAGTTCGATAGAATACGGAGAACTGAGATTCTTATTTTCTCCGTATTTTATCCTGGAACTCCGTTATAAACGGATACTTAGAAAAATTAATTAGAAACATGAGAGAAATTGCTCAAATAGCAAGGGGAAATTTAATAGTTGCAAAGGAAAAATCCAAAAATTATTACGATAAATTTATAAACCCAGTACAGTTTGATAAGGGTGATAAAGTATGGTTAATTAAAGAGCCAAAACCAGGTAAACTTGAAAAAGATCATTACCAGAGTCCTTTTGACATATTAAAAATAAATGAAAATAACAGTATCACTATTAATTATAAAGGAAAAGCAAAAACTGTACACTCAAATAAATCAAGTCTTGTTAACGGCAAAAAAGAATAGTAAAACAACTTTCTGTTTTAGGAAATGGAGAAAATATTATTAAAAATTTTCATAATTTTAACCTTCATCAAATATAATAAAGCCATAATTGGATTCAACTGCGGCTCTGCTGATCCAGAAGTAAAAACATACTCCTTAGTGGATACCGGGGAATGCGATTTCCATGAAGAAGATTTGCAAGAATCTAATACAACCATAGAATTATTACAATTAGTGGAATTCAAAACAAGTTATGTAATTCAATGTAAAATAGAAATAAGACGAACAATATATCACTGCGGAATGTTCAGTCATTTAGGTCCAGTTGAAAACGGTTTACAAGAATATTTATCGACGTTGGCGCGGAGCAATGTAAATTTATTCATAATACAGGAATATTTAAATATGACAATTCTCACGCAATAGCGAATATTAAAATAAATGAGACTAAAACAGTAGGCATCAATCTAGCAGGAAAAATCGAAGGGAAATCTTGTTCAGGAGGCACCTACGCGGATGATTATGGAAGTTGGGATAATGTTCTTGTTCAAGGCCTCATAAAAATTACGCTCATGGAAGAATATGCAAAAGTAAACTTAAACAATAATAAATTACATTTAAACTCGAGAACGACATGCAAATTCTCGGATGAACGTTGCATAGACGCGCAAGCCGGTTATGCATTTTGGTCGCATGTTCCAAACAAAAATTGTTTTGACAACAAATACGATGTTTTATTTAAAGGCACCGTAACAAAAACATTATCACCAAATCAGGAAGTAATGTATACAATAAATACTTATGATATATCTTTTTCTTTAAACGCTGTAGAAAAATTATTACAGAATTATAACGAAAACAGAACATCCTAAATTATTTATTTACGAAAAAAGTAATGTAAATATTTTATTCGATAATGATGTGAGTCAACAGCGGGATCTAATTAATATAGATATTATTGCATATACAAATGCGAAATTTGTACATGTAGAAAAACATTTTCGGACGCAATTTAAAAGTTTATATTTAAATATTTTAACAAAAATGTGCGAGTTAGAGAGAAAAGAAATCCAAAATTCCTTATCCCTCACATCAAATTTCCCAGATGAATTTGCTTATAATGTTATGCAGAAGCCAGGATACATTGCTAGACTTGCAGGAGAGGTGGTACATATAATAAAATGTACCCCGATTAACGTAAAAATTCACCATACTACGGAGTGCTACGAGGAACTTCCCGTAATATCAGGATACACTACTTGGTTTCTGACGCCGAAAACACATACTTTATCAGAACAGGAACACAGATCGAGTGTGATTCAATAATTCTACCCTATTATAAGGTAGACAATAACTGGATAAGTTTGACGCCTACGCCGAGGAAAATAGAGAAAAATATCACTGTTTTCAAGCCTAAAATTATCGAAAACTTGATACCGAAAAAACTGAATTCCTTAGCAACAAGTGGAATATACACACAACAAGATCTGGAAAAATTCGAGGAAAGATTACTCTTTCCAATGGAAAAGAAATTCATCGTAAATACCATAGCAAAATTCACACAAAGTGCAAATTCTGCAAAAGATGACTTGATGAGAAATTTTCTAACAGAAAAAACACTCACTCATATTGCTGAAAGCACTTGGAATAAAATAATAGAAAAATATGAAGAATATGGAACAATAAGCTCAAGAATCATTATGACATTAATAATAATGCAGTTAACGAAGATGGCAGTGGATCTGATAATAAGAGGATATACACTCCAAAAACTATACGGATGTTCCAGACATTTATTTGGATCAATATTCAGATCTGTAACACATTTATTAGTAGTGTTGTACAAGATAAATTATACGGCAGGACAACATTTTAGAAATAGAAGAGATATGGCGAGCGAACTTCAGGAAATAGTAGTAACGAAACCTACTATAACTATGCCATTAAAAGAAAACCATTCTACAAAAATAGAAGAACACGAATTACAAGAGTTTAAACCAAGAAGAGTTGTAAATCTAAGACCCTTGCCACCCGTCCCACCACGTCCCATTGTAACCAACCCTACAAATTCCACATCCACATCCCAGAAAAAACCCGAAGGAGAATATAAAATATTTTTTTTTTTTTTATTATTACAAAGAGCCCTTAAATGTCAGTCTACGTAGCAAGAATTATTCACCGTTCTAAAGGGGGGAGGTGTTACGTCCGTGACGTATCCCTAAATTACATTTAATATTCATATTCTCATCAGTAATTTCTTGATCCACAAAATTATGTAATTACAAATTTATTGACACCCACGTATCAACTAGTATAGAGAAAAAAAATTTCAACACAGGAAAATTGTAAACATTCTTATACGAAATGAACCACAATTTTAAACGAACCATATTGAAATTATTTAAAAATTTCTCAAAACATTTTATGAAAAACGTTGTTGTATTTATAGTTAACTTACCATCTTATAATTGTAATTTGAAATTATTGTAACAGAAAATTACTGATAGCTAACTATTATTATACTTGTTGAGTCTCTACGATATTCAACATTCTGGGGGGGGGGGGGGGGGAGTGTTACGTCTGTGACGTATCTCTAAAATCAAATTAACAATGCATATTTATCGCCAGTAATTTTCTGACATACAAATGTCGTATATGCGAATTTCGACAGCTATGCACTTTTATCTGTACGGCCCCGCGACACTCCAAGTCAATGAACTCTTCAAAATACAAATACAGCAATTTTTATGTTCCAGCAAGAATAATATACGCTAAATACAACTGTCAATTTAAACAATGCGCGCCAAAGTAATTAACAATTTAGATACTTAAAATTCTAATAGGTGTAAACCATTAGTGAAAACCATTAACATACCTTGATTCTATTTTAAAAATTAACTTCGATACAAATTTATGCGACGCAGCATTTCGTTTGTGCGAAATCATGACGGAGTGAGTCACCGACCTCAAACAATCAAGTTAAATGATGACTAAACCTGAAAATACCAGTGCCAGTGACAGCAGATAGGGGAAAGCTACAATCAAGAACTTACATTCTGCCATCAAATTCCCCATAAGAACCGAGATAGGGGGGTCAGAAAGGAAAATTAGTAGATCAAATCAACATTCGAGCAGCCAACCTCAAAAGTACTAAAAGGGGGCAGTTGAAAACTTAAACTTGATAACCATGAATTTAAAATAACCGATGGTCATGATTTTGTAAATCAAAGTATTAATTGTTTAAACCATAATTTATGAGAAATTCATGTCGATCCAAGACTGACGAGTATTATTGTTATTATTATAATTATTATTACTAATATTACTATTACTATTATAAATCGTATTATTATTTTTATCATTAAATCAATTTCTTTAACAGAAAATCTCTGATACATTTGTTGAATCTCTACGACATTCAACAGTCTAAGGGGGGAGGTGTTACGTCCGGAGACGTATTCTCATTTTAAAGAAAAAGCATAATTAGTATCAGATATTTCCTGACACATAAAAGCGAGAATGCAACTTAATACTACGCAGCGTTCTGCTTATGCGACCTTGTGACGTATAGAGTCACCCACTCAGGAAGGCAACGCATGCAGTTTTTAACATACGGTCGAGCTAGAATCCAAGCCACCGAACTCAGCGGCAGTCGAAAGGCCACACTTTGCAATGCTCAGCATTTCGCAAGTACGACGACCCAGAAAACTTGTAATACATAAGTTGTCAAAAGATGAATTCGATACGTCACCGGGCCCATCTTTAACCTAATTATTTTGTATTATAAAAGAAGTGATGTGTGTCACGCGAATCAGTCACAGCGTACAAGAAACCTGGAGAGCTCCGTGTACCTCGACGACATCGAGGAAGTTGAAATCGTAAGCCTTACTCATCTAGCAAGTAGATCTTATAAGTTATTTATAGTAAATTTATAAAAGCAAGTGTAAAGTCTAAACGTAAAGAACAATTATAGAAAAAGAATTGTAAGTAAAATTACAACGCATCGATCTACCAAAAGCCAGCAGCTTGTATTGGTAAATAAATTATTGTATTTTATATAATAAACATACATAAAACCAATTACTATTTATTTCCACTTATTTCCGGACTTCACATATATAAGAATATTTTCCTCGTCTTTCAAGAGCTTATTTGAAAACGTTTATAGTTTGATTAAACTGATTTCGTTCGATTTGTACCAGAACGACTGTTACGTTCCGAAAAATAGTTATTTTTATTCTTTTATTTTAAACAGTCTAGTGAACTAATGTTCGATTCGTACCGGAACCACTGTTAGGTCTTGAAAGTTCGAGGATATACTCTTATATTTATTGAATTGATTATATTTTTATATTTGAATGATATTTATATATTCAATTGATATTTGGTTTATATTACCTTTATTCTGGGCGTAGAATCACGTAAATAATAAACAGCTGATTAGTTAGATGCACTATTTATTGAATAAGTTTTATAAATAAGACTATGTGATTTACAACTTATTAACTTTGTTAAACAATATATAATATCGATAACGTATTAAATTGATATAATTGCTTTACTGTTATTGGCTCGTATTGGCCTGTAGAAAAATAATCGTTTCTCCTATTGTCGATTGGAGAGTACGGAGCTCGCGATCTTTTTTAAACAAATTTAGTAAACATTTTGGCGTAAATCGTTCAATTTCGAAGTTGAGAAATGCTGAGTGCACAAAATTACGACACGCGTATGCCTTCGCGAAGTTGGTGGCTCGCTACGTCACGCGCTTGCGTTGTCGAAATGCTGTGTCGTTTAAATTCGCAAATACATCATTTTATAGGTCAGGAAATTACTGATAAGAATATGAATATAGATTTTAATTTTAGAGATACGTCACAGACGTAACAGTTGCACCTTCGAACTCGGAAAATACGCAAATTAAAAATTCTCGAGATACAACTGCGCGTAAATTTCCTAATAAAATTGAATTAATGTCTGTTGCTTTAACAGATGTTCGAGAGGACTTAGCTTTTGATATAGATCCGATTGGTGAAATTACTGAATATTCGCGATGTCCAGAGATAAATATTTCTTTGAATGGAAAAATAGTTGATTCATTAATAGACACTGGTTGCGAAGTTACAGCCATATAAAAAAAATGTTACAATGATAATTTGGAATATTTTAAATCGTGTGCGACTTTACCATTATGCGGAAAATTTATTAAAGCAGCGACAGGAAATAAATCGGCACGCATAAAATAACAGGTACGTATTCAAATAAATACCTATTCAAATAAATAATTTGAAAATGAATTTAATATACATCGTGATACCAAAATTAATAAAAGAATGTATAATCGGGATTGATTCCCAAGAAAAAATAAAAATGATAATTAATACTGAGGCAAAAAATATAAAGATTACGGTAAATGATAAAACAGAGTCGATATCGTATAATATAGTTAGTATGATTGATTTAAAACAATATTTTACTTTGAATATTATTGAATGTATTGATGGCGAAAATTACCACAAATCATAACATTCAAAGCCGAATCTTGAATTTTAAGATTTCGTCGACAATAAGTTCGACGTCACTATTGATGAGAGCGAACAAAAAATTAAGACAAGCGACATATTATCGATCAAACAAAAACAAACTTTAAAAAAGTTAATAATAAAATATAAACCCGTATTTCTAAAGAAGCCGAGGTTAATTAATAATTATACACATGTATTACGTCTAAAAGACAATACACCATTCTTTTCACAACTGTACCCGGTATAAATTCATTAGAGAGAAAAGGTAGAAAAAGAAATTGATAAAATGCTGAAGTTAGGTATCATTAGACATTAGACCTTCTCAAAGTAATTATATAAGCCCGATTTTAGTTGTTCGAAAGAAAAAGGACGATATACGATTGGTTTTAGGCGGTCGGCAATTAAATAAAAAACTTATGGATGATCATGAATCTCTGCCCTCGGTAGATGAAATTTTAACTTAGATGCACAAAGAACCCTTTATATCAAATTTAGATTTAGCAAGTAGTTATTGGCAGATCGGTTTGTCAGAGAAAAGCAAACAATATACCGCATTTATGATTTTAAATCGCGTAAAGAAATTTAAATGGCAAAAAGAGTTAGAATTAGTAAGAAAACATGTCAAATTTAAATAGCAAGAATATAATTCACTAGCTTTTTACAAAATAATTGGTGCATTTGATAACAATATGAGATTAGCGTATGTCGATAAAATCAAACCATTATTCTCACGACTGACACGAGTAATTAGGAGATTACTGCGATCTTGTCACAATTAAAATGATATAAATAAAAAATATATTAAAGTGCAAAATACCGATGATACTCCTTACGAGAGAAGACTATTCTTGGCTAGAGAGAGAATGCACGGGCAAGTACAAACAAGGGCAAATAAAAAGAATAACAATAGAATTCATAAAGAATATGAGATCGGAGAAAAAAATTTGTTAAAATCTTTGAACGTTTCGAGCTCAGAAAATGATCAGGTGCATAAATTCTTCGACGTATATGAAGGTCCATATGTGGTAAAGAAGAAAATTGCCGAAGATACTTACATCATTATAAGCGGCGATGGAATGGAAAAAGGTCAATTCCATGTGAAAAATTTGAAACCTTATTTAGAAAAAGATTATAATTAGAATATTGTAATAGAAAAAAGGTGAAATGTAAAAAATAAAAAATAAAAAATTCAGAATGCCAAGCTCGCACTAAAATGAAATATTTAAAATGTACATAGTTAAATAAGTATAGAAGAAATGACGAAAACAGGAAATATTATGAAATAAAGATAGAAGTAAAATGCTGAAAAGGTTACAAAAGAAAACAGAGTTAAGAGAATGCGATGGCAAGCACGTATACACACACAAAAATAAATACTTAAACAAGAACAAAATATACTCAAACCTTGACACGAGGAGATCAGTCGGCCAGTAGCCTTTTCAAGGGACACATCGAAAATAGTAAGACTGAAAAATGCCAACAAGCAAACGGAACTACGAAACGCAGACGAGCACGGGATTAGTGCGGTTAGCGGACAGCGCATCACAAACGAGCCCGACCCCAATACAAGCCACTTCAGGCACGTATGTGCATCAACTAGTGCAAAAGGACATTGGCGTACTGATCACCCCAATCACGACTCCGTTCCGGTCAGAGAATTTCGGCTGGTGGGTGGAAGGAAGAAGTGTTCAAACAAGTCCAATGCTGGGAATGCAGTCAAAGACGACACAAACGCCAAAGAATAAAAACAAAAAAAAGATGGAAAAACCGCGAGCGAAGAACAAGGTGCTGAAGGCACAAAAGAGGCGGTTGCAAGAAACTCTGGAGTGTCAAGGTAAAGAACACGCACGCAAGCACGCACGCATGCATGCATGCATGCATGCACGCACGCACACACACACACACAGGCACAATCATAACAAACGCAATCGAAAGTTAAAATTTTGCTTCCTCAAAGAGGAAGCTTTGTAACGGTGAAAAAAATTTTCGAAAAAAAAAGTCTTCAAAAAGATGTTTTATGGTGGTATATGTGTATATTATTTGATTTTGATGATTTTTGATTTCGTGGATGTATGTATGTGTGTGTGTGTGTGTGTATATATTTCAACTCTTAATATCTCCGAAACTAATCAACCGATTTTCGTCGGGTAAAGCTTATTCCCTTCGTCTTGCGGCAAAAGGAAAGTACCCTGATGGATTTGAGATTTTATTGATTTTCTTTTGTTTTATAACCAAAAAACGATTTTGAATTTTTAGTTTTTTTGACTTTTTCGTATCTTATAGTAATTATTACATAAAATAATAAACTTCTCTTAAAAGGTATTCAAATTACCTACATTTTCTTTTTTTAAAATTTAAAATATCTTCACTCTGTCATTTGTTATTAAGGAAAACATTTTTATGTTTCAAAAATTAATATCTCAAAAAATATTATATTTATCGACTTGAAATTTTAACTAGTTATTGCACTAATTGGAGGCTATATCTGGTTAACAATTCAAGAGATTATCTTCATTTGTTTTTTAGAAAAAAATTATTTTTGAAAAAATTTGCGTTTTCGTTGTCGCACGATAACAAGAGCAAAAATTATCCAATCGTCCTGAAATTTGGCACAGATGTAGCTTTTATATATCTGCTGATCGAGTTCGTTGCCCAAAAAAATCGGTCCATTACGAAAAAAGATATTTGAGATTAAAAAATTTTGTTTAAATTTTTGAATCGCATTTTTTCGGAGAATACTTGATTTATTGACTTAAAACTTTAACCACTTATTAAGCTTATAGAAGACTATATTTGGTTAAAATTTCAAGAGATTATCTTCATTTGTTTTTTAGAAAAAAATTATTTTTGAAAAAATTTGCGTTTTCGTTGTCGCACGATAACAAGAGCAAAAATTATCTAATCGTCCTGAAATTTGGCACAGATGTAGCTTTTATATATCTGCTGATCGAGTTCGTTGCCCAAAAAAATCGGTCCATTACGAAAAAAGAGGTTTGAGATTAATAGTACATTTCGATACTAGTGCGAGGATTTGATTTTCCCCTCGTGTGACTGTTTGCACCCGAGCGAAGCGAGAGTGAAAAGGTCACACGAGGAGAAAATCAACTTCTCACACAAGTGTCGAACCGTATTTTTTGACACGACGTGCGAGAAGTGAGATTTTTGCACGCATCGTTTAACACAGCGTGCGAGAAATCGAACTTCTCGCACGGAGTTTCAAAAAATTTTTTTTTTTTAATTTTTGAATCGCATTTTTTCGGAGAATACTTGATTTATTGACTTAAAATTTTAACCACTTATTAAGCTTATAGAAGATTATATTTGGTTAAAATTTCAAGAGATTATCTTCATTTTGTTTAGCCCCTTTTTTTTATCTCTTTTTAATCTCAATTTTCTTTAAACTTGGTGGTCTGTCAAAGCTTTTTTTAAAATAGGTACATAATATACTATTTTACAAGAAGCTGGTATAAGACGCATCGGTTCAAAGTATTATAGAAATTCTTTAGCATTCCTTTTTATGAAAAATGTATTTTTAGAATTTCAATTTTTAATTAGGAAACTATGAATTAGTTTGAGGAAGCTAAGTGCCAAAGAATTGGCAGCGGTTTTTTTTCTCTTTCTCGGATGTAGAGTCAATAAAAAAAAGGCATGTCAGCAAATAGGAGTAATGACAAACCGCGCGCATTTAGAGGACACCGGTGAATTCTCTGAGTGGTTAAAGAATGTCTTTTATTTATTTATTTATTTATCCAGAGTATCACATACATTACATTACATAGTAACCCTGCAGAGGGAAATAAATTCCCTGTTTGCAGGTCCGGAGTATACTTAATACTAATAGATTCCTTAAACCTAGTACTACATACTAAATCTTAAAACTATTTGATAAATCATCTTCATTTTTAACAATACTATAAAAATTTATACACAGTAATAAACAGTAATAAATATATATGTTCTATGCTTGATTTGATAAAGTATCAAATCTTTACAAGGAAATATAAGGATCATTCTCACGGAATATTATTCGTAATCCATTTTTTTAACTTGTAATTAGTGGCTCTTTTGTCTATTTCTGACGTTTTGAACTCGTTTGGCAGTAGATTGAAGGTCTTTATTGCAGTTATATAATTGTTTTTATCACTCACTCTTTTATCCATTTTTGGCAACATGATAGCGTTATATCTAGTCTTACTATTTGAGTTTGAAAATAAATTTTTCATTTCGTTGTAATGATATTTTAAACAGTCCCATGTGTATAGTTGCTTAATATTCATTGGTTTATTTTGCACGAAAGTGTTTTTAAACACTAGTTTGAGTAATCTGTTTTGTATGTTTTGGAGCAAATGTTGATTGTTTTTATAAACACCACCCCAAGCTATTATCCCATAATTGATAACACTGTGAAAAAAGGCATAGTAAATAACTTTTAACGTATTTATTTGCATAAATTTATTGATTTTGTAGAATATGAAACTTGTTTTTTTAATTAGGTAGTTAATATGTTCATCCCATTTTAGATTGTAATTAAAATTCACTCCTAAATATTTACACGAGTCCACTCTCTTTAGTTTTTCTTTGTTAATAAAGATATCAACATCTTGTGGAACACTGTCGCAGTAATTCCCGAAAGTTATATATTATATTATAACAGTTTTAATTATATTTAAAGTTAATTTATTCAATGCGAGCCCAATTGCTACTTTTTTTAGATTTTGATTCATTTCCTTTTCTACTTCTTTCCATGTTTTACCCGCCGATATAACTGCTGTATCATCAGCATACGATAAAATTGAGTTTTCTGGCATCGTTGTCAGTAGATAATTTATATATATTATAAAAAGCAGTGGGCCTAGGATTGTTCCTTGTGGCACTCCCATAGTTATTGTTATCGGTTCACTTCCGCTTTGGTCAATTCTTACTATCTGCTTTCTATTTGATAAATAGCTTTTCATCAATTCGTAAGCATTGCCTTTTATCCCGTACGCTTGCAGCTTGAGTAGTAGTATATTATGATCAACCGTATCAAAAGCTTTGGCAAGATCTAGAAATGCGACTATTATTGGCTGACTTTTATCTAAGTTATTATAAATTATTTTCGTAATATAGCTTAAAGCATCTTTGGTTCCTTTGCCTTTTAGGAATCCAAACTGTTTTTCGCTTAATATTTTGTGTTTGTTAATAAAACTAAAGATTCTTTTGTATATGACCTTTTCAAAAATTTTGGCGATATTCGAAATTAAGGATATATGTCTGTAGTTTTTAACTAATAATTTTTTCCATGATTTGTAAATTGGTATCACTTCAGCAGCTTTAAGGGCATCTGGCCATATTGACTTTTCAATGCATTTATTGAAGATGTGTGCCATCAGCTATATGATCAGATATTGTTTTAAGTGTCTTAGAATTTATCTTATCAACTCCCCCATTCTTGAATTTCAAATTTTGGATAATTCTTTTAATTTCGTGTTCATTTGTAAAATTTAGAAATATTGAATTTATGTTGCGTGGTGGTAATTGAAAAGAATCGTTACTTGGAGCAATAATTTTGTCACTCATTTCTTTGCCCATCCTGCCGTAACAGTCATTCATGATATTTGCAATTTTGGATGGTTCTTTTACTCTCTCCATGTTTTCATTATATATTTCACGTATAATATTGTCTTTTTTACCTTTGTTGCCAAGTTTGGAATTTATAATTTTCCATAGCTGCCTTGGATTACCTGAGTTTTTTTCTATAAGTTCCTTATCATATTTTATTTTGGCATCTTTTATAACTTTGTTTAGGCATTTTACATAGTTTTTATATTCATTTTGTAATCTATCGTTCATTGGATACTTTTTAAGTTTTTTATACAATTCGTCCTTTTTTTTTACAAGATTTTAGGAATGCACTAGTAATCCATTCTTTTCTAGGTGTATACTTGACTTTAGCCTGGTTCCTTATTGATAGTTCTTGACAATGTTTTATTTCATCTATAAAAAGGTCTGTTGCTTCGTTTGGATCCTCGATATGCTTGTAATCCCCCCAGTATTTTTGATTTGCTATAATAGCTATTTTTTATAGTTTAATGAATAACTAGTTTTCTTATTCTCTATGCCTGCGTCCATTAGTGGTTTTTTTATGTCTATGAAAAGCGGGTAGTGATCAGTAATAAGTGTCTTTAATTTGAAAGTTTTAGTGTTGATTGAGTTAGTTTTTATGTAAATATTATCTATACATGTTCCACTATCAGTAGTTATATCATATGGTCTAGTCGTATCAATAAAGCCAGGGTAAAAACCATTTTGAAGAAAATTATATAAAAAATTCTGACTAATGTTGTCCTGTAGCATTATGTTAATATTAAAGTCACCTATTATCAGGTGGTTTTTAACGTTTCTCTTTTGATGCAGATATTGATTTACTTTTAGAGTGAACTCTGTATTATGCAGATCATGTGATCTGTACATAGCTGAGATTTCCAACTGACTATTGTTATTAAGGTTTATAATTGTATTTAGTATTTTTAGCCTACCCAGCTCTTTTACATTCGTTGTCTGATTTACATCTTTTTTTACGTATACGACTACACCATCTGATTTGTTAACATGGCTACGGTTGTAATATATATTGTATCCATTTAGTCTGTAATATTGATAGTGCTCTAGATTACCGGTTTCAGCACATACAATTACATATGGTTTGATTTTGAGCCTTTTAATCAAGATTTGCAATCTATCAAAATTAGTTTTTAAACCTCTTATATTCGTATATAAGATCAGATTATCTGTTGCTTTTCTATCTTGATTAAGAGACTTCAAATCATTATATGTAACTTCCCGTTTGTATAATTGTTCGTGTATATCTTCTAATACTTCACGATTCTGCGCCATTTGTTGCACTTGGTGTTTTTGGCGTTGCATTTGGGCTGGTTCCTGTGCTGGAAATACTTCCTGTAGTTCGGCTCGCTGCCCTCTGTCTTTGATTTAGCGTGAGCAATGATGGTCTTGTTAATGTTTCCGCGGGTACGGCAGGTCTGCTAAGTTGATTATCTTCAGTTGCACTCTGTTGTAGTCGAGACGGCCTCGCCGGCTTCCAGGTCGGTATTTCAGGCTTGATACGGTAATCATTTGCATCTATATATTTTTTTATCTTATTTTTTAGTATTTCACATTTGCTCATGTCGTATGGAGAATGATTAGTGTATAATTTTGTTTTGTATGTATTATTACTAAAGATACAGTTAGTGCATTCTGTTTTGGCGCTGACACATTTATTTGTTTCATGGTTACCTGTACATTTTGTGCATATTTGTCTGTTTCTACATTTGCTTCCATTATGCCCTAACCTCCTACAGTTGTAACATGGTGAGATGTTTATTAGATCATAGACCATACACCTTTGATGTCCTACAAAAAGTCTCTTACCGTTCTCTCTGATCTTCTTGTATATCTCGGGTGGTATTTCCATTATAATAGAACTGAGGTCTGTTTTTTCATTTGTGTACATATGTAGGACAGTACCATAGCAGCTTGGGTCAGCAAAGTTTCTAGAATTTATATCATGTTCAATTTCTTTCATGTCCATCTTTGTGAAGTTGTCTATTCCAACTATTTTTATTTTTGGGTTATTTAATTTTTCAGCAGCAATCTCACACTTTGGTAATTTTCTTTTAAGTACTTTTTCAGCAGTTTCTACACTCTCAATGTTCATACAGTTAATTATTATATCACTTTTATTTTTGGTATATACAGTTTTGATTTGTATGTCTTTTTCTTTCACTAGATATTTCGTAACTGTATCTAAAACATCACCATGTTTATATTTACCAATTTTAACGGCGATTTTTGGTATCTTTTTCGGTTGTATCTGTATCTCCTTTGTCTCCTTCGTCGTTTCCGCGAAAGATTTTTTTGTAAAATGGTTATCTGTTTCTTTTTCTTTATAAACTTCAAGCAACTCGTGCAATAGTTTATTTTTATCTTGCAGTTCTTTATTCAGTTGTTTTAATAACATATTTTCAGCTACCATAACCTCATTTTCACTTATATTATTTTTTGTTATACCTTGTACTTCTATTGTCTTTTCTTCTAGCTCCTCTAGGATTTCTCTTCTTATTTCATCGGTTTGCTTCGTTTTAATATGAGCTATTATCATTTTCGCTGTCTCACTCAAATTTTCCTCTTTCTCATTCTCCTCGTTGTTGGTTATGTTATCCACGTGCACATGCTCCGGGCAGATCACTAAGTTATCTCCTATGTCTTTTGTGTTGCTCAATCTATAGAAATCACTATTATGATATGCATTTCCACATATAATACAAATTACCGTTGCCAACAGTGTTTTTGAATGACATTTGTAATATTTTGTACTACTCTTATCGGGAGGTCGTTTCCTCGCCGACGCCATCTTGACTATGTTAATAGAAAAAATAAAATAAAATAAATTTGAGTACTTCAAAAGATTAAATGTCTTCGTCATTTCATCCTCCAAAAACATATAAAGCATGTAAAGGGATTAGAGCATAAACTCAAAACAGAAATTTGTTAGATATATATAAACAATTAGACATACATAAAAAACATAAATAGTATAAATAACTTAGAAAAAATGTAAATTTTTTACGTAATTTTGCTCAAATAGGGGGCAAATTTACAATTTAACAATTAATTTATATTGATGTGGGAATCTGTCGCTCTTCCCGAGGCAGCAGGTGTAAGAAATGAAAACCCTTGCAACGTGTGTATGCTTTTTGACGTTTCGGTGAGCAATGTCACCCTCATCAGAAACAAAGTTAGTTTTCTCACAATGTAATTTTTGTCGACCCCCCCCCCTCCCCCCGCTTGACTGCGGGGAGAATTTCAATAGTTCCTCTTACATTGGTTTCGGAAGTCGTTCAGGAAGATCGACAGATTCCCACATCAATATAATCACAATAACCGAGGGATAAATTCATACGATAACACACACCGTGTTATTACACCAATATTAACAATTAATTGTTTAATATCATATTTGATCATATAGCATAACTTAAAAAATAATTAATAGTATTATATTATGTTGTATATAAGTTAAAGCTCAGCTGGACATTACCGAATCGAACAAAATTTCTATATTCATTCAATTTTGTTCGAGGGGGCGATGTAACAGTCCAGCTCGCGTACCTAACACGTGAGGGGTATATCACGCGAGCATGCGCACAGCTATTGTTTAGGATATAGCATAGTATCACCGAGAGAGAGAGGACGAGGAAGAGCGGCTGGCATTCCCACTACTCCGCATGAGTACGTGAGGAGGGGGGCGGCGCGCGGCTTCTCTGCG
Organism: Torymus aiolomorphi; assembly: GCA_036365515.1. Taxonomy (NCBI): domain Eukaryota; kingdom Metazoa; phylum Arthropoda; class Insecta; order Hymenoptera; family Torymidae; genus Torymus; species Torymus aiolomorphi. The sequence goes on from CM070877.1 coordinate 85,226,829, forward strand.
CGTTCTACACGCATAGTCTATTCAGCTAACGCTCCCCTCTCCTCAACTTTCTCACTTCCCCTTTTCGAGCGAGCGAGTGAGCGAGCTACTTTTGTACAGTGCGAGCTTGGCGAAGGCACTCTCATTCTGGCAGTGCCCCGAGCCACACGTCTTGATCCGCCGGTGTACATCGCAAGGCGTACAGCGAACGGTCGAGACACATCCTTCCTTTTCCTTCTGTCGAATTCTAGGCCTTTAGGGAGTAGATAAGCTCCGCCGTTACACAACGTAAGGCGTGTAGCGAACGGGCTAATCACTTCAAAAAACAGAATATTTTCCCTAACTCCAACCCACGTGGCAAAGTCCTCGGCTTTTTGTGCAAGGCGCACGTACGCACAACGACGAAGCCCATGGGATTATTTTACCAGTGCGCGTATTTCCGACTCGGTCCTACAAAACCTCCAACTTATCACTGATGAGAAAGGGGCAGGTTACAACCCTTATAAAAAATAAGGGTTGCAACCCCTTAGCATAAAGTTCACGACCATATAAGCGTCTTTTTATAACAAATAATCTGGCGTTTGATTCATCAAAAAATTCCAATTCGTTCCGGAGGTATAAAAAAAAACTGGTTTTGAGGGTAAACTGTAAGGGTGATTTTCACCCCTTAAATCGACGAATTAGGAGATAAAAAAAAATACGTGTCACTCACTTTTTAAAGTACTACAACATATCCAAAAATTACTGAAATCCGAGAGTTCGGGTACCTTCCTTGTTAGACCAAAAATTGATCGGTATTACTTAAGCCCTATTATAACACTTTACTGTGAGGGTAGCATATTATTATTGCAGACAATCACTATTACCTATGTCGGACCGGCGCTACTTAGACCACGTATGATCGGTAGAGCTTAGGCCACATTAAGATAAGTGATCGCTGTGTTCAACGACAGACAGTAATTTAGACCACGTACGATCGGTTACGCTTAGGACGTAAAGACCGCCCACGTGAATTGCTAGACAGGTAGTACTTAGACCAAAATTGATCGGTACTACTTAAGCCAACGCAAAAGGAGAAAGAAAGGAGAGGAAAAATGACCCCAACAATGGAGAAAAAATTTTTTACGGTGTCTCTGGATGGTAGTGGAAAGGGTAATGCATGGACGTTCGCGCTTGCTTAGGTTATCACCAGTGCTACTTAGACCACGTATAATCGGTAACACTTAGGCCAGGATTAAAGCATGCGAGCGATTTGCATTATTCGAGTTAGGACGACTAATTGGGGCAGTAGTGCTTAGACCAGAGTTGATCGGCGCTACCTAGACCACTGGAATCCAGGGTTGTAATATGAGTTGCTGGACCGGTAAGGCTTAGACCAGAATTGATCGGCGCTACTTAGGCCACTGCAGCGAGGAAAGGAAAGGAGAGGCAAGGGTTACCAAAAAAACTATTTTAGGTCTACACTTACTTTTATTAAAGGTAAATAGTCGACCGAGATCTCGGACTGATCTGGTTTGTAGACTGTAGCGCGGCTGGTTTTAATGACAATGCTCCACCCTCAAAAACCTGCCGTATCAAACCAGGATGCGCGTCTTTGGATCTCACTACGCTCGAGCGCTAATATCACGCCATGCAATAATAGGCCACTTAAGTCACATGTATCGTAATATACTAATATAATTTTTATTTTGATATTGAATAAGATATTGTATAACATCATTCAAATACTTCTATTATATATCTATTTTTTATTATGTAATTTTTTTTAATATATAAAAGTATTATTCAAAATAAAAATTTTGATTTGATCCATACTTAAATAAATTTCATATACAATTTTCATTTAGTCGTTGATTAAGATCCTATAACATCATTTGAACAATTTCTACTTTATTTTATATTGCTATTGCGTATATTTTATATTGTGAAATTTGTTTTTTGAATAAATAAGAGCATATTCACGTTAAAAATTTTGATTTAAAAATCGTTTCTTTGATTTTATTCGTATTTTTATATGGATCAAATCGAAACTTAATTAAATTTTATATACAATTTTCATTTAGCTAATCATTAAAATCTCTTAAAGTCATTAAAATATTGGGTATATAAATAAGTTTCCGCCGTTTTCAAGAGATGGCTCCACCGATAAGATTACTTTGAAATCGTCAGATGCAAAATGTCACATAGAAAGTTTGGACACCTGGCAACAACATAACCTTAAAATACTATTGACTTTGTATTGGCATTATACATTTTTTTTTGTTCGAAAATGTCGAGTTTTGTACCGAATAAGCGTCATTTGCGGGAAGTTTTAATTTATTTATTTCATTTAAAAAAATCTGCTGCTGAGGCGCATCGGTCGCTTGTAGAAGTTTACGATGATGCTGCATTAAGTGAGAGAAGTTGTCGTGAGTGATTTCAAAAGTTTAAAAACGGCGAGTTTGACGTGGAATATAATGAACGCGAATGAAGGCCAGTCAAGTTTGAAGACGCTGAGTTAGAGGCATTATTGGACTAAGACTCATACCAAACTGAAGAGCAGTTCGCAGAAAGCTTGGAAAGACTCAACAAGCGATTTCACACCGTCTCAAGACCATTGGTATGGTACAAAAGCAAGGAAATTGGGTTCCGCATGAACTGAAACCCAGAGACGTCGAGCGCCGTCTTTTCACGTGCGAACAACTTCTCCAAAGACAAAGTCGAAAGGGCTTTTGCATCGAATAGTGACAGAGAATGAAAAGTGGATCTACTACGACAATCCAAAGCGTAGGAAATCATGGGGTAAGCCCGGCCATGTACCAACTTCAATGGCCAAACCGAATATTTATGGCAAAAAGTTAATGTTGTGCATTTGGTGGGATCAGCTCGGAGTAATCTATTAGTAATCTATTATACAAGCTACTCCAGCCTAACGAAACTATCACTGGAGAACGTTATCAACAGCAACTGTTGCAATTGAGCAGGGAATTAAAGCTTAAACGCCCCCAATATGCCAAAAGACATGACAAAGTGATTTTTCAGCACGACAACGCTCGGTCACATGTTGCAAAAGTCGTCAAGGATACTTTGGAAACTTTACAATGGGATTGTAGTTGACTTTATCACCCATGTTCATTGTATTTCTTAAGGGAATCGATGAAATAATGAGTACACAAGATAATTTAATACATTCTGTGCAACGTTTCTGTAATACAATTATTACCTTTATCAAGCACATATTATTTGGTGTAATCAAGGGTATAAAGTATGGAATAATTATAAGCACAAGACTGGAGATCAATACTTGTGCTTATAATTATTCCATACTTTATACCCTTGACTACACCAAATAATATGTGCTTGATAAAGGTAATAATTGTATTACCGAAACGTTGCACAGAATGAATTAAATTATCTTATGTACTCATTATTTCATCGATTCCCTTAAGAAATTTACAATGGGATATCTTACCCCACCCGCCTTATTCACCAGACATTGCTCCTTCGGACTACCACTTGTTCCGGTCGATGGCTCACGCCCTGGTCAAGCAGCACTTCACTTCTTACGAAGAAGCCAAAAATTGGGTCGATTCATGGGTAGCCTCAAAAGATGAAGAGTTTTTTCGACGTGGCATCCGAATGCTACCAGAAAGATGGCAAAAAGTAGTAGCCAATGACGGACAATATTTGGAATAAAATGTAAAGTATACTTTTTTACAACAAATTGATAATTTTTATAAAAAAACGGCGGAAACTTATTCGTATTTACAATAGCTTTTGTGCCATCATTATTTTTTATACACTTGTTGTCTTTATAACCTGGCATAATTCTGCTATTTTCATAATTTTCATGGAAAAGTTTAGCTTTATCTAGAGTATCACTTGATATGTTTTTGTTTCCCCTTTTGTCAGTTAAAAAGGAATGGCTATCTGATAATTTACGTTTCGTTGCGACCCAATGAGATGTATTAGAAAATTTCGCTCTTTGACGAGAGCTCCAGTTTTTTGGGAGTCATTTCAAAAGCAACATTTTTTCATTGTTGGATAAACTTTCATCGTTAAATGATTTTTTTAAATTGAAAATAATTTCTTTAGAATCCTCCGTTGACACCTCACTTTCTTTGTCAATTTCTGCATCAAATTTTAGTCTACAAGAATCACATATTTTTTCCTTATTTTCCAAGTACGGAAAACAAGCTTTCACTTTATCTGAAACAAATCTCAATTTAGGCGAAATCTTTGTTTCATCAAAAGGATTACAGCAACGATTGAAAATCTTAGACATTTTAACAAACTTTTTTATCGGAATGTAATAAATATTGAGAAAAAACAAATTTTCGGAGAGTCATAAATAACTTCAAAAGAGCTTTATTAAGTACTGGGAACAGCTCTGTTACTTCAGTTCCTCTAGTGGCCAAAACGATCACACGAGCCACTGCAACGATAGAAGCATAATAGATACAGACCTACAAAGGCACGGCACTGTCTTTTTAATCTTATTACTTTTGAATCCGTCATTTCTTCAACTTGAAAATTTAGGGTTTTGTAGCTTAAGTTGTATTTCTAGCAGGAAAAAATCTATCGATATATGTCTTTTGTTTTTTTTCTTACAGATTTAGTATACGATTACAAGCGAGTTGAACAGAGCGCATTTTACGCAAAAAATACGTTTGACGCGCCGGCTGGCTGGTTTCTGGCGGACGTTCCCATATTACTCTCAACCAAAAAAGATTGAATTTGGTTAAATATTACAAATTATTATTATTATGTATATATTTGATTATATTATTCTTAACAAAAACAGATTTAAAACAAACCGGTTGATTCATTACAAGAAAATAAAAGGCATCAACTACTATGGCCTGTTCACATATATTTATAAAATAACTTCATACATTAAATAGTATTGACATGTGCTTCTTGGACTTTAAATAGTTTCTGTTTTTTTTTTTTTTTCAAGTTATAATTATACTTTGCAAGTATTTTACAAACATTTATTACGTATTCTATCCTACGAATTATTGTTATATAACTTGTTTGTTGAAATTATTGTTATATAACTCATTAGTATTTTTATGATTTTTTATAATTATATTAATATCTTTTGGTTCATCAGTGATTTAATGTATTTTTATAAAAGATTCGACAATTAAATTGATTTCTTTATCATTATTAATTATTGTAGATTCCTCTATGTTATTAGTTTCCTGTTTATTTTTATTTACTTTATTTTCTGTAATTAGTTCATTACCATTATACCTTTCAATATTCGTTATTAATTTTGTTTTGCTGAATTTCTGATTAGTAGATTATTTCTTTTGTAGAATTATGGTATGATTCAACAGTATTAATACTTGGATATTGTTTGAGTATCTCACATTCTTCATTTGTATGATCTGGGTTTTTACAAAAGTCACAATGATTTCCCATTGCATTAGATTGCATTATAAGGTTTTTAAGTTTTTTGCAGTTGTCGATGTCATGCCCGATTCTTTTGCAATAATCACATTGAATTCTTTTTCTACTTACTGTATTGGGTTGTTGATTATTAAAAATCATGTTTCTTGGTTTGTAATTTTGTTCTTGAGTCTTGTTAATGAATCGGTTACAATTTCTTGTAGTATTTGGTAGTTGGTGAATTCCTTTGTTTTCTAAAATTTTGTAGTTTGTGCTATTTCGAGAATGAGCATTTATTTCTGGACAATACTTTGTTATAAGTCCGATTCCGTCGCAAATTTGACAAGTCATTCTATTTCTTAAAATCGCACGCTTACAATCTGATGCATCGTGGTCTTCTTCCTTACATATCGCGCACCACATTATTTTTTCGTTTATAGGGCAGTATTTCACCCAGCTAACTGCTAACAAACAGTCTTTAGTTGAGTGCTTCCGCAACAATCACAATCAAGTTCATATTTCTTTATAACAGGCCATTGAGCAGCTGTATGTCTTATGATTTGACAATATTGGCAATGAGTTAGATTACTTTTGTTGAATACACATATATTTATAGTATGGCCCTCTTGGTTACAAAGATTACATTTCATTTTATTTTTGACTGAATCGCAGTAGTATGATGTGTGGTTTCCACTTTTGCAATAAATACATATTGTATATGGACAAAGTAAGGCTTCATGACCTTGATTTTTACAAATTTGACAATGAATTATTTTGGATGGTATTGAAATTTCCCAAAAAGAAATACTGGTTTGATTGTTTCTTAACATATTTGTAGTTTATTCTATTTGAACTGCTTGTTTTATTTTTGTTATGCATTTGTTATTGTTTTATATTTTAGAGTTCTCCCTTCTTTATCTTTTTCTTTTATGTAATTCATATTAATCTTTTATATTTATATATTATTTTATTTTATTATATTTCTCTTTGTAATATCGTATTATCTTTTTTCCTTTATAATATTCTTGTTTGTATTGTAATGTGTATTATGATTTCCATTGTATCCATTTTATTCGACTGTATTTGTATTTCTTATTTCTCGTATCATGTATATGTCAAAAAGTCATTTATTTTGTAGAAAATTATTCTTATTTTCGTAATTATCATTTGTTAGATACTTTGTTAATAACTCGACGAGCCGTACGCATTTATTTTCGGTAGTTTTGGCATTTCATGCTACAATGAATGACCCCAACTACTTACTGCAAAATGTGAGGCTCGAACTTATTCTATATTAGTTATATTAGTATTTTATAAGAGTATTTCCCTCGTCTTTCAAGAACTTACTTTACAGATTTATCGTTTGATCGCAAGGATCTAGTGAATTTACGTTCGATTTGTATCGGAACCACTGTGAAGTTCCGGAAAATAGTTATTTTATTCTTTTATTTTAAATAGTCTAGTGAACTAATGTTCGATTCTTACCGGAACCACTGTGAAGTCTTGAAATCTGAGGAATTTGTCCTTTTATGTTTTATTAGTTATTTATTTTTGTTTGTATTACCCTTTTCCCCTGGTGAAGGTCTTGGAAATAGACTGCTGTTCAATCAAATGCACTGTTTATTTAATTATGAAATTACAATAAATTGATATAAAATCGCAATTAACTTTACAAAATGCTTTAATCGATCTATTCTATTAGTTTTTAATAAATACGCGTTGATTTCGCGAATCAATTATTACCGATAAATTATTGATTTCAACTATGTAAGTATTTCCTCGTAAAATGCTATAGGCTCGTATTGGCCTATAAAAATGATCACCACTCCTATTGTCGACCGGAGTGCTACGGAGCTCGCGATCTGTTGCACAATTGCTGATATGTGTAGCGTACATCGTCGTATTTATTACGCAGATAATTTAGGTTAAAGATGATTTCGACGATGAATCGAAATCATCTTCTAAACAAGTTTAATGAGCGCAAGCCGTAAGTAGTTCGATTGCGGCATTTGGAAGTGCTGAATTCACAACAACTGCTGCACGTATACTTTTCGATTACCCGCTGCATTGCGGTGTTATGTGTACAGAATTTCGGCGTGTGTATGCTTTCGCAAGTTTGATGACCGTGCTACGCACGATGCCTCGTATTTGAAAATGCAACGATTTAGAATTTCGCAGACACATCAATTTATAGGTCAGGAAATTGCTGATGAGAATATGAATATAGATTTTAATTTTAGAGATATGACACAGACGTAACAAGAAAATCAATTTCCTGATGAACTACCTTAAATTATATTTGAGCTTGAACTAATTTTTGGAATAATCGCGATTTAAGAAGTGAATACAGTAAGAATTTCTCTCACTCAATTTTGAGATACAAATTTTAAAGTTTAAACTTGTCTGAACTAATTTTTCGAATAATCACGATTTAAGAAGTGAATATAGTAAGAATTACCCTCACTCAATTTTGAGATAAATATTTTAAAGTTTAAACGTTTATGGATTAATGTTGGGTTTTTGATAGGTAGGAATGAATACGCAAATAAATCAATACATATATGTATATACTCTTGTCTTTATTACTCGCTCCTATACATACGTGTGTATCACGCTACGGACAAAGTCCGACTGACTTTGCGCGCACGCAGCGCTCACTCTGGCGCTTCGTATGCCCTCTACCTTTATTATCAAATACAGTATAATGCGATGTAGACTGTACACCTATAACTCAACACTCCCTCTCACATCATTCAAATCACATTATACATTTCACCACTATTACGCAGTTACATATTTAAAAGGTTATTGCTCTCCCAAGCGCTCGCGTTCAATGATAATTTTTATTGTGGGTGTAGTAAATTCATACACCATAGATCCTTTTGAGCATCATAAATTTATTGATACACCGACATTTCGGGAGTATAATTAACTCCCCTTATCAAGGCTAAACACAATGAACATACAAAAAATATTAAACATAACGGCAATTATAAAATTTCTTGTCACATTAAAGAAAAAACTTTCTTTTCCCTTACCATTCGAGGTGGTATATCAATTTACAAATTTATAAAGCGGCCATAGCGTGGACTCCGCGTATCAAACAGTTTTTCTTTTTACAACAGATTTTTATTAAATCACCAACATTTGTAAAGCAATACCTGTATAATGAGAATATTTAGAAAATTAAATTGTACTAAAGAAAAAACCCAAAATAAGAAAAAAGGCATGAAAATTTAAAAAAAACTTACATGTTACAAATCAGTCGTTTAGTCATAACGTCAAAAGCTGTTTTACCCAGGATGATGTAATCTCACTGTCCAAAAGAGACAATAAGAGTTACGGGCATCTCCGGGGCTATTTATACGGAATAAAGTAGTGGAGATAGAAATTTAGTAAGGAAATTAACTTAGTAACGCAGTGCCCACCAATGAAAAACTACTCTCTGCTGCGTAACCGACGAGAATTTATGAATTTGTTAGGTTTGTTACGAATGTTGGTTGATCTATTAATAATGTCGACTGTGGATTTATAACAATTTTTTAGTTTGATAGTATCAAACTGTCTATTCATATTATTATTGGTACTATAAATGTGTAACATCTCAGAAAACAATCTTTTATTCTTATAACTTTCGTGATCAGCGATATTGACCTTATTAAAATCTATTTTATGATTATAAAAGTTTGCATGTTCGGCTAAAGCCGACGTGGTGTCACCATTCTTAACACTACGCTTGTGTTCATTAATGCGTAATCGTAATTGTCTACCTGTCTGTCCAATATATGACATTTTACAATCAGCACAATTCACTTAGTAAACTACACCACTTTTTTCAAACTTATCAACATTATCCTTACCTAATTTAATGTATTTAGAAAGTTTATTGCATGGTTTTTGTATAACCTTATAACTATTACGAGACAGAATTGATTTTAATTTGTAACTGAGATGTTTAACGTATGGGATAACGATGAGCGATTTTTTAGAATCATCTGCAGTATTCGAATCGTTTATGTCAATTTGTAATTTTTTTGTAAAAGATAACCTACGTTGTATACCCTCGTTAATAAATTTTAACGGATAACCATTCTCAACAAGTAATTGTTTTACAATATTTAAATTTTGTACATGAAATCTACTGTGTGATAAATTAATAGCTTTATCAACCAAACCATAAACAATCGCTCTTTTTTGTGATAAACAATGATGCGAATCAAAGTGAACGAATCTACCAGAATAAGTACTTTTTCTGTATCAATTTGAAATAATTTTATTACCTTCTCTTATTAGAGACATTTTTAAAAAATTGAGATTTATTCTCCTCATTTTCCATCGTGAATTTCAAATGTTCATTAAACTCATTAAATTCACATAAACATCGATCTATATCATTTTCCTTAATAATCAATAGACAGTCATCAACATAACGTTTATAGAAAACAACACTATTTTTAAGGACATTGAGACAATGAAGTTCTAAACATTCGAGAGCTAACTCTCCAAACCACGGACTAGAACAACCACCCATAGGAGCCCCATGAATTTGTTTGAAGTACTTGCCATCAAATTTAAAATATGTAGAAGACATAAGAAAAATAACACCATCAAGAAACTCTTGTAAACTTAAATTAATTTTGCACTTTAAATACTTCCATTTACGTCTGATCCCCGTAAGCACTAAATCAATATTTATGTTAGTGAATAATGAAACAACGTCAAAGGAAACTAATCTACAATTATCGGGTACGTTAATTTTTGAGACAGAATCTAATAATTCGTAACTATTTTTAAGTGAGGATTTAGGTTTCGGCAAATACTTTATAAAAAACGTAGAAATAGCTTCATCAAGTTTATACGTTGGCGAGTTAACCGTCGAAACAATAATTCTGATTGGCAAATCTTTTTTATGGATCTTTATTAAGCCATATGCACGCGCTAGATCTGTATTGCTATTGTTTGTTTTCAAAATGTCAACGCTGGAATCAAGGTCACAAACGCCACGATTAATCCACTTTTTTATTAATAAATCTACTGACTTTTTTAGAATGTTAAGTGGACTTTTGGAAAGTTGCTTATAATATTTATCATCCGAGAGAACTTCAAGGACTTTTTTATTATAATTTTCCCTGTCAATTGCAATCGTAACATTTCCCTTGTCAGCTTTAGTAAATAATATATTTTTGTTATCTTTAACAAATTTGTCAGTAGCTGAAATTTTACTCATAATAACTGCATCTGTATGTGACAAATGTAATTTCTTTTTTGCAAAGGAATTTACACAGTTAACTAACTCACCACGTAATTTATTAGATTCATCAGACACGTCTGTAATATAACAATCCAAATTTTTAAGAATTTGAAAGTATGTGCTCTGACTCGGATTGCATGTAAAATTAAAATTCTGCCCTAGCCTAACAATGTCCTGTATATGTTGTGGAATGTGATTTTCTGTTAGGTTTATAAACCATTTGTCATACCTATTGTTATCATTAGTATTATCACCATTGTCACAGATATTATTATTAAAGTTACACATTGTTAATACTTGACAGTTTCTCTGTGAGTTATCGTCCGCAGAACTCCGTTGGAAATTATCATAGTGATAATCATAATTATATTTATCATAAAATAATTTGGAAAACTTTTTGTTGTGTACGTTTTGCCATTTGAGTTTAATAGAACAGAGAGAATTTTTATAATGTTTAATAAAAGCTTTAACTATTTTTAAATTAGTAAATTTCTTAGTCATATAAAACAAATCATTCTTTTTCTTTTGCAATCTATTTATCTTTGAATAAAAATCAGTAATTTCCAATTTAAGCAATTTGTTCAAGACTAGATTTGTTAAGCTATTAAGTTTGTTTTTTGAAATATTACTATCCAAATTAATGTAACTAAAAGCTTTGGTAGTATTAACAATGTGTTTAGGAAAAACGTCATATTTCTTACATTATTAAGGAAAACGATATAGATCGATGTTTATGTGAATTTAATGAGTTTAATGAACATTTGAAATTCACGATGGAAAATGAAGAGAATAAATCTATCAATTTTTTAGAACTGTCTCTAATTAGAAAAAGTCATAAAATTATTTCAAATTGGTACAGAAACAGTACTTATTCTGGTAGATTCGTTCACTTTGATTCGCATCATCCTTTATCACAAAAAAGAGCGATTGTTTATGGTTTGGTTGATAAAGCTATTAATTTATCACACAGTAGATTTCATGTACAAAATTTAAATATTGTAAAACAATTACTTGTTGAGAATGGTTATCCGTTAAAATTTATTAACGAGGGTAAACAACGTAGGTTATCTTTTACAAAAAAATTACAAATTGACATAAACGATTCGAATACTGCAGATGATTCTAAAAAATCGCTCATCGTTATCCCATACGTTAAACATCTCAGTTACAAATTAAAATCAATTCTGTCTCGCAATAGTTATAAGGTTATACAAAAACCATGCAATAAACTTTCTAAATACATTAAATTAGGTAAGGATAATGTTGATAAGTTTGAAAAAAGTGGTGTAGTTTACAAAGTGAATTGTCTTGATTGTAAAATGTCATATATTGGACAGACAGGTAGACAATTACGATTACGCATTAATGAACACAAGCGTAGTGTTAAGAATGGTGACACCACGTCGGCTTTAGCCGAACATGCAAACTTTTATAATCATAAAATAGATTTTAATAAGGTCAATATCGCTGATCACGAAAGTTATAAGAATAAAAGATTGTTTTCTGAGATGTTACACATTTATAGTACCAATAATAATATGAATAGACAGTTTGATACTATCAAACTAAAAAATTGTTATAAATCCACAGTCGACATTGTTAATAGATCAACCAACATTCGTAACAAACCTAACAAATTCATAAATTCTCGTCGGTTACGCAGCAGAGAGTAGTTTTTCATTGGTGGGCACTGCGTTACTAAGTCAATTTCCTTACTAAATTTCTATCCCCACTACTTTATTCCGTATAAATATACCCGGAGATGCCCGTAACTCTTATTGTCTCTTTTGGACAGTGAGATTACATCATCCTGGGTAAAACAGCTTTTGACGTTATGACTAAACGACTGATTTGTAACACGTAAGTTTTTTTTTTAATTTTCATGCCTTTTTTCTTATTTTGGGTTTTTTCTTTAGTACAATTTAATTTTCTAAATATTCTCATTATACAGGTATTGCTTTACATATGTTGGTGATTTAATAAAAATCTATTGTAAAAAGAAAAACTGTTTGACACGCGGAGTCCACGCTATGGCCGCTTTATAAATTTGTAAATTGATATACCACCTCGAATGGTAAGGGAAAAGAAAGTTTTTTCTTTAATGTGACAAGAAATTTTATAATTGCCGTTATGTTTAATATTTTTTGTATGTTCATTGTGTTTAGCCTTCATAAGGGGAGTTAATTATACTCCCGAAACGTCGGTGTATCAATAAATTTATGATGCTCGAAAGGATCTATGGTGTATGAATTCACTACACCCACAATAAAAATTATCAGTTACATATTTATCTTACAAGAATGCAATTTCTTAACAATATCAATTCATTTAATCTAGAGTTGACTCTTATTTCAGTCTTTTCAAGTTTATACTGGGTTTTGAATGATTTCCGTCACAACTTGCATGGGTCTACTTCAATCAGTTGTCTTAGGATCAGTTACCGTCATCCCAGTTCTCACTCTTTCCTGTAAAGAGAACAAATTATTAAACATCATTCTTATTAAGTATTTGTTAACCTTTAATATAAATTTGTTTCTAAGGCCTTTGTAAAAATATCGGCCAACTGTTCTTTAGATTCTAACCAGTTTATTTGTATGTAATCGTTATTAATACATTCTCTGACATAATGAAGTCTCCTATCTATCATATATCTTAGTTTATTACCATCATTTAACTCAGCACACGCTTGTGCTGTCTTGTTATCACAAAACAAAGTCATTGGATACAAGTCTCGTCTAATTATGAACTTCAATGGGTTGTATAACGCCATCAAATCTTGGCAAACCTCACTCATCGCAACATATTCGGCTTGGCAAATGGACAGTGCAACACTCGCCTGCTTGTGTGTTCTCCATGCTAGAGCATCACTATAAATATTTGATCACAAAACCACACGTAGTGAGTGAGTTTTCACATTCTAACAAACTTGCGTCCGAGTAAGCTACCAGTCCTTTTGACTTAGCCTCGTATATTAACCCGTAATGTTTGTCCCTGACAAATACTGCATAACTCGTTCAGCCATGCTCCATTCCAGATTAGTGGGTGCTATTTGGTGCCTGCTCAGCACATTTACAGCGTAGGATATATCTGGCCTCGTGCAATTTTCCAGATAGATCAACGAACCTACCACCTCTCTACATACTCTATTAGGTACTAAGACCAAGTTGCTCTCGTCCTCCTCTCTATTTTTCCTTTCCCTATTTGCTACCTGACTCGTCACCATTGGTGTAGCTACTGGAAGAGTGTTTTCAAATCCAAATTTCTTAATCATGTTTGTTACAAACTTTTCTTGACCCAATTTCAATCTTTGAGTTCTCTCATCTCGTTCTATCTTTATTCCCAAAAATTCTTTTAGCTGACCCAGATTTTTAATTACAAATGACTCTCTTAATTTATTAATCGAGATCATTGGATTTGAATCCTACGTTTCCTACTACTTGTATGAATTTATTATTCCATCTTTTCGGACTAATTTTGAGACCATAGAGTGATTTATGCACTTTCCACAAATTGTGACTTCAGATCTCACTACTACTAGTAATTCCTTCCGAAATTTCCATGCGAATGTCAACATCTATTTCTCCATACAAAACACAGTTTCTACATCCAACTATTTGAAATCCAGCTTATTTTTATTGACTATAGCAAGGAAAGATCTAACTAATGGCAATCTTGAAACTGGTGCATAGGTTTCTCTCAGTCATAATTATTTTTATCCTTAAACCGACTGATAACTAATCTAGTTTTATTTTTGACATTACCTGCCTCATCTATTTTCCGTTTGAAGATCCATCTAGAGTCTAAAATGTTGTTTTTTAGCTTTTTCTATCGGCAAACTCTCCCTTTTGACTACTTCAAACACTCCTTTGTCCCTAAGTGAATTTAGTTCTGGCTCTATTACCCTTTTCGAATTTTCTCCCTCTGTCGAGTTAATCGCTTCACGATAAGTTTGTGGATCTCCCTGGATTTTAGCTAATAGGGCGTGATACGCTATGTCTCTCTCTCAGTTCAGATTCAGAACTTATTTTTGAACAAGAGTCTCACTCTGTTTCATACATAGTATGCAGTACCTCTTTCTCTCTAGATTCATCTGCCTTACTCGGTCTACTGGGCTTTCGTTTATCCGCGAGCCCTGTTCCCTTCTCTTTAATTCTCCTACAAACTTTATTTTCCAAAAATTTCACGTGCCTACTCTCATACAGATTCTTTTCTTATGCTACATAAATTATAAATCCTGTGGGTTTATAGCCTACCAGAAAACCTCTCAAAGCCTGCTCTCCGAATTTATAATTATTATTTCTCGGTGTTTTAAATATACTAACACATCCAAAACATTTGAGCTGTTTTACATCAAAACTACAGTTCGATACTAATTTGCAAAGAGGTATATTCATGTCTATAGAACGGTGTGGGGTTCTGTTATACACATACACTGCCGTTTTTTTTATACAGCTAAGTCCCACATGTTGGGTGGCAAACCAGAATCGAACATCATTGACCTGACTTTTGTTTCTAGAGTACGATTAAACCTTTTTGCTAGACCATTGTGTTCCGGGGTATCCGGAAACGCAGTTCTGCTTCGGCTGACTTATTTCCATTTATTTTCTTCAGTTCTTTAACTGTTTCTTTACAAACAAACTCTATGCCTTGATCGCATCTTAACTAACACATTTTATTGTCAGAACCTATCATGTTCCTCATACTTGCAACACATTCTTTCAACTTTGCTTTTGATAACCTTTAATTTATTCCTAATACTATTCTCTCTTTAGACATAGGGTCATAAATATTTATCTTTTGATTATCTAAATAGATTTGCAATCTCTAATCTACAACCTGTATAAGTAGCAACAAATTTTCAGACTATATTCTTTCGAATATAAATCATCCTTTAATACAAATTCTCCGCCTTTCTCTGTTCTGAAATTAATTGACCCTGAGCCTACTGTCTTAAGCGAACTATCTTTATTTGCACATCTCATTGTATGATTAGTGTTTCTATCTTACTTTTCAAAAATTAACTCAGTTTTACTAGCATGCTCTGTCGCTCCACAATCAGCTATAAATTTAAATATCGCGTTACGTTTATCGCTCCTTGATCTATTTTGATCATCGGTAATATAATAGTTAATCGCATTACCTTCGTTCTCATCCTCTCTTTCTCCGTACTCATCTCCGCCGCGACCTCTGGTACCGCGTCCACGCCCGCTGGCTCTGCCTCTCGCAGATGGACGTTTAGGAGAGTCATCCCTCCGACTCTCTTCCTCTCTCTTCCTGTTTCGATACTCTGGCCTCGCGACCTGGCTTGAAGCAGATATAGCATAGTCGTTGCCCGGGAGTAGGACAGCGATATATGCCCAGGTCAGCCGCAAGAATAACACCTCGTGTCCGATCCGACACGTTGACTTCGATCGTCTCTCTGTAAACCTCTGGCATGGCCACCATGGAAACCACATCTAGCTAGCATGGCTGTTTTGGCCACATCTCTGCTCTCGGCTGCTGATTCCACCTGTAACAAATAATCCTTTAGTCCTGAGTATGACACGTCTTGCCCTGTTGTTTTGTCTGGTAAGACAAATGCCTGGCACTGAATCGACCTCCGCATGCATAATAATGTTTTTTTTCTCTTTTTCTGACATTTTGCCAGCATCAAATAAGTTCTCATACGTATAAATTTTCTCTTCGAATTCATCCCAAAACTCAGCAGCTTTTTCCCTTTTGGGGGTTAAATCTCATCTCATAAATCTTTTCTAGCAGAGACGCTAGTAATTCTCGTTTCTAATCTTATATTGTATATATATTCTTTCAATTTAATTAGAATCTCCCCAGGCTCTTTCAGATCAACAATATTTGCATAATACTTCTCATCAATGTGATAAATTATTACGTCTCTCACTTTATGTTTGTCTTCTGCTAACTTACTTTCAGATACATTACAAATTTGATTTAACATCTATGTTTAATACCTACTCGAGTTTTTCCGTTCTCAATTCTTATCTCAAATAAGCATCAAACACAGCAAACTTACTACTGGCAATCAATTTGTACACTCGATTTGTACCTGAGAATCCCGAAACACTTCTACTTGTATTTTGTCTGCAAATTTATAACTAAATTTGTGCTCTCATTTACTTTACTCTGTTCTTTCAAAATACTATCTACTCTCTCTGAAAGTTTCTGATCTATCTACGCTTCTACATCTATTTTTCTCATCTCATTGACCTCGTCTCCTTTACGCATATTAGTTTTTATAATCTTATTTGATTAACTCACCATCGGTCTGGTTCTCACCCGTCTCGTCTCTCTACTTCTGTTGCATCTCATTCCTCCTCGCTCTCGTACTATACCAGCTCACTTTCTTCTGGTGTTGATACTGACGACTTGAGTGAGCTTGCAGCCTGAATATTTATACATTTGGTATGTGATCTGTCAATGACTTCTGCAAATTCAATTTTTACTCATATCCTGAGTCTGATCAAACTCATCTGAACTGCATGAGAGATCTTCTCTGTTTGATCTTCATGACTCTAAGCACATTTTCTCCCTGCTGCTGCAGATGAAGTCTGTCCTTTATCCTGACTTCTCCAGACCCTGTGGGACCCCATCAAACCATCCTTCAAACAACACACTTAAATTAGTTTTATTGTATTATTAAATCAGTAAGTGCATGGATTCTTCCTACACTTTTCTATCTTTCTATGCTTTGATTCACATCTCAAAATTACGCAAACTCTCGACTTTACCTTAACTTCAAATTGTCTATCTCTTTTCAAACACATTTTTCAATTTGCATATACAAATTCTATTCAATTAATTATATTTATATGTTTATATAAGTCTATATATACATATATATAGGTCTCATCTATTTCTCATCTATCTTACTTTTGCGCGCGACTGAACTTACTGTTTTCTCATCTCTTTCTCATCTCTTTCTCATCTCTTATTTTCCATATAGCTATATGCACATCTCTTTCTCATCTCTGTCGATTCGAATCATGACGTCACTTTACTCATCTCTACTTCTGCGCCTTCTCCAACAACACGGCTTTTGCTGTCTAACTACTCGTCTCTCATACAGCTTATCATCTTCATCTCATCTTTTTAATTAAGACGACTTACAATCTCTCTTCGAACTAGACGTGACGTCCTCGTCTTTAATTGCGCAACTTAAATAAACTCATCTCGGCGTGTGTACACTCTCATCTCTCTCATCTCATCTCTCTCTCTCTAGTTCGAAACCGTGTTGTTAAGCGGCCTCCTCTCACGTTGAAGCTATCCCGCTAGCAAGCATGCGCCATGTGATCCGGAGTCGCCATCTCTCGTCTCACGCACACTACACTGCATAGTGTACGCACGGCACACCGCACCGCGCCGAGTCCCTCGGTGCGTCTATGTAGTGCGCTGGTCCGCGCGTCTATTCTTCGCAGCGCGCATCGACTCTCTCTCTCTCTCTCTCTCTCTCTCTCTCTCTCTCGCATTCGCGCTGCGTACTTCATACTTGCGCGACTGTCATCAGCGCGCCTCTCGGCACGCTGCTCCTCGCCTTTCTGCTCCACGCGCATCTGTACTCTCTCTCTAGCATGCCGCGGGCCGTGTAGCAGCTACCGCACAGCTCTCAACTCTTCCCCTTCACCGCACGCCTGTCGGCTGTAGCTGTGCGCGCATGCTATCGCACCTCGCCTTATCGCCACGGCTACTCTCTCCGTACATGCGCGGTGTTGCTGCGCGCAAGCCATTCGACACACGCCGTCGTCATTTCCGTGAGCGCGCTCCCTCCCCTCCCGCCGCTCGCACCCGGCCTAAATCTCCGACCATGCGCGGGGCTCTCGCAGCGGGATGACGGAAGCCGCGATACGACGCCATGACACTCCATCTTGGCCGCTGCGCGCGCACACGTGTAGCTTCCCGCGCAAACCTGTTGCGCACGAACGCCGGTTCCGAGAATCCAGCACATTCCCTCTCGCGGTTCCTCGGAATTTTACATGTTTCCACTCGCATTTTTCTTTTCTAACTTTCCGCGCGTCTACTCAAAATTTTACATGTTTCGATCCGTGCTTTTAACTTCTAATTTTCTGCGCGTCTCTACTCGAAATTTCACACGTTTCGGTTCACGCTTTTCATTTCTAACTTTCCGCGCGTTTTTCTTACTTTTCACGACTCTCCTAGTTTTCGCATCTTTCCTACTTATCGCTTCTCTTATCCAATTTCGGCCGAATCACTTTCGCACTTCACATCTCACTATTCTTACATACATTTATCGGTCGTTTCACCTGGACCACCGGCCGCCATTTTCGCCCCGACTGACTGTCCTGATGCAGTCTCCTGCAGCGGCGCCAATAGGTCGTTGCTTCCTGGGGCCTCTGTGGAGTAAGATGCGAGACAGGAGAAACTTTCTGCTCTTGAGTACTTGGTTCTGTCTCACTTCACTTAACACACACGAGCACCTTCTGTGCTGTGAGATACGAACGGGGAGAAACCCAGTCTCTCGTTCTTGCATTTTTCTCCTTTCTCACAACACTATACACTTCTCAAATATTGCGCAGTGGAAGCGTTCCTACCGGCCCATAATCTGTTGGGTTTTTGATAGGTAGGAATGAATACGCAAATAAATCAATACATATATGTATATACTCTTGTTTTTATTACTCGCTCTTATACATACGTGTGTATCACGCTACGGACAAAGTCCGACTGACTCTGCGCGCACGTAGCGCTCGCTCTAGCGCTTCGTACGCCCTCTACCTTTATTATCAAATACAGTATAATGCGATGTAGACTGTACACCTATAACTCAACAATTAATATATGAATCGATACAACACGAAGAGTACATTTATTACTAATTAAACTTTTATGGTTCACGGGCATATAATTATATATACACTAATTTTGCCTTCACAAAGTTATGTAAATGTTTTTATTAGCGGCCCCTGATATTTGTGTTTACATAATATTTTATTGAAAATAAAAGAAGAGGATGACGAAAATTATAACGGACCATTAAAAAAATCAAAATTAGAAGTATAATTTCAATTTTTATAATATGCAGACAATTATTTATAATAAATATACACAATTATTTATAATAAATATACACAATTATTGAATAATAATATATTTATAATTTAAAAATGGAGTTATTACATATGATCTTGAAAATATGAGTAAGTTTATCGCAGGGTATATAGCAATTTTTTAATTTTATATTTTAAAATATCACTTTTTTTTAAATAAAATAAGTGTCAAAAAACAAATAATTTTAATAATAAGAAAAAAATATTCCATTTTTTAAATATTAATAAATTATTAAATCATTCAAAAAAAAAGTATAATGAATAAAAATATTTTATATTTAAAATATATACTATACGTATAGGAACGATACGTTAATTTGGAGGAAGCTACGTGCCAATGAATTGGCAGCGGTTTTTTTACATTAAATATGAAAAAAGATTCATTTTTAGTCAAAGATTAAAGTGCAACTATTGTCCATTTACAATACTTAGATTTCTACTGTCACATATGAGGAAATCTACAAATAACATTCATTTAGAGCGACCACCAACTCAAAAAAAAATTTTGTGCTATATCTCTGGAGCAGGGCTTTTCTTCTTCTATGGGACATACAATACACGAAAAAAGCCATGTTCCAACAAAATTGATCTCGGCACACTGTTTTCTCAGCCATTTTTAGTATGCGCATATGAAAAGAAAATAGAAAAAATATACCAATAAATGTATCATTTGTATATTACATAGCTTTCTAAGCCGGTAAAAATGTTTCGCTTCCGATGAAAATTAAGTACAAGAATACAGTTTTATTTAGTACGAGTTCGGTTTTAATTAGTAGTTTAGTAAAAAAGTTTCTGGGGGCTCGAGTTTAGCGGGAAAACGAAAAAAATGTATAAAAAAGCACATCATGCTTTGTTTGTGTGTAATATTACATAGCTTTTAAGGTGGTAAAAATATTACAATTTCAATGAAAATGAAAACCACGAATAGAGCTTTATTTTGCACAAGACCGGTTTCAATTGGATGTTTAGGAAAAAAAGTTCCTCGGTACTCGAGTTTACTGATCATCGCTAAACACCCTGAAAAAATAGATTTCGTCATTGTTTTCACAAGCTCAGAACGATCTCTTATTCTTCATTAAAAATATATTTTCATACAGTTATTATGTAGTATGTCTATATACATGTGCAAATCTGACGTCAAATCCGTAACCAGCGACCCCGAAAACCTTTATATACTAAATTTGGTCCAAATCGGTTGAATTTCGAAAATTTTCCTAAAGAACACAGCAGTTGAAAAGTTGGATCAATTTACGACATTTTTGATAGTTTAAGGGTTATCATAATTTATGAACGGTAACTCAATCTTTATCACTCGCACATAACGAAACGTCCACCATTTAAAGCGCCGGAAAATACACTTACTAGCTGTAAATGTTTACACAGATTTCGTTATGTGCGAATGATAAAGATTGAGTTACCGTTCATAAATTACGATAACCCTTAAACTACCAAAAATGTCGTAAATTGATCCAACTTTTCAACTGCTGTGTTCTTTAGGAAAATTTTTGAAATTCAACCGATTTGGGCCAAATTTGGTATATAAAGGTTTTCGGGGTCGCTGGTTACGAATTTGACGTCATATTTGCAAAATTCAAGATGGCGGATCCAATATGGCGGACGAAATCCTGAAAATAGATCGTACTTGAACCGGAAAATGCAAATTTCCGAATGGCGGATTAAATTTTTAATTTTATCGAATTCGAATAGAAAATTGCGTGCATAGGTTTCTTTAGTCGATCATAACTAATCAGGGATCAACATTTTAAATTCCAGAAAGGGGTATCGTCTGTCTACCGTATCTGATCGACACGTTGCCCAACTAATACCAACTTGGAGGTCGACGATCTAATAAGTCTTTTTTATGTTTTTTTCTCTTCTTTTTGTTTTTTTTTTTATTTTTTATCTTTTTTAATTAAATTTTTTTTTAATATTTTTGTTATTGTAATAAACGAAAAAAATAATTATATCGTTTTCTATATGTATCATCAAATTAGCGCATCAAATCTGATCCCATATTCGTAACCAGCTACTGAAAAAGTCTAAATATATACTTTTCAGTTCAAATACGATCTATTTTCAGGATTTCGTCCGCCATATTGGATCCGCCATCTTGAATTTTGCAAATCTGAACTCAAATTCATAATCAACGATCCCAAAAACCTTTATATAGAAAATTTCATCCAAATCGGTTGAATTTAAAATATTTTGTCCACCATCTTGGTTCCGCCATCTTGAATTTTGCAAATCTGAGCTCAGATTCGTAATTTGGTCCAAATCGATTGATTTTTTGAAAATCGTTATTTTTACCTGGTCTCGGCCGCCATATTAAATTCGCCATATTGGATTTCAACCCACTATCAGTTCTATCTTTTAGAGAAACACAATATGCCACCAAATCCAGAGAATTAGCAATCTACGTTGAACTTCTTGTTCAAATTTATGAATTTTTAAAAAAAAAATTTTGTAATTTTACATTTTTTGCTTTTAGCCGCAATTAAAAAAAAATGGTGCCAGATAGAGCGATTCTGAGGTCAGATTCGGAAAGAGCGTGAAAAACTACTGTAGGGTATGAAGTTTTGTAAATATTGAACAACTTTTTCCTAAGGAACACAGCAGTTGATAAGTTGGAGCAATTTATATCATTTTGGTAGTTTAAGGGTTAACTTTAAAACTACTTATGGACTTATATGGGGTATCTAAGATGATTTCTTTATCATCATTATAAACTATATTATTCGGTATTGTATAATGATAACAATCAGAATTTAAGTAGCAACTTGAACAAGATAAATTACGAACAGATAATGTATCTTTATTCATGTGAGACCATACAAGTTGATGTGCATTGAGCATTCCTTGAATAGTTTCTAATTTTTTGGGTATTATAGCATCTATTGCTGTAATACTATCTTCTACAACTAAATAGGCATTAACTTTACAGTTTGAACGATTTATTAAATCGACCATATCTCTTGCACATAAAATGTTATTTCCGCACGCCACATGTCTGTCGCAGAATTCTTTTGTAGTACCACCAATACCATTTGCTACACTTTTGCCATGGCCCGCTGCAGAATAGTTCCAAGAGGCGCTTTTAAGATTTAATTTTCTACAGAAGTAATCATATAAATAAAAATGAGATTTGTTCTTATACTACGTCGTGGGGCCATCAGCCTGAAATTGGATAACTTCTACGTTTGGTATTAGTTCTTTCATTTTGTCGAAGACAGGAGTTAAAAGAGCCATACTCATGCTGCATCGTGCCAAAGGCAGTCCGACATTACTGAGAATGATTGAAATTTAGTCTTATTTACATTATTTTTATAATAAAAACCCCCGGTTTGTAATGAAACACGCACCTGCGATGCTCCAAAATGTACAGCTTGTACTTCTTTGTTGTACTTACAATAATAGTTTTGGGAAAAATCCGTTACTAAGTATACTTGATTTTCACGAAAATTATTTTTTAGAAACTCGAAAAACTTAAACTGATGAGTGCAAGTATAAGCGTGAGTCAATAAAAAATAAGGAAAATAAGGAGTAAGCCAAAAAAATAAGGAATTTTTTTATTAAACGTTATAATTAAGTCGGAAATCGTTGTCGTAAACTGTTTCTCTTGGATTACCGTGACCTTGTACATCAACCCTTTCGCACCAGACCTTTCAATTTTGTCCAAAATCCAAGCCTTGTATTGAACAGGGGTAGTTGAATCGCTTGATCATACTCGGCGATCTCTACAAATATCACATTGCCGAAACATACGAGTACAATCTTTTTCCGTGACGTCGCAACACATTGATTCCGAAAATGATTGAGAATTGTTTTCTTTAATAATGCCATTTCGATAAAGAGTGTCTAATATACTTTTAAAATGTGCATGTTGTTTACATAAGCAAGTGTCTCTAGCTGAAATTTTTTGTTGGAAAACCCAAAACAGTTTTAATCTATAAAATAGTGCTCTACGAATTATAATATCTGTCATAAATTTTCTGTACATATTGTCAATCGTATCCGACAAATATCGTTTACGCATTTTATTTTTATTTTTAGTAATTGTGTCGTGAATACCAGGAGCAGGTATAGAATTTTCATCCTTTAAATAGAATGAAACTGCATTATTCTTTATATTTAAATGTCTTTTTGAGATGCTTTTTTTATTATCTCGGCGGTTTTGTCGATAATGTGAACTTATGACATTGAAATTTTTGTTGGGTATTCGTTTGCGAATAAAAGATTCTTTGACTACATCTGCGAAAATTTGTTTACGTTTCTTTACCTTGAGTCGTGAAGAATTTTGTTGCAATTTCATAATAAAAGATTGAGCGTAATTAAGCTCTGCTGTTTTGCTCTTTAACAACCTTTTTGTTTTCTTGTGAACCTTCGAAAGCATTTCATATTTTTTTTGCAAACGGGCCGATTTTGATTTTTCATTTTTAAGGTCTTCTTTTAAACTAGATACTTCTCTCTTCATGTTCATTTCCATTTTTTGGGATTCTCTTTGTGAAATTGAGAATCGTGAACTCTCATAATTATGAATTAATTCATTTAATTTATTATGGCTACGTGTATTTATTTTAGATCTAAATAAGAGTACATTTGATGATTAAATACAATTTTTAATAAAGTAAAGTGGTATTTGAAATTAGTAAGACCTTACCGCTCATTGCTATTATTTACAAATTCTCTATTTGATTCTTGTAACGTTCCGTTCATCGGGGACTATTTGACTAGGTTATTAATTAATCTAGATATAGTTTTAAAAAATATAATTTTGTTTAATTAAATAATAGTATATTGTGCGACAAGGTGAGAGAAGGAGCTTTTCTTAGCGAGAGTGAGGTGTGCCGCACAAATCGAAATCGAGGACACCGAAGTCGGCCTCACCCGACTATGATGCAGCTCATTTTCCCTTACACACCATAATTTTACAAGCTATAATGGAACTTTTTTGTATGGCTTCAGACTGAATGAGAATTAAGTATATCGAGTCGAGCAATGCGCAAAAGGGTTAAAACATTTTTCCCCGCTGGTCAATGTCACACTGAACATACTCAATTTTTTCACTCGTTTTTCAGTCGTTTTTCAGTGTGCATTTATCATCAAAACGTCAAACTCCTCTTAGCTAGTTTAAGAAATTCAGGAGTTTCTTTTGATAAAATGGATACTTACAAAGATTGTATAGCTGAAATAGTTTGTAAAACACCAACAGCGAAATGTTACTTAAATATGTGTCAAAATTGTCCTGGTATTGAACCTCTAAAAACGGAACTTGAACTATTTCTTGAAAGCTCTGGGATTAATGAAATAAAATTTCAAATGTGGAAAACTACTGATAGATCAACATTGCAAACTGAAATTGTTTCTAGTTCTTTATTTACTGATATATTTTTTCCTCTTTTACATAAACTCAAAACTCATTCTTTCATTTTCAAACAGCAGTCATCTTATTTTCAAATCTTACGAGAATCCTTAAGCAAAGGAGAATTTTTAATTTCCCTAGATTTTTCGGAAAACTATGCGTTCATTGCACAAGATGCGGCACAATCATTCCACTATAGACAGAGAGACAGGAACAAGTACGCAGTTGTCGTCTCGTTCTCTCTGTGCGAGTCTCCGCAGTTCTCAGCTCGTCCTCTTTGTGCGAGTCTTCCCAGTTCTCGGTTCGTCCTCTTTGTGAGAGTCTTCGCACTTCTCGGCTCGTCCTCTTTGTGCGGCTCTTCGTAGCTGCAGCGCTCGAGTATAGCAGCGCGCGAGCACAGTTCTCGGCTCGTCCTCTTTGTGCGAGTCTTCGTAGCTGCAGCGCTCGAGTATAGCAGCGCGCGGGTGCAGTTCGAGGCCACTTCGTTTATTTAACCCGTCCTTCCTTTTTCTCATCATTGCGGAAGGGATTTATAGCGGACTGGTACACACGATTGGAGGAAGGAGTTTTCCCGTCTACCACCAAGGACGCGACCGCCCCTGTAACATCGAAGAGAGAAGAGCCAAGAAAAGGGGTGAATACACCGATCTGCGACTCACTCCCTCATCTGCACGGGTGGCATTTTCTTCCCTTATTAATCCATTACCGTCATTCCGTTTTCCGATTCCTCCCTTCCCTTCTGAAAGGGGGAACGGCCGTAACGGTGCAGGAGCGCTTGCTTACATAGCAAATCAGCAACCGATGCCACGGAGCTCAGGGATATTTTGCATCGGCCCATTAGACCTTTCAAACGCTTATCCAGGACTGTAACCTACCAATAACTTAGGAGCGTCAAACCATGCGCGGGCGACACGGGCAGGCACCGTTCAGTTAGTTTTGCGAATTAGGGATTCAATCTATGTTTATACGCTTGAATAAAAATTGTAATCGCCTGTTTAATGAATTAGAAGAGTAAAGATATCAAATAAATTGTGGTTCTTTTTTGGAATATAAGCGAGTGTACGGTTTATTTCTACCTAGCGTTCCGGGTAAGGATTTATTGACTAACTTAACCTTGAAGGAGGTGAGATTTCGCGAAGCCCTACACGTATGGGAGTGTATGGGTGACGAAGATAAAGATGAGATTCCAATAAAGATAAGAATGAAAATGAATATTCTTAGGGGATTCAACCAGGAAGGAAACAACATTAAATCACGTGACAACCTTTAGCGGCCATCACGCAGCAAAACTGGTAGTAGAGCGCGGTTGAACCTAACCTCAAAGTTATATTTTCGGTAAATCTCGCTCTTTCGTGGGTCTGAAAGCTTTTCGAGTGATCCGATAACTTTTATCGTCAGATCTCCTAGCTCTTTGGGAATATTCGAGTCTCGCCAAGAGGCGCACTTTCCTGGACGGCTTACTAAACCGATTAATTATACACCCGCAAGCTCACACTATTAATACATATTCTATTTGTATATTATAAATATATATATATATATATATACATACATATATATATATATATAATTATCCCCCCATCCGTTTATGGAGCCCATCCCTGTATATTAGTACCTACAGCCCAGAGATCCCTATGCCAAGTGACTAAAGAAATGATGGACCCTGGGGTTATAGACTCTAGATCGGGCTCCATAAACGCCCGAGAAAAATATTTTATGGGACCCGGGCTCCATAAAAGAAAACGGGCTCCAAAAATATGCTCATGTGTATAAAAGGGCTCCATAAATCTGTTAAAACAAATGTATATATATATGGCTCGTTCTTGTACTTTTCGGTCATAATCGGTCGCACGGGGTCAACCGTTTTCCTCGTTGATTTTTCCTGTGAAACTACATATAAAAAAAGTGAGAAGGCCTCAATATTAGCTCCCTATATCCAATATTGAGACAACTACACCGTGCTGAATTTCGAAAACTTGTCAAAAATGGCTATTTTCAAAAAATTCTGTACGGCTCATTTTTTTATCGATTTGAATGATTCAAAAAGGAATTTTTTTGCTATTTTGTCAAATTTTAGAAAAAAAATTTGTGGAATATAAATAACACAATGAAATTTTTACACAAAGGAAGACGTGAAGCTAAATATTTTTGTTTGTAAGGTTACATTTCAACCTTTGTAGTTCCTCGAGTTTTATAGATATTGAGATCGAACACAACCTATTTTCTTCCTCTTAAAAAGACGTTTCATTTTCACTCGGCCAACGATTGATTTGATTAACTGCAAGCAAACATACAGCTCTTTCAAAATGGTCGATTTTCGAAAATCGCAATGTTGGCACCCCTGTAACTTTTTTCTATCAAAATCGATTGGGCTCGTTTTCAGCGGAAAAAAAAGTTTTAACCTTCTAGAAAACGACCCAATTGTTTTTGTTCGTTTTTTTTGGATATTTGCAAAAGTTACGAATTTTTCAAAATAGGTGTTTTTCGTATACGTATCCATTAAGGGCGTATTACACCTAGTGGCTTCTGAGGCCAAAATCAGCTGAATCGATGGTGTGTCATGGGTCTAAATTACTTGAAATTCGTGTATTTATTGCCAGAAGAGTTGAAAATATTAAAAATATTTTATTAAATAATTTTAAAATGCTAAAAACGACGAAGAAAATTACAAAAACTCTTAAAATTAAGCAATTAAAAGTGGTTTTTAAGTATTTTTAAAAATACTTAATCAAATAATTTTAATATTTCCAAATCTTCGGGCCATTACTGCATGAATTTTAAGTAATTTAGGATTTGTCCCATAAAAATTCATTGAATACTTTTTTTTTTTAATTTCTCAGAAACCACTATGTGTAAGACCCCCTTTAAGGAGGTTCGATACCGAAATGAAAAAGGTTACGTCATTCCAAAAACTAAATATTGTTGTTCTTCGATTGATTTTCTATTAGTGTGTGAAATTTCAGATCGTTTGTCAACTCGGTTATGAAATTATTCAACTTCAAAGTTCAACTCTTATACACGGGCTCTTATGGAAGTACCTTGGTAAAACACAAAACACTTAGGACGCGAGTCTTTAAAAAATGTTAGAGCGAATCAAAAAACTACAGGCAATATCGTTTAAGTACTGCGGCAAAACGTAAACATACGATTGAGTTCGTTGGCTTCGGGAGGAGGTGCGCGGTGAGCTATCGAACCACCTTAAGGTGGTTCCCTGGGTAAGAGAGAGACAGACAGCTTTGAGCGAGAGAGATAGAGAGTGCACGCTGGCGCGCTGAGCATACATAACCCTCGAAACATATCAAGTTCTGCGAAAGCGATATATTTAAGAAGCTCTATTTTAATAATGAAACGATGAATCAACTTCATTCTTGCGCGAAAACATTCCTTATTATATATTCCATGAGTACATGAAATTCCAAAGCTGACTTGAATCTCGTTGCTTAGATATTGTTCTAAACAGATATATAACGCGACAGTTTCAATATATATAGATATATCTCCCATGTAATCCGTGTAACTTTACACAACAATTACTCAGGAGCTAAAAGATAAAATGCTCTGAAATTTGGATATGACATTCGTTATGTCTTTATTGACCTACGTGTGTAATTTCAAATATGTGTAGAATCAACTCTGATCTCCAGGGAACCACCTTAATACGTAAAATATAATATACAAATCATCAGTTTCTTATTTGAGCATCCGCAGCAAAATTTATATTTCGATACATATTTTTACTATCCCACTTTTTAAAACATTGTTTCTATATGTCTGAAAGATCGTCTGTAATGGTCCTCTCTCTTTTTCCATGAAAGATTCTTGTATCCGGGATCGTATATCCATAGATTATGTTTTCTATAGATTCATTTTGTTTATTTGAAACAACACTTTAAGCAATGAATATAGTTCGATCTATCAGCCTTTTACACATCTTTGAGGAACAGATACAATGAGGAACAGATCCAATACGATAATACGGTCACTACAATATTTAAAAAAATGGGATAGTAAAAATATGTATCGAAATATAAATTTTGCTGCGGATGCTCAAACAAGAAACTGAGGATTTGTGTTTTACGTATTAAAGGGGGTCTTACACATAGTGGTTTCTGAGAAATTAAAAAAAAAAAAGTATTCAATGAATTTTTATGGGACAAGTCCTAAATTACTTAAAATTCATGCAGTAATAGCTCGAAGTGTTGGAAATAGTAAAATTATTTGTTTAAGTATTTTCAAAAATTGAAAAACCACCTTTACTTGCTTAATTTTAAGAGTTTTTGTAATTTTTTTGTCATTGTCAGCATTTTAAAATTATTTAATTAAATATTTTTAATATTTTCAACTCTTTGGGCAATAAATACATGAATTTCAAGTAATTTAGATCCATGAAAAGCCATCGATTCAGCTGATTTTGGCCTGAGAAGCCACTAGATGTAACACGCCCTTAATGGATACTTATACGAAAAACCCCCATTTTGAAAAATTCGTAACTTTTGCAAATATCTAACAAACCGAACGAAACTAATTGGGTCGTTTTCTAGAAGGTTAAAACTTTTTTTCCGCCCAATACGAGCCCAATCGATTTTGATAGAAAAAAGTTACAGGGGTGCCAACATTGCGATTTTCGAAAATCAACCATTTTGAAAAAGCTGTATGTTTGCTTGCAGTGAATCAAACCAATCGTTGGCCGAGTGAAAATGAAACCTCTTTTTAAGAGGAAGAAAATAGGTTGTGTCCGATCTCCATATCTATAAAACTCGAGGAACTACAAAGGTTGAAATGTAACCTTAAATACAAATATATTTAGATTCACGTTTTCCTTTGTGTAAAAATTTCGTTGCATTATTTATATTCCACAAACTTTTTTTCTAAAATTTGACAAAATAGCAAAAAAATTCCTTCTTGAATCATTCAAATCGATCAAAAAACGAGCCGTACAGAATTTTTCGAAATTAGCCATTTTTTGACAATTTTTCGAAATTCAGTACGGTGTAGCTGTCTCAATATTGGATATGGAGAGCTAATATTGGGGCTTTCTCACTTTTTTTATATGTAGTTTCACAGGAAAAATCAGCGAGGAAAACGGTTGACCCCCTGCGGCCGGTTATGACCGAAAAGTACAAGAACAACCCATATATATATATATATATATATATATATATATATATATATATATATATATATATATATATATATATATATATATATATATATAAAAATATATGAAACGTTAGTATCTGCGACTTTTCGGGTACGTAACGCCAACTTCTGGGATTGTCGTGTGACTTCCAGTCAGCCTGGAAGACTTCTATACGTAACGCTAACTTCCAGGATGCCTTAAGCTAACTGTTACAACATGAAAACATTACCTTCTTTAGTTATTTTCTCATATTTCCGGTACTAAAAGCGGGCGCCGCAGGCCCCCTGCGAATCACAACACACTTAGGGTCATTATTTCTTTAGTCAAGCATCAAATTCCCTTCTTAAAGGCTTATTTCACAACATGTGTCTTACACATGTTGTGAAACCCACTTTACTTTTTCTTATGGAGTCCCAGAAATTACACATACACTCATTTATGTATATATATATACATTTGTTTTAACAGATTTATGGAGCCCTTTTATACACATGAGCATATTTATGGAGCCCGTTTTCTTTTATGGAGCCCGGGTCCCATAAAATATTTTTCTCGGGCGTAGGGATCTCTGGGCTGTAGGTACTAATATACAGGGATGGGCTCCATAAACGGATGGGGGGATAATTATATATATATATATATATATATATATATATATATATATATATATATATATATATATATATATATATATATATATATATATATATTCACATCTGGGACGCATTTTGAGGATTATATAGGTCATATATACCGAATTTTGAGGATTTTGTAGGCATTTTGAGGAGTCTCCTCAAAAGTCAAAGCACTCGAGAGGCATTTTGAGGATTTTTCAGCGGTTTCCACAATAGTGTGTTAATACATCGATTTCGGAAATTCCGTGATATTTTTCCGTAAAAGCGGGCGCCGCAGGCGTCGTGGTGTTAGTCAATAACCTTAGGGTCATTATTTCTTTAGTCACGCGCTTGTTTATTGGTTGTTTATAACAATGTTTATATTTGTGTCACCACTATTGTACAAATTTTTATGAAATCCTCAAAATACCGTCCAATGATATATATATATATATATATATATATATATATATATATATATATATATATATATATATATATATATATATCATTATACGGTATTTTGAGGATTTCATAAAGAATTTGTACAATAGTGGTGACACAAATATAAACATTGTTATAAACAACCAATAGACAAGCGCGTGACTAAAGAAATAATGACCCTAAGGTTATTGACTAACACCACGACGCCTGCGGCGCCCGCTTTTTCGGAAAAATATCACGGAATTTCCGAAATCGATATATTAACACACTATTGTGGAAACCGCTGAAAAATCCTCAAAATGCCTCTCGAGTGCTTTGGACTTTTGTGGAGACTCCTCAAAATGCCTACAAAATCCTCAAAATTCGGTATATATGACATATAATCCTCAAAATGCGT
Organism: Torymus aiolomorphi; assembly: GCA_036365515.1. Taxonomy (NCBI): domain Eukaryota; kingdom Metazoa; phylum Arthropoda; class Insecta; order Hymenoptera; family Torymidae; genus Torymus; species Torymus aiolomorphi. Next base: position 85,258,466 of record CM070877.1, read on the forward strand.
CCCAGATGTGAATATATATATATATATATATAATACTCTATCGTCCCCAACGTTTGGAAGGTCTACCCTTGTAAAGTGCCCTGGGTCAGTATCCTCCATCGGTGCGGTCAATCGGGTGGCGTCAAATAAACCTATTGCAGCCCTCCACGCATCACCAAGGGTCCGTTTATGTTTATGCGCTTGACCAAAAATTGTAATCGCCTGTTTAATGAATTAGAAGAATAAAGATATCAAATAAATTGTGGTTCTTTTTTTGGAATATAAGTGAGCGTACGGTTTATTTCTACTTAGCGTTCCAGGTAAGGATTTATTGACTAACTGAACCTTGAAAGAGGTGAGGTTTAGCGCAGCCCTACACGTATGGGAGTGTAGGGGTGACGAAGATAACGATGAGATTCCAATAAAGATAAGAATTAATGAATATTCTTAGGGGATTCAACCAGGAAGGAAACATCATTAAATCACGTGACAACCTTTAGCGGATATCACATAGCAAAACTGGTAGTAGAGCGTGGTTGAACCTAACCTCAAAGTTATATTTTCGGTAAATCTCGCTCTCTCGTGGGTCTGAAAGCTTTTCGAGTGATCCGATAACTTTTATCGCCAGATCTCCTAGCTCTTCGGGAATATTTGAGTCGCGCCAAGAGGCGCACTTTCCTGGACGGCTTACTAAACCGATTAATTATACACCCGCAAGCTCACAATATTAATACATATTCCATTTTTATATTATATATATATATATATATATATATATATATATATATATATATATATATATTTATATTTATATTTCTGGCACGTTTTGACGAGTAAGAAAGATACGGAACGACTGTTTTGGCGAGTTTTGGACGTTTTTGACGAGTTCGCCAAAAGAGCTAAGATACTATAGACCACTTTTGGCGAGTTTGATTAATACCTCAGCCCCAGAGAGGGATATTATTTCTTTAGTCAAGCATATACTTCAATCATGGTAAAAAACTATAGCTCGCCAAATAGGTTCACCAACATACTTATATATATATATATATATATATATATACATGAAATGCAGCTTTTGAGGATCTATGTCAGCACGGATTCGATACTTTGAGGGTTTTTCGGATTTTTGAGGATATCCTCAAAATTCCTTCGGTATGAAACGGTACTTTTGAGGATTTATATTAATACCTTCAACGCAGAGAGGGAGTTATTTCTTTAGTCAAGTATATACGAACTCTGGAGAAAAAAACTATAGATTCTCAAAAGTACCGGTTTCAGCAGTGTGTGTGTATATATATATAATATCCATATCTATATATGTATTTCATATTGCGTCACTTATAACCTTTTTCTAATAATAAGGATTACCCTTAATCGCCTTCAGTTCCAAGGCCTCCGCGGTCCTTGTGGCCAGTAATAATTTACCAATTCTTACCAATAAAGGCAAGAATGAATGAATATTCCTAGGGGATTCAACCAGGAAAGAAATAACATTAAATCACGTGACAAGTTTTAGCGGCCACACGTAGCACTCTTGAACACGAAAAAAAAATTCCCACTGCCGGAATTATTTCGTTAGGAAAAATGTTTCGATGGTTTCTTGTAGAAAAGGTCACCAAATCGCTTTTCCGGAGAAGCCCCCCCAGAGCGATATACTGTGTCGTAAACGGGAAAAAAATTCCCAGAGCCACCCAGAGACGATAAAAAAATCGTCTTTCTATATCTAATAGTTTTGGAAAAAAGCGAATTGAAAACATAAAAAGATTATGGAGATGATACTCGTTGCAAGATAAAGACTGCGTCGATGAAACGAGGGAGAGTGAGAGGGGGAGAGAGAGAGAGAGAGAGAGGGAGAGAGAGAGAGAGAGAGAGAGAAAGAGAGAGAAGCACTGTCTTTAAGTCGCTATCCCCTCCCCACGGCAATGACCGAACGGTTTTCGAGAGCTCCAGCAGCCGCGCGGTTTTTTTCATTTTCGACTATGATTTTCCAAAATCTGTAAACTTTGTTGAATTATTATCTAGTGTAAACCTTGTCTATAGATATGCAAAAGTAACACATTTATGATGCAGAGTGCTATTTAAATTACAACGACAGCAATCGTTGCAAATATGTTTTCATCATTATCTTTTAAACTATTAAAAGAATTTCAATTATTGTTGTAAAGTTATTGCATTTTCAATACCTCTCCCGAAGTGTACTGACGATTTAAAAAAAAATTGATTTTTCATATGACCCTATAACTTCGGTCTAAATTTAAATTTTTGAAATTTCAAAATGGATATTCAAGTTGGATATATGCATATCGTTTCTCAACCTCAGTCTCTACCGCCTGGAGTACAAGGCGGCTTGGCACAGCTTCCGAGAGTCGGCTGGGCCCCAATATATGAGTGTCGACGCTAGAAACCAGCAAGTGGGCGCGCGTGGCGCCTTTATCGCGTAATACTATGCGTTCTTTTCAACTATCTCATAATCATATGCTGAGTCTCTCAAAAAACACAGAACATACATCGCTAGATTTTTCCCACTTTTTCCAGTGGTGCTATTGTTTATTCTCTGAAATGCTTTTTTACGGTAAAAACTTGAGTTGAAATTTCGGGCCGATTTTTCTTAAAGAATACCATATTTTTTAAATAAATTTTTTTATTCGAAAGTACAATTCTTCACCTTCGAAACTCCAAAATTTCAAGTAGGAGTAATGAAGTGTTCATAAGTAATAAAATTTAAAAGACGGCGGCGAGTTGCCACGCGTGCTTTATGCGCTACGCCGAAACGCGCTGTTGCCAACGTATTTCATTATTTCGTTGTTTTGTACTTAATAAATATCATATAAAAAATTTTTCAAACGTAATTTTTAATAAGTCAATACTTTCCGATCCATCTTTTGCAATTTTTTGTTAATTTACTAATTTCTTGTATCTGAATTTAATTAAATAGGTCATGTCTCAAATATAGATTTCTTCACTTTTTGGATATATGAGTATAATTATAAAGTTTCTGATCCTGAGAAATGTTATAGTTCAACCCTCTTAACGTGTACTAATAGTTTAATCGAATGAAATGATAGAGTTACAGGAACACTTTTTGCTGATTTTAACGTTTGTTTTAATTTCAATTAATCGTAATTCATCATTTGAAGACATCTTTTCTATTATTTATTGTCACGGGGTGGATTTATCATCATCGCTCTTTTCTTCGTCGTGACTGCTAAGCACTCTTTGTTACTCGTTCCTTGCTTAGCAGTGACTTTCCATCATCTGGTAACATCTTGTTTCTTCGTCGTCCTCTTCATCAATTTTTGCGACGTATTCTCTCTCTGGTGCCGCACATCACATCACCAAGGTTTCAACTTGCCTTGGTGAGTTCCCCCCCTTCCAGGCTCTGCCGCGGCTTTTAGGCAGCGGTTGAGTCCTGCTTACCAGCGGCACCTGAGAAGGGGACTGTACCTTTCATTTTATGAAAATTTACTATTTTCACATCTAGGGCTTGTACTTCTTCTTCTGGTACAAATTCTTCCGCGTTTTGTACCAGTTATCTTGCTTGCTCGCTTGTCGTTTTCTTTCCACGTGCATTGGTGACTCAGAACGTGCTTGTGTGTGCGATTTCTAAAGAAAATGGGATCGTTCCCTAAGGCGCACCTTCTTTATATAAATAAATAAATATTAAAATATATAAATAATTTATAATATTGGTTTTGTCTACCTAACCTACACGCTCTGAATTGCACATCGAGTCGCAGACGGTTTGATGCCAGTTGCTCGATTTCAAAACGCACTGGCTCGTTTTTCTCTTAAATGGCCAGTAATTGGTACTTCGATCCCGATTTAACACCAATTACTGGTTTGTTACTGTCTTCCGCTTTATCATATTTTTCACAAAAAAAAATTATGCGATTACAATTTTATATTTTACACAAAAAAATATAAAACACGAGAAAAAAAAATGTTCTACCAGCCAGTTCACCGCGGGTTCGAATCTACCCCTCAGTTCGATTCTTGTTCACCGGTTCAATTCTTTTGAGGGTATCGCATCTACTAGCCTTCACTAGGCTAGCAACTGGTATCGATTGAACGCTCGTCACAAATTTTGTCGAGTGCTCAATCCCGTGATGCTTCTCTTCACAATTTCTTAACATCACAAAAACAATAAAAATCTCGCTCGCAAACTAATTTCGCCTAAGCGCACCGTATCTAACTATTTGTCACGATGTTCTATAAAAAAAAATAGCAACTTTATAGCCTACAGCAATTTATCTTGATTTTTCTCAAAAATCTTCGAACTTCTACCCCCAGAGGATTTGCTGTAGGTTGGTTGTTGTACTTTAGTCACTTCCTTGCTAAAAATCTAAAAAAAATCGGAAAAACGCAAAAAGAAATTTTTGGGATTCGAACTTTGCTCCTTCGAAGTCCAAAATTTCGCGATATTCCCAAGCACACACACGTTTAGGGCGCCAGTTGTCACGGGGTGGATTTTCGGGCTAAGGTACGTTTCACCTGCGTACCTTAGCGATTCAATTCCGTATCTCTCGATTCAACTCCCAGAGATATAATAGCCAGATTAGGTAACAGACGCTTCAACGTCGTGCAATGTTAACCTAACCTGGTGACGTACCGTGCAACACGCAAGTCGAAGACTTGCGCTTTGTTTCTCACCAGTGACTCAAACTCTCCTCTCGTTCACTGGTTCGTGTGCCGGCTGCTCAGATGAAACGATACGTATTCCCTTACGTATCGACTGCAGAGGCGGCGGGGAGCGGGGAATGACTAAGGTCGCGAAATAATAACTCGAGCAGTTAAAGTTAATAATAAAAGACTGTTGTTTATTAAATAAAAGAAGTTGTGGGGTGATAATCAGAAATATAAAAGAAGTGAATTTTGATTTGTGTATTCCCTATCTAAACGGTGCGCCAGCACGTTACCTCTGACGCCAGCTGCCTCGGAGACTGACGTCACGCTCACGGTAATTTACGCCGCGCACGTGAGGTATAATACGCCTCACGTGTGCGGTACTCTACGCACGCGCTCACCGAGTAAAGCGACGAAGTGTGAGAGCAGTCGCGATCGCCGCGCGACGCACACATGTATAAGTGTGAGAGAGAGGGTAGATGGCGGGTTTACACGTGTGTGCACCTGTTGTGCGCACTCACCGGCTTTGAAAAAGCCGGTGGTTTGACCTCGCGTTTAACCTTGATGAAGTACGAGCCCCATGCCTACACTCTCTCCTCGCACTTGCTCTCACCGCACGAGAACGCCTACTCGAAGCCGATGTCCAGGTACGACGAGCCTGGACGAGCGGTTACGCGTTATGACTCGCGTCGCGGATGATGCGTGCACGCTTAACATGTTAGGTCTTCGGCGAATTTGACTCAGTGGTCTAGCATCCTCACGTGCATCCTCTCGACTCATCTGGCATCGTAGCTCGGTTCTTCATGATCTCTCAAACTGTAGCAACGCCAGGCGATCGGCTCTTCTGCTCGCGGAAGTCACTTTTATTAACAGTACGGCAGGTAGAATCAGTCTGCCGTACAGTCTCGGTATACTTCACGTACTTCCCACGTAAGTACGTGAAGTCACACTTTTCCGGCAGAGTAAATGGCCTCAGTAAAGCACAGTACTTCTTTACTGAGCTTGAACGAGTGACAAAACACATTGTCACTCGCGAAATTCGCGATAACAAAATCCGTGAACTCGCACGCGTGCATCTCTCACGAGCGGTAACAACAAGATGGAAGCCGGGCTCTCTCGCGCCAGCTCGCTCCTCGTCTCGTCGATGCAGCTCCGATACTGCATCAACGCGCCCTCTAGCGTTCGCTATCACGAACTTACTAATTATCGACGTCGGTACGGCAGGCCGTGACATTATATAAACTTAAAACTAATTCTTTCATTTTCAAACAGTGAACTTCATATTTACAAACCTTGAGGGAGTACTTATCCAGAGGAGGATTCTTGAATTCTCTTATAGGTTTCTTGCAAAAGTACGTCTTTTTTACCAAAAAGCTGCGCAATCATTTCACTATAACACTAGTCAGTGTAGTTTGGCAGCATTGGTTCTTTATTATAGAGAATTAAATTTTAAAACTTAGAAAAGCATCATACTTTTTTGGGACAATTTATCTCGTGCTGCCGTAGAAGTTTATCTAAAAAATTATAATAAATGACCCTAATGAAAAATTCTTTTGATTTCGCCAAAAAAGGTATTTGTTTCACCGATGGAACTCTGTAATACTATAAAAACAAATACGACTTCAATAATCTTTTTCATCATTATGAAAATTTTTCTGTTCAAGCAGAGCAGCGCTTTCACGCAACCGCATACAGAAAAATGCGCGTGAATTGATTGTGCCGTTTCTTGGTCAATAGAGACGAACGTTTCCAAGAAACCTAAAGAAGTTAAAAATTTTTCTTTCGATAAGAACTCCCTCAAGCTTTGTAAATATGAAGATCACTGTTTGAAAATAGAAGAATTAGTTTTAATTTTATATATAAGAGAAAAAAGATGTCTATGATCAAAACTAAAACAAAGGTTAAAATCAGCAAAAAAGTTCCTGAAATTCTAACATTTCAGTTTATTAAACTGTTGCGGTGCGCCGCTGTCTTTTACATTTTATTACTTATGAACCCTTCATTTCTCAAACTTGAAATTTTGAGGTTTTGAAACTGAAAACTTGTACTTTCCAATGAAAAATTTAATTACAAAAATAAACATGTTATTCTTTTAGAAAAATCGGTCCGAACTTTCAACTCAAGTTTTTGACCTTAAAAAAGCATTTCGGAGATTAAAGAATAGCATAACTGGAAAGAGGGGGGAAAAATGTATCAATATATGTTCATTGCTTTTTCCGAGAGACTCATCATATAATTACGGTCGAGTTGAACAGAGCGCATTTTACGCGTAAAAGGCTCGACTCGCGCCCGCTGGCTAATTTCTGGCGGACGTTCCGATATGCATTATAAGTGTACCGATCGGCATGAAGTGCCTCGCAGCTCGTGAGTCGTCTGCGTCCGAATACGCGTTATGGGTATACTGGTCGGCGCGGAGTAGGGGAATTGGGAAAAGGACGGGCTCGGCCAGTGCAGCACGCGAAAACTGGCTGCACCCGAATATTAGTCCAGTCAAATCGGCTCGAAAAAGGGTAATTTTTCGAACAAAATTAATATTAGGATGCGACAACATTTTTCTTGTTCAGTGGACCAATACAGAGGTACTGTAAAAAAAGAAACTCGCAACTCCTGGAGGAATTATTTATATCGTTGTTTAAAGGGTCAAAATATGGTTTTTTGCATTTTGCGGAAAAACTAATGCCCGGATGAAGGTCAATGTAGGGAAGAAGTTGTAGGTATTAAAAAGACCTACAAAACGAGCTCTTATTTATTAAGGTTCGTCAATTATTTACGTCGCAAATTGAATAAAACAATTAAATGTAAGTTTTTCGATTTTTTGCAATAAAAAATGTTCTATTATAGTTATTGATTAAAACTTTGCATATTTGGATAGGTCTTTTCAAAACGAAAAAAATACCATTTTGACATTTGCAATAACTCAATTATTTATTGTTAAAATCCATTTTGCAACAAAAAACACTTTTTTTTTAAATTAATTATTACAGGAGTGGGAGGTCGCATCGACATGGGGTGAAGCTTATTCTCTTCTTAAAGAGCTGTACTTTAATTGCTCCATAAGAAGTATATCGCGTTTTTTAGTTAAAAGCTATGAAAAATGGCTTCACAAAAAAAGCAGGTAATTGACGCTAATCGCTCGACCGCGCACTGCCTAAAATCTGAATTAGAGACTTCAAAATGACATACGCTGAAAAATTTAGCTTTTCTCAGCAACTAATTAATGGATTTGAATGATTCTTCTTTCAATTTGGAGTAGCACTAAAAATTATGACGACCTATCCTAATCGTTTTTTACTAAAATTGTTTTCTAATCTGTAATTGTTTATTTAACTATTAATTTTTCAAAAAGAACGAAAAATTTATATTCTTCTAAATTTTTTTAATGTAATAATTGAAATTATTTATTATTTAACATTTCTTTTCATTTTTAGTAATTTTGAGTAATTTTGAGTAATTATGTAAGGTAAAAGGTATCTAAATAATTTTAATTAAGCGAATTTTAGTTATACTCTTTATTAATAATTATATTTCATTCTATTTATAATTATATTAACAAAATATTATTCTGAAACATAATCTGTACTCTTTTTGTCGTATATTATTCTTCGTCAACTTCTATTTGGCTATCGTCATGTATCTTATCATCATCTATCTTATCATTATTTTCTGTAAAATTGAATGTGTCAATATTATCGAACGTTTCGTCATCGTCATTCACTGTAAATTGCTCAAAATTAGTGCAGCTTTCCCCGTGACATCCACCGCATAAGTTCGTACAGTATAAACCGTACTTGCGGCAACTGCACGTAGATTTTTTGCAGCCCGTTTCACAGTGACAAGATATTTTCTTAATTAATTCTGGCGGAATCAATAAGTCTTCACTGAGAATGCATTGTAGGCCGACATTTCTTTTTCTCCAGCCCCATTTCGTTGCTTCTTTTTTATTTCCAGGCCACTGTTGCAGCTGATGGTAGACTCTAAAACAATGCTGCACTGCTGCACTTTCTGTCGGTGGCAATGCCTCTAGCTTGAATGACGACCGAACTGTCGATTTCTTGAAATTAGCAAATCGTAATTCACGCAGAATCGTAATTCTCCTTTCTCTGATTGTGTACTATATAAATGTGCTATCAATTTTTTCCCATTTTCAGCAATTGCAGACGGATCTGCATTTACATCATAAAATATGGGAATGAATTCTTGCAGGTCAGGTTTTTTAACTAATAATTTTACAAATTTATTTTTTCCTTGACCATAAAAACACGAAGTCGTGTCACAGCCCGTAAAACAATGTAAAAACGCAATGAATTTCTTTAAACGATTGTACTTAAAACTATTTGCATTGTAAAATGCATTGGCCACATTGTTTTTACATAGTCTTAATAAGTAAACATTATCACTATTTACTGATAATTGAGTCAAAATGACTAGCAGATCTATATCTTGTCCATAAATTAAAACTTTTTCATGCGTACTAGCTGCTTCTATGGCTGTTTGTACAATCAAGACATCTGTGTCTTCTTCGGCAATTTTTGTTTGAAAACCAGCTTGTATAAGTGAATCTTTTAACATATTTATTAAGTTGACTTCATTTTTGTCATTAGATAAAAATTTCTCTTGTAAAAATGCAATCTTTGTACTTTTATTCAAATTCACTGAACCCTCCTGGGGAAGCCCTTAGCCCTCGGAAAATATAACTGCTCAACAAATGTTGAGAAACAGACTGCAATTCGCTTAATTCAAACATTAATGAAAGAAATGTTCAATAATAAATAACTTCAATTATTACATTGAAAAAATTTAGAAGAATATCAATTTTTGGTTCTTTTTGCAAAATCAATAGTTAAATAAACAATTACACATTAAAAAACAATTTTATTAAAAAACGATTACGATAGGTCGTCATAATTTTTAGTGCTACTCTAAATTGAAAGAAGAATCATTCAAATCCATTAATTAGTTACTGAGAAAAGCTAAATTTTTCAGCGTATGTCATTTTGAAGTCTCTAATTCAGATTTTAGGCAGCGCGTGGTCGAGCTTAGCGTCAATTACATGTTCTTTTTGTAAAGCCATTTTTCATAGCTTTTAACCAAAAAACGCAATATATTTCTTATGGTGCAATTAAAGTACAACTCTTTAAGAAGAGAATAAGCTTCACCCCATGTCGATGTGACCTGCCATTCCTGTAATTGAAAAAAAAGTGTTTTTTGTTGCAAAATGGATTTTAACAATAAATAATTGAGTTATTGCAAATGTCAAAATGGTATTTTTTTCGTTTTGAAAAGACCTATCCAAATATGCAAAGTTTTAATCAATAACTATAATAGAACATTTTTTATTGCAAAAAATCGAAAAACGTAAATTTAATTGCTTTATTCAATTTGCGACGTAAATAATTGCCGATTCTTAATAGATAAGAGCTCATTTTGTAGGTCTTTTTAATTCCAACAACTTCTTCCATACATTGAACTTCATTCGAGCATTAGCTTTTTCGCAAAATGCAAAAAACCATATTTTGACCCTTTAAAGAATGATATAAACAATTCCGCCAAGAGTTGCGAGTTTCTTTTTTTACAGTAGCTCTGTATTGGCCCACTGAATAAGAAAAATGTTATCGAATCCTAATATTAATTTTGTTTTGAAAAAAGTCTAATTTGACTGGACTATATATACAAACAGCAAGCGGCCCGAGAGCTAGGGGAGTGGAGCCTGGGGCCGTGTAGCTGCGGCCTCGGCGGCAATGTTGTCATATGAGCGTGCGCATGCTGACTGTCGCTTCGATACTCGGAAGCCGTTTTTCAGTTTCTAGCGATTCTAGCTGGCCCAGGCACCGGAAATTTTTTCACTTCTGTCTCCCCATTTATGTAATTGGATAAAATAACCATCGCTTTTTATAGAGTTTGATTCGTAGACCCTAAATTTCGAGGTACAATTTAACAAAATTGCTTTTTAAAAACCTTCATTTTAATGCACTTCTTTAAACCAAAACTCAATTTAAACAAATAGAAACAATCTATTGCGATCAGAATAATTGTTTCTTGAAAATTCAGGCAATTTTAAGATTAAAATGTTGCATTCAAGATCTACGAAGAACCAATATTCAAAGAGTTATAAATTTTCCAAATATTAATTTTTAGTATTTAAGAGATTTTTTATTATAGTCACTAAATTAAATATCGAGTAGAAATTATTACAGTTGCTTACCGTTTACCATCTAAAAAGAGATGTGCATAATTAATATTACTTTGTATTATAAATAATTCACATTAATATGCGAGTAAATCTCAGGAACTCTTAACTTTTTAGGAACTTCAAAGTTTAAGCAGACAAACGAACCAAAGCTCAAAATTTTTAGTTTAAAGAAAAACAAAAAAAAAAACAAATATAAATAATGATAAAGAATCAGCTGCGTACACAAAATTAAAAAAAGGTCGAAAAATCAGTCATTTTTTATGTTATTAATGTGCTTTGCCAATCGATAATTTTAATTACACAACAAACTCAATGCATATTATAATTGAAATAACTAAGTAAGTCAATAAAGAACATTAGTCATTCCATTTAATTTTTTATTTACCAATAATAAGGAATACGTAAAGCTGATGTGATGTTTGAGAGAAGATTAATATTTTATATTTTCAGATATAATTGTAATAACGATTATTTTTTAGAAAACAGAAACTTTTAAAGTAATAATTTCAATGTAGATTTTTATTTATGCAAAGATCAAATACGCAAATGCCAGTATTTATAAGAGTTGTAGTTTAGAAGAAAGACCAAATTTTCATTAATTTTTAGATTTAAAAATAACGCCAAAAAAATATACCATTCAATCATCGGGCTTGTAAATAATTTTTTTCACATTCAGAAAAGCTTAAAGAACAAGAAAAATTTTGTCCTGTAGATGTGCCTTCAAAATTAAATCACTTTTTCAAGTTTCGTCGTTTAGAAAAAAAGGTGACATTTTTTTCCTGAATTTTTTTCAATCCAAAATTGACTTGAAAGTATCGCCAAATAATAATACCGTTAAATTGAGCTTGTACATATTTCTTTTTATATTCACAAAAGCTAAAAGAACAACTGAAACTTTGTCCCATGAGAGTACCTCTAAATTTATTTTTATTTTTTTTCGAGACGTGAGAGGAAAATAATTTTGAGAATAGTTCATATACTATTACCATACCATACCCTGGCCAAAATATTACACACGCGTTTTTGAGTCGGGAGCGACAATGGACTTTCAGACAGGGTATGGTGAATAAATCTTATGTTTTGGCTAATTTTCAGAGTACATCGATCAATCGGGGCTCAAATTAAAGATTTTGGTACACAGAAAAGCTAAACAAATTGTGTAATAATCGTAAGCATGTTCCTGTTCCTATATAGATAAATATATCAATTGACAAAGCACATTAATAACATAAAAAATGACTGATTTTTCGATCTTTTTTTAATTTTGTGTACGCAGCTGATTCTTTACCATTATTTATAAATGTTTTTTTATTTTTTATTTTTTTTTTTTGAAAGGCAAAAATTTTTAGCTTTGGTTCATTTTTCTGTTTAAACTTTGGAGTTCCCAATAAGTTAAGAGTTCCTGAGATTTATTCGCATATTAATGTGAATTATTTATAATACAAAGTAATATTAACTATGCACATCTCTTTTTAGATGGTAAACGGTAAGCAACTGTAATTTAGTGACTATAATAAAAAATCTCTTAAATACTGAAAATTAATATCTGAAAAATTTATAACTCTTTGAATATTGGTTATTCGTAGATCTTGAATGCAACATTTTAATCTTAAAATTGCCTGCATTTTCAAGAAACAATTATTCTAATCGCAATAGATTGTTTCTATTTGTTTAAATTGAGTTTTGGTTTAAAGAAATGCATTAAAATGAAGGTTTTTAAAAAGCAATTTTATTAAATTGTAACCTCGAAATTTAGAGTCTACGAATCAAACTCTATAAAAAGCTATGGTTATTTTATCCAATTGCATAAACGGGAAGACAGAAGCGAAAAAAGTCGGGACCAGTACACTATGGCGCGAAAAATAAAGGTACCGCGCACACTCGCTGGCTGGTTTCTAGTGGAACTCGTATATTGGGGCCCAGCCGACTCTCGCAAGCTGTGCTGGCCAAGCCGCAATCTAGGGGAGGGCGAGGCACAGCGTGGCAGGTGGGTCAATTTGGCACCTCAATATTCAAAAAGTAAATAAATATTTAGAAATAAATGTCCATAAAAAATCGAAGAAAAATAATTCTAGTTTTTATCTCTGCTCAAAATATTATATATAAAAAAAAAGTCATATTAATAAGTTTAATGAAAATGAAATTTGAAGCTGAAAAAAGGTTAGTTTCATTTTTCATTCGTCTCTCAGAATGCGAAAAAAAGATGAAAACATCCAAATTAATTACGAGTCTGGGAATTTTCTTTCGTGTTTACGACATGGTATATCGGCCTAAAGGGGATTTTTCGGAAAAGCGATTTCGTGCATAATTTTGTTTTAAGCTATAGGGAACATTTTCTACAAATACCTGTCGAAACATTTTTCCTAACGACGTTATTGCGACTAGGGGCATTTTTTTCGAGTTTACGTCATCGTATATCGATCTGAAGGGGCTTTTCCGGAAAAGTGATTTCGTTCATAATTTTTTTTAAGCTTTGTGGGAACTTTTCGACAAGCACGAGTCGAAACATTTTCCCTCATGACGTAATTACGAGTCTGGAAATTTTTTTCGTGTTTACGACATGGTATATCGGCCTAAAGGGGCTTTTCCGGAAGATCGATTCTGTTCATAATTTTTTTTTAAGCTTTGGGGACCTTTTCTACACGTATCAGTCGAAACATTTTTCTTAATGAAGTAATGGCGAATCTGGGAATTTTTTTTCGAGTTTTCAACATGGTATATCGGTCTAAAGGGGCTTTTCCGGAAAAGCGATTTAGTTCATAATTTCTTTTGTAAGCATTGGGGGACCTTTTGTACAAGTACCAGTCGAAACATTTTTCCTAACGACGTAATTGCGACTCTCTGAATTTTTTTCGTGTTTTCAACATGGTATATTGGCATAAAGGGGGCTTTTCCAAAAAAGTGACTTCGTTCATAATTTTTTTCAATCTTTCAGAGACCTTTTCTATAAGTACCAGTCGAAACATTTTTCCTAATGACATAATTACGAGTCTGGGAATTTTTTTCGTGTTTACGACAAGGTATAACGGCCTAAAGAGGCTTTTCTGGAAAAGTGATATCATGCATAATTGTTTTTAAGCTATGGAGAACATTATCTACAAGTACCTGTCGAAACATTTTTCCTAACGACGTTATTGCGACTCGGGGAATTCTTTTTCGAGTTTTCAACATTGTATATCGGCCTGAAGGAGCTTTTCCGGAAAAGCGATTACATTCATAATTTTTTTCTAAGCTTTGGGGGACCTTTCTTACACGTACCAATACGAAACATTTTTCCTAACGAAGTTATGGTGACTCCGGGAATTTTTTTTCGAGTTTTCAACATGGTATATCGACCTAAAGGGGCTTTTCCGAAAAAGTGATTTCGTTCATAATTTTTTTTAATCTTTCGGGGACCTTTTCTATAAGTACCGGTCGAAACATTTTTCCTAATGACATAATTACGAGTCTGGGAATTTTTTTCGTATTTACGAGAAGGTATAACGGCCTAAAGAGGCTTTTCTGGAAAAGTGATATCATGCATAATTGTTTTTAAGCTATGGAGAACATTATCTACAAGAACCTGTTGAAACATTTTTCCTAACGACGTTATTGTAACTCGGGGAATTTTTTTTCGAGTTTACAGAATGGTATATCGGCCTAAAGGGGCTTTTCCGGAAAAGCGATTTCATTCATAATTTTTTTCTAAGCTTTGGGGGACCATTTCTACACGTACCAGTCCGAAACATTTTTCCTAACGAAGTTATGGAGACTCCGGGAATTTTTTTTCGAGTTTTCAACATGGTATATCGGCCTAAAGGGGCTTTTCCGAAAAAGTGATTTCGTTCATAATTTTTTTCTAAGCATTGGGGGACCTTCTCTACAAGTACCAGTCAAAACATGTTTCCTAACGAAATAATTCCGGCCGTGGGAATTTTTTTATCCCGTTTACGACACAGTATATCGCCCTGGGAGGAGCTTCTCCGGAAAAGCAATTTAGTTCAGAATTTTTCTCTAAGCATTTGGTATCTTTATCTATAATAAACAGTTGCAACTTTTTTTCGAACTTAAGACTTGCGGCTCTGAGAACTTTTTCCCGTTTATGACACAGTATATCGCCCTGGGGGGCTTTTCCGGAAAAGCGATTTCGATCATAATTTTTGTTAAGCTATGGGGGACATTTTCTACAAGTATTAGTCAAAAATTTTTACTAACGAAGTAATTACATCTCTGAGAATTTTTTTTCGAGTTTGCGTCATGGTATATCGGCCTCAAGGGGCGTTTCCGGAAAACTGCTTTCGTTCATAATTTTTTTTAAGCTATGTGGGACCATTTCTACAAGTATCAGTCGAAAAATTTTTCCGAACGACGTAATTACGAGTCTGGGATTTTTTTTCTTGTTTACGACAAGGTATATCGGTCTAAAGGGTCTTTTCCGGAAAAGCGATTTCGTGCATAATTTTTATTAAGCTATGGGGAAAATTTTCTACAAGTACCTGTCGAAACATTTTTTCTAACGACGTTATTGCGATGAGGGCAATTTTTTCGAGTTTACAGCATGGCATATCGGCCAGAATGGACTTTTCCGGAAAAGTGATTTCGTTCATAATTTCTTTTAAGTTTTGGGGGACCGTTTCTACAAGTACCAGTCGAAACATTTTTCCTAACGACGTTATTACGAGTTTGGGAATTTTTTTTCGTATTTACGACATGATAAGTTGGCCTAAAGGAGTTTTTCCGGAAAATCGATTTCGTTAATAATTTGTTTCTAAAGATTAATGGACCGTTTCTACAAGTACCAGTCGAAACGTTTTTCCTAACGAAGTAATGGCAACTCTGGGAATTCTTTTCGAGTTTTCAACATGGTATATCGGTCTAAAGGGCCTTTTCGGAAAAGCGATTACGTTCATAATTTTTTGTAAGCTTTGGGGGAGCTTTTCTACAAGGACTAGTCGAAACATTTTTCCTAACGAAGTAATTATGACTTTGGGAATTTTTTTTCGAGTTTACGTTATGGTATATCGGCCTGAAGGGGCTTTTCCGGAAAAGTGATTTCGTTAATTATTTTTTTTAAGCTTTGGGGGACCTTTTCTACAAGTACCAGTTGGAACATTTTTCCTAACGACGTAATTACGAGTCTGAAAATTTTTTTCGTGTTTACGACATGATATATCGGCCTAAAGGGGCTTTTCCGGAAAAACGATTTCGTACCTAATTTTTATTAAGCTACGGGGGGGGGATATTTTCTACAAGTATCTGACGAAATATTTTCCCTACCGACGTTATTGCGACTAGGGGCATTTTTTTTTGAGTTTACAGCATGGTATATCGGCCGGAAGGGTCTTTTTCGGAAAAGCGATTTCGTTTATAATTTTTTTAAGCATTGGGGGAACTTTTCTACACGTACCCGTCGCAACATTTTTCCTAACGAAGTACTGGCGACTCTAGGAATTTTTTTTCGAGTTTTCAACATGTTATATCGGCTTAAAGGAGCTTTTCCGGAAAAGCGATTTCGTTCATAATATGTTTCTAAGCTATGGGGGACATTTTCTACAAGTACCAGTCGAAAGATTTTTCCTAACGACGTTATTGTGACTCTGGGAATTTTGTTCGTGTTTACGGCATGGTATATCGGCCTGAAGTGGCTTTTCCGGAAAAGGGATTTCGTTCATAATTTTTTTCTAAGCATTTGGGGACTTTATCTACAAGAAACCGTCGAAACATTTTTCCTAACAACGGAATTCCGGCTCTGAGAATTTTTTTTCCCGTTTACGACACAGTACATCGCCCTGGGGGGCTTTTCCGAAAAAGCGATTGCTTTCATAATTTTTTATAATGTAAATCGCAAATTTTAGTTTTTTCGTTCACTGTGAACGTTAGGAATTTCAAATACATCTAATAGATGCTGACAAGAAGATGAGTTTAACGAGTCCTGGATTGAAGATATTAAGTTAGAAGGTCTTTTCAAATGTTGGAAGAGTTGAGAAAATCTTCTGGTAAATCCATGGTGTGAATCTTGCTTTTTCATTATAAAATATTTGATAATTTTATGACAAAAATTTATCAATTTTTAATATGATTTATGTAACTTACTAGGCTATTTTTATTTATCTTGATTTTTGTTTAGAATATTATAAAATCTAAATGTCTCATCTTAGATAATATTCCAGCTATTCCAAGTAATGAAAATGAAGATTCAAAAAATAACCACACAGTTAGTGAATTGTTTGAAAAAATAGATAATAGTTTACTAGCAACTAAAAATTTAGATTTAAACAATTGTAAGATAGTTTTAATTGAAGATTCGAGGAAAACTAGTTTAATTAACTTCACTGACCAAATTCAATAGATATAATAGACAAATTCAATAGAAGTAGTAGTCAGTCAGTGTACGTTCAGTAGATCAGTTGTTACCTTGCAATATACAAGGTTGCTTGTCATTATATTTTTAATTTTTAATATGTTTTGATAATTATAAAACATAAATGTATTTTTTTAGATGTAATAAGTCCTTATGTGATAACAAGATCACTGACAATAAGATCACCAGTTATGGTAGACCAGTTTCGTCGTGATCATTGCTTTGACTCTCTTCCCTCTCCTGAGGATAGTTTGTAAACCAATAAATTGTCTTGAACTAATAGATTTTAGTAGTAAAGAACTAATAGATATGAGTGAGTAGGTTTAAGTATGTCAGATTTTTGTTTCAATTATACAAACGTTAATTTTCTAATTCTGCTTCTCGTGTTTTGAATTACGCGCGTTCTTAGAACGTTCCCGAAGCGTCGCTCAGTCGATCCTATCGGAAAGGCGGTTGTCTCTTTGCATGCGCGTCGCACGCTATCGTTGATAAATCAAGTGATAAAGAAACCCGTTTACATGAAGTCTGTGTTTTTTTATTTACGTCAAATTACAACAGGTTATGGGCCCAGATCACGCAGAAAAGTAACGACGTAATAGCTATCTGTCGAGTTGAAGTGTGAATAGTTCCGTGTACCGGCGCGAGCGCAAAAAGTGTTTTCACTCGCTTCGAAGTGTCCATGGTTGTGACAATGGCTGATACAAACCCAGGTAATACCGTGTTCGACGGCTCCGACTTCCTATTGTGGAAGTTTCAATTAATAAACGCTCTTGAAGCAAATGGCATTGAGACCTTGATCGAGAAGGACAATAAACCAAAAGACGCTAAAGGACTCGTAGGTCGAAAGAAGAAAGACGGCAAGGCAAAACGTCTGATAACGAAATTTGGATCACCGGACCAACTCCAAGATCTCGTCCTGTGCAAAACTGCAGAGGAAATGTGGAATCAACTGTACCTCATACATGAAGAAAAATCCGAGAGTAACAAGCTCGGGGTGGTCAGAAATTCTCACCGACTGCACAGGATGGAGTTCGGTGAGTCAGTGCTACAGTTCATTACCAAAATCAATAATCAGGCAAGGACACTAGAGGACGTGGGAGAGAAAATGTCCGACCTTACTATCATGGCGAAAATTCTTGATGGATTGCCTTCGAAGTTTGATGCGTTTGTCGCGGCCTGAATCAACATAATATTTGTTCATAATATAGGAGCAAAAGCTCCACGTCCTTTACGAATGTCTCATCAAGAAAGAGAAAAGAATTTCCACCAAGGAAACTGAGGTCAGTGCATTAGCCGTCACGAAGCCGCAGGGGCAAATTAAAGGTGATAGAAGTCATGCGAAGCTGACAGAGGGCCATCAGGGGAAACAGAAGAGCGAAATTATTTGTTTCAATTGTAACAGGAAAAGACACTACGCTCGGAACTGTAGGCAGAAGAGGCAAGGTCAACAAGGTAAACAACAGTTTAAATCAACCGATTCATTCGCTCAAACTTTCGTGGCAACGACGTCGGCAGTTTTTGGAGCAGACGCAGTTCCTCAGGCAAATGCTGCCATCTGTCGTGAGATGCTAGAAGTTGTAGGAGGCGACATCTCTGACATCTGGCTGCGGCACCTCGCGGCACATGTCGTTTCGGTAAGAGTGGTTCACTGACTTGGTGGTACGCGCTTGCGTACGTCATGCTTGGTGACGATACACCGTGCGAGGTCAAAGGCACAGGGACTGTACACATGGAGCGACTGGTCAACGGCAAATGGATACCGGGGCGAATCAAGGATGTGCTATATGTTGCAAACTTGAAGAAAAACCTTTTTTCTGTTGGAACATGTGTGAGGAAGGGCTGCAAGGTGATTTTTGAGGTCAATAAGATAAACTTCTTCTTGAATGATAGCCTCGTCTGCCAAGAAAACAATGTCTTTCGCATGTGTATGCGAGTATCAAAACCATGTGAAGCAAATGCCTGTACAGTGCATGCTCTAACGCTCCACGAGAGGCTCGGGCATGTGAACAAAGGACCATGAACTCGATGATCGAGAAGAAGCTTGTTGACGGTATCAATTTTGAGAAAGAAGACGACATGTTTTAGGAGCTCTGTCATCTCGCTAAGTCACACATATTGCCTTTCAACAAGTCCGGTAAGGACAAGAGACACTACCAAGTAGGTGAGTCCTTCCATAGTGACATTGTGGGCCTATGCAAATAGACTCACTCGGAGGGGCAAGGTACTTTATAAATTCTCACATCACAAATCTGATGCTCATGATTGCTTTGCGAATTTTGAGCAATATGTAACTAACAAATTTGTTGAAATAAATATCAAAGCGCACTCCCAGTTTTATGTGTTGTATAATAGTTGATCGATCTGGCGGAGGCGATGAAAAGGAAATCAAAAACATAAGATTTCTTTGTTACTTGAAGCAACGTTTCGTTGGCTCAGTCTGCCAACTTCTTCAGACTACATTTATTAAACAACAAAATTACAAAATTGTTATAACAATAAATAATCAAAACTCTCACTCGCTTTAACAATAACAATTCCTACCTCTTCCTAGTGTTCGATGGTACACTAATCGTCAAAGTAGCGAATAAGACGATGTCACGTAGTATTTATAGTCGAAAATTACCAGAGTGTTGGTGCATAAGGTTGTAAACAAGACACATATATACATATACAGCAAAAACAAAGATACATATGATCAGTTTAAAAACCTCAATAAGGGAAAATACGAGGCTTTTAAAAATTTAACGTCTTCTTTTCAGTGATGTGAGCTGCTCAATTGACCGGTCAATTGACCAATCAATTGACCGTTATGACCCTGACCTGACAAAAAAAATGTTGACTGACAATTGACCCTGACCGGTCACACTACCGCGTGACAGTCAAAGTGACTATAGAGTATAGATAAACGGGGAAAAGTATGGTTTTGTCACCAGGAATGGGCTGCTTCTTGTATAGAACACACGTTTTCGTCATCCTTGACTTATTATTTAATATAGACTGTTTCATACGAAAAGACTGCTCTGCAAGGTCCGAATTCATAGATGCTGAGTCGGTCTCAAGTACGGTATATATAGATATACTAAAGCATGGCTTCAAACCTTACTTGAGTCCGACTCGCGTCTCACTTACGACTATGAATTCGGATCTAAAACATATAATAGAATAAACCTTAGAGGATATACTCCTGGAGGAAGCATGTCGTGTTGAAAAATCGTGGTCGGTTTTCGTACGGTGCAAGAGAGACAGAAGATAAAGTGTCCCTTGTCTGTCTCTCTCTCACACTGTGCTGTGATTGGTTGTTCTATTATCTTAGTTTGGAGGGGAGCGCGAGTAGCCAATCACAGCATAGTGCGAGAGAGAAAAACGAGGGGCACTCTTTTTTTCTTTCTCTCTGGCACCGTACGAAAACCGACCACGATTTTCTCATCTAACTTACTACCTCCAGGAGTGTATGCTCTAAGAAATAAACTGTTTTATCTAAGTTTTGATCGTTTTTTTATTCTTCTAAACTTTCTGACCAATGACCAGTCAGAAAGCTCATTGACGGTCATTTTTACATTCAGGGATTGTAAATTCTGACTGCCAATGACGGTCATCTTTTTGTCAAAATGACCGTCAAGTCAGAAAATTTTGTCTGACCGGTCAATCCACATCACTTCTTCTTTTTTGTTGTTGAAAGAGTTTAATTGATTGTAATTCGTATCATCCACCACAACAAAAAATAAATATTGTGTATAATCTCGTTGATAGGGCAATTACATTATTAAACCCAGAATTTCACACTAAAAATTTAAATATTGTGGTCAACTTGCTTAAAAAGAATAATTATCCAAACAAATTTATTACCAGACATATCCACACAAGATTAACCAAAATTAAATACAACGAAAACTATAAAGACCAGATTATGCACAATACATTTGTCTCTCACGTTTCGTTACCTTTTAACGACCAATTTGAAAAAATCGCAACACATCTAAAATTTTACAACATTCGTGTCTTACCTATAGTTTAAAACAGTTTTAATTCTGTGATAAAGTTAGGCAAAGACATTACTGAAAAGTGGGATCGTACTAACATATGTTTTCTTGTAAATCGTGTTCGGCGTCATATGTAGGTGAAATGAAACGCTCCCTTAAGACTAGGACTGCCGAACACCGTAATAACAAAAATCCAGATGCAGTTGTTTCAAGGCACAAAACCAGTTTTCGGCATGATTTCGACTGGGAGAATACGAAAGTTTTAGATCAGGAGCCTAATTATAAAAAGCGTTTATTGTCAGAAATGTTTCATATTAAATATAATAATAATAACATCAACAAAAAAGAAGAAGTTAAATTTTAAAATGCCTCGTATTTTTCCTTATTGAGGTTTTCAAACTGATCATATGTATCTTTGTTTTTGCTGTATATGTATATATGTGTCTTGTTTACAAACTTATGCATCAAAACTCTGGTAATTTTTCACTATAAATACTGCGTGACATCGTTTTATTCGCTTACTTTGACGATTAGTGTACCATCGAACACTAGTAATTTTGTTTTTTAATAAATGTAGCCTGAAGAGGTTGGCAGACCGAGCCAACGAAACGTTGCTTCAAGTAACAAAGAAATCTTATGTTTTTGATTTCCATTTCATCGCCTCCGTCAGATCGATCAACTATTATACAACACTAACAAATTTGGTCGTACAATGAAGGTTCTACGAACGTACAATGCTCGAGAGTACTGCAGCAACAGCATGGTGGACTACATGAGCAAGAAAGGGATCAAGTACGAGCCTACAGCCCCTTACACACCCCAGCAGAACGGATAGTCGGAGAGGAACAATAGCACCATCATGGAAAGTGTACATGCCATGCTTATCACAAGGGAACTACCGCAATTCCTTTGGGGTGAAGCTGTCAGCACAGCAGTGTACGTGCTGAATAGGACGCCAAACCGTAAGAGCCAACATTGCACTCTGTTTGAAGCATGGGCGGATAAGAAACCCGACCTGTCTTATCTAAGGACGTTTGAAGCAGAGGCATAAGTACACATTCCAAAAGACTTCCGTAAGAAGCTGGATAAGAATGCCAAGAAAGTCATCCGCGTGGGTTATCAAGCTGATTATTGTAATTATAGGTTGTATACCAGTACGAGGAAGATTCAAGTGTCCAGGAATGTCACATTCAAGGAGAAGGCAGCTCCGGACTTGACAAGACTACGTGTCAACAATTTCATTTTCCTTAATTCTCATGACGAGAATGAAGATCCTGTCGACCAGGAGGCGGGCAGAGCTCATGACGTGAACGGAGCGGAGGCCAGGACAGCTGAAGATGCTGATACACATCATGCTGCAAAACCAAGAAGATAAGCGAGACGAAAAATTCCGCCGACCGCAACGAGGCTGTCCGCGGTAGTCATCATCCCGCTCAGATGGAAAAACAGAACCTGCGGGAGAGACGCTCCATGAAGGTCCCCAAGCGGTACAAGGCCAACATTGTAGACGTACTGGAACCATCACCATATGAAGAGGTGATTTTATACCCACAGTCGCAAGACTGGTGGGAGGCCATCGCCAGACTGGAGGAAGCCCATCGCCGGTGAACTGGAGGCCCGCGAGCACAGCGGTACTTAGACTATCGTGCGAAGACCACCCGGGAAGAATGTGATAGACTCCAAATGAGTCTTCAAGCTCCAATGCAACAAGGTAGGCAAGACCAATCGATTCAAGGTTCGACTCTGAGGGAGAGGTTTCCGACAGCAGCAAGAAATCGATTATGAGGAAACTTTCTCTCCTGTTGTCAGTTACGACACGCTGAGAGTACTCCTTGCTATCGCAACGACGCGCCAGCTGAAGATATGCCAGTTCGACGACAAAAACACCTTCCTATATGGCGAACTGAAGGAGGAGATATACATGGAGATACCGGAAGGACTGGATGCTTCGAACGATCGTCGCGGTATGTGTGTAAGTTAGCTAAATCGTTGTAGGGGCTCAAGCAGGCCCCGCGCTGCTGGAGTCAAACGCTCGCTTGTCTCCTAGCGAAACATGACCTTGTAACGCGAACGCGTCGGTATGTACTGCGACTGCTGATGGAGAAATTGTGATATTGGTTTTGTTTGTTGATGACGGGTTAGTGACGCTTGTCTCCTAGCGAAACACGACCTTGTAACGCGAACGCGTCGGTATATACTGGGACTGCTGATGGAGAAATTGTGATATTGGTTTTGTTTGTTGATGACGGGTTAGTGATGGCTAAGTCGCGATAGCATTAAATTTTATAATTGATATTTTACAATCGAATTTTGAGATTACGCTTAGTGATCCAGACGTGTTCGTACGAATCCAGAAGGAGAGAGATGAGCAGACTCGGAACATGTTCATTCGATGCGACGATCTACAACGGGATATGTATCTAAGATGTGTGATGGCCCTGTGTCATGGTGCGCACAGAGGCAACGAACTGCTTCCCTCAGAATGACTGAGGCCGAGTACGTCTCCGCAGGCTCAGCATCTAGAGAAGTATGGCTGCGGAGGTTGCTTGAAGACGTTGAATGTCTATGTGCGGGCCCTACGGTGTTAAATGTCGATAACCAAAGTGCAATCCGGTTGATAAGAAACCTGGAGTTTCATAAAAGGACCAAGCACACAGATATTCAACATCACTATGTGCGTGAACTGTATGAGAGCGGAGAGATGAGTATACCATATGTATCAAGCGAGGGGCAGCTAGCTGATCTGTTCACAAAGCTCTTAGCAAGATGTACTTTTCAGCGCTTGCGCAGTGCTGTAGGAATGTGCGAGAAACGAAACGACTGACGATGGACACATCCTGCGAATAATATGTATACTGATTGACGCGATGAATGTATAGCAATAAGATGTATGTTACCATGATTGACAAGATGTGTGCGCACAGCGAGTGAGTGTATGTGCGTAGCGCAAGGTTAATATTATGTATATAGTTTAAATTGTTGTGATATTAAAATGTGGAAGCGAGAATCAAACCGGTGTATGAAAACACTCAAAGGGCGGGAGTGTCGTAATTCTGCTTTTCATGTTTTGAATTGCGCGCGTTCTTACAACGTTCCCGAAGCGTCGCTCAGTCGATCCTACCGGAAAGACGGAGCCGTCGAACCAATTAATAAAGAAACCCATTTACATGAAGTCTGTATTCTTTTATTTACGTCAAATTACAACAGTTAATTATGTTTTTTATTTGAAAATATGATTAAATGGCATATTACCTAACTATTGTAATTTTTATTCCATAAAAAATAACAATTTACTTATTATAAATACTGCTCCTATCAGTTAGGTATCCCAGTAATGGCTATTTTACCTTGTAAGTCGCTCATCCCTACTAAAAAACCTCAGGGTCTATCAAGCTGCACTAGCAAAGTCAGCATAATCAAAAAACACACATCCTATAATTTTTAGCTCATTTTTAGCTAATTAATTACCACTAGCAATAATTAATAATAACCACTGCCGATCGACCGTTAACACCTGCTACGCTATCTTGACTTTTAAGCTGGCTTAGCATTGCGACTACGACAATAGTTTTTGAGATACAGAATCCATTCAGGTGCTATAATTTTTAGCTCGCCGAGCACTACAAGATCGTATAATGTAAAATCCGATGTGGTTAATTTTTAACACCCAAATTAATCAAAAACGAAAAAAAAATAACAAAAAATTACCAAGCGCTTATTACAGCGACTCGCCGTCATAGGATTAGACTTCAAACATATAATTACAATTAATTACCACTGCAGAAAATTAATTACTACTCAAAAACACCGATTAATCCCTTTTTTCCGGGAAAACCAAATTAAGCTGGCACAAACTCACGCCGTTCCCGCTCTAGTGGAGTTACGAAAGCGGTTCTGGTCTTAACATTTTTAGCTCGACTAGTACTACACAATGGTAAAGTAAAATATACAATATGGTTAATTTTGAATCCCTAAATTAAAAAAAAAACGAATAAAAAATATCAAAAAATTATTAAGCGCTTATCACAGCGACTCGCCGTCGTAGAATTAGACTTGAAACATATAATTACATTTAAGGTGATGGTATTACTCAAAATTGGGTTCTCGTTTTTCTCATTCAATTTTTAATTTAAAAAAAAAAACTCTTTGATACGTTGTAGTTCTTTATTAAACTTAAAACGTGTCAAAGAGTTTTTTTCAAAAACTTTAAAATTGAAGGAGAAAAGCGGGAACCCAGAATTGAGTAATAGTGTGGGTATCACATCACCTTAATTACCACTGCAGAATATTAATTACCACTAATGAACACCGATTAACACATATTTTACTGGGAAAACCGGCTTAAGCTAGCCCAAACACGCGTCGTTCGGACTCTAGTCGAGTTACGGAATCGATTCTGGTCTTAACATTTTTAGCTCGACAAGTGCAAGATGGTATAGTGCAAAATATGATGTGGTTATTTTTTAACCTGTAAATTAAACAAAATCGAATAAAAAATAACAAAAAATTATCAAGAGCTTATCACAGCGACTCGCCGTTGTAGAATTAGACTTGAAATATATAATTACAATTGATTACCACTCAACATCACCGATTGACACCTTATTTACCGAAAACCGACTTAAGCTAGCGCAAATCCGCACCGTTCTGGCTCTAGCCGAGCTAAGTGAAGTTATATGTTATAAACTACATTCTTGATACAATATAACTCATTCATGAAAGTATAAGTTAAGTTAAGTTAACAGTTAAGTACCGGGGGATGTAAGGTCTACGCATATAAGGGACTTACGTAGACGTGCGGCAGTAAGCATGACTATTATTTAAAAAATTATCAATCTTGTGAACTTCCTTATTTGCATGGACCTTGCGTTTCTCGGCTATTTGGGTTTATGCATTTTTTTTAAAACCGTCACGCATAATGTTACACGTCTATGTAAATGCCTTATTTGCATGGACAAATTAATAAACTAAAATGAAAGTAAAAAAATAATTTAAATAATTCTCTTACTTACCAGGAGAGCGTCAGGGATCCGAATCACGGATTCGGCTCAAACTTTAGGATATGTTTTTGGACGCAGAAACATAAAGACAAATGCAGTTCTACGAAAGTATAAAATAAGGCAAGTATGAATTTTTTTCTGTATAATCTATAAGATAATATTTATGATTTTGTAAAAGAAATCAAATAAACATATATGCCCAACAAATTGTGTTTATAGTACATTCCCATTGTTCACTGCAAATTAAACAATCGAAAGTTTTGAAATCAATTGTCGATAGTCAAGTAATCCAAACAGCTCTCCGAAATAACTGTATGACTGTTCTCAGAAATGTATTGAAATTTTTTCATCCCTCTATACAAATTAAACACAAGAAAGTACTAAAATCAATTTATTGTAGTCAAGTATTCGTAAGTTAACTTGACTGACACAATAGAATTTTTCGTACCTCGGGTGTACGAACATTATTTTTCGTCGTTGTGAGCGCAATGTATCTCCATAAAACCTTTTTCTTGGAAACATATTGTGGATCCTTTACGAAACGATAGTACATAGTTACTACCCCTATTTTTCCTTATTCTTTCACAATTTTGAAATTTCAATAGTATAATATTACGCATCTTGGGGGGACAAGAGAAGAAAAATCTAGAGCTGCTCTAGCAGGGGTGGTCCTTCGTTCTCCCATACATACTTGGCGGGCCCGTCGGTTTGTAGTTTACAGGTCGACTATTTCCATAAATGTACAATACTAAATTTTAGCATTATTTCATTAACAATGTTTACATGAGTGATTGTGTCCGTCTTTTTTTAAACGCTAACAAATTCATAAAAATATGTAGTCTATATTGAAAAGAGCTTTACACTTTACTGCCATTTGTTAAGCAAACTCTTTGTATCCTTTTGAACTACCTCCCGTATGGAAATAATAAATGTATGAAACCGTAGGAAAACGTATAAAAACGTATAAAAATGAACATTTCTATTAGTTTTTGGACATATTTTATACGATTTTATACATTTTTATACAGTTAAATACATTTTCAGACATTTTCTTACAATTCAGAAATTCTTCCTTATTGTACATTTATAGGAATAGTCGTAGTATGGGAGAACGGAGGACCACCCCTGCTAGAGCAGCTCTAGACTTTTCTTCTCTTGTCCTCCCAAAATGCGTAATATTATATTATAGAAAGTTCAAAATTGTTAAAGAATAAGGAAAAATAGGGGTAGTAACTATGTACTATCGTTTCGTAAAGGATCCACAATATGTTTGCAAGAAAAAGGTTTTATGGAGATACATTGCGCTCACAACGACGAAAAATAATGTTCGTACACCCGAGGTACGAAAAATTCTATTGTGTCAGTCAAGTTAACTTACGAATACTTGACTACAATAAATTGATTTTAGTACTTTCTTGTGTTTAATTTGTATAGAAGGATGAACAAATTTCAATACATTTCTGAGAACAGTCATACAGTTATTTCGGAGAGTTGTTTGCATTACTTGACTACCAATAATTGATTTCAAAACTTTCGATTATTTAATTTCGAATGAACAATGCGAATGTACTATACATACAATTAGTTGAGCATATATATTTATTTGATTTCTTTTACAAAATCATAAATATTATTATCTTATAGATTATACAGAAAAAAACTAGTATTTTATACTTTCGTAGGCGCGAGTTTGCGCTAGCTTAAGTCGGTTTTTCTGGAAAAAAGATGTTAATCGGTGCTTCCGAGTGGTAATTAATTGTCATTATATGTTTCAAGTCTAATCCTACGACGGCGAGTCGCTGTAATAAGCGCTTGATTATTATTTGTAATTTTTTATCCATTCTGTTTAATTTAGGGGTAAAAAATTAACTTCATTCTATATTTCACTTTACCATCGTGTAGTACTAGCCAAGCTAAAAATTTTAAGACCAGAATCGATTCCGTAACTCCGCTAGACCGGGAACAGCGCGAGTTTGCGCTACCTTGAGTCGGTTTTCTCGGAAAAAAGGTGTTAAACGGTGTTATTTATTTATTTATTTATTTAAACTAGAGTAGTACATGTTGTATTACATTTTATTGCTTACTTCAGGACATAGTTACATATCTGAAGCAGCAAACATCCTATAGAGGTAGACATAGCTACCTGTACATAGGTCCGGTGTACTTAAAACTAAAAAAAAAAACTTAAGTAACTTACAAACTAGGCATGGAATCAAAGATTCCACTATAAATAATATATTTGGTCCACAGTTAATTAATCTCAACCATACTGGAAAGTTAAATTTTTATTTATTTATTTTTTTTATTGTTTTTTTTATTATTTTTCTTAAATTCTTTTTCTTAAATATATTAGTACTAATCCATATTTTTAGCGTTTTCTTATTATAATTTTTTGCGCTATCTAGAACTTTAAGATTTGGATTAGATTTCGGAAGACAATTAAATACTTGTATCGCTCTGACATAGTTATCTTTATCACTCACAGTTTTCAAACACTTGTGGTATTACAAGTTTATTTCTAGTTTTTCTAGTCGATGTTAAGTATAAATTCTTAAGTTCATTATAATGATACGTTACACATTCGTAAGAAAACATTTGTTTTAGATTCAAGGGGTTGTATCGATTGAAAATATTTTTGTTTACAATTTTTAAAATCCTATTTTGAATGTTTTGTAGTAATTTTAAGTTGTTTTTATATGCACCACCCCATGCAATATTCCATAGCTAATGACACTATGAAAAAATGCATAATATATTATCTTAAGTATGTCCGATTGCATATATGTTGATAATTTGTACAGTATATATATTATATATTTATTTTTTTTATTATATATTCAATATGTTTATCCCACTTTAGCCTATAATCAATAATTATACTTAGATATTTACAGTATTCTACCCTACTCAATTTAGTACCCTGTATGCGTATGTTCATATCTTCAGGAACACTATCACAATAGTTACCAAAAGTTATGTACACAGTTTTCTTTATATTTAGTAATAGTCTGTTAAGTGCTAGCCAAATATTTATATCTTCTAAGTACTTGTTAATTTTCTTTTCCACTTTCTCCCAGTTATCATCTATTGAAATAATAGCTGTATCATCCGCATATGAAATGGTACCATCTGTTCTGTTTGTTAGTAAATCGTTTACGAAAATTATGAATAAGAGTGGTCCTAGTATGGTACCTTGCGGTATACCTGTAGTTATCGTTTCATAGTAGCTTTCAGTTGTTCCTATTCTTATTTTTCGTTTTCTGTTACTAAGATTGTTAGATATAAGTGCATGCGCTTTACCTCTTATTCCATAATTATATAATTTGTCTAATAAAATAGCATGGTTGACTGTATCAAAAGCTTTTGCTAGATCTAAAAATACAATAGCTATTGGTTTACTTTTGTCTAATTTCTTATAGATTATGTTCATTAAGTAACTAAGAGCATCTTTGGTACCTTTCTTTTTTATAAATCCAAATTGATTCTGGGCTAACAAATTATTACTGTCCAAAAATGATTGTAAACGAACGAATACAATTTTTTCAAATATCTTTACTACGTTAGAAATTAGAGATATCGGTCTATAGTTTAATGTTTCCATTTTACTACCAGATTTAAAAATAGGAACTACCTCAGCTGTTTTAAGCGCTTGAGGCCATGTTGATTTTTCAATACAAAGATTAAAGATATGTGTTAGTGCATTAACAATTTGATATGATAGTATTTTTAGTATTTTGGTAGTAATGTTATCTACCCCACCATTTTTTATTTTCATGTTATCAATAATTTGAAGAATTTCCGCGTTATTAGTCGGTTTAATATAAATTATATTTATGTTCATTGCTGGTAATTGTAATTGCTTGCCATTGAGTTTTACAATGTTGTTACTTAGACCTTTTCCAATTTTACAAAAGTACGAATTCATATGATTGGCAATTTGCGTCTGATCCTCTATTGTGCAATTGTTATTTAAAATTATCTTATTTATTGTGTTATTCTTTTTCAATTTAGTTCCCATTTTTTTGTTTATGTATTTCCAAAGTTGCTTGGCATTATTAATATTGTTCTTAATTAAATTTCTTTCATGTTTTATTTTTGCTTCATTAATAATTTTGTCTAGCATCTTTGTGTAATTCTTATATTCTAATTTTATTAGATTATTATTTGGTTTATTGCGCATTTTAATATATAGTCGTTCTTTCTTTTCACACGAGAACATGATTGCCTTAGATATCCAATCCTCCCTTGGATATCTCTTGTTATTTTTTGTTTTAAGCGCTTCTTTAGACTTTTCTGAGCAGTCTTGTATTCAAGAATGTGGTAGCTTCATCGAGGTCATGCATTGCCTCTATAACATTCCAATTTTTTGTAATAACTATACTTGAAAGTTTATAGTAATTATAATGATACTGGATATTTTCATGTTTTAATTTTGATGACTTATTCAGTTTCAAGAGAAATGGGTAATGATTAGTAAACGGAATCGAGAGTTTAAAAGTTTTAGTGTCTATAGATGAAGCTTTTATACACATGTTATCAATGCATGTACCGCTTCCGCCACTATCATTTGGTCTAGTTGTATGTATAAAACCCGGGAAGAAACCCCTTTCCATCATATTGTCTAATAATTCTAAGCTATATTCATCTTCTTTCATAATATCAATATTAAAATCACCAATAATCAGGTGATATTTTTGTATTTCTTTTGCTATTGATAAATGATTTTACATTCGAAATAAATTCAAGGCGCGGTAAATCATGACATCGATATAATGCGGAAATTTCAAGATTACTGTTGTTTTTTAGACTTATTCCTGAGTTTAGTACTTTGAGTCTACCAATTTCGATTATTTTAGTAATTTCTGATACACAATCTTTTATATATACAACGACAACATCATTTTGATTTAATTTACCGTTATTGTAATACAATTTATATCCCTGTATTGCAAAAAATTGAGGATTTGGTAAATTCCATGTTTCTGTACATACAATTATATATGGTTTGATCTTCAAGCTCTTAATAAGAATACTCAATTTCGTATAATTGTGATTTAGACTTCTAATATTGACATATAGTATCAAACTATATTTTTATTTACATTCTTATTAAGAGTTTTAAGGCCAGGAAATGACGTTTCTTCTTGTATTCCTTCTTTTTGCAATTCTTGAATGAGATCAACGTGTTGCTCGATTATGTAGTTTGCTGCTTCCTTGGTGTCGTATGTGTTGGAGATGCGATGCTGGCTCTAAACTATTGAATGGTAATTAATTTCCTGCAGTGGTAATTATTAAGATATGAAGTACATTTATGTCGGCGTGTGACAGAGAGAATGTATGCGCAGCGCCATCACACGGATGATTGTACTGATGAGCGGCCGGGCGGAAGCTCTCTCGACTGTCGGCCTCCGTACGATACGGTTGTAAAGCACGTAAGAGATTTGTACTACAAAAGAAGGTGTGTTAATAAAGATTTGAAGTTGTTACTGTTAACAAGAGTCGTTTATTGAACAAACCCTTTGATATTAAATATTCACATGGTAGCAGAACGTGGTTAATTTTCAGTGTCGGTACTGTCTCTCTCTTGAGAGCAGTAACGCACTTTAATTCCACGAAAGGGATAGTGTTTTTAAGTTGAGCGCGTGGTAAGCGCGAGAACAAAGGAAGACGCATGAGCGTAAAGAAGAGCCTCAAGGAGTAAAAAGTGAGAAGACGAACGAAACTGAAAGTGAAGAAGAGTTTTTTGATACTGAAAATAAAGAGGTAAAAAGGAAGTTCCTGTTGAAAGCAAGATGGCTTCGGAAAACAAAGGATTCACGTTACAAGTATTTGATGGGACACATTATGATAAATGGAAGTACAAGTTGAAATTATTCCTAGAATTTAAAGAGTGCAATGACGTTATAGAAAATGATGTAAGACCGGAAGCTATAACAGAAGTCGAGTGGAAAAAAAAGAAATAAAAGCCAAAAATTATATAGTGAACAGTGTGATGAATACACAACTAGAATTAATTATCTCAGAAGAAACTGCAAAGAAAATGGTTGCTAAGTTGGATGAAAATTACTTAGTTAAAAGTAGTGCTGTGAAATTATTATGTAAAAGAAAACTGCTCGATTTTAAAATGGAAGAAAGTGAGAACCCGACAGACTTTTATAATAACTTTGAAAAATTAGTGAACGAATTAAAAAATGCTGGAGAAAATGTGACGAAAGAAGATAAATTAAATTACTTCTTATTAACGTTACCAGAAAGTATGTCACACATGGTTGATATTGTGGACGCATTAGCTGAAAAGGACAAAACAGCGGAATTTGTAAAATCGAAATTGGAATTTGAATTTAAGAAAAGACATGGTGAAAGTGCGCGTTTACGGTTGAAAACGCGTTTACGGTTGAAAAAAGGAAAGAAGAAAAGAAAAGGACATGTTATGTATGTGGTGGTGTAGGACACATACAGTACGATTGCCCAACGAAAAACAATTCTTGGAATCAAGGGACGCCGCAGCGAGGAACCGGTAGAGGAAGCCGCGTGCCACAGAGAGGAGGGGGCAACGGCAGAGGTTACTCGCAACAGCGAGGAGGCGCTAGCGGGCGCGGAGCCAACCAACAGCGCGCGAGTTTCAACCGGCGCGGCAGTGGTAGGTATGGACAACGCGGCCGAGGCGCGAGAGCCGGCGACGAAGGCAGCCAAGCTGAGCGAGGCGCGGAGAAGAGCTAAGCATTTAGCGCGTCAGTAGAGGTTATGTCTGCGCAAACTGATAACGGTAATAAAATAGAATGGATTTTAGACAGTGGTTGCACGGACAATATCATAAATAATGACAATTATTTTAATGATTCGTTTGTATTGAAAGAACTGATTAATGTAAAAGTAAGTGACGGTAGAATTTTGAAAGCGACCAAAGTAGGTCATGTAAAAAGTAACTTTAAAACGTTTAATGAAATAACTGAAATTGTAATAAAAAATGTTTTTTATGTCAAAGATATGAAAGAGTTAAAGAATCTAATTTGACGATAAAATGACGTTAGAAGAGAAGTGGCATAGAACGTTAGGACACGTTAACTTTAATTATTTAAATACTATGTGTAAAAATCATATATTGAAAGGTTTGCCTAATCAGATAGAGTCAGATTATTTCAAATGCGCTACATGTATTGAGAATAAAATGCACAACATTCCTTTTGTAAATAATAGAAAAAGAGCAAATGATATATATATATATATATATATATATTGGAAATAGTGCATACAGATTTAAATGGGCCACATACAGAAGGTTATAAAGGGGAAAAATATTTTCTAACTCTTATTGATGATTAAAGTAAATTAGCCAAAATCTATCCGTTAAAGTCAAAAAGTGAAATATATGATAAAATTAAGGAGTATATAAATCTAGTAGAGAATAAAACTGGAAAGAAAATAAAGAAACTAAAGTGCGACAATGGCACTGAATATTTGAATAGAGATATGTATAGATTATTTAGAAAAAAGGGAATTGAGGTAGAACCATGTCCACCGTATGTGCATGAACTTAACGGTACAGCAGAGACGTACAATAGGACAATTATGGATAGTGTTAGGTGCTTGTTAGCTGAATCTAAGGTAGAGAAAAGGTACTGGCCAGAAGTAGTCTGCGCCGCAGCATATTTGAAAAATGGAACAATTGCAAACACCTTAGTAAGAAATATATCTCCTTATGAAATATTTTTTAATGAAAAGCCAGATACTAAATATTTAAAATTATATGGAAGTAAAGTATTTGTGAGAGTACCTGAAAGCAAAAGAAATTCGAAGTGCGATAGAAAAGCTGATTTAGGAATTTTGATAGGTATTAATGTAGTAGGTTACAGAGTTCTAATAGGAAATAGAATTATTGTAGCTAGGTACGATGATGTTGTTGAGGAAGATGTAAAATGCATTGGTTTAAGTGATAATGATTTAGAAGATGAGAATTTGAATGAGAATTTTGAACAAGGAATTAATGGAAATTTAGAAAATTTAAATGAAAATATAAATAATAATGAAGATGTTGAAAATGAAGTAGAAGAAGTACCTGAAATAAGAAGATCACAAAGAACGATTACAAGACCCAGTAGATTTGATGATAATTATGTATATAGTGGATGTATTTATGTAAATTATTGTAGTGCAGATAGTCCTGTAAGCTTTAAAGAGGCTATTGAAAGTGATGAGTCTAATTTTTGGGTAGATGCTATGAATAAAGAGATGAATAGTTTAGAGAAAAATAAAACTTGGGAATTAGTCGAAAAATCAAAGAATGAAAAAGTGATAGACTTAAAATGGATTTACACTAAGAAAAGCGAAAATATGTTTAAAGCGAGAATTGCAGTACGAGGATACCAACAAACAGACGTGTTGGACGATATTTATTCTCCAGTAGCGAAAACACAAACTTTGAAAGTATTACTGTCATATAGTTGTCAAAATCGATTGCTCGTAGAACAGATGGACGTAGAAACAGCGTCCTTAAATGGTAAAGTTAAGTCGAGAGTATTTGTTAAACAGCCTGAAGGGTATGAAGACGGGACTGAAAGAGTGTGTATGTTGAATAAAGCATTGTACGGTTTGAGAGAGTCCGAGAGCGTGGTACGAGTGTCTGGATGATTATTTAAAATCATTAGGATTCGTGAGAAGCAAACATGATTATTGTTTGTATACTTTAAACCAAAGAGATGAGATTATATATTTGATTATATTTTTAGACGACCTTTTGATTTGCTGTAAAAATAGACAAAATTTAGATTCTATTAAAAGTATGTTAAAGGAAAGATTTCAGATGAAAAATTTAGGAAAAGTGAGTATGTATTTAGCTATTAATATAGAGTATGATGAAAAGAAAAATGAAATGTCATTGGATCAGGAAAAATATATAGAGTCATTAGCTAGAAAGTATCAAATTGAACAGGCAAAATTATATGAAACGCCAATGGAACAGAATTTAAAGTTAGAACCTGCGAAAGAAACAAATGAGAAAATGAAGTATAGAAATTTAATAGGAGCGCTTTTATACATTAGCTCAGGAACAAGATTAGATATACGTTATAGCGTAAATTACTTTAGTAGATTTCAGAATTGCTACAATGAATCACATTACAAATACGCTTTAAGGGTTTTAAAATACCTATATTTAACTAAAGATATAAAATTAAGATATATGAAAACCGATACAGCAGATGTTCTTGAATGCTATGTTGATGCAGACTGGGCAGGTGATAGCGTAGATAGGAAATCGACAAGTGGGTATGTTGTAAAATTGTATGGAAACGTGATTCATTGGAAATCGAGGAAACAAGGAAGCGTGATGAAGTCTTCGACAGCGGCAGAATATGTAGCACTGTCAGAAGCAGTAAGCGAAATTTTACTAATTAAAGATTTGCTAAGTAACTTTAATGTAGAAATTAAGAAACCAATTAATGTTTTTGAGGATAATTCAGGCGCTGTGATTATTGCTAAGTACGGAAATTTTACTAAACGATCTAAGTACATCGAAGTACATTATCATTTTGTAAACGAGAATTATGAAAAGGGCTTAATTGAAATTGTAAAAGTTAGTTCAGAGAAAAATGTTGCAGATATTTTGACAAAAACTCTTGGGCGAGTAAGATTTGAAAAATTGAGAAGTTTATTGAATTTAATTTAAATAAATATTGTATTGCTCACAACATAAATGTAAGGAGGCGTATTAAGATATGAGGTACATTTATGTCGGCGTGTGAGAGAGAAAGAATGTATGCGCAGCGCCATCACACGGATGATTGTACTGATGAGCGGCCGAGCGGGAGCTCTCACGACTGTCGGCCTCCGCACGATGCGGTTGTAAAGCACGTAAGAGATTTGTACTACAAAAGAAGGTGTGTTAATAAAGATTTGAAGTTGTTACTGTTAACAAGAGTGATTTATTGAACAAACCATTTGATATCAAATATTCACAGTAATTAATTGTAATTATATGTTTCAAGTCTAATCCTACGACGGCGAGTCACTGTAATAAGCGCTTGATAATTTTTTGTTATTTTTTATTCGTTTTTGTTTAATATAGGGGTTAAAAATTAACTACATTCTATATTTCACTTTTCCATCGTGTAGTACTAGCCGAGCTTAAAATTCTAAGACTAGAATCGATTCCGTAACTCCACTAGAGCGGGAACGGCGCGAGTTTGCGCTAGCTTAAGTCTGTTACCCGGAAAAAGGTGTTAATCGGTGTTTTTGAGTGGTAATTAATTTCCTGCAGTGGTAATTAATTGTAATTATATGTTTGAAGTCTAATCCTACGACGGCGAGTCGCTGTAATAAGCGCTTGATAACTTTTGTTTTTTTTATTCGTTTTTTATTAATTTGGGTGTTAAAAATTCACCACATCGGATTTTACACTATACGATCTTGCAGTCTCGGCGAGCTAAAAATTATGGCGCCTGAATGGATTCTGTATCTCAAAAACTACGGTCGTGATCGCAATGCTAAGCCAGCTTAAAAGTCACGATAGCATAACAGGTGTTAACTGTCGATCGGCAGTAGTTCTTAATTATTGCTATTGGTAATTAATTAGCTGAAAATGAGCTAAAAATTATAGGATGTGTGTTTTTTGATTATGCTGACTTTGCTATTGCAGCTTGATACCCAGCTGATTATCAGCTGGTAATCAGGTGAAAATCATGCCAAAACGTCAGCTGATTATCAACTGGTTTTCACCTGAAAATCAGGTTGATATTGGAATTTATTATTAATTATTATTATTTATTAATATAAATTATTATTATCGTTCATTTACTTGAATCTATACGATTAACTAATGTGTTTAAATAATGTACTGTAACCTGTCACTTAGATAGTAGGGGACAAGTCGGGTAATTTGCGGACCTGAGGTTAGATTCGCTTGTGGGAAGGATAATCCCACGAGCTTCGTCGTTGTGCGTGCGTGCGCCTTGCACGGATACGCCGCGGACTCGGCCACGTGGGTTGGAAGTTGGAGGAATATTATGTTATTTGGAGTGATATGCCCGCTCACGACACGCCTTGCGTTGTGTAACGGCGGGGCTCATCAACTCCCTATCGGCCTCGAATTCGGCAGTAAGGAATCAGAAAGGAAATGTCTCCACCGTTCCGCGCACGCCTTACGTTGTGCACCGGCGGGTTAAGATGTGTAGCTCGGGGGACTGCCAGAATGAGAGTGCCTCTCCAAGCTCGCACTGTACAGTCGGTCGCTCGCTCGCGAAGAAGAAGAGAGTCGAGGAGAGGGGAGCGCTAGCTGAATAGGCTATGTGTGTGGAACGCGCAGAGAAACCGCGCGCTGCCTCCCTCCTCGCGCCTTCATGCTGAGTAGTGGAAATACTGCCAGTCGCTCTGCCTCATCCTCTCTCTCTCGCTATAGTTGTACGCATGCTCGCGCGTGATATTCCTTCATGCGCTATATGTACAACAGTCCACTGTTACATCGCTCCCCTCGAACAAAATTGAATGAAATCAGAAATTTGGTTCGATTTGGTAAAGTCCAGCTTAGCTTAAACTTATATACAAGGTACGATAATACTAGTCTGTTTTACTAGACACTCCAATGTAACATTAAACAATTAATTGTTAGATTTTTGGACATTTTCGCCATCAAGACATTAAGTAATATTTAAGGTTTTTTGTTCGATCTCTTCGATGGAGACATCGAACTTACTGTTGACGTAACCCTGAACTTCAAAATCCGTCTTTGAATGTGATGATTTTTGGTCATTTTCGCCATCAAGACATTCAATAATATTCAAGGATGAATATTGTTTTGATTCAATAGCATTCATCATATTATACGATATCAAATCTGATATATCATTTATCGTAATCTTTATAATTATCGCCTCAGTATTAATAAAGTCTTTTAGTTTTTCTTGGGAATCAATCCCAATTATACAATTTTTTATTGATTTAGGTACCCCCATATAAATGAGATTAAGCGTTAGATTATATGGGTTTGAAGTTTGCAACGTTGCGATCCAACGAAACTTCGATTTTCGAAAAACCACTTTTTTCCACATGGATGACATAATGTACTACAAATAATGGAAGAATACATCAAAATTGATTAAAATAAATCAATTCCAAACTACCCCCCACCCCCTAACATGGAATTCGTAAGATGACCTAAGAGAAAAAAATTCTCTCTCCGCGGCGTTTTCGTATTTCCATACTTTTTATTGCTGGAATTATTTTCTGAGGATACAAAATACCCGCAAAAAAATTAGGAACCAAATCGACTCCCCGGAACACCCCCAAAAAGCTGATTATATAGGGGTAGTAACGGAAAATTCTCTCTCCGCGGCGTTTGGTATTTCCAAATTTTTATTGCTGGAATTATTTTATGAGCACACAAACTACTCGTAAAAAAATTACGAACCAAATCCACTCCCCGGAAAACCCCCAAACAGCTGATTATATTGTGACGTCCAGTCAAGGCCGTCAATACTATTAACCACTTTGCCCTTTTTAGCCTGGAGTAAACCAAGAGCTAAGGATGGCCAAGTCTTACAAACGTTTTATTTGAACTTATCATTGAAGGAGGGAGGCACAAAAAAGGTTAATATGTTTGAGGAGACAAGCGATTCCAGCTCTGCCCATTCGGCACAGAACGATCTGAACGCTCCTCGGAAGTGGGTATATACGAAGGAGTAAGTTGAGAGAAGATTGGAGAGAAGAAATGAAATTCGAAGACAATTTTTTCACTTATACTTAGATTTATTCAGAGTTTCCCTCCCTGGGTTACAAGTGGTGTGCTGGTGGCTGGTCGAGTCCGATGGTGGCGAGGAACTTGTCTGTTCAACTCTGATGGTAGCGAGGAACTCACTGACGGTGGAGGGACGAGGGAAAAGCTTAGTTCGGTTTTCTCCCTCTTCCCTCCCGCGCCAAGTACGGTTTGGGGGTACTCTCCGTGGGGGAGTTTACAAAGATTTTTGGGGACAGTTGACTGGTCGCACAAGTATGGGTGGAAAAATAAGGGTGGGCCTAAGGCCCTTCGACGCGGCTAATTGGCTGCGTGGGGGAAAGGAGCATCCCCCAGCTTTCGGCTGTAGTTTCGACCGTTTCACAGAGATGACGTTACATGTGGTGTTTCTGCGCCTATTTTCATTAATGTTAAATACATCGTTTACATAAAAATTCGGTTAACTATTTATTATATAGTGTTAATTATTGTATAAGAACTTAACAAATGACTTATTTTCTAATTAAATCTAATTTTGTTGTACAAATTTGCACACACTTAATATTTTAATATTTCCAAAATACGTGGTTTAAAATCTAATTAACTATTGAGTAGAAAATACATATTATTTGTACATTTATAAGCTTAAAACTAACTTAAAAATTAATAATAGTGTCAAAAATATAACGAAGTGACAATTTTTATTCATTCCTTTATATAGGAAAAGATTTTATAAGTTAAACTAAATTATTCTGGCGAGACGCTTGTATAAGAATTGTTATTTATAACTAAATTTTTATGTACCGTTGCAATATATTATTGTTGCAATATATTATTACAAATGATTACACTTTACGAGTTACAGAACCTATTATTTATTATTGTTGTCAGTTATCCTCGTTGTATAGTAAAAGAAAGTAAAGAACCTGCTTCATTTTTGCAATACTCTATGTGTTTATATATATGTAAGAGATGCAGTTAATACATATGTATCAGAATAAATTCGCGAATACATCTTGCATTACAATATATATATATATGCCTATACTTTAGTAAACTTTTATAAATAGTATATTTAAAAGAGTGTGTAACGTGGTTTTACAAAGATTTTAATTAAAGTACACAAATATCATTATATTCTTATTTTTCATTTTATTTATGAGTTTGTTTATTATTTATTACTAAAATGAAGTTTTTGTGAGGTGTTTTATTTAATTATCTTTACTTCTACCAGGCATATTTTCGTAAAATTTAGATCAGCGTAATCAGAAAAATTTAAATTAACATAAGTTAATAACTACAAGTTAAAATGTAAAAATAAAATTAGCTATATGTAAAGTCGAAGGAAATTGTAACGGTCGAAATTTTATGGGTTTTCGGCGACGCGTAGGCACGCATGTGCACAGCTGGGGTGGCCTGCCTTTCGGGGTAAGGTCGTAAAATCTTTCCCTTTTATTCACATAGGAGGAAATGCTTTCGCTCTTGATGAAAGTTTCCACTTGCATGGTGTTCGGTTTTTTTTATCTTATTTCGTGGGAAAGGATCGGAATGCAATGTCTTGCATCTGCATGACATAAAATCTGACCGTTACTTTGTGCGGACCAATGTTTCGAATACGAGAATTCTTTTGGACTGTTTGGAAGAAAGGTATATTTTCCTTTTTTTTTTTTAAAGCAGATGTTAATAGGATTCAACGTAGATGGTCGAGAAGACCATCAGACGTTACAATATAGGGGTCGTGACGGAAAAAAAATTCTCTCTCCGCGGCATTTGGTATTTCCAAACTTCTTATTGCTGGAATTATTTTATGAGCACACAAATTACTCGTAAAAAAATTACGAACCAAATCCACTTCCCGAAAAACCCCCAAACAGCTGATTATATAGGGGTCGTACCGTAAAAAAAAATTCTCTCTCCGCGGCGTTTCGTATTCCCAAACTTTTTATTGCTGGAATTATTTTCTGAGGATACAAACTATCTGAAAAAAAATTAGGAACCAAATCGACTCCCAGGAATACCCCCAAAAAGCTAATTATATAGGGGTAGTAACGGAAAAAAAATTCTCTCTCCGCGGCGTTTGGTATTTCCAAACTTTTTATTGCTAGAATTACTTTATGAGTACACAAACTACTCGTAAAAAAATTACGAACCAAATCCACTCCCCGGAAAATCCCCAAACAGCTGATTATATAGGGGTC
Organism: Torymus aiolomorphi; assembly: GCA_036365515.1. Classification (NCBI taxonomy): domain Eukaryota; kingdom Metazoa; phylum Arthropoda; class Insecta; order Hymenoptera; family Torymidae; genus Torymus; species Torymus aiolomorphi. Next base: position 85,299,482 of record CM070877.1, read on the forward strand.
GTGACGGAAAAAAAATTCTCTCTCCGCGGCGTTTGGCATTTCCAAACTTTTTATTGCTGAAATTATTTTATGAGCATACAAACTATCCGTAAAAAAATTACGAACCAAATCAACTCCCCGGAAAACCCTCAAACACCTGATTATATAATCAGCTATATAGGGATCGTGACCGAAAAAAAATTCTCTCTCAGCGGCATTTGGCATTTCCATACTTTTTATTGCTGGAATTATTTTATGAGCCCACAAACTACTCGTAAAAACATTACGAACCAAATCCACTCCACGTAAAACCCACAAACATCTGATTATATAGGGGTCGTGACGGAAAAAAAAATTCTCTCCCCGCGGCGTTTGGTATTTCCAAACTTTTTATTGCTGGAATTATTTTATGAGCACACAAACTACTCGTAAAAAAATTACGAACCAAATCCACTTCCCGGAAAACCTCCAACCAGCTGATTGATTATATAGGGGTCGTGACGGAATGAAAATTCTCTCTCAGCGGCGTTTCGTATTCCCAAACTTTTTATTGCTGGAATTATTTTCTGAGGATACAAACTATCTGAAAAAAAATTAGGAACCAAATCGACTCCCAGGAATACCCCCAAAAAGCTAATTATATAGGGGTAGTAACGGAAAAAAAATTCTCTCTCTGCGGCGTTTGGTATTTCCAAACTTTTTATTGCTGGAATTACTTTATGAGCACACAAACTACTCGTAAAAAAATTACGAACCAAATCCACTCCCCGGAAAACCCCCAAACAGCTGATTATATAGGGGTCGTACCGTAAAAAAAATTCTCTCTCCGCGGCGTTTGGCATTTCCAAACTTTTTATTGCTGAAATTATTTTATGAGCATACAAACTATCCGTAAAAAAATTACGAACCAAATCAACTCCCCGGAAAACCCTCAAACACCTGATTATATAATCAGCTATATAGGGATCGTGACCGAAAAAAAATTCTCTCTCAGCGGCATTTGGCATTTCCATACTTTTTATTGCTGGAATTATTTTATGAGCCCACAAACTACTCGTAAAAACATTACGAACCAAATCCACTCCACGTAAAACCCACAAACATCTGATTATATAGGAGTCGTGACGGAAAAAAAATTCTCTCTCCGCGGCGTTTGGTATTTCCAAACTTTTTATTGCTGGAATTATTTTATGAGCACACAAACTACTCGTAAAAAAATTACGAACCAAATCCACTTCCCGGAAAACCTCCAAACAGCTGATTATATAGGGGTCGTGACGGAAAGAAAATTCTCTCTCAGCGGCGTTTGGCATTTCCAAACTTTTTCGTGCTGGTATTGTTTTATGAGTATTCAAACCACCCGTAATAAAATTTAGAACCAAATCGACTCCCCGGAAAACCCAAAACACCTGATTATATAATCAGCTATATAGGGGTCGTGACGGAAAAAAAATTCCCACTCCGCGGCGTCTGGCATTTTCAAACTTTTTAAAGCCGGGTTTACTTTTTGAGCATAAAAACTCCATGTAAAATAATTACGAACCAAATCGACTCAAAATAAAAAACCGGTTAACAATCAATCATTTTTTATGTTTTTCATGTCTTCTTCCAATCGGTATATTTATTAATACGGACAGGAGCACACTTACGATAGTTGCACAATTTGTTTAGCTTTTTTGTTTGCCAAAAACTTCAATTTGAGCCCTGGTAGGTCGGTGTGCTATGAAAATTTTTTAAGGTGGCTCGAGCGGTCTAGTAGACCTAAAGCTATGAACATTTTTTACAAAAATTCATTTACACATTCCAATCTGAAAACTGATATGATAGAAAGCAGAGTTCTTAACATACCGGAAAATATTTTTGTTAGAGAATTTCCAATTTTGCAAAAGTATGTTTTGTGCATTAAAAAAAAAATCAATAAGAAATACAAATCTTTCTTGTTTTTCATTCAACTTTAATTTGCAAGGTCTCATTTTCTTCCTTGTTAAATTTCAGGGGGAGCCGCCGATATCAAAATTGAAAAATTTTCAAAACCTGCAAAGTTATATGCATTTGTTTCTAAAATTCAGTGACAAATCTGCAAACAATACAGACAAGATAGGTTAGCATGCAGGCGAGCGTAGCGCGCTCTGCTTTAGAATCTAGTTCCTATTGTAAAAGGGTGATAGTGATTATTATCGAATTGAAGCTTACAGAGCCAACTTCAGAGCGTTGTCAAAAAATTTCATTTGCGAATTCAGTAGGTAAGATAGTCTGGTGTTCAGGCTGCTTTAGAATCTAGTACGGGTAAAAAGTAGGGGTGCATGAGTACTCGGCTTGGCGTGTTAGAACTGTATCGGGCTTTTTCTTCGAACTTGAATCGAGTACACTATACTTTGAACTACTTGAGTCAGGTCGAACTACTCGGATCAACTCGAACTACTCGAATGAAGTCAAGCTACTCGAATTAAGTAGTTTGATCTAGATAGAACCAGCTGGCTCTCTTAGTAACTTATAAAATGATATATATACTTAATTAGCTGAATGTAATTTGTTTTCGGATTTATATACTACTTAGCGATAATAATTATAATTATCCTAAGATTACTTATAATTATGTATAATTTTTTATTTATAATTCTTTTATAATTTATTCACTACTATGCACTGGAAGTTCGAAGTGTCCTATTATTTCAAACCACTCGATCGAAGTTCGAACTACTCGAACTATTTCTAACTACTCAATATATCAAGTAAAACATTTGATTCGACTTGAGTTCGTCGAGTTGAGTTTATAGAGCAAATAGTTCGGATCTTCGAGTAGTCGTGCACCCCTAGTAAAAAATTACTGACATTTATCAATACGTATTGATTAAATTTTCAGGGGAAAGGCTAGCATCCTTATCTACACCTATATCATTTCCAAAGATATTCCCTAAATATTAGTATTTGTTACTCGTAAAGAAAATTATTTTATAAACGTGCGTGTGCAACGAAGCTCCACAAGTTTCCTATTTAAAAAATTACTAATACCAATGTGTACCTAAAGTATAATTTTTTTTCTGTCAACTGCTTTATATATAAAGACAAGAAAAACACGTTTTACTAATTTACTTACTGTTTTTATTTGATAAAATCAATATTTTTCTTCAAGATGCAATAGTTTCTTACAAACAAAAAAGTTTTTTTTATAACGGACTAATAGTATTTAATTTTAATTTTTATAAAAATGCAGCGTCGCTGAGATAATATTTTTGTTAATAGTAGGCACATCATATCCAATCACATTTACCGAAATTTTGACAAGAGTTGATAGCCTAAAAAAGTTGGTACAGCGATTTTTACCATATTCTGGGAGGTTTTTTTATTAATGTTTATAAGTATAAAATTGTCTTCAGAGTAAACGGAGGAAATATCTAAATTTAGGCCTCTTCTGATGCCCCATGAGCTTATCCTTGCATAACAGTGAGTTCTATGTAGTGGAACATGTTACTGGAAGTGGATTATATAAATATTTACTTGACTTATAGTTAGCTAAATATGTGAGAACCATAGACTCCCTGTCGAAAAAAATTAAAGTGTTAAAGGCACATCTGCCGGACAAAGTTTTTTTGTTCCTTAAGCCTCTCTGAATGTCAACAAAATTATTTACTTTTAAATCTAAAATTAAGAATAATTTCGTCTTTTTTCTAAACGACGACACCTTATAAATACTGTCATCTACCTATTTGATCTTTGAAAGAATAATTATCTACACTGAAATTATTGCTTTAAAAGTTACAGTTTTCTAAGTGATAAACGTTATTACAATTATAACTTCCTATAATAATTTGCTACTATCGATAATTCAATAAATATTTGAAAATATTATATATCAATTTTTTTTCAATCATCACATCAGCTTAACGTATTTCTTATAATTAGTAAATAAAAAATTAAATGGGATGACTGATGTTCCTTATTCACTTATTTACTTCAATTACAATATGAATTACGTAAAGCTGATGTAATGATTAAAAAAATATTGATATTTTATATTTTTAGATATTTATTGAATTATCGCGTGTAACAAATTATTATGAGAAGTTATAATTGTAATAACGATTATTCCTTAGAAAACTGTAACTTTTAAAGTAATAATTTCAGTGTAGGTAATTATTCATGCAAAGATCAAATAGTTAGATGCTAGTATTTATAAGTGTCGTCGTTTAGAAAAAAGACGAAATTATCCTTAATTTTTAGATTTAAAAGTAAATAATTTTTTTCACATTCAGAAAGGCTTAAAGAACAAGAAAACTTTGTCTTGTAGATATGCCTTCAAAATTAAATATCTTTTCCGAGTTTCGTCATTTAAAAAAAAGTGAAACTTCTTATCAATCCAAAATTGACTTATAAGTGTCGACGAAAAATGATACTACTAAATTGAGCTTGTACATATTTTTTTTAACTTTCAGAAAAACTTTGTCCTGTAGATGTGTCTTCAAAGAAATTTTTTATTTTTATCGAGACATAAGAGGGAAATAACTTTTATAGTACTGTGACGTATCTATGGTTCTCAGATATTTAGCTAAGTCAAGCAAATATTTATATAATCCACTTCCAGTAACATGTTCCACTACATAGAACTTACTGTTATGCAAGGATAAGCTCATCGGACATCAGAAGAGGCCTAAATTTAGATATTTCCTCCACGTACTGAAGACAATTTTATACTTAAAACGTTGCTAAAAAAAACTGCTAGAATATGGTAAAAAAACGCTGTACCAATTTATTTAAGCTATCAACTCTTGTTAAATTTTCGGTAAATTTGATTTTGGATACGATGTGCCTACTATTAACAAAAATATTATCTCCGCGATGCTGCATGCTTATAAAAATTAAAATTAAATACTATTTGTCCGTTATAAAAAAAATTTTTTGTTTTTATATTTTCCTAAAAATGCACCCCTCGTCGAAGAAATCATAATTTTTTCGTGGCACACATAAAGAACGGTAAATAGGTAGGAAATATATGTAGAAAAAAGAAGAAGTTTATATTTTTTTATAATTTTTTATATCATTTTTTATAATTTGAGGATATTTCGTCGGGTGGGAAGAAGAAGGTTCTATCTCAAAGGAGCACGTGAAGAGGTCCTATCTCAGTAGTGTCCCACCTTCTTACGCGCTCGTCTAGAATAGGGCCTTTTCACGTGCTTCTCCGAGATAAAATCTTCTCCCCATCCGATGATCACTTTTGTTTTAAAGATTTTTTTCATATCGAATCCTAGTTCAATGAACCTATTTATTCAATATATCGATGACTGACCGGAACAAGGTTGTATCTCACCGCGCGGATGAAGAACGTCGTATCTAAGCGCGCGGACGAATTAAGAACGTCGTATCTCACTGCGAAGATGAAGAACGACGTATCTCACCGCGCAGATGATGAACGTCGTATCTTACCGCTCGGACGAAGAACATCGTATCTCACCGCGCGGATGAAGAATATCGTATCTCACCGCGCGGATGAAGAACGTCGTATCTCGGCGCTCTTGCGGAGTACACGGCCGCCAGTATATGGCGAGATACGATGTCTTTCGTCCGCGCGCCGAGATAAGGTAAAAGTACCAATAGATGGCCGCTTAGTGAAGCTAGAATTTTAATGTCATATTTTAAATGCGAAATATTATTAAAAATGCATAGAATCAGTAGCCAATAGAATTATTATAACTTTTTACTTGCGAAAAAAGTATTTAATTTGTGAAAATAAGCTTTTATGATAGAAAAATTAATTAAATTATGAATACACTGCTTGTACTAGTAGTTGGACCGTGTTAAAAAGTCATGTACTAGTGGTCGAAATTGTTAGTCCCAATACTTGGACCATATAATTTGTACTCTATATTTATTTTGATTTTTATGTAAAAATAATAAAATCGCTAAATTTTGGACTGGAAATACATTTTAACACTAAATCAATCGTTAATAATATGAAATTACAGCAAATCAATGTGTAATAATCATATTATGGTTTTCCAACCTACTAACTCTACCAATACGTAGGAACCCTAACAGTAGTATATGAACTGGTATAGCGAGACATATCATATTACAAGGGGGGAGGGGGGCACCCCGTGGCGGCGCCGCGGGTGGGGTCATTAAGTTAAGTGTTATGTAAACAGTAGCTGCACGGTAGCTAATGACCCATGTCAAGGGCCCATGTCAATGGGGCTATTGTTTTCAAAACCGCTACTGTTTTGTAAACAAGCCACCCATTAACAATGGGTAATTAGCTACTGTTTACATAACAGTTATACCCTCTTGACACCTCCGTGTAATATGATATGCGCTATACCAGTCCATGTACTAGAGAGAGAGAGAGAGAGAGTACGCACGCACACATCCACCCACGCACACCCACCCACCCACACCCACATCCACCCACCTACAGAGAGAGGAGATGGCGCTCGCACCCACCCACCCACCCACACCCACCCGCACACCCACATCCACCCATCCACAGAGAGAGAGAGATGGCGCTCGCACCCACCCACCCCACACACCCACCCACCCCACACACCCACCCACCCACACACCCAGAGAGAGAGAGAGAGAGAGAGATAGATTTTTTTCTTCAAAAATTATTTATGTTTCAAATTATATATAAAAAATGAATGAAATAATTTATTATAATATTAAATTCAGAACATTTTAAAATTACTAAATAACCTTTACTTCAAATCATAGTTTCTTGACGAAATTTTACACATATCTTGCCTATATCTACCACGTATACTGATAGAAAGAATGGTTTGAGAGAAATCCGCGATTCACTTTCGAAGAAATGTTTTCATTACGTTTAACTTTAATGAACATTCTTTAAGATTTTGGAATATTCATCAACAGTTAATACTCGGATGTCTTTTATGGAAGACTTTGCGAATCTTTACTGTGAAGTAATTATTTCTTAAATATTAATAAATCGCTGTTATACTTGTAAAAAATGGAAAAGAAATAAGGTTAGGAGAGCGCGCGAAACTCGCTCGAAACTCGCTTGCTGTACACCAACGAAACACGTAAGCGCGTGGCTCCGTGACCTACGAGTCTGCGTGTCTGCTGCGTGCGTCTAACGCTTCTAGGCATTTCCGTCGCTTTCCGTTGGATTCAAGTATTAGTGCTCTCTTACTCAAGTACCTATGCATTAATAAAAGTCAAATACAGCTTTTAAGTAATATTTATTAACACTTAACGAACCATTTCTCAACTGTTAAGGAATAGCGTCGGTAAAGTTGAACTTTTTCAAGTATTCGCGACAACTGATCGATTTCTTAATGTTGGATGGGTATTTCTCTCAATTAAACTAAGCACTCATTATATAAAATCAAACTCCTTTTATTAAGCAAACAATCTTATAAATACGGTGAGACGAAAGAGACAGTGAGAAACAGAATAAGAGACAGACAGACAGAAGGATAGTGGAGAGAGAGAGAGAGAGAGAGAGAGAGAGAGAGAGAGAGAGAGAGAGAGAGAAGAGAGAGAGTTCCTTTGTGTGGTGCAGGTATGCGTCAGCATCTCTACTCCATCGTTGGTCCGTCGAACTGCGCAGCGGGAGTCCCAAGTGGTCAAAGTATAAGAAATAGTTTTGTATACGTAATAATGAGTTTATGGCCCTGAAAAGGGCCGTTTTTGTGTTAAGTTTTAATTACATCGTGAATAACCTTGTTTTTTGGAAAAGGAATTGTATTGGTGGAAAACGATTTATATCGCGATGAATCTTTATCCGTCGACGAATAATCTTTCTTTTCTTTATCGATGAGAGGCTGTTTATACTCTGATGTCTGCTTGCTAAATGGCGGACCCATTATGTGTGCTCTGTGAAGGTTGCAGTCCTTCTGCTCTCGCGCCGATGCTACTATTAGCTTATATGTAAGGCCAAGTGATTGATGGTGGATGGGGATAGAGCGGAAGAGTAGGGGCTATGAAATAATGAAGAAGAAGGCAATTCAATTAAAATTTGTATTTATTGATTAATTATTAACAGCCTCGTATACATCTTTTTCTAGTGTCGGTAAATAAAGACATTTTATTTCTACTAATAGTCTATCCACATTCGAATTACCAAAGTTTGAATAAATCATCCGGTTTTTTACATTAGATATCAATTCGTCTTTGTGGTCGTTGAAAAGTTTAAGAAATGTGGACCCGTCGAAACATTTATCAAGTTCGCGACTGTTCTCGTGCATTTTCAAACTGTCTATCATTACATCATACATGACATTAACATATGTGGACATATCCTCTAACTCGCGAAGACGAAACTCTATACACTCGCGCATGCTTTTTAATATTAGAAAAGTACGTCGCATGATCACAACACTTGGAAGACTCTCAACTTTTTTCTTCTTTCGCGCCGGTGCACTCTCGTCGTCGTCGTTGTCATCTGCGTCGACGGCCGTGATGATTGACTCTGTATCGATGCGCAATCCGTCGTTGGTATCCCAATCTTGCGCCTCATGCTGATACCGGCGCCGGCTCCGTAATGACACAGGCTCCACTGTTTTCTTTTTCTGATTGATTCCCAGTACTCTAGAGTTATAAGCGGTAGTCAAATTAATCTCGTGCTCAGTTAGGTCGATTTTTGTAAACTCTTGCTTGTGCCCGTACAGATGACACATTACTGCAGGAAAATGCGTGGTGAATTCCTCCCACGCGGTGATTTCCATTGTTATGTATTTGCGTGGCGAAGTATCGCCACCGAATTGAATCACTGTACGGAAATGCCCACCGTAATATTGCAATCCAAGGTATGCAAATTTCGAGTGAGACTTATTGAGCGCGTAACTTGTGTTAAAAAGCAAGTTTTGCGGAAGATCGTCTTGATTCATTTTAAAATAGCTGTCACAAACTTGTTTTAAAAAAGAAATACTAATGCTCGTGGCTGAAGCAATGTCGTTGTACGAGTGTACTTTGTGTGTGTGTGTGTAAAGAAATACTGAGGCGTGCTTTCGACAGCTGATTTGACTGCTGGTGCTGCTGGTGCTGCGTGTTCTACTAGACTACGTAACGTCGTCGGTTGCGCTATTCGTTTGGGTGTGCGCCTCGAGAGGTGGTAGGGGACGCCGACAGTGGGGGATGGCGGCGCAGCCAATGAGAGCACGAGTATGACGCAACGTACCCGTTGGTGGGGAAAGGTGGCGAGAAAAATATTAGGTTTATGGTTGTACCCAATGACTGTGGAAAGTGTTTTCAATAATTGTCGTTATGAATGCGTCCATTGTTTAGCGTTTTCAATCACGTACTCTCGACAAAGATTTTCGTGAGAAGGAAATGCGTGCTGTGGCGCGTACCCGATAACAGCGTTAAGTGGTTCTAAGCACAGTTCACCCTGGCCATGAATGCGTCAATTGTTCAACGAATTTAACGGACAGTTTCAAGAGTGTGCTCTCGATTTTACGATATGTGTGTGTGTGTGTGTGTGTGTGTGTGTGTGTGTGTGTGTGTGTGTGTGTTTAACTGATTACGAGTCAAAGCGTATACATGATAAATTTTTCACATGAATGCATTCTTTGTTTTGTGAGAAGGAAATGTGTGCCGCGACATGTAACTATTTATGGTTGTACCCGATAACTGCGTTAAGTGGTTCTAAGAACACTTCACCCTCACCATAAATGCGTTCTTTGTTCAACGGTTTTTAAGTTACGCGTGAAGAAAATGTGTATATGATGATAACATTTTTCACGCGTAAGTATTTCGTAATAAAAGAAAACGTTTTGAATACTCTCTCGCGGGAGGAAAATGAATTAAACTGATTTTTTTTTTTCAGGAGTGGGAAAATGAAAGGTCTGTAAATGAAAACATGATTTATATATTTTTTTGTTTATTCGATCAAACTTACAAACTATGAATACATAAACTTACATACTATGAATACATAAACTTACGAACTATGAATATATAAATTTTGAAAAGAGACAAAAACGTACAAACTACGAATACATATGGTTTAACCGAGACAGACACAAGCGATGCTTAAAATTAACTACGAATACATAAAATCGCATTTGAACCAGGGGCTGATTCATTTCAGTATTAAGATATTACAAGTAATGAACAATGACGCATACATATATTAGCTTACAAATCTAGGCCCAACAATGCAAAATATATCTTAAAGTTAGAGAGATTAATAATGAGTCATTGGCCTACATGCCTGAGTGCACGAGCCGCACCCTTGTGAAGTAGCACGCGGGAAATTGTAAGCACGTCCTTCTTTTTTAATTTTTTGTTCTTTATAATGTTATAAAATTTAGCAGCTATTTTGTCGTTGGCGCCAGCATCCGTCGTAAAGATGTTACAAAATTTTCGTAAAGTAAACCCACTACACATAAAATGCAAAAACATGACGCAATATTCACCGCACACTTTAGAATCGAAACTTTGCAACTTCTTCTTGTTCCACCTTGAACCACTTGCAATTTCTTCTGAGTCGATCGAGATGATGTCGCGACGATGGTGGTAGTCCATAGCTATCGAAATAGGTAACTCTTGCATGACTGTCTATGTAGAAAGCTACCCAATGAGAGCCGGGCTTGTCCGCTGTGTCGAGATTTGCAATGGCCGCCGATGGACGGCTCAACCGGCTTGGTATGTGATTAGCTGCATAAACTCCGAGCGAATTAGCAGAGAGGCCGCAGATGACTCGCGTTATTTCATTCGTGTTCATTTTTTTTTTCAGTTAGAGGATGTGTCGCCCTCGATGGCTGAGTAGTATATGTCATTATTATCGCTGCTGTCACTATTTGTATCTCTTTGCTCGTAAACTGCTGCAAGGAACATTCCACTTTCCACGTTTTCTTTAGGAAGCGCTTTCCATTTCGCAGGAAGTATCGAGCACAGCCACTTTTTTAGCTGATGAACTTTGTAAAGAGAACAAAACTCTTTTTTGGCCAAAAAGATTTTGGTTGAATGCGTGGCGCGCAGTGTATTGTCTGGGAACATTTTGTTGAGCTTTTTAAACGATGGTGAATAAAATTTTTCCAAGTTGATGACGCTGCGTCCGAAACGCGCTTCGATGTATCGGGCCTTCTCCTCGCCGCGCACAAAAATTGTTCGCGATACTCCGGCAATGTTGTAAAGATGCCGATGTAGCTGACGAAGCGTTACTTCGCCGTCAAACCAATGAACACCGTGAATTTCGACGGCTAGAAAGGTGTTTGTCTCTTTGACATCGTCCGGCAAGTCGGCAAAACTATGCGGCGCTTGCACTATCCAATGATCACTAATTTTCTTTTGCAGGCACGTGATAGCTACTTCCTTGGGCAGAAACTTTTTGTCCGAATCACGAAAACCTTGAATATCGATTACGTAGTCCATTTTGTGTAGAGGCGCGTGTTCGCGTGTAAGAGAAAAAGCGAAGTGACGAGAGAGAGCGCCGCATGTGAACGCCACGCTTCCCCCTCCACTTTTTATGACTATGGCAATGTGACACGTGGCGCCTCTGCAGGCCCGTCGTCTTCTGCTCTTGCGCTTAGGCGCTGAAATCCGTTAAAATTTGTCGAGTGGAGTCGATTTCGAGAACGTTATCGTACTCTGCGTAGACAATGCAGTTTATTGTAACAGTCGGCGCCGTCGCGAAGCCCACTTCGATACGCACAGTTCCCGAGCGTACGAGGTTCCAATGAGAGTGGCAATGCGCTGATAAATCGGGTGTGAGATCGAATGCCGTAAGAAAATACCCCATTGAATAGTTGTAACGGTTTATGCCTAGGCCCTCATTGAGAAAATGTATCCCTGTGTCTGAGTAGAGTGTTTGGAATGCCTTGATAAACGTTGCGCTGTTGCCTGTAAAGTGCGGTTGTAACGGTTTGCTTGGTATTTGAACCACGTCGATATATAGCGAGAGATAATTTATGTCAAAGTGTTGAAAGTTGAATGGGTTTAGCGCTCGATTTCCATTGAACGCTTTGTTATCGACGAAACCGATGATTATACGTTTCGGCAGTTGACCAAGAATCGCATTATCAATGCTATCGCCTAGTATACCAGTGTGAAGCGTAAATGTTTTCACCTCGACACGCGTAATGGGGTATTTGGCTGTTGCTTTGGCCAGTGTATTGGCGTGTGCGATCAAAATACCAGGATTTATCTTGACACGACGAACAATGAGGGTAGCTTCTTTTATTTTTATTCCGAATCGGCCGTCGTTTGTGGAATCCATCAGGCAAAATGCATCATTATTACGCACCAGACGCACTCTCATTTCGATGCCATTGATGAGGATTTTATCCTGATTAAACAAGTCGCAGTGCAGATGTCCAATCATATCGAATGCACGACCCTCTTTCGTAAAATATTGCCTCTGAACGAGGCCTTTGTTCGAACCGATTGCTTGATTTTCCGCCACGCCCTCCATACAGCCGGGTGTATCATCGTACCAGAGGCTCGCGGTGAGATGAGATTCTTTGGCAGCGGGGGAATAGCTCAGCAGTGACTCTATGTAAGCTCTGTACGCGTACATGTTGTTGGGCGGTGAGGTGAGCTTTTGATTGAGAAAAATATCGATTTAATTGAACATTGAATGAAGAAGATTGTTTACAGGGCCAACTTTTAGATTTGTGTCGACATCGTCGTTGGGGAGTATTTGTGCCTTGACAAAGAGCATGGTGTGTGCGAGATCGATATAATGCTCGCTGGCACTAGGTACGACGAATTCGATGGGCGCATCGCCCTCGTCGCTGATCGAAGAGACGGGCTTATAGTTCAAAAAACTGCTGCCCTCGATGGAGGTTTGAGTAGATGGGAGGGAGAAAAGATCGAGTTCGCTCGACATACACTCTGACGAGTGAGAGTGCAAGAAAGACATTTTCAAGATTTATTTTGGACCGAAAATATCGTTAATGTCCCGAAAAGCGGGGGTTTTCCGCGTTCTCCTGCTCGCTTTACGAGTCTTGCGCGGTGCGGCTATCAATTTTTTCTTACGCTTGGTCCGCGAGGTACGAGCGCTTGCACGTGCCTTTGTCGACTGCTGTTGCCGTTTGACGCGCCTGGTAGTTTTATACCCTGACCCCTTCATGATTTCGCTAATTATCTTTGCCGCTTTTCTTTTGAGATGGCGTCCCGATTCTCCGGCTCTCGATTTTATGGCCTTCTTGAAATTGACACCATTGTTTGTGACATCGTCTATGATTTTCATACCTGCGCGCAAAGTCTCTTTCCCGACGGCCTTAGCGCCACTCCTGACGTATGGCAGAATGCGGCGAAAGAGGCCCCCCAACCGAGCCAACACCCCGCCCTCTCTGAAAGGCCGAGCCAGCGAAAACGCTTCTTACTCCACTCCCGCCACCTATCTGCTCATCGTAGTATCTAGTATAATGAGACATCACAGTGACTTCGTCTGAAATGGAGTGTCACGGTCAGCGTACCGTACTCGAATGGAATGCGCTATCCGAGCTGGTCTCTTATATCGATGATAATATTGTGAAAATTGTGATAGAGAAGCGGTATGTAGTGGGCGGGCGCGAAACGCTGCACAGCGCTGCAGCCGTATCTGAATTTTGAGTTATCCAAGGAAACGATGCGCAAGAGCGAGGCCTGTGTGTCCCCCACTGTGTAGGGTTCACAAATATCTGTATAAACGTACAGTTGGTCGGGAATGGCACGAAAGAGCGAGGCTGGTCTCTCGGCTACAATTTCCCGCAGCGCGCCATGGTTAAAGGTCGTAAACAGAATTTTTTTCCCGGGCTCGTCATCGAACCCAAAAATGCGTAGAATTTTTTCGTTGAAAAGAGTCGCATGTGGCTCTTGACAGGCGCACTTGCGTCTGGTGGCACAATAGCCATTGCTCTCCTTTACGGGTTCAAGCATGTGATGCTTATAAGTGTCATTCGAGTTATTTATGGCGTCTGCCAGCTGTTGAAGAGAGTCGTAAATGCCGACTGGAAAATGGCAGAATGTTTTCTCACTCTGTTCGTCGTCGCTCATGGCGAACAAACTAAAAGTGTAAAAGGCATCATTGTCTTGAAAATGCACGATGCTACATGGTACGTGAATTTCCACCAGTCCGACGTGCCACTCTCCGTGTAATTTGATGTGGCAAGTGGGTGGTGAAACAGCTGGTTGTGTTATCGGGAAAGTAAGCCATACTGCTGTTGCTAGGCAGTACCATGTAAAAATCTTCGTTCGCGTCCATGTCTACTCGTGGTTTTCTACGAAATGCTCTCGAGTTGACTCGCTTTCACCCAAGAATTAAATTTATCGGGATAGCCTAGCCACTTGACGAGCACTTGTTTGTTGGCGCCACGACCTTTCGTGCGCACAATACGCTCGATTTTAAAACTCTTATCGCCAGTCAGTTGATCGTGCCCCACCAAAACGAGCTCTTCGTTGTAAAAGAATCCGTCAATTATTTCTCCGTTTAAGTCCGCCAATACATATGTGTACAGCCCTTGCCGCGGAGATACGCGTATAATCTTGAAAATCTCCTCACTGAAATTTTTTTCGTATCCGCGCTCGAAGGTGTTCTTTGTTCGACTGACACGGACGAGGTCACTCACAGCAAATTTACGGTAGGGCACGGCGGGGCGGCGATAATTGGAGCGCGCGCGCTTGGCCAGCTTATCGCGCGCTCGCGCAGCGTTGTAAAGGTTGACGTCTGCTGGGCGCATTCGCGTACCGCTGTGCCGAGAATGATTGTACGCGTACACAATTTTTTGCAGAACATCGATGTATCGCTTGGTGTTTCGATGTGAGAAATATCTCCATATGCGCTCGCGCAGCGTTCTGTTGAGCCGCTCGACCACCGCTGCCTTGACATCTGGATTTCTAGCGACACGAAAGCTGATCTCCATGCGCTTGAGAAGATTTTGAAAAGCGGCGCCAAGAAATTCCTTGCCACGATCGGACTGCACGTACATGGGCAAGCGCGGCTTCGCTCTGTCGGTAATTCACTCAAAAGCGTCGGTAACGTTGCGCGCAGTTTTATCCTTCAGTGGTTCAACCCAGGCAAACTTACCGAGTACATCGATGACCACGAGAATATAGCAGTACCCGTCGTTGTAATCCTTTATCGATGTGAGCTGAAGTAGATCGCACTCCCACACGTCATCGACGTTCGTTACATTGTACGACAGGCGCGGGAATCTTCTTTTTATCGGGTGATGAAGCGTGTAGGCATCTTGATTGCTCAGCCACCCATAAATTTTTTTCTTCTCCTTCATGGCATTTACGCGAAGAAGGTTTCGTGCACCCGCGTAACCCGCCTCATGCTGGAGATCGTAGTATTGTTTTCCGTATGGCATCTTATCGCTTATATATCAAAGTGCATCCATTTTTTATTGGTCTGCTTTTTACTGCGAGTTAGCATGGGCGAGGGTGCATTATTTTCTCCGGTCTCTACAGTCTGTTGCCGCGGCAAACGTCGTTTGGCCGTATTCGCTGTTGCAGTCAAAATCCGCCCAATTTTCAAAACTTTGGGATTTTCGATGAGATTAACGGGCGTCTCGCTAGTTTTGAGAAATTTTGCAAATTCAAAGCGCCCAACAGGCGGTTCTTCCTCCTCAACACGCGGGCTCTTTTGCAGTGTGTCGAGAAGTAACTCGATTATGCTCGAGCGTGCCACTTGTCGGCCATCGATGCTCACAGTGCCTGCATTGTCCCACTTTAGACGCTCGGGAACCGTTGTCCTCCAGTGCCGAAGCAAGAGTCGCGCTTTTGGCGCGAGTACTTTGGGTATATCTCGGAGAATGGTCTCCTCGCTGAGCGGCGCGAGACTCTCTTCGATTTTGTCTACCTCGTGATTCGTCTCGCGCCGCTCGGCGATACGCTCGTTGTCGCGGAAAAAAAGATAGCGACGTAAAATCTGCAAATAATTCAGACATTTTTCGTAATCATCGCGCGCTGCCTTCGAGCGTAAAACGTCGTACATTTCGGTGTCCAAGCGAGAAAAATTATCGCCATGCGTTTGTAAACTTTTTTTCTCGACATCCGTGGTCGGGTTCGCGGCCATCGAACCTTCTGGCACGAGAATCATTTTACGCGCGTGTTCCATCTTATTGCGTGTCACGCGAGCCAAATATTTTCGAAATGAGAGTACTCACGATTGGAGCTAATAAGATAGGCAGGAATGATCCTCCGTTCTGAATAATCGCTCGTTTCTTTGTGCGCCAATCGGTGTTACCACTCGGGTGCGATAACTTGCGCAACATGTGTTTATGCTTGCTCAATCGTCTCTTCTCGCTATCCGATAATTTTACGACCCCGTGTAAACGGTTCAACACGCACTCGCATATGCACTTAACAAGGGGTTTGTCAGCCGCTCGGGCTATGGTTGTGCGATGTTTCTTATCGCCGTGGCAGAGCACGCCGAGTAGCGCGAGATTTTTCTTGGAAAAATGTTTACCGCGTGGTAACATGCCGCGACAAGAGGTAGTTCGTCCGTACGGGGCCATAGTTATTTCCCGACTGACGTTCGGCGGGCAAATCAGCGTGATTTAAAGTATTTGGGCACGTATGCGTAATGCGCACTGTCACCGGGGAATATGTTTGGGCGAAATCTAAACTCATCGAGACAGTCTTGCGAGACATCTATAAAGAGATAACAGTGTGGCGCTCGCGTAGCGTCTATGTAGGCTTCGCGGAGAAAACCCGAGTCTTCGGGATGGATTTGGCGTGCGAGATGCTGTATTTGTGCCTTGTCGCGCGGATTTTTGAACGGCACTAGATACTTTGTATTTACAATTATGTCACGCTGCGCCTTTCCCTTGTGGAAAACATTTTGCGTTATGAATATCACGCTGATATTTTTGTGATGACTACCTTTCGTAAACAAGTCTAAAATAACGTCGCTCGAGGATTCTCGCATAAGATCATCGAGAATGAATAATTTTTTCTTCTCGTTGTCCGAGGAATAGTCGCCTACCTGCGGGAGTCCCTCTCGAAACTCAATGATAGGTCCATTGGACTTAAAAGCTGTTCTGTAAGCCTCTTGCCATTCAGCGTAATAAAACAGTAAACGGTCGAAGCGTGCGGTATACATGACCGGTAAATGGGTGAGAAAGCGCTGAACAAAGCGTGTTTTTCCACAGCCTGTGGGTCCACACACACAGCAGGTAAATGGATGTTTCAAGCGTGTATCCATTTTTTTACGACCTCTAGCTACCGAATGAGACTGTCCCACGCTTTCCCAATCATTTTATACCCTTTTTCCCATTCGCGCGAAACATTATCGTCTGCATGACGCGCAGACGGGGCGGCGGCGGCGGCGGCGGCGGCGGCGCGCGCGCGAGGACTAGCATCTTTACCGCGGTAATGAACTGACGTGGCGACAAGCTGGTCGTGCGGGGGGATGGGCTAATCCGCGGTGACTAGCTGATTCACGCGCGCACGCGCGCGTTGACTAGGCTGTCCCCCGCCGCGAGAATGAGCAGGACTACTGCGACGACTAGCATGCACAAGCCGGCGATATAGTTAACTATGAAATATGACGCGACTTTGTAACTAGAATACCTTCTTAGTATATTTAACATGAAAACGCTATAAAACATTCCGTATATTACTTTGTTAAGAAAATATAACGGCCTATTATCACAGCATGCTTTTTTTCAGCGTACTAATGCGAGGAAAGTGATGGATATAGGTAGAAATTATAATTATGAAAAGGACAATTTTTATTTTACATAAATACACGCAGTTACAAGTTTTTTATAAAATATACATACTATGCGTCGCTCTTATAACCAAAAGGTAGTGATACTGCATCGCGAAAGTATCTACGCTTCTTAAGTACTACGGAACACGACTTTTTTTCGTCGCGAGTGATGACTTCGTGCGTGCGAGTGCGTCTGATCGGTTTATATTTCAAAACGATGGGTTCTCTTTCGTTTTCAAAATACGCTGCGATCAAACGCGCGATGCTCTCGAAATTTATTATACACGAATTGGCGCTATTGAGACTAATACCCTTAATCTTACAGCACTCGACAGTTTCCCCGGTAGAGGGTACGACAGCTTGGAAGCCATAAAATTTTGGACCCGCTGAAAGAAACTTTGTAATATAGGTACCCTCGCCGTAGGCCTTTAGCTCGTCTGTCATGTTGCCGAGTAAAGCACCCAGAGACGGAGTATACTCAGTAGGGTCATTTTTCTTACATGTGAAAATACACGAGTCTGTGTCCATGTATAGAACACGCGCTGCGGTGAGTTTTTCAATATAAGAATACAACTCGAGACGCGCCTGCGCGGTTGTATACGCAGCTATTGCCACATTTGTATTACCCGAAACATCGACGGCATCTTCGCGAAAGCGCCAATTCGTGTATAAAAGGATCTCGTTGACCATAAGAACATCGAATACTTCTTTTTCCGCCGCTGTAAGAAGTTTTAATAGTCCCGCGTTTTTATAATAGTCGTTTGTTTCATATTTGAGCGTTGGCCGAATTTTCCCCACAGCGAATTCAAACACAATTTCGCGACAGAACGCAGCCCCGCATTTTTTTCTATTTTTTCCGAGTCTAACCTTATCCCTTCGTCACGCTCGTACTCGTCGACATACCGTTTTCTACTCTCTTCGACTGTACACCAAGCAGGCCAACCGCTTGCCTGCTGCTTCAATCGGAGAAAGGTATTGACATACGGGGCAAACAGCCCACCCGCACCCGTGACAGGATCGAACTGCGTGGTCTCATACTGCCAAATAACAAATATTTCTGTGACGCAGTAGCCAAGTTCGATCGCCTTCTGTAACTCGCAGACAACCCATGTGCCTGTAAATTCACGCTCAGTGGCTTGGTCGTGATTACAGTCGCCCTCTCGCAATTCCTCACAGCACGAGCGACAGAGTCCGAAAATCAGCCGAGAGTGCATTTTTATGGGTAACACAGGCAGCATCAAACTACGAGGTGGTAAAACCTTGCACTTTATCAGCCCTTCCACGCGCGAGAGATCATTGTTTCGACCGCCAGTCAACTCCGTGCATTCTCCGCCGATGTAAATGCGCGGGTGCCCAATGGGATAACGTCCCCTCTTGCAGATATATGGGTAAAGAGAGCAAATATCGGTACATTTCATCTCTTCGTCCGGCGCGGTACTGCGAGAAGTGAAGATATTTTTCGTGCGGCCACCGAAAAAAGCGTCACGCGGGTTTAAGGATATTTTGCTCATGACCGGATGAGTTGCTAAATATTGTGTAATTTCCGGTTGCTGACTTTTCACGCGCGCGAAATCGCATTCCCACATCTCACGCACGTCCTATCCGAACCGCTTCATTGCTGCGACTTTTGCCACCGTGCCCTCGTACGCCTGTGCGTATGTTTGGCCGTATTTATTTTTTCTCACAGTACGATTATCGCTGAAACAGCGCGAACAGCCATGCACGTAACAGCCTTGATATTCAAAAACAATTCCTTTGGCTATTGAGGCAGGCTCTCCTCCCCCGATTGGCGGTAGATAGCCGTCTACGAGAAACCCCTCGCGTAAACGAAACTTGCGCGATCGCCCCGCGTGTATAATTTCACGCCCGAACTCGGGCTCGCAGTATAGCAGCCACTCTATAGATTGCTGCGAGTGCTTATCCCCGCGCCTATATCCGTTTGGCGGAATCAGGCCAATAGTTTTTGGCTACAAAAATTTTTTTTTAAAAACATACATACATGTGGACGCAATTGTACACGCGGAGACGAGCGGGTCTGTTTGAGCGACTTCTATGAAAATTTCGCGAAACCGTATGCACGCGCGTCTCAATATTTCCACGTCCATTTTACAGTATTCGACAATCTCTTTTTGAAGTCGAATACGTAGTTTGGGGCTGTATTCTCATACCACACGAGAAAAGCAGCACGTTCAGCCACAGACATAGTACCTGGGCAATAAAACTCGGGTGCGGGTAGAGGGCCCCTGTAGTGCTCATTCTCACTGGTATTGAAAAGGTGGGGGAAATAACCTTTCTTAGCGCTCTCGGGCAGTCCAAATGTCGCAGGCAAAGCACTCAGTTTCAATTGAAAGTAATTGATACTATCAATAAACTTTGTGCTCCCGTACTTTAGCTGCGTAATATTGTGGCCATTTAATATTACGCGCGGCGTGCCACACTTGGAACTTTCCGCCAACTCTTCCAATATAAATTGAGAGTCGAATGCCCGAGCATTGTGCGCTATACACATAATTTCGGCAAAATCTGTCTTTTCTCGCACACATAGCTCCAAGAGTTGTTTAACGGGATCGCGAGTGAAAATGAATTCGCGCACCCCGCAAGTGGGGCATTCTATTTGTATGTCGTCCGCGCCGATGCAATCCGAGCATACTTGTTGCGCAACGCACAAATTAGGTACGTGAACGCGCGCATTTTCGCCATACGGAGTGTCTTGTGTTGTCTCGAAATCATAAAAAATATAAAGATATTTTTTTTTTACCCGGGACGACAACGCTGATTGGCTGCATGAAGCACAAGTCGTTAAAGGCATGGTGCTTTTGACAGTGCCTACAAAAACTGATACCACACTCGTGTTTCCGCTGATACACGTTTACAATGTGCATGCAATTCTCACACAACCGCACAAGGTCGCACACTATTTATTATTTTTTTTGTAAGAGCCTGCACGCTTGTGATTCGCGAAACACTCGTGACCGAAAAATTGTCGCCCATAATCCACGCACTCTATCATTTCGACTTGATCGCTTCTGCATGGCGGTGAAACGTAACAGCACGCGCATGTTCGCGTACATTTGTGCTGATTTACGCAGCGGAATGCCTTATTACAATAAGAACAGAAAAACGCGATTCCGCCGCTCCGAATAAATTAGTAATTAAATTAAAATGTCGTGCACGCTCTTCAAACATCAAATAAATAATACCGGCTACTGGGGCATTTAATTCCCGGACAGTGTTTCGTCCATCAAGGAGCGGGGTTCACCGCTTCCAAAATTTTGTTTCTCAAAAACAACGAGTACTACGCCACTTGCGAGAAAAAAATTTTGAAAGCTCACGAACTCTTCAAAACCACAGCCATCACCCGGAATATTTACCCCAGCGGCGTCCACGAGACTTTCCGCGCGCTCTTTTTGCAATTTACGACGCCCGTCGCGAATCTCATGCCATTCTGCGCGCACCTCATCGCAAGGCTGCGACTTGAGAGCCATGTATACCCTTCCGACCGCAAGCGCACGCGGTAAACATAAATTATCGGCATTGTTAATAACAATGATTGAGCGCTTTCGCAAATCGCTCAACTTTAAGCCACCACCCGCACCTACGGGCATTACTACATAGCACACCTGTAACTTGAGTCCCTCTCCGATACCCAAAATTTCGTTACTCTGACTTATGGAACTTATAAAATTCCATAAATCAGCGTAATTAAAGTTCGCAACAGGCCTGAACGACAGCCCGCCCATGCCACGTGAAAATCGCTCATTACAAATTGTAATCCCGATTAATGTATGTCCTGGAACGCGTGTCGTTATATAATCGTGCATGTTCCTAATCGCGGCCTCTACCCATAATACGGGATTTATATCTGCGCGTGGCTTTATAATTGAAAATCTTACTCTATGGCCCTGCACTCCGAAGCGTCGCAGGTACTGCTGTCCCTCAATCACAGCAGTGAAGCGCACGCCGGGGGGCCGTATGCTGTCGTAGTCTTCGGCATCATAAACGTCCTCACTGCCACCACCGCCTACCTGCACGGGTGAGCGAACCTCAGCTGTAACAAAACAAATGATGCCTTTTATTAAAATATATTAAAATAGATTAATGGTTTTACGGTGAGGGATTTACTTTAAGGTTCTGCGATACCCGCAAAGCTATCTAATATTCTATTCACCAAATCCCGCAGATTGCTTTCTGTATACAAAGGCGAGGATTCGTCTTCGGCTTGGTCGCGAAACCATTGCTGGAGCCGTGCTTGGCGATTGTCTGATACCCGCTCGTATACCTCCCGCAAACGAGCAAGCTCGGGGAGCGATGTCACAATCTGCATTAAAGACCGATCGCGACTTCGCACAACTACGCACGGAAAAATATTTTTAAAAAGGGCACATATTTTAAAATATAAGAATAAATATTTACTTACATTCGTTGACCACACGGTCGAGGCGCTCGCGTGTGTTGTACCCTGGGGCCGATTGGTTGGTGGTGGCACACAGCACACCCAGTATGTGCCGTCTTTCTCTGCGCGCACTCTCAGCAGTGGTGGAATGGTCGTCAGCCTCTACACCAGGTGGTTGACTTTCCAGAAGCCGAAAGTCATCATCGATGAGAGGTAGACGATCGTACGCAGCAAGATACTCGCCTATGGCTTCTTCTTGAAGCTCGATCTCGTTTGCTACTTCTCGCGCTTCTCTTACAGCCTCCTCCTCCTCCTCCTCCTCCTCCTCCTCCTCCTCCTCCTCCTCCAACTCCTCCTCCTCCTCCTCCATGCGATTAGGGATATCCCCTACAATTAGTGCAGGGCTTTCTACCTCTCGTGGAGGTTCTTCACTCTCCTCGGCGCCAGCATGCACATCGGCTATAATAACAGCAGGCTCAGCTTCTTCATCATCATCATCATCATCACTGGTATCAAAACTCAGAGTGCGTGCGACTGGATTAAACGTCCCCGCGGCGCGCCGCGAGTGTGTAGGCGTGCTGTCTTCCGCGCCGGAAAAATATGTAGCATCGCTCGAATCATCGTCATTTAGTAGACTCTCCAGAGCTGAAAAATAGCATGTCAATGATTATAAAAGACCCCGCACATAATGTATGGAAAATAATCATTCGGTCAAATTGGATCAAACTTGGGGAAAAGATAGATCTTGAGGTCCTGAACAAAAGTTCTCATGGGCAAAACCCCCCAAAATTTGACCGAATGATTTTTTCCCATACATTGTGTGCGGGGTCCTTTTTGAATTTGACTTTTGGCATAAACCTTTGTATTTTTAATTTGCAATTTAATAATTACGATTTTTCCCCGTAAATGTTTTCAAATATAATTTTATAAATACTTTTGAATAATGTATTTATGCAAAATCAAATATGCACATAGAATGCAATTTTATATTAAAATATATTCATTTAAAAAAATTATTTGATGTAATTTAACTATTCTAAAATATGAATTTTCAAATTATTAAAATTTCAACTCCACTAGAGTAATAAATGTGTATAATATAATAACATTTTTTTATATTATAGACTATAATTAATTATATTTCAGAGGAATATGGTGTTCTGATTACATCAAATAAATGCAAACTGTAAAATCGTTTAGGCTCATCATCCTAGCCCGTATGGATTTTGACTTGAGATTGTCGTTTTAGTTTCTTTGCGTCTAAATAAACCAATTAACGGATTTTTTGCGCATCGCCGAATTGTTTTTTCGTGTTGTAAATCGTACTTTCGGTTATAGAGTTAAGCGATATTCTAATTATTCTCTGAATAAAAATGTTTTTTAAATTTTATCGCACCGTAAGATAATTGGAAATTTTACTCTTACTGTTGAGGTATTTGATTGTTGATTAACATTTAATCAATAATATATTAGGCCTTAGAGAGTAGGAATATGTATTATGAGAGAGTTATATATATAGTTTTCAAAAACGCTTATAATCGGAACGTATACTAGCTCGCGACAATAACAAAGTCGACGAAAGTCGGAGCGCGGCAAAACATAAACACTCGGCCGGTCGAGCGAGCCGCAAGCTATAGGTATAGTTAGAATCTATAGCGGCCGAATCCAGCAGCGCGGGAGCCGCGGAGAGAGAGATAGCTGCTACAGAGGCGTAGAGAGCGCAAACGACGGTCAACAGTAGGGCCTGTGCTCGAGGTGCGGCGACGACGCGGCGCACGCTGGAGAGCCAAGCGCCTACAGTATATAGGCATAGATATAGGGCTCAACGGCTGTCGCGAGTGCACGCGCACCGAAAGCGCCGAATCTGCCCACGGCGAGACAGCGCCGACGCGCTGGCCAGTAAACGAAGGTCTGAAATCGATTTTTTCGAGGGAATGGCTGCATTTTGGATATTTGGTAAAACACATCGTCTAAAAACGATGGTCAAAAATGCAGCCTCCAAAAATGCCGGCATCACCCCTAATTTGTCAAAAAACCACTCCCAAAAACGGATTTTCGCTTATAACTCGCGAACTATAAGAGATAACGAAAAAAGTCCCAAACAAAAATTGTAAGGCGTGAAATTTTACATAAAAATGATGTGTCACTTTTTTGCATTAGATAAAATTAAGCTTGAAAGAAAAGCACGCAGAAGTTGCAAACAGCAATCGGCTGAAGGAGAAGGGAGGCGGGACCCACCGCGCGCGGCTGCGGCGTCGGCGGCTTCTAGCTAGCCCAGGCGCCGCAAAAGTTTTCGCTTCTGTCTCCTTTTCTATACCGGCTGTTGCAATTGAATAAAATAACCATCGTATTTTTATAGATTTTGATTCGTAGAATCTAAATTTCTAGTTTACAATTTATCAAAATGGCAGGAACCTGAATTAAAATGCATTTGTTTAAACAAAAACGCCATTTAAACAAATAAAAACAATCTTTTGAGATCAGAATAATTTTTTCTTGAAAATTCAGGCAATTCTAAAATTAAAATGTTGCATTCAACATATACGAAAAACCAATATTCAAAGATCGACTTAACTCATTAGCTTCTTAGACAATATTCAAAGAGATATAGATTTTTAAAATATTAATCTTCAGTATTTAAGAGATTTTTAATAATAGTCACAAAATTAAACATCAAGTAAAAATTATTACGGATACTTGTCGTTTACCATCTAAAAAGAGATATGCAAGTTTAATATTACTTTGTATCATAAATAATTATTCACATTAATATATGAGTAAATCTCAGGAACTCTTAACTTTTTGGGAACTCCAATGTTTGAGCGCTGAAAAATGAGTTAAAGCTCAAAATGTTTGCCTTTCAAAAAAAAAAAAAAAAGAAACAATTGTAAATAAGGGTAAAGAATCTAGCTACGTACACAAAATTAAAAGAAAGGTTGACATTCAGTCATTTTTTATGTTGTTGATGTCCTTTTCCAATCAATATATTTATTAATAGGAACAGGAGCACATTTACGATCGTTGCACAAATTGTTTAGCTTTTTTGTTTGCCAAAACCGTTAATTTGAGCCCTGGTAGGTTGATGTGCTGTGAAAATTAGCCCAAATATAAGATTTTTAATTTTCTAAATTTTTTAAGAAATTTCAGGGGGAAAAAGTTACTGACATTTGTCAATGCGTATTTATTAAATTTTCAAGGGGAAGACTAACAGCCTTATCTATATCTATATCGTGTGCAAAGATATTCCCTAAATATAAGTATTTGTTACTAGTAAAGAAAATTATTTTTCTGTCCTCCGGCCGGAAAGCGCCAATTTCCCGGCCGCTGCGCGAAATGAAGTTGCAGCTTTCCAGCGCCGTCGGGCAGAAAAATAGTATACACAACTTGGCAGGTAAAAAAGAAAGCCTCAGATCACATGTTTGTCAACCTCGGCCGACAATTACATGTGATCGAAGACATTTCTTATTTTACCTGCCTAGGTATGTAATATACTATTATAAACGTAAGTGTGCAGCGAATCTCCACAAGTTTCCTATTTAAAAAATTAGTAATGCCAATGTGTAGCTAAAGCATAATTTGTCTGTCAACTGCTTTAGAGAGAGAAGAAAAACAAGTTTTACTAATGTTTTTAATTGACATAATGAACATTTTTTCTACAAGATGAAATAGTTTCTTACAAACATGTATTATTATTATTTAAATAAAATAATTTTCTATTTAAAGCCAGGTTATACTTTTAAAATAGAAATTATCTTTTCAGTCTAAATCTGTCTCTAGATTAAAAACAATTTGTCTTTCTATGAAGACTCGATTCCTACTATCAGAAAAGTAATTATTTTTCTTCGCCCAGGATTTTCCTCTCAATATTCGTAATTAATAGAAGATAATAAAAAAATGTTCCTTTGGAGAATAGAATTAATTATGAGTATTATGACGAAATTTATTAACTTTTTAATAAATTTCGTCATAATTTATTAATATTTACATTATATGTATCTTAAGTTTTATTAAAAAACAAATGAATCTTAACGATGACAAAGTAAAGAGATATGTAAGTTATTTACGTATTTGAAATTCCGAACGTTCATAATGAAAGAAATATTAATTTATAGTTTCTAAATTTGGTTGGAATTCGTCGAAGTGGTTTTATTGGTGACTGCTAGAGTGATAAGTGAAGAGATACAGATATTATCATTTTTTAAATATATTAAGTAGTCAACTTCGGCTAAATCTGAAAATGGCAAAAATCTTTCGTTCACTATGAACGTTCGAAATTTCAAGCACCTAGTTATTTTTACTGTTAAATATATAAACTAAATCCAGCAATAAAAAGTTTCGAAATACCAAACGCCGCGGAGAGAGAATTTTTTAACAGTCGTGGCCCCTATATAATCGGCTGTTTGGGGGATTTCCGGGAAATCGATTTGGTTCGTAATTTTTTTATGGGTAATTTGTATGCTCAAAATACAATGCCAGCT
Organism: Torymus aiolomorphi; assembly: GCA_036365515.1. Classification (NCBI taxonomy): domain Eukaryota; kingdom Metazoa; phylum Arthropoda; class Insecta; order Hymenoptera; family Torymidae; genus Torymus; species Torymus aiolomorphi. The sequence continues at coordinate 85,325,934 of CM070877.1, forward strand.
ATAAAAAACTTGGAAATACCAAATGCCGCTGAGAGAGAATTTTTTTCCCGTCACGACCCCTATATAGCTGATGACATAATCAGATGTTTGGGGGTTTTCCGGGGAGTCGATTTGAATCGTAATTTTTTTACGAGTAGTTTATGTGCTCATAAAATAACTCCAGCAATAAAAAGTTTGGAAATGCCAAATGCCGCTGAGAGAGAATTTTTCTCGGTGCTGACCTCTAATATAGCTGATTATATAATCAGATGTTGGGGGTTTTCCGGGGAGTCGATTTGGTTAGTAATTTTTTTACGAGTGGTTTGTGTGCTCATAAAATAATTCCAACCATAAAAAGTTTGAAAATGCCAAATGCCGCTGAGAGAGAATTTTTTTTCGGTCACGACCCCTATATAGCTGATTATATAATAAGGTGTTTGAGGGTTTTTCGGGGAGTCGATTTGGTTCTTAATTTTTTTCCGGGTAATTTGTATGCTCATAAAATAATTTCAGCAATAAAAAGTTTGGAAATGCCAAACGCCGCTGAGAGAGAATTTTTTTTTATTCACGACCCCTATATAATCAGCTGTTTGGGGGTTTTCCGGGTAGTTGATTTGGTTCGCAATTTTTTTAGAGGGAGTTTTTATGCTCAAAAAGAATCTCGGACTTTAAAAAGTTAGGAAATGCCAGACGCCGCGAAGTGAGAATTTTTTTTTCCGTCACGTCCCCTATATAATCGGCTGTTTGGGGTTTTTTCGGGGAGTCGATTTGGTTCCTAATTTTTTTACAGGGAGTTTGTATCCTCACAAAATAATTCCAGCAATAAAAAGTTTGGAAATACCAAACGCCGCGGAGAGAGAATTTTTTTTCCGTTACTGCCCCTATATAATATACTTTTTGGGGGTGTTCCAGTGAGTCGATTTGGTTCCTAATTTTTTTTCGGGTATTTTGTATCCTCAGAAAATAATTCCAGCAATAAAAAGGTTGGCAAAACCAAACGCCGAGGAGAGAGAATTTTTTTTCCGTCACGACCCCTATATAATCAGCTATTTGGGGGTTTTCCGGGGAGTGGATTTGGTTCCTAATTTTTTTACGAGTAGTTTGTGTGCCCATAAAATAATTCCAGCAATAAAAACTTTGGAAATGCAAAACGCCACTGAGAGAGAATTTTTTTTTTTTTCACAACCCCTATATAATCAGCAGTTTGGGGGTTTTCCGGGTAGTTGATTTAGTTCGCAATTTTTTTACAGGGAATTTTTATGCTCAGAAAGAATTTCGGCAATAAAAAGTGTGGAAATGCCAAACGCCGCTGAGAGAGAATTTTTTTTCCGTCACGACCCCTATATAATCGGCTGTTTGGGGGTTTTCCGGGGAGTCCATTTAGTTGGTAATTTTTTTACAGTAACTTTGTGTGCTCATAAAATAATTTCAGCAATAAAAAGTTTGGAAATGACAAACGCCGCGGAGAGAGAATTTTTTTTCCGTCACGACCCCCATATAATCAGCTGGTTGGGGTTTTTTCGGGGAGTCAATTTCGTCGTAATTTTTTTGCGGGTACTTTGTATCCTCAAAAAATAATTCCAGCAATAAAAAGTTTGGAAATACCAGACGCCGCGGAAGGACAATTTTTTTTCCGTTACTAGCCCTATATAATCAGCTTTTTGGGGGTGTTCCGGGGAGTCGATTTGGTTCCTAATTTTTTTGCGGGAACTTTGTATCCTCAGAAAATAATTCCACCAATAAAAAGTTTGGAAATATCAAACGCCGCAGAGAGACAATTTTTTTTCCGTTACTAGCCCTATATAATCAGCTTTTTCGGGGTGTTCCGGGGAGTCGATTTGGTTCCTAATTTTTTGTCGGGTATTCTGTATCCTCAGAAAATAATTGCAGCAAGAAAAAGTTTGGAAATACCAAACGCCGCGGAGAGAGAATTTTTTTTCCGTCACGACCCCTATATAATCAGCTTTTTGGGGGTGTTCCGGCAAGTACATTTGGTTCCTAATTTTTTTGCGGGTACTTTGTATCCTCAGAAAATAATTCCAGCAATAAAAAGTTTGTAAATACCAAACGCCGCAGAGAGACAATTTTTTTTCCGTTACTCGCCCTATATAATCAGCTTTTTGGGGGTGTTCCGGGGAGTCGATTTGTTCCTAATTTTTTTCCGGGTATTTTGTATCCTCAGAAAATAATTGCAGCAAGAAAAAGTTTGGAAATACCAAAGGCCGCGGAGAGAGAATTTTTTTTACCGTCACGACCCCTATATAATCAGCTTTTTGGGTGTGTTCCGGGAAGTCCATTCGGTTCCTAATTTTTTTGCGGGTACTTTGTATCCTCAGAAAATAATTCCAGCAATAAAAAGTTTGGAAATACCAAACGCCGCAGAGAGACAATTTTTTTTCCGTTACTCGCCCTATATAATCAGCTTTTTGGGGGTGTTCCGGGGAGTCGATTTGTTTCTAATTTTTTGTCGGGTATTTGGTATCCTCAGAAAATAATTGCAGCAAGAAAAAGTTTGGAAATACCAAACGCCGCGGAGAGAGAATTTATTTTCCGTCACGACCCCTATATAATCAGCTGTTTGGGGGTTTTCCGGAGAGTGGATTTGGTACATAATTTTTTTACGAGTAGTTTGTGTGCCCATAAAATAATTCCAGCAATAAAAAGCTTGGAAATACCAAACGCCGCAGAGAGAGAATTTGTTTCCTTTACTACCCATATATAATCAGCTTGTTGGGGGTGTTCCGGGGAGTCGATTTGGTTCCTAATTTTTTTTCGGGTTGTTTGTATCCTCAGAAAATAATTGCAGAAAGAAAAAGTTTGGAAATACCAAACGGCGCGGAGAGAGAATTCTTTTCCGTCACGATCCCTATATAATCAACTTTTTGGGGGTGTTCCGGGAAGTCCATTTGGTTCCTAATTTTGTTGCGGGTATTTTGTATCCTCAGAAAATAATTCCAGCAATAAAAAGTTTGGAAATACCAAACGCCGCGGAGAGAATTTTCTTTCCGTTACATTCCTATATAATCAGCTTTTTTGGGGTGTTCCGGGGAGTCAATTTGGTTCCTAATTTTTTTTCGGGTATTTTGTATCCTCAGAAAATAATTCCAGCAATAAAAAGTGTGGAAATGCCAAACGCCGCTGAGAGAGAATTTTGTTTTTTTCACGACCCCTATATAATCAGCTGTTTGGGGGTTTTCCGGGTAGTTGATTTGGTTCGTAATTTTATTGCGGGTACTTTGTATCCTCAGAAAATAATTCCAGCAATAAAAAGTTTGGAAATACCAAACGCCGCGAAGAGACAATTTTTTTCCCGTACTAGCCCTATATAATCAGCTTTTTGGGGATGTTCCGGAGAGTCGATATGGTTCCTAATTTTGTTGCGGGTACTTTGTATCCTCAGAAAATAATTCCAGCAATAAAAAGTTTGGAAATACCAAACGCCGCGGAGAGAGATTTTTTTTCCGTCACGACGCCTATATAATCAGCTTTTTTGGGGTGTTCCAGGGAGTCGATTTGGTTCCTAATTTTTTTTCGGGTATTTTGTATCCTCAGAAAATAATTCCAGCAATAAAAAGTTTGGAAAAACCAAACGTCGGAGAGAGAGATTTTCTTTTCCGTTACTGGCCCTATATAATTAGCTTTTTTGGGGTGTTCCGGGGAGTCGATTTGGTTCCTAATTTTTTTTCGGGTATTTTGTACCCTCAGAAAATAATTGCAGCAAGAAATAGTTTGGAAATAACAAACGCCGCGGAGAGAGAATTTTTTTTCCGTTACTACCCCTATATAATAAGTTTTTTTGGGGTGTTCCGAGGAGTCGACTTGGTTCCTAATTTTTTTGGGGGTATTTTGTATCCTCAGAAAATAATTCCAGCAATAAAAAGTTTGGAAATAACAAACGCCGCGGAGAGAGAATTTTTTTTCCGTTACTACCCCTATATAATAAGCTTTTTTGGGGTGTTCCGGGGAGTCGATTTGGTTCCTAATTTTTTTTCGAGTATTTTGTATCCTCAGAAAATAATTTCAGCAATAATAAGTGTGGAAATGCCAAACGCCGCTGAGGGAGAATTTTGTTTTTCTTCACGACCCCTATATAATCAGCTGTTTGGGGGTTTTCCGGGTAGTTGATTTGGTTCGCAATTTTTTTACAGGGAGTTTTTATGCTCAAAAAGAATTACGAGCTTTAAAAAGTTAGGAAATGCCAGACGCCGCTAAGTGAGAATTTTTTTTTCCGTCACGACCCCTATATAATCGGCTGTTTGGGGATCTTCCGGGGAGTCGATTTAGTTAGTAATTTGTTTACAGTAACTTTGTGTGCTCATAAAATAATTCCAGCAAGAAAAAGTTTGGAAATACCAAACGCCGCGAAGAGAGAATTTTTTTCCGTTACTAGCCCTATATAATCAGCTTTTTTGGGGAGTTCCGGGGAGTCGATTTGATTCCTAATTTTTTTTCGGGATTTTGTATCCTCACAAAATAATTGCAGCAAGAAAAAGTATGGAAATACCAAACGCCGCGGAGAGAGAATTTTTTTTCCGTCACGACCCCCATATAATCAGCTTTTCGGGGGTGTTCCGGGAAGCCCATTTGGTTCCTAATTTTTTTGCGGGTACTTTCTAACCTCAGAAAATAATTCCAGCAATAAAAAGTTTGGAAATACAAAGGCCGCGGAGAGAGAATTTTTTTTCCGTCGTGACCCCCATATAATCAGCTTTTCGGGGGTGTTCCGGGAAGCCCATTTGGTTCCTAATTTTTTTGCGGGTACTTTGTATCCTCAGAAAATAATTCCAGCAATAAAAAGTTTGGAAATACCAAACGCCGCAGGGAGAGAATTTTTTTCCTTTACTACCCCTATATAATCAGCTTTTTGGGGGTGTTCCGGGGAGTCGATTTCGTTCCTAATTTTTTTTATGTATTTCGTATGTTCAGAAAATAATTCCAGCAATAAAAAGTTTGGAAATACCAAACGTCGCGGAGAGACAACTTTTTTTCCATTACTAGCCCTATATAATCAGCTTGTTGGGGGTGTTACGGGGAGTCGATTTGGTTCCTAATTTTTTCTCGGGTATTTTGTATCCTCAGAAAATAATTTCAGAAATAAAAAGTGTGGAAATGCCAAACGCCGCTGAGAGAGAATTTTGTTTTTTTCAAGACCCCTATATAATCAGCTGTTTGGGGGTTTTCCGGGTAGTTGATGTGGTTCGTAATTTTATTGCGGGTACTTTATCTCCTCAGAAAATAATTCCAGCAATAAAAAGTTTGGAAATACCAAACGCCGCGAAGAGACAATTTTTTTCCGTTACTAGCCGTATATAATCAGCTTTTTGGGGATGTTCCGGAGAGTCGAATTGGTTCCCAATTTTTTGTCGGGTATGTTGTATCCTCAGAAAATAATTGCAGCAAGAAAAAGTTTGGAAATACCAAACGCCGCGGAGAGAGAATTTTTTTCCGTCACGACCCCTATATAATCAGCTTTTTGGGGGTGTTCCGGGAAGTACATTTGGTTCCTAATTTTTTTGCGGGTACTTTGTATCCTCAGAAAATAATTCCAGCAATAAAAAGTTTGGAAATACCAATCGCCGCGGAGAGAGAATTTTTTTTCCGTTACTCGCCTATATAATCAGCTTTTTGGAGGTGTTCCGGGGAGTCGCTTTTGTTTCTAATTTTTTCTTGCGGATTTTGTATCCTCAGAAAATAATTCCAGCAATAAAAAGTTTGGAAATACCAAACGCCGCGGAGAGAGAATTTTTTTTCCGTCACGGCCCCTATATAATCAGCTATTTGGGGGTTTTCCGGAGAGTGGATTTGGTACATAATTTTTTTACGAGTAGTTTGTGTGCCCATAAAATAATTCCAGCAATAAAAAGCTTGGAAATACCAAACGCCGCAGAGAGAGAATTTTTTTCCTTTACTACCCCTATATAATCAGCTTGTTGGGGGTGTTCCGGGGAGTCGATTTGGTTCCTAATTTTTTTTTCGGGTATTTTGTATCCTCAGAAAATAATTCCAGCAATAAAAAGTTTGGAAATACCAAACGCCGCGGAGAGAGAATTTTTTTTCCGTTACTATACCTATATAATCAGCTTTTTTGGGGTGTTCCGGGGAGTCGATTTGGTTCCTAATTTTTTTTCGGGTATTTTGAATCCTCAGAAAATAATTGCAGCAAGAAATAGTTTGGAAATAACAAACGCCGCGGAGAGAGAATTTTTTTTCCGTTACCACCCCTATATAATCAGCTTTTTTGGGGTGTTCCGAAGAGTCGACTTGGTTCCTAATTTTTTTCCGGGTATTTTGTATCCTCAGAAAATAATTCCAGCATTAAAAAGTTTGGAAATACCAAACGCCGCGGAGAGAGAATTTTTTTTCCGTTACTACCACTTTATAATCAGCTTTTTGGGGTATTCCGGGGAGTCGATTTGGTTCCTAATTTTTTTTCGGGTATTTTGTATCCTCAGAAAATAATTCCAGCAATAAAAAGTTTGGAAATACCAAACGCCGCGGAGAGAGAATTTTTTTTCCGTTACATCCCTATATAATCAGCTTTTTTGGGGTGTTCCGGAGAGTCGATTTGGTTCCTAATTTTTTTTCGGGTATTTTGTATCCTCAGAAAATAATTCCAGCAATAAAAAGTGTGGAAATGCCAAACGCCGCTGAGAGAGAATTTTGTTTTTTTCACGACCCCTATATAATCAGCTGTTTGGGGGTTTTCCGGGTAGTTGATTTGGTTCGTAATTTTATTACGGGTACATTGTATCCTCAGAAAATAATTCCAGCAATAAAAAGTTTGGAAATACCAAACGCCGCGAAGAGACAATTTTTTTTCCGTTACTAGCCCTATATAATCAGCTTTTTGGGGATGTTCCGGAGAGTCGATTTGGTTCCTAATTTTGTTGCGGGTACTTTGTATCCTCAGAAAATAATTCCAGCAATAAAAAGTTTGGAAATACCAAACGCCGCGGAGAGAGAATTTTTTTCCGTCACGACCCCTATATAATGAGCTTTTTGGGGGGGTTCCGGGGAGTCGATTTGGTTCCTAATTTTTTGTCGGGTATTTTGTATCCTCAGAAAATAATTCCAGCAATAAAAAGTTTGGAAATACCAAACGCCGCGGAGAGAATTTTTTTTCCGTTACTATCCCTATATAATCAGCTTTTTTGGGGTGTTCCGGGGAGTCGATTTGGTTCCTAATTTTTTTTCGGGTATTTTGTATCCTCAGAAAATAATTCCAGCAATAAAAAGTTTGGAAAAACCAAACGTCGGAAAGAGAGATTTTTTTTTCCGTTACTGGCCCTATATAATTAGCTTTTTTGGGGTGTCCCGGGGAGTCGATTTGGTTCCTAATTTTTTTTCGGGTATTTTGTATCCTCAGAAAATAATTGCAGCAAGAAATAGTTTGGAAATAACAAACGCCGCTGAGGGAGAATTTTGTTTTTCTTCACGACCCCTATATAATCAGCTGTTTGGGGGTTTTCCGGGTAGTTGATTTGGTTCGCAATTTTTTTACAGGGAGTTTTTATGCTAAAAAGAATTACGAGCTTTAAAAAGTTAGGAAATGCCAGACGCCGCTAAGTGAGAATTTTTTTTTCCGTCACGACCCCTATATAATCGGCTGTTTGGGGATTTTCCGGGGAGTCGATTTAGTTAGTAATTTGTTTACAGTAACTTTGTGTGCTCATAAAATAATTGCAGCAAGAAAAAGTTTGGAAATACCAAACGCCGCGGAGAGAGAATTTTTTTTCCGTCACGACCCCCATATAATCAGCTTTTCGGGGGTGTTCCGGGAAGCCCATTTGGTTCCTAATTTTTTTGCGGGTACTTTGTATCCTCAGAAAATAATTCCAGCAATAAAAAGTTTGGAAATACAAACGCCGCAGGGAGAGAATTTTTTTCCTTTACTACCCCTATATAATCAGCTTTTTGGGGGTGTTCCGGGGAGTCGATTTCGTTCCTAATTTTTTTTCGGGTATTTCGTATGTTCAGAAAATAATTCCAGCAATAAAAAGTTTGGAAATACCAAACGCCGCGGAGAGACAATTTTTTTCCGTTACTAGCCCTATATAATCAGCTTGTTGGGGGTGTTACGGGGAGTCGATTTGGTTCCTAAGTTTTTCTCGGGTATTTTGTATCCTCAGAAAATAATTTCAGCAATAAAAAGTGTGGAAATGCCAAACGCCGCTGAGAGAGAATTTTGTTTTTTTCAAGACCCCTATATAATCAGCTGTTTGGGGGTTTTCCGGGTAGTTGATGTAGTTCGTAATTTTATAGCGGGTACTTTGTATCCTCAGAAAATAATTCCAGCAACAAAAAGTTTGGAAATACCAAACGCCGCGAAGAGACAATTTTTTTCCGTTACTAGCCCTATATAATCAGCTTTTTGGGGATCTTCCGGAGAGTCGATTTGGTTCCCAATTTTTTGTCGGGTATTTTGTATCCTCAGAAAATAATTGCAGCAAGAAAAAGTTTGGAAATACCAAACGCCGCGGAGAGAGAATTTTTTTTCCGTCACGACCCCTATATAATCAGCTTTTTGGGGGTGTTCCGGGAAGTACATTTGGTTCCTAATTTTTTTGCGGGTACTTTGTATCCTCAGAAAATAATTCCAGCAATAAAAAGTTTGGAAATACCAATCGCCGCGGAGAGAGAATTTTTTCTCCGTTACTCGCCTATATAATCAGCTTTTTGGAGGTGTTCCGGGGAGTCGCTGTTGTTTCTAATTTTTTCTTGCGGATTTTGTATCCTCAGAAAATAATTCCAGCAATAAAAAGTTTTGAAATACCAAACGCCGCCGAGAGAGAATTTTTTTTCCGTCACGGCCCCTATATAATCAGCTGTTTGGGGGTTTTCCGGAGAGTGGATTTGGTACATAATTTTTTTACGAGTAGTTTGTGTGCCCATAAAATAATTCCAGCAATAAAAACTTGGAAATACCAAACCCCGCAGAGAGAGAATTTTTTTCCTTTACTACCCCTATATAATCAGCTTGTTGGGGGTGTTCCGGGTAGTCGATTTGGTTCCTAATTTTTTTTTCGGGTAGTTGTATCCTCAGAAAATAATTGCAGCTAGAAAAAGTTTGGAAATACCAAATGCCGCGGAGAGAGAATTTTTTCCGTCACGATCCCTATATAATCAGCTTCTTGGGGGTGTTCCGGGAAGTCCATTTGATTCCTAATTTTTTTTCGGGTATTTAGTATCCTCAGAAAATAATTCCAGCAACAAAAAGTTTGGAAATACCAAACGCCGCGGAGAGAGAATTTTTTTTCCGTTACTATACCTATATAATCAGCTTTTTTGGGGTGTTCCGGGGAGTCGATTTGGTTCCTAATTTTTTTTCGGGTATTTTGTATCCTCAGAAAATAATTCCTGCAATAAAAAGTTTAGAAAAACCAATCGTCGCAGAGAGAGATTTTTTTTTCCGTTACTAGCCCTATATAATCAGCTTATTAGGAGTGTTCCGGGGAGTCGATTTGGTTCCTAATTTTTTTTCGGGTATTTAGTATCCTCAGAAAATAATTCCAGCAACAAAAAGTTTGGAAATACCAAACGCCGCGGAGAGAGAATTTTTTTTCCGTTACTATACCTATATAATCAGCTTTTTCGGGGTGTTCCGGGGAGTCGATTTGGTTCCTAATTTTTTTTCGGGTATTTTGTATCCTCAGAAAATAATTCCTGCAATAAAAAGTTTGGAAGAACCAATCGTCGCAGAGAGAGATTTTTTTTTCCGTTACTAGCCCTATATAATTAGCTTTTTTGGGGTGTTCCAGGGAGTCGATTTGGTTCCTAATTTTTTTTCGGGTATTTTGTATCCTCAGAAAATAATTGCAGCAAGAAATAGTTTGGAAATAACAAACACCGCGGAGAGCGATGTTTTTTTCCGTTACCACCCTATATAATCAGCTTTTTTGGGGTGTTCCGAGGAGCCGACTTGGTTCCTAATTCTTTTGCGGGTATTTTGTATCCTCAGAAAATAATTCCAGCAATAAAAAGTTTGGAAATACCAAACGCCGCGGAGAGAGAATTTTTTTCCGTCACGACCCCTTTATAATCAGCTTTTTGAGGATGTTCCGGGAAGTCCATTTGGTTCCTAATTTTGTTGCGGGTACTTTGTATCCTCAGAAAATAATTCCAGCATTTAAAAGTTTGGAAATACCGAACGCCGCGGAGAGACGATTTTTTCTCCGTTACTAGCCCTATCTAATCAGCTTGTTGGGGGTGTTCCGGGGAGTCGATTTGGTTCCTAATTTTTTTTCGGGTATTTTGTATCCTCAGAAAATAATTCCAGCAATAAAAAGTTTGGAAATACCAAACGCCGCGGAGAGAGAATTTTTTTCCGTTACTAGCCCTATATAATCAGCTTTTTTGGGGTGTTCCGGGGAGTCGATTTGGTTCCTAATTTTTTTTCGGGTATTTTGTATCCTCAGAAAATAATTTCAGCAATAAAAAGTTTGGAAAAACCAAACGTTGCAGAGAGAGATTTTGTTTTCAGTTACTAGCCCTATATAATTAGCTTTTTTGGGGTGTTCCGGGGAGTCGATTTGGTTCCTAATTTTTTTTCCGGTATTTTGTATCCTCAGAAAATAATTGCAGTAAGAAAAAGTTTGGAAATAACAATCGCCGCGGAGAGAGAATTTTTTTTCCGTTACTACCCCTATATAATCAGCTTTTTTGGGGTGTTCCGGGGAGTCAACTTGGTTCCCAGTTTTTTTGCGCGTATTTTGTATCCTCAGAAAATAATTTCAGCAATAAAAAGTGTGGAAATGCCAAACGCCGCTGAGGGAGAATTTTGTTTTTCTTCACGAACCCTATATAATCAGCTGTTTGGGGGTTTTCCGGGTAGTTGATTTGGTTCGCAATTTTTTTACAGGGAGTTTTTATGCTCAAAAAGAATTTCGAGCTTTAAAAAGTTAGGAAATGCCAGACGCCGCTAAGTGAGAATTTTTTTCCGTCACGACCCCTATATCATCGGCTGTTTGGGGATTTTCCGGGGAGTCGATTTAGTTCGTAATTTTTTTACAGTAACTTTGTGTGCTCATAAAATAATTTCAGCAATAAAAAGTTTGGAAATGACAAACGCCGTGGAGAGAGAATTTTTTTTCCGTCGCGACCCCCATATAATCAGCTGTTTGGGGTTTTTTCGGGGAGTCAATTTGGTTCGTAATTTTTTTGCGGGTACATTGTATCCTCAGAAAATTATTCCAGCAATAAAAAGTTTCGAAATACCAAATGCCGCGGAGAGACAATATTTTTTCTGTTACTAGCCCTATATAATCAGCTTTTTAGGGATGTTCCGGGGAGTCGATTTGGTTCCTAATTTTTTTGCGGGTACTTTGTATCCTCAGAAAATAATTCCAGCAATAAAAAGTTTGGAAATACCAAACGCCGCGGAGAGACAATTTTTTTTCCGTTACTAGCCCTATATAATCAGTTATTTGGGGGTTTTCCGGGGGGGCGATATAGTTCCTAATTTTTTTTCGGGTAGTTTGTATCCTCCGAAAATAATTCCAGCAATAAAAAGTTTGGAAATGACAAACGCCGCGGAGAGAGAATTTTTTTTCCGTCGCGACCCCCATATAATCAGCTGTTTGGGATTTTTTCGGGGAGTCAATTTGGTTCGTAATTTTTTTGCGGGTACATTGTATCCTCAGAAAATTATTCCAGCAATAAAAAGTTTGGAAATACCAAATGCCGCGGAGAGACAATTTATTTTCTGTTACTAGCCCTATATAATCAGCTTTTTAGGGATGTTCCGGGGAGTCGATTTGGTTCCTAATTTTTTTGCGGGTACTTTGTATTCTCAGAAAATAATTCCAGCAATAAAAAGTTTGGAAATACCAAACGCCGCAGAGAGACAATTTTTTTCCGTTACTAGCCCTATATAATCAGTTATTTGGGGGTTTTCCGGGGGGGCGATTTAGTTCCTAATTTTTTTTCGGGTAGTTTGTATCCTCCGAAAATAATTCCAGCAATAAAAAGTTTGGAAATACCAAACGCCGCGGAGAGAGAATTTTTTTTTCCATCACGACCCCTATATAATCAACTGTTTGGGGGTTTTCGTGGGAGTGGATTTGGTTCGTAATATTTTTACGAGTAGTTTGTGTGCTCGTAAAATAATTCCAGCAATAAAAAGTTTGGAAATACCAAACGCCGCGGAGAGAGAATTTTTTTTCCGTTACTAGCCCTATATAATCAGCTTTATTGGGGTGTTCCGGGGAGTCGATTTGGTTCCTAATTTTTTTTCGGGTATTTTGGATCCTCAGAAAATAATTCCAGCAATAAAAAGTTTGGAAATACCAAACGCCGCGGAGAGAGAATTTTTTTTCCGTTACTAGCCCTATATAATCAGCTGTTTTGGGGTGTTCCGGGGTGTCGATTTGGTTCCTAATTATTTTCGGGTATTTTGTATCCTCAGAAAATAATTCCAGCAATAAAAAGTTTGGAAATACCAAACGCCGCGGATAGAGAATTGTTTTTCCGGTACTACCCCTATATAATCAGCTGTTTGGGGTTTTTTCGGGGAGTCAATTTGGTTCGTAATTTTTTTGCGGGTACATTGTATCCTCAGAAAATTATTCCAGCAATAAAAAGTTTGGAAATACCAAATGCCGCGGAGAGACAATTTTTTTTCTGTTACTAGCCCTATATAATCAGCTTTTTAGGGATGTTCCGGGGAGTCGATTTGGTTCCTAATTTTTTTGCGGGTACATTGTATCCTCAGAAAATTATTCCAGCAATAAAAAGTTTGGAAATACCAAATGCCGCGGAGAGACAATTTTTTTTCTGTTACTAGCCCTATATAATCAGCTTTTTAGGGATGTTCCGGGGAGTCGATTTGGTTCCTAATTTTTTTGCGGGTACTTTGTGTGCTCATAAAATAATTCCAGCAATAAAAAGTTTGGAAATACCAAACGCCGCGGAGAGAACTTTTTTCCTTTACTACCCCTATATAATCAGCTTTTTGGGGGTGTTCCGGGGAGTCGATTTGGTTCCTAATTTTTTTGCGGGTATTTTGTATCCTCAGAAAATAATTCCAGCAATAAAAACTTTGGAAATACCAAACGCCGCGGAGAGAGAATTTTTTTTCCGTTACTAGCCCTATATAATCAGCTTTTTTGGGGTGTTCCGGGGAGTCGATTTGGTTCCTAATTATTTTCGGGTATTTTGTATCCTCAGAAAATAATTCCAGCAATAAAAAGTTTGGAAATACCAAACGCCGCGGAGAGAGAATTGTTTTTCCGTTACTACCACTTTATAATCAGCTTTTTGGGGGTGTTCCAGGGAGTCAATTTGGTTCATAATTTTTTTGCGGGTATTTAGTATCCTCAGAAAATAATTCCAGCAATAAAAAGTTTGGAAATACCAAACGCCGCGGAGAGAACTTTTTTCCGTTACTACCCCTATATAATCAGCTTTTTGGGGGTGTTCCGGGGAGTCGATTTGGTTCCTAATTTTTTTGCGGGTATTTTGTATCCTCAGAAAATAATTCCAGCAATAAAAACTTTGGAAATACCAAACGCCGCGGAGAGAGAATTTTTTTCTCTTAGGTCATCATACGAATTCCGTGTTAGGGGTGGGGGATAGTTTGGAATTGATTTATTTTAATCAATTTTGATGTATTCTTCCATTATTTGTAGTACATTATATCATCCATGTGGAAAAAAGTGGTTTTTCGAAAATCGAATTTTCGTTGGATCGCAACGTTACAAACTTCAAACCCATTAGATTATTTATTTTAGTAGGTATCATCGCCTGTAATTTTAAACGCCTTGATTTATATCCTGTTGCTGCCTTAATAAATTTTCCGCATGACAGTAACGTCGGACATGACTTAAAATATTCTAAATTATCATTGTAAAATTTTTCTGATATAGCTGTAACTTCGCTGCCAGTATCAATTAATGAATTAACTATTTTTCCATTTTGACATTTATTTATCTTTGGACATCGCGAGTATTCAGTAATTTCGAATATCGAATCTATATCAAAAGTTAAGTCCTCTCGAACATTTATTAAATCATCAGACAGTAATTCGATTTTATTAGGAAATTTACGCGCAGTTGCATTCCGATAATTTTCAATTTGCGTATTTTCCGAGTTTGGAAATGCAATGTAGTTACATTCAGTTTTCCGACTTCAGAGTTGATGTGGATGCTTCTACCTCGATACCGAAATTATCTATCTCCTCATGAGACATTTGTATCGAACTTTTATTTTTATTTTGAATTTGTGTAGCGTTTATATTTCTCGTTTGCCACGATTTTCTTTGTTGATTTTTATTTTCGTTTTGATTTTGATTTTGGAGTATTTTTCGCTTCTCTCATCCGATTTTATTTCGCTTTTATTTTGGTCGCGATTAATTTTTTTTCCTAGAGTCCTTTTATCATCATTATCATAATCGGCTAGAATTTGAAAAAGCGTATTTTTTGATTTTAATTGTTGACCCGAGAAAGCGTGTCTGATCCCTTTCTCAAAATGTTCTACTAATTTTTTTTATATTTTCTCGTCGAAATATGATAATTCTAACTCCTTCGCGTACCCGAAAATCGTTGTAGCGTAAGTAACCCTATCTAATTTGCCCCCCACGTAGAAGGTTCCAAATTCAATTTTCCGACGCGTCTGTCTTTGTATTGTTGAATTCCAAAATCTATCTGTAAATAAATTTTTAAATTGCTCGTATTCCCGTACGTCACTTTCATGGACATACCGCCAATCTTTCGCTAATCCCTCTAACGCTTGAGAAACGACTTGAATACTTTCTGTAGAATTAATTTTCATAAATGCAATATATTTATCTAGATCGTTTAGGAATTTAACTGGCCTTTCTTGGTCGGTACCCTTGAAAGAAGGAATCGGTATCTTTATCTTTGATTTTTCTGAAGTTATAGGAGTATTTGCATTACTGCTATTATCATTATTAATTTTAGTCTTTCTTAATTGTTCAATTTGTAATTGTAAATCATCACAAGTTTCTTTAAGTTTTTCCAATAAATTATCCTTAACTTCAATAATTAAGTTGTCATTTTCTACAAATTCTTTCACTTCTTTCAATTCGTGATTTATATCTTCCACTTTTGTGGTCCACGATTTTACACTCTCCGACAAAGCCTCGAATTCGTCTTTTCTCGGGCATGCCTGTGAATGCATATTAATTTCTTCTACCTTTTCGGGATCATTGCTTACTATTGCTGAAATCCTATTTAACTTCGTTTCCATTGTCTCATGATCCCTATATAATTCTGTCATTTCATCCGTTAACGCGTCAATTAATTCCTGCTGCTTATATAAATATCTTTCTTTTTCTTCGTCCATAGATATGCTATGTAATTGTCGAGACAAACCTAGAGATCTTCGAGACTTAGACATTTTGAGGAATTTTAATTGACGTCAACTTCAACTCAAAAACAAAAAGAAAAAAATTTTTACTTTGTAAATTTTTTAATCAATCAAAAAAAAATTGCTAGATTTAATATTGAATTCTCTGATAACTTTCTTTTATTACTATAATTTTGTAAAAATGGAATTATTGTAATTTCCATACATTACATTAATTATTTAATTTATTAAGAAAATTCTAATTAGGAAAATAAATTCAAACACGTAAATACAAAACCCAATGTGAAATAAGCATAACACGTCTAATAAGTGTGAATACTACTATACGCTCATAAACACTTATACACTTGAAAGAAATAACATGCGTTTGTTGTATTCCCTGACCTACGCTAGGTAATCCGGTCAACACGTGCCACAATAAAGGGATTTACTTATTTCTGAATATTATTTCACGTTTGAATTATCATTTCCTAAATTTCCCTTTGCTAAATTTTAAATCTTTCATTATTTAATAATTTTTTACTATAAAACTATAATCTTTTTTCTTTTGAAAGTTTTGCGTTCATTATTTCATTTACCTACATTAAATGTTAGGACAATATTTAATTTTTTAGGTGAATTATACTTAATTCTTTTGACAATTTGCGTGCAATATTTAATTTTTTTACTTTCACGCGTGATGGAAAACAGATTCTACTAACGAGATTTAACTTTCTCCGTTTTTTGTTTTTTATCACGAAACTTATCGTTTTTTTACTCATTTTAATTTACAAAACAAGAGTTTTTCCCGTTCACTCGCGGCCGAATTTATTAAATATTCACTTTCTATATTGAAATTTTATCACTAGACTTACCGTTATTTTTATACGCACTTTTATAGGCGAAATAGGATTTTTCCCGTTTATTCCGAGAAAAGATTATTCTTTTAGACACTTTCGATGTTTTCCTACCAAATCCTACCTACCCGTACCATTCTAACGACCTCAGATCCCTGTTCGGGCGCCATGTTGTAACCTGTCACTTAGGTAGTAGGTGACAAGTCGGGTAATTTGCGGACCTGAGGTTAGATTCGCTTGTGGGAAGGATAATCCCACGAGCTTCGTCGTTGTGCGTGCGTGCACCTTGCACGGATACGCCGCGGACTCGGCCACGTGGGTTGAAAGTTAGAGGAATATTATGTTATTTGGAGTGATATGCCCGTTCGCGACACGCCTTGCATTGTGTAACGGCGGGGCTCATCAAATCCCTATCGGCCTCGAATTCGGCAGTGAGGAATCAGAAAGGAAATGTCTCCACCGTTCGGCGCACGCCTTACGTTGCGCACCGGCCGCGGCGGGTTAAGACGTGTAGCTCGGGGGACTGCCAGAATGAGAGTGCCTCTCCAAGTTCGCACTGTACAGTCGGTCGCTCGCTCGCGAAGAAGAAGAAAGAGAGTCGAGGAGAGACGTGTTTGAAATTCCGAACGTTCATAATGAACGAAATGTTAACTTAAAGTTTCTAATTCTGGTTAGAATTCCCCGGAGTGTGGTTTACTGGTGACTGCAAGAGTGAGAAGTGAAGAAAATACATTTATTATCCGATTTTAAATGTATTAAGTAGCCAAATTCGGCTAAATTTGAAAATGGCAAAAATCTTTCGTTCACTATGAACGTTCGAAATTTCAAATACCTGAGGAGAGGGGAGCGCTAGCTGAATAGGCCATGTTTGCGGAACGCGCAGAGAAGGCGCGCGCCGCTCCCCTCCTCACGCCTTCATGGTGAGTAGTGGGAATACTGCCAGTCGCTCTGCCTCGTCCTCTCTCTCTCGCAATAGTTGTACGCATGCTCGCGCGTGGACGAGCTGGACTGTTACGCGGCAAAGAAGTTATGAATTATTTGTCATAATTTAGGAATGTAAAATATGAAAAAATAAAATTTACTTAATGATAAATAAAATATCAACAGGATTTTCAGGTCAAAATCAGCTTATAATTACCTGACAGTCACCTGATAATTACCTGATTATCAGATGATTATCAGCTGATTCTCAGGTGATCAGGTGATTATCAGGTGATTATCAGCAGGTGATATGCACCTGAAAATCATGTTGATATTTTCATTTAATATTATTATTATTAATTATAGCTAATTTTAAATTTTTTATATTTAATTTTACATTTCTAAATCGTGACAAATAATTCAAAACTTCTTTGTTAGCATCGACATTTTTTTGAACACATGAGTTGATACTAGATACAAGTAAATAAACGATGATAATACTTTATAATAATAAATAATATTAATTAATAATAAATAAATTTTAAATAATAAATTTTTAGGTGAAAATCAGCTGATAAAATCAGGTGACATTTTGGCATGATTTTCACCTGATTATCAGCTGATAATCAGCTGAGCTTTTTTAGTAGGTATACTACCATAAACCTTAACTGCATATCACCATCAACTCCTGTAACTATTACTCTTCCCTATTGTGATTTGATCACGATATTTTACTCTCTGCATATTTTATTGCAAACATATTTGTATATATGTTGAAAAGTTGATAGGAATGATCCAGCTGTCAAGGTAGTTCAAAATGAATAAACCAGTTGTTTTCTTGCCGACGTTTCGGGCATTTTTTATGCCTCTCTTCTAGGCTAGATTACATTTTATGAAACGTGCTCTATGCAGCGACAACTGCCAGTAAAAGAGTATTTGGACCATTCCTATCATCTTTCCAACATTAATACACGTCGCTGGCATTCATCTCTTCAAACATCATATTTGTATATAGTCTGGATACTAAGTTAATTTTGGTATTTATTTTTTTGGTTCATAAATTGTAAATCAGAAAAGCTTAAAAAACCTACGTTTAGAATATAAATTCCTGCAACAAATGGTTAAGAGAATATAAAAATCATAATCAACAAGTTTCTTGAATAATTGATAAAACTGAAGATTTATTGATTCTCATTTCCAAAAATATGTGTACATATATTAAGGAGCCCTGTTGAAAAGACCTCATAAAATCCGATAAAAAATTCCTCTTTTTATCCGACTCCCGATAAAATGTTTATAGTAATATATCGGGATACATATTTTTATCGGCCATTGTAGTACATTTCTTATAAAAATGAATGCCAAATTTATAAATTTGGATTATATACGGTTTCTCCCAGTAAAAAATATATCAGCTTTTATGAGGCAACCATTCTTACAGTGTTTTATAGGGTTATACTCATAAGATTGTTTATAAGAATATATCATCCATTATATTGTTTCTTGAATATAGGAACATATCGTAATAACCAGATATATAAGTTATAAGTACATATAAGAGTTTTCACAGCGGAAGTTTTATAAGGCAATCCATATAAGAATACCAATCGGGTTTTATAGTAAAAATGATAATATTCTAAAATTATAAATACATCATGAATTGCCTATAAAGAATTTTATGGGAACTTATCATAAAATCACCATAAATAATAAAATTCTTTTTTTTTTAATTAATAGGGATTTGTAAGGAATTCCGGGTGCAGAAACCTCATATAATATTATAAACTAACAAATTATAGTATTTTATAGTTAAAAACTCGTAAAATTAAAAGATTGTATATAAGTATTTATAAAAATTTAGAAGCTAAAAATTAATAACAAACAACTAATTATTGCTTTCTACTACGTTTTTTATCGGGATATATAGGCTGCTGCACGGTAACCAAAAGTAACCACTGACTGGTTTTACCGCTATATTATTCTATATTTTTAAGAAACATACCCAAGCCATTTATAGTGTTTTATGATGATCATTGAGTCTAATTCGAGTATCATCTACCGTTCTTCCTCAATTCGCTTATAGTGATTTATGAGGCTTGCCATATAAAATATCCATTACTCACGAATCGGTATATATCGGGGTTTCAAATTATTTATTGCTTTCTGCCGCATTTTTTTTATCGGGTTTTATAGGCCTTTCCACAGTTAGGGAAAGTAGAAGCTATCGGCTTTTACCGCTATAATTCTACATTTTCACCCAACAGGTCAGAACAATTTATAGTATTTTATGATGATCATTGTAACAACTCCGAGTTTCATCTACCGGATGCTGCCGGCTGAACCGGCGATGAAACGGATCTTCCTCAATTCGCTTATAGCGATTTATGAGGCATTGCCATATAAAATATCAATTACTCACGAATCGGTATATATCGGGATTTCAAATTGATTATTGCTTTTTACGGCGTTTTTTTTATCGGGTTTTATAGGCCTTGCCACAGTTAGGGAAAGTAGAAGCTATCGGATTTTACCGCTATAATTCTACATTTTCACCAAACAGGTCCGAACAATTTATAGTATTTTATGATGATCATTGTAACAACTCCGAGTTTCATCTACCGGATGCTGCCGGATGAACCGGCGATGAAACGGATCTTCCTCAATTCGCTTATAGCGATTTATGAGGCATTGCCATATAAAATATCACTTACTCACGAATCGGTATAAATCGGGATTTCAAATTGATTATTGCTTTTTACGGCGTTTTTTTTATCGGGTTTTATAGGCCTTTCCACAGTTAGGGAAAGTAGAAGCTATCGGCTTTTACCGCTATATTTCACATTTTCACCAAACAGGTTCGAATAATTTATAGTGTTTTATGATGACAATTGTAACAACTCCGAGTTTCATCTACTGGATTCTGCCGGCTGAACCGGCGATGAAACGGATCTTTTTTAATTCGCTTATAGCGATTTATTAGGCATTGCCATATAAAATATCCATTACTCACGAATCGGTATATATCGGGATTTCAAATTATTTATTGCTTTCTGCCGCATTTTTTTTATCGGGTTTTCTAGGCCTTTCCACAGTTAAGGAAAGTAGAAGCTATCGGCTTTTACCGCTATAATTCTACATTTTCACCAAACAAGTCCGAACAATTTATAGTGTTTTATGATGATCATTGTAACAACTCCGAGTTTCATCTACCGGATGCTGCCGGCTGAACCGGCGATGAAACGGATCTTCCTCAATTCGCTTATAGCGATTTATGAGGCATTGCCATATAAAATATCAATTACTCACGAATCGGTATATATCGGGATTTCAAATTGATTATTGCTTTTTACGGCGTTTTTTTTATCGGGTTTTATAGGCCTTTCCACAGTTAGGGAAAGTAGAAGCTATCGGCTTTAACGCTATAATTCTACATTTTCACCAAACAGGTCCGAACAATTTATAGTATTTTATGATGATCATTGTAACAACTCCGAGTTTCATCTACCGGATGCTGCCGGCTGAACCGGCGATGAAACGGATCTTCCTCAATTCGCTTATAGCGATTTATGAGGCATTGCCATATAAAATATCAATTACTCACGAATCGGTATATATCGGGATTTCAAATTGATTATTGCTTTTTACGGCGTTTTTTTTATCGGGTTTTATAGGCCTTTCCACAGTTAGGGAAAGTAGAAGCTATCGGCTTTTACCGCTATAATTCTACATTTTCACCAAACAGGTCCGAACAATTTATAGTATTTTATGATGATCATTGTAACAACTCCGAGTTTCATCTACCGGATGCTGCCGGCTGAACCGGCGATGAAACGGATCTTCCTCAATTCGCTTATAGAGATTTATGAGGCATTGCCATATAAAATATCAATTACTCACGAATCGGTATATATCGGGATTTCAAATTGATTATTGCTTTTTACAGCGTTTTTTTTATCGGGTTTTATAGGCCTTTCCACAGTTAGGGAAAGTAGAAGCTATCGGCTTTTACCGCTATAATTCTACATTTTCACCAAACAGGTCCGAATAATTTATAGTGATTTATGAGGCATTGCCATATAAAATATCAATTACTTACGAATCGGTATGTATCGGGATTTCAAATTATTTATTGCTTTCTGTGGCATTTCTTCTTATCGGGTTGTATAAGCCTTTCCACGATTAGAGAAAGTAGGGGCTATCGGCTTTTACCGCTATATTTCACATTTTCACCAAACAGGTTCGAATAATTTATAATGTTTTATGATGACCATTGTAACAAATCCGAGTTTCATCTACTGGATTCTGCCGGCTGAATCGGCGATGAAACGGATCTTTTTCAATTCGCTTATAGCGATTTATTAGCATTGCCATATAAAATATCCATTACTCACGAATCGGTATATATCGGGATTTCAAATTATTTATTGCTTTCTGCCGCATTTTTTTTATCGGGTTTTATAGGCCTTTCCACAGTTAGGGAAAGTAGAAGCTATCGGCTTTTACCGCTATAATTCTACATTTTCACCAAACAAGTCCGAACAATTTATAGTGTTTTATGATGATCATTGTAACAACTCCGAGTTTCATCTACCGGATGCTGCCGGCTGAACCGGCGATGAAACGGATCTTCCTCAATTCGCTTATAGCGATTTATGAGGCATTGCCATATAAAATATCAATTACTCACGAATCGGTATATATCGGGATTTCAAATTGATTATTGCTTTTTACGGCGTTTTTTTTATCGGGTTTTATAGGCCTTTCCACAGTTAGGGAAAGTAGAAGCTATCGGCTTTTACCGCTATATTTCACATTTTCACCAAACAGGTTCGAATAATTTATAGTGTTTTATGACAATTGTAACAACTCAGAGTTTCATCTACTGGATTCTGCCGGCTGAATCGGCGATGAAACGGATCTTTTTCAATTCGCTTATAGCGATTTATTAGGCATTCCCATATAAAATATCCATTACTCACGAATCGGTATATATCGGGATTTCAAATTATTTATTGCTTTCTGCCGCATTTTTTTTTATCGGGTTTTATAGGCCTTTCCAGAGTTAGGGAAAGTAGAAGCTATCGGCTTTTACCGCTATAACTACAATTTTACCAAACAGGTCCGAACAATTTATAGTGTTTTATGATGATCATTGTAACAACTCCGAGTTTCATCTACTGGATTCTGCCGGCTGAACCGGCGATGAAACGGATCTTTCTCAATTCGCTTATAGCGATTTATGAGGCATTGCCATATAAAATATCAATTACTTCCGAATCGGTATATATCGGGATTTCAAATTGATTATTGCTTTTTGCGGCGTTTTTTTTTTATCGGGTTTTATAGGCCTTTCCACAGTTAGAGAAAGTAGAAGCTATCGGTTTTTACCGCTATCATTCTATATTTTTGCCAAACAGGCCCGAACAATTTATAGTGTTTTATGATTATCATTGTAATTCGACATTTTCAAGAACTCTACGCCATCAAATCAGGAATGCAAATAATATAAATAATAATGTATGAAATTTTCAAAATTTTAAAATCTTAACAAATATAAACGTCCAGATATACCTAAACGTTTCAAATAATTAATAAAATACTAAATAATTTTCTTTTTATCACAGTAAATGTGCGTATTTAAGAATTTTGTATATTATTTTATAAGGTGGCTTTAATAGAATTCATTAAACAGTTGATAAATAAATAATATATAATGTACGGTTTTTTTATTTTTGGCTCTTCTGGCAGCATTCGTTAAGTGGACCTTACCTTCATACAAAATGCACCATAAAACACTATAAATACTCGCGTAGGATTCTTGAAAATGTAGAACTATAATGATAAAACCCGATAGCCCCTACTTCCTCTAACCGAGGAAAGGCCTATAAAACCCGATAAAAAAATGCGGCAGAAACCAATTATTTACTTGAATATCACGATATATACTGATTCGTAAGTAAATGAAATTTAATATGGCAATGCCTCATAAATCACTATAAGCGAATTGAGAAAGATCACTTTCATCGTCGGTTCAGCCGGCAGCATCCGGTAGATGAAACACTATAAATTGTTCGGACCTGTTTGTTCAGAATGTAGAACTATAGCGATAAAACCCAATAGCCCCTACTTTCTCTAATCGTGGAAAAGCTTATAAAACCCGATAAGAAAATGCGTTGGAAAGCAATTATCTACTTGATATCCAGATATATAACTATGCGTTAGTAATTGATATTTTTTATTAATGCCCGATAAATCGCGATAAGCAAATTAAGGAAGATTTGTTTCATCGCCGGTTGAGTCGGCAGCATTCGGTAAGTGAATGCTTACCTAAGACGACATTCACCATAAAACACTATAAATGACTTGAGCAATAAAAAAAAATCAATAAGACGTTTTGAATTTTCGCGCGCTGAAAAACTATCGCGGCAGAACAGTTAAGGGTTGACTATTTACGTTACGTACTATACCTATATATATATATATATATATATATATATATATATATATATATATATATATATATATATATATATATATATATATATATAAAGAAATCTTTGTTCCTTATGTATATATAGGTATAGTAACCCATGTTATTTGCTAATGGGTTTGCAAATATATTCCGACACATTCACGAGACATGGCCGGAAGCGTTTATGCTAGTGTGATCAATTATAGCTACGGAAATCGATTAGCATCTCTCTGCAAACTAATGTAAGTATTATAAAAATAATTGATAGTTATTTATTTATTGTATATTTATATAGTTTTGATAACAGTTTTTAGATATTTCTAATATTTTTTATTATATTTGTGTTTGCGTGTGACGAGCACATGTATAACCTACAAATAGGTTTTTTACTTTTTTCTTTAATTTTTTATTTACATAAATATTATAATTGAAGTATTTTATTATTAAAAATACTTCAACATATAATATTCTGATTTATATTTATTAGTTTAAAATAAATATTAATTACTTTTTTTTTCAATAATTGCTAATAAATTAAAACTACTGTTTAAAATTTTTTAAGTCTTAAATTTTAATTCATTAACTTGATTTTTTATTTATCTTCCCATTACATAACATTGATTTTCAATATTGAATATAAATTTTTTTTTTCTATAGATTTGATTACCACAGTGTTCGAATAAGTAGTGCATTTGTCGTTGAAAGTGGGATATTGTTTAATTGAGCAAAACAGCTGTGGCTACTTCAACTTCTGGTCTGGTACTTCAGCTCATTAATTCGTTGCTGCAATTTCATATTTTTCCTTGGATGTTATTGTTCAATGCAGCACTCGACTGATCTGCATAGTCCTGTTGGTTCTTTGACTTCTGCGACTATAAGGTAATAACTGGTTTTTATATTTATTGTTTTTTTATTATGCTTTATTAGCAAATAACTGAAAAGATAGTTTATATTCGTATAAAATAATATTGATTTTTAATGTTAGATGTGCATGTCTGTTACAGGTTTCTTTAGTTTAATTGAGCAGAACAGCTGTAGCTACTTCAATTTGTGGCCATTGATTGTTCGCTCCAATTACATACATTCCCTTGGATGTTTGTTGCTTACACAGTAGCACTCGACTGATTTGATACCAGTGGACGCACAAGTTCTCAGTATAGAACTACTGTTGGATCTGAATAGTCCTGTTCGTTCTTTGACTTCTGCGACTATACGGTAATAACTGTTTTTTGTATTTATTGTTTTTTTATTATACTTTATTAACAAATAATTAAAAAAACAGTGTATTTTGGTACAAAATAATATTGATTTTTAATATAAAATGTGCATATCTGTTACAGGTGTCTTTAGTTTAATCGAGCAGAACAGCTGTAACTACTTCAATTTGTGGCCATTGGTCGCTACAGTTACATATACATTCCCTTGGATGTTTATTGCTTACGCAGCAGCACTCGACTGATTTGATACCAGTGGTTGCACAAGTTTTTAGTATAGAACTACTGTTGGATCTGCTTAGTCCTATTCATTCTTTGACTTCTGCGACTATAAGGAGGTAAGAACTGTTTTTTTGTTTTTATTGTTTTTTTATTAGATTTATTAACTTTATTAGCAAATGACTAAAAAATAATTTATATTTCAGTTTTGGCCATTGGTTGCTGCAATTAGATATAGATAATCTTGGATGCAGTATTAAATCTGCTTCAGTATAATGTGATTTCAGTATTTGAACAAATGTTCCAGTATAGAACTACTTTGTTGGATCTCCATAGTGTGTTCATTGTTTGACTTGCTGCAATTAGGCAATTTCATTAACCTGTAAGGTAATGAGTGTTTTTGTACATAATGTTATTTTTGTAGATAGCACATTTTAATTATATTTTATTAGCAAATCACAGTTAATAAATTAAAACTACTGTTTTAATAAATTTTTTTGACTAAATCTTAATTTATTAACTAGGATTTATTACAAAATAATTAATCTTTCCATTAAATAACATTGATTTTTAATGTTAAATATAAATTTTTTTTACAGATTTGATTACCACAGTGTTCGAAGTCTGTATTTGTCGTTGAAAATGGGATATTGTTTAATTGAGCAGAACAGCTGTAGCTACTTCAATTTGTGGCCATTGATTCATCGTTGCAATTACATACATTCCCTGCGATGTTTGATGCTTACGCAGCAACATTCGACTGATTTAATTCCAGTGGTTGTACAAGTTTTCAGTACAGAACTACTGTTGAATCTGCATAGTCCTGTTCGTTCTTGGCTTCTGCAACTAGGCAATTTCATTAATTTATAAGGTAAAAAATATTTTTTGTATGCATTGTTCTTTATTTTTTATAGATAGTACCTTTTGTAATTATAATTTATTACCAAAGTACAGATAATCAATTATAGCTACTTCTTCAATTAATTTTGTAAAGTAGAGTCTTAATTCATTAACTAAGATTTTGTAAAAAATAATTTATAATTTTAATAATATATATGAGTGTTTTTTTATATATTGTTATTATTTCTTTTTGTAGATAGCATATATTTTAATTATACTGTATTAGCAAATTACAGTTAATAAATTAAAACTACTGTTTTAATAAATTTTTTAGACTAAAATCTTATAGTTTATCATGTAAATTTTTCTTTTACAGATTTGTTCACCTCAGTGTTCCAAGTATTGTATTTGTTGTTGAGAGTGGATATTGTCTAATCGGGCAGTTGTTTCTTATGCAGCAGCACTCGACTGATTTGATTTCACTATTTGTACAAGTATTCCAGTATAGAACTATTGAATCTTCACAGTGTGTTCGCTCTTTGACTTGCTACACTAGTCAATGTCATCATGTTGGTGAAAGTGGATATTGTTTTATTGAGCAGGACAGCTCTACTTCGATCTCTGGATATTGATTTGTGATTGCAATTAAACAAATTTGTTTGGATTCTTGCTCCTTACGAAATAGCACTCATTGCTGCTGTGATTATTATAATTAGCTAATTTCTTTGTCAAGGTAATATAAGTATTCTTATTTAGTATTTCATTAATCATATTCATTTATTATTTAATTATTTATTTATTTATCAGAAAATTAAATATCGTAAATCCGCAAAGAAAAATATAATTTCCTGTGTGTAGCTCTGATCTTGCGATTAAACTTAAAACTAAACTTAAAATCTAAAACAACATTATATATCTCTCGTTTATATTAAACTATATAATTTGACTAGTAACAGGATATACATGTATTGTCTAATACTTAGAAAATAATTAACAGGATTTCATTATCACAGGTTCAAAAATTGTCCCTTATCCATTCCTTAAATTTGTTCTTAATAAAGGATTTTTTGCTATTTAATTTTTGTACTGATCGGTTGGCAAACTATTGAAAATTTTTATGGCATTAATTTAACTTTTTAATACTAATTGTCCTTTCTCTTTTGGGCATAGCTATACTTTTGTTTCATGTAAAACTATACTTGACTCAAGGTATATTTTTTAAAGGTATCGTGATTATAATTTAAAGCTTCTAAAGCAAACATTTGCTTTATATTCAACGGATTGTTTTGAAAGAAATTTATTTTTGTTAATAATTTTTATTACTCTACTTCGTACTTTTTGTAATAAATTTACGTTGCTAATACAGGGTGTCCCATTTTAATTTACCACCCCCTAAAACAGGTTAATAATTTGCTCTGAGAAAAAAATGTTTCAAATAAAATTTGTTGGGTTCGAAGGGGGGCATCTTTTGGCTATTTCAGCTGTGACCTTGAACATGACCTTCAAGGTCATTTGAAGGTCACGACCAAATTTTCATATGAAATGTGCATATTTTTATGGCGGATTCGGATTCTACTAAAAAAGAGAAACACTTTTTGTCTGAATCATTTTTTGAAAAAATCCCAAATTTTTGTTGTAAACGGCTTTAAAAAAGTTGAAAAAATCACTAGATATCTCTACCTTAAACTGAGGTTAGAATTTTTCCCACAGTTAAGATTGATTTTGATGAATGTTACTAGATTCAATGAGGGACATACTGGAGTGACCTTCACCACGAACTTGCTTAAGAGCCATCAATGTCATTTGAAGGTCATCAAGATTTATTGAAGGTCAAATGTTTATTTACAGGTAACCATTACATTTTATCCGAGGAATTGGAAACGTACACAATTTTACAAATTTAAGTCCAAGTATGACCTTAGCCATGAACTTGTCCTTAACCAACAAGGTCATTCGAAGGTCAGTCAATTTATTTAACGATAATCCTCAATTTCTATTCCGGGAATTGAAGCTTGGCTATGACCTTGACCTCGAACCTAAAATTCATTTTAAGAAAGAACCCATAAGTAATAATTAAGTCCCATTTTAATTTACCACCCCTAAAACAGGTTAATAATTTGCTCTGAGAAAAAAATGTTTGAAATAAAATTTGTTGGGTTCGAAGGGGGGCATCTTTTAGCTATTTCAGCTGTGACCTTGAACATGACCTTCAAGGTCATTTGAAAGTCAAGACCGAATTTTTCCCAGCAATAAGATGTTTTAGATGAATGTTACTAGCTTCAAACAAAGACAGTGGTATCCTTTGGATCACTTAAGGCAAGACCTTCACGTCCAACCACTTAAGGCAAGACCCCGTCCAACCACTTAAGGCAAGACCCCGTCCAACCACTAAAGGCAAGACCTTCACGTCCAACCACTTAAGGCAAGACCTTCACGTCCAACCACTTAAGGCAAGACCCCGTCCAACCACTTAAGGCAAGACCCCGTCCAACCACTTAAGGCAAGACCCCGTCCAACCACTTAAGGCAAGACCCCGTCCAACCACTTAAGGCAAGACCCCGTCCAACCACTTAAGGCAAGACCCCGTCCAACCACTAAAGGCAAGACCTTCACGTCCAACCACTTAAGGCAAGACCTTCACGTCCAACCACTTAAGGCAAGACCTTCACGTCCAACCACTTAATGCAAGACCCCGTCCAACCACTTAAGGCAAGACCCCGTCCAACCACTTAAGGCAAGACCCCGTCCAACCACTTAAGGCAAGACCCCGTCCAACCACTTAAGGCAAGACCCCGTCCAACCACTTAAGGCAAGACTCCTCCGTCAAGCCACTTGAGGCAAGACCCCTTCGTTCAGCTAGTCACGGGAATTTCAACGCCTCAAGTGCTCTATCAATTGCCCATTTTGTTGAATGCACATTTGTATTCTCTGCCGAAAACTTCTTTGGACATCTATTAATGTTTGTGGGGTGAACGCCTGGAATGCTGCAACAATTCTCTCCATCATATTTTGTGCCGTCGTCGGGGCTTCCGCGTAAACTCTCTGCTTCACGGCCCCCACAGAAAGAAGTCCAATGGGGTCAAATCTGGCGATCGCGCAGGGAATTCACAGATTGGACTACCAATTCCAATCCAACTATTTGGGTATGTCGCGTTCAGAAATCTCCTGACAAGTAGTCCACGATGAGCGGGAGCACCATCTTGCTGGAACCACATGTCTCGCCTTATTTCTAGCAGAATGTTTTCTAGAAGAGGTGGAATTTGGTTCTCGAGAATATCTAAATAAAGCTCGCTGTTTAAATTACGGTCATAAAAAATTGGACCTATGACGTATTCCCCAACTATGCCCGCCCAAACATTAATTGACCACCGTCTTTGTGTACGGTGATCTCGCTGCCAATGTGGATTTTCTTCTGCATAATAATGCGCGTTATGAAGATTAACTCCTCCCATATTGTCGAACTTTGCCTCATCTGTAAAGAGAGTCCGATCAAAGAAAAATGGATCTATGCGCATTCGTGTTTCCGCCCATTGACAGAATCTAAGTCGCCTGGCAGGATCACCAGGCTCAATGGCATGTGTAAGGTGCAAGTGATATGGATGACATCTAAAATGACGCAATACACGGGAAACTGTTGATCTAGGTACTCCATGCATTCGCTGAATTTGTCGCGTCGAAATATGAGGATCCTCAGCAATTACAGCACGAACCCCAAGCGCAATATGCTCTCTTGGGCCCGTCCGTCGCCTCTTCCTTCTTAAGTTACCTTCTTGAGCTCTTATCGTTAGAAGTCTAATATTCCTCCTAGTAGGATGACGAGCATCCGGATACCTTTCAGCGTACAGCCTCGCTGCAGCCTTGTAATTGTCGTGACATTCTCCCAGAATCTTGATCATGTTGACTATCTCTACTGGCGTGTAGTCAGCCATTATCTGTTGTAGGTAGATTTTTTAGGGAATATTTAATCTTACCAGAAATAATTTATTATAAGTATTTTTCTACTCTGAAATTCAGAAAGTCAATGAAAACCTAATGATGAGAAGCTTTGAGGAGCTGTAAGAATTTACAAGCCTTACCAATAGTACAATAACGAAGCAAAAAAGTGTCTTTTAGCGAGAAATAAAGCATTTACGAAAAAAATATTTCTTAAAAAGATGCGTACTTTATCAGAGAATCCGAATATGATTTAAAATATGTACATATAATTTTCATTAAAAAGCTAAGCTTGATTTTGATTCTCAGTTGAAAACATGCCCCTTACTGCTCAAACTTGCCCCAGATGATGTCAAACTTGTCCCAGTTGTGACCGCAAACTTGCCCCAGATGATGTCAAATTTGCCCCAGATGACGTAAAACTTGCCCCAGAGAATGTCAAACATACCACGAAGATTGCAAACTTCCGCCATGTGATAAAAAATGTTTCGCATTTTCCATTGCAAAGATTGAAACTGTGGTTTCCCATTTGAATCAGATTAGCGTTCTAATGAACTTTGCTTCTGTTAATAAATTTTTTGGTAATTTCATTTCTTTAAAAAGAGAGTATTTTCCATTAAAGTGATGGTTCTTTCTTAAAATGAATTTTAGGTTCGAGGTCAAGGTCATAGCCAAGCTTCAATTCCCGGAATAAAAATCGAGGATTATCGTTAAATAAATTGACTGACCTTCGAATGACCTTGTTGGTTAAGGACAAGTTCATGGCTAAGGTCATACTTGGACTTAAATTTGTAAAATTGTGTACGTTTCCAATTCCTCGGATAAAATGTAATGGTTACCTGTAAATAAACATTTGACCTTCAATAAATCTTGATGACCTTCAAATGACATTGATGGCTCTTAAGCAAGTTCGTGGTGAAGGTCACCAGTATGTCCCTCATTGAATCTAGTAACATTCATCAAAATCATTCTTAACTGTGGGAAAAATTCTAACCTCAGTTTAAGGTAGAGATATCTAGTGATTTTTTCAACTTTTTTAAAGCCGTTTACAACAAAAATTTGGGATTTTTTCAAAAAATGATTCAGACAAAAAGTGTTTCTCTTTTTTAGTAGAATCCGAATCCGCCATAAAAATATGCACATTTCATATGAAAATTTGGTCGTGACCTTCAAATGACCTTGAAGGTCATGTTCAAGGTCACAGCTGAAATAGCCAAAAGATGCCTCCCTTCGAACCCAACAAATTTTATTTGAAACATTTTTTTCTCAGAGCAAATTATTAACCTGTTTTAGGGGGTGGTAAATTAAAATGGGACACCCTGTATAAGCTCGTCCCCATGCGATAATACCATAATTAATATAATAATACGGAAGAGTACATAGTATATTATTCGCATCGTTTCAGTTCGGAATCACCCGATCGGAATCGGTGGTGGGATTAACCCCTCCGCTGAGGGCATCCACTTGGGGTAATTCATGTCTTTCATTCACTACGTCCATGATTGGTTTATGTTTGGGCTGCCTTCCACTAGCTAGTTTTGGTTCGCCCCGGGTATTTTATTTCCCCGGTAACCGTCATATCTGATGAGCGTTCCCCTATCCGCCACCTGGGGAGGCGCCTGATGCAAGACTAGAAACTCGACACAGTTGTGTGTGTGTGTGTGTGTGTGTGGGTGTGTGTGTGTGGGTGTGTGTGTGTGTGTGTGTGTGTATGTGTGTCCGTATACGCTGATATCTCATGATCTACTTGACCGATTTTAACGAGAGAGTGATCATTTTTTTAGATTTTGCTTCCACAATTGGGATAAATACTTTATTTTTGTAAATTTTTTTTTTATAGCCATTTTTTAATTTTCAAAATTTTTATTTTCGATTTTTTTAATATTTAGACCGAATATTGTTTATATATTATGAATTCTCTGTATGTAGGATAAAATTCTCTACAATTTGAAACAAAAAGTTAGTCGATAGCTATATTTTTTCATAAGTTATTGATGAAAACGTAATTTTCTGTAAATAGATTAGTAGTTGGGGGACGTTTCTGGCAGACAGCTATGACGTCACCGTCTGGAGATAAGAAGTGTTTGGGGGACGTTTCTGTCGGGTCGGCTGGCGCCGATGGTGAGATAAGAAGGGTCCCCGGGGTACGTTTCTGTTGGATCGAGTGGAGGCGGAGTATTCGGGGGTCAGTGGGTGGAGTGAAGGGAGTGGGTGGTAGGTGGTGCGTGCGAAATTTTGCAAAAAAAAATTTGCAAAGAGTGGAAAGGAGGTGTGTGGGTGTGTAGGAGTGAATGTGAATGGGTGGTGGGTGGTATGGGTGACTTGCGAATTTTTGCAAAAATTTGCAAAGAGTGAAAATGCGATGGGAAGGTAAGCGATTAAGAGTTTAAAAAATTTTTATGTATAATTTACATATTTGAATGATTTTAGTATTGATTTAAAATATTATACAAGAGTAAAAAATAAATTTTATATTACTGATTATTGCTATTATTAAGCGTTTAGATAATTGAATATATGACAAGAGAGTGTGAGGGAAAGGTGGACGAGGCTATTTGGATGTGGTAAAATAAAAAGTTTGAGAATTTTTAAGAAATTATTTTATTTTCTCTTTTAGATTACATACGATTATTACATAGGTACATACATTATTTCATACATAGTGCAATGAGTACAAAATATTAGAGTCGTTGTATTGTACATTTAGATTTACAACATTGTTTGTTGTTGTTACATGTGATTTTATTATTTACATATATCTTATTTTTAATAATACTGTTGAATATAGATACAGTTAACATGTCGTTAGATTTAGTATTTGTGGTAAATAATGAACAAAACATATCAATAGAAAAACCGTTAGACATATAAAACAGAAAATTGATGCAATAATGGCCACAAACGTGAGACTCAAGACTTTGCAGCTGTTGTACATTCCATCGGTAGAGAGTGCAGTTTCTTCTGATTCTATCGATATGATGTGAAACTGCTGGGGGTAATCCATAGCTATCGAAGAAAACGCCCTGTCCTTGTTTATCAACGTAGATGGCAACCCAGTGTGAACCAGGTTTACTGCTATCGTCGACATTAGTAACAAGAGCACACGGTCGTGTCCACACAAGCGGAATCTTGTCTGCTGGAAATACTCCTAGAGTCTGTGCTGGTATATGTCGCAGAGCTTGTTGAATTTGAACTGAATTCATTTTCGGGTTTGGGGAGTTGGTTATCGCCGAGAGAATTATCGTGCCCCTTATCTTTATCCTTCGAGCTGATTATGTCGAGTGGTGTACTTGCAGGGATTGTCTCTGTAGAGTAGCTGGATTTAAGATTTTTCATCTTTTCACAAATATTGTTTATGCACTGTTCGTTATCTACTACGTCTCTAGATGTTGTTGTGGTTGAATGAAGAGTTTTGGCAAGCCAAATTCGTATTTTATACGCATAATTTAAGGCACATGAAAAATATTCTCGTTTTTTACCATGATAGAAGCAGTAATGCTCGTTTACACGTGGTAAATTTTTAAATGAAGGACACGCGTAGTCTTCCAAGTTGATTATTTGACGCCCAAGAATATTTTGAAGAAAATGCTGTTTTTGATAACCACGAACGTAGATGCGAACGGCGTTTCTGGCCACTTCTTTGAGAACACTTGTCACATCGTCTAATAAAGATTCTCCGTCGAACCATTCGAGGCCGTGATGATAAATTGACAAGTACGTATTAGTTGCTAGTATGCCGTTTGGAAGATTATCACTGTGACAAGGTGGTTTTATTATCCAGTGTGCAAAATAATTACAGTCGACGCCGACAACAGCAATTTCTTTTGGTAAAAACTGACCATTTTTGTCGTGAAATGCTTGAATATCGATAATGAAATCGAGTTTTTCCATGCTGTGTGCGTATATGTGATTCCTCCGAGTCGTGCGGGAAAACTGTGAGTTATCAACGAAAAATTTTTCTGGGCTACTGACAGTATCCCCTCCGTGGGTACGTATGCATCTGTGTGTGCGTGTGTGTGTGTTTAGAAGAGGGGTGATAGTTACGAGCTGTAGTCTACGATAACTTGTCGGGACGAATCTATTTCTATTACGTTATCAAATTCAGCATACAACACACAGTTTATTGTTTGGGTGAGGGCCTTTTTGAATCCTACTTCTATTCTTATAGCCCCATGTTTTATTAAATTCCAGTGATTGGCAAAGTGTGCTGATAAATCGGGAGTTAAATCGAAGGCAAACAGACAATAACCGTTTGCGTAATCAAATCGATTAATGTCGTTTCCTTCATTCATGTAATGTATACCTGTACCTGAGAATAACGTGTGATAAGCTTCGACATATTGAGGCGAGTTTCCAGTAAAAATTGGTTGCAAAGGTTTGTTGGGGATCTGTGTACCATCCATGTATAACGAAAAATAACTAATTGAAAAATTTTGAAAATTGAAAGGGTTTAGCTTTCGATCACCGTTGAAAGCTTTA
Organism: Torymus aiolomorphi; assembly: GCA_036365515.1. Taxonomy (NCBI): domain Eukaryota; kingdom Metazoa; phylum Arthropoda; class Insecta; order Hymenoptera; family Torymidae; genus Torymus; species Torymus aiolomorphi. The sequence continues at coordinate 85,360,151 of CM070877.1, forward strand.
TTATTAACAAAACCAAGTATAATTCTCTTCGGCAGTTGGCCTAAAATAACATTTTCCAAATTTTCTCCGGTTACTCCGCTGTGTATGGTAAAAGATTTAATTTCAACTCTTGTTATTGGATATTTCGCTGCAGTGGAGGCAAGAGTATTTGCATGGGCTACTAATATGGTGGGGCTCACTTTTACACGGCGAACAAGTAGAGTTGCGTCCGTAATGTTGACAGAGTAATTAGTATCTGAAGCATTCATTAAACAAAAAGCATCCTTTGAACGGACTAATCTTAACTGAACTTCAACACCGTTTAACAATAGTTTATCTTGGTTAAAAACATCACAATGTAAATGTCCGATTAGATCGATAGTTTTACCATCTTTCAAATAGTCACGTCTTTCTAGCATTCCGTTATTTTTTCCACTACCGCGCGCTTCGTCCATTTCACCGGCGACGTCGTTAATCCATAGATTCGTTATTAGATGTGAAGCTTTTGCAGCAGGTCCATAATTGAGTAGCGTTTCTATATATGCTCTGTAAGGATAAGTATTATTTGCCGGAGAGACCAATTTTTGGTTAAAATACACATCAACCTGGTTGAATATTGAATGTAAAAAGTTGTTTACAGGTGCTACAAGACTGTCTTTTTCCTTGTTGTATGGTGTCAGACGCACTTTTACTTTTATTAATGTATGTGCAAGATCTATATAATCCTCGTTTTGAGCGCTTATGCAAAATTCTATTGGACTCTCGTCGCTTAATGACGAAACAGGTTTGTAAAATACCCATTTTGTTGATTCGAGAGCTGTTTGTGTGGGTGAAAGAGAAAATAAATCCAGCTCGCTTTTTAAACACGGTTCGGTGTGACTGTGTAAGAATGACATTTTCAATTATTTTGAGTACTAACCGAAAATATCAATGTTTTTTTTATTTTTTGTCGACTTTCTTCGTGCACTTTTCGATTTTTTGTTTTTTCTTCTTTTCGAAGTTTTCTTGGATTTTTGTTTCTCTGCAAGCGTTTGCGTTTAATGACTTTTCTGTGTTTCTTATGCGTTTTTGAAGAGATGCGGCGTCGACCACCTGCGCCACGAGACTGTGTTAGATGTTTGTAGAACGAACGTTTATACCCCGAACCTTCCATAATCTTATCAAGTTTTTCAGTTGCTTTCCTCTTGAGATTTCTAGCCGACTCGTTCATTCTACTTTTAAAAGATTCTTTGAACGATAGGTTATTTTCTCCCACATCGTCGAGAATATTGACACCAGCACGTAGAGCTTCTTTACCAATAGCACGCGCACCCTTCGCGAGAAATGGTAAAGCCTGTCTAAACAGACCTGTGAAAAAGGAGCCCAAACCATGTCCTCGTTGACGATGAGAACCGACGTAGACGTTGTTGATACCTCTACCACCACCGCCGCCACCATACTGATGATAATAATTGTCGTAAAAACTCATAATGCAAACTCTTTTTTAAAATGTAGTGTCACAGTCAACGTTCCAAACTCGAATGGTATTGGTTGTCCAAACTGATCTCTTATATCAATATCGATGGTTTGAAATCTATTGTTCAAAACGGGCACATAATTTATCGTTTCGAATCTTTTTACCGTTGTAGTACCAAAATTAAACTTTTTAGCTTCGAGATTCACTATGCGTAGTAAAGGTGCATGCGTATCGCCAACTATACATGGTTCGCAGATATTTGAATAGATGAATAACTGATCGGGAATCCCTCTAGCAAAACTAGCCGGATGTTTGGGTATGGAAGTTATTTCTGTTGATGATACTTTTATTGACGAGAAACCATCTTCGAACCCTAAAATTCTTTTCACAGCATCGGTAAATACGACGGCTTGACAAGATGCAGTTTCCGCTTGCTTTTTAGCAATTTCTTTTATAATAACATAACCGCCCTTGTCGTCGTATATTAATGTAGAGCATTCATTTTTATTATTTAAGCGTGCGAGTGATTCGTTTATTGCATTAACCAGGCTGTTTACGGAAATGTATGAACCATGTTGAAAATATTTTGCTTTTTTACCACTCTGAGCTTCCACTAATTTAGCATCATCACGCCGTAGATGTAAAGTTGTACATGGCACGTGAATTTCCGAAAGGCCGACTAGCCATCTATCGTGTAATATGATTTCTCGGGGCAAGTGTGTAGAGTAATTAGTTGTAGTGTTTAGCGGAAAATAATTCATACTACTATTACTCGGTAGTACAATACTAAATTCGTTTCGATTCATGTTATTATAAATTTTTTACCTCTTTTGCAGAAATCCAAGAGTTAAATTTTTCCGGATACCCGACCCAACTAACAAAATATTTTTTCTTCGCTCCTTTACCACGACTTCGTAAAATTTTATCAATTTTGTATACTTGTTGATTAACTCGATCTTTGTGAACAAGACTAAGTTCTTCAGGGTAAAAAAAGCCTTGTATATCTTCACCATCAAAATCGACGAGTTTGTAGATAAATAAATTTTGTCTTTTCAGGACATTTGTGATTTTGAAAATTTCTTCGCTCCAAGATTTTTCTGCACCTTTTTCAAATACGTTTTTCTCTCGACTTATACGCACGTTATCTCCAATTTTATATTTTGGTCTCTTCCGATGAGGTTGTCGCCGTGATGCGCGTTCGACTAAATTTTTCCTGGCAATGTGAGCATTATAAATAGTTACTGCTGCCGGAGCAATTTTTATACCGGTGTGAGGTGTCCTGTTGTAGGCAGAGATTAATTTTTCTAAAACGTCAATGTATCGATAAGTATTTTTATAGGTGAAATATCTGTACATCCGTTCTTTGATAGTACGTATAAAACGTTCAACAACCGCCGCTTTAACATCAGGATTGGTCACGACGCGAAAGATGATATTATTTTCTTTCAAAAATTTTTGTAAAATACTTCCAACAAATTCCTTACCTCGATCGGTTTGTAACATTGCGGGAAAACGTCCTTTATTATTTTCTAGTATTTTTTGAAAGCTTTTGTAACTTCTTGAGTGGTTTTGTCGCGCAACGGCTCTGCCCATGCATATTTGCTCAAAACATCGATGAGAACTAAAATATAAGAAAAACCATCGTTGTAATTTTTAAACGAAGTCATTTGCATTAGATCGCCTTCCCAAACTTGATCACGGGCATTAACATCGTAAAATAAGCGTGGAAATCTTCGTCTTATAGTTTTGTGTAATGTGTACCCATCTTGTTTTGTTAACCATTTTTTAATTTTTGTATCCGGTATTTTCTTTTTGTTTATTCTGATTAAATTTCTAGCTCCGGAAAATCCTGCTTCGTTTTGTGGGTCAAAGTATTGATTTTCTAAAGTTTTCATGTTATAAGTTTATCCAGAAAGATTTTTGTTTTGCTCGAGGTGTCGAAGAGACAAATTTGTTATTTTTCCTCTTGTTTTTTCCAATACTAGAGTTTCCAGCTTTTATTACCATGTTAGATAAATTGTTTATAGAAGAACTATTTCTACTTTGAATAAGAGGAGTCTGGTCATTATCGTTGGCGTCTTCAAAGGTTTCTTGAAAACTAGACTCGGTTTTAGTAGAGTTTATGTTACGTGACAACGATCGATTACCAAGTTCCCAAATTTCAGGATTTCCAATAAATTCTCGCGGAGTTGTAATACCTTTAAGTAATGCTGTAAATTCTTTTCTGCCGACAGCTTTGACGTTTTTTCTATTTCTACAAGCGTCGTTTAACAAATCCACAATGTTTGAATTTATTATTTTGTCACCATCTATGTACACTACTCCAGATTCGCCCCATGTAATACGACCACTGTTTTTTTAAATGACTCAACAGTAACTGTGCTTTTTTTATACAAGTTTGGTATACTTTGCAAAATCGGATCGTCTTGCATACCTTTCGAACTAGAGTTTTCGTAATCGTCTTTTGGTGTGTTGTTGTTGTTGTTGTTGTTTCGTTTTTCTTCGACAAAAAATAAGTATCTTTGCAATACTCTCAAATAATCTTTTAATCTCTCGTGGTCGTTTGCATATGATTTGGAATCCAGAATTTTTCGCATTTCGTCATCCAGACGTGTCAAATTGTCACCAATTGTTTGTGTGCTTTGTAGAGCAGGCTGCGAAACTGACTCGGTTGTAGTATTTAAATGCTGACCACCTTCCCTCTTAAACCTGTCAAGCTGATCTTTAGATATGAGCACTAACTTTTTTGCTCTTTCCATTGCTTTAGAATATATTTGAAAATATTTCTAATATAGGTGTTAACAAAAGAGGTAAAAAACTCCCGCCTTTTTGGACGAGAAAACGTTTTTTTCCCTTCCAAGAATTTTTTCGATGATTTTTTTTAATTAATTTTCTTAAAACACTTTTATACTTTTTTAATTTTTGTTTATGTTTTGATTTTATTAACACAACCCCTTTAACCATATTCAATGCACATTCGCAAATGTACTTTATTAATTTTTCATCCGCCGCTCGTAAAAGCGCAAGACGTTGATTTTTATCAGAATGTCTCAACGCTTTTAAAAGAGCAATATATTTTTTACCAATCGGTGGATAGCGTTTTTGACACTGTACGTGATCCGGTCGTTTTGTAGACTGATCCATCGTTCGTTGTACACAGACATATTATTGAAATTTTTTATAATTTTGTTTTTCAGGAAACGACTTTGTATTTGTTGAAAATTTATCCATAAAATTTTTCCACTGTGACTCGGTTTTCTTTTCACTGTTTGATTCAACGAGTCTGGTGTAGGGGATATTGGTCTTTCCAAAATTTTTGGACACATCCATTTCGACGCTTGTTCAAATCATACTGACGTGAATTTAGAATTTTCCACGTATTTATATTTACAAATATATGCCACACCAATTAAATTTTCGTACAAGGAGTGGGGGTAAAATTAAAATAGGTTTGTAAGAGATATGTGACTATATTTGGGTATGTACACGTACTGATACTCATCGTCTGGAAAAATACAAGAACGGAATCTGAACTCGTCTAGCGTGCTCTGTTTGCAATCAATCATGAGATATCCATGCCCCTTGGCTGTTGCATCTTGATAGGCTTCTTGCACAAATTTTGAATCTTCGGGGTAAATTTGTCGCGCGAGATGTTGTATCTGAGCCCTATCGCGTGGATTTTTAAACAAAACAATATAGGATGCGTTTAGACTAATGTCACGAGAATGCGTAGATTTATGAAAAATATTTTGTGTAATAAACATTACACTGATATTTTTATGATGGCTTCCTTTAGTAAATAAATCGACTACAACGTTGTTTGACGATTCGCGCATTAAGTCGTCGATTATAACAAGTTTTTTCAAGTGAGGATCGTTTGAATAATCTTCAGTTTTTGGTAATCCTTCTCGAAATTCAATCTGTATACCATCGTTTACGTAATTTTCACTTTTATAACCGTCTTGCCACTCGGCATAGTAAAACAAAATTCTATCAAACGCAACATCAGTCATCTGCTGGCGAAAATTTAAAAATTTCTTTACAAACACTGTTTTGCCACAACCTGTTGGTCCACAGATTATACTTGTCCACGGGTGTTTCCATCTCGTATCCATGGCTGACAAATAATAACTGATTTATCATTTGTTAGCTAATGATAAGCGGGGACGGCGGGGCGGCGGCGGCGGCGGCGGCGGCGGTGGGGCGTGCGGCCTTTTGCGCGCTAGCATACCTGAGGGTGCGCGCATCGGAGGTTCGAAGTCTCTTCTCCCCGCCCCCCCCCCCCCTCCCCTAGCTGATTCGAAGGATGGGGACCGCTTATCTCTAGCCGACCATCATGCGCTCAAAACAGAAGCACGTGTAAACAGCTTTTCTAGCTATACGCTTCTGTCAAGACGATTAGCTAAGAGTCGTTCAACAGGTACGGTCGTTGAGAAAAATTTAGAGATAGTCAAAATGGATTATATCAAAATCCATGAACCCGAAAAACTGTTTGAAAACGTTAGAAACGTTAGAATTTCATGTTTCTCAACTCCTTCATCGTTTTACGTACAATTAATAGGAGAGGATCAAATATACGAAAAGGCCGAAAACGAAATGTGTGCGTTTTACGATACAGCTAATTTTTTCTTCCAAGGCTCACTATTGAATAAAATGCAACTAGATATTCTAGTAAAAAAATTAAAACTACACCAGTTACAGGTGAGTATTTAATAGCTGATACTAATCCGAAAATACAATTTAACCATTTACTATTCATTTATAGCCTCACATGAATATAGCGATCAAAGACGAATCCAAGTGGGTGCGCTGTGTTACCTGTGAAAACCCTTTACACTGTAAAATAATGGACACTGGAAGGATTTATACTTTATCTCGATTAAACGAAAACATAGGTATTTTCGAACTGGAGCAACAATTCGTTGTTTTACCACCCCGAGCAATTTTATGCGGATTAGGAAAAATTATACCAATCTCTTCAAAAAGTGATTCTTGGAGCAAACAAGCTTGTCGTATATTTAAAATTTTAACGAAAGAACGAAATATACACGCATTTTTTTTAAAGCAAGGTATTTTTCCCAATAGTTTCCATATATTTCTATCTACTAACGATGCCGATGGTGGTACTATACATGTGAATACAGCCTTGTGCGCTTTTAACGTTGCATTATCCGACGTCACAGGTCTACATCACCCGATTTCGCCGTTTGATGTACCATGCTGTTAAATTACAGTTAAACGTGTAAATATTCTCGATTTATAAGAGTTGAAAATAGAAAGTAGAATTCAATTGTACAAAACAAAACAAAATTTCTTTTTACAGAATCAAATTTATTAATTTATTATACCAAATCGTTGTCAATAATATTTATGGTGTACAAAATTTTTGAAAATATGACTACATTCTTAGGTTTAAGTAGCAAGTGTTTCGATTTCATTAATAAAATTATTATTGTGATATGAGGCGGTATGTAATATGTTAATTATGTATTATTATTAAATAAAACACAAATTTATTAAGAATAACAATTACATTATGTACGTCAATTTGCTCAAATAAAGGTATATAATCATAACATGTCAATTGTTAATTTATTAAGTAAACCATTTCCTTGATTACTTAATCACATACATATTTTCCTAGGAGATGTGAATAAATTTTTTCCCTTTGTTCATAGCTCTATGGTTATACCTACATTCTAGATAGGCGTTGAGATGGTTGTTTCGTCTCATGTTACTATTATTGTCTCTAAAACCAACCTCGTCAATTTCATGAGTATCTATTACGTTCAAAATATCTGTAATATAACTATCGTCGTACGTTCTGTAGTCGTAATCGAGTCTAACCTCGTGTGTTTGGTTTTGCATACATATAGGCCTTTTGCAGCGTAACGACTTATAATCTGCACAGTACATACGTCTAAAATATCCGGATAGATCGACCGATAACAAAATTTTACTATCAAAGCGAAGTACATTTATTGTTTGCAGTATTTTGCGATACTCGGCCATTTTTCCATCTGCTTTCAAAATCACCAATGAATGTATGAGACTGTGCCACGCTAAACCTTTTAAAGATTTTTTGTGCACAGGGTAATACATGCAAGTAGGCAGGAAACAGCTTCTTTCATCACACACACAGTCCATTTTTATTTGAGCGCCAATATCACTCCAGACTTCTGTAAATATAACGAAAAATAAAAGAAAATGTTAATCAAGCTTTCATACATCTTATTAAAATTATTTTATTGTTCATAAAATTACACCGTGACAATACAATCCGTCCTTCGAAAACAAAACTGTTCAGTTATGCCGAGGGCAACGAAGATCGTTGCTATCCATATACAACCTATTTCTCATTTTTATGTTGCTAATGCCGAATCGAGTGGATACAATCTTATGTTTTTTTATTAGATATATTACGTCACTTACAAAACGATCTTTGTACAAATTTATTCGTTTTTCATAACGAGGACAAACAAAGCCTAATCTATGACAACGCAATTTACAACACGAGGTTGTATTACAGTTCAGACAATACATTATCCTAAAATAACCTTTTAAAGCTACAGTTACTACAATATCATTATTAAATTGTAATTGATTCAATGTGTTACACATGTTATAATACGCCCCCATTTTTCGCTCGGATTTTAACAAAATTAATGAGTGTATAACACTATGCCATGCTAATCCTTCTAAGGTTTTTTTATAGTGGGGATAAAAAACGCAATTAGGTAGTTTGCAGTTGTATCTCGAGCAACATTTTGGTTTTCTTCTAACTTGTAGAAATTTTCTCGTACCTGCGAAAGAAAAGAGATGGAAAATTATTTTCTTTTCTTATACCCGTATGGATAAGACTCGGTATTCGATATGAAACGCCGCTTTTTTAAAACAACAGAGCAGGTTTTTGTCTCGTTGCATGAAATCACAGCATGTGTAGAGGTTCGCTTTATTGCCCGATTTTTTACTTGTATAATATTCTCTTCTTCGGGTATTGTATTTCGGTTTTTTATAAGCGACACTACACCGTCGAAATTTATTTTTAATGAGTTTTTATAATTTATACGGATACCTTTAATTTTACACGTATCGTGTGTTACCCCTTGCGGGGTGCGCACACGATACGCGTAAAATTTTGGTCCACCTGAAACGAACGTTCGATGTATGAGCCAACTCCATATTCTTCTAACTCATCGGTAAGTTGACCGAGTAGACTTCCTGTAGCTGGCTGGTATACATCGCTCGGTTTGCTGACGAATATGATGGAATCGGTATCATAATACAATACGCGCCTATCTAATTTATTTAGATATTCAAACAGCGTCAATCGAGCCTGCGCTGTTGTATATGCCGCTATAACAACATTTGTACAACGCGAACTCGTCACACACTCTTCCTTATAACTCCACGAGACATACATAACATCGTCAGTTGCGGGGATACAATGCTGAACAATTTTTTCGGGGTCGGTCATTAATTGAATGAAATCTTTGTATGTTTTTACTACGCTGGTTTGAGGTAAATTACTTCGCTGACCGAATTTACCCCAAAATGAGTTAAGACATAATTTAGCTACAGACCGCATGCCTGGATTTTTTGTTATATTACTGTATTCTAAAGCGACCCCTTCCATGGATTTATAATTTTCAATATATTCAATTTTTTGACTTTCCGAATGAACGTTTGCAGGCCATCCGCTTGCTTCCTGTTTAAGCTTTAAGAATGTGTTTATATACTCTGTGAATAGACCGCCTGTTTGTAAATCGGTATCGTAACGGATAACATTATATTGCCAAATAACTTCAATTTTGAGTAACCGATAACCCAATTCTATCGCCTTAACAATTTCTAAAGATACCCACGTGCCTATTAATTTTCTCTCGTTAATTGAATGCATGCATTCGTTTTCATTTAAGTTTTCCACGCAAGAACGACACAGCGCAAATAGTAACTTATTATGGAGTTTTACCGGCAACACCGGATGGAATAAATCCGTAGGTGGTAAAATTTCACATCTTACTAATCCTTGGACTTTCTCTGCAAAAAATTCAAAATTTTTTCCTACTAATTCAAAACACTGTGATCCTATAAAAATTTGCGGATGACCTACAGGAAAGGTACCCGTTTTACAAATGTATGGGTACAAAGAACATACGTCAAGATATTTAATACGTTCATCAGCGTCTTTCACTTTATAGTAAGTCATAATATTACCCGTGCGACCACCGTAAAACGCCTCACGAGGATTTAACTTAATATTTTTTGCTAGCGGATGGTTTTTAATGTAATTTTTAAATTCAACGTTATTTTTTAAGTCACGATCGAATTCACATTCCCACAACTCTATTAGCGTGTATCCGAACGACTTTATTTTCCGCGACATCGTTTTCGTATTTTCATAACGTTCGTTAAAAGTAGTTGAATTTACTAGAGTTTTATTCCTTTCGCGAGGAAAGCAAACCGGGCAGCCATGAAAAAAGCACCCATGAAATTGAAACACTATGCCCTTCCCACCCCCTTGTTTTAAATATCCGTCGACACGCGGTCCTTCCAACAAGACATACTCTTTCGACCGTCCCGCGTGAATTATTTCGTGATTCCGACATTTTTCTTCCCATAAAACCCATTCAACAGCCTTTTGCGAATGCCGATCCGCCCGCATGTAGCCGTTGGGAGGAATAAGCCCAATACTATTATCTTTTAAAAAATTTTTCCTGAAAAGTGCCGAACACGCGCTTGCTATTGTAATACTTTCCGCAAATGGGTCTACATTTCCTACATATAAAAAAATTCTTCTAAATTTCATACAAGCCTCACGCAATATTTTTACATCTTGTATGCAATATTCAAGTAATTCTTTTTTTAAGTTAAATTCGGATTTGTGTACTTCATCGTACCACTTAATAAAATCATCGCGATCTTCAATACTCATCATTTCGGGTGTGTAATAAGAGGGGTCCGGATATGCACCGATATAGTTCTCGTTTTCTCGCGTGTTAAAGAGATGCGGGAAGTACCCCTTTTTTAACTTTTCTGAAAAATCGAAGGTTTTTGGTAGTGCTGATAATTTCATCGGAATGTAATTTAAACTGTCAATAAACTTCGTAATTCCAACCTGTAATTTGATTATATTTCTACCGTTTAAAATAACTTCCGGAGTTATATTTTTTTTATTTTCGGAAATAAATTTTAAAATAAATTGCACGTCAAAAGCTTTGGCGTTATGAGCAATGCAAACGAACGAAGAACATTTATTTTTCTTAAATCTAATGACGAAATCTAAAAAGGATTGTAAACAGTTATCCCCCTGGTAAATATGTTGTCGTACCCCGCAAAATCTACATAAAACATTTAAATCATTTATGTTAACGCATACATCACAGCATAATTGTGCTACACACAAATTTGGTGTATGCACAAAACTTTGTTCGCCTAATTTTGTATCCTGTCGGGTTTCAAAATCATAAAAAACAAAACACGTTTTAGGGTGGTCGCTATTACTATTTTTTGTAGTTCGAGATGAAAGTGGTCGCATGAAACATAACTGATTCCGCTCATGACTTACTCTACACTGTTTACAGTAATTTTTACCGCATTCGTGTTTTCTTTTAGATAAATCATAAAGTTTAAAACATACCGTACAAATTTTAACGAAACTACACATCGATTTTTTACACAATCGGCTATTGGGGTTACGCGATGCCGACCCCGGTTTTTTATGATAATCGAAACATTGTTGATTATAAAAATACCGGTTGCAATTTTCGCAAAGAATTTCAGTAACGTTTTTCAAGTTTTTACCGCAGTTTTTAGCCTGATTACATCTATCGCACATATTGTCACACTTGTGGTTTGTAACATTCCGATAATTAATGTTGCAAGGTGTACAATAAAACATTCGTGTATTTACAGCTAATAAATTTAATATTAAATTATAGTGCTGTGCGAGCTTGTAATACATTATGTTAATAAACGATCGATAATCAGATGGTAAACTTTCACGACCGTCGTAAAGAGGTGGAACCCCGGTTCCAAAAGTTTCATATTCAAAAACACGGATACAAATATTTTTCAATGCCAATCGTTTTTGAAAAAGATGAACCTCACGTATCCCACAACCATCGTTTCCCTTTAATTCAATTTTGCTTTCTTTTAATAAAACAAGAGCTCGACGTTTTTGTTCTAACGATCCTCTCACTTGTTGCCATTCTTTTCGCCATTCTGGTGAATCATTATTTTTTGAATAAACCTCACCACATACCAGAGAACGCGGTAGACATAAATTGTCTTTATTATTAATAGATAATACACCATTACTGTTTATACCATCCGAATTAGCTTTACCGTTCATTATCATTACGTATGTAGCACAAATTTTAAAGCTATCATCCAATTTAAAATCTTTGTTACTCTGTGTGACACGCGAAAATAAATCCCATAATTCTTCAAAATTTAATTGTGTTACAGGCCTATAATACAACCAAATAGAACCTTGCGCAAAATTATCGGAAGCTAACGTAAGCCCTATCATATAATTTGAACCGTAACCGTTTTTTAAACAAACAACCAATTCACCCAGAGCTAACTCTAACCACGTGATAGGGTTAACACCCCCGTCGGGAGATTTAATCTTAAACGTAATTTCACGCGCTGTTGTCCTAAAATTTTTATTATAACGCTCGCTATCCGAAAAGATAATTATTTTATTTGAATTACCTAAAGATCCATCATCCGCAATATTCGGCATAGCGTTGCCTCCTTTATTAATACCACTGCCACCAGCTATTTGATTAACAACAGGCACTATATTATTATTGTCACAACCACGAGCACTAGCGCTTAATTCTTCGGAAGCGACGCTATGGGCAGAATATGTTGGTTTTGCCGCTGATGAAGTTGTCGACACAACTGCCCCTGTTGTTGGTTCGAACGAAGTCGATGCTATTTGATGTTGTGGTTGTTGTTGCTGTTGGTGATTTTGTTGCTGCTGCGGTTGTTCGTGGTCGTGTTGTTGATGAAGTTGTTGGTACTGTTGCTGTTGCTTGTCATTTTCCTGTTGCTGTTGTTGGTCGTTTTGTTGTTGTGTTTGTTGTTATTGCTGGTGCTCTTGTTGTTGTTGCACTGGCTGCTCGTGCTGTTGTTGCTGTCGAGCGTTTTCTTGATCGTCGACTCGACTGCAGACTGTAAAAAAAATAATTAATAAACATTTAAATTATTTTACATTTAATAGATATAAAACATGTAACTAACTTTATTCTTCAGATGTACCGCGGAGGGAATCATACGCTCGTATAATTTCATCGGAAGAGGGAGGGTAAAAATGCGGCTGGTTCAAAATTTGAACGCATACCCATCTTTGCACGTTTCTCCCTCCATCTCTGTAGCCACGTAAGCCCTCCGTGTACACTACAATTTTTTTATTTTTTTTATTTAAAATAAAATTTATTCAAATAATTATTTACCTTTATTAATTGTTTCTGCCATATCTCTGTCATGCCGTATTCGTTTTGAGAGCTGCTCTACATCGTCCCACACTCTTCTTTTTCGACTGGGAAGCTGACGCTCCTGGTCCACACGCACCATCTCCCCTTCGCACTCTGAGTCCGTGGCTTCAGGACTCGTCACATTTCGCTCCACAGTTTCAAGTATCTCTCTAATAGCAACCTGCATAGCCCCTTCATCTACCCATAACCGAGAAACTGTAAAAAAAATTAGAAATTATTATACAATAAATTGTATTAAAATTTATAAAAAATTAAAGAAAATTCGAATAACTTACCAATATTATTATAATGGTCCATTAGCGACCTCAGACGCACATTTTTTTCTTCTCCTATGCTCATCACGATTTCGCCGACATATAACACAGCTTCATCACTTTCGCGCAAACAGATATTGTATAATACTTCAATTTCAAGCGTGTTCACACGCTGAAACATTTCAGCAATTATCGTCAATAAATCGCTTTTCTCTAAATGCGGTAAACGATCGAACCATGCTGTGGTGTAAATACGTCGCGCTGATTCTTGACCGAGTAATAAAAATCCCGCACAACGCGATACAATTCCATGCAATTTCGTTAAAGACATGGTGAAAATTGACGGAAAAGAGCGACACACGAATACCAAAGAAACCTCGAACAGAAATGATCTCGCAGCTACGCTTCCCTCGGCTTATATCCACCGATCCCTACCCTTATGCACCTTTATGGCAAAATTGATAATTTTCCAAAAATCTTAAAAGTATACAGAAAGCGACCCGAGAGCTTACCACATCTTGCGCAATGAATTTTCATCTCTAAAATTTTCGCCTTGTTTTCAACTAATATATTTATCACTACCTCCATGCGCACAAAATAATCTACTTCCAGATATCTATCCCATGTTTACACAGAGGGTCGTGTCTTCTCGATCCTGCGCATATCGCGGTCAGCTCAGTCGAGGTTTACCGCTCTAGCAGCTATCGTCGCACGATCGGCTTCTACAGTACACCAAAGATCTTTGCTGCGTGCAGTCCGTTTTCTCAAAATTTTCTCTCCACATTCTCTAGAACACGACGAGTATCCGTGTGAGTGTGTGTGCGTGTGAAGCTATATATACGCTTGTGGCCAAATTTTCCAGATACATTTTCTATTGACGAATATGGCGCAAGCTATGATAAAATTGCAAGAAAATCTAAACTCCACCGTAAACGAAGGTGAGAAAAGAAAGAGAATTATCATGACTGAGGCTGACAATGGTTGGTCAAAATCAGAATTAAATTTCAACGCACTTACCACAATGTACCCACTTAATAAGTCGTGGTCGAAAAAAGTAACCGTGGGTATGAATTATGATAAGGATTCAAAGGGTTTTCAACCTATCATACAAATTTTAAATAGCCATCATACACACGCCTTAAAGCTTAATTCGAATACTTGGACTACAATACAGAACAACTTTCATCTTATTTCTCTTTATTTTGAAAACCTGGGAAATATTACACGCAACGAAAAAATACAAATTAACGATTTGGATATTTTATTCACGACTTCTTACGGCGTCAAATCCATCGTTTTCGACAAACATAATTTTAATTCTCAAGAAAATTGTAAAAAAAGAAAAACATTCACCACGGCAGTCGTTATGCAGAAAAACACTTTTCAAGGCTTAAAATCGTGTGTTATCTGCGTGGACGAAAGATTTCTTCGACTCGAACGCATTTCTACTCTTGTAAATAAATGCAAAGACTACATCCGTGAAGAATTGACGAAACTAATTACACCTTCAGAGCTTACACACCAAAACAACGAAGAAATAATCAAGAATAAATTACAAGAAAATAGTGATGTTATTAAAATTCAAGTCAAAGATAAATTCAACGCTGTCACCGATGCGGTTTTTCTAGAACATTATTTTGATATATTATTTTTCGAATTAATTTCACTCTGTAATAACTTATTTTGTTATGAGATAATAGATTTATATTGTAAAGAAACTGTAAATGGCTTCGAATCACAATTAATTTAAATGTTTTCTTTTTACTAAAACTGTGTAATATTTTGTATATATATATATATATATATATATATAAATATTTTGTAAAAGTGAATAAAAATTTACTATACCTATACTTTTTTGTTATATTTTCTTCATTATAATGCTATGGCTTTCCTCTAAAAATTTCCAACCCCCCACTGGGCACCCCACTACATATTTTTCCATCTAATAATCTTGTTCAATATGTAATATTTTTACCTCTCTATCTCAAACAACCCACCTTATCTACCCTCAACGACACCCATTTATATATTCACAGCCCTGTAATCATTTAAGCTTAAACACTACATTTTAATATCTAATCAAAAAAAGATAAATATATCCTTCATGCAGGTATATATATTTCATTATCATCGAAATTTCTCACCTACCGTTCAAGGTTAAAACTATACGCTCTCTCTTTTATCTAAAAGATACAATAATCTCTCAAATTTCCCCGAACATATCACATGCCCTAATACGGCTAGTAATTTTCTTTAACGCGACATAGCCTCACATTCTTAAAATATACTCACTCTCCAACACATACATACACATCCTTCTCTCAACTATTACTATCTTTTAAAAATACACACCTCTCCGCCTAACCCCACCTTATCCGAACTCCTCACGTTAAACCATCAACACCACCCACCCAACCCACATCCGTTAACACACACACGGCCCTTTTTTTTTTTCACTTTTTGCAAATTTGTTTTTTTTTGTTAAATTTTCTACCCGACACTCCGACAACCACCCCCACCTACCCAGCCATCGCATTTCCACTCTTTGCAAATTTTTGCAAAAATTCGCAAGTCACCCATACCATCCACCACCCATTCACATTCACTCCTACATACCCACACACCTCCTTTTCACTCTTTGCAAATTTTTTTTTTTTTTTTGCAAAATTTCGCACGCACCACCTACCACCCACTCCCTTCACTCCACCCACTGACCTCCGAATACTCCCCCTCCACTCGATCCAACAGAAACGTACCCCGGGGACCCTTCATATCTCACCATCGGCGCCAGCCGACCCGACAGAAACGCCCCCCAAACACTTCTTATCTCCAGACGGTGACGTCACAGCTGTCTGCCAGAAACGTCCCCCAACTACTTAGATTATATTTCGAAGTGAGAAAAAGATATTGACATGAATATTTTTTTGGTTATAAAGAATATTGAGTACTATAACTTGCTCCATTTTTGTTTTTGTATTTATTAGTTTTGGAGAAAAAAAAATAATTTATAAAAAAAGTGATTTTCTTTGTCGTTGCATAACTAGAGTAAATTAGCTTAATCGCTTTGAAATTCTTTATAGATGTAAATTTTGTATAACAATCGAGCAAGTTTTTTCGGAGGAAAAGTATTGATCCAGAGATTTCAGAGATAGGTATTTGAGGTTAAATTTTTTTTCACCTTTTTTTTAAATCGTAATTTCTCAAAAACGGCTTTACGTATCCGAATGGGATGGATAGCGTTCAAAAGAGAATTAAAATACCTATATTTTCTAAAAAAATTTCTTCCAGCTATCACGGTTATTTTATTATTAACAAATATGTAAAACCTAAAAAATGAAGAATATGAGTTTTGTATATCCAGCGATTGCGAGAGTAAAATTGTCTTAATTCCTCAAAATTCTTTGTAGGTAGAGTTTGGATAGTTCCAGCTCGAGTTCTTTGGACAAAATGATGGATCCATAAATTTCAGAGATATTTGAGGTTAAAATTTTTTCAACCTTTTTTTCAAATTGTATTTTCTCGAGAACGGATCTATGTATCTAAATGAGATGGGTAGAATTCTAAAGAGAATTAAAATACCTATATTTAATAAAAAAAATTTCTAGCTATTAGAGTTCTTTTGTTATTAATAAAAACGTAAAAATTGAAAAATGAAAAAACGAGTTTGCGATATTGGGATTTTCATAAAACTAGTCATCTCTAAGCGCGCTTCGTGCGCTGTAATGTCACCAAAACTTCGTGTCACTTTTGTTATTGTAACATGGCATCTCATTACTGCCGCCAAGTAAATCATGAATAAATTGATATCATAACAAATTCGTCATTTTTTAAAGATAGTATCATCGGCAAATGAACTACCTTAATCGCATTAAATGTTAAATATCAACGAATTTTTAAATCATTTTGAAACATGTAGAATGAGCAACCATATTCTATATTTGCCTTAACTGGCCGGGATCACTCGCCTTGCTTTAACTGGCTGGGCACGCGTCCTTGCCTTAACTGTGCCTAATCACTACCTTGCCATCCACCATCTTGAACCCGCCATCTTGAATTTCGACAATCTGACCTCGGATTCATGATCAGCGCTCTCTAAAACCCCCGTATACATATTCTGGTGATAATCGGTTGACTTTCAACAATTTCGTCCGGCTGGAAAAGGTTGATAGAAGTCGATAATATTTCATATCGACTTCAATGGTGAATCTTAATTCCATATTTTGCAATAGGACTAGATAAAATTCGTCTAAATCGATACAGATCGATAAAGGTCGATAAAACTCTGTACGAAAAAATTACAATTGAAATCGACGAAATTTGAAGATCTTTGGTTTATTGATTTTAATTGTCCAACTTTTTCCGCCACCTTGATTACGCCACCCTTTTGAAATTTTTGAAATGGTTATTTAAGGTCATATCTGAACGTAAAATTTTCCGCTCTTTCCATTTCCGGGGTCAAAAAGGGGGTTCCCATTAAAAAAAAATCAACGACCCCATAATGACCACGTGGTCAGTGGTCAGCGGTCATTGCATGGCCACTATTGAATAGCGAGGGAAAAATCCTAACTTTCCCTATATTTGGTTTCGCGAGATTTTTTGGGGTTCCCATACTTTTATGCCACCCTGTATATGTGAGTGCGTATGTGCGTGCGTGTGAGTATTTCTTTCGGAAGATTTCACGCCTTTAATATGTTAATATTATTAATGCAAGAAAGATGTGGAATAACCAGAGATATTTTAGTTGTGATATTTATAGCTGTAACAATAAATCTATAACTGGTAAGTCTCTTTGAAATTTCCTTATTAATAATATTAGTATAAAATATTTCAGAAGGAAATAAAAAACTATTTTTAAAGGTACTATATATATTGCAAGGACCATCTTGAATGTACCGGCTACATAATCAATTTCAAAAGTAAATTTTCTGATAAAAATGGTTCTTTTAATTTTAATGTAATTATTTTTAAATTTATTGTTTAATCAATCGATGCAAAACATAGAAATGTACAATTTAAGCTATAATGATCAAAGTTGAATAAGTAACTAATATAGTTTCATCACGCGTATTCACATCATAAGGAATATTTTTATTGTAAAGGTACCATTTAAAAACTATGTATAGAATGTTAAAATAATTTTCAGATGATTTACAAAAATTGGAGAAAAAACTAGAGAACAATAGAGTTACAGTTCCTCCTCAACATTTGTTGGATTCAGCCTCTGAACTTTCAGAAATAGAAAACGCTGGAACGTCGAAGAACAAAATTAATATTAAGTGTATAAATGATACAGCTAGTATTCTAAGTGGTAAATTGAATGAAATTTCTGACAGGGTAAGATTTTAACATGTTTAATTAATTATTTAACACATTTATGTAACCATTTAACATATTTAGTTAATAATTTAACATATTTTATTAACTCTTTAACGCAACAAAGACAATTTTACACGTTTCCTTCTCTACCAAATTATTGATCATGAAAATATCTATAAAAAATGCTTACATTTATTAGGTGAAACGTCTGTCCCTCCAGTATATATATTACACTGCCCTCTGGAGCTCACCCCTATTCTCTCTATAACCTGACAGATAAACCGAAAGTTCTGCTTTATTAGGTCCTCAAGTCGGACGAAGCACTTCCCCCATAAGTTCTCTCCGCCTTGTTCCTACAGAAGCGGGGCACCGGCAGAGGAGGTGAAAGGTTGACTCTTCCGGCCTCTCGCACCATCTACAACTACCTTTTTCACTATCTTATACTATCTTAGAGCTTATACAGATAGTATCCGACCCACCACTGTTTAGTGAGCTAGCCCTTTCTTAATTTGGCTTTATACACTCAGAAAAACGATCCTCCGGTATCAAAATAAAATTCCTTCCGAAAAAATCTTCCTGCAATAAAATGGACTTCCTCCCACACGGTAGTATCGTCATTCGATTACAGAAACCATGGTCTCCTGTTATAGGAGGCCAATCCTCCGGCAGGAGGAGAATTTTACATTTGATTACAAGAATATTATGTGTCAGTAATGGAGGAATGCCATTTTGGGTCTTACGGCCCCAAAACTCTATTTTATAAATATCATGAAATTGCAGTGGGAAACGAGTTTTATTGATAACAAATGACACTAGGACTATAGTATAAATATTTAAAATAACTTAGTCTTTTATCCCATTCAAGTATAACAATTTTATTTTTACGTTATGATTTTATTTATTTGTTAATAATTATTATATATACGGGAGGAATTCCTCTTATCGCGGTACAACATTGTACCAAGCGGAGATTCCTCCTTCTATAGGAAGATAGTCTCTTGGCCCTATTTTTAGCTGAAAATCCTCCTCCAACAGGCAGATTCTCGTTGGTACAGGAAGATCGTTTTCGAATCCTTCCTCCGGAAGGATCATTAAAAATAAAAAAAAGGTTGCAACAAAGATGGCCGCTTGAGTGGAAGTGTGTGTTAATCGATGATATGATAAAAGTAAATGTGAGTAATACAGTGAAGTAATAAAAGGTGCAGACTTATTAGGAAGTCAGTTAAAGTGAGTAGGAACTAGTGCAGAATAGTGCAGTGTAGAGAGTGGCTACCTATTTTCTAAAAAAACGGAGCAAAAATATCGGGTCAGTTAACCTCTGTTACGTCCGGAGACGTATTATAGATTTAGAATTTCATTCTGAAAGTTTATTCACATCAGATATTTCCTGACATATAAACGCGAGAATGCAACGCAGCATTTCGCTCAGGCATCGTACCGTAGACCGTGTGACGTAGATAGCCATCGACCTCCAGAAGACAGTGACGTGCAAATTTTTAACAAATCAGCATTTCACAATGCTACCACTTAAATGCTACGCGTATAAGCCGCAACCGAAAATTTCTTAATAAAGATGATCTCAATTTATCATCTATAACCCAATTAAACCGCATAATAAAACTGCGAAATGCATCACGCAAGTCAGTCACAGCGTACAAGAAACCTGGCGAACTCCGTGTACCTCTACGACATCGAGAAGTTGAAACCGTAAGCCTTACACATCTAGTAAGCAGATTTTATAAGTTATTGAAATTGTAATCGTAAGCCTTACTCGTCTAGTAAGCAGATCGTATAAGTTATTTATAGTAAATTTATAAAAGAAAGTGTTATAGAAAAGAATTGTAATTGAAATTACAACGCATCGATCTACCAGAAGCCAGCAGATTGTATTGGTAATAAATTATTGTATTATATATAATAAACCTACATAAAACCAATTACTACTTATCTCCACTTATTTCCGGACTTCACATTGGTTCCGGTACGAATCGAACATTAGTTCACTAGACTGTTTAAAATAAAAGAATAAAAATAACTATTTTTCGGAACGTCACATTGGTTCCGGTACGAATCGAACGTAAGTTCACTAGATTTATACGAAAAAATAAGACTGGAATGAGAGGAAACGAGTAGTATTTGAAAATTACTAAAAATATCACTACTAACTGCTTCCGAGCTTCTCGTTTTGCAGTAAGAAGTTGAGAGGATCATTGTAGCATGATCGTTTAAACTTCTGAAGATGAACGTGTACGGCTCGTCCAGATTACTAACATATTAACAGATAAATAAAAAGAAAAAGGGAAAATAAACGATGTTATAGAAATAGGGAAAGAAGAAAGGATAACCCAAATACAAATAACGTAAACGAATATAAAAAAAAAGATTTCACATAAAGATAAAATCAAAATAAATCAAAATATATAAGTAAATAGCATCACGCAAATATATTTAACAAACAAGAAATTTAAAGTGAAAAATTCATATAGGGAAACATTAAGAAACAAATAATTAAATAATATCAGTAAAAACAAATAACTAAAATATTAGTGAAAAAAAAATAAACAAACGAATAAATAAATAAAAAGAAATTGAAATAAATAAAACAAATCCAACACGAAGGAGAAAAATGAAATAATAATACAAAATAATGATCATTGAATGGATAAATATTATACATAAACAAGAAATAAGAATATCAGAAATCAAATTACACGAAAAACATTGAAAATAGAGATATAAAATTGGCAAATAAATAAATAAATTGCCAAATAAATAATACACAAAAAAATATATAGTTGAACTAATAATAAAAGATATTTAAAAAGAAATATTAAGTATACTGATACATAAATAAAAAGAATAAAGAACAAAACATAAGAAACGAATGAAGAGAAATAAATAAAGGGAAATAAATAATAGAGAATTTACACAATACAAAATAGAAAACATATGAGAGATATAATCAGTGTATAAAATAATCAAGTCATTTTTTATCAAAATAAGGAAATCAAAATAATAATAAAAAATAACTAAACAAACGAAAAGTATTACAATAAAAGTAAGAATATTATAATGAAGAATCATACAAAAAAAAGATTACAATAAAATATTACATTGCAAAAGGGAATATAATAAAATAAGAAAATGAAAAATATTTAAATATTATAATACAAAAAATAAACAACACTCAAACGAGAAAATGAAAGTAAGACAATAATAAACAAAATAAAAGATAAATTCAAAAATAAACTACAATAATAATTACGAACATTTAATAAAATGAAAAAACCATGATGAATAATCAAGCTAATACATTTTATAATTTTAAACAACAAAACCATTATTATATTAAAGTATTTCATTGTCAAATTTGCCGAGATCAATATCACGAAGCATTGTTTTGCTCTAATGCAGTTTGTGTTTATTGTAAAAGTAAAGATCATATATCTTATTTTTGCAAGAATGCTAAAAATAAAATAGAACTTTTTTGTAAACTCTGTAATCACAGAGGACATTCTGTAGAGAAGTGTACATTTAACCAAACAAATGAAGATTATTGCCAATACTGTCAAATGATAGGACATGCAGCTACTCAATGCCCTGTTATAAAGAAATATGAATTTGATTGTGAGTATTGCGGAAGCACGGGTCACTCAACTAAAGACTGTCTGTCAGCAGTATGTATGAAATGCAATAAACTCGGGCACTGGATAAAATACTGCCCTATAAACGAAAAAATAATGTGGTGCGCGTTATGTAAGGAAGAAGACCATGATTCATCAGATTGCAAGCGTGCGATTTTAAGAAATAGAATAATTTGTCAAATTTGCAACAGAATCGGACATACAGCAAAGTATTGCCCAGAAAGAAATGCTCATTCTCAAAATAGCACAAACTACAAAATTTTAGAAAATAAAGAAATTCATCAATTACCAAATACTACAAGAAATTATAACCAATTCATTAACAAAACTCAAGAACAAAATTACAAGCCAAGAAACACGATTTTTAATAATCAACAACCCGATACAGTAAATAGGAAAAGAATTCAATGTGATTATTGCAAAAGAATTGGACATGACATCGACAACTGCAGAAAACTTAAAAATCTTATGATGCAATATAATGCAATGGGAAATCATTGTGAGCTTTGTAAAAATCCAGATCATACTACTGAAGAATGTGAGGAAATCAAACAATATCCAAGTATTAATACTGATGAATCATACCATAATGTTACAAAAGAAACAATTAACGAATCAAAAATTCAGAAAAACAAAGTTAATACAACGAATATTGAAAAGTATAATGCTAATGAACTAATTACAGAAACTAAAGTAAATAAAATTAAACAGGAAACTAATATCATAGAGGAATCTACAATAATTAATGATGATAAAGAAATCAATTTAATTATCGTACCTTTTATAAAAATACATGAAATCACTGATGAACCAAAAGATAATAATATGATTATAAAAAATCATGGAAATACTAATGAAATTAATTTTATAGACTTTAACGAAATTTTCAAAAATAATTATGAAATTGAAGAAATTATGGAAACCAATTTAATTGATTCTATTGAATCTACTGTAAAAAATTATGAGACTAATGAAGAAATGAATTTCAACGAATCTAATTTAAAAACTCATGAGGATTGTGATGAAATTAATGTAATTGATTTTAATGAATCTAATATAAATAACCAAAAGAATGAAATATCGAATGAAAATAATAAAGAAGGTAATAATTCGTTGGAAACAGTAACTTTTTATGATGATCTTAAAGTCATTTTAGACATAACTTTTCCTTTAGCTGAACCATTTTCCGAAGATGATCAAATGGAAACTAAATTCCAACAAAACTCGCTTGAAAATTCGTTAAAAGAGAATATAGCATCAATACATTCAGAAGAGTCTTTATTAAATTATGATACAAAAAATCTAAAGAACTTATTAAATAATAGTAAAGTAGTTTTCGAAAATGAAAATCAACCAAAAGATATGTTTGATAATCAAAAACTAAAAAAACATTTAGAGAATAAAAGTCATCTAAAAATATTTGATAATCAAGAACACCAAGAACAGCTTGACAATAAAAATCAACTAAAAGAAACTTTGGGTAATCAAGATCATAACGTAATAATCAATCTAAATACAAATCCTAATAAAGTACATCAATTGCAGTTAGTTTTTAACTATCCTATCAAAGTAAAATCTAATAAAAACGTCAGAAAACTAAAATGGATATCTAATTATAAAAAATATTTAAAAGAATTATCAAAAATTACAAAATTAAAATTAAAATCTAAAGGTTACTACAATAAATTTGCTATCAGAAAAAGGTTTAAAAAGGGAGACAAAGCATGGCCTATTAAAGAACCAAATATGAATAAATTTCAAAAGGATCAGCATAATAAGAATTTTCAACGCTATTAAAATGAACAAAATAATATCTTAACTAATTATGAAAAACAAGCAAAGCAATATTATAACAAATAATAACATAACATTTTTGTTTTAGGATGTGGACAACATACTCAATATTAACATCTATCATAATCTCTTCTTATTTTTCCAAATTTAATACAGGAATGGAGAATTATAATTGCAGCTGAACATTTCCATTTGAAGCAAAACCATCCTACTTCTTGGTCAACTAATATATAACCCTAAGGTGATCCAGATTTTACCAAATATACAATTTAAAATTATAACCACTTATCCGTTTGTCTACAATTGTTCGTATCAACTTGTCAGTATTTTATGAAAAGCAACTATATTCCCTAAGAAAGCTAATAATTTTAGAAAAATGCGATTGAAATAAGATATACTTGAATAATGAAATTTTAGAAATAATACATAAATATTGCGATTAGATATTAATACAAAGTAACTTTGGTCTTATAACAATCAAACAATCAAAAAAATTTGACATGTGAAAATGATGTGTTATGAAATAATAAAAATATATAAAGTAATTATTTAATCACAAAGTAGAAAACATTACAGGGACGAATTAACTTATGATCAATTTAATAGCTTATGATTTTATCTTTGAATAACAAAGTATAGAACTAATCCAAAAGGAAAAGAAGTAGAACCCATTCCTAAACCTTTTAACGTATGATAAAAAAAAAGATAATAATAATTTGACTAATTTTATGCAAAATTAAACTGTATTTACCTACAAAAAAAAAAAAGGAAAAAGAAGGAAAAAAATTGTTGATACTCATCAAAATTTATTAAAGAGTTTCAGAACAAAAAAAATTATTCAGGTAGCTACGTTCACATTGCTAAGATTAAATAGAATATATGTATTTGGAATGATCAGTTCTGTCATATACTAACATGATCATCCTATATAAGATACACTATTCTGCACTGTATTGAGTATGTAAAACATTTTTCTACTCTAACAGATTGCGTACTCTTTAAAGCAGATATGTGAATGCTACCTATGCCGAAACAAAAGTTCAAGTTCTAAAATGAACTTTTGAAATGGCTGAAAGTTTTCAAACAAAGGTAAAATACAATGATGCAAAAAAGCAATAACAAGTCAAAATTTATCAATATCATTTCAATTATTCATTTCCTTTTTACGAAAAAAACCTACACCATATATAATTGTATTTTTCTTTTGGAAATAATTATAATACGATTGTTAAAATAATTTTGTTATGATAACATCAAAAGCCCTTTAATGTTATTCTACTTAAACAAAGAGAGGAAAGAAAAAACATATCCCTTGCCAAATATCTAAGCAGGGAGGGAAGTGAATGATCACTTGAATCATTCCCTATATATTTCTCATCGTTTATTTACTAAAAAAAAAAAAATTATTTAATAAGCACATTATTTCTAAGCTTAATTAATGAATGACTATTTTATGTAAATACAGCAAAAAAAAAAAATTATTACATATAAAGTCAAATCAGATAACCTCAAAAATGCTGAAAGGGTCATTTGAAACTTAAACCTGATAACCACTAAATCAAAGTAGAACTGACGAGTATTATTGTTATCGTTTTTTTTTTTTTTTTGTTTTTCCGAGGTACTAGGTGAATCTTCCGAGGCCCCCGTCCTTGCTTACAGCATGGAGGGGGGCCCACTAAGACCATCACGAAGCGCCGGGCTCCGCGGTGTGAGGGATTTCTACCCCCTAAACACCCAAAACCTTTCCCGCGGCGTTCACCGGAATCCGGTCCGGAACTGTTATACACATTACTTCGGACCGGTCGGCGTTTCTATGCCCTACGGCAATCTTATATATCTTGTCTGGTCTGTCTATTTTTCGTCTTCTGTATCAGTTTTCAAGGCAACCGTCAGTCTTTTTGCCTTGTAGTACGTGAGTCACGTAGCGTGCTATGTCGTCCCAGTTTTGTTTGCTTGACAGCATCAGTGTCACGACGTTCTCCGGTGTGATGTCACCTGTCTTCGTCTGTAGTCTGTGTCTCGCAACTATCCAGCGGGGGCACACGAAAAATGTGTGCTCCGCGTCGTCTCTATTATGTCTGCAGTACCTGCAGGACGGGGTCGTTACCTTCCCCATCCGATGCAGATACTGGCGGAAGTATCCGTGTCCGGATAGGAACTGGGTCAGGTAAAAATTCACCTCCCCAGCTCCTCTCTTATGCCAGAGTCGCACGTCCGTTATGAGGCGTCTCGTCCACTTGGCTTTGTCGCTGTCTGTCCATCGCGTTTGCCAGGATGTCAGCGTCGTCGTCCGTGCGTCTATGGAGGCCCTCGCTCTTCCCCTTTCTTCGCTGTACTCGTAGATCCTCTTCCGCTCGAGAGCGAGAAGGTCTACTGGGACAACCCCTGCGATCACTAGTACCGCCACCTCTGCGACGGTGCGGTACGCGCACGCGATTCGCAGCGCTCCCAGTCTTTGTACCGCCGCGATCTTTTTGCGGTACTTCTCTATTCGCGTCGCGTCCGCCCATATCTCGGCCCCATAAAGGAGCATCGAGTTGGTCACTGTCATAAGCAGTCGTCGTACGCTCGGTCTCGGTCCCTTCGTATTTGCCATGAGGCGGGCGAGGGCGGCGGTCTTTAACGCCGCTCTCTCAGCGACGCCACGTATGTGCGGCCAGAAGGTCATCCTCGTATCCAGGGTCACCCCAGGTATTTGGCGGACCGTCCAGGATGCACAACGGACGTCCCCACCGTCATGGGTATCGTCGTGTCTATCCGTTTCCTAGTTAGGTATAGTAACTCCGTCTTTTGCATGGCCAGCTGTAGTCCCCGACTTTGCATCCATTCGTCCACCCGTCTCATGGCTTGGGTCAGCCTCATCTGAGCCAGTTGTGTATCCTTGGTCGTGATGACGATGACCAGATCGTCTGCGTAGCCGACCAGATAGACCCCTGGCGGCATCGGAAGATCCAACACCTCATCGTAACCTACGTTCCAAATATCGGGGCCAAGGATCAAGCCCTGCGCTACTCCCGCCGTCATTTTTCTTTTCTTAACCCCAGTCTGCGTCCCGTACGTAATGTAACGGTCTCGTAGATAGTCCTTGAGGATTCGGAGAAGGTATGGGGGCAGCGGAAAAGCGTCGGAGAATGCCCGCACGATGTCCGTCCACCTCACCGAATTGAAAGCGTTTCGTACGTCGAGTGTTGCCATGAGCACTATTGGCCTGTTCTTGTGGGGTCTAGTCTGTGCTCTGTCAAAGGAGTCGATCACTTTTTGGATCGCTCCTATCGTCGACCGTCCTTGTCTGAACCCGTACTGTCTGTCGTTCAGGCCGCCAATTTATTGTTATCGTTATTATTATTATTATTATAATTATTATTATTATTATTATTATCATTATTATTATTATTATTATTATCATTATTTTTATTATTATTATTATTTTTACTATATTTATTATCATTCATAACCCGTATTATTATATTTTATCATTTAATTATCAATAAATTTTTGTAACGGGAAATCTCTGATGCATAATAACATTGTTGAATCTCTATGACATTCAACAGTCTAAGGGGGGAGGTGTTACGTCCGGAGACGTATTATAGATTTAGAATTTCATTCTGAAAGTTTATTCACATGAGATATTTCCTGACATATAAACGCGAGAATGCAACGCAGCATTTCGCTCAGGCATCGTACCGTAGACCGTGTGACGTAGAGAGCTATCGACCTCCAAAAGACAGTGGCGTGCAAATTTTTAACAAATCAGCATTTCACAATGCTACCACTTAAATGCTACGCGTATAAGCCGCAACCGAAAATTTCTTAATAAAGATGATCTCAATTTATCATCTATAAACCAATTAAACCGCATAATAAAACTGCGAAATGCATCACGCAAGTCAGTCACAGCGTACAAGAAACCTGGCGAACTCCGTGTACCTCTACGACATCGAGAAGTTGAAACCGTATGCCTTACACATCTAGTTAGCAGATTTTATAAGTTATTGAAATTGTAATCGTAAGCCTTACTCGTCTAGTAAGCAGATCGTATAAGTTATTTATAGTAAATTTATAAAAGCAAGTGTTATAGAAAAAAATTGTAATTGGAATTACAACGCATCGATCTACCAGAAGCCAGCAGATTGTATTGGTAATAAATTATTGTATTTTATATAATAAACCTACATAAAACCAATTACTACTTATCTCCACTTATTTCCGGACTTAACACCTCATTGCAGACGGACACAGTAAAGCGAGGTAGCACAAGAGGTAAACCCCCAAAACGAAAGATAAATCTTAGGCCCAGTCTACACTACCAAAGCTGTTGGAGCAAGGAATAGGAAGAGAAGAACGAAGAATATATAGAATAGACAGATAAGAGATGTTAGAGACGAACAAGTCTCTAGCTAATCCTAAAAGAAATTACAAGAAACGAGAAACGGAACAGAATACGGAACAAGAACAGTTCTACACACCTATAGTACAAGAAGAAGAGGATACGGGAACAGAGATTAGATTAAGAAGGACAAGACAAAGATCGTATAGCGTAACTGAAGGAAAAGTGGGAGAAGAACGTGAGACCCCGATAGGAGGGCAGTAGCGGTATGAAAAAGGAAACTCTTATCCCCAGAGGAAGAAAGAGAACTTAAGAGGAGCGGGTGTGGACAAAGTAAAGACACTAAATACGAAGAGATTGAGAACTCTTTCAACAAAAGTAATAGCACAAAGAGGACTTCAACTAAGTCAGAAAGGAAAATAGAAGAAGAAAAGACGGAAAATCAGTTGAAGATGGATACGGAGAGCACGGAAAGAAGTGAAACAAATAACTGGAAAACACTACATAAGACACTTAATAAAATGTCACTGAAGATGGAAACGTTAGATACGATGACAAAAAGGATGGACGATATGATAGCCTCAAACAATGAAGTGAGGAAAAAACAGGAAGAGCAAAAAAAGAATTACAGAAAATAAGGAACGAGAACAAGGAATACTTTGGGAAAATGGACAAGAAATACAAGGAACTTGAAGAAAGAACAGAGGAACTAAAAAAGAACTACAAGAAAATAGAAGAAGAGCTCAGGAATAAAGATGAAACCGAGGAGAATAAAGTAAAAGAGATAAGAAAGGAGATAGAGAAGGATAGGACGGAAAGGAAAAGTATAGAAAAGGAAATGATGGAAAGTATCAATGGATTAAAAATGGAACAAGAAAGGAGGATAGAGAGAGAAGAAAGAGAAAGGAAGAAGAATAACATAATTGTGACCGGATTGGATGCAGAGGCGATCCAGAACGCAGAACATATGGAGATGTGGTTAAAGAAAAGGCTGGAAACAACAGTAAGTATAAAGAAAATATGGAAAATAAAGAATGATGATGGAATGATCGGCGCAGAGTGTGGAAATCTTGAACAAAAACAAGAAATAATGATAAAAAAATCGGTCTTAAAGGGAAGTGGCATATTCATAGGAAATGACAGAACGTGGAAAGAAAGAGAAAATGCTAGGAAAATAAGAAAATGGGCGAATGTAATGTCGAAGGAAGAAGAAGAAGTAATAGTGAAAAATAACAAAGTTCAGTTCCAGGAAAAAGAATGGATATGGGATGATTACACTGGTAAAATGAAGGTTTTTTCGACAAGGAAGAAGGGGGACAAACCGTAACTACAAAGACACACGGACAAAGGAATGGACTAAAGATGATAGGTTGGAACGTCGCTGGTATAAAAACAATAAGCGGAGAAACATGGAAATATCTGAAGTCGTTCGACGTAATTGGTATGACAGAAACATGGCTGGAAGAAAAAGATGCAGATATGATTAACACACAACTCAAGGAATACAACATAAGGAACAACCCAGCGGCGAAAGAGAAAAAGAGAGGACGTGCGAAAGGAGGTATAATCCTGGCATGGAGAAAGGACATAAAGAGTAAAAGCTGTGAAAATACGGGGAAAGAGATAATTGGAGAAGTAATAGAAATAAACAAACAGGAGATCCTAGTAATGGTTACATACATGAGAGAAGAAAGAACAGCAAATTGGAACAAGATAAAAGAGGAAACGGACAGGCATTTTGAAGCTCCGATGATATTAGGTGGAGATTTCAATGCTAGGACGGCTGAGGAAGGTGTAAGAATACTGGAGGAGGCACAAGGAAGAAGAAGCAAGGACATGATTATAAACAAAGAAGGGGAAGAGATGATAAAGAACATAAGAGACCTAGGATTGCATATAGTGAATGGTGATATAGATAATGGATGGGACGAAGAATACACGTATATAGGTGGAAGTGGCAGGTCAACGATCGATTACACGGTTGTAAACGAAAAAGGGAAAGAGTTAATAAGAAAATGGAAAATAGGCACCAACACTGAATCAGATCATCAACCGATAGAAATACAACTAAAAACAGGTATAGAGAAAACAAGGCAGGTGGCAGTAAGATGGATCATGGACTGGACAGATGAAGGTATAAAAGAGTACAAAGATAACCTAAAAAAAGAAGAAATAGGCAAAAGTTGGAAAAAGATAAAAGAAGCAATACAGAAGACAATACCAAAGAAGAAAATAAAAGAAAACTTGTATGCAAACGAAAAATGGTGGGACAAAGAATGCCACATTAATAAGTTGAGGCTAAAAGAAGACCTGAAAAGATGTAAGGAAGGAAAGATGGACGTAAAAGAATACAGGGCAAGAAAGAAGATATACAGAAGATTATTAAAGAAGAAAAAGGTAATATGGGAAGATAAATTGCTGGAAGAAATGAATGTAGACAGAAGCGAAAGGAAATTTTGGAGGCTGGTGAATGAAAATAGGAAGAAAAGAAAACAAACGAATAACAGCATTAAGGACGAAGAATGGATGGAACACTTTAGTCAACAATTTGAAGGCATTGTGATAACGGAGGAGGAAAGAAGGAACAGCAAAAGACACGAGAGATGGGAAGAAGATATCATAACAATAGAAGAGGTCAGAAACGCAATAGAAAAACTAAAGAAGAGGAAAGCGACAGGTGAAGACAATATCCCAAACGAGGCATGGATATACGGGACGTAAAACTTGATACAATGTTTGTGTAGCACATTAACCGAGATTTGGAAAGGGGGAGACATCCCAACAGAGTGGAAAACTGGAAAGATAAAACCATTACATAAAAAAGGAAATAAAGAAGCAGTGAGCAACTACAGAGGGCTGACTTTAATGGATACAAGCTATAAGATATATGCTGAGATACTTAGGACAAGACTGGATAAACAACTGGAAGTAGATAATAGACTAGACGACACCCAATATGGTTTCAGAAACGGAAGAGGGACCATAGACGCAATATATGTATTGAAGAAGGCAGTAGGAACCGAAATAAAAAAGGGAAGAGCAAAAGTATGGGCATTTATGGCGGACCTCAAAGCAGCATTTGACAAATTAAAGAGAGAAGAAATTTGGAGTAGAATGGAGAAGCTAAAGATATGTAGGAAATTAACAGAAAGAATCAAAGAACTTTATGAAGAAACATACTGTGAGATAGAAATAGAAGGAAGAAAAATAGGAAGATTCAGAACGGACAAAGGTGTGAGGCAAGGATGCCCACTAAGCCCCGCACTTTTCAATGTATGCCTGGCGGATCTGGAGGAGGACATGAAGAAAGCACAAAAAGGAGGTATAATGCTCGGGAATAAAAAGATAGGCTCGATATCCTGTGCGGACGATATAGTATTGCTAGGTAATAATGAGACTGGAATGAAAGAATTACTGAAGAGATTTGACAGATACATTAGAAAAAAAGGACTGGAACTGAATGCTGAGAAGTCAGTCATAATGGAATACAAAAAAGACGGGGAAAGGAGGA
Organism: Torymus aiolomorphi; assembly: GCA_036365515.1. Lineage (NCBI taxonomy): Eukaryota > Metazoa > Arthropoda > Insecta > Hymenoptera > Torymidae > Torymus > Torymus aiolomorphi. The sequence continues at coordinate 85,391,945 of CM070877.1, forward strand.
AGAAGACAGAATTCAGATGGAAATGAGAAAAATTAAGGATAGTCAAATAAGCCTCGTACCTCGGCTACAAAATGCAAGGGAATAATGGGGACAGCAAACAGGTAAAACACCTATCAGAGAAAGCAATAGCTATGCTAGGAGGCGTTTGGAGTATAGGAGAAAGAAGATTTAAAGAAGACTGGAACAAAAAACTTAAATTGTGTGACCCCTTGATAGCTAGTGATGAGTTACGGTGCTGAAATCTGGGGTTGGAAAGAATGGGACGAAATAAAAAAAGTACAGGATAGGTACCTAAAGTGAGCGATGAAACTAGATAGAACAACCCCGAGACATCTATTACATGAAGAAACAGGTAGATACAAGATAGTGAACAGGACAAGAAAGAGAGCAGTCAAATATGAAGAAAAACTACTAACGGCAGAAGAAGGCACGCTGCTAAAAGAGTACTGGAAAATGATGAAGAAAAAGACTGTAAGAATAAAACAGGAGGAAAACAGGAAAAAATACTTTGAGAAAAAAGGATGGTCACTAATAGAAATGGAAAGAAGAATGGAGTCTGGTAATCATATATGACAAGAGATGGAGCAAAGAGGAAAAGACATAGAAAGACAAGAGAGAAGAGAAAAGATAGAAACAACAAGATTTGGAAAGGAACTGAAAGAGATAATAAACTGCAACGAAGTACCAAAATACCTGCAAAAAAATGTAAGAAATAGGAAAGAAGAAGTAGAAGTAACGGGAAGATTCAGATTAGGAAGTGAGAAACGGAGCAAGAAATACTGGCTAAAAGAGGAGGAAAGGAAGTGTAGAATGTGCGGAATGGAAGAAGAAAGCCTAAAGCACGTCTTTGAAGAATGCGAATACACAAAACAGAAAGGAAAAAAATGGACGTATATTTTAAGAGGAGGTAAGGAAAATTTAGCAGCAATGCACAGAGTAAGATGGGTAAGGATAAGAAGAGAAAAAGAAATAGTAAACGGAAACAGGACGTGACAATGCAGAACGACACAAAGATCGAAGAAGGATAAGAGCTTTATGACACAAGGAAAGAAGTAAGGAACAACCCAGTAAGACAGAAAAAGAAAGTCGATCAATGAAGCATTGTAGAAAGACCCTTATGATAGATGCGAAGGAGGAGTGACCACTCTAACAAAGATCATTAACGATAACCTATAAAGTAGAACACGAGTAAGAAGCACATGTAAAGTAAGCAAAAAAATATTAATATAATGGACAGAGAAAGTTTCTTGAGAATGGAAATGCTAGAAAAAAGAATTGAAGGAGAATTGGAAAGAAGACTAAAGACAGAGGAGAAATTTAAAAAAAGAATTGTGGAACTAGAGGAAAGGACAGAGGTGTTGGAAAGAAAAGCTAGATATGAGCAAAATAGAACGGAGGTGTTGGACAGAGAAATAAAAAGCCTCACAGACAAGATGGAAAAGAAAGAAGAAGAAGATAAAGAAAATATAAAGATGAACAAAAAGGCCTGGAGCATACATGAAGTGGATAAAGAAAAGACATTAGTGATAAAAAAAGGATGGAAATGGACTAATGAGACAAAACTGGCAGACTTTATGCTCAGGAAGATTGGAGAAGAAGAGTGGGAGACCAAGAATATTCTAAAGATAGATGGACAAGCAGCGGTGGGGATGAAATGGGTAGTACTAAAAGATAAATATACTCGGGACTACCTATGGTCAAAAAGAGACCCTATCGCCAATGAAGGGATTTATTACTTGGAGGAGGTGCTAAACAAACATGAAATTTGGGAGAGATGGGAAAGAAAAGAGAGAAAAAACAAGAACGCAGAAAAGGTAGAACACAAGACAGAGAGAGAAGAAGTGGGAGAAATGCATAGCAAGATAATGGAAGAAGGAAAAAATAGTACAGAAAAGAAAGAAAAGGAAGAGAAACATAAAGAAGATAAGGAAGAATAATGTGTATATTATGTAAAAAAGAACAAATGTAAAAAATTAGACATAAGAAAAATTGATTGATTTAGCTAGATTTAGAGAAGGCACACAAAACACAGAACGAAAAACAGAACAAATAGACTGACACACACACACAGATAATATCACTTAAAGCACAAGACAACGTCATTAACTACACAAACAAACTATTGTAAACGAACACACAGATAAATATTCAAATAAATAATTGAAATAATGTATATACACCTCACATAAAAAGACACACACAACACTCAACGTAGAGAAATAGATAGGAAAAATTTATTTTTGTAATTTAACAATACGTTAATAAAAGCATTTATTATTATTTCAGAAGGAAATAAAAAACTATTTTTAAAGGTACTATATATATTGCAAGGGCCATCTTGAATGTACCGGCTACATAATCAATTTCAAAAGTAAATTTTCTGATAAAAATGGTTCTTTTAATTTTAATGTAATTATTTTTAAATTTATTGTTTAATCAATCGATGCAAAATATAGAAATGTACAATTTAAGCTATAATGATCAAAGTTGAATAAGTAAATAATATAGTTTCACCACGGGTATTCACATCATAAGGAATATTTTTATTGTAAAGGTACCATTTAAAAACTATGTATAGAATGTTAAAATAATTTTCAGATGATTTACAAAAATTGGAGAAAAAACTAGAGAACAATAGAGTTACAGTTCCTCCTCAACATTTGTTGGATTCAGCCTCTGAACTTTCAGAAGTAGAAAACGCTGGAACGTCGAAGAACAAAATTAATATTAAGTGTATAAATGATACAGCTAGTATTCTAAGTGGTAAATTGAATGAAATTTCTGACAGGGTAAGATTTTAACATGTTTAATTAATTATTTAACACATTTATTTAACCATTTAACATATTTAGTTAATAATTTAACATATTTTATTAACTCTTTAACGCAACAAAGACAATTTTACACGTTTCCTTCTCTACCAAATTATTGATCATGAAAATATCTATAAAAAATGCGCAAAATACCTTTTCACCATTTTCGAGGTAGCCTTTTTTCCATATGATGTCCTATGCTTACATTTATTAGGTGAAACGTCTCTCCCTCCAGTATATATATTACACTGCCCCCTGGAGCTCACCCCTATTCTCTCTATAACCTGACAGATAAACCGAAAGTTCTGCTTTATTAGGTCCTCAAGTCGGACGAAGCACTTCCCCCATAAGTTCTCTCCGCCTTGTTCCTACAAAAGCGGGGCACCGGCAGAGGAGGTGAAAGGTTGACTCTTCCGGCCTCTCGCACCATCTACAACTACCTTTTTCACTATCTTATACTATCTTAGAGCTTATACAGATAGTATCCGACCCACCACTGTTTAGTGAGCTAGCCCTTTCTTAATTTGGCTTTATACACTCAGAAAAACGATCCTCCGGTATCAAAATAAAATTCCTTCCGAAAAAATCTTCCTGCAATAAAATGGACTTCCTCCCACACGGTAGTATCGTCATTCGATTACAGAAACCATGGTCTCCTGTTATAGGAGGCCAATCCTCCGGCAGGAGGAGAATTTTACATTTGATTACAAGAATATTATGTGTCAGTAATGGAGGAATGCCATTTTGGGTCTTACGGCCCCAAAACTCTATTTATAAATATCATGAAATTGCAGTGGAAAACGAGTTTTATTGATAACAAATGACACTAGGACTATAGTATAAATATTTAAAATAACTTAGTCTTTTATCCCATTCAAGTATAACAATTTTATTTTTACGTTATTATTTTATTTATTTATTAATAATTATTATATATACGGGAGGAATTCCTCTTATCGCGGTACAACATTGTACCAAGCGGAGATTCCTCCTTCTATTGGAAGATAGTCTCTTGGCCCTATTTTTAGCTGAAAATCCTCCTCCAACAGGCAGATTCTCGTTGGTACAGGAAGATCGTTTTCTGAGTGTAGATAATTTCTTTGGCATAGCGTAAGCCTGGCGACTACCTGTAGTTGTTGATTACTTCCTCCTTCATCGTGAGGGTGGACCTTTTCCTACATTCACTTGGCGGAACCTCGACTGAGCAGCAAGTTGCTCGAATTTGTCGAGCGTCTCTGTCTGCCAATCAATCTGCCTTCTAATTTCCTATATGATGCTCCCATGCCCGGCGTCCGAACGAGGTTTAGTACATAGGTGCGGGCCAGGCTGGTAAGGGTATCTCTGCAATACAAGACTTTCCTAGAATATGTGCTGTTGCTATCGAGGGCCACCAGCGCTGCCCTACTGTCGGAGTATATGGTAACGGGTCTACGCCTATTGCCCCCAGCAATTCGCTATGGCACATTCTGCTATGGCTCTTACCCTTGCTTGGAACAATGAGGCATTGGGATAGAGTGTGAAAATGAAGCGCCCGTCCCCACGCCCGTTTGGCCATGATGCCATTTAAATTTCCTTAAAATGACATTATTTATCATATTTTTGCAAAATAAAGTAAAAAAATGTTACTTTTCCAATAATAAAATGCACTAATCATGTCCTCGATAGTTTTACTTTCGAAATATGTACTTGGTTTTTTCTTTGAAGGTTTATTCATAATGTGTGATTGCAGCGTGATTTTATCTTCAATATGCATGTTAGTCCAGCGGCCACAATGGGAGTTCGTAGCACTTTTATGTGATCGGCTACACCAAGGTTTTTCTTACGTATTTTGACCCGATGAATCGAAAAAAACTTGGGTGTTTTATCGAAAAGTGGTGCCATTGATTGTTATTAACATTTTATTTAAACAAATTTTAAAATTCAAATTTTCGTTCCGAAAATACTTGTTTTAGCTAAATTGGCACATTCTAAACAAAAAAGGTCCTTGTAAAATTTGTCGTAAAACACTTAGTTTTTAAGATATTTGCGTTTAAAGTTTGGAAAATCGTGTTTTTTACAGTATTCAACCGTTTATTACTTCGAAACAATAAAGCGAATATTTAATTTTCATGGGTCAAACTGTTCGTCAGATATTGAATTTTACAAATATGTTTATTATTATTAGACTTTAAGGTTCCAATGGCGTCGGCTCCTATGGGAACCCTGAAGACCGCGCGTTTTAGGGCGCGCGAACCTTGGTGTAGCCGATCACATAAAAGTGCCACGAACTCCCATTGTGACCGCTGGACTATGTTATATGTGTTGACATTGTTTTTGCAAAATTCATTTTTTTAAACAATTTGTCCACTTATTTTGCAGTCTTCTTGCTTTCTTGTTCTTATTTTCTGTTTTTGTGATCACGACCCTTAAGGGAAGAAGGTATGGGTAGTGGTCAAATTCTTTACGTAATTAATTATATTTTCTTGTAAAAGTTACTAAAATACATCATAACAAACATATTTGAACGTTGATAGGGTTTATTAAAGTACATTTTATAGTGGATAAAGGCTAAAAACTGTCAAAATGAATGAAATCAGAACATTTTGTTTTGCGCAACAGGTTTTGATCAATCGATTTGATACTTGTCAAAGATATTCTAAAATATATTTCGAAGATAACTGCATTGCGATTTTGAAAATACTGCACTAAAAAAAATGATCGCTTCTGTTATAATTTTATTATTAAAAAATCCGTATTTTTATAAGTAAATATGGCAGTAAAACGTCAAAACTGCACTTTATCATCAAAATCGCAGTGTCTTCTAAATGTCAAATCTTTTCAACATGTCAAAAAATGTTCTTGAAAAGTCTCGAGTCATTTGATTAAAATCTGTTGCGCAAAACTCAAATGGAAGTTGAGAAATGTAAAGTTGAGAAAAATAGCTTTTTAACATTGCAAATCCTATAAGACGGGATCTTAATAATAATCATAAAAAGGTGAATATGAAAAGAAAAATATGTGGGAAAAATGTCGGAAAAATATGTGGGTTAACACAATTTATTATTCTTTAAAACAGCAAATTTATTTCTTAAAATAAAAAAAAAAATTTTTATGTTTTGACCCAAAATGTACGTTCTTCCCTTAAGTAGCCCGCGTTCTTTTACAAGAATTATGCCCTCCTCACGTCCATTAAAAAAAAAAAGAGAGATATTTTTGATGATTAAAATTATTTTAGGTTTAGCAATATTTTAATTAGAGATATTTATTTAAATAAAAATGGGTCCAACTCGGAAAAATTACAAATTGTATTTATCTGATGATTATCATAAAGGCAAAGTAAGCAAATGAACTCGTAGAAGATAGAAAAAATTTTGTTATCACATAAGCAAAATATGGAGTGTAAGTTTTTATTTATTTATTTATTTAAGAATACGCTATTGTTTCAATTTATTGTACATAAATTGAGTTGAGTAAAGTTGTTAACAAGATAAATTTTTTACTTTTGGTTCAAATACGTAAATGCTCTGTCTTGTGACGAAGAGAGAGTTATTAAAGAAAAAACTCGTTTTAGTAATGTTAAGAGTAAAACTGGATATTTATAACCAGTTTCCACTCACATACACACACATTAAAAAAGTTATTAACTTCGTTCACCATCGGTTTGCAACCGCAACTAGCTACATCTAACTATAAGTCACACGAGCGATGATTCATCGGAAAAATAAAAGAGGGTATTAGTTCCCGAAAGCAATATAAGTATATTATAACCGCAATATTTCCTTCTTAAAAAAGTGATGAGCGGCCATGTTGAAGCATCTAAAGGCTTAATTTTGATTGGTCGATAAGAAGAAGGCGCGAGAAATTTACCGTGTTTGAATTTTTCAAATGGAATTTTTACATTTAGAGTAGTATAAAAATGGTTAAGTTCTGGCTTTGCAAAAATACTTAAATAAGTGAAAAGTAAAACGTAATGAAGATAGTATATATAACCTCAAAAACAGAAAAGTATGCGCGAAGCGCGTTTGAATATAGCTAGTAAACTTAAACGGCCTAAACATACCGTCCGCCCTGGACTGTTTATAAAACTCCGGAAAGCCAGAAAATATACATCATACTGTAAAATAGATCGAATTGAATTTATGTACAGACTACATCAAATATTTAGTTTATGACAATCAACCGTATATCAATAGCCGTAAAATTTTCGCAGTATAACAAGGCATACGCATTACTGTACAGTGAAAATAAATATAATTTATGAAATTTACAAGTTGAAATATTACATAACAGACGAGTTACAAAAAATACACACAATAAAATTGAAAATCTTCTCTCTTCTCTCTTTAACAATGTCAAATTGAAGACGTTTTATCACCCGGCGTAACTACTTGGTACTCATAGACATAAGAGAGATAGACTGCGGGTGTAGGTTAGCGAGAGTGGCACCCGTTGAAGCGAGAGCCAGATACATAGAAGGTATATCCAATAGAAGGTATGCTGTCTCTTTCTAACGCATGTGCGCGAACATGGTTAGAGGTGCCACTCTCGCTAACCTATACCCGCAGTCGATCTTTCTTATGTCTATGTTGGCACTAAGTGAAAAGGGTTATAGGTTGGTCATTTACCGGAAGCAGAATTATTTTATTAACTGGGCGCTTATACATGCTCATGCTTGTTTTAACCTTGATAACCTGGCAGAGACTGTCCTTACCGGGATAGAACTGAGCAATTCGAGCTAGTGGCCATTTCAACATCGGAACAAACTCGTCTTTAAAAAACACAACATCTCCAGTCTGTAAGTCTCTGTTCGGGTGAAACCATTTCGAGCGTTGTTGCATGGTATTCAAAAAATCTTGATGCCACCTCTTCTAAAATTGATTGCGCATCAAGATTAGGAGGTGCTACATAGAACGAACTGGGAATTCTCATTTGTTTCAACAAACGGTTCAGCTGGTGTTTTTAACGTGGTACCAACTAAAAAATGACCAGGTGTTATCACTACCTTTTCTTCTTCATCGGAACTTAAGGGAGTTCTATGGTTACGTCCCTAGTCAAAACAAGTGCACTTTTTATCTCTCGTTGATTCGCTTTATTACTGATGTTTTTATAAATAAAGTTACACCAAATACCAATAATATTTTCATTTTAGATAATTATATTTATTCTAATAGTCTTAAATATCGATATAAAGTTCCATTTAGAAGTTTATTTGACTCATATTTTGAGATTAAACGTATGTTTTTCGCTTTTAGACACTTTTTTCGTACATTAGAGGCATCCAATGATACTTTTGCAGACAAGAAATCTTCACAAGATATTTGTCTTTCTATTACATAAATTTTCAAAAATATCACAGCGTTAATTTCTTTCTTATACGCAAATGAATACAATGGAATCATGGTTTGCCATAAGAGCCTATGTTAAATAGCAAAAATTAAAACATTAATTTCTCGATTACTAGTCAGCCCAGAATCTTGAAATTTTACACAGGGTTTTCTCACACAGATATTAACCTGCCTACCAAATTTCATGATTTTCTTAGCGTTATTTCTATTTACCATAGAACTCCCTTAACCCATTAACGCCCACGGGGACACTTTCCACCACTTCTTCAGAGCTCTCTACATGGGATAAATTTGAGTCTCAAAAATTTTTGAACACATGAAATTGATAGATTTTTTATCGATCTTTCCAATGGTGACATCCAAAATTAGAAAAAAAATTTTTTACTCAAAAATGAGTTTGTGTAAAAAATACCGAATTTTTTTTTTTTTTTTTTTTTTTTATTGGATTTTGTATTAACTGTCCGTTATGGAATCATCTTGAAACCAATTTAGATGGTGGAGGGAATGTCTGAACTTCAAAAAACTGTACTTGGAAAGTTAATTTTGTCACCTGAATGATCTAAAATGGCGTCCAAAACGAGAATTTTCTCTTTTCGAAAAAAATTATAATAACAAAAAGGGGGGGGGGGGGCGGGGGAATCTGGGAATCTGGGATCTTAAGATTATTTTCCTCAAAAACTATCATCTTTCAGGAAAAATTGCAATCAATAAAATGTGCTTAGAATTCATCAAAGAATGCATTAGAATTTTTTCAGAATTTTTTTTTGAATTTTTTTTAATTTATGAAAAAATTCGAGAATTAAAATTTTCAAAATTGTCTCCAAAAATTCTGCAAAAACTCTATTGTATTCTTTCATCAATCCTAAGTCCTTTTTGTTATTATAAGTTTTTTCGAAAAGCTTATAGTTTTTTAGTTAAAGCGTCCTAAACATAATGAGCGAAAATTCTCGATTTGGACGCCATTTTCGATCATTCAGGTGACAAAATTAACTTTCCAAGTACAGTTTTTTGAAGTTCAGACATTCCCTCCACCATCTAAATAGGTTTCAAGATGATTCCATAACGGACAGTTAATAAAAAATCAAATTAAAAAAAAAAAATCGGTATTTTTTACACTTACTCATTTTTGAGTAAAATTTTTTTTTTTTTCTAATTTTGGATGTCACCATTGGAAAGATCGATAAAAAATCTATCAATTTCATGTGTTCAAAAATTTTTGAGGCTCAAATTTATCCCACCTAGAGAGCTCTGAAGAAATGGTGAAAAAAGTGTCCCCGTGGGCGTTAATGGGTTAACGGGCAAAGCGGCCGAGAGTTCAGGCAATTTTCGATGGAATTTCGGCAACCTTATAACTTTAATAGGTGTAAGCTTGGATTTGGCCGTGAGTAATTTCACAGAACAGCCACCTTGGCGTGGGACTAAAATGCCCACCGTTTGACTCTGAAAATCGGGACAAAAGTGACAAATATTACCCAAGTACTGCATTTACGGGGCAAAAGTAAAAAAAGTGGGGCGAAAGTAAAAAAGCGGGGTGAAAGTAAAAGCAAGTAAAAGCAGGTCAAATTCCTCTTTTTTCAAAAATGTATGTTCTACGTATATGCACGTACTAGACTCGTTAAGTACGCAAATGCTCAGTAGCTTCACCTCTCGTGCAACGCGCGGTAGCAGAATCGAAGAGAATCTGGTAGATGCGCGCATATTTTAAATCAACCTAATAACACAAAAAACGCGTCGGATGAGTCGGCCCTCTTATGGTCAAAATGTGGTGACACTCAAGTGTGGAATAAAATACTAGTAGTAGGTGTACCGCTATAGCGAGACAGATAGGTATCAGGTTACACTTCCGGTGTCATCTTCAAGTGTGCACTTGACTCAAGTGTTTATATAAACATCTCTTATCTTAAGTGTTTGTTTATATAAACAGTGGCCAAAACAGTAGCAAAACAGTAGCAAAACAGTAGTTAATTATTGTTTATTTATATAAACAATGATTAATAGCCTATTGTTAATGAGCTACTGTATAGCTCCTGTTTAAGTGTCCACTTGATGGCGCCGTAACCTGATACCGCTGTTCTCGCTATAGCGGTCATGACGTAACCTGCTGGCCCACTATACCCGTCATGGCGCCCCCACTCCTTCGCAGCCAGCGCAGGGTATTGGTGCGCTATACCAGTCACACACCCCCACTCTTTCGCAGGCAGCTTGAGCGCGTGGGCGCGGTGGATGTAGAGGGCGGACTACGCTATACTTGCCACGCGTGTGCCGGTAGTTGGCATCCCCACTGAGCACGTTCCGTGTGCTCTCTCCGGGTGTCTTCAGCGTACTGCAAGTCCGGTGGCTGAAGAGGAGTGGGCATTTTTGCTGTGTGAGAGAGAGAGAGAGAGAGAGAGAGAGAGAGAGAGAGAGAGAGAGAGAGAGAGAGAGAGATGAGTAAGCGCTCGCTTGCGTGGTATCAAACGGTCGCTATACTCGCCCCGCTACTACGAGAGAGAGAGAGAGGGTGAGGAGGGGATAGCGTGGGATTGTTTTTCGGTGGTGGTTCAAAATAATAATTTGTATTAATAATTAATAATTAATATTTTTATTAATTATAACGCACACACGTACAAGCGCATATTTGATACGTATATGCACATGCGTGTCACGTGTTCGCAGACACGTACGGACACGCAGTGCACACACACACACGCACACACACACATACGCACATACACATGTACATTTTTTCAACAGTACTTACTGCTGTCACACACATGTACAAACACGTACAGTCGCACACGTATCCGGTGATACGTGTAGGCACACATGTGTCAAGTGTTCGCAGACACGGCCGGGCACACAGTGCACACACACACACACACACATACGCGCCCACACACGCACAGTTCTGCGCCCGCACACACATATTGCACTATACGGCTGCACTGGTGTCGTCTGTTGCTGCTGTAGACGCAGGAATTTCTGCTGCTGCTGCTGCTGCTTGTGGTGGTGGTGGTGGTGGTGGTGGTGATCGCGGTGTGTCCATTTCGTTGAGACACTCGCACGCGGTTTTTTTGCACTCGCAGCACTTGTACCGGCTGCACCGCCAGCATTGTTCCCACGATTGGCCCTCAGGGTCTCTCCTCAGAGTGCGGAATATTATTCCACACGAATTACACCATGTGCCCGTTGCAGGGCTGGGCTGCTGCTGCTGCTGCTGCTGCTGCTGCTCGAGGAGTTGCACTTGGGCTTTTATTCCTTCGACTATTTCCGCAGTACGCCTCACACCGCGCATGTAGCGCTCTAGTCTCTTGCTCGCACTAGCGAGCTGTTGTCGCATGGCGGCAATTTTTTTACCCGTGTGCTCCATCGCTGGGGTAATACTGACGACCGGCGAGCGGTGACATGACGCAATGCTGCGTGGCGCTGGTGGCGGCAGTGGTGGTGGTGGTGGTGGTGGTGGTGGTGGTGGTGGTGGTGGTGGTGGGGGCTCCGTTAGCCTCGCTCTGGATGCCCCCACTTTTATTGGCGGCGGCGGCGACGCATGCGTAATGAGCACGCACTTTGTCGGCTCATGCACAGTGTCCGCTGTCTCTTGGTGCGTAATGCGTATATTCTTTCTTGATTACCATCTGGAAGACGTATACGACTCATGCACCGAGTCCGCACACGTTGCCTTTCTTCGCCGGACCAGGCTCCCAGAAGTACCATTGTATCCGCCGTCAGTTTGTCGTATACTTCTTGTTTATCACGAATGTGGTTTTCCTCGCTGTGCAAACGCTGCCTGGCACAATCCAGACAGCGGACACTCTTATTTTGAATCTTCACGGTCATCCGCTCGATGACCCTGTCGGACGCCTCTATCTTTTTATAAATATTATATTGCTCGTTGAAGACAGTTTGTAAAATATTCTCGATAAATTGAAAATTTTTCAATGTTTCCATGTTGACGGCGACGATGACGACGACGACGACGACGATGACGATGACGATGATGATGATGGCGATGGCAGCGATGGCGATGCTGTGGCTGTTGGCGATGCTGTGGCTGTTGGCGGCGATGGCGATGCTGTGACTGTTGGCGGCGATGGCGATGCTGTGGCTGTCTAAGGTTGATTGGTACTGTGACAGTGTGCGCCCCACGCTTTTATGTGCACGACCGTGGAGGGTAGAGTGGGGAATAGTGTGAGCGATGAAAAAGTACCCGATTAAGCGCCGTGGTTTATGGCGGCTAAAGCGTCGAGAAAACTGCCTAGGTTGGCCAGAGTAAACACATGTTCCCTACAGAAACTCTCGGTTTCGGGGAATAGTGTGAGCGATGAAAAAGGACCCGATTAAGCGACGTTTCTTAAGGCAAGAAAATTTCCAGCGTTGGTGGGCGTCCCGAAGAAAGCGGGCTGCTCGGGGAAAGTCTGTACATTTTTGGTGTTGTGAGGTATTTACGTCGTACTTACGACGTACTTACGAGCGGTAAACGAACTATCAGACCCACAATGCTAGCCTGTATTTAGATTTTTCTCTAATTTTGACAGGCAGGCAGGCAGGCAGGCAGGCAGGCAGGGTGAGTAATGGTTTTGTAAAACAACACCCCCGACTGTAGCGTACTTTCGAGCGATAAACGAACTATCAGACTCACAATGCTAGTCTGTATTTAGAGTTTTCTCTAATTTCGGCAGGCGGACGGGCGGGCGGGCGGGCGGACAGCCAGGGTAGAGTGAGCAATGCTTTTGTAAAACAATACCACCCGACTGGGCACGGTACAACGGTTTGTATAGTTTTTATCTCAAGTGTGCTTCTCGGCTTTCTCGTCAAATCAATGGGGGTCGTATTTTACGGCACTGGTCCCACGCACGTACGTTTGAGGAAGTGTTGTTCCTTTTTCTCAGCTGGAGTGCCTGCATAGCGCTGCTATTTTTTTCGATGCCCACTCTTTTTCATAAGATGTTTATTTTGACTCTCGGAATGTTTCGAAGAAAATGTGCTCACGGGGTAGGACGCTGTCGTCAACTTCTTCGAGATGACTAGATGACTAATTTTTTATCATACGTTTGTTGGGGTGCGTTTCAAAGATGACGGGTGTGTATAAGAAGTCCAAGCTTGCGTGCGACGCACTCAGTCTATTCAGAAGTTTCGAGATGGATAATCAGGCAAATAGTTCGTTGCGGAAAGCCGTGTTACGGCTCGCGGCTAGAGCCCGTCACGGCAGAAACCCCGCGTGGCTACGCCGTTTACGGCGTATGTCGCGTGAAAACTTATCAGCGCAATTACGACTACTACTAAGAATGGCAGGGTATCGCGCAATAGTGCGACTTTACAACGCATTCGCTTGTTCGCGCGAAGTGCAGACCGTCATTGAAGATGATGTCTTCGAGCGCCGATTAAGCGGGTTACCCGTGTTTCGCGATATTGCGAATGCGCGCACGGAACGTTTAGGTAAGTCTAAAACTTTCTTTTTTCAAAATAATTTTCCTTTACTTTTTATTTATTTACATATTTTTATTTACAGCATTTGAGAGCCTCATTCGCGATGATTCGGATACGGAGCTATCCGATAGCTCGAGTGCGGCCACCGATGAGACAAATTTCGAGCCAAGCGCGTCAGCCATGTCGCCGCAGCACTCGGCGCGCACGGGTGGGGTATTTAATCCTGTAGCGCGACGACTCAACTTTGAGTACAGCGATACGGAGAGCAAAGCCGCGGACGAGCAACCGGTTGTCGCGGACGACGCGCGCAGGTCCGAAGATGACCATCCCGAAGACACCCAGCACGAAGATGCCCAGCCCGAAGACGCCCAGCCCGAAGACGCCCAGCCCGAAAGTCCGTCGCTCATTGCGTGGGAGCGTTTCGACGACGACGAGGATGAGGTGGGTGAGTCGGAGACGGAAGAGGAGCGAGTGGCGCGAATCGAGGTTGATAGGCGCCTGGAAGAGCTGATGTACAGGGATCTCGCGATTGCCGACGCGCTTGAGATGTACGAGCGTCCGCTAGTGACACCAGCAGAACGACGTCTTATCGCGAGCCACCCACCCAACGTGAATGTCGAAGATAACAGCACTGCTGCAAACACTGTGCGTGCCGATCGTGAACGGCTGTTGACGAGCCTGCAAGGCGTGGTAAACATGGTTAACACCGTGTACAACCACAATTACCCGTCGCATCGTCGTGTCAACGAATGTAAGTAAAAATATATTTATTTAAGGGCGTTTCTGATTTTGTTTTTTTAAAAGTCAAATATTTTTTATTATAGTTATCCGCACGCGCGATCTGATGTATCGGGAAATTCGTTCGTCGCTCCCCGATGTCGACGGTTTGCCGGAGTTATACGAACAAATAGCGCATAATCCGCAGGCAGTGATGCAGCGCTGGTTTCGCGACCAGGCGCAAGACGAGACTTCGCCGCTATATACCGACGCAGACCTCATAGATCTTGTAAAGCGAATACTCGAAAGTTTTGCCGGCTATTCCGAGCCTTAAATGTAAAAAAAAATCAGAAACGTTTAAAAATAAAAAAAGTTAAGAAAATATAATTTGTTTTTGATTTTTTTAGCGAGTCCCGAGTCCCATTCGTCACCACAGGTAGGCGGCGGCGTTTATAGCAGCAACAGCAGCAGCAGCAGCAGCAGCAGCAGCGGCAGTGTCGTGGCGGTCAGCCCCGAGTCCGAGAACAATGAAGTTATACAGCCCGTCGCCGAGCGTTTCATCGTTGCAGCCGAGGGTCAACAGTACCTGCGACGGTTTGGCGTCCAAGGGCGCACGATTAGTTTTAGAATAGGTGAACCGCGCGAGGGAGAAAATGTTGTATTATGGATGGAAGCGGCGGTTAGCGATATCCATAACTACATAACCGAGCATGTTCCGGGTAATAATTTAATCAGTGTGAGGGTGGGATGCGAGCGGTTCGCGCAAGGTCCCGCGGGGCTCTCGTTCAGGCCTATAGAAAATTTCACCGTCGCTGATTTATGGAATCTAATTAGTTCCATATGTCAAAGTAATGAGATTATAGGCATTGACGACACGTTCATTTTACAGGCTTATTACGTTGAAATGCCCGTTGGTGCAGGTAGAATACGCGGCAAAGCAGCTCTGACGGCGTCCAGTCTTCAGAAGCGCTCAATAGTGTCTATACAAAATGACGGTGATAATCTCTGTTTACCGCGTGCGCTCGTAGTGGCGAAAGCGCACTTGGCGCTCAAGGGGCGGGATTGCGTGGAGGCGCGCAAAGAGTGGAAAAACATACGCGATTCACGGCGCACCCTGCAGAAACAACGCGCGGAAACACTCGTGGGTGATGCTGGTGTGTTTTTACCACGCGAGGGTTGCGGGTTTCGCGAGCTGTTAGCGTTTCAAAATTTTTTTGTCGCGTCGGGAATCGCGATCGTTGTTTTCGAAATTGAAAATTTTGGTAATGGCGATGCGCCGCTTTTCGATGGCCGAAACACGTTCGAAGAATTAAATACTCCTCTTCACGGTGTAATTTATTTAATTTTTGAAGAGCGTCGACGTCATTTCAACGTAATTTCGAATTTATTCGCGGCGGCTGGTGCTCGTTTTTTTTGCTCTTATTGCAACAAAGGGTATCTCTGTGTCGACCAGCACGCTTGTTCGCGTACTTGTCAATGTTGTTTCGTAAGTCCGCCCTGCAGGAGCGACGGCGTGGAAATGATCGAGTGTACAGACTGCGGGCGCAAATTCTTTGGCCACGGATGTTTTGCGAAACACAAGCAGGCGAGGTCGTACAAAAAAAATAATAAGAGAGTCTGCGACGTTGTGCGGCTGTGCGCGCACTGTTTAAAGATTGTGAATATTTTCAGACAACAACACGTGTGCGGTGTCGGTTACTGTAAGCAATGCATGAAACACCATCCGTTTAACGATCAGTGCTTCATGCAGCCTATTATTGAAAACGACGCGAACGCGACTAAAAAATATTTGTATATTTTTTATGATTTTGAAACACGTCAGGACACGCCGTACGCTCAAAACATACAGCTTCACGTGCCGAATCTCTGCGTCGCGCATCAGGTCTGTACCGACTGCATGGCTATCGACGATATAAAAATTATCTGCAACACATGCGGAGCGCGCGAGTTTGTTTTTACGCGGGATCCGGTGAGAGAGCTGTTAGGTTTGTGCATTCGGGTAAACACAGCTTTCGCGGAAATTATATGCATCGCCCACAATGCCAAAGCTTTTGACGCGCAATTTATTCTAAAAGAACTAGCCGAGAATCCCGAGTATAGTTCACCCAGTGTCATTTTGAACGGTCAAAATGTAAGACTGCTCAAATATGGTCGCACCAAATTCATCGACAGCATAAATTACTTTCAGATGAAATTAAGCGCGCTGCCCGTGACCTTTGGTTTGCCGGAGAGTGTTAAAAAGGGCTATTTCCCTCATCTGTTTAACACTCTCGCCGCTCGGGACTACATCGGTCCTCTACCACCCGTTGAGTTTTATGGCCCCGACTCGATGAGCGTAGCCGATCGCGAGGTTTTTCTTGCCTGGCACCGTGAAACGAGTCCGGACTATATATTCGACATGAAAAAGGAGATTGTCGAGTACTGTCAAATGGATGTAGAAATTCTCAGGCGGGCATGCATACAATTTCGGAAAATTTTTCTAGATGTGTCTGATACGGATCCGTTCGTATCAGCATGCACTATAGCGTCAGCGTGTTCGCACGTTTATAGAAAAAACTTTTTGACCGCGAATACCATCGGCATAATACAGCCCAACGGTTACAGACGCGCCGACAGGCATTCTCAAAAATCTATAGAGTGGCTACTCTGTTGCGAGCGTGAAATCGGCCGAGAGATCGTACACGCGGGGCGCGCGCGCGAGTTTCGTTTGTCGGAGGGCTATTTAGTGGATGGCTACCTGCCA
Organism: Torymus aiolomorphi; assembly: GCA_036365515.1. Taxonomy (NCBI): domain Eukaryota; kingdom Metazoa; phylum Arthropoda; class Insecta; order Hymenoptera; family Torymidae; genus Torymus; species Torymus aiolomorphi. Next base: position 85,408,945 of record CM070877.1, read on the forward strand.
CCAGCCGCCACCGTCGCCGCGCCGGACAAAGGAATTGTTTTCGAATTTCAAGGTTGCTATTGGCACGGCTGCCCGCGGTGTTTTCCAAATATGCGCGATTCGACAAAAACCCGTTTCAATCAAACTTTTGCGCAAGCTTACGAGAGCACTTGTGAAAAAATTATACACATGAGGCGAGCCGGTTACGAAGTGCGCGAGATGTGGGAATGCGATTTTGAGCGGTTAAAAGAGCAGCAACCAGATATCGCGCGTTACATCGGCAATCATCCGATAATGTGTAAAATCACGCTTGACCCGCGCGACGCGTTTTACGGTGGTCGCACGGAGAATATCGTCACCTCTTACAGAGTCGCCGCGGCCGAAGAGATCAAATATACGGATATTTGCTCTCTACCCGTATACTTGTAAAAGAGGTCGTTTTCCAATTGGACACCCGCGTATTTACAGCGGGGGCGAATGTGCCGCTCTAACGACCGGTCAAAACAACAATCTCGAGAGCGTCGAGGGCCTGGTTAAATGTCGCGTGTTACCGCCGCGTGATTTATTACTGCCTGTGCTGCCTGTAAAAATGCACAATCGCCTTATTTTCGGGCTATGCCTTTCTTGTTGCGCCGAATTACGCGAGGAGGACTGCAATCATGAAGAAGCGGAAGATCGTGAATTTACAGGCACATGGGTTGCGCGCGAGCTGCGCAAGGCGATAGAGTTGGGCTACAATATCACCGAGATTTACGTGATATGGCAATTTGAGAGCACGCAGTACGACCAGCGCACGGGCGAGGGTGGTTTGTTCGCCAACTATGTAAATACTTTCCTTCGACTGAAACAGCAGGCCAGCGGGTGGCCGAGCTGGTGCGGTGACGACGCGTCGAAGCAGCGCTACATTGACGAGTACGAGCGCGACGAAGGGATCAAATTAGACGCTGATAAAATTGAAAAAAATCCCGGTTTGCGCTCGCTCGCCAAGTACTGCTTAAATTCACTCTGGGGCAAGTTTGGGCAGCGCTCTAATTTAAAGCAAACTGAAATTGTAAAAACGCGCGAAGACCTGCTGAAACTGTTAGCTGCGCCGGAAAAAGAGGTTTTCGATGTACTGCCAGTGAGCGAAAATCTCTTGTACGCGAATTGGTGCTACGTAGACGACGCTGTAGAATCTGCCCGCGGCACATGTGTTGTATTAGCCGCGTACACGACGGCCCAGGCACGTCTAGAACTTTACAATTACATCGAAAAGCTCACAGCTGCGCGGGTTCTCTACATGGACACCGATTCGTGTATATTTAAATGCACACGTAATAATCCCGACGAATACAGGCCTGCTCTGGGTAGTTTACTCGGCAATATGACCGACGAACTCAAGGTTTATGGCGAGGGCTCATTCATCACGGACTTTATCTCCGGGGGGCCAAAATTTTATGCCTTTCGAGCCTTTGTCCTTTCGAGCGGTGAGACTGTCGAGTGTTGCAAGGTGAAAGGCGTCTCGTTAAATAGTTCAAATTCGCGTAAAATTAATTTTGACAGCGTGGAGCGCTTGATTGCTGCGTACTTTGAGGGTGACGTCGCACCTATCGTTCTCAATTACAATGCCATCAGACGCACGCGCACACACGAGGTCATCACGCGCGCCGAAAAAAAGTCCTGCTCTGTAGTGCTGAGGAAGCGAAGGTACTGCAAATGGTACTTCGCTCCCTTTCGGCTACAAAGCGGAATAGTAATAATTTATATATTTGTATGCGTCGTTGTTGTTGTAAAAATAAAATGTAAAAATATATATAACTAGTAAAATAAAAATATATTTATTCTTTTGAAAAAAAAATTCATTCATTTCTCCTCGTCCCCCCCAGCTGCTGCTGCTGCAGATAAAAAAAAAAAGTTCTAATTGTTGTTGTATTTTAACCGGTTGAAAACGCGGTAATGTGCTCGTCCCGCGGCAATGTGCTCGTCCCCGCGGCAATGTGCTCGTCCCGCGGCGAGGAGCTGACCACCGCGGGCAAGCGTCCACCGCGATGATTCGCGCACCCCCGCGGTCGACCAGCGGCCCCCGCCCGCGCCGCCGCCGCCGCCGCCGCCCCGCCGCTGACGCTAATGTTCTTTGGGGAGCGGCGTCTCGACTCTCCGCGCGCGCGTGAGTATTATAAAAACGTCGGACTGTCGAGTGGCCGTGGTACTCTTTGTCTTTCTCGTCGCGCGCGAGGTCCTCGTGAAAAAAACATGGACATTCGTTGGAAGCATCCGTTTACCTGCTGCGTGTGCGGATCCACAGGCTGCGGGAAAACCCTGTTCGTGCAGCGCTTTCTCGCGCAGCTCCCGGCAATGTGCGATGCCAGCTTCCACCGTATATTATTTTATTACGCCGAATGGCAGGAGGCATACCGAACAGCCTTTAAGCCCCAGGCGCCCACAACCATCGAGTTTCGAGAGGGACTGCCCCAGGCAGTCGACTATTCACGGGACAATGACAAAAAAAAATTACTAATCCTAGACGATCTCATGCGCGAGTCTTCGAGCGATGTTATTTTGGATTTATTCACGAAAGGCAGTCACCACAAAAATATAAGCGTCATATTCATCACGCAAAATGTTTTTCACAAAGGTAAGGCACAGCGCGACATAAGTTTAAATACCAAATATCTCGTGCTGTTCAAAAACCCGCGCGACAAAGCACAGATACAACATCTGGCGCGACAAATTCACCCGGAGGACTCGCTTTTTTTACGCGATGCGTACGTCGATGCGACGCGCTTGCCGCATTCTTATCTCTTTATCGATCTCTCGCAGGACTGCCTGGACGCGTTTAGATTTCGTAGCAATATCTTTCCCGACGACCACGAGCCGCATTACGCGTACGTGCCAAAGCACCTTAAAACACGATGATCTCGCCAACCGCGCGTCAGTTGGAAAAAAACTATGGCAGCGGGCAGTCGCATCGGAGCCCAACGTCGGCGCCGCGGGATACAGCCGCGCGGTAATCATTTTTCCAAGAAAAATCTCGCACTCCTCGGTGCGCTCTATCACGGCGATAAGAAACATCGAGCGGCTATCGCGCGCACGGCCGACAAACCACTCGTCAAGTGCATATGCGAGTGCGCGTTGAACGTTTTACAAGGGGTCGTAAAATTGAGCGATACCGACAAGAGGCGATTGCGCAGACATAAACACGCGCTTAGAAAGCTGAGTGACGCACGGGGAAACGGCGATTGGCGCACAAAGAAACGATCGATTGTTCAGAGTGGAGGATCATTTTTACCGCTCTTGCTCGCCCCGATACTCGGAACGCTAATCTCAAAAATATTTGGATCGGGTGGCGGCGCCGCCACGCGATAAGATGGAACGGGCACGCAAGATGATACTCGTACCAGAGGACACGTTTCAAGCTGCGCAGCATGCGATGACGTCATCCACTCCGCCCGATACAACACAGCCAAAAGAGTCGGGGGGAGAAAAAAGTTTACAAACACAGGGTGATAACTTTTCACGATTAGACGCCGAAATGTACGAGGTTCTACGCTCAAAAACGGCACGCGATGATTACGAAAAATGCCTAAATTATCTACAGATTTTACGTTGCTATCTTTTTTTCCGAGACAGCGAACGAGCGACGGAGCGCGAGACGAAGCGCGAAATCGACGAAATAGAGGAGGCGCTCGGACCACTCAGCGAGGAAGCTATACTCGAGAGCCTGCCAAAAATACACGCACCCAAAGCGCGCCGCATGCTGCACATCTGGAAAACAAGAGTGCCCAATCGCCTGAAATGGGACAATACAGGCACTGTGAGCATCGATGGCCGCGTCATACCTCGCACAAACATAACAGAGTTATTGCTCGACGCACTGCAGAAAAAGAAAAAGACAGCGGCAGCAGCAGGAACAGAGGACGAAGCACCCGTTGGCCGCTACGAATTTGCGAAATTTCTCAAAGCGAGCGACACGCCCGCCGATTTGATCGGAAATCCAAAAGTTCTGAAAATAGGGCAAATACTAACAGCCAAACGACGCTTGCCAGCGCAGTCGTCTACAGCAGCAGCAGCAGCAGCAAACGACTCGACGCGCTCACCGATTCTCACCCGTAATAAAAAGACCGTCAGACAAGTGAAGAAAAACTGGCTCAAATTTGACCTGGCGTGAGAGAGAGAGAGAGAGAGAGAGAGAGAGAGAGAGAGAGAGAGAGAGAGAGAGAGCAATGGCTTACGAAAAGCAGTACTACGATCTCGAGCACGAGGCGGGCTACGCGGGCGCGCGGAATCTCCTGCGTTTGAACGCAGCCAGCACAGAGGCGAAGAAGAAGAAAATTTACGACTGGCTGAGCAATCAAGACGCGTACACGCTTCATCACCCGATAAAAAGACGCTTTCCGCGACTCACCTACAACGTGAGCAACGTCGACGACGTGTGGGAGTGTGATTTACTGCAGCTCACATCGATAAAGGATTACAACGACGGACACGCTACATCCTCGTAGTCGTCGATGTACTCGGCAAGTTTGCGTGGGTTGAACCATTGATGGATGAAACGGCACGCAATGTTGCCGACGCATCCGAGCGCATTATCGACAGAGCACAACCACGTTTACCCTTGTGCGTGCAAACCGATCGAGGCAAAAAATTTACCGGTGCAGCGTTTCAAAAACTTCTTGACCGACGGGGAATTGACTTTCGCGTCGCCAGGAATCCCGATATCAAGGCAGCAGTCGTCGAGCGCCTCAACAGGACACTGCGCGAGCGAATCTGGCGATATTTTTCCCACCAAAACACCAAACGATATATCGACGTTTTACAAAAAATTGTCCACGCGTACAATCATTCTCTACACAGCGGCACCCGAATGCGACCCGCCGACGTTGACATCTACAACGCCGCGCAGGCGCGAGAAAACTTGACCAAGCGCGCGAACTCCAATTATCGGTGGCAACGACGGCAGCGCCACCACCACCACCACCACCACCGCGTCGGTGCGACACATGGTAAATTCAATGTGGGAGACCTCGTGCGCATCAGTCGAACAAAAAACACCTTCGAGCGCGGATACGAGAACAATTTCAGCGAGGAAATTTTTAAGATAGCGCGCGTATCGCGACGGCAAGGGCTGCACACGTACATTCTTCGGGACTTGAACGACGAGATCATAGACGGCTTCTTTTACAAAGAGGAACTCGTACGCGTCGGGCGCGAGCGTCTGGCGCCCGATAAGAATTTCAAGATCGAACGTGTCGTGCGCGAGAGAGGGCGCGGCGCCAACAAGCAGCTGCTTGTCAAGTGGCTCGGCTATCCAGATAAATTTAATTCTTGGGTAAAAGCTAGTCAGCTCGAAAAAATCGCGTAAAAAGCAAGCAAGCAAGCATGGACACGTACGAAGATTTTTACATGGTGCTGCCTAGCAACAGCAGTATGAATTACTTTCCCGATAATAAAACTAGCTGCTTCACGACGCACTTACCGCGCGAGATCAAATTACACGGCGAATGGCTCGTCGGGCTGGTGGAAATACACGTGCCATGCAGCGTCGTACATTTTCAAGAGGAGGACGCCTTCTACAAGTTTTCCACGTACGACGACGACGACGCGCAACTCGTGGAGGAAAAATATTGTAATATACCCGTTGGAATTTATGACTCACTCTTTGAGCTGGCGGACGCGATAAACAGCTCGAATGAAACCTATCGGCATCAAATGCTCGAACCCGTTAAAACACGTCGCGGCTATTACGCGATAAGGCGCAAGTGCGACTGTGCACAGCTACATGAGACTTATTTCAACGAAAAAATGCGTCGTATATTTGGCTTCGATGACACTCCGGAGAAGCAAAAAATACCTTTTACCACTCTAAACGACGAGGGCAAAAGGGACATAGTCGCCGCGAGACCTGCATCGCTCTCTCGAGCAATTCCCGACCAGCTGTATGTTTACACAGACATATGCGAACCCTACACAGTGGGGGATACCCAAGCGGCACTCTTGCGCATAGTTTCCATGGATACCTTTAAATTCAGATATGGATGCAGCACTGTCCAGCGCTTCGCACCCGCTCACTACATACCGCTTCTCTATCACAATTTTAATAATGTTATTATAGATATAAGAGATCAGCACGGGCGGCGCATACCATTCGAGTATGGTACGTTGACGGTGACGCTACACTTTAGGCGCAATCGCTAACATGGCACATTATACTCGCTATTACGACGAACAGATCGGGGGTGGCGTGAGAAACGTTTTTGCCGGCTCGCCATTTCAGAGGGGCCGAGGTGTAGGCGCGTGGCTAGGTGGCCTCTTTCGCCGCATTCTGCCATATGTCACGAGCGGCGCTAGGGCAGTGGGTAAGGAGACGCTGCGCGCAGGTATAAAAGTTCTCGACGACGTTGCCAACACAGGGAGCAGTTTCAAGGAGGCTGTAAAAACGAGGGCCCGTGAATCGGGTCGAAATCTCAAGCGTAAAGCGGCCGAGAAAATAGCAGAAGTTATGAAAGGTTCAGGCTATAAAACAACCAACCGAGTCAAACGTCGACGTCAGTCGCGAAAGTCACGCGGCCCCGTTCGCACCGTGCGCCCCAAACGCAAGAGGGCCATAAAAGTGCCAGCATCCGGCGGACGAAAATCGCAAAGAAGGTAGAAAAAAACGCAAAACACCGACGTTTCGAAGCGTTAGCGATATTTTCGGGCCAAAGTAAATAGAAAAAAAAAGAAAATGTCTTTCTTACACTCGCACTCGTCAGAGTGTATGTCGAGCGAGCTTGATCTTTTTACACTCCCCGCGACTCAAACTTCGATCGAAGGCAGCAGTTTTCTGAACTATAAGCCCGTGTCGTCGATCAGCGATGAAGGCGACGCGCCGATCGAATTTGTCGTACCCAGCGCCAGCGAGCATTACATCGATCTCACGCACACCATGCTGTACGTAAAGGCACAGATATTACCGATCGCCGATCCCGACGTGAATTTAAAAGTTGCGCCCGTAAACAACCTTCTTCACTCAATGTTCAATCAAATCGATATTTTTCTCAATCAAAAACTTGTCTCGCCGCCAAACAACGCGTATCCCTACAGAGCTTACATCGAGTCGCTGTTGAGTTATTCACCGGCAGCCAAAGAGTCTCATCTGACGGCTAGCCTCTGGTACGATGACACACCGGCTTGCTTCGAGGCGACCCCACAAAATCAAGGAGCGGGCTCTAACAAGGGCCTCGTCAATCGTCAAAACTATACGCTCGGCGGAAAGACATTCGACATGATTGGCCATCTGCACTGCGACTTGTTTAATCAAGATAAAATGCTTATCAATGGTGTCGAAATGCGCGTGCGCCTAGTGCGGAGCAAAGACGCCTTTTGTCTGATGGACAGCACAGACGATGGACAATTTGGCATAAGGATAAAAGAAGCTACGCTCATTATTCGTCGCGTGAAAATAAACCCCGGTATTTTAATCGCGCACGCCAATACTTTGGCCAAGGCAACTGCCAAGTATCCCATAACGCGCGTCGAAATCAAAACTTTCACGCTTCACGCCGGTATACACGGCGACAGCATCGATAATGCAATTCTAGGCCAACTGCCGAAACGCGTAATCATCGGTTTCGTAGATAACAGAGCGTTCAACGGAAATCGACGACTTAATCCTTTCAACTTTCAACACTTCGACATAAATTACCTCTCCCTCTACGTCGATGGTGTCCAAATTCCGAGCAAACCATTACAGCCACACCTTACCGGGAACAATGCCTCGTTTATCGAAGCCTTTCAAACACTCTACTCGGGCACCGGTATACATTTCCTCAACGAGGGCCTCGGCATAAACAGAGCCAATTATTCACAAGGCTATTTTCTCACAGCTTTCGATCTCACGCCCGACTTATCGGCTCACTGTCACACGCACTGGAATCTCGTGCGGTCGGGTAGCGTGCGTATAGAAGTAGGCTTCGAAGTCGCGCCGACAACTACGATAAACTGTATTGTTTATGCCGAATACGATAACATTCTCGAAATCGACTCCACTCGACAAATTTTATCGGATTTCAGTGCCTAAATGCTGACGTCAGCACTACAGGTGGCGTCAGTCTCGCCGGACGTAAAAAGTGGGGGACAAAAGAGGTGGAGGGTGCGCTAACGACGTACGCTCTATGCCACCTCGCGTCACTTCGTTTTTTCTCTCGCACCCGGCAGCATACACGCACTTTTGCGCGCGCGCACGCGCACCCCAAACAGCATGGACTACGTAATAGATATTCAAGGCTTCCGTGATACCGCAAAAAAATTTTTGCCAAAGGAGGTGGCAATCATTTGTCTGCAGAAAAAAATTATGGATCACTGGATACAGCCGCCCTGCAGCTTCGATGACTTGCCTGATGAGGTTAAACAGACCAATACTTACTGCGCTGTTGGCATTCATGGACTTCATTGGTTCGAGGGGGAAGTGAGTCTTCGCCAGTTGCATCGACATCTCTACAATATCGCCCGAGGGGCGAGAAGAATTTACGTACACGGCGAGGAGAAGGCCCGCTACATCGAAACACTATTTGGACGCTGTATATGTAACTTGGAGAAATACGCTTCTCCAACATTTGGCAAGTTCAACAGTATTTTTCCAAAAAACACCGTGTGCGCCACGCATTCGCAGAAAAAGCAAAAAGAATTTTGTGCCTTATACAAGGCTAATTAAATAAAGAAATGGCTACGCTCGCTACTACCCGAAGAATGGCGGCTTACTTCGAAGGAAAGGGTGAATAGTGAAATGTATTTTTCAGCGCTTCACGAGTACCACAGCAAGGAGAAGAAAAAAACTCTGCGGATTGTAGAGAAATCGGACGATGATGATGACTACGAGGCAAAAGATACAAATAGCAACGATTCGAATAGTTGCAACATATACTTCACAGCTGACGGCGACTCTGCATCATTGTCTCAAGAATGAACACCCGAGAAATAACACGAGCCATCAGTGGGCTCGCTGCTAATTCGATCGGAGTCTACGCCGCTGACCATATACCATGGCGCTTGAGCCTTCCCGCAGCCGTCGTGACTAATATCGACACGGCGGATAAACCTGGATCTCACTGGGTGGCATTCTACATAGATCGTCATGCAAGAGGCACCTACTTTGACAGCTACGGTCTGGGACCAAAGTCGCGCTGGCATCTCGACCGACTCGGAAGAAATTGCAAGCGTCTCGTGTGGAACAAGAAAAAGTTGCAGAGCATCGATTCGAAAGTCTGCGGTGAATATTGTATTATGTTTTTGTATTTTATGTGTAGCGGGCGTAGTTTACGCACTTTTTGTCAAGTCTTTACGCGCGATTCTCGCGCGAACGACAAATTAGTTGCCAAGTTTTATGAAAATGTCAGGAGAAAAGGTCGCGATAAAAAACTAAGAAAACAAAAGAAAATGCGTCGCGTGAACAATTTTCCGCGGGCAACTTCCGCAGGGGCAGGATTTTGTATGCAATCGTGTAAACCATTGTCGCAATAATGATGATGTCGCCGTTCTTCGTTCTATTGTATGGTGTTAATTTTAATGATTTTTCTTCTTTGTGTGTATGAATAGTTTGTAGGCTTTTCTATGCGCTTTGTACTTTTAACATTTTAGTTTAATATCCCTGGAGCAAAACACATTCAATTTTAGTTTGTAAGTAATCAGTCCCGGTTGTACGCGCTGCTTTAAAATTTATGTAATCATAGTTTGTAAGTTTTTGTGTATTTTTACTATGTAAGTTTTTTTCTTAATAATCTGATCGATCGATTAAACTTTTTTTTACCAAAACGACTTCTTTCATTTATCGAACCCACACTCTTCCAGTAAATTATCCGATCCCCTTCGTTTCCTCGAAAAAAAAGTAATAGTCGGGTTTCATTTTTGTTCACACACACACACACACACGCGCGCATGACTAAAAACACGATGAAACGCGTTGCTTGCAAGTCTAGCCTTGGCTTTTCTTGGAATAGTTATCGATATTTACGCACTGATCGCGTTTCTCTCTATTGAACAAAACTTATCTACACGTACGTGACTAAAATTGATGACCTCATTTCCGCTGTTACCGAATACTCAAGCGTAATAAAATACCTCTTGAACTACGATATGCATCGATTTATCAAAGGCAACGTTAAAATCATGCTTATCGATAAATATTTTCAAAACAAAGATATCTTTCTCTTTGAGAATAGATCGTGTTTCTCTCTTGTACATTTCCGGTGTTACCGATGAACTCACGCGTAATAAAATACCTCTTGAACTACGATATGTATCGATTTATCAAAGGCACCGTTAAAATCGCGCTTATCGATAAATATTTTCAAAACAAAGATATCTTTCTCTTTGAGAATAATTTTTCGCACAAGGTCTTCCCCCACCACCACCACGCTCCAACAGCATGTATACGTCGCGATCTGTCATTGGATAAATGCTTACCACCACCACCACCACCACCACTGCCACCCACTGCGCAAAGGAGGGAGGTACGCGCTCGTACGCGTATAGAGAACCATAGGGCATCGCGAGCGGGATAATATAGTAGAAGCGCAGCAGCCGAAAGCACGACATCTCTACCGCCGAGCAGTATTTTCTTAAAAAGAAAGCACGAACCGCACTGTACACTATCTAAAAAAACACATCATCTCGGGCGTTGCCGTCAGTATTTTTTTTTATTAAAAGTGCGCGTAAAAAGTGTTAAAATGAATCAAGAGAATATTCCGCACACGCTGCTATTCAGCACGTGCTACGCTCTCAATAAATCGCACTCAAAGTTTGTCTATCTCGGCTTACAATACTTCGGCAAACAGTTTCGCCCTGTTATTCAATTTGGCGGCGGCGTTTCACCTCACAAATACGTCACTATGGACAAACCTAGCTGGGAAAAATTCACGGAACATTTTGTCACCATTCAAGAATATCTGATCAACGAGAATTGAACACCTAGAAAAATCATCCTACCCGCCCACGACATTTCATTGATGCTCTGCTACAGCTCAAAAGCCGTATCCGTCAACCATAGTCGGGAAATTACACCACCTGACTTCTCGAGCTGCTACGAACACGAGGCCCAGGACTGGGATACCGCCGATGGACGCAGTCCCTGCCCCACGCACGGCATAATACACGACGACGATACCGTCAGCACCACCAGCACCACCCCCACCACCACCACCGCTGCAGCCACCGACGACGACGAACCACCCAAAAAGAAGAGAAAGATCGACATTTTACCGAGTGTTGTGATGCAGTTAAAGACATTTGCGCACTTGAAAAAATTACGCGAGTGTATAAATTTTAGATTCAAACAACTAGAAAATATCGTGATATTTGTTAATTCCGCGGTAGAGTTAATTATTAATAACATCAAAATAAACATTCGTGAAAAAAACGACGAGAATATAATACACTCATTTTTTGACGGCATAACTTTTCTAAAAATATTCGACGAACTAAAAGAAAATTTAAAATCTAATGTGAGCGATCGCGTAGGTTATTCAAACTTTAGAGAAACCGACGTAGAGAGATTGTTTTTAGAACTTCGCACTCTGTATTTACACATTCTGGAAAAAGAAGTACACGAAAGCATCCAATAAATACACATTATTCGCACATTTGATTTTTTACTTGCGTCATCATCATGCCCATCACCACCACCACATAAATATAAGTAAAAGACAACACCGCGATAAAACAGTAGAGCTGCGATCCTCATCGAGACAACATCATGGGACCGCCGTTCAGCAAACCAGCCGGCAAGCCGGAAGACAAACAGCCTCTCGTCGATAATAAAAAAGACCATTCCTCCACGGATAAAGATTCTGCCCGTTTTAAATCTTTTTCCACCAACACCCACTGTTTCCCCAAAAAGAAGGCTCCTCCAGATACAGCTAGTCGTCCCCACCATCATCATTAAAAACTAATAACACAACCAAAAATACTACACTATGACAGACAGTCCACTACACACTCCTCGCGCCATTTACCTGTAAAATTTCTTAGTGTCTACGTACACTATTATGTGTTATTTATGTAAATGTGTGTGTATGCATGTATGGTGTGTTAATAAAAATGTGATTTATGATTTTTTACCAAAACAATTGTTTTCATTTATCGACCTCACATTCGTCCAGTAAATTATCCAATCCCTTTGTTTCCTCGAAAAAATAATAATCGAATTTCGCCTTTTTTATTCACACATACGATTAAACGCGCTGCTACCTGCAAGCATATCCATTTGTATATCTATACAGTACCTTTCCCTCCCATCCACGCAAGCGAGCGCTTACTCATCTCTCTCTCGCTCACACCAAAACTCCCCACTCCTCTCGAACCAAGCGGCTTGCAGGCACGCATACACAAACGCACACAGCAGTACGCCCAAGCCACCCGGAGAGAGCACACGGGCGATCCACCACAGGCCCGCGCTCAGCGGGGTGCCAACTACCAGCACACGCGTGGCAAGTATAGCGTAGTCCGCCGCTCTACACCCACCGCTGCGAAGGAGTGGGGGGCGTGATGACTGGTATAGCGCACCAATACCCTGCGCTGGCTGCGAAGGAGTGGGCCAGCAGGTTACGTCATGACCGCTATAGCGAGAACGGAGGTATCAGGTTACGGCGCCATCAAGTGGACACTTAAACAGGAGCTATACAGTAGCTCATTAACAATAGGCTATTAATCATTGTTTATATAAATAAACAATAATTAACTACTGTTTTTGCTACTGTTTTGCCACTGTTTTGGCTACTGTTTATATAAACAAACACTTAAGATAAGAGATGTTTACATAAACACTTCAGTCAAGTGCCCACTTGAAGATGACACCGGAAGTGTAACCTGATACCTATCTGTCTCGCTATAGCGGTACACCTACTACTAATACTATATGTAACACGAGTCGAAAGTAGATATTCCCTTTGGGTGATTACTGACCTCGCGAGAAGATTTTTCTCTCAGGTAATTACTGCTCTTGCTTTGGGCAGTAAACGCAGGTGACTATCTGCTACTTTCACCCCCTGTTACACAATGTACTATTTTAACACACCCAATCATAAAGTTTGTACTTTATTCCAGCCGAAGTGGGAATAAAGTGCTACGTTCATTCCTTACCCCCACTCTAGTTCCCAGCGCAACGCACATGTGCCCTCGCCTTCGGCTCGGGCACAAACAATGCGATTCGCTGGAAACGAGAGTGAGGTTAGGGAATCAACATGCTGCCTTTTTTCCCTTATCGGCGGGAAATGAGTACTAACTTGATGATAGTTGTATTAAAAAACCGTATATTGCACTCGTAAATATAGTGGGGTATGCGAACCTGCGCGTTTGTCGCCCTCGCTTCGCTCAGACGACAACTCTCGCGCAGGGAGCACAGAGCGCACTTTATTCCCTTGGTGCATAATATACTGTTTTATTACTTCTTGAGATATTCCTCGTCCCGGAACCATAAAAAATGGGGTCTTGGAACCGGCGAATAGCTGTTTATGTAAAAAGATAAAACCTATACCATAAAGCAATTAATTAATAATTTTTATGCAAAATACTTTAATTAACATAACTTATATATGAACCGAATTTGAAAATTTATCTTGTTACAATATACGAGTTTGTTCATACATTGTATTGGTATTTTATAAATTTATTCCAGTAAAAAAATGCATAGAAAATGAAGAAAAATTTAATACAAGTGATTGTCATGTAGTCGCCAGTAGTAGTAGCAAGATAGAAAATATAGAAAATAGTAGTATACAAAATCCGGAAGTTTGCCACAGTGACATTGAATTTGAAGATAACGATGTTTCATTATTAGATACTGACATTGTTACTGAGAACGATGAATGTGATACTATCTCGAGTTGTAGTTCTGAAGAAAGTGCAGTGTTTATTGAAGATGAATCTAAGAAAAACGAGATATATAGCAGTAGTGATAGTGGATCTGACGAAGAATCCGATGAAGATGATGAGACACGTTCAAAATTTGATAGTAGAAATTTGTATAACATGAAAAAAGACAACAGAATTATGTTTGGAGCTTCTAATTAACAGTTTCGGAAGTCCTTTTAATGTTAAAAGGCATTATCATCAAATTCAATATGACGCGAGATATGCAAAATGCATTATTGCAATTAATTCAAACTTTGGCTGGATTGAAATTTGATAATTGGAATTACACACCCTACTTGATATCAAGGATGTTTATAACTCCATCTGATACGATTAAAAAACATTATTATTGTAGCAAGTGCAATGTGAAATTACTTCAGATTGAAGGTGCTGTAAATATTTCGAAGTCAGTGGAATGTGAGAAATGCAAAAAAATGATAACTATATCATCAAAATCACTGAATTATTTTATAACAGTTAACATAAAATACCAGTTACAAGTTTTACTGAATCGTCCTGACATCCAAGAAAATATGGATTTATTTAAAACACTTCTACATAATAATGATACTATAGAGGATGTTACTAATTGTGAATTATATAAAAATATACAAAAGGAATTTCCTGATGCTTTGACATTTAATTTTAACGGTGATGGTGCACAATTGTTTAATAGTGCAAAAAAAAGTTTGTGGCCACTTCAACTTTACATCAATGAATTAACATCCATTGTTCGTTTTAAACATATAATTGTAGCTGCATTGTTACAAACAGAAAACGAACCTACAGCGGATTTTATGAATCTTTTCATGATTACCTTTGTGGAGGAGTGTGAAAGTCTTCGGTCTGAAGGTATTGATATAATTCATCATCGCACAGGAATAAGTATCAACAAAAAAATTCTCCCATTATTTGGTTGTACAGATACTGTGGCTAGACCGTTATTTCAAAATAGAATTAAATTTAATGGAAGATGTGGTTGTAGCTATTGTTATCATCCTGGCAAATATGATGGTGGTTCCATGCGATATCCTCTTCTTGCAAATGATCCCCAAATACGATCACATAATGACCACGTAACAGATTTACAAAAGACATTAAAATTTGGAAAATGGATAAATGGAGTGAAAGGCGATTCAGTTTTACTTCAACTGCCAATTTTCGATATAATTTGGAGCTTTCCTCCAGATTATATGCATGGCACCATATTAGGGGTGGTACGACAACTATTCAGATACTGGAATACATTTTATTTTGGTAAATCTGATCGCGACGAAATTAATAAACGAATGAGCAATATAAAACTCTGCAGAGACATTCGTAGAAATATTCGTCCTATCGAGTTATTTGACAAATACAAAGCAACTGAGTTGAAAACATGGTTGCATTTTGTAAGTTTACCATGTCTGCATGGAATACTTCCTAAAGAACTATTTGATTCATATGCTTTATTTGTTTCAAGTATCTACATGCTTGTACAGAAATCAATAACTGACGCTGATATTGCTAAATGTGAATTTAACTTGATGAAATTTGTAGGTGAAATTGAGATTTTTTATGGAGTTCCATTTATTACTTTCAACCTACACTGTCTAATTCATTATTGCCTAGCAGTACGTAAAACTGGTCCTTTATGGTGTACGTCAGCGTTCCCATTCGAAAATGGCATATATAAATTTCTGAGAGAGATAAATGCCCCGAATGGATGTGTTAAACAAATAGCCGACAAGTGGTTAAAAAGTGCTGAGTTTCAGAATTACCTAAAAAATGAAAACACATGTTCTCCTGCTATCGAATTTTGTAAATCACTTTTTTTTTTATAGACAGCAGTTACAAAATGTTACTATAATTGGTACAGCAACATTAATTGGAAGTGGAATTAACAACATTGGAGTTCAAAATTATTTCCGTAATTTTGCTAAGGATGAAACAATTGTTGTAAAAGTTTACGACCATTGTATTTATGAATCAAAATTTATTCATACTGTAAAGTACAGAGTGAGAAAAACCGATGATTCTGTAATCCAAACTGTTACTGGACAAATCTTACAAATATACTATTTTGTAATCTCAGGAAATGTTTGTTATACAGGGTGTCCCATTTTAATTTACCACCCCCTAAAACAGGTTAATAATTTGCTCTGAGAAAAAAATGTTTCAAATAAAATTTGTTGGGTTCGAAGGGAGGCATCTTTTGGCTATTTCAGCTGTGACCTTGAACATGACCTTCAAGGTCATTTGAAGGTCACGACCAAATTTTCATATGAAATGTGCATATTTTTATGGCGGATTCGGATTCTACTAAAAAAGAGAAACACTTTTTGTCTGAATCATTTTTTGAAAAAATCCCAAATTTTTGTTGTAAACGGCTTTAAAAAAGTTGAAAAAATCACTAGATATCTCTACCTTAAACTGAGGTTAGAATTTTTCCCACAGTTAAGAATGATTTTGATGAATGTTACTAGATTCAATGAGGGACATACTGGTGACCTTCACCACGAACTTGCTTAAGAGCCATCAATGTCATTTGAAGGTCATCAAGATTTATTGAAGGTCAAATGTTTATTTACAGGTAACCATTACATTTTATCCGAGGAATTGGAAACGTACACAATTTTACAAATTTAAGTCAAGTATGACCTTAGCCATGAACTTGTCCTTAACCAACAAGGTCATTCGAAGGTCAGTCAATTTATTTAACGATAATCCTCGATTTTTATTCCGGGAATTGAAGCTTGGCTATGACCTTGACCTCGAACCTAAAATTCATTTTAAGAAAGAACCATCACTTTAATGGAAAATACTCTCTTTTTTAAAGAAATGAAATTACCAAAAATTTATTAACAGAAGCAAAGTTCATTAGAACGCTAATCTGATTCAAATGGGAAACCACAGTTTCAATCTTTGCAATGGAAAATGCGAAACATTTTTTATCACATGGCGGAAGTTTGCAATCTTCGTGGTATGTTTGACATTCTCTGGGGCAAGTTTTACGTCATCTGGGGCAAATTTGACATCATCTGGGGCAAGTTTGCGGTCACAACTGGGACAAGTTTGACATCATCTGGGGCAAGTTTGAGCAGTAAGGGGCATGTTTTCAACTGAGAATCAAAATCAAGCTTAGCTTTTTAATGAAAATTATATGTACATATTTTAAATCATATTCGGATTCTCTGATAAAGTACGCATCTTTTTAAGAAATATTTTTTCGTAAATGCTTTATTTCTCGCTAAAAGACACTTTTTGCTTCGTTATTGTACTATTGGTAAGGCTTGTAAATTCTTACAGCTCCTCAAAGCTTCTCATCATTAGGTTTTCATTGACTTTCTGAATTTCAGAGTAGAAAAATACTTATAATAAATTATTTCTGGTAAGATTAAATATTCCCTAAAAAATCTACCTACAACAGATAATGGCTGACTACACGCCAGTAGAGATAGTCAACATGATCAAGATTCTGGGAGAATGTCACGACAATTACAAGGCTGCAGCGAGGCTGTACGCTGAAAGGTATCCGGATGCTCGTCATCCTACTAGGAGGAATATTAGACTTCTAACGATAAGAGCTCAAGAAGGTAACTTAAGAAGGAAGAGGCGACGGACGGGCCCAAGAGAGCATATTGCGCTTGGGGTTCGTGCTGTAATTGCTGAGGATCCTCATATTTCGACGCGACAAATTCAGCGAATGCATGGAGTACCTAGATCAACAGTTTCCCGTGTATTGCGTCATTTTAGATGTCATCCATATCACTTGCACCTTACACATGCCATTGAGCCTGGTGATCCTGCCAGGCGACTTAGATTCTGTCAATGGGCGGAAACACGAATGCGCATAGATCCATTTTTCTTTGATCGGACTCTCTTTACAGATGAGGCAAAGTTCGACAATATGGGAGGAGTTAATCTTCATAACGCGCATTATTATGCAGAAGAAAATCCACATTGGCAGCGAGATCACCGTACACAAAGACGGTGGTCAATTAATGTTTGGGCGGGCATAGTTGGGGAATACGTCATAGGTCCAATTTTTTATGACCGTAATTTAAACAGCGAGCTTTATTTAGATATTCTCGAGAACCAAATTCCACCTCTTCTAGAAAACATTCTGCTAGAAATAAGGCGAGACATGTGGTTCCAGCAAGATGGTGCTCCCGCTCATCGTGGACTACTTGTCAGGAGATTTCTGAACGCGACATACCCAAATAGTTGGATTGGAATTGGTAGTCCAATCTGTGAATTCCCTGCGCGATCGCCAGATTTGACCCCATTCGACTTCTTTCTGTGGGGGCCGTGAAGCAGAGAGTTTACGCGGAAGCCCCGACGACGGCACAAAATATGATGGAGAGAATTGTTGCAGCATTCCAGGCGTTCACCCCACAAACATTAATAGATGTCCAAAGAAGTTTTCGGCAGAGAATACAAATGTGCATTCAACAAAATGGGCAATTGATAGAGCACTTGAGGCGTTGAAATTCCCGTGACTAGCTGAACGAAGGGGTCTTGCCTCAAGTGGCTTGACGGAGGAGTCTTGCCTTAAGTGGTTGGACGGGGTCTTGCCTTAAGTGGTTGGACGGGGTCTTGCCTTAAGTGGTTGGACGGGGTCTTGCCTTAAGTGGTTGGACGGGGTCTTGCCTTAAGTGGTTGGACGGGGTCTTGCATTAAGTGGTTGGACGTGAAGGTCTTGCCTTAAGTGGTTGGACGTGAAGGTCTTGCCTTAAGTGGTTGGACGTGAAGGTCTTGCCTTTAGTGGTTGGACGGGGTCTTGCCTTAAGTGGTTGGACGGGGTCTTGCCTTAAGTGGTTGGACGGGGTCTTGCCTTAAGTGGTTGGACGGGGTCTTGCCTTAAGTGGTTGGACGGGGTCTTGCCTTAAGTGGTTGGACGGGGTCTTGCCTTAAGTGGTTGGACGTGAAGGTCTTGCCTTAAGTGGTTGGACGTGAAGGTCTTGCCTTTAGTGGTTGGACGGGGTCTTGCCTTAAGTGGTTGGACGGGGTCTTGCCTTAAGTGGTTGGACGTGAAGGTCTTGCCTTAAGTGATCCAAAGGATACCACTGTCTTTGTTTGAAGCTAGTAACATTCATCTAAAACATCTTATTGCTGGGAAAAATTCGGTCTTGACTTTCAAATGACCTTGAAGGTCATGTTCAAGGTCACAGCTGAAATAGCTAAAAGATGCCCCCCTTCGAACCCAACAAATTTTATTTCAAACATTTTTTTCTCAGAGCAAATTATTAACCTGTTTTAGGGGTGGTAAATTAAAATGGGACTTAATTATTACTTATGGGTTCTTTCTTAAAATGAATTTTAGGTTCGAGGTCAAGGTCATAGCCAAGCTTCAATTCCCGGAATAGAAATTGAGGATTATCGTTAAATAAATTGACTGACCTTCGAATGACCTTGTTGGTTAAGGACAAGTTCATGGCTAAGGTCATACTTGGACTTAAATTTGTAAAATTGTGTACGTTTCCAATTCCTCGGATAAAATGTAATGGTTACCTGTAAATAAACATTTGACCTTCAATAAATCTTGATGACCTTCAAATGACATTGATGGCTCTTAAGCAAGTTCGTGGTGAAGGTCACTCCAGTATGTCCCTCATTGAATCTAGTAACATTCATCAAAATCAATCTTAACTGTGGGAAAAATTCTAACCTCAGTTTAAGGTAGAGATATCTAGTGATTTTTTCAACTTTTTTAAAGCCGTTTACAACAAAAATTTGGGATTTTTTCAAAAAATGATTCAGACAAAAAGTGTTTCTCTTTTTTAGTAGAATCCGAATCCGCCATAAAAATATGCACATTTCATATGAAAATTTGGTCGTGACCTTCAAATGACCTTGAAGGTCATGTTCAAGGTCACAGCTGAAATAGCCAAAAGATGCCCCCCTTCGAACCCAACAAATTTTATTTGAAACATTTTTTTCTCAGAGCAAATTATTAACCTGTTTTAGGGGGTGGTAAATTAAAATGGGACACCCTGTATATATGGAAAAATTTGGCTGATAGGTAGTAATGATTTTAATGGACAGAATGAGTCACCAATAGCTCCACACATTTTCAAGGTTACAAAAAAGAAATCTTCATATAGTATTTTCAATATCAATGAAATTGCACAGAAGGCTGTTGTTATTGATACAACAAAAGGATTATACATTTCTTTTCTTCCAAATGATTTTGAAATACAATGACATCGAAAGTTTTATTTCCAGAAATATAATAAAAAGCCGTATTTTCGGGCATCATCATTTTTCTGTATACGAATATGTATAATATATTTAGTACGTCACCTCAATTTACGTAGTTTACAGTAACTACTATATAATCAAAACTGTTCCACTAAGTGAATAGTATATTTCGACACTGGTGCGGAAGGTGATGATTTACTTTATGTGACGTTTTTCGTACGAGCGAAGCGAGTGAGTAAAGTCACATGAAGTAAATAATCAACTTCCGCACACGTGTCGAACAGTATTTTATACCACGAGCGCCAAAAAATCATACCAAAGTTGTGATTTTAAGGTTACAGTGGTTTAATAGTTTCTTATGACTCGCCTGCATTTTCATTCTTTGATTATTTTCCTATTACACTATAGATTTTTTTACTTAACATCTGCATTTGTATAATAGAGTTTTGTGCTCAAAAGCGTTATAATTCCCTTTTCCACAGATTCAATGAACTAACAATGAACTTCACATCCCGTTAAGTCCCAAAAAAAAAGAAAATTATTTGAAGTAGCAGATCACTAAATTTGATCTATAATAATTTCTGAAATATAGTTTTATGACATCTACAGTTACTGTATACGTTTAGTTGTGCCACCTACTAAAATATTTATTTAATATAACCGTATTCTTTTCTCACTGTAGAAAAAAGTCTTGTAGTATTTGGAACCAAGTGCTCTTACGAAAAAATCATGGTGGCTATCGTGCAGGAACATATTGCACAGAATTTCGCCTTGTTTTCCGGCAAGGTTTCCCTGCAGTAAAACGTTTGCGGTTAAGTGTGTCCTTGTTTCCAGTAGGAATATCCTACAAGAAATCTTGCAGAACTACCATGCAGGATTCCTACAGGAAAACAGTTATGGATTATCGCAACCTAAGTTTCCGCAGAAATACTATGCAGCTAGATTCTATAGGAAAATAGCCTGGAATCATTTAAACTTCTGCATTTCTGTAAGTATATCCTGCAGGAAAGTGGTTTGATACGGTTCCGATTTTTATTTAATTATTGTAAAAATGTTTCATAAATTGTCCAGTAGGATATTCCTTTTAAAAAGGTCTAAAAAATATGGATAGATAGGAAATTTTAAAGGCATTTCAGAAAATGGGCCTACTTCCGACCAATATCAAAAACGAGTCCAAAAAAAAATTATTTTCGATTTTTTCATATTTTTCTTTATTACTTTTAACTGACGTAATATAATCCGATCGGGCCTACAAAAATACGAATAGATAGGGAATTGTATGGCATTTCAGAAAATAGTACCATTTCAGACAGATATCCAAACCCAGAGCCAAGAAAAATTATTTTCGGTTTTTGCTTATTTGTCTTTATTTTTTTTAACCGACTTAATATCATCCAATCGGGACGACAAAAATATGGATTGATAGATAATTTCAACACCTTTAAGAAAATGGCCCCGCTTCTGACCGATATCCAAACTGGGAGACGAAAAAAAAATTTCGATATTTGCATATTTTTCTTTTTTATTTTTTAAATACTTAATATTATCCGATGAACTATATAATTGAACTTGCACAACTTCAAAATGAACTTCATGTACCTGCCAAAGATAAAATTGATAATCTCTGTCCAGTTTCGAGTTACGCCGCGGACAAATTCATTACACACACACACACACACACACACGCACACGCACACGCACACGCACACGCACACGCAGCGCACACGCAGACGCACACGCGCGCACGCACATACACGCACACACACACAGACACACACACACACACACACACACACACACACACACACACACACACACACACACACACACACACAGACACACACACACACACTTTTTCTGGAAAACGCATATTTCGACTCAGGGAGCTCAGAAATATCGAAAAGCTTTCTCTTTGAGAAAGCAAAAGAAATCTAAGAAGTTCCTAACAATATTCTTAGGATTAACCTTGCAAGAATCTATTTCAGAAAATCCTGCATTTTCTTGTATTAATATCTTGTAGGAGTAATCCTGAATGGCAGTGCTGCAGAATTTCTTACAGTATACACTCTGAAAATGTATGCCATACTTTTGTAAAACCCGAAATTCTGAACAAAAAGTTCCTTTACCATTTTTCGATATGACAAGTAGTTTCTTGAACATGGATATATCAAAATTGTTTATTTGCAATAGAAATTGTATATCTATATTCATAAGGTCATATCTATAGATATAGAATTTCTATTGAAATTAGCATATTTTGATACAGTGATGCTGAAGAAACTACTTGTCATATCGAAAAACGGTAAAAGAAATTTTTATTCAGAATTTCGAGTTCTGCAAGAGTATGGTGTGCGAGACATACATTTTCGGAACAGTGTGTATATTCCTGTTAGAATCAATGCAGTGATAATACTCAACTATTTAAGGAAAATCCTGCAGAAAAAACGGGAAATTCCGTGCAGGACGTCCAACGGGATTTTTTCGTAAGAGTGGCTTTGTGAAAGGAATATTAGGTTCTAAAATATTAAACAGCAAATAAACAAATTACTTGACCTTTTTCAATTTTATTGAACATAAAACATTAAATAAAGGTATTAATTACTGTATTTAAAAATGATAATATACTCTAATGAAACATGTTTCAGAACAATGAATATAAATTGCTACCTACCGAACCATTTAATCTAATGAGTGAGCTGCAAATAAAAAAAGAGAAAGTAGAAATGGTTAAACAAGAAAAAGACAAAAGAAAAAAAACAGTGAAGGTATTATAAGCATATCAATAATCTTTTGTAATTAAAAAAATTTTAATTGGCTGCAAAAGCAGCCAAGTAATAATAATTAGTAAATGTTAAAATGTAGTTTCTAGTCTGTGAATGAAACGAAAAATTTATTATTAATTATCTTCATACTACAGATAAACTATTTAAGGATACGTCCAACAGCGGTTCATATGTTGTATATATTTATAATACAGGGTAAAATTGTTGGTAGTTGTCGAGTTACTATAGGAATAAAGTAGTTCGTCAATAATGTATTCTCCTTTATGTAGTAATTTTTGTCCAGTAGTTCATTTTTGCAAGGGTATTCTCGGAGAAATCAACTAAAAATTTATAAGTTGTCTTTATTAGCGAATTAATCCTTTCAGTCACATAATTCAGATACTTTGGTGCAAGAGTGCATACTAGATCCGCCATATTGAATTTTGTAAATCTAATGGCGATTCTATAATCTTTGTTAATCAATGAAAGAATTCCAAGTGTAAAAAGCATATGAGGCGTTTCACGTCAACTGTCCCAGCGCGCGGCGCGCGAGCCCAAAATCGTGCTATTTCTAACTCATGTTTATGATACTAAAATGTACTTAAAAAATGGTTTGATAAGCGTTTTCGACTTATTTTTTCCTCAGCTTTCCAATGACGTAGGCAGTTTTTCCGAAATCTTCCATTTTCACCTTTAAAAAGTACAAAACATATTATATCTCAAAAAGTGTATTTTTAATATTTTTTTTTACCCTCTAGATCGAAAGCTGAGCTATTTTTTACGTAGAAAAAGATATTTTCTAAAGAGTGCCTGAGATGTTTTCTTCGAGAAATAGAACGCGAAAGAGATTTTGAAGGTGAAAATGGAAAATTTCGGAAAAGCTGCCTACATCATTGGAAAGCTGAGGAAAAAATACGTCGAAAACGCTTATCAAACAATTTTTTTAACTACATTTCAGTATCATAAACAAGAGTTAGAAATAGCACGATTTGGGGCTCGCGCCCCGCGCGCTGGGACAATTGACGTGAAACGCCTCATATGTTAAGGTGGTTCTATGAGTTATATATTACTTAAATATAAAATATTCTACCTTGAATTGTTCTCATACTACAAAGTGAGAATCCATATAGTATCATAGACCGGTACTTTAAGTTACGGAAAAAATTTTTTTTAACTAAATTTCAGTACTAACAATGTAGATATCGTCATTGTAAAAAAAGATGCAACAAATCGCTTTAATCTTTTTCATTTTGGCTTCAATTTCAATTTTTCAAAGCTCATTTTTATCTTTGTTGACAAATTAAAAATTTTTTAAAACCTTTAAAATTACAGGCAATTGTTTATAAAGTGTTATACGAATATGGAATGAATTCGAGTCAAACTTGCCATAAATTGCCTGTAACTTTTAAGGTTTTAAAAATTGTTTAATTTGGTCCACAATCCCTCGTAATGAAATCCAACAAAGATAAAAATGAGCTTTGAAAAATTGAAATTGAAGCAAAAATGAAAAAGATTATAGCGATTTGTTGCATCTTTTTTTTACATTGACGATATCTACTTTGTTAGTACTGAAATATCGTTAAAAAACTTTTTTTCCGTAACTTAAAGTGCCGGTCTATGATACTATATGGGTTCTCACTTTGCAGTATGAGAACTAATTCATTGTAGAATATTTTGTATTTAAGTACTATATAACCCATAGAACCACCTTAAGGTATCTCTCATTATAATAGTCGAAATGCCCCTCCTCGGCTTTTGAAAAAAAAAAGCCTTATAAACTTTTTCGGACACTAAAAAAATAAGCTCCCCCCCCCCGCCCCCGGAAACGCCTTCCTAACCACTTCCTGGTCCGATATAACCTCAAAAAAATCGTGTTTTTACATAATAATTGCTAATACAATCCCAAAAACATGCATTTACGTTTAAAATCATATTTTTAAGTTGCTATACCCATATATATATAGGTTGTATTAGTAATTTAAAATTTTATTAACACTAAAAATGACTAAAAAAATCTGAAAAAATTCAAGTACGTGTATTTGCATCTTCTATATACTTAAATTTTTTAAGAAATTTAAAGAACATGCTTCTCGAGATACATACCAAAATAACCTTAAAAACATTATTTTAAGCGGTAAACGCAAATTTTTGCTGGGGGAGGGGCGGGGGGGTGAGGAACTTAGTTTTTTTAGTGTCCGAAAAAGTCTATGAGGCTTTTTTCCCAAAAGCCGAGGAACGGCATTTCAACTATTATAATGGGAGATACCCTTTGTCCACTAACGAATTATATTCTTAAAAACCCATTTTTTTATAATTGTTTATTTATAATAACTATAAACAATTACTGAAAGCGCAAAAAATTTCAAAATCCTGCATGGAATTTGAAAAATATGAAAAAAAGAAGGAAAAGAAATTTGCGGTCGATATATCGGCTTTTGTGACTGAGAGAGTTAAAAGATAAACCTTTAAATTATATTTTGAACATTAGATTAAAGTAGACAGTAGTCACTATTAGATTTTATCAATTACACTACATTTAAAGAAGTTTAAATTTTGATAAGTTAATTAGTAATATATGATACTTTTTCTTTTATATTAAAACTATATGATTAAGGTTCGAAAATCGTTTTCTTTAATAACAAAAATTTGAGTGTGAGAAATTTTGCTGTTCCCAGACTTTTAAAACGCCCTATATATATTTAGATATTCAATTTTTTTAGGTAAATGTAAAACGTAAAAGAAATGAGAACGATAAGCCTGAAGAAACCCCAAAAAAATAAAAAATTGATACTAAATCGGATAGTAAAAAGAAAACGATATCAAAAATTTCACATACAAAAGGTAAGACACAAAATATAGATGAATGTATAACAAAAGAAAAAAGTGATGTAGAGGAAAATAAAAAAAAAGAAATAGTAACTAAAAAAAATGAAAAAGAGAAAGTGAAGGACGACGAAAACAAAATTTTACACGAACATAATTCGATAGAATATGATAAGAAACAGGAAGAAAATAAAAAACTAAAAAAAATAAACAAAACCCAAGAAGAAAAAATAAAGGAAGGTGTAAATGATGAAAGTTTAGAAGTGGAAAAGAAAATTGTAAAAGATAAAGAGAAAAAGAAACATATAGAAACACATAAAAAATCCTTCCACAACAAATCAAAAGAAAAAGGAGAAATGAAGGAAGACCAACATTTAAAAAAAGAAATAAAAGACTTGAAGAAAATATGAAGGTATTAGAAAATAAGTTAGATAAGGAATGAGAGGAGAAAGAGTATATAAAAAAAGAATGCGAGGAACTGAAGAAAAAAAACCTCGATTTACAGGACAAGGTCATCCATAAGATGGATGAATTCGGTAAGACCGACTAATTAGTTGCATTTTTTCTTTCAAAAATTAATTGAGTAAATCTTGAGTATGGTAGTGGACCCAGTTGTCGATAATATAACGAAGAAGTCTCCTTCTATTACCATTAAAAATGAAATTTTATCAGAAAAGTATTGTTTTTTCTTTAAATTTAACTTAATACAGTTAATATTATCCAAATAAAATGATATAAATACACTTTTGCATTGACATGTATTAAAAATACGGTAAAGAAGAAAAAGTCTAACGGCTGCAGTTTTCGATAACGATTTAACACGTCGGACCAGTTGCCGATAAGTAAAAGACCCAGATCTCGATAGTGGAAAAGTGATGCTACGTTAGGTTATGTTGTTTATATCAAAGTGAGGTTAGATTCCAAGAGTATAGAAAGAAACCGTCATGCCTAAATATATTAATACAATTACTTCTTTATGGTTTTTTGCTTGATTACGCTTTATTTATTGTAAAAAATCACTATAATGGAGATTAAGCATCTTTTTCATCAATAGTAAATCGTTATCGGAAACTGGGTTATAGATATATTTGTGAAAGGTATTTCCGATAACCTAATTAAAATACAAAATAGAAAGTAAATCACGTCTTTCCTTGTTCAGTTGTATTTTTTGACTCATCTTTTATGTGGTTAGAACAATAGAGCATTTAAAAATGTCATTTTCTGTGAAAAGTCGTCTCTCAAAGATCCTCTCTCTCTCTCTCTTTCTTAGCCTCAGTGACAGAAAAACGAGTCGAATTGGAGACTGATTTGTAACTTATTTATTTACGCAAAATATGGCACTGTTTGGTCGTGTACAAGTGATTATATTAATCCGTATGTATTTCCAAAGTGAACCGACATTTTTATTTGTCACAAAATTTTTAAAAATAGCGTAAAATTGCATTTTATTCCGCTTTTATCGACAACTGGGTACCTATCGAGAACCTGGTCCACTACCTTATCTAAAATACAGAAAACAATTTTTTAGACCTCAATATCGAAGTGGTCACAACAGATGCAGCTTGTAAGTTAAAGCATTGAAAAATGTCCAAAACATCATTTGTTGTTAATCGCGTGTAAAATATATTAGAATTAATATAATGATCATCTTTCACAGAAAAATATCAATCATTACGTTTTTGCTCGAAAAATAGTATATTACGATACGTGTGACTTAAGTGACCCATTATCGCACGGCGTGAGGTTAGCGCCCGAGCGCAGCGAGATATATAATAACCGCATTTTAGAATAGTTTTGGTACATAATTGGTGTTCATTACGTGTTTGTGACAAGTAAATTCATTATTTCACATATGTAATAATGGGCTATTTAAATCACAGCTAGTTGTGACTTAAGTGCGGATTTAGGTCACACAGTGCAATAAATGATTTTAATCTAAAAATCGAATATTTATTTATAATTATCGTTTACAGCTGCTCGAGAAGTCAATCCTTTTGAAATAATGTCAAAAAGTGATATTGAGGTGGGATATGTAAGAGAAGATGGACACGTGAGTTTTTTTATGAATCTTTTATATTATACATAGAGAAAAAAGTTGAGAAAAAGTGCCGCATGCTCAGTTTTATGTAAAAATTCTCTTTAGTTCTCTCAGGTTCTCACAAAGTTCTTTTTACATAAAAAAAGTAAGCGCAAAACTTCAAATGACCCGCAATAACTGAAGAAAACTAAAAGAGGTTTCTTTGCGTTTACTTACGCGCAACCACGTGCGACGTAATTCTCTCCAGTTTTCTTTAGTTCCCTACATTTCTATTGCTAATTCAATATTTCGAGTTCTGTTAGTTCTCCGTTGGCTCTCACTCGTTCTCTCGTAAACTTTAAGTTATCTTTTTTAAGAGAGAACTGAATGTCCAAAAAGTAGTAAAGTTATTTTTTTTGCTAGGAAAAAATAGACATACTCGACCTATTTCTTAATTAATTTATTTATTTTATTAAAAAATGAACGTTACAAAAACACAGTAAATAAAATATCATTTTCAAACTTTTAGATTCATTGTGGTAACGATATTTATATAAGCTTAACAGCTTATGATAATGCTAAAAGCAATGCCGCCAGGTATGGCAATTCAAACAGTCATTTTGTTAAAGAAATTGCCGTATCAATTATTGGCATTCAGGAATTAAAGGAGACCAGCATTACAGGCAGAGGCTGCCATAGATAAAAAAAAATGAAATAAAAAGAAAAACAAACCCAACAAAGTTAGCTGCAGTATATAGTAAGTAATGATAAAATAAAATCCTTTTTCAGATACGAGTATTATAGGGTAGTTATTTATTAGTATAATTTAAAAGATTAAAGCCGTATTAAAACAAACATAATTATAAAAGATTAATTATATCACTTTTGTATTATTAAAAATATATAAATAACTTAAAACTTTCGAATAAAAAAACAGTTATATTACTATGTAATTATACTAGCTATAGCTGCCACAGTTGTAGCTAGGGTAAGTGTATCAGTTACTGTGCCCATTAAGGTGATGTCCATAGTATTTGAGTAATTAAGTTATTAATTTTCTTATTTTTGATCCTCTCAAGACCTTTATATGATATTTATATATTCTGGAAGCAGAATAAATATGTTACTAATACATTATTATGCGATAAATATTAAATAATTAATAAAATAATAGCATAAGCCTTTGCATCAGCTACTGTATCCTCTAACTTAGTTACTGTGTAGTAATTGACACACTTACCCTATGTGTATGGTAACGTGATGTTTGTTTGTTTATTTTTATTTCGAAATTTGTACTCAAAACACAGTTCATCAACGCGCGCGAAGCGGCAGTTTGATCTAGTGTTAAAACAACAGTAGAAAAGTAAGATATGTAAAGATGCTTTAATTTTCAGGTATTTTTGAATACTATTTGAAAACTGAAATGCTGTCATCTCCTGTGGAAATTGCAGACCAAAGAAGAGAGGTCGATGCATGGATAGCTGCAAAGATGTGGGATCTAAATAGACCACCTAGAAAAACTAATAAGAAATCAAAAAAATGCAAAGATGATGAAAAAAAAAAAAAAAAAGATGAACAAAAATCTGATAAAAAAAAATCTGTCGAAGAAAACAAATCTGATGAAGAAAACAAATCTGATGATGAAAACCAATCTACTGAAGAAAACAAATTTGATGAAGAAAACAAATCTGATAAAGAAAAAAAATCTGATAAAGAAAAATCTGATGAAGAAAAAAGTAATGAAGAAAAATCGGAAGGTGATGGTCCTGATTCCAAAGAGTCAGAATAAAAGCAACGTGGAGCCCTTACCCCTTAGATTATCGGTATTATTGGTATAGATTATCAGATTACAATTTTAAATTATTGTGTTTTTTTTAAGTTTATTTTTGATATCTTGTAATAATAAAATGTAAATAAAGGTATTAATAGATATTAAAAGTATTTATAAAATAAATAAATTAAATCAAAATATATATAGCTTGTCAATTCATACTGTTACGAGTCAGCTCTCGCAACTTTTTAATAATAAAAAGTGACGGACCCTGGGATCGAACCAGAGCCGCCGACTCGTGAGTTCCAAACGCTATCAC
The DNA here is from genome assembly GCA_036365515.1 of Torymus aiolomorphi. Classification (NCBI taxonomy): domain Eukaryota; kingdom Metazoa; phylum Arthropoda; class Insecta; order Hymenoptera; family Torymidae; genus Torymus; species Torymus aiolomorphi. Next base: position 85,438,662 of record CM070877.1, read on the forward strand.
CCTAGCCACGGCCGCCACCGCTCGCCATTCTGCTACTCGGCGTCATATTGTAATTGGACGCCTTGCTTATTTCGTTCTTCTATACATTCGTACGCGTATCCATACGTAACACTTCCACGGCCCAGTAAATCGACATCCTCGTCGATGAAACCTTCTTTATCGGCTCCTTATGCGCTGCTCGGACCTCGTAGAACTGACACGAAGCACAACGAAATTAATTATCCATGAGACTCTTCTTTATCTCTCGTAGGATGCGGTGCAGTCTAGCTACCGGTCCCTCACCTGGGTGCCAAAATGTTACGAGTAAGCTCTCGCAACGTTTTAATAATAAAAAATTGAAATTCGCATATATACTTATTGCTTCGCTTTCAATATTTTATATAATGTTACACAATAGATCGTAATAAGGGCATAGATTAAGATTACTTTAATCAGCTGGGAACATCCGGAGGCGTAATGTGCATTTGTTACAACGACCATCACAAGACTATAAATTAATCAGGTAAGTTTCTTAAATTGCTGAAAAATAGCGCTTAGAACAGATAACAATTAATTATTGTTACTGTGAAACGACACATATATAACCTAAACCGAAATCTTGCCTTAGATGCAGCATTCACCATAAAACACTATAAATATCTCGCGTAGGATTCTTGAAAATGTAGAATTTTAGCGGTAAAAACCGATAGCCCCTACTTTCTCTAACCGTCAAAACGCCCACAAAACCCGATAAAAAAATGCGGCAGAAAGCAATAATTAACTTGATATCCCGATATATACCAATTGGTTAGTAATTAATATTTTATATAGCAATGTCTGTTCAAGCGCGATAAGCGAATTGAAGAAGAACGGTTTCATCGCCTGTTCAGCCAGTGGCATCCGGTAAGTGAACCTCACCTTAGATACAACATTTACCATAAAACACTATAAATATCTCGCTTAGGATTCTTGAAAATGTAGAATTTTAGCGGTAAAAACTGATAACCCCTACTTTCTCTAACCTCGAAAACGCCCATAAAACCCGATAAAAAAATGCGGCAGAAAGCAATAATTAACTTGATATCCCGATATATACCGATTGGTTAGTAATTAATATTTTATATAGCAATATATAGCCTGTTAAAGCGCGATAAGCGAATTGAGGAAGGAAGGTTCCATCCCCGGTTCAGCCGGTAGCATCCGGTAAGTGAACCTCACCTTAGATACAACATTTACCATAAAACACTATAAATATCTCGCGTAGGATTCTTTAGAATTATAGCGGTAAAAACCGATAGCCCCTACTTTCTCTAACCATGAAAACGCCCATAAAACCCGATAAAAAAATGCGGCAGAAAGCAATAATTAACTGGATATCCCGATATATACCGATTGGTTAGTAATTAATATTATATATAGCAATGCCTGTTAAAGCGCGATAAGCGAATAAAGCAAGAACGGTTTCATCGCCGGTTCAGCCGATAGCATCCGGTAAGTGAACCTTATCTTAGATACAACATTTACCATAAAACACTATAAATATCTCGCGTAGGATTCTTGAAAATGTAGAATTATAGCGGTAAAAACCGATAGCCCCTACTTTCTCTAACCGTGAAAACGCCCATAAAACCCGATAAAAAAATGCGCACAAAGCAATAATTAACTTGATATCCCGATATATACCGATTGGTTAGTAATTAATATTTTATATAGCAATGCCTGTTAAAGCGCGATAAGCGAATTGAGGAATAACGGTTCCATCGCCGGTTCAGCCGGTAGGATCCGGTAAGTGAATCTCACCTTAGATACAACCTTTAACATAAAACACTATAAATATCTCGCGTAGGATTCTTGAAAATGTAGAATTTTAGCGGTAAAAACTGATAACCCCTAGTTTCTCTAACCTCGAAAACGCCCATAAAACCCGATAAAAAAATGCGTCAGAAAGCAATAATTAACTTGATATCCCGATATATACCGATTGGTTAGTAATTAATAATTTATATAGCAATGCCTGTTAAAGCGCGATAAGCGAATTGACTAAGAACGATTTCATCGCCGGTTCAGCCGGTGGCATCCGGTAAGTGAACCTTACCTTAGACACAACATTTACCATATAAAACACTATAAATATCTCACGTAGGATTCTTGAAAATGTAGAATTATAGCGGTAAAAACCGATAGCCCCTACTTTCTCTAACCGTGAAAACGCCTATAAAACCCGATAAAAAAATGCGGCAGAAAGCATAATTAACTTGATATCCCGATATATACCGATTGGTTAGTAATTAATATTTTATATAGCAATACCAACGAATATAGACGCATATAGAAGCGTACGGCTTAAGAAACTTTTGGACGAAGTCACTGGATAACAAGCCGATTAGTTCTGTTATCCATCCGCGAGATGGTGCTGACTGCCGCCCAATATATATAGATATATAAGCCTGTATAAGAAGAGTATATATAGATATACACGTGTATATAAGATATCAGACTAATAAAATAATTGTTAATGAATTAAAATAAAATGTTATTTTACAAATTATTATTGTTTTGATTTATTTAAAAGATTTTACTGCATTTAAAATAATATAAACTATTCTATGAAACTGGGTAATGTAATGTTTTTGTTTCGGCAATCGCGCGGGAAGCGTATAATAAGGCGGGAGTGTCTTTCTGACAGCGGAGGCAGGAGTGTTGCAGTTCCGACGGCGTCTTTCACTTCAAGGGTCGTGACTTTCTTTTAAAGTATTTTTATATTAGTTTTTTGAGAAATTTGATTCATGGCACCATCTCTAGCACGTTGTGCGTATGAAGGATGCACAAACACGAAGGCGAAAAACCCTACACTGAATTTTCATCGCTTTCCAAAGGATGAATAACGGTTAGATTGTTTTGATTAACTTTTTCTTTATAATGAATAGTTTTATATTAAATAAATTGAAATTGTTATTATCAAACATTGATTGATAATCTTTAGAGTTATTTTGGGCGAGACCTGGCAAACAATTATTGAAATTATTATTATAGGTTATATTTCTGAGCTAATAATAAATTAATTAAATAATAAATTAACTTTAAAATAATTTTAATTATTTAGCTACTAAATTTATTTTCTTTTTATTTTTTGTAATAATGAAACCATTTAAATTTGACAAACTTTTGTTGTAAGTGTGTGTGTGTATAGGGTGACTATACCAGTATTGGAACAGTCACCAGTTAACAAACATTTTCTTTTTATATATGAATTGTATATTTAACATGACGATAATTTTCGAATCTTTGAAAATTTTTATTTCATTTTATATATGATGTAATTAATAGATGTGCAAATTTTATCAAGATCGTGTTACTTTTTGACATATTTGATATTTAAAAGTTGTTGTTTTTGTTGTACAGTAACAATGGAGGGAAATTGGTTTAACGTTTTTAAATTTTATGATTTTTGTAATTTTATGAGACAATCGAGATGAAAATTTTAATTTGCAATTTTTCAATAATGTTTTTTACGTATCTACATAACATTCCTTTACATACACGCTCATATAAACGACATATGAAAATAATTTTTTTTTTCTTAACTATTGTCGCTATGACTTCTGGACCATCATATGGCGCGTTTTTTATACGAAACCTCAACGCTGTTTTGCTGTTTAATGGATTTATCGTTCGACGTTAAATTGGTGCTATTATTTAAAATATGGGCATTAAAAATTAATAAGAGAGATAAGTAAATTAATTTTGTGGAATCCACGAGTTACTGAATTGTCAGCAGTTTTTTTTTCACAAATCTGTACTTTCAATCTGCTTCTTAAGACTTTATTACGCTGAATTAGTGCCAGACATCGTTGTGTATTTTAATTTTTGCTTCCTCTTAGAGGAAGCTTTGTAATACTAAAATTTTAAGTTTCTTTAAATTGCTCTAGAAATATGACTAAAGGTGTTCGTTGTCGAGTTCTTTGGGCAAAATAATTGGTCCATAAGTTTCAGAGATATTTGAGGAAAAATTAAAAAAATTTTTTTTTCAATCGTAATTTTTCGAGAACGGTTCGATGAATCAGCTCTAGATTTCTAGACAATTTTGTATGTGATATAGATATTATGTATGTGAATTTTCATCAAGATCGTACAATTACTTTTTGATATTCAAAATTTTCCTATTTTACAAAGTCATTTTCTTTGTCGCCTGATAACAAGAGAAAACTTGTTTTAATTTCTTTAAAATTTGACGGAGATGTAGAGTGTATATTATTTATTATATGTGTTTTTAGAGTAAAAGAATTCGTTTATGAATTTTAGAGATATTCGAGGTTAAAACTGATTTAGCCCTCTTTTCAAATCGTAATTTTTCGGGTATATCTATACTAGAAAATGGAAATGACACGTGCTATGCGAGCGCGTTTTTCACTTACTTTTGTTTTTTATTGAGGTTAATTTACAGCGCGCTTCGCCGATACATGAAATTAGCTAAATATGCTGGCGAATTAGAAGCCGAGAAATACGTTTAACAATACTTTTGACTGCACTTCGATATTAATCGCGTTTTCTCTTTTTTTACATTTTATTTGCACGATCAGTTCGTGTTCTATTGTGTTAAATTTTCAAATTTGCCTTTAAAAATTAATTAAATGAATCAATAAATTAATTTTGAGGAAGCCACGTGCCAATGAATTGGCAGCGGTTTTTAATTTATAAAACATCCGCTCGCCTACGCACGAAACTCATGTAGGTGGAAAAAGCGTGTCTGTTTGTTAAGGCCCCCGTTACATAAGCACGTGCACGCGTATGCACGCGTATGCATGCGTAAGATATTTAGTAATTGTCGATGCAACCAACGTGATAAAGGAGTATCTACACTGCGGGGTGCATCATGGAGCGCATCGTGATGCGCGTTCAAACTGCGCGTTCCAAGCTAGGGATGGGCGATTCTACTCGATTCTTTGAGAATTGCCCGATTCTTTTCTTCGAGAATCGATTATTCTATCGATTCTTTTCATGACTCGATTCTTAGTGGATCGATTCTCATTTGACTGAGAATCGAGTATTCATTGCGCATGCGCTATGGACTATCGGAGTACGGCCCTGCCAGGGCCGGAATGGATTGCGCCGTTGCGGTGAGCCAATCAAATTTAAAGATACAGTTCTTCAAGTTGTATCTATTCGATTTAAAAATTTTGAGTATCTTCCAATTCTGGGAATGTCTACTATATTAGATCCTCGCTTTAAGAAAATTCACATACAAGATGCTCTTGATGTAAGCACCGCGTTAAACTACATTTCAAAAAAGCTTGGAGAAGTCAAACCAGGTGCAAAATCTACCAATCGTCCTGTAGCTGAAGTGGAAACGACAAATAGTATTTGGGATTTTCGTGACACATTAAAAGAACCAGAATATCAACCAAATTTGTATGCTACTGACAGAAATCTCGAACTAGAACAATATTTAAAATTACCCCGGATATCAAGAAAAGAAAATGTATTTTTATATTGGAAAAATATGGAAACAAGTTTTCCGTCTTTAAGCAAATTAGCTTTGCGCCTTCTTTCAGCAATCGCTACAAGTGTTCCATCCGAACGTCTATTTTCGAAAGCAGGACTAATTAAAAGAAATAACCGTACCAGAATAACTGGTACGCATTTAAATATAATATTATTTTTAAATTCGTTATCGTTAGAAGACTGGTGTTTGTTTTCATAATAATTTATTTATTAACAAAGTATTTTGCGCTTAGAATGTGATTTGATGTATGGGTATATGAGTGTATCCGTATGCTAATAAACACCATAATAACTTTCTTTCTCCCTTTCCCTTTATTTATCCATATCCTTCTATAAAAATAAGAAAGAAAGGAATTTTAATCGTTTGACATTGGTAGTATAACAATTTTATTAAGTTTTGTTTTGAAAATATTAAGATAATTTCCATATTCTAATTAAATACTTATCCACTTTGTACATTTCCATGGCTTAAAATTTTTAAGTATATTTATGTATTATTCATTTTTCTTTGGTAATTTGGTAAGTAAAATGTAGTAATATGTATAATCAGGTGTAAACACTGAAACATAATTCTAAATTCTTAAATAAAAGTTTTCTTTTTTTTCTTTTTTAGGTGCTTTGTATGATGTGGTATCAAATTCGTTGGATTCAAAACGAATATAAGAAAATTGTAGAAATATCTATTGTTTAAATCCTTAAAATTACATTTGTATCTCCTTTTTTATTTAAAAAGTTATGTATGGTGATATAAAAATTAAAAAACATGAATAAAAATGTTAATAAGCAAATAAATATTTTTTTTTTAAATTAGTACTCGATTCTTCAATTCTTTTCCAAAATAATCGATTCTTAAGTATCGATACTTTTCAAAATTCGATTCTCAGGAATCGATACTTTTTTAAGGAATCGCCCATCCCTATTCCAAGCTGAATTTACTTTTAAAAATATAACTGATTATAAAGATTGAGTACTTACTTATGGTATGAGGGAGTTACGATGACAAAATAACCCAAACGAATATTTAAATTATTTTAGAACCCAAGTAGGCGGAGGATATGAGGTCCACGCATATAAGGGAATCATGTAGACATGAAATATTAAGCCAAACGATTATTTAAATAATTTTTAAACCCAATAGCCGGGATATGCGAGGTGCACGCATATTAGGGAATAACGTAGACGTGCAACAATAAGCAAGACAATTATTTAAACCGTTTTTAAACCTAAGAAGGCGGGGGATATGAGTTCCACGCGTATACGGGAGCGCGTCAGACGTACATATAAGGCAAAATAATTATTTAAATAGTTCTTAACCCCAAGTAGGCGGGGGATGCGAGTTCCATGCGTATACGGGAGCGTGTTAGACGGGCATACAAGGCAAAATAATTATTTAAATAGTTCTTAACCCCAAGTAGGCGGGGGATGCGAGTTCCACGCGCATACTGGAATAAGATATACATGGCAAAACAATTATTTAAATCATTCTTAACCCCAAGTAGGCGGGGGATGCGAGTTCCACGCGTATACTGGAATAAGGCAAACGTGTATACATGGCAAAATAATTATTTAAATCATTTTTAACCCCAAGTAGGCGAAGAGGCGAGTTTCACGCGTACACGGAGGCACGCCAGGCGTGTACATATGGCAAAATAATTATGTAAACAATTCTTAACCCCAAGTAGGAGCGGGATGCGAATTCCACGCATATACGGGAGCGCGTCAGACGTGCATACATGGCAAAGTAATTTTTTAAATAGTTCTTAACCCCAAATAGGCGAGGGATGTGAGTTCCACGCGTATACTGGAATAAGGCAGACATGTATATATGGCAAAATAATTATGTAAACAATTCTTAATCCCAAGTAGGAGCGGGATGCGAATTCCACGCGTATACGGGAGCGCGTCAGACGTGCATACATGGCAAAGTAATTTTTTAAATAGTTCTTAACCCCAAATAGGCGAGAGATGCGAGTTCCACGCTTATACTGTAATAAGGCAGACGTGTATTATAGCAAAATAATTATTTAAATAATCCTCAAGCCCTAGTAGGTGGGTGATGCTCCCGTATACGCGTGGAACTTGCATCTTCCGCCTACTTGGGATTAAGAACTATTTAAATAATTATTTTGCCATGTATGCACGTCTGACGCGCTCCCGTACACGCGTTGAACTCGCATCCCCCGCCTATTTGGTGTTAAGAATTATTTAAATAATTTGTTTGCCTTGTATTATTGAAATAATTTTTTTGCCTTGTATTACACGTCTACGTAACACCCGACTCTAGCTTAAATTCACTCGTCATTTGAACGCGCGCGCTACGGTGTGCAGCGCGAGTGCCCAATCCGCGACAGTCTCTACTGCGCAGACTCGAAGCTGCCGTCCGACTTCGACTCTCTAATTTGGTATTGATGAAGCCCTAGAGCAATTGAATTTTTCAAATTCGGATGATAATTTTGATCACTCGAGAACCACTCGTCAATTATCACCCTCGCTAGAAAAAGTCAACTTTCCTCCCTAGTTGCACCATGTACTATTTTTAAATTAATTTTATCAGATGAATTTGTTGTTTTTGACTGAAAGTTATTTTTTTTAATATTATGTTCAAAATCTATTTTTCAGATTTTTATTTGCTCGGGCATTTTTTTATTTTCCGATGGATTCGGCTCGGTATAGGACTACCCGTTACTTATAATAAAACGAGTATCTGGGCCAAAATTCGTATGATCTATGAAAAATTTTCTGAGAAAATCCATAAACTTGATTACATACGAACGTACATATATACATACATACATGATAGAAAATTCACAAATGAACTAATTCTTGGCGGAAAATAGTTTTTATACAGTAAATTGCTAGTTTTTGGGGGTTACAATCTTTACGATTCGGTAACAAGAATAATGCCAACGTTGATAAAGGCCGATTGAAAAACGTCGCACAGTACCAACCAACTCCTGTATACCGATGTCGCCCTTCGAACAAGACGATATGAGAGCCGCATTTGAATATCACTCTGGAGAAAATATAAGGCTCTCTTGAGAAGCGGTCGTGTTTAAAAATTGTTACTTTTTATCTTATCTTCTTCATTTTTTTTTTTTTTTTATAAATGTGAAGATCTCTTTAAAATTATAATAAAAATTGCTTGTTTCATATCGGGAAAATTACAAAAACTGACCGGAAAAAAAAGGGAAAAACACGGGAATTTTTTCTTAAGTCAGGAGTAAATACCCTGAAATTGTATAAAATCGTTGCGAATCATAGAAAACTGTATTAAAATGCTAGAAACTTTATAAAAGTGAGTCACATATCTACAAACAATTGCTTATAACTTTGCAAGTTTTGAAAATTTTCGAATTTTTTATATTGCTACATCCTCTGAAATTGAACAAAGAATGAAATGAGACATTGCAAATTAAAATTGGATGAAAAATGAAAAAGAATTATGGGTTTTGTTGATTTCTTTTTCAATTGTCGATATCTTCTTGAATAATATTTAAATTTCTTTGAAAATTTTTTGTTTGTTTCTTCAAGAATTATTGTTTCATGCTATATTGTTTCTCAAATTATAATATGTGAAGTAATCATCGTAAAAATTTTTATATTTATATACATATATATCGCTCCGGAACCACCTTAAGCATTTATGTATTTATTTGTACATATGAATTAACCTATCTTTTCATTTTAGTAAAAGTGGTCTTTTTTATATCTATATTTTTGAGAATTATTAGGCAATTAATTTTATAAGGTGATGGCTTTGATATAGCTCTTTTTAAAGATTATATATTCAGATAGTTTTGTTAGAGGATCCTTTTCCTCTCTTATTAACTCGGAGAGGCTCAGGGTTCCGGCTCACGGGTTTTGCTGAAACAAAGCATGCATTTTTTTTCAGTATTTCCTTAAATGCAGTTAAAAACGTTCATAACTTCAGTTTATCAAAGCGTGAGGGTCTAACTCCGGTTCGTTTCATATTTTAACATCTAAAAACAGATCTCAAAGTTTGAGAAAAATCCATGATCCGGATCTGAGATACACTCCTTGTAAGACTTAAATTTTCCCTCTACCAATCATATATTTCGTTTACATAGACAACTAGACTGGATCATTCACTCAGGCAATGACAATCTTCTTAAATTGGATGACAAACAACTGGAAGTCAAGCGACTTTGCAATGACCATTTTACTGCTGACGATTTTGTGGTCGGTTCTGGTATGACAAAATTGAAAAATATAGCTATACCTATTCAAAAGGCTTCAGATACTGATTCGAATGATTCCGGTGACGTTGAAGAACATGATGGCTCTGGAATTGATCTTCCTCCTACCTCTGAAGATAGATCAGTTATTGATTTAGAAACACCCTTTATAAGAGAAAGAAGTAACAACATGCCACAAAACTTTGTGGGAATTGATTTAGAAACATCTTCTTTAATAGAAACTAGTCATAACATTCCTCAACACTTTGATGCAGCAGAGCCATCTTGTTCAGGAATGCAAAGCAAGTCGAACTTTGATTGTGACTCTACCGGAAAATCATTAAATGCAGATGTTCAAACTAAAAAGTATGAAACTTTAGTTCAAAAATTGCAACATGAAATTGCGAGTTTAAAAGAGCAGTTACACAAAAAAGATAAACAATGTAAACAAGAACAGTATGTGACTAAAACAATGAGTGTACGAAGAGATGTGTATAAACAAAAGGCTATTAAACTTTCTAAAGATATTCGTAATAAAGATAAAAAAATTAAAAATCTTGAACGTAAAATTGAAAAATCTAAGGAAGCTGTTTCTTTTTATGACGAGTATTTAAAGCTTAATGCAAATGTATTAAACTTTTTTAAAATGCAAATGAATCATGTCAAACTCAGAAAGTGATCTAATGATGAAAAAGAATTTGCTGTGATTTTATTTTATAAATCTCCAAAAGCTTATTGTTATTTGCGTGACCAAAAGAAGTTTGCCTTACCATGTATTAGTTTGATAAGACGATGGATTAATGAACTTGATTTGGAGCCTGGAAATAACATTAAGTTATTTGAATTGTTAAAAATAAAATCAAGCACAATGACAGTAAAAGAGCGCGAGTGCGTATTATTGTGGGATGAAATGAGCATAAAAACGTGGTTAGATTACAACCCAAAAAAGGATTTGATTGAAGGTTACACTGACATGGGAAAGCATGGTCGCAATGCAAATCGTGGTAATCATGTTTTAGTTTTTATGTTACGAGGTAGGCAAAATGATTGGAGACAGCCTATTTGCTACTATGTTCCCCATAACAGTGTAAATGGAAAGTTATTGCACAAAATCATTTTAGATGTAATAGATTACGTTGAAGGTACTGGTTTTCTATTAAAATCAATGGTATGCGATCAAGGATCGCCAAATCAATCGGCTATAAAAGAATTGGGAATAACCAAAAATAAACCATTTCTTGAACAAAACAATCGTAAAATTTTCTTCAATTTTGATGCTCCCCATTTACTTAAATGCCTTCGTAACACTTTTCGCAAACGTCAATTTGAAATTAATGAGAAACCCGTGTCATGGGATGCGATTCGGGAATTAAGAAATCGTGAAAAAGATCTTCCAACTAAATCTGCCCCTAAACTAACAGACAGACATCTAGATCCTAATGCTTTTCAGTTAATGAACGTTAGTCTTGCGGCTCAAATTTTTAGTAACAGTGTTTCTTCAGCTTTATTAGCAGGCGCGGTCGCATCAGAAAAACCTTTCATTCATCCCGATTGCATTGCAACAGCAAATTTTATTAAAAAAGTAAACGACCTTTTTGATTGTTTAAATAGTAGAAGTTCTCGAGATGTTAATCCTTTGCGTCGTCCTTTGTCAAACTTAAATCCTCAAGTAGTACAGTATTTGAAAGATTCTTTGAATTGGATCGAAACCTGGAAATGCGTTGATAAAAACGGTAATCCGCCATGCTTTGACAGTTTTTATTTGACGATTAACAGTATACTTTTGCAATGGGAAGATATGGCATCAAACGAGGGAGTATATTTGTTAACGACGCGTTTAAATCAAGATCCGTTAGAAAATTTATTTTCTGTTTAAAGAAGTCGTTCTGGTCACAATCAAAATCCAACTGCGATGCAAGTGAGGCATAATTTACAGTATAGTATTACTGCAAATTTAACGTCTTCATCGAAATTAACAAACTGCGAACCTGACGAAACAGTAGCGTTACTAGCAATTTGTACGAAAAGTACTAAGCTTGATTTACAAGAATCGTTAGAAAATATGACCAATCCTGTGCCCGCGTTTACTGAAGACATTGACGATAATACCGATCGTATTACTTGTAATTTTCTTGCAAATGACAACAGTATCATCGAAGTAAATGCAAGTAATGAAGATGATGAATTAATTAACGATGATATTGAAGACGTTTGCAGTGAAATTTCATTCGATGGAGTAAATGAATCTGTTCATTTCGATGAAAATGAAGATACTTCTGTTGAAGAGATGTCTGATTCAGACACAGTTGTAGGTGATGTTGATGATAATGAATTTCAAGAAGTATCTAATTCATTAAATGAAGGGAGTGAGAATTTAAATAATATAGATAGGAGCTTGTCATCCGAAACTTATGATAAAATGAATAGTGTTTTGACAAATTCTCACAATCGCCAAGATTCATGTACTCCTTTACGGGGAGCAATAAAGTATGTTGCTGGATATATAGCTATGAAATGTATTTCAAAATTTAATTGTTCTGATTGTAAAGCTTCTTTCGCTAGAGTTAATTGTAACATGGAAAGTAACGATGATCTATTACTTTTTTTTAAAGCGTATAAAGTATTTAATGTGACCAATGAACTTGGAAATCTTTGCGTCCCTTCTGACGCTTTTTATAGAATCATTATAACAGCTACTGAAACTTTTGATACACTATTTTCTGAAGTAAGTTACAAGACAGAAGTTAGTAAAGTTTTAATTGATAAAATCACAGCTGAAATATCATGCACAGTTTTGGATTACTGACGAACCTTGTAAATCGCATCGTGAGGCTGTAATTGTGTTTTTTGTTAGAGTTCATATTTTTAATAAGGTGAAATGGATAAATTATGATTTGCGAGATGCTAAAAGTTCAAGAAAAAGACATTTTGCTGGTAATAAGCCTAATGCTAAGTAGCAGAAATTGAGTCATGAGTAAAAAAAGAACATATTAGATTTTATTAACGTCTATATTACTTAATGAGAAACTAAATTAGAATATGCATTTTTTAACACAAAGGAAATAATTTTTTTTTTCATGATGAAATTTCAACAAGTTGTTACGCTTATTGTATTGCCTTAAGCTAATATGAATATATGTTTATTTCCTTACAAACAATTATTTTTGTGATTCAATAAAAGGTGACATTTAATGGCCATTTATTAATATAAAGCATGAATTTTAATTATAATATTTATGATTATCTTCAAATAAGTAAAATACTAGTTATTAATTTTCAATTTCATTTTTCTTCATAGAAATTTTTCACTTTTTTCAATGGTGTGTGATAATTTATTTATAAATCATAGATCTTCATGTAAAAAAAGTTTGTTTAGTTGTATTTAATTGTATAAACATTTTTATTGCTAATTTGATAATAGTAATTTCCATTTCGTAGTTACAATATTAATTCATTTTGTAAAATTATTGAAGTAAAATTATTAAAAATATAATGTCACTTTTTATACACTACGATTTTTTTTTATATTGCATGTATATACTATATTAAATTGTAAGAGAGCATTTATACTAAATTATTCTATAGTTCTTAGGGTATGAGCGCTGTCATGCCATATCAATTATCGTCTTTTTGTTTATAATCCATATTTACGTTCATAAATGATTCAGATTATAATACTTTGTTCGGATAATCAGAAAGTACTTGAATTCAGTATTGATTCACGTAATAGATATAAACTTAAAATTAATAACAATTACTTGTAGTAACGTGCATAAAGCAATATAATTTATAATTTTGTTTTATCTTTTGTAATAAATTGTGGTGAATAGTTTCGCATGGTAACTAATTTGCATTTCTTTTTGTAGATTATTGAAATGAAAAAATATCTGATTACAGGCAAAAGATTTTAATTTTTAGTGCATGTTAGGAATATTTAAAAATATTCATCACCCTTTCTTCCTTAACCTAATAATCTTGTGTTTCCTATCCTATCCTGATGGAAAATATCTGCCACCTTCCCGCTCGGTTTCCATCGAATAATATCGAGTTTGCATATTATTTCTATTGTTTTTAAATAATTAATGAAATTAAATTACTAAAATAATGTGTAAAACATATGTTAAAATTATTTATGCAAACACGTATTAACTGAGAGCAGAACATATTAATGAACATTCCATGAATTTAAGTAGAATTAACATTCATTTTGGTAACGCAGGGTCGATTTTTGTATTTTTCAATTTTATAAATCGATACTACCTTTTTTATGCCTGATCCATTACTTTGAGATTGCTGCAGCATATTTTTATCCACAGGGGAGGTATTTTATCAGAATGGTGAAATGTTATATAGATATTTTATTAAATATAATGTGGCCATTTCCTTCAAGGAATATCTTAAATATAAAGTCGTTTAAAATATTTTCCAAATCTGATACTGTCAATTACAAACGGGAGCTATTCAGACACGAAAAAAATTCTTTTCAAAAATAAATAATAGAAAAATTCTCGTCTATAAAAATTAAAAACAAATTGCATAAACTTACAGGCTTTCAACTAGAGGAAAAACATTCCGAAAAATGTAAAAGATGTATTCCCATAAAATTTTTAGATCATGTGTCGACGTAGGGCTTAATTCCCTTAATCACCGCATTTTCTATAGTTTAATCGTTAGGTGGAAATGGTATTGGAAATACCGATATCACATATCATATTAAAATAATTTAATGAGAATATTATGGACTTCTTGCCACGTTTTTTTAAATTTTTATATACTAAACTTTAAACATTTTATACCACTGTAACCTCAAAATCATAACTTTAACATAATTATTCGGCTCTCGTGGTATGAAATACGGTTCGAAACTGGTGCGTACACGGAAAAAAAATAAGACGCGCCTGGTTACAGAAGGTGCGGAACGGATACAGTGCCGTAAGTCCGTAACTGTATTGATGACAGAATGAAACGGTCGCGGTACGCTATACTTGCGCGCGGGACAGTCAAAGGCGCGCAACGCTAGCCGTTGAGTGATGAAACGTCGCTCGTTCCAGTACGCTGGAACGACTGTCGTTTCGCAGCCGAGACGCACGCGGTTTCGGGCTGAAACAACAGAGCATTGCTAAAGTTGCGTGCGATGGCGTTTCGAGGCCGAACGCGCCCGGTTCGCGCGCTGAACTCGAGTGGTTTCCGCACGCTGAAACCACTACTGTTAAACAGCCGAGACTCGCGCGGTTTCGGGCCGAAGCGACAGCGCATCGGTAAAGTTGCGTGCGATGGCGTTACGAGGCCGAACGCACCCGGTTCGCGCGCTGAACTCGGGTAGTTTCGGCTCGCTGAAGCCACTGCCGTTCCACAGCCGAGACGCGCGCGGTTTCGGACTCAAACGACAGCACATTGCTAAAGTTGCGTGCGATGGGGTTTCAGTCCGAAACCGTGCGCTTCTTGGCTGGAAAACTGATTTGAACTATTTTCATGCTGAGACGCGCACGGATTCCATCATGCAGCACATTATTGCTACTTGCAAAACCACTGGACAATTGATCTATATATATGGGAGTCTTTTTCCTTTTTTCACGTCAACGAAAGTACTTTCATGAATTTTTCTTTTTAAATTTCGTTCAACTCGACACTGATTGTTTTTCGTCATTAAACAGAGATGCTTTTGCTCTGTAATCATTAAAGAGATGACCAATACATGTATATTCTAATGGTTTATTTGGAAGATAATCTTATACTCAGTGTACTGGTATGGTATAGCCGAATGCTTGTATGAACCTAAATTCGTTATACTAGTAGTATTCCCCGTAGGAAAAAGTTTTGTGCACAAATAAAATTTGTGCATAAATTTGTGCATAATTTAAAAATTGTGCATACATTTGTATATAAATGCATGCACACGTGCACACGAAAACCGTGCACGAATTTGTGCATAAACATATGCACAATTATTAAATTATGCACAAATTTATGCACAAATTTTATTTGTGCACAAAACTTGTGCATACTTTTTCCTACGGGTCGCTCCTCATGTAGTGAAACAGGGTTTCCAAAAGTAATTTGTAGATCACCCTTGATTCGTTCACAGATTCCGCTATATACAATCGATTATTATCTGTAAAATTATTAGCCGGTTGCATGGAAACGTAAAAAATAATTTTCAATCAAACAATTTATATTCGTCACATTAAAAGAATAACCATAAAAATCTTAACATTATATTCGCTTTATAAATAATTACTTCTTTTTTAGAAAATAGTGTAGTTGCACTGCAGGAGTGCCGTTACTTTTCAAAAAAATTGCCGTTACACTACTTGTGACGCTATACGATTTTTGGACGATAATGGCACTGCTTTCATCAAATAGTGCGACTACACGGCTCTCAAGACATAAATATTTTTGCCGCAAAAATACTGTTTTTATGAGTGTACAAGTCGCAAGCATCACTTACGACTTGCAGATCATCCACTTCTTATCGCTGAGTCTAATTTTTTTAATTCGAAAAGACATACCATACAAATTTTAATTTCATTGTTTTTGAAAGTAGTGCAACTACTTTATGCAAATAGTACTATCACCTTTTAAAAATCGTGTAGCGCTCTACGCAAATATCGATGCCACGAGTAGGGTACAATTTTTTGTAAAGTAGCACTACTACAATAAATTTTATTTGTAGTTGCACTACTTGTACCGCCGCTATTCGTGTAGCAAAATATGTTGCGGTAGCGCAAGTTCGGATTTGCCTAACACTGATTTTCGATAAAACTTTACTGATATCAGTATAAAACATTTATACACGAATTTTCAAAAGAATGTATAATGCTTTCAATGTATATTCAAGTACTTTTTATATCAAAAATTCAAACGTTCGCGCTTTCGCAATACACCATCATCACGTGATCATTTTAATCTACCAATAACAACGATCTGAGTCTTAAAGTATCTTCTTTAGTAAGGAAAAAAATCATATAAGGTAAGTTAGTGCAGGTAAGTTGGTCTAATTTTCAGTTCTATGAAAATTAAATTCGATTCCTTTTTAATCATAACATCGCAGTATCTACTTTTTACGAGTCAATGGACTTGCAAAACAAGATATAGTATTTTGTTTCCATAAATGGCAAACATTTTTACATAATTTGATTCCCGGAAACTGAATAGATCCACGATCTATATACTGAATTTTACATAAATCTTGGAAAATAACAATGCTTTGTAACCAAAATTTTTAAAGTAAAAGGAAATTCAAACTATCCCGTAAAATAATGCATATTATAACAATTTTAGTAGACTACTCATTACTATTGTACGAAAAAATTTTTGACTAATAATAATCATGATTAACTATTAAAAAAAGGTAAAAAATTACGTATAAAACTTGTATAAATTGTATACAAAATTTGTATCAAGTGTATCAAATTTTTACAAATTTTTTCCGAAAAAATGCATATAAAGTTTATACAAGTTTTGTACATATTCTTAGACAAATTTCATATATATTTTGTACAAAATATGTATGTTTTCAGTAGCGACCTGTATTTTACAAAATTCTGCACAAATATGACCAATATATAACAATTTCCATTTATTGACTGTCTGAAAGAGTAAATTGGTAACATGTAAACAGTCGAGTGCGTAACGCGTAAGTCGACAGTAACGCTTGATAGGTACAGAGAAAAATATTTGTGTTTAAAAATTCTTAAAAAACTCGCTGAATGTGTCAGAATCCGACTATGAACTGAAGCCACAATCAGCCTTGCGATGCGAAATTTCTTTGCAATCAAAAAACGGAAGGAATCGTCAATTTTCCAATAATTATAAAAATAATAGCACGTCGTGGATCCATTTTAACAAGATATTTTTTAACAAGATTATATACATATTTACATCTATTGACTTGTACAAAAAAAAAATACCATAATAGTTAGATGCTACGCTCAAAAACAAATGGTAAACGAATTCAATTTTTATGTAGCTAAAAATTGGACCAACTTACCTTGCAAGACACCCCATCCAATTAAAAATTGTTGCTTCTGAAGCCGGTATTGCAAATGACTCGTCAGGTCGACAATTTTATAGAAAGTCAAAAAATAAAGGATTTTCAAATGCGTGTCGATGAGAACAACTATTAATTTGTAGTCAGAGGTGAAAATTGACGTCCAGTGCGCGCTCAGCAAGGGAAAATAAGAAAAGCCCAAAAATTTATTTTTTGCTCTCAGTATTGCTGAAGGCAAATATTTTGAAGAAATACGCATTCGGCAATGGAAAAATGTATCGCTGAAAGTATTGATCAATTTTGATAAATATATCTTGTATTCATTAATAAAAACAGTATTGATTTACGTGATAAATGTTTTATTGTAATAAAAAAAGGTTACGTAGTCAATAATTTCAAATAAAACATTGGAATATACAAGTATTGGTCATCTCTTTAATGATTACAGAGCAAAAGTGCATCTCTGTTTATTAAATGACGAAAAACAATAAGTGTCGAGTTGAACGAAATTTAAAAAGAAAAATTCATGAAAATACTTTCGTTGGCGTGAAAAAAAAGGAAAAAGAGACTCCCACATATAGATCAATTGTCCAGTGGTTTTGCAAGTAGCAATAATGTGCTGCATGATGGAATCCATGCGCGTCTCAGCATCAAAACGCCGTTCGTTCAGTTCAAGTGAGCTCAAACCACCGCCGTTTTCCAGCCAAGAAGCGTGCGGTTTCGGACCGAAACCCCATCGCACGCAACTTTAGCAATGCGCTGTCATTTGAGCCCGAAACCGCGCGCGTCTCGACTGTGGAATGGCAGTGGCTTCAGTGAGCCGAAACCACCCGAGTTCAGCGCGCGAACCGGGTGCGTTCGGCCTCGTAACGCCATCGCATGCAACTTTACCGATGCGCTGTTGTTTCAGCCCGAAACCGCGCGCGTCTCAGCTGTGGAACGGCAGTCGTTTCAGCGTGCCGAAACCATCCGAGTTCAGCACGCGAACCGGGCGCGTTCGGCCTTGCAACGCTATCGTACATAACGTTACCAATGCGCTGTCATTTCAGCCCGAAACCGCGTGCGTCTCGGCTGCAAAACGACAGCCGTTCCAACGCACTGGAACGAACGGCGTTTCATCACTCAACGGCTGGCGTTGCGCGCCTTTGACTGCCCCGCGCGCAAGTATAGCGTACCGCGACCGTTTCATTCTGTCATCAATACAGTTACGGACTACGGCACTGTATCTGTTCCGCACCTTCTGTAACCAGGCGCGTCTTATTTTTTTTCCGTGTAATATGATTTTTAGCTCGTGTGACTTTTCTCACTCGCATCGCTCGTGGGAAGAATGCGTTACATCCCCGATGGAAATAGAAAATGTATATAAATGTAAAAAAATGTATATAAATGTAAAAAAATGTATATAAATGTAAAAAAATGTATATAAATGTAAAAAAATGTATACAAACTTATATAATAAGTGTTTATAAAAGTTGTAATTAGAACATTTTTTACGTTTATATACGTTTATATACATTTATATAAGTTTTTTTTACAAAAATTTTCACTTATTTACATTTATATATTTTTTCTTACATTTTGAATAGTTGTATTGAAAATTTGTATTTTTCTAAATATACATATATTTAGTTTTTTTACAGATATATACATTTATATACATTTATATATTTTTCTTAAATTTTCGCTATATAAGACTTTTTTTTTTAATTTTATGGAAATGTATATAAATGTATATAAATGTAAAACAATATGTATAAATTGCAAAAATTTCTTTAAAATCACCCATCTGACAATTTAGTTGTCTGATATAATACCCCCGCGTCTTTCTTCTTAAACCTTTATTGATACATTGATTATGATGAATAAATTACTCGAAAATTAAAAACTGTCAGAAAACATAATATCATGTGCACCCAAGGGTTGGTGGGCTTTTTTATATCGCGAGTTTGCAGAGACTCGTGCTAACTTGCCTTCGACATGTACTTATAAATACTCGGTCTGCTAAATCCAACATTGAGTACACCCTTGATACACAATGTATTATTTTACGGTGAATATGAAAATTAATATAATGGTTGCATACAGTCGAAAAGTGATATGTCAAGTGATATGTCAAGTGATATATCAAGTTAAATAACTGTACATATATGACTACACAACTAATTATTACTATTTATTTTCTTGTATAACAATTTATATCTTTTTTTATTTCTTTCAATTATTATTTTTTTAATCAAATAATTGTAAGAATTTATTAACTTTTAATAATATTTAATATAATTTATTTTTAAATTAAATTTTATTTAATCATTATTAAATTGTTATTTATAAAAAAATTTTATAACATGTAAAATTCCAAATCATCATGCAGTCATGCTTTACGGCGCTTGCGCCCGGATCATCGTGAACGGCGCGGGCCGGCGGGCCGCGGACGGCGCGCGCCCGAGCCGCCGAGCCGCAATTCGCAGAAGTGAGAAGAGAAGCATACAAAGTCAATGCTAGCGCCATCACTCGGTCAAGGCGGAACTAATTTTTTTTCGTCCTCGCCCCCCATCTGACGTACGCTTCTATATGCGTCTATATTCGTTGGCAATACCTGTTAAAGCGCGATAAGCGAATTGAGGAAGGAAGGTTCCATCGCCGGTTCAGCCGGTAGCATCCGGTAAGTGAACCTCACCTTAGATACAACATTTACCATAAAACACTATAAATATCTCGCGTAGGATTCTTTAGAATTATAGCGGTAAAAACCGATAGCCCCTACTTTCTCTAACCATGAAGACGCCCATAAAACCCGATAAAAAAATGCGGCAGAAAGCAATAATTAACTGGATATCCCGATATATACCGATTGGTTAGTAATTAATATTTTATATAGCAATGCCTATTAAAGCGCGATAAGCGAACTAAGCAAGAACGGTTTCATCGCCGGTTCAGCCGATAGCATCCGGTAAGTGAACCTTATTTTAGATACAACATTTACCATAAAACACTATAAATATCTATCGTAGGATTCTTGAAAATGTAGAATTATAGCGGTAAAAACCGATAGCCCCTACTTTCTCTAACCGTAAAAACGCCCATAAAACCCGATAAAAAAATGCGGCAGAAAGCAATAATTAACTTGATATCCCGATATATACCAATTGGTTAGTAATTAATATTTGATATAGCAATGCCTGTTAAAGCGCGATAAGCGAATTGAGGAAGAACGGTTCCATCGCCGGTTCAGCCGGTAGCATCCGGTAAGTGAACCTCACCTTAGATACAACATTTACCATAAAACACTATAAATATCTCGCGTAGGATTCTTGAAACTGTAGAATTATAGCGGTAAAAACCGATAGCCCCTACTTTCTCTAACCGTGAAAACGCCCATAAAACCCGATAAAAAAATGCGGCAGAAAGCAATAATTAACTTGATATCCCGATATATACCGATTGGTTAGTAATTAATATTTTATATAGCAATGCCTGATGAATTGCGATAAGCGAATTGATTGGGAATGCTTTGATCGTCCGTTCAGCCAGTAGAATCCGGTAGATAAATCTCGAATTTGATGCAACGATCATTATAAAACACTATAAATGGTGTTATAGTAATAGTGTGATAAATACCGATTAGACAGTATCTTTTACTAAAATTATTCAGAAGTTGTGAAAATTCTTATAAAACCAGATAAATGCAAACCAAATATGTTTTATTAGCAATATATACCTCATAAGTTACTATAAATTAGTGAAATTATTTTCATATTAATATTAGACCCTTATAAATCCCTATAAAAAAATTACTGTTTGTCATATCTTATGAGGAATGTACTATAGAACTTATAGTTTTAATCAGATAAACCCTTATAGGGTTATAATAATGAGTAGTATTTTATCAGGATCTCCAGGTGCAAAAACCTCGTCAATTTGGATAAAAATTTTTTTTTATAGTATTTTATGAGGTCTTTTCAACAGGGAGGGTCTTTCGCTAAAGTGTATATTCAATGGGTACTTCCTTGTACCCACAATATTAATATTATTGCTTGCAAAGTAATATAAAGTCTACATTAAACTTGAACTAATCGATTTATAGGCAAAAAATATATATAATTTGCTTACACAATGAATTTAGAAATGTTATGAAATTTAAAAAGCTGTCACGCATTTTGCTTAAGTTTTTGTGACTAATATTAAATAACTTTGCCAGACCTTTGTTGACCAATATATTTGTTCATTGATTTTCTTTTTTGGTTGTTTCTAGAATATATATATATTTTCTTATTAGCTAAAATAGATTTGAAGAACAAAAATTATGCAAACATACAAAATAAAATTGTTATTTCATAAGGCTATGTAGCTTAAGGTAACCTCAAAACTCGATTTTTATTAATGTTGTACTCACTTTTCTCTTCGTAAAACTACATTGAAATTTGGCACAGAGATTGTAATAATCATAATTTATCACATATCTCAATTTTATTTAAAAATATTGATTTTGATTTTGCGAAAGATCCTCCTTAACCCATTAATGCTAAAGCGACCATTCTGGGACACTTAATAAAAAAGTATGTTTTCGGCAGCCTAATTTTCTCAACCAATTTTCATCTCTTAGATGGGGTTATAGCTAAAAAATAACACAGTGATTCGAAAGAACTGAGAATTTTACCTATGCGGTAGTATCATCTTCATTCTAGGCAGCCGAAAACATACTTTTTTTCAAATGTCCCAGGATGGTCGCTTCGGCATTAATGGGTTAATACATAGTTAGTTTTAATATAAATTCTCTAGAACAACTACCTGCTCACATAAGACATAAACTAATATACTGTTTTAATATTCTTTAATAGAATTTTAATAGAATTTATTTAAGTCATGTAGATGAGAATCGACTTCTCCAGCTATCAAGTAGGTGAATATAATTACTGTTTACATAGTATGTTCTAAGCAGTCTGACTACTGCCAGTCAAAGACTGCTTAGAACGTACTACATAAATAGTAATTATATAACCTGCAAGAGGAGCAAATAAAATGCCCGAATTGTCAGCAAAAAATAAACCATTGGTGGAATTTATTCACCTACTTGACAGCTGGACCATTCGATTCTCATCAACAAAACTACAATACTATCGCTGTCATTCATCTCATCATTTTATTAAAATTTATTTAAATTTAATTTTAATTCTAAGTGAATATTGTATTTAATTTTTCATAATAATAATAAATTGTATATTATAATAAACATAAATAATTATATGAGAAAGAAAAATTTATTTCGAAATTACTAATTCATATTAAAAAAGAATTATAATCCCATTTGTGTAAATTCCGAATATCATTATTACAAAACTATCATTAAACAATGAATATTTAAAGCTCAATTTTCATTGTTCTAAATTACCTTTTTCTGACTTTGTTCTAGAGTCAATAATTTTAAGCAATTTAAAAACATATTGATTGAAAATGTTTATGTAAGAGCTGAGAAATAGGTACTTTAAGTATTAACAATACTTTAAATAATTGAACTGACTTATTCTTATACAAAATTTTTTTAATACAGATATTTATTGTACTGTGTGCTTGTAAAAAAAATTTTTCTATCAAATTGTTATCAAACTTAAACAATTTTAACTTATTCTTTTTTTTTTAGCAAAAAAGTCTTAAGCCATAAGTGGACCTTGAAGGTGCGGTTCCACTGGACACAAACGGATCACACTGGACACAAGAGAAAAGCCCTCAACACGAAAAAAGGAACAGGATATTCGGACGTCCAAGCAAAAGTGGCACATCTAGCGGAAAAAATTAGAACTGCTCTGTTATACCCACGGTGAACGGTCGTATACACAGGTCTGGATTGGAAACTCCGGTGGTGGGGGTAGTGTAGATCCCTTAAGGTAGGTGTGTCCTTAGGGTACGGTCTACAATGACGCAGGGTGTTCAGTACAATAGTTAATGCATCACAGTCTAAAAAAATCAGAGTAGCACATGTGTGTATAGAAGAATGTGAGTACAGTATATGCCTATAAATAATACGCAAGCATACAGTTACTTGAAAAACCCATTTTTTGTATGTTTTCTTCTTTTGAAACTGTCTTAGCTCAAATATTCCATACTTATACGATCTTTACAATAGCTTTTCTCGGAAACTATACGTGTCATATCTCTGAATTTTGGTGACAAACTTTTAACCATAACGATAAATAATAGGTTAGTTTTTTGTTATGATCGAAACGTTTTCCAACAATGAATTTAAATGCTGTTTTTCCGGTGGTTGTTCCTATGCTTCCCATGTTAAATGCCCAACTTTGTTATTTAATATCTCAAAATCGGCACGTGCCATCTCTTGGAAATTTCACACACGCATGGGCATCGGCAAGACGAACGTGTACTCTAAGTTTCAAAAGGTTCCTAAGAAACTCGTTTTTTGACACAAATACCTTAACGTATCCAAAAAGTTTCCTCTATCGCCCACCCGAATCGAAGCACTGCTATCGAGTCGTATGTACAAGCGGCAAAACATATGTACATCTATATAATTATATACATAAGTTAGAATATTTACAATAGATATGGGACCAAACTAAATATGTGTGTAGTAAAATGATAGTTTTATACATAAGTGTAGCAAAATTCTAGATTTACATGTGTATAGATAGTAAAATGCTAATTTTGAACTGTTTCTCCTGTCCATACAGTTTTCGAAATGTAAGAAATTTTTCGTAAAAAGAATATTTAATTTCATATCTTTAATTTTAATAATAACTAATATTTTTACGATGGATTTTCAGGATATCTTTGTAAACAAATTTTAAAAAAAGAAGAGTATAGGACTTGTTCAGTTTGTAAAGAAGCCCTTATAAATTACCAAACCAAAACCTCCATTACACATTTAGTTGACTTAAAAAATCGCGGCGGTTTGATTCATTCTAATCCCCATTTTTTCAGTTTAATCAATTATACAGAAAAAACGTTTTCAAAATATGCTTCAGATATTAATGTATTTGATTTAACACTTGATGAAGCATTCTAATGAACATAAATAAATAAAATACATTAATACTTACGAATTTACGTACCCTTGTAACAAACATGCTTCGGATGTCCTTTCGTATGCTTTATTTTATTATATTCGCTTGAGGATGCGTCAATTTTTATATCAAGAGAATCAGAAAGTCAAAAAAACGTCTAGTATGAAATGAAAAATGGCAAAACTTTCAAATGATTGAAAGTTACTTAATGTTACTTTAATGTTACTTTCTGTTGTAAATATGTAATAATGTAATTATTTTATGTACGAAAATATTTATTGAACTTCACGTTTTATTAAATAAAATGTTATTTGGTATGTATAGTAATTTTGCTTTCGTCATTATTAACAGAACCTAATTAGATTTTAAACTTCCATAATATACATCCAATTATACAATTATTCAAAATAATATACACGGTGACCTATTTTAATCGCCGCATCCGGATTTCTCGGAACCTAAGCCATATAGAGAAAAATGGTTCAGACAAAAGTTATAGGGGACAAAGGGGGCCATATAATGGCGCTAACGTCTTTGACCTTGAACTTGACCTTTGAGGTTACTTCAAGGTCAAAGTGGTTTTTTCATATGGAAACACCTAGTTTTGACACCGCATTCGGAAAGAGCGGGAAATTTTACGTTCAAAATCATATTGAGAAATTTTTTCCAAGGTCATTTCAAGGTCAAATCTAGGTCAAACTCAGAAAAGTCCGTTTAAAATCGTTTTTTTCCATGAACCACAGGCTAAGCTGGTTCAAATTGATCGTAGGCTTAATAGAGGAACCCACACACCCCAAACCCACACACCCAAAACTTACACATCCTAGTAAACAAAACTCAAACTCGCACATCCTAACCACATACACTTCATGCTCTCACATGATGAACTGTTATACCCCGGTCCCACAACTATACCCCACACCCCGCAGTCCCACACATCCCTACCCCACGCATGCTAATCCTATACACCCCAAACCCACATCCTGAACCCTGAAAAATTTTTCTCAAGGACAAAATGATTTTTTAACGGAAACTTTAAGATCGTTGAAGCTTCTGTTATAAATGTATTAACCTTACTTTTTGCGCTACCCAGAAACAACGACGTGGACGTAGTAAGGATTGTTTCTTTTGGGGTGCTTAATTAAAGTGAGTCCCCTTGCCCCTCACTGTTCGAGGTGCTTGATTAAAGTGAGTCCTCTTGCCTCTTACTGTTCGGGGTGCTTGATTATAGTGAGTCCCCTCGCCTCTCACTAATGTAAATAAATTTTTATTTAACCTCGAAGCAAGTGTTCGAAATGACGACCATTTGCTTCAAGGCACATAGTCAAACGCCTTTGAAAATGGGGAACTGTGTTCTGCAAAGTTTGTCTCGGAATGGCAGCGCATGCTCGACGAATTCTATCCTGCATATCTGCTCTTGTAGTGGGTTGTTGCTCAAAAACAGCATTTTTTAAATACCCCCATAAATAGAAATTTGGTGATATAAGATCGGGTGAGCAAGCAGGCCAGTTAACCGGACCTCCTCGACCAATCCATCTGTTACCACAGTGCTCATTCAAAAAAGCCCTTATAATTCGAGCGAAATGTGGTGCTGCGCCGTCCTGCTGGAGCCACATTCTTCGTCGGGTTTCTAAATCAACATCTTCCATCAATCCAGGTAGTTCATCTCTTATTAGCGTCAAATAGGTATGTTGATTTACATTTGCTTCAAAAAAATAAGGGCCAATCAAATATCCATTGATAATCCCGCACCATACAATAATACTCCAACGTCTTTGATGGTTTACAGTTCTGACCCAATGAGGATTCACATCAGACCAATAATGGCAATTGTGCCTATTCAGTTCCCCATCACTTTGAAATTGTGCCTCATCAGAAAAAAGAACAAAGTTAAAAAAGTCTGGATCATTTTCTATCATTTGTAAAGCCCATTGGCAAAGCACAATACGCTGTTGGAAATGCTGAAACTGTAGCTCTTGAACCAAAGTAATATGATACGCGTGATGTTGAAGCACCTTCATAATTCTTAAAAAAGTATTTCTTGGAATACCAATTTCCCTTTCGACTCGACGAGCGCTAATGTGTGGGTCAAGATGAATTATTGCAAGGATAGTTACAACTCGATTATCATTTTCATCATACTCATGGCGCCTACGTTGGCGAACCATGTGTCATCACGAGCTCTTTGAGTTAAATGTCTGATAGCTCTATCGTCAAGATGTCGTCTGTCAGGATAGCGTTCAGCATAAAGTCTTGCCGCACCACGATAATTATTTTGGCTTGCTCCTAAAACCAAAATCATATCAACGATCTCGTTGGGCGGATTGTCAGCCATTTCAGAGCCAGCTATTAATTACTATTAAATTTAAATAGTAAAATGGTATCAAAAATATTAATAATTATAAGGCTCGCCCGTATACGGTCGCGCCTAAAAAGGAAAAACGTTGGAAAATTACGGTAACTTTAATTAGCTAACTGTAATTGCCATAAATACTTCGTTTGTCACCTTTTTTAATTTTAAATTTTAAAATAAAATAATCGTTAAAACATTAAAGGTATTCAATTCAATAAAGCATTATTTCTTATTTTAATTGCAAATAAAACTAAAACTTCCTTTTATTTTTTTGTTTTATGTAAATAATGTGAATTAGTAGCGTTCGAATTTCATAAATACTAATTTTGATAATGTAATCATTAAAAACACAACTACGAAGAAAATAGATTCCGTCAATGGTTCTCTTAAATTTATTTTTCAGGTTCTAGCAGGATAGTGGAGCACCACATTTCACGTTCATAATAACAGCATTTTTTAATAAACACTTTAGTATTAGATGGATTGGTTGAGGAGGTCCGGTGAAATGGCTTGCTTCTTCATCCCATACTTCACCATCAGACTTTTGTTTATGGGGGTATTTGAAAAATGTTATTTTTGAGCACCAATCCACTATAAGAGCAGATATGCAGGATAGGATTCGTCGAGCACGCGCTGTCATTCCGAGACAAACTTTGCAGAACACAGTTCGCGATTTTCAAAGGCGTTTGACTATGTGCCTTGAAGCAAATGGTCGTAATTTCGAACACTTGCTTCGAGGTTAAATAAAAATTTATTTACATTAGTGAGAGGCGAGGGGACTCACTATAATCAAGCACCCCGAACAGTGAGAGGCAAGGGGACTCACTATAATCAAGCACCCTCAACAGTGAGAGGCAAGGGGACTCACTTTAATCAAGCACCCCGAACAGTGAGAGGCAAGGGGACTCACTTTAATTAAGCACCCCAAAGGAAACAATCCTTACTACGTCCACGTCGTTGTTTCTGGGTAGCGCAAAAAGTAAGGTTAGTACATTTATAACAGAAGCTTCAACGATCTTAAAGTTTCCGTTAAAAAATCATTTTGCCCTTGAGAAAAATTTTTCAGGGTTCAGCATGTGTGGGTTTGGGGTGTATGGGATTAGCATGCATGGGGTAGGAATGTGTGGGACTGGGGGGTGTGGGTTATGGTTGTGGGACCGGGGTGTAACAGTTCAGCATGCGAGGGCATGAAGTGTATGGGAATAGGATGTGCGAGTTTGAGTTTTGTTTACTAGGATGTGTAAGTTTTGGGTGTGTGGGTTTGGGGAGTGTGGGTTCCTCTATTAAGCCTCTATCAATTTGAACCAGCTTAGCCTGTGGTTCATGGAAAAAAACGATTTTAAACGGACTTTTCTGAGTTTGACCTAGATTTGACCTGAAATGACCTTGGAAAAAATTTCTCAATATGATTTTGAACGTAAAATTTCCCGCTCTTTCCGAATCCGGGGTCAAAACTAGGTATTTCTTTATGAAAAAACCACTTTGACCTTGAAATAACCTCAAAGGTGAAGTTCAAGGTCAAAGACGTTAGCGCCATTATATGGCCCCCTTTGTCCCCTATAACTTTTTTCGGAAAAATTTTTCTCTATCTGGCTTAGGTTCCGAGAAATCCGGGTACGGCGATTAAAATGGGTCACCGTGTATATATATTGTAACGCTCACTTTTTGGAGCATTACAATTAAGCGAGGAAAATTAGAAAAACCCCAGCTACGGCTGTAAGGGTTCTTTTCTGGCTAAGCATCCAGAACAGAAAAACCTAGTTCGAGAAAAGGAATACTTGGCAGAAGAGGGCCCAAGCAACCCTTACAACCCCCTAATGTATACTGTTACCTGTAAACTACACTAGAAGCGAAGACAGCACTCTTGTGGAGGAGCACTGTGAGCTCCTCGTGCTGCAACCATGTCCCGCTCCTGCTGATGATGACGTAGCTCCTGCCATCCCTTAAACTAAACAATGCTGCTGCAATGCGAGTGAGCTGAGCTCACTCTCCTCTTGAGTCGCCTTGTCATGTGAAGGTGGCAGCTCTGATGTGAACCTGTAGGAGGAAAATAATATTAGTTAAAGAAGAAGATGAGCATTATCGAAACAGCACAAGCAGTATAAAGAGGACTTAGTGTTGGAAATACATTAGATGCCAAGAATATGTGGCGCAGGAGCGCCACTGGCCTCGTTATCGACTCTGCTTTTGAGACTCTGCTGATCACACCTGCAAATAAACAAAGATAATGAAGTAAGTGCATAATAGAGAATAAGGAGGAACAGAATTTACCTTTTATGCAATGGAAAAATGTAAATGGATGCTGTCACTCGAGAAAAAGGCGGAGCTGCACCGGAGAAACAGATTTATAGGTGAATAGCTGCACCTGTGGAGAAAGTTTCTGCATGTCAGCCCTCGCTGTTCGTTTACTTGTGACCTACAACGAAACAAGACTAAAGATAAGTAGAAGAACACAAAGTTAAAAGAGTAAATTACTGATCCTACCTGGATGCACTTATACAATTATTCTTAAATAAATAATCTTAACTCTTGATCAGGTGTAGCAGAAGAATCTAACCTCCTCCGGTGATGGACCATGTGCTTGCAGAGGCGGAGAGCACATCTGTTGGAGGCCCTGCATACCCTGTGATCATGTTGTCGCCGTCGTCGTGCAGAACACCGAGGCATGCGCGCACATAAACAACCGGCTGCGCGCTGCCGCCACTTGTGTCATGGGAGAGTGAGAGAGAGAGAGGAAAAGTCTAGTACCCGAACAAGAACGAGTGGTGGCGCTCGCTCTCGGGGACTTTAAGGGGCTCGTTCGTCCGTCAGCGTGTACTGTTCGGCCACTCCATTGTGGACTGTAGCACGTGTCGGAAGCCACTTGCCCCCGTCTATCATTTGTTCTGCGCTTTAGCTGTTGTGCACGAGAATCGTAGTGGCCCACTAGCCTCCGTTTTTCTGCGGTGATCAGCCCAGAAGCACGACCCTAGTCAGAAGCAAGACCCTAGTCGTCACCTAGAGCCGGATAGAATTGTAGCCTCCTCGTGTAGTCCGCGTACTGTATTGTAGTCTCGAAATGTACCGAAACTTTGTATAAGCTCTCGCGAGCTCGCGCTTGAATTCGCGTCCCATATCATGCTCTTTCGAAACCGCCGGTCATTGCGTCGCGTTGATTAACTTTTGTTGTAACGTAGGATTAGTTAGGTTGCTGGGGAACGTCCCAGCTGGCGCTCAACACTTAATTTATAATCGCAAATACATATAGTGTGACGATGTCACATGCATCGGCACGTGCAGCATCAGCAGCCCCCGAGCACCTGCTCGACCGGCTCCGCCATGTTACGCGCGCCAGCAGCGAGGACGCCGAGCGGGCCTCGCACACACTCACAAGCGCTATGGCCGGGTCGAGCGGCAATGCGACACGTACGCGAGAGAGCGAGGCGCGGGGAGAAGGGGCCGAGAGAGAGTAGGCGCACGAGAAGAGGTCGCGTAATGCGGTGAGCGGCGTCGTGAGCCAGCGTCACGAGCGCGCGAAGCGTACTATGTCGGGAGAGGCGCAAACTGAGCGCCGTGCAACCAGTCCGCGCAGGAAGAATAGTGGCAGCACGCAGGAGCAGACGCGAGAGATACGTGCTCGCGCAGCAGTAAGGTAGGTACGCGCGGGGAGGAGAGGAAGAGAGAGCAGCGGAGAGGGAAGCCGCGCTGGCCGATGTACCGCAGCCAGGCAGGTGCGCGTGGGAGAGCGAGTAGTAGAGAGGGAGACAGCACCGGCCGTCCTGCAGCGGCATGGCAAGCGCGCGCGTGGATAGAGGGAGAGGGAGAGGGAGTTAGAGATAGTGCGCGCGGACATGGACTAGCAAGAGATGTAGAAGGAGGAGCGCCGCGTGATAGCTCGATTGTAGATTAGGTAATAGAGTAGAAGGATGAGCGCGTGCGATAGTTGAGACGCCGGGCGGCGCAAGAAGTTATGTAGGGGCCGCGCATGTTCGTGTACTGACCTATCATGACTCAAAATAGCTGCGAGTCATGATTTTCCGGGTAGAGTAGGACAAATTTGGGATAAGTAGCCAATGAGAAGTAGCCACGTACTGGGAGGGAACTCGGACGAAGGGCTCGGGCTCGACTGAGCTGAGAAGAAGCGCTCTCTTGATCCTCGGCCAGCAACTGGAATAGTCAGATCAGTTTTCTAGTCGTTGTTCGGCTGAAGTTAGTGCTAAGGAGTGTCGTTAAGGAGTTACGTCGAAAAAGAATTTTATTAGTAAGTAGTCCCGAACTAAGGGCGTTGAGATATTAAATTCTCGTATGAGGTTGAGGGTAGTCGTCTCGTGTGTATTGTCGGTGGGTTGAGTAGTGGTGGATCTCGAGTTCTAGGTGTAGAATCACTAGCGGACCCGGATCGCTCCAGAGCATTTCGAGTAGACATTGACTACCAAGATTGCAACTTTATCCTGTTCGGGTCGTGTTTTCTCTCTTTTCAGGATCCAAGCAGCTAGGCGAAGTTTCAGGCGGAGGACGCCATTTTGGTGATTGTGCCCACCAAAAAGGAGACGCTCTCAATACCACGGCCATTTTGGGGCCTCGCCGGTTCTTAATAAATCTAGTCTATTTAGTAAATCCAGTGAACTGTTATTATTAGCGAGTGTTGTTCTTGTATTGTCCTCTCGAGCATTATTTTCAGGAAATTAAATTATCGCCGTGGGTAGCCAGTAACGTGATACTGTCGCACCGTTGGTAGAACGAGATTCGTAGTTGTTGCTCACCATCAGAACCCTCTTGGTTGAGACATAAGTCTTAGGTCGGGGTGTGACTCGGCTTGGAGTAAGGAGTCACGAAGGTAAAGTGTTCGAGTGCTTGTATTGGGGTCACT
Source organism: Torymus aiolomorphi (assembly GCA_036365515.1). NCBI lineage: Eukaryota > Metazoa > Arthropoda > Insecta > Hymenoptera > Torymidae > Torymus > Torymus aiolomorphi. The sequence continues at coordinate 85,470,547 of CM070877.1, forward strand.
CTCGGTAGAAGAGCCCTACACGGCGGTTATAACAAAGCACTACGTCACAATAGATAATTCGGATTATTTCATTTACGTTAATAAATGTTAACTGTTTACTTTATTTGCTGTGAGTGATGATTTATCGACCCTTGACATTTTCCGTCTCCCGTGCGATCACTCATATGATACATACATATTTGAATGATTAATGATACTTTATAATTCGTAATTATTGTTAGAGAGATTCTACATGACGCTGTACATTGGATAAATCGTAAGTACCCTAACGCTATTATATATATGTAAAATAAAACCGGCGTTTTGAATGCGCGACGCCATTTTAGCAGGAAACTATAGCAAAATCCCATATGTAAGACGAAGACAGACGATCGCGTGACTAAAGAAATAATATCCCTATATATATTAACATTTTGAATGCCGCATTCAAAACGTCAGTTGATTGCATTTTTAACATGGGAACATATAGAATCTATAGGAAGTTGCGCATTCAAAACACCAGATTTTCATATATATATATATATATATAAACAGATGTGTAGGTACATATGTAGACTCGTCCGCATAAGTCCCGATCCGTTTACGTATGTTGTCCGCATAAGTATCGTTTCCATTAGACCCGTGTCTGCACAAGTCACGCTTGGCTAAAGAAATAACTCCCTCTCTATGTAGACACTCAAAAATGTCTGCACAAGTCGATGAAAGTCCGCATAAGTACCGTTTCCATTAAGGATGCGTCCGCATAAGTTACCTTTGAGATAAATATATGTGTGTATATATATATATATATATATATATATATATATATATATATATATATATATATATCAACTGATAAGAATTTTTCCATCGGTCTTACAGTCTTACAAATTAAATTAAAATAATATTAAAATAATTAATATTGATGGCAGTCAGATTGCCCTTGTTTATAATCACCCCCGCAGAATCTGAAATAAAAACTTAATTAAAACCTGGAAAAAACTTTGTTAGCAAAGGACGATCTGACTGCCCACCACCACCACATTGTCCGACGTTTCGAGCCTGCTCCGGCTCCTCCTCAGGGACTGAAATAAAACCCGCGATACACCTCCTTATATACCATGCACCCATACCCCCTTCTTTTATCTTACCCCACCACCCTCCACATTCCCCTCTCCAACTTGCCATTCTCACTTAAATTAATAAAGAATGATAAATGTTATCTAATTTACTTGACTCTATCATTAAATTTACATTATTCCGATTTCTTAGAATGTGAATACTTTCAAGGCTTTCCCTCTTATATTTATTCTTAATCCCCTGTTCCAAAATATCCACACTCCCAAAATCGAAAGAATGCAAACTATTTAAACAATGTTCTTTCAAACCCGATGTACAACTTGAGCTGCGTAAACTATATTGATGTTCATATATTCTCTTTTTCAAATATCTACCCGTTTGACCAATATAACAACCATTACAATCCCTACAATTAATTTTATAAACAACTCCCGATTTCAAACATTTATCATCCTTGTCTTTACAATTACTAAATAACCTTCCTAAATTATTATCATTTCTAAAGAAAACTTGAATATTATGTTTACTATAAAAACCCTTCTAATCCTTTCCGACAAACCTCTAACATATGCTAAACTAAAATATGCATTCTTTCCATTTCTATTCCTTGTTTGATTATCTACCCGCTGCTTCAATCCACCATTATAAATTTCCCACACTCTCTCATCAATCATTTTATCAATAAATTTTACGGGATAACTATTTTTAATAAATGTTTCTCTAACTAAATTTAAATTCTTTTTCCTAAAATCTTTATGTGACAATTTAATCGCTCTGTCAATGACACCTTTGATCGCACCTGTCTTTTTCCGAATTGGTGGTGAGAATCAAAATTTAAAAATCTACCTGACCATGTAGGTTTTCTATACCAATCTAATTTCACTCTATTATTATTACCTCTAATGACTCTAATATTTAAAAAACTCAATTGATAATCTTTCTCAACTTCTTTTGTGAATTTAATTCTATCATGGATAGAATTAAACACATTATATTTGAACAGTAATTTATTCCATGAATTAAAAATAACGAAGAAATTCTTGAGAGAGAATCCGAATATGATCTTCCAAAAAGCAGATAAAGGAAATGTAACTGTAGTTTCAGATAAAAGGGATTATATTAATAAAATTCAACTTATGTTGGAGGATGATACCACTTATGTGAAAATTAGGAATCCACATATCAATAGACTACAAGATAAATTGAAAGAATTATTGATGCATTGGAAAACAAAAGCTTATATTAAAGATAGTATGTTTAAATATTTAAAATGTGAAAATGGCACTGTAGCTAAATGTTATGGGCTTCCTAAGATTCACAAAGAACAGTTGACATATAGAATAATAATATCATCGATAAATTTTCCGACGTATAGACTTGCTAGATTTTTGTCTAATATATTGTTCAAGATAGTGGGTAAAATAAATTCATATATTAAAGATAGTTGGAGTTTTTATGGTGTAATGAAAGATATTATTATTCCGAATGATCATAGGATGGTTTCATTGGATGTAGTATCTTTGTTTACAAATATACCTTTAGAGTTGTTGAATGATATTATACAAGATAAATGGTCTGAAATTAAAGTACATACTAGTTTAACAAAAGATGAATTTATAAAGGCACTTAATTTGGTTTTTAAAAACACAATTTTTTCTTTTGATAATAGTCTATATGAACAAAGATATGGTTGTCCAATGGGATCACCTTTGTCACCTGTTATAGCCAATTTAGTAATGGAAAAATTGGAAAGTATTGCTTTGTCTAAGTTGGTTTTTCAGCCAATTATTTTTAAAAGATATGTTGATGACATTTTTGCAGTTGTACCAGAATGTTTTGTAGATGAAATGGTGGATGTGTTTAATTCTATCCATGATAGAATTAAATTCACAAAAGAAGTTGAGAAAGATTATCAATTGAGTTTTTTAGATATTAGAGTCATTAGAGGTAATAATAATAGAGTGAAATTTGATTGGTATAGAAAACCTACATGGTCAGGTAGATTTTTAAATTTTGATTCTCACCACCAATTCGGAAAAAGACAGGTGCGATCAAAGGTGTCATTGACAGAGCGATTAAATTGTCACATAAAGATTTTAGGAAAAAGAATTTAAATTTAGTTAGAGAAACATTTATTAAAAATAGTTATCCCGTAAAATTTATTGATAAAATGATTGATGAGAGAGTGTGGGAAATTTATAATGGTGGATTGAAGCAGCGGGTAGATAATCAAACAAGGAATAGAAATGGAAAGAATGCATATTTTAGTTTAGCATATGTTAGAGGTTTGTCGGAAAGGATTAGAAGGGTTTTTAGTAAACATAATATTCAAGTTTTCTTTAGAAATGATAATAATTTAGGAAGGTTATTTAGTAATTGTAAAGTCAAGGATGATAAATGTTTGAAATCGGGAGTTGTTTATAAAATTAATTGTAGGGATTGTAATGGTTGTTATATTGGTCAAACGGGTAGATATTTGAAAAAGAGAATATATGAACATCAATATAGTTTACGCAGCTCAAGTTGTACATCGGGTTTGAAAGAACATTGTTTAAATAGTTTGCATTCTTTCGATTTTGGGAGTGTGGATATTTTGGAACAGGGGATTAAGAATAAATATAAGAGGGAAAGCCTTGAAAGTATTCACATTCTAAGAAATCGGAATAATGTAAATTTAATGATAGAGTCAAGTAAATTAGATAACATTTATCATTCTTTATTAATTTAAGTGAGAATGGCAAGTTGGAGAGGGGAATGTGGAGGGTGGTGGGGTAAGAGAAAAGAAGGGGTATGGGTGCATGGTATATAAGGAGGTGTATCGCGGGTTTTATTTCAGTCCCTGAGGAGGAGCCGGAGCAGGCTCGAAACGTCGGACAATGTGGTGGTGGTGGGCAGTCAGATCGTCCTTTGCTAACAAAGTTTTTCCAGGTTTTAATTAAGTTTTTATTTCAGATTCTGCGGGGTGATTATAAACAAGGGCAATCTGACTGCCATAAATATTAATTATTTTAATATTATTTTAAGTTAATTTGTAAGACTGTAAGACCGATGGAAAAATTCTTATCAGTTGATATTAAATTGCAGTCGACATAAGTAATATTTTTAATGAGATATATATATATATATATATATATATATATATATATATATATATATATATATATACATATAACTATGGGAATTGGTATATTTGAAGAGATATCAACGTATAGATCGGTACTTTTGAAGAGATGTCGGCATTTTGAAGAGACTCCTCAAATTTCTCAAAGCAAGAATCGCGACTTTTGAGGAGAAATCTATACCCCCTTTTCCAAGAGTCGGTAACCTGAGGGTCATTATTTCTTTAGTCACATTGTCCGAACTCTGAGCGAAAGGTTCACATCTCCTCAAAAGTACCAATTTACAAACATATTATATATATATATATATATATATATATATATATATATATATATATATATATATATATATTTATATATATATATATATTTGTTTTAACAGATTTATTGAGCCCTTTTATACACATGAGCATATTTATGGAGCCCGTTTTCTTTTATGGAGCCCGGGTCCCATAAAATATTTTTCTCGGGCGTTTATGGAGCCCGATCTAGAGTCTATAACCCCAGGGTCCATTATTTCTTTAGTCACTTGCCATAGGGATCTCTGGGCTGTAGGTACTAATATACAGGGATGGGCTCCATAAACGGATGGGGCGATAATTTTATATATATATATATATATATATATATATATATATATATATATATATATATATATATATATATATATATATATATTAAATGTATTATTTTATAAGGCTCATCGCAATTTTTGAAATAAAAAATGAATTAAATGAATTATAATTATTATGAAGAATGCACGACTCGATAGTAGCGCCAGTGCATTAGCGGTCGGTCCAGAAACTACTCCCGGTCTCACATAAAGCGTCTACCCCCACCACCGGAGTTTCCAGACCTGTGTATACGACCGTGGTTATACCTAAGCAGACAGCTCACAGTACACAGCTGACAGCAGTCGCACTAGTCAGCGGTAAACAAAAGCAACTTAACCTCCATACAAAATAGATTATATCAATTGTAATTACGCAAAAATGGAATCAAAAGCGAAAAAACGAAAAATATTTAATCAATACAAAGATATATACAGTCATTTACAAAGTATTGCATTTCATAAAAATAGAATTTTACAAGTTCAAACCTGCCTCGTATACATCACGTGACTTTGGTATAACTTAGGCCCGAATTCATAGACGCTGAGTCGGTCTCAAGTACGGTATATATAGATATACTAAAGCATGGCTTACTTGAGTAAAGAAAACCTTATTTGAGGCCGACTTTCGGACCTTAGAGATGCAACGAGAGAGACACCTGGCGGGACTTGGACGTCCGAATAAAGAACAAGAATAGCATTGGTTAGTATATCTATATATACCTTGTTATGAACTACGTTCGCATGGTCGAGTAAAGTAATATTTAGGATCGTGTAGAACGCTATAATGATAATTCGAATTTAAGAGATTAATTTCAAAATAAATATCAAAATAAATGACCATTTGAATAACAAACGTATTGAAACGTATTACTATAAAATAATTAATATTTTTATTACGTTGCAGGTCGTACGACCTTTTACCAAAACACATAATAGGCCTTGAACGCAACATGAACAGTTTCTCCTGGCACTCTCAGTCATGCTCAAAAGAATTTAAATGTTTATACAAAAAGTTTTATAAACATATTCTAAACTTAGAAATAAGTGATCTGAATGTGCATATAAGGTTTTTAAAAAGTAAGATCAACTCTTGCATATCTGCCTTAAAATTAATATTAAGCCCAACACTTATTGACGGTTTTCTCAGTTTTTATCGGAACACAATGACTAATATAAATAACAAACATAATTCTCGATTAAACAGTAAGTTTGATGTCTTAGAAAGAAAACAACGTAAGGTTAACCCGTCTCCAGAGAGCATTGACCAAAACAAAAGCAAATGGCTTGTCAATCTCACGGACGTTGAACTACCGAATGATGTGTTTGAAATACTTAGCTTAGGCGATAAATATAACTATACTGGGAACATTCAAAAAGAAAGTTATTTTTCAATTTTTAAAGAAGTAGAAAATTTTATTAACATACATGATTCAGATAGTTTCGACCACTTAAGAAATAAAGTTCTTATGACAATAAATAAATTTGTGAATACAGATAGACATAAAGAACGAAGAGAATTCGAGTTTGAATGCAAAATAGAAAACACAAAATTATTTTTAAAAGAAAATTCAGATTTAATATGCACTAAAGCTGACAAAGGAAATTCTACTGTGTTAATGTACAAAGAAGATTATATTAACAAAGTTGAATCTTCTTTACAAGATCCGACTTTCTATAAATTATTAAATAAAGACCCTTATAATGAGCTTATTAAAAAAGTTAAAAAATTTTTCACTTCATGGAAAATGAAAGGTGCTTTTGACACAGCAGAATTTTCCCGTTTATCAAATTTAAAACTAGACAATACTTTACTATCACATGCTTATGGGTTAGTGAAAATCCATAAATCAAATTATCCTATAAGAATTATCGTTTCTTCAATTAACAGTCCGTTTTATGCCTTCGATAAATGTCTTAGCCTTTTTTTAAAAAAATACATACCTAAACCAAAATATTCTGTAAAAAATAGTATGGAAGTTAAGGAAAAATTAGGTACTATAACAATTCCTCTAGGATACATATTAATTTCATTAGATGTTGTGTCTCTATACACAAATTTAGATTTCACTCTTATTTTAAATGGAATAAGAAAGAAATGGAAATATTTTAAAGGTAAGATCAGTCTTTCTTTGATTGAGTTTTTAAATGGTATAGAGTTATTATTAAATTCAACTTTTTTCAAATTCAATGAAAAATATTACAAACAGCTTATTGGTTCTCCTATGGGAGGCAGCTGTAGTCCTCGATTTGCTGAAATTGTCCTTGAGGAAGCTGAAGAAAGTTGTCTTGAAAAGTTACGCGACTCCATACTATTTTACTGTAGGTATGTAGACGACTGTTTATTAATTGTTAAAGAAACTGAAATTGACAATATTCTGAATACTTTTAATCAGTACAACGAGTATTTAAAATTTACTATTGAGAAAGAAATAGACAAGAAACTTAGTTTTTTAGACATGCAAATAATTAGAGTTGATAATAGTTCTCCATTAACAAATTGGTATAGAAAACCTACCTTTTCTGTATGTAGGTACATAAGCTTTGATTCACACCATCCTATTTCACAAAAAAGAGCTCTAGTCTTTTCCCTAGTTGACAAAGCAATAAAATTATCCCATCGTTCTTTTCATAACAATAATTTAACTTTGGTCAAGAAATTTCTTCTAAATAATAAATTTCCGTTGCAGTTTATTGAAAAAAATATTAAAAAAAGACTTTGTCACATTTTTAATAGTAACAACTGTAATAATATTACAAAAGCTTATACAAAAAATCCTTTAATTATACTTCCTTATGTTAATAATTTATCACCGTCTATCAATAAGATTTGCAAAGAATATGGTATCATGCATGTAAACAATATGTCTAACAAGCTAAGTTTCGTTAAATTAGGAAAAGATCCAATCAAAAAATCAGATGTTACCGGTATTGTTTACAAAATAAAATGTAATGATTATCATGCTGCGTATGTTGGACAAAGTGGTAGAGCGCTAAAGAAAAGATGCTATGAACATAAATATTGCATAAAAAATGCGGACGGAAGATCTGCCTTATACATGCACTGCAAATACACAAAACATAATTTCGACTTTGAAAATGTTTCGATTCTTGATGTTGAGAAAAATAAATTCAAACGAGAATTTTCAGAAATGCTAAATATTTATGCCACTGCGAATAACATAAATCGCAAAACTGACATTGCTAATTTAAAATATTGTTACAAAAATAATATAAATGTATTACTTTCAATGCTGGAAAAAAAGAAAAAACACAAACATAAAATCAAAGGTTTACGTTAGCTTACAAATACACTAACAGCTCCCCACTACTCGAGGGCACAATATAAATACGAGCTATCGCTCGGTTTGGACTTTAAATTTCCGAGAACTGACGGCAGACGAGTCTCTGTGAGAAATTATTACTTACTTTTTAACGATGGTTTTATAAACCTATTAATTTATTGATAGAGGTGAGCAGTGTAAATCGTTATTCATTTAAAAGTGTAAAAAAATTTTCTTGTAAATTAAAACTTGTAAATTTCTATGTAGCCTTGAAAAGGGACATAATACATGTCCGAAACGTTGGGTTAAGTTAAATAAAGATTTGGTTCGTTGGGTCAAGAAGAAGGAGTTTATTTATTCAACAATCACCAATACGAACAATCCTCTAATCTTTCACAAAATAATAATCCCAATAAAGATTTTAACAATAAAATAATGAATTTGTTTAATTAATCTGATAAATAATGTTAACCTGTTCTGTAAATAAATAGTAAATAAACAATTAACGAATTTACGATAACCCGAATAGAAATAAATTATCCTGCCGATAGTTAATAATTGCATTCGTAATTAAATAAATAATAGACGGGCGATCAGCAGCAAAATAAACGTGATAACGTTAATTAATAATTTAATTAACAATTAAATAAAGGAAGCTCGCTCAGGGTGAAAAGCTCTTGTAGGAATTATTTATTCTAGGAAATCCTCAACAATTCCCAAAATAACATTGCGCAACGCAATTAGCCGTAACGGTCGACTAGCGCCCTTGAAGGACGACAAGGTCAGAGAACATCAACACCAACTCTCAGCGACAAACAATTCTAAGAATGCATTAGTGAGCGCGACCCACGGGAGTAAACACTTCTTGGAATCAATTAGCGAAGGACATAAACATCTAACCGACGCAAAGGAATGCAGAAACGAAAACATGTCCGAGAATTGTTTGCGACGAGACGAAAAACAATTCCTGGAACTATTGCGTAATGGAACGCAACGATCCCATGCCACTGGAGGGGGCGGCTCGCTGCCGCTGCCTAAGCGCTCTCGACCCTATTTTTTGGTCAGAGACCCTTCCATCGCTACGCCCCCGACTTCGGAGTGGGGAAAGCCTCTGGGGCAACCTGGCGCCCCACAGCCTCTACATCATACTGCCTCCCACTACGAACCTGGAGCTTCACCCATGGCTCAGGATATAAATTGAGCTTCACCGCCGGCGCCGAGTCAGTCGCTATCAAGTACATGAAACGCTTCGAAGCTTAGAAGCTGCATCGTTACCAACTAGCTTGGTACTCTGCTGCACTTCTGCATGTTGCGCCCAAAAGTTCTATCTTATCGTCAGATTGAGTAAACCTTAGGGTTACGCGTCAACGATTAATTGTTCGAGCCGATACAAAGAGATTGTGTTGAAAAATTGTATTAAGAGATTGTGTTGAGAAAAAAAAAATATAAACATCAAGTTAAAGTTAATTCTCTCGAGTTCGAGTTTTTTTTCAAACTTCCCGCGACTCCTTGTGCTTTAGCGCCTGGATCCTCAGCTTACTAGTCCAGCGCCTTAGCCATTACTCTAAAACGGGTGTTGGCATCAGAGTTATAATTTCGATACTTGTATGATATGGAGGTAAACTGTAATAAATTTTGATCATCTCTTTAGGACCTTTCCGATCTATTAAGATTTGATACGAAATAATTTGGTATATTTATTCGGGATTGGTTGGCTCGTTCCGAACCTTGTTGAAGTATAATGAATCATTACGATCAATTCAAGACTTTGGTGAACCATCATGTTTCTGGCTATTAGTAACCGTGGAATTGTTCGGAACAAATGCACAAGCTTATTAATATTTATTCCAATATTTATTGAGAATCGTAAAATCTGTTGGTGTTATGCCAAATAATTTTGAAGTTCAATAATAAAGTTTTAAATACAAAAAAATACTTCACGTGTTATTATCATTTTATATATAAACGATAATCTTATTAGAATTAATTATATATTATGATAAAGGGAAAAAGTTTATTGATATTCGATCGATTTCGGAATAGTTTGTAACAGTTCATGACAATCCAGAAACTGTCGTAATGGTTCATAAAGGTTTATTGATATTCGATCGATTTCGGTTGTCACGGGGTGGATTTTCGGGCTAAGGCACATTTCACCTGCGTAACTTAGCGGTTCAATTCCGTATCTCTCGGTTCAACTCTCGGAGATGTAATAGCCAGATTAGGTAACAGACGCTACAACGTCGTGCAATGTTAACCTAATCTGGTTACTTACCGTGCAACACGCAAGTCGAAGACTTGCGCTTTGTTTCTCACCAGTGACTCGAACTCTCCTCTCGTTCACTGGTTCGTGTGCCGGCTGCTCAGATGAAACGATACGTTTTCTCTTACGTAACGACCGCGGAGGCGGCGGGGAACGGGAAATGACTAGGTCGCGAAATAATAACTCGAGCAGTTAAAGTTAATAATAAAAGACTATTGTTTATTAAATAAAAGAAGTTGTGGTTTGATAATAGATCAGAAATATATAGAAGAATTGAATTTAAATTCGCGTATTCCCTATCTAAACGGTGCGTCAGCACGTTACCTCTGACGTCAGCTGCCTTGGAGACTGACGTCACGCTCGCGGTAATTTATGCCGCGCACGTGAGGTATAATACGCCTCACGTGTGCGGTACTCTACGCGCGCGCTCACCGAGTAAAGCGACGAAGTGTGAGAGCAGTCGCGATCGCCGCGCGACGCACACACGTATAAGTGTGTGGGAGAGGGTAGACGGCGGGTTCACACGTGTGCGCACCTGTTGTGCGCACTCACCGTCTTTGAAAAAGCCGGTGGTTTGACCTCGCGTTTAACCTTGATGAAGTGTGAGCCCGATGCCTACACTCTCTCCTCGCACTTGCTCTCACCGCACGAGAAGGCCTACTCGAAGCCGATGTCCAGGTACGACGAGCCTGGACAAGCGGTTACGCGGAGCTAATACGCGGCGCGGGAGAATGCGTGCACGCTTACCTTTTACCCAATTTAGCAACGGCTCAAGTAGTTGATGGGTCTCGGACGTGTCTGGTCTTCCTTCCTGAGTAATATAAAAATCTTGATGCTGCGGTGAAGCGGACACGAAAAGTGCTATTACTTCCTCCAGACACTAAGTAGTTTGAGTGCGGCAGATGATACTAGCCTGTCGCACTTGAACTTGGCACTTTAACGCGCGAAAACCGCAGAAGTACTTCAATACACTATTTTTGTATATCACGAGCAAAAGTCTCGTGATTCGCGCTCTGACACAGTACTTCTCTTCAAAAGAACGGACGAGTCTTCTTTTAATAACGGGCGAAACAAAGTGGAGCGAAAAGAAAAGCGGTTGCAGAATACCGTAGCGAACTATAAGATGGCCGTCGCTCGCCGCCGGCCGCCGGCTCGCCGCGGTCTCCTAGTCATCACGTCGATGCAGCTCAGATTCTGCATCGACGCGCCATCTCGCGTTCGCGCGCATGAGGTACTTCAACTACGGCTTATACGCGACGTCGGTACGGCAGGCCGTGACACCCCCCATCCAGATGTCACTTATCTCATGATATGGGACTCTGTAATTCAATCCGGCGTCGCTAATACCTGCAAAGGGTTTGAGGATTTGGAAGCACTCGAGCGAACACGACTTTTATAGAAAAAATAAAAAGAATTTATTGAAGAAAACAATAACAAAAAAAAACAATCGGCGTCGCTTCATCACCTGAAATTTTGCTGATGTTTCTGCCGATAATAAAACGGGCAGTGATTCGCGGCTCCAGGGCAGGTAGCTGGGTTTCGGACGTTAAGGTGCCCGCAAAAGAAGCACCATCTCGGTTGTCGTGGTTCTCCGGGCAGACGCCGGCCAGAAGAAAGGGACCTCGGGGACCCGGTAGATATCGCAGGAGCGGGTACCTGTTCTTGAGGGCGACCCCTCGAGGGCCTTCTCCTTGACTTACTCCTCTGGCGGCTCTTTGGTCTGCTCGGACGGGACTCCTTTACGGGTGTTATTACCCTACCAGGGACAGGCCTCCTCCTACCCCTGGCTGCGTTCTCTTCTTCTGCCCTGGCCCTTGCGAGTTCGGCCTGGACCCGCGCCATCTCTTCTTCCTTGGCCTCGCGGAGGCGTCGAGCTTTCTCCAAGGCTTCGCGAGTTTTGAGAGCCTCGCGAGTCTTACTCTCGCTTCGCTGTTGGCGAAACTCGACTGCCGCCGCGAGCTCTTGTTTGCGGCCCAGGACCAGGTTAAACCACTTTTCGGAGTGGACCCTCGCCCCTTCATAATCGTGGAAGTTATCTCACTCCTTCGTGACGGCCTCTTCCTTTTCTCTAGCCAACTGGGATATCTCTCGAGATGCTACCAAGTTGGCTTCGAGTTTCATCCAAGCGACCGACATGGGGGGGCGACCTGACAACTCACACGACTCGCTATTCTCCGCAGGCTCCTCTACCTGCGGAGTATCGTGGGCGAGGCTCTCCTCACTGGCCCAACTCTTCCGTTTTTCCAACTCCACAGGCTCCATTACCTGTGGAGCCGACAACTCCTCTTCAATCTCGCTACTCTGGCTAAGTACCAGAGTAGCAACATCTGTCTCGGTCTTTGGCCGACGCAGGATCGACCGTGTTGGTGATGGAACTACTGGCTCCCCTGCCGGTAGTTCCTCAATAGTTAAGGAGGATCCCTCCGCGACTCCTCCTAAAATGGCAGGTATTCCGGCACCTGGTATTATCCGGCTAGGTGTCGGAGACATCAGCTGCGCCTGTGCCAGCAGCTGGCCTACCAGCTCAAGGAGCTGCTGCGGGTTTAGTTGTCCAAGATTCATCCTGTGGACAGAGGAGAAGATAGCGTTTATCCTCGGGAACCGTTGTTCGGATTCGCGCGTGTTCTCCGTGGGGACGTCGATACGGGGTCGCAGGTTAGTACGCAATTCCGTGAACCTTTCGGTCGGCCACGAGATCGTTTTGGGGGCTCGCTCGCAACAGGAACGGGGTTGGTTGGTGCAGGAGAAGTTTCGCCTGGCCTTCTCGTGGCTATCGCAGTCTTTCTAGGCCTACCTCTCCCGCGAGCTTGCGTTGTCACGTCAACCTCGTCCTGATCTTGCCCAGCGCCCGCTGGCGGCTGTGTTCTCGCAAGTGGCGGGTCGCTCTTCGCCATTTCTTCTTCTTCCCCCGGTGGTTGGGGGACGTCATCCTCTCCTTCAGTTATATCGCGCTCATGTGTTTCCTCGTTATCCTCGGGCTCTTTTCCAGCGAAGTAGGGCTTCAAGTGTTCTGCATGGACCAGGTCTTCAACATCTCCTTCCTGATCCACCAGTTTGTACGTGTTGGGCCCTTTCTTCTCCAAAATCTCGTAAGGGCCAACGTATTTCGGTGCCAACTTCGCCATCACTCCTTGAGCTGCCGAGGATAACACGCGATTCTTCTTCCACACACGATCTCCGACCTCGAACTGCGGTCCTCTCCGCCTGGCGTCATATATCTCAGCATACCTCTCTTGTTCTTCTCTTAAACGGTGACCAGCATCATCTAGCATATTGCTGAGATTTTTCATCCTTTCTAACCAGGCGTCTTCGTCTTCTTGAACAACAGTCTCTTCGACTACCTGATCTTGTTCCCTCCTCTTAGTCCCGGGAGGCACTGGCTCCCTGCCATAATTTAACATGGCCGGTGACTTACCAGTGGCACTATGGGGTGCGTTATTTAGCGCGAACACCAGTTCAGGTAGCTTCTCGTCCCAAGTATTATGGTTCCCTTCCACAAATGCCATAATACTGGTCTTAAGGATACTATTAACTCTTTCCACCGGATTCGCTAGAGGGTGCTAAGGTGGAGTATGAGAGTGATGAACCCCTATCTCATCTAGATATTGGTCTATTATCCTGTTATTAAATTCGGTTCCGTTATCGGAAAGGAAGACCTCGGGTGCGCCATATCGTAATACTATCCTATTCTTCAACTCTTTTCGAATAGTCTTACCGTTGGCTTTCCGGATAGGAATACACTCTACCCATCGAGTGGATAAATTCTGGAAGACCAAGATATACTCAAATCCGGCCTTGCTCCGGATAAAAGGACCCATTATATCCGCCGCGACGACTTTCCAAGGCTTATGAATAACTCGCAGCCCCATCAAACCGAGGGGTGGCCTTTGTTCTACCTTGCACTGCTGGCATATCAAACATGTTCTGACATGCTCCTTTACTGACTTGTAGTATCTCGGCGAGTAATAATATCGGGATACTCTCGCGAAGGTCTTCTCCCTTCCGAGATGTCCAGCAGTAGGGTCGTCGTGACATTCCAAGAGAACTTTCTTTGTTTCCTCCTCAGGAACTACCAGTTTCCATGCATCGTCATCTACGCCTAAATCCTCCTCGATATCTTGATTTGGATGATACATGTATAGCTGGCCGCCTAATACTTTCCACCTAAGATAAGTATTAGATTCTTCTAATACCTTTTTCTGCCAGCCGAGGTACCACTCGTCTTTCGTGGTTACTGCCCACGAGACGGCGCCTACGACTGGTTGTTCTTCGTCCTCGTCTTCTTCATACATTCTCGATAATGCATCCGGCACGCAGTTGAAACTCCCTTTGCGATGCTCAACTTCAAAGTTGTGCATCTGCAGCCTAAGCGACCATCTTGCTAGTCTACCTGTCGGGCTACGCAGTGACCGAATCCAACGCAGGCTGCTATGGTCGGTCACTACGAGCAAATTATATCCCTCTACGTATGCCCGAAACTTCCGATAGCCCATAATACAGCAAGACACTCTCTTTCTGTTACTGAGTAATTTCGCTCAGCTTTAGAGAGCGAGCGACTCGCAAACTCCAAGACTCACTCCTGGCCGTCTATCACCTGGAACAATACTGCCCCCAAACCAGAGTCACTCGCGTCAGTTTGTATGACAAAGCGCGAAGCGAAATCCGGACGGTGTAGGACCGGAGCTGAGGCTATGAGTGCCTTGATGTGGTCGAAGGCTTGCTGGTGTCCCTCTTCCCACGCGTACCTGAAGTTTTTCTTTGTTAGCGGTGTGAGAGGGTCGGCGATCGTGGCGAAATCGGGAAGAAACTTCCGATACCACGATGCCATACCGAGGAATCGCCTTAACTGTTTTAGGTTCTTAGGCGCAGGGTATTGCATAACCGGAGCTATCTTATCTGGGTCTGGTCTAAACCCACCTCGGTTGACGAGAACACCAAGATATTTTACCTCAGATCTACCGAATACGCTCTTCTCTCGGTTGATCGTGAGGCCTGCCTCATTGATTCTTGCCAATACGCGTTCTAACATCGCTAGATGCTCTTCAAAAGTCTCTGTTACGATGATGACGTCATCTAAATAAGACAATCCGTATGGCATTCTTTTAAATGGAAATAACCCCAGACCGGATATTGAGAATGCCGTAATCTCCCGCGATTCTTCTTTCAAAGGGATTTGATGGTATGCGCTGCTCAGATCTAAGGTTGATATATAACGGGCGGCTTGGAGGTTCCGTAGGATCTGATCCACATTTGGCAGCGGATACGCATCTTCCTTTGCTGCGGCATTCACCTTTCTCATGCCGATCACCATACGATCTTTATTGCCAGCTTTCGGCACCATGAAAGCAGGACTGGCCCAGGGGCTCGAAGAAGGCTCGATCAATCCGGCTGCAAGCATCTCTCGAACTTGTCGATGCATTTCCTCTTCCAATTTTCTGGAAATCGGGTATTGTTTCTGCCGGATTGGTCGAGTTTTGCCAACGTCTATCTCGTGCTCAGCATAATTATTGCAGCCGAGTGGAGCGTCCACTGCTGGTAGTACTCTTGTTAAAAGAGCTTGTAAGCGCTGGTGTTCTTCCAGCGTAATATCAGCAAGACCCGCTGAAGAAGCTTTCATCGTGTCGATAGAGGCGATCCTGATCTTTGTCGGATCTTTTGGATCTGACGTGGAGACACAGGCTAGTTCTAGTCTGACACTCTTTCCGGATTTTCCCACTATCAACCTGTTCTCCACGGGATCATGCATTGTCTCGAACATACGGACGAAATTGGAGCCGACATAGCAGTCAACCTCCAAATCTGGTATTATGGATACCAGAACGTCCTTTTTGATCCCGCCCAACTCGAACGGGAGGTCTACGTGTTCCGTTTCGCGGAGCAAATTATTACCAGCACGTCTGGCTCCTGCACCAGAGGCTGGTCGGAACGTACGTCCGTATTCTGTTGCTATCTGTAACCCGAGCGATCCCATCACTGTTCTCGGTGCTCCGGTATCATACAGCGCGCGAATGCGGAACCCTCCGATTCCCACTTGTACCCACCAACGCAACTCGTCGGGTTGTACTGGGATCTGATTGGAACTGGGTTCGAGCTCCTTCACGGAGGTGTTCCTTTGCTCGACTTTCGCTTCGTCTGAGCATTGCTCGACTTTGACCTGGCTAGCGGTCACTACCAGATCAGTTGGTCGCTCTACCTCCTTCTTTAACACTTTCGGGGCCTCTTTCATGGTCTCGGCGGATTTGGGCCCATTTAATCTCGCCGTTTCTCGTTTCCCGAACACTCGGGGCAAAACGAGCGACGATATCCTAACCTACCGCAGCCCCAGCACTTAATCGGCTCGGCAGGTCTGCTGGGTTTGTGGCTCGTCTCTCCGCCACCTTCACTTTTCTTGCCGCCACCGGTTGGGGGTCTTTTTCCTTCATCTTTCCTCTCTTTAGCCTTTGCCGGTGGCGGCTTGTCCTTATCTTGGCGATAATCGCTTTTTCTCCTAGGGTTGTTGCCGGATTGACGAGAGTTCTGCTTATTTCTCATCTCATTCAATCCGGCTTCTAACCTCGAAATCGACGCCAGAATCGACTGATCTGGGGGCGTTTCTTGGCTTGCAGAACCATCATACGCTCCGGCACCCACACCGGAGAGCTTTGGTTTCGCAAGTTTTGAGGCTGTAGCTTTGTACGCCGCCTCCGGTAACATGGTTAAATCCGGAGGTGGTGGAGGTCGGAAAAGCCTTTCCGTTTCAAGGATCATCTCTGCTTCCCGAGACAGCTCTTGTAAGTCGTCGATGACCCGGAAGTCAGCTCTCCTTACCAGTTTCTGTATATCCGGCCTTAAATTCCTGTGCAGCATGTCAAGCTGCATTTCTTGGTTCGGGATCGGCTCCATTTTTCTAATTATTACCAGGAGGCAAGTTATGAAGTCTCTCGATAACTCATCTTCTCCTTGCGTCCTGGCTGTCGCTTCGGCCAATAACCGCTGTTGATAACCTCTTCCGATTCCATATCAACGACGAGCTGCTGAACGAAAGTCTGACCATGTGTTCCATCCCTGTTTCTCTACTTGAAACCACATGGCTGCTACTCCTTTCAAAAGCTCAGGCAGGGCTTGGAATACCTCAGCTTCCGTCAGACTGGTAGATCCGCGACACGCTTCCACTTTTTCGAGGAAAATCTCTATACTCTGGCCTTTTTCACCAGAAAAGGACACATTCCATTTCCGGACAGTGAGTCCGACGTCAACAATGGGGAAGGTTTGCCTTCTCAACGATGAATCTTCGACTCCACTGGCGCCGAGGTTCTCGGAGGTATCGTTCCTCGAGAATCCTCCCCCCTCCCCCCAGGTTCTGCCACGGTTGCCCAACAGTGGCTGGGTCCTGTCACCTAAATGCGCCTGGGGGTGTCGATGCTCCGTTCCGATGCGGATCGACGGGGTACTGACACGTGTATGTGTCTTGTAGGCGTACGTGTTCCTTCCGTTGTCTGGTCCGGTCGTCTTCCATCCTGGTGCTAGATGCTGCTCCTTGTGTTGCGCAGGTTGCATTCAATGTTTTGTTTTCCTGCATCATGTTACCGCAGAACTCTCAAAATGCTTCTGGCACCAGGAACTTCATGCCGGATGCGGATGTCATCGCTGCCATCGGCTCGGAAAACTGTGCCAGCATCGTATCGTCGACCACAGAACTTTGGTTTACTAAATTGCCAGAGTCCTGTTGGCTCGGATTTTCTGTGGTTTTACCGCCTGTTATTTTTTTTTCTGTCGGTTGTGGGGCACGGTTTCTTTTATTGCCAACCTTGTTGCCTCAAGGTTGGCTCTTGTCGTATTGTCCTCTGCCAGCATGATTTAACGGGTGTGGTTCGTCCATGGATTCACCCGTTATGTTCTCCCATGCTGGTGGAAGGTCTTCCGTGCTGTATTCTTGAATGAACCTAGTCCGGAGGTTTTCTCTCTTTATGAGCAGGGAATATTCATCCTGCCCTTCTTCCATTTGAAAATCCTCCGGTTCGTATACTCCAAGCAGCCACTGCGACATCCTGTTCATCTTTATGAATTTGGAGCAGCTGGTTTTTAAATTCAGTGTCTGTAGATGATCGTCTACTTCTTTTGCCGTCAAACATTGGCACCAATTTCCGATGGCTTCCTCTATATTCTGCGCCATTTTGAATTCTTGATTCGCTTGTAGTCTTCTTTACACGCGCTTGAATGTGTATTTCAGAGTGTGGTTGTGTGTGCGGGTTCTATTTAAGGGATCGTTCCCTAAGGCGCACCTCTTAATTTACAAATCAATAAATAAATATATATAAATAATTTATAATATATTATAGTTCTACCTAACCTCCACACTCTGAATTTCACTTCGAGTTGCAGAGGGTTAGATTCCAGTCGCTCGGTTTCAAAACGCCCTGGCTGGTTTTCTTTTTAATTTGCCAGTAATTGGTGCTTCGATCCCGATTTAGCACGAATTACTGGTTTGTCACTGTTTTTCAGCTGTTTTACAATTTTTACTCTGTAAAAAAAAATTAAATGCCAGCCAAGTCACCGCGGGTTCGAATCTACCCCTCAGTTCGATTCTTTGTCTCTGGTTCGAATCCCCTGAGGATATTGTCTATACTAGCCTTCACTAGGCTAGCAACTGGTATCGATTAAACGCTCGTCACAAATTTAGTCGAGTGTTCAATCCCCTGATGCTTCTCCTCACAAATTCTTATTATTGTTTAAACAAATTATAATTATTGTTTAAACAAACAAAAGTTTCGCTCGCAATTTAATTTCGCCTAGACGCACCGTATCTGACTATTTGACACGACAATCTATAAAAAAAAATAGCGACTTTGTAGCCTACAGCAATTTATCTTGATTTTTCTCAAAAATTTTCGAACTTCTACCCCCAGAGAGTTTGCTGTAGGTTGGTTGTTGTACTTTAGTCACTTCCTAACTAAAAATCTAAAAAAAAAATCGGAAAAACGCAAAAAGAAATTTTTGGGATTCGAACTTTGCTCCTTCGAAGTCAAAATTTCGCGATATTCCCAAGCACACACACGTTTAGGGCGCCAGTTGTCACGGGGTGGATTTTCGGGCTAAGGCACGTTACACCTGCGTACCTTAGCGGTTCAATTCCGTATCTCTCGGTTCAACTCCCGGAGATGTAATAGCCAGATTAGGTAACAGACGCTACAACGTCGTGCAACGTTAACCTAATCTGGTTACTTACCGTGCAACACGCAAGTCGAAGACTTGCGCTTTGTTTCTCACCAGTGACTCGAACTCTCCTCTCGTTCACTGGTTCGTGTGCCGGCTGCTCAGATGAAACGATACGTTTTCTCTTACGTAACGACCGCGGAGGCGGCGAGAAACGGGGAATGACTAGGTCGCGAAATAATAACTCGAGCAGTTAAAGTTAATAATAAAAGACTATTGTTTATTAAATAAAAGAAGTTGTGGTTTGATAATAGATCAGAAATATAAAAGAATTGAATTTAGATTCGCGTATTCCCTATCTAAACGGTGCGCCAGCACGTTACCTCTGATGTCAGCTGCCTCGGAGACTGACATCACGCTCGCGGTAATTTACGCCGCGCATGTGAGGTATAATACGCCTCACGTGTGCGGTACTCTACGCGCGCGCTCACCGAGTAAAGCGACGAAGTGTGAGAGCAGTCGCGATCGCCGCGCGACGCACACACATATAAGTGTGAGAGAGAGGGTAGACGGCGGGTTTACACGTGTGCGCACCTGTTGTGCGCACTCATCGACTTTGAAAAAGCCGGTGGTTTGACCTCCCGTTTAACCTTGATGAAGTGCGAGCCCGATGCCTACACTCTCTCCTCGCACTTGCTCTCATCGCACGAGAACGCCTACTCGAAGCCGATGTCCAGGTACGACGAGCCTGGACAAGCGGTTACGCGGAGCTAATACGCGGCGCGGAAGAATGCGTGCACGCTTACCTTTTACCCAATTTAGCAACGGCTCAAGTAGTTGATCGGTCTTGGACGTGTCTGGTCTTACTTCCTGAGTAATATAAAAATCTTGATGCTGCGGTGGAGCGGACACGAAAAGTGCTATTACTTCCTCCAGACACTAAGTAGTTTGAGTGCGGCAGGTGATACTAGCCTGTCGCACTTGAACTTTGCACTTTAACGCGCGAAAACCGCAGAAGTACTTCAATTCAACACCGTTGAATCCTTCACGTTCGTCAATTCGCATTCTACCATTCTTTGGAAATTCAATTATTTGGCAGTCCGAAATAGGAATTTTATAAACTTTCCGGAATAAGCAACTTCTAACCTAAATTTGCTTACAGTTGAAATAAGTTATAACCCATTCTTTTGAAAATAACGCCCTCTTTCTTGTGAAAACTATATATTACCTATGGTAAATTGCCATAATTAGTTTTTGATAAGAGCATTTTCTCACAAGACATAAGATTTTTAAAATAACACTGATTTTCACAAAAAAAAAGAAAGCATTTCTTTCATTACATATTCTTTCATTGATTTTTGCATAAATATCAGTTCCCTATATCAGCCACTATCATAAGTATAGTTCGCTTGCAGTTGTATAATAAACTCGATTAGCGTTTTGTTATCCGGATTTAGTCTGAAAAACTGGAAAAGATTGCATTGCGTACAAAAATGTCCTTATTTGTAAATGGTACAACCCTTTCAATAAATAATTCACTATTACACTATATCTACTTTCACAACCCAATCGAATAAAATAGATCCAACTTTTGATAGAAAAAACTGCAAAGCTCAACTTTTCGTATCTCTTATGGTTAGCAAAGATTTATTTAATTCCGCCGATGTAAACGAACAGCACCTTTTGGCGATCCAGTAAATCGCATAAGTTCGATACGAGCTGTTTAGTTTTGAATACAATATCCATTAACGCGTATAAATTTTTCAAGCTAAAGTCAAGATTGACTTCTGTTTTTGTATTTTCCAATCGGAAATTCTTTTACTTTATTATCCAACCTTTCAAACTATTTTGCGATAGCCGTTCTCTCGCTTGCGTAATCATGCTCTATTATATAAATATAGGTTCTTTTTCACCCGTCATAATTTTGACCTTGTCGTCTCGCGATGTCCATATTGCCCTAATAATTTCTTTACAATTTTCTAACAAATAGCTGTAGGTGGTACATTGTACTCCTCCCCCTTGAGACAACGGCAAGGCATTAAATAACTCACTCTTTTTCAAATTATTAGTTAGTGCGCCTAAACTATGCAAATCTACCTATATCTAAGATTTTTATTACGTATGTTATCGCGTTATCGGATTCATTTAATTGCTGATACGCGTCTTATAAAGTAATTTTTCTTCATCCAATTTCGCTGGTTTAAATTACATACTGGTACAAATTCGCATTTTCAAATGCCAGTCCTGGATTGGTGTCGATTGCATAATAATAAAGTAGCCCATCCCTTGCGTGGATGCTAGAAACTACTGCTCGCTTTAAATTACCATTTTTTCTAAAAAATTTCAAAAGAACTAAGTTAAAACTGCTCAGAATTAAAAACCCATTGTGTGTACAATTTTGAAGAATCTTTATCTGCAAACATGAAAGTAATATGTTATCTTTATTAGTCCGAAAACTGGTTTCAATTTCGAAGTTGTTGCAAAGATGAACATCAACGTCCTCATCTGCAAACATGAATAAAAATGTTAACTTTCTAACTTACGTTAAGCTTAACTTTTTATTCTTACAAGCTTTCGGAATCTGCATGCGGATTAACATGCGATAAGCGTAAGCGATTACTATGCACAACTTTGGTCCTATTTTCATTAATTTGTATTTTAACATTGCCATTTTCCCAAATTTCAATTATTAGAAAAGGACCCGAATATTGATTTTCAAATTTATGCGGTTTTGGCCCGCTCTGCAACCATACAAAATCGCCGATTTTGAAATCCTTAGGATTTGATTTTTTATCGTAATATTCCTTAGCTCTTTATTTGGCTGAAACTAGTTTTTCTTGTGCGGTTCTTTGGAGAAAACTCAACCACTCGACTAAAGTTGTCATGTTCCCTGCATAAGTAGGCAATAAATCTTCCGGCTCTAAGGGGTCGCTTGAGGGCACTCTCGCCAGGCGTCCGAACACTAACTCGAACGGAGTGTGTTGGGTTAAGAATTAAAAACCCATTGTGTGTACAATTTTTCTTCATCTTTGCCCGTGTTGAAATTTAACATGGCTAACTCAACCCACTCATCCCAATCTAAATGTTTAGTGGCAAACATTTTCAAAAATTCCCTAAGTGGCGAGTGCGAGCACTCTAAAGAGCCGTTAGATTGAGGGTGAAAAGCGGTAGTTTTTACTTGCTTAATTTTAAATCGTTTTGCAACGCGCTTAACTAATTTACTAAGAAAATTGGTGCCTTGATTAGTAAGCATAGCTTGTGGTGTGCCGAAAGTACAGATAAAGCGTTTGATAAAGGCGTCTGCTACAGTAATAGCAGTTTGGTCCTTTAAAGGGACTCCCACCGAGAATTTTGTAAATTGATCCTGCATAGTTAAAATGTACTCGGACTCGTCTTTAGTTTTCGGTAACGGTCCTACAATGTCCAAACTAACCGTGAAAAATGGAATACAAGGGTGGTCCGTTATAATCATTTTCTGCTTTGTTTTGACCCGAACTAATTTTTTAAGCTGGCAAGGAACGCATTTTTGAATGAAGGCTTGTATGTCCTCCTTTAAATGTTCCCACTGATATTTATATTTAATTCTATTCAAAGTTTTCGTTACTCCCTTGTGTCCACCCGCCGCCAAACAATGAGCTTCGTGAATTAGATCCGCTCTTTTACTCGGCTTCGGGTGCTGTATGAGTCCACGGCAAATAATTATTTTAACACTATTATTACCTAACTCACGTCTTAAACAGGACAAAATATCTTTAAACTCAACATTTTCGATATTACTGTTCCTAGCCATACTAAAAAAAACAATTTGGTTAATGTCTAACAATTTGGCTACCTTGCTGCTAAATAACTGTGTCAAAATTTCTAAGGTATCCCATAAGCTATTTTTACTTTTGCCCCTAAGCGGTAATACCAAATGCATTCTTTTATTGACCTTTATGGTTTTGGGCTCTCCCGTTACTAAACTCTCGAAACGCGGAAGCTTCCCTAAATCCTTTAATTGCCTAGATCCCTCATCAAGTGGGTCTCCGTCAGTACTTACAAAATAAAGGTAACTACCTTTCCTCATAAACAGTTTCTCTCTACAATAGATTATATTGTCTTGAGGACTGACCGTTTTCGGCGCGTTACTATTTTCGTTGACCGCGTCCTCGTTCCCGAAAGTCATGTCGGGAAAGGGATCTTTAAACGCCGAGACGTTGTCGCACCCGGATGCTTCCCCGCACGCGACCTCTCCTGACATAACCGTTTGCTCACTTTCCTCAGGCGCGAACGCTGAGACAATTGGCGAGATTGTTCTGTGTAGCGTTTCTTTTTTATTGCTATCCGCAGTTTGTGGTACAAGGGGCGCAGACGCCTCTTTATCTTCGACAAGGGACGCGCATTCCTGAACCTCTTCGACCATGGGGGCTACATTTCTTTTACGTGGTGCGAGAGCTTTAATGGGTTGCTTATACTTTTCACTGGCTTGGCGGCCCGCACGCTTACGCGTGGCCATTGGATGCAAGGTGAGCCTGCTGGCTTTGCCGCTCCTGGGTCGGCTCTACTGTCTGTTCGCCAGCGACAGGATGGCGCCCCCCTCTCCCTATGCCGACTTGTGTAGCTACGCATACCTTTTCCGTAATCGGGTTGCGCGAAAGTGCGTCCGCGTTCAGATTTAATTCACCTTTCTTATAGAGTACGTCGAATTGATAATCTAATAGTTTTAAACGCCCACGCGTGACTCTAGATCCTGGATCATTATGATTATTCAACCAAACTAGCGGCCTGTGATCAGTAATTAAAATAAATTTATTTCCGTATAAGTAAGGTCTGAATTGTGTAATAGCGTACACGATTGCTAATGCTTCTTTTGAAAACGTACAATAATTCCTTTCTGCTTGATTCATCGCGCGCGACACAAAGGCTATGGGACGATCTTTTCCAATTTCTCCTTGCGATAAAACTGCCCCGATCGCGTACCCGCTAGCGTCGGTAGTTACTAAAAACTTTTCTTCGAAATGCAGATGCGTTAAAACCGGTGGTTTACATAACTTATCACGCAGAGTCTCAAATGCCGTTTGCGCGCTCTCATCCCAGACAAAAAGTTGTTCTTCTCTAAGAAGGTCTGTTAAAGGCTTGGCTATTCGTGCAAAGCCATTAATAAATCGCCTATAATAACCAGCTAGCCCTAAAAATTGTTTAATATTTTTCTGATTTCTAGGCACTGGAAATTCTTTAACTGCTTTTAGTTTTTCCGGGTCCGGGCGTAAACCGTCGCTGCTAATTATATGCCCCAAATAATTAATTTCCGATTTAAGAAACTCACATTTTTCCGGTTGCAAAACTAAATTAGCATGGCGCAGTTTTTCAAATAATTTCTCGATTGTTTCTATGTGCTCGTTAAGAGTTTTAGAGTACATGCAAATGTCATCAAAAAAATGAACCACGTTTTTCATACCTGCAATTACTTTAAGAACGAGTGACAAAAATACCGGTGCGCTTGTTTTTAATCCAAAAGGTGATCTCACAAAATGAAATAAACCGAGCTCACAAGAAAAAGCTGTTTTTTCTCTGTCCTCAGCTTTAATTTTAATTTGATGATGACCCGCGTATAAATCGAAAACTGAGAAAAATTTGGCATCACCGAGTTGATCCAAAATATCCGCTATGTTCGGAACCGGATGATTGTAATCGGATATAATGACATTTAACTTTCTAAAGTCTACTACTACCCGAAATTTTTTCTTGCCGTCGGGTCCCGGTTTTTTGTCAACGCAGAACACCGGCGCCGAGTAGGCGCTTGCGAAGGCTCGACGATGTCTTTCTCTAACATTTCTTTTACCTGCCTATTGATCTCTTCTTTTAAAATAGGTGGGTGTCTAAATTGTTTAATTCTAATTGGAATATTCGTTGTTGTAGGTATCTCATGTTCAATTACATTAGTCGCGGGCATAATATCTCCCGCTAAATAGAATCGATCTGAAAATTTCACAAGGAGTTACTCAATTTCGGCTAATTGATTAGGTGACAAATGCTTAAGTCGTAAAAGCTCTCTTAATTTAATCACCCTCTTATTTCCTAAAAGGAAAACCGTGTTTGACATGCACATAATTTGATGGGCGCGTGGCTCCTCTATTTTATGGCTCCGCCTATCTATCCTAGTTTAGCTACGTAAGTGCGGAGGGTGCGGCCTATGCTTCCATACTGACAAGACCACTCCATTTATATTTCTTTTAATTTCATGCAGCAATTGTCGTAAAGCACATAACATGTCAGAGGTCACCTCATCGTTAGTCACGCGATACTTTCTCATTTTCTTAAAAATAGGTATGGCGGTGCAACAAATAACAGACAAAGCGTTAGCGTATAAGCGTAATAACGAGGCGCATCTCGAATTTTGCAAGTAGGCTAGCTTTCCAAGCTTGACCTGTAGCTCCTCAATAAGGTGTGCCAGCTGAAAATCCTCTCGAACTAAAGCATAAGACAATGCGCTGGTTAATTTATTACTTCCGGCCTTCTCAATATTGTCGCACAACGACAACTTTTGGTTCCTTAACAAATTACAAATTTTGCTAAAACTATTTCTTTTAATCTTAGTTCTTTTATAAATTTCATGCTTGTATTTAATACACGTAAAAGTCCTTATTTTATTACAAACAAAATTTACTTTTCTTTTATTTCTATTCAATGCACTGACACCCATACTATTTTTACAAGTTAAAATTTCCAAATTTTTCTTATTTTCTACCAAAACACATTTATTAACTCTACTTTCTAACTTAGTCGAATTTTTTACAAGAAGATCTTCACTAACTCTATTTTCACAATTTTTATTTAACAAGTCCAAATACTGTTGAGGTACGCTATCATTTAACGTTTCCTCTCTAAGTAAATTATTTCCAAATATAATTCTGTCCACTTTTTCTTTCAAACTTTTATTTTTACTAAGCTTAGTTCTCAAATTTTGCTTTTTAACTATTGTAACTAAGCGATTTCTAATTTTACAATGCTTAACTTCCAAATCTTTATTTTTATCAATTTTTGAGTTTAAGCTTTTATTTTCACAAATTTCATTTTTCAATTCTCTAGTTTTTTCAAATTTCAAATTCAAATTTTTGTTTTTACAAATTTTATTTTTCAAATTGTTAGCTTCTTCAAGGTTCAAATTCAAATTTTTGCTTTTACCAATTTTATTTTCCGAATCACTAGTTTTTTCAAAGTTCAAATCCAAAATTTTGCTTTCACAATTTTTACTTTCCAAATCACTAGTTTTTTCAAATTTCAAATTCCAATTTTTGTTTTCATCAATTTTATTTTTTAAATCAATTTTTTCCAAGACGTGCTCGGTACAAATCTCAAATGGGGCAATACTTTTAAGCGAAGAAAGACAAACATTTGAAATAACTTTCTCATGCGAAGCAGGTAAATCGCTATAAACGTTCCGAGTGCTACACTCGCCTAAAACAACACTGGACTTGTCCAACCGAGCAGTTGCAACGGGATTTTTCGCGTGTCCGCGTCCGGAATTGCGCTCATCCCCCCACATCGTATCCTGCGTTACTTCCTGATGTCGTTCGGCTCGTGCCAAACTTACACTCTCTTTGTTTATTGGCCGCGCGATGTCTACACTACTCGTGCACCGTAAACTGATTACGTGAGAAGCGATTTCCAAAAAATTTTCTTCATAATTAATTTTTGCCCCGTATTTTCTTAACATTTCGCTGCCGATTAACCCGTCCTCTTCAATAGGAAAATCGTCAGGAACCAAATGGAAATACAATGTTAAATCGCGAAAAATCAAGGGTATTTTCCCGCGCGAGTTAATCGATCCCTTAGTACTACCTTTAAGTTCAAGAATTTCGTTTTCAAAAACAATGGCTTTACTGGGTTTTTTACTAATTTTAAGCAAAGACGGACCTGCTCCCGTATCTAACATTAATTGGAGCGGTACCTGATAATTTTTAAATGGCATTTCTATTACAGGTGACTTACTATTTATACTCAACAAAATGGACTTTCGCGCAAATTTTAATTCTGATTTGTGTTTGATTGGTGTGGGCGCGCGCTTTCTGATTGCCCCCAGGTCGCGCCCTGCACCGCGGGGCTGTTCGCGTTTCCCGCTTCACGTTGTAATTTTTCTCTATTTTTTCTTTCCAATACCTGGCATTCATTCTTCCAGTGTCCCTCTTTTTTACAATAATTGCAAAGTTTAACAAAATTATTAACTTGATTCGATTGTGCCACTGCGGGACTGTGAGATCTCGGTCTATATTGATTTTGTAAAACTTGGGGCGTGGCCGGCCGCGCGCTAGCTAATGGGTTCGCGGCTGGCGCCGAGATGTGCGCTTGCGTAGCTACGGGCTGCGCCCATGTAGTCGGCTGTGTCGCCGATTGCTGTGTACCCGAGGGTAATAATGATTTTAACGTCCAACAGTTTTTCGCGATATGATTTCTTTTGCCACAATATTGACAAATTTCTGTCGGTTTATTTGAACAATTTTAACTTCAGCCGATTCTGCTTTCAGTTTGTTATTTTCTTGTTTTAATTTACTTTTACGCGTTGGTTCGATTTTCTCTAAATCTGTAACCTCACGCTCTATTTCTATCGCTTTTTCTACGGCTTCCTGAAAAGTTGCGGCCACCCCCATGTGCCTCTTAATTTCTCAATCCATACCGCGCACAAAAAATTTTAATTTGTCAGCTTCCATGTGCTGTGTAAAACCCGTATCATCCCTCTTTTCTCTTTTTGCGGCCTCTTTTAATTCTATTGCGATACGCCTAACTCTGTTTGCAAATGTTATAATGTTTTCTTTTTCTCTTTGTCTGACCGCGGCTAGCTCCCCCATCAAGGTGTGATGTGTTTTATACGATCCGAAATTTGCCTCAAAATATTTAACTAGATCCGTCATATTAAAAAAAACTATTTCCTCCATTGACTTTGCTGCTTCACCCGTTAGCCGCCGCCTAATTAATTTTACCAGATCGACTTCGTTTGCTGCCGGAATCATGCTAATGGCTTTTCTTAAACCGAATAAAAAGGTACTAAGTGGAATATTACTACCGCCAAATTTTGGTATGCAGTCTAGTGCATCTTTAATCGACAAATTTTTTAACGGAGTTAAAGTTGCATTTGGGCAAAAAGAATTCATTGTCGTTGGCAGTGTTGTTCTAACATTAGCAACTAAAGGCGTACTATGCCCCCTTCCCCCTGCTACGTGCGGAGTATAATTTGCCGAATTTAATAAGTTTGCATCAAAATTCACTTTATTTTGTGTATTATCCCCGTCTGCTGCGTTTAATACCGTTTTATACTGCGTAGCTTCACCGTCTTTCGTTAATTCTTGATCGGATTTGATTAGAGGTGGAAGTTTTTCGGTAATCAAATGTTTATCTACGCTCGAGATTGCTTCCATAATTTCAATAACACTAATATTGTGATGCATAAATTCGCGTAAAATGTCTATCATGATTTCATCTTGATAAATTTTTTCAACTAACGCCCTATCCGCGGTTTCTGCGAGAGACAACTGCAACTTCTTAACATCCCGAATTCTTTCCGGCTCTACTTCCGATGCCGATTGATATCTAGCCCTGAGCACTGCTACTAACTCATTGAGCGTAGCCGTAACTAACTTAGGTTCCTCTAAACTAAGGTATTTCCGCAAAATCTCCGTTGCTTCTGAATTCCTAGCGACCGCACCGTTTGAAGCTGCCATTCTAATAATTTATTTATATTTTTCTTTTGAATGCAAGAAACGAAGAGAAAAAGAAAATTTTTATAACTGTGGTATGTATGTAAAAAAAAAAAAATTTTCACTATTTTCACTTTTATCCCGGAAGTGGGCCC
This sequence comes from Torymus aiolomorphi, assembly GCA_036365515.1. NCBI lineage: Eukaryota > Metazoa > Arthropoda > Insecta > Hymenoptera > Torymidae > Torymus > Torymus aiolomorphi. Next base: position 85,499,840 of record CM070877.1, read on the forward strand.
CCAATTGTAACGTCCGTGTTACAATGTCGCGAAAACGGTAAAGTAAGCGCGATAAATGTTCCAGTTTCGGTTTACGCCTACACGTAATAACCACGGGAGTAGGAACGCGTGAAAATAACTAATCGGACTACCAAAATAAACAATGCTAATGCGCGAAATTCATAAAGCGGCAAACGCCAGCGTCAGCGAACAATTAGAGAGACAGAAAAAGATAAAGGATAGCGATCTGCAGAGTTACTTACTTTGGGGCGGTTGCGGTTGGCTCGTTCTCTCAGTTAGCCCTCGGCAGTCTCAGGACCCAAGCGTAGCGGGTGATTCAAATGGCAGAAGGATAGGATCGTAGAAATAAAGTAACACTCCAAAAATGCAATTATGTGTTGTTTATTAATTGTATTAAGTTACGTTACACTGTTACACACTGATTGTAGTCGAGATATAATATCAACAATTATTCGCGAGACTACAATCAGAGAAGTTTGATAATTATTCTAAGTTAATTTCACACGGAAAATATTCTAAGTAAATTCGGCTCGAAAATATTCTAAGTAAATTCGGCTCGAAAATATTCTAAGTAAATTCGGCTCGAAAATATTCTAAGTAAATTCGGCTCGAAAATATTCTAAGTCCGAATACGATAAATTAGTCGAAATTATTCTAAGTCCAAGTTACAATTTAAATAAGCGACTGACAAGGGCTTCGCCCTACGAAACAAAATGAACAAAAGCTTCTGCTTCGAGTGGAGGCGCGATGCGGCTTTTATACCCGCGCTTCTATCTAGGGTAGATACAAAGATAGGGGAGTGTAGGATATCTCATCTATGCATGCGGTGGCAAAGGTTCAGGTGGGGGAAAGGTTACTCGGGTTCAAATGTGGCGCGTGCCAAGGACAAAGGTTGGATCGATAGGAGGTAATGCTATAGGTAGGATTCGTTGGCGGACGGTCATGTTACCGCGAGAGTGCTTGTAGTTCCCCTTATTGCTAGTAGATGGTGTTACTGACAGGGAGGTAGGACTCATGGTAACATGAAGGAAAAAAGGTTGTAGGGTGGTAAGGATGGGTAGCGAGAGATGTGGTCAGTCTTTCTCGACGTGACAGCACTAAGAATCGTAAATGCTCAATTATTGGTCAAAAGTTATAATTATTTATTTAATAATTGCCTGTCTAACTATACCTCCCGATTTAAGAAAGGTATAAAGAAGTTGGACAAGCTGGCTCTGCTTGTCCGAGTTTTGCTCCTCTACATTCAGACGGGAGTAGATGTTGAAGGCGTACTTTGCCGCAAGTTTATTTAATCGAAAAACGTTATTATTATTGTAAAAGGGACACGTAAGGTAACTTTCTTACATTATTTAGATAAAACTAAACAACACAATGTGATTGCGAGAGCTTGAAATCATATTTCAAGGTGATATTTACAAGTCCAAATTTTTAACCTCAAAATTTTTTAATGCAAGTATTGCTTTTCATTTATCTATTTTTTCTGAGTTTTAAATAACTTTTTTTTATAAAGATAGAAATAATTTGTTTCATTTGAATTACAGATATTTTAGAATAAAGTTTTCAATATGCCAAAAGTAAAAAGTAAAGAGAAATTGAAGAAAAAAATAGTGAGAATATCAAGGCAAATAAAGCAGTGTTAAATAAGCAAAAATTGAAGAAAAAGAACAATGAGAATGCCAAGGCAAATAAAGCAGTGTTAAATAAGCAAAAATTTAAGAAAAAGAACAATGAGAATACAAAGGCAAATAAAACAGTGTTACGTAAGGCAAAAAGAATCAAATCAAAGATCATGAAAAAGAAAACTGAGAAAATGTATACTACTGAGTCACTAAAGAAGGCTTTAGATATGATTGGAAAAGGACAGACCATAATACAAGCCGCAAGAAACTTTGATGTTCTTAAGAGTACACTGTACTGCAAATTGAAGAATTTCTCTCCGCTGAAATGTGAAAAGGGTCCTATAATAGTACTGAGCGAGGAAGAAGAAAAAGATATAGTTAAATGCATTTTATACTGTGCGGAAAGAGGGTTTCCAGTATCAAAAAGCCAACTTCTTGATTCCGTTTAGAAGTTTTTAAATGCTAGCAAGAAAGAAAATCCGTTTAAAAATAATAGACACAGTAAGCACTGGTATAATGCCTTTATGCGTAGACATCCAGATATAAGCCAAGGGACAGCACGGAATTTAACTACAACAAGAGCATCTGTTACCGAAGATGACATTAGAAAATGGTTTGCAAATGTGAAAGTTTATTTTGAGAAGAAAAATTTGCTTGAAATAGATCCAGAAAGAGTTTTTAATATGGATAAGAGCTCGTTTATGCTAGTTCCTAAAGACAACTCTGTGTTAGCAAAGAAAGGTGCTTGTTCTGTATACCAAATAGTGGGTAGCAACGAGAAGGCTTGCTTAAACCAAAAAAGAATGTTTTGGAAAAAATTCCCAAAGGATGGGGTGTAGGAAACACGCAAAGGGGATGGATGACCTCAGAAAGTTTTTATAGTTACATTGCAAATGTATTTTTCAAATGGTTGAAACAGAATCTCTTCTCATTTTTTACTTATCAAATCTGAAAGTGCAAAAGAAAATAAAATTCAATTGGAAGAACGATTGAAGAAATTTTCTACAGAATTAGAAGAAATAGAAAAAGCATTAGTACTTCATGAAATGGAAGCTTTGCAAAATAAAATGAAGGAAAAACAAGAAAAAATTTTAATTGTTTGACTTCCTACATTATTAATATTTATTACTTAATATTTATAGATTTTGAATTTTTTTTATAGATTTTGAAAGTTAAATATATAGTTTATTTAACATAATTTAACTGCAATTAACATAATTTTACTGTAGTTATTAAGAATTTTCATATAAATAAACAAAGAATATTTTTTAACGCCTATTTTCTTATTTGTCCGACTATTGCTCCTTTTTTGTCCGACTACACCGGCCCCACAAAAAATATTGTCCAACTACTACGGTTAACACTTTTTTCATAAAAATAACATTATTTAATATTTAAAGTGTAAATTTTAAGGATTTTTTTTAATTAGCTTCTGAAAATCTATATCAAATGTATGAAAAGAAAATTTCGCTTGAATTCTGAATTTTTAGCGGAAAAAATCGGGTAATAACTGATATATTTATATATGTGTCCGAGTAATGGGTCTTTTACCTTAGACAGTAATCAAAGAAACTTCAGTAATATTGAAGACAAATGCAAGTTAATACACGTGTACACGAACGAAAGAACAAATAGAAAATGTGCAATTATTGAGGTAACATCTAACATCTATAAACATATCAAAGAAAACAAGAGCAGATTATTTGTCGGGCACCAACGTTGTAGAGTTTTCGACATTCTAAACACAACTCCATGAAATAAATATTCGAAATTTGGGCATAGTAGCAAAAAGTGTGAAAATAGTGCTACGTGTAATAAATGTGCAGAAGCCCTTTTAACCTCAAAGTGCACAAGTACAACAAATACATGTACAAACTGTGTCTAGAGTAATACAAAGTTCAATACCAAATATAATATTAACCACAGTGCAATTGACAGTGAACTTTGTGTACGTATTTTTTCTTTTGTCATTTGCAATTGTTTATAAAAAATTATTTAAACAAATTACAAAAAATTTTATAATTTTCAAAAACTGACTGAGGTAATCGATTCTAGGGGAAAAGTCGAGACAAAAACCTACATAACACTTTTTTGTCAGAGTCCAATTTGTTATCGTAATATAGGGATAAACAATCGGCCTCCTGAGAGTGTCTCAAAAAAATCTTATAGCATCAAGCTAATTATTACATTTATCCATCAATATTCACATAAATCATTGTGAATATGTTCGGTAGGATTGAATTATGGTTCATTGCCATGTCCTACTTTATGATTTTTGCAAACAGGTGTAGAGCATTTCTCACAATACCATTCCGTTCTTGTCAGACATATCGATATTCCACATTTCCTAAGACTTCCATGTTTCATTACGTGTTCTTGAGATGAAGCTTTTCTCTGTTTCTTTCGTTTGGGGGAACTTTTGGAGGATAACTTGTCAATATAATATTCAGAAACTTCTTGAACAATATCTTTGGAACCTTTTTTTTCGTCTGGATGTAACTTATTGTAAATCACTGTAGCGTTTGCTAAAGATGCTTGGATGAGTCGTAATACAAGGCAACATGTCCATTTCTTACTTCGAATTGAAGGCATCAAAGCATTACAGTGTTGATCATGCAGATCGACTCCACCCATGTGTTGATTATACATAGAAAAACAATGAGGAAAAAGAATAGAATTTTTTGATGATTCCTGCCATCTCTGCATTTCAACTTTTGGTTCATTCCCATATTTAGAAGAGAGAATCGATACTAGCTTTGAGTCCATAACTGTAATATAATTTAATTTTGAATTCGCTTCATGCATAGGAATAGTGTATCCTCTTTCGGCTTTTTTTGGCATTTCGACTTTCACTTTGACACGATTCTGCCGAACAGTTCCCGTCGCCAATAAACCATTTTTTTTCAAATGTATCATAAGATCTGGGTTCGTGAAAAAATTGTCAAAATAAATATGATACTTTTTCAGTTCTTCTCTTTGGGTTGTTTCTAATAAAGTCGAAAGTAATTTTATCACTACTCTAGACCCTAAATCAACGGCAACTAAAGGATTTCGTTCATCGATTCCTGATTTACCAGTGTAAATATCAAGGTGATATATATACCCATCAGAAGAACAGAGTGCCCATTCTTTAATTCCAAATCTGATAGGTTTATTTCTTATACACTGCTTGATACCAAACCTACCAAAGTATTTTACCATTATCTCATCTATTGATAAATTATAGTCAAAGAAACCAAATTGCATACAATTCTTACGAAAGATATCATATAGAGTTCTAACCTTCCAGACTTTATCAATTTGATTAGTGTCTTGAAGTTTATAAAATCGTATGTTCTTTTTTATTGTAACGAATATATTTCTCGACATAAGTTCCGCAATTACTGGACACTGAAGGATTCGCTTTGTTGACCAGTAATCACGAATACTTTTTCTAGAATTGAAGCTTGTAATCATTATGATTGTAATAAATCTTTCTAGATCATCCATACATAAATCGAAATGATTTTCAGAAGTGGCTTCAATAATATGATTTTTCATTGATTTCGAAAAGAAAACCTCAAACAACTCCAAAGAATTTTTGGATCGCAATGATGAAATAGGTGAAATATTGAAATTGCACTCGACATCAGGAGAAATAGCATTCAAAGCATTATTTTTCCAATTGTAATTATGATTCGGTTCCAACAATTTTTGAGTACTTGTGTAAGTACTTTTAATATGTTCGTAAGAACCTGAAGGTAATTCATTTGATAATGTATCTTCATTTAGATCACCATCCGAATCTCCATCTGAACTTTCATGTTCATTAAGAATGAATGCTACATCAATATGTTGACCTTCATCAATATCAGAATCTTCAAGTAAATCAAGTAGATCTCTAATTCTCCGTCCCGGCATTATCAGTGGCGTTACCAATGTAGAACAATATAAAGTCAAAAAGTTTATTCCGAAATTATTATTTCAAAATATAAATTCAATGTATTTATGTTCCCAACCGTTAGCCCGCCACTCAAACGTGATCTCTAACACGGAAGGATTTGCGAAATGAAATGAACTTATCCAATTTCAGTATACAATCTCAAAATTTATCAGTGAGACTACATCCCATGCAGAAGAGTAAAAACACATGTCAAAAATTTATCCCTATATTACGATAACAAATTGGACTCTGACAATTTTTCCCCTAGAATCGATTCCCGCAGTCAGTTTTTGAAAATTATAAAATTGTTTGTAATTTGTTTAAATAATTTTTTATAAACAATTGCAAATGACAAAAGAAAAAATACGTATATTTTATTTTTCAGTTATACAAAGGATGACAGTTTGTTTGTTGCTATTCGAGATAGATTTTGCTTGGGACTTGACATAGTCACTTTTTCTCCCCAACATGCAATTGTTTATTCCTATATTACACTAACAAATTGGACTCTGACAAAAAAGTGTTATATAGGTTTTCGTCTTGATTTTTCTCCTAGAATCGATTCCCGCAGTCAGTTTTTGAAAATAATAAAATTTTTTGTAATTTCTTTAAATAATTTTTTATAAACAATTGCAAATGAAAAGAAAAAATACGTATATTTTATTTTTCAGTTATGCAAAGGATGGCATAGTTAGTTTGTTGCTATCTCAGCAAATTTTTGCATGGGCTTTAATGGGTTAAAGACAAAAATAAAAAAATATATTGAAATGACTGATTACCCGTTACATCCTACCTACCCGGGATTCTTTGATAAGGTAGAAAGCCTACATTGCCAGCGGAAGACACCGATAAGGAGAGCGAGATTTGCAAGTAATGACTCGACAGCATTGCAAAATTCCCGAGACATGGACACAACAACAGCATCACGAAACGTGGGGACAACAACATCAATAAACCAAAATGGATAGCAGTATTAATATGATTGATGATTTACAAAAAACATAATTAATAGAGACTATAATTGCGATGATATTGGTGAACTAAACAAATGTATGGCTTTAGAAAAGGAAGTAATTTTGAATGTCAATATAAGAAGACTAAATGCTAATTTTAATAAATAACTTGTTTTCCTAAAAAGCCTTATGATAAAGCCATGCATAATTGTTTGCAGTGGAACCCGAAAACTTGTACACCCTGAACCCTTTAACATAACAGGGTACAAAATGTACTATAATAACGGTAATATCAATCAAAATGATGGCCTGATAGTTTACATAAGTGAATACATTACTGAAACGACGGAAATTATAGATGTAGACAACATCAAAATAATTAATACTAAAATTTCGATAGAAATAATAGAAAGATAATATTAGCTGCCCTATATAGATCCCATGATATAAAAAATACTGAATTCATTTTAAATATAAAAAAACTAATAGAGCATAACAAAAAATATAAAAACAGCCTGATAATGGGAGATTTTAACTTTGACATTTCAAATCAAGATACACTCAATCAGGAATTTTTACATATACTCTTAGAACATGGTTACAGTCCAGGCTTTTGTACTATTACCAGACCATCTGATAAAACAGGTAACTCAGGAACTTGCATAGACAATATTTTTATTAAACTAGATAAAATAGGCTATAAAACATTTACACTCCGTATACCACTAACAGACCATTTCCCACTTTTTATGTCATTAAATAAGATAAGAACAACTGAAAATATACATACTACAAATCGCATACATTACAATAAACTCAGGACAGATGCTTCTATAATAAATTGGAGTGAAGTGACACAAATAAATGATCCGAATATTGCTTTAAATAACCTTATTGATAAAATAAAAATATGTCTAACCAAGTTGAATATACCAGAAAAACTAACAAAACTAACAACATGAAACCAAAGAAAGATTGGATAACAAAGGCAATTATGATATCATGTAATACCAAAGAAAAACTATATAAATTATGGAAAAAAGACCCTAGTAATACTAGAAAAATAGAAGAGTATAAGATTTACAAATATCCTGAAGAATATTATAAATAAAGCAAAGGATTCGTATGATAAAAAACTAATAGAATCCAGCATGAATAATATTATAAGAGTATGTGGAATGTGATAAATCCAGAAACTGGTAAAAATTGTAAAAAGAAAAATAACATTAACTATATAATAGATAACAATAAGAAAATATCAGGTCCTAAAAAAATTGCTGACCACTTGAACACATTTTTTGGTAACATTGGCCAAAAGCTAAGGGACAAAATAAGACCCCCTATAAATGAGGAATATTAAATTCCCTACAAAGAAATGCAAAAGTATTTTCTTCGAGCCAACAAACTATCATGAAATCGAAAATATCATAAACCAAATGGAAAACAAAAATGGGGGAGTTGATAATATCAACGCCAAAATATTAAAAACTCTCGTAGAACATTTAGTAGACGCTCTAACCCACATCTACAACCTCTATATAGATAAAGCCATCTGGCCAGATGTCTTGAAATTAGCTGAAGTTATACCTATACATAAATCAAAAGAAAAACCGCTGCCAATTCATTGGCACGTAGCTTCCTCAAACTTAATTTATTGATCCCTTTAATTAATTTTTACTTCTAATATTTAAAAGTTAATACTTTATCTTGCACGGTTAGACTAAGTAGGAGAAGGTCATGGGTCCATATTCAGCTTAAACTGTGCGTTATATCTTTTTTCGTAATGGACCGATTTTTTTGGGCAACGAACTTGATCTGAAGATATATAAAAGCTACATCTGTGCCAAATTTCAGGACGATTGGATAATTTTTGCTGTAGTTATCGTGCGACAACGAAAAGGCAAATTTTTTATAAAATAATTCTTTTCTAAAAAACAAATGAAGATCATCTCTTGAAATTTTAACCAAATATAGTCTTCTATAAGTTTAATAACTGGTTAAAATTTTAAGTCGATAAATCAAGTAATGTATGAGAAAATGCGATTCAAAATTTTTTAAAAAAATTTTTAACTTCAAATATCTTTTTTCGTAATGGACCGATTTTTTGGGCAACGAACTCAATCTGAAGGTATATAAAAGCTACATCTGTCCCAAATTTCAGGACGATTGGATAATTTTTGCTGTAGTTATCGTGCGACAACGAAAAGCCAAATTTTTTATAAAATAATTCTTTTCTAAAAAACAAAAGAAGATAATTTCTTGAAATTTTAACCACATATAGTCTTAAATTAGCGTAATAACTGGTTAAAATTTTAAGTCGATAAATAAAGTATTTTTTGAGAAATTAATTTATGAATGATAAAAAAGTTTTCCTTAATAACAATTGATAGAGTGAAGATATTTTAAATTTAAAAAAAGGAAAATATAGGTAATTTAAATACCTTTCAAGAGAAGTTTATTATATTATGTAATAATGACTGTAAGATATGAAAAAAATCAAAAGAACTAAAAATTCAGAATCGTTTTTTGGTTATAAAACAAAAGAAAATCAATAAAAACTCAAATCCATCAAGGTTCCTTTTTCCCGCGAGACGAAGAGAATAAGCTTTACCCGACGAAAATCGGTCGATTCGGAGATATGAAGAGTTCAAATACACACACACACACACACACACACACACACACACACACACACACACACACACACACACACACACACACACACACACACACACACACACACACACACACACACACACACACACACACACACACACACAGAGACACACACATACACACACGCACACGCACACATACACGAAAACAAAAATGATCAAAATCAACTAATATACACATATATCGCCTGAAAACATCTTTTTGAACATTTTTTTTTCGAAAAATTTTGCTGACCGTTACAAAGCTTCCTCTATGAGGAAGCAACACATTGCCACTAATTACAGACCTATATCTCTTATTTCGAATACAGCTTAAGTACTAGAAAAAATAATACACAAAAGAATAATTACATTTATCAATAAATGCGACATACTTGACAAAAATCAATATGGCTTCAGGAAAAATAAAAGTACAAAAGATGCGCTAACGCTAATATCAAATGTAATATATGAGAAGTTAGATAAGAGTACACCAATCGCCATAATTTTCTTGAACTTCGCAAAAGTTTTTGATACTGTAAACAATCAAATACTGCTAGACAAACTATACAATTACGGTATTAGAGGAAGTGCACATAATCTAATAAAAAGTTATCTAGGAAATAGACTGCAAAAAGTAAAATTAAATAACATAACAAGTCATCTCGAATCCGTCAACATGGGTGTTCCACAAGAAACAATTCTGGAACCTCTACTCTTCTTACTATATATCAACGACCTACCACTAGATATCCCTGAAGATAATATACTCGCATATGCAGATGATGCAGCAGTAGTAACCTCAGCCAAAACATGAAAAGAAGTCGAAACCAAAATGAGCGAAACACTGCACAAAATATCAACATGGCTAACTCTTAACAAGCTTTCTTTAAACACGAACAAAACAGTATACATTGAATTTGGGAATCAAGTAGACAGCACACCTAAAAATTTAGACATAAACATACAAGGCACAAAAATTAAAAGAGTGGAAAGTACCAAATATTTAGGCATAATTTTCGATAGTTAAGTGACATGGATCGAGCACATCGAATAAATATACAATAAAACTAAATATCTCATTTTCGTATTCTATAAGCTACCTAAACTCATGAATACTGACACCCTAAGAATGATATATTATGCCCTCTTTCACAGCATTATTTCATATGAAATAACAGCATGGGAAGGAGCATATTCTAACAGTAAAAACTTGCTTATTAGACTGCAGAGCAAACTACTTAAAATAATCAATAAAAACAAATTTACAGTCGAAAAAAATCGTATGAGCATAGAACAAATCTTTACTTATGAATCACTATTATATCATTACGAAGACTTACAGACAGCATAAACTCCAATAGCTCCACTAGGAAAAAAAAATATACAGATTCCAAGAAGATATTTGATCATTAGTATTAAAAAGTTATATTAGAGCAATAACTCAATTCAATAACCTACCGAATGAATTAAAAACAATTAGAAACAAACACAGCAGAAAACTAAAATTAAAACAATGGGTAAGTGAAAGCAACTGAAGCAACGAAAATAAATTTATAATTTTTATGAGAAAACCAATTATCCTCAGACAAATAGATTGTCGACTAGTATAATTAATATAGCAAAAAGTCAGAATTTGAATTATTTCCCAGGCGGAAATAACTTTTGCGTAAAACTGTTAATAATAGCAAATAACAAAAAATAACAGGAAGATTTGGGAATGCCTAAAACATTTAGTAAGTGTTGTAAATTTCTATTATTAGTTATAAGCACTTATTTGTATTTATTTGCTTTTTCTGATGGTTCCATGTGAGAAATGGTTTTAGGATACAAAAAAGCAAATAACTGTTAATAACTGTTATCAATTATTATTTGTTGTAAATAATCGATTTTGATTATTATTTATTGTTATTAATAGTAATATTAATTACTTGAATTTATTGACACTCTCTAGAAAGTATTATTTTTTAATATACATAACTGCTCATAATTATTGTTAGCGACTGTTATTAATTTTAAGTAACAATTTTACGTTAATAGTATTTGTCGGTAGTTATTTATCAATTACAATATTATCATAAAATTATCGTTATAATCGAAATAAAGTTATAAATTATATAATAATATTAGTAGTATAACTAGGCCGGTTATGCCTCCCCCCACAACTCGGCCACCAGCCGACCTGTGTAGCGTTCTGATAGGTTGAGACGGGCAGGTGAGGCTCCGCCCACTTTCGAGAAGCTTCTACCCTTCTATTTGTAATGATGTCATCCAATAAAAATTATCCATATTTTATTGTCACATTTTTGCATGACGGTCAAATTGTTATTTACTAGCGACTCCCGGCGGCGGGCGGCGGCGGCGCGCATGCGGGGACTAGCATCTTACCGCGGTGATGAGCTGAATCGACGCGGTGACAAGCTGGACGGCCGCGGGAATGAGTATATTACCGCGTTGATGAGCTAACTTTCGCGGGTATTATTCTATCGTTGCTGGTAAGATATTTACCGCGCGTTTATTTTTTCCAGGTAGCCTGCATGTATGATATGGCTCTAACTCAGTAAGCGTATTTCGACTATAGCATACTGAACTATCGCATCTCTTCGTTGTTCCGATATTCGTTGTTGCCTTATCGCTATTAATTCTAAGAACTCCAGAGTATTTCAATTGTGTTCTCCTTGCAATCGTTTCCTGACAACGACTCACAAAACTTAATAGTATTTCATAGAATTTTACCCGGTAAATCGAAATACTGTTTTGGTTAACTGCATATACAAACGATAAAAGTGACGGCATCGATGGAAACCCTAGATATAATAATTATTCAAGTGGTCCATACAAAGGAGGCAAGACGAAGAGTATTTCACTCTTGCCAGCAACCCCGACACGGGTGACGTCATCGCCTGGTGTGCAGATTGAAACGTGCCTTCTCGTACGAATATTTTGCGGGCATTAGTCTATCGTCGCTGGTCAGATATTTATCGCGAGAGAGCGAGAGCGAGTGAGAGAGAGCGAGAGAGTTTTCGAGGTGGCTTGCATATATGATGTGACTCTAACTCAGTAAGTATATTACGGTTGGCCCGCCATAACAGGATGTATAGTTTTTATCTCGAGTGTGCTTCATGCGTCAATAGGGTCGTATTTTTACGACGCTGACCCATGCACGTACGTGCGCGTGTACGTTTGACGAAGCGTTGTTCTTTCTTCATATGTGGAGTGCGTGTACAGTGCCGCTAGTCTTTTCGATGCCCACCCTTTTTTTCATAAGATGTGTAATTTGAATCTCAATAATCTTCCGAAGAAAATGTGTTCACGGGGTGGACGCTGACGCAAACTCCGACGAGATGCTAGACGTAATCGTATGCTGTGCAGGTTGAAACGTGCCTTCTGGTATGAATATCATCTTGCGCGTGTGCTCCATCTTATCGCGCCCGATCCAAATATTTTTAAATTATTAATAAAAATGTTTAAATTATTAATAAAAATTTTAATTGAAAACACCAATGGACTTAGCCGTGCGCGAGCTGTAGACATAAACACAATTTCCATTTATTTCAGTTTAATATGTATAAAATCTCAGCATGGTATTGCATAAAGTATGACTGGTAGGGGTTTATTAACCTTTTGACAGCCGGCATTTTTCCTACTGAAAAACTGTAACTTTCTCGAAATTTTCCATATAAATGTTTCTTAAGTAATAGTATATGTGGGCCGATCATGGAATGACGCCGTATGGCGTCATGCCGGCTGTCAGAAGGTTAATGTTTATAAATAATTAACATACACACAACGCAGTTATAAAGGTATATCCATGTCATTGGTCCCCATTGTTTTCAAAAGCTACCGAGAAAGAGAGAGAGGAGAGAAAGAGAGAGTGAGAGCGAGAGCGAGAGAGAGAGAGAGAGAGTAGGTTTTCGAGGTGGCTTGCATGTAAGATATGACTGTTACTCAATTTTAAAGTTGTAACAAATAAGATGGAGGTAAATGAAAAGATTTGAAGAAGGGATTATAGGAATATTAAGATTAACAAATTTTATTACATTAAATGTTTACTTAAAAAAGAAAAGCTTAAAATCTAATAAACGTAATAATATAATATATGATTCTTACATTATAAAGTAACGGACAAGTTTGGTTCTCAAAAAATAAATAAGAAGACATAAACTAATACATGTTTAATGTTATCTTAAAATGGAGATAAAAAAAATACTGTTACAACTATGAAACTGATGTATGCCTTATTTTTAATATGATTTCAAATTTTATAAGATACTTATTATAAAATAAAAAACTATTAAAAAATTTAAACTAACCATTTTAAAAAAGAAAAAAACTTAAAATTTAATATAGAGTAATACAATACTATAAAATAATAATATTTATTATTTTGTAAAAGAAATCAAATAAATACCATTGAAAGTCTTTTACTTCTTTGAGTCATTGTATGCTGAACAAATTATACGTAAGTACATTCAAATTGTTCACTGCAAATCAGACAAACGAAAGTTGTGAAATCAATTATCGATAGTAATGCAAACAACTCTCGGAAACTACTGTATGACTGTTCTCAGAAATGTATTTAAATTTGTTCATCTTTCTATACAAATTAAACACAAGAAAGTACTGAAATCAATTTATTGTAGTCAAAAACCTATAAGTTAATTTGACTGACATAATACAACTTTTCGTACCTACTCAAACATATTCAGCCAGCGGGCATAAAGTACTACTTAACGCCACAGAGGCGTAATAGCTCCCGTACTCCTACAAAACTTTATAGAATCTACGCACTTTACGTCTGTGTGGGCAAAAATTATTTCAATTATATAATGTTATGTTAGTACATTCAAATTGTTCATTGTAAATCAAACAAACGAAAGTTGTGAAATCAATTACCGATAGTCAAGTAATGCAAACAACTCTCCGAAAAAACTGTATGAAAAATCAATTTATTGTACTCAAGTATCCATAATTTAACTTGACTGACATAATAGAACTTTTAGTACCTTACGTGTAAAATTACATTTTACGCTCGTTGTAACTTCAAAAATATTCAGCCAGCGGGCATAAAGTACTACTTAACGCCTAATAGACGCAATAGCTCACATAATACTCCTACAAAACTTTATAGAACCTACGCACGTTACGGCCGTGTTTTATTTCAAAAATTCATAAGAATTTTTTCTGATATTTACTAAAAGTCAAAACCTATATAAAAATATTACATAGTTACCACCACATCACCATTTTTCATTTTTCTTTCTCAATTTTGAAATTTCTATAATATTACGCATCTTGGGAGGACAATAGAAGTCTATAGAGCTGCTCTAGCAGGGGTGGTCCTCCAATCTCCCATACATACTTGGCGGACCCAACGATTTGCAGTTTAAGGTGTAGTGTTTGGGAATTATCATGATTTTGAATTTCCCGCGGCTTACGCACCACAAGTATAACTCAGCAGGCGATCGAGTGACGGCAGCACTCATCAGATGCTCTCCGGAACAGCTGGTCCACTATACTAATTAGCCGAATACGGTAAAAATCATACTGTCTTTCTCTCTTTTACACATGTAAATGAGAGAGACGCTGATTTGACTCACCCCTCGGTGACAACGAGGCGAGGCAGAAGACGGATGTTCTCACTCAATTCTTACTCTCTACTCAAACACTCTCTGCAACGTGGAAAGCCATGTGGAAAGCCTCACTGCACACCATCGGAGGTTCTCATGTGAGACTCAAGTTTGTTCTCACTCTCTCAGTATGGACATCTCATACGGCGTCATCTCGAACGGCATATTGTCAGTCAGCAGTATAGCTCACACTGTATAGTCTCACATGGAACTTCTCACACGACAGTGCGTCTCACAAGGCAGCTTCTCACGCGGCTTCTCCTCACATGGCATATACTCTCTCGGCAACTTTGCACGGATTCTCGCTCACACCTGCACGTTCACCAATGTAGCCCCGGCAGCAAACTCAAGATCACCGTGATCAATAATATCAACGGGATTTAGGCATGGATTTTCATCAAGGATCATAAAGTGCGGTGTGTGCCTACGCTCTACATTATGCTCACCACGAGGCTGCATGAACTACCCATGCGGCATGTTCTCATACGGCAGATTCTCACACGGCGTCTTCTCGCTGGCGCTCGATGCGTTTAGCGCGACACGAGGCAACATCTTATCTCAACTGGCTTTCTCAACGGTGGTTTTCTCATTTCGACCATCTCAGCAGACTCAACAGAATCACTGCGAACCCAGGTAACCACTCATACATGCAGACATTTTATATACAAGTGCGTTACTGTAATGAACGCATAACCACGCGGTAGAATAGGAAATACTCAGTTACGATTAGATCGATAATATCTAATCGTGTCATCGCATTAAAAACTCACATACGATCAAATCAATAATATTTGATGGTGTTGCTTATTATATGGTTAGCAATCTCATCAGTGATTCGCAACGTGTCTCAGAAGAACTCATCCACTCTCAGACAGAAAACTCATTTACATTCAAATTGTAAAACTCATCCACTCATACATAATTTTGTACCACTCATACACTTAACCAATTTGTAACAGTCATACACTCATCATATTTATTGTAATATTTACACACATTTTATCTCAATCGTTTAGAACAACGTTTTATCGACATTTATGTAATAGTTAATTAATTTATAGACAGTTTATAATATATTATAGTTTAGTTTTATTCAAATATTGTTCACATTTATTTCTAACACCCACAGCATGTTACTCACTTATAAATTATGGCATTTTCAAACATGTAGACATGGTCATTTTCACATAAATATTCATATATGTTTAAAGATCAGATAAAATGAATAAACAGGTTGCTTCTACATATTAAATACTGATCCGTGTTGAATGTATGACTCTGTTTTTAAATAGAAAGTGCAACTCCGCATGAAAATATCATATGAGATCTCATATGAGATCTCATGAGATTCCATAATATATAAAATTGCAGATGATATCACATGTATGATATCTGATACGAGATCTGATGTCTGAAATACACATACGAGATCTCATATGATATTTACATGCGGAAAAAGGATAAAAAATAGGTGGCTTATAAAATGGTTAGTAAAATCTAATAAGGCACTTCTAATTGTAAGTAGACTATAAATTTATATGTATTTTTTATCTCATTCCCGCTTAAAAAAGACGGACACAAGGATAAATATTTTGGGTAATGCAAGTAAGTCATTAGATTTTGCACATGTAGGGATATTATATTTAAACGGTATCAATTAAAAATTAGAGTCAATATATTATTTATAGTGGACTTATAGGTATAATTATTGCTAATGAATTTATGCAAAAATTTAGTATTCTACATTTACAAAGCCCACCGGTAAACTGCAAACCGTCGGGCCCGCCAAGTATGTATGGGAGATTGGAGGACCACCCCTGCTAGAGCAGCTCTATAGACTTCTATTGTCCTCCCAAGATGCGTAATATTATAGAAATTTCAAAATTGAGAAAAAAATAAATGAAAAATGGTGATGTAGTGGTAACTATGTAATTTTTTTATATAGGCTTTGACTTTTTGTAAATATCAGAAAAAATTCTTATGAATTTTAGAAATAAAACACGGGCGTAAAGTGGATAGGTTCTATAAAGTTTTGTAGGAGTATTATGTGAGCTATTGCGCCTGTTAGGCGTTGAGTAGTACTTTATGCCCGCTGGCTGAATATTTTTGAAGTTACAACGTGGGCGTAAAATGTAATTTTACACGCAAGGTACTAAAAGTTCTATTATGACAGTCAACTCCAATATCCGGAAAATGGTGAACCTTTCCGAACGTTGTTAAAAATAGATTTTTACTTTCAGTGGTATGAATCGCCGAATTGCGAAAGTCTTTTGTCTACAATAATTTTTTTAACGATTTATTTCTCTATTTAAAAAATTGTAGACTTATCTGATCCATTCGGTTCCTTTCCGAAATATTTAAGATGAAAATAATTAGAATATACTCTTTAGAATAACGAAGATTTGAATGAAATACGTTGATTAGAACAAGAATAAGCAATTTATAGATTATCTGAACCTTGCCGGTTTCATGCGAACCTTGAAAAATTAACCTATAATGTGATCCTTAACGATCTTTTATGAAATTTTATCTATTATTATACACTGAAAAAAAAATTTCGTAAATTCAACTAAATAAATTTATTTGAATTCCATTCAGTCAATTAAAATAAATATGTTCTTGAAATAAATACTAAATATTCAAGTTTAATAAATATTTATTAGAAAATCTCGATCATTTATTAAAAATAAAATTTATTAAAAATAACTAAAGCTTTAATAAAATTAAATTTATCATTTGCTAAAATTAGATAAACGAGTTTTTTAAATATAATAAACCAATTTATTTAAAAGAAATAAATACATTCTAATAAATAATTACTTAAAATTCATAACTAATTTATTATAACATACCGAATACGTATTTCTAAATGATTGATCATTTACTTGCATATGGATGATTAAAATTGATAAATATTTATTAAATTTTACAGAATATTTAATTAATAAAGTAGAAAATTTATTACGTTCAAATAAACAATTTGTGAAAACAATATTTTTATTAACTATACCTGATAAAATTAATTTCTAAATATAATTAACTATTTATTTCATTGAAAATTATTTTATTTTACATAAATGCACTGACATAATAAATATTTATTAAAAATAATCGTAAATAGCTCACTTTTTAAATAATTATTCATTTAATAATAATAATTATGATTTCAATAGTAATAAATATTTTTGCACATTCGTGCTAATACCAATTTACATTGATAAAATATTTTATTACTTTTAATACGTGTATTTTTAGAAACGAACAATTATTTATTAGTACTCAGAAACATAATTCTGTTGAATTAGAAAAATCTGGATTTAAAAGTAAATTCGCGATCATTACATATATATTTTGTTAATTTAAATAAATATTTAAATAGTACTATTTCAAGACATACTTTTTTTAATTTTAATACATTTTAGTTGAATTTCTGAAATATTTTCTCAGTATAATTATTTCCGAAGATCTATTAAGTAAATATTTTCTCAACTGAAACAATTACTGAGTAATCTGTATACTTATTTGCAATAAATGCTTTATTATTATAAAAATGTTATTAAATGTCTCATAAAAATTATTTCTAAATATAAGTAAATATTTATTTCATTGAATAAAAAAATTATTTTAAATTACATAAATACACTGACATAATAAATATTTATTAAAAATAATCTTAAACAGCTCACTTTTTTAAATAATTATTCATTTAATAGTAATAATTATGATTTCAATACTAATAAATATTTTTGGACATTCGTGCTAATACCAATTTACATTGATAAAATATTTTGTTACTTTTAATACATATATTTTTAGAAACGAATAATTATTTATTAGTAATCAGAAATATAATTTGGTTGAATCAAAAAAATCTGGATTTAAAATTAAATTATATATATATATATATATATATATATATATATATATATATATATATATATATATATATATATATATATATATATATATATATATATATATATATATATATATATATATATATATATATAAAATTTAAATATATATTTAAATAGTACTATTTCAAGACATACTTTTTTTAAATTTTACTACATTTTAGTTGAATTTCTGAAATATTTTCTCAGTATAATTATTTCGGAAGATCTATTAAGTAAATATTTTCTCAACTGAAACAATTACTGAGTAATCTGTGTACTTATTTGCAATAAATGCTTTATTATTGTAAAAAATTTTATTCAATGTCTCTGATAAAAGTTATTTCTAAATATAAGTAAATATTTATTTCATTCAATAAAAAACTTATTTTAAACTACATAAATACACTGACATAATAAATATTTATTCAAAATAATCGTAAACAGCTCACTTTTTAAATAATTATTCATTTAATAATAATAATTATGATTTCAATAGTAATAAATATTTTTGCACATACATGCAAATGCAACTAAATTATTATAATATTAATAAACATTTATTGCAAATAAGTACACAGATTATTGAGTAATTATTTCAGTTGAGAAAATATTAACTTCATAGAACTTCCAAAATAATTATACTGAAAAAATATTTCATAAATTCAACTAAAATTTATTAAATTTTAATACAGTATTTATTCAAATACTAATTTTTAAATACTTATTCGAATCAGCAAAATCTCTGTAGTTAGTAATTACACATTTATCTATACAAAATATATATTTGTTAAGTTCACAAACTGTATCAATAATAAATGAGTATTCATTTCTAAAAATCTATGTATTGAAACTAATACAATATTTTATAAATGTAGATTAATATATACTCAAGTCAAGTAAATAAAATTTAGATAAATAAATAATTGTCCGCTTTTACATAATCAATTTTATGTATTAAGGACGTTCTCCGAGAAAACGATTTTCTTGTGATTTTCCTGAAACTTGCAGAAAATGTTTGATTTTTAGTCCTTAGTACATGCTTCAAAGCCCCACGTCCAAAGCGGTATTCAAAATAAAAATATTTGATTTCAAAGTTTCAGCGTTAACATGGGATCACTATCTAAGCTTGTTGGAAAAATACATTTTAATTTACTGTAAAAGAAGTTTTCTTTGTGATTTTTTGTCAACCATGGGATATAAAACTAGAAATCGAGAGGAATAATCTGGTATAATTTTCAATATGGCAAGCGGTATTAATTTCGGAGACATAGCGATATAAAGAAAAACCACCATGTTATTTGTATATCTATATATAGTCACACCGTGTAAGTGGTGTTTATTTAAAATATCGTATTGAGATCTTTTTTCTTACGTCGTCATTTTTTATTATTTTTAGAGTAGTGTATAGAGAGTCATGAAGGGCTTCCATCATAAGTAATATTTTTAGATCACAATTTTTGCGATATTGATGAAGTTGAGCCGGAGAACGTCCTTAAACAAATATTTATTTGGCACAGAGAAATATATAATTCCTAACTACATAGATTTTGTTAATTTCAATAAATATTTAAGTAATAGTACTTGAATAAATACTGTGTCTAATTTTAATAAATTTCAGTCAAACATATGAAATATTTATTAAAAAAATTGATTTCTACCTTATCAACATTATGTTTTTTACTTCATTACTCTGTTTTTCACTAGGCTTATGTATTGAAAAATCATTCAATTTATAGAAAAAAAAACATCTTTGACAGCTATAAATTATAATAATAATAAAAGTATTATACAAATAAATTTCTAACCCTTGTTTGTGTAAAGATCTGAAATCGATGTTCCATAAAGTATTAAAATTAGTTGTATTCAATAAATATTGATTACGTTTTTATTTTAATAACTATTGTTTAGATAATAATAACAATCATACTTTTGCTTCTAAATTCTTCCTAAAACCAATAAAGTATATTATTCGCATATTAATGAATGCACGTTATATACGAACATCGACTGCGTCTTTAGAAGCGTGCGATAGCGTAATGGATAGCGTGTCTGCGTACTAACTCGAGCGACCCGGGTTCGAATCCCCGTTGGATTTTTCTCTGCGATTTTTTTCAAATATTATTAATTAATGTGTACTATACTTAATGCGTTTCTTAGAGAAAACTGTACAAAATCAACATATATTTGTTTTCATCACTTCTGTAAAAGAAAAATACTTTAGTGTGTTGTGTGTCGATAAGGTAGGTAGCGAAAATTTCAAACTGGAATAGAAAAATAAGTAATAAATATTTGTATTTAATAAATTACATGTCTGTTTCAGATCAAATAAAAATAATCAGTTACAATACTGTAATTGACATGGAGAGACACTAAATAAGTGAAATAGAATTCAGCAAATATTTTTAATTTTACTTTTTTATTATTTTATTAATTGTAAGAAATATTTATTTAAAACAAGTAAATCTTTGTTTCGTTTTAAACTCTTGAATAGTATAATATAAAGTACAATTATTAATATTTAAAAAAAGATTTCGATCTCTTCCGCATTTCTTAAATTTAATAAAATAAATTTTGTATGCAATTAAATAATTAGTTGATTTAAAGTCACATCTATTTTAAATGAATAAATATATAATAATTTTAATTAATACGATTTTGCTGGTTGTTTTACATGAAAATAATAAAATTTATTGTAAGTTAATTAATAGTTTCTTAAATCTAATAATTGGAAATTTAAAACAAATAAGTAATTTTTTAAATTAAGATTATATTTTTTTAATACTAATAAATAGATAGTTAATTTAATACTTGCATATATTAAAAGTCACAAAATATATTATACATAAAAGTAAATATTTTCTTAGTTGAAATAATTAAGAATTTTAAATTAACTAAATAATTTCTCAAATCAAAATAATATTTTCCTTATATTAATAAATAAATATTTATTATAATGAGTGCATACATTTAAATTAACGAAATATTTAATTAGTACAAATAAATCTTTACTTAAGTCAATTATTAGAACTTGTTAAATTAACTAAATAATTACTCATTTTTACTAAATCTATTGACACTATTTAATAAATATTTATTTAATATAGATAAATATTTCTTTAGCATAAGCAAATAAATTTTGTTAAGTTAAAGAAATATTTAAATAGCAGTATTCTAATAAATAATTTATTAGATTTTAAGAAAATTTAGTTGATTTCAAGAAATATTTTTTTCATTGTAAAGATAGAAGAGATGCTGATAGAAAAATAAAATATATAAAAATGCATAAGGAATCATTGAGAAAGCAAGTATAGCATAATATCAGTTTGTTAGATTTTTTTAAACCTTTATGAACCATTACGAAAGTTTCTGGATTGCCATGAACTTTTACGAACTATACCGAAATCGATCGAATATCAATAAACCTTTATGAACCATTACGAAAGTTTCTGGATTGTTATGAACCTATACAAACTATACCGAAATCGATCGAATATCAATAAAGTTTTTCCCCTTTGTCATAATATATAATTAATTCTAATAAGATTATCGTTTATATATAAAATGATAATAACATATGAAGTATTTTTTTTTATTTAAAACTTTATTATTGAACTTCAAAATTATTTGGCATAACACCAACATACTTTACGATTCTTAATAAATATTGGAATAAATATTATTAATCTTGGACATTTCTTCCGAACGATTCCACGGTTACTAATAGCCAGAAACATGATGGTTCACCAAAGTCCTGAATTGATTGTAATCATTAATTATACTTCAACAAGGTTCGGAACGAACCAACCAATCCTGAATAAATATACCAAATTATTTCGAAACAAATCTTAATAGATCGGAAAGGTTCTAAAGAGATCATCAGAATTCATTACAGTTTATCTCCATAGGGTAGATGTCCTGGTTGGTGTGCTATGAACTAAATTTATTTATTTGATAGCTACTATTAATTTTATATTGCATTCAAAAGGCTTTTACAATTTTTTTTTCAAGTTTAGACTTTTTTCTGAACGCTCATTTTTTTTTTTAATGAAAAAATACATTTTTCAATTTATAATAATTTATTTAATAAAAAAACAATTTGTCCCCTTTAGAGTGCCATTGTAAGCTCTCATAACTCTTTTCTCTGCCCCCGATTAGTGTGTTTGTCCATAATTGTGTGTCCCAATTTGAGTGCTCGCGCGAACAGAGCTTTTGAACTACATAACCTACAATATGCAAATCATAGGTTTAAAAATAATTAAATACAAATGAATAGACAGAAATTGTGAGAAACAATGTTTTATTTATTTAATATCACAATTAAACTTTGAATATAAAATTACAGTAATTATTTTAATATAATAAATACCTATATTAAGTTATAATTAAAAGATTAAATGCACTAGTGAGATCACTTTGAGTTCTATCTACCTATATAGGTACTTAGATTTTTAATAATAGGTAATAAATAACACAATCAAAATTAGTCTCGTACACTTCTTTTGGATTCTTTCGTTGCTAGCTTCTTTTCTTTCAATTTTTTTTTCTTTAGCTTCTCTTCCTTATCTTTCTCAATTTTTTTCTTTTTTGATTAAAGTGTCTGCAGCTCTGATTTCTTTTCTTCAATTCTTTCTCTGTTTTAAGCTTTTCTTTCAGTTTCGCCTGATTTTCAAAAAATGTGACGTCTTCTTCAGGCGATACCACTGAAGGCATCTTAGCTTTTTGTGGTCTCTTTCTTTTTATAGATAAGTCTTTATTAGGAAAGAAAATATATTCATTGAATTGGGGTAAAATTTCTGAAATATCTCATTTTTCCTTGTTAACGGTTTGTATATCTTTCAAAACTTGGTCATTTTTAGGCACGACCGCTACTCGGGAGAGCCTTATAATTTCACCAGAGCGAAAATTGTAAGAATTCAAATACTGAAAAATTAATGTGTAAAAACCATGTTCCACTCAGAGTGAGTGCGTTTTAAGCGTTTTCTGAGATGTATGTATGTACGTCCGTATGTACTCAAGTTTCTCGATTATCTCAATGAATTTTCGACCGATTTCATCGGGATTGCGGGAAAATACTCCTCTAATTATACCTAAGTGCTGGTTCTATATTGAGATAGATCGATGAAAAATTTTTCAAATGCGAGCACAAAGAAATATCTCAAAAAATCGATTTTTAAGCCTAATGTCTAGAAAAATTAATTTTAAGCTAATATGTACAGGTCTATCTGCTAAAACTAATTAAAATACAGCTTTTTTATGTTGAACACTTTTTTGTACGAGCAATATTTGCCAAAATAACTGCGAAAAACGGCCAAAAATGATAAAAAATGAATGATTTTCGGCTATAACTTCTCAGGATTTGATTTTACACAAAAATGTTAAATATAAAAGTTGTAGATAATATTGAAACAAAACTTTTTCCTATTTAACATTTTTTTGTAAAATCAACTTCTGACGAGCTAGACTTATAAAAACGATTTTAAACGCCAAAATACACATAAAATGAACGATTTTCGGCTATAACTTGTCAGGATTTGATTTTTCACAAAAATGTTTAATACAAAAGTTGTAGATAATATTGAAATAAAACTTTTTCCCATTTAACATTTTCGTGTAAAATCAACTCCTGTGAGTTAGACTTATAAAAACGATTTTAAACGTCAAAACATTCATAAAATGGACGATTTTCGACTAAAACTTGACAGGATTTGATTTTACACAAACATGTTCAATACAAAAGTTCTACATAATATTCAATCAAAACTTTTTCCCATTTAACATTTTCATATAAAATGGATTCCTCACCGTTTAGACCTATAAAAACGATTTTTAATGCCTAAATACACCTGAAATAGTCGATTTTCGCTTATCATACAAGAATTTGACTTTCAATAAAACTGTTAAATACAAAGCATGTAGATATAGTTTAAACAAAACTTATTCCCAATTAACATTTTTATGTACAATAATTACTGGATCATCTAAACGTATAAACATGATTTTTAATACCCCAATACACGTAAGTAGTTATTGTGGCACCATGGGGCAGACAAACATACCCCCCACCACCACATCCTGGTGGAGGGGGTATTATACATCCCCTCCCCCTCCCACCTGGGTGTGGTGGGGGTTTGTTGTGTCTGCCCCATGGTGCCACAATATTCAAAATTCAAAATTATGATTTAAACTTAACTCTATGATTTCAAAATTTAAAATTATGATTTAAACTTAACTCTATGATTTCAAAATTTAAAATATAACTTGAACTTTTAAAAGGACCCCGCACACAATGTATGGGAAAAAATCATTCGGTCAAATTGAACGAAATTGGAAAAAGATAGATTTCTTCAGGACCTCAAGATCTATTTTTTTCCAAAGTTTCGTTCAATTTGACCGGATGATTTTGTCCCATACATTGTGTGCGGGGTCCTTTATATAATATTGAACTCTATGATTTAAAATTTAACTTTACAATTTAACTCTATAACATTAAACTTTATCTGCAAGAAAACTAGGTGGTATTTTAGGATAGGAGTATAAAAGGTAAGTAAAAACAAGTTTGATACATTTAAATCTTTTTATTCATTAAAAATATAATATTTTCTAAATGTAATGATACAAGCTCATATATTAAAGACATAACATCATGAATGGGTATTGATATCGATATATCATTTTTTTTAATCATTATTTCATCATAAACTTTATCAGAATCAGGTATGCCGAATTTTCCCGCATAAGTTAATAAATCATCCTTAGAAAAATGTGTATATTGTGATGATTGCGATTCTTGCAATTTTTCTTTGAAATAATGACAAAGTGTATTAATAATATATTCTATGTTACATGTTACATCTAAGAAAAATCTTACTCTCACACGTATACAATGTTTTAATATTTTTAATCTATCAAAAGAAACTTTTTTAAATACTAAACTACGTCGGTACTGTTTCTTTGGTGTTTGATCACCTGACGTCTGTGAATCTTCTTCTTCTACAAGTTCAATTGCCTTGTCGCCATAACTCATAATAAGCCTTATGCTAAAACGGCTAAAGGGCATCTTTTTATCCAGCATATCACCATTTTCAGTTTCAAAGAACTTATCAATAACTGGAAAAATTTCTTCAAATAAACGCCAGTCAGATACAGTAAATGGTATACCAACAAAGTCGTCACCACTAAGACGGATGGTAGGTAGAAATTCACCACCAATTTCCTTATTTTCTAGACCAATTGTAATTTTCTTAGTATAAGATTTGTTTAGTCCGTACACTATTTGCAACAGTTGATGACGACAATGATATTTGGAAACACTTTCTTGACCTGACATTGCCTTGTATTTACGCTTGCCTTGACCAGCCATTCTTGTGTATTATTTTCAGCAGGAGTGATCGTGTGAACTAATGAATAGGTTATGGTAGACGCTCTTTTTTATACTATTCATTCGGATGGTGGAGGGGTTTTCTATTTGAAGGGTAGGATAGTAGCGGGATGTGTTAGTAGTGGAGGGGTTGGTAATGGTAGTGGGGAAATGTGCCCCTATACAATTTTGAAACATCATTTCTAACAATTTGATCATTTTTGTGTAAGTTACAAGAAAAGTTTTCGAGAAAATGTCCAATTCCAAGGCCCACGGACATGTAATGTAAAAACATGAGACAAAAATAGCCACATGTATCTGAAGTTTCACTTTGTAGTTGTCGTGAATTCCATCGAAATTTTCTAACATTTCTCCGAATACGGCTTATATGATCGGGTATGTAAGGAGGTACACCAAAACTATCAAAGTACCAGGCATCACCGTTTTTATTGACGTAAATTGCTACCCAATGCAAGCCAGGTTTACTGTGCCTTTGGGTGCTGAAAATAAAAGCTGTCGGTCTCGTCCAGACCAGAGGAATTTGATCTGCCGCAAAGACCCCCACAGCGTGAGTAGGAATTCGAGATAAAATCCGTTGAATTTGTATATTGTTCATCACAGAGGTTAATAGGTGGTTCAAAGATAAACTCTTCATCAACAGCTTCAGTTTTACCACGTGTTTTCAACCACGTTTTTAACTTAGAGACGTTATTCAAAGCACAACTAAACTTTGAAAAACCATATTTTAAAGAATGTTGCATGCAGTAATTACCAGATGCTGTAAGTTTGTGAAATGGTGGACAATCTTCCTCAAACTCTAAATTTATAATGTGTCGTGTAGTGATTTTTCGTAAAATCGCCACTTTCATGCCACCACGAACATAAATATTGTTTGCTCTCTTGCAAATTTCTTCTAGGTTTTTGAACAAGACATTTTCGGAAACACCTTGATCAAGCCAGTCCAAGCCGTGATGGTTTCGTGATAACCAATCGTTTTCTTTTCTAGCCTCTTGACATAGTGCAGTTATTTGTCTATTCGGAGAAACAAGCCAATGTCTTGTGAAATTTTGATTTAATGAAAGAACTGCCACTTCTTTTGGTACCGGACGGTTTTTATAATCTTTGACACACTGTATATCTACGACGATATCCATCTTCATAGTTTTGAACAAATCAACGTCCAATCAACGACTGACATATCAGAAACATTTCCAAACCAATAACCTTTACCCCCCCCCCCTACTACTACTTTCCCCCACCATCTCACCCACTATAGTCCACGAGAACTTGACGTGACGAATCAATCTCAAGTATATTTTCACATTCAGCATAAATTACACAATTTACTGTACTGCTTAACGGATCATCAAAACGAACATCAATTCTCACACTACCATGTTTTACTAGATTCCAATGTGTGTCTTGATTTGCTGATAAATCAGGTGTTAAATCGAAAGCGAAAAGACAATATCCATTGGCATATGCTTCGCGTGAAATGGAATTACCCTCATTTAAATAATGTATACCTGTACCAGAAAATAAAGTATGATGTGCATCAACATACATATTATTCGTTTTAAAATCAGGTTGTAATGGTTTAGACGGTACTTGTACGCCATAATGTAGAGACACAAATAATTTATATTGAAATTTTTAAAATTAAATGGATTGAGACCCTTATCACCGTTAAAAGCTTTATTTTCTACAAAGCCAACAATAATTCTTTTTGGTAATTGACCTAAAATGACATTATCCAATGTTTCTCCATGAATACCACTATGCATTGTAATAGCTTTTACTTCTACACGTGTGAGGGGATATTTAGCTGTTGTTTTCGAAAGTGCTTTTTCGTGAGCCAATATAATACTTGGACTAAGTCTGACACGGCGTACAAAGAAAGCAGCTTCGATGATTCGAGCGGTGTAGAGTCCTGTCCATAAGACAAAAACTATCTCGTGATCGTACGAGCCGCACACGTACTTCGACACCATTAATTAATAATTTGTCTTCATTGAAAACATCACAATGTAAATACCCAATCATATCTATGTTTTTCTCATCGCCCATAAGGATTCGGCGGTTTGTAAGACCCTCGATCTCGTCATCTGTAGCATCCATTTTTCCAGGAGTGTCGGTGTACCATAGTGCACTGGTGAGATGAGATTTTTTAGCTGCAGACCCATAGTTTAATAAAGTTTCAATGTATGATCGATAAGCGTAGGCGTTATTGGGCGGGGAAACAGGTTTTTGATTAAAAAACACATCAACTTGATTAAATATCGAGTGCATAAAATTATTTACAGGACCAACATTTTTCAAGGTATTTTTATCTATGGTTTCAGGAGGTGTTACTGTTTGTGCGATAGTTACACGAACACTAAGCAGAGTATGTGCAAGGTCGATATATTCACTAGTTCCCGGTATAGAAAACTCTATTGGCGACCCTTCAGTTAGCGAAGATATTGGCTTATATTGAACATAATTTGAATTTTCAATCGTTGTTTGAGTAGGGGGTACACTAAATAAATTCACTTCAGATTTAAGACATGCACACGAATCACTATGCAGAAAAGCCATTATTCTTCAAAAATATCTCGTGCAGTACGTTTTTCTTTCAAAGTTTTCCTTTTATTTTTACAGTGTTTTTTAATGCCAAATTTTTTATTTGGTTTACCTTTGGAACGTTTTCTACTTTTGGTGTTAACGGCATCAGAGTTCTTAGTCAACTGTTGTTTCTGGGCCCGACGCTTAGTTTTATATCCTGAGCCACTTATCAGATTATCCAATTTTTCTTCGGCTTTTCTTTTGAGATTCTTTCTTGATTCTCGAATATTATTGCGAAAAGATTCTTTAAAAGGTTTTTCATGTGTAATGTCATCTAAAATATTTACACCTGTTCGTAAAGCCTCTTTACCAACAGCTTTTCCTAGAGCCTTACCACCTTTTTTTACAAACGGTAAAACACTACGATAGACACCTCTAAAAAGGTTCCAACACCTTTTCCTTTTTGCATTGATGTATCTATTGTAATATAATTATTGAATGGATCGTGGGCACTTTGGTTATCATAAATTGTTTCAAAATAACACATCTTATGCTGTTCTCTTAAAAAGAAGTGTTACTGTCAACGTACCGTAATCGAATGCTATAGGATTTCCATCTTGGTCCTTTATATCTATTGTGATCGACTGAAATGACGTAGATAACAATGGAACATACATTGGCGTGATAAAGTTTTTAATCTCAATGCTACCATATTTATACTCGTTCATATGAAGAGGAACTATGCGTAAAAGAGGTGTGTGTACATCACCTGTAATGTAAGGTTCACAAATATCACTATACACTCTTATTATTGATGGTAAACCGCTAATAAGATCGGCAAGTCTTTGACCGGTAACTGTATCTCTAATTTTTTCAAGATTATGATTTTCAAAGCCAATAATTCTCAAGAGTTTTTCAGACAAAATTAAACTATGAAAACTCGTGTCACAAGTATCCTGGCAAGTTCGTTCAATTTCTATAAACCCTCCACGTTGTGCTTTGAATTGTAAGTGATTTTTTATGTTAGGTAAATTATTTATTTCTTGTAAAAGATTTTCCATATCTGTGTAAATTCCTGGAGATAAGTGTGCAATAACATCATTTTCTATTGATTCGTGTCTCAAATCATTTGGTGAAAACGACTCAGTTGTTTTTACACAGACCATACCCTCATAGTTATCGAGCGAAATATGTTGAAATGTGTGGGGTATCTGAATCTCACATAGAGCTACAGACCACTCACCGTGTAAATAAATATTTTGAGGTAGCTGTGTGGTAAAATGTGTTGTTTTATTTTCATGAAACACATACATGCTGTTGTTACTAGATAATACTATGTAAAATTGTTCTCTCATTATATCTTTTTTAAATTGTTTGCTGAAACCCAGGAATTAAATTTATCGGGATAACCTTTCCAAGTTACAAAATATTTTTTGTTTTTCCCTTTACCTTTAGTTTTAAGAATCTTATCTATTTGAAATGATTCTGTATTCAAATCTTTTTGTACTCTAGAAAGTTCTTCTTCGTAGAAAAAACCTTCGATTGGTTCACCGTCAAGATCTTCCAAAGTATAAACAGGCGGTTGGCGTTTAGTAGATATACGATTAATTCAAAATAATTCTAAAGTCCATCCTCTTTCATATGCTTTCTTGAACGCTAGTTTGGCGCGACTGACACGTACTAAGTCACCCACCATATATTTAGGATATCGAATACGGGTCGTGTTGTATCGTTGGGCTAGGTTTTGGTATGCTTTTACGGCATTGTACAAATTAACTTTAGCAGGAGTCATTTTAGTACCAGAATGCCAAGAATTATTGTAAGCATCAACAATTATTTTTAAGATATCAATATATCTGTACGTATTTGTAGGAGTAAAATATCGCCATAATCGACCCTTCAATGTTCTGTTAAACCTTTCAACCACAGCTGCTTTAATATCAGGATTTCTAACTACGCGATAGTTTATACTGTTCTTTTTCAAAACTTGCATCTCTTTGCCGAGAAATTCTTTACCTTTATCAGTTTGAAAGAGCATGGGGTGTTGTCCTTTACAACGTGTTAAAATACGTTCAAATGCTGTAGCGACACTTTTCGATGTTTTGTTACGAATAGGTTCAACCCATGCAAATTTTGATAAAACGTCTATAACCACAAGTAGATATGTGTTGTCATTGTTATAGGGTTTTAATGATCGTAAATCAGCGAGATCTCCTTCCCACACATCAAAAGGGTTACGAACGTCATAAGACCTATGCGGAAAATGACGGCGTACAGGTTTATGTAGAGTATAAGCATCCTGACTTTCAAGCCATTTGATAATTTGTTTGCGATCGTGTTTTTTACCAATTGTTTTTAAAAGGTTGTACGCACCAGCATAGGCTGGTGATTTCGGTGGTCGATAGAAAAAATTATTTAACGTTTTTTCCATTTATCTTATTCTTAAACTTTTTTAGTTTCTTTTTTACGTTTCTTTTAATTATTTTTTTAATGTACAAAGAAAACTTGTCAAACGTTATTTTACTTATCATACAACAAGTTGTGACTAAAGCCACACCTCTCTCGTTAGTTGTAGCTGTTTCAGACAATAAACGTGCAAAGGCACGTTTAGCCAGCAAACAATCAGCTTTGCTACGATCACAACTGTTTGCATATGCTATATCATGTTCACGACAATAATCGTCAAGTGGGTTGATACCTTTCTCACCTTTCTCTAACCTTTCGTTTAGACGTGTACCAGGTTCACAAAAATGGTATCCTGGAGCATGTATTTTAAAAGGTAAAGAATTGATTAAATTATCTACAAGACTTGCTTCTGGGTGTGTGATCAAATCTTCTTCAATGTTTACTCTAGGCGATCCCATGGAAGAATACGAACTTTTGTAACGTGTCTAGGTGTTTCTTGGGGGTGTAACCTTTTTTTCAACTTTCTTGGTGTTGCTCTATTGGCTGTTTTTCATTTGTTTCTTCACTATTAGATTGTTGAGTTTCTTCTTCGTCGTCGTCACTATCAGGTTGTGGTGAAGAAACAAGTTCCCAAATTTTATTGTTACCAATAAATTCTCGTGGTATATTTGCTCTGCGAAGCGCTTCGGTAAACTGCCTATAACCACTTGACAATCTTTTCTATTTCTCAGAGCATCGTTAATCAAATCTACTATATTTCCACCTTTGACGATACTGCCATCTATGGTAATCTTACCAAGATCATCCCATGTGACATCACCAGAAGCAGACAATCGCAGTAATAACTGTTTTGCTTTAAATCGAAGCGTTGATGGTACCTGTTTATTATGTTATCATCTACTTTTCTGCTATCTTCATTGGTATCTTCGTTATTATTTACTCTGCTTACTTTATCGATATCTCCAGGGGTGGTTACGTCGCTCACGTGAAACTTTTTTGCACCATCATTTGATTTATAATACATAAAACGGTCTAATGCTTGTTGGTACATCGCATATTTTTCACGATCATCTTGAATTGATGTCGAATTTATAATTTCGCTTATTTCTTTGTCTAGTCGCGACGAAGGTGTACCCGGTATTTGCATAGTAACCAATTTTTCACCTGATAAACGATGGTGTAAATTGTTTATACTTTCTTCAGGGATCAAAATCATTTTTCTTGCATGCTCCATAGTTTTATCACAGATACCAAGATGAGTGGTAAACAAGTCTGGTATTTGATAATCAACTTTTTTTATTTTTCAAACTTTGCGAAGAATCAGTTAATTTTCTTAAGAATAAAACGTACTTTTTCAATTTATTTTTATAGTTTTTGTTCAAAGGCACGTTACCACGTAAAATATTTAAGCCACATTCGCAAATGAGAATAACAAGTTTTTTATCTGCTTCGCGTAATAAAACACGTCGTTGACTTTTATCGAAATGAAGCAGAGATTTTAAAGTATTTAAATTTTTTTGTCCAAGACGCTTGCGTCTACTCGAACCCATTACAATCGTATGACTGGTATATTATTCCCAAGTTCGCTACCTTTTATAGATTTCTTGGGAACATAAACATAGTGATATTTATCAAACGGAAATATATTACTACGAAAACGACAATTATCAGGTGTATCTTGGCGTAAGTCAAGTAATAAATAGGAGTGTGCTTGTTTAGTTGCATCAAGATAAGTCTCTTGTAGAAATTGTGAATTTTCAGGACACACTTGGCGAGCTAGATACTGTATCTGAGATTTATCTCTAGGGTTTTTGAAAATAAGTATATAATTAGAATTTAACGAGATTTCACGCTGGCCCTTATGGAAAAGGTTTTGTGTGATGAATATTACGCTTAAATTATTATGATGACTACCCTTGGTAAAACGATTGGCAATAACGCCACCACCACCACCACCACCCGAAGACTCCTCATCAAGTCGTCTATAATTATCAATTTTGGTCTAGGATCGTCGACAAAGTCTGAATTTTTTGGTAAACCCTCGTGAAATTCGACATCATCACTCAGTTCTTTATACGTTGATTGCCATTCGGAATAGTAAACTATTATTCGGTCAATGTGTACGTTACTCATACTATCTATATGTTTTAAAAAGTTTTTAACAAACACGGGTTTCCCACATGATGTGGGACCACAAACCATAGATGTCCAAGGATGTTTCCACCGTGGATCCATGACAAAAACTGTTTTCATCAAAGCAAATAATATTTTTATAAGTCTCGAGGTTTGCGGCGGCGGCGGGCGGCGGCGCGCGTGTCACAAGCTGCTCGAGAAATCAGATTGCTGACGAAGTGACAAGCTATTTTTAAGTTATAAAACTTGTGATAAACGCTATCAACGTGTACCAAAAAGCTTAATGTGAATTGAAAAGCTCAATGTGAATCGATAAGCTTGATGTGAATCAATAAGCTTAATATGGTATATCAGACTGTTTAATACACTTCTTGAGTCTTTCACCACCACCGCTTTAAAAAAATTAATTTTTTTGTTAGGTTTATTACATTGAAATAAGATTAATTGAGAAACAAGCAGTTTTGATTGAAGGATAAGCGTTTTATTAAGTATTTACAAATGTTTTGACACATGAATACAATTAATTTACTTATGCTATTTAACAATATGAAATTATTCATAATTCACACAAATATTTTCGAAATAATATTTTCTCATAAGTTTAGCGTTATGAAGTGCACAATTTGTTTTATAAGAACCATTATGGTTAATACAAATAGTTACAATTTTTTTTTATTGTAGAACTTGGGAGTAACCTAAGTCGTAAATATCGACGACATTAAATTTAAAACGTTTCAACCATTCCTTTCTAATCTGACCTCTGACGAAAACTTTCTTAGCATCATGTAACTCTTCTCGAAGAATCTTGCCTATATTCGCATAAGGAATTTCACCAGACTTCCATGAAAGCCCGTGATAGTATTGTTTCAGCCATGTATTTTCTTTTTTGTGTCTATCCGTAAGTCGACGCCAATTATATGGTTCTTGAAACAAAAGTACTAGAGGTTCAGAGTCTTTTTCCAGCGGTAATATAGCAAGCTCCTTAAGAACATAATCATCTGTATATTGTTTAAACCCCTGCATGTCAACAATGTACTTCATTCTTTTGGACAGGCTTCTCGACATCTTGGTTGTCACAAATATACTAAACTAAATAACTATTATTATTTATTTAAGATGTTTTATACCCATAAGGGCGTTTTATACCCATACGCAATATATATTATTTATTTAAGATGTTTTATACCCATAAGGGTAACTTTTAGATATATTTATAAAACGCCTCTTTGCATACACAGGCTTACATATCTTATTTTCTTCCCACGTTACGACATCATGAAAGTTTGTACGTCTTATCGAATCGAACGTTAATAATATAGGTGGAATCTCATCGGTAACTAAATCACGTATAGAGTCAAAGTTTATTTTCTCAGCGTTTGAATAATTTAATCGTATACCTTTGACCTTACATATGCAAGATTCAGTGCCGTCAGATTTCTTAACCTTATAAGCATAAAATTTTGGCCCCCCTGATACAAAAGATGTTATATAACTCCCTATACCGTAACATGACAATTCATCTGTCATTTCTCCTAAAAGTGTTCCCGTAGGTGGTTCATACTCCTGTGTATTTGTATTTCTCACATAAATAATTGAATCTGCATCATAATATAGAGTGCGTTCTCCTAGGGGTTCCAAGTAACTGAAAAGTTTCAACCGGGCCTGTGCTGTGGTATAAGCAGCAACAACAACGTTAGTAGTATGTGATGTTTCCATTGCTTCTTCAGTGTATTGCCAGCAGACGTACAGGGTGTAATCATTAACGGGTAAATACGCCATAATTTCGACTTCAGAGTTGGTTAACATTTCTACAAGTCTTTGAGGATCTGTCACTATTTCTGTTTTTGGCATATTCTCTCTTTGTCCAAATTTACCCCATAAAGAATTAAGACAAAGTTTTGCTACAGACCTTTTCCCAGGATTAAGATTTATCTGGCTCTTGTCCAGTTTTATACCCTCCGCTCGTTCAAAGTCTTGAATATACTGTGTTATTGCCTCTGGATCATTGTTACATTCCGCAGGAAATCCAGATGCATGGGTTTTCTGTTTAAAAAATTCATCGATGTAATCTGTAAATAATCCACCTTGATCAGTAGCAGGATCATATTGTGTAATTTTATATTGCCAAATTTCAAAAATTTTTCTAATTCTGTAGCCAATTTCAACAGCTTTTTTTACCTCCTCAGATACCCATGTACCAATAAATACTCTGTCTTCTTCATTTTCGTGCATACAATCTTCTTGCACTTTATCTTCTACGCACTTTCGACATAGTGGGAAAATTAATTTACGATGCATTTTTACAGGTAAAACCGGGTGATATAAATTACGTGGAGGTAATATGGTACACATAATAAGTCCATCGATTTTATGAATATTATTTACATTACCAATGAATTGAAGACACTCTTCTTCGCCAACATATACTTTTGGGTGACCAACAGGGTATTTGCCTCGTTTACATATGTACGGATAAAGTGAACAAACATCAACGTATTTAATTTTTTGGTTATCCTGTGCGTCATAAACTTTAACTGTATTGCCTGTTCTTCCACCAAAGAAAACATTTCTAGTATTTAAGGGTTCATACATTTTAAGTTTAGCCTGTTGTACAAACTGACTCATATTTTCATTTTCCAAACACTCTTTCTCATATTCACACTCCCATTTTTCTATAAGATAATAATTATATGATCTAATTTTTTCAGAAATTTTGCAGGTTCTTTCATACCTATCATCCAATGTTTCCTTACCCACTACCAAACGCGTGTCTCTGTTAATTCGGTAACATCTTGGACACCCGTGCCAGTAGCACCCGTGAAACTATAATACTATACCCTTACTATGAGTGTTATTTTGATAAGGTGATAGAAAACCATCAACTATTGGCCCCTCCGGAAGTCGTTTTTCATGAGAACGATCAGCATGTTGTATTTCACAATTCATAACCTTTTCCATCCATTTTAACCATAATAATGCTTTAAGTGATTGATTATTCGCTCGCCTGTATCCATCTTGAGGTATAATGTCAATAGTTTTTGGTTTTAAAAAGTTTTTTCTATACACACGAAGACAAGACGATGCAATTGTAGGTGCTTCAGTAAAAGGATCAACTTTAAAACAATTTAAAAAAGTTTCTCGAAAAGCCAAACATGCTAGCCTTAAAATTTTAACATCTTGTTTACAATATTTCAAAATTTCTTTCTGAAAATCGAAGACGTAATGCTGTTCTTTCTTATCGTTATACCACTCTAATAAATTCCCTCTCTCAATAACACTCATAGTATCTGGTGAATAGGATGAAAGAGGTGGTAATTCACCAATATAATTTTGATTTTCTGGCGTGTTGAATAAATGTGGAAACGTGCCTTTCTCAATCGGTATTAAACCATAAGCCTTAGGTAAAGCACTAAGAGGCATATGAAGATAATTCAAACTATCTAAAAATTTAACATTCATAAGCTACATTAAAATTATTTTTGTACCGTTTAATATAATAAATGGTTTAACACGAATGTCATCCCGCTCAGCAATATATTTTAGAATAAACTGTCCATCAAAACCTTGTGCATTGTGCGCTATACAAACAGTCTGCTTAAACGCTCTTCTTTTCGCAAACACTAAATCTGTAAATTGTTTGATAGGCTCACGATCAAATACATATTCCCGAATACCACAATATGTACACGATGTCGAAATGTCTGTATTTTTATCACAAAAACTACAAACTTGTTGTACAACACATAAGTTTGGTACATGTATTCTAATTTTGTCATCACCATCTACTCTTTCACATTGTTGTATCTCAAAATCATAAAAGAAAAATAAAGTTTTTAAAATTTTACTTGATTCAATTGGTTTTACGTAACAAAAATGATCTGTAGGTAATATTTCATTACAAACTTTACAAAATGTTTTTCCACACTCATGTTTTTCTTCTTTTACTCTAACTGTTTTATTACACATTGTACAAATTCTTATACTCTGGCAGATTGACAGTTTTTTGTCAAAAGATTTTGGTTTTTGATGATTTTTATAACAAATATTACCGAAAAAATCTCTAGCACAAAATCTACACTTAATTTTAACATTTTCAGTATCACAAGGATGTTTCTGAAAACACTTGCTACATTTTTGTGAGCATTTATGATTTTCTTCACACGTCAAAATTTTATTACATGGTATGCAGTAACCTCTACTACCGACAGCAGGAACCAAATTTAATATTGGTTGATAATGATGTGATGCTTCGTAATATATAATCCTTAGAGTATGTTTAATTATATTATTCGTATCGAGAACAAATTTTGAACCGTCATACAATGGTTTATCACCACGTCCAAATCTTTGAAATGAGTAGATAACGATGGCAATACCTATTCTAGCAAAAAATGTCTGAAATGTGTGAATTTCATCTAATCCACACCCTCCTTCGGGTATAATTACACCAACATCGTTTACAAGATTTTGTGCACATTCAGTTTGATACTTTCGACGACTTTTTCTAATTTTTTCCTACTCTTTTTGAAGTACTCCTGAACGTATTTGCCCCCGTATCGTATGCACATATGCAACTACTAAAGATCTTGGTAAACATAAATTATCATCGTTTTTTATTTTTAATATAGAACGCTTAAAAACACTTTCATGAGTTAAAGCTACGCGACCACGACCTACATAAAATCTTCGGGTGTTGCTGTACCATATAATTTTCCATACAATTCCTGCATTGCACTCTCGAGCCACTCATAAACATTGACTCCAGAAGGTGGTGGTCGAATTTGAACACGCATTTCTCTACCTTCAATACCAAAGCGCCGATAATGTCTTGTAGTCTCGTCTGTTATTACGATGTGTGGCTCTTCTACATTGTCTTCTCTATTTTCTTCTTCGTCTACGATATGCTCATTCCCTCTTCCGCTCTGCAAATTTTTAATTATATGTACAAATAAAAAATGTTATCAAGTACTCATATATTAAATATATTTACTGTTTTTATCCGAACCAGTATTCATATCTGATGAATTACACGTACTACTTCTGCTACTAGTACTTCTATTGCTAGTGCTACTGATACTACTGGTGCTACTACTACTACTACTACTGCTTCTGCTACTGGTTCTGCTATTGTTTCTGCTACTGCTTCTGCTACTGCTTCTGTTACTGCTTCTGCTACGGCTTCTGCTGTTGCTTCTGTTGGTACTTCTACTATGAGAATTTATCTTCAAATTCAATACAGGCTGTTTCTCATAGGTATTATCTAAACGAAAAATATTATTAAATATTATATAAGTATATGATAATAAAGTTTATGCTTAATTATGTGTACCTCTTAATGAACTAGTTGAAGGTCCAGCCTCGGGATCAAATATAACGTCTGTAGCATTATCTGTATTATCTGAAAAACGAATTATTAAATAAGATTAGTATATATGGCGTTAATAGAAAATAAAAAGACATCACTTATCGTACCAGACGTGATATTTTCGAAGAGCGCATCGTCTCCATCATCATCATTATAAAAACTATCAAGTTCTGTAAAATTTTGAATATTTATTTTAAGTAAGTAAATAATATTAATAAGTTCGAAATTTACTTACGTTTAAAGTGGTTGTACTGTCGCATGATATCGGTAGTAAATGGTGAATTGTGTAAATTTCGTGATTTGAAGTGTTCAGCAAGTATAAAGATTGTTTTCTTGTTATTTAAAATACCTCGTTTATAAATGTATAAAATGGTTCGTAACGAACAAAGACTAATAATAAACCGTAGTTTTCTAATCAATGTTTCTTCAGAAAATGTTTTTAAATTTTTAAGCCATTGATTGTCACAAAATGTTCTAATAATGTTATGCCTTACGATTGCAATATGATAAATAACCCTTATAATTCTTAATAATTCTCCACGTGAATCCATTGTAGTATAAGTGCTAGTGATGTCTGTATCTACGAAAAATTATTTAAATTGTAAGAATATGTAAAAATACTCTAATCATTTCCATGTAATTTTATTAAAATATGAATCGCTTAATAAGATACTTTTCATTTATAATTTAACTTGAAACAATATCAATACTTTAAAAACTTATCTTGGCGTATGTATATGCTGGTATTGAAATCTACGAGGCCTCGAATTATATTTTATAAGTATTTTATATGTATCTTACTAGACTACTGATTCAACTAATCTTTGGTCGTTTTCGAAGAGTGCAGACAGAGTGAACTGTTATGTACGTGGTACCATAGGTGCTTATATACCCGCCAAAGAGCTTTGAAACCACGTAAATCGGTGACAGTGGTGGGATGAAAGAATGCACTACAAAATAACATCTTTTGAAGTGATAGACACTTTTTAGTATTTCAAGAGCATACAAGAATAATCACAACTCAGCATTTTATAATGGAACAGCTTCGTAAAATATTTTATGAAACATAGAATTACAAAAACCAAACGAAAATCCATAAATAATATTTTATAAGCAAATTATAAAATACACCTGGTAGAAGAATATATTGTGTAGTAAAAACTATGTTACTCTTGACTAATACGAAAATTGATTGAGTCGATCAATACATCGATAACGAGATCGATCGACCTGTGAGGTTCCAAAATACCTCCAATAAAAAGAGGATATTGTACTTAACAATAAAGTACAATACCGCGAATTAATCTGAATGTAACTTTTCGAGATATCTGTACCAATACCTTACTAATAGCGAATTAATAACAAAATTAATTGGTTAATGAACGTTATAAATATGCGGAACGGTTAGAGGGTAAAGTAGATAGTAAAAAAGTATGATACCGCGAGCTGATATAATCATCGATTAGACTGATCAATGTATCGATAACGAAATCGATCAAGCAATGAGGTTCCAAAACATCTTCATTTAAAAGAAGATATGGTACCTTATAAAAAAGTCTAATACCGCGAATCGATCTGACTATAATTACCAGTGGAAAATCATAGCAATATCGAGCCAATACGTTGATCAGTTTACTAAACTCTCTCTATTTTCTCATCCTGTATTGAGGTTTACATGAAGGGGTGATTTGTGTGTTTGATAATAACAATAAATTAATTTTTATTGTAGATTTTCGTAGCATGTATCAGGAACATATAAGCTAAGAAGGTGTCACATATGTAATAGTCATAAGTAGGGCATTATACTATCTGATCAGATGACTATTATAACGAACTACTAGTCATACAAGTGATAATGTCTCACCCCTTGTACTTGTCATAAGAAACAAACAGCGAAAAGAGTTTAAGTAGTTGTAATGATTATCGATTGGTTCAATCGATATATCGATAACGAAATCAATCGATCTGTGAAGTACCAAAATACCTCCAATAAAAAGAGAATGTTGCACCTAACAATAAAGCACAATACCGCGAATTAATGTGTATGTAAATTTTCAAGATATCTGTATCAATACCTTACTAATACCGAATCAATAACAAAATTAATTGTTAATGAAAGTTATAAATATGCGGAACGGTTAGAGGGTAAAGTAAGTAGTAAAAAAGTATAATGCCGCGAGCTGATATAACCATCGATTAGACTGATCAATGTATCGATAACGAAATCGATCAAGCAATGAGGTTCCAAAACATCTTCATTTAAAAGAAGATATGGTACCTTATAAAAAAGTCTAATACCGTGAATCGATC
Source organism: Torymus aiolomorphi (assembly GCA_036365515.1). Classification (NCBI taxonomy): domain Eukaryota; kingdom Metazoa; phylum Arthropoda; class Insecta; order Hymenoptera; family Torymidae; genus Torymus; species Torymus aiolomorphi. The sequence continues at coordinate 85,540,629 of CM070877.1, forward strand.
TGACCGTAATTTCCGGTAGTAAATCGGACCAATACGGTACCAATACGCCGATCAGTGTACTAAACTCTCTCTATTTTCTCATCCTGCCTTGAGGTTTATGTAAAGGGAAGTTTGTGTACTTGGAAATCATAATAAATGAATTTTTATTGCAGTTTTTTCGCAGCATGTATCAGGAACATAAGTTAAGAAAGTGGCACATGTGTGTAGTCATAAATAGACCATTACATCGGCTGGTCAGTTCGCCATTATGACTGCCTGCTTGGCATAGAAACGACGACACCTCATTCGTTGCACTTATGATAAGAGTCAACCAACGAAAAAACTTCAAGGCAATGCACATAAAGTAGGTGTAGCTTAATGCGTGCTAGTGGGATAGTCCTAATGCAGTGGCTATCATTCTATTTTTCGTAGCTTTTTAATAAACCTACTCGCTCAGATGTTTCTCTGCTAACTTGGGCCGATTTAATTGTGTATTAATATTAACTTTTTATGTATAATTAATAAATAAACACTTACTCAGCATAATTTTATAATAAATAAACAATAATGAACATAAAATAATAATTTAGAATATTTCTCGGTAAAATGCTGTACAAGCGCTGAAACAGTCCTTATATAAACTTTTCTCAAATTATTTATAAATTATTTAGATAATATAGTAGACAAATGTCTCTGGTATTGGCTGAGATTGAAAGTTTTCGTGAGAAAAAAATTTTAGAGTATTCGCCAGACGTAATAAGAGTAAACCGAGGGTTTTGTTCCATCTCTTATTATCGTATGATTTTAGAATTTACTTGAAAAATAATTCCTACTTCCTCCGCCATGTGTAATATGAATGCAAAATCCAATTTTCTGCAAGTTTCTACACACTCTCAATGTAATAAGAGTGTAGCTTATCATCAGTTTTCGCTAACTTTTGAAAAAACGATGGCTAGAGCACCCAGCTGTCCACCAATCTGCTGTAAGATTTTATTGAGGCAACACCTCTCTCTCTCATCATGGACGAAATGGCTAATTTGCCATCACCATCACCATTGCCGCTTGAAGAGTTTCAAGGCATCCCCATCGACGAGCTGATACCTGAGGAGGTCATGCAGGTGTTCCTCCAAAATCAGGACATCCTTCTACGACAACAGCGTGAAGAAGAAGAGCGCCGCATCCAGGTTGAAGAGGAACAGCGCATCCAAATGGAAGAGGAAAGGCGCATTCAAATTCAGGAGGACGCCGCACTTGCTGACCTCCTGCAAGACGACTTCGAAGATGAAGTTGAATCTGGCTACGAGTCAGATATGTCGAGCGAGCACGGAGAAATAGTGGAACAACAACAACAGCAAGAAATTGTGGACTCCGACATGGAAACGGTCGACAACAATCACGATGGTGGTGGTGATATTGATGGTGACGGTGATCGGGAGTATGTGCCGGAATACCCCGCGCAGATGAATGAAGTGGCGCTAAGACGCGCCATCAATGTTCGGCGACACTTTCACAGAAACCTCGGCACTGTGTTTAGAGAAGCGCAGGACAACGAAATAATGTTGCTGCGTGAGCAACTACGGCTAGTACAGCAAGCAGCACGCCGACAACGCCGCCAAGAATTAGCTGATGTGCCGCGTCGGAACTTCGATTTTTGTTTCGGCTGTGCTAAACGATTCTGGTACCAAAGAAACCGGCAGTGGAGGCGTTGTGATGCGTGCGGGTTCTGGCTCTGCCCAGATTGTAATGAAAATCCTGTTCATTGTCAGAATTTTCAACTAGAAGGAAGCATTTCGGAATAAAAATAATAGCACCATTGGAAAGAGCAGGAAAAAATCTATCGATGTATGTCCTTAGTTCTTTTTTCAGAGACATGGTACACGATTATTAGCGAATTGAATAGAGCGTGCACTTAAACGTGCCGTACGCACGGGCGCGAGGGGCTTGCGCGGACCCTCGGCGCTGTCTTTTTCATGTTGTTACTTTTAAACCCTTTATTTCTCCAACTTCTCCAAGATAGGGTTTTGAAGCTTAAGAGTTGTACTTTCCGATGGTGTAGTTTATTTTGAAAAAAAACATGATATACTTTGAGAGAAATGGCTTTCAATATTCAACTCGAGATTTCGTCCGGAAGAAAGTGTTTCGCAATAAAAACAATGGCATCATTGGAAAGAGCAGGAAAAAATCTATCGATATAGGTCCTTGGTTTTTTTTTCAAAGACGCAGCATACGATTATGAACGAGTTAAACAGAGCGCCTTTTACGCGAAAAAAGGCACCGCGCGCGCTCGGTGGCCCGTTTCTGCTGGACGCTCCCATATAAAAAAAAAACTTTTGTGTAATGTATGAGCTATAAATGTTGTAATATGGTAAATTTCAATGCATAAAGAATGCAATGTTCTAGCTGACTCAGTCTTACAGCATGTAGAAAACTATTAAATAGGCAAGTCTCACTGGGTAGAAGTCAGCGAAATACATAATGATGTATTTTAATACAACAGATACCCTGAAGCGAGTTCTTACACCCTGACTAAACTTAGAAATTAAATAGACGAGCTAATATTACCAGGGACAACTACCTATCCTTATCGCATTTAACAACACACACAGCACTTATATAATATTTCCCAGTTCCTATTACCTATCCCCTCACACTTTAAAGCACTAACACTCGAAGATCACTTAGAGCTGCAGAAGTTGCAAAATAGGACTGGACGGTCTAGGCTGGCACTTCTCCATGGATGCCAGTCTGCTGAGAATCATCTAACAGCGATCCACTGTGTCAGTAACCACACCACCTAGGAGGAAAGTACTGACAGAGACCGTCAATTGTGTTTCAATGTCAGGGACTGCCTCAGCCTAGGGATCAGCAAAGCGCATGAACAGCAGATCAGTCCCTATTCTGGGGGACAAGCGAGGAGAGTTGAGCACCTAAAAACCACATATGACTAATAAATAGATGATTAAAAAAAAACATACCATACAAAAGAAAAGTCTGCAGCAATGGCTGTTGTTCACTCACTGTACCAGCTTCCTGTAACAACTAGAGGGGAAGAACTAGTGGAGACCTTAAACCGTTTTTCACTGAAGACGCTGAAGACACAAGCAGCGGCTTAACTGTACACATAGTCGCTAGTGTAAGAGCCAAACAAGGAAAGTTGAACACCTAAAAACCACATATAACTAATAAATAGATGACTCAGACAACATTTACACACCCAAGAAACAGTCGGCAGCAGTGCCCGTCGTTTACACTACTCTCGCTGCCACAGATACCTGCAACAAGCGAAAGTACCATCAGCTCACCCATCAGAGAGGTTAGGAACGAGAAAATGCTTACTAAATCTGCTCTCGCCGCTGACACACTACCTTACCATCTCCGACGAATCATCGACAATCGACGAACACGATGAAAGGGCGAACACGATTCACCAGGGCGGCATACCACAGCAGCCACAGTCATCACTGGGGACGCCGGGAGCCAGACGATTCGATTGTTGACAACACACACCATGGACACATGTGCGCCACGGCTGATGGCACGTCGCACTACTCAGCAGTAGCAGAAAGCGCGCGCGATCATATATACAGATATATCTTATACCTCGCGGTCGCACGAGTTGCATATGTTTTTCCGCTGTTCTTGGTGTGCGAACGCAGCCTAGCCGAGGCACGGTAGTAATAGGTCCGGAAAGTGTGTACGACCGTCAGCCGAGATACCTAGCGTAGCCGTTACGACTGCTGCAGTATATAAGTATTCATCCACGCAGGTCGCAGGGCTAAGCCAGATTGCCGTTGCCGAATGCATCAGTATTGAGCATTCTCCTTCTGTATGCATAAGTGCGGAAGTATTTTTTTGTAATTGAGATTGTCTAGGTATATGTAGTTAGGAACACCCGTGATACGTGAGCAGCTAGTTTTTTATTATTATTATACATTTAATTTTCTTTTTATTATAAATATCGGAAGTATTGCAATTTTCGCTTTTATAAAAATACAAGGTTCTCCTGAGTATTGCGGTCGTGCCTATTATGTAGAAACAAAGTTTTTACATAGTGAGGGGGCGGGCGACGAGCGAAGCGAGAAGCAGGTGTGTGTGGGGGCGGGGGGGATGGCGTGCCGAAGGCACGCTGGGGGGCGCAGCCCCCCTAGTTTTATTTGCAATATTAATAGCTGTTCTTTCATTATCCTTATTAGCTTTATATTGTGGTAACATTACAGATTCATCATTCATTTGTTCATCAATATTCACATTCCCATTATCATTAATATAAATGTTACGTGACAACTTTTTGGCTTTACCTTTTTCTTTAATTGGTTAAAATTATAATGAGTACAATGATTTTCATTGGAACATATATTTTCCCCGCAGTAAAATTTTAAAATTTGTATACGCGATCCTAGTTAAGAGCTTATCGCCCAAAGCTGCAACAAGTTGCGTCCACGCAGCACTCTCCCCTCATAGCCGAAAATCGCATTCCTACACGCGCCGAGTAATAAGACACCCCTTAGCGGCGATAAGCGTCGCACAGCGGTGCGACATTGTCGTCAAGGGGCATATGGTGCGTGGGTGCGAGAGAGAAAGCGAGGACAATTAGGGGGCAAGGCGACGGGCAGCTCGACGATGCCACGCCAACTCGGCAGTGAGAAATTAGCAGCCTTCACGCTTAGACTAAGCGAAGTCTACGAGAACCAGTTACATATATACGTTGAAAGAGTCGCAGTGGCCAAAATTATTTTTTTACAGTTTTCTTTTTATTCGCACATGTTTCTACATTATTAAAAAACCCGGATCATCAGTTTTGTTTTAAAAATTCCACCATAGTATAACGCATTATAATACGGCGAACATTACTACACGCAAATACAAATCGCACGCAGATCCTACCGAACTCGGACTATCAACGATAATAATCAAATAATTTGCAACCACAGTAGAGAACCAGCACTAGAGTGATTCACCATTTACACAAAGTAAGTTGCCTTTCGTATCATATTACTGTTTCCTTAAGGTATAGACTTCTCCGAACAAAATTGTGAACTAGCGCGCGGTAGAGATTTGTGTATGTGTGTAGGCCGCGAGTGTTACCCTTGCCGCAATAAAAGGGTTTTATTGAGGAATCCCGAGTCCTTGAAGCGAGAATAACTAACTAGTCCTCAGATCAGAGTTGTTGGTTCCTAGTTTCATCCGTCAGTTGGTTAAAGAATATAAGGCTGTTAGTTGTTCCATTCCAGGGCTCGTACCAGCTACCAAAGGCGATTCATTGCACTCGGTAGTGCTATTCGACAGGAGAAGCACCTCCACCAGATCACTTTTTGTAGTAGAAGCTCCTTCGAGTAGGTCGCTGGGGAGCTTGTGACGGAGCCCTCTCTACGTCTCCTTTTTTTCTTTTCCCTTTTCCTCTTCTCTAGTTGTACCCCTAGAATCAATAGAATAATAAATAAACAAATAAGACTTAGGATCATCCACCCGGCATAAGTGCAAAAATTTCCCTTTTCCTTTTTTTTTTTTCACTTTTCTTTTACTTTTTATTATTATATATTTTTTTTACTTTTTATTATTTATATTATTATAAAGTTCATCATAAATATCGATATCTCGCTTATCAATATACTACCTTGTATGTACGTCAAATAAACCTCAGCTCTAAGTCGCATAGAAAAATAGTCATTACATGCATATACCATCAGTGAGAGGTATACCATGCATGTACTCATAAGTGCGTAGGTACTCGTGAACTGATGTTAGCCGCTTGTACCCATACAATTAATATCCAGCTTTTCTTTTTTTGACTCACCCCCCTGCAATAAGCAGGGAATTGCGGTCTTGCTCCCTGTAGTAGTGGACGAAGGCCAGGTGACATCCTCAACTGTCCTGCTTCCCCTTGTACCTTCTCTTTCCTCGCCCTATAGGAGTTCAGATTCTTCGACAAGAGTCGAAGCTTGAAGGAGTGTCAGTCAACCCTTCGCCTTTCCTTAATCGACACCTAGCATCATCCCTCCGCAGATACTGGTGAGTGTAGCACGACAGCGGAGCACATGGGAACATCATAGCAACGCAGCCTGATCCGATGGAGCCACACAGGTCTTAAACACACAGTGCAGTGAAGCATCAAGTAGATTAGAATCTAGATGCATATATCCACACTCACATTATATATATATATATATATATATATATATATATAAACACAGCAGTACGCCTCACTATGCATACCCATATGTAGGCGCATAAATACAAATACACTACAGCTGAAGCAATACACTGGGTGGAAGGAGTCCTCTGGCCTTGACCCGCACCTTCAGATTTCCTCTCTGCTGTAACTAGAAGAAATCAAAGGAAAAACAACATCACACAGAGTACTCAGTCCTTCTGGTTGGGATTTTCAACTAATAAATAACCATCAAAAAGGAGGCACTTAACTGACATCGGAGATATCTTCGCCGCAGGGATCCACTCAGCCAGGTATGGAATATCTTGCGGTTTTCCACCTCCTTTCCGTTCCCTCGGACAACACCCTCCTCGTGCCACCCGGGTGTCCAGCGTCGTCGTTCGGCTGCCGCGGGGAGCGAGACGGCTGTTCTGCTGCTTTTGCCTGCGACTATAGCTACAGAGAAGGCCGCGCGCCACCCGCGACACATGCGACTCTACAACGGTGCTGCGCCGCCTCTCCGACATCAAGGTGCGTTCACATAGGGACATAGTATTAGGGTCGCGCTTGGTCTAATTTATAGTAGTTAACGTTTAGACAGTCTAGTTCATACTTCACGCCACGAGACAGGCTCTTATATATCCACGCTTACACAAATAAGTAATAACGGGTATCATCACACTTCGTGATTCTCTACTGCGGTGTCCCCAATAGGGGGGGTTAACGTATCATCATTTCTGCAACGGGGCTTTAGTGTATTTCAGAAGACGGATCCCGGGATATAATCATTAGTTAAGTATACTCTCCGCGCTCCCGCGTTTTCTCGAACCTTAAGGCGCGTTTACATAGGCGTAAGACGGGAATTGCCGAACTCCTTTAAGGAATTAGGGTTTAGTTTTAGTTATCATTTTTGGATTGTATAAATGATTATAATAAAGGGATAAGAACTTGAAATAATTTCACAGGTCTATTAATTTTTATTGTTCAGTCGAGTAGCCCTACAATCATACCCTAATCCTTCTAATCTTCGGAATTTTGTTGGACGCAATCGTTTCACTGAACTATCCCCTATATCGCACGCTTGTGGGGGCGTGTGACGAATAAGCTGAGAACGAGAGGTCCTCGTGAGAGCAAGGCGGACGGATGCCTTGTGAACGTCATCCAATCAGAAACTCACTTTGACGCAGGTAGCAGAACAAGAAGTTAGTAGGTCAAAGGAAGTGTTACGATATGAGATCCGTTTATATCGTAACAAAAATGGTAGCAGAGCGTGGTTTGACGCTCTAACCTCTTGCGCTTATCTTTTGGGGAATTTTCGAGTTGATCGAAATAATTCAGCGTTATCAGACAATTAATAGTCCAATAAAAATTAAGAGTGCGCAAACACACATGCGCGCGCCTATACACATACATAGATAAACCCGTTATAATTATAATATTTATATAACCTATTTTACTATAAAAAAAAAAAAAAAAAAACCCATAGCATTGTGTGCTTCCCGCATGATTGTTTCTCGTTTCCGTTCGATTAAACGGTTGCAAACCCACTCCCCTTTTTCGAATTGACCATCGTGGGTTCAACCAGGATCATTGCTAAATTTTATTCGCAACTCGAGTGTTTCTGACTTCTCTTCCACAACGAGTAATATCCAAGGCAGCGAACCCGGGGACTAAGAGGAAACCGAACGCAGTTAACATGGCAGGGGGTGACGATACTACAACCGCGGGGGGGGTACGAGCGCCGAATGTTCTCAACTAATGGTAACCATGGCAGGAACAATGGCGATGCAAGCCGCCGTTTCTGGCATCCCATCATTTGACGGATCGAATCTGCCCCTCAAGGATTTCCTACAAGACGTGCGGAATGCTGCAACCGATGTGCCTGCGGAGAAGATCGGTGGGTTTCTTAAAAAGGTGTTAGGAAAATTAAGGGGTTCTGCTAGGAACTCTACGTATGGAGTGACCTTCAATAGTGTAGACGACCTTGTGAAGCATCTCAAGCGGAGATTCGCACCCGGGAAGACCTTTACGTATTATAACGCTCAAATAAATGGAATCCGGATGTTACAACAGGAAACGGTCGGCGATTTTCGGGACCGCCTCAACATCCTGTTGATGGGGGCTGAAAACGCGCTGAGAGAGGAAAAGGGCGCGGCATACGTAGACGCCATGATGGCACCTATGAAAGACGCTTCCATAGACATCTTTATTCGAGGACTGCCATACACCATCAGCGCCGCTGTGGACGCCTGCCATCCGAAAACTCTTGATGAAGCCTACCTAGAGGGAGTGCGGATCGAATCTCGAATCAAATCCCGAATACTCTCGGACTCGCGCATGCCAGGCGCCTCTCAATACAACGAAGCCCACGAGGTATCACAGAATTTTCGACGATCCGGAAATTATGCGGCGCCGTTCCAGAATCATCACGCGGAGGGAGTACACAAGGCCCCTGCTTACATTGGATACATGGAAAATGGTGATGCTGCTCAGCTGCCGGAGTGCCCGACCATCCAACCTCAGGAGGAGCTGGAAAACCCCTATGTCGGATACTTCTACACGGGGCCGGCAGAACCATCGCCCAATGGAGGCGCTCCCGGTGGCGATCGACCCCCCTTCGCGCAATACAATCGAGGTAGAGGGGGATATCGAGGTCGAGGTCGAGGTTACCCGCAAGGAACCCCTCGACCTAAAGAACCAATAGACCCTAGGTTGTACTACCCAAACAATCAACAAACTCAGTCGGGTTTTACCCTTGGCCTTCCTCCATCCCATGGCCCACCGACCTCATACCCTTCGCCGCAGGCGTCTTTAAACTCCCAGAGGGCTCGCCCGGAACTTTCGGAGGCGAGCCCTGTTCACTCAGCACCGACCGTTCAGCCGATGGCTCGCGAGCAACCGCCGGTAAGTCAACTCACCCCGCAAGCCAGTCAAACCAGCCCGACGCCACGGGTGTTTCTAGCAAGAGCCCCGATGACACAGCCGTCCGGATTGGTTCCTGTTCATCAGTTGGCCGAGAGGATGCGAGAGAGGATGAGCCTACAGTAGTACGCGTAAGGGTTCCCGAGGGTCGCAAGGACGGACTCTTATTTATGGTTGACAACGGTGCCACCGTCAACCTAGTTAAGGTTGGAGCCTTGGATCCCAACGCACTGGTGGACACGAACCAAGCCATCCCTTTGATCGGTATTAGCGATCAAACGGTAGAAACCTTAGGCACTGTCTCCCTTACCATCCGGGAGAAGCCTGTCACGTTTTTAGTCACTTACGATGACTTTCCTATCGATCAAGACGGGGTCCTAGGTAGAAATTACCTTAAGCAAGAAAAGGCTGTCATCTCGTACCATTATAATACGTTGATGATTGGGAGCGACGTCATGCACCCAATTCCTTTCATCGATCCGCCCGCCGCGCCCAAACCAATAAATATTTGCGACACCGCCACCTGCAAGCAACCAGAGGGCGAGGAGGCAGACTCCACCGTTCCACGCCCTGAAACGACTAGCAATAAAAACCTACAGGGACCGCCTACTGACTCGCCCCACAAACCTGCCCCCATTCGGTACACTATCCCCCGCCGGTCGCGCAGGGTGCTTAAAATTAACCTCGCCAGGACGGATTTGAAGGAAGGTTACCTACCTCTTCTGGACGTCGGGTACGACGACGTCTACGTGGGAGAAGGAATTGTAAGGGTGGAAAACAACAGCTGCCATGTGATGGCCATCAACACTCGTGAGGACGATGTCACCATCGAAGTACAACCGGGAGAACTCATTCCTTTCGAATACGCAGCTATGGACTTCGAACCAGGATCGGAGGATGATATCGAGGTCGCAGCCAACAACCCCATCATGGAAAGCTCCAAAAGGATGCAAGAACTTAAAACGATTATCCCCACCGATCATCTGAACGATCAAGAAAAGGCCTATGTAGATAAATTGATCCACGATTACACTAATGTTTTCCTATTACCAGGAGATCCCTTGCCATGTACGGACGCTGTGGAACATTTTATCCCTACGGATACCAACAAGCCTGTTACTGCAAAACAATATCGACATCCCGTGGCACACAAGGAATTCATACAAAGAGACATCGAAAAGAAACTTAAGGAGGGAATCATCGAGCCTTCCAATAGCCCTAGCAGCTCCCCGATATGGATCGTCCCTAAGAGGCCGGACCCACAAGGGAAGCCTAGATGGCGCATGGTCGTGGATTTTCGAGAATTAAATCAACGCACTGTTGGAGACGCATACCCCCTCCCGAACATAGCCGAGCTTCTAGATCAATTGGGAGGCGCCGTGTATTTTTCGGTGTTCGATTTAGCTTCCGGTTTTCATCAAATTCAAATGGCTCCAGAGGACAAATGGAAAACCGCGTTCTCCACGCCGGAAGGACACTATGAATTCAATCGTATGCCAATGGGACTCAAAAACGCCCCGGCTACATTCCAAAGACTAATGGATCAAATTAAGCGCGGGATCGATTGTAAAGAGCTGCTGGTGTACATGGATGACGTAATCATCCACGCTAAAACCCTCGAAGAACATGACCGCCGAGTAAGGAAGTTCTTCGACCGGTTAACAGAAACCAAGCTCGTCCTACAACCTGAAAAGGTGCACTTTCTGGGCAAGGAAGTAGCCTTTTTAGGGCATATTGTCAGCGCCAAGGGCGTTGAACCGGATCCAGGAAAAATTCATGCTGTAAAGAATTTCCCTCGACCCAAGACGGTACGGAATGTGAGAGAGTTCACTGGGCTCACCGGGTACTATCGCCGGTTTATCAAGGATTACTCCAAGATCGCTAAGCCACTGTACGAACTCCAGAAAAAGGATAAAGACTTCCTGTGGGGTCCCGATCAGGAGGAAGCGTTCGAAATCTTGAAGGACAAATTGTGTAACTATCCAATTCTGGCGTTCCCTGATTTTAATAAACCTTTCACTCTGACAACTGACGCATCTGATGGAGCCATAGGAGCCGTACTAAGTCAAGAGAGGGACAAATTTGATCACCCCATAAATTACCTATCGAGGACCTGAATAAAGCCGAACGCAACTATAGTACTACCGAAAAGGAATGCCTAGCCGTCCTATATGCTCTCAGCCAGTTCAGAGCCTACTTGTTAGGCCGTAAGTTTACCTTAGTAGCCGATCACGAGCCCCTTAATTGGATGCACAGTCGGAAGGATCCGGGACAAAGACTCATGCGTTGGATGTTCAAATTCACCGGGTACGAGTACACATTCAAGTACAAACCCGGAAAATTGAACTGCAACGCCGACGCGTTATCCAGGAACCCCGCAGATCAACCTGACGAAGACGAGATTAACACAAAGCTCCCGCGGCTGAAGATCATGGTTCTGAAGGATCGAAAGGACGCAGGCAAGCCCACGGGAAACGGGGGTGATAGACCCCTTACACCGACGCCCGCCCTTGGTGCAGCCGGTCCGTCCGGGACTCAATCGCTGGCGTCTCGCTCAAAGGCCGTGTTTAACCCCGTCCGAGGTAGAGGGCGCCCCTTGGGTACTCTAAAGAAAAGACCGCGCCTGTGTTGGAACACAGCGTGATAGCCCAGCGGACACGGCTGAGGAAAAGAATAGGTTCTGCAGGGAACAAGGATTCAGACAAACGATCGCCTGCCCCTCCCTCGCAATCGTCGACACCGAAAGGACTTCCGGCCCCATCACAGGAGGGTAGTTGTCGCCCTGTGGATGTCTCTATAGGACCCCAGTTTAGCCGGCACTCATCGATCATTTCCTCCTCAGGAGGGGGGAATCCGGCGAAATCGACGAACCAAAAACCCCGATCTATGATCCTCGAAGAAGCGGGATCAGGCTTAACGACGAGAAAGGAGAGGAACCAAGAGAAACCACCAATGAATTATCCGAAACGGACGCCACTGCGGATACTTCTGCACCAGTCGACGAGCAGGTGGAGATCCAAGCTACAGCACCAGAACAGAGCGCCTCTGAAGTGGATGACGATCTCTCTCCCGGACAAGTCACCATCAGTCCTGAGGAAGTCGCGGAATCTGCCCGCAAGTTTGAGGAGAGCCTCCGAATTCTGGCGGAGAAAACGAGAACAGAGGAAGAGGGCGATGAGATCCCTCCTCTCGAGCTCCCGTCCCACTTATCCGAAGGGGACGTTGTTGACGATCACACACGCAGCGTATTGGACCAGTTGGATCTATATGATGGGCAGAACGACGATGCTCTATCCCAAAGGATCACTGAATTGGTGCAACGGGCCGCGGCCGCGACCGAACCCGAATCGGCTACTTCCTCGAACCCAGACACAGCCCCAGAAAAACCCAACCGAGAGCGCGACGGTTCTATGATCAGCCAACCCGTGCAGCGCGCCATATCGGTAACTCCCCAAGTAAGAGCAGGCCTTCCAACGGCCAGAAGCACTCCCAACCCCCCTGGGAGTTTTAAACCTATTCCCCGTTTCCCTCAGCTGGATATCCGAGAAGAAGCGGAGGGGTCTAAACCCGTACACTTAGAATTCCCTCAACCGCCGATCGACACCTTGGGATTGTTCATGTCTATGCTCGGGCAATACCAGCCTCTGAACCAATACGTCGATCCGGACTGCAGCAACGGAAGGAAATTGCCACCCTCCGAAGGCCCTAGCGAATCAGAGGAGCAACGACCAGCCATACCACTACCTCTTAAGAACAACGTCATTATCTCACGGCAGTGTCTCACTTATAAGAGAGACAATTACGCCCACTTTTTGGCCAAGGATTGCGAAACAAATAACCCCGTTGCTCGCTTATTGTCTGACATCGGGGCTCTAGACCTCAAGAATCTCAAATCAAAAAAGGCCAAACTGGGGCAAATTATTACTACTCCTTATAAGAACCATAATATCTTCTCTCTCGTAATCAAAGAGAGATATTATGACCCTATTGACATAAAATGTTTAAAACGCAGTTTGAAGAACCTACGAGACCTCTTGTTGAAGAAAAACCTACCCAGCATCAGGATATCCCGGAGAGGAGACTTCACCGACACCTTAGACCCTGGACTCCTCACCGAGACCCTCGTGGAGATTTTCAGCGGAACACCGATTAAAGTCGTGATGTGTTACGGAAAGGTGGAGTTGCCTGACAAGGAAGAACGACAGCGGATCATCGAAACCTTGCACGACAGCCTGGTAGGAGGACACAAGGGTATCAACCAAACGTACCAGAAGATCCGAGAGCGATATTATTGGCCGGGGATGCGCAATGATGTTCTAGATCACGTACGTCGGTGCCCAAGTTGTCAAGAAAGGAAAATAGAACGGATCAAAACGCGAGAACCTATGATCATCACCGACACCCCGATCGAAGCCTTCGACAAAATCTCCATTGACACCGTGGGGAAACTCAGGATCACTCCGCGCGGGAATTGCCACATCTTAACTATCCAGTGTAATCTCACTAAATATCTGATCGCAATACCCCTGCCAAATATCAAGGCCCTAACCATCGCGGACACTCTAGCCAAACATCTCATCTGCAAATTCGGCGCCCCCCGAGCTATATTGTCCGATAGAGGAACCAGTTTCCTCTCCGAAATTTTTGACAGCCTAATGAGGATCTTCAAAATACATCACCTCACTACATCGGGGTACCACCCTCAGACTAATGGATCGCTGGAGCGTAGTCACGCCCCTTTGGTCGACTTTATTCGAACGTATTCCGAAAAGTACGACGACTGGGACAACCTCGCACCGTTTGCCACGTTCACCTACAATACTAGTGTACACTCAGCAACAAATTTTACCCCGTTCGAGCTCGTTTTTGGCAAACTGGCTAGGTTCCCTATGCGCATACCTAACGACGAGAAGTTGCGCACTTACAATGTGTATCTGCAGGACCTTGTGACCAGGTTGGGTGAACTGAAGCGGGTAGCGGGTGAGACGCAGATCGCGAACAAAATACGGAGCAAGGATCGGTATGATCTCAAAATTAAAAACCTTAAGGGAAAGATCGGTGATTACGTGTGGGTATTAAAGGAACCCCGTACCTCAAAATTCGACAGTTTTTATAATAAGCCACTGAAAATCGTAGAAATTCTCGGACGAAACAACGTGATCCTCGAACTCCCAAATGGGAAGAGAATTCGGAAACACACGGATAAATTAAAAGTCGTCCCCCCTACTGACTCCTCTGACTAATCACCTTGCATGAATTTCAGGTAGTACGCTTTTGCGCTTTTTCCCTCACTATGCACCTACTGCTTGCTGCAATCCTCTTCCTAGGGGTGGGGACTTTGGCCATTGCGGACCCTTATTACGATGTCACCCCGATTCGAACCAATCCCGGGATCTATTATGAACGGACCCGAGCCGTGCGGATACGAAAAAACGACTGGAAGATCGTTATCTATCTGGACATACCGGCCTTCATCAATACCCACCGACCCTCTAACAGTTACGCAGCCAACCTCAAGAGGTGCGAAGCATATTTTCCCGCATAGATGTCATACCATCCTCAGCAAAGAACTAATGGACGTAAAACACCAAACGCTCCTGAACTTGCATGACGAGATTCGGATCCTAGCGGAAAGCATGAACGTCAGGGAACCTAACACGCCCCCCTCTTAGAGACATGCGATTCAGGAGGATGGCCCCTTTAGGAATAATCGGAAGTATGAGCAAAGGACTATTCGGACTCGTCACGGAGGAGGACGCGGACTTGATCAACAAAAACATCGACCAACTCTTCCAGGATCAAACCAAACTTGCGAAACTCACCGAGGACAAAACACACATCTTAGCGGCAGGGCTGGAAGAGCTTTATAACATGACAGCATCTCATCAAGCCCTAGTAAAAGCAATGGAAGTCCAGATGCGAGACAAGGTGAATAACCTCACTAGAGATTTCGAGAAGAACCAGTTCTTATGGGAACTAAACGCGTTCGCACGACAAACCGAGGCCAAGATGGACCATCTCATTTATTGCAACCGAGAATTGTTAGCCATCCTTAACAACCTGATGGAACGAAGAATACATCCCCGGCTGTTAAGGAGGGACACTATTCAGAGTATCGCGAGCGATATTCGGCAATTAGACGACAATCTGGATCTCCCAATCCCTACTCAACACATCCGAGCCGAGGAAATCGCTCGAATTGCCTCCATAGATGCTATATACCACTCAGGGAGGGTTCTGGCAAGGTTAAGCCTCCCGCTCACGGATAGGACTTCTTATGATTTATACAGACTACACCCCGTCGCCATACCTCAAAACGTTCCGGGGCATCCTCTAGGGTCCGCCTGTATCGTCCCCGAATATGAGTATATGATTCTTAGCAAAGATCAAAGGACCTACCTCAAGATCCATCAACATCAGCTGAAGGACTGCCTCGACTCTCACTATGGGTACATGTGCCCCACTCAAGGAGCCGTCTACACCGCCGGGGGCATAAGGAATGCGAGATCGAAATGTTAACTAATCCCACGAAGGCATCCCTCTCCTTGTGCAACATCGTCATGAGACCGGAAACCACGACGCAATGGCGCTATCTAGAAACCGACGGCACCTGGTTATTTTCCACCATCGAGACTGAGACCATACAGGTCTCGTGTCCAGGGGAAGTCTACAAAAATGTTAACCTCCAGGGGTGGGGATACTAAGACTGGCCGAGGGATGCATGGGACGTACTCCGCACCTGACCTTAATTCCTAATAGCGTCAGGACCTCCAGGACCCAATATATATACGACCCAGATTTTGGACTGAACGTGACGGACCTCCTACCGAATTTTCAGTTACGGGACAATTCCTCCACCAGCGAGGCAACACTAACCCAAGAAGCCTTAAGTCATCTACCGTCTTGGGGCGACAGAAAGGAATCATTGAGAAGCATCATGGCACAACTCCAAGAAGTTGGCCGACACAAGCGGGCTACTTCCTTCACCAACAACTTGATCTATAGCGGGCTGGGAGTCCAGGGAGTTTTCATAATCTGCGCCGTTTTGTACCTCGTCGCACGAATTTTTCCCTTCAAGCGGAACCGGCGCTCCACGTCCAAACCTATTATCCGGGGTATGACATCGAGATGCAGGGATCCGGAACGGGACAACGTTCCGCAGAAAACCTTAAGAGCCCCGTCCCAATATCCATCTCCTCATGTCCCATCACAACCATCGACACCGAATAAATACTAATCATCCCGGTTCCCCTCGGTTACAGAGCACTCCATAGTGGACTTTCCTCTCTAGCATGGATTCAGTTCTGAATACGGTCTTGATCCAACTACAACGGATGGAAAAAACTATCTCCACTCGAATAAAAAACGAGGTCACCGAAACCCTCTCTGACCCTGGCAAGAACACACCCATTGTACTTGCAACCGAAGACATTGAAGAAACGTCACGACACGGGAGCCCTGACCCGAAAATGCGATCCGAAGTCCGGAAGGTTCCGAACAAGAAAGACAACCTTAAATTCGATAAGAATCGAATATTCTGTCAGCTACCATGGGATCGACGAGTCAGGCAAGGGACAGAAAGAAATCAGGGTGAAAAGAAGATCGAACGCCGTTTCTTTTCTCATTTTGCGAAATTCGGCACCATGGAATACTGTTATACGAGAAGGGACCATCTCGACAGGTTGTCCCATGGATTCGTGAAGTACCACCACCAGGCAGATGCTAACCATGCCCTTCGCTCGAGCGATGCACGTTACCGAGCTCGACCCGCCCTACGCCAGTACACCATCACCAATAGAATCACGGAAAGGACCCACCGAACCTGTGGATTTCCTATTGACACCAGAAACTGGGTTATGCACTTGCCCACATGCTCGCGACAGCGAGCCCTAGAACAATTACGAAAACAATAAGGACTTCTGTAATAACGCTCACCATTGTCTCTATCCCATAAAAACATATATATTGCCTTGCCATTTTCTTATCTACCCCATCCCAAGCTTAAATAAAACCCCAATTAACTTGTCATTGTCTGTTACAGCCATGTCTCAATCACTATCAACCCAAGAGGACAACGCGTCAGGTACAGGAGCAGCACTGGGAGGCTTACCAGTTGCCCTTCAAAGGATAGCCGAGATATGGAGGGCTCGACGCGAACCTTCTCCTTCCTGTGTCCCCACTGACGAGGAACAAACCAGCCAAGAAGATAAGGATCAGGAAATCGAGAACGCGATCGGACTACGGTTGATATCCATATACGGGAATCCGGAAGAGCCAACAACGGGGACTTTTGAGTACATGGACTGTCGATCCACTACCCTGCTAATGCAGATGTTGAGGAAAGACGGGGCACTCCATTTCACGGGGCCGGATCAAAAAGAGAAACGCGGGCGTACCAGCTATACACTGAACGCAGAGTTCAGTAGCTTCGACGAATGTTTGAAGGCATTCCATAAATACAGCCTGTGGGCGTATGATGACGTGACGTCCGAAGAGGATCAGGACGAGGAGGACTCTGCCTCCCAAGATGATCCGAATGATCAACCGCCCACGCAGCAAGAGGAACGCCCAGCGGAACCGAAAGAATCGCCGAGAATGCTGAAGGCCCCCGAAACGGGAGCAGAAAGGTTCGCGCGAATATTACGGGAGCGGACCCCCAAAATGATCAGCATGAGTGAGCATGTTGCGGGGCTTAGGATCACTATCGTGATCACCCCGGTCGATGAGGAACTAGAAGTCGTCAAACAATTCGGCAGATATGGGCGGATAGATTACTTTTTCTCCCACCCCATCGGAGACAGGGGGATCATCCAGACCTATATCAAATATTTCAACCTACAAGACGCAGAGACAGCCCTGAACCGTGCGCCGCCAAAATATGGGGCGCACCCGACGATTCCCCCCATAATCTCTGCACGAGAGAAGGAGCGCCTAACTATTTACCACCCGATGTGCGGGCGTGATGTGATCCGAAAGCACATCTTCAATCATCAAGCCATTTGCGATCTCCAAGCAGGATTGGAGATAATCAAACACCATGGTTGTGGATTTAGAATGACGCGGCGTAGCCTAAAAGGGCACCTCAGGATGTGTAAACGAGGGACTTACTAAGCCACATATATATATATATATATATATATATATATATATATAAACGGATCCTCAATGGGTCCACAATGCACTTATACTCTACTCTTATTCCACACTAATGACGGACTTAATATTTTTGCAATAAAACAAAAACAAAAAAACAAAAAAAAAAAAAAAAACAAAAAAAAAAAAAAAATTTTTCGGACTTCAAAAATATTTTTTATCTTTCTCCAAAACCAAGTAGGACTTTCCAGACTCTCCTTCTTCTTCGAGACACGACCAGGCGCAGCGCTTCCAGTGGATCAGCATTTTTCCTATGACTCAAGTTCTCCGTGGGCGGCAAACGTTCCACAAGGGGAGGGTGTTACGTGACAACTTTTTGGCTTTACCTTTTTCTTTAATTGGTTAAAATTATAATGAGTACAATGATTTTCATTGGAACATATATTTTCCCCGCAGTAAAATTTTAAAATTTGTATACGCGATCCTAGTTAAGAGCTTATCGCCCAAAGCTGCAACAAGTTGCGTCCACGCAGCACTCTCCCCTCGTAGCCGAAAATCGCATTCCTACACGCGCCGAGTAATAAGACACCCCTTAGCGGCGATAAGCGTCGCACAGCGGTGCGACATTGTCGTCAAGGGGCATATGGTGCGTGGGTGCGAGAGAGAAAGCGAGGACAATTAGGGGGCAAGGCGACGGGCAGCTCGACGATGCCACGCCAACTCGGCAGTGAGAAATTAGCAGCCTTCACGCTTAGACTAAGCGAAGTCTACGAGAACCAGTTACATATATACGTTGAAAGAGTCGCAGTGGCCAAAATTATTTTTTTTTACAGTTTTCTTTTTATTCGCACATGTTTCTACATTATTAAAAAACCCGGATCATCAGTTTTGTTTTAAAAATTCCACCATAGTATAACGCATTATAATACGGCGAACATTACTACACGCAAATACAAATCGCACGCAGATCCTACCGAACTCGGACTATCAACGATAATAATCAAATAATTTGCAACCACAGTAGAGAACCAGCACTAGAGTGATTCACCATTTACACAAAGTAAGTTGCCTTTCGTATCATATTACTGTTTCCTTAAGGTATAGACTTCTCCGAACAAAATTGTGAACTAGCGCGCGGTAGAGATTTGTGTATGTGTGTAGGCCGCGAGTGTTACCCTTGCCGCAATAAAAAGGGTTTTATTGAGGAATCCCGAGTCCTTGAAGCGAGAATAACTAACTAGTCCTCAGATCAGAGTTGTTGGTTCCTAGTTTCATCCGTCAGTTGGTTAAAGAATATAAGGCTGTTAGTTGTTCCATTCCAGGGCTCGTACCAGCTACCAAAGGCGATTCATTGCACTCGGTAGTGCTATTCGACAGGAGAAGCACCTCCACCAGATCACTTTTTGTAGTAGAAGCTCCTTCGAGTAGGTCGCTGGGGAGCTTGTGACGGAGCCCTCTCTACGTCTCCTTTTTTTCTTTTCCTTTTCCTCTTCTCTAGTTGTACCCCTAGAATCAATAGAATAATAAATAAACAAATAAGACTTAGGATCATCCACCCGGCATAAGTGCAAAAATTTCCCTTTTCCTTTTTTTTTTTTCACTTTTCTTTTACTTTTTATTATTATATATTTTTTTTTTTACTTTTTATTATTTATATTATTATAAAGTTCATCATAAATATCGATATCTCGCTTATCAATATACTACCTTGTATGTACGTCAAATAAACCTCAGCTCTAAGTCGCATAGAAAAATAGTCATTACATGCATATACCATCAGTGAGAGGTATACCATGCATGTACTCATAAGTGCGTAGGTACTCGTGAACTGATGTTAGCCGCTTGTACCCATACAATTAATATCCAGCTTTTCTTTTTTTTGACTCACCCCCCTGCAATAAGCAGGGAATTGCGGTCTTGCTCCCTGTAGTAGTGGACGAAGGCCAGGTGACATCCTCAACTGTCCTGCTTCCCCTTGTACCTTCTCTTTCCTCGCCCTATAGGAGTTCAGATTCTTCGACAAGAGTCGAAGCTTGAAGGAGTGTCAGTCAACCCTTCGCCTTTCCTTAATCGACACCTAGCATCATCCCCTCCGCAGATACTGGTGAGTGTAGCACGACAGCGGAGCACATGGGAACATCATAGCAACGCAGCCTGATCCGATGGAGCCACACAGGTCTTAAACACACAGTGCAGTGAAGCATCAAGTAGATTAGAATCTAGATGCATATATCCACACTCACATTATATATATATATATATATATATATAAACACAGCAGTACGCCTCACTATGCATACCCATATGTAGGCGCATAAATACAAATACACTACAGCTGAAGCAATACACTGGGTGGAAGGAGTCCTCTGGCCTTGACCCGCACCTTCAGATTTCCTCTCTGCTGTAACTAGAAGAAATCAAAGGAAAAACAACATCACACAGAGTACTCAGTCCTTCTGGTTGGGATTTTCAACTAATAAATAACCATCAAAAAGGAGGCACTTAACTGACATCGGAGATATCTTCGCCGCAGGGATCCACTCAGCCAGGTATGGAATATCTTGCGGTTTTCCACCTCCTTTCCGTTCCCTCGGACAACACCCTCCTCGTGCCACCCGGGTGTCCAGCGTCGTCGTTCGGCTGCCGCGGGGAGCGAGACGGCTGTTCTGCTGCTTTTGCCTGCGACTATAGCTCTACAGAGAAGGCCGCGCGCCACCCGCGACACATGCGACTCTACAACGGTGCTGCGCCGCCTCTCCGACATCAAGGTGCGTTCACATAGGGACATAGTATTAGGGTCGCGCTTGGTCTAATTTATAGTAGTTAACGTTTAGACAGTCTAGTTCATACTTCACGCCACGAGACAGGCTCTTATATATCCACGCTTACACAAATAAGTAATAACGGGTATCATCACACTTCGTGATTCTCTACTGCGGTGTCCCCAATAGGGGGGGTTAACGTATCATCATTTCTGCAACGGGGCTTTAGTGTATTTCAGAAGACGGATCCCGGGATATAATCATTAGTTAAGTATACTCTCCGCGCTCCCGCGTTTTCTCGAACCTTAAGGCGCGTTTACATAGGCGTAAGACGGGAATTGCCGAACTCCTTTGAGGAATTAGGGTTTAGTTTTAGTTATCATTTTTGGATTGTATAAATGATTATAATAAAGGGATAAGAACTTGAAATAATTTCACAGGTCTATTAATTTTTATTGTTCAGTCGAGTAGCCCTACAATCATACCCTAATCCTTCTAATCTTCGGAATTTTGTTGGACGCAATCGTTTCACTGAACTATCCCCTATATCGCACGCTTGTGGGGGCGTGTGACGAATAAGCTGAGAACGAGAGGTCCTCGTGAGAGCAAGGCGGACGGATGCCTTGTGAACGTCATCCAATCAGAAACTCACTTTGACGCAGGTAGCAGAACAAGAAGTTAGTAGGTCAAAGGAAGTGTTACGATATGAGATCCGTTTATATCGTAACAATAAAATTTTAAATTAAAATTTGAATTCCCTCTCTCAGTCACAGTTTTCTAAATTAATCACCTGCAAAGCAAAAGTTTATTACATACACCCCTGGTGAAAAAAAATCACGTGATTGATCATATGATTTATCACTTGAACAATACACACATAAAAAATATTATATAATGCTAATTTGTTAATGAAACTTGTTTCCTTAACGAATATCAATTACATTATAGCAGAAAAAAAGATAAAAAATATTTGCTACCTAACCGAGAATCGAACTCGCGAACTTTGAGTTACTGCGCACGCACGCTATCCATTACGCTGTCACTCGCTTGAAAGACTTAGGTGATTTTCACCTACATAAGCTGCATCCTCCATATTTATTACTATTTAAGATTGATTATATATCTAAAATATCAAAGATATTTAATAATTATGTATTTATACACTATTTTAATAAAATAAGTAACTTACGTTAAAAAATTAATTAATTAAAATCGAATAACTTAAAAATGCAGTGTCGGTAAAGTAGAAATCAGATCAGTTCAAAAGTCATTTTCTTATTACATAAACAAAATACCGAATTATTTTTGTAAAATGTTATGTATATAAAATTGTAAATAATGATCATAACATTTTTAAAAATTTTCATTAGTTTCGAAAAAGTTATTCTAATTTTATTAATTGATGTTCTAATGTAAGTTATTCATTTTCTTTAAATAGTGTAAAAATAAATAATTATTAGAAATCTTTGATATTTTTGATAAAAATCGTTCATCATGTTTATTTAATTGCTGTTCAATTTTTATTATTCAATTTGCTATTTAGTTTTGATTATTTTGAAAATAAATAATTTATATTGGGATATTAAACAATTAAATTTGAATAACATTTTTTAATGTTTAATAATATAAGTTTAATAATTATTAGAAATCTTTGATATTTTTGATAAAAATCGTTCATCATGTTTATTTAATTGCTGTTCAATTTTTATTATTCAATTTGCTATTTAGTTTTGATTATTTCATAATAATAAGTAAATGCAATTACAATAGTATTTTATCTTTATCTTTAGAAACATAAATTTTATAAAATAAATATTATATGTAAAATTATTGGATAACTATAAATTTACTTTCAAATTGACTTCTGTCACATCCAAAACTTGCAATACCTTAGGTTGAAGGTTTTCATTAGATGCAATAAAGGAAGATGAGATAAAGGAATCTTGTTAATTGTAGCTAGTGGCCAAAATTACTACCAAAGTTTGTCGTGAGAAGGTGGCAAATAACAACAATAGTTTTTTAACGACGTTTCGGACATCCTTTATTGATTATGTCCCTCTTCAGGCAGCTAGTAACAAAGTACAAAATACAACTTTTAACAACAACGTATATTAACTTAATTATGAACACATAATTTTACAAGTAACAATTAACACTTACAAAGTCTGTATTTTTTCCTGAGTATTACGGAGAACTATCCGTTCGTCAATGTAACGAGCATCACAAAATTTTCCTACTTATACCTATCATTAGTGTATTAGTGTGAGTGTAAGTAAGAACGCAACATGTACTGGCTTAATTGTGTAGAGCTTTTTGGGTGTGTACACACAAGATACGACCTTCCATAACCTACTCTCCTGATATCTATTCCACTATTGTATGTGATATTTTTTGATACTAGGAAGGAGATAGAAATTCAAAATTATTAATCATAGTGTTATATTCTTTTGGAAGTTTATTAATTTCAAATTGCTTGTTCATAAATTTCTTTTGTGTGTGTACATATAATGCTTCGGAAAATAGTCTTTTTTCTTTATTTCTTTCATGATCTAATATATTAACAGTGTTGAAATTTATATTATGATTATTTTCTATCCTATGTATGTGTAGTGACGAATTTTCATCTTCTTCCATGTATTTTTTATGGTGTTCTTTGATTCTCACACCTAAGCGCCGACAAGTTTGGCCAACATAGGACGCATTACAATGATTACAATTGATTTTATACACAACGTTAGACTTTTCTAATTTTACATTCTTGTCTTTTCCTAGTACTATAATATTGTTCATTTTGTTTTGTGTACTAAATATAACATTAGTATTTAATCGTTTAAAAAAGTTCTTTGTAAAACCTTCGATTTCTTTCACATATGGTAGACAAATGAAATTCTTGTTCTCATTATTTGAATTTTGTTGAGTACTTCTTGTGCAATAGATCTTCTTTAATCGTTTTTTTATATAAAACTCGATAAAATCAAGAAGATAATCATTTTTTGTTAAAACTTTCTTGATAAAGGCAATATTATTTCTATGGAAAGAACTATGTAATAACTTTATGGCTCGATCGATAAGGCAATAAATTATGGCTATTTTGTTGCTAATCGGATGATGTGAATTGAAGTTCAAATATCTACCTGAGAAAGTCGGTTTTCTGTACCAATCTGTTATAATTTTCTTTTGTTCAGTAATAATAATCTTAACATCTAGAAAACTAATACTATTATTCTGTACTTTTTCGATTGTAAATTGAAGATTTTTATCGCAATTATTGAAAATGCGTAATGTTTCATCTATGTGGTTTTGTGTATACATAATAATACATCATCAACATATCGAAAATAAAATAACGGTTTTGAGATTAAAAGGTTTATACAATGCGACTCTAGGTCTTCCATGACAATGTCTGATAAAACTGGACTGATAGGATTGCCCATTGCTGATCCGAAAATTTGTTTGTAAAATTTTTGGTTGGATTGAAAATAATTATTATTTAAGATAAACTTAATAACCTTACAAAATTCCGACAAATTTAAATTTGTCTTGTGTACTTGATGCCATCTTTTTTCTATTGCTTTTAGTACTAAATATTCTGGCACATTTGTGAATAAACTCACAACATCAAAACTGACAAGTTTTTTTTAGTTTTGAGCTGTTATCGATATGTGACCTAGGTATTTTTATGTTTTTTTGTAGGAAATTGGCAAAAAATTTTGATAATTCATATGTAGGTGAGTTTATAGTTGAAATAATCGGTCTTACCGGGAAGTCAGTTTTATGAATTTTAACTAATCCATAAGCTTTAGAAATGTTAAATTTGTTTACAACAGGTTCTAGTTTTTTGCCTGCAGCCGAAAAGTCAATTTTATTTAACCACTTAATTAATTCATTTGTTTCTCTTTCTAATTTGGGTAACGGATTAGATTTTATTTTTTGATAGTATTTTATATCTGCAAACAAACTATTAAGTTTTTGGTTATAAGTGGCTTTATTTATGATGACAGTAGTATTTCCTTTGTCGGCTCTGGTGATTAAGATATCACAATTGTTTTTTATAAATTGTTTTGTTTTTTGTAAGTCCATTTTTAATCTATTGTCAAAATATGAATGTGTAGACAAATCCTTATTATAAACTCTTTTGATAGTATTTAAAAACGTTCCTATTATTTTTGGAATATCAGGAGGTATCGGATACCTTTTCGCAAAAACTTCAAAGTTTTTTACATAAGTTGTTGCTAGCTTATTGTCAAATTTATTGTTAAAATTAAACTTTTCGCCAAGTTTTAAAGTATCGTTGACATATTTTGGGAGTTCAACGTCCGTAAGATTAACACACCATTTGTCATCTTCCTTGATAGAATCATCGAGGTCAATCACCTGTGTGTTATTATTTCGGGTGTTGAACTCTGTATTTCCCAACAGATTGGCACTGTATCTATCTTTTTCCAAAACATGCTTATATTTTTGAAAGTAAATCCTGTGGAGTTTATTTTCAAGGTTTGTCTTTAATTTTTCTGTACTAAACTTTAGTTTTGTGTTATAATAATCCATAAATAACGTGATTAAATCTACTCCAACTAGTTTTTCTAAATGTGAAAACGCTTTTTTGACTTTTTTTTCTGATAGTTAATTTTTGTATGCAAATCCATAATTTCTATATTCAATAATCGTGACATTGTGTGGTTTATAATTTTTTGTTGTTTTAACTTTCCGGTATTTGAAAACATCTGATTGTTTTTTATGTTTTTTGTGATAAAATTAAGGTGATTAGGAACAATATGATAATACCGGCATTTAGTTAAAAATTTGCATTGTTCTTTTGAATATATGTTGTTGAACATCAATTTAGTCACACGGTAAAATTTCTTTTTTGTGTCAAAACCAAAAATTTGAAATAAAAGATTTATGATAACATTGAGTTTAACATCTCTTCGTTTTTTTAGAAAATGAAATAATAATTTTGTTTTTTCTATTCGATGGTTTAACGTACGTGTTGCATCTGGTACCTCCATGGTGATAGAGTGGTGAGTTGACATACGCGTTGTATCTTGTTGATTTTGTGTCGTTTGCTCCTCCATGATGATAGAGCGATGGATTATGTGTGCTGATAGTATGCACTTGACAACGTATATTAGGCCAAACGTTGTAAGAAGTTATTGGTGAAAGCAGCTTGTGTATACACACCCAAAAAGCTCTATACAATTAAGCCAGTACATGTTGCGTTCTTACTTACACTCACACTAATACACTAATGATAGGTATAAATAGGAAAATTTTATCATGCTCGTTACATTGACGAACGGATAGTTCTCCGTAATACTCAGGAAAACATACAGACTTTGTAAGTGTTAATTGTTACTTGTAAAATTATGTGTTCATAATTAAGTTAATATACGTTGTTGTTAAAAGTTGTATTTTGTACTTTGTTACTAGCTGCCTGAAGAGGGACATAATCAATAAAGGATGTCCGAAACGTCGTAAAAAAACTATTGTTGTTATTTGCCACCTTCTCACGACAAACTTTGGTAGTAATTTTGGCCACTAGCTACAATTAACAAGATTATTAGACCACTACCATTAGCTGCTTTCACCAATAGATAAAGGAATCATGATCCATATCTTGCTCCGGAATTAAACAAGCTGGCTGTAAAGGGGCACTATATAGCTTGTTCGACACCCCCATCCAGTTGCTCAATAGTCATGCTTGTATGATCATCGGTAGTTAAAGTAAATGATGCATCAATCATATGTTGCTCCGGAACCAAACAAGCTGGCTGTAAAAGGGCACTAGCCTGTTCGCAACCCCCATCCAATGGCTCAACAGTCACATCCATTATTGTATGGTCATCGATAATCGAAGTAGATGTTACATTAATCATAGGTGTAGCTGTAGTAGTAACCTCCTTTAGTCTTGATCCAAAAATTGTGCTTGACTATAAAAATAATATTGTGATTATTATTCATAACCTTAAATATAAGATCAAATTTTACATTAGATATATTAAGCAAATAATTGCATTTTAACTACAATATTAGTTTTTGAAAATATTTTATCGCACACAAATAATAAAGTAAATACTAACCTTGCTAGAATTAATACTATTAGATATATTTTTCCAAATATTGTATAGGGCTTTCTGATCATTCGAAACAGTACATTCCAATGTCTCTGGTTCGATAAGCTGCTCCATAGTTTGTATTTTAATTACTAAATTATTGCTACGAAGATTACTGGTGATTGTATTCTCAGAAATACTGTTATTGGCAGTTGTAGGAAGCTCGTTTTCTTTCTGCCTGATAAATACCTTTGAAAAATCAACTTCTTTTGAAGAACAGGGGTGTATAAACCACAGACGCGGAACCCATTTGCTGAAATTCTCACCAAGTCCATATCTTTGTATACCCTTTCAAGTAAAGATACAAAGTCTTCTTTTGACACACTCAAAACTTAATTCTCATTTCTGTATAGGTTTACAAATATTTTGTAATGAGATTTTAATGGAGCGAACATACTCACATCCATAGGCTGCATAAAGTGTGTTGTGTTTGGAGGTAAGGCGATCAGAATAATTCCATTTTCATAACAAAACTTAGATAAATGTTGTGTCAGATGCGATACATGTCTGTCCATGAACAAAATTACTGGAAATTCAATTTTGCTTCTTTTTAGCCATGGTAAAAATGTATTACTTATATATTCAAAAAATAAAGATGCTGTCATCCAGCCACTGTTAGATACTCCTGCATAAAAATCTTTTGGCATCTTAGAGAAAATGTTACTTGGAACACGTTTGTACTCATAAACAATCATTGTGGGCGCCAGTTGTCCTGCTGCGTTTCTAGTGTCTAATGTTGTAAGATTTGCCTTTTCATTATTTCCAACTGTGTTATAAAAATTTCTAGTACCTTTTTTAGCAAGCACTGATCCTCCTTTTGAATTAAATATCAGAGCAGTTTCATCTGTATTAAAAACTCTTGAACCAGCAATATTCGTTAAATTCTTTTCCTGCAAAAATTCTTCCACTTCTTTAAACCAATTTTTCACGTACTGTTCACTAACTAAAGCTCTTGACAAATTGACATTTTCAGTCATCTTACACTCAAAACTGGATGACGACGAAGAAAACCTTCGTACCAGTGTCTACCTGGTCTTCCATCAATGAAAGGATTTTGCCTTGGATTTTTTTTTATGATTAAAGCGACGCTCTTTATCAGCTGATCCTTTATAATTGACCGTCCAAAAGAGGAGCAATTTACGACCCAATCGACAAGTGCACTTTCCTCTGACGTAGTTAGCACTGTACTAGGTCCAGTTCTATCTTTAGTGTACTTATTCACTATTTTCTGTGAAATGACGAACGTGGCACATCGTATTTTCTACTTGCTGCATTTATTGGCATCCCAGCTTTCAGTTCTTCTATTGCTTTCTGCATTGCCTCTGTATTATACAGCACACGTTTTTTTAGTACCAATACTCATGTTCAGTAAAATGTTCAAAATCTTGCACAAGAAGAAAAACGTGTAGCGTGCACGCTACCGTGTGCTTACCGCGTCTGCTTCTTCTAACGCATAAAATGAGGTTAGAATGTAAAGCTTCCGGAGCTTCGCGGCACACACTAATGCGGACAAGCCTTATTATCGCGCGGTATTAATAAACTCTCTTCTCAATAATTAAAAAAGAAACAAATATGATTTATCGAGTGGTTTTTAGTTAAATTAGAGTAATTTTTTATACATTATACATTTATATATTATTTAAATGCCAAAAAAATTAGTTTTATTCGTATTCCAAAATAGGTGCAGTTCTTATGGTTTTCTGCAAGAAGCACGAAAAAATCATCGACATGAGAGCATACACAAGTCTAAAGCATATTAATGGTATTTTATTAACTATTATGAGAATTCTTTGTATTTCTAGAATTGATATAATATCTTTTTAGAAAAAATTTAATTATTATTTATTTAACGTAGTTTGCTTTTAACACGCATTTGAAAGGAAACACACACAAACTAGGTCAGGCACACAAACTGGAACATCTACCCTATCATAAAAGTATCGAAATTATAACTCTGATGCCAACACCCGTTTTAGAGTAATGGCTAAGGCGCTGGACTAGTAAGCTGAGGACTCAGGTTGGAATCCCGATGACATCGAAAAATTTTTAATTACTTTATTTACAATTTCAGGCTTTCTATAATTTAATATTCTTATAAATTATGTTATAAATTAAAAATAATTAATTTCAATCACAATATATCAATTATTAAGAGGGTCAGACACCTTTACAATTTTCTGCATAAAATGACCTGAAAAAAATAAATTACATTAATTACATACATGTAGAAGTAATATTATAAAAATATATTTAATTTGTGATAAAATTACACCTGAAAAAAAATTTTTGATGGATTTTATCCTAAGATATGGCCATTTCAAAATTTTTCCTCTGCCGTCTTAAATTTTAGTGAAATTCAGATTTTTTTGCAATTTTGGGCCGTAAAAAAATATTTAATCAAATAAATTCAAGTCATACAACTCTTCAGTCAATAGTCATACAAAATACCAAGATTATAGGACCTGTCCCATCAAAATATATGCAGTTCCTGAATTTGAAGTCGACGGCAGAGCCAAGATTTTACATTATGTAGAAAAACAGCTTTAAAGATAAAATTATCAAAATATATCTTTCCTTCTTCTGTAACACCTTCTCTGGCCTAAAATATAAAAAAGTATTCTTTTTAGCTTAAAATCTTTTAGGATTGGAACAAATAAATTGCTTACCATTATTTTACTCCCATCCATGTATAGTAGATGAAAAACATAACCTTGACCTCCCTGAGCTGTCATAATTACAGAGGCTGCACTGCTGTTCTAAATTTTTTTAAGTTGGCGCTAATATTCTATTTTTTAAAATTAAGTTTAAAAAATAGAATTAAAATATGGCATTTAACAGTTACTTGGAGCTCTTTCATCTGAAAAGTGCAATAAAGAGTCTGAGTGATTTTTGTATAACTAAAATTCTTAATAATTCAAGAAAACTTGATAAATTATTTAAATATTGTTTTTTCTTAACTTATTTTAAATAAATAGTTTTTTGAAATATAATAAAATCTTAATAGCTAGTGTGAGAGAAAAAAAATCAAAAAGATTTTCTCACTATGGAGAATAGGAAATCACGTACTGGACACAGTGAAAGGAAATCTGGTTACTCCACTAAATCCAGAAAAAGAAAAGCTTGGAATAGAGGAGTCCACAGAAGTACAGTCAAGAAAGATCAAGTAACATCTACTTCTAAATTAAAAGATCAAGATTATCCGCAGTCGAGTTTTCAAGGTTATAGAATTTTTAATTTAGAATTATTGGCACAAGTGATAAATGATTCAACTTGCTGTAAGCTGTGTGGAAGCGAAATGGTGCTTGAAGAAATAAAAATCTGGACTTGGTAGTGACTACACTTTATCGTGTCAAGGGTGTCAGTTTGTTCAAACATTTTCAAACTGCACCAAGATTGGAAGAAAAAGGAATGGCTATGAACTTAATCAATGAGCTGTTCTCGCCTCTAGAATAACTGGCAACGGATATGGTACTCTGAGAAGTTTTTGTGGAATTATGGACTTGCCACCACCAGTAAACAATAGTGGTTTTATGAAACTTCAGCACACAGTTTTGAAAGCTGCTACTGATGAGGCTGAGGCAAGTATGCAAAGCGGTGTCCAACAAGAAGTAGAGTGGAGTAAGGACCCGGAAAAGGACAATGACGAAGACAATATCCCAATCAAAATCAAAGGCGATGTAACTTGGCAAAGACGAGGTTTTCAGTCTTTGAATGGAGCAGTGACCGTTATTGGTACTGATACTGAAAAAGTACTCGACCATGAAGTGCTAAGTTCCTATTGCCAAGCATGTACTAAATGGCAAGAGAAAAATGGTTTACCCAAAGGAGAAAAGTGGGAAGATTGGTATGCTACCCATAAACTTGTGTGTACCAAGAATTACACTGGAACATCTGGAGGAATGGAGAGTGTCGGAATGATCAAAATTTTCAAAAGATCTGAAGACAGACACAATGTTCAATACACATCATATATTGGAGATGGCGACTCGAAAACATACTTGAATATTACAAAAGCGGAGCCATACGGGCATGATGTCAAAATTGAAAAGCTTGAGTGTATTGGACATGTGGGGAAGCGCTTTGGCTATCAAATGAGGAGACTGAAAATATCCATGAGAGAAAAAAAACTAACAAGGAAGGTACCCCAAGTGTAAGTCGCCGATTTGGACGATATTGCAATATGTTGTAGTACATTAAGAAATAAGAGACACGTATTTTCTTTTACGTGCTGATAGACACTTTAAGGGGGTGAAATCTATCCCTAAAGTTCACCCTCAAAAACAGTTTTTTTTCAAATATTTCAAAAACGAATAAAGCTAGCTTAATGAAACCGACGCCAAAAGTTGTAGAATAAAAAAGCCTTCAAAACAGCATTACTTTCAATTTTAAGGGTAGCAACCCCTATTTTTTTTCAAGAAAACTAAGCTTTTTTCATCAATTTTCAGCTATAAATATTACAATAAATTATATATCGCCTCAAAACTGATTCCATTTAAAAGAAAATTAAAAAATAAAGTTGACCGGTCTCGTGGTTTTGGCCAAAATTATTTTTTAGGGGGTAACTACCCCTTATTTATATTTTGTTCATTATTTCAGAAATAAATAAAGATACCTTAATAAAACCAATGCTAAAAATTTTAAAATAAGAAAGGCTTCAAAACAGCATTACTTTCAATTTTAAGGGTAGCAACCCCTATTCTTTTTTTCAAGAAAACTAAGCTTTTTTCATCAATTTTCAGCTATAAAAATTACAATACATTATATATCGCCTTAAAACTGATTCCATTTAAAAGAAAATTAAAAAAATAAAGTTGACCTGTCCTGTGGTTTTAACCAAAATTATTTTTTAAAAGCCACAAATCTGTATCACTTTCAATTTTAAGGGTAGGAGCCCCTATTTTTTCTTTTTAAGGAAATTAAGAGACTTTATTAACTTCAATGGTGAAACTTATCGATTTTTATCGACTTCTACTAACTTTTTCTAGCAGGGAGGGTAAATGTGTTTATTATTATTTTCTGAAAAAATTGCGTAAATAATCAAAATTTAGTGAGATTAATTTTTTTCAAAAAAATAATAAAAATTAAAGTTACGTGTTGCAGAAAAATACAAAATGAAATGATAACTAATGTAAATACCCGAATATTTAAATATATTTTCATATCGTGGAGATGAAAATTGGTTAGGAACCAAAGACTGTAATTTAATTATATTATTTTTCAAATGTAAATTTAAGTCTTCGTCTATGAGCAAAACATGGTCTGAAAAATGTTTAACATAGTTCTTCCATGTGCGGAATCCATATACATCTAATGGCTGTATGTTTCCAGTCGTTCCTGTAGGTATCATTTTGAGATGTAGTGTTTTATCGTGTGGTGTAACTTCCTGTACAATCGTTGGACAATCACCACTCCACGAATCAATTAGCAGCATGCTTGTAGGTCCAACTTGAGGAAAATATACCTCTTTTAACCACGCCTTAAAGAGTTCTACAAATTTTGATTTTATTTAAATGTGTCTTCCGAAATAATTAACGTTTTATTTTTAGAAATTAATAGAAGCCCTCGCTTCGCTCGTGCAGCAATTCTCTCGCGGGCGTACATAGCCTACTTTACTCCCTAGGTATATAATCTACTATTTTTCCTACAATTCTGACTTAATATAAGGTTAGTCTTCCCTTAAATTGAACGTAGTCAACCCTTAAATTCAAGATATTGTAATCTTTATAGCTGAAAATTGATAAAAAACTTAATTTCCTTTAAAAAAATAGGGGTTGCTACCCTTAAAATTGAAAGTTATGCAGATTTATGGCCTTTTTAATTTTAAGATTTTTAGTGTTAGTTTTATTAAGGTATCTTTATTTATTTCTGAAATAATGAACAAAATAAAAATAAGGGGTAGTTACCCCTAAAAAATAATTTTGGTTAAAACCACGGGGCAGGTGAACTTTATTTTTTAATTTTCTTTTAAATGGAATCAGTTTTAAGGCGATATATAATTTATTATAATTTTTATAGCTGAAAAATGATGAAAAAAGCTTAGTTGTCTTGAAAAAAAAATAGGGGTTGCTACCCTTAAAATTGAGAATAATGCTGTTTTGAAGCCTTTCTTATTTTAAAATTTTTAGCGTTGGTTTTATTAAGATGTCTTTATTTATTTCTGAAATAATGAACATAATATAAATAAGGGGTAGTTACCCCCTAAAAAATAATTTTGGCCAAAACCACGAGACAGGTCAGCTTTATTTTTTAATTTTCTTTTAAATGAAATCAGTTTTGAGGCGATATATAATTTATTGTAATTTTTATAGCTGAAAATTGATGAGAAAAGCTTAGTTTTCTTGAAAAAAAAATAGCGGTTGCTACCCTTAAAATTGAAAGTAATGCTGTTTTGAAAGCTTTTTTATTCTACAACTTTTGGCGTCGGTTTCATTAAACTAGCTTTATTCGTTTTTGAAATATTTGAAAAAACTGTTTTTGAGGGTGAACTTTAGGGGTAGATTTCACCCCCCTTAAAGTGTCTATCAGCACGTAAAAAAAAATACGTGTCTCTTATTTTTTAATCTACTACAACATATTGCAATATCATCCAAATCGGCGACTTACACTTGAGGTACCTTCCTTGTAAGTGATGGGAAAGGACTTTTTGGCAAAGGACGCTTGACTCTGAAGTTGATTACAAGTATGCAGACTTACTACACAGGAGCTATCCGCAACAATCCAACATCTCTCTGTGAAATGATTCGAGCAATCTGGGCAATCTGGTATCACATGAGTTCCACAGATGATCAGCCACAACATCAATTCTGTCCAATTCGCAGGAACTCCTGGTGTAAATACCAACGTGCTGCAGCTTTCAGTCAGGACTTCCATCATGACAAAGTTATTCCTGGGTCAGTTATGGATGTCATAAAGCCTGTATTCGTCAACATGACATCTGTTTCTCTTCTCAAGCGTTGTCTTGGAGGGCAAACACAAAACTCGAATGAGAGTTTCAACAGCATACTTTGGAAGGTGTGTCCAAAAAACATCTTTGTGCGCCTTGACACACTGAAGCTTGGAGCAGAGATTGCCACAGTCCTTTTCAATAATGGAATGTGTGGTATCCTAAAGATAATGATTCGACTTGACACCACTCCAGGAGTTAATGCCATTTCTGCTGGAAAGAAAAGAGATAGAGAAAGGTTAGAGAAAGCTGAAAGAAGCAAAATTGAAGACAACAAAAGGAAAAGGCTTATTTATAGAAAATTGAGACTTGACTTACACGAAGATTATGTCAATCAAGATGGACAAGACTATGAAGCTGGAGCATTTTAATTTTTCATTTCAGGTACACTTTCTTACACTTTTTGCACAATTTATCTCCATAGCCTCAATTTACATGCTTTACTGTATAGACAAAAATACGTGAACTAAAATCAGCTGACACGGCGATTGCAGCGATGTTTCAGCGGCCGCTTACGGCGGCTTTATGGTGAGAGCAGGGAAGTGGCGCGGCGCACAATTTGAATATAAGTATTCATTTTTCTGTTAGCTATTTTTTATTTATTTATTTCATATTAGTTAAATTATATATTTTTATTTTTATTATAATTATTCAATGCATCATTTAATTTATTTAGCCAAACAATACATCAACCAAAATTCAGGCGAAGTAGAGGGAACGACTTTTGGTGGGTTTTAGTGAATCAACACACTTTCGGGGCGTGACGGGATCCTACTCTGACGACGACCCCTCCATTTTTTAGCACCTACGGAGGGGATTTCACCACCTATTTTGGTCCCGCAAAAGAAAAAAAAAATGATTATAGTCGAAAAACTAAAAAAATCGACTTTTTCTATAAAAAAAAACAAGGTTTAAGTTTTGAGCCATAGTTTTTGAAATATTTCGAATGTCGATGTCACACAAGTTTTATTTGGTTCAGTATAACATATTGAACCGAAAAATACAAAAAACCCAAAATCGATTTTTTTGAAATTTAAGTGTCTGACCCCCTTAACAAACATTTAAATAAACATTAAATTGGGCATGACGTTAATATTTCCATAATTATGCGCGAAAATCAGGATAATTTTTTTTTTCTGTATCCCTAATATTATTTATTAACAACTATTATTTATTAAAAAATAATTATTTATGATTTATTATTTATTATTTATTAATAAATAATCGTTATTAATATAAATATAAATTTAATTTAAACAAATAACGATTTTTTGTTTCGTGAGAAATTAATTAACAGCACTAAATAAATATTTATGTAGGTTTCCCTACACGGGGCTTATTTCATGACAGTTCCGAACGGTTCCACGGTTAATAATAGCCAGAAAGATGGTGGTTCATTAAAGTCCTGAATTGATCGTAATAATTCATTATACTTCAACCAGGTTCGAAACGAACCAACCAATCCTGACAAAATATACCAAATTATTTCGTAACAAATCTTAATAGATCAGAAAGGTTCTAAAGAGATCATCAACATTCTTAACAATTTACCTCCATGACAGTTCGGAAGAGTTCGGAAGAAATTAGTTCCAAAAACCGGAAAGGATCGGAAAGGTTCCCTAGATCCGGGCATTTCCGAACCTTGAAGATCATTTTTACCAGGGCAAATTTGAATACATTTCTGAGAACAGTGATACAGTTCTTTCGGAGAGTTGTTTGCATTACTTGACTATCGGTAATTGATTTCACAACTTTCGTTTGTTTGATTTACAATGAACAATTTGAATGTACTTACGTAATATTATGTAATTGAAATAATGTTTGCCCACACGGACGTAAAGTGCGTAGGTTCTATAAAGATTTGTAGGAGTACGGGAGCTAGTATGCCTCTTGGGCATTAAGTGGTACTTTATGCCCGCTGGATGAATATGTTTGAGTAGGTACGAAAAGTTGTATTATGTCAGTCAAGTTAACTTATGGGTAGTTGACTACAATAAATTGATTTCAGTACTTTCTTGTGTTTAATTTGTATAGAAAGATAAACAAATTTGAATACATTTCTGAGAACAGTCATACAGTAGTTTTCGAGAGTTGTTTGCATTACTTGCCCAGATAACACAAGACGTTTTTTAAACGTCATTATGACGTCAAGCTTGAGACATCGTGACGTCAAAAACAAAAGTTGATGAAATGTCATAATGACGTCAGTAAAACGTTGAAAATGTCTGAAGAATTATTTGTCCTGTAATATTAATTACTTTAGACGTCATAAAAACGTCATAAAAACATCATAAAAACGTCATTAAGACGTTATACTCATATATTTTTCGAAATCTTGGGAATTAATCAATCTTTTTTTCTCGCTAGGTGGCGTCGAACAATCTCAAAGTAGAAAAATGAGGTTCAGTCTATAAGAGCAAGTATTGAAAGAGACGGTGGGTGGTGGACTTCTTCATACATAAGTATTATACGCCTGCTTAGACATATGTATAAAGATGTAATGTATGAATGACGTTGTTATGATGTTTCTTATGACGTTTTTATCACGTTTTATATGACGTTTCTATGACGTTTCTACAACGTTTATTGTATGTTCTTCCAACATTTTTCTAACGTCCTTCTAACAGATTTTTAATCTTTTTATGACGTCAAAAAAATGAGAAGAAATATCGGTAAAAAGATACTGCGGACATTTTCAACGTCTTACTGACGTTATTATGACGTTTGAGCAACTTATATTTCTGACGTCGCGAGGTTTAAAATTTGACGTCATAATGACGTTTAAAAACATCTTGTGTTATCCGGGTGACTATCGATAATTGATTTCACACCTTTCGTTTGTCTGATTTGCAGTGAACAATTTGAATGCACTTACTTACTTATAATTTGTTCAGCATACAATGACTCAAAGAAGTAAAAGACTTTCACTGGTATTTATTTGATTTCATTTACAAAATTATAAATATTATTATTTTATAGATAGATATTATACAAAAAAAGCGTCTATACTTGCCTTATTTTATGTCTATGTCTATGTCTATGTGTTGAGGCGGGCGAGCTGCTCTTTTCAGAGACGTGCTGCCCAGCACTCAGGCGTACGCCCATTGTGCTGTAACTCTTGGCTTTAATTTTCTCTAATTTCCGCTGCGCTGAAGCCTTCTGCCCATCCGCTCTGTAACTTGGCAGATGGACTGAAGGCTCTGTTCTCTTAAAGTTTCAGGCTGAAGGAAGCATTCCCCTCACATCCCCCGCCTACTACCCACAAAGGCCGGGTACTAGCAGAGGAGATGGAAGGTTGACTCCTCCGGCCCTCCACACCATCTGCAGTTTCCATCGTTTAAAATTGTGCGTTTGTAGAGATAGTATCTGACCCACCAGTGACCCGTGAGCCAGCACACTACCCTTCTTAGCCTAGGCTTACTCAGCCTGCTTATGTCTTGAAGCCATTGTTCTAGCGGGGAGTCACTTAAGATTCTTTTGGCTTGCCTTAAACCTGGCGACTCCCGCCATTTCTTGAGTATTTTCTCCCTCATTAAGAGTGAGGTTCTTTTCTTAATTTCACTCGGTGGAACGCCTACCGAGCACTGAGTCGCTCTGACCCGACGAGCGCCTCTTCCCGCCAGGCGATCCTCCTTCTCGTTGCCATGGATCCCCACATGCCCCGGCACCCAAATCAGGGTGACCGCGTTATTGCGGGCCAGGACCGTGAGGATCTCTATGCAATGTAATACTTCCTTGGAGTAAATGCTGATGCAGCTGAAGGTCATCAGTGCAGCTTTGCTGTCTGAGCAGATGGTGATGGGGCAATCTCAGTTGTCCCTAGTTAGTTTTACTGCAGTACACTCCGCTATGGCTCTTACTTCTGCCTGGAACACCGATGCGTGAGAGTCAAGTGTGTACACCAGCTCCGTAGAGCTGCCTTGCTCCCAGGCACCCGCTCCCACACCATTCTCATTTTTGGAGTCATCTGTGAACCACACTACGTCCGATTGGGTGTAGGGGTGGGTACCATTGGCCCACTCTTCTCTGTCGGAGATGTGAACTTTGTAGGGTTTCCGGAATATAATTCTTCGCCCTATTTTGTCACACCCCGATGCTTCGATATCAGGGGGTAGGACCTGACCAAGTTCTTGGTCAAGCCCTGCCCAATGACATCTCTAATGCGCCACCATCTCTTGCTTGCTTCACCTTTGATAAAAGTTTGTGGTGGTGGTATTCCTAGTATTAGTTCAAGGGCTGCAAGGGGCGTAGTGCTCGGAGAGCCCGTTATGCCCCCTATTGCCAGTCTTTGTTCTTTGTCTAGAGAGCTCTGGTGAGTTTTTAGTGAGCATTTCTGCCACCATACCAGCGCTCCGTACGTTAATCTGGGCCTGATGATAGCTTCATACATCCACCTTACGTTGTCTGGCGACAGACCCCAGGTGTTACCAAAAGCTCTCCTGCAGGCCCAGAAGGTATTGGTAGCTTTCTCGCATATATACTTTATGTGTTTTCCCCAGTTAAGTTTGGAATCTAACGTCACTCCCAGATACTTAGCTTCATTTACCAGTTTCAGGGGTTTGCCGCTCAGATGCACACCCCCGATAGGTTTGACCTTGTACCTGGTAGTGAACAATATCATGTTAACTTTATCTGGATTCACTGACAGCCTGACGGACTCACACCAAGCTTGCGCTATGCCTAACGCATGTTGCATTAGTCCTGCAAGTACGTGTTCATCGTCGGCTTTCACTAGTATAAGGATGTCGTCCCCATAGGCTTGGGTAAAGAAGCCTGCCTCATTCAGTAGTCTGATGAGTTCATCAATCACCAAGCACCACATTGTAGGAGACAGCACTCCTCCTTGCGGACAGCCCTTTCCTACTTTTCTTTCTTCTGAGTGCGAGTCCCAGTGGGCCTTCACTCTTCTGCAGCTAAACATGCGCCAAAGCCATCTGCTAACAGTGTTGGGTACCAGATGGTCCTTGGCGCCCTTCACAATGCTTTCCTTCGTGGTATGGTTAAAGACTCCGTCCACGTCAAGTAGACTAGCCAAAACCAATCCTGTGTTCTTCATCCACTTTTTCACGAAAGTCACCGCCTCAGCCAGAGCGGTATTGCCTTATTTTATACTTTCATAGAAAGTTTTATATTAACAATATTATTATTTGTACAGTCATGAAAAAAAATTATTACCATTTGTAAAGAGTGCTTATTTAATAGATGAGACCAGAAGAATTAAAAGGACTAGACAAATTATGTTGTAAGAACGTACTTATAAAAAATTATCTTTTAAAAAATGTGTTAATTGTTTAAAAAAAATATTTAAGCTCTCATTAAAGTTTTTGGTACTCAGTTTGACGGATGTTGAGAGAGTGGGCGAGGGAGAGGGGGAGGGATGAGGAAGAGGAGGAGAGAGAGAGAGAGATTCTCAATACTTGGAATTGTTGAAATTATCACTTGCTTCACATCTTATAAAATTAAAAACAAAAGTTTATAAACTAAGAATCATTGTGAGAAAAAATCTTTCTCGATATTCTTTTATATTAGATATAACTTCTTGAAATTATTATTGATTGAAAATACTTAAATTAATAACTCATACATAGTCTTGTAAATTAAAATCACAACAAGTTTATGAACTAAGAATCACTAAGAATAAAAGCTTTCTTGACATTCTTGTATGGATATAACTTTTTGATATAAAATACTCGAGCATGATGTAATTCTAAGTAAATTCTGAGAAAATCTTACATCTTACTATTTCTGGATTTTAATAATGCTAGTTTACCTTTAGAAATCATAGGGCCAGTAAAGCATCGATAATTAAAACACCTAAAGTAGAACAAGGCTCTGCTAGACAAATATCTGCAGCAGTATTTCTTTTTGTTTTTACTATAGGAGGTTGCATGTTTTTACAGACTTTAACATAATCTTTTGGTGGCCTCAATGGATAATAATGATTGATACACACCATCACATGTACAACTCATATAAAAAAAATAACTTAAACCACAAACAAAGTTATCTATGAAAATAAGATACAGTCTAAATAGTTTGCGCGTTGTTTTCTCAAAATAATGAACCATCACTTAAAGTATTAAAATACTTGATAATTGATTCTTTGATGCATTGATATGCAATAAACTTCGTCAATTTTTAGTTTGTTTGTTTTTATGTTAATATCTTCTTTTATGTTAATATAGCTGTAATTCTCATATAGATATAACTTTTTGAAATTATTATCTGAATCTTGTGTAAAAAAATATTTACTGATGACTCCTCTGAATCATGTTGATGTTTATTACACAAATATCCATAGCAGTGTTTTGTAAAAGTCGCAAACATATGTTATACTGCATATTTTTATCGTACTGTACAGTCCATTTGAATTCAAAATTTCCTTGTAAAAAAAAGCTGTCAAGATTCACTGATATTATTGCTTACTGAGACAATTCATCAATTTATTTTGAAATACGTTTTTTAATAAATTCACTTATTTTACCACTTATTTTATTTTAGCCATATATGCTCTGTATTAAACAACACTTTTATCTAAATATGCAAAATGATCTGTGTTGCTTCCTCCTAGAGAAAGCTTTGTAACAGTAAATTTTTGAGTTGTTGTAAAAACATGTTATAATTGTGTTCCGAGGTGTTAGGAATCAAAATACATGGTTTTTGAAAAATGTCTGTATGGATGTGTGTGTGTGTGTGTGTGTATGTGTGTGTGTGTGTGTGTGCGTGTGCGCGTGTGTGTGTGTGTGTACGCCTGGATCTCAGCTTCTACTCGGTCGATTTTGACTGGACAGGTCTCATTTTTTTGTTTTATTTTTTTTGCGTGATGGCGGGTCAAAAATCCGTTGTTTGATTGGGGCGATGCGTTTTTGTTTTTTCAAATTTTTCTGAAAACTGTTTTTTGATTTTTTTTAATGATATGATCGAGTTATTCGAATCTGATGGGCAGCGTTCGAAAGAGAATTAAAATACCTATATTTTCTAAAAAAAAGTTTCTAGCTATCACGGTTCTTTTGTTATTAACAAAAACGTGTTTTTTTTTAGAAGCTTATAACTCCTAAACTTAACGGTCAATTTTTTTGAGAAAAATCATGATAATACAGAATATAAATAGCTATAACCTGTTGAAATTTGAATACATTCTGTAGGCTAGATTTTGAGTAAAAAATTGAAAAATGAAAAAAATCAGTTTTGTATGTCCAACGATTGCAAGAGTAAAATTGACTTAATGGCTTCAAAATTCCTTTTAGAGGTAGATTTTTTATAGTTCTCGGTCGAGTTCTTTGGACAAAATGATTGGTCCATAAATTTCAGAGATATTTGAGGTTAAAAATTTTTTGACATTTTTTTAAAATCGTAATTTCTCGAGAACGGCTCTATGTATCTGAATGGGGTGCATGACATTCGAAAGAGAATTAAAATACTTATATTTTCTAAAAAAAATTAATTTTCTATCTATCATGGTTCTTTAGTTATCATCAAAAACAAAATCGTGTTTTTTTTTAAAACTCATAACTCCAATGATGTGTAACAAAATTAATTAAAATGTTTAAAAATTATATCTATTATAATCTATTATAATTATTAATTATGCATTATGAATGCATTATATTCTGCATTATTATAATTTATTTGTGAGTTATGAATTTAAAAAAAAAAAACACGTTTTTGTTAATAACAAAAGAACAATGATAGCTATAAATTTTTTTTTTCTTAAAAAATATGAATTATGAAATATAAAAAAAAACACGTTTTTGTTAATAACAAAACAACCGTGATAGCTATTTGTTTTATTTTAAAATATAGATATTTTACTTCTATTTCAAATGATAACTTTATTTATCAGCTCAAGATTTATATAAATTTGATATAAATAAATAATAAATAAATAAATAAATTTAAAAATTAACAATTTTTAATATTGTAACGGGGTGAATTTACAAGAGGGTATGAATCCCTCCCTGGGGTGCGCGAAGGTATTATGCGGGCGTCTACTACGCCCGGGGCAGCTAGGGGTTTTCTAGTATCGAAAGCTTAGGCCGCCTTCTACTAGACCCGGCGCTGCGCTCTGCCGCTACCGCTACCTTCGGCGCACAATTCACCGTCTGCTAGATATGCACTAGCTTTACTTACTCTCGCCGGTGTTCCCGTACAACGCCGCTCAGGTTAACCTGAGCGACTCTCACTTACAAATTCCCCGTTGACGTTGCTCCTCTAGGAGGTGATGCCTCCGACTAGCTGCAGCTGCTGAAAAGGTAGAGGGCGGTATTCGGGGAGATAGGGAACGGTTACTCGCGAAATGACAGACTCGACACGAACGACGAAAAAGTAAAATAAAGAAGGTTTATTGTCCAAACAAAAAAAAGGATCGCGCTAAGGGGCGCGAAGCCCGAACATCACCTACAAAATCGAACGCGCAGGCCGAGACTTACGCGGAGCCGGCCGGTCGCACGGCCGGCGTCACCGCGCCGCGAGACGCCACAAAATGGCCGCCGCGCTCTCGAACACGAGGCCACTTGCCTCTACGCAGGCGGCGTCGGATAGCCGCGCAACACTACTTACGCGTGGCCGCTCGCACGCAAAACCTACGCGGCAAAAATACAAGGGAAGCGCACACTTACTTTGGCGCTGGCCAGCGCGTCGCCCGAGGTCTGTCTCTCTCTCTCTCTCTCTCATGCTCTCGCACTCTCGCCTCCTCGCTGCGAGGCGTCGGTCCTCGTGGCTGCTCGAGCCTCTGCTGCCGCCTCTTTCTCTTTTCCTCCTCTCACTCTTCCGCTGGCGGAGTGGCCCGGCCGGCGAAGGTAGCCGGCGTTGCGTCGCTGCGGGCCTGGCGGCGGATCGGAGGCGCGGAGGGCTATTCCCGCCGGGCGTGATGCGACACTCGCGGGGCACTCGGAGGCACGGC
Organism: Torymus aiolomorphi; assembly: GCA_036365515.1. NCBI lineage: Eukaryota > Metazoa > Arthropoda > Insecta > Hymenoptera > Torymidae > Torymus > Torymus aiolomorphi. The sequence continues at coordinate 85,583,491 of CM070877.1, forward strand.
ACTGGAGAGGCGGGTGAGCACGTGCGCACCTGTTGCGCTACAGGACTAGACTGCTCATCAATGGCTGCGGCCAAAATATCGAATTATTTACATAAAATGTTATATATGTAAAATTGTAAATAATGATCATTACGTTCTTAAAAATTTGTATTACTTTTAAAAAAATTATTCGAATTTAATTAATTAATATTTTGATGTAAGTGACTCATTTTCTTTAAATACTGTATAAATAAATAATTATTAGAAATCATTGATATTCTAGATAAATAATCGTCCTTCATATTTATTTAATTGCTGTTTAATTTCGATTATTCAATTTGTTACTTAATTTTGATCATTTTGAAAATAAGTAATTTATATTGAGATATTAAATAATTAAATTCGAATAACTTTTTCAAAAGCAATAGAAATTTTTAAACATGTAATGACCATTATTGACAATTTTATATACGTAACATTTTATAAAAAGTAATTCGGTATTTTGTTTAAAAAAAAAATTAATTTTGTACTTACCTGATTTCTACTTTACCGGCTCTACATTCTTAAGTTATTCGAATTTAATGAATTAATGTTTTAATATAAGTTAAGCATTTTATTAAAATAGTGTATAAATAAATAATTTTTACAAACCATTGATATTTTACATAAATAATCAAATTGAAATAGCAATAAATATGGAGAATGCAGCTTATGTAGGTGAAAATAATCACAATCTTTCAAGCGAGTGATAGCGTAATGGATAGCGTGCCTGCGCCGGAACCCAAAGTTCGTGAGTTCGATTCTCGGTTGGGTTGGAAATTTGATGTATCGTTTTTTTCTACGATAATGAATTTGCTATCCATTGAGGAAACAAGTTTCATTAATGAATAAGCGTTATATATTATTTTGTTATGTTTGTATTGTCACGTGATTTTTCACGTGATTAATCACGTGAAAAATCGCGCCAAATCGTCACGTAAGAAATCAAGTGATAAATCATATGATTAATCACGTGATTTTTTCGCCAGGGATATTGCTTTAAGTAAAAAACAAAGATGAACTGAACTATATTCCGTTGACAGAAAAGCTTACAGATTTACTTCACTCGACACAAGACTTTGCAATAAAGAAAGTTTTGCAAAAAAAATGCATATTATCATCCCACATTATCCAATACTATCAAGACACATGATCGATATTGCCCATTGATAATCATTCAAAGATGTTTTTATTGATTCTTTTTCCAATCAACTTGTGAGATTTTAATTATTCGAAAAAAATCTTCTTGTATACAAGGTGTCCCATTTTAATCGCCCCAGGCAAATATCTTGAAAAGTATGGGAGATGGAAAAAAACTTTAAATACAAAAGTTGTAGGGTGCAAAGGGGGTCAGCTAATGGTAACAACGACTTTGACCTTGAACTCTATTTTCAAGGTTATTTCAAGGTCAAAGTGATTTTTTTGAATGAGGACCCCTACTTTCGACCCCGGAAATGGAAAGAGCAGAAAATTTTACGTTCAGAAAGGTCTGATATGTTGGGGTTTCAAGGTTAACCAGCTAATTTAATGAGGTCGACCTGGAAATACCTCTAGGAAGGACAAAATTGACCTTGACGTTCAAGGTCATTTTAAGGTAAGTTGATTTTATAAAATGGAACCCCTTATTTTTGACCCCGGAAACGAAAAGAGCGGAAGAATTTAGGTCCAAATATGACCTTGACCTCGACCTTGACTTTAACCGTGATCTGGAAGGTTATTTTAAGGTCAAGTCGATTTTTTTAAAATCCCCTTATTTTTGACCTCGGAAATGGAAAGAGAAGAAAATTTTACGTTCAGATATGTACCGTCATATGGTGTCAAAGTTGGCCCTCTGGGGTCAATTAAGGGTAATAATAAATAAATTAATTTTTTTCAAGTGGATTTCACTGTTTTTATGAGTTACTTAGGAATCTAAAAGTATTTTTTCTCCCTCAAATGAATCGAAAATTAGAAAGACTACCCTCGACATTAGCATTACCCAATCTGCACCGCGTGGAGGTTGCCGAAAGGATTTCGCACATCATTGGCCCTGAAAAGGGCCGATTGATTAACGGACTGTCATTTGAAGATCTAAGGCAGCAAATGCTCGATCAAGTGTCCGTTCTCTCTGAAACACATTTGCATCCTTCTTCGGAAGCTTGCTTGAACATTCCTCAATGTTTCCACTGAAATGGATTGGAAAGCTTCCATAATTCTTCCTCTCATGTTCTCTAAGGTTGTTGGAGCATGTGCAAAAACTTTGCCTTTAACTACTCCCCACAAAAAAACGTCAAGAGGTGTGAGGTCTGCGGATCTAGGCGGCCACTCGTGTACTTGGCTGCCGATGCCAATCCAACGATTACGATACATATCATTGAGAAAATTCTTTAACTTACCTTAAAATGACCTTGAACGTCAAGGTCAATTTTGTCCTTCCTAGAGGTATTTCCAGGTCGACCTCATTAAATTAGCTGGTTGACCTTGAAACCCCAACACATCAGACCTTTCTGAACGTAAAATTTTCTGATCTTTCCATTTCCGGGGTCGAAAGTAGGGATTCTCATTTAAAAAAATTACTTTGACCTTGAAATAACCTTGAAAATAGAGTTCAAGGTCAAAGTCGTTGTTACCATTAGCTGATCCCCTTTGCACCCTACAACTTTTGTTTTTAAAGTTTTTTTCCATCTCTCATACTTTTCAAGATATTTGCCTGGGGCGATTAAAATGGGACACCTTGTATATCTGTAAAAAATAGTAAAAAATTCTCACAAAGTATCAATTCTTTTATGTTTTAAAATTATTTTAACCCTTAACATTTAGCCATTTAATATACTTATCTAAACAAAATTATTTGCCCCGTTGATGCTCATAGATAAAAATTCTTTTAATCAGTCGACTTCCTGAGATCTTTGATTATTTAAATTTTAATTTCTTGATGTTGGAAGTATGCGCGCTTCCCGCGTATATGTGTGCGGGTATGTATGAGTGAGTGGAGGGAGCGCCCTCACTTCGCCCTACGTGCGGCTGTCTCCGCGAGCGCTTCACTGCTCCCAGAGCGCCGGACCGAGCGGACGTGTGCAAGCGAGAGAAAGAGAGAAAGCTATTCTTAAATAAAACACATCGTTGATTAAAACAAGTATGACTTGGATTTTGTTCACCTCATCCTCAACCAACATCCCAACAGGTTATGGGCCCAGAACGCTTGACTGCGCCGAGCCAGGAGATCCAGGAGGCGGCAACATGTAAAGGTATGAGAGTGATAATAACTGAGTCACGAGGAAAGGTCCTTGTCCGCGAGTGACGAAAACAATGACTGGTGCCGCGCCGTGAGTGGAAAGTCGTGTTCGGGAGAAGAAAACTGTCAAGAGTTTAAGGAATTAGATTCATATCGAATGCGGCAAAAGTATATATGAAGTGTATCATAAGTTAAATAAAAATGTCGGACGCGAGAGAAAGTAACCGTTAAAGTCTTTATTTACAACTTGTGCGAGTCGGGAATTTTTGTTTTGCTAAAGGTTGTGTATACATATAAATGAGATGTGAAAGTTAAAAGTAAGCAAAAATCGGGAGTTATAGTTAAAATCATAAAAACAAAAGTGTTGCGAAAGATAAAATCAAGCGAAGGTCGGAAGTTATACTCAAAAGCGTAAAATCGAAAACTAAAACATATAGAGTAAGAATAATTCGGAAATTAAAAGTGAATCATCAAACTGTCTAAAGTTCGTGGAATTTCAAATCACGGTATATTGTTTGTGTCGGCCGAGCGTGTTCGAACAGAAGTTTTCGATTGTATATACCAGTAACGGGAAGTGGACGCACTTCTCGGAACCGGCGCGTGCCGAGCGATGAGTACTCGCCGGCATGTACACACAGGCACGGTCGCGAAGGGAGGGAGCATGCGCGGCTGTGTCTGATCAACATGGTCGCGCGCCGGCTTCCCGCGCGAACATCGGAGGGAGCGAGAGACACAACGAACAGGCGCGCGCAAGCGCAAAAGGGGCCGCGAGTCAAAGCGGCAGGCGCGCGCAAGCGTAAAGTGGCCGTGAGCCACAGCGGCAAGCGCGCGCGAGTGTATAGCGGCCGAGAGAGACGAAACGACAGACGCGCAATACATTCACACCATGTCTTGCGCCGATGCAAGCTGACGCGAGACGCTGTGCGTCGCGGAAGCTGCAGATGCTGCAAACATGGAAATGTGAAAAGGTGCCTTATGTAAACGGAAAAGAAAGATAGTGAACGGCACGAAAGGTATATATATACACATATAAATACATATACATAAGCATGCATGCATTGAAATATTAAAATCGAAAACTGACTGCGCAGTCTAAACAAATAAATTAAAAATCAAACATGCATAAAAAAATTAACGTTCTCAAACAATTTACCGATAATTATAATATATATATATATCTCGACAATTAATCTGATTAAATATATATTCCAAAATAGATGACACTGCCCTACTCCTTTTTCTGAAGACTCAAGAGGTCATTCATGAGTTTCCAATAAAACACGCGGACGAGCGAATGTGGGTGGAAGTAACCGAAAAGGACATAATCTTTATAGCAGAAACAGGAGTGACATATAAACTTGGTACAATTAATTCTTATTCAACATGGCTTGTGTACAGCAAAAATTGAATAACAATTATAATCTAACTCTTTTATAGCAAAACATTTTATAACTGAAGAGGAAGATAAGTTGCTGAAGAACGCCATAGGCGATGGAAAAGAAAAATTGTTTTTGCCCTACTGTAGTGATAGCGAGTTAGAGTATGCCAAATTAAAAGCGAAAGAGCGTGATGAAGAGAGAGAGAAAGAGCGTGACGAAGAGAAAGCGAAAGAGCGTGATGAAGCGAAAGCGGAAGAGCGTGAAGAAGAAAAGGAGAAAGAGCGTAAGGAAGAAAATGCGAAGGATCCAGATGAACATGCATAACCGAGTGGCAGTAAAGTATAGTAGGTGTGTCCTCAGTGCAAGCAACTCGCGGGACACCTCTTGCTGCTCACTATCCACTAAAACTGGCAGACAATATAGCGAAAGTAGTGGCAGTGAAAGAAAAAATAAAACTAGCGGAAGACAACACGAAACCAGCGGAAGACAACGCTTCAGCAAATGAAAGCCAGAACGAGAAAATTATCAAACAATTGGCAGGTAAACCAAAAATTAAAAATATACAAACAATAACCTCTATGAACAAAATTTTCATAAACAGACATGTAAATATAACTGAGTCTAAATTCTTTGACTCTATTTTGACAGAAATTCAACGCCAGATATCGGAAATGGACAAGCGAATGAAGCGAATGGAGGTAAACCAAAAGAAGCTGGCCGACAAGGTTGAGGAAAACCACAACCAAGTCCTTGAGTACATGGATAAGGAGCTGAACGTTATGTGGAAGGAACTGAGCGAACAGGTGGAAAATAATGTTTCTAACGATAATGAGGGACACTTATTTAATAAACAAGCATGTTTAAATTCTACACAAATGCCCCCCGAAAATATTAATAAAACAGATATAATTCAGATAATTAAAAACGAATTGCGAAAGTTAAATAGAACGAATGATTCGAATAACGGAAGTATTCTTGATGTATCAAGAGAGATAACAGAAACTTTAAAATCTGAATTATCACAAAAAGGATCTATCCTTAAAAGAGACTATAAATTAACTAAACAGACAAAGTTTGAATATTTCTTTGATTTCTTTACTTCAGAATTAAGAGCGAATGATCTTTCGTATGTGATTGATGATTCGGTTAAGGGGGTGTGAGTACCGACATTATTTTTCGAACGAGCATAACTCACGCAAATATCGATAGAATTATCCAGAAAAAAATCTGCATATAGTATTTGCGTGTACGGAGCGCTTGACAGACGTCTTTTTCCAAAAAAATGATGAGAATTTATTGAATTAAATAAAAACCGTACTGTCGGTAAGTAGGAATCTACAATTGACCTACTTTTCAAACGAGCATAACTCACGCAAATATCAATAGAATTATCCAGAAAAAAAACTGCATATAGTGTTTGCGTGTACGGAGCGCTTGACAGCCGTCTTTTTCCAAATAAATGTTTGAATGTTGATTTAAAAAAATATTGAAATTATGGTTGCACATCCCCTTAAAGCGAATGATAATCTAAGCGAATCAGTAAAAGAAAAACATAAATTTAGAATACGTGACATACTGATAAATCACCTAGACAGTGAATATCATGTGAAAGTAATGGATATTAAAGATCCAGTTCAAGTATTGAAAAAGATTAAAGAAATCAAAATAAGTGAAGTTAACATAACGTCTTCGACACTCAGAAGGCAGTTATATAACATGCACTATAAGGCAGAGAAAGAAAAAGCAAACGAATTTATTGATAAATTTGAAGAAGTTGTTCGTAATTACAATAATCTTTCGGAAATTCAAACTTTGTCTGCCGAAGAAATTCGTGATGCATTTTATAACGCTGTAGTTGGATCAAACAACAAAATCCAAAGTGTTGACTTCGTGATGAGAAGTACAACTGATAAACCCCTCAGTTTTGATCAAACAAAGATGCTTGTATTACAGATTGAAAGCGTAAGAACTCAAGCGAAAGACCAGGCGAAAGGACAAGCTGCACGATGGCAACAAACTCTGAAGTGGACGCCACACCGATCAAGTGTTACAACTGCAACGACTTTGGGCACTTGGGAAGGAACTGCCCACATGCCGGCACAGGATTGAGAGTCGCTTTATGTGCAAGCAACTCACCAATCACATCGCTGCCCAATGCCCTAAAACACTTGCGAGGGAAGGTCGGAAGAACTCGCAACAAAGGTACGAAAGTAGAGTTTTTCATAACTACAATAGAAACAGAAGCGAAAGTAGAGGCACTAAGCGAAAGAATGAAAGGAAATACGAAAATAGCGTTAAGAGATATAGACCAAATAATTGCGAAAACAACTATACTGACAATAGACGAGATCGATATAATTCAAACCGAGGAAGAAATGGAAAATCAAATAGAGGTAGAGGCGGACGAGGTAGAGGAGGTCAGAAACCCAAAAATTCCAATGACAACAGCAACAAAGAAAATGGTGAGTACTCATGAACAGAACATAAAGGAATAAAGCGAATGTTAGAACTAGAGAAAAGTAGTGCTCTTAATGTCACGAATATAGATAGAAAGGAAAATGAAAATGTTTTACTGGCCGAATTTTTGGCGGATACAGGTGCTACAGAGCACTTAACAAATTCGAAACTTATATTTAAAACTTTTAATAAACAGGGGAAAGAAATGAAATGTGCAAACAAAAACGAGTACACTAATTTAAGATCGGAGGGAGAGGGTCAAGTTCAGGGTTATTCGGAAATAGACAAATTAATTAACTTGGAAAATGTTATATGTGCTGAGAATTTGTCCGATAATTTACTGTCATTGCGAAAGTTTGCAGATCAGGGTTTAAGTATTTATTTAGATAATAAGAAAATTGATATTTACGATCCAGTGTCGAATGAATCATTTATATCAGGTATATATAAGCGAGCGTATTGGACAATAGAATTGAAAGTAAACGACGGAAATAGCGAAAGAGATAAATCAAATGGTAAAATTATAGCATATGTGACTACCAGTCGTATGAAAAATCAGATAAATACAGAAACTGTGAAAGAAAACGAAAGAAATGACGAAAGTGAAAATAAGACCGAGAGTAAGAATAATAAAAATGTTGCAAACGCTGATTTTGAAAATACTGTGTTAAACAGAAAATTAAATGATGTAAGTGAAATTGAGATAAGCGAACGAAAAGAAAACCATGATAATTTCACTGAAACCCAGAACGAACCTCTACCTACAGCAAGGCTATGCTGTGGCACGCAAGATTGGGTCATGCTTCTCTGAATTATTTAAGGACAATGCAGCGAAAGTATCCTCACATCGAAGATTTAAGGGAAACAGTCTTTGATGATGCCATTCTTGATTGTGAAGTATGTATAATCTCAAAGATTAATCGATTACCGTTTAAACAAACACGACTTAGAGCGTCAGAGCCCTTACAAATTATACACTCGGATACAATGGGAATGATAAGTCCAGTCACTTATCCAAAGAGATACAGGTATATTTCGGTGTTTGTTGACGACTATTCTCGCCTTGCCATGGCATATCCTATGAATACAAAAGATGAAACTGCGTTCTGTTTCGAATCTTTTGTAAAAAGCGGTCGAAATATGTTAGGGAAAGATGCGAAGGTATGTTATTTAAGATCTGATCAAGGAACAGAGTTTACTGGTAGTAAGATGTTGAAAGTTTTAAGTAATTTGGGTGCAGAGTTACAACTTGCATGTCCCGATACACCTCAGCACAATGGTGTAGCAGAAAGGTTTAATCAGACGATACAAAAGAAAGTGCGAACGTTGATAAGTGACTCTGGATTACCCGAAAACATGTGGGATTTAGCTCTAGAAGCAGCCGTATACGCTTACAACAGAACTCCACATACGTCTATAGATGTAAATTCCTATTTAAGTGTTCAAGCCTGACTATAAGACTGACTTAATGCAGATAAAACGCTTTGGATGTTTGGCATACATGAAAATACAGCGAAAGACTGAACCAAAATTCAGATCCATAGGAAAGCGAATGATTCTAGTTGGTTATAAAACCACTGGTTACGCCCTGTTCAGTCCAGATGAAGGAAAACTGTACGAAAGCAGGGATGTTAGATTTAATGAGAAATTGGTATTTGTCAACAAATACAAGGCTTTGGAACTTGAAAACTGGGAAAAGGTTTGAACTGAAATAGATTCAGATACCTGGTTTACAGAATTCGAGAAAGAAACGGAAGATGTAGGAACGAAAGAAGAAATGAAAAGAGGAAGAGGAAGACCGCAAAAGAACAAAGCGAACGATGATATTCAAATTACAGACGATGATACGCGTGCCTTGTTGGCAAATATAAATGGTGACCCTGTTACATACAAAGAGGCTATAAATAGCCCTGACAGACTTGAATGGATAGAAGCTATAGAAAGCGAATTGGACTCATTAAACAAAAATCAAGTCTGGAAGCTCGTTGACCGATCCTCGATAATCAGTGAGAACAGAAAACCCAACATAATCGATTCGAGGTGGGTGTTAAAACGTAAGATAGAGTCATAACAGCGTACGATACAAGGCTAGACTTGCAATAAGAGGTTTTAAGGATCCCAATGAGTATGAGCTTCAAGAGACATATGCACCAGTGTCTCGATTACCACTTACACGAACTATACTAGCTATAGCAAACAAATGTGATTTCCATATTTTTCAAATGGACGTTAAAACAGCCTTTTTGAACGGACAACTTCAGAGAGAAGTTTACATGAAAATTCCGGAAGGAACAGAATGCTTGAATGAAGTAAGGAAGCGAAAGGTTTGTAAGTTAGAGAAAGCATTGTACGGTCTGAAAGTAAGTCCGAAATGCTGGAATGAAAAATTTAAGGAAAAGGCTGCAACAATGGGTTTGACACCCGATCCTGATGAGCCCTGCTTATTCAGTTGGAATGAAAATAATAAAGTTTTAATACTGATTTTGTATGTTGATGACATCTTAATCACTGGAAATGATTGTGAGAAAATTCAAGAAGTCAAGCGAAAGTTAAACCAAGACTTTGAAATGAGTGATATTGGAGAGCCGAAAAATTATCTCGGATTGGAAATCGCAAGAGACAAGGAAGCGAAAGTATTAAAATTAAGTCAACAAAAATATATTGACAAAATCTTGAAAAGATTTGGTTACGAAAACAGTCACCCTCAAAGAACCCCAATGGTAACGAATCAAGTATCCAATAAAGGAAGAATAGGACGTGAGATAGAGAACGAAAACAGCATCTTTGCGAGAGCAGAGAATCAAAATAACAGATTGTACAGAGAGATCGTAGGATCTTTGTTGTACTTAGCGAATGCCAGTAGACCCGATATAACGTATGGAGTGAACGTTCTAAGCAGACATCAAATTGACCCTAAGGAGGAAGATTGGAAGATGTTTGATCGAATGCTTCGATATTTGAAGGGTACAAAGACTCACAGCATTAATTACTATGGAAACGGTAATGACATGCAAGGATATTCTGACACAAGTTTTGGTAACCGTAAAGGAGCCAAGACTACAAGCGGCTACGCAATAAAACTGTTTAACGACACGATTACTTGGCGAACGAAGAAGCAAAATTACGTTGCTCTGTCTACCTGTCAGGCAGAATACGTAGCAATGAGCGATTGTTGTCAAGAAATGATGTCAATTCATAAATGTCTTAAAAGGGTTCTAGATTGGGATTTTACTCCCGTTGTACTATGGTGCGATAATAAAGCGGCAGAAGCGAGTGCTACGAGGGTCATTTGACAAGTACCTAGCCTCACCGCCAGATGGTGCCACTATCGCACCAGAAATACACTACAGTGCAGTATCTTCCTGTAAACGGTTACAGACGAAATTTCAGCCGGATCGGAGTTGTAGTTTATTTTTGAGAGCGTGTGAAAGCAAATGTGTCCGTTGATTTTTGAAAAAATGGAGAAAGAACAATATCGGTCGGTGATTCGATTCTTGTTTTTGGAAGGGAAATCGCGCAGTGAAATTAAAGAACGCTTGGATGCAGTGTATGGGGATGCTTCTCCTTCGATGACGACCGTTAAATTTTGGTATAACGAGTTTCAACGTGGTCGTACGTCGGTTTTTGATGATCCACGCCCAGGTGCTCCGAAAACAGCCACTACGGAGGAGAACGTGACAAAAATACACGATATCGTTTTGTCAGACCGCCGATTAAAGGTAGCTGCGATAGTAGGCATCTCAGAAGAACGCGTGTGGCATATCCTACATGAGATAGCTGCGATAGTAGGCATCTCAGAAGAATGCGTGTGGCATATCCTACATGAGATTTTAGGCATGAGGAAGCTGTCAGCAAGGTGGGTGCCGCGTTTGCTGACTGCAGACAACAAGCGCATCCGTGTGACCAGTTCAGAGCAGTGTTTGGAGCTGTTTAATCGCAATCCAAAAGAGTTTTTGCGTCGTTACGTGACCGTCGACGAAACATGGATTCACTACTACACTCCAGAGACCAAGGAGCAGTCAAAACAGAGGACCTTACCCGGTGAATCTGCTCCGAAGAAGGCGAAGACGGTCCCGTCGGCCGGAAAGGTGATGGCCACTGTTTTCTGGGATTCTCAAGGTGTGATTTTTATTGACTATCTGGAGAAGGACAAAACGGTCACAGGACAGTACTACGCCGAACTATTGAGCCGATTTAATGCCGTGTTAGAAGAAAAACGGCCCCATTTGTCTAAAAAGAAAGTGCTTTTCCACCACGATAATGCACCGGCTCACACTTCTGCACTCGCCACGGCTAAATTGGTCGAATTACGCTACGAACTGCTGCCCCATCCACCGTATTCTCCAGATTTGGCTCCGTACGACTTTTTTTTTGTTTCCGAACCTAAAAAATTCGCTCGCCGGGAAGAGATTCCACTCCAATAACGAAATAATCGCCGCCACGGAGGCCTATTTTGCAAACCAAGAGAAAACATTTTTTTCAACGGGGTTAAAAAAATTGGAACACCGCTGGACCAAGTGTATTCAACTAAAAGGAGACTACATTGAAAAATAAATTTTATTTTTTGTAAAATTTTGGTGTTTTCATTTGTAGGCTAGGTACTTATCAAATGACCCTCGTAAAACGAACGGTGATAGCTGGTAAGCTCAGACATATGACTGATATTAAGGAGCACTATGTACGAGAATTCGTAGAGCGAAAGCTGGTGAAAGTAAATTGGTTAGCGTCAAAACGACAGATTGCGGATGTATTAACAAAACCTCTATCATTTGATCTACATACTAATTTGATGTAACTAATTATGAATTTTTAATTCTATGTTTCAGGCACTAAACCATGAATACTTGAAGACACAAAACGATTAGAAATTTAAGAAGAGTATTATATTTTGTATATTAGGTTAAGTTTTTTTTGTAAAGCGAACGCGTAAAGCGCAGGAGGGAGTGTTGGAAGTATGCGCGCTTCCCGCGTATGTGTATGCGCGTATGTATAAGTGAGTGGAGGGAGCGCCCTCACTTCGCCCTGCGTGCGGTTGTCTCCGCGAGCACTTCACTTCTCCCAGAGCGCCGGACCGAGCGGACGTGTGCAAGCGAGAGAGAGAGAGAGAGAGAGAGAGAGAGTGAGAGAGAGAGAGAGCTATTCTTAAATAAAACACATCGTTGATTAAAACAAGTGTGACTTGGATTTTGTTCACCTCATCCTCAACCAACATCCCAACACTTGAACTAGACAAATGATTCTCAAACCAAGGCTGAGACCAATATTTGAAATAAATATCATAAATATCGAAGACACAAGGGTACTAAATCTAATCACACTATTTCATCACAATCCGTCAGCAAATTAAAAAATATTATAAAAAATTAAGAGAATCACTAAGAATCAAAACTTTCTTGATATTATCGTATAGATAAAACTTTTGACGTCTTCCACCCTGGGAAAATCATACATGAGAATAACTGAGCACTTTTATTTGTTGAAATTTTCACAATAACACATCCTTTTCGCTTTTTCCATTTTAAATAATTTTTTATGAGGTATACGTTAGATATAAGTTCTTGAAATTATTATTGATTGAAGCTACGTAAATTATTAACTCATCATTATCCACACATAATCTTGTTAAAAAAGCACAACCAGTTTATGAACTGAGAATCAAAGCATTCTTGATATTCTTGTATAGATAAAACTTTTGACATCTCCCACCCTGGGTAAATCATACGTGAGATTAACTGAGCACTTTTTTTGTTGAAATTTTCACAATAACACATTCTTTTCGCTTTTTCCATTTGTCATAATCTTTTAATTGGTGCTTGAGTAAATATGTACAACAGCATAGCACTGATATCGACTAAGCTTCTTGAAGATGATAAATGCTTTTCCATTAATAATATAACCACCAGGGTCATGAGGACAATCATTCATTTTAGCTAATTCAAAATTAATATACGTATTATGACCACCCTCCATTATTTGAAACATATAAAAATTGGACGATAGGGAGGGTCAACCCTTCAAAAATACACAAAAAAAAAAAAAAAAAAAACACAACACTTCACATTCTATATTCCAACGTTTCGCTGATCCTTGTTGTCAGCCTCATCTAAAAACTAAGTTCACAAAACATAATATTTTCATCACAGTCAAAAACGTTGAAAACTGCCTAAGTATGAAAGATTTTGAACATAATAAGGAAGTTAGAGAGATCATCGTCGATAACATCTTAAAACACAAGAATAACAATAACGCTGTTTCAAAACGGGATTTTGAATTTTCTAAGAAACTCAAAATCACGAAAAATTTCCAAAAAGAACACACTAATCTATTTTTTACATGTGCAGATAAGGGTAACGTTACGGTTTGCCTGAGCACCGATGAATACATTGAAAAAATGGAAAATATTTTCAGTGACAAAACCACCTATACTAATGTCAAGAAAAATCCTCTCAATTCTCTACAGAAAAAAGCTCATCTATTACTCTCTTATCTGAATGATAATGATTATCTACCGAAAAAATATCATAATAACAGTCTGACACAAACCAACACAGTGTTGGCAAAAGCTTATGTATTGCTCAAAATCCATAAAGACGGCGCACCGTTACGACCAATTATTTCGTCTATCAACAGCCCGGGGCATTTGCTGGCTAAGATTCTATGTAGTGATCTTTCTTCTATTTTAAAAAAGCCTAAGTCACACGTGAATAATAGTTTTCAATTGAAAGATAGGATATCAAATATAAACATTCCAACTGATTATATATTATTGTCTCTCGATGTTACCTCGTTATTTACTAATATTCCATGCCAGATAGTCATCGATAGTCTAGATAAAAGATTTTCACAAATAAACAGTCGTTCAAAAATTCCTTATGTTCATATTATAGAGTCGGTAAAATTCTTGTTTGACAATACCTTTTTTCAGTTTAAAGATAAAATTTATAAACAAATATTTGGTAGCCCCATGGGCTCACCAATTTCTCCCATTTTCGCTGATTTAGTAATGGAAGATCTAGAAGTCCAGTGTTTAGAACAATTAAAGGACGAAATCAATTGTATCCCGTTATTTTATTTTCGGTACGTTGATGACACAATAATGTGCATAAAAAAAGAATTTTTACAACCTACTCTAGACATATTCAATAGTTGTAATTCACATTTACAATTTACTCATGAAGTTGAAGTCAACAATAGTATTAACTTTTTAGATTTAACCCTGATAAAAAACAATAGCAAAATTATCACCAATTGGTACCAAAAGAAAACCAATTCAGGCAGAATTTAAAATTTTTCTTCAAACCATACCACACAACAGAAACGTAATATTGTGTCTAATTTGATCGACAGGGCCATTCTACTTTCGGATGTTTCATTTCACAAACAAAACATCGATATCGTAAAAAATATTTCAAGCAACAACAATTATCCTACGGATTTCACAGATTCCTGTATTTCAAGTAGATTACATTATTATAAATTTAAAAATACAACTATTGCAAAAACTACCACTAATTCGGTTGCGCCGTCCTTGACATTAGCCTTGCCCTTCATAGAAAAATTTTATTATACTTCTGCTAAACTACTCAAAAAATACAATATTCGTTGTGTTCCCCTCATGAACCAAAAAATGGATAACATTATAAAATTAGGCAAAGATAAAAATTGTAAATGGAATGAGACTGGAATCATTTACAAATTTAATTGCGGTAGTTGTAGTAACGTATATATAGGTGAAAGTAAACGTTCCTTAAAAACTCGTATTCAAGAACATAAATGCCCTATGTATTAACAATAACAAATTAATGCCTGTACCCACACATATTTTTGAAAATCCCAATCATTGTTTTGATTGGGAAAATACTGTAATATTAGACAGAGAACATAATTTTAATAAAAGACGGATTTTAGAAATGTTACACATAAAAAGTAATGGGTGTACTATAAATAGACATGAGGATACAAAATTTTTAAATGCACAATACAATAGACTAATCAATCTATGCAAAACATAACGTGACTTTACACGTGACATATATATACATATAGACACACAAACACACGTTCGTACTGTCCTCCTCGCATATATGTGTAAATTTGCGTTTGTATGCGACTGGACAATATATCCTCGCATATATGTGTAAAATTGCGTTTGTATACTACTCGACAATAACATAGGGAGCAATGCTTATATACTCGAAGATAAATTTAGCCGAATTTCAGTCATCTGTGAGTGAGACAATGTGGCTTTCTACTTTTAACAATGTAGTTGTTACTACTAAATAATTTGATAATTATCTGGTTTGCATGTTGTTGAGATTAGTTTTGTAAGTTTTATCTTTCAATGTTGTTCATTTAAAAAGCGCTTGTGACAACGATATTTACAATTGCATTTATATCTGAATTTTTTCAATAAACAGTTCCCTGATGAGGCTGACAACAAGGATCAGTGAAACGTTGGAATATAGAATGTGAAGTGTTGTGTTTTTTTTTTTTTTTTTGTTTATTTTTGAAGGGTTGACCCTCCCTATCGTCCAATTTTTATATAATTCAAAATTAGATTTTTCAGACAGTACATAATTAGAACTCCTCAACATTATTTGCTATATCTCCAAAATGACTCGAAAAAATCTTGTTATGTAATATTTGTAAAAATTAGAACTCCTCAACATGATTGGCTATATCTCCAATATTACTTGAAAAACTCTTCTTGTGTAATATCTGTATCTGTAAAAGTAAAAGATCACATAAGTCTCACCAAAAATTATTATTGGAATCTTTGATATCTACACTACTATTCTACTAAACACAACAATTTTCGCATTCTATTTATAAATGTTATAAAATAAAATATAAAATATAAATATACTTCTACTCATCGTACATTTTTTATAACTTACAACTCACAATTTCCATGTTTTAATAATTGGACTTATATCTGATCTGATAATTTATTCTTTTTGTTGTTTAAAAAACTTCTGCCCTCCGTGGTAAAAATGATCTTCAAGGTTCGGAAATGTCCGGATCTAAGGAACCTTTCCGATCCTTTCCGGTTTTTGGAACCAATTTCTTCTGAACTCTTCCGAACTGTCATGGAGGTAAACTGTTAAGAATGTTGATGATTTCTTTAGAATCTTTCTGATCTATTAAAATTTGTTACGAAATAATTTGGTATATTTATTCAGGATTGGGTGGTTCGTTCCGAACCTGGTTGAAGTATAATCAACGAATATAGATGCATATAGAAGCGTACTCCTTAATAAACTTTGGGACAGAGCGTTTGGGTGACACGCCGATTAGTTCTGTTACCCAACCGCGAGACGGCGCTGACGCCGCCGAATATATATAAATATAAACACGTGTATATTATGTGAATAATAAAATAACTGTTAATTAAGCGCAATAAAGATATTATTTTACAAAGAATTATTGTTTTTATTTATATCAAAGGTTTTACATATAATATACTAGGCTATTATGTGAAAATAGGTAATATAATGTTTTCGTGTCGATCTGTCTATCGCGCGGGACACTTAGTGTAAAAAAGCGGGAATATCTGCGAGAGGAGCTTTCTGACAGCTGACAGGAGTGTTGCAGTTCTGACGGCGCCGTTCACTTCAAGAGTTTTGTTTTCGTTGAAAGTAGTTAGGTATTGGTTTTTTGAGCAAGATAAATCATGGCACCATCACGAGCACGTTGTGTTTATGAATGATGCACAAACACCAAAGCGAAGAAACCCACCTTGATTTTTCATCAATTTGCAAAGGATGACCCTGGCGGAAGTAAAAACTGCACATATCTGCACATATTTGCACATATATGTACAATTATGTAGATTTCTGCACATTTTTGTAAATTTCTGTACATTTTTGCACATTTCTGCACATTTCTGCACATTTCTGCACATTTCTGCACATTTCTCCACATGTTTGCACATTTTGTCCACTTATTAGACTTTTGTACAAAAATATGCAAAAATGTGCAGAAATATGCAGAAATGTGCAGAAACGTGTAGAAATGTACAGAAATGTACGAAAATGTGCAGAAATTTGCAAAAATATACAAAGATGTAGGTACAATTCAATATAATTATCAGATGAAAAATTAATGACCTTCATAAATGTATAAAAACTTTGTTAATCATTAATATAAATATTTCGCATGTTCATTAGAAATTGTTTATTATCAATTAAATTGCATTTTAATTATCGCAGAAAAAATCTTACATAAAATTTTCTCTCTGACCGAGAATCGAACCCACGACCCTTGGATTACTACACACGCACGCAAACCGTTACGCTATCGCTCGCATTAAAGAATTTGGGCATTTTCATCTACATAAGGTGCATTATCCGTATTTAATTGATATTACATTTTGATTATTCATCTAATATATTAATGATTTTTAATAATTTTTTATATTTACACAATATTTTAAGAAAATGAATAACTTAATGATAAGACATTAATTAATTAAATTCGATTTACTTAACAAATTTAGTGCCGGTAAAGTAGAAATCAGACCAGTACTGAAAATATATTCTCTAAATTTTCTTCTTTGGTATTAGCTTTATTCTAGAGTGTTATCAAAAAAGAAGTTTATATTTTTCAAATTTTCGTTCTGTAAATATTTTCTTACTTTAAGAAAATGTTTTTTGAATTGAAGAAAATGAAATTCTTGTTTCGTTTAGTATGATAAATAAACATTCATTTGTACATATTAGAGTACATTTCTGTACATTTCTGTACATTCCCGCACATAACCACACACTTCTGCACATTTCTGCACATTTTTGCACATTTCTTTACAAAAGTCTAATAAGTGGACAAAATGTGCAAAAATGTGTAAAAATGTGCAAAAATGTGCAGAGATGTACAGAGATGTGCAGATATGTGCAGTTTTTACTTCCGCCAGGGGAAGCACGGTTAGATTGTTTTGGTTAAGTTTATTTATAATGAATAGATTCGTATAAAATAAATTGAAATTATCATGATTAAATATTGATATTTATATCCGTTAGAGACTTTTTGTGGCGCAACCTGAAGAATAAATGAAATTATTTTTATAGGTTACATCTCTGAGCTTATAATAAATTAATTACACTATTTAAATAATTATAGTTATTTAATTATTAAATTTATTTTATTTTCGTTTTGATAGAAATTAAACCATTTAAGTATTTGTGTATTGATCTTTAAAATGTTAGACTATATGTGTGTGTGTGTGTGTGTGTGTGTGCGTGTGTGTGTGTGTGTGTGTGTGTGTTAATTTTATTTTCGACTATTTTATCGGTTAGGTCTGTGTGGTTTGTTTTGTTCCTATGTTGTGATATTTTATTTAATAGTTGGCTTCTAATTTCATTTGCAGTGTCCTCTGGTAATTTTTTGTTTTGGATTAGGTTTTCTAATTGTTTTATGACATTAACCACGACGTGATCATTTAGTTCACATGGGGGATTGAATTTTTGACCGACAGCAACCGTTTCTATAACGTTCATCGGGATATTTTTGTCAGTGAGATTTTTAAACCATTCGACCTTATTTATATTTAGTTGGCTTGTTTTGACTGTATTACGTGTATTGTTGAATTTCTTATTGTGTTTTATATTTAATTTCACTCGATGGTTTATATTTTGTGTTTCTTGGTTTTTTTATTGTATTACTTAAGACTTCAATAGGTATTAAGTTTTTTAGGTGTTTGATTTTTTTAACTGTTTTTCAAGGTGTCCTAGATGTATATTAATATCTTGAATCTCGATGTTTAATGTTTTTTGTTTAAAATGTTTAATTAGTTTGTTAAATTTATCTTTACCCGATTTGCTGTGAAAATAAAAGTGGTTTAAATTACGTGTGATGTTATCTATATTAGCCGGCCTGGTATCGTGTGTTCTGCATCTTAGAAGGAACTGCCGTTGTGAATTTGCGTGAGTTAACTTTCGGTTTGTCGTTGTTCAAATTTTGAGGTGTCGTCTTGCGTTCTGTCCATATTCTTCGCCGAATTTGTTGAAAAATTTGTCGTAGACCGATGAAGATCCAAGGTCCATTATAATATTGATTTAATAACACGGTGTGTGTTATCCGAGGGATAAATTCATACGATAACACACACCGTGTTATTACATCAATAGTTAAACATATATGTTATTATTACTTAGTATTCTTTACAAATTTCTTATTTAATGGTGCAAATCAAAATCTCATTATTATTATTATGCATTATATGATTTCTAAAGGTAAACTAGCATCATTAAAACCTGGAAAAAGTGAGATATAAGATTTTCTTAGATTATTAAAAGTGCATCATGCTCAAATATTTTTTAATTTACATTACATTCATTCTTTCAGATTAAAATTTAAAGAAAAAGATGTTCGACTCATAAGGAATAAATTTCTATTGTTACAGAGTTATATCAGAAAAAGTATAATTGACAAGTAGATTATGATTAAATAGTTTGTAATATAGAAAAGTTCAGGAGTTGAACATATGTTATTATTACTTAATATTCTTTACAAATTTCTTGTTTAATGGTGTGAATCAAAATCATTATTATTATGCATTAAGGCCACGAAAAGATCAATTTCAAGTCTGTCAAAGTACGCAACCTCCTGTAGTAGAAAAAAAAATACTGTTGCAGATAATATTCCTCTAGCAGAGCCTTGTTCTACTTTATGGGTTTTAATTATGGATGCTTTACTGGCCCTATGATTCCTAAAGGTAAACTAGCATCATTAAAACCTGGAAAAAGTGAGCAATAAGATTTTCTCAGATTTTTAGAAGTGCACCATGGTCAAATATTTTTTAATTTACATTACATTCATTCTTTCAGATGAAATTTTAAAGAAAAAGATCTTCGACTCATAAGGAATAAATTGCTTCCTCCTAGAGGAAGCTTTGTGATAGTAAATTTTTGAGTTGTTGTAAAAACATGTTATAATTGTGTTCCGAGATGTTAGGAATGAAAATACATGGTTTTTGAAAAATGTCTGTATGGATGTGTGTGTGTGTGTGTGTGTGTGTGTGTGTGTAAAATTAATAAACGTAGGAAATAAAATAATTTCTTTTGTTAAAATGGAAGTAAATGGCTAGTACGATAGTAAAAGTGCATATTAAACATTATGCACACTTGTTATGTAGGCAATACGTGTGCAAAATGTTATCGAGATCATATAATGACTTTTTGAGATATTCGATATTCAAAAATTTGGTATTTGAAAAGTGATTTTTATTATCGCACGGTAACTGAACTGAAATTGGCAGTACGTGTGCAAAATGTTATCGAGATCATATAATGACTTTTTGAGATATTCGATATTCAAAAATTTGGTATTTGAAAAGTGATTTTTATTGTCGCACGGTAACTGAACTGAAATTGGCAGTACGTGTGCAAAATGTTATCGAGATCATATAATGACTTTTTGAGATATTCGATATTCAAAAATTTGGTATTTGAAAAGTGATTTTTATTGTCGCACGGTAACTGGACTGAAATTGGCAGGGTTGGGTACTAATTATTTAAAAAGTTAAAAGTAAAGTTAGAAAGTTAAAAAGTTAATAACTTTATCTTAACTTACAAGGAGAGGGTTTCAGCTGCGGGAAACGGATTTTAGCGGGCATTGGAGAGTCGATTTCTGGTACCTAAAAATGAAGCCCAGTGCTCACATTTCCGTCAAATGTGTCAATATGTTCCATTTAATGGGTTAAAATGAAGACACATTTTTAACCATTTTTGTACCCTATCTTTGATTGCTTGTAACTTCCTGGAAGGTCAATATCTTTTAATGAATCAAGGCTTCAATTTTAGCTTTTACTGTCTACTTTCATAATTTTTCTTCGTCGTTTTCGTATCTTAAATACTTGCAATGTGACAGTCAATAGAAGAGACATTATTTTTTGACGAAATAGACGATATTTGAGATTAAATTGCTCGTATCTCAAGAAAAAGGGCCCATTTAACGGAAATGTGAGCACTGGGCTTAATTTTTAGGTACCGGAAATCGACTCTCCAATGCCCGCTAAAATCTGTTTCCCGCAGCCGAAACCCCCTCCTTGTTAGTCAGTTTTAAATCTATACTAACTTTTAACTCAAGTAACAATTAGTTAAATTCTTTCTCAGTAACTTTAACTTTTTAACTTTTAAAATCATTACATACTTCTGAATTTTCTGAAAAATGATGTATTAATATTATTTATAATATTATTATTATTTGTTGTTATAATATAATGTTTATTATTGATATTCCTTACGTCAGAACTAGGGTTTTTGTACGTTATTTTGGACTA
Organism: Torymus aiolomorphi; assembly: GCA_036365515.1. NCBI lineage: Eukaryota > Metazoa > Arthropoda > Insecta > Hymenoptera > Torymidae > Torymus > Torymus aiolomorphi. The sequence continues at coordinate 85,604,837 of CM070877.1, forward strand.
ATATGCGTTAAATTTTTAAAGAACAATAACGCACGAAAATGGACATTATTTTCCGCTCCTCCAAGAAAATGTACTCTCTCTGGCCCTATACAAACAGTGCGTCGATACTTTACTGTAACGTAAAGTATAAATTACGTAGACGTGCAACAATAAGCAAGACAATTATTTAAACAATTTTAAACCCAAGTGGGCTGGGGATATGAGGTCCACGCATATAAGGGAGTCCTGAAGACATGAATTAATAATCAAAACGATAATGTAAATAATTTTTAAACCCAAGTAGGCGGGGGATACGAGGTCCACGCATATTAGGGAATTACGTAGACGTGCAACAATAAGCAAGACAATTATTTAAACAGTTTTAAATCCAAGTAGGCTGGGGATGCGAGCTCCACGCATATAAGGGAGTCGTGAAGACATGAAACAATAATCAAAACGATTATGTAAATAATTTTTAAACCCAAGTAGCCAGGGGACGCGAGATCCAGGCATATAAGAAAGTCATAAAGACATGAAAAAATAAGCAAAACGATTTTTTAAATAATTTTTAAACCCAAGTAGGTGGAGGATACGAGGTCCACGCAGATTAGGCAATTACGTAGACGTGCAATAATAATCAAAATGATTATGTAAATAATTTTTAAAACCAAGTAGCCGGGGGACGCGAGGTCCAGGCATATAAGAAAGTCCTAAAAACATGAAATAATGAACAAAACGATTATTTAAATAATTTTTAAACCCAAGTAGGCGGGGGATACGAGGTCCACACATATTAGGGAATTACGTAGACGTGCAACAATAATCACGACAATTATTTAAACAATTTTAAACCCAAGTAGGCTGGGGATATGAGGTCCACGCATAATTTTTTAATTTATAAATAATGTAGCAACCTTCGTGCTTTTGCGCTCGAAATTCTGCTACGTAAAACTTGCATCATCAGGCTGTTTTTCTTTTAGATTTTTCTTAGATAACGCAGCTATCCTTCTTTGTCAGAATGCAAAACTCTTCGTCGATGTTGCGTATAAAGACCTATTTTGGTTATAGATATTGTTATTATATGTAGCAACAATATCCACTCGCCTGCGCACAAAACACGTGTATCGTCAGATGGGTGGGAAAAGGTGACAATTCGGCTGCGTGATAAAATCCAAACCAAATATCTAAATCTAAACCCCGAAGGGGGAAGATGATCACAAACGATCTTACTTTACATAGTCACGACCAAAGCGTTAGCCGTCAGAGCTACGGCGCGCGTCTCCTATCGTATTAATTTTTTGCTTTGGGTTCAAATCTCGGTGCGGAATTTTTTTTTCTCTTTTATTCTTAATTTTTTTCTACTGTTCAATATACATTTAGAGGGAATTGAATCTTAAATTTTTTTTATTAATAGTTTTAACAATGTTTAGAATATTTTCGATTTTATTCTTCGAAATCCATTACATTAATACGTACGTATAACAACTCGTTTATTACTCTGAAAAATAGAATACGAGGGTCATTTGATAAGTACCTAGCCTACAAATGAAAACACCAAAATTTTACAAAAAATAAAATTTATTTTTCAATGTAGTCTCCTTTTAGTTGAATACACTTGGTCCAGCGGTGTTCCAATTTTTTTAACCCCGTTGAAAAAAATGTTTTCTCTTGGTTTGCAAAATAGGCCTCCGTGGCGGCGATTATTTCTTTATTGGAGTGGAATCTCTTCCCGGCGAGCGAATTTTTTAGGTTCGGAAACAAAAAAAAGTCGCACGGAGCCAAATCTGGAGAATACGGTGGATGGGGCAGCAGTTCGTAGCGTAATTCGACCAATTTAGCCGTGGCGAGTGCAGAAGTGTGAGCCAGTGCATTATCGTGGTGGAAAAGCACTTTCTTTTTAGACAAATGGGGCCGTTTTTCTTCTAACACGGCGTCAAATCGGCTCAATAGTTCGGCGTAGTACTGTCCTGTGATCGTTTTGCCCTTCTCCAGATAGTCAATAAAAATCACACCTTGAGAATCCCAGAAAACAGTGGCCATCACCTTTCCGGCCGACGGGACCGTCTTCGCCTTCTTCGGAGCAGGTTCACCGGGTAAGGTCCACTGTTTTGACTGCTCCTTGGTCTCTGGAGTATAGTAGTGAATCCATGTTACGTCGACGGTCACGTAACGACGCAAAAACTCTTTTGGATTGCGATTAAACAGCTCCAAACACTGCTCTGAACTGGTCACACGGATGCGTTTGTTGTCTGCAGTCAGCAAACGCGGCACCCACCTTGCTCACAGCTTCCTCATGCCTAAAATCTCATGTAGGATATGCCACACGCGTTCTTCTGAGATGCCTACTATCGCAGCTATCTCGTGCACCTTTAATCGGCGGTCTGACAAAACGATATCGTGTATTTTTGTCACGTTCTCCTCCGTAGTGGCTGTTTTCGGAGCACTTGGACGTGGATCATCAAAAACCGACGTACGACCACGTTGAAACTCGTTATACCAAAATTTAACGGTCGCCGTCGAAGGAGAAGCATCCGCATACACTGCATCCAAGCGTTCTTTAATTTCACTGCGCGATTTCCCTTCCAAAAACAAGAATCGAATCACCGACCGATATTGTTCTTTCTCCATTTTTTCAAAAATCAACGGACACATTTGCTTTCACACGCTCTAAAAAATAAACTACAACTCCGATCCGGCTGAAATTTCGTCTGTAACCGTTTACAGGAAGATACTGCACTGTAGTGTATTTCTGGTGCGATAGTGGCACCATCTGGCGGTGAGGCTAGGTACTTGTCAAATGATCCTCGTACTTATGAGAAGCTTCTAGATAAATAAAATTAGAATATGTGTACCTTTTTTAATATTATACTCATGAACTATTTAACATTTGATTTATAATAAGAAAACTAATTATTTAATATTTTCTTTCATTATTAAAAATACAAACAATTTTAAAAGATTTTTAATAAAATCAGTCCATTATTAATAAATAATGTATATTTAAATAGCTTTTTTAATGTAATAAACCGCCAATTCAATAACGTATGTTTAAGAAAAGATAAAAAGTTTAGTTTTATAAATTGGATAATTGATCTTCAACAAGCAAAAACTCTTATAGTTAGTCGTAATACCTTTCCCGAATCGAAATAGTGTGCTGCGTTACGTTATAGCTCGCACTATTTGATAGAAAATTTTGGCAAATGGCGGCACTTGTAAGAGTGGTGTAGAAAAGACTCTAATAAAATATAAAATTATAATGGGAAATGAGATGCGTTTCCTATCAATTATCCAATTTATTACCAGCGCATAAATTTCTATCTCGACCTTCAGTTCAAAACAATTCTATCTCCGTGTTTGATGCAAAAATGTTCTCTCACGGTGTTCACTTAAAAAAGGACAACCTTTCGAAATAGTATTTTACGCACCTACGGAGGAAAAAACTTGGACAGTCCACTCGAGCCGTCGGACAACACAAGATGTGGGCTGGCCAAGTTTTTTCCTCCCTAAGTGCGTATACTATTTTTCACCATACCTGGGCCGAAAATACCACATTCGCGTTCTTGAGCCGGGAGCGAAAGTGGTACTTTTGGCCAGGGTATGGCGAAATAGTATATTGTGTGCCAAGGGCGTAAAGTGGGTCTTTTTAGACTGCGTGAGGGGTTGCAGTACGAGTCGAAGGTGAGGTAGCACGAGCCGAAGACGAGTGCGTTTGCGAACCGAAGATGAGTACTGCAACCACACGAGGTCAAAAAACCCACTTAGCCCTGGTGCACACTATATGTTTTATACAGCAAGTATAGATTTTTGCGTTTTTTCAAAATATCGATGATTTTCTTAAAAAATCTTGGAAACTCCATTCAAAAACGACAGCGGGCGCTTTTCGATTTTTACCGCCCGCTACGGCGAGCAGTGGGCGCTTTTCAGTTTTTACCACCCGCTAGACGACGCGGTCGCTTTCGGCTCTATTAATAGGTTCAAAAAACGCGAAAATCGTGCTTGCAGTACAAAAAATAAATTATCTACGTTAACCCTCAATGCCCAGGGAACACAAATTTCTATTTTGAAAATTTTTTTTTATTAATTATTACATATTGTTATGTACAAGTCAAATTTTTAAGAAAATAAATACAATTATAAAATAAACATCTGAAACTTTAAAAAATATACGAATAATAACAACCTAAAAGAAGGTTAAATAATGTGGCAAGTATATACATGTTTTCTGAAAATTTTAAAAAGAAAAATTAATTTAATCATTGTTAATAGTTTTAATTTGATTTATCCCTGCACAATTACGTAAATCAAAAATTAAAAAGGAAAAAATAAATAAATTTTATTAATTATAAAGAAAAATATTAATTAATTTTTGAGAGTCGCACTCTATAACCTTAGCTTCGCACGTGTGCTCCTGTTTTTATAAAGGGAAAACACTGCTCCAATTTAAAGGTAGCTCAAATGTGCTAAGGGATCGACTCTTGCAGACGAGCTTCGCATGCGTACTTTTTCGTTTGTAAAGCGGAAACACTGCTCAAAATGGAAGTAGCTTAATCCTGCGAGGAAGCGGCCTATCGAAGATGAACTACATATGCGTGCTCGTTTAAGCTTTATAAAAGCAAAAGCACGCGTACGTAGCTCGTCTTCGAGGGGCCGCCTCCTGGCACATCTAAGCTACCTCGATTTTGCGCTGTGTTATCGATTTATAAAAGCAGAATCACGAAGCTCGTCTTCTTCTTATTTTTATGGCTTTGTATTGCCTTGGCATTTAACTAAGCAAGCTCGTCTTCAAGAGCATGCATCCTGGCATGGTTCAGCTATCTTCATTTTAGAGCAGTATTTTCGCTTCATAAAAGCACAAGCTCGTGTACGTATCTCGCCTTGGAGAGCACGACTCCTTGCACGTTCAAGCTATTTCGATTTTGAGCAGTGTTTTCGCTTCACAAAAGCAGAAGCATGCGTGTAAAGCTCATCTTTGAAAGTCCGCTTCTTACTTTTTTAAATTTCAAAACTTTATATGTACATTATTTAAAGTTCCAGATGTTTATTTTATGATAATTGTACTTGTTTTCTTAAAAATTTGAATCGTACATGATAATATGCAATAATTAATAAGAAAAATATTTTCAAAATAGAAATTTGTATTTCCCGCGCATTGTGGGTTAACATAGATTAATTATTTAATCTGTATTTACCAGATTATTAACCGAAATTGTTTTCATAAAAGATTTTTTTTTAATTTAATTAAATAAATAGAATGAATTAAATGCTAAGACATGACGGCTAATTTTTTAACTGAATGCCGAGGTAGAACCTTTTTGCATCAAATTGCCGGCGAGTTGTCATCTTTCTCAATGCGCAACTGAGTTTTCACCTTTCTTGGCTCACTGCAGAATTATCATATTTTTCTTCGCAGCCGACTTGATGCAGTCTATATTAATATAATAAAAAAAAATCATGCGTATGTATCCATTTGCATATAAAAGTGTTTTTCCCTTCTTCTCACTTCACAACTTCCCACTTTCATGTTCAAAATTTTCTTAAAGTTATGACTATGATATGCACTTTCGTTCTATCAGTCATATATTTTATTTACATAGACAACTAGATTGGATTGTTCACTCAGGCAATGACACACTTATTGATTTGGATTCTAAACAACTGGAAAACAAGCGACTTTGTAGTGACCATCTTACTGCTGACGATTTTGTAATCGTTTCTGGTATGAAAAGACTAAAAGATATAGCTATACCTATTCAAAAGGCTTCAGTTACTGATTCGAATGATTCCGACGAAGTTGAGGAACATGATTGCTCCGAAATTGATCTTCCTCCTATTACCTGTCAAGAGAGATCAGCTATTGATTTAGAAACCCCTTTTTTAAAAGAAAGTAGTTATAACATGCCAGAAAGCTTTAATGCGAAAGAGCCATCTTGTTCGGGAATGCAAAGCAAATTGGATTTTGATTGTGACTCTACCGAAAAATCCACAAATGCTGGTGTTAAAACTAAAACTTATGAAACTTCACTTAAAAAATTGCAAGATGAAATTATGAATTTAAAACGACAGTTAAACCAAAAAGAGAAACGATGTAAAAGACTCCAAAATGCGACTAAACAAGCGAAAGCAAAAAGTGTAAAGTATAAACAAAAAGCTGTTAAACTTTCTAAAGATATCCGAATTAGAAATAAAAAAATTAAGAATCTTGAGCGTAAAATTGAAAAATCTAAGGAAGTAGTTTCTTTTTATAATGATTATTTAAAGCTTAATGTTAATGTATTAAATATTTTTAAAATGCAAATGATTCATAACCAACGGAGAAAGTGGTACAATGAGGAAAAAAAGTTTGCTATGAATTTATTTTATAGTCTCCAAAAGCTTATTGTTATTTGCGTGACCAAAAGAAGTTTGCTTTGCCGTGTATTAGTTTAATAAGGCGATGGATTAACGAACTTGATTTGAGTCCCGGAAATAACACTGAATGACTAGAATTATTGAAAATAAAATCAAGTACAATGTCTCAAAAAGAACGCGAGTGTGTATTAATCTGGAATGAAATGAGTATAAAATTGTGGTTAGATTATAACCCAAAAAAAGATTTGATTGAAGGTTACACTGATATGGGAAAACGTGGTCGCAATAAAAATCATGGTAATCATGTTTTAGTTTTTATGTTACGAGGTAGGCAGAATGATTGGAGACAGCCTATTTGCTACTATGTTCTCCATAACAGTGTAAATGGCAAATTATTACATAAAATCATTTTAGATGTTATAGGTTACGTTAAGGCGATGTGAACCTCAAAATCAACCCAATTTCATTATTTAATTAATAAACATTCGAACGTTTATTTGGAAAAGCAATTCTTTCAGGCGCTACGTGTATGTAAATACTATGCTCAGATTTTTTTTTGTGCGATTCTATCAGCATTTCCATGAGATACGCTCGTTTTAAAACTGGCAAAATTCGAAGTATTACAGATCCCTACTTATCGACATTGCGGCTTTTATTTAATTAAATAAATTCTGAGTAGATTTTTGGAAAAACAGCTCTGTCAGGCGCTCCGTATATATAAATACTATACTCAATTTTTTTTTTTAGTAATTCTATTATTATTTGCAAAAGATATATATGTTCTAAAATTTGTCGGTAAGTACACATTACCTTAAAGACGCTGGTTTTATATTAAATTCAATGGTATGCGATCAAGAATCGCCAAATCAATCGTCCATAAAAAATTGGGTATAACAAAAAATGAGCCATTTATTGAACGACATAATCGTAAAATTTTCTTTAACTTTGATGCTCCCCATTTACTTAAATACCTGCGTAACACTTTTCGTAAACGTCAATTTGAAATAAATGAGAAATCCGTTTCATGGGACGCGATTCGTGAATTAAGAAATCGTGAAAAAGATCTACCAACTAAATCTGCCCCTAAACTAACAGACATATATCTAGATCCAAATTCTTTTCAACTAATGAACGTTAGTCTTGCAGCTCAAATTTTTAGTAAAAGTGTTTCCTCAGCTTTACTAGCAGGTGCGGTCGCACCAGAGCAACCTTCAATTCATCCTGATTTTATATAAACAACAAATTTTATTAAAAAAGTAAACAACCTTTTTGTTTGTTTAAATAGTAGAAGTTCTCGAGATGGTAATCCTTTGCGTCGTCCTTTATCAAAATTAAATCCTCAAGTAGCACAGTATTTGATTTGGATCGAAACGTGGAAATGCATTGATAAAAACGGTAATCCCCATCTTTTGACGGTTTTTATTTGACGGTTAATAGTATACTTTTACAATGGGAAGATATGGCAGCAAATGATGGAGTGTAACGACGCGTTTAAATCAAGATCCATTAGAAAATTTATTCTCTGTTTTAAGAAGTCGTTCTGGTCACAATCAAAATCCAAACGTAATGCAAGTAAGGCATAATTTGCAGTATAGCATTACTGCAAATTTAACGTCTTCATCCAAATTAGTAAATTGCGAACCTGATGGAACAGTAGCGTTACTAGCAATTTGTATGAAAAGTAAAAATGTTGAATTACAAGAATCGTTAGAAAATGGAGCCAATTCCGTGCACGCGTTTGATGAAAACATTAATGCTGATTGTATTAATAGTAATTTTCTTGCAAGTAGCAAAATGATGAATTAGCTAACGATGATATTGAAGACGCTTGCAGTGAAATTTCGTTCGATGGAGTAAATGGATCTGTTCATTTCGATGAAAATGAAGATACTTTTGTAGAAAATATGTCTGATTCAGACACAGATGTAGATGATGATGATGAATTTCAAGAAGTATCTGATTCATTAAATGAAAGGAGTGAGAATTTGAGTAATAAAGCTAGGAGCTTTTTATCAGAAAGTTATGATAAAATAGATAGTGTATTGTCAAATACACATAATCGACAAGATTCGTCTACTCCTTTACGGGGAGCAATGAAGTATGTTGCTGGATATGTAGCGATGAAATGTATATCAAAATTTAATTGTTTTGACTGTAAAGCTTCTTTCACTAGAGTTAACTGTGATATTCAAACTAATGATGATCTATTACTTTTTTTTTAAAGCGTATAAAGTATTTAATTTAAATAATGAACTTAGAAATCTTTGTGTTCCTTCTGACGATTTTTATAGAATCATTATAACAGCTATTGAAACTTTTAATGCATTATTTTCTGAAGTAAGTTATAACATAGAAATTAGTAAACTTTTAGATAAAATCACATATAAAGTTCTGGAATATCATGCACAGTTTTGGATTACTGAGTAACCTTGTAAATCGCATCGGGAGGCTGCAATCGCGTTTTTCGTTAGAGTTCATATTTTTAATAAAGTAAAATGGATAAATCATGATTTGCGAGACGCTAAAATTTCAAGGAAAAGACATTTTGCTAGTAGCAAGCCTAATGGTAAATTGCAGAAATCTAATATCTGAATAAAAAAAACTTGTTAAATTAAAATAATATTTTTATTACTTACCGATAAAGCAAAACACTATTTTTTTTACAAAAAGGAAATATAAATCTTTGTTTCATGATCAAATTTCAGTAAGATGTTACGCTTATTGTGTTGTCTGTTGCTAAGAAATAAATATATGTATATTTTGTTACAAAACATAATTAATGTGATACCATAAAAGGTGATGTTTATTGACTATTTAAAAAAGCATGATTGATAATTATAATTTTTATGATTATCTTCAATTAAAGTAAAATACTAGTTATTCATTTTCAATTTCATTTTGCTTCATAGAAATTTTCCACTTTTTTCATTCCTGCATCATCAATTATTTATAAATCAGATCTAGAAAATAATAATAATAATAATTATAATTTATAATTTATATCTAGATCTTCATAAAGAAAAGTTTGTGTATTTGATATCAAGGAGCGCGGGAGCGCTCCGAAGGCAAGTATAGAAGAAGCCTGAAGGAGCGACCCATGCTACTTATACATTGAAATGGGTGTGCGAGATATTCAATGCGCCCATATACGTATTAGATTTGTTTGAACTATATTAACATGTAGTATTAATCGAAAGTCATTTCATTTCTCTACTCAAATCGAAAGGTTTCATTTAAAAAGTTTGTCTCGTTCAAAAGATTTAGAGATCTGAATATTTTTATGTACTGTTTCCCTTCCGAATCTTTCTCCATATTCTTCCGTGTGAACAAACTATACATTTTTGTTCTACCAGTACATAGTATAGCATTTTCGTCCGACTGGCAAATGAGAGAGAGAGAGAGAGAGAGAGAGAGAGAGAGAGAGAGCGAGAGACTGCGCGAGTGAGAGAGAGGGAATGAGAGAAGAGCGAGGGGGGGAGAGAGAGAATCCGTATACGGTATCAACCTAACCTTGTTATTTTCATACTTACTTTCAATATACGCATTAGTCCGTATATACAATCATCATTTACAAGTTATAAGTATTCAAGACATTTTACATAATTGAAATTCGATTTTAAATTGACTTGGTGTATATATATATATATATTTTTCAGATAAGTAGCAAACTTTTATTATAAAATAAAAAAAATATGTTATTAATATAATATAAGTATTGTTACTTTGTGAAATCTTTTTTTATTGTTACAGAGTTATATCAGAACAAGTATAATTGATAAGTAGATCGTGATTAAATAGTTTAGTTTCTAACATAGAAGAGTTTAGGAGTATATTTTATATATTGATGTGGGAATCTGTCGATGTTCCCCAGGCAGCAGGTGTAAGAAATGAAAACCCTTACAACGTGTGTATGCTTTTTTTTTTTTTTTCGACGTTTCGGTGAGCAATATCACCCTCATCAGAAACTTTAATAAAAATATAATAATATAATTTTAGAATTTATACTTCAAGAAATATAAAAAATGATTTGTCAATATTATGATAGTTACCAAAGTTAGTTTTCTCACAATGTAATTTTTGTCGATTTTCTCCCCCACCGCTTGACTGCGGGGAGGAGAATTTCAACAGTTCCTCTTACATTGGTTTCGGAACTCATACTTTTAAGCCTTTAATATTTATTCAGTTTATATAGGAAATGCTAGAGAACAAATTTCCGAAATCAATGTTTACAAACAATATGCTGGGTGTCAAGTGTGTATGCTGTTTTAATTTTATAGGTGTGAGTGTGTGTCGTTATTTTCTTTTACATGTCTGTAATAGATGTGTGTATATATGATTTAGATTTTGTATGTCTTCTTTTTTATTGACCGGTTGTTTCTAAATGTATATGTAACATCTCTGAAATTAATCTTTTATTTAAGTTTTCCTCTTTATCTAATATATTGTAATTAATAATTTAAATTTATGGCCTGTTTCGTTTTCATGTAAAATTGTCGCGGAGTCTTCCGATGTTTTGTTCATTTATTCTCGTCATTAGTTTTCGTTTTGTTTGTCCTACGTATGTTGCCGGACAATTATTACAATGAATTCGATAAACTACGTTGTTTTCAAATTCTTTTTTAGATTTATCTTTACCTTTGGTTATGATATTCTTCATATTACTATTGATTTTTGGTATGGTTTGAATATTGTATTTTTTAAGTGTGGATGAGGTTTGTTCAAAAAATCGGTTTATATCAGGGAGGCTGATGAAATGTTTGTTTTGGTTTCTATTATTATTCGTGTTGGTGTTGTTATTTAATTTGGCGATACGTTTGCTTATATACTTATTTATGAATTTAGTTGGGTAATTATTTTCTTTCAATAAATTTTTTGCTATGTTTATGTTATCTTTTTGGAATCTAATATCTGCTAATTTAATCGCTCTATCCGTTACATTATATACCATTGCTATTTTTTGAGAGAGTGGATGTTGTGAATGGTAATTTAGAAATCTACCGGAAAAAGTTGGTTTGGTGTACCAATTTGTAATAATCTTTTGGTTTTCTTTTATCAATAGAATGTCGAGAAAACTTATCGAATTTTTTGTCTATTTCATGGGTGAATTGTAATCTACTATTATATGAATTAAAAGTATCTAACATTTCATTTAATCGCGAGTTTGGAATACACGTAATTATGTCATCAACGTAACGATAGAAAAATATCGGTTTGAAGGAGAGTTTTCGTAGGCATTCTGATTCTAAGTCATCCATAACTAAATCTGGGAATAGACCGGATATTGGTGATCTCATTGGTGTACCGAATGATTGTTTGTAATATTTATTATTAAATTGAAAATAAGTATTATCCATCAAAAGGTCACATGCATTTAAAATTTCGCTTAATGGGATTGTTGTGTTTCTTGAAATTTGAAAATATCGTTTTTCAATACTTTGCTTTAATAACTGTTTACTAATGTTTGTATGTAGAGATGTCACGTCCAGGCTAATAAGAGTGTAGTTAGGCGGGATGGTGATATTTTTTAATTTCTCTATCAGATCTAGACTATTTTTTACGTATGATTTTGGTCTGTTCACACTATTTTGGGATGGAAAAAAGTTCTTTTGATAAGAAATAAGTTGGGGAGCCTATCGGTGATACTATTGGTCTTAATGGGATGTTGTTTTTATGTATTTTAGGTAGTCCGTAGCATTTCGGAAGCGTGGTATTAGTTTGTGTCAATTGATTTTTTTTGTATTTTTTGATGAAAAAGTTATTGTCGTTCCAATTATATAGGAATGTTTTTATTTTGATTTGTAATTTGTTTAACGGATTTCTAGCTATTTCTATGTATGTTTCTTTGTCAGATAATAGTGATTCCATTTTTCGTGTGTAGTCGTCTCTGTAAATTGCAACTGTCGCGTTTCTTTTATCCGCGTATGTGAACATGATATTCTTATTGTTTTTCATAAATAATTTTGTTTCTTTAATTTTATTTTCGACTATTTTATCGGTTAGGTCTGTGTGGTTTGTTTTGTTCCTATGTTGTGATATTTTATTTAATAGTTGGCTTCTAATTTCATTTGCAGTGTCCTCTGGTAATTTTTTGTTTTGGATTAGGTTTTCTAATTGTTTTATGACATTAACCACGACGTAATCATTTAGTTCACATGGGGGATTGAATTTTTGACCGACAGCAACCGTTTCTATAACGTTCTTCGGGATATTTTTGTCTGTGAGATTTTTAAACCATTCGACCTTATTTATATTTAGTTGGCTTGTTTTGATTGTATTACGTGTATTGTTGAATTTCTTATTGTGTTTTATATTTAATTTCACTCGATGGTTTATATTTTGTGTTTCTTGGTTTTTTTATTATATTACTTAAGACTTCAATAGGTATTAAGTTTTTTAGGTGTTTGATTTTTTTAACTGTTTTTCAAGGTGTCCTACATGTATATTAATATCTTGAATCTCGATGTTTAATGTTTTTTGTTTAAAATGTTTAATTAGTTTGTTAAATTTATCTTTACCCGATTTGCTGTGAAAATAAAAGTGGTTTAAATTACGTGTGATGTTATCTATATTAGCCGGCCTGGTATCGTGTGTTCTGCATCTTAGAAGGAACTGCCGTTGTGAATTTGCGTGAGTTAACTTTCGGTTTGTCGTTGTTCAAATTTTGAGGTGTCGTCTTGCGTTCTGTCCATATTCTTCGCCGAATTTGTTGAAAAAATTGTCGTAGACCGATGAAGATCCAAGGTCCATTATGATATTGATGTAATAACACGGTGTGTGTTATCCGAGGGATAAATTCATACGATAACACACACCGTGTTATTACATCAATAGTTAAACATATATGTTATTATTACTTAGTATTCTTTACAAATTTCTTGTTTAATGGTGCAAATCAAAATCTCATTATTATTATTATGCATTATATGATTTCTAAAGGTAAACTAGCATCATTAAAACCCGGAAAAAGTGAGATACAAGATTTTCTTAGATTATTAAAAGTGCATCATGCTCAAATATTTTTTTTTACATTCATTCTTTCAGATTAAAATTTAAAGAAAAAGATGTTCGACTCATAAGGAATAAATTTCTATTGTTACAGAGTTATATCAGAAAAAGTATAATTGACAAGTAGATCATGATTAAATAGTTTGTAACATAGAAAAGTTCAGGAGTTGAACATATGTTATTATTACTTAATATTCTTTACAAATTTCTTGTTTAATGGTGTGAATCAAAATCATTATTATTATGCATTAAGGCCACGAAAAGATCAATTTCAAGTCTGTCAAAGCACGCAACCTCCTGTAGTAGAAAAAAAAAATACTGTTGCAGATAATATTCCTCTAGCAGAGCCTTTTTCTACTTTATGATGTTTTAATTATGGATGCTTTACTGGCCCTATGATTTCTAAAGGTAAACTAGCATCATTAAAACCTGGAAAAAGTGAGCAATAAGATTTTATCAGATTTTTAAAAGTGCACCATGGTCAAATATTTTTTAATTTACATTACATTCATTCTTTCAGATGAAATTTTAAATAAAAAGATTTTCGACTCATAAGGAATAAATTGCTTCCTCCTAGAGGAAGCTTTGTGATAGTAAATTTTTGAGTTGTTGTAAAAACATGTTATAATTGTGTTCCGAGATGTTAGGAATCAAAATACATGGTTTTTGAAAAATGTCTGTATGGATGTGTGTGTGTGTGTGTGCGTGTGCGTGTGCGTGTGTGTGCGTGTGTGTGTGTGGGTGTGTGTGTGTGTGTGTGTGTGTGTGTGTGTGTGTGTGTGTGTGTGTGTGTGTGTGTGTGTGTGTGTGTGTGTGTGTGTGTGTGTGTGTGTGTGTGTGTGTGTGTGTGTGTGTGTACGCCTGGATCTCAGCTTCTACTCGGTCGATTTTATCCGGACAGGTCTCAATTTTTTTGTTTTTTTTTTGCGTGATGGTGGGTCAAAAATCCGTTTTTTGATTGGGGCGATTCATTTTTTTTTTTTTTCAAATTTTCGATTTTCTGAAAACTGTTTTTGATTTTTTTTTTATGATAGAATCGAGTTATTCGAATCTGATGGGTAGAGTTCGAAAGAGAATTAAAATACCTATATTTTCTAAAAAAAAAAAGTTTCTAGCTATCACGGTTCTTTTGTTATTAACAAAAACGTGTTTTTTTTAGAAGCTTATAACTCCTAAACTTAACGGTCAATTTTTTTGAGAAAAATCGTGATAATACAGAATATAAATAGCTATAATCTGTTAAAATTTGAATACATTCTGTAGGCTAGATTTTGAATAAAAAACTGAAAAATGAAAAAAATCAGTTTTGTATGTCCAACGATTACAAGAGTAAAATTGACTTAATGGCTTCAAAATTCCTTGTAGAGATAGATTTTTTATAGTTCTCGGTCGAGTTCTTTGGGCAAAATGATTGGTCCATAAATTTCAGAGATATTTGAGTTATAAATTTTTTGACTTTTTTTAAAATCGTAATTTCTCGAGAACGGCTATATGTATCTGAATGAGGTGGGTGGCATTGGAAAGAGAATTAAAATACCTGTATTTTCTAAAAAAATTAATTTTCTATCTATCACGGTTCTTTAGTTATCATCAAAAACAAAAACGTGTTTTTTTTTTTTAAACTCACAACTACAATGATGTTATCATCAGTATATTATAAAAGTATATAGTATCGGCGTCAAAATGTAATATGTTTGAATTTTCAAGATTGAATTTTTGAGTTTAAGTATTCAAAACTGATGAATAATTAAAATAGTACAAGAGTAGGTGGCGCTCCGATCGGGGTAGCGTGTAGTGCAGTATGTATTCCGGCCGGGTCCAACAAGTTAATAACAAGTTAATAACAAAACAACCGTGATAGCTATTTGTTTTATTATAAAATATAGATATTTTACTTCTATTTCAAATGATAACTTTATTTATCAGCTCAAAATTTATATAAATTTGATATAAATAAATAATAAATAAATAAATAAATTTAAAAATTAACAATTTTTAATATTCATAAATGAATTGAATTATAATTATGCAATAAATTTTTTAAAAAATTATAAATTTTGTTATTAAAAATTAATTAAAGGAATCAACAAATTACGGTTGAGGAAGCTACGGGCCAATGAATTGGCAGCGGTTTTTTTATTGTTACAGAGTTATATCAGAAAAAGTATAATTGACAAGTATTACTTACTATTCCTTACAAATTTCTTGTTTAATGGTGTGAATCAAAATCATTATTATTATGCACTAAGGCCACGAAAAGATTAATTTCAAGTCTGTCAAAGCACGCAACCTCCTGTAATAGAAAATTGTTACAGTTATATCAGAAAAAGTATAATTTACAAGTAGATCATGATTACTTAATTGTTTATGAAACGTTCGTGTGGTTGTAATTATCTTGGGTAATTGAACGGACTCGAGACGAACCAATAGTTTTTGAAACTTTTTTATTGCCTACGTTTCGAAAGTATTATGACTTTCTTCTTCAGGGCTACAAAAGCAATATAAATAGAAGTTATGTACAAAAAAATTTTTTTAAAAAATTTTTGAAGGTAATATTGCACCATAAATATGTAAAACATACCATATATTACGATCTAAAACATAAGTAGTTCGTCCACTATATTGTTAAGAGCATTATCGCGATCGCTAGGTTGCCAAGTCAGTATGGAAAAAGTATACGAAAATTAAAAAACTAAAAAATGAGATTATTTAATCCGCACTTTGACTGTAATTAGTTAGATGGTAAATTTAAATATTGAAAATTAAAGGAAACTTACTGAGCTTGCTGGCACCTCCACACGCCAACATTTTCAAATTCGCCCAACTAACGTTGGTTACGCGAAATCCAAAAATGTACTGAGAAAAATGTAAGGTGTAGTGATAACTGTTAAGAATAGGATGGAGAGGTGGAGGGGTGGGAGAGAGAAGAGTAGTGACGGCAAACGATTGCCTTACTCGTCTCGGTGTAACGGGAGCGTGTAGATCAAAGAGTAGTGGGAAATCATACTCGTAGACTACAACAAGTCTGTCGGGTATTAGGCATGCCACCTCCTCGATCACATGTTCGTCTAGTCGGGCCGTACGAGAGAAAGCGGCAAAGTATTAGAAATAGAAGGTTTCAAACACGTATAGGGAGATATAAATGATTATAGTTTATATATATATATATAACTTTTTTATAATGTCTATTGTTTTTTTATATGCATTTTTTAGAAAGTGGGTATCTCCTATGTGGTTTAGAGTATTAATTACTATGATAATGGATGTTCATCATTTCTGAAAAAGTGCGTCTAAAATAGTTGGTTTCTTTGTCTAATATCTTTATCTTATCAAAGTTTATGGTGTATCCAGTATCCTGTGTATGTGCAGCGAGTGCCGAGTTTTCGGAGCCTAATTTGACTGCTCTTTTGTGTTCGTACGTGCGTTTTGCCAATTTTCGCTTGCTCGTGCTGATATACGTGGCCGTGCAGTTGCAACAATTGATCTTATATACTATCCCATTCATGTTTGAGATGTCGAGACGGTCCTTTTCCAGTTTAATCGTGTCATTGAACTTGTTGATGGTTTTGTTTATTGGTATAATGTTGTGTGTGTGGAGGATACGGTTAATTTTTGGGGTAAGGTGTTGTATGTACGGTAAAACAAATTTAATTCTAGAAGCTATTGAAATATTTGTGTTTTTGGTTGAATCCAGCGTTGTAAAGTTGTTATTGTTGTTGGAGATGTGTTGGAATCGTATGCCTATGTGTTTGTTAATGACGTCTAAGGGATAATTATTGTATAAGAGATAGTGAGTAATAATTTTTAAATTATCCTTATGGAACTGTGGGTGAGAGAGTTTGATGGATTTGTCGACCAGATTGTATATGATGGCTATTTTTTGTGATTGTGGGTGATGAGAGAAGTAATTAATGTAACGACCAGGGGCTGTATCCTTTCTGTACCAGTTAGTAATAATTTTGTTATCGTCCGTTTTGGAGAGTTTCATATCGAGGAAATTAATACTGTTATTTTGTTCATGTTCTATAGTAAATTTTAAATGGCTATTATAATTGTGGAACGTGGAGAGGATTTCTTCCCTTTTATCTTTCTTTGTTATTAGAATACAGTCATCTACGTATCTCTTGTACAGAGTTACTTCACTTTTATATTTGTTCAAACAAGAGATTTCGAGGAGTTCAAGGGTAATGTCTGCGAACCACGGACTCGTACAAAATCCCATTGGTGCATCCATAATCTGTTTGTAAAATTTATTGTTAAATTGAAAATACGTGGAGTCCAAGAGTATTTGAATACCTTTCAAAAATTCCATTTTGGATAAGTTAATTTTATTGTTGAGGTATTTTCATTTTTTTGATATTGCATCTATAATCAGATCTGACGGAATGTTAGTAAATAGTGAGACTACGTCAAAGAAGGAAAGTTCAAAGTCGCTTGTGATATCTATGATGTCTACTATTTCTCTTAATTCAGAGCTGCTTTTTACTGTTGATTTCGGCCGGGGAAAGTATCTGGTGAAGAGTAATGATAAACTTTTGTCTAACGCGCAAGTGGGGCTACCAATTACAGAAACTATAATTCTGATGGGATTGTCTTTTTCGTGTATTTTTACAAGTGCATATGCCCTTGCAAGATTAGTGTTTTTGATGTCAGCGTGCAGTACGTGAGAGAAACATGGATCTGTGTCGAAAACCCCTTTGTTGTGCCCGTCTTTCGTGAGAGATAGGATGTTGTTCTGAAGTTTGTTTATTGGTGATTTCTTAATAACTGAATAGTATTTCTTATCGGCGAGGGCAGTTTCTACTTTGTTTGTGTATTCTTTGGTTTTATTTAAATTAATTTCTATTGTTTTGTCTATCTTGCTTATGTGTGTGATTTTGTCTTTTTGTAGAAAATTGTTGAAGGCTGCCAAGAAATTATCTCTAATACCTACGTATTGGTCTGTGTTTTTTTCCAAGTTGCGTATATTCATTTCTATGTTTTTGATGTATTCAAAAAGTGTACGGCTATCAGGGTGGAGAGTAAAATTGAATTTTTCCCCTAGGCTTAAAATGTCAGTTGTGAATGTCGGAATTTGCGAGTTAGATAAATTGACAAGCCATTTCTTTTTGGTTTCTGTAGTGCTATTGTTATTGTTGTGGTTAGAAGATGGAGAAGAACGGTCGTTATTAAGAGGCGTAAGATTGTCATTCGATTTGAATTTATGAGTCGCACCGTTATCCCAGGAGGAGAATATACTATTGATTTTTTTGTTGTGTGTTAACGAAAGTCTATTTTTTAGGAAGTCTATTGCATGGTTGTAGTATTTTTGGAAATCAGACACGAATTGGGTTGTAGTTAGTTGTTCTAGGCTGGACTTATTGCTATTAATACGTTTTTTCAAAAAGCTAATTTGAATATTGAGGTCGGTAATTTCAAAGTTTAGGATCTTTTTTTGGAAAAATTTGGAAAAATGAGAAAATTTACACTGTACGTGTTTGCTTTGGAAGGAAAGGTGTTTTGTAGACTTACATACGTTCTCGATGGGACATGGGAAGATCTCGCAGCTCCTGCAGTTTACCAAAAACGTAACTAGCAAGTTCAGGCGCGCTTCGCGCACTCTTCCTTTACCTACCTGATTACCTATACAATTAATATTCAAATATTATTACTTTTTAACATCCGCAAATTTATCCAATATCTTTTGTTGAAACTTGGATTGTATTTATTTTATTTTATTCCTACAATTCAACAATTTGGACGTTAGAAATTTAACTACGTAGTCCTTATATTTTCACCAGAGCGAAAATTGTAACCCTTCAAAAATTAACAATTGACGGTATAAAAGTTATTTTCCACTCATAATCAGTTCATTTTAAGCCTTTTGCAGGATATATGTATGCACGTTCGTATGTAATCAAGTTTATGGATTATCTCAGCGAAAAACGAACAGATCAGCTTAAAAATTATTTTACATGCTCGTTTAATTATAGGAAAGAGCTGGACCTATATTGAGCCGGATCGGTTGCAAATTACAAAAACGCCGGAGCAAATAAAAATTTGATAATAAAAATTTTTGTACATAATGTGCCCAAAATTAAATTTAAATAAAAAACCCCCAAATGATTCTGCTAAAACTAATAAAAACACATCTTTTTCATATTGAACACTTTTTTGTAACACCAATATTTTTAAAAATAACAGCCAAAAACAGCTAAAAACCTTTAAAAGGTCAATATTTGGCTATTACTCGACAGGATTTGACTGAACACTAAAATGTTAAATATAAAAGTTGTAGATTATATTGATACAAAACTTTTTCCCATTTAACATTTTTATCTAGAATCATCTCCTCACGACTTAGACATAAAATAAATTTTTAACGCCTAAGTACACATAAAATGGACGTTTTTCGCATATTCTTGTAAGGGATTTGGCTTTACACAAAAATATTAAATACAAAAGTTGTAGATAACATTGAAACAAAACCTTTTTCTATTTAACAGTTTTGTGTAAAATCAACTCCTGACGAGTTATATTTATAAAAACGATTTTAAACGCCAAAATATACATAAAATGGACGATTTTCGGCTATAACTTGACGGAATTTGATTTTACACAAAAATGTTAATACAAAAGTTGTAGATAATATTAAAACAAAACTTTTTTCCATTTAACATTTTCATATAAAATGGATTCCTGACCTGTTAGACCTATAAAAACGATTCTTAATGCTTAAATACACGTGAAATAGTCGATTTTCGCTTATCATACAAGAATTTGATGTTCAATAAAATTGTTAAATACAAAGCATATAGATAACGTTTGAAAAAAACTTATTCCCAATTAACATTTTTATGTACAATCACTTCTGGATCATCTACACTAATAAACACGATTTTTAATGCCTCAAGACACGTCGTATTATTTAACAGAATTCGATGTGACAGAAATATTCGATACAAATAAAAAGATTAAATATTAAATAATTATTTTCTTTTCAGCCCGTTTTTTATCCTTGTGAGAAACTAAATATCAGAGAAAAACAATTAATACAAGAAATAGAAGTATACAAATACCAATAAAAAAAGTAAAACAATAGCTAACAAAAACTGTTACATAGAAGCTGTCAGAACTTATAATTCCTTGTCAAATGATCTAGAGAGCTTAGAATGAAGTAGAATTAAAATTAGAAAAATGTATAAAAATTGGATTGGTAAAAATATATAATTATGTTAACTTATTGTTTTGATAACAAATTAAAGAAATTTAATATAAGATTACACAGCTTAACCTATTAACTATGTTCCCAGGATCTAAGTGATTGAACTAAAAGAATCAAAATTGTGTAATATTATATAAGTACATGTTAAAGTGATATCATATTTACAAAAAAAACTTTTGTGTAATGTATGTGCTATAAATTTTGTAATATGGTAAATTTCAATGGTAAATTTCTCTGTCAGTCTTACAGTATGTAGAAAACTATTAAATAGGTAACTCTCACTGGGTAGAAGTCTGCGAAATAGATGTATTTTAATACAACAGATACCCTGAAATGAGTTCTTACACCCTGACTTAGAAATTAACTAAACGAGCTAATATTACCACGGACAACTACCTACCAGTATCGCATTTAACCACACACACAGCACTTTTATGGTATCCCCCAGTTCCTATTACCTATCCCCTCACACTCTAAAGCACTAATACTCGAAGATTACTTAGAGCTGCAGAAGCAGCAAAATAGGGCTGGACGGTCTAGGCTGGCACTACTCCATGGATACCAGTCTGCTGAGAATCATCTAATAGTGATCCACTACGTCAGTAACCATACCACCTGAGAGGAAGGTACTGACAGAGACCGTCAATTGTCTCAATATCAGGGACTGCCTCAGCCTAGGGATCAACAAAACACATGAACAGCAGATCAGTCCCTATTCTGGGGTACAACCGAGGAGAGTTGAGCTCCTAAAAATCACATATGACTAATAAATAGATGACAAAAAAAACATACTATGCAAATGAAAAGTGTGCAACAATGGATGTTGTTCACTCGCTGTACCAGCTACCTGTAACTAAAGGAGAAGGACTGGTCGAGACCTTCAACCGTTATTTCACTGCTGGAAACAGCTCCACTCTGAGAGTCGCTGAATATACAAGCAGCAGATTAACTATACACATAGTCACTAGTATAAGAACCAAACAAGTGAAGTTGAGCACCTAAAAACTACATATAATTAATAAATAGATAAGCCAGATAACATTTCCACAGCCAAGAAATAGTCTGCAGCAGTGCCCGTCCTTTACACTACTCTCGCTGCCACAGATACCTGCAACAAGGGAAAGTACCATCAGCTCAGCCATCAGAGAGGTTAGGAACGAGAAAGGGCTTACTAAATCAGATCTCGACGTTGACACACTGCCTTCCCATCTCTGACGAATTATCGTTAATCGGCGAACAGGATGAAAGGGATGGCATTCACCAGGGCGGCATATTACAGTAGCCGCTGTCATCGCTTGGAACGCCGGGAGCCAGACGATGCGATTGTTGACATCACACACTAATACACCATGGACACATGTGCGCAACGGCATGCCGCACTAGCATTGCACTACTCACTAGAGTAGCAGAACAGAAAGCGCGCGCGATCCATATCTTATATATATACAGCGTGTCCAAAAAGTCTGGAAACACCCAAATAATTTCTCAGCTGAATTACTATTGGAAAATGTTAAGGTCACCTTTGTAGTAATTTTTTACGAGGAATCCAATGGTGACCTTGGATTCGACCTTGGACCTCATTTTTGAGGTTATTTCAAGGTCAACCTCATTTTTTTAAATGGTAACCCCTATTTTTTATAGCGGAATCTGAAAGAGCGGAAAATTTTACGTCCGGATATGTATTAAGGTATGAGGTTGAGGTTACCCCCAGAGGTCAAATTGAGGTCAAAGTATGATTTCTTAAAAATTTCGCGAGTTCAGTGGTAAAACAAAACAAACAAAGGTAAGGTTTGGTAAGTTCGAACGAAGACTTGAAGGTGACCTCTGATTCGACCTTGAACCTCATTTTGAGCCTCATTTTTGAGCTTATTTCGAGGTCAACCTAATTTTTTTAAATGGTAACCCCTATTTTTTTAGCGGAATCGGAAAGAGTGTGAAACTTTACGTCCAAACATGTACTCAGAACATAGTTCAAGAAGGACCTTGACGTTCATTTGAAGGTCATTTAAACTTAATGACGGTCTGATCTTGTGTAAACTTTTTATCACACTGAGCGAGGTTAATTCTTTAGTAGTTTTCAACGAGAAATCTAATGGTGACCTTGACATTGTCCTTAAAAGTCATGTCAAGTTCAATTTTTTTACATTTAGCGTTACCCAGGAACAACGACGTGGACGTAGTAAAATCTGTTCCCTTTGGGGTGCTTGATTTACGTGAGTCCCCTTGCCTCTCACGATGGGGTGCTTGATTTACGTGAGTCCCCTTGCCTCTCACGATGGGGCGCTTGATTTACGTGAGTCCCCTTGCCTCTCACGATGGGGTGCTTGATTTACGTGAGTCCCCTTGCCTCTCACGATGGGGCGCTTGATTTACGTGAGTCCCCTTGCCTCTCACATTTGATTTTTTAAACAGTATAACATCTTATTTCAAGTGCTCGAACTGTTCTCCATTCATTTCTTGACAGTAACCTAATCGATGATAGAAAGCACCAACAGCATTTTCAATCATTTCAGTAGGAATGAGAGCTGATTCATCAATGATCCTTTCACGTAATTCATCTAAGTTTAAGGGTTTTGTTTTGAATACACGATCCTTCAGATAACCCCAATAGAAATAATCTAGAGGCGTTAAATCGGGGGACCTAGCTGGCCATTCAATTGCACCTCTTCGTCCTATCCATCGATTAATGAATACTGTATGTAAGTATGTGCGAACGTTTCGTGCATAATGAGCTGCTGCACCGTCCTGTTGATACCATGTGTTATTAAAGTCCTCTCCAGCTATTTCTCTTATAGCAGGAACAATTTGATTCCGCAACATAGTTTCATACTTTTCTGCATTTAAATTGCCATCAATAAAAAATGGTCCTATAATCCTATTATTTAATATTCCAGCCCAGACATTTAATTTTTGTGGATATTGTGACTTGGCTTCTCTTGCCCAATGAGGGTTTTCAACTGCCCAATATCTACAGTTATGCCTATTTACGCTTGAGTCAAGTTGAAATGTAGCTTCATCTGAGAAGACTATATTTGATGGAAAATTTGGATTTTGTACGATGCGTGCCATCATATCATCACAGAATTCAACGCGACGATCGAAATCATCTTCATTTAACTTGTGTATTAGCGTTACTTTAAATGGATGGAACTTCTCTCTCTTTAGTATGTTATGAATAGATGATTTACTTATTTCGTGCACTTGAGCAGCTCTACGAACGGAAGTATGCAGATCTTCGGTGAATGTTAACACAACATCTAAAGATTTCTCTTCGTTACCTGCTGACATTGGTCTGCCTGATCGAGGTAAATCGCTGATAGTGCCGGTATTTTCAAACCTTCTAACAGTTTTTGAACTGTTGAAAATGATAGTGGAGTTCCACCAACCCTAAATGAAGCATTAAAAATATCTCTTACGGCCCTATAAGATCGCTGCATGTGTCCCCAACCTCTCATCATGAGAATCGTTATTCTTTCTCTATCAGTGAGTTTGTTCATTTTTATTACTCTTCGTAGTAGACCTTATCCAAAAATACTTTTTGAGTTGAAAATAAAAAGAACTTTTAATTTTCAAAAAATATGTTTGAAAGATGACCAACCCTTTTCTGTGGTGGTTATGGAATGAATAATAGTTTATTGTCACTCTAACCATACGAAAAATAACAAGTAACAATGTTCAATATTTAAACGCTTCAAAAAATTTTACAATGAATCAGCTCTCATTCCTACTGAAATGATCAAAAATACTGTTGGTGTTTTCGATCATCGATTAGGTTACTATCAAAAAGTGGATGGAAAATAATTCGAGCACTTGAAATAAGATGTTAGACTGTTTAAAAAATTAAAAAGTTTACACAAGATCAGACCGTCATTAAGTTTAAATGACCTTCAAATGAACGTCAAGGTCCTTCTTGAACTATGTTCTGAGTACATGTTTGGACGTAAAGTTTCACACTCTTTCCGATTCCGCTAAAAAATAGGGGTTACCACTTAAAAAATGAGGTTGACCTCGAAATAACCTCAAAAATGAGGCTCAAAATGAGGTTCAAGGTCGAATCAGAGGTCACCTTCAAGTCTTCGTTCGAACTTACCAAACCTTACCTTTGTTTGTTTTGTTTTACCACTGAACTCGCGAAATTTTTAAGAAATCATACTTTGACCTCAATTTGACCTCTGGGGGCAACCTCAACCTCATACCTTAATACATATCCGGACGTAAAATTTTCCGCTCTTTCAGATTCCGCTATAAAAAATAGGGGTTACCGTTTAAAAAAATGAGGTTGACCTTGAAATAACCTCAAAAATGAGGTCCAAGGTCGAATCCAAGGTCACCATTGGATTCCTCGTAAAAAATTACTACAAAGGCGACCTTAACATTTTCCAATAGTAATTCAGCTGAGAAATTATTTGGGTGTTTCCAGACTTTTTGGACACGCTGTATATATATATATATATATATATATATATATATATATATATATATATATATATATATATATAAATATATGAAACGCTAGTATCTGGGACTTTTCGTGTACGTAACGCCAACTTCTGGGATTGTCGAGTGACTTCCAGTCAGACTGGAAGACTTCTATACGTAACGCTAACTTCCAGGATGCCTTAAGCTAACTGTCACAACATGAAAACATTACTTTTTTTAGTTATTTTCTCATATTTCCGGTACTAAAAGCGGGCACCGCGGGCCCCCTGTGAATCACAACACACTTAGGGTCATTATTTCTTTAGTCAAGCATCAAATTCCCCTCTTAAAGGCTTATTTCACAACATGTGTAAGACACTGTTGTGAAACCCACTTTACTTTTTCTTATAGAGTCCCAGAAATTACACATACACTCATTTATATATCTCTCTATATTATATAGTCGTAAGCGTTATTTATGTTACGCAGCCGCCCCTCGGCCCCCTCGCCCCCCCCCTCAGACCCCCCTCAGACCCCCCTCAAAATAACGTAAAATTGTGACTTCTTTTATCTCTCTATATTATATAGTCGTAAGCGTTATTTATGTTACGCAGCCGCCCCCCGCTCCCCCTCGCACGCCCCTCAGACCCCCCTCGCAACCCCCCTCGCAACCCCCCTCAAACGATAAACATAAGTTTTATTCTATTTTTCCACGTCAACTTAGAGGTAAGTAAAGAGATGCTTTTTATTTTTAAATGGTATCCCCAGTAGACACAATCCACTTTCTACAGTCACTGTAAAGGATAAAAATGAAATCATTAATAGATAGCATAAATATTGAAATAAATACAGATTGAAATATAATATTGAAATAAATGCCAAACAATGCTAATTGGAAAACAATATATTTATTACTCTATTTTTTCCACATCACCTTGGAGGTAAATAGAAATATGCGTTTTATTTTTAAGTGGTATCCCCATTAGGCCTAATCCACTGTCTACGTTACTATAAAATTTAGAAAAACAACAAAAGGGTAAATATGAAATACTATTAGATAATTTATTAATCATTTGAAAATTACCTGATTTAATATTATCTTCTTTTTTCAAAAGTTTAAAATTTTTTTCTTTATTTGCGCTCATTTCATTTTATCACAAATAATTTTGATATATTCAAAACTTGAAATTTTCCTTCTGCCCAATATGAAATATGATTATAAAATTTTGACACTTCGGAGCAAAGGGTAAAAATGAAAGTATATAATGTATAGCATAAATTGATAAAAAGTTATACTACATTATTATAATCAATTTTAAAAAATTACCTGAAAAAGAAAATTCAATCATTATAAAGAAAGATTTTTAAATTCTTCTAATATTTTTTCAACTTTAGTTTTTCCAATATTAATTTTCTTTTCTTTCGTATGATTTTTTTTTTTTCGTTTTGATTGATGATTTAATTTTCTTAATTTATCTTTTTCAATAACTTGATCCGACTCTAAATTTATCATATATTCCATAAAATTTTGTTCATATTTTAAATAGTCTAAAACTGATAATGTATTATTTATTTAACATTATTTAGCAATGAAAAAATATATTTTTATAATTTATAATTTACTTTCATTGTGTGCATCCGACATGTTCTAAAATGAAAATAGTTTATATAAATTAAATACTTTTAAGAATTCTTTTCTATTAATTATACAGTTTAAAATAAATAATAATAATATATAATTTACGAAAATAAAAATAAAAAAAAAATGTTTAATTATCAAAAATTTCTTTCCAAACGATATTTACAATTTCTTCTTTATTTTCTGAATTGTTTTCAATAAAAATTTTATCTGCCTTTCTACATCTTGATAGTGCTACATATAATTGGCCATGAGAAAATAAAGGTCTTCTAATATATATTCCAACACTATCAAAACTTTGACCTTGCGATTTATTTATAGTCATAGTAAATGCTAATATTAAAGGGAATTGTTTCCTATATAAAACAAACGGTAATGATGAAGAATTTCCAGTGTTCAATGTAATTCTAGGGATAAAAACTTTATTTCCACATTTTTCACCAGTTATTATTTCTGCTTCTATGTTGTATTTGAATAATTTAGTAATTTTGAGCCGTGTCCCATTACATAATCCATCAGTAATACTTAAATTTCTTATTAACATTACAACACTATTTATTTTCAGTTCCAATTTATGTGGTGGAAGTCCTTCACGGATATTATTTAAAGCTTCAATCGGGTAATTAATATGGATGTCTTCATCAGATAAATCTACATCCTTATGTGTAGCATAATCTAAACTGTAATACGTTTTTGCTTCAGTACTTAATATTCGCAAAATTTTATTATTTAAAATATTCGCATCTTCATTATGGGATGTTAAAATTACACTATTTATCGATACATTATAATTTATATGTTCATATATTTTAAAACAAACATCGTTTGTTTTAAAACTATCAGGTATAACAAATGAGGTAAATTTACCTTCTCCAATATCTAATAAAAATGAAGCAAACGTGTTGTCTTTTGAACGAATATTTTTTTTAAAATACATAATATAAAATAATGACCAAAGATTTGAATATTTTATCGTTTCTTGAATTATTGTGCTTTTACAACCATTTTTAATAACTGGAAGAATTTGTCTAAAGTCACCTCCTAAAACTAATAACTTTCCTCCAAATGGCAAATTATTATTACAAACATCTTGTAACGTTTTATCGACAATTTCTAAAGCTTTACGTGGAATCATTGACGCTTCATCCCAAATAATTGCAGTTACTTCACGGAATTTTTTTTATCTGATTCAAATTTTAAAAACGCACTTTCAATATTGTCTAAATCTAAAGGTAGTCTAAAAGTTTTATGATTGGTCATACCTTTCGATAAAATTGACAAAACTTTTTTTTCTACAGACAAAAAATAATAAATTAACGTTTTATATAAAATCGTTTTACCTGAACCTCCAGGACCATCAATAAAGAAAATTTTATGTTCATTATTTAATATTTGTGTAAAAATTATTTTTTGATCTTCGTTTAATTGTTTATAGAAATTATTAAACATTTGTTTACAGAATAACGTATTTTCTTCATTATTTTCATTATTAATGTCCAAAATTTCATCAGGTTCAGGTAAGCCAAAATCTTTACAAGACATTTCTTCATTTTTTAAAATTTCATTTATGTGATGAAGAGCTCGGTTATCTTTATTGTTATTAAAATCTTCTGTATTTATTAAATTTTGTCCAAATAGTATTACCATTAATATTGTCTGTTATTAAGAACCAAGTCAAAAATTTACGCAATTGAACAGGTAACATTATACTACAAGCTTCTTCAAAAATGTTTTCAATCTGTAAATCATTTTCAACAAGACCCATCTGTATTGCTGTTTCTTTGTAAGTATTATACTACGTTCAAACGTCCTATGGCAAAATGTTTCAATTTTCTTTGACGTTCAATCCAAGTTTTATTTTTGAATATATAATACTTAGGTATATTAACGTATTTAATATTTTTTGCATTATCATCGTTTTTATTTAATTCAAACCATGAAGTTAGTGTGGTTTTCCATTTATCTAAAGCTTTTTCCTCTTTATTTTCTTCAAAAATTATATTCTGTTTATTTTCAGTATGGACTGCTAAACGTACTACAGTGTGACTCCTACCACATAAAGGAAACTCTTGTAATCTCCATGCAGCTTCCATTGGACTCAAATACCTCCCATCTATAAATTGAGTAATTTCATCATGTACATCTTTTTCACTATCTGTATTTATTTTTTTTAATTTACAAAAGGCTTTATCACAACCTTTATGAATATAATTAAAAATATACTTTATGCTTTGAATCGAAGCACAATACTCAACATTTATGTGACGTTGATATTTTTTTAATAAAAAACTGTTATATGGTACAACCATTGAATTGTTTACGGAACTGGATTTTGGTTATTTATAATTTTATATGTTAAGTTTTCCGAAACATTATTTTTTCTTCTATACTGTAGATAACCATTTTTTTTAAATGTTGTGAAATCAGTAAATGGTTTTGGAAAATTTTGTTTACAAATTGGCTTATTTTCAACATAACATGGTGAATGATTATTATGAGGGCCATGAAGCATATGTTTAATAACTAATTTATGCAATTCTTCATCATCATTTTTAGATGGAATTTCTGCAGATATATACTTATCAATTTTTTCAGGTGATAATAATTTATTTTTTGGATTTAATGTTACAAGAATATGTGCATGAGGAAGACCTCGTTTTTGAAATTCTATGGTATAAATATATGATATAACATTACCAAATATGTTACGTTCATATATATCATCTATTAATAACTTTAATTTTGTACGAAACAACCTAACAGTTATATTAGGAATATCATTTGGGGTAGTATTTCGCGGAAAATTTTTTAAAATTTCTTTAAGTTCCTTCCATTTAGGATTACATGTAACCGTTATAAATAAATCAGATCTTCCTGTGTTTCTCATTATAGCCATAGCATCCTGATAGTGTTGCTGCATATATCTTGGACTACCTATATAAGTAGCTGGTAATATAAAAAGATTTCCGAGTTTTTCTTTACTCTTAAAATTCGATGAGATATTAGCAGCACTATTCATTACATGGTCTAATAAGCCTTGATAACACTCTACGCGTAAATTTTTTTGATCACTTCTAAAATAATTCATTCTGTTATTTTCTACAATAATGTAAGCATGTAAAAAAAATTGTTGAGTTAATCGGCTGCCATATAATAATGGATTAAAAATCTTACAGTTTGGTCTATATGCTAATCGGTATAAATAGTATTGTAATGCAGTAAGATTTTCAGTTACATTTGTTTTTTTTTTAAATCCAATACTCCAACCTAAATCTCCAGATGGAAATAATAACGGAAACACCATGGGATCAACATGATGAGATAACTTGTTTAAATAAGTTATTTCGTGATTATTAGAAACATGTTTTGGATAAATACATATATCATAATTTTCCGGTATGTGATCTTGTGAAACTATTATAGCTCCGCATTCTGATGTCAAAGGTGCATTATAACGATGTTGTTGATTGTCATTTTTCCGAATGAAATACATTTTATAATTTGACATATTTTCATTGGATACTTCATGTAAATGTTTATATTTTTTAGCATATGAATTTTTATTTAACACTTCAGTTAATAATTTTTAATGTTCTCTACTTAAATTTTTGTTTTTACTTAATCTTTTTTCAATGGCTGTTACATTATCGTATATATAAAGTTGTCTACAACAAGGTTCTTTATTATAGACAGGTATCAATGTATTCGGGGTTGTATGACAAATTTGACCTTGAATTTTTAAATTGTAAATGGCTTTCTATTTTTCGTATTTAATATTAGCATTAAATGTTGCAAAATCGAAAAGATTGTTATAATATCGAATCAAGTATCTAAAAATGTCATCATTTAACAGTAAATGTTTTAATTTTGCGTCATAATTGCTCAACGGTGAAAGAATTATGCTACCATTTTGACAACAATTAGATTTTTTTTGTTCTTCATTCCAAAATACTGCTGAACAATAACGACATTTATAGTTCATTTCTCCTAAATATGATGAACAGTTTATCATCAATTTAAATTTAAATTATGTAAAAGTTTATGTCAATTTTAGTAACATGGCTTCAAAAAGGAAAGAAACTGACTTTGAAAATGAAAACCCATCAAAAAAAGAAAAAACCATTTCATTTTCTTCCACAGAATTTTTGAAAAATAAAATAACAATTGGAGATAAATCTGCGTAAGTATCTTTTTACAATTAAATCAATAATATATAACAAATAAAAAATTAACCCTTTCGTTGTTTTAATGTTTTAGAAGTGTAGTTGTATACATTGAAGATATTTTAGGTGAATTTAAATTTCTTAACAGAGAAAAACAAACAGAATTCAAAATTTTCAAGTTCATTACAAATAACAACGATATCTATAGAATTCAATGTAATATTTACAATGAAAACATTACGAAATTTTCTAACGAATTACAACTTCACCAAGTAACTATAAACATAATTATATTCTTATATTAGATAATTATATATAATTATATAATTATATAATTTTATTTTTTAGAAAATTTTACTGGAAAATGTTTCCGTAACAAAAGCAAAAAATTATACTAAAGGAAATGCTTCATTTGAATTCAATCTACAACATTATTCGACCATAATACCTTTAAGAGAATTTAATTTAACAAATTTGGATCCAATTAAAATTTCTTTTGAAAAACTAAAAACACAAGAAGGATTTATTAGTAATATATAATTAAGATTTTAAAATATGTCCACATTTTTTTAGATTTCTGCAAAAATAAATCTCAAATATGCTCATTATTTGCAGAAATTAAAGGATTTTTAAGAAATCCTTTTATTAAAAGAAATTTAAACAATGAATCAAAATATTTTTGAGTCCTTACCGATGGAAGATATAAATTAGACATGATTGTGAATAAAATTGAAAATGAAAATTTAACTTTCAAACGAGGATCAAAATTAGAAGTTATCGGTGACGTTCAAGAAAATGGTAAATTTATTTTAGTTATATAAAAAAATTAATAATTTATGTTTCTTAAAATACACTGTTGAATATGTTTCAATTAAAGGTATTACTTATATTCTCAAAAGTTTGAGTATCAACCATATTAAAATCATTTCTGATACTATAATGGAACTAGAAAACCTTATGAATGGTTCGGAAATTATAATAAATGAAGTAAGTAATAAATAAAAAAAAAATGTAAGAAGAAAAGGTGATTTATGTACATTTCATATTTTCAGACTAAAGACAATGAAGAC
Organism: Torymus aiolomorphi; assembly: GCA_036365515.1. NCBI lineage: Eukaryota > Metazoa > Arthropoda > Insecta > Hymenoptera > Torymidae > Torymus > Torymus aiolomorphi. Next base: position 85,636,664 of record CM070877.1, read on the forward strand.
CAATAATTAGACAATTGGATACGTAATTTTCAATTCATTTTAATATTGGGCTGAAGACAAAATTTTAAGTTTTAAGTACATTAAAATTATTAGTAATGAAATGAAATAAACGCAAAACGGAAAATGGAAAAAAAAATTTAAAAGCTGTGAAAAAAGAAGAATAAAATTAAATCAGGTAAGTTTCAAATCGTCAGTAAAAAAATTTACTTAATAGAATTTCATGTTTTCACTTTGATGTTTTTCTAAATTTTATAGTAACATAGACAGTGGATTAGGCCTACTGGGGATACCACTTAAAAATAAAACGCATCTTTCTATTTACCTCCAAGGTGATGTGGAAAAAATAGAATAATAAATATATTGTTTTCCAAATAGCATTGTTTGGCATAAATCTGTATTTATTTCAATATTTATGCTATCTATTAATATGATTTCATTTTTATCCTTTATAGTGACTGTAGAAAGTGGATTGTGTCTACTGGGGACACCATTTAAAAATAAAAAGCATCTCTTTACTTACCTCTAAGTTGATTTGGAAAAAATAAAATAAAACTTATGTTTATATGAATAATAAATACAAAATATATGATGTTATATACTTTTGTCCTCTCTTTGCATACAACAAATAGACTATTTAAGTCTTAAGTCGAAGTTGGGAGGTTGACGAGCGGAGCGAGTAGGGGGGTACCCCCTAGTATATATATATATATATATATATATATATATATATAGTATAAACAGGGAACGCTCGCGGTTGCGCGAGTCGCATGTGTTTTTCCGCTGTAGGTACATAGTGTATGAAAGCAGACTAGCCAAGGTAACCGTTACGACTGCTGCAATAGTACTCATGCACGTAGGTCGCAGGGCTAAACCAGATTGCCGTTGCCGAATGCATCAGTATTGAGCTTTCTCCTTCTGTTTTTCTCCTTTTCGCGGTATTAGTGTATATGTGCATATGTGCCGCGAGTATTTTTTTGTAATTGAGATTGTATAGGTATGTGTAGGTAGAAACACCTGTGAGTCCGTGATCAGCTAGTCTCCACCTTTGATTAAAATTGTATAAAATTGAACTATATTTTTTTATCAAATACAAAAGTTATAGATAACATTAAAACAAAATTTTGTTTCCATATAACATTTTCACAAATAAAAATAAAAAACAATTATTATAATTATAGTAGAAATTATGAAAACTATGTTTTTAATTTTAAATATAACTGCAATCATGGTATTTATATTCAATATTCCTATGCGCACTTTAATCATATCAATTAATACTTAATAAATTTATATACATCATAGACTATTTAAAAAGTTGTCTAAATATATTTATACATGTAGAATTAAAACGCAAACCTTCTACAAAAAAGAAGAAATAAATGTGTAAAAGTAAATGGATAATTATTATTTAAATTTTACTGCAGATGTATTTTCAACATGGCGTCGGAAGGCGGGCTGCCTTCCGGAGAGCCTCCTGATAAAAATCTAGAATTAGTGTATAAATGCCACCCAAAAAGGAAAGTGTCACTTGTAGTTTGCATAGTGTGCGAAAACGTGTACCATAAAAGTGATTATGAAAAGTGTAAAGACAAAAAATATATAAGTAATCTATTAGTGATATGTCCAGACCACGTGGAGCTTAATATAACCTTAAAAAATCAAGAAACTAAACTCTGTGAAGCAGCTAAAATATTAATTGCGCAAATTAAAAGTGAAAAGGAGGAACAAATAAAACATAAAATATTAAATGAAATATCTATTATCTCTGATAGTGTACCTAAATCAGTAGATAATGAAAAACTACTAAACGCTACGATGCTAACTGAAAATGCTGAACTAGAAAATCAACATCAAATTGAAATTCAACTACTAAGACAATTAAATCAAGAACTAATGGAAAAAAACGATATATTGAAGCAATTAATAAAAAAGGATAAAAATGGCCAGAAGATGGAAATAAAGCAACATCACCAAAGAACATATGCAGAAGTAGCAACTAACAAACTAGCAATTAAAAACAAAAGAATACCGAAAATAATTGTGAAAAATCTTAAAAAGGACATTAAAAATCCACATGACTTTATGAAAAAGGTATGTGACGTTTTAATAAAAGAAAAAGATATACAGATGAAGCAACTAAAAGTAGTGAACGACAATGAAATTGAGATTAAAAGTATGAATGAAAAAAGTGCTAAAGTAACAATTGAATTACTCTAAAAAAAAAACTGTCTAACAATTATAAAACATTTATTGAAAAAATTGAATCCCCGAAGATGAAAATAGTTGGTGTAGACAACTATACTAATATGAATATAGAAGAGCTGATCAAGATAAGTGTAAAATACTAAATATAGACAAAAATAAGATTACAAACAAGACAACCATAATAATTGAAGTTCCAAGAGAGCTATATAAACATATTAGTGACAATCAAAATAGAATCTTCATTGGATATCAAAGCTGTAAGGTATGGGATTTAATAAACATCAAGCCCTGCTTAAACTGTGGAAGATTTGGACATAACACATTGAAATGCAAAAACACTCTATGCTGCTTAAAATGTGCAGGTCCGCATAAGACTTTGCAGTGTGATAATAACTCATCCAACATTACATGTGTCAATTGTTTTTACAGCAACTCGAAATATAACACAAATTTCGAGGTTAAACATATGGCCAATGACACAGAGAAATGTACAATATTTAAGAATAAGCTCAATAGATATATAGATATGACTGATTATCCGATAAGACCTACTATACCAACATACTTAGGTAAAGTAGGAAACAGCAATCAAGCCACTACGATGACCAGCTCGACTAGCGCAACTATGCTGACTTCGCCGTCTAGAGACAACTGGACTAGCGCAACTTTGCTGACTTCGCCGTTTAGAGCCAGCACCGCATCTCTAACACATACGACACCAAGGAAACAGCAAACTACATAATGGAGCACCACGTCGATCTCATTGAAGAATTGCAAAAAGAAGTAATACAAGAAGAAACGTCATTGCTTGATCTTAAAACTCTCAATAAAAATATAAATAAAGAAGATAGTTTGATATTACAGGTCAATATTAGAAGTCTAAATCACAATTATACGAAATTGAATATTCTTACCTAATCCTCACTTTTTTGCAATACAGGGATATAAATTGTATTACAATAACGGTAACTTAAATCAAAATGATGGTGTCGTAATATATATAAAAGATTGTGTATCAGAAATTGCTGAAATAATCGAAATTGGTAGACTCAAAGTATTAAACTCACGAATAAGACTAAATAACAGCAGTAATCTTGAAATTTCCGCATTATATCGATGTCATGATTTACCGCGCCTTGAATTTATTTTGAATGTAAAATCATTTATCAATAGCAAAAGAAATATAAAAAACCACCTGATTATTGGTGATTTTAACATCGATATTATGAAAGAAGATGAATATATCTTAGAATTATTAGACAATATGATGGAAAAGGGTTTCTTCCTGGGTTTTATACATACAACTAGACCAAATGATAGTGGCGGAAGCGGTACATACATTGACAACATGTACATAAAAGTTACATCTATAGACACTAAAACTTTTAAACTCTCGATTCCTTTTACTGATCATTATCCACTTTTCTTGAAACTGAATAAGCCACCAAAATTAGAACAAGAAAATATCCAGTATCACTATAATTACTATAAACTTTCAAGTATAGCCATTACAAAAAATTGGGCTGTTATAGAGGCAATGCATGATACCGATGAAGCTACCGCATTCTTGATAACTGAAATACAAGACTGCTTAGAAAGGTCTAAAGAAACGCATAAAACAAAAAATAACAAGGGATATCCAAGGAAGGATTGGATATCTAAAGCAATAATGATCTCGTGCGATAAGAAAAAACAACTATATATTAAAATGCGCAATGAACCAAATAATAATCTAATAAAATTAGAATATAAGAATTACACAAAGAGGCTGGACAAAGTTATTAATGAGGCAAAAATAAAACATGAAAGAAATTTAATTAAGAACAATATCAATAATACCAAGCAACTTTGGAAATACATAAACAAAAAAATGGGAACCAACTTGAAAAAGAATAACACAATAAATAAGATCATTTTAAATAACAATTGCACAATAGAGGATCAGACGCAAATTGCCAATCATATGAATTCGTACTTCTGCAGAATTGGAAAAGATCTAACTAACACCATTGTAAAACCCCAGGGTAAGCATTTGCAATTACCAGCAATGAACATGAATACAATTTACATTAAACCGACTAATAACGAGGAAATTCTTCAAATAATTGATAATATGAAAATAAAAAATGGTGGGGTAGATAACATTACTACCAAAACACTAAAAATACTATCATATCAAATTGTTAGTGCACTAACACATATCTTTAATCTTTGTATTGAAAAATCAACATGGCCTCAAGCGCTTAAAACAGCTGAGGTATTTCCTATTTTTAAATCGGGTAGTAAAATGGATACATCAAACTATAGACCGATATCTCTAATTTCTAACGTAGCAAAGATATTTGAAAAAATTGTATATGTTCGTTTACAATCATTTTTGGACAGTAATAATTTGTTAGCGCAGAATCAATTTGGATTTATAAAAAAGAAAGGTACCAAAGATGCTCTTAGTTACTTAATGAACATAATCTATAAGAAATTAGGGAAAAGTAAACCAATAGCTATTGCATTTTTAGATCTAGCAAAAGCTTTTGATACTGTCAACCATGCTATTCTTTTAGACAAATTATATAATTATGGAATGAGAGCTAAAGCGCATGCACTTATATCTAACTATCTTAGTAACAGAAAACAAAAAGTAAGAATAGGAACAACTGAAAGCTATTATGAAACGATAACTACAGGTGTGCCGCAAGGTACTATACTAGGGCCACTCTTATTCATAATTTACGTAAACGATTTACTAACAAACAGAACAGATAGTACCATCTCATACGCGGATGATACAGCTATTATTTCAACAGATGATAACTGGGAGAAAGTTGAAAATAAAATGAACAAGTACTTAGAAGATATAAATATCTGGCTAGCACTTAACAAACTATCACTAAATATAAAGAAAACTGTGTACATAACTTTCGGTAACTATTGTGATAGTGTTCCCGAAGATATGAACATACGCATACAGGGTACTAAATTGAGCAGGGTAGAATACTGTAAATATCTAGGTGTAATTATTGATTATTGGCTAAAGTGGGATAAAGATATTGAATATATAATAAAAAAAACTAAATACATAATATATATATATACTGTACAAATTATCAACATATATGAAATCTGACACACTTAAGACAATATATTATGCATTTTTTTATAGTGTCATTAGCTATGGAAATATTGCATGGGGTGGTGCATATAAAAACAACTTAAAATTACCACAAAATATCCAAAATAGGATTTTAAAAATTATAAACAAAAATATTTTCAATTGAGACAACCCCTTGAATCTAAAACAAATTTTTGCTTACGAATGTGTAACGTATCATTATAATGAACTTAAGAATTTATACTTAACATCGACTAGCAAAACTAGACATAAACTTATAATACCACCAAAGTGTTCGAAAACTGTTAGTGATAAAGATAACTATGTCAGAGCGATACAAGTATTTAATTGTCTTCCGAAATCTAATCCAAATCCTAAAGTTCTAGATATCGCAAAAAATTATAATAAGAAAAAGCTAAAAATTTGGATTGGTACTATTATATTTTAGAATTAAAAAAAAATAAATAAATAAATAAATAAATAAATAAAAATTTAACTTTTCAGTATGGGTGAGATAATCAATGTGGACCGAATATATTATTTATAGTGGAATCTTTGATTCCATGCCTAGTTTGTAAGTTACTTAAGTTTTTTTAGTTTTAAGTACACCGGACCTATGTACAGGTAGCTATGTCTACCTCTATAGGATGTTTGCTGCTTCAGACATATAACTATGTCCTGAAGTAAACAATAACATGTAATACAACATGTACTACTCTGGTTTAAATAAATAAATAAATAAATAAATAAATGTATTTATGTTTAATTTAAATGATAAAAACGATAAATAAAGTATTACAATTTTTGCAATCATAAAAGTATAAGGTTCTCCTGAGCATTGCGGTCGTGCCTATTATATAAAAATGAAGTTTTTACATAGGGAGGGAGGGGGGGCGATGAACAAAGCGAGGAGCAGCTGTATGTGAAGGCGGGGGGGTTGGCGTGCCGAAGGCATGCAGGGGGGCGCAGGCTAGTTTGTTATTCAAAACCAAATAAATCATTAATACTATTTATGACATATTTTTAGTTTAAATATTTCATAATTCTAAACTTTGTGAGTTTTATTTGGACCAATCATCTAAGAGCTTAAGCGAAAAGCTACATCACTGTCGACCAATCACGAGCTTCTTTTAAACGGAATTGACGAATCGCAAAGGTTTTGTTTCGGCTTTACATTTCCGTCGTCATTCTTTTAAGAGAGAAAAATATAGTAATTATTTTGATATTGCAAGACTGTTTCGACGTTACTATGCATTTTAGTAATTTTTATTATATTATTTCTCTCAGTGTGAAGCTGTGTATTATATCTGACGATATATGACGGCGTCGGACAACTATGGTTAGATGTAAAATATGTTTTTAGTAGATATATTGTGAGCCCCATATTTTAAATACAGAATTCACAAAGTCACATTAGAATTTAGTATTTAGTTAATAGTTATTTTGTTTAGTTTTAGCAATTAGTATTTAGTTGTTTAGTCTACAGTTGATGTAGTATTTTTTTAATGATCCCTACTTTTCTTCTAAATATTTAGGAATAAATTAACGTGTCTCCAGGTTGTTAAGACCTCTTGATAGCTGTGTATGGTTGAGTTATTTGTTAGTGTCCCGAGTGAATTTTTTTAATGATTCCAACAACAAAATATTTTTTTTTAAATTTATGTTAAGATAAATTAATATCTAACTGTAATTACTATGTATATTGTTGTACTCTAAATAACGTAATTTTATCATTTTTTAATGTTTCTTCAAAACAATCTGTCACGGGCTCAGCTCGGCCGTCATCCGAGCCCTGACGCATCCGCTTCACGATAAGGACTAGACACTCGCGATGCTCTCGAGCTAGCAAGTGTGTTCGAATCCCGCTCGTCGCATATTTTTTACGCGACTTATTCAGTCTATCCTCTCATACGTAACAAATCATAAAAAATGTTATAATTGTAACGTTGCGTATTTGCCCACGCAACGCCAAATGTATTTTATCCCAACACTGAATTTATTATTGATGAGCCCCAAGCCCAGGGTACCGGCTAACTCCCTATTGATGAGACCTGTTCTTCAGGGCGCACCGACACGAACGACAGCCTGGAGCGGCTAAAACCCACGGTGATCTATGTTGTTACGTCCTGGGCATTCGATATAAATCGGTGTGAATTCTACCGAAATAGCCCTGACGTTTATTTGGATCCTATTTTGGATCTGAATCGAAATTTTTTCGGAAGATAAATATAGTCCTTAATTTTTACCGAATCCTAGGAGGAAGTTGTGCCTTTATCTTCCGATCACGAATGGCAGTGCGTGGGTCGAACGTGGCGCGATGAGTTCTATGCCGAGTAGATCGTTAGTTGTATACACGTGGCTGGTCGTACGGTGACACGGATGTCACCCAGTTGATCCCCACGAACGTGGAAGCCCTCCCGTGACGAAAAGTGGGGCAGCACACTCCTGTGCTGTACACTGATGTTGTATTCAAGGCCCGTTGGCCTAACCCAAAATTGACAAAGTTCGAAGTTCGGAATTCAGATGTTCTGTACACTGATATATTTGAGGCCCGGAGGTCTAACCAAAAATTGACAAAGTTTGAAGTTCGAAATTCGGAGATAATTAGAATGTGAATTTAATTATGTATAAATCCCAAAAATAAGACGAAGAGCGGAACTGAATATTTCTTAAAAAACGGAAATTCGAATGTTCTTTACTCACATGAAAATAGAAAAAAAAACGAAATACCGAATTTATTTAGGATACCATAGGAGGAAATGACTGATGGGATTTGGAAAAATAAAAACACGAACAATTTTGATTTTAGACGAAAATAACCTAAATTTATGACACAGTTTATTAAATTCAAAAACAAAGAAAGAATTTTGACATTAAACAATATTACCGGTTATTCGTCGCGACTTATAAGTACTAATACAAGAGACAATCGTAAGGCAGTTACAAAGCTAATTTTTCGCGACGTGATTACAGAGATGAATTTTACGGTTTCGAAGTTCGGACGCGACTGACTCGGTGCACTGCATGGTGGTGCTACCGCTGATTGGCTACAGTTGGTCAGTTGTCGCTTTCTGATTCGTAGAGAACAAACACCAGAGAGTGGACTTAGGCACGTACGCCCGAGTCCAGACGCTGATGCTGCAGCTATACGATATCTTCTTATCCGCCTGTTAGTATTTCGCTTCTACTGTACGTTATACTTTTATAACTTGATTTTTTTTCTCACGCCGTTATTACTACGTTATTGTTGCCTCTAAATGAATGTTGATAGCACGTACACAGAGAGAAGAAAATCCTTATATATAAAAAAAACGCATGATTTCATTTGCTGTAAAGAAATATTGTTTAATATAGAGAGATTTCGTTAACTTTTAAGGCATATAATTTTGGCACAAACATCATAATTTTATAATGTGAAATTTTATACTTGATCCACAATTTATACAAAATCCTTTTTTTTTTCTGTGTCCGGCAGCTTCGAAATACAGTTTTTGCTTATTCTACGCGGCTACAAAATTACAAAATTCGATTCTAATGATCACGACATAACACTTTAAACGCGAAACGGACAGCACAACGACATTCGCAAAATAAAACTCCAATTCAATTCCAAACAACCAAATCCAGACCTTATATTACTATGATATGAGCAACAAATTACACTCTGATTTGATCGATTAATTCTTTCTCGCTCACATTCCCACTATAATAACAAGAACAACCCGACAATTACTGCTCGTCTTCTACGCAACGCTAATTCCTACCAGACGAATTACTTCGCTCGCGCCTATTCGCTTGCTCCCGTCTACATCGGTATACACCTGTAGTTTCACGCAGCACCCGAGAGCTTATCGGCAGTGGCAATATGCAGCCCGGTCGCCCTTAATTACACGTAACTCTAGAAACACGCTGCTATCCGTCCCGAGATGATATACTCGATAGAGACAGACCTGCACTTCTCTCCGCAACTTCGTCTAAACGCACATTTGCAATGACAATTATTGAAGGGCCGAGGGGCAGAAAGAAGGCACCTCAGCGACAGCAAACCAAGCCACTTACCGCAACACCTGGGGAGAACGAGATTCGAGATTTAACTCTCTGTTAGCTACTGGTCACGACTCGCGTTATCTCGTAGTGCTTCCTCCCTTCCTTCTACCTATACTTTCTCTCTTCGTTAATTGTATAGGGTATCCACTCTCCGCTCCACTCTGTGCTCTTTCACTCCGATCTCTCCTCTCTACGCTATTCTCAATATTTTCGCTCTACTATCACAGTGCTTACTCCTAGCTACTGTTATCATCACTCCGGCACTCTCGTCACACCAAACGATCTCTACAATACTCTCTCTGTCTCCTAAAAACTCCAACTTGCTCGACTTCACACCACAACTCTGAAACTCGCGAGACTATCTCGACACGTCTGCCGCTACACTGTCTCAAACGAGAATGACGCCAAGATGGATATCTAGGCGTCTTTTCCTTCTTCTCAGCTCTCCTTCCGTCTTCTTCGATTTTCCGCGATCCGGATTGGCTACAAATTAAGTCTTCACCGACGTAGTCCTCAAGCTTCACGTGCTTAAGTCCTGCCGTGCCTTGACTAGCCTATCAGCAACCGCGATCGCTTTACTGCTGCGCGATTGGGCCATCGCGATTGACGTGACGCCATTTCTCTCGCTGTCTTGCGCGCCAGATATGAACATCGAGATCCATTCTACGCCATAAAGTTAGTGGAGACGCAGCTTTAACGGCATAAGCGCCTCCACTCCGGCCGTGACTCCCCCACGCAGCCAGCTATATGGCCGTGCCTTACGGTGGAGTATACCAGGGCCACAGTCGCGCCGCATTGTTCTTTTTCCGCCCGAAGTACGACTGCAAACTGGCCTCTCTAGCCGCTGCCGTAATACCCCCCCCTCTCTCTCTCTCTCTCTCTCTCTCTCTCTCTCTCTCTCTCTCTCTCTCTCTCTCTCTCTTCTGCCGGGTAAGTGTCAAACCTCTAAATTTTCGCTCCTACATTATTCGAGTTTTACTGAAAAACCATTCACTCTTCGAAGTGTTTTTTTGATAGGAAAGTAGTTCAAGCGGCTTTCAACCTCTCCGCCTAAGGGCCCATCTTTTTGCATGGTGTCCTATGAGCCAGGAGCTACTTTTCTTTAGAAGATGCTTACCCGTAACCTCCAAGGCTGATGGCAGACATAACATCAACGAGCATATAATATCAACATCCTGGTCAGCACCGTTCACTTTAACAACATCATCAACATCACTCATCAGCACAACTTTTTCTATCACTCCACTGCTGCACTGTGCCATTCCTGAGGACGATGCACGACTCCTATTATAACGGCTTTCCAACCATCTCAACGGCGAATTTGAATTTCTGCCAGCACCGACAGCAGACGGCTTCGAAAGCTGTCAACAATAACAGAGGTGACTGTGTGTTGTGAAGTAGCATGGAGAAAAGGTGTGCTATGTGTGGTGAACTATTAACGATACCTCTGGGATGGTGTCTGAAATGTCCTCGGCCTTGTCATTCGAAAGACTCTGTCAAGAAAAAAGATGCCCTGTGCGATTTCTGCCGCAACGAGCAGCAGCTATCAACATCGGCAACGGCGACAAATAAGATCAAACCCAGAAGCGCATAGGTGAGCACGCATGCGTCGCTTTCGCAGCGGCGCATGACTAATACATCTAATACCATCATCCCTCACCAACGCGTGCTACTTGGGTCGTCGACACCTGCTACAAAGTTGCTCTCGCTCTCCCGAAACAGCAGCGTGTGCTTCCCGTCTGCTATCAGTGCCGAGCCTACGTGGCAGGCAGCCGAAGAGCAGAAGCCACGAGAGTCGAAGAGAGAGTCGAAGAGGCGCCGATAACAGAGTTGAGTGACAGTACTAGGCGGGATACTGTCACTCTTGCGCCAACATCGCCCAACAATGTACAACCATTGAGCGAGCTGACGAATGCCCCGGACCCGAGTGAGAGAAATGGTGGCGACACAGAGGGAGACTTGGAGTCGAGGTCTCGCACACTGCCCTCTTGCGTGGCCAAGTTAAGCGATTCATCTCTGGTAAGGCATATTATGAGAGCTAAGCGCACGCTCACCAATAGTATCTATTTAACAACAAAAGATATTGATCCTCAACCGCTTGGCTCGGCCTCAGTCGCCTGCGTGCCAAACCATAAAATCTTTGTGAATGAGATGCTATCACAGGAAAAGTTTCAAGCTTTCAAAAGTTTAAGATTAATTGCTGAGAAGCTAGGTTTTAAATATGTTTGGTACTTCGGCGGCAGATTTCTGGTCAGGCGCAAGGGAGGTGAGCGTGCGCATCCGTTCGCTACAGCAGCTGACTTATAGGTCATCCATATGGCCTATTGTTTTATTCCAAAATAACATCAGCCTAATATAAAATTATGTAATGAAATAAGAAGCACTGAGATGGTTAATAAAAGGCAAGGAGCAATGGAACCTGCTAAGTCGGTGCAGAACCCATGAGTAGGAACGTTATCTGCTACAGGGACAGAGGGAGGTGACTTTCTTAAAGCAGGGTTCTTAAATATTAACTCCATTCGATCGCGGCTAAATAATCTTCGAACATTTCTGGCTGAGAAATCCCTCCTATCATTTCTTTGGTATTGCAGAGTCCTGGCTGGGCCCAGTTGTTGATGATACTCTCATTCAGATTAGTGGGTACTCAGTGATCAGACAGGATCGCAACATACATCATGTGAAAATATTGGCTTGTTCTGAAACGACCTGAATGAGAAAACCATTAGTTCCAGAGTATCTTTTTTGCCACGTACAGCGGGGAGACTCTGCACCCATCCTAGTCGGTGCCATTTATCGACCCACACATACAGCCATGCAAAAGGATATCGACCTGTTTGACGTCTTACGTGATCTTGTCTGATAGTTCAGTCAAAAATTCATTACGGGGGATCTGAATGCTGATCTGTCATCGATGACTGATGCAGATGCGTGCACAGTCAGGAATCTTGCAAAGGAATTAACCTTGCAAATAGTACAACATGGGCCAACCCATCATAAAACCTCCGTATCTCACACATGGATTGACGTAATACTGATGGACGAAAATGATGAAGTGTTAGCGTGCAAGAATGAATGCCTGCCCAGTTTCGATAGACACGCTATAATTGACGTCACAGTCAATCAGTTCGTGCCGGCGCCTCTTAGGCAATCCTTTTCCTACAGAGACTTTAAAAACATCCACGCTGAGACGCTGAACGCATTACTCGTCAGCTGTGACTGGGTGGATATGAATTCTATTGAAGCTGATATGGAGGGAGCTTTAGAGAATTTGGAATACAATCTGAATTTTGCCATCGATAAATTAGCCCCTTTGAAAATAATGAATGTCAAGAAAAAATATGTTCCTTGGTTTGGTCCTGAGTTGAGGCAGCTCGTTGACAAGCGCAATGCAATTCATAAACGTTCCAAACGGACTGGACGTGCGGCGCTACTCAGTGAGTTTCTTCGACTTAGTAATAAGGTCGAGTTGCGCATTACTCAAGAGCGAAACTTCTTTCTACATAAACAATTAACTGATGCTCTTGATGCTAATAAGGATATTTGGAAGGAAATGCGCAATCTTAGCCTCTTACGAAAGGGGGAAGACCACCATGGGATTACGCCGACACAACTTAACACGCACTTTGCGGGCGTCTGCCTGTCCCCTTCTGAAAATATTGAAGATACCCTTCAATTTATATTGCTTGCTAGTGAGGATGGGTTTTCGTTTAAACCTGTAAACATCACCGATGTTGTCTTAGCAATTGTGCATTTTTCCTCGCAGGCGAAGGGGGTGGGTGGAGTCCCGCCGACTGTGGTTGCGAAGACATTACCGACAACCGGTAATTTTCTTGTTGAAATATTTAACACCTCCTTTACGCAAGGCATCTTTCCGAGTGCGTGGAAGCAGGCACAAATAATCGCGCTCAAGAAGCAAATTACTCCGTTAACAGTCGCGGATTTTCATCCTATAGCGCTGCTCTGCTTTCTCTCAAAGGTTCTTGAAAAGATAGACCATGACCAAATCACGGAGTATCTGCATAAAAATAGTTTACTAGACCCCTCCAGGCCAGCTTCTGCAAGCACAACAGTACTCAGACAGCATTACTGAAACTGACCAACGATATACGTATAGCTGTTGACCAAAAGAAAGTAACACTACTGTTACTGGTCGATTTCAGTAAGGCATTCGACACAATATCTCCGTCGAAGCTTTTGCGGAAACTGCATCAGCTGGGGTTTTCCAGGTCGGCTCTCCTGTGGATTAAATCCTATTTACAAGGTCTTATGCAGATGGTACATACAAACGAAAATGGAAATTCCGAATGGATTGAAACAAATCTAGCAGTTCCGCAGGGTTCCGTCCTGGGCCCCTTGCTATTTTGCCTCTACGTCAATAACTTAGGAGACATACTAGATGGACGGACAGTTCGGCATATTTTTTACGAGGACGACCTTCAGATCTACCTCCGTACAACTGAGAATAAAATCTTGGACGGTATTGCTCAGCTGTCTGATGCGGCACAAATGGTGTATGCGTGGGTGGAGCACTCCGGTCTACGTCTTAATGCGGGAAAGACCAAAGCTAGTACTTGGCTCAAAAACGAAAATTAATTCTATCGCTTCCATGGGACTGCCAGGCATTGTGATGGGGATCGGGCTGCTCATCCCATTCAGTAGCGAGGTTGCGAGCCTCGGTGTTGCGCTTGATAATAAGTTGACATGGAAAGCGCATGTTGACTCAGTTACAAACAAAGTTAACAAGCCCTGTATAGTCTGCGGTTCATCACTGCATGTACCACCGAGGCACTCCGCAAAAGATTAGTTGAGTCTTTAATTCAACCTTACCTAGACTATTGCTCGGTCTTGCTTTGAGACGCAATTGACGAACAGCGACTTAGATTAGAGCGGCTGAGCAATGCATCCGTGAGATACATTTTTGGGGTTAGGAGGGATGCTCATATCACCCCTTACAGGAGACGCTTGGGCTGGCTCCACCCTGACTCTCGCAGGTTATACTTCGCAGCCCTCTTACTATACAAAATTACACGGTTGCGAGAGCCCGGTTATTTGGATGCTTTTTTTACACAGCACAAGCCCAAGCCGAAAAGCAGGGGTGTACAGCCAGAACTGGTTCCTCCATTTGCTCAATATAAGACGGGCGAAAAAGCCTTTCATGTTCAAGGTACACGCTTCTGGAATTCGCTCCCCCCGTTCCTTCGCCACTTACTATCTTATTGATCCTTTACGAAGGCTGTGCGTCAACACCTATTTGATCTCGACGCCTAGTCTCGTTTTCGCTAGTAGGAGCTGTCGGCATGAGGACCTTTTATTAGAATAGTTGACGTTATGGATAATCTAATCTGTGATTCACGTATTTATTTTAAGTTATTGACTGATCAGCTGTAATATGATTTGAGAAATGCTACTGTGATATGTTGCTACTGTGATATATTAAAGAATAAGCCAGCTGTGATGTATCTATCGGTGATATTTATTTTAATTTAAAGACTATATAACTTGTTTGGAAAATGTATGCGTCTGTAACCATAATCCTGTAAGCGCAAAATTCTAAGAAAAAAGTTCCTTTACTATTTTTTCATATGACTAGTATTTTTTTAGTAACTGATGTGTTTAAATTCTTTGTTTTTAATAGAAAATGTATACCTATGTTTATAAGATGATATCTATAGATATACAATTCCTATTAAAAACAAACAATTTAAACACATCAGTTACTAGAAAAGTACTAGTCATATGAAAAAATGGTAAAGGAACTTTTTTCTTAGAATTTTGCGCTCTACAGGATTATGTTTACAGACGCATACATTTTCCGAACAAGTTGTACTTTCAGCTGTGAAATTTATGAATAAGGTCCTCGACTTACTCTCTATTTAAAATCTATTATGTTTTATTGTTTTATTATTATTTTATTGTATTTTCACTCTTTTATTGTATTGCATATATATATTGTATTTTATACTACTCTAATCTAATGTATATATATGAAATTAGGCGATGTCTAACTGTAAGTTTTATATTTGTTTTGTCGCAAAGGAAAATAAATTTGTATCTATCTATCTATCTATCTATCTATCTATCTATCTATCTATCTATCTCTCTCCTCGCCACACATGCAGAACAGCAGTCAGCTGCGCGTAGGCCGTGCTCTCTCTCTCTCGCATCCAGTCCACCCTCTCTCTCTCGCTCACTCCGCGATAGCATCACACAGTGTACTGCGAGACTCTCACTGTATACGCCTGCACACCTTGCACTCTCTGTCTCTCGCTTTCCTACTACTTGCTCACTTGCATCTCACTCTCTCGCTCTCGCTATCGGTAACAGTCGTGCTACTCCCTCTCCACCTCTCTCTCTCCACCACATAAGGTGCCAGCGCGCATTACGGCGATGCTCCGGCCTCTCTATACCCTGCCGTAGCGTCTCGCTCACTTTCTCGCCTCCATTCCCCCTCTCTCTCGCTCTCTCTAGTACTTGCAGGTGGCTGCAGCCAGCTACGTAGCATTAGCGTTCGGTCATCTCTCTCTCTCTCTTACTCCTGCATACGTTCATCCTCTCTCTCTCTCTCGCTCTCGCATTCACCTTCTCACTCGTGTGCGCCGGCGTGGTCTCGCTCACTCGCTGCGCCGCGCGCGCAGTCTGTCCGTGCATGCCGGCACGTGTTGCCCCGTCTTGCGTTTCTTCGCACGCGGTGCCGTCCGTGTTGCTGTTCTCCTCGTGTCATCTTCATCTGCAGGTCTCTGCACGCCATTGTCTCCTCGTCTCACTGCCTGCCTGTATGTGTGTGCGTATGACAGTGCGTTGTCGTCGCGCCGTCGGCTGCTCCTCTCCTCAACACACAGACAAAAAGAAACACGCATTAGCCCGACGCATTAACTGCATAATCGGGCGAGGTGTCGGCGAGGCAGCTAGCTTTCTCATCTTGTGCATGAAAATCGACGTTACAAACACGCCTCTCCCCATCCCCACCCTAAACCGGAGCACGCCGTAGGCGGGAGCCGCCAGTTTAGACACAAATAGTGGCTTGCCTGCTGTTTATTGCTCCTAAGCTGCACCCCTGGTACCTCACCGCATAATTAAGTATAATATAGGGCCTAAAAATCGTACACCAACTCGCGTAGGGCCTGCAAACTCTACATTCGATTCTACCATACTTTCCGGTCTAGACGTAAGATCGGTTAGATCCCTTCTACCTAGAGAGATCTGTGTAGAGATGCAAACTTCGGACTGGTCGTGGCTGGCGGCCATAGTTTAGATAGACTGGCGACGTCTTCAAACTGGTCTGAATGGCGATATTGATGGCGTGCCGAAACTCGTGCACATCCCCGATAATCCGCCCCTCCCCCACACAAAAATTGCGATCATCGTCTTAATGATGCGATTCCCTACTGAAAAAGTGCAGCTGATTATCAGCTGATTTGCACATGAAAATTTATCGTTTAAAATTTATTTATTATTAATTATTATTTATTATTATAATTTATTATTATTGTGCAATTACTTAAATCTATAAGATTAACTAATGTATTTAAAATAATGTACATTGTGACAAAGAAGTTTTGAATTATTTGTCATAATTTAGGAATGTAAAATTAAAATTAACAATAATAAATGATAATAATTCGAAAAAATGTCGAAAAATGTAGATACTGACAAAGAAGTTTTGAATTATTTGTTACAATTTAGGAATGTAACATTACTAATAATAATTAATAATAATTATGAATAACAAATGAAAACATCAACATGATTTTGAGGTGCATACCAGCTGATAATCATCTGAGAATCGGGTAACTGTAAGGTGACTGTCAGGTGATAATCATCTGATTATCAGCTGATTTTGACTTGAAAATCCTGTTGATATTTTCATTTATTATTCATAATTATTATTAATTATTATTAGTAACGTTACATTCCTAAATTGTAACAAATAATTCAAAACTTCTTTGTCAGCATCTACATTTTTCGACATTTTTTCGAACACATTAATGAATTGTAGATTCAAGAAAATGAGCTATGATAGTACTTTATAATAATAAATAATAATAATTAATAATAAATAAATTTTAAACGATAAATTTTCATGTGAAAATCAGCTGATAATCAGCTGTACTTTTTCAGTAGGGTTTTCTGTGCCGGGGTCAGGTTTGTGGCAGTTTACACGGATGACTTTCGGGTTGATAAACGCACCAAGTACATTTCAGCGACTGATTGGTTCCTTACTCGGTCCAGAGATGCAACCGAATGTTTTCGGTTACCTTGACGACATAATCATCGCCACAGAGTCGTTCGAGGATCACCTTTACTGGATTGAGGTAGTGTTGAAAGAGTTAGTGGGAGCTGGATTGGAGGTTAATCGAAATAAGTCTGAATTCTGCTGGTCGCAGGTGTATTACCTGGGTTTTCTGTTGGATCGCGAGAGTTTGAGACCGGATCCAGAGAAGGTGGCGCCAATGGCTAACTATCCCGCTCCGAAGAATGTGAGGCAACTACGCCGATTCTTAGGGATGTTGGGATGGTACTCCCGGTTCATTGAGAATTAATCGGGAATAAAAATTCCTTTGGTGAAATTGTTGAGGAAAGGGAGAGAGTGAAGTTGGGGAGAAGAGCAGGAAAAGGCCTTTGAGCAGTTGAAAAGAGCGCTTGCGTCGGCGCCGATTCTGGCAAGACCAGATTTCAGCAAGCCATTCAAGGTGCAGTGTGACGCTAGTGGATATGCATTAGGAGCGGTCCTAACTCAGGGAAGTGAAGACGGAGAACATCCTATTGTGTACGTTAGTCGAGTGTTGACTCCTGCCAAAAAGAATTATACGACGACCGAGAAGGAGTGTCTGGCCATGGTGTGGGCAATTAAAAAGCTGAGACCGTATTTGGAAGGTTACAAGTTCACTGTGGTAACGGATCATAGCGCTCTGCGATGGCTGTGCAATCTCACGGAACCAACCGGAACGTTGGCTCGCTGGACCTTACAGCTCCAGCAATGGGATTTCGACATAGTGCATTGCAAAGGAACCCTATACTAGGTGCCTGATGCCCTTTCAAGAGCCCAGGAGTTGGAAGAGGTAGAGATAGCCGGATTGGGGAAGATTAAGGACCCGTGGTACTTAAAAATGCTCGAGGAAGTGGACAAATTCCCGGCTAAATTTCAGCAGTGGAAAGTGGAGAAAAGGTGCCTGTATAGGTACCGAGCGGAGCCGTTGATGGATCCAGTGAAGCATCAAGAAGAGAAGTGGAGATTGGTAGTACCCGTGGAGTATCGAGAGGGAGTGATTGAGGGCGCTCATTGCGCTCTATCGTCCGACCATTTGGGTGTAGAAAAGACATATGATCGTGTTATTAGAGAGTATTATTGGAAAGGGGTCTACCATGACGTGTATACGTTTGTGCGAGAATGTGAGCTGTGTCAGAAGTATAAAGGGTTACAGACGGGTCCTCAAGATTTTATGGGGACCCGAATAGTAGACCGTGGGCCGTAGTCGCGGTAGACACGATGGAATTCCCACCGAGTAAGAGCCAGCACCGCTATCTATTGGTCTTTCAAGACTTATTCACTCGTTGGATTAAGGTGAAACCTCTCCGCAAGGCTGATGGGAAGTCAGTGTCGAGAGCCACGGAGGAGCTGATTTTATTCCGGTGGAAAACCCCTGAATATCTACTTAGCGATAATGGCAAAGAGTTCGATAATAAGTTCGTGAAAACAATGCTGGAGGAATATGGGGTGAAGCATGTGACCACACCACCCTACCACCCGTAGGCGAATCCGGTAGAACGAAGCAATCGTATCTCAAAGGCAATGTTTTCCGCTTTCGTGGGCTTCAATCACCGCAACTGGGATCAACATATTAATGAGTTTAGGCACGCGGTGAATACTGTCTGTACAGGCCACGACGAAGGTTTCACCAGCTTTCCTTAATTTTGGTCGACACCCACGACCAGTCGGGAGCCTACGACGCGAACTAGAGAGCGAGAAGTTAGTGGAGAAGATAGATCCGGGCGTATGGGTGAATCGTATGAAGCGTTTGGACGCATTGAGAGATCTGGTGAGTCATCACATCGACGAGGCCCGGGAGATGCAAAGAAAGCACTATGATAAGGGAAGAAATGATGTGCAGTTCTCAGTAGGTGATAGCGTGATGAGGAAAACGCACTGTTTATCCGACGCCACGAAGAAATTTAACGCGAAACTGGCGCCGAAGTATGATCCGCACGAGGTGATCGAGATTTCTTTCCCCCACGGTTTACGTACTCGGTCAAGGGGAAATATCAAATCGGCGGCTACTGAAAGTGCATGTTTCTGAACTTAAGCGTTATGTCCCGACGAGAGCTGCTGGGATCCCAGAGAGGCTCAAAGACTAATTTTCTTTTTGTTTGTTGGTTGAGTTAGTTAAGTAAAGGGAGAGGATTGAGCGGATTATGGAGAGAGAGAAAGAGCGCAGTTAAGGTAAAAGCCGGGGTTAGTAGAGTAAAGGGGTGGGGTCATCAACGTCGCTGTGGAGAGAGAGAGAGAGAGAGAGAGAGAGAGAGAGAGGAGGGGGGGGGGAATTCGGGGTATTGGAAAACTACCCTGATCATCCGGGACGTGAGATCAAAGTGGAGAGCCGAGGCCAAGTGGAAACAGGAAGCGGGGGGAAGCGGATTCCCCGGTAAGTCATTTAACTACTTACTTTTTGGTTCGGCCTGGTATGCTATGGGAGAGAGAGAGGCACAAAGGAGGGGGCAGAGTGCCTCTAAAATTGTTAGGAGCGGAATTTCGGGGAGTATTCCGTCTTGGGGGGGGGGGGGTTGTAACGTTGTATTTTGACTCCTTGCTTCTTTTTCTCTCTCGACTCGTGTCGGCCGGACAATTATTGATACCTAGGCCGAATTACTAATAGGTCCTTTTCCCCTTTATGATTTTGTTATTTACATGTCGAGACAGGCAGAGAGAGAGAAAGAGAGAGATAATCTCTTTATTCGCCTGTAGGGCAAAACTTGATACATATAACAACAAGCGAAATAATAACATATACGGTACAAAGTCAAATTAAAACAATTTCAAAATACGAAATAAAATCAAGACACAGACAAATATAAAAATAAAATATAACAAAGGTCGCAAATACATAAATAAATAAATAAATATCATTTTGTAATACAATTAATATAGTTTTGCCAAAAGTAAAAGTATAAAAAGTAAAAAAGTATGAGTAAAAGCAAATTTAAAAATTACAATTAAAATTAAAATAAAAATAAAATAAAAATAAAATAAAATAAAAATAAAAATATCACAGTTCATTATATATCCTAGGCTAATATCACAGTATAATGCCACTTGGCAGGGTCATAAGTCAGAATAAAATTACACGGTCTATTTACTAGAAGATTTTGGAAGGCTCCTTTCCCACCAAGAGAAGCTAAGGATCGAGATCAATAAAATGTTGAGGCACTACCCTCTTGAACGATGAAAATGAGGGTAAGTAACGTACGCAGGGAGGGAGGGAGTTCCAGATACGAATACCTTGGGCCAAAAACGCCTTATCACCCGTTTTGTAATTTATGGCTGAAAACTCAAGCTCCGGCTGCACTCCCCTACTGGTCGGCCTAGGCTTATCCTTCGTGAAAACGCAGCTAAATATAATGGCTCACGTATTCTTAATAATTTGTATGTAGCAATGCTGCAAAATAGAGCCTACGTGAGTCCATACGAAGCCAGCCCAGGCTTTTCCTATAGGGGGTGATATGCTCATCCCTCTTAGCTCCCGTGACATATCTCACACAAGAATTGCTTAACCGTTGCACTTTCTCACGCTGCTCGGCTGACGCGTCTAGTTACACTATTGTACAATAATCAAGGTGTGGCTGAACAAGGCACTCGACTAATCTTTTGCGGAGAGTCTCAGTGGTACATGCCCTAATAAACCTCAAACTATAAAGGGCTTTATTAACCTTCTTAGCAATTTGTTCAATATGAGGTTTCCATGTTAATTTGCTGTCAAGTGTAACACCGAAACTCGCGACTTCGCTACTAAATGGGATGAGTTCCCCAGATCGCAAACCAATGCCCGGCAAATCCAATGGTTTCACATAATTAACTCCGACTTTGGAGCCAAACACGATCGCTTTTGTCTTGCCAGCATTGAGATGCAAACCAGAGCTCTCCGCCCATCCAGCCACCATTCGCGCCGCATTGGATAGCCGAGCAATGCCTTCCAAGATCTTATTCTTGGTAGTGTGTAAATCTGTAGGTCGTCCGCGTAGAAAATATGTTTGATAGTATCACCGTCAAGTACGTCTGGTAAGTCATTGACGTAAAGACAGAAAAGCAAAGGGCCCAGAACAGAACCCTGTGGAACTCCTAGGATAGTACCTAGCCAATCAGAATTGTCACTTTTATTAGAGATAACCATTTGGGTGCGACTTTGTAAATACGATTTGATCCACAGGAGAGCTGACCTTGAGAACCCTAGCTGACTGAATTTACGCAATAGTTTTGTCGGTGAAATGGTATCAAAGGCCTTGCTAAAGTCAAATAGTAACAGTAGCGTCAGTTTTCTGTTGTCAATGGCTAAACGAATGTCGTCAGTCAGCTTGAGAACTGCCGTCTGAGTGCTGTGGTGCTGTCGAAATTCGGCCTGGAGGGGATCTAGAAAATTTTTATTATTAAGATACTCCGCGATTTGGTTATGGGCAATCTTTTCAAGCACTTTGGAGAGCAGCACAGTAATGCTATAGGACGAAAGTCTGAAATGGTAGATCGCGCTAGCTTCTTTTTAAGAGCAATTACCTGTGCTTGCTTCCAAGAGCCAGGAAAAACTCCCAGCGAAAAAGAGGTATTGAAAATCCTGACTAAAAATTCGCCGATTATAGGTAAAGTTTTCACGATTACACTCTGGTGAACTCCGTCTATCCCCTTTGCCCGTGAGGAGAAATGCGGTATTGCAAGGACTACGGCACTCAATGTAACTGGTTTAAAACAGGAACCTTCCTCTGTCGCAGGCCAAATGACGTCCATTGCTTCGTCGATGTTTTCAAGAGGAGACACGGGGATCCCGGCAAAGTGAGCGTTCAGCTCCCTCGGTGTGAAGCCATGGAGATCATCCTCTCTACGCTTTGTTAGAAGGCCGAGTTTACGAATTTCCTTCCATATGTCCTTGTTATCATCAAGAGCGTCAGTGAGATGTTTATGAAGGAAGGAGTTACGCTCTTGCGAGTTGCGTAAGTCGACTTCATTGCTGAGCCTAAGGAACTCACCCAACACAGCCGCGCGCCCAGTACGTTTGTATTACGTCCGGAGACGTATTCTCATTTTAAAGAAAAAGCATAATTAGTATCAGATATTTCCTGACACATAAAAACGAGAATGCAACTTAATACTACGCAGCGTTCTGCTTATGCGACCTTGTGACGTATAGAGTCACCCACTCAGGAAGACAACGCATGCAGTTTTTAACATACGGTCGAGCTAGAATCCAAGCCACCGAACTCCGCGGCAGTCGAAAGGCCACACTTTGCAATGCTCAGCATTTCGCAAGTACGACGACCCAGAAAACTTGTAATACATAAGTTGTCAAAAGATGAATTCGATACGTCACCGGGCTCATCTTTAGCCTAATTATTTTGTATTATAAAAGAAGTGATGTGTGTCACGCGAATCAGTCACAGCGTACAAGAAACCTGGCGAACTCCGTGTACCTCTACGACATCGAGAAGTTGAAACCGTAAGCCTTACACATCTAGTAAGCAGATTTTATAAGTTATTGAAATTGTAATCGTAAGCCTTACTCGTCTAGTAAGCAGATCGTATAAGTTATTTATAGTAAATTTATAAAAGCAGGTGTTATAGAAAAGAATTGTAATTGAAATTACAACGCATCGATCTACCAGGAGCCAGCAGATTGTATTGGTAATAAATTATTGTATTTTATATAATAAACCTACATAAAACCAATTACTACTTATTTCCACTTATTTCCGGACTTAACATTTGTAACGTCTATGGGCCGCATTGCGTTTGTTAATCAGCTGTCTCAGGTCGGAACCAATCCAAGGAGCATTTAGTTTTTTAGGATTAACAGTTTTTAGAGGCGCTAAGTTATTAATGACATAATTTAAATTCGAATTTAAATAATGTAACGCGCCCTCCAAATCGGATTCAACCGAACTCATGCTTGCCCAGTCACAGCTTCCCAGTAATTCATTAAATGCGTTCGGACAGATATTTTTGTAATCTCTGTAGGAGAATGAATGTCTTATAGGTGCTGGAATGAAATAATTAATAGTAGCACCAATAATAGCGTGCTTACCAAAACTGGGCAACATTCATTCTTAAAGTTAAGCACCTCATCATTTTCGTCTGTTAGAATCAAGTCGATCCATGTGTGAGATGCTGGAGATTTGTGATGTGTTGGGCCGTGCTGAACAATTTGTAGAGACAGCTCTTTTACTAGATTTCTGATGGTATATGCATCAGCATCGGACGACAATGACAAATCAGCATTCAAATCCCTCATGATAAATTTATGACTGTTCTCCCCGCAAAGATCTCGCAATACGTCGAGAAGGTCGGTGTCCTTTTGCATGGCAATGTGGGGGTCGGTGTCATCTATAGATGACACCGACTAGAATTGGTGCGACCTGATCGAGTTGATGTTCAGAAAGCCCGCCTTGAGAGAATCCCCACTCCCCGGCATACTTGTAGCAGTCGATCCCAGTCATAATGCCTGCTCCGATCTGACACGCTGTTCTGCTTCCTGCACTCCATTTACTAAGTTGCATGATGCATTTCTTGTTACGTTTACTTTACTGTTGGGCAGATGTTGTTTTGAAGCAGATTGGCTCGCCATTTGAATGACTTGTAGATCGGTAGCAGTGGTGAAGACATACGCTCGCTCACCACCTCCTCGTCTGGCCAGAAATCTGCCGCCCGAGTGCCAAATGTATTTAAAGCCCAGCCCCTGGGCTATGGATCTTAAGCTTTTAAATTTTTGGAATTTGTCATGGGGCAACATCATTGATAAAAATGTTATGATTTGGCACACAAGCAGCCGAAACGAAGCCACATGGTTCGGGGTCGATATCATTCGTGGTGATGTAGTTATTAGCAAGCGAGCGCCTAGCCCTCATTACTTCTCTGACCAAGCTCGAACTGCCGAGCCTAACTATGTAAGAGGGTAATGCGCCGGATTCCGATAGCAAGCCCCCCTCTGCCTCTCTTCCGTTCCTCAAGGACTGGTCCCGGGCTTGCATCACGCGTGCTTTTAAGATGTTATCTCTTTTTAGAGAAGGGAGAACTGTTCTGAGCACTGCGAAAGCAACCTCATGAGTTAGTTCGGTGTCATCGACATAATCTTTTCTTAAAACTCCATTGAGAATCACCTCGAAGCACTCAGAACCATCACTCCCAAAACCCGTAGATGAAGTCCCAGGGCCAGGCCGCGAGGAAGGATATAATTGCAGCATGTAGTTGCTGGCAGAGTGGGTGGAGCCATCAGCATCACATATCTTCCTGTTAGTTTTCAATAATTCTAAATCTACAACGAAATCTAATTCCACACTACCTCTACGAGCACACTGGACACATTCAGAGCTAAGTGCTTTGTCAGGTTTAGATATTAATACAGAATTGTTCTCCAGAAGCAGATCACATTTAGCGTTAAAGCAGTCAAGTAAAGTAGTTTGTTTTGTCACTTGCTTCTCGAGAGCGGAGATTCGTGTGAGCAGCTCCGTGTTTTTACTTAAATTTTCATCATTGGATGTGCTAATAGCATCGCTCGACACTAAACCCCCGGTTCTCAGGGAGCTTTAGATCGTCTAGCTGCTTCTGGATCATGTCAAACCTTTGAAAAAAATGATCCAGTGTACTCATAGGGATATAAACATACGTAGCACCCACGTTTACATCCCCCTGCGGTGGGGGTAGAGCGGTGGCGAAAGATGGCCTGTCAGAGTTATTGTCCGCCGATGGCTCAGTCTTCTCTAACTCTCTGTTCAAATCAGCGGATGGTAGGGGCTGAGTTACAGCGATTCGCCTGGCGCTGTTACTCAGCTGTGCATTATGCGCCTGCGAGCAGCTGATCCGCTCGGCGCCTCTCTCTAGTTCACCCGGCCCCTGTACTCCGGCAGCCCGCTCCGCAGACTCAGCGCTGGCACCACGCAGCGAGCTAGAGGCGTTCGTGCTGGTGTTACGCGCAGAAGGTTTATCAGCCGGCGTCGATGAGCCAAGAGGCGAGCGACGGTGAGGGGCGGCAGATGTGTTGGGCGTACGTCGCTGTGAGAGCGGCGCACGCGTGCTAACCTGCGCGCTCATTGGTATGGCGAAGTTCGACGCCCTCGCTGATTTCGGCTGCTCGTCCGTACAGCACAGGTCGCATGGGGCACCCTTTCGCTTGCCGGAGCATTTCGAGTGGCACGGCCGGTGACATATCGGGCACAATCCCAGCTGCCTCGTTAATGATTCACCACACACCGCGCACCTTCGATCCATGTTCCACAGCAAAACAAAACAAAAACACGATCGCTTCTGCTGATGTTGTTGACCGCTTGCTGTCTGCTGGCGGTTAGCTTGGAAGATTTGAAAATCTTGCCGTTGTAGTGCGGTGCAGTGCTATGCTGGAGCGATGGTTAGTTGATTGTGATGTGAGGGTGGGAGCGATGATTCCTCCGAACCTGCTCTCACCAACGATGACAGCCAAGACCCGTGAAACGATGGTATGGTTTGCTGGCTTCGGAGGTTAGACTAAGCGTCGTTTGTAGAAGCAACTCCTGGCTCATAGAACATCATGAAAAGCATGGGCCCTTAGGCGGAGAGCTTGAGAGCCGTTGGAGCCACTTTCCTATGAAAAAAGCACTCCGAAGAGTGTAACGGTCTTCCAGCAAAGCTTAAGTAACGCAGGAGCAGAAGCAAACGGTGCTGACACTTACCCGTACAGAATAGAATAGAATAGAATAGTTCTTTATTGACGTCATAGGGTAAGACCCCGTGTGACGCTGATTAGTTGAATACAGTATGTATACATGACAATGAGTAAAGCGCAATTATAAAAATAAAATAACAAATGATGATTATGATAGTAATGATAATAAGTAGAGCGCATTTTTTAAAAATAAAATAACAATTGATATTTATGGTAATAGTAATAACAGTAAACGTGATAATAGAAAACAATATTAAAATAAAAAAAAAACAAAATAAAGACAAAAAGGCGCAGGATATGAGCGTGTAACAAGCCTAAAATATAAATCTATACAGCGAAGTGCGCAGAGTAGAGTAAACGGGTAGCGGGGTGGTCGGTAGCAGTCGCCGTGCCGGAAAATCAAAGAGCAGGCAGGTCGGAAGGCCATCATCCCGGTTGAACAGGGTGTTACGTAGAGTTCGTTTGAAAAGCAGGAGGTTAGCGGAGGCGAAGTCTGTGACGTGAATGGAGTTGAGTAGATCCATCGCGTCGAGCGCGAAGGAGTGTTTATAGGCCTCGGTTCGCCGCGGAGGTGGTTCAAACGGCTGGGGCAGGCGGCGGTCTGATCGTCGCAGGTCGATATCGATATTTTGCCGGCAACTGAAGCGATCAATGAGGTAAGAGGGGTGGGCGCTAGACACCACTTTGAAAGCCTGGAGACCTATAAAGTAATCGCGCCTTCGCCTCGCAGACAGCCATCCTAGAGCGAGCCTGTAAGGCGTAATATGGTCACGGCGAGGTACTCTGTCGACCACGAACCGCACGCAGGCTTTGAGAGCTTTCTGGAGCTTTTCGGTCCGATCCTTGTCGACGTGGTTGTAGACAGGTGCAGCGTAATCGAGATTGGGGAAAACGAGCGTCTCCACTAGGTGCTTGCGCGTGTCACGGGTTAAAGCATGGCGAAAGAAACGCAGGGTGTAGAGAGAGCCAAACACTTTGCGCGTGACATGCTTGACGTGGACTTGCCAGTCAAGGGTGTTGGTGAAAAACACTCCGAGGCTCCGTGCTCCCATCACATAGGGGAGGCTGGTACCGTCTATCATCACACGAGGTAGGGTTTCGAGGTCAAGCTCGCGAGTGTAGGCGACGCTTCCAAGAATCATGACCTTGGTTTTCCCAGAGTTGAGAGTGAGACCATTAGAGCGGGCCCAGTCGGCGATCGCTTGGGCATCTCGAGTGACACAGTCGAGAGCACAATGGAAGTTGGCGGGAAAGAAGTGATGGTATAGCTGAGTGTCATCGGAGAAGATTATGACCTTTGAGAAGCGGACGACTGCCGGGAGGTCGTTTATGTAAATGGCGAAGAGTAGGGGGCCGAGAACGCTCCCTTGCGGCACTCCAGACTCCGCGCGAAGCCAGTCGGAAATTTTCCCCCCTGAATCGATTACAGTCTGTAACCTGTCTGCAAGGTACGAGAAAAACCACCGCAGGGCATGGGTGGAAAAGTTCAGGGCCTTCAGTTTGGCGAGTAGTATGGCGTGAGAGATCGAGTCGAAGGCTTTTGAGAAATCAGAGAGTATGGGAAGAGTGAGCTTTCGCAGGTCGACTGCATGGCGTATGTCATCAAACACCCCTAGGAGGGCAGTCTGGGTGCTGTGTCCGGGGCGTAAGCACGCTTGGCGAGGATGGACAAGCCGGTGAGCGAAAGCGGGCGAGGTCGGCAGCAGAGCCCGAGCTGCGTGCAAGGCGGTACGCATGGTCGCGGGGATTTACCCACGGTTTTCGGCGGGATGGCAGCGCAATTTTCCGCAGGGGCGCGACGCAATCAAACGCATTCGTCAGCGCAGAGTTAAGCGCACGCTCCGCCGCGTTTACATTAGTGAAGCACGGGCCTGAGACGAGCTCAGAAGTGGTCGTGGTGGCGATGAACGAGTGGGGCGGGAAGGGAGCTTGGGGGTCAAGCGTGGGGAGGTGACCGATGAGGGCGAGACGAAGCGACTCTGGATCGACCTTCTTAAGTTGCGAAGCGTCACCGACTTGATGGTAGATGAAGGTTCGGCGCAGGCTAGTGAAATTTCTGTAAAGTCGTGCCCAGCAATGAAGGGGGCGTCAGACTTCGAGTAGCTAAGCACACGATCGTTATTTTTAACGATGAGAAGGTCGATCCAGGTATGCGAACCTCTCCAGAGCTGGTGATGAGTGGGATCAGATGGGACGAGGAAAAGTGAGTTGGAGCAGATGGAGTTGTTGAGATGGGTGGCGTCAGGGGAGTTAGGGAGGGCCATGTTCATATTGAAATCGCCTGCGATGATGACGGAAGGGAAGTGAGGGAGATGGTTAGCGAGGCAGTTGAAAAAGTTAATGGGGTATGAAGCGTGCGGGCGGCGATATACAGCGGCGAAAAGAAGTCGTAGCTGGCCCTTTCTCAGCTCGCATCTTATGTATTCGGGGGTGTTGTCATAGAGTGGATCCGAGCCAGCTAAAACTACGACGCTGAAGGTGTCACGGCCGTAGAGGCCGACGCCATCACCACCCATTCCCTCTCTATCGACATGAATGAAATTAAAGCCGTCGAGGCTTTATCGATAGCATTCGCTAATCGCGATGGCGTCGAAGCGAGACTCAGCAACCTTGGCCTCGAGCAGCGCGAAATGAGAAGGGAATAGGCCGTTCACATTTATGTGGCCGGCGATGAACGATTTGGGGGTTACGGAGCGCGAAGAACAGTTAGATGGCCGTCAAGACGGCGGCGGAGTCAGCGCATTGATGTCATCTACACAGGTGACCGGCAGCAGTGGGCCATTCCTGGTCGGGTGCATAAAGACAGTGAGGTTCTTTACCTCTATCAAATCTGTTTGAGAGTTGCCGGCGCGTCGCGAAAAACGTCAGTTCGGAGAAAGCGGATGCAGGGAGAACGTTGAAAGAGAGAAGAGAGAGAGAGTATTTTATCAGCAAGAAGGTTTGAGCGTGTGAGGAGCATTACGGAGGAAAGAGAGAGAACGAGGGGAGGAACGAGTAGAGAGCAGTGTCGCGTGAGGAAGAAGGGAGAGAAAGAGTGCATACTGAGGGAACGCGCGAAGGAGCCTTTGAGATCTCGGACAACAGCGAGGAGACATCGCGGCGACGAGTGCAGCTGTTTCGGGGCGACGGCACAGGGTGGGTGTTCGGCGAAATAGTGCACGAGCGGTGATCGCTTACGCTTTGAGGACGAGAGTGAGAGAGAGAGAGAGTTGAGCGCGGCGAAGTGGAGAGAGAGAGAGAGAGAGAGAGAGAGAGAGAGAGAGAGAGAGAGAGAGAGAGAGAGAGAGAGAGAGAGAGAGAGAGAGAGAGAGAGATAGAGAGAGAGAGAGAGAGAGACGAGGATGACGGTGCGTCGTGTCGCGACAGAATTTGTTGCATTCGGCGTGCGTGTGGGATAGAGGTTATCGTGTGGCCTTGTGCGCGGCGATTATGGAGAAAAAGAGATCGGTACGCGTGGCGAGTCTTGGAATCGCGCCGCGGCAGTTTTCGGCTTTCGCGCGAGTGTTGTGCAGCCTCGTACACAACGACAGTGTAGAGAGAGAGAGAGAGATTTGTGTGCGCGGCGATTCCTGGAATCGCACCGCGGCAGTTTTCGGCTTTTGCACTTGAGTCCACTTGAGTTACACTTGGCCTCGTGCACGACGACAGGGTAAAGAGAGAAAGTGTTACAGAGAGAGGCGTATGTGGCGATTTTTCAAATCGCACCGCAATAGTTTCTTGACATCGCAAAGAGCTTGTGGAGGATCGTGTGTGGCGACCGTGGAGAGAGAGAGAGAGAGAGAATTTGAATTGAATTTGAATTTATTAAAACTAGGCTAAGGACTCGTGGTCCAAGGTAGTCTGTGCAGTGCAACAGAAATACAGTTTTTTTAGAATTACATATGATTCGGGCGGCACATGCCCGACGCAGGACTCGATATAAAAATATAAAAGTTTAAAATAATAATAAAACGAAAGAAGAGCAAAAATATAAAGACAAAATAGTAAAAACTAGATAACAAAAAATGTACATCGTAAAAAAAAATAAAATAAATTATACACAATGAAATTACAAAATCGCAGCGTAAAAGATGTACAATAAAAGAACAAATAAATAAGCTACATTAATAAGAACGGTTAAAAATAAACTCGAAGTGAGTGTGGCAGATCGTTCCATAGGTATGCGGCCCCAATGTAGAATGAGTGACGCATGCAGCGTGACCAGGTGGCAATTTTTTGTCTTACTTACTCTCAAAGAACGTGACGTCACTTACATGTGAGTGATAAGGATAGAAGGTCACCGCCTGGTCATCCTGGGCGCCTACACTCTTTACTGAAACTCTCGATTTTAAGATCGAGTGAAGAGCCTCTCTTACTGCCTAGTCGGTCCGGGTCCATGAATTTGAAGCAGTTCGCAAGATAAGGTGGATTGCCGCTCTTTAATATAGAAGCTAGGAAGCACAATACGAGGTACTCGCGCCTGACCTTTAGGGCAGCAACTTATTGGAGATATAGTCCGGCGTGATGTGGTCAAATAACTTGGTGCCGCTAGCAAACCGAATCACCGCATTCAAACATCTCGTAAGCTTCACGGTGAGCTCATTGGACAGTCCCAGAAACAGGCTAGCACAGTAGTCGAAATATGGAAATATGAGGGTCTTAATTAACATTAGCTTCATGGACGATGGTAGAAACACCTGATTCTTGCGTAAATGTGCAAGAGCGGCAAAACTTTTCTTGGCGGTAATGTTGCACTGGTCCCTCCATGTGAGCGACTTGTTGATGGTGATCCCGAGAACCTTAAGTGAATCGCTCATAATAATGACGTTGCCATCAAGAAGGACCGGAGGATTATTCAAAACATTAACTTTAGTCTTGTAGCCTCTTGAATCGATCCACATAGCCTGGGTTTTGCTGGCATCCACAGCAAAACCATTGTCGGAAGCCCAACACGAGACATTAGCCAGATCTAAATTTATTTTCTCGATAATACTGTTGATATCCTTGAAACTACCGCTGCAGTAGATGACGGAATCGTCGGCGTATAAATGACACTTGCAGAATTGAAGGGCAGATGGAAGATCATTAATAAATAATGAAAATAGAAGAGGCCCCAACACACTTCCTTGAGGGATACCACACAATCTGCTTAACGGCGTTGACGTAAAGCCATCGGGTAACACAACAGTTTGCGTGTGGCCCGATAGAAAGGAGCGTATCCAGCAGCAGGAAGAATCAGAAAAGCCGTAGGTACGTAACTTGTAGATGAGCACATTAATGTCCATCCCTTCAAATGCTCGTGAAAAATCGATCGTGACCAGTAACGTGCCCACATAGCATGAAAGCTTCCTGGAAGTTTTATGAAAGCTTCCAAGAAAGATTCGAAATCTTACAGGAAACTTACATGGAAGATTCCTGAAAGCTCAAAATGTCCGCCCTTCTTTCTCACAAAAAGCTTTCAGGGAAGATTCTATTAATTTTCCCAGAAAGCTTTCCGGGATCTTTCATCAAACTTTTAAAAGAGTAACTGGAAGCTTTGTGAAAGATTTGTCAATCTTTCTGGAAGCTTTCTTGAAAGAATACGGTAAGTTTACAGAGAATCTTTCAGGAAGACTTTAGTAAGATAGCTGTAAATATCTTTGTAAGGTTTTTGATAGTTTTATTTAAATCTTTCAGAAAGCTTACATGGAAGATTCCTGAAAGCTCAAAATGTCCGCCCTTTTTTCTCACAAAAAGCTTTCAGGAAAGATTCTATTAATCTTCCCAGAAAGCTTTCCGGGATCTTTTATCAAACTTTTAAAAGAGTAACTGGTAGCTTTGTGAAAGATTTGTCAATCTTTATGGAAGCTTTCTTGAAAGAATACGGTAAGTTTACAGAGAATCTTTCAGCAAGACTTTAGTAAGATAGCTGTAAAGATCCTTGTAAGGTTTTTGACAGATTTATTGAAATCTTTCAGAAAGCTTACATGAAAGATTCCTGTAAGCTTAAAATTCCGCCCAATTCTTTCTCGAAAGGATACGGTAAGTTTACAGGAAATCTTCCAATAAGACTTTAGTAAGGTAGCTGTAAAGATCCTTGTAAGGTTTTTGATAGATTTATTGAAATCTTTCAGAAAGCTTACATAAAAGATTCCTGTAAGCTTAAAATTCTGCCCAATTTACTGGCAAAAGCTTTAAAAAAAATCTATTAATATTTCCGGAAAACTTTCCAGGACCTTTCATCAAGTTTTTAAAAGAATAACTGGAAGCTTTGTGAAAGATTTGTCAATCTTTCAGAAAGATTCTACGAAACATTCTAGTAATCTTTCAAGAAACCTTTCACGAACCTTTTTCAAGTTCTTGAAAGATTACTTTGGAACTTAAAGCCATACATATTACATACAATACTCTAAAGTATAACTATTATTACAATTCTCGCATATTATTTAGAATTTATTACTATATTAATCGCAATTTTTTCATCGCAGAAAAAATTTTACATAAAATTTTTTGACCTAACCGGGAATCGAACCTACAGCCCTTGGGTTACTACGCACGCATGCTATCCGTTACGCTATCACTCGCTTGAAGGAGTTGGAACATTTTCATCCAAACAAGGTGCACTATCTACGATTATTTAATTGTTATTAAATAATATCATACATACATACCTAACATACATGTTATTATTTCGATTATTCATCTAAAATATTAATGGCTTTAAAATGGCCATGTAAAATACCGAAACGATACCTACCTTACCGGCACCTAAGTTTTATTTTTTTTATCGTATTTAAACAAAAATATCAGAGAAAAGCGTTCTTTTACGGAAATCCAACGCTTTTTCCTAAAGTTTGTGTTTAGATGTAATAAAAAAAATAAAATTTTGGTGCCGATAAGCTAGGGATCTACGTTTGAGTTGAACATGGCCTCAAAGTTAAAACGGTATTATAAAATCAAGTTTCAATTAAAACATTATAAAATCAATTATAAATGTATTAAAATATTATCAAATTTACTTTATTTATATTTGCTTATATTCTATATATGTTTAATATAAATGGATAAAGAAATTTTTCAATTCATTAAAAAAGCATAATTTTGTTCTAAGTTGATGAAATCTTCAAATCTATATTTTCAACTCAAAAATAACTTCAAAATAGTCTCAAAAGAGATGAAAAGAGAGGGGATTAAACATATTGCAAGAATATGTGTTTATATTAGATGCATCTTTAAGATGAAATGGCGAAAAAGTTATTTACAATTCATATAACTATTATGTATTTAGAAAAAGTTTTTACTTTTTCAAATCACATTTTTAAGACCAAAATAACTCGTGAGTAGTTATAAATACATAATTTATAATGAAATTAACTGTACTTTAAGAATATCGGTATCCATTTTCTATACCTGAAGAACCAATTAAAAAGAAAATTATTTCTGAAACAAAAAATTTTGGCAAAATTGTTATTTTATCAAAATAAGACCTTATTGTCATTCATTTGACTCCAAAATTTAATCAGTTCTGAGTTAAGACATACGTAAGATGCATGCAAAAGTTCAGCTCATTACGTCTATCCGTTCAAGAGTTATGCCGGGGACAAAATTTCGTTTCATAAATTCATACATACATACATTTTTTTAAAACCTATTATTCTGACTCAGAAATCTCAAAAACATCGAAATTCATCAAAATCTCTGTTTTGAAAATTTTCACTATTACAACGCTTTCTCTTTGAGAAATAAATATAGTGTCAATAGGGAGAAATAAAATTCGTATACTGAATATATTTTAACACTCCGTGCGCAAAGCTCGACTTCGCACACACTCAAATAAAAAAGCATATGCTAAATCAAGCTTTGTACACGTCGTATACAAAAATACGGTTCGATACGCGAGCGAGAAGGTGATTTGAACCTTGTGTGACCTTTTCACCCTAGCTTCGCTCAGGTGCAAACGTCCACACTAGGATAAAATCACTTTGACGCACTAGCATCGAAATTTATCTGTATTATTTTGACTCTCCGTGCGCAAAGCGCGATTTCGCGCACGCTTGTTTTTTGAATAAAAAAGCATACGCTAAATCAAGCTTTGTACACATCGTGTCAAAAGATACTGTTCGATACACAAGCGAAAAGGTACACGCGTTAGTATCAAACTGTACTATTTCTAAACAAAGAAAATATTAACTTTAATTATTAATTTTAAACATTCATTTGGAAAAACACGTCTTCCTTTTATGCAAATACAATACTCAGAATTCATTTGGCAATTCTTATGAGAGTACTATTATGAGAGATAATTGTTGAAAAATTGGATCAAAATGACAAAAATGCAGATTCCTACTTATCAACATTAAAATTATTTTTAATTAAAAAGTTTTTAAACAGTTTTTGGAAAACCACAATTTTAACGCCCTCCTTATATTTAAATACTATACATAGAATTATTTTATAGCCATTCTATTATAATTTTGATAAAGTATACTCGTTGGAAGATGATGTCGGTATCCAACATCTCCTTAAAGCATTCATTTTTGGAATATTTTATTAAGGGTTCCCGAAATCTTTCTAAAGCTTTCATGAAATGTTGCTCAGTTGCATAGGTGGAATTTTTTGTTATTCCATTAAACTTACGGCAAGCTTTCGCGGAACCTTACCAGAATATGTTACGGTTCCAGTAATCTTTGACTTATTGTCACGGCAATCTTTTATGAAAGGTTCTATTTATGTTGAGTAGAATCTTCCCTGGGGTATTCATAAATCTTTTTTAAAAGTTTTTCGGAAGATTTGCAATGAATGTTATAGTTCGATCTTTCACTAAGCTTACTGTAACCCTTCTGGTTACCTTTCATGATAGATTCCAGTATTCATGAATCTTTCTCAAAAATTTTTGAGAAGATTTGCAATTTATGTTCCAGTTTATCTTTCAGTAAGCTTACTGTTACCTTTCTAGTTATCTTCCATGAAAAATTCAAGTATCTATTATTAGAATGTTTCATGGAAGATTCTGGAAACCTTTCAAAAGCTTTCATGGAATGTTACTGAATCGCACATTTGGAATTTTTTTATCTGGTTCCACAGAACTTACGGGAAGCTTTCATGAACATTGCAAGGGAACGCGACTGGGGAGTTTCGCCGGAACCTTCCATTAGGCTTTTCCATTATTTTTCGGTAATCATGCTAACTGCAATCTTTCATACAAGATTTTATTGATGTTTAGTAGAATTTTCCCTGAAAGTATTCAGTAATCTCTTTCAAAAGGCTTTTGGAAGATTTTCAATAAATTTTCCAGTTTAATCATTCAGTAAGCTTACTGTAACCTTTCTAGTTGTCTTTCATGAAAGATTCCAGTATCAATTCTGAGAATGTTTCATGTAAGGTTCCGGAACCCTTTCAAAAGCTTTCATTGTATATGGTCGAGTCTTATAGTTCGAATCTTTTTTGTTGATTCCGTTAAACTTACGCGAAGCTTCCGTGTAACATTGCAAGTTAACGGTACTGGAAAGTTTCGCCGGAAACCTTCCATTAAGGATATCGCATTATTTTTCGCTAATCTTTTATCCATGCTTACTGCAATCTTTCATAAAAGTTTCCATTTATGATCAATGCAATCTTCCCTGCAAGGATTTTGAAATCTGTTTTGCAATCTTACCGTAAGCTTTCAATAAAGATAAAAATGTAATCATCTCAAAAGCTTACT
This sequence comes from Torymus aiolomorphi, assembly GCA_036365515.1. Classification (NCBI taxonomy): domain Eukaryota; kingdom Metazoa; phylum Arthropoda; class Insecta; order Hymenoptera; family Torymidae; genus Torymus; species Torymus aiolomorphi. Next base: position 85,672,575 of record CM070877.1, read on the forward strand.
GTAATATTGTTATTTTCTTTCGTAAAAAATTCCTGTAATCTTTTGTTCATGCTTCCTGTAATCTTTCATGAAAGGTTCTGTTTAGGTTTAGTGGAATCTTTCCTGCAAGGATTTTGTAATCTGTTTTGCAAGCTTAGCGTAAGCGTTCAACAAAGATAACAATGTAATCTTTCCAAAAGCTTACTGTAATATTGTTATTTCCTTTCGTGAAAGATTCGTATATTGATTCATGGAATATTTCATGTAAAATTCCCGTAAGCTTACCAGAAGCTTACATGTAATATTCGTCGATTGGTCATTTGCAATCTTGATTGGAATATTGCTTTAACCTTTCTGAAAGCATACAAGAAACCTTAAAATTTAATCTTTCTGAATGTTTCAGTTAACTTTTTAAAAGATTAAGGAACGCTTCAGCTGGAATATTTCTTGAACCTTTCTTTGGGAAGGTTTCATCCTATGTGGGTAGGAATGTTACGGATTCGCATAGTTGGAATTTTTTCGGTTGGTTCTCTAAAACTTACGGGAAGCTTTCGTGGAACATTGCAAGGTAACGCTACTGGAAAGTTCCGTGGGAACCTTCCATTAAGCTTTACGCATTATTTTTCGATAATCTTTTATTCATGCTCACTGCAATCTTTCATGGCAGATTTCATTTAGGTATAATGGAATCTTCCCTGAAAGTATTTATAAATCTTTTTCAAAAGGTTTTTGGAAAATTTGAAATCAATGTTCCAGTTTAATATTTCAGAAAGCTTACTGTAACCTTTATAGTTCTCTTTCATGAAAGATTCCAGTATTAATTATTAGAATGTTTCATGAAAGATTCTGTCAGCTTTTCAAAAGCTTTCGTGTAATGTTACTCTGGTGAATAGTTAGAATCATTTGGTTGTTTTTGCGAATCTTACGGAAAGCTTTCGTGGAACATTGCAACGTAACGCTACTGGCTTTACGCATTATTTTTCGGTAATATTTTGTTCATGCTTACTGTAATCTTCCATGAAAGGTTCCACTTATGTATAGTGGAATCTTCCCCGAAAGTATTAATGAATCTTTTTCAAAAGTTTTTCGGAAGATTTGCAAGAAATGTTCTATTCTAATCTTTCAGTAAGCTTACTGTAACCTTTCTCATTACTTTTCATGAAAGAGTCCGTATCGATTCTGAGAAGGTGACATGTAAGGATCCGGGAACCTTTCAAAACGTTTCATGGAATGTTACGCGAGTCTTGTAGTTGGAATCTTTTTTGTTGATTCCGTCAAACTTACGGAAAGCTTTCGTGAAACATTTCCAGGTATTGCTTCTGAGAGCTTCAGCTGGAGCCTTCCATTAATCTTTTCGCATTATTTTTCGGTAATCTTTTGTTCATGCTTACTGCAATCTTTCATGAGAAGTTCCATTTTTGTTTAGTCGAATGTTCCCGGAACGCATTCATCAATCTTTCTCAAAAGTTTTTCGGAAGATTTGCAAGAAATTTTCCTGTTCAATCTTTCAGTAAGCTTACTGTAATCTTTCTAGTTATCTTTCATGGAAGACTCCAGTATCGATTCTTAGAATGTTTCATGGTGGATGTCGGTAACCTTTCAAAAACTTTCATGGAATGTTACGGAATCGCATAGCTGGAATTTTTTTGGTTGGTTTCCGAAAACTTACGGGAAGCTTTCGTGGAGCATTGCAAGGTAACGCTACTGGTAAGTTTTGCCGGAACCTTCCTTTAAGCTCTTTGCATTATTTTTCGGTAATCTTTCATTCATGCTTACTGACACCTTTCATAAAAGGTTCTATTTGTGTTCAGTGGAATCTTTACTGCAAGGATTTGGGAATCTCCTTTGCAATCTTAGCGTAAGCTTTCAACAAAGATAACGGTGTAATCTTCCCAAAAGCTTGCCGTAATATTTTTGTTTCCTTTCGTAAAGGATTCCTGGATTGATACCTGCAAGGTCTTGGGAATCTCTTTTGCAATCTTAGCATAAGCTTTCAACAAAGATAACAGTGTAATCTTTCTAAAAACTTACTGTAATATTGCTGTTTCCTTTCGTGAAAGGTTCCTGAATTGATTCCTGAAATATTTCACGTAAGATTTCCGTAGGCTTTCCAGAAGCTTACGTGTAATATTCGTTGAAAGGACATTTGGCAATCTTGATTGTAATATTGCTTTAACCTTCCGGGAAGCTTACAAGAAAGCTTACAATGAAATCTATCTGAAAGTTTCAGTTATCTTTTAGAAAGGTTGAGGAAAGCTTCCATTGGAATATTTCTTGAATCTTTCACTGGGAAGATTTCATGCTATGTGCGGAAAGATTTCAGTATCGATTCTTAGAATTTTTCATGGTGGGTGTCAGAAAGCTTTCAAAAACATTAATGGAATGTTACGGGATCTCATAGTTGGAATTTTTTGGTTGGTTTCCGAAGATGTACGAGAAGCTTTCGTGGAACATTGCAAGGTAATGCTACTGCAATGTTTTGCGGGAACCTTCCATTAAGTTTTTCGCATTATTTTTCGGTAATGTTGCATTCATGCTTATTGCAATCTTTCATGAAAGGTTCCATTTATGTTTAGTGCAATCTTTCCTGAAAGTATTCATCAATCTTTTTCAAAAGTTTTTCGGAAGATTTGCAAGAAATGTACCACTTCAATCTTTCAGTAAGCTTACTTTAACCTTTCTAGTTATCTTTCATGAAAAATTCCAGTATCGATTCTTAGAATGGTTCATGGTCGATGTTGGCAACCTTTCAAAAACGTTCATGGAATGTTACGGAATCGCATAGTTGGAATTTTTTCGGTTGGTTCGCTTAAACTTACGGGAAGCTTTTGTGGAACATTGGAAGTTAACGCTACTGGAATGTTTCGCGGGAACCTTCCATTAAGTTTTTCGCATTATTTTTCGATAATATTGCATTCATGCTTATTGTAATCTTTCATGAAAGGTTCTATTTATCTTAGTGGAATTTTTCCTGCAAGTATTTGGGAATCTCTTGGGTAATCTTAGCTTAATCTTTCAAGAAAGATAACAGTGTAATCTTCCCGAAAGCTTACCGTAATGTTGTTGTTTCCTTTTGTGAACGATTCTTGTATTGATACCTGCAAGGATTTGCGAATCTCTTTTGCAATCTTACAGAACGCTTTCAACAAAGGTAAAAGTCTAATCTTCCCAAAAGCTTACTATAATATTGTAGTTTCATTTCGTGAAAGATTCCTGTATCAATCCTTGCAAAGATTTGGTAATCTTTTCTGCAATCTTAGCGTATGCTTTCAACAAAGATAACAGTGTAATCTTTCTAAAAGCTTACTGTAATATTGCTGTTTCCTTTCGTGAATGATTCCTGTATTGATTCTTGGAATATTTCACGTAAGATTCCCGTAAGCTTTCTAGAAGCTTTCATGTAATATTCGTCGAAAGGACATTTGGCAATCTTGATTGTAATATTGCTTCAACCTTCCGGGAAGCTTACAAGAAACCTTACAATGGAATCTATCTGAAAGTTTCAGTTATCTTTTAAAAAGGTTGATGAAAGCTTCCATTGGAATATTTCTTGAATCTTTCACTGGGAAGCTTTCATGCTATGTGGGGCTTTTAGTAAGCTTACTGTAACCTTTCTAGTTATCTTTCATAAAAGATTCCAGTACCGATTTCGCGAATGTCTCGTGTAAGGTTCGGGAACCTTTCGAAAACTTCCGCGCAATATTTCATTGTTACGTATTTGGAATCTTGTTTCTAATATTCCGTTAACTTTACGGGAAGCTTTCGTCAAACATTCCTAGGTATTGCTACTGAGACATTTTGCCGGAACATTCTATTAAGCTTTTCGTATTATTTTTAGGTAATCTTTTGTTCATGCTTACAGTAATCTTTCATGAAAGGTTCTATTTAGGTTTAGCGGAATCTTTCCTGCAAGGATTTTGGAATCTCTTTTACCAATCTTAGCGTAAGCTTTCAACGAAGGTAACAATGTAATCTTCCCAAAAGCTTACTGTAATATAGTTGTTTTCTTTCGTAAATTATTCCTGTAATCTTTTGTTCATGCTTACAGTAATCTTTCATGAAAGGTTCTATTTAGGTTTAGTGGAATCTTTCTTGCAAGGATTTTGGAATCTGTTTTACCAATCTTAGCGTAAGCTTTCAACGAAGATAACAATGTAATCTTCCCAAAAGCTTACTGTCTTATTGTTGTTTTCTTTCGTAAAAGATTCCTGTAATCTTTTGCTCATGCATACAGTAATCTTTCATGAAAGGTTCTATTTAGGTTTAGTGGAATCTTTCCTGCAAGAATTTTGGAATCTGTTTTGCAATCTTAGCGTAAGCTTTCAACAAAGGTTACATGTAATCTTCCCAAAAGCTTACTGTAATATTCTTGTTTCCTTTCGTGAAAGATTCCTGTAATCTTTTATTCATGCTTACAGTAATCTTTCATGAAAGGTTCTATTTAGGTTTAGTGGAATCTTTCCTGCAAGGATTTTGGAATCTGTTTTACCAATCTTAGCGTAAGCTTTCAACGAAGATAACAATGTAATCTTCCCAAAAGCTTACTGTCTTATTGTTGTTATCTTTCGTAAAATATTCCAGTAATCTTTTGCTCATGCTTACAGTAATCTTTCATGAAAGGTTCTATTTAGGTTTAGTGGAATCTTTCCTGCAAGAATTTTGGAATCTGTTTTGCAATCTTAGCGTAAGCTTTCAACAAAGGTTACAATGTAATCTTCCCAAAAGCTTACTGTAATATTCTTGTTTCCTTTCGTGAAAGGTTCCTGTAATCATTTGTTCATGCTTACAGTAATCTTTCATGAAAGGTTCTATTTAGATTTAGTGGAATCTTTCCTGCAAGAATTTTGGAATCTGTTTTGCAATCTTAGCGTAAGCTTTCAACAAAGGTTACAATGTAATCTTCCCAAAAGCTTACTGTAATATTCTTGTTTCCTTTCGTGAAAGATCCCTGTATTGATTCATGGAATATTTCACGTAAGGTTCCCGTAAGCTTTCCAGAAGCTTTCATGTAATATTCGTCGAATGGACATTTGGCAATCTTGATTGGAATATTGCTGTAATCTTCCTGGAAGCTTACAAGAGAGCTTACAATGGAATCTTTCTGAAAGTTTCAGGTACCTTTTGAAAAGATTAAGGAAAGCTTCCGCTGGAATATTCCTTGAATCTTTCTTTGGGAAGCTTTCATGCTATGTGGGTGATGCATTTAGAGTTAATAGCCCTTTTAAAATCGTCGACAATTTTAACAAGTGCCGAGTGAATACTGAATCCTTTCCTAAAACTTGACTGGTGGGCATCCAAAATTCCTCGATCTTCGATGAACCTCCTGATTTGCGTGGTGGCCAGAGATTCCAAGATTTTTGATATGGAGCAGAGACTGCTGATCGGCCGGAAATCTGGTAGTGACGTCGTTTGTTACTCTTCGGAAGGGGGCGAACAACAGCTCGTTTCCAAAGTGTTGGAAAAATACTCGATTGAAACGAAAAATCGAAGATATGCAAAAGTAACGTCAGAATCACAGGTAGGTAGTCTTTCAATTGACGCAGTCGAATCCCGTCGGGCCCAGCGGTATTCGAGCGAGCCGACATTGTAGCTTCGATAACGTCCGCGGCTTTAACGTACCTGAAAAAATCTATCATCAGGCGCTATATGTGCGGTTGGTCGGCAAGGTAGATTCGAGGAGGTGGTGGCAGCATTGACGAAGTGCGCGTTAAGAGTGTCAGCATCAAACGGAGTCGGCGTATCTTGAGAGCGTTTAGAAAGCCCAAGCTCACTGAGAGTCCTCCACATGTCGGTCGAGCTAGACACATTACTTAGCTTGGATTTAAAGAAATTAAACTTACCATTACGCACGTGCGTTTGCTCCCTGATCCGAAGTGAGTTAAACTGAGAACGGGCGTTGGCGCCACCCACTCTCTTGAAACGTTTCCAGGCTTTGTTGCGCTCATTAATGAGCCGTTTAATAGATGGTGTGATCCATGGACATCGTTCCCTTTTAACCACAAACATGCGATAAGGTGCGTGAGTGTCATAAGCCGATGTGATAGCGTCTGTTAGCATCGTGACTTTACTATCGAGGTCCTGTGAATCGACCAAAGCATGCCAATCGAGAGCTGCTAAATCGTGTTGAAGATGTTCAAGGTAGAATGACCTATATGAGCGCCGTGTGACGGTGCGCGGAGTAATGGAGGGCACCGCGAAAGCCAGCGAAGCGAATATGAGATCATGCCTCGAGATTGCGGGACAGTGTACCTGTTTATGTTTGGCGACCAGCGGCAGATCACTAACACATATATAATCGATCGTCGATGGTGGCTTGTTGAGAGGATGGTGGGTGGCGTCAAAGGGCACTCTCTCGAGACTGCAGCTAATGAGTGAATCGTGCAGAGTGCGTTGCGTAGAACAGGATTCGAGCCAGTTGATGTTAAAGTCGCCCATAATGATGGTGGCATCGAAGGTATTGTTGTAATTCAGGATGACTTCCTCGACGTCAGACCAGTGGCCACAGTGAGGCACGCTATAGATAGCGCCACATAAGAGTTTGGAGCGCCCTACAGTGAGTTCGAGAAATAAAAATTCCGGTCTTTTTACATAAATTTCACTCTGGAGAGATCGGCAGACTTCATGCACAGAGATAGATTTGTGTACGTAAATAGCCACTCCACCGCGGTCTATGCTGAGACGGTCAACACGGAACAGTTTGAAGCCCGGAATTTCGACGAGCTTCGACGCGATGGTAGGTTTAAGGAATGACTCCGAGATGCCGAGAACATGAATTTGATTATCGAAGACAGCCGTCTGGAGATCATGTAGATGCGCCGATAACGACTCCGCAGTCGAATGAGAGAAGTTGATATTAAGTGAAGATGCCGTCGCGGGGGGAGCAGTGGCGTGCACATAACCATTATGAGCCATAATTGACCGAGGCTGATTTAAGCGTTAACATAGCGCGGGACACAGGACATTTAAGACTGTCGAATGCTGCGTGTTTTGTATGGTAGCCACTCGTAACTTTACAGTTAGCGCAACATAAGGCAGTTTTCGAAACGCAGTCCTTCTGGTGGTAAGTACAAGCAGTCATCACTCTACTCGCTCCTGCTATCTTACACCATATTTAACACACACTTCACTCTGAGGAGTGTTTTATCGTTCTAGGAAACTGGCTCCGGTGGCTCTCAAGCTTGTGCCTAAGGTCTGCATGATTTTCGATGCATTTCTATGAGCCTGGAGCAAGTTTCCTGTTGAAGTCGCCAACATAACCTCAAACTGAAGACGTGATATCTCGCCAACATCTTCTCAACCATCGGATGGTCTGCACGACTTTCTTTCTCTGCACTATTCTTCAACTTGTTTGGTACCAGTGGCTGCAGTGCACGTGCAGCTAATGCTACAGTGCATCTCATACCGGCTTTTACAGACGTCTGCTTTTTGAATTTTTCTGTTGCCAACGTAATCAACAACGTCTGCCAAGTGTAGTGCTGACAGTCCCCTATACCGTCACCTAAAACCCTGCCGTACACCGAATCTGACTGTCACCATTACCGTCATTAACTGCCTGCCGCATACGGGAACATATCATCTCATCAGCAGTTGAGCCGCAGTAGCCGCACTAAGCACATCAAGCGAAGTATGTTTACGCTTCCATCTTATGGTAATAGACGCGGTGTATTACGTACGTAAAATCCAACTGAATGAGTCAGGGTCTGTCACGTTGCACACAATTAGCTTAGTTGCTATATTATTTATTTGATTATTTATATCGCTCCGCATTAACTTAATATTACTAATCCACCCTAATTTCAGTATTTAATTATTCTAAACAATAAATATTTTGGCATACAAGTAGTCTAAGTTGCAACCAGTATTATTTATCTTATTATTTATATAATTATTATCAGAATCTAAATTTATATTTATTTATTTATTTTCACCTAGTCAACCTTGATTTATATCTAGTCTGAATGAGTCAGAGACTTTCACTTTGCATGCAATTAGTTTAGTTGCTATATTATTTATTTATTTATTTATATCTTCATAAATTTTTTAGTAGCTTTTTAATCGCTCCGCATTCACTCAATATTATTAATTCAGCCTAATTTCAGTATTTAATTATTCTAAACTATAAACTTTTTGGCATACAAGTAGCTTAAGTTGCAACCAGTATTACTCATCTAATTAACCTAATTTATTATCAGAATTTATATTCATTTATTTTCACCTAGTCAACCTCGATTTATATCTAGTCTGATTAGTTTGTTGCGTTGTGAATTTTGTAAATTGCGTTTTATATTTTGTATGGCTGACCGTTTTCTCTTCGAACTACTTGTAAACGGGTGTAAAAGGTCTCTACTTGCCGACCTGTCTGACTTAGTTAACATGCGCACTACTTATTCTCAGTATTATAGATAATAAGGCTTTTAACTCATTTTAACACATTTTAGAGCCGTTCTTTTCTTCATTTTCATCTCATTTACGCCTTTTCACCTCATTTTCATCTCATTTACGCTTTTAGGGTTCCTACTAGCTTCTTAATCAAGATGGATATCACATGTTATAGTTGCAGTAAATCAATTAAAACCAAATATGTCACATGTGATCATTGTAAAAGTAATTATCATCCATCCTGTACTTTGCTTAAACAAGTCCGTAATAAGAGCAACAAACTCATCAACTGCTGTCGAAGTTGTATCACTGCAGCAAATACAACCAGACGGAGGAGTGATTCACTTGATGAAAGCAATGCTAATAGTAGTCCTGCTGCAATTTCAATATCACCATCTCTTTCCACTTCTTCTTTGAACCTACCGCCACAATCAAATGACCCTCTACAGCAGATACTTAATAAATTAGCCACACTAGACACTCTTCACACAAGATTGAGCACTCTAAGCTCTTCTCTTGACGTACGTTTTGAGGAAGTGCAAACTACTCTGAACACGCGGCTGGAGGAAGTTTCCACACGAATGACCAACATGGAAGAAAAACTATCACTTCTAGATGATCTGCCCCACCTTGCGACTCGTCTTTCTGCTGCTGAAGAGGCCATATCTCAAGTGCAGACTGCACAAGGGAATCTCCGTCGCCTGTTCGATGACCTCTGCACATCAAATACTGCCAGTGCTCCAAATGAGCCTACTGTCAGACGACTGGAAAAACTCGAGCATGACCTTCAACATCTCAGTAATACGCAACGAAGCCTCTTCAGCGAGCTGGTGATCACTGGACTCTCTATCCCCGATACAACATCCTTGAAAGGCGCTGTTTACGCTGCTCTGAAGTTCCTTGACGGTGAGCTTCATGACCATGATATACTTCATGTGCGGAAAATGCGCCTGAAACCATCCTCGGAGTCACTGAAACAGTCCTCACTCGCTACTCATGCAGAAGAACCACCAACTACTTCATCTCAGTCAACCAATGGTGATGCTGGATCAAGGGTCACACCACTCATTGTTACTTTGTCGTCACGTGCACTAGCTCAGTCGCTCTTAAGCACAAAAATTAAAATTGGAAAAATGCATACGTCTCAACTCAGCACCGATTTGTTGGTATATGCTAATGCCAATCCTCCGCTGCCTCACTCTCTGATTAATATAAACGAGCTGCTTCCTACTGAACTCTACCGCCTTCGTATATCTGCTCGCGCAGAAGCTAAAAAGAGAGGTTTCGTCAGCTACGTGCGCAATGGTAAAATTTACTTAAAGAAGAAGAAAGAAGACCACGCGACAATCATTTCTACTGCTGAGGAACTGAAATCTTTTTTAGCATAGGCTCATCATATCCTCATCGCTCTCTCAAAGCAATTCATCTCATTCCTACATGTCCACCCCGCTCACATACATCTTGCATCTCAGTGTCTCAGAACCATGGCCTCAGAGTCTGTTACTTTAACGCTAACTCACTCAAGAAACGTATAGAAATGCTGAAATTTTTTCTCTCAACTCGTTCCTTTTTTCACATCATAGCGGTCACAGAGACTAAGCTTGACCCTAACCTAGATGCTAGTTCAATAGTGCACCTTGATAACTATGAACTCCTACGTCGTGACCGTAACAAAAATGGTGGTGGGGTTGCTTTATTCATTCACAACTCTATCTCTGCTACTATCCTCTGCTCATCTGATGGCATCTGGACTGGTAAGCCCGGCAAACCAGAGTATCTGCTCTGTGAGATAAATATTGTAGGCCACCCTCCATGTTTTGCTGCGGTAGTATATCGTCCACCGCACGCTCCCTTCATTCAAGGAACAGACTTCATTGATAAAATCACCACGCTAATGCAAGACTACGGCACTAAAATAATTGTTGGCGACTTCAATGCAGACCAGCTCTGTTCGTCCGCTGATGCAACTTTTGTGCGTCGCTTTATTGAGGATAATGGGCTGCAGAGCATTCGTTATGAAGCTACGTATCATAGGGATACCTCCGATAGCTGGCTCGATCTTTGCCTTGTGGACAAGCAGGACAATGTCGTTGATTTTTGGAAATCTCAGTCACCTTTTGCCGATGGTCACGACTTGCTCACTGCCACTCTCAATCTGCATATGCCCAAGCATACTCAACCCACATTCTCTTATCGTAATTACAAAGCTATCTGTGCAACTACTCTCACAGAATATCTCAAAGGGTTAGATTGGTCTGTGGCACAGCCGGCCTCGCTTGAAGATTGTGTCGGTGTCCTTCAAAAACACGTTTACAGTGCAATAGAGAAACTCGCCCCTCTAAAAACCATCTCTCCAGCAAAAATTCGCCATCCATGGTTCAACATGGACCATCGCATGTTGATCCAAGAGCGCGATCATCTGTACAGACGTTTTCGCAGAACAAGGATAGCAGAAGACCTTCTCGCGTATAGACAGGCCCGTGATCTAGCTCATCGAGAAATTGAGGAGGCGAGACAAAACCATCACTACACTCGTCTCTCCCTGCTAACAGATCCTAAGGATATTTGGCGCGAGCTAGAACATCTTGGCATCTCTCCGAAAAAGAAATCGCCTGCACTACCCTTCTCAGTCAATGAACTCAATGCTCATTTTAGGAGTGTCTCATACGATCAAGACACTCCACCAGTTACAGACTTCTTGGATTCCCTGGCCTCCTCTAACCACCTAGAGCAATTCACATTCGATGAAGTACAGGTGTCTGATGTCATAGCCGCGGTGAATCACTTTAACACACAAGCCAGAGGACCAGATGGCATTCCCCAACACGTGATTCGACTTGCACTTCCTTTCTTAGCTCCATTCATTTGCAGCATATTCAACCAATCTCTGCGAGAAGCACATTTTCCCTCCCTCTGGAAGAAGTCTATCGTAATTGCTTTGAATAAAGTAAGCTCTCCTTCATGTTTGAGCGACTTCCGTCCGATATCACTTCTATGCTTCCTATCTAAAGCCCTTGAATGGCTGGTACAGCAACAAATTTCAGCTTACTTAGAGACTAGACTCTTCCTCGATCCTCTTCAGTCAGGCTTTCGCACCGGACACAGTACTCAGACATGTCTACTTAAACTGACTGATGATATTAGGCTGGGAATGGATAAGCAACTTGTCACTCTCCTTCTGCTATTTGATTTCAGCAAGGCCTTCGACTCAGTCTGTCATGCCAGGCTTCTTAAGAAATTACTTGATTACGGGTTTTCCAAAGTGGTCATCCGCTGGATTGCATCATATTTGACTGATCGTGAGCAGGCAGTCATTGACAATAATGGAAACTGTTCTTCATATCTAAAACTCAATACTGGCGTCCCGCAAGGCTCTGTTCTGGGACCCCTGCTCTTTGCACTTTACGTCAATGACATATCACTCTGCCTTGATCACAATGTTTCCTCTTATGTATGCGGATGATCTACAAATCTATATATGCTGTCCTTTAGAAGACCTTGATTCCATCTCTAATAAGATGAGTGCAAACGCGGGTCGTATCACGAGCTGGGCAATGCAAAATCACCTTAGATTAAATGTAGATAAAACTAAAGCCATAGTCATAGGTACTCCCTATTACATAAATAAATTGCCCTCAGTAGTCAGAAGCTTTGTTGAGATCGGTGGCACCAGGGTGGTCTATGAATCTTCGCTGAGAATCCTGGGAGTAGTCCTTGACTCGAAACTTTCTTGGAAACAACATGCTTTACACGTGAGTAGTCGTATACGCTCTCTCATGTATCGCTTATACCATTTCAGGAAAAGCACTAATCTGAGACTGCGCAAACATCTAGTTCAAATGCTGCTTTTCCCCATAATCAACTACTGCTGTCTTGTCTACTGCGATATATCAGATGTACTTGATGTTAAACTCCAAAGGTTAGTCAACTGTGGTATTCGCTATATCTTTGGTGTGAGAAGGTGTGATCACATTAGCCCTTACAGGCGTGAGTTGGGCTGGTTAACCACTGCTGCGAGAAGAAAATACTTTGCAGCAAATTTGCTACGTCGTGTGTTTAACACTGCTACACCACCATACCTACTAGCCTTATTTAATTTTCGTGTTGCTACTCGCCCTGTCAGGGTGACATGGCACCCCTAGACATACCAAGTTTTAGTTCTGATACCTTAAAAAATTCATTTCACGTTAGCTCAGCCTACCTATGGAACTCACTACCATCTCAACTGCGCAAAATCACACATATTCCGCTTTTCAAAACACATATTCATCGTCATCTCTTTCTATCCGACTGATTCTGTTCACCAGCGATAATAATATTATAATATTTTATCAATCGTTATTATATATACTAAAAATTCTATTATTCTGTTAATTCATAATTATATTAAACATATTTCTGTAAATTTATTGTAACTATTGTAAATTTTGTACAACACAATGTACAGTAATAAAAACTATTTAATCTAATCTAATCTAATCTAATCCTTAGACGGGTGTGATCCAGCGCAAAAGCCGCACAGAGATGCTTCTAGAGTACAGTCTTTCGCAATGTGCCCGAATTTGTGGCAGTTAAAACACTGTGTAATCGAAATATGGTCCGCACAGCGACACGAGCGCATGCCAATATAAACCCGATTTGAGATACAGAGCGCTTTCCTGCAATCCAGCGTAGTTTCAGTTATACAGGAGCGCGCTTTCCTGCCTTCGCATACCGGGAAGAGGTAAACCACTTAAAGTCATCGATGGTGTTATCGGGAAAATTCTGCTTGTGAAGGGCAACACGAATTTCGTCGCTGCGAAGACCGGCAGGGATGTCGTGAACTATTAAGCGCGGATTGTTTTTCACTTTGTCCTTTACCTCGAGGCCAGCATCCAGCAGTCGTGCACAGTTTCGCAAGATGGCAGAGTTATGCGGGTCAATTTCCACAATGACGGAGTTATTGGTGGTGTAAAATATACGAGTTATGCGAAGACCAAGCTCAGCAGGCTTGATTACCTCCAAGAGTTTCGCTTTAGTATCTGCCGATGAAGCGAAGGTGCCTGACGAGGGGTCCGCTGGGCCGACGATGACCTGAGAGTCAGATCTAATTGATAGCGTCTTGCCCTTGTCGAGAATCATGGTTTTACGCTGATTACCTCTATCATGTGTAGTTGAGGCATTAACTATGCTGGCGTAGGAGCGATCCTGAGTAGACGTAGTAGTAGAGGCGACGTTTTTAACAATGGATGAAGTAGCATTCAGAAACACACTCGAGGTTTTGACGTAGTCAACGACGCTGTTGATATCATTTTTAAGACTCTTAGCCGTATTTTCGGAGCCAAGTACATGCGAGTAAGACAGGGAAACTTTATGGAATGCGTCACAAAAACAAGTGACCGCAGTCCGTAATTTCGCTTTCATAGCTGTGTCCTTTTCATTTCTCAAAATGTTTATGAGATCATCGCGATATGCTGAGACGTCGGCTGATACAGTCATTAGCTCTTCAAGCGATAGAAGCTGTGGTGGGGGTACCTCGTCGTCACTGTCGTGGTCCGTGCGCTGCCTTTTGTTTTGATTTTGCCCGCTCATAGCCATAATCAATCAACTGAAGAGAACGTGAGAGGGCAATCACAAGATGTTACCACAGGCGGCGAGAATGTGAATGTGACGAATCATTTAGATTGAGGTTAGAATCTTGATTTAAAAAATGATGAATGCTGAAAATGTCCTTGGCGAAACACAGATAAAAAATATATCACCTCGAAGCCCATGCAAACCTGCGCGAGGCAGTACATTCGACCGGAAAACCCGACTTCGGCAGACAACACACGTTTTAAGAAAAGACGGAGCGACCGGTACACTGACTACTCAAGTCGACGACAGAGAGAGAGAGACAGAGAGAGAGAGAGAGAGAGAGAGAGAGAGAGAGAGAGAGAGAGAGAGATGTCGTTTATTTGCCTTCGCGGCAAAAAAGAAAAGTCAGTACAAAAGTTTATGCAGTGCATGAGTTACAATAGAATACAATAAGATAATACATAATAAAAGAATACGTTAAAAATAAAAGAAATTTAATAAAATAAAATATATCAGAACATAAAATACAATATTTTTGTTTGCACGGGACCTTTATATAATAAGTAAAATAGTAAAATAGTATATAATAGTATAATAGTAAAATATCGCAGCTGGTACTACACTCTAAAAGAAAATATCACAGTTATATTGATAGTATATTTCATAAGATATCACAGTAAGGTATCACAGCTGCTTAGTCGAGAATCACAGATCAAGTTAATCCGCAGTCAAATGCTATTCTAGCTAAAGTTCCCCGTGCTGACAGCTCCTACATAGAGAGAGAGAGAGAGAGAGAGAGAGAGAGAGAGGAGGGAGGAGGGAGGGAGGGAGAGGAAGAGAGAGAGAGAGAGAGAGAGAGAGAGAGAGAGAGAGAGAGAGAGAGAGAGAGAGAGAGAGAGAGAGAGAGAGAGAGAGAGAGAGAGAGAGAGAGAGAGAGAGAGAGAGAGAGAGAGAGAGAGAGAGAGAGAGAGAGAGAGAGAGAGAGAGAGAGAGAGAGAGAGAGAGAGAGAGAGAGAGAGAGAGAGAGAGAGAGAGAGAGAGAGAGAGAGAGAGAGAGAGAGAGAGAGAGAGACTTAACGAACTGTAGATAGGGTTTTAGTTGAATAAACTGAGAATTAATTTGAATTATTGTTTGAGTATTTATTTTGCGCAATTACCCTTCCCAACCTTTTCAGCATCGTAGCTTGCCCAGGTATACGACGTCACAGCGGAATCTCCTTTTGAACGGTGTGTCGAGAGAGAGCGAGAGGAAGACAGAGGAGGTTAATAATTATTTTATTTGCGGGTATTCGGGCTCGGCGTTTATCGCCTAAGTACACTGTCGCAGTACTTAGATCAAATTTTCGCGTATGAATCACTAGCTTATCATTACAATGAATTACAGTTAATATATCTTACCTCCAATAAAACTACAAGAAATAAAAGTATTTAGATTTCTAAAAGGCTCAAAACCATTAGCATTAAAAACAGTTACATTAGAGCAATAGTGGTATTCAATCGCTACCTAACCAATTAACAACCATTACTAGCATATATAGTAAAAAAAAGGAAACTAAAGAAATGGGTAAAAGAAAATATATAGAAATAAAAACAACCTATCTATGTTAACATTGAAAAGTTTATTACACTGTTATTATTTTGTTACAAAACTTATATTTCTATCTAGAATTTTAGGTTAAGTTAGCTTTAAGAATACCGGACCAGCGAACAGGAAAACATTTTGCTCTTCTGGATTATACATCTTGTATAATGTAAATATGTACTTCTCAATTGTACTTACTCTGGTTAAATAAATAAAAAAATAAATAAATATCTCATTGTCATACGATGCACAAATCTTTCTCATATGTGCTGTTTTCTTCCATTAAAAATGCTGAGTAGCAATTTAAACTGCACGTGCACAATCTGCTGGTTAATGGAGAATTATGCATCATCGCGGTTCACACTCGTCAGTTGGCATTTAGCTCTCCGAGTGGTCACACCTCTCGTCAGTTTTCGTTAACAGGGCCCATGATGGGGTGAGAACGCTGCATCCAATCGTGTGTTGCAGTGATAAACTCTCTCCCGCAGTGCATCGGCCAATCAAGCCATTAGTGGCGTTATCATCGATAGTGTATACAATGTGTGCATTTTTTTCTTATGAGATGATAGCTCGGTCCTGCACGTGTACAATCCGCTAACGAGTGAGAATCTTACTTTAAAGAGGATGAGGACCATGTGCCTAATGTGACGGTGAGAGAGAAATTTTTTGAAAATATTCTAATGGCCATTAATTCATGAATATATTGTCTTATGGGGTGCTTATGGTGTTTTTATGGTATATTTTAAACTTTTATGTATAGCCTCCCTGCACCATGGCAAGTGTACCCACATTAACAATTTTCAAATCCATGGGATTTTTCGATATTTTATCGGAGTTTGGAAGCTAATGGCCGGTAATTCATGAATACATGCTCTTATGGAGTGCCAATGGTGTTTTTGTGGTGTATTTTATAACTTTTGTGTATAGCTTCGCTGTACCATGGCAAGTGTACTCACGTTAACAGTTTTCAAATCCATGGGCTTTTTATGGGGTTTTGGATATTTTATCGGATTTTGGAAGCTAATGGCACACGATTCATAAATATATGGTCGTGTGTGGTGTATATGGGTTGTGTTTTTATGGTGTATTTTATAACTTCTGTGAGGGGTCAACGCAGCTCTGAGTCTCTCTCCCATTGCAGTTACAGCTAGAATGTCAGCATACGTGAGTCGTATCAGATGGAAAATCTGCACACAGCCCCATCGATGATACTGTATAAAACCCCCTAAAAATTACATAGATCTGAAAATTGTTAATGTATGTATACTTGTCATGATACAGAGGGTCTATATATAAAAGTTCTACAATGGGACTTTTTCCGCCGCTTGGTGGCACTAGTGAGACATAGGGATAAACATATTATTTTTGTATATCTATATTTATGCATGAGTCCGCAACTACAATATATAGATATATGAAAGTAATGTATTTATACAATAAGGCAAGTTATAGAATTTTGCAGTTGTACCTGAATATTTTGTGGATGATATGGTGGATGCGTTTAATTCTATCCATGATAGAATTAAATTCACAAAAGAGATCGAGTCAGATAATCAATTGAGTTTTTTAGATATTAGAGTCATTAGAGTTAATAATAATAGAGTGAAATTAGATTGGTATAGAAAACCTACATGGTCAGGTAGATTTTTAAATTTTGATTCTCACCACCAATTCGGAAACAAGACAGGTGCGATCAAAGGTGTCATTGACAGAGCGATTAAATTGTCACATAAAGATTTTAGGAAAAAGAATTTAAATTTAGTTAGAGAAACATTTATTAGGAATAGTTATCCGGTAAAATTTATTGATAAAATGACTGATGAGAGAGTGTGGGAAATTTATAATGGCGGATTGATAATAATAATAAGGGGGCAGATAATCAAACAAGAAATAGAAATGGAAAGAACACATATTTTAGTTTACCATATGTTAGAGGTTTGTCAGAAAGGATTAGAAGGGTTTTTAGTAAACATAATATTCAAGTTTCTTTTAGAAACGATAATAATTTAGAAAGTTTATTTAGTAATTCTAAAGACAGGGATGATAAAGGTTTAAAATCGGGAGTAGTTTATAAAATTAATTGTAGGGATTGTAATGGATGTTATTGGTCAAACGGGTAGATATTTGAAGAAGAGAATATATGAACATCAATATAGTTTACGTAGTACAACATTGAATAGTTTGCATTCTTTCGATTTTGGAAGTGTGGATATTTTGGAACAAGGGAATAAGAATAAATATAAGAGGGAAAGCCTTGAAAGTATTCACATTCTAAGGAATCGCAATAATGTAAATGTAGTGGTAGAGTCAAGTAAATTAGATAAAATTTATCATTCTTTATTAATTTATGTGAGAATGGAAGTTGGAGTGAGGAAGGTGGATGGTGGTGGGGGTAAGAGGAAATAAGTGGGTATGGGTATATAAGGAGGTGTATCGCGGGTTTCATTTCAGTCCCTGAGGAGGAGCGGGCTCGAAACGTTGGGCAATTGGGCAATTTGGTGGTGGGGGGCAGTCAGATAGTCCTTTGCTAATAAAGTTTTTTTTCCAGGTTTTAATTAAGTTTTTATTTCAGATTCTGCGGGGGTGATTATAAACAAGGGCAATCTGACTGCCATAAATATTAATTATTTTAATTTAATTTATAAGACTGTAAGACCGATGGAAAAATTCTCGTCAGTTGATAGTAAGTTGCAGTCGACATAAGTAATATTTTTAATGAAGTTATAGAATACATCATAAAAACCCCATACACACCCCAAAAGACCATATATTCATGAATCATGTGTTTCTTTTTTTAGAAAATATAGGTTTTTTATTGCTCTTTCGAATGCTATCCACTCGATTCAAATATCTCGATCTTATCATTAAAAAAAGCAAAAATCAATTTTGAGAAAATCGAAAATTCGAAATAAAACAAAAACGATTTTTTGACCCGCCATCACACAAAGAAAACAAAAAAATGAGACCTGTTCGGACAAAATCGATCGAGTAGAAGCTGAGAACCAGGCGTATATACACGCACACACACACACACACATACATCCATACAGACATTTTTCAAAAATCATGTATTTTGATTCCTAACACCTCGAAAAACAATTTTAAGATGTTTTTACAGTAACTCAAAAAATTACTATCTCAAAGCTTCCTCTAGGAGGAAGCAAAAAATCTTTTTGACTCTCGACAAGAGTTGATTAAGAGATGATATAAAAAAAAATCAATTGAACTTGATTAGCCGAACATTCTTGTAACCTACAGAATTACAGACTGCAAATCTGAATAGATTTTGCTTAGAGTTTAATGATTCGTTTTTCATTGTATGCTGGGCTTTTTCAATTTGGATAAATTGTAATTATCTTATACTTATAGTACTTAGATACTGGCAAAAGGGAATAAAAAGATATCTTTAGTTTTAGTTTCATCGTATAATTTTAAACTCAATCATTTAGGTAAAAGAGAGGTCCATCAGTAAAAATATATAGGTATTTGTAATAATAGGAAAATGAAAAAAAATAAAAGTGTCCATGGATACGCGCTAGTGGGTTGCGTAAAAACCATCAATTTTTAAAAACTTAATTTCTATTTCTGTGACATGAAATCTAATAGATAATTAAATTTCGTTTTCAATTACATTAAATGTGATTGAGAATTAAATTTACATTTTCACGTACGTAATTGATAATTACATTATTATTTTCAATTAGATTAAATCTAATTGATAATTAAATTTCATTTTCATTTATATAATTGGTAATTACATTATTATTTTCAATTAGATTAAATTTAATTCATAACTAAATTTTCAGTTTTAATTATACGAAATCTAATTGATAATTAAATTTTTATTTTCATTTATATAATTGATAATTATATTATTATTTTCAATTAGATTAAATCTAATTGATAACTAAATTTTCATTTTTAATTATATGAAATCTAATTGATAATTAAATTTTCATTTTCAATTAGATTAAATCTAATTTAAAATAATAATTTAATTATCAATTACACAAATGAAAATGACAATTTTATTGTATTATCAATTAGATTTCATATAATTAAAAATGAAAATTTAGTTATCAATTAGATTGATGGTAATTATAATTTAGTTATCAATTATCAATGGATAATTAACCATTTTTGCAATACTGGTACTATCTGCTTACCCCGCGGTGATTGCGAAACGAATGAATGAAATGAATGAAGGAGAACGACACGAAACACACGTGTGATTGTATTTAAATGGTAAACTTTTTTCAAAAAACCTTAACTAGAACAAATATAAAACTTTTATCCAATTCTCCTTATAAAAAATTAAACACGAAAGAATATTCATCAATCGTAACGGATTGTACATGGAAATAGAAAAAGCAAATCTCGTAGTCTTTATTCTAACAAAAACTCGAACACGAAAACGTTGGTGAGAGGCGGCTCACATGGGGTCGGGCCGGCAACTGACGAGCTTGAGCCCTTTGGTGTTATCTATGTCGAAAAAGGAATACCTGGAAACCACTGGCCTTACTAAGAATTCTGAGTGGAAATTGGTCCCTAGTAAAAAAAATCGCGCGACTAATCGCGCGACTGGTCGCACGAGTACTCGCGCAAGTATTTGCGACTTGTTATCGATTAAATCATGACGTAATAAATCACGCGATTTGTCGGAAGATTTTTATAAAAAAAATTTATACACAAAAAATATATATAAATATTATTTTTAATGATAAGAACGAATTACTTTCAAAAATTATAGTTTACTATCCCTACTGAAAAGATTCAGCTGATTTCAATTAAACATCATGCCGCATCGTCACCTGTTTATCAGGTGATTGTCACGTTTTTACATTTTGCTATGAAAAATAGAGTTTTCCTCATATTTAAAGTAGATAATCAAATGTTTAAACTTTAATCGCCGATGCGTTTTTGTTTTATTTCGAATTTTCGATTATCTCAAAATTGATATTTGCTTTTTTTAATGAAAAGATCGAGATATTTGAATCGAATAGATAGCATTCCAAAGAGCATTAAAATACCTATATTTTCTAAAAAAAAATTTCTGTAGCTATCACGGTTATTTTGTTATTAACAAAAACGTGTTTTTTTTTTTTAAAGCTAAACGAAACGGTCAATTTTCTTGAGAAAAATCATCGTAATGCAGAATATAAATAGCTGTAACCTGTAAAAATTTGAATTCATTTTGTCGACTAGTTTTTGAGAAAAAAATTGAAATGTGAAAAAAATGAGTTTTGTATGTCCAATGATTATGGAGTAAAATTGACATAATCGCCTTGAATTTCCTTGTAGAGGTAGATTTTTGATAGTTCTCGGTTGAGTTCTTTGGGCAGAATGATTAGTCCAGATATTTCAGAAATATTTGGGGTTAAAATTTTTTTAACTTTTTTTCAAATCGTAATTTCCTGAGAACGGCTCCATGTATAAGCTCCAAATTTATAGACAATTGTGTATGTGATATAGATAATATGTATGCGAACTTTCATCGAGATCATACGATTGCTTTTTGTGGTATTTGATTTTGAAAATTTTCGTATTTTACAAAGTTATTTTCTTTGCGCATGATAACTAGAGGAAACACAAATTGGTTCAATCATGTTGAAATTTTGTGGAGATGTAGAGTCTCTATATATTGTCGTATAAGTTCTTTAGGTAAAAGAATTGTCTCGTGATTTTTCGAGATATTTAAGGTTAAAACTTTTTACGGTTTTTCAAAATCGTAATTTCTCAATGACGACTTCATGTATCAGCTTGAAATTTATAAACTATTTTGTGTGCAATAAAGGCAATAACTGTGTAATATTTCATCCAGATTATGTGGTTATTTTTTGAGATGTTTGATATTTAATATTTTAGTCTTTTTGAAAATGACTTTCTTTGTTATCGCACAATATAACTACATTAAAATTGTTTCAATTTCTTTGAAATCTGGTGGAGATATGGAATTTGTATATTATTTATTAGAAAAGTTCTTAGGGTAAAAGAATTCGTTTATGAATTTCAGAGATATTTGAGGTTAAAACTATTTTAGCCCTCTTTTGAAATCGTAATTATTCGGGAATGCATTTCTATACTAGAAAATGGAAATGACATCCGCTATGCGTTATGCGTCGATGCGCGCGTGTTCTGTATCTGCTTTTGTTTTTTAATAGCCATTTATTATTTTTAAGGTTAGAACCTTTTTCTTACATCGGAAATTCCAGAAAGAGCACACAAATACGGACAGGCATACTACTAGAGATAAGTACCCTATGTGTGAAATTTCACAAAGAAAATATAATTTGAAGTAAAGGTTGTTTAGGAATTTTAAAAGTTTTTGACGATAATATTACAATCAATTATTTTATTTATTTTTCACACATAATTTAAAAAAAATCATACCTATTATTTTATTCATATTTTATACATAATTTAAAAATTAATACTTTTTAATCTTCATAAATGAATTTAATTATAATTATGTCATAAATTGTTGCAAAAATTAAACTGTGTTATTAAAAATTCATTAAAGGAATAAGCAAATTAAGTTTGAGGAAACCACGGGCCAATGAATTAGCAGCGGTTTTTTAAATTGTAAAGATAAGTAATTAAAAAAACTTTCTTATGCATTTGAGGCATTTCATGTCAACTGTGCGCGGCGCGCGCGCCAAATCGTGCTATATCCAGCTCATGTTGACGATACTAAAATATACATAAAAAAATTTTATGATAAGCATTTCCGACGTATTTTTTCCTCAGCTTTCCAATGGTGTAAGCAGTTTTCCCGAAATTTTCCATTTTCACCTTCAAAAAATACAAAACGTGTTATATCTCAAAAAGTGTATTTTTAATATTTTTGTTGACCCTCTAGATCCAAAACTGAGCATTTCTTACGTAGAAAACGATATTTTCCAAAGAGTGCTCGAGATGTTTTGTGCGAAAAATAGAATGCGAAAGAGAGTACACGCACCGCCTTTCCTGCGCGCGGACTGCTCCCGCCTCGTTGCCTATGTAATAACCTTTTATAACCTTTAATTGTTTACCTGTTCTTCTGGATTCTTAATAATGCATGGAGTAATAGTTTATTAATTATTTTATAAAAAAATAAAATTTCAAAATCCAAGAAATTGTGTGTAATGATGCACACGATAGATGCTATTTGGGTGAATGTTTGAATTGCCTCAATATGTCTATATTACGATAACATTTGCTTGAATGTTTTGATGAAAATGATATTTTCCAAATCGAGTATCAATCATGGTTTCAAAACTGCAAATGTGCACGAATTTATGGACATACTGGGGAAAAATTAATAGAATTAAAAGCTCATGATTTTTTCGCTAAGAAACAATCACTTTTTATAAATAACGTAAAAAGCAATCTTCAAGAAGGAGAATTTCTCGTGTGTTGCAATTTTGCAAAAAATTATGCTTTCGTTATACAAAATTCTACATAGTCCTTCCACTGGAATAACAACCAGGCAACAGTTTTTACAGTTGTATTGTACTATAAACAAAATGATGAACTCAAACATGTAAGCATTGCTGTGATTTCCGACAATTTAAATCATGATGCCATAGCCGTTTACGAATATCAAAAAATTGTAATATCTTACTTTAAAACTAATTTTGCAGTCAAGAAAGTTTATTATTTGACTGATGGAGCAGGTCAGCATTTTAAGAATAAATCCAGTTTTCAAAATCTTCTTTTCCACGAGAAAGATTTTGGAGTTACAGCTTAGTGGCATTTTCATGCCACAGCACTGGCAAACGTACGTGCGATGGTATATGCGCGAACCTAAAAAGAGGTGCAAAACGAGCAAAAGTCTACAAGTTTCTTCTAGTAATCATATTTAACGCCAGAAGAACTGTACAACTGGGCTAAAGATTACTGCAAAGAAACCAAAGTTTTTTTAAAGCAGCAAAGAATCGTATGAAGAAACGGTTTTGAAACTAAAACCAAGACTGGACAAGGCTAAATATATATCACACGAAGAGAAAAAAATCAGTAAAAAAACTGTCAAGTAACCCTGAGGCAGACTTGTAAATCAAAAATTTTCACCAAACCTTTTAGCAATTTTTACAAAAAGTTTTGTAAAAGTTTCAAAAAGTTTAGTAAAAATTGCCAAAAAGTTTGGTAAAAATTTTGGATTTACAAGTCTGCCTCAGGGTTACTTGACAGTTTGGTAATTTTTACTGAAAGTTCGATCATTTTTACTGATTTCTTTCTCTCCGCAAGGGACATTACAATACCATGCTATTATTCCAATAGATGAAAGTACATTGAAGCTCAAAAAAACCTCTCTGAGTTCTGAGTATAAAATCTTCCCGAAAAAAACTGCGAAAACAAAAAAAAAAATATTATCTACACTGAAAAAAAACGTTAGTACGAGAGTTATTATATTGCTGTTAATTTTGAATTTTTTTTTTTTTAAATAATTAATAAAATATTATTCCATGCATTATTAAGAATCCAGATGAAAAGGTAAAGAATTAAAGATTATAAAATATTATTATATAGGTAACGAGGCGGGCGCAGTCCGCGCGCAAGAAAGGCGGTGCGTCTATTCTTTCGCATACTATTTCTCGCAGAAAACATCTCGGGCACTCTTTGGAAAATATCCTTTCCTACGTAAAAAATGCTCAGCTTTCGATCTAGAAGATAAAAAAAATATTAAAAATACACTTTTTGAGATATAATACGTTTTGTACTTTTTGAAGGTGAAAATGGAAAATTCGGGGAAAACTGCCTACACCACTGGAAAGCTAAGGAAAAAATACGTCAGAAATGCTTATCAAAAAATTTGTTTAAGTACGTTTTAGTATCATCGTAAACATGAGCTGGATATAGCAGGATTTGGCGCTCGCGCGCCGTGCTGGGGCAGTTGACATGAAACGCCTCATTTATACTTCAGATCAATTTTACCTTCATCGCTAAAAAAGTTCATCTCAAAAAGAAATCTTGAAACATGCAAAAGTAGTATTCTTTATCACTCTAAACCTAGAAGTGTAAAAATTGACGTAAAAATGTAGAAATCAGGAAATTCTTTTCTTTCACAAAATAGTAAAATATCAATATTACACTTTGTAAAGAATAATGCCGAACTTTACTCTTTTATAAAAGACAAACTTTTGAAATAGTACTTTTAAAAAGCAGATAACATTTCATCATCTGGAAATAGTGAATAATGCATTTTATTCTTTTCCATCAGAGTAAACCTGGAAATTTATGCTTTGTAAAGGTAATTAAAAATTTAATCTCGCCACACTAAAAGTGTAATTAAATGATTTTACTCTTTTGCAAAAGAGTGAATCTGCAAATTTATACGCTGTACAAGAAGAAAATTTATTCTTGCCACGCAAAAAGAGTAATTAAACAAGGAAACAATAATAGCCGGTCGGGGATGCGAGTTCCACTTAGAAGATGAAGGAACGCAAACGTCTGACTTTCTGTATTAAATAATTTGAATCATTATAAAAAGTACTTATACAGTATTACTGTAGTATATTATAGAAATACTTATATAATATTAAGAAAGTAGCGATTCAAGTTTAGAATGAATTCTTGATCCCGGTACTGGTAACTCTGATGTCAGTCAGTTATAATATCTATTCAGAAAATTCAAAGTATGTAAGGTTTGAGCACATTGCTAATTATATTGAATGAAGTATTCGACAAATCAAATTATTTTTTTAATGTACATTTACTGCTAATACAAAATTTTGTAGCAAGATAAGTGACATGAAGTCTTGAAATGATACTCAATCACAGAATGGCTTACGGTTGCATGATTTAACATTTTTATGGTTTTTATCAATTTTCAATGTGCTGTAGAATTTTTTCCTTACCTCTGGCCATAAACTTGTTTTTAATTAAAGTATTTTGTCCAAAGAATTGAAAAAAACTTTGGTGGAGAAATTTTGTACTGGCGTAGTCCTTACTTTTGGTCAATAAAGGTATACCAAAAACCAACCAATCAGAGACTTTCAAAAAGGGTCATAAAAAAATACTGGTATATTCCACAAATAAAATGCAAACTTTTTCCCTATCAATGTTCTATATAAAAAGTTTCAAGATTTTGAGTAAAGAAATGAATAAACTTAGATTTTAAGCAAAAATTGCAAAAACTTTGAATTTTCAATGTCGTATAAATTTTTTATTTATGCAAGTATCGACCTAAAATTTGAGGAACATGTTTTTTTTTTTTCATAAAAATCTAAAAGCAAACGAGTTTTGAGCGATTTTAAAATTTTGACATGTTCACTTCACTTGAAACATCATGTATATATCGAAATTATTAAGAGGACTAGTCGAAAGAAAACGATACGGCGTGATTCGGCCCGGAGTGGAACTCGGGACCTTCCGTTTTCTTGACGGATGCTCTTCCCGTTGATCTACCGACGCCTATGCGCGTCTTTCCTCGATATTGCCAGATGCTCGTGATAATATGTATAAATGTATTACTGATAATTTAAAATTTTTATTACTTTTTTTAGGTCAGTGAAAAAACACTTGAATGAAAATCTGCAGCTTTAGCCTGTAGACGTTTTCCCGGAAATCATGACTATCAGAGTATTGCAAATTTATTGAATGATATCCACAAAGAGTTGACGCATAAAAAAATTTTCGCTACGGTCACGGATAATGGATCGAATTTTGTTAAAGCATTCAGTGAGGTTGGTGTTCAAGATCCGCGGTGTTTTTCAAAAGGTAAATAATAGCCCATAGCGTTATTAATAGGATTTATTAACCAATTATTTCAAGAAGGTTTTATTAATAAATACCCACTTTTCTTTTAATTATTAATTACTTTTCTATTATCCGCATTCGGCTTATAGTGAATTTTCTAATTAAAACTATTTCAAAAGAATAAAAATTCATTTGAATTTATTTCCCTTCTTAAAAAAGTGATGACTGGAAGATGTGAAGCCTCTATAGATTTGATTTGTGATTGGCTCTTGAGTAAAAGACACGAGATTTAAAATTAAATATGCATTTTTATTTGATGATTATTATTTATTGAAATGAAAATGATTAAAGCGAAAAGTAATTAATAAATAATAATTAAATTAATGTTGGTTGTATTTTTAAAAAATAAATGACACGTTAAAAGTCAAAACAATAAGCAAATTTTTAATTTTAGCAATAAATAAGGTTTTGAGAATTAGAATGAAAATGTAAAGAGATACTTTAAAATAAAGTATGTTAATCTTACGTTCAGATTTTATTCTTTATAATTTTAATACTTCATGAAAAAAAAATTCGAATCGCTTATAGTTTCTAGCCTCAAAATTTAGTATTGGTCAAGGGTAGGTTGGGGTGCACAAGTACTCGGCTCGGCGTGTTTGAACTGCTTCGAACTTTTTCTTCGAACTCGAGTCGAGTACTCGGTACTTTGAAATACTCGAGTCAGACCGAATTACTCGAATGAAATTGAGCTACTCGAATGAAAACCAACTTCTCGAATGAAGTCGAAATCTTTAATGAAGTCACACTATTCGAATGAAGTGGAACTACTCAAATGAAGTCGAAAAACTCGAATTAAATCGAACTACTCGAATTAAATCGAACCAGTTGGCTCTCTTATAAATAAATAATATAATTAGCTGAATGTAATTGGTTTTTGGATTTATCTACTACTTAGCAATTATAGTTATAATAATCATAAGATTACTTATAATTATTTATAAGTTTTATTTATAATTCTTTTATAATTTATTCAATACTACTCACTGGAAGTTCGAAGTGCCCTATCATTTCAAACTACTCAATCAAAGTGCATACTACTTAATCGATGTTCGAAGTATTAGATTATTTTAAAGTACTCGATCAAAGTTCAAACTACTCGATTATTTTGAACTATTCGATCAATTCGAACTACTCGATCATTTCAAACTACTTGATTATTTCGAACTACTCGATCGATGTTCGAACTATTCGAAAACTTCGAGCTATTCGATCATAGTTCGAGTTGTTCAATATATCGAGTAAAACATTTGACTCGACTCAAGTTTGTTGAGTCGAGTTTTTAGAGCAAATAGTTCGGATCTTCGAGTACTCGTGCATCCCTAGTCAAGAGTAAATGAGGAGCTATTCGGAATAAGGGCGTTTGTCTTATGGAAAACCCATAAGAGAAACACCCTTATTCCGAATAACTCCCCAAATGTACTGAAGAATTATATCAACTATTAAAGCTGCATTAAAATTAAATAAAAAAGATTTTCGGCTTATAACAAAGAAAAAAAGGACATGGAGCGCGCGTAGCTAGTCTTAATAAATCCAACTGAAATAGTAAACATTATATTGGTCCTATTTTCTTACAGTAATTGTCTTTTTACAGAAACTATTGAAAACTCCAAGGAAGTATTGCAGTATGTTAATACAAGTGCTAGTACTAGTGCTAGTACTAGTGCTAGTACAAGTGTGGATGCTAATGGCACAAGTAATGACAATGACCATGAGGAAATCGTAATTGATAGTGATGAAGACATGAACTCAGAAGTAGAATAAGAATCACAGCCAGAGATTGATGAGGACTTTCAAATAGAGGGCAACGATCCAACGCTATCGACTCACTATGGATGTGCTAGTCACACACTCAATTTAATTGCCAGAACGAATAGCATTAAATCTATTAATGTCAACCCAGCGTTATTGTTACAGCATTCAAAAACAATAACAAAATGTGAAGAATTATGGAAATGTTTAGGTTCTCCAAAAAACGTGAAAAAATAACAGATCTTTTGAAATGTAATCTGAAAAGGTCTGTACCTACACGATGGACTTCCCTTTACGATGCCTTAAGTCAACTTGTTTCGCTGAAAGCCATGATCAGTTCAATTCAGATGCAGGCAATTACTGAAAATAGAACAAAATTTTGAAACAAGTGACTTTTTATACATAGAAGAGTATTTGTTAATCAACAAGCATCTTGCAAGAGCAATCGATGAACTTCAGGCTGAAGTCAACTGCCATTTCGGATTTTTATTACCGACATTGATAACTGTGAAATGGAAGTGGTTACAATTATTAATGTCTGGAAGTATTCGATCTTATAAGCCGCTGCTAAATAATTTAATTATAAGTTTAGGAGGACGATTTGAAGATTTTTTTGAAATTAAAGGAGTAGGTGAACGTGCAGCAACAGCCGCTTTAACACATCCTAAATTTAAAAAATGTTGGGTACCATGCTTCAATCAAACAGCTCAAGAAAAAATAAAGACCTAATAAAATCACGAAACGATGCAGCGCCAACCCCTGCACCTGCAGATTAGGATGATTTTTTTTGATTTTGGAACGGAAGCAGAATTTAATCCAATATCGCCAACAATCGTTGCAGAAGGACAAGAAAAAAACCCCGATGGGTTCACCGATCTCGCCTTTATTTGCAGATATTGTAATGGATGATTTGGAGAAACATTGCTTACGAGAATTAGAACTACAGTATGACTGTACCCCTATTTTTTATTACAGATATGTTGACGATACGCTTACTTGTGTTGAAAAACAACATATTGACGCAGTAATTAAAGTGTTTAATGCTTATGACAAAAATCTAAAATTTACTTATGAACTAGAAGATAATAACAAAATTAATTTTTTAGACATGACATTAATTAGAAGTGACAATACAATTTTAACAAATTGGTATCAAAAACCGACATCATCTGGACGTGTAATCAATTATTTCTCAAACCATCCAGCACAGCAAAAAATGAATATTATCTTTAACGTAGTTGATAGGGCGTTTTTACTCTCGGATTCCAATTTTCACGTAGACAATAAAAAACTCATCAAGAAAATTTTACGTAATAATGATTATCCGATGTGGTTTATAGAAAAACATATTGAAATCAGATTAAAAAAACTTAAGTATGGCGATACACCTAATACACAAAAAAATCACTATGAAAAGTTACCAAAATTATCTTTACCGTTTAATAAAGATTTTAATAGTCTATCTAAGGTTTTAAAATCTCACAACATTTGTACAATCCCATTATTGAATAAAAGTTTGTCTTCGATCATCCGGTTAGGTAAAGATATAACTAAAAAATGGGATCGTACGAATGTGGTATATAAATTTGATTGTCTTAATTGCTCTGCTACTTATATAGGAGAAACCAAAAGATCGTTATACACGCGCATTAATGAGCACAAAACAAATAAAAATAAAGAGTCTGTTGTCAGTACACATCGATTAGAAAATAGACATGAATTCGATTGGAAAAATACATCTGTCGTAGATTTTGAAAGTAATTACAAAAAAAGACTGATTTCCGAAATGATCTATGGCCGAATCCATCTCAAATCAGACAGCCCGCGTATGCCTATTTCACCTATCATGTTGAAATAAAAATATTTATGTTCTACTCGAAAAAATATTTTACACGTGTTTTTTTATTTTTTTGTTTCATCAAAATTTCATGCGTTCAGCGATACCGAAAAATTCCGAGAAAATTCTTTCATTGAGAAAAAAAATTTTCAATGTGATTTTCAGACTGCTATTGTTTCAGCAGTTTTTCAAGCTTTTAAACGTGTAACACATAATTTCACTCAGTTTTGAGCCCTCTTTAACGGCCTTAATGTCATTTTCAAAAAAAAATAAAAAATCCACGAGCTATGCACTTTTTACTGAAAAATTCATTTTTTAGAGAAGTGCCTTTTTCTCGAAAACCCCATGTTTTTTTTGCACAATTTTTGTTGTCGTGATAGAGGACGGTAATGCCTAGCTAGACGTATTTGTGAGATTCGGTACTTTTTCCCTGGGATAGCGATCACTAATGAGATAACACACAAACAAATTTTTCACGCTTAACGCTTATATATAGTCAATGATATTAGAGTCAATGTAAAGGTATTTATCTTTGTGCGTATGTAATATACATGTACGTGCGCCTACTTATAGGAGTATATGTACTAGTACATTTGTCCGCTAGATGGATATGGTTTGACTTAACATTTACAAAGAAAAGTTCGGTTTCTGCTATATATCACACATCTCGTCTTATTTAAAACCATCATCTTTTGGAAAATTATTACATATTTACACCTTATCAACTCAACTACGATGTCTCAATATTACTCAACAGAGAGAATCAAATGTGCAGACTTTTTAGACAAACACAAACAAATTATTTACAAATCTAGTTCCGTGCGTTTAAAACAACTTGAGAATCTTGCTCATCCATTGAAGCACCTCTATCCTCATTTACCTTTGACACCTTCTACATATCTGTGTCAACATTGTTACAATCGTGCTTTAGAATTGGTGAGTAGTACTGACAATGAATTTATAACGGATAATGAAGTTACCGATAACGTAGTTGATAGAGATGAAGATTTTTTACCAAGTACTCCAGAACGCATTGAAGAATTTAATAATGAAATAAGTACATCTTTCTTAGGTTCTGTATCGCCTCTTAAAAGAAAAAATCTTATACATGAAAAATCAATTGAAAATTACGTAACAAAGAAGAAAAAAAAAATACTTTCAACATTGTCTAATACCCTTGATGTGAAGTTGAACAATGTTTATGACGTTTCTATAACAGCAAATGAATCAACTGTATGCCATTGTACAGAATGGATACAACATCTTGGTCTAGCCTTGCAAAAGTGTTCTACGGTATCAGAAAAAATAAAAATTCTGACTTTGCTACCTTCATCCTTTACAAAACATGAAATTTTATCTTTATTTCCAGAAATAACAATGTATATGATCAACAAATCGAGAAATCTTGTTAAAGAAAAAGGAATTTATTCAGAACCAGATGCATATTCAGGCCATCCGATTGATGAAAACATGGAAAAAATTGTTATGGAATATTATTTAAATGATGATTTTAATTGTTCAAGACAAAGTCCTAATAAATGTGACGTTGTTACAATTAAAGTTAACAATAAAAAAGAGAAAAAAGTTAAGCGTTTTCTTACTCGAAGTTTAAAAGAGACGTATAAAGTATTTAAAAATGATTATCCAGAATTGAGAATTGGAAAATCGAAATTTTATAGTTTGCGACCAAAGTATGTCTTACTTAGCCCCATCAAAGAAGTTTGTCTCTGTATCTATTGCGCAAATTATGATTTATTTCTTACGAGCTTAATTAATTTTAGAGGGAGTAACGTCACAGAGTTGGATGAAAGTCGGTCACAAATAATAAATGCAACAATGTGTTCTGAGCCATCTGATTTATGTTATTTACAAGAATGTAAACTATGTCCAGGGATTAAGGGAATTACGTTTCATGTTTTAAAACTGCAAGATGTAGAAGGCACAGAAGAAATTACATATGCTTTGTGGGATAATGGAAACCTGATTAAAAAGACACTATCAATTTCTGCTTTTAAAGATGAACTTTCGGTTTGGACCATGAGGGTTAGTACTCACATGTATGTAAAAAATATACAACGCAAAGCTATAAAAACAGAAAGAGAAAGTGCTAAAAAAGACTCACATCATTTAGTTCTTCAAGTAGACTTCGCTGAAAACTGGGCTGTGATTCATAATAAAGCTGTTCAAGGAAATCATTGGGTTAATGATCAAATTTCTATTTTCACAGCAGTCTCTTATCAAGGGGATTCGACACAAAGTTTCGCAGTTATAAGTGATGACCGAAAACATGATTCAGCGTATGCTTTGCTAGCAGTACAAAAAATTATAAAATTCTTGAAAGAAAATTGTTGTGATTCAATTAAAAAAATT
Organism: Torymus aiolomorphi; assembly: GCA_036365515.1. Classification (NCBI taxonomy): domain Eukaryota; kingdom Metazoa; phylum Arthropoda; class Insecta; order Hymenoptera; family Torymidae; genus Torymus; species Torymus aiolomorphi. Next base: position 85,704,764 of record CM070877.1, read on the forward strand.
ACCATCGTATCAGACGGCGCTGCGAGTCACTTTAAAAATCGCTTTCAATTAGATGAACTAAAACGAGCACCGTGTGATATAAAATGGTTGTTCTCTGCTACTGGGTACGGCAAAGGAGCTGTAGATGGTGTGGGTGGACTTATAAAGCATTATGCTACTTCGCATAATCTTCGAGAGCCCCTTGAAGAAGCTATTCAAAACGCAAATGATTTTGCAATACATGTTCAAAAATATACTGATGCTATTAAAATAATACATTTACAAGATGCTGAAATAGAACAATTCAGAAAAGAAAAAAATATTGATTGGCTTACAACTCGAAAGTATCCTGGAATTCAAAAAACTCATATATGGGTTAAAAAAACATGTGACGATAAAATACATTGTTTGACAGCAAAGACCGCTGATCGCCCGCTTACTGAATTAAGAACAATGAAGCAGAAAAACAAAGGTAGTAAAATAGGTATACAAATGAAAAAAAGGTATAAAAATAAAAAATCAAAAAGACGCAAATAACAAATAAATACATAGTTATGTGTACCTGTATATTACATACACACAAAGACAAATACCTTTACATTGACTCTAATATCATTGACTATATATAAGCATTAGGCGTGAAAAATTTGTTTGTGTGTTATCTCATTAGTGATCGCTATCCCAGGGAAAAAGTACCGAATCTCATAAATACGTCTAGCTAGGCATTACCGTCCTCTATCACGACAACAAAAATTGTGCAAAAAAAACATGGGGTTTTCGAGAAAAAGGCACTTCCCTAAAAAATGAATTTTTCAGTAAAAAGTGCATAGCTCGTGGATTTTTTATTTTTTTTGAAAATGACATTAAGGCCGTTAAAGAGGGCTCAAAACTGAGTGAAATTGTGTGTTACACGTTTAAAAGCTCGAAAAACTGCTGAAACAATAGCAGTCTGAAAATCACATTGAAAATTTTTTTTCTCAATGAAAGAATTTTCTCGGAATTTTTCGGCATCGCTGAACGCATGAAATTTTGATGAAACAAAAAAATAAAAAAACACGTGTAAAATATTTTTTCGAGTAGAACATAAATATTTTTATTTCAACATGATAGGTGAAATAGGCATACGCGGGCTGTCTGATTTGAGATGGATTCGGCCCTATATAAAAAACAATAAAAATAGTATTAACAAAAAGGAAGATATCCAAAGACTAAGCAGAATGTATTTTCCCATTATTAATGAACTAGATACCATATAACTCTTTATGTAAACATCGTCCGGTGTATATAAATACAGTATATGTGTTATTGTTTTCAGTGATATATACGTTTATTATTTTTGGTAATTTTGATTTTTGTATTCATGCATCGTTGTTTAATTGTCTTTATATAGTTGAAAATAATTATATATGTTAATTTATTTCTGTGTTTGAATAAAGGCCTGATGAGGTTGGCGTACTAAGCCAACGAAACGTTGCTAAAAAAACACCCAAGATCTTTTCACTTTTGCCTCCAAGGATCGTCTTCAAGTACTTAACATAAAAAATGGATGGCGTCATACCTTCAATATTGGACAAGAAAAAAATGAACTAATGTCGTATCTACAACAATCATCAAAGACTTTAGATATTTTACATGACTTTCCTAAAGTAAAGGAGTTGTTCATCAAATACAACACTGCGCTGCCGTTATCTGCACCAGTAGAGAGGTTGTTTTCCCAAACAACGCTGCTGGATTCCGTAAAATTTAATAGAATGTCCGATGCTTATTTTGAACGAAGAATTATAAGTAAAATACACCAAGGATTCGTTAAATAATTGAATAAGTAGGCATTTTTCAATACACTAGGTGCATAATTGTCGACTCCTTTATCTATTCTGTAAAGGATGAAATATCGCTCTCGTACAAAAAACACATCTTTTATTCAACCTAATAATTTAAGTAAGTGCTTTTTTGATATCACATCTTTCATTCAATTTTACTGATATAACTAAATACTTCTTTCTTTAATTTATCAAACCTTATATTGAGGAGATAAACCACTTATCGATTTCAATTGTATCATTTATCTCAAATATAAAATATATTTACATTTCCTTAACTGAATTTTCAGTTATTCAAGGTTGAGTTATCGCCTTTTTCCAAAAGTATGGGAAGGACTAAATACTTTCTTTTCGATTTTATTACACATTCTTATTATCTGATAGAGCATCGATTTTCGCTTTTCAAAAATTATATCTTCTTATCATTTTATAAAGCATCGATTGTTTTTATTCAAATTACATCATTCATTCAAACCAAGGTTGAGTTATTGTCTTTATTAGAAATACTAGTCGGATGAAATATTTTTTCTTAGTTTAACAAATTTTATCATCTTATATTTTATGATCTTACAGCATTGATTGTTTCATATTGAATGGTTTCTTTTTAAATGACAGCTTTCGTTCAAACTAAGGTTGAGTTATCGCCTTTTTTAAAAGTATGGGTAGAACTAAATACTTCATTTTTTATTTCATTACAGTTTTTTTGAGATTATTAAATCTTCGTATAATCTAAAAATTGCTTGATCAATGTATTAACATTTACTTAACGAAATTCTCAGTTATTCAAGGTTGAGTTATCGTCTTTTTTCAAAGGTATAGTTATAATAAAATCTTTTGTTTCTTAATTACATTGTATCTTATCATCTTATAGATCATTGATTGTTTCTGTTCAAATTATATCATTCATTCAAACCAAGGTTGAGTTATCGTCTTTATTAAAAATACAAGTCTGATGAAAAATTTTTTTTTAGTTTAACAAAGTTTATCAGCTTATACAGCATCGATGGTTTCATATTTTATTTATTTTTTATTTCATTACAGTTGTTTTGAGATTATTAAATCTTCGTATAATCTTAGAATTGCTGGATGAATGTATTAACATTTACTTAACAAAATTCTCAGTTATTCAAGGTTGAGTTATCACCTTTTTTCAAAATTATAGTTATAACAATAGTACATTACATTCCTAAGGACGAAAGTCGATTATTCCTCCCGGCGGAATGATTGCACCCCGAGGCGAAGTCGGGGGGGCAATCCGCCGGGAAGGATGATCTACTTTCTTCCCATGTAATGTATACTATTTTTCTTCCTATCCGGTCGAAAATTCGCGGCCAATTCATAAACGCTAGTCGAAAACGTGCAAAGCATGCAAAATTCGTCTGCTTCGTAGCCGTCGCCATGTTTTTACTTCCCTCCCTACAGACTGTTCGAGCAGCGAGTTTAGTGTGGCACCACTGTCGCTACAAAAGCAGGCGCGATATAACGAGCGAAGGGCTTTCACCACCCGCTAACATTTACAACCCGAGCGAAGCGAGGGTTGTTGGTTAGCGGATGCAGAAAATGCCCGGAGCGAAAAAAGCCAAATAGACTTAATAATAATTAAAAATTTAATTATTATTATAAAAATGTATTTAATAAATTAAATAAAATAAAAAAAATTTATTTGCATCTTGTAAAAAAATTTATTTACACCTTAATTATAACATTTATTTAAGAATCTTTGGAATCATCAATACTTTGATAGCAGTAATAATTATTTGTAATATTACCATTAATAGTGCAATTTTCAAATACTATATTAGAATCTTTGTTTAAAATTGGTGGCACATTATTATTGTCTCTAGCAACTGAAGAATTAGCACTTTCTTGGATCTTGAGTTTCTTTTTCGGTTCAATAAAAGAAAGATTGACCGGTGGTTTTTCAGTGAAACGTTTACGAGTAATATTACTTGCACTTTTATTTGTCAGCAATGGCAATTGCTTTCCATTCGCAGTTGAGAAATTCACTGATGGTTCGGGTTAAACAATTATGTGGTTATTGGATTGATCCATAGAATCACAAAAATCCTCATACGTTAGTTGTAATTGAGCAAATTCGGCAATTTGGTTTTCCTTATTATTTAAAGAATCTTCTTTGCTCGTTGATGGTATGGTAAGCAAAGCATCAGTCTTGTTGCTTTTGCTCGTTGACGGTATAGCGAGCAAAATATCAGTCTTGTTGGTTTTGCTCGCTGATGGTGTAGCGAGCAAAGCATCAATCTTGTTAGTTGTGTTTTCATATGTAATACCTTGAAAAATTAAATCTCTGGTCCTCGTGGAGTCAGCGGCATACCCAGTAGCTACTGCATCTGATTTCCAGCCTTCTAATTGCTTAATCATTGTCATATTAGCACCCGAGTTAGATAATAATGTGGCTGAGATCCTGCGATAGCAATGACCAGTATATCTTGCTGTATTCTCTAATCCTAGAAAAGAAGCAATCATTGATGGTGTTGAGCCAATCTTATTTTTCCCCATCACTTGCCGAGTGCATTTGCCATTCATATATTGAATAAAAAATCTATCAGTAAAATTATCTGAAGGCCTTAAGGAGATGTACTTTTTGACTTTTGAATAAAATAATGGTCCAATGACGAAGCTTCTATCAATATAAGTCTCTGTGTCTTCGACCGATACTATGAATTTATAATTATCTCTAACATGAGTGCATTTCATGTTAGTAAACTCAATACATCTTAATGCGCCACAGATACCAAAAATGAGTAAGATCTGAAAAATTTGTAAGAATTCAAAAGATATTAGTTTGAATGTAAAAAAAAAGAAACAGAGAAAGGTATACATGTATACAGGTTGTTAAACAACCGCATTGGGTATATATCACGTGAAAGAGCGGAAAATTCTAAGATAAAAAGTCCAATGAACCAACGCGATCGGATCGATAGATTTTCCGTAATCGATTAATGAAAATTGCTCGATTAGACCAATGAGCGCGCGGCATTAGCGGCGCGGTGGCGTGGCACCTTCCCCCACTCCGCGCTCACCGCCGCCTCTTGCCGCTAACGCCGCGCGCTCATTGGTCTAATCGAGCAATTTTCATTAGTCGATTACGGAAAATCTATCGATTCGATCGCGTTGGTTTATTGGACTTTTTATCTTAGAATTTTCCGCTCTTTCACATGATATATACCCAATGCGGTTGTTTTTTAACAACCTGTATAAGTATCCATAAATACCAAGTAGATATAATTATCTGCATTTTTCATGAATTGTATGATTTGATCCCAATTCAATGCGTGATTTTTTTGCCCTGTGACCTCTAGAATTATTCTTGAGAATAGCTTTTAAGTTGAGATATTTATTGATATTAATATTATGCTTCATGTTGAGCATTTTTTTTAGCATTGACAAAACACTCCATAGAGTACTTGGACCTACTTTTTACTGCAAATCCTTGAAATAACAAATAAAGATACTTTCTTCAAAGGAATTTGTGTTGTTGTCATCCTTCCATTTTAGAAATGTTTCATAAACCAAGTTTTAGCAATTAACAGATTTTGTAGGTATTATTTTCTGATTTATTACTGCTTGGGCCTTCTTGTCAAAATCACGAATCGTTTCCTCTTCGTCAGTACTGTCATCGAATGAACAGTCGCTCAAACTCATTGTTGTGAATGTGTTGTGAGTAATAAAATAACAAATTTGCATAATTGACGAACTGACAAGCTTTTTCTAACAATGATGATTAGGTTAGAGATTCGTGGTGTATATCAGTTATACATGTGGTTGTCTGGTCGAGAGAGCAGGGAGGGAAGTACTCCCGGCACTAGGTGGCGCGCAGATAGGAAGGGAACATCGACTTTCGGCGGAGGTACGTAGGGAGGGAAGTCGAATTTTCGACCAGGGTAGGTAGAAAAATCCTTTTTTTCTTAATTACATTATACCTTCTTATCATCTTATAAACTATCGATTGTTTCTCTTCAAATTACATCATTCATTCAAACCAAGGTTGAGTTATCGCCTTTATTAAAAATACAAGTCTGATGAAAATGTTTTTTTAAGTTTAACAAAGTTTATACAGTATCGATGGTTTCATATTGAATGGTTTCTTTTTTAATGACAGCTTTCGTTCAAACTAAGGTTAAGTTATCGCCCTTTTTCAAAAGTATGGGTAGAACTAACTACTTTCTTTTTGATTTAATTAAACTTTTTTATTGTCTTACAGAGCATCGATTTTGCTTTTCTAAAATTATACCTTCTTATCATCTCATAAAACATCCATTGTATCATTTCACATTATATCATTCATTTAAGCCAAAGTTGAGTTCTCGATTTTTTAAAAAGTACTAGTCTGATAAACTCATGAAATACTTTTTTTGAGTTTATCAAATCTTCGTATAATCTTATTATTGAGCATCGATTGTTTGTTATTTTATTATATCTTTCATATTTTTGGATTTCCTCGACTGCAATTAAAATTATTTTGTCTGGCTGAATTATTACCCCTTTTTTCGTATCACATCATTAATTTAATGTAAATTGAATTATCGTCTGATCCTAAAAGTACTGATATAATCATATATGCTGTTTTTTTAATAGTCGAAAGCATTTAATGACAAGGTTAGTAGTGATTATCCCGTCTTGTATCATTTATCAGGTCACAATTATATACCTTTTCCTGCTCCATATGTCTTTTTGTATTTTTAAAAAGAATATAATGTTGCGATTACAATATTGGAGATAATACTAAAAGAGTTTTCTACTAATCTTATTATTTTCTATACCTCATGAGTGTGATGTGGTAATACTAAAGAGAAATCATTATTCGCGCTTGTATCAAAAAATGTCTATTTAGTAATAGTTCAGAAAGTATGACAAAAATACTGCTTTTATTATAAAAACCAAACTTGACATGTGATACTAAAATTAACATTTCTATTTGATATGTACGATAAAATTAATATATATGTTTATGAGTGATTATGTGAACGGGTGCTGATTGAATATAATATTTACAGGTATTAATGTCTATATAATGCGTGTGTGAGTGTATGTGATATAACATGAAAATAAAGATTATTGTAACGTTACTTAGTTTACTGAATTTTATATTCGTTGATATAAAAATAAAAATTTGAGATGATATTTATTATTGAGTGCTTATTGTTTCCTGCATCATCCCTGAAATAAATATTTTGTCGAGTCAATTATTCATTTATGACACTTTCCAAAAACAGTGAATTTCCTTAGTCCCCAAAACACATTTGTATCATGTACACATTTTAATAAAATTTAAATTTTTATTATTACAAAGATTTCTCTAGGAGAAAGCAATAAAATTTAATTATCAATGCGTGTAGCATAATTGAAATTGGATATTTAATTATCAAAGAGATATAGTGTAATTAAAAATGGAAATTTAATTATCAATTAGATACAATGTAATTGAAAATAGAAATTCAATTATCAATTAGATAATTGAATATAAAAATTTAATTATCAATTACATATAACGTAATTGAAAAAGGAAATATAATTATCAATTACATATAATGTAATTGAAAATGAAAATTTATTTATAGATTAGATATAATGTAATTGAAAATGGAAATTTAATTATCAATTAAACTGAAAATTCCATTCCTTTTTAGTTAACTATTTAATATAAACACTGGATAGCACCAACATTCACCATAAGTACTAAAAGAAATATAATATATATAGGAAATTTCATGTGAAGTGGCAGCTCAAAATTTTAAAATCTGCTCAAAATTTTTTTCTTATAGCTTTTTATGAAATAAAACATGTTCCTAAAGCTTTAGATCGATATTTCCATAAAATAAGAAGCTATGCGACATTGAAAATTCAAATTTTTTGGAATTTTTGGTTAAAATCAAATTTTTATCATTTTTTTTACTGAAACTTTTTGTATAGAACATTGATCGAAAAAGTTTGCATTTTACTTGTATTATACGACAGTCTTTTTTTCGTAACCTATTTTGAATGTCTCTGATTGGCTGCTTTATAGTATACCTTCATATAAGAAAAAAAAAGTGAGCGACAAAATATTTTTTGCTCGACAAAGTTTTTTCTTTTTTGTTTTTTTAACAAACTTGAGAGCCAGCCTTCAACTTAGACTGTTGCACCATATCGAAAAATGTTACGTGCTTTTAAATATCAAGAAATATTAAGAATTTGTATTTTTGACAGCCAAATAGATTTTAAAAGTGGATATATTCATAAATTCCTTATGTTATGGACTGCATGACTTAATTTTGGCACAGTATTAAAAGTACTTCAAACATCTATTTTGAATGAGTAAAGACGTAAAAAATTTTGTTGTAAGTCACTCAACACGTTGTTGAAGAAGGATTGCAATTAATTTGTTTGGAAAAGGTCGATGATGAAGTCTGCTCCCACTAATCGAGTACAACATCTGGGTAACGAGTGTGCTCGTATACCTCTGTGCCATCGGCAGGGCTCCAGGGCTTAGCGTGTACGGCTCTGGGCTAAGAGAGTGTTTTTCCATGGCGTGCGAGGCGGCGTTTATAATCGCTCGCCGTGTGCTATATAATCGGCGCAGTAGGGCGCGCTATAGCCTGCGCGTCATGCCTATTGAAAAGGTGCATCGTTACAAAATGAATATGAAATAAACGAAAATGATGTAAATTAAAACGAAACTAATCAATTATCTTCTATTTCGACTCTCAAGTCAAATAGATATCACAAATCTTGAAAATGTTGTAAACAACAAAGTAAATATAGAATACGAAAACTATGTCAATTTTGATGATAAGAATGAAAAGAAAAGCAAAGAAAATTTGTCAGTTCCAAGAAAATCTAATAGAAAGAAAAGGCCGGTAAATAGATACGGAAATCCAGTAAGTCACTTTACATGTGTCAATTACATGAATGCAAATGTACCAAATGCATCCGAGGAGATGATAAATTGTAATGAATCCAAAGAATGGTAAAAGGCAATGAACTCAGAGATAGAAAGTCTAAAGAAAATGATACTTGGCAAATAGTAGAAAAACCAAAAGATAAAAACATTATAGATGTAAAATGGATTTATATGAAAAAGAATGATAATTCATTGCAACAGATATAACCACTTGTAACTGTAAGAATTTTGATCAATAAATCTCCCAACGTAAAGTCGCGACATTATCTTCTTTGCGATGGTATACTTTTTACCATATATTTAAATCTGTTAAACACTATAGTTGCCCAGTATACGTCAAATAGTATTCACGCTCTCGACTTACTCTCGTTCGCTTACCAAAAGGGAGTTCGGTCGTGCTGTTCTCGTTTGGGCGGCGAAGAACCTGAAAATTGTGGGTGAAGGATGCGCAAAATAAAGCATGCAAACGCTTAAATAGTTTATACCCTTTTCTCTTTATTTCCTATCTTTTACAGGCTAACATACTTCATTCAATTCATTCCCTCCCCTCTACGGATACGGGTTACGACGCCCTCCCTGTACACTCCTTGATCACGCTACTAATTTTCTCTCACGCACTCTCTCTCTCTCTCCCCCCCCCCCTCTCTTTCTGAATACGCTCAGTTCTCGAAAAACTCGCGGCGAAACTACGCTCACTTCCTATCTCTCCCTCTCGCTCTCTCGCTATACGCGCAATTCTCAGAAGAGTGGTCCAAACAGCTCTTGCAATGACAATCAAACCTCTCGCTCTCTCTCTCTCTCTCTCTCTCTCTCTCTCTCTCTCTCTCTCTCTCTCTCTCTCTCTCTCTCTCTCTCTCTCTATACGCGCAATTCCCAGAAACGCGTGGCGAAGCTATGCTCACTTTCTATCTCTTCCTCTCGCTCTCTCTATAGGTCGAAACAACTCTCGTGATGAAAATCAAACCTCTCACACACTATATGCGCGATTCTCGGAAACGCGCAGCGAAGCTACTCTCGCGACGGAAAATCCTCTCGCACTTGCTCTCTTTATATGCGCGCGATTCTCGAAACCGTGCGTTGAACAGCAACTCGCGGCGGAACCTCAGGCTCACTCTCCCCCTTACGTACGCGCGATTCGCGCAAACGCGAGACGAACAATACTCGCGACGGAAAAGCTCTCGCACTCACTCTATATGCGCGTGATTTTCGGAATCGCGCGCCAAATAGCAACTCACGGCGTCGACTTCGCGCTCACTCTCTCGCGTTATCTTCTTCGCGCGATTCGCGTAGCACCGTGACTTGCTGTCACAAGCACGCAAACTCTCACCTTGACTGCCGTCCGCAGCTCTCACAACGGCGAGGATGACGCGCGGAGTTGGAATCCGCAGCTCCTTTCCTCCGGTCTCTCTCTCTCTCTCTTTCTCTCTCTAGGCCTTTTGAAAGTTGCGATGCAAAAGATGAGCAAAAAGACGCAAAAAAAGTTAGATCTCTTCGATCAGCTCCGCAACCTCAGTAGTGACTACGGTCCTAAATTTATTATGGGTGACCTGATTTCTCCTCAGACCCACCGGAAGCCGACGCGATTTGATAGATGTTACAGGAATCTGGCCAAAGAGCTGTCGCTTCAGATTGTTGAGCATGGACCTACTCACCACATGACCCCTACCACTCACACGTGGATAGACTTAATACTAACAGACGTGAATAACGTGATATTGGATGAAACGAACGAACACTTGCCTAGTTTTGGTAATCATGCAATTATCGATGTCACCACCGACTTTTTTGTCCCGGCACCTCATAAGGAATTTTTCTCTTTCAGGAATTTTAAAGACATTTGTCCAACTTCATTAAACAACTTGTTGTCTCAATGTGACTGGGCAAGTATGACCTCAATCGAAACTGATCTGGAGAGCGCTATAAATAACCTCAATTTAAACCTTAACTATACAATAGATAAACTAGCTCCTGCAAAAATACTTTCTATTAATAATAAATATGCTCCTTGGATTGGTCCTGAGTTGAGTCAACTCATCAACAAGCGTGATGCCATCCACCGACGTTACAAGCGTACTGGGAGGGCGGCGTTTCTTGACGAGTTTCTTCGGCTCAGCAATAAGGTCGATTTGCGTATTACTCAAGAGTGAAATTCCTTTCTGCACAAACATCTCTCTGACGCTCTTAATGATAACAAGGATATGTGGAAGGAAATGCGCAAACTCGGCCTCTTGCCTAAGAGGAAGGAGGAGGATCTCGGCGGCTTTACATCAGATGAGCTAAACGATCACTTTGCGGGAATTTCCGTCTCTCCCCTTGAAAATTTGGAAGACGCAATGGACATCATTCTATCTGCAAACGAGGAGGGTTTTTCATTCAAACCGTTAACTATAAACGACGTGGTCCTTGTGATATCGCATTTCTCCTCGAAAGCATGGGGGGCCGACGGTGTTCCCCAAAGTGTGATAGTAAAAGTCCTACCAGTTATTGCTAATTACATTGTGCAAATTTTTAACTCCTCCTTTTCTCAGGGCATTTTTCCGGGTCCTTGGAAACAGGCGCAGATAATTGCATTCAAGAAAACTGTGACTCCGTCGTCAGTCTCGGACTTCCGACCCATTGCGTTGCTCTGTTTCCTTTCAAAGGTACTCGAGAAGATTGCCCACGACCAAATTAGGGAGTATCTGAATAGCAATAACATATTTCAGCCCCTTCAGACCGGTTTTCGATGATATCACAGTACACAGACCGCATTACTAAAACTAATGGACGACATCAGAATGGCAAGAGGCAAGAAGCAATTAACACTCTTATTGCTTTTCGATTTTATACGATCTCTCCATCAAAATTATTAGGCAAGGTTCGTCTCTTAGGGTTCTCCAGGGCAGCTCTCCTGTGGATTAAGTCGTATTTACAAGGTAGAACACAGGTGGTTACTTCGAAAAAAGGAGGTAACTCAGACTCCCTGGAAACTAATCTAGGGGTTCTCCAGGGTTCCGTCTTGGGTCCTCTGCTATTCTGCCTATATGTCAACGACCTACAAGACTTACTTGCACTTGCCAGTGCAAAGCATATCTTCTATGCAGATGATCTTCAAATTTATGTACATACCACAAAGGATAAGATTATGGAAGGCATCACTCGACTAACTAATGCAGCAAAACTCGTATCTGACTGGGCAGAGGGGGCTGGCCTTCGTATCAATGCCAGCAAAACTAAAGCAATCGTGTTTGACTCAAAAATGGGAAATATCATCAATGATGTGAACTTTCCTGGTATTGAGATACAGTCTGGAGTCCTCATCCCCTTCAGTAGCGAAGTTGTGAGTCTCGGAGTGAATCTTGACAACAAACTGTCATGGAAACCGCACATTAACCAAGTTGTAAACAAAGATAATAAAGTACAGTCTACGGTTTATCTGGACTTATATCTCCGAGACTCTTCGCAAATGGTTGGTCGAGGCATTAGTACAGCCACATCTGGATTACTGTGTGGCGGTATACTTAGACGCGACGAACGAACAGTGGATTAGATCACAACGACTCCATAATACATGTATGAGGTATGTCTTTGGGATGAGGAGGGATGCGGATATTACCGCCTTTCGTAAACGTTTAGGCTGACTCCGAGTTCAGACTCGAAAGCAGTACCATGCTGCATTATTAATGTACAAGATCTTACGAATAAAGGAGCCCAGCTATCTAGCTGCACTCTTTTCCGAGTTTAAACCGCGTCCAACTTTTAGAAGAGTGTCTCCAGAACTCGTTGAGTCTGCCAGAAAAACGGATGCGGCTGCGGGTTCGTTTCAGGTACAAGGCGCGATTCTTTGGAACTCTCTCCCCCCATTTCTACGCTACCTTCCATCTTTTTCTGGCTTCCGTAGGGTGGTGCGTCAGTACCTTTTCGATCTCGATCCCTAGCTCCCTCCTACAACAGCGTGCGTGGAGCTGCCAGTGCTGCTTTACAGTTTAGAAGTTGTAACGGTACTTAGGTTAAAACTTGGACGTCAGGCTAAAACATTTGTGCTTGTATTTCTAATATTATTTATACTGTGATATCAACGTACTTATGACTCTGTGATATACTAAGTATATTAAGTATATGGATTACTATATTTATCTTTTTCTTTTACTGTGATATTAATATTTTTTTAGCGATTCTGTGATATATTCAGACCAAAACGTATTTATTTTTATAAAGTAATATCATATGTACGACATGTCTACTGCAATTTAATATAAGCGGACGATTAACTACGATATTAAGATCTTGAAACGACTGTCATAGACCTTAACAAAAATATTCTTTTATTATGATTTTATACTATATATTTTAATTATTTGTATTGCGCGACTTTATGAGTATTAATTAGGTGTTTTTATGTATTTTCCAATGTTGCCGTTGAGGCGAATAAAAGGCTCTCTCTTTCTCTCTCTCTCTCTCTCTCTCTCTCTCTCTCTCTCTCTCTCTCTCTCTCTCGTCGGCTTCTAGCGGTTGTGGGCGGCCCCGGCAGCCCCGGCAGGAAGTCGATCCGGCACTCATTCTTCGTCGTCGATCTTTTCGACTATAGTTTTTCCGCGTCCAACACTCTTTCCACACGCACCGTTCGCACGCTCCACTACCCCCCACTCTCACTCCTCCTAATGCTTCCTCACTCTCCCTCCGTAGTAACTCTCACTAGGATAATTCCCGTACTCCGTCGCACGAACGGTCTCTCGATCACGCACCTGCTTCATTGCTCTCCTCGAGACTGACTGCGCTCCCCCTCTCTCGCGTGCGAATGTCTTCTCGTGCCTAGCGAAACGCGTTCACTACTCGCCTCGTGTCTCTCGTACCTTCCACGTGCGGCGGTGCCCTCCCAGCGCAGCTCTCTACTGCGTCGCCGTTGAGACTCAAACGCCACGGCCGTTACCTTACCTAATCTGGCGCGCTCCCTTCATTCTCTCTCTCTCTCTCTCTCTTTCTCTCTCTCTCTCTTCTACCCAGAGGTACTGTTAGGGGGGTGATAAAAGAACTTGCAGTCCCCCTGATGCGCCAAGGGGTTAGGTCTTACAAAGTACAGGGAGTGCATTTATGGCACTCCCTACCCCCTGAGATTCGGAATTTACCGTCTCTCAGTAAGTTCAAGACGGCAGTGAAGAGGCACGTATCTGACCTCGATTAAGCGTCTTTTATTTATATGTATCCTGTTCCATCCCATATACATGATTTTAAAGTATGAATGTATTTAAGGGATGAATGGGAGAGAGTTCCTGTGCGTTCAGAGAGTATGTATTACTGTGTCATTTTTTAATCGTTTATTGTATTATGTGCGTTTTTTTGTATTTCTAAACTGTACTTGATAGATGTTACAAGTATTTTATGTATGATATTATTCGTATTATTTTTCAGTATTCTCATCTGTGATATCACTCTGTGTGGCTTGACTTACTGTAATATATAGTATTACCTAGTTTTTAAGTTTGACTGTGATATCACGTGCAATATGTTTTCTTTTTTTTTTTAATTTCTTTTTAATGTTAATTTAAGCGCAATTTTGTGTTATATTTGAAAATTATTTTGTATAATTTATAAGAATAAACATCTATCTATCTATCTATCTATCCATCTACCTCTCTCTCGCTTTAATGTACCTTCGGATGGCACTAATTCTGACGTACCGCAGCTACTGACATCTCTCCAGAACTCGTACATGAATCAGAGATTCTCAGCTTAATATGTAGTAGGAGTACTTACGGCACAGATTGATCTCGGTGGCTGCCCCCCCCTCTCTCTCTCTCTATCACACACACATTACATCACATGTTAAACAGAAAAAAAAATCATTTATTTATCAGTCAATAAATAAATGATGGCTAAGTAATAAATACTTTATTCATCATTATCTTGCTAACTTAAAAATCATTTATTTATCTGGAAACGAATAAATGATGAATAGTCTTTATTCGTGATTACTTTATTAAATAATTGTTAATTAAGAAACAAACGGAACGTTGGAGTGCGCGCGCTAATAACTGAAAGAAAGTAACGTATGGCCCCCATGAACACTCACACTACCCTGAAAGCATGTGTAGACGATGCGCACCGACGAAAATGGATGACAAGAAGTAGAATTGCGGAGTGCACACACACTTTCAGGCGAATACGTGTGTCGATTATAAGCGGTGAGGGCGCAACAAGTAACGCGAGAGGAAATCAGTCTGCGCCTAGCAGTGCCTAGAGAATCACATGCTCCCTCTCCCTATACGCATTTTTCGTAGAGTACTGCACGTGGTCCAGCGGATGAAGAAACCGAGGCAGCAGGGACCAAACAGCGACAGGTATTTTTCTTCAGAGAGTAGCTTCGGGATTATCCCTTTCGGGAGAAACCAAAGCGAGTTGGATCGATTTAGTTCGATCTCTTCTCCCCTTTTTTCTACTTAGCAACCACTAGTCTTTCGGCAGAAAATAGGGGACCTCTGTTCTCCCCCGCACCTTCTCACAGAGGAACAGGTTGTCGGAGAGTAGTGGGTTGGAGGCATCCGCGTCGCGGTCGTGTCCGCACAGAATTAGTACGCGCCGCGAATTTCTTTGCTAAAATAATAATCTTAGAGTATTTCTTTTCCTATGCTATCTCGGCGAACGCGTAAGCGAAGGAGATAAAGTTAAATTTACCAAACACTTAGCTAATTGTATGTTAGGTTACGTAAAAATAAAAGTACCATATCCGAAAGTGATAATTTATGTTTTTATTATCTGCTTACCACTATACCTTTTCCTAATCACAACTGGAGTCCTTAATTTTATTTTCAGCAAAAGGCAGCGAACGTGTTGGAGAAAAGCAGTGCTTGAAGTAATAATATTTACTTCGAGGGCACCTTTGCTAGGCTCGGGTAGCAACGTCGATTCTCACCCGATCCGGCTCCACCAATCAGCACGACGCTCTCATAGACAAGTCAAATTCTTGCCTCCCCCCGTTTTTTGTCATCCACGGGCTGAGTCAGTTCCAGTCCGAGAGCCGTACTATACAGACGAATGTTCCATGCTTCGCACAAGCCACTGCTCTTTACAATTCAAACGAATTGTAGCCAAGTATGGCACGACGTGCGTTCAAATAAATCAAGTTTATTTAAATCAGCATTATATAAGTTTTGTTGCACTTTATTTCTCCCGCCGGCGTAATATCTACTATTCAGTAAATATTTGGTCCTTCGAGCTGGATCGGGATTTAGTACTGCAGTGGTATAGTGCGAAGCAGAAAAGTTCGTGGGCGTGACGCAATTCGCCCGACTCTACGACACTCGGCGCAGCTGCCACTGCTACCGGCATAAGCGCATCATGTCTTTCGCCAATGCGCAGGAGAAATTATCATTCTCGTTCGCCGTTTTCATCGCTCCGCCGTCATCGTCGTCATCAAGGAGGGCAAGCACCGAGCATATTTTTGCTCACGGCACCTAGTGCTCGGCTTCTCTCAATGCTACAGAAAAGCTAAGCGCCAACCCTTTTTGCGCGGCACACATGCGCTCCGTCCCCGTCGCTGCAAACAAGGTGGGCGGCCATTTTGTGCGACACGGACTCGCGCGCTCGGTAGCCGACACGCGTGCCGGCGACCACGAGGCGAACTCGGGCACGATATACGCACCCCATCACTGTCGCTACCGTGAGGACGGCGGGCGGCTAGTGTCGGACAGCGAGGCCTCGCGCTCTCTCTCCGCGGTCGTCGCCGCACTCCAGCAGCTGTACGCAGCCCTCCCAATCGCAAGATCGTGCGTGCAGGCACCGCGCTCTTTCGTTGCTGCGCATTACAGGACGAGAAGACGCGCCTATCAAGTCGCTGTGTCATGTGGTCTCTCTCTCCCTAATCATCTCATCCAAGCGGCTGGGTGACTCTGAGACGACACATCACCGTGTGCTAACGACACCATACTGCCGGCTTGTCATCGTTAGGCAGCTGAGCAGTCATGAACAAAAACACACGTACTCATTTCTTTTCTCTCTCTCGTAGCTACATCAAAAATGCGCCGACCAATCTCAGTGCGCAACAGCATGCTGTTCGTTGTCTCAACCAGCAGGAAGCTTCGGACGGCCATCGTCGGCGCTCTGCATCCAGCGTGTGCTCGCAATCTCCAGCGGCAGCCACATTATCGGTCACCAATTCGTGCTCACCTTGAAGCAAGCAGCGTAGCTATGATTACACGCAGTGCTACACCTTGGCAGCGCAAACCAACGGCACTCGTCGTAGCTGGGCATGCTTGCCGACCACTTACACCTCTACTAGATCATCTAGATCTTCATTGCGACTGTGCATACTTGCCAGCCGCACTCACTTCTACAAGGTCATCTAGATCTTCATTGCGACTAGGCATACCTGCCAGCCGCACTCACTTCTCCAAGATCATCTAGATCTTCCTTGCTGCGAGGCATATATTGGCAGCCGTATTCACTTCTACATGATCATCTATATTTTCATTGCTGCTAGGCATATATTGCCAGCCGCATTCACCTCTACAAGATCATCTAGATCTTCGTTGCTGCTAGGCACATGTTGCCAGCAGCGTTCAACTTTACAAGAGCATCTGGATTTTCAGTGCTGCTAGTCAGGCAATCGCTGCTAGCTGCAGTCATCACTCATCAACTTCAGGGAACTACAACCTCTTAGCAGCCGAACATCCTGGGGTCATCTCAACATGCTTGCAGACATCAAGGAGCACCATAACTCAATCATCAATTCCCAGTTTCTGCCTGCTGTTAACGTTCTTCAAAGTTTTAGCGTGTCAAGAGAGTATTCTGAAGGCAGAGGTTGAGCGTGAGATTGTTTTTGATTTTCACTTTGTATTTTTAAGTATCATCATATGGTCGCTTTATTAAAGTTTTATGCTGATTGAAGTATTTTAAATTCTTGTTAAAGAAAATCATTGAAGATTTTGAATATAGCCCTTATTTATTGCTATTGATAATTTTTTCCAAAACTTAAGTAAGATTTTAATTGACTTGGCTGTAGTTTTGTAAAGTTATTGAAGCTTCGAGTGCCTTTTGATATTAGTTAATTTAATGCTTAATGGTTAACTCTTACATTTAATGTTAATTACAATTACTTATGAAGTTAATGTAATTTCAGCTGCTGAACGTGTAGTTGAACTGAATGCATGTGCGAATGCAATTGAGACCCCAGCAATGCATAAAACTGATAAGTTCTTCTAGTCGCTACATTCAGCTGTAGTTCATAGGATGTCATTACAAAATAATTAGATTTGAGTGGTTAATTGTCGAAAGGCAATCAGTGATGTGTGATCTCCTTTCAGTTTAGATTATAATTCAGTGTTTTGCTAAGTTACTATTTTCACTTTTAGTTTAGTGAGTAATTACTGTAAACCTTTCGGTGGTATGGGGGTGGAATTTATTCTCTGCTGCCAAAATTAGTTTTATTTTCCTTGAAAGATTGGTTGATTATGAGCTGCTGCTAGTCGAAAACTCAAGACCTTTTGAATTGGTCAATTACCTGTTAGGTTTTTCTTATGAAACAAATTTCTCTCGAGTAATTCTAACTTGATTATCATGGAGGAGTTATATGAAATGCACCTTACCCTCTCAACAAAAATTGCAAATTCATATAAGAATTTTAAGGCCAAAGGTCAAGCTAAGATGACTCGAGGCAACGCTTAAGCTCGGTTGGAAGATCTTGAAACCGCCTTTCGTCAGTTGTCAGAAAACCACGCTAAAATCTTAGCTCTTCCTAAACCCCCAACTGATCATGCATATTTTACTCAGGAAATGCTTTTGCTCTCAGAAGAAACTTATTATGATCGAAAGGAAGAGTTTAATGACTTTCTAGAAAGTACTGATCAGTCGCTCGATGGGGATCAGTCTCAATTGACGCAGTCGTTAATGCCAACTGAAATTTCTCGAATAGCTTCTCTCAGCAAGTCTATCCAAAATAGAGATTCCTAAATTTTGTGGTAAATATTCTGATTGGGAAAATTTTCGCGACGTTTTCCTGTCTATCTTTGGTGACAGAACCGATTTGTCTCCTGTCATCAAATTTTATTTTCTGCGCACTTTGCTCACTGATGGGGCTCTAAATAAAATAAAAAGTCTACCTCTCAATAATGAAAATTATGAAAAGGCTTGGAAAAAACTAATAGATTATTATGAGAATAAACGCAGATTATTAAACTCTCACATTTCTCAATTTTTTAGCGTAAAGTCTATGAAATCTCAAACTTCTGCCGGGCTCAAACGACTTTTCAAGGAAATTACCACCCCCCTCGATGCCCTGACATCTGTTGAAATGTCAGTAGATAAATGGGGAGATATTATTGTAGTCTTCACCGTTAGTAAATTGGAAACCAACCTCCGTAAAGATTGGGAGAAAGCGCAGGGTAATTCAACTAGCACCCCCACTTATAATCAATTAAAGAAATTTTTTAATACTTAAATTTTAACTTTAGTCTATAGAAGATAGTGGTAGGGTATCAACTTCTAACCCTCTTAAAAATTCTCAGTTTTCTGCTAAACAGAATAAAGAGCGTGCTTCTGCTCATTCATTGCAAACTACCTCTTGAAAAGCCGGTCAAAAGAACAATCAATCATGCTCTTGCTGTCGCGAATCGCATTTCATCGCTTCTTGCGAATTATTCAAAGCAAAGTCTTTAATTGAACGAAAGGATTTCGATAAAAAAAAAAACTTATGTTGGAATTGTTTGGGAAAACATTCCACTCGAGCGTATCGCTCTCTCCGTTTCTGTTTCACATGTCAAAGTAAGCATCATAGCTTGTTACACACGCAACACAGCCAGCAAGTGGTCACCACACCAGATGCTCAGTCTATTTCTGAACCGGTTGAGTCCCCACATTCGCTCCAAGGCGCTTTACCCAGCACTCACTTAACGAAAATCTCTAGGTTCCCTTACAATCAAGTGCTACTCGCCACAGCGCGTGTGCAGGTGGTGGGTCCTAGCGGATTGACAGTGATTGCTCGTGCTCTGATTGATCAATGCTCCCCAGGTTTCCGTGATTTCTCGGTCTCTCTGTCAGCGACTGAGGTTAAAAATTAAACCTGCCCACGTACGTATTTGCGGATTAGGTAGCGAAACCACCGATGTCTCTTCTGAGTCGGTAATTTTCACCATTCGACCTCGTTTTGAGTCGCCTTTTTCTCATACAATGCAAGCGTTGGTGTTGCCTCGTATTTCTTCGTATTCGCCCCCTTCTACTCGCTTACCTTGTGAGATGTCCATCTCAGGTCTCAATCTAGCTGATCCTAATTTTATGGATCCAGGGCACATTGATCTGCTTCTAGGCGTGGCAATTCATGCTCGAATTGTAGAAGGTCAAGTCGTTAGAGGAAAAGAAAATGAACCAACAGCTACGCTTTCTCTGCTTGGGTGGCTTCTGTCTGGCGATGTTCCCGGAATGAGGGATAAACCTGATCCTTCTTCCGTCGTATTTTACTGCACTGAGTCGCCCTCTCTGGACGAGGCCATGCAGAGATTTGGAATGTCGAAGAACTACCTACCGAAGTTCTTTACACTTCTGAGGAGCGGGAGTGCGACAGTCATTTCGTAACTACGCATACCAGGGATTCGAGCGGACGTTACATTGTTCGTCTGCCTTTCGAATCAACTCTTGAAGGAGCTTTATCGTTAGGTGACTCTCATACCGCCGCTTTCCGCCTTCTTCAGCGCATGGAAGCTAGGTTCGAAAAGGACGAGAAGCTCCGAGTAGCCTATCACGATTTTATGAACGAATATCGCACTCTAAACCATATGATCCCCTCTTCCGAGACTGAAGTGTTTAAGAAATCTGACGAATGCTTCTTCTTGCCACATTATGGTGTCTGGAAAGAATCCAGTTCCACCACCAAACTTTGAACTGTTATTAATGGCTCGGCTCGCACTAAGTTGGGCTTCTTGTTGAATGATTTGCTGCACTCTGGTCCTAATTTGCTACCTAACCTCATTGATTTGATTTGCCAATGGCGCCTCTAGCGCTACGTTTTTTCTGCTGACGTAGAAAGAATGTACAGGAAAATTTTAGTTCACCCCGAAGATCAACATTTTCAAACCATTCTATGGCGAGATACCAAGGACTCTGACATTCAATCCTTCCGCCTTCGTACCGTGACTTACGGTGTTGTCAGTTCGACCTTCATAGCTCAGCGAGTTTTAAAACAACTTGCTACCGATCACGAAAGGGACTTTCCACTCGGTTCGCAAGTTATTAGGAATGAAGTGTATATGGATGATGTGCTGTCAGGACCACACTCCCTAACCGATGCGAAAGCTAATCAGATTGAAGTGATTGAGTTGCTCAAAGTGGGCGGTTTCGCTATTCGTAAATGGTCCTCTAATGAGAAAGAAATCATCGATTGGTTACCCTCTCGTCTCTTAGCAGTAGACCTCTTGTCTTTCACTGAGAAGCTTGCTACTTCTTTAGCAGTTTTAGGGGTCTCTTGGTGCCCTCAAACCGATGAGTGTTGCTTCGATATCGAATCATCGCCAATTCAAGGTCAAATCACTAAACGATCAATTTTATCTAAGGTAACTAGCGTTTTCGACCCCATGGGTTGACTCTCGCCAGTTGTGATAGTCGCAAAAATACTTTTTCAATCTCTTTGGCTTCTTAAGGTCTCTTGGGATGAAGTTCTTCCAGTTGAAGTAGTGGACCAGTGGACTTATTAGCAATCACAAATCAATACATTGTCAAGTCTTAAACTACCCCGTTGGGTTTAGTACTCGCCATAATATGATGCCATCGAACTCCACGGCTTTGCGTATGGTTCAAAGCAAGCGTACGCTGCTGTGATTTATTTTAGAATCATTCATGAAGGCATAGTTCACGTGTCATTGCTGGTCGCCAAGACTCGTGTAGCTCCCTTGAAGACGCTCAGTATCCTCAGACTACAATTATGCGCCGCTCATCTTCTTGCTAAATTAACCAGGCATGTTCTAGAAATCATGCCTATTAAAGTGCAGAGCACGCATCTCTGGTCTGATTCTACTGACGTTTTATGTTGGCTAAAAGATCGACCTTCTCGTTGGTGAGTTTTCGTCGCCAATCGCTGCGCCGAAATATTACGTTGTTGCCCAACGCTTTTTGGAGTCAAGTCCGGTCCTGTGACAATCCGGCGAATGTAGCTTCGAGAAGCATTGATCCCTCAGTGTTCCATGATTTTCAGCTCTGGTGATAAGGGCCCAAATGGCTAGCTAGAACCTCATCATCGTGGTCTGCCGCTGACAGTATAATGGCTTCAACAAACCCCGCGAATAGTAGCTCTAGTAGTAGGATAGGTCTTAATGTAAACGCTTCAGTTTTTCTGCCCTCTCGTTTAGAGTTTTGGAGTTTGATTGAAACTATTTCGAGCGATTCTAAATTTTTTCGCGTTACCATTATTGTTTAAGATTTTTGTACAAATTAGTCAATAAGTGTCGCTCGAATTCTTCTAAGGCCGAATTGATGCCCATTTTCGGTAGATTCGATTTTTTCAGACTTTCTGGAGACCCGTGCGGCATCCCTACAACGCCCGAGGAGATGGAGAATGCCAAACTGCTCTGGGTTTGCCAGGTTCAGAGGCAGCATTTTTCTGAGGAGATCAAACAGCTCAGTGCTCAAAGGGCTTTGTCTTCTAGAAGTACACTGCGACTCAACCTTATTTTGCAAAAGGGTCTCCTTCGAGTAGGCGGACGTCTCCGCCACTCGCTTCTTGACGAGGACTCAAAGACTCAAAACATCCTCTTATTTTGCCCTCCAAGGGTCGATTTGTCGAGTTGTTGGTAGAGCAAGCTCATCAGATTACTTTACATGGAGGTGAAAAATTGACATTAATTACTCTCCGTCAGCAGTTTTGGATTTTGAGTGGACGACGGATGGTTAAAGCTTGCATTCACAGATGTGCCGCTTACATACGTTACTCAAGCTCCTCTAGTGCACAGAGGATGAGTGATTTGCCTCCATCTTGAGTAATTCCAGAATCACCCAGTCAAAAAACCGGAGTTGATTATGCCGGTCCCGTCGCCGTTCGATTGTCTAAAACCCGTGGCAGAGGAATCTTAAAAGGCTATATCGCAGCAATATTTGTGTGTATGGTCACTCGTGCGATACACATTGAAATGTCGAACATTATAGCAGTGAGACTTTCATTAAAGCTTTTCACCGTTTCACGTCGCATAGAGGTCACGGCTTTCAACTCTTCAGCGATAATGGCACACATTTTGTGGATGCTGATCGTCAGCTTAGAAATATGTTTACTGAATCGTCCGAATATTAGAAGCAGAATGTATTCTCTCTTGCTCAGTCTTCAACCTCTTCGCATTTCATCCTCGCTGCCTCTCCTCATTTCGGCGGCCTATAGGAACCTGCCGTTTAATCGATGAAACGACACCTCCGGCGAGTGATCGGTGATCAGGTTCTGACGTTTGTGGAATATTCCAATCTTCTGTGTAAGATTAAGGCATGCTTGAATTCTCGATCCCTCATACCTCTGTCTGATGATACTTCCGAGCTCAAACCCCTCACACCAGCCCATTTTTTAATTCACCGATCTTCATTTGTAGTGCCAAAGCCGGAGCTCACGTCTTCAAAGGTGTCTCTCAGCAAACAATGGGAGCTTGGTACGCAAGTGGCTCAAAATTTTTGGCGTCGCTGGTCCACCGAGTACATGACCACACTGCAACTTCGCAACAAGTGGCAGCGTCCATCTCGGTCTCTACAGCTTGGAGATCTCATGATCGTTAAGAACGAAGTCACTCCTCCCAGCAAATAACCCTTGGGCAGGGTCGTGGATATGCATCCAGGAGCAGATGGGCTGGTGAGAGTGGCCACTATTAAGACGGCTACCACAGTTCTCAAAAGACCCTCAATCAAGCTAATACCTCTACTCCCGAATGATCCTCAAAATCTATTCTAGCCTGTCCAGCCCTCATCTTTGTTTCAGATTTTTATTTGTCCGGTGGTCGAAAGTGGGCGGTACGTTGGAGATAAGCAGTGCTTGAAGTAATAATATTTACTTTGAGGGCACCTTGGCTAGGCTCGGGCAGCAACGTCGATTCTCACCCGATCTGGCTCCACCAATCAGCGCGACGCTTTCATAGGCAAGTCAAATTCTTGCCTCCCCCCGTTTTTCGTCATCCATGGGCTGAGTCAGTTTCAGTCGGAGAGCCGTACTATACAGACGGATGTTCCATGCTTTGCACAAACCACTGCTCTTTACAATTCAAACGAATTGTAGCCAAGTATGTCACAACATGCGTTCACATAAATCAAATTTATTTAAATCAGCATTATATAAGTTTTGTTGCACTTTATTTCTCCCGCCGGCGTAATATCTACTATTCAGCAAACAGAACTTCGACATATAAAGCTAGATTAGTTGTTAGAGATGTCCAACGAAGAGATTATATCGAAAATATATATTCACCAGTAGGTAACATGCAAACTATGAAAATTTTATTGTTATACGGTTGTAAAAATAATTTGTTTATAGGTCAAATGAATGTAGAGGCTGCATTTTTTAATGGTCATGTAAAATCTGAAGTATATGTTAATGAACCTGGAGTTTATAAAACAGATGACAATGAAGTTTACAAACTGAGAAAAGCTCTCGTACGGTTTAAGAGAAAGTCCAAGAGCATGATATGATTGTTTTCATAAATTTATGGAGAAAATGAAATTTATAAGAACGACGCAAGCAAAGATATAATATACATGCTAGTTTTTGTAGACGATCCTTTAATTTGCTGCAAAGTAAAAATAACGTAAATAAAGTAAAAACAAGTTTAAAGAAAAGGTTTTCAATGAAAGATTTAGGAAAAATTGGAAGTTATATAGGCATAGATATTGATTATAGTGACTATAAAAGTAGAATGACTTTAAGTCAAACAAAATACATTGAATCTTTGACTATGAAATACAATCCAGAAAACGTTAAGTTATATGATTCAGACTAAAGATTTAAAACTAACGTACTACGATAATGTAAATAGCAAAGTATTAGACTGTATGGTAGATTCTGATTATGCATGTGTTAATGTAAATAAAAAATCTACAACAGGTTTTGTAATTAGATTATATGGAAATTTAATTTTTTGGAAAACGCATAAACAAAGTACGGTGACTAAATATTGAACTTTTGCAGAATATACTGCTATGTCAGAAACAGTGACAGAAATCTTATTTATTAGGAATTTATTATGCGAATCATTAAATGTATAATTTGATAAACCGATTAAGATGTATGAAGATAACTCAGGTGCAATTGCGATTGCAAAAATTCGGTAACTTTAGAAGAAATTCAATGCACGTCGAAGTGCAATATTAATGAAAACTATGAAAATGGAATAATCGACGTTGTAAAAATAGACTCACAATTTAATTTAGCAGATATGTTATCTAAATACCTAGATAAAACAAAATTTTTGAAAAATAGAAAAGTATTGAGAGTGATATAAAATAAAATTGTATGCGATGACGAAAGTCATTATATTGACAAAATTGTTTTTATAAAAGATCAAGATTATAAATTTAAAGAGGCGTGTTGGATATAGTAGTAAATGTTATATCTTGATCTTATATCTAATTAGTACTTGTCGCGCCATCTCTTGGTTAGCGACGATTTCATGCAACAAGACAAGCGCGAGCGAGAGCGGCACATGCACATGCTTCTTTTTACTCTCTGTGATGTAGGCAGCCATTCTGACGGGCTGTTGCCATAATAAATACTTTATACTTTTATTTCTATCAATATTGTTTTCTCACTTTGATTAGCACAAATCCCAACAAATACTTTGACAAAATTCAGTGATACGGTCCATAACATATGGAATTTACGAATAATATCAACATCTTAAATCTATTCGGCTGTCAAAAATACAAATTTTAAACATTTCATGATATTTAAAAGCATCTAATATTTTTTATTATGGTGTAACAGTCTAAGTTGAAGGCTCGCTTTCAAGTTTGCTGAAGAACAAAGTCCAAATTACAAGGTTTTCCTTGTTTTTCGTTTCCCTTTTGCATTAGGCGCTCAAAAGTTTACGCCATGTCGGTGTTACGTAAAATTAATTTTGTTTTAAAACCTTGATAAACATAAATACTTCAACTTCAATATTTCATTGTCATTTTTAAATTCTAGGGGAACATTTTTGTAGTACTCAAAATCGAAAAGAAATTTGCATAAAATATCAATACAAATATAATATTCCTCAAATGTAGTCAAATTTTGGACGAATTTTGCTGCAATATTGCTTATAGGGATAGTCTGATTCACCATCTTATAAAAAGCAATGGGAAAACGGAAATCATGATTTGTGGCAATATTGTCTCACGGTTGCATTCATAGTAAATAACATTGAAGGAATATTCGTGAATCTGGCGAATATGTCAAAGTAACATTGTGGCAATATTGCTCAAATATTCAGTGCTATATGGGTATCTAGCTTTACCCTGAGGTATTAGTACGGAACCGGCCTAGGCTCCAAAGACAGCGAACGTTTCTTTATCAAACAAATAGACAGGTTTTGCACGAAAACCCGTAAGTAACATATATGCCTAAGTATATGTGTGCATATCTTTTAATAGCAAGCACT